>CM060974.1:48422838-51252838 GCA_030765045.1 Tenodera sinensis | reverse complement strand
GGATGGACGGATGGATGGAGGGATCGATGGAGGGAGGGATGGAGGGATGGATGGAGGGATGGATGGAGGGATGGATGGATGGAGGGATGGACGGATGGACGGATGTACGATGGACGGATGGATGGATGGAGGGATGGAGGGAGGGAGGGATGGATGGAGGGATGGATGGAGGGATGGATGGAGGGATGGATGGAGGGATGGATGGAGGGATGGATGGATGGATGGAAGGATGGATGGGTGGATGGATGGAGGGAGGGAGGGAGGGAGGGAGCGTGGGAGGGAGAATGGATGGATGGATGGATGGATGGATGGATGGATGGATGGATGGATGGATGGATGGATGGAGGGATGGATGGAGGGAGTGAGGGAGGGATGGGTGGATCGATGGATGGAAGGATGGATGGAGGGATGGATGGATGGATGGAGGGATGGAGGGATGGACGGATGGACGGATGGAGGGATGGACGGATGGACGGATGTTCGATGGACGGATGGACGGATGGATGGATGGAGGGAGGGAGGGAGGGATGGAGGGAGGGAGGGACGGATGGATGGAGGGATGGATGGACGGATGGATGGAGGGATGGATGGAGGGAGGGATGGAGGGATGGATGGAGGGATGGATGGAGGGATGGATGGAGGGAGGGATGGAGGGATGGATGGAGGGATGGACGGATGGAGGGATGGACGGATGTACGATGGACGGATGGATGGATGGAGGGAGGGATGGAGGGATGGATGGATGGAGGGAGGGATGGAGGGAGGGAGGGATGGATGGATGGATGGATGGAGGGATGGATGGAGGGATGGATGGATGGAAGGATGGATGGAGGGAGGGAGGGAGCGAGGGAGGGAGCGAGGGAGGGAGAATGGATGGATGGATGGATGGATGGATGGATGGATGGATGGAGGGATGGATGGAGGGAGTGAGGGAGGGATGGATGGATCGATGGATGGAAGGATGGATGGAGGGATGGATGGAGGGATGGATGGAGGGATGGACGGATGGACGGATGGAGGGATGGACGGATGGACGGATGTACGATGGACGGATGGACGGATGGATGGATGGAGGGAGGGAGGGAGGGATGGATGGAGGGAGGGAGGGATGGAAGGATGGATGGAGGGATGGATGGAGGGATGTACGGATGGACCGATGGACGGATGGACGGATGGATGGATGGAGGGAGGGAAGGATGGAGGGAGGGATGGATGGATGGAGGGTTGGAGGGATGGATGGAGGGATGCTGGGATGGAGGGAGGGATGGAGGGAGGGATGGAGGGAGGGATGGAGGGATGGAGTGAGGGATGGATGGAGGGATGGATGGAGGGATGGATGGAGGGACGGAGGGATGGATGGACGGACGGACGGATGGACGGACGGACGGACCGACGGACGGACGGACCGACCGACGGATGGACGGACGGGTGGGTGGATGGATGGATGGATGGATGAATGGGTGGATGGATGGATGGATTAGTGGGTGGGTGGGTGGGCGGACGGACGGACGGATGGACGGAGGGACGGACCAACGGACGGACGGACGGAGGGACGGACCAATGGACGGACGGACGGAGGGACGGACCAACGGACGGACGGACGGAGGGACGGACCAACGGACGGACGGATGGACGGATGGATATACATATAGATATATAGATTTTATTTTCCATAAATACAGCTCAAAGAAATGGCGTTTTAATCAAAATCTTTAGAGCCATTTTGAAAAAGAAAAGCATTTTCTAACAATTTTCCATGTAAAGGATAGTTTATGGTGAAGCAATTTTCTTCAAAATCTTGGTGTGGCATCCCTGAAAGGCATTAAGCTTAAATACCAACTTTGGTTTTTAAATGACTTTTTGTTCTTGAGTTATGCTATCCAGAGTTTGGCGGACGCGCACACACAGTCCTTTTCCTTAAAATGTATTTTTTTGTATTCAGGGGACCTCAAAACATATTGCCGGTGAAATCTCGACATCGAATTTTTGGTTGGAATACAATATTTCCTCTGCTCACAAACACAAATGAAAATAAATGAAAGTGCTACAAGCCATCTCAATCTTCTGAAGAAAGATACAATTCTCAGATTGCTTAGTAGAATATATATTTAAATATCATTCCGCAGGAAGCAAAGATTACAGCATTCCCTAAAGACTATCCACCACAAATTTGGTATGTTCTACGAACCTTATTTGCCATATTTCTTTTGAGAAATTGCCAAAAAGATCCCCAATATTGCATCAGAGAAAGTTATTTTTTGTTAACTTTGGTCACCTGTAGTAGAAGATTGTTAGGGCTCGTAATGTTTGGGAGTTCCATTTTAGCTTAGCTGTGGTTAGGCTAGGTGTAGTTTAGTTTTTTAGGTTCGGGGATCAAATCGAGAAAGGTGAGGTACAAGTAGAGCAGAGGAGTGAAGAGGAAGTGTACAGAAATTGCGTTTCAATGTCTTTTTTCGTGAAAGTTATCTCTAAAATGTTAGGTTTTTTGCGCAACTTTGGGACTTTTTTTCGGTTTAAGGCATTTTTGGAAGCTAGAATTTTGGGTACGTATTTATACGTGCCTAACGAATATTTTGGGATTTTTTTTTCGACGGGGTTCGTTTGCGGAAGTTTGCCCAAATCAAGTACTGAAATTGAAAAATGCTTAATAAGAATAAACCTATAATAGAAAGTACACACGGAACAACATGGTTTCACGGATTCAATATCAGAAATGCGATTATGTCTCCGTCTGTAAAACAGATATTACTGTAAATGTGTAGATAAATGATGGACATTACCATTTACTTTTTACGGAACATCCAAAGTTAAATATCACAGGAGACCTGTTATTAAATCAGATGAAAGTATGAAATTTACCTAATTTTACTTACGGTCAGGGCCGTATTTACGTAAGGGCAAACCGGGCAACAGATTTCAGAAAGTCTACAGTTTGGATCTTGAAGATTCAGCATTTGTACTTGAATGCTTACACTTCAAAATCTAGATACAAAAGAATGAAAATGCGACACACTCTCCTACACAGCTGTAAGGTAACTGTCTAGAGAGTGTTTACCCAAACTTAAACATAGCTCTACAAATTTACTTGAGCACTCCTGCTTCCAACTGCTCAACTGAGAAATCATTTTCTGCTCTAAGACGCATACATAATTATTTAAGAACATAACAAGTGAAGGATCGTCTTAGTTATCTAGGTGTTCTTGCAACTGAATCTGACTTACTAGTGAAAATTGACTATAACGAGCTCATAAACTTGTTTGCAAATGACAGGGCAAGGAGGAAGCCTCTTGTTATTGAAACAGTATATGTTTTGACATCTATATAATATGAGGTGATGCCTCTTTAGTATAAGTTCTTTCTATTAAGATGTTCCTACTTAAATTTTAATAACCTCACTTATGGTGTTTGCCACTCATACTCAAGTATCCAAACTGGTGAAACCATTCTCTATGTTGTGAAAATTTAAGTGATATATATATGGCAAGTTGGGGGGGGGGGGCAGCAAATTATTTATTTTTTTTTTATTTTTATTTATTTATTTATTTTTTTATTTTATTTGCCCAGGGGCGTCAGAGGTCCTAAATTCGGGCCTGCTTACGGTAATGAAGAAATGTGTTATAACACAGTCTCTCAGCACAATTCACTGTTGTTCTGAAATAGAATAGTATAACAGGAACAGCAGCATAAACATTTCAGCTGGTTCCAGCCCATGTAACGTAAGGCAGCCAAGCCATGAGAAATAAAATTAGTGGGTGGCATTGCAATTTGAGTTTAGATTAGATTAGACTAGGATTAATTAACTTAATGCAAGTTGTACGACCTCAGAGTGTAGTTGTGAATATTTAACTCTACCCATATAAAAGTGGCGCATGTCTTTCGTTTCTTGAACTTTCCACAGAAAACCGAAGAGTCATCATAGGTTGGATGTGCTACGTTACTCGGCCCTGCAAGTAGGTATTGCACATAGAATGCTTGTATTGAATTCGCTTTGTTTCCAAGCAGCGGTGAAGCGTGCTAGTTGTCAGAAGTTTTACGTCATTTTTGTAAGGAAAGTGGAGTGCTATGCTCTCATCTTATTTAATCACAAGTTTCCTGTGTAATTTAGCTTGGGATTATGTGTAAAAGGTAAGGTTAAACAAAATTTGTATGAACATTACGAAACATGGCATTCTGGTGTTAAGAAACTTGCACAAATCGTGTGTCACATTACGTTCTCTTAATTGAAACTTAAAACTAACAAGGCTGTACGTTTATAGAAGACATGGTGACGATTTAATGGTGGACTGTTGTTAATCAAGTGCTTATTCCACCCGCTATCTGCCTTGTTCATGTTACTGGCTATCTGACTTACAAAGGCACATTTCCAACCTCCAAACGTAAACTTGGGTGGATAAGATTGTGTATGTGCTAAAACACTTAACATCGCTTATCGCGCACATTTAGCATTATATTGCACAAGCTGTAGTAATACACGTAATAATTGACAATAATTCACTCCAAGGATATGGTAGTTATACTCGGCATTCCGTAGAATTCTGGCTCTGGTTCACTTTAACCTGTGTGAGGTCACTAAAAACACGCTAGTTTTCTTAAAACTGCTTATACAGGTCTAATGTACGCAACATAACCTCAGTAAGCTCCGGGGAAGAACATGTACATATTTACTGTGCTAGATGATTACACTTGACTACCTGAACTACCTAAATACTTAAGAAGGTATTATGTCTCCATCTATGTTATTACAGTAAGTGTTGGAAGTATTTTGAGAATGTGCCAAATTGAACCAGCATGCTATAGAATGTTCATTATACTTACTTATATACTTCATTATAGTATTGAGTTAAAGATGTATATGTTTGAGATAATGTAGTAACAGTGCTTATAGTTGTTTCGCTGTCCAGACTCAACATTACTTATCATGTGCATGGAGCATTGCATTGCACAAGTTGCAGTAATACATGTAATTAACAATAATTCTCACTCAGGATGTTGTAGTCACAGTTAGGTATGTATGTATTTATAAATGTATATTCTTGAAACAAAGTTATATAACAGGTTGCTTAAGGCAATGTATCTATGAAATTTGGTGAAAATTGTCAGAAATTTTGATTTTCACGTTTTTTATTGTGCTTATACTTTGTACTTTAACGGCACACTTTAGTTTTCTCAATTTAAGCCATTTTTAAAGCTCCAGCAGGGCATTTAAATGTCCCAGTGGGGGTGAGCATTCGTGGCTAAACTTTGTCTCTGCAGCTTTGAAATGCTTTGAAATGCATTTTTCGTTTTCACTGGCTTTGATTTTGGTCTCTTGCAGGGAGTTTTGCTTCAGAAAGGTTGTGAATTGGCCGTACTGAAATCAGTTCAATATATCAAACTGAAATGCCTCAAATCTGAGACATCTTTTGCTTCCAAACAGAGAAATGGTGTCAGTGTATTGTAAAGCTGTAATCTTATCAGGTTATTTCAGTGTTCCAGTTATATATTAGGCATTGTTTAGGTAGTCCGATTTTATTTGTTCATCTATAGTAGAGCCACAGCAAGCAGATATTTTATGAATTTTGTGTATAAATTTGTGAAAGTGCATAGTATAGAGGTGAGCTAAGAACAATGAATTTCTAAATTATTTGATCAATGTGAAGGCGAAAGGAAAAGTTTTCATATTAAGAAACAACCAACCAAACTTAAAATTCTCTAAAACTGCTACTGAGGCCAAGAAGAAAGCAACAGGGTGTCCACATATTGTGCTGAGGGATTTTAA
Source organism: Tenodera sinensis (assembly GCA_030765045.1). Taxonomy (NCBI): domain Eukaryota; kingdom Metazoa; phylum Arthropoda; class Insecta; order Mantodea; family Mantidae; genus Tenodera; species Tenodera sinensis. The sequence continues at coordinate 51,247,080 of CM060974.1, read as the reverse complement.
GTTGATTGGATTTAGGTAAATTACAAAAACATACTGTTAAACTTTAAAATTAACTTTTCTCAGTTCCTTTTGTTCAGCATTTTTCACTATTCAAAATACTCCTTGTACCCTAAATTATAACTTATTAGCTTGAAATTTTCAGAAGACTTTCAGAGGTTAAGGTATTAAATTTGCTGTGTAGTTAAAAAATGTTAAATAATTGAGCTGAAATTAAATATTTTTCATAACTCATACTGAAAAAATGGCAAATATTGATAAATTGTGTACATAACATTTTTTTTCTTGTAAACTGATTAAATCTGAGCAATTTTGGTATGACAATGTCTTTATATTTGTATACTGAGCTCAAATTAAAAATTTATGGGAGATACAATAAACTGTAGGGTCCAAGAGACATTTCATATGAGCATATAAAAAAGTGATTTATTTTTAAAAAATTAGTAATATATTAAAAATGGTTTGACTTATGCCATTAAAATGTTGTGTATACTATTTACTTTATGTTCAAAGCATTGAAGTGAAAATTGGATTTTCTAATTTTCATAGACACATTGCCTTAAAAGGGAGGGTGCACCACTGCAATGACTAATGATGCAACATTATGTGCCTATACCACTACTTATTAACTTAGGGTTCCACCTACTCAGGATATCACAAAGTAAGTACTGATGAAACAAATGTTTTTTTTCACACACATGCATCATTAACACTGCATATTGGGAAAAGCACTTAGCACTGTGGTCATTTCACACTTGCAGCAGTATATTATGCTTATTTATTGCCTAACATATAGCAATACTCATGATTAACCATAAATGGCACTCAGGATACAGTAATTATGCACTTAAATCATAAACCAAGGAGCCGCTGCACAATACAACAGCCATGAATAGCATATATTCCGCTTGAGACATTGTAGGAGTGTTCCTACTTTCTTATATCCAGCTATTGTCAACATCGGTACTTAAAATGCATCTAAATAGTGCTGTGGGTATGCCAAACGTCTAAAACCTAAGCGATATGATCAACAGTTATTAATGTGTGTATAAATGAGTCATATGGCAGAGTTCTCTTAATGAAGGGATATAATTTTTATTGTAGTGGCAGATACAGATCAACCGCTGCATTTAGGAGGAGGGATGTAGGTTTAAGGGTGTTCAACCATATGGTCATCAGTGCCCTTGAAAACATTTCATGGCAAAAGCCAGATATAAACTTCAATAAAGAATAAAATTACTAGCAAAGGGAAGTAAATATATATAAATGTACAAAACAGGGTGGCAAAAGCCGGAATAAAAAACAAAGTGATACAGATGACAAAAGAATATATAAACTAGATATCTAAAGCTTCAAATCCTGAAACTCATTTTACTCTGTGCTAAAAACTTGAAAACTCATTTGTCCACTTGTTCGTCATCTGACAAGCAGCTGCAGAGAGTCTTAGAGGTGCGCCAGAGAGGAATACTAGCAGCATCTGACAGACTGACAAAAGATTGTCACACAGCAGTTAAAGACGAGCAAGGCTCTGTTTAAATAGGTAGCCATGCAAAAGATTGCAGTGGCCCATTTGTAACCGAGCCAAGTTAACCTCCTTACGATGAGATATGTGAGAGGAACATACACAGTTTATCAGAAGTTCTTTCACTTCTCTAAGCTTATTACCACAGAGAGCTGACCACTCTTTGTGCCAGCACAACACTCTCTGCACTTCAAGCCTAAGGTCTTCCAAAGTAACATGAGAGATGGTAACACTGGGTTCTGTGGTTGTGCTTTTGCTGCCAAACCCACAATTTCATTCCCTGGCAAACCTATGTGACCAGGAATCCATGCACACACCACGTTAACACCAGAAGTGTGTAGAACATGGAAGGCTTCCTAGTTATGTTGTACAGTAGGATGGGAGTTGTACAGTTTACAAAGGCTCTGAAATGTGCTAAGGGAATCACTCAAAATCAGTCACCTAATTCATGATGGCACACATAAATTGGCTTCATATATTGCATTCAGCTCTGCAGTATAAATAAATGGAAGTGCTCTTATGAAAACCGAATGAGTGTGGTTCGGTTTCATAAACAAAAGTACATGCATAAGGCATCGTGGACTTCCAGTGTACAGTCATCCCAAGATCTACTTGGGGCATGCCAGGAACCAAAAGGGGTAGAGTTTCTCGTCTTTGGGGAACATGTTGGGTATTTCAATTACAAGTTTCCTTAGAAGTTCCTGGAAACAAAAATGCACTGGCTTAGGACCAAGGGTGCTTTCCCTGTATCGTTCTCTTAGCATTGCAGTGAAAAATCAGATGAATGTTGGGTGCATGGGCATACATTAGGTGCACAACCATTTGCTAACCTAATCTTATGGCGATATTGCAGAGGAGGATCTACAGATTTGGTGTAAAGGCTCACGTTTTTTATGGAAAATTGTTTATAGGAGAGTAAGCAGAGAAAGAGATGTGAATGTGTTACCTAAAAGTGAGTAGAGAAAACACTATAAATGCAATATGCATGTACACAAAAATTTAACCAAATCTTTAGAGCCATTTCTGAAGTACCGAGAATATATATACACAAGAATTGCCCTGTAGAATCAGGAATAAAAAATGTTATTTTTTATGTAAACTCGCATCTTTTTCAGGAATTACACCTATATAGATGAACTTAAAAAGCAAAACCCTATCTGAATACAAAATTTGATTGAAATCGTTAGAGCTGTTTCCAAGTTATGTAGAATATATACAAGAATTGCTCATTTAAATATACAAGATTATGATCATTACTTTGTACTACTTCATGTTATGTGCTAAAATGTAACGTAGTTTCAATTATCAGAAAGCAAACTCATGGATGTTACTAATAATGTGTTTATTTTTCCACAGACTTGCTATTGAAGTTTAATAACAGAACGGTTCACATGCGGCAACTGTAGTAAAATGGATATCAAAGAAGAATCTTGTCTCCTGGACTTTTGTTCAGAGAATGAGGGAGATACCAAAGACCTTGTAAAGAAAATTAAGATTGAAACTATTACAAGTAGCAGTGATATCAAACCAGAAGTTGAAGATTCCCCATGTTGTTCACAGAATGAAGAATATCACCTATTGAGATTTAATGAAACAATCAAAGAAAGTGAAATTGAAACCAAAATAAACATCAAAGAAGAACATTGGTGGTTAATAAGAGAGGAGTCATGTATTAATGAGGATATTAAGGTAAAAATGCACTTGTTTTCTTAAATGTGCAACATTGACATATAAAGATAAGGATTTTGTTTTGTCTCAAAGAGGAAGAAAATATATTTATATAATCGCTTTCCTTGCTGTGTAATTAGTTGGCTCCATATCACACTCTGGAGTGAAAGTAGACAAAAAATGCAGCTCTGAAGGCATTATCATTAAGTAGATTTTATAGGTTTCTCAATACTAAGCAAGCTGAGTGCTGACAGCTGTATCCTTATCTCAGACATCTTGGCTAACATTCACTTCATCATGTCTTCCACCTTACTTTGGCATCATGGCTTTTATCCCACTTCCAACACCAATCTGAACTATATTGCCTTTCAGTTGCTTTTATTTTCTTTACTTTTACAATTAGTATGACCTCACTTATAAAAATTATCACTATTACACTTAACACTTATTTTGCTTCTCTAAATTTTTATAACTAGCCTCTCTTGAAGTTACTCTGTCTCCTTAGCAATGTGACATCATCCAAGGAGCAATCAATTTACAATCCTTCTACATGGAAGCAGTGGCGGCTATTCAAGTGAAGCAGGTGCAGAGGTTTTCACCTGAAAATAGACGTATTCTATTTTTGTTAATGTTGGCATTATTACTGCCATTCTAACAGTTTAGTCACAAATTTCAACTGCTAGCAGCTGTAGCAGGGTGAGTGACCAACCCTTCTTTTGTTTGGAACTTACAGCCTGGCAGCCAGCAGGGAAAATTGGTGGGAACGCGCCCTCTGATCAGTTTCAAGCACAAATGCAGCAGTCAGGATTACGGAAGAAACTGCTGCACTAAACAGCTTGGTTGCCATGGCAACATGACGTCAGGAAACGGTGAACTACGGGGAAATAACACGGGCATGCACATGTTTTAGGCAAACAGGAAATATTTTCACTTGGGTAGAGGCACAGAACACGGCAGAGGGGATGGTTTCTATTTTCGCGCGCTTAGAAGATAGTAGTCGTTTACCTCGAGGAAGAGCTGGCGGTAAACTTAAAACGTCGTGTTTTACATAACTGTGAATGGTAGGCATAATTTACGTGTGTGCTAGACTCCAGTGCTTTAAATATTTAAATTACGGAACATAAGTATTTTGTTATGAATCCAGTGAACGATATAGGTTGCAATTTGCTAGAAACCCCATTTTCCAGGTGGAAAGATGAAGACAATAAGGATGTTTTAAACCATTGATATAGCCCTTAAAAGAGAGGATAAGCAAATAGGGAAGACTTATAACATTAAATTCAAAAGCTCTTGGCTCGATAACTATTTTTGGTTATGCAGTAGCCATAGTTTTCAAGCACTATTCTTTTTAACAACAAAAGTAACGTGTGGGACAAAGAGAGATTCACAGATTTCATTAATATAACCTGTTCCCTTCACAAGCACAATGATTCGGCGGGACATTTAAAATGGAAATTACAACTAAACACTTTTGAAAAAAAACAAAACAAACACAATGGCTGATGCTCTTCAAGAAAACAGCAGACTTTTTCATGTGCATTTCAATGGCAATATGACATTAAATAGACTTTTCCTGCAGTTGATCATTAAACCAACATTGAATTTAGGTAAACAAGAGCTTGCATTCTGAGGTCATGATGAGAGTGCGCTTTTGCTAAGTCAGGGAAATTTCAAGGAGCTTGTGTGCTGAAAGTCCATTAGAAATCCAAAACCACTATAATAAAATTAAAAGTATATTCAGCAGTGATTCTAAATCTATATAAAATGAGGTGATTGGATGTATTTCAGAATACTTACAGACCTGAAATTAATGTCTCAGATTTTTTTTTTCTGTTGAAGTTGACATCACTACAGATATTTGCCAACAGTCTCAGTGCTCTATCATTGTAAGATACGTGAATTCAGAGAGCACATTGGTTCAATGATTTTTCGGATTTCATGATGTGAGAGCTGACAGGTCCGCAGAAACATTGTTCCTTTTGCTGCATGGTGTTCTTAAATATGAACGTAAATTAGTTGCACAATGTTACGATGGAGCAAGTGTTATGTCAGGACATTTGAATGGACTTCAAAAAAGAATCAAGATAAATGCTCCTCAGGCAGTTTTTGTACATTATTTGGCTCACCATTTAAATTTGATTTTAAAACAAAGCTGTATATATTTGCATCCGCCATGTTTATTTCTCTCGCTTACTACGCAAACTGTCATATGTATTGGACCAAAATGAATCATAGTGTGACAGACAGTTTCTTTTTTGTATAGCTCCATTGGATACAAAAAGTTTGGTAAAAAATATCGGCTTTGCATTGTATTTTTAGCATGCTTAAGTGAACTTCACCTATTTTGAAAGGCACAAGACGCCACTGCGTGGAAGCTCGAAGCTCATTGTGAAGATGAGATGGAATAATTTCAAACAAAATTTATAATTTACAAGTTATGAACACATTACTGTTTGTAATACTTCTACTTAAGGGCAATGAATGTAATATTTACTTTTAACTATTTATGAGAAAAGAATCTTTAGGAAATTCACAGATATGTATGTGTTTCCTTTGTACAACACTTTGTGATTTAATAGATGAATGCTATTTATCTTGATTGGATTCTTTTTATGTGAAGCAATTTCTTCTCTGTAGGTTATACAAAAGGTGTTCATTTTTTTTCTGTTCCTCTTTTTTGAAGATGAGGGTCATAGGGTTAAAGTAGATCATGTGTTTTACAAGTGAATTATTATGTTACAGGATGAAGCACATGAAGACTGTTATTCCACAAAACTACCAAGGTAAGTCATCTGATTGATTCTTTGTACAGGAGGCTAGCTGTATTAAATTTCCCTCATATTCCCTTTTAGTGTTACATATACGTAGAAAAGTTTTTCATAGTTAATGGTCACAGAGGAATTGGTTGTTTAAGTTGTATCAGTGAGTATTCCCACATATTATCCTATTTCCTGTTAGTGGTAGATATGGAACTGTTCACTAAACGTAATGGGTATAACACAGTTATTTGATCAAGTTGTATAAGTAACTCTCACCGGACACATTGTCGTATTCCCTGTTAGTGTTAGATATGGAACTGCTCAATGAATATTATTAGTGTAATGCAGTTCTTTGGTCAATTTACACAAGGGAAACATTGTACTCTTGTGCTCTTTAATTTAATTTAATGGTTATAGAGGCCAGTGATAATATGCAATAAAGAACTTAAAATAACATTGCTGAGGTTGGCCCAAGACTTTAACATGACCTCATTGTGAAAATATGCAAATTGGTTACAAAGTGTAACACATTTAAACCTCACACGGCTGATCGCCCGTGGAACTGTAATAAATAACGTGCGCCATGAAAGCTTTAAATCTTACATTTACAGGTTTCAACAGGATTCAGCTACAGCACAAAAAAATTAACCCCTCGTTTAACAGCTCTTTGCAGGTCAAGGCTAACCATCCAGTTGCTACGTCCCCCACCTGCACCTACAACAGGTGTCATGAGTGGGGTACAGTAATGAAGGGTGGGATGTGGTCAGTGGCCTGAGACCTTACGGTTGGATATGCAGCTTTTACTACTTGTGGTTGCTACTTCTTTATTCAAGTAGTGCCTCAACTGGCCCCTGAGGCACCCGAGGTTGAGTGCACCCCATACTAGACCTCTCAGCAGGGGAAAAATCCCCATGCGGGTACTGGTGATTGAACCTGGGACCTCCACACCAGAGACAGAAATGCTACCACGGCACTACGGAGGCAGTCTAGCTATAGCACATACTGCTGGTAATTCTGTGCATGAACTGTGAAGTGCGTATGGGGACATAGTAATTAGTCGTGGCCACCACGTTCCCCTGACCTATCTCTATGCAAGTTTTATTTATGGGGATTAAGAAATAAATTGTACATATCAAATTCATTCACGTTGCGGGAATTGAAAGACAAAATCATGAGAGATATAGAGGCAGTCGGTCAACATAAACTTTAGTGAGTAAACCAGAATGGGTTTTGAAGTATAGGTTGAGTTGAATTTTAAAATCTGTTATTTGAGTAAGCCTAATGCAAGTTAGTACAGTAGTTAGTCTTCCATACCTGTGACTTGTTGGTCCGCTATGCGTAACTCTGGCAGAGAGCCTGCAGATCCTTGCCTGGTTCAGTGCCGCCACAGAGCAGTTTGATCAGTCTGAAAACGTGTGGTGTAATGACACCACCATGCTTGTTTTTCAACACTCTGGGATGTTATAATTTTTTTTTCACTTTATATAACCCTCTAGTTATTAAGTTAAAACATTTTGGCATTAAAATAACTTTAGGCTTTACTTCTTCTGGTAAGTTGTTATACAGTTCTTTCCCAAAACACTCCAGTGAACTGTATGAAGTGTTGGATACTTGCATGAAACAACAAATCTACTTAAGTTCTTAAATATGTGCTTATGGCAGTGCCATGGCCGAGTGTTTAGACTGCTTGTCTACCACCTAGGCCACCCCCCTCAGTAGTATGATGGTTAGCGTGTCTGCCTCACGTTCAAGAGGTCGCTAGTTCAAGTCTTCGCTTAGGATAAGTTATCAGGTTAAGTTTTTTCCAAGGTTTTCCCTTATCCTGAGAAGACGAATGTTGGGTAACTTTAAGCTCCATGAGATCATTTCACCCATTTCATTCATTCACCGTCCGATATGACATTACATTGGAGGATGGTAATTAAAAAGAAACCACCTAGGTAGCCCAGGTTTGATCCCAAGGATCCACATGTGGTACTCATAGTGGACAAAGTGGCATGTGGGCGGGTTTTCTTCAGGTTCTCCAGTTTCTCCCACCACTCATTCCACCAATTGCTCCATAGTCACCATGCCATTCATCCATCTTGCCTGAATTTCATGTCATTCTCTTCCTCACTCTCATATCTGGTGTTTGACCACCCACTTCCAGGTCTTCTCTGTCCAGTCCATAGGTTTCTCTGCTCCCCGACAGGTGTCTCACTCTAGGCACAGACTTGTAAGTCCCAGGGGGTGCAAGTCCTACATAAGGGGAGGGTAATCAGATAAAGAAGATGAAAGAATATGTGCTTATAGGTATGTTTGTACTCTTGCCTTTATGTATTTTTAATAACCTAAGGTGATCATTTTAATTAATGTTTCTCTATAGTGTCATTCAGTATTATATGTGAACGTAGTGGTACACACAAACACCAAACACACACACACACACACACACACACACACTTTATCTTGAGCACTGCAATCTTGTACTACGAACATTCATGTTTACTTTATGTTTAATCAAGTCAAATTGCCCCTAAAATGTTTGTTACATCATATCTCTGAGATACTTTTGTCAGCTGTATTCAGTGTTATGTTATAAGACTCGAAAAATTTGACATACTATATTAGTCAGAAGGTTGTTTCCTTCGTTTTTTTCAATCTCTATTAAGGTATGCCTTCAATTGTTATTATAGTAGAATGTCTGTAAATGATTGTGATGTTATTTCTTTTCACTGCAGGTTTACTTGATTGAATTCAATAGAGGGTAAACATATATTTTGCAAATAGTGTCACAAAGACGAAAAGATCCAGTCCAATTACTTCTTTTTCACTTTATTTTCTTCCAAAATAGCTATAAAAATTCAGTTCATGGAAACTCAATTTTGTCTCATAAAGAAGTACATAAGATTACTTAGGAAGCAGAGGGTATAGAAACTAAGAGTCTAATAGACTACTTTGTACTCTCAGAAAAGCTAAGGAATAGTAACGGGTGATCCAAAAGACTGTGAGCTGGCTGTGCTGTTTTTTGTCTGTACGGGTCCTCTGTGCTCGTTGCCGACTGCTGCTGTCATAGAACAGCACCGATAAAACCAAACAACATTTTTAAAACTACTTTTAAAGGCTTTACTTACCAATATAATTAAAGATGCTGAAACTAGCCACCGTGGTCCATACATTTTTGGCACCTGATTAGGAAATTATCCATCAATCACCGTAGTTCACTTTGAGAAATGCTGGCAATTTCCTGACACATATTTTGTTTCAATTCCTCCAAGGTGTGTGGGTTTGTCTTGTACACTTTATGCTTTAAGATAACCCAGAGATAGAAATCGCAGGGACCGAGGGGGCCACAAATTTCTAGTAATAATTCTGTCCAGAAACACTTTCAAATGTTCTCATTGAAAGATTGGCTGTATGAATTCTTGCAGAGTCTTGTTGAAAAAAGGCAAAATCATGCTCCCTTGTCGGTTAATTATCTAAAAAAAGGGCAAAATTGTATTCATGTATGTATGAGTGTCAACTGTTGACTGGCAAAAAATTCGGCCTATAACTTTTTCTCCACTAATGGCGCACCATACACCAATTTCTTTCATCATGAAGGGTCATTTCATGTACAATTTTAGAGATTTCTCAGAGCTCCAATAACAATTATTTTGCATTTACACACATCCATGAAGGTGGAACCAAGCCTCATCTGTGAAAAATATTAAATGTGGGTCCATTTTGCTATTGAGCGCCCACTCACAAAATGTACATCTAATTACAGGATCACCTGGTTGAAGAGCATGAACCACAGTTACTTTATATGGTTTTAACTTCAGCAATTTAGTAGATCTTTGCAAAGAAATGCCTGTCTGTTGTAAAGACACTTCCTGTGGTCTGAAATTTATTGTAAAGTTTATGGATTGTTGTATGGCCTGGAACTTTTACATCTCGAAATTGATCCGCGAATCGCACTTGCACCTGGCAAGCTGACTGAGCTAATACATACGAATCATAATAAATAAACGCTGTGCAGTAGAAAACAAATGCTGAGCCATAATACACTTTGTAACTAAGTACAGGACTAAATGATAAAGCACACTGGTAATAAAGAGCATTGATCTCAGCCAGATTTTAACCTGTACCCTTGGGATCAGTAGACCAGTGTCGAGCCTACTGAGCCACACAAACCAACTCAAAACATGATAGAAAAAAATGAACTTAATATTACATGCTATGGAAAGCATTTGGAGGAAACAAAAACTTACGAATACCTAGGTACAATATTAAGAAGTTATGGAAAAAATTGAACCAAAGGTACTAAATAGACTTAAAAAGAGGAAACCAGAGCATATTTTTGTATGAATAATACATTTGCAGGAAAATGAGAGATTAGTAACAAAACAAAATTACAAATTTACAATTCAGTAATGGTACTAATAACACTGTATGGAGTGGAGAGTTTGGCACTACAACAGAAACCTTTAAATCAATTCACTGCAATAAAAATTAAATATATCAGAATCGTGGCAGATAGGACAAGGGATAGAATAGGGAATAATAGATTGGACAAACCAAAACAGTGGTGAGAATGGTAAAGGAACGTCAGATATGTAAAAAGAAAGGAAGACAGAGGTCATTGAAATGAGCAAGGAGAACTCTGTATAAGGTGGGAAGATAGGATTGGATGAAAGTATGGGAAGACATTGGTGGAAATGAGGAGGATAGAACTGGTTGGAGGAAGTGGATTGCCCGAGGAGTTTCCGACGCTTGAGAAGGCATTAAGGAAGTAGGAGGTATACACAGTTCTCTTTTACTGACGTTAACAGTCTTCAATCTGCTGTGATATTACAACTCAACAGCTTTCTTCTCGTAGCCTTGATTCCTTTCTGTCTTCCTTCACTTTCTCTGTCTCTCAAGTATTTGACTGACACACACTCATTAAGTGTTTTGCTACCTTTCTTAAGAACGCACCCTTACACAGAAGGCAACACACTGAAATTAAGAACTGACTGACTCCTGATGACTCATATCTGTAACTCACTCTACCCGTTGTCTCGTCTCATATAGCGAGTATGAGGTAACATGTACCTTTTTTGAATTTCTACATATGCCCCGGACACGTCTCAAATAATCTCAAAAATCCCTTTTGTCCTGCCACTCTTCAATGTTGTTGCATGTTCAGAACAGTTGAGTGAGGCAGCCGGACCTTGAACACCTTTGATACAATACTGCAGCCACTGTGGCGGAACAGAATGGCTCTGATCGTTCATTATTGTGCGCCGCGGCCCGTGTCACATTGCTCCCTTTGCGCTGGTCGTCCTGAATGACCAGCACCTTTGTAGTTGGCCAGATGATCCCAATGTACCACAGTGCCATCCCTTGGAGCAGCCTCTGGACATTGTAGACTTCACAATCGAACAACTTCTCCAGGTGACACGATCTTTGACAGTGTTGTTCTGCAGTGCCCCTTAGTCTGGGTAGGGTGATGTCTGCCATCCTGCTTGAAGGATCTGCAACAATCTCACTGGGTGTAATAGGTCTTCTTCAGCTTGCCATTCACCCACATGCAATGGCATATCCAGCGCACAACATAAAAACGACCCCCAGGTTCCATGACAGCCGACCTTTCTGGTGATGCAGCTTATGTCAAAATATATTAAACAGGGTAGAAGGTGAGGCAAATTGTGGGTAAATCAATTGGTTATACACTTAGTTTCCTTCCTTATATAACCTAGAGAACAGAAAATGTACATTTTGTACAAAATTATGATAATTGAACAACTAGATACATAATCATTCCACATTACCTATTATATTTGCCCATAGATAACACTAAATAATCGCTTACATTTGCTACAAAGTTTCAAATTAGCAATCCTATATAACTGCTAATTGAAGCCATAACAGAATATCCAAATATTTTGAACTCTATTTCATGAAGTCATTCTATCTCTCACCATGTGCACATACAATTAACCTCCAGGTCCTCTTTGGTTTGTTATTTTTTCATCCGTGTGCCAGGATTTACTAATAATGGTTCTTTTATATTTCAGTTTGTGCAAGGAAGATGTTTCCACATATAAATCGGAGTTTTTCTCCAGCGAACACTTAGAAGATGATGTAAGTTTCAACACAAACAAGGTTAGACCTGAACGTATAAGTGACAGAAAATGTCAAAGTCAGAAAAATGTACCTACTGATATATCTTCAATAGAAACAAGCCTTTGCTCAGAAACTTCTGATCATGCGAAAATTGTGACCATGGCTTCCTCTTTGAAACATAGTAATTTGCTTCAGCAGAGCAGCACAAATGAACAGCATATCAATAATAAGAACTGTAAATCAATCGCCAGTGATGAGTGCAGAAAGTCCTACAACTGTAATGTTTCTGAGAAGTGCTTTAAATGTTCGCCCCATTTAAAAAAATGCAAATTGGTTCTTGAGAGTAAGAAAGTAGATAAGTGTGACGTTTCAACCAAGGGTTTGAATCAGTTGTCCCTGAAAACTCGCAAATTGACTGATGATGCACAAAAACCACACAAGTGTAATATTTGTAATAAGAGTTTTGCTCGTTTACAACGTTTGAAAACACACAAACTGAATCATGAAGGCATAAAGCCACACAAGTGTAACATTTGTAACAGGGCTTTTAATGAGGTATCACGTTTAAAAACACACATATTGATTCATGAGGGCATAAAGCCACACAAGTGTAATATTTGTAACAAGGCTTTTACTCAGTCATCAGATTACAAAAGACATAAATTGATTCATGAGGGTAAGAAGCCGCACAAGTGTAACATTTGTAACAAGACTTTTACTCAGTTATCAGATTTGAAGAGACATAAATTGATTCACCAGGGCATAAAGCCACATAAATGTAACACTTGTAACAAGGCTTTTACTCATTTATCAGATTTGAATAGACATAAATTGACTCATGAAGGCATAAAACCGCACAAGTGTAACATATGTAACAAGGATTTTACTCGATCATCTATTTTGAAAACACACAAACTGATTCATGAAGGCATAAAGCCACACAAGTGTAACGATTGTTACAGGGCTTTTACTAAGTTATCAAGTTTGAAAACACACAAATTAATTCATGAAGGCATAAAGCCACACAAGTGTAGTATTTGTAACAAAGCTTTTACTATATTATCATATTTGAAAAGGCATATGTTAATTCATGAGGACAATCAGCCACAGTAGTATAATGTTTGTGAGTAGGGTACTCTGAATCTCAAAAGTGCTTCACTCCTTTTTTACCTTATAAAGGAACCAGTTTGCTTTGTGAAAGAAAATTCTTTTCCGGTATGACATATGTTAATAAATGTATTCATGAATGGAGAAAAGTATACTGTGTGCTCTGTATAACTTCCATTTTAGCCAGTTTTGCACATCTATACCTAACAATCTATTGATTGGATAGGATTCATTCATGAGTGGGGAGAAGTAGACTACATGCTCTGTAGAATTTATTATTTTGCTAATTTTGCATATCTGTAACCTCTATGTCAGACTGGGTGGTTCAGTTGGTTAGACGCTGGCCTACTGATACCAAGGTCGCGGGTTCAAATCCGGCTCAGACCAATGGTTTTTAAGCGTGCTTAAAAAAAGGAACTTTACCCTGAAGTCTCCCGTGCTACTAGGATCACGAGAAAGGACCGGCCCACACCCCTTGTAAGAGTGTTTAGTAGCTGTGTCGCTACTATAAACACGATACTGCAGGAGGGAGTCATAATAGAAAAACAAATATTCCATGCTGAACCCTCAAGGAACACAGAGCGACACATCCCGTGCAGGCGGTGCCAGCAGTACGATCACCAGCACCACGAATGTGACGAACAACCAGTGTGCTTCCACTGTGATGGCAAAGCCGATTCCCCACGCTGCCTACACGCCAGTAAGCCCCAACAACCATACTGCGCTACCTGCTACCAAGACCACAGAAGTTGCACATCTTCCCCCACAACATACCAGCGCCCCCTAAGCCCAAAGAAACAACACAATGACCTGAGCTCAAACTCCCTCAAATTCCAAGCAATAAAAAAGAAATGATGCCTAAAGAAACAATCTCCACTATAAAGAACATAATCACAAACACTGGGGAGCACAGTAAGAGTATGCAGCAACACATCACCACATTGGAGAAGAATCTGACGAACTTCATACAAGAAGTGGCTAGTAATGTAATTACACAATTACTGACCACTCTCATTTCCCCAATCTACGATGCCACGCCCCCCAACCAACGAGACAGACTACTTCAAAACATAACCCAAACGGCAAGAAAAACCATGAAAACAGCGGTAAACACAGTCAAAATAGGCAATCAACTGGCCATCTTCGTGAACCGGCAATATCACTAAACATATCACAAACACCAAACACACATACGCACGCACATAGGAAACATCAATGGTGGTCACAACAGCAACATCCCAGACACATCGCAACATCAAACTACTTCATCTCAACGTAAACGGCATCACAAATAAAAGACAGCAACTAACAGACCTCCTAACATATCATCAAGCGGACATAATCACAATTAATGAAACGAAACTGCACAAACAGAGAAACTTCTCATTCCACCCCCTACAAATATTCCGAAAAGACCGCACACATGGATTTGGAGGCGGAGTTCTCATGGTGAGAAACGAGCTCAACCCCAAAGAGATAACCACACCGCCCATCTTCCAGGACCTTGAGCTATTGCTGATACAAGTCACCATAAATATACAAAAGATCCACATAGCTACGATCTACGCCCCCCCGAGTTCGCCTTTCCCCACCGACGTACTTCACTACCTTAATGACAACTACAGGAATTTAATAATTGCCGCAGACTTGAACGCCAACAGCACCGCCCTACTAGATGAGGTCATACCTCTCACGACCGCGAACTAGAGAAAGTTCTCCGCCGCACCCAACTCAAGCTAGGTCTCATACCAGGGCCAACAAGGGTAGGAGGACCCAACCAACAGTGGACCTCCCCCGACAAGATACTGGCCTCAAAAAACACCTTTCCCCTCGTTGAAGACATCACTACTGATGCCTCCCCAGACACCAACCATAGCCCAGTAATTGATACCTTGAGAACAAACCTATGGATAACACAAGCCCAAAGAACTATCAAAGTCAAAGACTACGAGAATGCGGACTGGGACATATTCAAACAAACAACAGAACGACTCTCCAACAACCTGCAACACCCTCCCCTAACAACGTGGCACGACATAGATACGTATGCTGAATCAATAACAAACATAATAACTGAGGCGCAAAGAGCAGCAGTACCTGAAAAAAGCATCAACATAAACCAATACAGCAGACCACTCCCACCACACATAACCCTGATAAAGCAAAAACGACAAGAACTCACCACCCAGAAGACAAAACAATAGTAAATAGACTACAACAAGAAATAAAACAGGCCATCACGACACACAACAACAACAACAACTGGAACTCCCTGCTTGCCAAAATAACCGAGAGCTACGCCAAAGACCCCGCCAAATTTTGGCGCCTCATAAAAACAACTAAGAAAAAAGCATCCCCCCAATACCCCATAAAGAAAGACGGCCAATCCATCCATGAAACAGCAGAAAAACTTGAAGTTTTCAGGCAACATTATAACACAATATTCCAAACACCACAAGACCCAACATTCCACAAAACACACTACACGCAAGTTAACCGCCATATAGACACCAACCAGGCACTGTACACACCCCAATTCCCCGGGCAGGAAGTAGACCCTACAAATGAAGCCGAAAAACCCATTTCCCCAGAAGAAGTGGCAAACGCCATCCCGAAATCAAAAGACACCGCACCAGGACCTGACGAGATAACCTACCTGCTACTAAGAAAACTACCACCTGCCACAATAGCACACATAACACACATCTATAATCTCAAACTAGGATACCACCCGGTGGTATGGAAACAGGCCCACATCCTGCTGCTGGAGAAACCCAGGTAGGATAAAACCGACCCAAAAAACTACCAGCCCATTTCACTCACCTCCACGCTATCCAAACTATTGGAAAAAATCATGGTTAAACGACTTGCACAAATCTGCCAAGAAAAGCAACTAATCCCCAACACACAAGCAGGATACAGGAGTGACATCACGATCTAAGACCAACTTGTGAGAGTGATGTCACAACTGCAAGATGTCTACAACAGAGGTTTCACCACAGTAGCCACATTCCTCGACATACAGTCAGCCTTTGATAAGTGTTGGGTGAATGGGCTACTGTATAAACTCACGCATATGCAGATATCACATCGCCTAGTGAGATGGATAGCCAGCTTCCTGACTGACCGGACCGCCAAAATAAAAATTAATGGACAAACATCTGACATCATCACCATGCAAGCCGGCACACCCCAGGGGAGCGTCATCTCAGGCCTCCTCTACACACTCTACACCTCAGATACGCCTCAACCCATTCATCGAACACTCCAGCTAGCCCAGTATGCCGATGACACGGCATACTGGCGCACACACACCCAACTAGCCGCCGCCAAAAACAGACTACAACAACAACTAAGAATATTTGTGAAATGGACACGCAAATGGAGAATCACCATTAATACACAAAAAACGCAAGTCATAGTCTTTAAGAAAAAAAGAAGAGAGAAAGACAGACAACTCAGCATCAAAATTAACAATCAGAACATACAGAGCCAAAAGACTGTAAAATACCTAGGTATCAAAATACACGCCACCCTCTCCATCAAGCCCCACTGCGAGGAACTCTTAAAGAAAACCCGCCCAATCCATGGTACACTCAAAAACCTGGGAAAACTCAATAGACAAGGACTATCACCTACCATACTTAGACAACTATACATCTCATTAATACGGCCGCATCTCACCTACGCTGCTGTAGCCACCATTCCGCTGATACATACAACCACCATAAACAGGATAAGAGCCTTCAAGAGAAAGTGCCTGCGTACAGGCCTAAAGTTACTCCCAAATTACAAGAACAACAACCTCCATCAATATGCCAGAATACCCTCCATTGACGTACACGTAGCCACACTAATGTTATGCTACATTCACAACGCTCACACTCGACCATACAGAAGAGCCCTTATGAACACGGTGCAACAAATGAAAACTATCACACCCACTGACAGAGACAAAAACCCACCACTAATCACCCTCATCCAAGTGTATGACAGAAAGCAAGAGGCCGGGCAAGAAAAACTGCAACAACACCTACAGTACTTCCAGAATATCTAAGACAACACCCCCACACCATAAAAAACACAAAACACAAATCAAAAACATCATGAGCCGTAGCAAGTAGAAACAAAAACCTTCCCACGCAATTAAAATCAGTCTTCTTGGGTCCCTAGAACGAGTCGCGATGCCAAGTGCCCACAGGGAACAATATACAAAAACAAAAAACAAAAAAAGAAAACAAAACAAAAAAAAAATAAAATATATAACAACTAAAAAAAAACATATATAATAATAAAAAAAACAAGCATATGTAGCATAATACAACATAAGTATATTGTTCCCAAGTACATGTTCCTTTAATCTTAAATAACTTGACCAGCCGTGACGCAACTGCCAAAAGCTCCGCCCACACTAAAAATTAAAAACCTCAACTCGGCTGAAGAGGAATAACCTCCTAAGCAGCCTGGGTATGATTTCACATATGCGAATTCCGTATTTTATTTATTTATTTCAGCTCCATGTCGGTAGATTTACTGGCATGTAAAAGAACTCTTCCGGGACAAAATTCCGGCACACAGGTGACGCTGATGTGATCCTGGCAATTCAAAGTGTCATTAAACAACAAAATATTTTTTTTGTAACCCCTATTTGATTGAATAGAAAGAGAAGTGTACCAAATGGAGTCTTTGGGGGTTAGGTGATTAAATTAAAAATGTAAATATATTTCCTATATCATTTGCAACTTAAGTAAGCCACCTCAGAGTTCATTTCTAATTTAATACTGCGATTAAACTGTTTCATGGACACCAGCACTTCAGACCTTTAACTGCTGTTCTGTATTCTTATTTCTGCACAATGCGGGGATAAACACTCAATGTTTATTCTTTGAAAAAGAGATCTCATAGCTTCCTTTGTATTATCACTGTGGAATTAATGTATCAAGAAAAGGAAATCAAATTCCAACATAATAGATGATAAGGTGCATTTGGGTGTAATTAACCATGGATTTAGAATGTTAAAATCTGTATTATATAAGAGGGATATAGATGGTGCTCATAAATACAGATACCTATAGCATGTGGCAATAAGAGAAATCACTAAAAGCCTGAAGTTTATTACAGTAGTGGTTACACTGATGCAGTGGTTAAGACTATATACTCCTGAAAAAAATTCTCATTCTTGTATGCCAATTCATTCATAATGTAAAATAACAGTTTTATTTCTCCTTCCTATATAAGCAGCATCAATTTACATTAGTATTTCGTACTATTTCCTTTGTTTTGTAAGCATCTCGAAATTGTATCTAAGTGTTCATGTACTTTTTGATTGATGGGTCTCCATTGTTGCAGCAGTATACCAATTTTTGTGTACCCATTTAATTGAAAAAATTGTATAATTATATGCTTTGACTCACCATTCTATATGAGAAGCTGCAACATGACATGAAGATCTATATTGCTAAAGTAAAAGATATGATGTGTTGCACTCAGATGCATTTCTCTACTCAGATAAACATTTGTACAAATTATCTTACTGTTTATTTCCTTGTAGGTGCAAGGGAAATATTAGAATACACTAGGCTTTGAGCAATAGTCAAATCTTTTAAAGTTTTGAGATCCTGTTCTCTTTGCATGCTTAACATATGAAACAATTTGATGTGTTGCAGTCACATGACTTTCTCTACTCCTGTACTAACCATTATTACAAACACTTATTTTTCTGCCTTCTTCGTGTTAGTTGAGGTAAACCTTTGCAGAAATTATCCTAATGCTCATTTTCTTGCACATGCAATGGGAATATGTGTATACAGTAGGCTTTGAGCGATAGTCAAATCTTTTAAAGCTTTCAAATTCTGTTCTCTTTGCACACCTAACTTATAAAAGTGAATGGCGATGTTCCATTTCACGAAATTTGTAAGTTTTTCAAAACTGACTCAAATAACAAGGAATATCTCTGAAATAGTTGACTCTACAAACAAATTTATTCAGACATACATTGTGTTTTAGTAAGATCTAACTTTTTTGTATAGTAAGACTTTGCCTATCTTTTACCGTTTATGAGTTATTCAAGTCATCCAGAGTAAACAGAACTACGTAGGCTATAGCCACAAAATTCAAAATATAGATTTCATTTGTCATGCAAAAATCTTACACATATGTAATTTTAATCAAACTCCTGAGCCATTTTCAAGAAAATAAAATTTTTCGATGCAAAGGGTAGTTTAGGTTGGGGCTATTTTCTTCAAAATCTTTGTGTCTCATCCTTGAAAGACATTAAACTTAAATACCAACTTTGAAATGGTATGAATTTTTCGTTGAAGAGGGAGTAGTAAATGAAATGAGATTGTGTTTAGTAAAAGAAAAATGAGTAGAAAAACCATATGAATGTTCTACTTGAACTTATATTTCAAATTTATCGATTGTTTGCTGATCAGGGACTAGTGTGTTTTGTAAAAGAAAAGGGAGTAGTGAAAACCATGTGAATGTAATACATGGCGTGGTAAAATGGACTGCACAGAAATCTCTGCCATGAAAAAAAACTAAGATATGCCAATTTTCATGGCAGTTGGTTAACTCTTTCAGTTCCAGTGTCCTTTAGAATGCACATAGGCATTTTTTGCCTATTTATAATACTTTGAACAGCTTTTTCTGCTATATTCTTGTTATATTGTTTGTCAACAATAAAACATATGTATTTGAGATGTTCTGAATTGTAGAAAATGCTTTTTTTACAATTTACATCATAGTGTTTTGTAAGAAAAGAAGTAAAGTCCATTTAACCACAGTCAAATGATGCCCCATCATCATCATCATCCATGTGTGCCATCACATCGATTACTTTTACGTGGACCCTCCCCGTCCTTTACCACAGGCACATTTGACTGCAGTTGCCGAGATTCGAACTCACGACCTCAGGCTTTGAGTGCATGGCCAGTGCACTACGTGTTGCCTTAACGATCATGGCTATTCAAGTCAGTAGGCTGAAGGGGTCGCAGACCGCCTAATCTAAACTGGTTTCAAATTAGAGGAAGAATGGCATAAGTAGTAAAATAATTCAGAAGTGAAACGGTTTAGGAAGTTTTGGAATTTACTCGCCCTTCAATCTACAATGTATTGAAGGCGTAAATATTATATTCATTGGTATGTTTGAAGTTGATAAGTGATAGAGAATAATATGTGAATTGTTACGCAAAACAAAAGTGAGTGGAGAAAACCACATGAATATAATAGGTTGCATTTCTGTTTCAAACATATGGCAAATTGTATGGATTATGTGTTGAAGGGTGAGTAGAGAAAGAAGCATAATTGTGTCTCGTAATGGAAGAATTAGGAGAGGAAACTGTGTGAATGTAATACGTTGCATTTATATTTCAATCATAGAAAATTATATAAATTGTATGTTGAAGGGCAAACAGAGGATATATGAATGTGCACCAAAAGAAAAGCTAGCGGAAAACCATTTGAAAGTAATATATTTTGTAGTAAAATAGTTACCATAAAAACTTTCTCCATGAAAAAATACATATATGTGCCAAATTTTGCAGTGATCGGCCAAGCAGTTTTCAAGATAAACAGCTATACATATACTTACATCCATTTTGTGTATATAGATGATATGAATTATTTGTAACAAAGTAGAGAAAGAGATGTGAATGTGTTATCTAAAATTGAGTAGAGAAGACAGTGTGAATGTTGTTGTTTTCTAGTGCCTTGCATCTGGCAATGAAGCCATTAGCATTCGTGCTATCCAATACTTTAGAACTGTAGTTTCTTCTGATTTTAATGCTTCACAGGTGTTCAAGTGGTCTTCGTTCATTTCTGCTGGATGGTTACACAGGACACATATTGATGAACCTGAGATACCTATTCTGTAGGGATGACTTGCTAAGCAGTCGTGATTTGTCAGTAGTTGGAAGGCTGCAACCGCTGTTTTCCTTGGTCTCTGGGGGATTATATCTGTGAATGTAATATGTAGCATTTCCATTTCAAACGTACAGAAAATTGTATGGCTTATTTTAAAAGAGGTGATAAAACATGCTTTCTTGTGCAAAATCGTGTTTTCCTGGTAAATTGTTTATAGAAGAGTGAGTAGAGAACGAGATCTGAATGAGTTACCTGAATTTCACAGTGTGAATGCCATACGTTGGATTTATATTTGAGACATACAGAAAATTGTATAAATTATTTGTAGAAGGAATAAAAACATTTTTGTTTATAAAATCAGGAGTCTCCGGCTAAGGGATATGTGAATGACAACCTCAAGGTACCCAAGCTGAGCAGAACATTACTTCCACTTACTGGTGTTTTGCTCCTCACTGTAGCTTTTCTATCTGACCTTACCTGGGTCATCTCTTGTTCTCTTCCCACCCCAATGCTGTTAGGGTTCCTGAGGGCTAGGGAATCTTTTACTTTTCCAACCTCTCCATTTCTCTAATTTCTCTATAAACTCTTAAACCCTAACATGCTGACCTGTCATGGCATGTAATACGTCCTCTGATTGGTAATCAGAGGATATGGTCGGTGAATTTAGTTTGATAGTTCTCCCGGTTAGGTCGGTGAGACCCATAAACCAACCACACGTGTGGTCCTCCAGACATTCTGGGGGTTGTGAGAGAGTGATGTAACTGCCAAAGCATTTAAATATGGTTCTCTCTAAAAAGCGGTTACTATTACTACAGCTCTCTTCAATATTTATGAAATATGACTCAACGGGTAAAATGTTCCGGAGTTAAAATAGTCCTCCATTCAGATCTCTGGGGGGGGACTACTTCTCGAGAACCAAAACATTGTATAAAAAGATCTAACATCAGAATTCTACAATGAAACACAGGTGGTCACCCAAACAAAAAGAATGGAACTGAATAAAATTGTATTTGACTATAACATAGATATATTTGTTATACAAGAAGCAAATCTAACAAATGATTAACTTAAATACTTCAATTTTACTGGATTTTTACTACACCTACTACCCAAAAAGAGACAGATAGTGGAATATTAGTTGGAGTCAAAAATGATATTAAATCCTCCTTTCAAATTGTTAAAGAAATGGATAACAAATATAAAGCTGAATTAATAAAGCTAAATTTTTGAGATAACAAAACACATCTTCATGTATACAGTATTTACAATCCTCCCAGGAATGAACCAGGTCTGTCACTTCTTGAACAATTAAATAAAGCAATCATAATTGGGGATTTCAATGCCCATTACGAAAGATGAGGTTATGAAAAAGTGGATTCTACAGGGCAGATAGTGGAAGAATTTTTCAATACCACAACCTTTGAACTGATTTATGAGAAAGAAGATCCCGAAACCTTCATACATTACTCTGGAGCAGGCAGTAACCCAGACCTTGTGTTAGCTGCAACAGATATTGTTTCAAAAATTAAAAAACAAGTTATAGAAGATCCAAGTTCTGGTCCCAGAGCAGTAATTGCTGATATAAAACCAGATAATACAAATAACAGTCAAAATCACACTAATCTGTATTGGCACAAATATAAAACTGACCTGGAACATAAATTTAAAGGACAAACAAACTCACAGCTGCATGACAACCCAGATCATATGAACAAAAATTTCTGTAAAGTCATCCTAGAAACTGCAAAAAAACATTCCTCATGGAAGAATGAAAAACGTCAAACCCTTTTGGAACCCCCAGTTAGAAGAACTGAAAGAGCAAAGGGATACAGCTAGAAATACAGCTAAAGAAACAAAAAACATATCAGATACACAAATATGGTGAAAGAAATGTGCGTCACTAAAAAAAGAAATTAATACAGCTAAAAAGAATCACTTTAATAATTGCTTTGAAAAAATGGATGATAAGACCGATGGCAACAAAGACCATAAGCTCATAAAAAATGTCAAGAAGAGGAGAGAAAGCAACAGCACACCTATCATATATAACAATAAAATATTAACAAATGATGCAGCCATAGCCGAAACATTCAATACATATTATGCTAATTGACATAAAGTAACAAGAAATAATAAAAAAGAACGTAAACAATTGAAGGTATGTGCGTAAAAACGGTCTAACCCACACTTTTTTAAAACTGAGAAAAATAGAGTTTTGTATATGTTGGAAAAAAAAAAATATTAGTTGACACATGTGGCAAACTTTATTTGAGTTAGGGTTAAAGGACACACCTCAAACTTTTTTTAATGCAGTTATAAGAATATTAAATTATTTTTATTAAACTTATAAAAGAAAACAGTAATAAAAAAGAAACACTCACTCTAAATAAAGCATAACTTTGACTACATACATTTTAATTCTTAACAAAAAAGCATCCTTGCACATTAAAATAATCTACATTTATTACATTACTACCTATTATAAAAATTATCCCTTGAAAATATATTCCAAATAGAAATAGAAATGCTCTTTTACAAATTTGTGTATCTACCTCATCCACAATAACTCTGTAAACTAATGACGTTTGCCTCCTACCATTCTCAGGCTCATCAGTATATCTGCGCTTAACACCCCTGATTTCTACACACCCAAATATGTACGTGTTTTGTAAATCATGATTTCCCAAATTCCATAAAAAGTTTTTCCCGGTCATTGCAAGGAAGTATTTCAAAACACTTTCTTCGACAAGCACAGTCTGGGCCGATTTTTTTCTTTAGCTTCATATCCCCTTTTTTTGTAGTGTATGCTTCACCATTATTTAATTTCTTCTTTATTATTTCGCGCTTCCACTTATCATGGTTGCTTTTCCTCTTGGAATAGTTACCACCACACTTTTTTTCACTCATTTCATGTCTATCGTCTTCACAAACCATGCTGCATGACGCCATTTTCCTTGTTTACCACTTTTGCCAGACTGATCAACATGATGCGTTCATTTCTCCCTAAGATGCAGGTCTTAAAGGCTGTATAAAATACATATTTGCTATTTAATAAAGTAGTGTTTGTAATAATTATTAATAAAATATAACAGAATAATGAATTGAAACTCATAAGGAAGCACTATATTAAATGAGAATCTGCATAATAAGTAACTGACAAAATTAAAAGGTTGGCAATCCTACCCGTTCCTTTCTCCTGTTTTTAGACCATTTATGCGCTTCAAAAGATGAGCTAAACCAGATCGCAAGAAATAGAAGTCATTATATATACTTCAAATCAAACTTTTGGATGTTAGACCTCCCATAAACTGTTAGTGCTTGTTCCAAACAAGAGATTGCAGCACTAATCAGATTTTTTTTTTTATTTTGAGGGTTAGACCGTTTTTACAAACATACCTTCAATTTAAGAAAGAGAATGTGATCCTAACACTCAATACAACATCTTTTATCAACATTTTAATATACAAGAACTTAACATTGCAAGAACTGGACATTACAATTAATAATCTAAAAAATAAAAAGTCTTTTGGAAAAGATCACATACATCCAGAGTTAATAAAAAAAACCTTGGAAAAACAGCAAAACAACAACTACTAAAACTCTACAATCTATCCTGGAACACCATTGTACCTGCCGAATGGTGAAAAGCAATAGTTGTCCCACTCTTTAAGGATACCCATCTGTGAAAAAAGGCTAAAAATTTCCAAAATTGCCAAAAATGGATTTTTGTTTTATTAAATAGTATAAATCGTCTGCTTTATTTTGATATGCTTTCTACAGCCTTACGGCATTTTTATCTATGTCACATGGCCGTCTAACTGATTGCCTGTAAGTGGTCATGTCCATTTAAATCCATACAGTTCCATTATCCTTGCTATGACTTCAAACTTAGTTTTTCCACGTTTTTATTTTTAGCACTGTTTGCTCTTTAAAATGCTCCACATGATGCAATTTTCAGTACTTATGCATGAAATTTGGTGTAACTGCTTAGAAATAACATTAAAAAGAAATGATGAGATAATTTTCTCATAAAGTGAATAACTGCTGAGTAATTCAATATTAAAGTTTACGTTTCAAAATTTAAATGAAAAAAAATAATGAATTTAAACTTTAAAATTTATTTTTATCCAAACTAATAATAAGATTAAGAAATTATCTCATCAATTTGCTAACATGCTATTACAGGACATAACTGAAAATTATTAAGTTTTTCAAATCAAAATTGCATCATGGGGAACCATTTATACAAATATTAAAAAATACACAATAAAATATTAATATTTTTGCAACTAATCTGCTTAAATGTATGAAATTTAGCACAGTTACTCCTCACTATACAGTGATTGTTGTGTTAAAATTTCAAATCAATCCAATGAAAACTGTAGATTTTCAAAATTTCACAGATGGGTATCCTTAAGAAAGATAAAACAGCATCAGAAATAAAAAATTATAGACCAATAGCTCTTACTAGCATAATAGCAAAAGTGATGGAAAGAATGGTGTCAAATAGGTTAAATTGGTTTCTAAAATCACAAACTTTAATCTCCCCATATCAAGCTGGATTCACAGAGTTCCACTCTACAACTGAACAAGTCTTACTTCTCGGTCAAGAAATCAAAAAAGACTCCTTCATCAGAAAAGAAGATAATGTATCAGTTTTTATTGATTTCCAAAGTGCATATTATTCTATATGCAGAACAAAACTGCTAAAGAAAGTAAAACAAATAGGGATACAAGGTCCAATGTTTTCCTGGCTATGTCATTTCCTAACGCAATGCTTTATTGCTACCAGATATGGAAGAAATGTATCTAAATATAAGCAAGTACACCGGGGCTTACCACAAGGCGCAGTGCTCAGAACTACACTTTTTAATATATTTATTAATGATCTGCCATAACAAATACAAGAATCAAGTGTGAAGTGTGCACTATTTGCTGATGACTTAGTAATGTGGACTTCAAAACCATAAACGAAAGTACAGAACTAGAAAAACCATGCAACAATCCTTAAACAACCTACAAAAGTGGACCAAAGAAAATTTAATGACTGTTAATACAACAAAATCAAACTATCAAATCTTTTCACTAAGAAAAAACCACTAAAAATAAAACTAAATTTTGAGGGTCAACAATTACCAGAAACAAAGGAAGCAAAGTATTTAGGAGTTACATTTGATACCAAACTTATATGGACCAAACAAATAGAAAGTGTAATACAAAGAGCAGAGAGGCGCCTTTCTCTGTTAAAATTTCTAACAGGAATGAAGTGGAGATGTTCCAGAGCAACTTTTAACACAACATATAATGTATATATAAAGCCATTATTTACTTACTGCAGCAAAATTCTTGTAACAGCAAACACATTAAAAATTCAAATCTGTCAAAACCAAAGTCTGAGACTAATTACAGGTACTATTAAAACCACACCAATAGCAGCTATGGAAATACTAACCAACCAACACCCCATTGAATATGAAATAGAAAAAACTGCTCTTATTCAATGCGAAAAGTTGATCAGACTCCAACTAGTGTTCTAAAATTATTGGCATTAGAGACGATCCTTACTTTCCAGAACACGAATGGCTCCATATTTATACTGATGGATCATTGATATCAAACTGAGATGGAGCAGGGGCTGGAGTCACATGTCACCTCTTTTCCTATTACAAATCTTTAAGTTATGGAACTACAAACTTTGATGGAGAAATTGAAGCAATTCGAATGGCCCTACAACATCTTTTGTATAGAATTGCACATTTTCATCAAGCAGTTATTCTCTCAGATTCCAGGGCGGCAATTATAGCAATTACTTCCAAGTTGTCACCAAAATACCAAACAATTATGGAATGTTGGAAAATGCTTAGCCATCTAACGGCACTTCAAAAACTTCCAATGGATACCAGCTCACTGTGGACTGAGGGTAATGAGAAAGCTGATTTTCTTGCTAAAAAGGGTACTGGCAATGTGCAGAAACCTATAGTTAATCTACCATTTTATGCAGCTAAAACATTAGTCAACTCTGAATTCAAAAGAATTATTGCAAAATATAACTATGAGAAATAAAAAAAATACAAGAAATTCCTGAGTATCCTCAAAAAACAACAGTTGCAACCTTCAGGTTGATTATAGGACATGATTGTCTGGCAAAGCATTTAAACAGAATTGGGATATATTCTTCACCACTCTGTCCTCTATGTGATCTGCAAGAGGAAATGGACCGAGACCACCTTCAAATATACCCAGCCACTTCTAGTGCCCCATCCATCAGTGAAAAAACATTGGAGAGCAAGAGGATTAATGACTTCATTGTCAGAAATCCAGCATTAGCTAACAACATTTTTTCAGACAAGGCACCAATGTATATTAACTTAAGGAGAAAACCTTATCTAAACACAAAATTTGATCAAAATATTTAGAACTGTTTCCAAGATACACAAAATATGTGAAAGAATTGCTCTGTATAAGAGGGAATAGAATATATTTTTTGTGTAAAATCATGTTGTTTTTTTCAGGAAAGATACCTCTCTCTCTCTCTCTCTCTCTCTCTATATATATATATATATATAATCTATGTAATCTTAGAAAGCAAAATTTGATATGTATACAAAATATTAATCAAATTTTTAGAGCCGTTTCTGAGATACCAGGTATACATGTACAGGAATTGTTCTGTAGAAGAGGGAATAAAAAATGTTATTTTTTATGTAAAATCACTTTTTTTTCTGGAATGACACATATGGATAAACTTAAAAGTAAACCCATATCTGAATACAAAATTTGATCCAAATAGTTAAGAGTCGTTTGCAGGACGCCCAGAACATACAAGAATTGCTCATTTACAGATATTAGATAGACGTCAGAGGCCTATAACTGTAAGTACGAATTTTGCCACACCCAGCATTCTGAGCTACTGACTCCCTGGATGTGGGCTCCATGTGGTGATGGTGTCAGTCAAATCACCCTCTCTCATGTTGGAATAGAGACCTGTCTCGGCAGAAAGGAAGATCCTGATTAGTTGAGGTAGTCTGAGCCTGGTTGGTGCTGTCTTCAGGAAGGGTAGTCATTACCAATACACTGCTTTGGTTTTTCCACCTAAAGGGCTAGACCAGAAGCTACCCCTGGTCAATAATCTAGGGCTGTGTTTCACTGAACTACAGAGTGAGTGGTATGGCCACTTATCATGGCAAGCTTCATTCCAAAAAGAAAAATCTCATGTGTTGCACTCACATGACTTTCTCTACTCTTGTACTAACCATTCTTACAAACTCTTATTTCTATATCTTCCTTCTTGATAGTTGAGATACACATTTGTACAAATTATCTTATTGCTTATTTCCTTGTAGGTGCAAGGGGAACGTTAGAATACAGTAGGCTTTGTGCGATAGTCAAATGTTTGAGATTCTGTTGTCTTTGCACACTTATCATATAGAAACATGAACGATGATTCATTTCACGAAAGTTCTAAGTTTTCTGAAACTCACACACATAACAAGGAATATCTCCGAAATGGTTCACCCTACAAGAAAATTTATTGAGACATAAATTGTGTATTTTAGCAAGATCTACATTTTTTGTATAGTATAATTTGGTCTATCTCTAACGGTTTACCAGTTATGCAAAAGTCGTCCAGAGTAAATACGACTACAGGGGCTATTGCCAGAAAATTCAAGATATACATTTCATTTGTCATTAAAATATCTCAAACATATGACATTTTAATAAAAATCATTAGAGCCATTTTCAAGAAAATCAAAATGTTTGAAAAATTTTCCAAGTAAAGGGTAGTTTAGGGTGGGATTATTTTCTTCAAAATCTTTGTGTCGCATCCTTGAAAGACATTAAACTTAAATACCAACTTTGGTTTTTAACCGACTTTTCGTTTTTGAGTTAGGCTGTCCACAGACACACACACGGACCTTTTTCTAAAAATGCTTTTTTTTTATTCAGGGGGCCTCAAAACATGTATTTCAGGTGAAATCTCGACATCAAATTTTTGGGTGAAATACAATACTTTCCCTACTTCCCAGTAGAGAAAGTAAAAAGGGAAGTCCATGAAGAAGAATATTTACAGGGATTGTCATCAGCGGGTACCCTAGTGATTCATGTATTGGAAGAGTCCGTCAGTTTTAAAGGTCAAACCATTTAAGAGGTAGAACTGGAACTTAAAAATTCAATGCCACAACTGGGATTTGAACCACAGACCTTCCGCTTGCCGGGCGGACGCTCTACCACTGAGCTATTGTGACAAACTGCCAGAATGGCATTAAATTCTCAAGCCAGTGAATTAAATAAATAATAATTAGTCAAACCATTTGTTACTCAGAGGGTTCTAGACAAGATAGATAATTCCATTTATTCCTGTACCTGTATTAGATCATGTTCTCTTGTTCAGAATTATATTGCTACACAATTGGCCAAAGACCAAACTAATCCAGAGCTATCCTATACATGTTGAGAAGCACCACAGCCTCAATCCTTCCAAGGGTGTCATTACCCAGGATTACCAGTTGTAGCAGGGTGTCACGGAAGGTTATTACGTGTGGGTAAAAGTTGATTCTGTCCAGGTACCTATCTGCTGTTTATTACATTTTATGGGCTCCATCTCCCTCGAAAAATAAAGGTACATTCGATAACCTATCCATCGTTTCCAGCGCGAAGGCTATGGCCATATGGAGACTTCTTGTAAAGCTTTAACTGTGGTAAGGATGCGAGTTTGTCCATCTGCTTCTAGCTGTGCGATTTGTAGAGGTGTTCATTCAGCGACTTCCCATGACTGTCCAAATTATCTGGACGAACCCATTCAGGAGCTCAAGATGAAAGAGTATTTATCCTTCTCCGAAACCTAGAAATGCAATTTGCTCACCAATGTTCTATCCTTAAGTTTGGTACTTCTAGTTCTGTAGTTCTACACCAAGTGCCAAAGCATTATATGGGTACCAAAATGTTCTTTGTAAGCCACCATCACCATTATTCCTTCTGGGGTTCATGCAGCAGTCTCCGACTCCACTGATTCCAAGACTTC
Organism: Tenodera sinensis; assembly: GCA_030765045.1. Classification (NCBI taxonomy): domain Eukaryota; kingdom Metazoa; phylum Arthropoda; class Insecta; order Mantodea; family Mantidae; genus Tenodera; species Tenodera sinensis. The sequence goes on along the minus strand of CM060974.1, from coordinate 51,217,073 downwards.
CTGGTAGTATTAACAGATGAAAATTTAAAGTTCAACCAAAACGCACTGACAATCTCAAAGAACTCATGAATTCTGCCAGTGGAGGTTAGGCCTTTAAATCAATTCTCCTTCACCTACACTGTGATCACGTTCTCAAGACTTAAGTAGACTTAAGTGATAAACACTCAATTGCTTCAATACCTGGCGATGTGATGGCTGTGACAATCGCTGCCCTTCAGATAGCCAGGAGATTAAAAAAACAAATTAGAACTTTCTACTTGAGAAAAGTATAAGTATTTCAAAATTTAAACAAATAACGACAAGTAGAAAATGCTTAACTCCACACAAGGGTTTACTTGAAATAAGACGTGTTTTAGAATGATCTGCGTTTTTTGTGTAGTAGCATTTTATCAATATCTTACAGTTACCATTTATGCATGTTTACCAGTTATGCAAATAAAATGCCTCAGGGACTGTCTATAAAATTCAAAATATACATGTTTCTGTTATGAACATATCTTAATATAATTTGAGTTGAGGGAATTTTCATCAAAATCTTTTGTGATATTCTTGAAAGATGCTGAACTTAAATACCAAGTTGGGTATACAAAACACTTTCCATATTTTAGTAATGCTCACAGACACACATACGAGCGTGTATGCCAGAAGCCCTGGCAACTGTAGGTGTTGAGCTTCAGATTGAATGCCTAAAATCTCCGTAATAACTTGCTCAGGTTCTCAAATGATCCCCAAAGGTAATCAGGATGATATCACCTATGTATAGCAGACAGGCATCATAACTCAGCACCTTCAGCACTGTCTGGAAGGTGACTGACGTGTTGCAGAGACCTAAGTGCATAATCGTGGACTGCAAAAGCCCTTGAACCATCAAGAATGAAGTCTCCGGTCTCCATGTCTCTGGAATCTAGTCAACTGTCAGGACCCCAATTTCAAGTTTAGGAGGTAGAACTGGAACTTAAAAATTCAATGCCAGTGTGGCATTGAATTTTTAAGTTCCAGTTCTACCTCTCAAACTTTGCCCACACACGGCTTGTGTGTTTAAAAACACCAACAGTAAGTTTGTTGGCATAAATAAATAATAATTACCATTTCAAGTTTAGGGCCGAGAAACACTTGCACCGGCAAGAAAGCCTAGGGTGCGATCAATCCCAGGAAGGGTAAGTTGTATTTGGATGACAGTATTCAGCTTCTGAATGTACCCACAAAGCAAAGCTTGCCATTCTTCTTCACCAGAACAACATCAGGGGCTGTTGGACTCTTGGATGCTCCTTGATCTCAAGTCATGCATGTCCATACATGTGCTTTCTTTGCCAGAAGAACTCGTCTTGGTGGTTACCGGATAGATCCCCGTTTCCAGTGTCAATGTGGTGGAACACTGGAACAGTGCAGCCATAATCCCTGTTCCCTTGGCTGAAGACTGACTGATAATGATGAAGTAGATATCTAATTTTCACCATTTATCCTACAATCAGCAGGTTGGCTGTCCTCACAAACAAGTCTTCCAGCCAGAGACTGAGGTCTTACGACAGTGCTGGCTCCACAGGGCCGTCCCACAATATCACACTCACAGCCGCCTTGCACTTTCCTACTCCATTCATGCTTATGTGTCCTGATTATTGTCAAATGTGTTTTCTCAGTCCAGGCACTTCCTTCCGGCAAGCCAACAATGTTCTGGTGACACACAATCCCTCCAGGTTCCTTGAAAGTTACCTCTCCAGGCGCAATTGTACAACCACATCACTTCTCGGAGGGACTACCACGTGCTCCTTCAGGGTCAACATGCAGTCTCCTGGAAGCGTTAACTCGTCTTGGCTGAGTCGCAAGACCCTCCTTCCGAAGTTGATCATCTCATCGTGATGACAGGAGGCACCCAGTCCTAGTACCATATTCACCGGCACACTCATGATGGACACCCGCAGATATATAATACTTTGCCACAAAGTCACCTCCAGTCAGGACTACTACTTCACAGGCAAGGTGTTGTCATCAGATGGTAGGGCCATTCGGGTTTCCCCATCTGTCAAGGAGGTTCAACGGAGCTTTATTGACCAGTTGTTTCTGCTTTGACTTGAGATGGCTGTGGCCAGACAGTGGTTTTCAAATTAGCTGTCTGCAACTTTCCAGATATCTCTGGATGCCACCGATGTTGGAATCACATTTAGTACTTCTGTTACCCATCCCTGGAGGCTAGTTATCAGCTGTGCGGCTTTCTTTTCTGTAAATGCTCCCTTGTGGGTGGCGATGGCAGCGAACAGATCACAGACGGTTTCGAGAGATAACGCCATACTTTGGTTGCCTGACGTTTGTGGATGTTTTATGAAGTCCTAGTGCTTTGAACATCTAAGTGTTCAGTCATTCGCCAAATATTTGTTCTACGCTGGTCTTCAGTTCTTTGGCGCTGCTGCTAACTCTACCTTCCAAAATGCTAAACTGTTCCCTGATGTACTCCAGATTAATATTATAGGTTAATAAATATACCTATTAATAGAGAAGAATTTAACACAGAATATAATCATGTGAACACTGCAATAATCAGTGGTTTTAATACAGTTCTGTACATAAAAATAGAAAAACTTAAATATCAAAAGGCTGCTAAAGAACTTTCTATCCTCAAGAAAGCAAAAGATGATTTTAATTTTAATATGTTTACTTATCATCCTTTGGCTAGAAAAGAAGTTTGCAAAAATTTTTAAAGAACATGGTATAGCTTTGGTTCCTCAAAATAAATATAATATAAAAACTTGGTAATTTTTCTAAAAAGGATAGAACTCCAAAATATAAAAAGTCTGGCACTTATCAATTTTGCTATTTAGATTGTCAGAGAGTTTAGACTGATGTAACAAAATGACTTTTGGACTCCAGAATGAAAGAACAGTTTGCAAAAATTAATTAAATATATATATATATATATATATATAGAGATTGATAAATATGCTGTGGCAGATCATTGGACATTTAATCATGAAGTAGATCCAGATGTTAAATGATTACAATAATCAAACTGACCCACAAAATTAATGGACTGGGTGGGAAAATTTATTGATTTTGAAAAATAATGACAGCACAAGTGATTTTCTATTGGCAATTTATTCTTTTAAGAAACCTTTTATGCATTCTGTAGTTGGTAATGTACAGAAAAAAAGCAATTATGGATCTGTAACAATGGCGACCAGCATAAACAAGAATACCACCAAGGATTTCATAATTATGTATCATTAAACCATGAAAATAAAAATACAAAAGGTACCATGATAGATGTGTGAAAACACAAGATTGTTTATCTGTTAATTGTGGCATCCTGCTGATGCAAACGAAGAACGGTTCTGTAAAAAATCTTCATTATCAGTTTTGAATTCAAGCTGCTCCAAAACAAACTGATGTATACTTTTTTCATTGAATTGTGAACTCTATTGCTTTAACTACATGAACGAAATTTAAATATGAAGGAACATAACAAGAATGATTTCATATATTCATGAGATAGTTATTTTCATTTCCATTTATTTTTGACACTGTTATCATTTCGTGTTGAAGAGTTTGACTAACCTTATATAAAATTTGTACCTTACTGACAATGTATAATAGGATTTTGTTACCTCTAAGGCAATAAATAAAAAAGCCTTAGCTCCCTATTTTAAACACAATCACCAAACTGATTTTTATGACTAAAGTATTTTCAGCTTGGTGCATTTTGAACTCGGAATGAAACATCTCCAACTGAAGGACCTGACTTGACCCAACACTACTTGTTATCTTTATGAATCAAAGAATGTCTTTTCAAACTTGACAATTGAGTAAAGCTCTTATCACAAAATCTACACTGAGGCTTCTTACTTTCATGAGTCAAATTATGTGATTTCAAACTTGACAAATGAGTAAAGCTCTTATTACAAAGCTTACATTGAGGTTTCTTACCTTCATGAATGAAATTATGTGATTTCAAACTTAACAAGTGAGTGAAGCTCTTACCACAAATATTACACTTATATGGCTTCTTACCTTCATGAATCAAATTATGTGATTTCAAAGTTGACAAGTGAGTAAAGCTCTTACCACAAGTATTACACTTATGCGGCTTCTTACCTTCATGGATCAAATTATGTATTTTCAAACTTGACAAGTGAGTAAAGCTCTTATCACAAGTACTACACTTGTGTGGCCTCTTACCTTCATGAATCAAATTATGTACTTTCAGATATGACAACAGTGTGAAGGTTTTATCACAAGTATGACATTTGTGTGGTTTCTTACCTTCATGAATCAAATTGTGTAGTTTCAGATATGACAACCGTGTAAAGCTCTTATCACAAGTATGACACTTGTAAGGTTTCTTACCTTCATGAATCAAATTGTGCATTTTCAGATGAGACAACCGTGTAAAGCTCTTATCACAAGTTTTACATTTCTGTGATATTTTGCCCTGATGAATCGAAGTCTCTTGTTTCAAGAATAAGGGCGTTATGCAGATTTCTCCTTCCTCACTACATTTACCAGGTTGCTCGGGGAGAACTTTTTTCTCTGCAGTTGACATTTCTATGACACCACTTTTCTGATGTTCACTTTCAAGGTGATTCTTTTCATTACAGAAGCTTGTGCCTATTCCTGAGACTTCAGTAGCGGAAAATGATGACTGACCACTGACAGCACCAGAAACTGCTACTGTACACGATCTAAAATATTGGAGGACTTATCATTAATAAGTAGAATGGTCAAATAATTAAACCAGATGATACAATCTATGTTTATTAACAGTATGTGTATGCTCAGAAATAAGTGAGAACTGTAACTATAAGCACTTATGTAAAGCAACTATGTTGTTTATTACAAGTGAATTAACTCTATTAATCCAGAATATCATTACATGGTTAATAAAATCCATCAAATGAAAACATTAATGGTATCAACTGATGTTTGTGGCAATACAAGCATTGCTACATGTACTGAGAGTTACAACAGCCTTCAGATCAGCAGTAATAGCAACTATGTAAAGTAGAGATGGAATAAGGACTGAAAAATTCAATGCTATAGCTGGGAGAATTTTTCAGTCCTGATTCCACCCCTTAAACATTGCCCACAGATGGCTTGTGTGTTTAAAAACACCAGTAGTAAGCTTCTTGGCATAAATAAATATGAAAAGTAGATTTGCATACAATACTTTTGTTGGTTACATTTTACAAGAAAGTATATTTATAACACAACAGTCTTAACAAGCCAGCAGCCAATATTTTGGATTGAACATTTCTCATGTCACACTTTCATACAAGAGACCACTGAAGAACAACAAAACTCTTCTACAATTTAAACAGCACATGAATTTCAAATCAACAGCAAAAGGCGTTGGTAAAATAATGTAATTAACCTCTTGAGCGACAGCCATTTAAAAGCCCTGCAGCCCGAGAACGGATACCCAATATCCAGCGCAGGGCATTTAAATTGTTAAATGCGCTATAAGTGCTTCCTAAATACACAGCTGTATTTTGCGTAAATTTTAAGTTATTTTAATGAAACAAAAACTGGTATAAAACTCATTATATGCAGTATACATGTACATCATCAGCAATGTTGAGTTGCATTTACAAATCGTTGAAATGGCACAATTTGTTTCACTGTGGTGAAAAGTTAACTTTGCTTTGTCGAACGCGCCTAATATAAGTTCTGTGAAAGAAGCAGTAGTTGACCCATTGTATGTGTGGCCCTTGCATCAGCAAAACAAAGCGTAGTGTGAAATAAAGCACTAGTGTATGCGTGGTCTGTGAGTCATCATAATAAAGCAGGTTTGCAATTTTTCCTTACACGTGTTTCGTAACTTGGATATAGCTTACAGGCTCCGTTTGTTTCTTTCTTGAAATGCATACGTATACTTTCCTGCTTGTAGCTGAAGTGAGAAGCTTTTGAGTGTTACATCTCAGAGCTAAAACATGACATCAACAAGCAGTGTTGCACAAAGGTTAGAGAATGGTGGAAGTGTAAGGGCTTCTGAAATTACACACGATAATGTGGAGGACTTCTTGCTGTGTGACAGCGATTTGGATATCGATGGCGAATTTTCCGAATTTGAGGGGGGTGTGGAGGATATAGGTACAAGTAGCAGTGAGGAAGAACGTGACCAACTTCCTTCAGGTGTTCGTGAAGAGTCAGCATTGTGGAGTGCTGAAAACAATTCCAATACAAACAGGCACATCTTCACAAGCACAGGGTCTGGTGTTCAATCCCAGGCTCAGCTGACTTCTGACAGCCAACCAATTGACATTTTTACAAAATTTTTTACTACCGACTTAGTGTCTCTCATTGTTTCAGAAACAAATGTATATGCGAGTAAGGTGAAGGAAGACCTGCTCTCTAAAGGTAAATTAGGGCCTAAGAGCAGAATTCAAAGGTGGACAGAAGTAACACTCAATGAGATTTACAGGCTAATTGGTCTAATTATACTTATGGGTGTTATTCGTAAACCTGCATTATACATGTATTGGTCAACAGATGACATGCTAGCTACTCCTTTTTTTGGAAAATGCATGTCAAATAACAGATTTACGTCAATTTTGCGGTTCCTTCATTTCACCTGCACAGAGAATGTAAATGACAAACTCCACAAAATTAAGCCTGTTTTCGATTATATTATTTCAAAATTTAAAGAAAATTATGTGCCTGGTGAAAAGGTCACTGTTGATGAAAGCCTAATGCTTTGGAAGGGCCGCTTAGGTTGGAAGCAATACATCAAAACAAAAAGGGCTAGATTTGGCATAAAGAGTTTTGATGTTTGTGAAAGTAAAACGGGATATCTTTACAATAGCTGCATTTACACTGGTCAAGGGACTGACAATACTGGAGACAAAGATTTGGGCTTATCTGGCTCCATAGTAATGCACCTAATGGAACCTGTGCTTGATCAGGGTAGGACTGTGTACTTAGATAACTGGTACAGCTCTCCTAAATTATTCATGGCCTTACACAAAAGAAAGACTAATGCAATTGGAACAGTACGTTCAAATCGTATTGGTTTGCCACAAGATGTGAATACGAAGGCTCTAAGGAGAGGGGAAATGGAGGTGCGTCAGCTCCCACCTTTGACCTACCTTGCCTGGCAGGACAGGAGGGTAGTTACGGCATTATCCAATTGCAGCTCTAAGATTTTGATGATTGACACTGGAAAAACAGATGCCTGTACCAAAATGTGCATTTTCAAGCCTGATATTATCCAGGAATACAATATGCACATGGGCGGTGTCGATCTAGTAGATCAGGTATTGCAAGCATATCCCTCTTTACGAAAAACAGTGAAATGGTATAAAAAGGTATTTTTGCACAAGCTGGATATAACCATATACAATTGTTTGGTAATTTGGAGAGCTCTAAACCCACACAAGACAATGACCTACCTGGACTTTCGACTATCAATAGCTCGCAGCCTAATTGAACAATACCAGGTTGAGAGGCCTCTTCATACTGGGGGTAGAAAATCCAAAACCCCTGCACCCCTCAGACTTCAAGGAAAACATTATCCTAAAAGGATACCGTCAACAGCAAAGAAGTCCCGCCCATCTCGAAGGTGTTTCGTGTGCCGCAAGAAGGGAATCCGTAAGGAAACTGGGATGATCTGTGGCGAATGTGGAGATGTGCCCTTGTGTGTTTATCCCTGTTTTGAGGCATATCACTGCAGAAGGAACATATAAAGGTAAGCCAGTAAAGCATATAGAATTTAATTAAATATTTCATAATGGGGGAAAATTAAAATAAGTTGAGTTAGATAGTGGATAAATAAGGGTTAAATGCACAAACGCACAGGACGTGTATACACGTCCATATCGCTCGTCCGTCATTTTAAATGGACGTGATATAACGTCCATATCCCTGAAGAGGTTAATATGACCAAAATGTATCTCACAGTATGTGTTTTATTAGGATTTATGTTTGGTAACCATTGGTCTCTATCTTATGACTTAAGAGTAATCCAACATAGTCTTTATTCAAAATGAATGGCCTTTGGGATATATTCAAGCAAAATGCAAATATAAATTGTTATCAAACATGAGAGTGTACTAAATATACAATATTTTAATCAAAGCTATTAGGAGAAATTTTTGAGATAGTAAAATAGGTATAAATTTAGGTGCAGGAAAAGGTGCAGGATTTTCTTCAAAATCTTGGTCAGTTTTTCAAAGATCCTGAAGATGGGCACTAAATTTGTAATTTATCCAAATTTAATTTTTTAATTACCCTAAGGCATTTTTCTTAGAGTAAACCTTCATCAGTCACTTTGGAGACAGGAAAGAAGAAAAACATATATGCACTCATACAAAGAGGTACTGGTTATGCAGCAGCAGAGGGTTTGCGGAGAACATAAAATGACTATGTGAAAGTACAAGAATCAAGAAAATCTAGTTTCAAAATAAAAGGAATCAAGCAGAATTTTTATTATTAAATTATAAGCATAACACATACACAGAATAAGAAGTTGATATGCATTTGACTTTGCTGCTTTAAATTCAATCCACTTGTCCCTAAGGGGTTCAAAAATTCCACCACCACAACATTCATATTTGCTCACAAAGTAACACTCTTATTTTAGATAAAGTATCCAAAGGTGTTACAGTCTACAGAAAATTGATATACTGTAATAATATAAACTGCAGAAACAAAATAAAAAGAGGTAAATTTGAAGGTTATGTTATGTTAGCATTATGCTTTGCTTTGTTTACATAAATCTGCAAACACTAAACCCAGCATTGCAGGCTCTGTTCAGCTCTGACTGGTGTTGAAGAAACATTAAGTAAACATGAGGTAATTCCTACAAGACACAGTAAGGTGACTGACTGTACAAAAAGGGATTTGGTTAATTTATCAGAGCAATTATACTTCAGAGGTCATGTACATTAAACACATGCCTTTTACTTCCCTGCTTATATGCAAGACTAATTGTAGATGTGTTAGAAAAGGTAGCAGAAACAGAAGAAAGAATATCGGCCACACTTCAGAAAGGGGAGCACAACTGACAGTATACCCATAATTGTGATGGCAGTGGGTAGATATTTTTTCCAGAAAAAGCAGGAGTACATGTTTTTTCATGGATTTTTGGAAAGCCTCTGACAGAATGAATAAGAGAAGCACTAATGTTGAAATTACATGAGAAGAGAGTGGGCAGATAATTCATAAAAGTGTTTAAAGGAATTTGTAAAGCAGAAAGTTTTGTGTTAGATGTGGGAAAAGAGGCAGAAGCTTAAAGCCAGTACCATCTTTGAATTCAACACAATTACAGATATTTCATAAAATGTCAAAGTAATGTGCATTGTTCCATTATAGTTAACAAAGAAACACCTGGTCTACTATATGCAAATGAGTTGGTGGGGGGTGCAAAAAGAGTAATATGTCTACAAAAGGCCATCAACAGTATAGATAAATATTGTACAGCATGGGAAATAAAAGTAAATATAGAGAGATAAAAAAATACTATTTAAAAAGGAACTAAAGTTGGGAAATATGCACAATGGCATTTAACATTAAGAGATCTAGAGTTAATGAGAGAGTTTAATTACTTAGGAGTCCAACTGAGAAGCACTGGTGTATTGGAAGCATGAGATAAAAAAGCACTATGGAAACAGAAGGCACCAATGACGTAGTTAAGGGTATATAACAGCAAATTACCAGAAATGACAATAAATTGGCTACAGAGGATTTCTGAAGCAATAACGAATCAAGGATGACAAATGTATTGAAAATTAGGGAGATAACCAATGCAAGAGAGAAAATAAAGAGAGCTTTTAGATTGTTCTACAATGAAGTACTAGGATTAACAAAAGCAGCTCTGAAAGAAGTGGCAATGACAGAAATCGGATGAACTGGTAGAAACACGGCAGTAATAGAAGGCATTATGAAATATTGGAACAGAGGAACCAAGCATATGCGAAGATTGTGTCCAATGCAACAAATGGTGCTAGTGAAGTGAGATAGAAACAGCCAATATGGGATAGGAATGGGGATGTATGGAAACTAGACGAAAGAAGTAAGACAGTTTTTGGAAAGTAGTATGGAATAGAAGAGGATACAGAAATACAAAGAAGATGGGAAACAACAGAATTGAAAAACCTCTGGAGTAGTAGAGCTTAATATTCTTTTCTTTGAGGAACAAATAGGAATATGCCAATTCGTTGGAGAATGTGTAGTTTGATATTAGAACACTATGTACAAAAGTAATTTAGTATAGTCGCATCTTTTCACTGGATCAATATATAGAAATTTGATGCATTGCACTCATATAATTTTCTCTACTCATGCTTATACAAACTACTCTTAAAAATACTAATTCTTCTGTCTATTTCGTGCTAATGGAGATAAACATTTGCAAAAATGGTTTTATATGTAGGTACAATTGGAACAGGGGAATACTAAGGCTTCTGTGATACCCAAATCTTTTAAGAGAAGGTTGCTATGTGATGCCTTTCAAATTCCACTTTCTCTATATGAACAAGAATAAAAAGAATTATAAAACCGAAAACAAGAAGAAATATCTTACAGATGAATAATATCAAAAAAGAATTATCTAATGTAAACCATGTGTTTTAATGAGATATACATTATTATGTAGGTTGTAAGCTGTAATGAAAGAGAGAACCGATATATCACCGGTGACGTCACAAGATGCGTCATCACCAAAGAAGATTGTGACGCCAAGGAGGGAAGAGAGGGATGCAGCGCGAGATCTAGCAGAGAGGGGGAAAGAGGCGTGGCGGCAGTGTAGTGAAGTGTCCAGTGAGGAAGAGGAGGTGGGGAGAGAAAGAAGGGAGCAGCGTGTGAGCCACGGCTTGGTGTTAGAGAGGGAAGAGGAGGAAGATATTATATCATCCCCGCACGGAAGTATTTTGGTGTTACAGAAAGACTCTCAAAAACCTATGGAAGGATACAGACTGAGAAGTAAACAAAACCTAGAAAAGTTTAGGTCTTTCAGGGACAGAACAGGATCGCAATAGCAGAAAAAAAAGATGCTGGGGTTTTTGGAACTGTGAAGGTTTAAAAAACAAAATTTATACGGGGAGTTTACAATATTTACTGGAGAAGCTAGACTATCTGGCAGTGGTGGAAACCTGGATAAAAGAGGACGATGTAGAAATAAACGGATACAAATACGTGGGGAGAAAGGGAGAAAGGCTAGCCAAAAAAGGGAGAGTATCGGGAGGGTTAGGATTTTACATAAAAAGCTCCCTGAGAGCAACTGTTAAAGAAACGTGGTCCAGGTCAAAGGAAGTATTATGGGTCATAATCCAAGATAAACAGATAGATGACGGGAACATAGGTGTGGGTATAGTTTATAACCCGCCAGTTACCTCACAGTTCCACAATCCAGACTTGTATAATGCTTTAGACAAAGATATAGGGAGTATAAGGGACAAATACACACACATTGAATTTGTAATAATGGGTGATTTCAACGTAAGAATAGGGGAAAAGGATGTAAATCTAACGGAGGAGTGGGGCGTAAACGAAGTGTTACAAAAAAGAGACAGTCTAAGGCACAGCAAGGACAAAACGGAGGATAGGGGAAGCGGAAAATTTATTGAGTTTTGTGAGTTAAATGAACTAGATATCTTAAACAGGAAATATGGGGAGGATGAGCAAGGGGAGTATACTTTTATAAATATAAATGGTCAAAGTGTGATTGACTACGTTTTGTGGTCGAATAATATTAATTATATGGTAACGAACTTTAGGGTCACAAATTTATGTACGAACAGTGGACATTTCCCACTATTAATTGACATACTTATGAGAGTAAATGTAGAGCAGCAGGTGCAAGAAAAGGAAAACACACAAGTGATTAGGGTAAAAACATTTAAATGGAGGGAGGAACAAAGAGAAGGTTTCGTACAAGATATAAAATCGACGGTAGGGCAAATCTTAGAAAGAGGAATAGTGGTAAATATAGGGGAAGAAAATGCAGAAAAAGCATTACAGCTATTAGAATTACTAGTAACAAGAGCAGGGAGAGAAATGGAAGTAAGGCAGAATAGGAAACAAAAAAATAGGGGGTGGTTCGATGAAGAGTGTCAGGCAGAAAAAAAGGAAGTGCTCAAAGAACTTACTAGATGGAGGAGAACAGGAGAGGAAGCAGATAGAAAAAATCTGATGATTAAGAAATGGGGATATAAAAATCTTCTAGAGGTGAAGAGGAAAGAATGGCAGGAAAATATGGGGAAAATTATTAAGGAGGCTATAGAGGGAAAAGACAGTAAAAAAGTTTGGGAGGTAGTAAGAAGGACCAGTAAGAAGGGGGAGGTCAAAAATGAGATTACACCAAATGAATGGCGGAGATATTTTAGAGATTTGATTGGGGAAAGAAAAAATGCAAAACTAGAAATAACCGAAATAGGAAAAATAGATACAACAAATGACAAATTAGATGATAAATTTACAGTGCAAGAGGTCTACCAGCAAATAAAAGGTATAAAAAAAGAAAAGGCAGTAGGGTATGATGGAATACCAGGGGAATTTTGGAAAACATATGGAGAAACAGAAAAGGGTTTAGAAATAATGACAAAGGTATTAAACAAAATAAAAGAAAGTGAAGATATTCCGGAAAGTTGGAAAATAAGTATGATAGTACCTATATATAAAGGGAAGGGGGGACCAAACAAGCCAGAAAACTACAGAGGAATAAGTCTGCTATCTATATTAGGAAAAATTTACACCGGGATACTGGCAGAAAGATTAAAAAACTGGGCAGAACAGGAAAGGAAGCTGACAGAATTTCAAGCAGGCTTTAGAAAAGGGAGGCAAACAGTAGATAATGTGTTTATAAGAAAAACAATAATAGATAAATACCTTAGTAAAAAGAGAGGAAGAGTATACATGTTTTTTGCAGATTTTGAGAAGGCATTTGATACAATAAAAAGGAGAGCTCTTTCATGGAAATTAAGAAGAAAGGGGGTGAGCGAAAATTTTATAAAGGAAGTAGAAAAAATATATAATGGGATAAAGTTTTGTATAAGATGGGGAAAGAATGAAATCACAGAAATGACGGAACAAGCAATTGGTTTGAGGCAAGGATGTAAACTTAGTCCAATATTATTTAATTTATTCATAGACGATATAATAGATAAAATCCAAAAAGCGAACAAACACTGTCCTGTAATAGCGAATAAGGAAATCCCAGGATTGCTATATGCTGATGATTTAATGGTAGGATCTATAACAATTGTAGGATTACAAAGGGCAATAAATGAGGTGCAAAAATTTTGTGAGGAATGGGGAATAAAGATAAATATAAGCAAGTCCAAGGTCATGGTTTTCAAAAAGGGATTTAAATTGAGAAAAGAGGAGAGGTGGGTATTAAATGGGAAAAGATTAGAAGTGGTCAAAGATTTTGAATACTTGGGAATGAGGCTAAATAACAGAGGAGAGTGGGAGGCACATGGAAGAAAGATAGAAGCAAAAGGGAGAGCTGCAATGTCAGGAGTCAGAATTTGCAAATACAAGTTAGAGATGACAACCAAGTGGCTGGAAAGGATGTATGAGGCAGTAGTGGAATCAAAAATGCTTTATGCAGTAGAGATCTGGGGGGCCACAGATATAAACAAGAAGGTAGATCATATGTATAGAATGTTCTGCAAAGAATTATTGGGACTACCGAGATCGGCGCCAAGAGAAGTGGCCTTGGTAGAGCTTGGGAAAACAAGAAGGAAAGGAATAATAATGGAGAGAATAATAAAATTTTGGTATAAATGTTTGGTTAAAGAAGATGGAGAAATTTTAAAATTGTGTATGAAGCAACAAAAAAATCTAGAGAATGAAAACAGTTGGTGGGCAGGGGTTGGAAAAATTATGGAGAAAATAGGAATGGGAGATATATGGAAACTTGAAGAAAGAAATGAAAGTAATGTAGATAAACTAGTAAAGTGTAGGGTAGAAGACATAGAAAGGCAAGAGATATGGGGAAGTTTAGAAAACAAGAAATCATTACAATTCTACAAGCAAATAAAAAGAGGATGGGGGCGAGAACCATATGTGGATTATTGTAACAGACAGGAAAAAGAAGGACTAGCGTGGATGAGAACAGGAGCAATATTTTTAAGAGGGACAAGAAGCGGTAAAATAGGAATATGTGAAATGTGCGGTGAGAAAGAAAGTATAGAACATTATTTGACAGAATGTAAGGAATTAGCATTATGGAGGAAAAAGGTTTGGGAGAAAAAATGGGAAAAAATAGAGGGGAAAATGGTAGCCATAAAAATGTTAACAGTGAAAGAGGAAAGGAAGGTTAGAAGTATAGTTGAGTTTTTGAAGAAAGTAAGAGAAAAATGGGCAAGAAAAGTAAAGAGTGTAAATGAAGAAGGCCGAGTGGGGGAGAGGGACAATTAATTAATATAAGATGGAATAGATTGATCAGAGCTACCTGGGAGGCAAATGGCCTGGGTGCCATGCAAACCAAGGTAGCAATAAGGTTATGTAAAATTTGTATGTAGTTTAGGTTAGAGTAGGATAATTGTAAAAGTTATGTAAAAGAATTGGTACAAATAAAATTCATTCATTCAATTCATTCATTCATTCATTCATGTAGGTTGTATGATGTAAAAATACATTTTGAAAAAGTGAAATCAGAAATAATAGTTTAAACCTCATCCCAACAACCATTTAAAAAATAAGAAATGCACACAAGACACATTGAGAATATATGGAAATAAAGGAATAACAAACGAAATATTGGAGCTTTTGTTACACATATTACTTCACCATCAATAGTTTTAAAAAGTAACACACAGTTAAATAAGAATTACAAGGTAATATCACACAAGAAACAGGAGGCTTCTAACTCAAGCTTTAGCCAAGAGACAAACCTTACCTTGAAGATGTTACTGGAGGGAAGTCTTCATCCTATAACAGAAGAATTCAAACATACAGTTTCACAAAATCATCTACACAGTGTAAGTTAGATGTCCTGCATTATACATTTATCTGTTAAAGTACCATATTTGTTTACAAACTGGTTTGTGTTAATAGAAGCACAGAAATGAGCCTTTGACTTTCACTGCAATCAGGACTAGTAAAACCCAGCAATGGAGAAAGGAAAATAAAAGAACAAACATTAATTTGTTGTTTAACTATGCTATAAATTGCCAGAATCACATACCATCGCCAGTGCGTCAGAATTTCGTCCTGCAGGAGTTCTTTTACATGCCAGTAAATCAAATGACATGGAACTACTGTTTTAAGTACACTTAAAAACTGTCTGGGCCGGATTTGAACCCGCGACCTTGAGATCAGTAGGCCAGCATCTAACCAACTAACCCACCCAGACCGACAATGGGGAAAGGATTTAAATGTAAATAAATTGCTTAGTTTACATAATAGAGAACTGGCAATAGGAAAGTATAACCAGGATATATAATCCAGTAACAAATTTTGGCAAATTAAGACAGAAATGGTGCAGATGTCTGAACAGACAATAGCATGGAAGAGGGAAAGACAAAATGGGTTCTTCTGTGCCAACAACCTGGCTGTTGAGGGTATAAAATACAAGGCTTGTAGACGATAATCTTAGAATATTAAATTTATACTGTAAGAGCTAATAGATCCATTCGTAAAAACAATGATGATGATTCTTTTTTTAATTAACGTCCTCCAACATTGTGTCATATCGGACGAATGAATGAAATGGGTGAAATGATGCTCAAATGAGGCCGAGTCCATGGAACTTTAAGTTACCCAACATTCGTCTTCTCAGGGTAGGGAAAACCTCAAAAAAAACCTTACTCGGATAACTTACCCTAAGCGAAATTCGAACTCGCGACCTCTTGAACTTGGTGGTGGTGGCGGCGGCAGTGGCTGTGGTGGTGGTGGTGCTGGCGGCGGCGATGGCAATAAACAGACAAATGTTAAAGAGCTGAGGGTCAACTTAGTAGTGAAGGTACGTGTAAATAAGTGACTCAAAATAACCTCAAATTGAAGAATACTTCACTGTCAATAGTGCTTCTATTTTTAATATTCATTTGGAAAATACATTTATTTGTTTACATGAATCTGCAAATGTCCAGCCCATCACTGCAACCCGTGTCCTTCTCTGATTAATGGTGAAGAAAGATTAAATAAACATTTTACTGTATCAGTTAATGCCTACAAGATACAGCTATGTGGTTGACAGTACACATACAAGGATTTGGTTATTCTATAAGAGCAATGATACTTTAGATATGCACTATAAACACATTCCTTTTACTTCCCTCCCTATACACAGGAATAATGGCAGAGGTGTAAAAAAAAGCAATCAGAAACAGAAGGAACAATACCACAATATCAGACAGACTTCAGCAACAGGAGAACCACTTGTGATTGTGATGGTGCTGAATAAATATTTTTCACTAAAACAAAGCAAGAATACATGTTTTCCATGGATTTGAGAAGGCCTTTTATATAATGGTTAGAGAAGCTTCAACACTGAAATTACATGTGAAAGGATAGTTAAATTTGCGGAGTAAAATTATGTGTTATATGTGAAAAGAAAGCCAGAGATATAAGCTCAGTACAATATATTTCTACATATTTATGTACACCATTTTAGAAAATGCCACAATAATGTGTATTGTTCCACTATCGTGAACAAAGAAACACCTGGTTTACTATATGCAAATAATCAAGTATTGTAGGGGTAAGAAACTGAAATAGGTCCATAAAAACGATCAACAGTGCACATAAATTTTGCATACAATAGGATTGTCAGCATTGGCATTTAAGGAATAAATGATTAGAGGTAGTCGGAGTGTCATTACTTAGGAGAACAACTGAGCAGAATTAGTGTATTGGAAGCAGTCGCAGTCCCTGTCCCGGTCCCGGTAGCAGCAGCATGATCATTGTCATGGTGCATTTTTATCGTGTGATTTTTCACGTTTGAGCGATGAGGCTCTAATTTCTCTCAGGGCGTGGTAACGGATGGAATGAAAAATCACACGATGTTTCTTCACCACAATGTATTATTTTATTAACACTTCTTCTCTATTTTACATTTAAATAAATCCTCTTAGCACCGTTTTAAATTATTTAAGTCCTTCCACTTTTTCAAAATGTGGAACAAAAGCTTGATGAAAGTCTGGTAAACGTTCTACAATGTTCACATGCTACCAAAATACGTCCTATCGTCTTGGACACATAGACACTAGTGAAAAAAAAAGTTCAGCGTGATCTCATGTGATACTACCTTTCTCGTATACATCCGCATATGCGTCCATCAAATAGTTCCTTCTGGTTAGGTAAGTGATCCCTAACCATTCTCCCTTCACTTTTATTATGGAACACATATGATTCTAATATTTATACATATATATTAAAATTAAATATGGAAATATTTATGACGTCTTTAGACAAACTTAGTTGTTCGTAACAATGAACATTATTAACACGTTTTCGTCATTTAACCATCTCATACCAACATCAAAAAACAAATTACGCTCTTAACAAATATTCACATAAACGATTTTCTTTTGGGGTCTTTTAAAATTCTGTCTCACATGCCCCTTGTTTCGTTTTTCAAGTTGTCACCTATATTTACAATCTTGAAACACAATACAATACTTCTCCCTACTCCTCTGATACAATCACTTTGTACAATACTTTTTCCTTTAGTCTTTTTTGCTGTATATTTTTGTCTCTTGTTTTGGTATGACACAGCATCTCTTTATATATTTTACATATTCAGTTACTACACAATACATATTCAGTTATTATACAACATATATTCAGTTATTATACAACACATATTCAGTTATTATACATTTGACATTGACACAAATATAATTTAAGTGTATCATGGTTTATTGTGATGCTTTTGACTTATGTTCCTTGCTATGAGGAGAGAAAAACAGGATACAAATCTTGAGCTAATGATTATGATCATATTTATGGCAATATTTTATTCAGTTCTTTGCCTTCTTTGTCGTGTAAGCTTATTATGTATAGGCAGGTCGTTGAGTAAATTCTTAAACTCTGATGTTACTATTAATACCATTGTAATTGGGTTCTTATTCACTATTGTTTAGTTCGACATTTCTTCAAGCTTAGCATTGGCTATATCCATCTTAATTCATGGGCATTGCTTTTCTGACTATGGTTTTTCTTACTTCACTAATTGTCACCTCTTTATCTCTTATCTCTATAAGAGAAAACTTCTATACTTACAATTATTCTGCAATTGTATTATTTTTCTTCTCAATTCAACCTCGATACCTTTGTGTCAAAAATATTTTATCTTTGTCATCACAATTGATTCCTTTTTATTTTTGTCCCTGACATCTTTATGTCAAAAACACATTATTTTCCGTGGCTATAATTCACTTCTTTAATCACAATCAGTGTCCTCATCTGTCTTCGTTGACAATGCTCCTTGTGGTCAATATAGCCAATGACTATGTTGATTTTCTTTCTTGTTGTATTTTCCAATCTGAACATAATCTTCTATAAGTAACCCATTAAAAATTATTATTTCCCATCATCTCTACTATTCCTGCTTTACATGTTTGTTGCTGTCTGTTGTTGCTGTTGCTGCTGTTGGGTCTGAGATTGCGGTTGTTGCAACTGTCTGGTTGGAGGGTGAACTGAACCATCTGCCTGTACTAAGGTACCTAAACAATGTTGGTCAATATTGCCCCTACTGCCACACAGGTCAACTTCCGGGACACAAAGTTGACTTGTACTTAGTTTTCCTGGGCGTTAGAGGTGATTGTTGTTTCTGTATTCTGTGCAGCATCGGTCCTATTCGGCACATTTTCATCCTGTTCCTGTCCTGTCCTACAGAATCATATGTGATTCACTTGATGGGTACGGCCTACTGGTCTCCCCTGATCATATCTATGCATTCGGTATCTCGATTCACCCCTTGGTATTGTGTCATGGTACCGCTGTCTCGTGTTCTCCATCCTTTCGCCATGATTGTGTGGTTGTGGGAAATGGTGTGCCCCTCTCCCTCTGTCATGGGTGCTCCTAGTATTTCTATCTTCTCCCTTATTCTGGTTGTTCGTAGCCATGCTCCGGTTTAAGATAGGTGAGTTTGGGTGACCGTTCCTATGTCTATGCTCATTAGGCCGACCATTTTGTGTTTCGAAGGCTGTCAGTAATTCTATCATGTCTGCAAAATCTACTGGCCTTGCAACAATTAACCCTGTTCTCACTGTGTCTGGGAAATGTCTTGTTATGCTGGTAATTAACTCTGCTTCTGACAGGTTAGGGTCTAATAGCTTTCCTTTGTTGGCTACTTTCATAAAATAATCGACTAGTGATAACCCTTTGGTTGGATCATATCTACCTGTCGCTAGCTCTACCCTAGTTTGGTTTTGCTTAGCTAGACCCCAATACCTTGATATGAATAGATTTCTGAATGAGCTATACGATTCATGACCAGCTAGTGTTATCCTAAGCCATTCTAATGCCTTGCTTTTTAAGCTTTTCTTAACTATCATCATCCTAAGCTCACTTGGTATCCTTTTCACTTTAAAATACTCTTCCATCTCTTTAACAAAGAGTTTTGGATCGTCTCCCTTCTCCTCGTCAAAGGTAGGTGGTGTGATTTCATGTAGTATGCTGTTGGTGTAGCATGTGTTGTGTGTTGTGTCATTGTTTGATTGTGAACCTCTTTCTCTGTATGGCGAGTCAACATTTTATACATTATTCAAATAACTCTCATCTTGTACATTACTTACATCTAAATCATCTTGCCTTTGTAGTGCATTCAGAACATCATTTACATTAGCCAAACTCTCTTTTCCTTTTTTCATTTCTTCACCAATTGATTTTAAATCATTCTTTATTTCTAAGTGACTTTGTTTCACATCATTCATAGCATCTTGTTGTGAATGTACCATATCAGCCAGTCTTAATTTTAGGAATGACAACTTGTTCTACAGTTTCATTAATAATGCCTTTCTTTACTACCTCAATCTCTTTCCTTAATTCCTCAGTTATTTCTACTTTTACATTTGCAATCTTACAGTCTACATTTGCATTACATTCTGTTATTTCATCTCTACATCTAGCAATTTCTTCTTCTAATACAATCTTATTTTCTCTCATTTCCGATTCAATTTTACCCATCCTATCTCCTATGATTTTTATCCTAGCTTCTAAGGCTTCCTTTGTCTCATTTATGTTTTTATGTCCTAATTTCAAATTAGTTTCCATTACTTTCATATTTTCTTTAGACTCCTGTCTTCCTAATTCTATTTTCTGCTCTACGTCCTTTCTCACTTCCTCCACTTTCTGACCTATCTCTTCCTTATTCTGTTCTAGTTTCTGACCTGTTTCTTTTTTATTATTTTCTAAGTCCTCTCTCACTGCTTGTATTTTCTGACTCAATTCTATGTTATTTTGCTCCATTTTCTGACCTAAACTTTGTTCTATGTCCTGCTTTAATTCTACCTTATTTTGTTCCATTCTCTAACCTAAACTTTGTTCTAGTCTTTCAAACATGATTATTAATAACCTTTGGTCTTTCCCTATTGCTAGCTCTTCCTCACTTTCTGTTCCTATCTGATAACTAGGCCTATATGCCCCTTCCCCTACTCCTGTTACTAGAACTCTCTCTTTTTGTGACATTTTAGTTTCTTTATTCAGTTCACTTTGGCTTAAAAGTCCTACTATTTTGCCGCTTCGCAGTAAAATAAAAATAAATTGAATATGAAGATAAAAATGTTTGGTCCTACTTTTTTTTTTCCCGTTGATTTCTCCAGTTACGTGCGTCTCCTGGGCGGTTGGCTTCGCTAGATGATCTCTGGTGTTTTCCCGCGTTGATTATACGTTCATCGGTGTTCTGATGTAGTAGACTTCAAACGATGGTCTAATGGCGTCTTCTTTCTTTTTGGCGCAAAGATATGGCATCACTTGGTATTTCATGTAAGTTCATTTCCCGCTGATTTCCATTCCATCCAAAATTCGTGTTCCACGCTGGGCAAGCCATTTGGTGCTGTTTTTTATCGAAGCGTTGTTTCACGTTTGAGCGATGAGGCTCTTATTTCTCTCAGGGCGTGGTAACGGATGGAATGAAAAATCACACGATGTTTCTTAACCACAATGTATTATTTTATTAACACTTTTTCTCTATTTTACATTTAAATAAATCCTCTTAGCACCGTTTTATATTATTTAAGTCCTTCCACTTTTTCAAAATGTGGAACAAAAGCTTGATGAAAGTCTGGTAAACGTTCTACAATGTTCACACACTACCAAAATACGTCCTATCGTCTTGGACACGTAGACGCTAGGGAAAAAAAAAAGTTCAGCGTGATCTCACGTGATACTTCCTTTCTCGTATACATCCGCGTATGCGTCCATCAAATAGTTCCTTCTTGTTAGGGAAGTGATCCCTAACCATTCTCCCTTCGCTTTTATTATGTCACACATATAATTCTAATATTTATACATATATATTAAAATTAAATATGGAAATATTTATGACGTCTTTAAACAAACTTAGTTGTTCGTAACAATGAACATTATTAACACGTTTTCGTCATTTAACCATCTCATACCAACATCAAAAAACAAATTACACTCTTAACAAATATTCACATAAACGATTTTCTTTTGGGGTCTTTTAATATTCTGTCTCAGTCATCATCATCATAATACTGGCCTGGAGGGACTGGGGCACTAAACAAGCCCACACTCGTGTACTGATGCCTGTGATGGGCAGAGATGAGGAATGCAGCATCCAGGCAGTAGGTCCTTTTTCTGTTTTGGAGTTTCATTGACACCCTGCACATCAGCCACTGTGCCATTTTAACAAACTGAGACTTCTGACAGTTCACTTGAGGTAGACTGAACATGTCTTAGCAGCATGCCGGATAACAAACATCTCACAGGGATTTAGAGTGAGGATCATAAGCTATATTGCAGCCTGTTCAATGCATAGAGAAGCTTGGGACTGCAATATTTTTATTTTGTTCCTAAATTTTTCATTTATAAATTGTGTTTATAATACATTTGACTATCTGCCATTCTAATTTCTGCAGCATCTATCTAGTTATGCATCTCAGGAAATACAGTAAACCCTGCCCCCAGTGGACCTCTTGTTTAGCGGAAATCTGTCTTAAATGGAAATATTTCACGGTCCCATGCATTTACCGGTGAAAATCATGTTAAACTGTCTTTCTTAAATGGAAACTGTTTTACACGGGCAACAGAAATCAAAGTATGCCTTTTAATGGAAAATTTCCTGTTCCAGAATGCAGAGCTTAGCAAATTTTTAGGCGTCCAGTGTCAGTCTGCATGGTCTGCTCTAATATGTGATGTTTAAGGTGAAACATTACCGTAATGCTGCTACCTGACCAGTCTGGGGGGGGGGGGTTACACTGATGACCGTCTGAATACTGACAAATATGTCACAGTCTTCCTTTGCTGCACAGTTAGCAATAAGCACGGCTGATGGTCTTTAATTACCTCTTTCCTGTCCAATTCCTGCTCTAATGACTTGTTAAAATAGAATACACAGTTTTTAAAGTACAACCTCTCAATTAACACAAAGGTGATGGTTTAGTTCAGCAGTGGTCACCATGACTTCAAAAACAAGACTTGTTCTAGATCTTAACATAATATACACTATCATGTATATCATATATATCACATGTATATGATTTATGCTAGTAAACATAAGTTGGGTGCAAAGCAGATCATGAAGCTGTACAATCTAGGCAAAGCTCAAGTTTACAAGATTCTAAAGAAAATAGAAATTCTGAAGTGGTGGGAATGTTGTACTACTGGAAAAGTAGAGAAAACTTAAGAAAACTGAAAACAAGGACATTGATGAAATAATGTGGGATTGGTGCGACAGTGTATTACATCAAATACTGGCAAGTTGTCACAGTAGCTTAGTGGTTAGGGCAGCTGCACGGTAAGCGGAAGGTTTGTGGTTCAAATCCCCCCCAGCTGTGGTATTTAATTTTTCAATTCCGATGCTATATCTCAAATGTGTGTAGTATTCTAAAGATTTAATTAGTGTTTACAGGTCAAACATTAAACAATATTATGAACATTGTCATAAAGGCCACCAGAAAGTCACAGGTAGTACGCCTGTATGTGTTATAAAAGAATATTGTAAAACAAATCTTTATGGTAATTGTAACAATGTTTAAAATGCGACAGTAATGTTTAAATATTCTGTATAGTTTTATAGTCTAATGAAGAAGCTGATTACAAAGTACACTCATTTTATAAAATCTAAAAAGTAATAAATAATAGTAAGGTAACTAAACTGAACTGTAAGAAAGTTGTAACATCATCAAGTTATCAGCACATGCAGTTTAAAGAAGACTAAACCATGTTGCAACATTGATTCAGTGTGAGTTACAATCGAAAATACATAGAATTGGGATATATTCTTCACCACTCTGTCCTCTATGTGATTTGCAAGAGGAAATGGATCGAGACCACCTTCAAATATGCCCGGCCACTTCTAATGCCCCATCCATCAGTGAAAAATATTGGAGAGCAAGAGGATTAATGACTTCATTGTCAGAAATCCAGCATTAGCTAACAACAACAACAATCGAAAATACACATTTGTAGCCTACTCTATTTGTTTCAGTTAAAGTGCAGACATTGACGACACAGCCCGGTTAGCAATATTTATTCAAGGAGTGACTGGAAAATTGTCAATTCATGAATGTTTACTTGATATTGTCTCCCTTGCAGAACATACTACACGAGAGCATTTATTTAAGGCAGTATGCGGTATATCAGAAAAGAAAAATCTGAACTTAAGGAATATATCAGTTGTGACAGATAGAGCAAACGCTATGGTAGGAAAACTGAGGGGTTTGCTAGGGCAGTCTAAAACAACGTTTACAGGAATTGGGCACTACTGAACATCTACAAGCATTTTACTGTATCACACATCAGGTTTTATGAGCCAAAGTAAAGCAAACGAAACATGTTAAGGGCATTGTTGTGAAAACCATAAATAGTATTAGAACTAATTCACTTCACCATTAGCTGTTTTGAGATCTGCTTAAAAGTTTGGATATTCATTTTTAGGATTTGGTGTATTACATGGAAGTGCAATGTCTCAGTTGAGGGAAAATGCTAAAGCGGTTCTTTGACATGCATGACATAATCTATGAGTACATGCTACACCAGGTATGTAAATGTTATTATGTAAAGTTTGTACATACACTCACTTTGCTACTCAGATCATTAATATTTGTTTTATTTTAGGGTACTAAAATCACCAAATTTGGAAATGAAGATTGGATAAGTGATTTTGTATGATATAAGTGGGCATTTAAATCACTTGAGCTGTCACCTTTGGTGCTGTTTTTGCAATACTAATGGAATTGGCTGAGCTATGAGACTCGTTTTCGATCTACAAGGTCGTGGTAACGGATGGAATGAATATACACTTGGGTCCAACTTTAGTCACACTTTTTATTTGCACCTTCTTGTTCACTATTTTTAAGTCACATCACAGTAAAAAGTCTTATGTTAGTGGATCAACTTCCCTAACTTCGCCAAAATTTAATTAAAGGTCTCTAAACACTTAGTGGATTCACTTTTACTGTTTCATGACGCGTACACATAAAAATACGTCCATCTACCTCGGAGATACCGACGCTAGTGAACTACTTTTTGGCGTCCTTTTGACACGACACACCGCCTTTTTCATCTTCATCCGCGGTATTCATCCGCGCAAATAGTTCTTTCTCGTTAGGGAAGCGATCCCAATTATCGTCTCCTATTTTTATTATGGAACACAAACAATTCTAATATTTATACATATACACCAAAAAACGAATTACACTTTTAACAAACATTTACATGAACGATTTTCTTTTGGGGTCTTCTAATATTCTGTCTCACCTTCAAGGAAACAATCAAGACATACTGCATTATTATGTATGATAAGGTGAAATCCTTTGTACTGATGATAGATGTGTGAAAGTCAAATCTACTTGAAAGACAGTTCTACCATTTCCCTTGCCTACAGTCTCTTAATAATCTTGTGGAATCTAATTTAAATAAATATATAGCTGTGTTAGGAATGTTAAAAAGGAACTTCAAAGATAAGCAGCTTTATGATCCCAAATTAATGAAACATAATTTTGAACTTTTCATAAATCCTTTCTCTGGGGACATTGATACAGTAAAACCTCAATTTCAAATTGAGGTTATGAATTTACTAGTGCAATTTTCAAATCACAATTACAAAATAAGAGTGATTTACATTTATTTAGAGAAGTTCATATGAAGTTTCTGTCTCTCTGTACATTTGCTGCAAATGTTAGTGCTGTTTGGCTCAACATATATGTATGAGCAACTGTTTCCTAAAATGAAAATTATATAATTTAAGAGCAGATCATGATTGACAGATCAAAATCTACATGCTCTAATGTACATCAGTACTAGTGAACTTACCTTAGATGTATGCCAAATTCTAATGCTCCAGATGAAATACAACACAAGATAAGAATTAATGTTAAAGCCCTCTCCATCTGTATGTATGTATTAAGCATGTAAAATCAAATGTATGTTAGAGAAGTGCCTTTATCCTGCAACGCCACCATGTCTTTAAACACCCCCCCCCCTTTGAACTGTGCATTATGAGCATGGCAGGTAGAGTTCCCTGATGTCACATTCCTGCAATTCTGAAGACCAACTTGCCGACTCCTTATCTACTGGATGGTTGGAGTCTTTGCAGGAGACATCAGGTAGTTTCAGCAAACTGTGTGGTGAATCAAGTGACATTGGCACTGAAACCACACTGCTAAACTACCTTCAATATTCAAAAGATACAAACCCAAAAACATAGCAAATGCCAATGTGACAGGACTATTCTTCCACATGTTAGCAAGTAAATCATATGTGTTTAACAGGTGAGAAATGTTCAGGAGGAAAAATGTCCAAGGAAAGCTAGGTTATTTTCCTATGTGGTTTTATGTTAGGTGAAATGGAAAAGCCCTAGGCTGCTAGACTAAGATGCTTCAAAAACATTGACCTTCAGAACCCACCAACTGATAAAAAGTGTGTGTATATCATAGATCATACGAGTAGAAGAATGGTTAACAGCATTTAGTGGAGAATGAGGAGACAAAATGAGCATATTTTTTTTTTTGGATAATGTAATGTCACCCATATCAAACTTGTCCAACTTGCTTGGTTCCCTCTTGTTATTCACCCATTGGACCCAGACATTCTTCAGAAAGTTAAAGTACATTTAATAAACTGTTAATGCGGATTTTGCCTGCTAATAGTGATTCAACATCATAAACCTCTGAGCTAGCCAAAACCACATCAGTAATTTGGATAAGGCAAGCTGTAAAGAAATTGCTACCAGAAACAGTGACAAAGTGTTTCAGAAAAGCAAGGTTTACAATAGTTCAAGTTATTGGCCATGAAGAAAGCGATGACATGAGTTACAAAACTACATCAGTGATTTCAATTGTAGTGCCATGGAATACATCAACAGAGACAACGATTTGCAAACTGAAACAGACACAGTTAATACAGATGTCTTGAGAATATGTAGAAAGAAGAAAAGGCAGTAGAAGAAAAAGAGGAATATGTCCTTGAGTTGGAAGAAAGGTATAGGCTAAAGATTTATCAGGAATCTATCAAATGTTTAAACGAATGCAGCAATTTGCCTTCAGGCAAGATTACTCTGATATGTTTGGTGTGATCTCTCCAGTTGAACAGCTAAGCAGCAATGTGTCCAAAAACTCTCTTTGACTACTGGAAAAAAATCAATGAATTGCGTCAACAACTATCTTTTGTCCATTATATGATTTGATGTGTATTACATTTATATGCATTGCCGCAGAAATATCTAAATACACACAACTGAATAAGGGTTTATATTTATGTCACTCTGACCATTTATTTATGTTCATGAATTAATTTTAGTAACAGCCTAGGCTTACCTCCATTAAACAGAAATCTGTCTTTAATGGAAATATTTAGTGCCACCTTTAATTCTAATGAAGACAAGTTTTACTGTACATAGAAAATAACCAACTTTCATAGCCTGTAACACGGATCAAATTACTTTATAGTTACAGCGAATTTAAAGCTAGCAGGGCTCAACAATCTTTCTTTTATACATAAAATACGTTAAATTACTCATGTTCTCCTCCTCACTCCAAGAGGAAATTTGCTTTTTTGTTAGTAAAAGAGGAAGAATGGCTGACTGTAATGAATACACACCCAGTCATAATTCATGCTATATCGAGGACAGGATTACATTAAAAAAAAAACCTTCTGCTGGGGATGATAGTTTTATCTCCTCAGTCAAAAGTAATGTTCTAAGAAATGATTCTGTGAAATAAAACTTCTGATGTACTTTTTCTATAAAGCTTACCTTAATGTTATAACTACATGCAGTTTCTGTTGAACTTCCCTCAAACCACCATTGTTCTTCTTTTAATTCCATTTTGGTATCAATTTTACTTTTACTGCACTCCACTGCAGGATCTTCTAAAAAGAATTCTCCCTGATCCAATGAATGAAGTTTGAAAACCTCAGTTTCCTCCCCAATTTCTGTTTTGATATCTGTATGACAGTCAGTGCCACACATAACAGTTTCAATTTTCACTTTCTTTACATCTTTCGCAAAAGGCGCTGTCTCCTGCTCTGAACGAAAGTCCAGGAAATAAGATTCATCCTTAATCTCTTTTTTGATATCCATTTCACTATAGCTGCAGCATTTGAACTGTTCTGTTCTTAAACTTCAGTGGCAAGTCTGCGGAAGAGATACACATAATTAGTAACATGAAGTATTTCAGTGAACTTTGCTTCTACATAATTGCTGGTAATTTGGGTAAAAATTTTATGTGCAAGACTTTAGGAGTGCCGAATATATCAAGTATCCTTGTAAAAGTGTAATAAACAGATGAAAAATGTGAAACTCCCTAAATTAGCTTTTGGAGATGTGAACAGTTGCAAAGCTTGATTATCACCAACCCAACCTTTTTGGAACACTCATATTAAAATCATCGCAGGATGTCAAACAAGGTAACCATCCTCATATGGCTGTGCATGCAGAGAACAAACTACCAATGCCTGTGTACAATAATTATCCAGAAGAACAGGTTATCTGAATCCTGTTCACACATACTATAATCAGCACCAAAGGGGTGCGACAGTTCATGGTGACGTTGCTGCTTATGGTGACCACATGGAGAGCTTGTTAAGATTACAGTACAAAGACAGTTGGATTGTGCTTGGAATGCAGAGCTAGTATGATTTATATTCGAAGACAATAGTAAAATAGTGAATCTACATGCAAAGGATGGAAAATACAATTATTTGTCAATGTAAAGACTAGCGTTATCGATAGACACATACCTGAGAAATATTGTAATGGGAAAATGCCACTGATTTTGAAATCACTTGCATTATTGCCATTGTTGCTGGAATTCCCAGAAATGGCAAACTGTTCTACCATTTCTTCCACAACTCCTTCATTTTCCCATGTTGCACTCATTACGCCCTTTGTATCAGTAACCACTTTCTCACAGTAATCATCTTTTTACTGCAGATGACACAGTGAAATCTTTGTTGTTTTGCCCAATGTAACCCACCACTTCGGCCCAAATCGAATAGATCTGATTATACTAGGAAAAGGGGAAAGCAAACAATTTTGCCACCATGCTTCGCAGCATAGCATCAACTGTGTTATCCTTGGAATACACATGTTACCAAACACAATTTTATTTGCTTACGGAGTACATAGTTTTTCGCTTGGTTACATTTGTTTTTGTCAATATTTTTGGATGTAGTTAAATATCATTAAAATAGTAACACAACTGTTAACCCTCACAACGGATAAACAGATTCAGATACACGTAAATACAAGGGAAATAACCACTTAAATAGAATGATGCAAACCAATATAACAGCACATAATCAATCTCTGACAGAAACTTTGCAATCTGGCACTACAGGAAGAAATTGCATATGTTATAGTGAAAACAGAAGATGCACAGTTTATGTTACTGCTGAATTTCTCGTCAGGCACATGCTTATCATATGTTAAATACCGACCACACTGGTTTTGTGTTTAGTGTTGCTATGGAAATGTATTAGCTCTAATTGGTTCTTCTTTTCGTTGCTATGGCAACTGCAACTACGCATTCATCCCCTCCTGTTCATTTACACCTCTCCATGTGGTTAGCAACCGTCAATCACCTTCTTGATTGGCACTGAGAGCAATCAAATAATGACAACTATATCATTTTTTTGTGTGCATTCTTGGGAATCAGTTGCTTTAAGATATGCATATACACATGCATTTATGCTACATGCAAACTATCTTTTCTCTCTATCTATCCTTTCAAATAAATAAATATTAAATGGAGCAGCAGTCATGCCAAATATTGGCAGGTCAGTTATATTGTATGACAGTTGTAATTAGAACCACAGTGATTGACTTTACTTCCTTCAAAATAAATATGCAATTTCTGCTTTTTTCTTTGAAATATCTAAATTACAAAATAATATTTAATGAAGCAGTGGTGGGGCAGTTGGAGACAGTTATGGGGTATGACAGGAAGCAGTGGTGAGGGAAACTGACCTACTTGGATGGGTGGTGAAAAGTGAGGTTATGGTGCACATGGAGAAAGATCAATATTACCCTGATTCTCAAAGTTTGAATTAACAGGTGGAGGGGGATTTTCCATAAAATGATTTCCCCGGCTCATCAAAGAAGAATTCCTTCAATGCCAAGGAAGTATTTCTTCTTTTTACTGTTAGTATTTACTAGCTATTACTGCTCCTTGAATACACAAGAAGGCATGGAACACTGTTGACGCAGACTGTATATGATATGAGTGTGACCCATGAATAAGCACAATTATAATATCACAAGTAAGCTAAACACTAAACAGTTCTTAGATTCATTAGTTGAGTTGGCATTCAGGGACACAATTCCAGCAATGATGATGCAGCTTGCAGCATTCAGTTCAGTTTCTTACAACTTACTGTTCTATTGTTTGTCTACATCGATAAATTTGTGACAAGAGAATGAAAGGTTACAGAAAATAATGGTAGTAATGTATTCCAGTTCAACTCAAAGGCTTCAACTTCCAGGGGCTCTAATGACCTAGCTGTCGACGGGCCCTTAAACCCTAATCACTCACTCACCCATTCAACTCCCAGCAGGTAATAATATAGCTTCTCAGGTAACAATTGCAGCATTGTAAGTGACATGTATAAGCGAAAATAGTGAGAGTAAGTGAATTGCACTAATCGGGGAATGTGTAGACAAAATAGATTTGAAAAATGGAAAATAAATCGCCCCTGACTTTCATGAAACAGTTTTGGAAGAGATATATGCGCCTATTGTTGAGAAATACAAAATCACGGTGCTCTTAAAGACAGTAAAATGCACATTGCTGCAGCTGCCGCCGGTGCTGCCACGATTTATATATACAAGGCAACAATCAGGACCTAATAATCCACAGGGTCTTGCAGTAATGCTACTATAGATAATCTTGGGAATTTAAATATTGATATATAATAGTTTCCTTCAGTAGCATTTATGAACACAGATAGTATATAACGTAACGGTCATAATATGTTCACAACTTACGCTAAACTGAACTCTAGCAATTCCTACCGTACATTGTTTGAAAGTACTAAGTAAAGGTAAGCCTGTTGAGCCTGGGCGTGTAATCCATATGGCCCTGGCGAGGAATTGCTTCTTGTGCAAAATAAATCTATTCCAGTTGCCTTTTTCCGACACAATTTCTCGAACATCCTTGAACCCAGTTTCGGATATATACACACCTAGTAGGTATGTTCACAGGTATGATGTATTAATACTTTTAATTTAACGATATTATGTTCCTATTTTTGAGTCTTTGCAGAATCACATGCGTGAGTTAAAATATGGTGTTAAATAGGTTTTTTTGGCTAGCACTACGGATACTTGCACCTGACCTATATGCATGTAATCCATATGGGACGGGGTGTGCTAGAGAGCACTACGCAATTCCTAACCAAACCTCAGTAATATTGATTCTGTGAAGCTGCATTTGGTGGACTGGGTATGAACGCTTTTTCTGTAATCACTTTCGTTTTTTGGTTGAGATTGCGTACTTATTTGCTAAAACACTTTATATCGCTTTTCGCGCACATGTAGCGTTATATTGCACAAGTTGTGGTAGTACATGTAAATGACAATAATTTGGGATTTTGTTTAGAAACGTTTACGCGATGAGTTGGTCAGAATTCCGGCAAAGTCCCACTCGGCAGTGTGTACGAATGGTCACGAAAGTTGCCGAAGTTGCTGTGTTAATGCAGCGCTGCCAACAGCAGAATGTCCCTAGGAGTTTGTTGCCAATAGTAAGTTTGAATGTTTTTGCGGGAGTCGGCAAAATATAATAATATAATACTATTAAGTATATATATATAATACTATTAAATATAATATATATACTATGTTAAGTAGATTTTCCGGGTTTGTGGGCCGTGGTCGAGTTGGATTACCTTACGTTTCGCTGGAAACTGCGTCCAGCATCTTCAGGTCAACCTCTGTTATTAGCGGCTGCACATAAATTAAAGTTCACTGCAAACTTTCATATTCATCAAAAGATGAATAAGATTAATATGAAAGTGTGCAGTGAACTTTAATTTATGTGCAGCCGCTAATAACAGAGGTTGACCCTGAAGATGCTGGACGCAGTTTCCAGCGAAACGTCGGAGGAAGGTAATCCAACTCGACCACGGCCCACAAACCCGGAAAATCTACTTAACATAGTTGATAATGCCGGCCGTGAAAGCCTCAGCACTTATAATATATATAAATAATATATATAATAATATTAAATAAAAACACAATAAATAATATAATATAAAATAAATAAAAAAACGATAAATAATAATAATAATATAAATATAATAATATAATAAATATAACATATAATATAAATCTAATAACATTAAAAACAATAATATAAAATAAATAAACAAAAAAAAGATAAAGATAAAATAAAGATAAAGATAAAAGATAAAGGTAAAAGATTAAATAAACAAAAAAGAACGATAAATAATAAATATAATAAAAAAATATATCCCACTGCCGAGTGGGACTTTAATATTATAATATAATAATAAAGAACGAGCCAGCGTATTGTATAATAATAATCCATAATGGCCAATTCTGACCAACTCATCACGTAAGCTTTGCTAAACAATATCCATTTCGGCTCATAATAATAATTAAATAAAAATAATAATATAATAAAATAATATAATAATAAAGAAGGAGCCAGCGTATCGTATAATAATAATCCATAATAATGGATTAAAAATAATAATAAATCCATTTCGGCTCATAATAATAATATAATAAAGAACGAGCCAGCATATCGTATAATAATAATAATCTATAATAATGGATTAAAAATAATAATAAATGCATTTCGGCTCATAATAATAATATAATAATAAAGAACGAGCCAGTAATAATGTATGGAGTTGCCCTACGCGATAGCGGTGTATGTCATATATTGCAAGGAAAACAAGATAAGATTGGAGGGTCATTGTATATATTGCAGGGAAAACAAGATAAGATGCACATGTTATGTTACTGCTATCTGCAGTAGATTGGCTAGTAGATTTATAGATTGCAGGTGATTGCATCATGTGTTAAATAAATATCGGTGTTTAATGTGTAGTGTAAAAAGCAATGTTGGCAGATGTGAAATAGCGTCTGCTAGTTAAGCAGTGAAATCTAGTGGGCGATTGTGAAACTACTGCCGGTGCATGCGCAGAAGGTAAGTTCGGACTTGGAATCTGGCTGGCAAGTGGAAAGTGAACGTTTCTAAACATGAGCAATAATTTGCACTCAGGATATGATACTTCTAATTATATATGTAGTTACACATGTAGGTATATGCATGAGAAAGGGAAGTTACCTTAAGGGATGGTGGGTGGCCCCAATGACTGTAATAAGGCAACATTATGTCCTTAAACCAGTGCATGTTAACTCAAGGTAACTTTGCTCCTACCCAGGATTCACTAATGTATGTAAATGTTTCTGATGTAACAGTGTTTTTAGCAGATATGCAATGTTGTTGTTGTTAGCTAATGCTGGATTTCTGACAATGAAGTCATTAATCCTCTTGCTCTCCAATATTTTTCACTGATATTGAAGAGAGCAATAGCAGTAATAGTAATCGCTTTTTAGAAAGCACCATAATTTTACGTTTTGGCGGTCACATCGCTCTCTCACAACCTCCAGAATTTCTAGAGGACCACACCTGTCGTTGGTTTATGGGTCTCACCGACCTGACCGGGAGAGTTATCAAAATAAATTCATCGACCACATCCTCTGATTACCAATCAGAGGACATATTACATGCCATGACAGGTCAGCATGTTAGGGGTTAAGGTTTTATAGAGAAATTACAGAAATGGAGAGGTTGGAAAAATAAAGACTCCTTAGCCCTCGGGAACCCTAATAGCATCGGGGTCGGAAGAGAACAAGAGATGACCAAGGTAAGGTCAGATAGAAAAGTTACAGTGAGGAGTAAAACACCAGTAAGTGGAAGTAATGTTCTGCTCAGCTTGGGTACCTTGTGGTCGCCATTCACATATCCCCTAGATGGAGACCCCTGAGTAATTAAATTATATATAGATTTACTCAATAGAAACTGTTTTAATTTGCTTTTGAATCTAATTTTTGAGATGTTAACCAACGCTTTAAAAGAGGCCACCACCAAAACACAAGTGCCCGCCTCTGTAGCATGCTGGTAGCATGTCTACCTCATGTCCAAGAGGTCGTGAGTTCAAATCTCACTTAGGGTTAGTTTCCAGATAAGGTTTTTTACCGAAGTTTTTCCTTATCCTGAGATGACAGATGTCACGTAACAAAGTTGTACAGACCTCAGGCTCATTTGAACATCATTTCACCCATTTCATTCATACACCCTCCGATATGACACTACTTTGGAGAACCTTAATAACAAAAAACAAACAACAGTACTACAGCCAAAAAAACTTATAAAAGAAACATCAATAAATACAAAGTGCACACTATGATGAATTAGCTGATAAGGACGACTGTAGTTATTAGACTGTCCCCTTATCATTGTACTTTGAATACCATAGAATATGTATGGTCAGAACTAAAAAGAAACCTAATTTTTCTCTGATGGCAACAGTTTCCCCCTGTAAGAGCATGGTAATTTAATATGATTTCCTAACTAGGATAGCTTCCATTTTGCTAAATCTATTTACAAGATTATAAACTGTTGCTCTGGGAGGTGCACGAGCAGTAATTACTTTCTTCATCCTAAACCTGAAGAAATGGCTGCCTAGACACATCAAATGATCAGGTTGAAGTTGAGACAGATTATTATTATCTTACTGTTGGACAAATCCTGTTTACCGAGAGGTTTGAGAAATTGGACTAAATGTATTCATGCACAAGGTGACTATGTTGAAAAATGAAACAAACATTTCTCTTGAATGTTGTGTTTTCTTGATCAGATTGAAAACAGAATGCCCCTTGTAGTAGTAACAAATACAAATTTAATACATAAAATTCATACTCAGTATTAACACACTGAACCAACAAATAAGTAGTCTCATTATTAGCAATAATATGTGAATGTGACACAATGTTAACCTGTTCATTTAATAGGTTTCCTCATAACAGAAGTTTCAAATGAACACAGTTATGAAATAACTCACACTTTGTTGAGCATAGGTCTGATTGTGTCAATTGTTACATTAAAGTGATACCGAAATGTGTGGTGCTGGAATTGTAATGTAGTGCACATACACAACATTCCTTTGTTACATAAGGTATACACATAATTAACCACTGCTTTAGGGAATTATATTGAACACCCAAAGCTGCAAAGGATAACCCTAGAGGTATCTTTTATAAGCAGAGGAGTGTGGTAGTGAAGACTGAAACTGCGAAGTGATGCGAAAGTGCATAGCTGAAACCCATTGAAACACAATGATCAACTACTCCTTGTTAACTCAGGATTACTATGCTCATACCCTGGAGTCGCTAACATAAGTATTTCCCACCATCATACTGTACTGTGTCATAGGAATGCCCATTCTCCTCCTCAAAGGCTATTACGACACATTTCCTCCAATTTTTTGAGAGCCCAATATCAACTATTTATTTCCTTTTTTTCTTTTTGTCGCTGGAAAGTTTCACAGAGGGGCTGTCTTATAGGTACTATAATAGCTATTGTGATACTGATATACAATAAAAAAGTCTAAAGAAGTAATTGCAAAAAAGAATAAAAGAAATTGCAATAATTGAAATTATAAATAAAATGTTGCCAGGTGGTGGATTTGATACTTCAGTGTTTGTAATTATAAATAGAGCAATATTGTTCTAGTAAGTGTGATAATGTTATACATTCTGAACTCTACTTACATACTTATAATGTTATTGTTCATTTTATACGTGCTACATTATATTACTGTATAAATTTTACTTCAGATTACCAACTTTGTTTGTCAGTTAATTGATGTATACTCTGTTCATCAAGAGATTAGAGGAGACGTAAACAAAGCCACGTGCGTTTTGACCACAGCGCGCCCTCTTGACGCTTTCGCCATGTAAATAGTCCCTTGAAGAAATACTGTTACTAAGGTCTGAAAAGTTACTTAATGTTTCCTAATGCATAAATTAAGTGTACTAAGCATAGTTAAAGTATAAGAAAAAGTAGTTAAGTGAATCTGTAACCAGCCTAATTCATTCTGCGCGTGCATTATTCAGTATGAAAATAACATGGCGGAACAAGTGAGTTGTGAAACATAAGTGCGGCAAACCGTTGCGAAGTGGTGAAAAGACAACAATATTGAACGTGTTTAACAAGTTCTGTGAGAAATATCCCGAACTTGCTATCGAAGATGTGAAGAAATTAACATGTGAGTTTACCGGTGTGTCATTTGCAAGTATTGACAGCACACGCAAAGAAAAATCGTCAGTTGGTGAAGATCCTGACTAAAAGTGACCACATGCCAGATAAATGGTGGATGTAGTTTGCGACGAATTTGTGAGATCTGCAATCCATCGAAAAGTTCACCAGTCCCTTGTTAACAATGAACTTACACCTTAAACGAAGTGCTGTTGGCAGTTAACTCTGATCCCGATCTTCCAAATTTAAAACGAACTTCCCTCCACAAGCTGATTCTGGAGATTGGTTTCGAGATTGTGAGCAGGAAATGGAAAAAGTATTATTGTGGACAGAGAAGATGTAAGTAGCAGTTAATTTCCATGTTCTATATGTTATTTGGATCAAGCAAATATATCCTTTTAGAAGTGTAAAGTGCATATTATACCTACGCATAGCGGTAGGTAACTGCGTTGTGTCATTGTGAAAGCACGTGGCTGCGGAGTGATACAAACTGTTGCTTTGTTTATATCTCCTCTTGATCTCTTGATGAACAGAGTATAGCATATTTAACTAAGCAAACTTAAAGCTACAAATGTTTTAACAGATATATTAGTCAATTAGATGTGGGAATAAATATGATTATATTATCTTCAATATTTTTGTACATCCAAATTTTGAATTCTCCCAAAAATGTACCTGATGGCACAACTGCCAATATGATTCCTCCCTAGGGCAGTCTTGCTGGGTTACTGTACAGGATATGGATTACCTTGTCACAAGTACAGTTTTAACAGATGCAAATTACCTATGCTTAAACCTCAGAAGTATTAAAAATATTGGGACATACGTTATTACTTTGGCCCAATTTAGCATTACTGAAAAAAAGAGTGAGTAGAATATCTGAGAATACCTTGGATGAGTCTTTCAGGAGTAGATGTTACCACAGTAAGGTCCTTTGGTCCACCCATCCTTCCCATTTCTTTCTTTTGTAGCAAAATAGTGCTTAACCACAGCAGAAAATGACATGTCGGATGCTGTGCATGCCAGTATTAGAGTGCCAGTCTAAGTGAAATCTTCTGGTTTTCTGCACTGTTGGGCTTTAGTTACACTGATGTTTCAGCTACACTCTGGAGCTGTACTGGATTATGTCTTGTGATTCTATTTGCATAAGAAATTAAATAATGATTTGGTTTTAATGATGCTATCAATTGCCTGGATGATATCAGGGCCATCGTTGTGCTGGAATTTTGTCTCACAAGAGTTCTTTTAAATGCCAGTAAATCTGCTGACATGGGGCTCTTGCCTTTAAGCACACCTGAAAACTATCAGTATGGGCCATATTTGCACCCATGCTCTTGGGATCAGTAGACCAGCCCCTAACCAACCTTGGCACCCAGACCAACATCTGCATAAGGATGACAATGTTTCTCTCTATCTTTTTTGCATAGATTGCAAACAACTAATATTAATGGACTTTGTTGGGGAGTGGTCTATATTGTTAGAGTCACTAGATTCCAACATGAAATTCGAACATGGTTCCTTATACCACTTGTGCTTGGAGGCTGAATGTCACACGCTGATTGTCAGACTGAAGATAAAGTGTCGCAACTGTCACTATTTTTGTTTTCTTCTACCATGTTTATGTCTAGAGTTGTTACACTAACAGTGTTTATGTCTTTTAATCTTCAAAGAAACACAAGGGAAGTGAACCTACAGTAATATCACGCATATTCGTGGCACTAGCAAAGTCTGTACTATCTTGTTACCTGTTATGCATGTGTGCGAGACAATCACCACCCATTGGAGTTCTCCAATCCCTTTTCTTCAGTGCTATATTATATTTCCTACATGTTCCAAGATTTTTGCAACTCTTTCTCGGATACTCAAGGTCGGAAACAACAGCTCATTTTTGGTACATAAGCTTCAAAGATGACACAGTAAAAGTCTCAAGATGTTTGCAATGTGAGCACGTTGGTGGTATTTATGAAGTATTCACTTACGTTAATGGGAATTTTCTGTCAATTTAATAATATAAACTCCTATATATGTATGTATATACAGGTGTCCCAAAAAAGCCGACCATGCTTAGTATGCTGTGAGAAATGCCAAACTGATCAATTTTCAGATAGGAGCCCCTGTCCAGAAATACGTCTTTTGGACGCTGTAGCGAATCGAAGTGTGAGATGGGTGTATGTTTACATTTCATCAATAAACCCAACATCGGGTTGTCTACATCACAAACAGGCTTCGAGCTGTGTACCTCCTACCTCATTGCAGATCCTATATTGGCAGTTGTGAGCCTCATGCACATGACGCAATATGTGCCGCTGTCTTTGAAGATTTTCAATGCCTCCGTGGACTTCAGCCATAAGGCCCTCTGCTGAAGTTACAGGAGTGCCATACACCATGCTCTTCATACAATTCCACAGAAAATAGTCAAGATATGTCAGATCTGGCAACCGTGTTGGCCATGGAACTGGTCCACGTCTACCAATCCATTGATTTGAATATGCAACATTGAGGTAATCTCACACATTTACGTCAAAGTTTGCTGGAGCTCATGTCAGCCATTCCCACAGATGTGCACTGGTATGTGTCGCACTGCTCTTAAAAAACATTCCTGTCCTAGAAACTGCACAAGTAGCACAGTAAGATGTGCACCAAGGACTCTATGGAGGAATTTAGTGAATGGGCAGGAATTTTGTTATGCTCAGATCATTCATCCTAGTACACAGATGGCTAAACGGTTGCATACCTTCCATATTAAGATACCAAAAGGAATGTTAACAAATTATAACTAACTTTCGCTCTCAAAATTTGCCACTCCAGCTCTCAAACCGTGCACTTCCAGACAGAGGTTCCTATTTAAAATTTGATTAGTTTACCATCCCACACAACATACTAAGCGTTGACGAATAGTCATTTGAGTTGTCTTTGCTACCCAAAAGTTTTTCATGTCATGTCAAGGATAACCTATGTCTGTTTATGTGTTACTCAGGTAAGCGTAGGACACTAGAATCATAGTAAACCACTGATGTTTCTCATTTCAGCAGTTTACCCAAGAAAATGTTTTGGTTAGCAAGGCATTATTTGGTACCTCAATAAATAAATGCATAGCAAAGATGATATAAACAAAAATGCATAAAACACAGTAAAAGAGAGCATATATGATCTGTTTGAGAGAGTTGAAACCAACCACCCTCTAGTTTTAGCACACTTTCTTATGCTTGAAATCCACTGCACAATGTAAATAAAGAATTCCATTTTGTTACAACTGCATATATGCTTAGGGAAAACCTAATACTTGAGTAGCATTAGGAAATTTGAGTAGAAGTTAATATCTTCCTTTCATAGAAGTTTGAAAACAGTGTTGTAATTAATTTAATTTAAAAGGTGAGTTAATTAATAACACTGAACAACACTTACAACATCTACTTATAAAATGGATTAGAAGTGAGGACAGGTTATGTTAGGTTACTCCAAAATAAGGTATTTTAAGAGAATCAATGTTAATCCTATTTCCTTCATCTACAATCTCAATAGATTCCTTCTTACTCTCTCACTATTTCTCCTTCAAATGTCAGCAGCTTTTTCTTTTTAGAGCTGAACCACAAACTGCCCTCTACCAGTCAAACAAGTCTGAGGTTTAAGGTGAGCATCAAGCACTTACTGGTTAGTGTGTGTAGCACCTTAATTAAGCTATATGTAGAGGTATCATAGCTGAAGTGAATAATTGCCTGAAATTTCAATTCATATGCTTATAACAACACTTTGTAGCATTGAAGACACAGTGTACGAATGTTTATGTCTGTAGCTCCTCCTTATTTTCAACTCTCCTTCTTGTAAACTTAAAACAAGAATCATTATAATGTTTGTGGTATGGAGATGGACCTCTCCATGTAAACACCATGGAGAGTTGAGATGAATTTGAGTCCAGTCCCATACTGAATACAATACACATTTCCATTCTAAATTCAATACATATTGAAGTCAAAATTAAAAATCTAACACACATACTCACAGGCTTAAAATGTCTACGGCTAAAAGATAAGGTTATAATATTAAAACAGTAGAATTTAAAAGACGAGGTTAAAATATGATAAAACCAATTGTAAAAACCTAAAAACCACTTAAAACAAAAGTAACAGTCAAACTTGTAGCAAAGCCAAAATAGGGGATGAACCACAGACCCTTGGCTACAATTTAGATACAAAAGTTACTGAAGAAGGCCAAAAGCTTGTAATACTTAATAAACATTACAAGGCTGATATCCTGAAAAGTACTGATCAATAGATTAGAAGGCACAAGAAGAAATAATTCAAGCACTTACATTGGTGTACGTATGAATGATACATTGGCTTGTTCTTTTACATACTTTAAGCAGATTTTGAGGTTAGCGAATATTTTTGGAAAGAATGCATTGGAAGAGTATAGAAAGAATAAAGATTGCTCTTGTATTTCATTATACCAGTACTGTAAGAAAAAATGACAGACATGCAGCATGTTACCATTAGCTTCTTTGCTT
Organism: Tenodera sinensis; assembly: GCA_030765045.1. Lineage (NCBI taxonomy): Eukaryota > Metazoa > Arthropoda > Insecta > Mantodea > Mantidae > Tenodera > Tenodera sinensis. The sequence goes on along the minus strand of CM060974.1, from coordinate 51,176,720 downwards.
GATTCCAATTTGGTGGGCATTTCTATGCAACAAAATTTTGATCCGACCTTACTCTCTAAGAACACCTACACTAAGCCCCAGCACAGTAGCCCATGAAGAGCCAAGCTTTACCGCCCAGCCGCTGCATCACCCACCTTTCCCACTACAGACGTCATTGGTGGGGTGCAGTACTGGAGGGTGGTACGTGGTCAGTGTCCCAATCCCTCCCGGCCCGTTATGCGGTCCTGGGACTGCTACATTTCCATCAAGCAGCTCCTCATTTGGTCCCCTCGGGACTAACGAGGCTGAGTGCATCCCGCGCGAGACCTTCCGGAGGGGATAAATCCCCATGCTGGTACCGGGGATCGAACCCTGGTCCTCTGCACCAGAGGCAAGCATGCTACCAACTGTGCTACAGAGGTGGTCCTAAGATCACCAGATCCAAGATTTAAACAACCAGAATCTGCTTTTCGATGCAGTATTCAGTCCCAAATGAAGACACAAATTGATTTTGATTCTACATGTGCTGTGCTGGTCTCAGTTCCTTGTGAGTGCAGATTACCAAAATGGCAATCATTGGGATTTAGCTCACTGATGCTTCTGCGACACTTCTTTATGACCGCATCATATCAACCACTTTTCTTATAGCCTACCCTGTAGTGTGGTAGTAGTGTCTGCTCACATTCAACATATCTGAAGTCCAAATCTCAGTTAGTGTGAGTTATTCAAATCAAGTTTTCTTCTGAGTTTTTCCACTTTAACCGCTATGGATTTCAGGCTTCTTTGAGCACCATTTCACTAATTTCATTCATTGATCATCTGATATATCACATAGGGGGACCTTTACAAAAACAAATTTTTTCTACACTCTTGATCTTTGTATATTTTAGAAACAGTTACTTCTATAAGTAATAATATTAAATACTTCTGCTCAAACAGCGCTGGCCAAGAGCATTTCACTAGAAATAGGAATAATATTTATATACTATCAGTCAGAAAGATGAAAAGGCTTAACTCCATATTATACACAGGAATCCAGATGTATAATTTAATTTGAACAAAAACAAATGACAAGCATCCACATAGATTCAGAAAGCAGGCTAAGGTCTTTTGAATCGACCAGTATTTTTATAGTTTGCAACAGTTTTTTTGAGTTCTTGAACCAAATCTAAATCGAACAATCATTATGCTGTGCCTTTCCTTTTATATAAATAGCAGCATGTCATTTAGTTCAGTCATTATTTAAATTGTAGTAATGTATGGAAGTAGATGATATCTAAATGATCTGCTTTACTATATTGTAACTAAAGCCATGAAATTGTAACAAATCTCTATTCAGTGAATAAAACATACATATACAAGCTTCCTCTGTTACAAATTGTGGCTTAGGACCTTATTTCACTATTCTGGGAGTTACACTATGCTAGTTAATCACTGTGAACATTGTTGAGGTTAGAAATGGAAAGTAATGATGAGAGAAAATTTACAACATCTAAGCCGTAAGTAAACAGAATATGGTACCCAGTGGGTTCAAAATCAAGTGTAATGAAAGATAGCAATACTAATGACATTACCTTAATTATTACTGCAATAGATGTTACCACTTAAGGATCCTGTAGAACAGATATGGCCTTGATTATGAGGGTTTCTTTAATAGAAAAATCATAGTATGAAGACAGTAAAACATGTCATACAGAGCCGGACAGGAATATCCAAATGTCAACATTATGCTACTAAAAGGGGACGTTTAACTATTAAAACATACACATTAAAATAAACAAATGTGATCTGTTTTTAATATACCTTTATTTCAATTATGTCACATGCATTTGCTTTAATTTAATATAAACAGATAGTCTTAATGAAAACTAAAAGATCTCACAACAGTTAAATAGAAGTATTAAAATAAACAAAACACAGCCCTCTAGTTCTTGGTTATAATCTCCTTCCTATGAATAACAACTGCCAAATGACCTGACATTGAATGTAGCTGTTTGCTAGTTAAGTCTGAATTAATTTCATTCCATTACTGTGAAATAATACCTTTTGCTGTTGTTTTGCTTTTGATGTGGTGTTTTCTGATAGTATCTTCCAATTCTTATCAGGTGTTCATGATCAGGTTCAAGTTGAGTGATTAGGTGATGCTCTGCATGTATGTGGTGCTGTAAATTATCCATCACCTGGCAACTTTTGAGGTGTGCTTAGGATTGTTGTCTTGTTGGAAATAAAAGTTATTTCCAAGATTTATGAACACTTCTCAGCAGATGTTTTTATAGTATGTTATTATGATCATACTTGTTAATGTTGCCATCAGTAAAACCTAGCGCACCAACACCTCTTGCCTGTACCATTATGCTGCCACCCCATGTTTGATCATATCTTCCATAATTTTAGGATCTCAGTATTCTTCTGCCTCCACACATTTAATCCACCATCAGCCCAGTATACATTGAACTTCTTTCATCTGAGCATGACACGTGATCCCAGAACTCATTGTTCCTCATTATGTACTCACTGATGAATACTAAATGCTTTTTCTTCTTTGCTTTGTTTACATATGGTTCTCTTGGTGTTCTGGAACCTGACCCAGTACTGTTCAAAACCCTACAAAATATTCCTTCATGAACCACCTTCCCAAGAGTATCATTCAAATGTGCTCTAATTTCTGTTGCTATTATTCAGGGACTTTACTTCACCATTTTCAGCACTTTGGTCTTTTATCTCTTGAAGTAGGTTTTGGCGCAGCACCTTTCCTAGGCTAATTGACCATGCTGTGACTCGTTTTATGGCATTGGATGACATCATACAGTGAATGGATTTCTGTGTAGAGTATATCCAATTACTTTACATGCCTTTTGTAATGCATATGTAAGATTAATTTTGTCTTATAGATTTGTCCATTTTTCTTTCGATCCCATGTTGACTGTGGCCACTCAAAGCTGAAGTTGTTTGTGTACTGTATGTCAGCAGACACAAATGAGGACTTCTGAAGGTACAAATATAATTTCCATTGTTTACTGTGTCTTATTGTATTACAGAGCACGTTTGAACACTTCTACCACAAGAAAAAATAATGTTTTGTCAGAAATATCACATTTTGAATATTGCATATTTGTTCTTAATGAATCATGCACTGAGGATGTGCTTAAAAATTACTAAAACACATTAGTGGACTGAGGAAATAAATAATTCTGCTTTCTGCGTTGATTAGTTCAACATTTAAAGTAGCAAATCCATTGATTTGTGTACTCCTGTCCATCTCTGACTGTAGGATAATGTGCTTGTGTGGCTTTGAGTACCTTTTGGGTAGGAAAATACAAACCTGAATTATAAGAAAATTCAGCTAAATGTACTGTTGCATAATACCAATAAAAATACAATATTCTATAATTGTTATTTCTTGGAGTGTTGGTTATGGAAGTAGACCCTTTTCTTTGACAAATATTTGATGTAGTGTTTAATATAAGCAACCACAATACTTCATGCTACGTAACACTTCTCTCAGACTGTTAGCTGTGAGATTTATAAGGCCAAGAAAATGCTGCGATCTAACAGCGATCACAATAATTTATGGAATGACTGCTCAAGATCTCGACAGTAACTCTCAGTTATGTGCTGAAGTAATGGTAAATTGGTTTGTCAGGTAGATTTTGAAGGAAGAGAATGTGCCACAGTGATTAAAGGACAAGAAAATTGCTTTATTGCAAATATCAATGTTGTTAATGGAATTCATGTTTATAAAGTCATATTTATAAATATGTTTCATCTGAATGGCCTGTCTCCTAAGTTCTGTTTCAGCCCATGAGCATCCTTCTCATTGTCCAGAATGTATTTCAACAATTTTGTCAGAACAATATCATGAACATACTTTCTGCAAAAGCAGGAGGAATAAAATAAATAGTATCAGTTATTTCACTTAGGCTTTCTTCTCAGGGTAGGCTAGGGCAATTTTAAAATGTTCCTTCTTGAGAGATACTGTAATTCCCCTCTGCCTAAAAGTGCATTACATGAAGACAATCATTCCAAAATGCTTCAAACGACGAGTAGTCTTCACTAACTCTTACTAGGCAACCTACAACAATTGCTATAGATTACAGATCTCCCTGAAAATTAGAAATTTGAAAAATTTTATGTGCACACTCACATGACTTTTCTATTCACTCTTGTACAAACTATTCCTAAAACATTTATTCATTGATGTACTTCATGTTAATCAAGGAAAATGCTAGCAGAAATGGTTGTGGTACAGTAGAACCTCTATCCGAAATACTGTTTAACCGAAACAACCAGCTGAAAAAAAAAAATGCATTGTTTTTATTGCATTATATTTTACACATATAGTAAACTATATTTCATTGTGTTTAAAATAAACAGAATTTCTGTTGTATGAAATTTAGCACAGTGCTGTATACAGCGAGTGAAGAAAGGAATTTCCAAACCGAAATATTCGATGCCTTAGAGGTAAGTACAATTTCACAACACAGTATACAGTATGGGTTACAAAATTAGCATAAAATTCATGCATGCATACCAGTTTTCTCACTAAGTTTTTTGTATATTTTCAGATAGCATTACGATTCATCGAAAGATGTCAGCCTTCTGACGTTTTGCTAATGAAATGGTGGCATGACATTGCGGCTAGAAAACATCTCGAAGAGAAACCACAAAAGAAAATAGAGGATTTTTCCCCCTGAAAAAAGTAGTATTGTACTGTGATTATAAACCAATAAAAATACATTAATCATTATCCGAAACCTCCCCCCCCCCCCTTTGTTTTGGTTAAGAGAGGTTCTACTGTACATATTTTCAAATGTGTACAATGGGAACAGGTGAATATTGTAGACTTAGGTGATAAGCACTCAATTGTTTCAATACCTGGCGATGTGATGGCTGTTACATTCCCTACTCTTAGGATAGACAGGACATTAATAAAAACAAATTAGAACTTTTTACTTAAGAAAAGTATAAGTATTTCAAAACTCAAACAAATAACAACAAATAGCTAGAAAATGTTTAACTCCACACAAGCGTTTACTGGAAATAAGATGTATGCTTTAGCATGATCTGCATTTTTTGTGTAGAAGCATTTTCGCAATGTCTTACAGTGACCAGTTATGCAAATTACATGCCCCATGAATAATACCTCCGAGAATGTCCATAAAATTCAAGATATACATGTTTTTGTTATCTAAATATGTTAAATATATATGGTATTTCAGTCCAAATTGTCAAGCGTTATTTTAGAGACAAAGTTTTCCGAACTTTTTGCATGTAACGGATAATTTGAGTTGAAGGAATTTTCTTCAAAATCTCTGTGACATTCTTGAAAGATGCTGAACTTAAACACCAAGTTCGGTATATAGCACACTTTCCATATTTTAGTAATGTTCACACACATAAACACACACATGTGCATTTAGTGGATCTTCTAGCAGAAGCCCTGGCAATTTTAAGTATTTAGTTTCAAATTGAATACCTGAAATCTCCGTAATATGTTGCTCAGATTCTCAAATGGTTCCCAAAGGTAATCACGATATCATCCAGGTATAGCAGGCAGAGATCCTAACTCACACCATCATTACTGTCTGGAAGGTGACTGACTAGTTGCAGAGGCCAAAGTGCACAACTAAAACTAAACTAAACCCCGGCGCGACAGCCCACGAGGGGCCAAGGCCTACCGCCCAGCCGTTGCGTCCCCACCTCTGCCCACTACAGACTTCATTGGTGAGGTGCAGTACTGGAGGGTGGGACGTGGTCATAGCCCCGAGCCCTCCCTCGGTCTTCTAGACCTGGGACCATTACTTCTCCATCAAGTAGGTCCTCAATTGGTCCCCCGGGGACCTAACGAGGCTGAGTGCACCCCGTGCCAGACCTCCCAGAGGGCATAAAATCCCCATGCTGGTACCGGGGATCGAACCCGGGCCCTCCGCGCCAGAGGCAAGCGCGCTACCAACTGCGCTACGGTCAAAGTGCACAACTGTGAACTGCTAAAGTGCTTAGAACATCGAGAACAAAGGCTCTGGTCTCCTTGTCTGTGGAATCTAGAGCCACCTGTCAGTACCCCAATTTCAAGTCTAGGGCTGAAAAACTGCGCACCAGCAAGAAAGGCTAAGGTGCGATCAATCCCAGGGTGGGAAAGCTGTCGTTTTTGGATGACAGCATTCAGCTAATGAATGTCCCCACAGAAGGAAAGCTTTCAGTACTTCACCGGAACTACAGGGCAGCACCAAGGGGTGTCAGACTTTTCAATGTTTCCTGAATTTCAAGTCGTGCAGCATGTCCATACCTCTGCTTTCTTTGTCAGGACCTGTCTTAATGGTTGCCAGATAGAACCGGGAATCTCCAGTGTTGTGATGGATCAATGGGTCAGTGCAGCCATAATCACTGTTTCCTTGGCTGAAGACTGACTGATAATGACCAGGAGGATATCAGATTCTCACCATTTACCCCACAGTCAGCTGGCCTCATAAATAAGCCTTTTAGCCGGAGGCTCGTCTTACCAGTGCTGCCTCCACAGGGCTGCTCCAAAATATCACACTCACAGCCGGCTTGCACTTTTCCACTCCATTCAGGCTTGTGTGTCCTGATCATTGTCCTATGTGTTCAGTAGCCCAAGCGCTTCCTTTCAGCAAACCAACAACGTTCTGGCAACACACAATCCATATAATGGTGTCTTCCAGTTCAGCAATACGTTCCTCAATGGCTACTTCTCCAGGTGTAATTGTACAACCACTTCACTTCTTGAAGGTACTACGATGTCCTCCTTCAGGGTCAGTGTGCAGTACCCTGGAACCTTGCTTTGCTCTAAAGCAATCAGTCGTCTCGGCCGAGGAAGGCCCTCTTTCCGAGGTTGATCGTCTCATCGTGACGACAGAAGCCATCTAGTCCTAGTACCACTTTCAGAGGCTCACTGGCAATGCACCTCTGCAGATTTATAATGCTTTACCTCAAGGATACCTCCAGCCAGGACTACTACTTCACAAGCCAGAGTGTAAGACCCATTGGATTTCCCTATCCAGCAGGGTTCACAAGAGCCTTATTGACCAGTTGGTGCTGCAATGACTAGAGATGACTGCGATAGGCTGTGGCCAGGCAGCGCATTTCGAATCGGCTGTCTGCAACTTCCCAGATATCTCTTGATGCCGCTGATGTCAGAATTGCATTCAGCACTTCTGGTGCCCATCCCTGGAGGCTAGTTATCAGCTGTGCAGCTTTCTCTTCTGTCGAAGATCTCTTGTGGGTGGTGACAATGGCAAACAGGTGACTTCAAGAGATAACGTCCTATCATACATTGGTAATTTGACATTGTGACATCCTAGCGGTTTGACCTTCCAAGTTTTCAGTCATTTGCCAAGTATTTGTTCTACCCTGTTCTTCATTTCTGTGGCGCTGCCATTGACACTAAACTGTTCCCGGATATCCTCCGGGTTAACATTATAATCTAATAAATATACCTATTAGTAAGGAAGAATTTAACACAGAGTATAATCAGATTATCAACACTGTAGTAATTAGTGGTTATAATACAGCTTTCATAATAAAAATGGAGAAGTTTAAATATCAAAAGGCTGCTAAACTTTCTGTCCTCAAGGAAGCAAAAGATGATTATAATTTTAAAAGTTTACTTATCATCCTTTGACTAGTAAAAAACCTTTAAAAAATTTATAAAGAACATGGTATAGATTTAATTCCTCAAAATAAAGATAAACAATTGCTAATATTTTCTAAAAAAGATAAAATTCCAAATTATAAGAAATATGGCGCTTATCACTTTAGGTTTTTGGATTGTGAGAAGGTTTAGATTGATGTAACAAAATGTCATTTGGAATACAGAATATATGAACATTTTACAAATATTAAATATAAACGAACTGATAAATCATCTGTGCTAGATCATCGTTGGTCATTTAACCATCACTTAAATCTAGAGGTTGAAGAATTACAATTAAACACTCACAAAATTGTTGGTACGAGAAAATTTATTCATTTTGAAAAATAAGGACAACATAAGTAAGTTATTCTTTTAACAAACTTCTTTTGCTTTCTGTAGTTGGTGATGCCTAGAAGAAGTAATTTTGCATCTGCAACAATGGTGACCAGTATAAACAAAAGTAGCACCAAGGATTTCACATGTCATGAAACCATGGTCTTTTTGATTTCAACTTAGACCAAATACATGGATAAGGTAAACTTATAGTCTTTAAATATTTGTTAAATTTATTGATTTGTACTGTTTCACTGCTGATATCTTCAGTTTTTCATTGAATACAGTTAATGAGAAACTAAAATTCTACAAAAATAAAAACAAGGGTACTACGATGAATGAAAATACAGGATTGTATATCTGTTGTTATGCCCTGCTTCCACGAAAAATATTTGTTATTAGCTCTGAATTGAAACTGCCCAAAACGAATTGCTTTAGTATACTTTTAGTCATTGAATTGTGAACTCTATTGCTTTAATTGCATAATTGGAGTTGAAATATGAAGATAGCCTGAATGACTTCACATATTCATGAGATACTGTTATCACTTAGTGTTGAAGTGTTTGACTAACCTCATGGTATAACATTCGTATCACACCCACAATGCAAAATAGGATTTTGTAACCTCTCACGCAATAAATAAAAAATCCTCAGTTGCAACCCTATGCATATCTAATTGCAGTGTACAGCTCTTTCTTTTAAATTGGTTTCTATGAGAGGTATTTTCAGCTTGGTGCATTTTGAACGCATCAGACTGAAGGACTTGACTTGGCCCAACACTACTTGTTATCTCTATGAATGAGAGAATGTCTTTTCAAGCTTGACAACTCAGTAAAGCTCTTATCACAAGTATTACACTTATGTGGCTTCTTACCTTCATGAATCAAATTATGTATTTTCAAATATGGCAATCGAATAAAGCTTTTATCACAAGTAGGACATTTGTGTGGTTTCTTACCTTCATGAATCAAATTATGCATTTTTAAATACGACAACAGAGTAAAGCTTTTATCACAAGTAGGACATTTGTGTGGTTTCTTACCTTCATGAATCAAATTATGTATTTTCAAACTTGACAAGCGAGTAAAGCTCTTATCACAAGTACTACACTTGTGTGGCTTCTTGCCTTCATGAATCAAATTATGTATTTTCAAATATGACAGCCGAGTAAAGCTTTTATCACAAGTATGACATTTGTGTGGTTTCTTACCTTCATGAATCAAATTGTGTATTTTCAAATATGACAACCGTGTAAAGCTTTTATCACAAATATGACACTTGTGAGGCTTCTTACCTTCATGAATCAAATTGTGCAATTTTAGATGAGACAACCGTGTAAAGCTCTTATCGCAGGTTTTACACTCATGGGGTCTTTTGCCCTGATGAATCAAAGTCTTTTGTTTCAAGAATGAAGGCCTTATATACATTTCTCCTTCCTCACTACATTTACCAGGTTGCTCTGAGAGAACTTGTTTTTCCACAGTTGACAGTTCCCTGACACCACTTTTCTGATGTTCACATTCAAGGTGATCCTCTTCATTATAGAAACTTGTGTCTACTCCTGAGATTTCAGTAGCAGACAATGGTGACTTACCACTGGCACTGCCAGAAACTGCTACTGTACATGATCTGAAATATTGGAGGACTTAGTGTTACTAAGTAGAAGAGTTAAATAACAGCCTCTGAGAGGTAGAACTGGAACTTAAAAGTTCAATGCCACAGCTGGGATTTGAACCACAGACCCTCTGGTTACCAGGCGGGTTCTCTAACCATTGAGCCATTGTGACAAACTGCCAGAATGGCATTGAATTCCCAAACCAGTGTGCATTTTTCCTGGTAAACCACAAAGGCAGTCTCACATCAGAAACAATTACCCCAATGATGACTTACTCTTGCAAGTACTTTAGGTCCCAGGATTAAATAACCTTCAGATGGTACATAATTATTGTTTATTTATGCCAACAAACTTTACTGTTTTATGTTTTTAAACACACAAGCCGTGTGTGGTCAATGATTGAGAGGTAGAACTGGAACTTAAAAATTCAATACCACAGCTGGTGTTTAAAAACACCAACAGTAAAGTTTTTTGGCATAAATATATAATATAATCTCTGTTTGTTACCAATAGGTATATGCTCAAAAATAAGTGACAACTATAATTATGAATACTTATGTAAAGGAACTATATTGTTCATTACAAGTGAATTAACTTTGTTAATCCAGAATATCATTACATGATTAATAAAATCCGTTAAATGAAAACATTAATGGTAATAAGAGACTGATGTTTGTGACAATACAAGCATTGTTTCACATGCTGAGAATTACTACAACTTTCAGATTAACAGTAATGGTAACTATGTAAAATAGTTTTGCAAACAATACTTTTGTTGATTACAGTTTACAAGAAAATATATTTATAACACAACAGTCTTAACAAGCCAGCAGCCAATATTTTGGATGGAATGTTTCTCAAGTCACAATTTTGTACTGTTTCTTTGATATTACAAGAGCCGAATGAATAACAACCAAACTCTTGTACAATTTAAACAGTACATGAATTTAAAGTCAAGAGCAAAAAGCATCTCTAAAATAATTTAATTAATGTGGCCAAAATGTATCTCACAGTTTGTGTTTTATTAGGATTTACATTTTATGTTTGGTAAGCATTTGTCTCTATCTTATGGCTTAAAAGTGACCCAGCATATTCTTTATTACAAATGAATGGCGTTCGGGATATATTCAAACAAAATGTAAATATAAATTATCAGCCATGAGTGTACTAAACATACAATATTTGAACCAAAGCTATTAGAAGAAATGGTTGACATAAAATAAAGGTATAAATTTATCAGACAAGAAAAAGGTGCAGGATTTTCCACAAAGTCCCTGAAGATAGGCACTATGTTTGGAATTTAACTGAATTTTATTGTTAGTTATCCTAGCCAAGGTATTTTTGTTAGAGTAAACTTTTTATCAGGCACTTCTGAGAAGAGGAAGAAAAAAAATATGCATATACAAAGAGGCACCAGTTATGCAGCAGTAGAAGCTTTGTAGGGAACATAAATTACTATGTGAAAATATATGAATCAAGAAAATCTAGTCTTAAACATACGCAAGACAAGAAACTGATATACACTTCTCCCTATGGGGTTCACAAAATCCACCACCACAACATTCACATTTGCATTTTTCTCATAAATTTAGGTGAGTAATTTTTCTCTAAAACAGATTTGTTTGTGATTTGTGTTTTTAGTTTATATTTTCTAGGTAGCTGTTGAAACTATTGATGTTTACTTGGGTAAATTTTTAATTTTAGATATAGCTGTGTGGTTCAATGTTGGTCTTAATTGGTTTATTATTTGTCCCAGTGAGAAGTGCACTAACTGGTTTTGTTTTCACACTTCAACCTTAAACATTGACTTTGACATTTCTCAATTTTATTAATTTTGTCTTCAGCTGCAGTTAAAAGTACTTCACATCCATCTTTTATGTAGTTATGTTTTATTTAAAACTTCTATTGAACTGCACCATTTAGATCCAGCTAATCTCTTCAATATGTTACATCTTTTTGTAGCCATTTGTGAGACATTTCATACATGGTATTTCATTTTTAATTTTCTATCTAGTGCAATTCCCATATATTTAATCTCTTCAGCACATTCCATTTGTTTTCCATTGATAAGAAGTTTTAAGCCTCTTTCCCTGTTATCAAACTGTTTCATGGAGTATACTTGATATATAGGTTTTGCTACATTAATGGGCATATTTAATTTTGCTCAATAAGTTCGTTTAACTAACACATTTTTTCATTTTTTCTTCTAATCTGGTGTATACATGCTTGTCGTTTTTTTCAGCCATCCATATAACTACATCATCTGCCTACACTGCAATGATTATTTCATTGCACTCCTTATCCTCCTAGAACTAATACACTAGATTTTATTAAGATGGTACCAAATAAAGAGTTGACAGAACAACTAAAGAAACTAGGAGACTCACCAGAATTGCTACATTTAAACATCTACATAACCAATTCCCCGAAACAGAGTGACTCGGAATTTGCACAGATGGTTCTGCAGATAAATTGAGATATAATGTGGCAAGTGGTATATGTTGTAAATATCTTTCACATTATTTTACATTACCTAGACTACCCACAAATTTTAGTGGTGAGGTGGTTGCAATACGAGCATTAGAACAGATGTATATTATAGGACAGATATAAAAGAAAAAGTAGCTGTTCTCATTGATTCAATTTCTGCCATTTAAGCAATTGAACACTATGATAGTCCATACAAATTTTGATAATATTAAGGATGTAAGATCTTGGTATAGATTACTCCAAACAAAATTTCAACAGTTATTACATTGGATACCAGCACATTTAGGAGTGATTGGTAACAAGACTGCAGACTTCCTAGCCAAAAAGGGTACAGTGTTACACTCAAAACCTATAGTCTTGTGGATTAGATGCAACACTAAAAAATGTCAAAACTAGTATAGAACAAAAATACCACCATAATATTCAAGCCATCATATGGCTCACCTCTGTGTACTGCAAAAAGTGGTTGACTGTACACATAAAAGGATTTAGTTATTGTATCAGAGCAATAGTACTTCAAATGTCATGTACTATAAACACATTCGTTTTACTTCCCTCCCTATACAAAGGAATAATTGTAGGGGTGCTAGAGAAGAAACAATATCAGCCAGGCTTCAGGACGGTGCTTTTAATAAACATTATTATTATTAGCTAATGCTGGATTTCTGACAATGAAGTCATTAATCCTCTTGCTCTCCAATATAAAAAATATAAAGTATTATATTCTCATCTGCATCAATTCTTGAACACAATAGGACATTTGCTACAATGTAAATGTGAGAGTTACATAAGAATTAAAAGAAAATATCACACAAGAAGCAGGAGGCTTCTTTAGCCAAGAGGCAAACCTTACCTTGAAGATGTTACTGGAGGGAAGTCTTCATCCTATAACAGAAGAATTCAAATGTACAGTTTCACAAAATTATCTGTACAGTGTAATTTAAAAGTCTTGCATCAGATATTTATCTGCTAAAGTACCATATTTATTTACAAATTGGATTATAATAGACACATAGAAATGAACATTTGACTTTCAATGTAATCAGGCCTAGTAAAACCAAGCAATAGAGAAAGGAAAGTTTAACAAATATATTTCTTTTAAAAAAGAAGACAAATTAGAAAGTAAAAGCTTTATTTATCTTAGTAATATTGCAAGTTCAAGCACTGACTAGTTTCAAGTTGCATCCAACTAGTAATCTGGTAATAACGGGTAATTTGGATAAGCCAAGCTATAAAGAAATTGCTGCCAGAAACAGTGATAAAGTGTTTTGGAGAAGCAGGCTTTACAAGTTAAGTTATGGACCATGAAGAAAGTGAGTATGAGACACAAGAATTGCAAAACATCAATCAGGAATCTCATTGCTGCGAGTGTGGAAAAGTAGGCCAAACAGGACGCACAATAGAAGAAAGATGTAAAGAGCACCAACGTAATATCAGGCTCCTACAACCAGGTAAGTCGGCAGTGGCCAAGCACTGTATAGAGTATGTCCATAAAATAAGCTTTGAAGACATCAAAGTTCTGGATCATACTGATAAATACTACTGGGACGGAGTCTTTAAGGAAGCCATCTAAATCAAACTACATCCAAACAACTACAACAGGGACCGCAGACATCAAATAAGCCCTGCTTGGACAGTAGCCTTCTAACACATCCACTTTTTTTTTTTTTACCGTGGAGGGGAAAAACCTGTTACAGGCGAGGACCCAAATGCTATGGCCAACAGTGTGAGGGTCCCTGCACCTTGAGGGGGGATGGTTACTCACTAAAAAACCCCTCCTGGTGTTCGTGTAATGCTGTTTTTTTGTGCATCATTGTGCGTTAGTCGGGCCCCCCACAGCACCCCGGTTAGTAATTGAATGCTTTTAAGCTGGCATGCTGTGCATGCGAGCGAGTCAGAAGCTACTTTTTGGTAATGCCCATGAAAGCTGGACAGGACCAAGAGAATTATATGCCTTAGATGTGTTAGCTATGTTAATATGATGATACTATTCGTGCTATCTTAAGATTACAGTTGCACAGGCATAGGCCTGTTAGTTGGTAACTACACTGTTAGTTTAACATAGGTTAATGTATTGTTTCGTGCTGTCTTATGGCTAGTGTTGCACAGGTGAAGACCTGCTAGTCATTACGTTAAATGTTAATGTTTAATAATGACGGAAAAGGATGTGTTAAACGTGCAATTTTTATGCTTATATCTAGTGTTGCACAGGTTCAAGTCGATCAAACACATCCACTACTGTGATTCCGGACCAAGTACTGAGCCTCGAGAAAACACTGTGGCCAGTGACAAACATAGCCCAAAACAGCAGGCCTAATCTCAAATCATTACCCGCTCAGTGCCCATGGCAACACAACCACCTCCCAGCTAACATTGTATATATATGGGGAGGGGAAAGCTAACCGTCATCAGCCAGCAGCAAGAGGCTCCACAGGCAGTCCACGCCACCACACCCTCTCACTCTCAGAAACTCCTTTGCTCCACTAGAATCAGCAGACGCGAGGAGACAGAGGACCTGACACTGTCAACCACTTCACAAAAAATCTGTTCCCAAAATTGCAAAAGTCGAAGAGCTTGAACAACAACAGAAGACACCAGAAAAATGTGCCCCACTCCCATCCCACACACATCAATGACAACCACCTCAGCAGATCAAACATCCACAACCAAAAGCCGCCCAGGATCATTATCCCGGATGTCTGGCAGGCAGTCAGTCAAGGTCCTCCAAACACGCCTAACGGAACCCACAAACTGCAAACGATGAGGGACTGCCTGAAGCTCTTCCTCCAACGGAAGCAGGACGCCACTCCAACTATGCAGCTCCTGACAAACTACGGCTTCACACCCAGAAGTGACCGGCCTCTGCAATATGTTATCAAGTGTCTACCTGCAGATGGATTACATCAAGGAGGATCGGGAACAGAAGGGCTACACAGGCGTTCCGGTGTGACAAATGGTGTCCCATGGCAGGCCTCTTCCAAATTACCAGGTAAGCCTGAACAGAACCACTGAAAATCAGAAGCTTTTGCAGTACACAGAGGTGAGCCATATGATGGTCACCGTGGAGGTCCTCAAAACTAACCAAAATATTACACAGTGCTTTAACTGTCAACAGTGAGGGCACACTTTCAGAATGTGCAACATGACCTCCACCGTCTACCTGACTGCCCAAGAAAGGCAAAGCAGGACGTTATACCCCACTGTGCGAATTGTAGGGAAGTGCATACTGCTAGCTATAGGGGATGTGAGACCTTTCGAATAGAACGTCACCGCCGCCAGGAACTCTCCTGGTGCTCAACCAAGACCACGACCCAACCTCTACCCAGCCCTGGTCCAAAACGGCATCTCCTTTGCAGGAGCCGCTGGAGGGCAAACGGCACCTGTGCCACCCAAAAGCGGTCCCCCTCCACAACTCCAGCACTCACAGGTGTCCACCAGCGACCTGAGAGATTTTAAGAGAAATTTTTAGTCTGTTTAAAGACTTAAACCCCCCGGCACTTCTGACAAAGTTGCAGCCTATCATCGCTGAAGTAAAAAGCTGCAACAGCACCATGGAGAAGTTAGAAGCCACCATATGTTTGGTGACCACCCTCTTCGAGTAAATGGCAACTTCAAGGGGAGGAATAACTTTAACTCACACACTCCTGTGGAATGCAGATGGCATCCACAGGAAGCAGCACAAACTTGAAAATTACCTGCGGCATAACAAAATTGATGTCGCATTCATCTGTGAAACAAAATTGATGTCGCATTCATCTGTGAAACAAAATTACGAGAGCACACTTTTAAGCTCCAGGATATCAAATCTTTCAGAACGACCGAATTGGCAGACAATGGGAAGGAACTGCTATTTTGCTCAGAAATGCAATTGCTCATGCTCCTGTCACGAGACCTGCACTGGCAGCGTTAGAGTGCACTACACTTAAAACACATGTTAGTAGTCAAGCTGTGATGCTGGTAGCACTTTATCGGACCCCCAACTCCCCAGATTTCATACATGACCTTGAACAAATCCTCGCTTTAGAGGAGCACGTTGTAATTGCAGGAGATTTCAATGGCCGGCACCTCTGGTGGTTTTCTCGCTGTGCAAACGCGGTCAGAAATCTCCTGGTTGAACTTATAATGGATAATAACGACATTGAGGTGCATCTCCCCCCAGATCCCTTATTTTGGCACAGATCGGGGCACTTTGACCCAGAAGTTTTGAACTTCAAACTGACAAAAAATTCTAAGCCTTTAAATAACTTTATAGTGTATCACAGCCTGGACTCCGACCATCTTCCTGTGCATTTCGACATACAGGTGGCATTACAACTGGTGCCTCTGGCCCTCGAAGGAGGGCTGAGACCGACTGGAATAAGTTCACCATGGAAATGCACAGGATGGCGCAACACAGGCTGTCATACTATAACAAGGCAGACATAGATTTCGCCACTGAAAACTTCACTGCCTCGCTACACCTGGCCAAGAGAAGCGCTACCACATACACCACAACACCACCCCGTTTTTGCATGTACACCAAGGTAGAGCAATTCATTGCATGGAGATGACGCTTGACAAGACTATGGCGGTACTCCCGTCAGCCTGAATACAAAGTGCTAGCAAAATGGCTATGCAACATCATTCGACAGCAAATTAGACTTAAAACTGAACAGTGGGAAAACAAAATACTCAGTACCACCCATTCGGACTCTTCCCTGTGGAAATTATTAAAGGCATTTAAGCTCTCCACGAGTGTGAACTCCGCAACTGAGGCGCTGCACACTCATGGCGGCCTGCACTTCTCCGAAGAGGAGAAAGCCAAGGTCTTCGCTGACTGTCTTGAAGATAGATTCAGCGAAAACCCAGTTACCAACCCTGATTTAGAACGGGAGGTATAGACATGGGTACAAACCTGGATGGCACAGAAGGAAGAGGAACAGCTATCCCTAATAACACCACAGGAAGTTGACAAGCTCATTAGGAAATTACCTAATGGGAAAGCTGCCGGCCCGGACAAAGTGACTAATGAGGATCTTAAGCACCTCCCGAGTAAAGCTCTGGTGTAACTGACCAAAATATTTAAGGCCTGTTTGCAGCAAGGCTATTTCCCTTCTACTTGGAAATGAGCCAAGGTAATTATGCTCCCAAAACAAGCGGAAAAGCACCAGACAACCGCAAAACTACTGCCCCATTGGTCTCTTTGTCTGCTATTGGTAAATTACTTCAAAAACATGTTTTGGAATCCCATGAACTCTCAAATTCACAGTCTGGCTTTCGAAAAGGACAGTCTACTGAGTTACAGCTTCTCAGACTAAGAGATGACGTAACAGAGCAATTTAACAATGGGACTTCAACGTTGGTGCTATTTCTGGACATAGAAGCCGCATTTGATTGGTGCTGGCACAATGGCCTTATTTATAAACTGCACCACAATTTCCCAGCTCTCCAAAATTATCTATACTTGCTGCACAATTTTCTAGAAAAACGGCAGTTTTATCTCCAAGTGGGTCGCTCCTCTCGGGAGCGAGTGATGCTGGCTGGCGTCCCACAAGGGGCAATGATGTCCCCTTTTCTGTATATACTATTCACCAACTTCTCAGTGGACGCCAGATGCAAGGTTGCCATGTATGCTAATATACAGCCACCATAGAAATCCACGTTTTGGCCTTGCAGAAATGCAACAATATGTGAATAATTTCCTCTCATGGCAACGTGACTGGAAAATCAAAATTTATTCCAACAAATGCCAGCTGATCAATTTCTCTAAGCAGCATCACAATTTGGCAATGGACCTAACGGTCGGTGGTCAAATATTGCACTGCCGTCAGCATGTTAAATACTTAGGTGTTACCTTGGACCGCTCAATGTGTTGGTCCACCCGCATAAAAAATAGTGCCTGCAAAGGCAGACAGTGGCTGAAGTTATGTGCCCCCATTTTGCGCAGCAAACAGCTGCAACTGAAGTCCAAACTCATCCTGTATAAAGCTTTTATCCTGTCAGTGGTTCTGTATGTGTGTGTAGCCTGGGCAAACGCCTCATAAACTGCCCTAAAACAGATACAAACCCTCCAAAACCTCTCCCTCCGGAAAATTCTCTCTGCTCCTCTTCTAACCAATAACCAAATCCTCCACCTAGAAACCAAGATCCCTTCCATCCCTGAGGCAATAACAAAGAAAGCTACCGCAGCGTGAGCGCACATCAGAAATCACAAAAATTATGTGATTGCCAATATTGGCAAAGGTGAGCCGAAGCATCGTAAACATGGACACATTAAAACGTTTTACACATCGCACGGCTCACTAACTGATGTACGCCCATGCAACCACAGGCCCCAGGGCACACACACACTACCTCAGAGACCTGCACCCCAGGGAACCAGTTAGGAGCTGCAACCTGCCCACTCAGAAAAACAGCGGAAGTGTAAATAGTGTAGTGTACATAGTGGGTGTTTCAATGTCCTGGGACGCATAGCTTGGTGTGCCCAGCAAACGAGTGGGACACTTTGTGTGGAGTGCCCACTGTGCAAGTGCGTGTGTGTGAGTGTATATGTATATATATTGCGTGTGTATGTTAAGGGACATATCTATGATATGCCCCAGAGTGAATGCGTGAGTGCATGTGTGTATATAATGTGTAAATACATGCATACAAGGAAGAAAAGACAAAAAAAAAAAAAAAAAGGGAACTTAAAAGTGAACTACAAAAACAATACGGAGAGAAACTGTTCTGTGACCCAAAGCAGGTCACTGAATGGATTTCTTGATAAACCCGCTATAAATATATATTTTTGTAAATAGCCATAACTGTAAATGTAATGTAAATTAAAGTCTGTTAGCTGGGTCCTTTGTACCAGCACCAGAGAATATTCCCCAATAAATAAACTGAGAAACTGAGAACCGTCATTTTTCATTCTGATGAAGGCCATGGAGTCTACAATGGCCAAAAGCTCAAAGCTCACCCGTTAAGCCTTAATTAATAACGCTCGCTGTGAAAGCTTTAAATCTTACAAATGAAGAATATTTCAATTGCAGTGCCATGGAATATGTCAACATAGGCAATGATGTGCAAACTGTAACAGATGTCTTAATTGAGAGTGTGTAGAAAGAAGAAAAGAAGTTGGAGGACGATATGGAGGAATATATCCCTGAGTTGGGAGAAAAGTATAGGCTAAAGACTTGTCAGGAATCTATCAAAAGTTTAAAGGAATGTAACAATTCACCATATGGTAAAATGACTGGGATATGTTTGGTGTGATTTCTCAGGCCAAAGTGTTTGTGGAAAGTTGAACAGCTAAGCTATTACACATTATGAATATGACTAGGCATTCAGCCCAGGCTTTTAGCCAGTCATATCCATTATTGAATTCATTACAATTTGTTTTTCGCTTAATTATACAGTATCCTTTTACATACAGTTTGGTTATAATTCCAGCCCTACCAGATTCAATATATATAAAACCCAAATTTTACTTAGATTTGTTTAACCATCTAAGTTCCATGTTTTCCCACTGACCATCTCCATGTCACTCTCGCCCTCCATAAAAACTCCCCTAATTTAAACTTGAAGACCTGGTTTCGAACTTCATCCTGTGAAAATGGTCTAACTCTTCCACTATATTATTAAAAACTAGTTCATTCAGACTGCTCCCACCCCTTGTTTCCATTATAAACAATATCTGAAAATACCTAACCCATTTGTTAGGGCTTATATTTACTTCCCTTCTCCCTCCTTTCACACACTGGTTAACTATCTGACAAAACTGCTGCCCCCATCTAAATCCAGCTTTTACATGATTTCTAAAGCTCTGGTTATTACCCTTTCCTGCTTCTTGTGTGCAAGTAATCGTCTATATTCCTCCCGCAGGCTAATCATAGTATTTTTATTCAGTTTGTCATTTCTCTCTCTCTCCATCTGAAAACAGCTTCCCTCACCATAGCTCTTATTCCTCTACAGTCCTCATCAAACCAGTGCTCATAAACCTTACTCCTTCTATTACTTCTTTTCATGCCACTCCCTGCCCATTTAAATATAAACTCGCCTAACTATTGCATCCTCACTTTTGCCTGAAGAAACCATTAAGTTAATTCTGTTCAGCCTTAAGTCAGCCATAACTGAGTCCAGAGTCCCTTGGGAGCTATCCGCTATTTCTGAAGCTCACTTATAACTAATAGTCTTAGTATCAGAGCCACACTTATCACCACTACTGTTCTTGGCTCTCTCCCCACTATACCATAACACTATCAGTGGAAAATGTAAACTTGATCCTCATATGTTTGACACCTTGAATTCACAGACTTTCCATAAAATACCATCACGGGACAACACATAATCCAAAACACTTTAGCCCCAAGGTCTTGAAAATGTGACTTTACCCATTTTGTCGGCTTCCACACAACCATTCAATATTAAAAATTCATTATTCTCACAAAACTGAACCAATTTTAATCCTTTGCAGTCATATGTCAATATATGATCGACACGACAGTAATGCCTGTATGGTCGTATGTCAACATATGATTGACAGCAAAGCGCTTCACGTTTTCTCCTCTTAGTTGCAAGAAGTAACACTTCTGGCAGCATGTTACAGGCATCATAGTGTTGGTGGAAGCTTTACCCAGCCTATACTGCTATCTGTTCGGAAATTATTTTAACTATTTCAACATACAGAGGAAATGTTTCCATCTGGGTTGCACAGTATTTTGCTTTGGCTCTGAGCACCTACAAACCAGGTCCTTCTGGGAATAGAAAATGAAATTTGATGTGTTGTGCGATGAACATGTGGAAGAATTAAGGTTAATGATTCAATCTGAGTTGGATGCAGTGAGTGATGATGATGTGGACAATGAATTTGAAGAGGAGAATGATGTGGAACTGTCTGGTGCTGAGGAGTCCGTGAGAGAATGTTATGTGTGCTGATATATGGAAATTGATAGGCAAAACTGACCAGAAACCCAAAGAATATACCTTTTCCAAGAAAATAGGTCCAAAAGTGAATCTTGCCTTTGATGCTGAGCCAATTGAATACTTTACTTTATTTTTTACTGATGAGCTAATATCTCAAATTGCTAAGGAAAAAAATAGATACGCGAGAGAAAAAATTGCTGCGTTACAATAATTGTCCCCATGCTCTATTTGGAAAACTTGGGCTGATGTGTCTGTAGTAGAAATTAAAGGGTTTTTGGGGATAATAAACTCGCACATTTTGTACAAGGTTCAAAATTCCCAGGCAAGCACACATCCTTTGTCACATGTAAAATACAGGTAACTTGTCAAGAGTCTGGTGAAAGACATAAGTAACCCAAGGCCAAGGTCACACCCCGGTACGGCTGAGAGAGAGGAAAGGCTAAACAATGCACCACATTTTATATACCACTTTGAGGGAAAAAAAACACAAAGACTGTATTGTCTGCAACAATCGAAAACTCAATGGGGCAAGAAAACAAACATATTTTTACTGCAACATGTGTGCAAATAAACCAGCCATGTGTATCAGCGAATGTTTCGAGTGCTATCACACGCTTGTCAATTACAAAACAGTAATTGTTCTGTAATAATGAGAAGCGTGTGACGTGTATATGTGTGCATAGTGTTCGTGTGTCAGTTTACATTTTATATAAATTTATATTTATGGCTGAACGCTTTTTCATTGCTATGTGTTTTTTATGACATGGATACTTTATCTTGGTCTAAAGTGTTTACAAACTTAAAACGATTAAAAAATCTCATGTTAGTGGACAGTGTAAGCACTACAAACTGTTCCAGTGCATCAACAATTCTCCGTTTAGCTCAGCTATGTTTGATAATCATCTACAGTGTAGGTAAGTGCAGTAACACAGGCCACTTTTGCATGAAGTTTTGCTCGCATTTGCATAGCTCTAGCAGCAAATTTAAAGGTCCATCCTGGCTGCGGAAATTTCTTCCCAAGACGTCGACCACAAAGGGTTAATCCCTCATTTACTATCTTGTCATTATTGCACCTGATCCATATTTTACTAGAATCATTCCTCCCCAAGTCATCCCACACATTTAACTCCATTATTTTCAGTTCTCCAATTCTTGCATTTAAATCCCCATTAATATGATTTCCATCAAGGGAAACTCCGCTTTTACATCTGGCAGTTCCTTTTCTAATTGATGAAAGTGATCAGAATTGTGAAACCTAGAATTCACTGATGGATTGTACAATATCCCAATACACACATTCCACTCCCTCATAATAACACACTTAACCTCAGTAATTTCTGAATTCCTTTCTCACTTTATTGGCCAAGCTATTCCTAATCAGTATGTCTATGCCTTAAGGAACTTGACCTTTAATTTTCTTCCTTAACCCATGTTTCCCGATAAAAACAGATCCAGGCAACTCAATATAGTCATTTTGATTGAACCAGGCTTCAACAATGCTAACAAATGGATTTTATTAAAACTTACCTTAAAAAGCCTCCCCTTAATCCCCTACGTAATCCCTCACAATTCCAGAAACCCAGCCTCAGAGGCATCCCTCTTTCGTGGTCTTCCTATTGCAATCCAGAACGGAATCTAACCTGCTTGTGCTTCTAAGCATTCTCCCACCAATACCTTTAGATTCATCAGCCTGTATTTCCCGTAGAACCTCTCCACCTGCAACACAATATTCACTGTGCTCACTAATGTCTATACTTCGTCTTGGTGTTGACACAACACTTAATGAACTTGATCTTGGCTCAGCTGATGTCTTCCTTCACACATTCATGCATGACATACTTTCTCTCGCCAGCTGGGCTGCTGAGGCAGCCTCCATTTTGTTAGAACTCCTCCTCTTCTGTGACGACACTATAGCTTCTTTCGCACATGGACTAATATTCTCATGGAAGACAGATTGGCTGCTGCTTCAACACGATGAGCCCTTGAACTTTCAGCCACTGTAGTTCCCACTGAACGTGTTGTGATTTGCCAATTCATTTCCTCTCCATGCCTCCTATTGTCCCTTAGACCATTCTGGGATTCATCTTCTGGCTATCCCTTGATCTAAAGCTATATGTTACGTATATATGCTTACTTCCCTCTGATCTTGCTGTCTTCATTCGTTGTACTAGTTCCTTCTTCCAGGCTTTCTACTCAACCGATAAATCTCTATTAATAAATATCTTCATCCCTTTTAATTTCTTAGATATTTTCAATATTTCATAGACTATTTGTATAGTAGCAAATCTAGCCACTATCTTTCTTCCACCTGCATTCCTTCCAATGTGGAAAGCTTCAGTTAACTCCTAGCCATTTAGCATCATCTCCAATTTTCCCTCCAAAGTCTCTGTCACTTCCTGGGCGGGCCACACTCCTCTTCTCTCTTCAACACCCGGAATTACCAGATTGAATTTTCAGTACCTTTCTTCCAAAGTTTCTACTCTTCTTTTGACAGATTGTACTTCTGTTTTCACACTTTGTATTTCAGTCGTGACTTCTTCTTTAATTTCTCCCCACATCATTAATCTTCTTTCCTCCATCCCCTGTAGTGTGTTCAGAATCTCGCCTCCAAGTCCAAGATCACTATCAGGTCCTGGATTCATCTCTACTCCTCCAATGATTAATAAAATGCTGATTACACATGCTGCTACTAGGATATTTACCATTTCTCCATTTTTAACTTTCTTCTTAAACACGTTCCACTTTATTCTGCTTAACTGTCCAACCCTTGCTTGATTCCTGTTACTTGTTACATGTGCTCCTGTTACTTGTTACATGTGCTCCTCTTCCAGTACTTCCTTCCGCTCCCAGAAACACGACCATTCTCCACCACAGCTAGCTTAGCGCTCCGCCATATTTACATATTTACATAACTCCAACACACATCCAGAACTGGTCCTTGCATTGACTTAGGAATGATTTTGCTGTTTGCTCCACTTCCCAGCACCGCATGTTATCATCCCAGCTTCGAGCAATAAGGATATTTTGCGGTATAGCAGCTGGACTAAATACCACTGATGAAATAGTATCATCAGGTGGTGAATCTTTCTTAGGATTTGCTGATGAGGTTATAGTTGAAACACCAAAAGTGATAGTTCTACCCATGTGTTCTGATTGAACATAATTTACCTTTTGCAATCAGAAGGATTATGTTTCGTATTTTCCAAATCACTTCGTGTGGGTTTTCGTGCACGTTTAACACTATATTGCACTGCTTTATTACAGAAGTATTAAGAGTAAACATTTAGGAATAATTCACACACCCATACGTTATTTCTGTGTTTAAATATCTGTAAACTGCACTTAATTGTGGCAAGTTGCACAAACATAAGGAATCCAATGCAAAAACTTCAACAGCTAAGCAGCAGTATGTCCAGAAAACTCTCTTGTAAAAAAAAATAAATAATGAATTACGTACACAACTAACTTTCCTCCATTATAGCGTTTGATGTGTATTACATGTATATGTATTGCAGCAGAAATATCTAAATACACACAATTGAATGAAGGTATACATTTCTCTATGTCACCCTGTCCATTTATGTATGGTTTAATTTTGGTAAGAGCCCAAGGATACCTCCATTAAATAGAAATCTGTCTTTAATGGAAATATTCAAGTGTCACCTTCGATTCTACTGAAGACAAGTATTACTGTACATAGAAAATAACTAACTTTCATAGTCTGTATTATGGATCAAATTACCTTCTCGTTACAGTGAATTTAAAGCTAGTATGGCCCCATCAATCTTCTTTTTGTCAGCAGAAGAGGAAGAACAGCTGATTGCAATGAGTACACACTCAGTTATAATTCATGCTCTATCTAGGGCAGGATTACATCAAATAAAAATATGTGTTGCACTCACATGACTTTCTCTACTCTTGTACTAACCATTCTTACAAACTCTTATTCCTATATCTGATTCATGTTAGTTAAGATAAAAATTTGTACAACTTATCTTATTGCTTATTTCCTTGTAGGTGCAAGGGGAATGTTAGAATACAGTAGGCTTTGTGTGATAGTCAAATGTTTTAAAGCTTTGAGATTCTGTTGTCTTTGCACACTTAACATATAAAAAAATGAACAATGATCCATTTCACGAAAGTTCTAAGTTTTCTGAAACTCTCACATATAACAAGGAATATCTCTGAAATGGTTCACCTTACAAGAAAATTTATCAGGACATAACTTGTGTATTTTAGCAAGATCTAAATTTTTTGTATAGTATGATTTGGTCTATCTCTAACCGTTTACCAGTTATGCAAAAGTCGTCCAGTGTAAATACAACTACACGGGCTATAGCCAGAAAATTCAAGATATACATTTCATTTGTCATATAAATATCTCAAACATAGGACATTTTAATCAAAATCATTAGAGCCATTTCCATGAAAATAAAAATTTTCGAAAAATGTTTCATGTAAAGGGTAGTTTAGGGTGGGGCTATTTTCTTCAAAATCTTTGTGTCGCATCCTTGAGACACATTAAACTTAAATACCAACTTTCGTTTTTAACTGACTTTTCGTTTTTGAGTTATGCTGTCCACAGACTGACACATAGACATGGACCTTTTTCTAAAAATGCTTTTTTTTTGGATTCAGGGGGCCTCAAAACATATATTTCTGGTGAAATACTGACATCGAATTTTTGGGTGGAATACAATACTTCCCCTACTTAGCAGTAAAGAAAGTAAAAAAGCACTGCTGGAGATGATAGTTTTACCTCCTCAGTCATAATTAATGTTCTAAGAAATGATTTTGTCAATTAAAATTCTGATGTACTTTTTCTGCAAAGCTTACCTTAATGTTATAAATAAATGCAGTTTCTATTGAACTTCCCACCAACCACCATTGCTCTTCTTGTATTTCTATTTTCGTATCAATTTTGCTTTTACTGCACTGCATTACAGAATCTTCTGAAAAGAATTCTCTCTGATCCAGTGAATGAAGATTGGAAACCTCAGCTTTCTCCTCATTTTCTGTCTTGATATCTATGTGACAGTCACTGCCACATGTAACAGTTTCAGTCTTAACTTTCTTTACATCTTTGGTAAAAGGCTCTGTCTCCTGCTCTGAATGAAAGTCTAGGAAACAGGATTCATCCTTAATTCCTTTTTTGATATCCATTTCACTATAGCTGCAGTATTTGAATCATTCTGTTCTTAACTTTAGTAGAAAGTCTGCGGAAAAGATACACATAATTAGTAACATGAAATATTTTATTGAAGTTTGCTTCTACATACTTGATGGTAATTTGGGTTAAACTGTACAAGATTTTAGGAGAGCCAATATATCCAGTATCCTTGAAAAAGTATAATAAACAGATGAAAAACGTAAAACTCCCTAAATTAGCTTTTGGAGATGTGAACAGTTGCAAAGCTTGATTATCACCAACCCACCCTTTTTGGAACACTTTCTATCATATTAAAATTCTCACAGGATATCAACCAAGGTAGCCATCCTAATATTTCTATGCATGCAGAGAGCAAACTACCAATGCTAGTGTTCCAATAATTATCCAGGAGAGCAGGTTATCTGAATCCTGTTCATATACACACTATAATCAGCGCCAAACAGGGGGTTTGACAGTTCAAGGTGACACTGCTTATCATGAACACATGGAAAGTGCGTTAGGATTACAAGATGAAGACAGATTGTGCTTGGAATGCAGACTGGGTATAATTTATATTCGAAGACAATAGTAAAACAGTGAATCTATGTGCAAAGGATAGAACATGTAATTATTTATCAATGTAAAGATTTGTGTTAACGATAGACATACGTGAGAAATGTTGCACTGGTAAAATGCCACGGATATCAAAGTCAATTGCAACATTGCCGTTGTTGCTGGAATTTCCATGTAAATGACAAGCTGTTCTACCCTTTCTTCCAAAACTCCTTCATTTTCCCATGTTGCCCTTTGTATCAGCAATCACTTTTTCACAGTTTTCATCTTTTTACTGCAGTAGCTCTATTTCAGACGTCACAGTGAAATCTTTGTTTCACCCAATGTAACCCTTTACTTCATCCCAAACAATTAAATCTTATTATACTAGAAAAAGGGAAAACCCAACAATTTTGCCACCATGTTCTGTAGCAATACCTCGACTGCATTATCCTTCAGCTGGGATACGTACCTTACCAAAAATAATTTTATTCGCTTCCCAAGTATGTAAGGTTGTTTGTTATGCTTGTCTTTGTATTTTTGAACATAGTTAAATATTCATTAACAAATAACCACATAAATAGAACGATGCAAAATAAATAAACTTGAAAGTACACAAATATTCTCTAACTGATGCCAACCTTGCAAACTGGTGCTACAGGACGGCAATGCATATATTGCAGTGAAAACAGAAGATAAGATACACAATTTATGTTACTGCTGAATTGCCAATCAGGCACATGTTTATCGCATGTTAAGTACTGACAATAGTCATTTTGTGTGTGGTGCTGCTATAGAAATATGTTAGCTCTAATTAGTTCTTCTTGTCATTGCTATGACAACCGCAATGATGCATCCATCCCCTCGTGTTCATTTAAACCTTTCCAGCACGTGGTTAGCAACTGTTAATCACATTCCTGATTGGTGCTGCGTATCACGCCCACGGTGCAGTCATCCCTTTCAAATATATGCACAGACACAGACTAACTTCTTGTAGCCTAACCTTTGGGTAGATTTCAATATTACAGAAACCAGTCATACTGTTCATATACACATAAGGTGCTGATTTAGGGCGTGAGACACCAATCATATCAGACACAAACATGCCAAAGCTAAACACAAACACTGTAAACACAAGTGCACCTAGCACAAGCACACAAAACACAAACATACCAAGCACACCAATCACACCCAGATGCATAAAAAATAAACACACCTAACACATACATGGGAGACAGGCCAAAACGAACACCTAGCACACTGAAGGAGGGCAAAAACACCAGCAGCACAAAAATCACAACACACAACACCAACATATACCACACTTGCTATACACCAATCACAAACAAACTCTGACATCGAGCTTCCCAAGCCACCCCCTCCAGCTCAATCCCCCATCCCGGAAACATATGCAGAAGACACCACAAGGGCATCCACAACCACCAAAACAAACAGCTACACAGAGTATGCTATAAGCAGCTCTGGCACTTTCACCGAGACTGTCAGGCCCCCTCTCAAGTATGCGCCAAATGGACAGGCCCCTACCCCTCCTACACCTACAAAATGCCCATGGACGAGCGCAAGTGCCCTCTCTGTGGTGAGAAAGGACATGGAACAACATGGCATGGTTGCTCCAAATAACTTCTGACACTAGAATGTGTAAGGTCAAGGGCACAGCCTGGGAAACCCAATCTTCCCCAAGCTAAACAAGTTAAGGCTAGCAATGTCACCAAGCTGGCCAGTCTACAGGCAAACGGCAATGGTTTTGTCAAGATCGCCGTGGAAGAACATACCCTGTCACCAGCCCTTCTACAGCTGTGACAAAGCGGATCGCACCTGCTCAAGTCAAGGTACCCCGTAGCGACAACCTCAACACAACACAAACCAACTTCAGTAGGACCTACCCAGATAAGAAAACACTAGATCCCCCCATACACCTAAAGGAATTGAGCATACTGGTTCTTGAGTCGCCAACCTCTCGTGACATTTTTGAGAATGGCCTTGCACTGGCCGACTTTCTAAGTTAGGCTTCCCAAACTTAGACTTAGGATGGAACTCATTCCAACTACACGTCAAGTGGCTCCTGGAACAGATTAACAGAAACTGTGATCCAATCTCACAAGATTCCTGGGAACTCTCGCACTGTGCACCTGTTATGAATAACACAACATCTGTATATATAACTGCAACAATCTAAAAAGAAAGCACAAGGAATCCACAAAATTCCTGCAAAGGAATTCAATACAAATAACATTAATTAACAAAACCCACCTGTGACCTGTAGATCACTTCTCAATCCCAGGCTACTCATTATATGGAACAGACAGAAACAGAAGAGGTGGAGGGACAGCCGCAGTTATTCAAAATTTGGTTCAACACAATCAGGCATTCGTACCACAGCTAAACCAACTAGAAGCAACCACAGTTAGGGTAAAACGTCATAACGCAGAAGTTACATTTATTGCGGCCTATGACACACCGGGTGATATAGACACAGACAACATAGACACACTAATGCGCATAGCCCAAAAGGTAATCATAGTAGGGGACTTGAATGCGAAACACTGCCTCTGGAATTGCATTACAGCAAACAACGCGGGCAATAAACTCCTGGCATACATCAACAGAAGCAACATACCTTTAACTGGCCCGGAAGAGCCAACCTTCATACCCAGAATTAACACACATAGACCAGATATCCTAGATATCGCGCTACTTTAGGGCATCCCATACAAAACAAACACACATGTAATAAAAATCACCTCCCAGTCTTATTAGAAATCCAAGTCCTCATTATATTCAAATGCAAACCTGCAAGGCCAAACTACAGACAAGCAGTCCTTCGAAAACACAATTAAAACACATGACAAACAAGACAAAGCAACAGACAATATAGTTGAAGTGGTTACGCATGCCATTGAGCAGCACATCCCAATTAGGTATCTGACATCAACACACAGATTCCCCCGCAACACTAGATTGCGCAATCCTTGGCATGTTCAATTATGTGACTAGTGCTGTGTCATCTGCATGTAGATATCGGTCTACTCTTATTGTTTCTGGAATGTCTTGGAGGTAAATGTTGAAGAGGGTAGGCCCCAATAGACTCCCTTGTGGGACCCCTGCCCTGATTGGCCATTGTGTTGATGTTACTTTTTTGACTGCCGTGCAGAAATATCGGTTTGAAAAATAGTAATTTATTGTGACTATCATGGAGTCCGCGAATTCCAGCAATATGAGCCTTCTGAGTAGACCAGCATGCCACACGCGATCAAAGGCCCTTTCTGTATAGAAGAAAATGGCTCTTGTAGATCGCTTTAGGTTGAATACTTTCGTTATGGATTCGATCATTCGTGGTAGTTGTAGTGCTGTCGAATGTTGTGCCCTGAGTCCAAATTGTTCATTAATGATTATGTTATTTTTGATGATGTGACTGGTAAGTGGCTGACTTCCTTCAAAATAAACATACAATTTCTCCTTTTTTCTTTGAAAAACATACATTACAAAATAATATTTAATGAAGCAGTGGTGGGGCACCACCATTGAAAACAGTCATGTGGTATGACAGGAAACAGTGGTGGGGGAAACTAACTTGCTTGGACGGGTGGTGAAAAGTGAGATTATTGTGCAGACGCACAATTATCAGTATTACCCTGATTTTCAGGTTTTGAATTAATAGACGGATGGGGAATTTTAAACTCTCATTTTAATGACTTGGTAATTGTTTAAAAAAATTGGCTGCTCGAGAAAAGGAATATAATATAAATATAATAATATAACTATAATTTATAGTATTTTATATATATATAATATAAATGTAATAATAATAATAATAATAATAATAATAATAATAATAATAATAATAATAATAATAATAATAATAATAATAATAATAATAATAATAATAATAGTCATCATCATAAGGTTCCTGAGTAACAATGAATCTAAGAACTGTTGTTTAGCTTACTTTGATATTATACACTATTTAATATTATTATATTTTTTATTATATTTTTATTATGTTTATTATTTATGGTTCTTTTTTTATTTATTTTATATTATTATTTTATTATTTGATGTTATATTTATTATATTATTATATTTTTATTATGTTTACTATTTATCGATCATTTTTTGTTTATTTTATTTTATTATTTAATGCTATTATATTTATTATATTTACTATTATTATATTTTTATTATGCTTATTATTTATCGTTATTGTTTTATTTATTTTATATTATTATTTAATATTATATTTATTATATTATTATATTTTTATTATGTTTACTATTTATCGTCCATTTTTGTTTATTTATTTTATTTTATGTTGTTATTATTTTATTTAATGATGACCGCCTCCGTAGCGCAGTGGTAGCGCGCCTACATGTGGTGCGGAGGACCCGGGTTCGATCCCCGGTACCGGCATGAGATTTTTCCCCCGCTGGGAGGTCTGGTAAGGGGTGCACTCAGCCTCGTTAGGTCCCTGGGGGGCCAATTGAGGAGCTATCCTGATAGAAAGGTAGCGTCCCTAAAAAGGTCAAAGTAGTCGCCTTACGGTCGGGGGAGTCGGCGTGCTGACCCCCGCCACCCCCAACCTGCACTCCTCCGTGGCCTTGACTGCGGGTGGAGGACGCAGCGGCCGGGCGATGAGGGTAACCTCTGAATAAGGGGAAGACGCCCTAGGGAAATTATTTAATGATATATTTATTATATATATTTATATATTATATATTATGTTTATATTATTATATTTTTATTGTGTTTACTATTTATCGTTCTTTTTTTGTTTATTTATTTTATTTTATATTATTACTTTTAATGTTATTAGATTTATATTATATATATTATATTTATTATATTAGTATTATTTTTATTATTTATCGTTCTTTTTTATTTATTTTATATTATATTATTTTATTGTATTATTATTTAATATTATTATATTATATATATTATTTATATTTTATATTTAATAGTATTATATTATTATATTTATATTATTTTTAATTATCGTTCTTTTTTATTTATTTATTTTTTTAATTTTCGAGTGGAGAAAAAATCCATTTACGGAGCCCCATGCGCTGGGATGGCACAGAGGGGGGACTGTAGGCTTCGCCCTAGGACACTACCCACGCCCTAGGGCATCACATTCCCTGCATAGCATTCGAGTCCTCAGCAGGCCCTCGTCGTACAGGAACTGCATGCATGACTCCTCATTAAAGCACAGAGGCGCTAAATCTAATATACTGATAAAGAGATCCATTGCACTAGTTGCTTCTAAGAAGGTTAGCAGCATACTGCCGACCAGTGTTGCCATATTCAAAAAACGTGGAAACAGTACGCACGCTAGAAATGGACCGTATATTCCCCCACAGGACTGTACAACAGATTTAATATAAAGAATCAAAGCTTAATATAGCCATATGCATATAATAGTTGCATTCGTGTATTTACTGTGTTTTTCTTGTGAAAATATACATAATAGATCAAGAAAATTTACTTCAAACTTGTATATCGTGCTTCATTCAAATAAGCGATGCAAATATTAGGGTGTATCCTAAATTCTTATGGCATTGTTATACATGTAATCAACTATTGATGAAACTAAAAGAGGAATTGGCTAAAGAATCTAAAAGATCTAAAATCATGATTCCATATATTTGGGAAAACATTAGAGCAGAATGATATTAAAATATGTAATATGAATGTTGAATTGCAACTTAGAAAAATATCACAGTAACACACTAATAAATAAATAAACACTCACCGATTTGTGAGTCACTAAAAAATGAAACTATCGTCAGCATCCTCCTTTTCCGAGGAGCTGTCATTTTGTGTTGAATGTGACTTAGTGCTTGAACCGTAGAGAGTACTGTGTGTCATGGAGTTTAACGTATTTTCAGTAGGTGTGAAACTTTCACAAGTGGATCCATTATGTTTTATACACTGAATGACCAAAACACAAGCATTAATAAAATTGTAGATGCTGTAAGTCGATTTCGGTGTCTCACTTTAATTAGGTTCATTTTGCTAAAGACCCGCTCGCAGTCAGCGTTGGAATGCGGTAAAGATAACGCAGAAAGGCTAAATTGAGAAATGTCTTTAAATGGAATATCGCCAGAACTGTCCTTGAACTGCAACATCTGGCCCCAAAATTCGTCTGGTTCAGTACAGGTGATAATTTATTGAGAGAGGTTGGTAAACGGTAATTTTCGCCATTGGTCACCTATTTGCTGCAACAGAACTGAGTTTTCATCCCACACTATCCTGAGCCATTGCATGGCTAGAGGGAGTAGCGACGGCGTAGCTTTCCTTTCCTCATTAGACAAAGCTTTCTTCGGTGTTAGTAAAGAAAGTAATGGCAAGAGAGTGTCACCAAAATCATATCTCTTTCTCAATTCTATGCATCTTGTTTGGAAAAATTATCTGCATCTGCCGTAAAAGTCTTTGAGTAGTTTATTTTGTTGGGCAATCTGCAGTTTTTTAACCTCTTTATGCACTTCTATTCTTAAACACACTTCCGCATCAGGAACAAAATTCTCACTCTTAGTAGGATCGATCTCTGACAAATTTGTCATCACATAAGAACGATCCATATAGCATAACATTAAGTCTCTATATGAGCTTTGCATTCTGTCATGAAGTTCAACTATTACCACTTTGCTGTTCTGAAATTACTGATTGATTGCAGTAAATTTAGTAAAACCCAAAGCAAAAATAGGAAACACAGTTTCAATAATGGATCATTCAATGAGCAACGAATTTCTTCGACTGCTATTAGTCTTTCATCCAAATATTTTGAGCCAAAAATAGTCTTAGAGCTTCCCATTGTTCCACGAGTACAATTGTTCCATAACCATCTAGTTTGTGATGGATGAAGCATTTTGCGAATTGGTAGATCAGTGATTATCTGAAACTCTCTAAATTGTGCCTGGCTTTTTGCACTAGCTCCAAAATAATTAAAAATGTTGCGCGCTAAATCCTCATATCGCTTAGCGAGGCGTTTACATGCCTAATTGCACACAGGTGAAGGGAGTGGCAGATACATTTTAAAACAACTATGCCAGGACACAGTTCTTTTAATCGTGTGATCACAGTGTTTTTGAACCCCATCATCACACTGCATCCATCCGATGCGAAAACTATTATGTTTTCTAGTGGTATGTCATATTCGATTAGAGAATTAACAATAGTTTGAAACACATTTTCACCTGTTGCACCCTCATTAGCTTTAACGTGGTCTCCTGGTTAAACAATATTGCTGAAATTCCAAAATTTACTAACGATTTTGTTTGATGTGTTATCAAAATACTTAACCACGAGACCCAAAGTTTTCACCGAACCTATATCGGTCGATTCATCCGTCAACACACTGAATTTGATCGACTTTAGTTCCCCAGTCATTTTTGTGATTTTGACCAATAACGTTTATAATTATGGCCGTACATTTCGTGCGTTTCACGTGCATTGGTTTCGCGATTTTTGAGTTAGGAAACGAATCTTTCAGAACGCCCTGTAATTGTTCCATCGCCCTAAACGGTATGTTGTGTACCGCAAAAAAATCAGCCAATTTTATTTCTGCTAAATGAGCTGCTTTATTAACATTCGAACTGCCGGCCGCTTTACTAACAAAGGCACTCAAGCTGCTTTGGCTTGTGATAGACACTCCTTTCATTTTCTTCAAATGACCTGCGCGTTTCCACATTACTACGGGTTTTTTTTAATTAAAGTCCTCCAACATTGTGTCATATCGGACGAATGAATGAAATGATGCTCAAATGAGCCCGAGGTCCATGGAGCTTTAACTTAACCGACATGCGTCTTCTCAGGGTAGGGAAAACCTTGGAAGAAAACCTTACCCGGATAACTGACCCTAAGCGAGATTCGAACTCGCGACCTCTTGAACGTGAGGCAGACACGCTAACCATCACGCTACCGAGGCGGGCACTTTACCACAGATTATACATTACTAAGTTCTGATACGAATGAGATCTCACAAATCCTACATCTCACCTTTTCCTCACTCGTAGGGTCGCGGTGCAACCATTGCCTATATTAAGGGATACTTTCACATAAACTCTGTTCATCAAGAGATTAGAGGAGACGTAAACAAAGCCACGTGCGTTTTGACCACAGCGCGCCCTCTTGACGCTTTCGCCGTGTAAATAGTCCCTTGAAGAAATACTGTTACTGAGGTCTGAAATGTCACTTAATGTTTGCTAAAGCATGAACTAAGTGTACTAAGTATAGTTAAAGTGTAAGAATACGCAGTTAAGTGAATCTGTAACCAGCCTAATTCATTCTACGCGCGCATTATTCAGTATGAAAATAACATGGCGGAACAAGTGAGTTGGGAAACGTAAGTGCGGCAAACCGTTGCGAAGTGGTGAAAAGACAACAATATTGAACGTGTTTAACAAGTTCTACGAGATATTTCCCGAACTTGCTATCGAAGACGTGATGAAATTAACATCCGAGTTTACCGGTGTGTCAGTTGCAAGTATTTACAGCACACGCAAAAAAAAAAAAAAAAAAAAAAAAAAAAAAAAAAAAAAAATCGTCAGTTAGTAAAGATCCCGGCAAAAAGAGACCACGTGCTAGATAAATGGTGGACGTAGTTTGCAACGAATTTTTGAGATCTGCAATCCATCGAAAAGTTCACCAGTTCTTTGTTAACAATGAACCCCCACCTTAAACAAAGTGCTGTTGGCAGTTAACTCTAATCCCGATCTTCCAGATTTAAAACGAACTTCCCTCCACAAGCTGCTTCTGGAGATTGGTTTCGAGACACTGTGAGCAGGAAATGAGAAAGTGTTATTGTGGACAGAAATGTAAGGAGCAGTTAATTTCCATGTGCTGTATCTTATTTGGATCAAGTAAATATATTCTTTTAGTGTAAAATGCACATTATACCTACGCGTATCAGTAGGTAACTGTCTTGCGTCATTGTGAATGCACGTGGCCGCGGAGTGATACAAACCGGTGCTTTGTTTACATCTTCTCTAATCTCTTGATGAACAGAGTATACGTCCCTGAACTTTTGTTTCCTTCTAGGAACTTTCACACGATTCTTTTGTTTTTCGGAGTTGACAAGCCAGCATCGCTATCTTCAGAATATGAAGCCATTGCACTTCACTGTACCACACTTATTACCAATCCTATTGAACTGACAGAAAAGTTATAATTAGTCTAACTTTTATTAAACACTGATATTATATAACTTTGAAAACTGCTATATATATATATATGTTAATGCCCCGAACATGACTCAATACGATACGAATCCAAGCGATACTGCACTCAGTTTATGAAATATCGTACAATGTTGACACAGGTTGGGTTCTTATTTATCGCTTGTGATACCCCACAGCAGATATGCAGTGCCAAGTAAAATAACGTTTGTTTTTGTTTACAGTCATCATCCTACTAGGGGTTCTGTGATCATCATCTCGTGTTACGCTTACGCTCTACATCCTGTTTATCATAGCCTATCACATATATGTGTTTGCGACATACCTACGGTTCAGCCACGCCAAGAAATAAGCTTTCCATCTGTGGACCGTATTGTCACCGCGCCCGATGCATCTAATTGCCGACAACAGCAGTGTCACCCATCGCATTATTGTCGGCGCTACCGCAAAGGAGCCGAAGGAAAGAGACAGAGAATGGCC
Organism: Tenodera sinensis; assembly: GCA_030765045.1. Taxonomy (NCBI): domain Eukaryota; kingdom Metazoa; phylum Arthropoda; class Insecta; order Mantodea; family Mantidae; genus Tenodera; species Tenodera sinensis. The sequence continues at coordinate 51,140,391 of CM060974.1, read as the reverse complement.
GCATTGTTGGGGCGCTTGCCGAAAGAGAGAAAAGGATAGAGGCTACTGGAATCTTCTACTTTGTATATCACCGCAATAAGTGAACATTCCTGAAGCTTCCAGAACAGTGCCTGGGAGATATAAATAGCGGTAAAGTGTGAGAAGAGTCAGTCAGTATGGGAAGGTTGAGTAGTCGTGCCGACGGAGACGGACAGACGATGTGAAGCGTTGTGCCGACGGAGAAGAGTTAGTTCTTTGTGTTACGAGTTCGGAGCCGTGCTGTTGGAGAATCGGAAAAGACTTTCTTGTTGTTGCAACGAGTGTACAAAGTTACTGTTTACGGAAATAAAAGTGTTTCTTTATCTCGACTACATCTGTCTACTTTACTTCACAAACCAAAAAGTCACACTGGTGTCAGAAGTGGGATTCGTCGAATTGCTTCTAGTTTCGTTACATCGTCGTTAGAAGTTGCAACGTTAGAACCAAGATGGAGGGAGATTCGGAAACCAGGATGATGGCAATGATGAAAGAATTATTCGCCGAAATGAAGACAGAAATGTCCAAGATGAAGACGGCAAACAACAACCTCGTTGCCGAGCTGAAAGAGATGAAGACGGAGCTATCGGCGAAAATTGATGGCGAACTGATTGACGTGACGGAAGACGTGGAAGAACTCGGCGAAAAGGTGGTAGACCTCTGCCAGCACGTGGACGTCGTGGAGGACAACGGGGAACGTCTTGGCGCCCTGGTAGTAAGAGTTGACGAGAGTGTCAAAGTACTGGATGCCAGGGGCAGACGGAATAGCGCGGAGCCGGGGAGGGAGCACCTAGTGGCCGAGGCGACAGTTGCGCCCGTTTCAGATGATGTGAGGGAAGACGTGAAACAACTCGGCGAACTGATTGGCGTGACGGAAGACGTGGAAGAACTCGGCGAAAAGGTGGTAGACCTCTGCCAGCACGTGGACGTCGTGGAGGACAACGGGGAACGTCTTGGCGCCCTGGTAGTAAGAGTTGACGAGAGCGTCAAAGTACTGGATGCCAGGGGCAGACGGAATAGCGCGGAGCCGGGGAGGGAGCACCTAGTGGCCGAGGCGACAGTTGCGCCCGTTTCAGATGATGTGAGGGAAGACGTGAAACAACTCGGCGAACTGATTGGCGTGACGGAAGACGTGGAACAACTCGGCGAACTGATTGGCGTGACGGAAGACGTGGAACAACTCGGCGAACTGTATGGCGTGACGGAAGACGTGGGACAACTCGGCGAACTGATTAGCGTGACGGAAGGCGTGGAAGAACTCGGCGAAAAGGTGGAAGACCTCTGCCAGCATGTGGACGTCGTGGAGGACGACGGGGAACGTCTTGGCGCCCTGGTAGTAAGAGTTGACGAGAACGTCAAAGTACTGGATGCCAGGGGCAGACGGAATAGCACAGACCCGGGGAGGGAGCACCTAGTGGCCGAGGCGACAGTTGCGCCCGTTTCAGATAACGAAAGTGTACATCTCGGGGAAGACAAAGGGGCAGTTCAGGGACGTCGTCGAGGATCCTCTGGAGGAGTGTGTCGGGTACGTAACCAACCAGGATATGACGTGGAGGACCATCAGCAGGGAAGCGCACAAGCAAACGAGCAACACGCGAGAACCGACTTGGCGTGTGACATGGGGGGACCGTCAGAGCCATCCAATCACCTGACACATAGTGCCGTGAACGGAAGAATGGTGGACATCATCTTGGACGGCAGGATACAGGAGAGGCCGTGCCGAGCACGAGTGAACACGAGTGCAGCGGTGGACGCGACTCGCGCGGATGTGGTGGGGTTTGTTGCCGGACCCATCGGAAGCAAGGTGGCTGCGAAGGTGCGCCAGAGAGGTCGGCGGACATGGTACCCAGTGAGCCGTTTCCAAGTGCGCAGGATAGCCCGTCAACACACCAGGAAGAAGGGCAACTGGACGGGGGACCGTCAAGAGCGGCGGTACTGTTGCAGAATTTCGAAGCAGGATGGCATACATCGTCCTACCCAGACCAAGGGACACTATCCGACAGAGATACCTAGGATCGTGCCTCCTGGAGAAGAGGTTCGATGGGTTAGCCCACCGGGGCGCAAGGGAGATGCCGCAGTGATAGTGCTGGTCGGGACGACCAGCTCTGAGGAGGGAGCAGTGTCACCGCGCCCGATGCATCTAATTGCCGACAACAGCAGTGTCACCCATCGCATTATTGTCGGCGCTACCGCAAAGGAGCCGAAGGAAAGAGACAGAGAATGGCCGCATTGTTGGGGCGCTTGCCGAAAGAGAGAAAAGGATAGAGGCTACTGGAATCTTCTACTTTGTATATCACCGCAATAAGTGAACATTCCTGAAGCTTCCAGAATAGTGCCTGGGAGATATAAATAGCGGTAAAGTGTGAGAAGAGCCAGTCAGTATGGGAAGGTTGAGTAGTCGTGCCGACGGAGACGGACAGACGATGTGAAGCGTTGTGCCGACGGAGAAGAGTTAGTTCTTTGTGTTACGAGTTCGGAGCCGTGCTGTTGGAGAATCGGAAAAGACTTTCTTGTTGTTGCAACGAGTGTACAAAGTTACTGTTTACGGAAATAAAAGTGTTTCTTTATCTCGACTACATCTGTCTACTTTACTTTTCAACACAACCAAAGTCACAGTATTTTAGGCGTACGGTCCAAGAGTTGGACGGTATACCGTACGGGTTAATCAAATTACCGTACTTGTACGGTCCAGACCGTACGTATGGCAACACTGCTGCCGACTCCCGTAAAAACATTCAAACTTACTATTGGCAACAAACTCCTAGGGACATTCAGCTGTTGGCAGCGCTGCATTAACACAGCAACTTCGGTAACTTTCGTGACCCCTTGTTCGTGACCATTCGTACATACTGCCGAGTGGGACTTTGCCGAAATTCTGACCAAGTGGTCGCGTAAGCTAATCTAAACAATATCCCATATTGCTGCTGCTACGATTTACGTACATATATAACACACCAATGCTACTATCACTGGTATTACTACCATTATTGCAATAAATATAATACAAACTAAGTTTCCCGACTCCCTTGTTAGAAAGTCTTATGCGAACACTGCTCATTCTGCCACCATTGGGGTAACAGAAGTTTTTATTACCTACCTGAAACGTCATTTTAACCTTAATATTGATCGATATAGTCACATTGTCCTTTCTTCTTGTGTGAAGGGAATACAATAGTTTCCTTCAGTAGAATTTATGAACACAAATGGTATATAATGTTAAGGGTCGTAATACAAAAATGTTGAGCTCACAGCTAGCCCTAAACGCCCTAAACTGAACTGTGGCAATTCGTTCTTAATATTGTTTAAAAGTGTTAAGTAAATGAGCCTGTAATCCATATGGCCCTGGCGAGGGATTGCTTAGAGTTGGCGTCTGTGACAATTTCTCGAACGCACTTGAACCTAGTTTCGGACTATATACAAGCCTAGTATTTGGCGTCTGTGACAATTTCTCGAACGCACTTGAACCCAGTTTCGGACTATATACAAGCCTAGTATATGATATGTGCCTACTATGTTCACAGGTATGATGTACACATAAGTACTTTTAATTTAACGAAGGTTACGTTCCTATTTTTCAATCCTTGCATAATCACGTGAGTGAGTTCAAAATATGCCGTTAAATAGGTTTTTTGGGTAAGAGTAGGATACTTGTACCTGACCTATATGCATGTAATCCATACGACACGGTGTGTGCGAGAGAGCACTGCGCAATTCCTAACCTAATCACAGTAATATTAATTTTATGAAGCTTCACTTGTTGGGGCTGGGTATGAAAGCTTTTTCTGTAATCAACTCTTTCGTTTATTGGTTAAGTTGCGTACCCATTTTCTAAAACACTTCATAACGCTTTTCGCGCACATCTATAGCATTATATTGCACAAGTTGTAGTAGTACATGTAAATGACAATCATTTGCACTCAGGATATAATACTTCTAGTTATACATATATGTAGTTACAGATGTAGGTATATACATGAGAAAGGGAAGCACCTTAAGGGATGGAGGGTGGCCCCAACGACTATAATAAGCCAACATTATGTCCTTAAACCAGTACTTGTTAACTCAAGATAACTTTGCACCTACCCAGGATTCACTAATGTAAGTTTTTCTGACGTAACAGTGCTTTTAGCAGATATGCAATGTTAACCTGTTCATTCAAGAGGTTCCCTCATAACCGAAGTTTTAAATGAACACAAAGACTGAATTTAGTTATGAAATAAACCATACTCTGTTGAGCATAGGTGTAATTGTGTCAATCGTGACATTTGAGTATTACTGCCCTGTGTAGAGTATGGTGCCGGAATTGCAATGTAGCACACATATACAGCTTCCTTTGTTACTTAAGGTATACATGTAATTAACCACAACTTTAGGGAAATATGCTGAACACCTGAAGCTGCAAATCGTGACCCAAGGGAAATTTTTTGTAAGCAGAGCAGTGCATGGACATCGACAGACGTTTTTTCTGGGGAAGGTTGCATGCTCAAACTTTGCAATCAAACAATATTAAGGCATTATTCTGTTGCCAAAAGCTAAAAGATATGAGTTATAGTATTTTTTGCAGATAAGCATATCAAGTTGTGCTAAATAAAAATTGTTTATTTTTTTTACATGAAAATTAAAACAATATTCTAATAGTAATTGACTGCACATTAAATGCATTAATTTCCAAGGAAAGGCCGCGACCCCCCGTTTGCAAAGTCCATGAAGTAGTGTGGTAATGAAGACTGCAACTGTGAAGCGATGGGAAAGTGCATCCCTAAAATATCAGTGTAGCTGAAACCCAATGATCTCCAACTACTCCTTGATAACTCAGGATTACTATGCTAATACCTTGGAGTCGCTAACATTAGTATTTCCCACTATCATACTGTACTGTTATAGGAATGCCCATCCAGCTCCCTAAAGGCTATTATGACACATTTCCTCCAATTTTTTTGAGAGCCCAATACCAACTATTTATTTCCTTTCCTATGTCAATGAAAAGCTTCACAAAGGTTCTTGCAGGTACTGTAATAGCTGTTGTAATACTGATAAACAATAAAATAGCTTAAACAATTAATTCCAAAAAAGAATCAATAAAGTAAACTGTAATAATTAAGTTGTGAGTAAAATATCACCATGTGGTGTATTTGGTACCCCTCAATGTTTCTAAATATAAATTTAGCAATATAGTCGCAGTAAGTATAGTAGTGTTATTTGTTCTGAACTGTATATACCTACCTATAACGTTATTGTTCATTTTATTACTTTTTGTGTTTGGTGTAATAGCATGACATTGAAAAAAGAGTGGTTGTCTTGTTATATTTAATTGTGTGTTCCTTTTCTATCCATTGAGCAGTTTCTGCAGCTGTAGACTTGTCTGGCTGACTCAGCAGCATTTCTTTTGTTCTGACAGTCAGGTGATGGGTAGTAGTCATACTGGGTGCGAGATACAACTTTGGCCATACGTTAACCAGGCATTCTGCATGATGAGTGTAACAAATGTGCCCAATACAGTTATTGTCAGTAAAGAAAATTTGAGCAAAAAAAATTGTGTCAAATATTTGGAATACTTGGAGCCACCTAACTTTTTGACGAATAGATACTCGTATAAATGATTTACTATTTCACTATCATGCAAGCACTTTGTGAACAATGCTATAATGTCTTTTTGTTTTAATTCAAATGAATTTAGTCACAACTTAATGTAAACATAACATTGCCAAATGTCTATTAGAAATGAAACTTTATGTGATATTTTAGTATTAAATTGTGATTAAATTCATTCCAAGTAAGGTACAAATACATTACAGCATGGTTCACACACTGGTTCTGTGACAGTTAATGAAATAATAAACCATTCATCAAGAAGCTAGAAGGCTCCAAATGTTTTACACAATTTTTTTTCAGCAAAATGAATCTTTATTGACAATAATTGTATTGGACATATTTGTTGCATTCATGATGTGGAATCCCTGGTTAACGTATGATCTGAGCAGTACCTTCCACTTGGTATATGCTATAATGCAAACGCAAGGAATCTTGTATACAAATCTTACATTGTATACAGTGGTCAAAGTGAGAGAGTCTGATATCCTTGTTCAAGTGCGATAAATGACTTACCTTCCTAGTGTGCATAAAAGTCACTTGGTTTTGATACTTAAGTAAACGTTCAATCCTGTCCATGGCATGTTTAAAGTATGGCAGAAAGGCCGTGCTGTTTTTTGAGATTGTTAGGCTGAGGTCTAGGTGCACATAGAGTTCTGAGAACTTATTTGGCTGTGCAACTATTGGAACATAACACTGTAGGAGATGTCATAGTGCCTGTTGCAGTCAGGCTTAATGAAGGTTCATGGAAATGTGTGCTGGTTATCAGGTATCCATAAAGTTTCCTGCATGTTTTGGAGATGAATGGCAGAACATCCAGCAGATGCCTCCTCTTCTGCATAGATACAAGGTTTGGACTACTGTATCTAGCATTTAGAGCACTTTTCCCATCTGTTGTCTTTTCCTGAAGTTGACAGGCCTTCTCTTTAAGGAAGAAAGTAAATCTTCCCTTTTTAACCCTTGAACGGTAACATCCATCTCTGAGATGGATATCAATATCTCAACTCATAGTGGGTACATGTGCAATGTTAGTTTGATCTAATATTTCAGCTATGCTTCAGTTGAGAGTTGAACTTTTAATTGTGTGAACATCAGTGTCTTAGTTCTGCAATAGTACTGTTTGATAAGTGTACACATATAAGCCACACCATCATACCGGCAGATATTACTGTAACGGTACCTAACATACAAATATTTGTAAATTTTTGCATAATTTCTTGCAACATATGATGCATACTGAATCAAAATATTGGTATTAATAATTCATCAAGCTTTTAAATTGTTAGATTCACTAAAGTGAACATAAAATGCAAGATTTTGTCATCTTAGTCTCCCACATGGATGTTACAGCTAGAGGCATGGTTTTAACAGAAAAATTCACATCCTTTTCCTCATAATGTAGCCATTGAACTTCTCTGCACAAAATTGTTCCTCTATTTGCATCAATTTACACAATATCATATCTTTCTTGAGCAATGATGAAAAGTCAATGAAGCCTGCAGTGGACATTTCTGTGACATTGGGTCCAAAGAGACCTCTTTTAGAATGCAGTTCAACTGTTGACAACTGGCAGTGTTGCAGGTGTTAAGTGATTTGTTACTCTTCCTGAATTTCCTTCAAAAATTTCCTGGCCTTTTCTTTCTTCATATGATACATGTTACTCTTCCTAAATTTCCTTGTCTTTTCTTTCCTCATATGCTAACTGTTACTCTTCCTGAATTTCCTTCTAAAATTTCCTTGTCTTTTCTTTCCTCATGTGCTAAATGTTACTCTTCCTGAATTTCCTTCAAATATTTCCTTTTCATATGTGTCAAACCATCTTTGCAGAGTTGCCTGCCATTCACTCTGTAATATTAGTGATCATTGTTGCATAATAATTTAATTTTCCACTGAAGCTTGTCATGTATCAGAAAGTATTTTATTGTTTTGCTTTTTAACAGTAATGTTGATTTCCTAGAAGACAGATTCCAAAATTGTATGACTAACTTCTTTCTCAGGAAATTTGGCTGTAAGGATCCAACAAAGTAATCAGTCTTGGTATATACAGCTTCAAGGATTTTTTTTCTTGTATAGTGGATCTGGCAAATAAATATGGAGATGTGATTCCAAACTTGGTCCCATTTATCTAGATGGAGAACAGTACTTTCCTCTCATGTCTTTAGGTGGAATTTCAAACATTTCTCAATTTATGTTTCAATTAAATAGTGATTTCTCTGTATATTTTATGAAAACAGGTTTAGGCCTACATTTTCCATTGATATGTGCTTTATATTTGGCAGTGATCTGTATAAGTTGCTGCTTCTTATACTTCTGTGAAGTTGGACAGTTCTACTTAACTGTCTTTACCATAGTAAATGTTCAATTCATGAAACAACTGGAGACACACAATGTTATATTTCTGCTGCATGTTTAACAATGACTGCATCATCTATACAAAGACATCATTACCTGGATAACCGCACCTTTAAACTAAAAGGACAGTTTTGTGACTAAACTAACTTTATTCTCACATATAAGAATTGTTAATTCTGACCAGTTGTATATATACTACGTTGGAAATTTGTATAATATTTGAAAATTATATCTACCACCAGGACTGGAACCATAGAGTTTGTTGCTCTTGGTTCGTCTGCTTACTGTGAGACCTGAAATGTGGAAATGCCCATACAAGAGTTCAATTCTTCAATTCATGTTCAATATACGTATTACAGTAAACCTTAAAGTTGATATGAAATACAGAGATATCATACCTCACAGTTGTCTTGCAATATTGTTGGTGTTCAATAGATAGTGACTGTTAGGATTAATTTTTAGCTCATTTGCTGCACATGACTAGTGTTGACTAGCTGATACTTGAAACAGACTAGGAGGTTTAACACTCTTATAGATGCCTCAGCAGTATAGCTGGGTATTAATATTGTGACTTTGGTTGTGTTGAAAAGTAAAGTAGACAGATGTAGTCGAGATAAAGAAACACTTTTATTTCCATAAACAGTAACTTTGTACACTCGTTGCAACAGCAAGAAAGTCTTTTCCGATTCACCAACAGCACGGCTCCGAATTCGTAAGACAAAGACTGTCCCTTCTCCGTTGGCACGACTACTCAACGCTTCACATACGTCTGACTGCCCTTCTGTCGCACTTTACCGCTATTTATATCTCCCAGGCACTATTCTGGAAAGTTCAGTTATTGCGGTGAAATACAAAGCAGAGAAGATTCTGGAAGTCTCTATCCTTTTCTCTCTTTCGGCAAGTGCCCCAACAATGCGGCCAGGCTCTGTCTCTTTCCTTCGGCTCCTTTGCGGTAGTGCCGACAATAATGTGATGGGTGACACTGCTGTTATCGGCAATTAGATGCGGTGGGCGCGGTGACAATATCATTGCCTTAAAAGGGCAAAGATTTTTGGTTTCAGTCCAGGATGTGTCATTGGATTTCTGAAATCTGACTCAACTTTCCAAGAAGTGTGTTTATAGTGGAGAGAATAGTGGAGGTGTGTGAACAGTGGCTGATGATTCAAATTATTCACAATTTAAGGTAAACATAATGTGTTTCTTTGTCCACAGACTAGTCACTGAAGTTAAAGAGAGCAACAGTTGTGAAATGTTTACCAAAATAGAGATCAAAGAAGAGGAATCTGTCTCAGATGACCTAGTCACACAGAATGAGGGAGAGTTCTTTGTTACAATGAAGAGATATAATGATGTGGCAATCAAAACAGAAATGGAATCAGAGACTCCTTTGATGAATTATCTCATAAACCCAATTAAGACTGAAACTGAAATTGAGGAGAAGACTCTTGTTTCAGACTTTGGTTCACAGAATAAGCAAGAATCTCTTTCAGGGGATCCTGTAATGCAGGATAAATACAATTTTTATCATGAAATGGAATACAAGATCGAAATTAAAGAAGAACCTCTGTGGCACAAAGCAAATGTGTGTGATGATCTTAAGGTAAGTTTTGTAGAAATCTGCTACAGTTAGACTTCTGTTGTAGGATCAATAATAGATTTGAATTATTTAATGCAAAATTAATAAGTTTGTGAATGTGCAGAATGTTTGTCAGATGTTCAATTAAACAGTTGAATGTAATGGCTGATATGATATTAAACTTGAGGAAATATCTATTGAAAGATGCCAAATCATTGTGTTATATTTTAGCACCTTATATTCAGCAACACTGGGAATAGAACATAAAAGGATATTCACAACAAATGAACTAGTTACAAAGCTTTAACCAATTGTTGTTGGGCCATTTGAAACCTACAATGGCAGTTCATGGATTCCCAATAAAGAGATCTAGGTACTTAAATTAGCCCACAGTTTAAATATCGGCTCTGCTGAACATACCTTTATTCTTTTTTCTCTAAATATTAAGATAAATGGTGTACATGGTAAGATATTTTGATGAAAGAAACTGGATTAACACTAGAACCCCGGCAGCGGTCATTTTGACCGTTGTTGATATTTAAATAAGTATAGTTCCGCCGGCTTTTGAAAATGAAGCTTGGCCTTTCATGACTTTTCCTGATATAACCTCTAGTTTTATATAGCATAATAATTTTTGGCATGTCATTATTTACGTGGATGTTTTTCCATGTTTGACCATGAACCCCGGAGATGGTCATTTTTGACCGTTACAATTTTGTTAGACTTTCACTCACACTGTTGTTGGATTTCTCATTGTTACTAATCTGCTTTGTCTTCATGCCAACTGTTCATTATAGTAGTGTACGTTGTGAATCTATGCCTGCAAGATGTCTCGTGGTTTGAAACCAGATGAAATCCTAGCTATATTTCATGATATACCAGATAATGTATCAGAAGGTGATCTTTTTGAAGAACGTGGTAGTGGTGAAGATGATTATCAACCTCCAGCTGATTCAGAACAATTGGAAAATGAGTCGTTCAGTGAAGATGATTTGAATGGTAAGTTTTATTCTGCTTTCTTTAGATATTGCATAACATAAAACTGTATTCCTAATAGGTGCATTTATGTAGTTATTCATTTCCTTGTTTGTACACAATATACATATATATTTTCTTTGCTTATTTATTTTCAGAAAATAAATTCAGGATAACATTTCCTGTAATTCTTGTGCTGCAAGGGAGATAAGAAGGTATGGGCATGGCTCGATACAACCATCATTTGAACATGTTTGCAGCACTGTGTAACTCCATGCAATTTGAGTGCGTCACAAGCGGCAAGTGAAAACAGAATGCCTACTAGTAGTACTACAGTTTCAGGTAACGCAACCAGTTCAACACAACCAATAATAAGAAGAGGCAGAAAAAGGCAACATGAAGAGGAAAAACTTCCTGCACTTAGTAGAGATACGGGTACTGAGTGGCAGATCATCAATACAGGTCGCAATCCTGGTGGAACAGAGCAACATAATGTTGCGAAAGAAAAAGGAGGCACTACTGTTTATGCTATGAGACATGTAAGGGATAACAGCCATGCATCTGCTTGGAAGTTGTTCATTGATGAATAGATTCTTTGACATATCAAAACATGTAGAGATTGAAGCAAGAGAGAAGAAAAATGATGAGAAATGGACTATTTCCTTGGATGAGCTGGACGCTTTCATCAGCGTAACTTACTTGCGGGGTGCATTTGGGTGCAGAAGCCTTGAACTAGCTGAAGTCTGGTCCAAAAGGTGGGGGCCACCTATATTTTCTGATACCATGGTGAGGGACAGATTCGTGGAACTGATGAGATTTTTACGATTTGATGTCAGGTCATCCTGCTCTGAAAGGCTAAAGACGGATGGGTTTGCGCTGGTTTCAACTATTTGGAACACATACCAGGTGCATTCCTTACAGTAGATGAACTTTATCCTACAAAATGTTGCTGTCTATTCATTCAATACATGGCCAATAAGCTTGATAAATATGGTATAAAATACTGGATGCTTGGAGGTGTGAACTGAAAGTATCTCTGCAGAGCTATCCCATACCTGGGGAAGGATAATCAGCTGCCTCAGAACGAATCTGTTCCAGAACATGTGATGTCCCTAACAAACCCTTTTCTAAAAAAGGGACGAAACGTCACCACCGACAACTACTTTACTTCACTATCACTAGCTAAAAGACTGAAGGAGTCGGGCACTAGTATCATAGGAACTGTGAACAGATCGAGACGAGAGGTTCCTGATCACCTTAGAAATTCCAGAGCTCCTATTTATGATAACCAACTACCAAGGAAAGCCACAGAAGAATGTAAATATAATGAGTACACTTCACAACTCATGTGCAATATCTGCAGCCTCCAAGAAACTTCCTGAAACAGTTGAGTTTTACAAGACTAAATATGGAGTGGATGTGATTCATGAGATGACACGATACGGAGACCTGCAGATGGCCGATGCATGCTTTTATAGCTCTTGGATAGTGTTTCGAGAAATAACTGGTAAGGAACTTTCATGCCACAGATTCATCTTTCAGCTCGTTGAAGCGCTAAGAGAAGCCTACTTGGGAACTAGACAACGTTGTATACAGACTAATCCAACCGAAGAACAGCCAATCCCTGATCACCGGCGACAGTGTCAAATAGGTCATAACTGCAGAAAGACAAAGCAAGCAATTCCTGTCATATTTGTAAGAAACCAGTATGTGGAAAATGCACAGCAGAAGCCAGAAAAGTTCTTATGTGTCTAAAATGGAACGTATAAGTGAATGTTCATAACAATGAAAGTATCTTTCTGTGTAAGTACTAACATAGTTGTCATACTGGAATAGGTTTACTAATAAAAGATGTGTGTTGGAATATTACTTGTTTTACTATACATGGAGTTCTCATGTTGATAATCCCAAGTACCCTTGGTTGTATTATTACACTATATTACGCCTTTCTGAGAATTTGAGATATTTTTTATTTGAATAAACATACTGTTGAAAAATAGAGATAAATAAAGGATATATGTTCATTGTACAGGCTTTTTATATAGGTACTACTAAATTAAATATTTTTTCTCTCCTAACTCTCCATTACCACAAGATTATTAGAGAGAACATTTAGCATAGAAAATTTGAATGCATGCCCTAGAAAGGCAGTTTTCCAATAATTTATACATACACAGTGATAATATATTGGGCCTAGTTACCTAATAATAAGAATATTGAATTGGTAAGAAATAAGTTGTCAAATGTACACGGAAAAGGCAAAGAAAAAGCAAATAGTCAAAAATGACCACTACCGTAGTTAATGGTAGCTAGCGAGCGCCGGGATTCTAGTGTTAAAGAATATTAACTGTTTTGCACATCAACTAAAACATGTAGTACTGTGTGAGAGGTAGAACTGGAACTTAAAAATTCAATGCCACAACTGGGATTTGAACCACAGACCTTCCGCTTACCAGGCGGCTGCTCTACCACTGAGCTATTGTGACAAACTGCCAGAATGGCATTGAATTTTTAAGTTCCAGTTCTACCTCTCAACCTTTGCCCACACACGGCTTGTGTGTTTAAAAACACCAACAGTAAGATTGTTGGCATAAATAAATAATAATGTAGTACTGTAATTGTTTATAAAATGTTTTACCCAGTCAGAAGAGTTGTTGCACTTTCTTCTCTACTGCTACCAAGATTCAACAGTTGCATTACATTACAAGCAAATGGCTATTAGCAGTAAATCAGTTCTCCTTTTCAAGATCACTGTTTGTAGGTGATTTAATACATGGCTTTGTGATAGTAATTAAATATCAGAGACCTAACTTTCATAATTTTCACCTTATTTAATTTATTCATTTGTGCATTTTGTTTATCATATAATTATTTGCTTTAAATTTTTACATAATCATGCTTTGGTGATTGTATTATGTATTTGTATAATATTAATTTAATATATGTTGTTAGCTAATGCTGGATTTCTGACAATGAATATTTTTCACTGATGATATTGAAGAGAGCAATAGCAGTAATAGTAACCGCTTTTTAGACAGCACCATATTTTTATGTTTTGGCGGTCACATCACTCTCTCACAACCCCCAGAATGTCTGGAGGACCACACCTGTTGTTGGCTTACGGGTCTCACTGACCTGACCGGGAGAATCATCAAAATAAATTCACCGACCATATCCTCTGATTACCAAGAGAACAAGAGATGACCAAGGTAAGGTCAGATAGAAAAATTACAGGAGCAAAACACCAGTAAGTGGAAGTAATGTTCTGCTCAGCTTGGGTACCTTGTGGTCACTATTCACATATCCCCTAGACGGAGACCCCTGATATGTTTTTGTTTGCAATTTAAGGGTATAAATATGTTATATTTATCTAAAGTGAGGATAGCTCTTGATATCTACAATACTATGTATTTTAAGATGCTAATGGAGTATATGTATAACCTAAATAAGTGTTTCCATATATCAATCCAAAATTAAAAGCATGTTAATATTAGGACATTGAATCATAACTCACAGCTGTTCTGTTCTATCATAGCCTTGACACAAAACACTGCTCAACTGCACTGAGCTCTCTCTAACAATTCAACTCACTCTGTGACTAACTCACTAAAAATTGACTCTGATGATAAACTTAACTGAAATTCTCAACACTAATTCCTCTCTCCATGCTGAATCTCTTATATAGCCGCGATAGGTACCAGAAAGTACTCTGGCACTCAAGTATCATAAAGCTTTACATAAAACCTGGGATTCAAAGCTTCTTGAACCTTCGTACCAGATACTTGTTGCTGTATGTGAAACTGGCTCAGTACTAGCTACCCATGTGGACCTACCGTAGAGGAACATGTAAATATTGAGCGACATACAAGTGGGGAATCCCTGGCACTGCAAAGGGTTCAGGAACCTAGCCAGATTTCCACCCACATGGTCACTACCATACTGATGTTTGTGTCATTTGTTTTGTTGACTGACAAGGCCACATGACATAGACCTGCATACCTGGGCATATCATCAATGTGTGCATCTGATATTATTACCTTTGTGGCCCATACATGCTACCCGAACCACTGAATGGGGCAATATACTGGTACTTTGCATCATTCAACAATATACAGATGAGACAGGGGAAGTGTGACCATGGATACAGCAAGTGGCTGTGTTTGTGCGTGACTGTAATAGTGGCGGTAAGAAAGAAAGGTCCAAGACTACAAGACAACTAGTGACTGTGTATGTGTTTGAATAACGTGATAACACCAGTAGTGCCCAGAAGCTTCTAGTTAATTCCTTGACCTATGGTTGCACACGTGTATGGAGGGTCCTCAAAGGGCACATGATACCAGCTTTATTGTAAACAGGGCAGACACAGCAGAGCAATTTGGTGTCAGTTTACAGTTATTTTAGAGTTGAGTTGTTTAGGGTGTAAGTCACCGTGTACAGTTAGTTTTTAGTTATGAGAGTGAGTCCGCCAGCCTGTCACCAGGTACTATGTGTCGAGTGATTGTAATAGTAAAGATTTAAGAGACAGTGAAAGTGCAGAATGACATTGAAAGACTGAGAAAGGTTATCAGAAGAACAGTTGTGAATTGTAATAGCAGAGAAGACTGTTCATTTTTGACAAGATTTGACTTATTGAATCATATATTCTGATTACTAAATATTCTTTTTGCCAGTTCTGTGTTCGTTACACATAACAAATATTTTCGCAACTGCTTGTAGTTTTTATTTTTTAATTGTTTCATTTATATCCTGCCTTTCACTGCTTTCACTGGCTTTTCGTGTGGAACATATTGCCTTCCCTCAATGATGGTACTCGTTTAGAATTGGCCTTTTGTATCTTTAGGGTTTTTAGTACACTAGATCACACTCTCATACATACTTCCAGACTCTAGGGAGAATAAGGAACATTCTTGGCTGGACAAAAATTCCTACAGCCCTGATGGGAATCGAACCTAGGAACCCCTGCAAGTGGTGCTCTACTGACTTAGCTATGTGGCCAGCATGCTTGGTTTTCTTACACTCCATTACATGATAAAATGTCAAATGTTTGTTTTCACATATCTCCTAACCATGTTATGCAGTACCTTTAACAAACTCTGTATAGATGATTGTACATTTAAACTATTCTGTTACAGGATGTGGACTTTCCTCTTGTAGCATCTTCAAGGTAAGACTTGACTCTTTTCAGTTACAAGGCTTCTGCTTTTTATGTTATGCATACTTGCAATTCTTATACACCATCACATTTATGTTGTACCAAATGTGTTGTTGGGCTGATACAAATGGGAATATAATAATCAATTCATCAAATTACATATTGAAATTTGTTGTATGCTCGATACTTGCTTGAGTTGAAAATATTCATCAAGTTCCCAAATGAAAGGTAAGGGACAGTCATGCTGGTTATCTTGAAGGGAAGGAGCACTGATTTTGCTTAATAATGACTGGTATATGCTGCCAGAAGTAGTTACATGAGCATTGTGTTCCGTAATACTGTGTATGTTTGGATTTGAATTAGTAAGACAAGGTGATGTAT
The DNA here is from genome assembly GCA_030765045.1 of Tenodera sinensis. Taxonomy (NCBI): domain Eukaryota; kingdom Metazoa; phylum Arthropoda; class Insecta; order Mantodea; family Mantidae; genus Tenodera; species Tenodera sinensis. The sequence goes on along the minus strand of CM060974.1, from coordinate 51,124,351 downwards.
TTCACTTGACATTTGTGGGTGTGCATAACCCATCACTACTACTTCTACTCTAGCACTTTCTGCTACGTTGGAAGCTATGGGAGCCTGAGGGTCTGGTTTCCTTACTTATGTTTTCTTTTAACAAGTTCCATTCATTTAGACTGGCCTTGTTCTTAGTTCCCACATCTTCCAAGTAAACATCTGTGCATGCATTTTGCACACTGTTAGAACAAATGTTTTCACTCATCTATTTTCCCCCTCCCTAGGAGCCTCCTATGGTAGGTACAGGAAATGCTGCTCCCGGTGTTCCGAGCCACACTCTTGTTTGGATCCCTCTAAGAGGTGAGAGAGCATATACCAAATGCCCAGTCAACTTTGGTCCACACATGTTTGACCTCCAAACTTATACCTCCCTGAATACAGTCTGATTGATGCCTTTCATGTGGATTGTTGGTGAATGAGGAGACACAAGCAGTGACTGAGTAGCGGCGTAGTTCCCAACCTCTAGTTATGTAAGACTTGTGCTCATATCTGCTGATAAAGGTCACTTCCAGGGAGGAATCATTGCATGAGTTGATGCACTGCCGAAAGTAATTGGGTCCCTCTGTCTGTACACTAGGAGGTATGACCCTAGGGTGAACAAGGTCCAGGCCAGTCCAGCCAGCCTCTCACTTAAGCCAGGGCAGTGCCCAGTATGTGAGCATGCTATTGAAGACATCTGCAATGGTGGAGGATATCATTGGCGTGCAAAATTTGAAAAAGCAAAATAATTATAACGTTAATGTCAAGTAAGTCAAATTTTATGATCCGCGCTACTTAGTTATTTCTAGAATTGAGGAAAGTAAAAAGTTTGTATTGATCCCTCTGGTACAATGGTTATGACCATGGCGTAGATTTTGATGCCCTAAAAAGCTTTAAAAATAACCCATAAAATCCCTGAAGAATAGTCAGATGATCACCTAAAAACTGAAAAAATTGCCCAAAGGGAAACAGTCCCATAAACATGTTAAACAATATTTGTTTATGCCAAAAATATTACTATTGGTGTTTTTAAACACACAAGCCGTGTGTGGGCAAAGTTTGAGAGGTAGAGCAGCTGCCCAGTAAGCGGAAGGTCTGTGGTTCAAATCCCAGTTGTGGCATTGAATTTTTAAGTTCCAGTTCTACCTCTTAAATGTTAAACAATAATTTAATAAAAGTCATAGCTTGAATTAACAGCTCTCCTGTGCATTGTAATAGATGACAGTGTAGAAATTATGGAATGTGAACAGCCAGTGGTTGTCAGCGAGAATATTGTTACATTGAGAAGTTTCGTTCCATTTCTGCTAACCACAGGAACATATTTGAAGAGTGATGGTTCATGTTGGCTCTGTACTGTTTTAAAACTTTCACCTGAGAATACTTTAAGGATTGTGCACACAGTTTTGTATCCTGGATTTTTGTCCAACACACTTATGATTTTCATTGAGTCCATCTTATCTTGAACGTTCTTAACCAATGCTATGGAATTTCCCAGAGATATGCTTGCCCCTTTCTTGAAGATGCCTGATAGCTGATTGTAAAAAGTCAAAATTAACCTTAATATAAGCCAAGTTTCCCTCCAAGTCATCCTCTTTCAACATTTCTTGGGCTGTACCAATTGGTCTGATGTGTTCTGCATTAAGCAAATTCTCAAAGGATTTCACTGTTTGAAAATGCTCACAGAAGTAAAATCTAGCTTCTAACCAACATTATTATTGGTGTTGGAGGTAAAGTTCAAACAGTTCAAAGCCTGGGCTTTGAACTGTTTTCTCTGTGAAGGAGATTTAATGAATATTTTATATTGAATATATTTATATTTTTTATTTTATATTTGAAATAGGTGTATCCACCTATGGAACGTATGACCTCACTTCTTCTGTAACTACATGGAGACTGTGCCAAGCAAGTCATATGCACCATTTTTTATAAAGTCCTCAATTGATTTTGCCACTTTTATCATGTATGGGGCTGCATCTGTTACAAAAAGCAGCATGCCTTTATTCCAGACATAGGCTCTTCAAACAGAATACATATACTTGAATAATTTTCTGTAGAATTTCAGAAGTCAGCAAAAATATATTACCTAGTCCAACTGGATCTAATGTTCCACTACAAAATTTGCCAAGTCAAAATTTGCATGCTGGTTTTTCACAACAGATATGCTGTTCTACCATGTAACATTTTGACTTATAGTCATTTATTTTCTTAAGTGTAATATTTGCAGATACTAAGATGTCCCAAAATTCTTCACAAAAATGTGAGGATGTGCCCACCTTTACTCCTAAACTGTGAGCAAGTGGTAACTAAATTTTTCTTTTTGCCAGCATTTTCCACTGCATGCTAGTTTTTCACAACTGATATGCTGTTCCACTGTAAACCTTTGCTGCACCATCGCCCTAACCTCAAAAAGTTTACAAAATAATATGAACTATCTGCTAAAAAGGCGTCAGCCTCAAACTCACTAAGAATATTTTTTAAACTAGCAGCCTTGCTGGGCTTCACTTTCGGCGTTATTGCACGTAAATAGATAACATGAGGTCACTAAAAGAAAGTACGCTTACAACCATAAGATGTGTTGATTTAGTGAAGCAATCAGACCAGGCAACCAGAAAAACACGGTTACACAAGCTGATTTAATGTCTTCCTCCCCATTGCCACTATTATGTCATGTAACCCAACTGGAGCCCCACCCAACTTACTAACACGTAATCAGGGATTAAATATATTGTGCATAGAGCTGCTGGTAGCAAGTGACACCTTGGAAATAGAATATATTTTATTTGCCTGTTAGAGAATCAAAGCCATATTTAAAAGAATTATAAAACTTGTTAGAATAACTAAAAATATCTTCAAAGATTAAAACAGTAAAAATGACCAATAATTATATAAAAGCTTTACATTTTTGCAATCAGCAGCTCCTCCAGGATGTGTATATTTACAGGCATTGTAAAGGACGTAAAGAAAAAAATCTAATGTGTTGCACTCACATGATTTTCTCTACCCTTGTACCAATTCTTACAAAGTCATATTCCTGTATCTTCTTCATGTTAGTCAAGATAATTATTTGCAGTTCTTACTTTATTTTTAATTTTTTGTAGGTACAAGGAGAATATGGGAATACAGTAGGGTTTGACTGATAGTCAAATATTTTAAAGCTGGTAGCTATATGAAGGCTTCCAAATTCCATTTTCTTTTCATGGACAAGTGATAAACAAAGTACAGAGTATAAGTGCTGAGGCTTTCACGGCCGGCATTATCAACTATGTTAAGTAGATTTTCCGGGTTTGTGGGCCGTGGTCGAGTTGGATTACCTTCCTCCGACTATGTTGTAACAAACATAGATGAATATGAAAGTTTGTAGTGAACTTTAATTTAGTGCAGCCGCTAACAACAGAGGTTGACCCTGAAGATGCTGGACGCAGTTTCCAGCGAAACGTCGGAGGAAGGTAATCCAACTCGACCACGGCCCACAAACCCGGAAAATCTACTTAACAAAGTACAAAGTGGTCTTCCATTTATGGAAAGTATAAGTATTTCAAAACTCACACAAATAACAAGAAATATCTCCAAAGTGGTTCAGCCCATAAACAAATGCATGAAGACAACTTGTGTATTTTAACAAGCTCTATATTTTTTGTATAGTAAGATTAGATCTATCTCTTTACTGGGTTACCAGTCATGCAAAGGTTATCAATAGTAAACAGGACTACACAGACAATGAAAAAAATTTTCAATATGTCTTTCATTTGTCATAAAAATATCTTAAACACATGGCATTTTAATGAAAACTGTTAAAGCCGTTTTTGAGAAATTAAACATTTTCATAAAAGGTTCCATGTAAGTGTAGTTTAGGGTGGAGGAACTTTCCTCAAAATCTTCTTGTTGCATCCTTAAAAGATATTAAAGTTAAGTATCCACTTTGGTTCTTAGCTAACGTTTCGTTTTTGGGTTACGATGTTCACATGCACACACACACCATTTTCTGAATGCTTTTTTTTTCAGGGTCTTGAAACACTTTTCAGATGAAATCTCAACATCCAAGTTTTGGGTTGAATGCAGTACTTCCCCTACTTACTATACATAGTAGAGAAAGTAAAAAGATGACATATCAAAATCTGTGCCCTGGTTAAGGCATTGGCTTTCAAGTAAAATCAATTTCAAGTCTCATTCGCTTTCCCATTTCTTTTCTTTTTTCTGTTGTGTTTTGTAGGAGCTTTTAATTCTTGTTTAAATATGTCCATTTTATTTCAACATATACATCTGCTTTACAGTAACTGCTCGAAATGACGACCTGCATTTTTAATGCAAAATTCACAGCGGCAAAGGAGCGATTGTTGTACTCTGTCCAAAATATCTTGTGCTTGTTGAATAATCTCACATGCTGCTATTCTTCAAGCAGTTAGGTTCTCCTCTGATGTAATAGGCATGTTATACACCATAGACTTGACGTCACCCCAAAAAAGGAAATCAATTGGGATGTAGTTGGGAGAGCATGCTGGCCAAGCTACAGTTGTACTGCCCCTTCCTATTCATCGGGCAGCATAAACATAGTGTAAATGCTCTCCACAGCCAGGGAGAAATGGGGCGAAGCTCAGTCATGTTGTAGCCACATTTGACGATGAATATGAAGGGGTACAACTAAAATGTTCTGTAACACATGAAGATAAATATGTCCATTTAACTGAGGGTAATGCAGATTTGGGTCAGTGACATGGTCTGAAATAATCCCAACCCATATGTTCTAACAATTTTGCATTCCTTTTCACTAACCCCAATGCATGCAACTGGTTTTGTTTTATTATAATTCGTAATATCTGTCAGTGTGTGATTCTCCTGGCGTCTTAATATGCCCCATGACTTAGCATCAGACGGAGAAGAGCTGGATGATTCTTATTCATTAATCTTAGGGGCAGTATGAATTGGCATTTGATTTTTAGAGGAATAAGTCATAGATGATAGTCGGAATCCTGAGCAATATGAATAACCATACAAGGCCTATATAACAACTCCATCTTCTAACACAGTCAATCCAAATTAGCACCATATAAAACTGTTTTATTTAAAGCATTACATTCAAATCCTGATCTGGTTTATATTAGGGCATATACATTTATATCTCCAATCATCGTACCATTAATCAATGACCATTATTTCCTTAATTGTTTATCATTTAACCAGTGATGTCAGCCTCTGTTGCCTCTGTTTTACTAGTTAGAATGATTGCAGAGGGCTTACACAAGATACTGCTGCAAATGCCCCTCATCATAATATATGTAAATACAGTAATTTAACTTAATTTTACACAATTTCAAATATCATAGCTGAAGTTTGAGAGGTAGAACTGGAACTTAAAAATTCAATGCCACAACTGGGATTTGAACCACAGACCTTCCGCTTACCGGGCGGCTGCTCTACCACTCAGCTATTGTGACAAACTGCCAGAATGGCATTAAATTCTCAAACCAGTTTGTATTTCTCCTGGTAAACCACAAAGGCAGTCTCACATCAGAGACAAATTACCCCAATGGTGACTTACTATATTGTAAGTACCTTATATCCCAGGATTAAATAACCTTCAGATGGTAATTATTATTTATTTATGCCAACAAACTTACTGTTGGCGTTTTTAAACACACAAGCCGTGTGTGGGCAATGTTTGAGAGGTAGAACTGGAATTTAATGCCATTCTGCCAGTTGTGGCATTGAATTTTTAAGTTCCAGTTCTACCTCTCAAACTTTGCCCACACACGGCTTGTGTGTTTAAAAACACCAACAGTAAGTTTGTTGGCATAAATAAATAATAGTTATAGCTGAATTTTAATTTGCATATATTATGGTGATCTTCCCACAATTTGTGTATTATAATACAACACTGATAAACAGTTCTATATGTGCACAAAATGATAATTTATATTACATAGGTATTAGAACTTCTTTTAGATACAATATCCAACATGTTTTATCATTAGCTTTAAAATTGTACATGTATTTTTAAATGAGTTGCTAGAAAGTCTATATCATACTGCACGAGAATATCAAGTAACTTTTTTTAACATTTTTAAGTTTAGCCATTACAATTATTCTAGTTAGTACCCTTGTATTCTACATAGTTGTTTTACATGTTCACATTGTTTGAGGTAGCGTAACTGCATTACAAATATCGCAGATAAAACAAAACATGCTAAAACACATGTTAAGGAGCCTAAAATCCCCTAATAATTCATTTTCTAAATAAATATCAATTCTTCTCATAACATTGTCTTTATTGAGTAATACATTTTCAATAAATTCTTTCATCATATAATTATATTTCATTGAAGTTTCTGTTTATCTTTACTTTCATATCATCAGTTCTCTCTAATACAATAATAATTATTTCTTTGTCACTGTCCCTAATGGTTAAATTTTTTTTTAAATTCTAGCGCTCTTCTGTCACAATAAAGTACGTCACCACCAATCGTTATATTTGGAACAGGTTTGAGTACTACTAATCGACTGTCTCACTTTATGAATAGTTTTTCTTGATCTCTAGCATAATTTTGACATATTTTCTATATTTAGTTTGAAATAAACCTTGTGGCATTGAAGTGTGTCCTTAAAATTGTTATTTTTGCTTGAGAAATGGCCCTAATGGTTATTATTAATTGCTGTGCTCATTACTGAACCAACCTGGAGAAGATGGCAATGTTTAGATGTTATTAAATAGATACTGTGTTCACTAGAAAGACCTTAACATGATGGTTTACATCACCCTATTAAAAGCTTTCTCCTACTGTCCCTTTCTAGGTTAAAATGCTAGCTAACCTAAATCATTGGTTCCTGTAAAACTGAATAAAATTAACAAGAAAATTGACATCACGAAACATATTTCTTTAAATGTCTTTTACAAAATATTGTTTTTCTGAATGTGATGCCAATTCGTCAACATTGGACCTTTGGTTCCTACTTTAGCAGTATTTCCAGCAATGTCTATTGCTTATCTCACTATGTTGATCTTTGTTATGCCGAGTGTTTTGATTATGGCAATAACCTTTATTCAGCTCTCTGTCAATGATGGTATAGTTGATTAATGTGTATCTTCTGGTGCCTTTGTGGGAATAGTTATTTCTGTTATCTAACCCAAACATCTAGTTGCAAAGTTGTTCCTAAAATTGCTGATTTGGATTAAGTGTAGGCCAAACATTTTGTAACTACTGGGGTGCTGTGCTCCTCCACGAAAATTGTGGTTTTTGTGCCTCACAGAACAGTCATAATTTTGGTGGTTTGCTTCTTACGTCACTTCCATTATTACACTTTCCTGTCTTATCTTATCTTGTAACTTTTGCTTAACTTAGTATGTTTGATTTCTTATCCTACTGTCTTCCAAACTCATCTGGTTTCTCCTGTCGTAGTTTTATTTCTTTTGGTAAACTCTGTATCCTGCTTCCACTTCATTCTATTTTTCGAGGTCAAACTATTGGTTAACAATTCCATATTTTCTCTACATTCTTTCTTACCTAATTCTACCTCCTGTTTCAAACTACTCATGTTATTCGCAATTTTCCTTATCTCCAGTTTTAATTCTCCAATCTCTTGTTTTAATTCCTGCCTTAAACTAATTGCATTCTTTTCTATGTTACTTCCAAACTTTTATAAAAGACTTGTATTCTTTTCCGTGTTGCTTTCAAACCTTTGTAAGATAGTTGTATTCCTTTGCATTTCCTGTTTTAATTAACAATATCGCTACCCATCTTTTGTGATAAATGTGCAAAACTATTAGCTAACTGCTGTACGGCTTCTTTATATCCTGACTCTCTGCTCCTTCTGTTTCTCTACCTTTCTGAGCTACTTTCTCTCTTTCCTCCCTCTCTCCTACCACCTAATTCTTTAATACTCTCCATTTTCCCTGCTACTTTCTTATTTCTCAATAACATCAAATTCTTACTATACAAAATCCGGCTAATTTTATTTTCATTATATAGAACTTGTCAGAAGTGATACTTAAATTTTTTCTTTCTTTCTTTTTTTTTTTTTTTTTCATCACTTACTCCTACACCACTTTTCTCTTCTCCCTTATTTTTTGCCTCTTCTCTGTCTGAATTTCCTCCTTTTTCTCCACACGTTCCTTCTTTCTTATCTCTTGCTCCGGTTTTCCCTTCATACGTCGATGCTATACGTTCCCCGCGTTGGGCGCCACAAGTAACGATACGTTTTCATTCCTTTTCACTAGCCCCACATTGGTGCGACGTATGTAACGGGTGCTTAGCGCTCAATCTAACCCTGGTATCCTGTTAATGCGCATTATCTTTGATGAATTAGATACGTGAATCTATCAGAGGTTTTATGTCACTGAACGTTATAACCAGGGCATGAGGCAGCCATTCTTACAAACTCTTATTCTTCTGTCTTTCTCGTGTTAGTTGAGATACACATTTGCAGAAATTGTCTTATTGATAACGGGAATATGGGAATGAAGTAGGCTTTCAAGTTCCGTTTTCTTTGCACTGTTAACATGTAAAAAATGAATAGCAATGTTCCATTGGACAGAAGTATAAGTTCTCCAAAACCTATAGAAATAACGAGGAATATCTCCGAAATGGTTTATTTAAAAAAAAAAGTTATTCAGACTTAACTGTGTGTTTTGGGAAGATGTAAATTTCTTGTATAGTAATATTTGTCTATCCCTTACGGTTTACCAGTTCTGCAAAGGTCATCCAGAGTAAATAGACTTAATGGGCTATAGTCAGAAAATTCAAGATACACATTTCATTTGCCACAAAAGTCTCTCAGTCATATGCCACTTCGATGAAAATCGTTGGAACCATTTTCAAGAAAATCAAAAATGTCCAAAAATGCTCCATATAAAGGGTAGTTTAGGGTGAAGTAATTTTCTTCACAATCTTCCTGTCGCATCCTTGAAAGACATTAAACTTAAAGACTAACTTTGGTTTTTAACCGACTTCTCGTTTTTGAGTTATGCTGTCCACAGACACACAGGGACCTTATTCTAAAAATCCTTTTTTTATGGGTTTAGGGGGCCTCAAAACATATTTGCGGTGAAATCTCGACATCGAATTTTTGGGTGGAATACAATATTTCCTCTACTTAACGTAGTAGAGAGAGTAAAACTGCAAACAAAAATGGAAGCCAAATAAATGTAAACTCCGGAATGGAAACGATGGAAACGGAAATGACCAATATGAAGATAGAGGTATCACAAGATTGACGAGGAACTGCCCCGGGGTGAAGGATGCGCAGAAAGATGAAGGACCATGGCCAATGTGTTAACGCCCTGAAATTTATAGTCGACGGCAGCACCAGAGAACTGAACTCTATAATGGAAGAAATGCTGGACGAAAACATCAAACTAGGTGGATGTCCATGGGGGAGGGCTATGCTCAGTAGTGGAGCCTTACGCTTGGAATAATGACGCTTATGAAATAGTTCTATGTATCTCTTGTATCTCGGAAATGGCTCTAACGATTGCGGTGAAAATTTATATTTGGTTAACCTTCTAAGTTCTAGGGACTGTTAGTCCGACATATCCGGGTGGGCAATCTAAGTAAGTTACCGTTTTTTCTTTTCAAGTTTATCCAAATCAGTTTCTACTACGAAAGGAAAACCATGGATTTACCGCCACAAACATCAGTCTGTTTTTATCATTTATGGTTTTATTGGAAAGATTTTATTAATTTTGTAATGATATTCTAGATTAATAAAGTTAATTCACTTGTAATGAACAACATAGTTGCTTTACCTAGGTATTTATAAATACAGTAATCACTTATTTGAGATACACCTATTATTAATCAAGAGAGATTCTGTTATCAGGCTTGATTATCTGATTATTCTACTGATTATGCTAAGTCCTCCAATATTTCAGATTATGTACAGAAGCAGTTTCTGGCTCTGTCAGTGGTAAATCACCATTGCCACCTACTGAAGTTTCAGGAAGAGACCCAAGCTTCTCTAATGGAGAATATGAACATCGGAAAAGCGATGTGACAGAAATGCCAACTGCAGAGAAACATGTTCTCTCAGGACTATCTGGTGAATGTAGTGAGGAAGGAGAAATGTCCACAAGGTCTTTATACTTGAAACAAAAGAATGTGATTCATCAGGGCAAAAGACCACACGAATGTAAAATATGTGACAGGAGGTTTACCCACTTGTCAAATTTGAAAACCCACATCTTGATTCATGAAGGTAAGAAGCCTTACAAGTGCCATGCTTGTGATAAGAGCTATACTCGGTTATCATATTTGAAAATGCACACTTTGATCCATGAAGGTAGGAAGCCATACCAGTGTACAATTTGTGGTAAGAGCTTTACTCACTTGTCAAATTTGAATAAACATAATTTGATTCATGAAGGTAAGAAACCCCACAAGTGTAATACTTGTGAAAAGAGCTTTACTCGGCTGTCACATTTGAAAACACATAATTTGATTCATGAGGGTAAGAAGCTACATCAGTGCAAACTTTGTGGTAAGAGTTTTACTCATTTGCCAAGTTTGAAATCACATTACTTGATTCATGAAGGTAAGAAGCCACATCAGTGTAAAACTTGTAACAAGAGGTTTACTCAGTTGTCAAATTTGAAATCACATAATTTGATTCATGAAGGTACCAAACCACACCAGTGTAAAACTTGTGACAAGACCTTTACTCAGTTGTCACATTTGAAATCACATGGTTTGATTCATGAAGGTAAGAAGCCACACCATTGTAGACTTTGTGACAAGAGCTTTACTTACTTCTCGAGTTTGAAAAGACATGGTTTGATTCATAAAGATAACTAGTGTTGGGTCAAGCCAAGTCACTCACTAGTCAGACCCATTTCAGGCTGCTCAGTTCAGAATGCACCAAGTAAGTGTATAACAGAGGGAGCTGTACACTGCAATTAGATATGCACAGTGTCGCAACTAGAGTTGCTTGCTTATTTATTCAGACAGTCACTCATTTGCTTATGTATTGTCTTAGACGTCACAGAACCCGTTTGACATTGTCAGTGTGGAACAAATATTAGAACAAGGTTTGTCAAATGTTTCAACACTAAATGATCACACTAAAAAATAAGTGAAAATTCAAAGTAACAGTATCTTATAAAAAGTTAAACCCGTGGCACTACAGTCCATATCGGACCAGGGCAGTGTTGCCAACGCTTACAATAATTATGGGAGCATACGATAATTTGAATATTTATACTCATAGATTGCAACCCCTACGATAATTATGGTGGTGTACGATAATTTCGATACCGGCGAAATATCATTTTCACGGTTTGTCACACTAGCGAAATGAAATTAATTACAAGTAGCAACACCACTTTTGTCCTCATAGCCTGTCTGCAACCCTCTTCGACAACCATCTCATATCCTACTAATTCTTCTACCCTTTATCCTCTTGTTGCCAGTGTGCTCAGATCTATTAATCTCAATAAAGAATGCGCTGTTCAGAGAATTGACGATCAATGGAGAAAACTCAGAATAAGTGATATTCCGTGTAAAATAAAGAACATGCCTAAACCTGACAGTTTCTGGAGTGCTGTTCAACACATGCCACCCTGGTGGAAATACTGATTTCAAAGAACTGGTGGAGGTTACATTATCAGTGATTTCATTGCCCCACAAAAACACTTCTCATGAATGAGTTTTTTCCCACACTAGCTTTAATAAAAACCAAAATTAAAAACATTGGCACTAGATACGGTAAATGGACTTATTCGGTCGTCTCAGCTTATGAAAGAATGTGGTAGGTCCGAAACTCTGCAAGCCACCGAGAAGTTACACGTTTTAGCTCAACAACAGATTTGTATAATGCTGCAACAGTTGAGGAAGATGATGAACCTTCAGATGAATAGTGAAAGAAACATAAGTACTAAAGTTGTAATACTGATTGAGATCCTCAATCCTGTAATTGAATACCATAAACATTAATACTATTACATTTTCATAAATGTCATGCTGATACATTTATTGTTGTATCATTTGGTTTATGTACGATAATTTTGAATTCAAATCTATAATTTTGAGTGGCCGGTACGATAATTTTACTTTTAAACATTGGCAACCCTGGACCAGGGCCTGCCAACCCGACTGCCGGCCTCACGCCCACATACGCAAGGTAGAGGTGAGCGATCATCCAACCGATACCCCCAGTCGCAAAGTTGCCTTTCATGACCAGGGCCGCTTACCTATCGCAAGCTTCTCAATTTTGTCACGATCCCGACTGACACTGCTTTTATACCCGGGACATAAAATCCTCACCCCCTGGGGTGGGTTCGAACCCGGGTCGCATTCTGTGGTAGGGAACCAAGCCTTGACGCCCCCCAAGCCTGCGCCACGGTGCAGGACGTCAGTATCTAATGAATATGTAAAATCATTGTTGCTTTCTTCCTTAATATTTCAATTTCAATCATTAGGCAATTAAAGTAACATACTTCACAATTCATTGGCTAAGAATATCAGACAAAAGCATTTTTTGGCAGTTAATTCAAAACTAATAATGAAGAACAATGCTTCACTGGTAGAAGCAGCATGCAACAATTAACAGACACTGAGTCTTGTGTTTTCAGAGATGTATCACACTACTTTGTTTTTAATTTTCTTGTCATTTAGGTTCATAATTTCCTGTGTTCAATGAAAAACTGAAGCTGTTAACAGTGAAGCAATACACATCAAAAATATATAGACTATAAACTTGGCTTGTATTTAGTATAAGTTTTTGAAAATCGTATACAGACCATGGTTTCTTGAGAACTTAATGAAATCCTTGTGCCATTGTGGTATATACTGGTGGCCAATGTTAGGAATGAAAAATTTCTTGTAATTTCCTAGGCATTACTAACCACAGAGAGCAAAATAAATTTGTTGAAAGAGTAAACCGCCAGTAATTAAAAATTACTTCTGCTGTCCTTATTTTTCAAAGTAAATATCTTTTCCCACACCATTAATTTTACTGATTTGTTTAATTGTGAACTCAAAGATGAACAAACAGATCTAGTGACAAAAAATAAGTGGAGAGATTTGGTTGACACAGACGTATTCAAAGAACTTTGTAAGGTAAAATATGTTGGTCTGAGAGCGTTTGCCGCTTCTGTTACAGCAATAGTTTGCTCCACATACGTCTGTGAACTACTTTTTGTTCAGATGAACAGCAAAATCAAAACTAAGAGCTCGCGTTTCCGATGACCACCTCTTGGCGCAACTCGGTATTGCTGTTGTACATATTACACCAGAGTTTGAGCGTCTCGCCATATGTTTGGATAATGGCAATTAATGTGTGTAATTCTGATTTCCCATAGTAAAAGTACGACCACCTCTTTCCCGTTTGAAACAAACGCGCTGATCGTTAACCGTATCAATCCGCCACAGTCGAGAGTTAAGAAAGTAAAGAACTAACACTCCTCCAACCAGCAAAAACGTTACGCGGTTTACGTGGACAGTGAATTCGGAGTGGACATTGTTCAGCCCGCACTTAGGGTAGGCTGACAAAAATTCTAAAAGACAAGTGCGAATACTAGAGCTAGGCATCGTAGACTTCCGGTACATGGTCATCCCAAGATCTACATGGGACATAGCACGTAACCAAGGGGGATGAAGCCCCTGCCCCTTGGGAAACATGTTACACATTTCAATGGCGAACTTCTTAAGAAGCTGCCGGAAGTGAAATCTTGCTGGCTTGGGACTAAGGGTGCTCTTTCTATATCGTTAGCTTAACAAGGTGTTGAAAAAAGGAGCGAACGTTGGACGTTAAGGCTTACACCTAACGTACAACCGTTATTTTTTAAGAGGACATCACGCTAATATTGCTGAGGAGGTGCTGCCGATTCAGCGTAAAGGCTCATAACTGGGCTTCTTGGAGATGCTCCTATTGCCGTGTGCATACCACGATTATGGACTGTATCTAATCCTCCCAGTACAGATGATCGTACTGAAGAATAGACGATATGTCCATAGTCTAGTTTGGGTCGGACCAATGTGCGATACATTCTCAGCAAAAGTGTCGGATCCGCTCACCACGATTTCCCAGTTAATACTCGCGAGATATTCTAGGAACGGTCACACCGTGCTTTTAACTGTGCTATACGGGATGAGTAGCTAAGCTTCGTATCCGGTATCAACTCCAGGAAAACGTGTCTCTTCTGCGAAAGGAAGTGAATTTGGAGCGATGGTGGTAATCGTCATGTTATAACGCAGATTGACTTCTCAGTAAAAACCCGAAAGCAGCCTTGAGCTCCATTTTCGAAGAATATCTGAATATTGCTGCAGGCACCGTTCCAAATACGCCGTGCAATGACAAGTACAAGACGGCAAATTCATCTGCGATTAGGAACACATTTCGAGATGGAATAAACTCCTGAATGAGCATAGGTAGACGCCCGCATACCTTCCAGCTGTACAGGGAACGTAGTATCCCGGCTCGCCAGCACTATGGTGAACCTTCTCGAGGTCAAAAATATGCCAACGGATTGACAGTTCTTCACAAATCTGTTTATTACTGTGTCAATATAGACAACATGGTCTACAGTTGAACAGTGTTGTCGAAAGCCACACCGGATGTTAGTAGGTTGCGACTTTCTAGCCACCATACCAACCGTCCATTGATCATGTGTTCCATTACTTTGCAAACGCAACTGGTGAGAGAAATAGGACGGTAGCTGGAAGCAAAGTGACAATCCTCTCCAGCTTTTCAAATGGATACAACGATGGCCTCCCGCCACTTTTCTGGAACTATTCTGTCTATTGAAACATCATTGTAGACCTCGAGCAGAAATGTCTTTCCTTCGGAAAAGAGCTGTTGTAGTATTTGCACGTGAATTCCGTCTGGTCCTGGTGCTGATAGTCGCGAAGGTGAAAGAGAATGTTCTAACTCCGCCATGGTGAAAAGCGATTGTAATCATGAGATTCCAGCTGATTCTAAATTGGAAGGAACTCAAGGGAGTAGTTACCCGTGCTGACACGAGCGAAAGCACTGTGAAACTTGCTGGCCACATCAAATGAATCAACAACAGCTCCCGCAGCTGTTTTGAGGCCCGAACATTTTATTACCACTCACGTGCCCTTGATTTTTTCCATACAACAGAGGAAGATGTATGTCGGTTAAACAAAGCTACAAACTTGCTCCATGATATCTTTCTGTTATCCTTAATGACTTCCCAGGAACTAGCGCGCATTTGCTTGAATTGGATCAGGTTATCCAATGTAGGTTGACGTTGAAAAGTCCTAAGAGCACGTCTTCGGGTACGAAAGGCCTTCCGAAATTCATCTGTTCACCAAGATTCAGGAAATTGACGGCGGTGGGAAGTCGAACGCGGAATAGATTGTTCAGCACCAGAAAGAATCTTCTCGGTGAGATGTTGCGCTTAATCGTTCACTGAGTTGCTTGTACGTAAATGTTCCAGTTGGCATGTGCCAAACGGTATCAAGGCGTACGTGTGGAACATGTATCTAGCGTTAAGAGGCTAATAAGACGTGGAACGTGGTCACTAGAGTGTCAGAGATGGTGTTCCCTTGTAAGGAAAGCGCCAACTGTTGTGAACAAACTGCAAGATCAAGGTGTGAGAAAGTACTGAAGGAGTCTAAAAGAGATTTAGGCTCTTCAGCGTTGAGGAGAGCTGGGTTGTTACTATCCGAGAACTCAGCGATGAGCTTGGGTCTCGCAAGAGCGCGACTTGAACTCCAAAGTGGGTGATGTACATTGATGGTAACTGGGAAACTGTATCTTCTAAATCAGTAGGCGAGAAGATACTGAAGGAAGCAGATATATGTTATGAGTGGTAAACTGGATGGTTGGCAGTAGAATCCTTACGGCTGGTGATTGTATATCAGACTATGAGGGTCAGATTCCATATATGCGAGTGAATCTCTGGCAAGCAGCATAGCGCCATCATCTGGCAGAACACCCTCTTTTGATGTAACATCATACCGTACTGGGGAGTACCGCCTGAGTTGGAAAGCGTTTTGTGGGCACTGCTTAGTCTGTTGGAAACATGCGCCCAGGTATTCGTTCTTAGTGAGCAAAATTCAAGCTCTGGTCGTTATCCTGAATACCACGCATGTCCCATTGTAGGATAACCGTGCTAACACTTCAATGGCATACGTGCTCTAAGGTAACTCTCCAATGCCTTGAAGTAGGCGATAGTCGATTGAATGTAGCCCTTAGAACTTGGGCTAAAGCTTTTCTCTGAAGCTTTATCTTGCCTCCTTTTTACTGGGGTTCCCGCAATGTGAGCAGGGTCCTCTAGCACCATGTCCTTTATCGAGGACGACCGTTTCCCCATAGTGACAGCCTTGAACCGATTCGCAACGGTGATGATAAAAGTCGCCGATCATAGTCTAATCCTGAAGATTCGTCAGCAGAGGAACTTCGAGATGTTCTCAGATTATTTTTTCTCTTAGTTTTACTGGGAGCATTTTCATTACTATCTTACAGGAAGTCAAATCTGTTGTAGTTAGTCTTGAGCTTCTTCGGTGAAGCATCATACACCACGAGCTTAACAGTCATATCTGTGAAGGTGGACGCTTTTGTTGGTAACCTATCTGAGGTTTTCGTTCATCGACGGTTCTTGTAGGGACTTAGGTGGCCAAGTTGAA
This sequence comes from Tenodera sinensis, assembly GCA_030765045.1. Classification (NCBI taxonomy): domain Eukaryota; kingdom Metazoa; phylum Arthropoda; class Insecta; order Mantodea; family Mantidae; genus Tenodera; species Tenodera sinensis. Next base: position 51,107,774 of record CM060974.1, on the reverse strand, counting down.
CGTTTTGGGTGCGGGCTAGCAGATAGTCTTGTCCGAACTCGTAGCCCCGTTTGTATCGCTACTTTGAATTGCCAGTTCCCGTCATGGTACTGGTTTAGCTGCCACCTAACTATAAGTGCCGGTTCGCGATAGAGGGTTGGCGCAAACTTAAGGTTTCCGGGCTTCGGAGGACACTTCCCTAACTCGGATGTCTTCGATGCCTTTGTACTCTCAGTCTCGAGAATTCGACGGATATTCGCCGCTGCAGTTAACGCAACTGGGAGTTCATGTACATGCATCGTCATGCGCAATGCCTCCACAATCGACGCAGGTAACTTCACTATTACAAAAAATCTGATGTGTTGCAGTCACATGACTTTGTCTACTCTTGTACACACTATTTGTACAAATTCTTATTCCTGTATCTTCGTGTTAGTTATACATATTTGTACAACTTATCTTATTGCTTATTTCCTTGTAGGTGCAAGGGGAATCTTAGAATACAGTAGGCTTTGTACGAGTCAAATGTTTTAAAGCTTTGAGATTCTGTTGTCTTTGCACACTTAACATATAAAAAATGAACAACGATGATCCATTTCACGAAAGTTCTAAGTTTTCCGAAACTCACACACATCACAAGAAATATCTCCGAAATGGTTCACCCTACAAGAAAATTTATTCAGACATAAATTGTGTATTTTAGCAAGATCTACATTTCTTGTATAGCACGATTTGATCTATCTCTAACGGTTTACCAGTTATGCAAAAGTCGTCCAGAGTAACTACGACTACAAGGGATATAGCCAGAAAATTCAAGATATACATTTCATTTGTCATAAAAACATCTCAAACATGACATTTTAATCAAAATCGTTAAGAGCCATTTTCAATAAAATCAAAACTTTCGAAAAATTTTCCATGTAAAGGGTAGTTTATGCTGGGGATATTTTCTTCAAAATCTTCGTGTTGCATCCTTGAAAGACATTAAACTTAAATACCAACTTTGGTTTTTAACCGACTTTTCGTTTTTGAGTTATGCTGTCCACAGACTGACACAAGGACACACATACGGACCTTTTTCTAAAAATGTGTTTTTTTATTCAGGGGGCCTCAAAACATATATTTCCGGTGAAATCTTGACATCGAATTTTTGGGTGGAACACAATACTTCCCCTACTTACCAGTAGAGAAAGTAAAACTGCTAGTGTGCCCACAGCGTTGACACTTGCAACATCGGAGCGGATTCGGTATATATGGCCTAACTTCAATGGCCTCATACCCTGCGTCGGTCTGAGTGACTCAGTTGGTTAGACTCCGGCCTACTGATCCCAAAGTCGTGGGTTCAAGTCCGGCCCAGACCGACTGTTTTTAAGTGTGCTTAAAAACGACTGTTCCATGTCATTTACTGGCGTTTAAAAGAACTCCTGCGGGACGAAATCCCGGCGACGCTGTTGAGATCCTGGTAATTGTAGGCGTCGTTAAACAGTGAAATAATTTAATTTCTCATACCCGGCTTTATTTCTTTGTGGGAGGTCCACCGGATCAAAGGTAAGGAACAGGTACTTGTGGGTAATATGTTACTCACGCACTTTCCAGTGAACTCGATACACAGATGTCACACCTTGTTCTAAATTCTCCTGAATCTCCTCATTGGACATACTGTCCGAAGCCCGTGTGCTTATCACACCACGCGAGGAGTTGAAAGTCCTGTGGATGTCAACTTGAACCAGATAGCTGGCTAACAAATTCGCATTTAATATCTTGGTTGCCTGGGTCCCTGAAATAGCTTCGGCCAGTAGCGTGCCATTTCGCGATCTACGGCAGCTTTCCATTGGGCCAGCTACTTTGTCAAGACCTTTCTTGATTACTAATAGATTAACTGAAGTAAATTTCCATCCTTCCGCTGTTCTAGAAATTACTAAGTAGCGAGAACCTGTTTCCTCAGCTGCTTCCCTTACAATAACCTTCGCATAATGTTTTTTTTCCTTCCGTTTCTTTTGCCATGGCGCATTAATCAACTTTTTCAAATGTCTCCGGTGGCATGTCCACTTCCTGGGCGCCCCCCAGCGTAGGCGAGACCTTCCCACCCTCGGGTCTCACCTCCCAGTGTATAGACAGAGGGACCCAGCATCAGCTCCGTACTTTCTGGAGTGCATCAGCTTGTGCAAATGCACCAAGTAAGTGCATAACAGAGGGAGCTCTACACTGCAATTAGATATACACAGGGTCGCAACTAGAGTTGCTTGTTTATCTATTTATTCAGTCAGCCAGTCACTCATTTGCTTATTTATTGTCTTAGACGTTACAGAACCCGTTTGACATTGTCAGTGTGGTACGACTGTTATAACAAGGTTTTTCAAATGCCCGTTCTCGGGACTAACCTTTATCAGCGGATCAACACAGGTCTTACATGATAACCAGGGGCTGGGAATTAAATGGTTATCCAGTCAAAACTTGCGTTTCTCACCCATGAAATACCCGCGCAAAAGGTAAATAGTTAAACTACATTAAGCGAGCGAAGGCGCTATGGCGTCCTCCGTACTCTGCACGGTTATGGTTTACGCTGTCATATAGCTGTATTCGTTTTTAACTTTTTAGAACATCGCCGCTTTCGTGTGCGAATTGGAAACACTCACACAAGAGAGGATCCAAGGGGTCGATTCTGAGTGTGACGCATTTCGCCGCTCGCTAGCGTTGTTCATAGTGGAATATCGATTCACTGTATGAAAGCGGAGGGGTAATAAATCGCAAAGTCGTCAAAATACAATCAAACGTTTAAAGGTAATTACGTTTTCCTCCGTAGGATGTGAACCGAAAACACACAGAGCACGCTTAAGTGCTTTGAAACATAAAATTTAAAATCCAAAAACCTGCTTTAATTTTAAATTAAACTGATAACCACATAGTGGAAAGTAAAAACCATAAAAACCATAATCACCTCCCTGGCTGTAAATGAAAATGACACCTTGACATGTCTTCTTAGTCCTGAGGGCTAGGGAGTCTTTATTTTTCCAACCTCTCCATTTCTCTAATTTCTCTATAAAACCTTAACTAATAGCATCGGGGTCGGAAGAGAACAAGAGATGACCAAGGCAAGGTCAGACAGAAAAGTTACAGTGAGGAGCAAAACACCAGTAAGTGGAAGTAATATTCTGCTCAGCTTGGGTACCTTGTGGTTGCCATTCACATATCCCCTAGAAGGAGACCCCTGAGTACACAACAAATATATAAAATAGTATCACCTCATTCATTATGTATATCTAGTTTATAAGTACCCTACATTTTCCTATGGGCACAGAAATTTGCCTTCAAACATGTCAAACAGCATTATGTGGAAAAAAATTACATACTTTACCAGCAAAAATCAAACATGCATTTGTTACTTTCCCCTTATGCCCAGAGAGGCTATGTCAGGTGCACAATAATTACAACAATTCTCATCCAGAGTAGCTTCTAATTCTCCTTTCAGATGAATTGATATGTTATAACATTAATGTGCTAAGATGGTGTACTAGGTCTTTTTTCCCATGTAAAAATATTATCTGAATTAGCAACAATTTAATTTTATAATATAGAATAACTCAAAATCACATTGTTTGGAGCTTTGTCCACCTAGACTGTACAAACTGCACCCTGTGCTCTGAGGGGAACAAAGGAACCAATGTAGAAACTTACTATCTGAAAGAATCCATTTTGCTGACATTTATGTATGTACCTTACAAGTGCTACAGCAAGCACATGGCTAATTACAACCATTTATTGCTTTCTCCGCTATTACTTATATATAGAAAAGTCTGTGTGTCCGTGGACAGCATAACTCAAAAACAAACTTTTATTTGTTTACAAGGTGGATTATGATAATAGATGCATGGAAATATACATCTGACCTTCAATGTAATCAGGTATAGTCCAACCAAGCAATGGAGAAAGGATTTAGATGCAGAGAAGTTGTTTGATTTATGAATACAAAACTGGTTATAGTGAAGTATAATCAGAATATATAAGTCAGTAAAGCATTTTGGCAAATTAAGACTGAAAAGTTGGAGATTTTGTGGCAATGGCATGGAAGAGTAAAGAAATAAACTGGGTTCTTCTGTGCCAATAACCTGGCAGGTATAGCATACTGGGCTTGTAAACAAGGATCTTAGAATATTAAACTTACATAATAACAGCTAATAGATCCGTTCTTATAAACCACGAGGACTGATGATAATAATGAACAGACATATGTTAAAGAGCTGAGGGACAGCTTAGGATTATACGTATTTATGCTAACAAGCTTACTGCTGGGGTTTTTATACACATGAGCTGTATGTGGGCAATGTGTAAGAGATGGAATCAGGAATGAAAAATTCAATGACATAGCCGGGATTTCAACCATGCATCTTCCACTTCATGAGCGGCTGCTTTAACCACTAAGCTACCATGGCCAACTTGCCAGTACAACATTAAATTCCCTAGCTGATTTGTACTTTTTCCGGGCTAGACCACAAGGGAATCTCACATCAGAGATCAATACCCGAAAGGTGACTTACAATTGTAAGTACTTTATGTACCAGGTTTAAGAACCTTTAGATGGTATAGTGAACACAGTTTATAGACAGTCACCAAGAGTTCAAAATGGCCGACATTACACTATACAGCTGACAAAAGAATCACAAAAAGCAGTTCTGCCAATGTACATAATATAGGCATTTCTTTAAGAGGTAGAACTGGAACTTAAAAATTGAATGCCACAACTGGGATTTGAACCACAGACCTTCCGCTTGCCGGGCGGACGCTCTAACCACTGAGCTATTGTGACAAACTGCCAGAACGGCATTAAATTCTCAAGCCAGTTCATATTTCTCCTGGTAAACCACAAAGGCAGTCTCACATCAGAAACAATTACCCCAATGGTGACTTACTATTGTAAGTACTTTATATCCCAGGATTAAATAACCTTCACATGGTAATTATTATTTATTTATGCCAACAAACTACTGTTGGTGTTTTTAAACACACAAGCCGTGTGTGGGCAAAGTTTAAGAGGTAGAACTGGAACTTAAAAATTCAATGCAACTGGGATTTGAACCACAGATTAAACATTTGGAGTGGAACAGTAGTGGAACTAGACAAGTCAATATTTGGGTGTGGAAAATACCAATGTGGTGTACGTTGAAGAGCAATGTGTGTTTGGCAGTTTACAACGTGAGGACTGCTCCAACTTCTTCCTTGTACTGGTTGAAGCCAGGGACAGGGAAACACTACTGGTCTTGATCTAAAAATGGAATTTACCTGGCATAACAATAGTATCTAAATGCTGGAAGTCACATGATACAGTTCAGGATAAAAGCTTCTAGTACCACAGAGTAAACCATTCCACCAAATTTTAAACTACTGTCACAATTGGCAAACTGCAGCAACAGTACATGCGACAACTGATAGGAAAACATTTTCCTACACTCACCAACACGACTAAAAATAAATGAAGTGCTGTAAGTACTCCATCCCTATCTTTGGAAGAAGAAAGGTGCAATTTACAGGTTACTTAGCAGGATATGTATTTAAACATACTGTAACAAAACCATAATAATGCAAAATCTCATTATTTTTTCGAATACTTTATTTTCCTGTAAATTTTACAACAAATGCACAATTTCATTCTCGTTGCTAACACAGGTTATAGTCTCCTCCACTATTACAATTCATAGTTGTTCTTCTGATAATCTTTCTCAGTCTTTCACCAGTATCACTGTCTCTTATATGTTTACTATTATGATATAATCACTTGGTGACATATACATACTCACTAACAGGTTGGCCAATTCACTTTTGTAACTAAAACTAACTGTGCACGATGACTTAAACAACTACTCAAATTGACACCTACTCTATCATTCACTCAACTCCAGCTCTAAAACTGACTGAACTGCTCACTGCCTGTCCTACTTATGCTGGAGCTAGCATGACATTATCTCCTCTGAGTTCTTTCCATGCACAATGACTCAGCAAAGAAGCTTCTAGAGCTTACTGGTGTATATTATATTATGTATTTTATTGAACTAATGATTTGTGGGTTGTCAAATTGACAAAGTAAACAAAAAGACAAATAGCAATATTATGACGTCATTAGACAAACATTGGTGTTTAGGTTTAACAGGTAATGATTTAACAACATGATAGAATTAATAATGATATAATTTTACGGAATTAAAACATGTTTTAAATACAGATTATAAAACAAAAAGTATCCTGTTGCACTTTTAAGGTCCAATAAGCGTGATCTAAGGATGTTTACAGAGCCACATATAGTGGCATTAACGATTTTCCTTGTGTTGGTGTTCGACCACATACACACAGTAGCTAGTTGCCCTGTAGTCTTGGACTTCCTTTATTTTACCACTATTATTACGGTCAGGTACACACACAACCGCTCGCCCTACCCAAGGTCACCTGGTCTCCTCTCATCTGTATGTTGTTGAACAACCTAATGTCACAATACATTTCCATGAAGCAAAGATTACACTATTTCCTAAAAACTAACCACCACAAATTTGAAGTCATGTGTTCTTCAAACCTTGTTCGCTATATTTCTTTTGAGAAATTTCAAAACAGGTACTCGTAAAACAACACAATGCAAAATTAGTGTTACAACTGAGTTTCATACGTCATTTATTATTTTTTAAGTCTAATGCAAATTATCCATAGTACTAATAATGAAATGGAATGGTAGTACTTTGTCCTGTACCTGGATTAAAAGTTTTACATGAAATGTTTAAGATTGGACGTACACTTCCACTGCTCAAAATTTTCAAAGCTTTTTAACAGCAAAATAAGTGTTACACTTGGTTCATATCTGAATTATTAATAAAGATAATAATGGGAAACAAACATGTTGTGTTGTGTGCTTGGATTAAAACTATGTGAAACACTTAAAATGGGTCATTTGACTTCCATTGTTCACTACTTTTTAAAGTTTTATGCAGAAACAATAGCAAACAGTGAAATCACTATTCTACTTGTTTTCATAGATGAATTACTCATATTCTTATAGGTTAAATGTATAGTGTTATGCTTTCTGCTGGCACTAAAAGAATACCAAAACTGGTGTTAGGTCAACTATTGTACAGCCATTGGATCTCCGGCTCTGACATTTCTCAAGGCCTCATGATGCTGTGTTGCTAGTTCTTTAGTGGGAATTTCAGACAGGGTACTTGAAACATTTCATACATCTGCAGAATTGCATTGCTACTTCATAAATTTACGTGGATAGTATGCATATAAATAGTCAAATATGGAGACAATTGTTATACTGTTTACCTACCAAAAAAAAAAAGCACCACAAACACCAAAGCAATCGAAATCATGTGGCCCTTGTAAAGTGGAGTTGGCAACACGGTGCTACATTTGGAGGCCACGCACAGCAGTGAGACAGCTGATTGGTGCTAGCAGAAAGTTTTAACATCTGGTGCATTACTCACTTCCATTATTGCCAAAAGTTACAGCTACTACCCAAAACAGATGTAAAGGTATTTGAACACAATAGTGGTGCTACAAAGATATTGCATGGAAATAAAACCGAAACAGTATTTTAATGTTTTAAACTTAATAAATGTCATATGGGCTTGTGTGTTTAAAAACACCAACAGTAAGTTTGTTGGCATAAATAAATAATAAATGTCATATACTTTCATTGTTAAGATAATTTTAAGAATCCACTTCCCGAAACTCATTATTATACGTTGGCAACGTTAACCTTCCCCCCTCCAACTCATACAGCTATTAAACGTCAGAGCCAGAAATCTACTGGCCATACAATAACAATCTTCAATCGCCCAATACATTCTGTCTTGCTCTGTTTTTCCTTCCTGGATTAAAATTTGACATTAAATGTTTAAGATTGGATAGTGACTTCCATTGCTCAAAATATTCAAAGCTTTACACAGAAATAACATTATTATAAGTGTAATATTTGTTTCATATCTGAATTATGAATAATGATAATAGTGAAACAACTATATGTTGTGTGCTTGAATTGAAACTATGTGAACACTTAAGATAGGTAATTTGACTTGCATTGCTCACAACTGTTAAAAGTTTTATGCAGAAACAGTAGTAATCATTGAAATCACTATTATACTTGTTCCCTTAGGTGAATTACCCATATTCTTATAGGTTAAATACAAAGTGTTTTACTTTCTGCTTGTACTAAAACATTAAAAAACCAAAATTGATGTTATGTGTACTAAGGCAATCTTCAATCATGGAATGGATTCCCTCTCACTCTGTTTTTCCCCCAAATGTCGGCAGCTCTTTTAAACAGCTGAGCCACAAACTTCCCTCTACCACCCTCAAGAGCAGGTCTGTGTTTCAAGTATATAACACTTACCAATAACCGAATAACTAAGGACCAAAATGTACTTGGAAATGGTGAAATTTCGGTATTCAAAAGACCAAAAGCTGCAGTTTGTTGTGACACTCCCCCACTCCTGAAGTATAGATGCATAATAGAAGAGGCATGCCCATTTGCACAACAGGAAGGGTGGGGATCAGTGCATTCCTCACTCTCACAGTGATAACTACACCATAATTGTTTATAATATATAAACATACACCACCTGTGTATGTGACTGCCAGAGTTCTGACATCACTCGCTTGTTCCCCACCACTCATCACTTCTCCTTAATTTCTCCTCTATCACGCATGTCGAGTGTCAGGACGTTCTGGACAAACTGTACACTGGCGCAAATTGTAGCGAGTTTTCTTTCTACGGAGTTCCCTGTCTGACAAGTAGAACCCGCCATAATAGGTACACCTCTGCAGCAAGATTATTGCTTCCTCTACTTTCGCTAGATTTTGTTGAACTTTAAACCGTTTTTGTACTCCTATATTTATGTTACGTAAGTTAATATTGAGCAATTCCAGTGTTATGGGTGGGACACTTGCACAATTATTTTTACACCTTATGTTTAAAAAATAATAGAAATGTTAATGTAAATTATTGTTTTGAGCAACCAGATGATCCCTTTAATACAAACTCAATGGGCTGACATATATATTAAATTGTGTGATACATAGTTAATAAAATGAATGTTACGGGTGGGACAAGCATCTGACATAGAATATAACAATGTCAACTTCACATACTTAATTCTGCTTTGCTAGTATCATATTTGAGCCAAACTACATACAAACAAAATTGGCATTATTGTATTAATAAATTGAGAATATGAGAATGAAATTTACAAATTTTAGTAGTTAGCTCCACTATTTAAGCACTCTTGTAGGGTTATGGGTGGGACAAATTGTCTGACGCATATTTTTATGTAATTGTGTTACACATTCCTATTAAATAGTGTGAAAATTAACTATTTAGATTAAACTACATCACTAAATAAAATACACTTGCAGTTTATAGCAAGAAAGATAAAGAATGGTTTAATTGAAAGAGAAGTGTCCCCTATTGTTCACTAGTCTTGGAACACATAACTTTCTCCTCACTACAGATCTATCTTCTGTTGACTCGTCTTTCACTGCAGGCCATATCCAAAATTTGCCACTTCTTTCAATGTAAATTAAAGTGGCATTTTCAGCATCTATGTTCTTAACTTCTGCCACGTAAGTCTGAGTCACAATAGATTTTTTCCCCATGACAGGAAGAACTTCAACAAAATCTCCAACACAGATGTTCAGCATATCTTCTACAAGTTGTGCTGATTCTGGCAAGGTTACGATTGTGTGTAGCTCTGATTTTGCTGTTGCTCCAAATTTGAGCATACCTTCTCTTACACTAACAAAATAATGGGAGGACTGCAATCTGGGAATCAGGCAGACTCCAGAAAACCTTGGTTCCAATATTTCAACATTTGCTGCAACTGCATGCTTAGGAACATACAGCACTTCAGTTGAATTCATACACTGTATAGCACAAACAGTAAAGTCCTCGGCAGTTTGTACAGTAAAGCGCTTGGCTTTCACCCTGTTCCAGACAGCTCACTTTAATGACCCACCCACGCCATCTACAGCACCCTTGCCATGTGACGTGACAAAAAAGCTCTAATCTACCAGCGTGATCTGTACTGCTTTTGCAAGAAATGTCATGTTTGTGAGTGTGAATTTATTTTTAAAATGCCCAGCACATCCATCAGAAAATATATGTAGCTGCTTAATCTGAGGATGCTTCATTTTTAATCTTTTAATGATTTCTAATAAGAATGTCCAAACTGCATGCTTTCCATGATTAAACTCATCACTCACCACTGCTACAGATTCAGGGCCAGTCTGACACCATGCCACTGCTGTAAAAATGATAATTTGGTCATGCGACCAATGGGTGCTCTGAATTTCATCCTGTGACATTGTGGAGTATAATGACAACAATTTGTACTGTCCCACCCATAACACATAAATTTAATGTTTACCATAACACAACCTTCCCATAAGTATAATAGCTGTGTAGTACATATAAAATAGCTTACTTTCACAGTATTTTCATTTACAATCAGGCAAACTACTTCTGATAAAGAAAACTTAATGATGTTTTAGTGTTACGGGTGGGACAGTTTACATTGAAATAGTAAGGATGTTATTTTAAAACAATACACACCTAAAATGAACTTCTGGTGTGCAGATCTCCTTTTTCTGAATTCACTTCTTAAATCTCCAAAGTTTGTGCACTCAAATATGACTCCTTATAGAATAGACAACCTTGCCAACAAAACACTTTTCCAGTGTTCATTTCAAGACCCCACATGGAAGTTTTAATAGTAAAATTTACCTCCTCTACAGTAAAAACTTGGTGAATTAAAGCACTGCACAGTAAAATATAGGCTTTCAGCTTTATGTTGACATCATTAAAAATACTGTGTGTCAATAATAGAATTTTCAGCTTCATGTCTCTGTTTTCCTGGAATTGCTCTATTCCATATTTGCTTAAAACACTTCACATTGACGTTTGCGCACATTTAACACTATATTAAACCAATTTGTTGCACAAGTATTAATAATACACTTTTAGGAACAATAATTCAAGCTCATAATAATTGTATTTATACATCTATATGTCTGTAATATCCATTTAGTTGGTGCAAGGTGTACAGTTTTCAGAAACGAAAGACATGGCGGGAACGCACTGTATCTCCATCTAACCAGGTTTGACAAAATGTTCTTTGGGTGGTTCTAGTTCAACAGGGCAATATAATGTTCTATAACAATATTAATGTACTCTTCTAAATTCAATTTCTCATATTCCTCAATACAACGCTTGATCATTAAAAATTTTTCTCATTCATACCTACAAGAAATAGAAACAAATGCCAAAGATAAAAAATGGATTACACTACTTTCCAACCCAGATATAATCCCCCAGAGACCAAGGAAAACAGCGGTTGCAGCCTTCCGGCTACTGACAAATCACGACTGCTTAGCAAGTCATCTCTACAGAATAGGTATCTCAGCCTCACCAATATGTGTCCTGTGTAACGATCCAGCAGAAATGAATGAAGAACACTTGAAGACCTGTGAAGCATTATGATCAGAAGAAACTACAGTTCAAAAGTATTGGAAGGCACGAATGCTAATGGCTTCATTGCCAGATGCAAGGCGCTAGAAAACAACAACAACATATTAATGTACTCAGGTTATTTATGTAGTAGTCAACACTCGCCAACATAGGTATTTGTGAAGAAAATTCGATTTTAGCCAATACGCATTTGCAGATTACAGTACAATAAATGGGGTGGGTAAAACTGTAGATGAGCGGCGTCACGTGGTTCATTGACAGTTGAAGTCTGTCACGGACATACAGCGGAAGAACATAGCGCTGCAACGCAAAAATATCTCTTGCCAGCCTGACATTGTACAACTCACTAAAAGGCGACAATATCATTTTCTCAGTCCAATTTTTCATTTTCAAAGGTATGTAGATTAGGGATTAAAGCCACAACGGCACGGCACGAGAACTTACGTCACATCACTTAATTACAAAACAATAATAACTCAAAGAATAAGAACAACATAATCCGTGGATTTGGTACTTTCGGCGTTGGCGACATATATGTCACCAACGTGTTGAACAGGTAGCTGATAACACCATTCTTCAGTCACAACCTACTAGTGTTCTGTGGTCACAACACAGCTGCCTGTCGACCACGTGACGCCGCTATTCTACAGAATAACCCAACAAATGATCTTATAGTGGGTACGCTTTAACAAATCAAGTGGTAACATTGAAAAGTAGCTAATAAGAATAAACCAAGAAAGTACACACGGAACAGTATGGTTTCATGGATACAATATTAGAACCGTGATCAAATGTTTCCATCTGTAAAACAGATATTGCTGTAAACGTGTATACCGGTGGACATTACCATTTAGATATCACACAACATCCGAAGTTAAATATCACAGCAAACTTGTGATTAAATCAGATGAAAGTATAACAATTTTACTTATATTAATGTAGCAATACCTTCGAACACAGTCTCTTGGCACAATTAACTGTTGTTTGGAAATTGAATATAACACGAACACCGGGACAAATATGTCAGCACACGCAACGTAAGGCAGCCAACTCATGAGAAATAAAATTAGTGGCATTACAACATGAGTTTAGATTATACTAAATTAGACTAGGAAACACTCTACAAGCTGCACTACATCAGAGTATGAGTTCTGAATATTTAATTTTACCCATATAAAAGTGACGCATGCCTTTCTTTTCTTACACTTTCTTCGGAAAACCGAAGATATCTCATATATTGGCTGCACTACGTTACACGACTCTCGATGTTTGTATTGGTATTGATGCGCTTCCTCTGTTGTATTCAATTCGCTTGATTTCGAAACAACGGTGAGGTGTGCTAAGAAAATGGTTGTAAGATATTTCAACATTATTGTAAGTAAAGTGTAGTGTTATGGTCTCATTTAATCACGAATTAAGATATGGTGATGATTTAATAGTGGGCTGTTGATAATCAAGTGCACAAAGGCATGCTAGCGTTTCCAACCTCCTAACACAAACTGGCTGGTGAGGATTGTGTATGTGCTAAAACGCTTCACTTATATCACGCACATGTAGCATTATATTGCACCAGTAATACACGTAACTCACAATATTGCACACTCAGTATTTGGTAGTTACCGTTAAATATACGTTATGTTGTATGTTGTTTATGAATGTATATGCCTCAAACAAAACTATTTAACTGAGGTCACTTAGAACGGAGGATGTGCAGACTAATGATGCAACATCCCGTTCTTAAACCACTACTTATTAACTCAGGATAATTCTCTGCCTACTCAGCATATCAATGTAAATAGTTCCAGCAAAGTAGCGTTTTTCGTGCATACACAATATTTGGATTGCATATTGGAAAAAACACCTAGCATTGTGTGTAGTATACTTGTAGCATTATATGGTGCTAGTTTATTGCATAACTTGTAGGTAGGTATCTAATGCTCTGCGTATAGCAATAAAGTCATTGGTAGTCTGGCATTCCAGTATTTTTAAATTATGTCATATTCAGAGGAAACAGCAAGGCAGGACCTAAGATGTACACTGTCCATGATTTCATTGGATTCACACAGGGTGCAAAGTGGAGATTTTAAGATGTTTATTCTAGGGAGATGATGCGGCAGCCAGTCGTGGCCAGTAATTCTGAAGAGGGCTACTGCTGATATTCTTGGAACACAAGTGATGAGAGTTGGTTCATCGTTCAGGGACTTCCACTTCCTATTATTTGCAACAATTTCTTTTCTGGATATGTTTGAGTTTCTAATCTTTGTTTTTAATGTGATGTTTAATTGAGAGATATGAGATTTTCCTCACTTTAGCTTATAGAATTTGGGATCCTTTCTTCGTTGCTAGTTGGTCAGCTGCCTCATTCCCCATTATTCCACAATGTGATGGGATCCACTGTAGAGCTAATTCTTTGCTGGAGTTCTGTAACTGAGGGAGATAAGTCTGTGACATTCTTTTGTGTCCACTGTTTTTGAATTAAGAATTACTTGGATAGCTGCTTTGGAATCAGTGAGTTTTACTACTCTGCCAAAGTTGCTGGTTGTGAGTGTTAGGTTTTCAAGAGTGCATCTTATTGCTTCTATTTTCACCATCACCATCAAAATTTATAGTAAATGCTCCGACATGGTTGTAGAATGAGAATAATGAACATGTTCTGTCATCTCCTGCACCACTTGCAAAATTTGTCATAGATTTGTTACGGGGTTTTATTAATTAAATGATTACGTAGCAGCGGGAATATAGCAGTAGGAGTAATGTTTTTACTAAAAGGTGGAAAGTTTGTTATAGCAGACGCTACTCTTATCTGCAGGGTCGACGGTCGAAGAATGGAATGCAAAAGCCAACGTTCTTTTATCACAAACACATTTATTCGTTATTTACACTTCTTATCACAATTTCAATTAGTTAACAACTTTTAAATTTCGACAGCGTCTACGCTGGTTAAAAGTTTGGGTGTAATTTACATGTTCACACACCATCAGCAGTTATACGTCCTCCCACTTTGAGCTCGCAGACGCTAATGATAAAAGAGTGCTTGGCGTCTGTGTGACGCAACACCGCCATTCTTATGTATTCATCCGCGCAACAGTTCTCATTGGTTGAACTCAAAGTGACGAGAAGACATTGGATCTTGAATATTGAAAAAAATAAGTCCCTGATACACCCAAATTAAAAGAATTAAAAATTTACACACTCTTACAAAAATATTTACATGAACAACTTTCTATTAGTCAATATTCCGTTTCATATGCCCCTTGTTTTGTTTTTCAAGTTGTCACCTTATTCACAATCTTGAAACACAATACAATACTTCTCCCTACTTCTATGATTCAATCACTTTGTACAATCTTTTTTTTTTTTCAGTCTTCTTCACTGTTTGTCTTTGTCCTTCGTTTTGACATGATACAACATGTCTTTATAAATTTCACATATTCGATTACTACACAATGCATTCAGTTATTATACAATACATATCCAGTTATTGTACAACACATTTAGTTATTACACAATATGTCCAATTATTACACAATACATATTTAGTCATTGTACAATATACCCAGTTATCATATCATATATGTTGTTATTATACAATACACCTTCAGTCATTATACAATACATATTCAGTTATTGTACAACACATTTGATTACTACACAACATGTCCAATTATTACACAATACATATTCAGTTATTGTATATTATCCTGCTATCACATCACATATGTTCTGTTATTATGCAATACATATTCAGTTATTACACAATACACATTCAGTTTTGGCATAAAGCATTTAGTTATTACTCAACATATTCAGTTATTACACAATATATCCAGTTATCATACAATACATATTCAGTTATTGTACAACACATATTCAGTTCTTATACAACACATACTCAGTTATTGTACATTTGACATTGACACAAATATAATTTAAGTGTTTCATGTGTTTTTTGACTTGTATTCATTGCTATGAGGAGAGAAAAACAGGATACAAATTTTGAGCTAATGATTATGATCATATTTATGGCAATATTTTATTCAGTTCTTTGCCTTCTTTGTCTTATAAGCTTATGTATAGGCAGGTTGTTGAGTCGGTTCTTAAACTCTGATGTTACTTATGATACTAATTTTCTTAATTGGGTTATTATTCATTGTTGTTTGGTTCAACATTTCTTCGAGCTTAGCATTGGCTATATTCATCTTAATTCATGGGCATTGTTTTTCTGATTATGGTTTTCCTCACTTCACTAATTGTCATTTCTTTGTCTCTTATTTTTATAAGAGAAAACTTCTATACTTACAACTATTCTGTAATTGTATTATTTTTCCTCTCAATTTACCCTCGACATCTTTGTGTCGAAATATTATATCTTTTTCATCATAATTGATTCATTTTTATTTTTGTTCCTGACATCCTTATGTCAAAAACATATAATCTTTCGTCGCTATGATTCATTTCGTTAATGACAATCAGTGTCCTCATCTGTCTTTGTTGACAATGCTCTTTGTGGTCGATATAGCCAATGACTATGTTGATTTTCTTCCCTGTTGTAATCCTATTCTGAACATAATTTTCTATAAGTAACCCATCAAAAATTGTTATCTTCTTTCATCTCTATTATTCCTGCCTTACACATTTGTTGACAAAGACTATTTGGTCCTTTCTTTGTATGGCTTCAATTTATTTTTATGGTATCTTCCTACCAACTTGCCATTTGTATTCTGTAGCTCATACGAGTGGTCACCCAGCTGTTTTGTTATGACCAGTGGTTCCATCTTTCTCTTCGTGTAGCCATCATGGTGTCGATGTCAATTGTAAGTTGCTGAGATATTGTTGTTTGTCATTCACTCGGTTGGGACTAACTTAGTTGTCATAATTTCCCTGGGTGTTGGTGGTGGTGGTTGTTTCTGTATTTTGTGCAGCATCTGCCCTATTTGGCACATTTTCATCTACTTCCTGCTGTCTTACGTTGTCAGTGTACCATTGGTCTCTGCCCCTTTGGCGTGAACCTCTGTCATGTGACGGTCTGTGGTTGTTCAAGTGTTCCCTACTGAATCATATGTGATTCACTTGATGGGTATGGTCTCCTGGTCTTCCACGATCATATCTATGCGTTCTGTATCTTGATTCACCATTCGGTATTGTGTCGTGGTACCGCTGTCTTGTGTTCTCCATCCTCTCGCCATGATTATGTGGTTGTGGGAAATGGTGTGCCCCTCTCCCCCTTTCATGGGTACTCCTAGTATTTCTATGTTCTCCCTCACTCTGGTTGTTCGTAGTCGTGTTCCGGTTTAGGATGGGTGAGTTTGGGTGACCGTTCCTATGTCTATGCTCATTAGGCCGACCATTTTGTGTTTCGAAGGCTGTCAGCAGTTCTATCATATCTGCAAAATCTACTGGCCTCGCAACAATTAATCCTGTTCTCACTGTGTCTGGGAAATGTCTTGTTATACTGGTAATTAGTTCTGCCTCCGACAAGTTGGGGTCTAATAGCTTTCCTTTGTTGGCTACTTTCATAAAATAATCGACTAACGACAACCCTTTGGTTGGATCGTATCTACCTGTCGCTAGCTCTACCCTAGTTTGGTTTTGTTTAGCTGGGCCCCAATACCTTGACAGGAATAAATTTCTGAATGAGCTATAAGACTCATGACCAGCTAGTGTTAACCTGAGCCATTCTAATGCCTTGTTTTTTAAGCTTTTCTTAACTATCATCATCCTAAGCTCGTTTGGTATCCTTTTCACTTTAAAGTATTCTTCCATCTCTTTAACAAAGAGTTTTGGATCGTCTCCCTTCTCCTCGTCAAATGTAGGTGGTGTGATTTCATGTAATATGCTGTTGGTGTAACATGTGTTATGTGTTGTGTCATTGTTTGGTTGTGAACCTCTTTCTCTGTATGGTGAGTCAACATTTTGTACATTACTCAAGTAACTCTCATCTTGTACATTACTTACATCTAAATCATCTTGTCTTTGTAATGCCTTCACAACATCATTTACGTTAGCCAAACTTTCTTTCCCTTTTTGCATTTCTTCACAGATTGATTTTAAATCATTCTTTACTTCTAAGTGGCTTTGTTTCATATCATTTATAGCATCCTGTTGTGAAAGCATCACATCATTCATTGTCTTAATTTTAGGAATTACAATTTGTTCTACAGTTTCATTAATAATGTCTTTCTTTACTACCTCAATCTCTTTCCTTAATTCCTCAGTTATTTCTGCTTTTACATTTGTTATCTTACAGTCTACACTTGTATTACATTCTGTTATTTCATCCCTACATCTAGCAATTTCTCCTTCTAACACAATTTTATTCTCTCTCATCTCTGATTCTATCTTTCCCATCCTATCTCCTACAATTTCTATCCTAGCTTCTAAGGCTTCCTTTGTTTCATTTAAGTTTTTGTGAACTAATTTTAAATTAGTTTCCATTACTTTCATATTTTCTTTACACTCCTGTCTTCCTAATTCTATTTTCTGTTCTAAGTTCTGTCTACCTAATTCCATTTTCTATTCTAAGCCTTTTCTCACTTCCTCCATTTTCTGTTCTATTTCTTTTTTATTCTGTTCCAGTTTCTGACCTAAACTTTGTTCTATGTCCTGTCTCAATTCTATGTTATTTTGTTCCATTTTCTGACCTAATTCTTTTTTATTATTTTCCAAGTCCTCTCTCACTCCCTCTATTTTCTGACTTATACTCTGACTTAAACTTTGTTCCAGTCTTTCAAACATCATCATCATTAACCTTTGGTCTTTGCTTATTTCCGCCTGTTCCTCCCCTTCTAATTCTATGTGATAACTAGGCCTATCTGCCCCTTCCCCCACTCCTGGTTCTATCTCTTTTCGCAACATTTTAATTCCTTTATCTAATTCACTTAATGTTGAAAGTCCCAATATTTTTCCACTTCTCAAAAACATGTACAATGGAAATAAAATGTATAAAGAAACAAAAAATTTTGATCCTACTTTCTTTTCTGTTGGTTCTTCGTCCAGTTATTTACGTCTCCTGGGTAGTTGGCTTCGCTAGATGATCTCCGGTGTTTTTCCCACGTTGATTCTCCGTGTATCGATGTTTTGTTGATATCAGACGATGGTCTAATGGCGTCTTTCTCCTGCACGATGAGATAGCGTCATTCGATGTTAACACTTTGTTCTCGTAATTTTGCATTCCATTCTAAATTCGCGCTCCACGTTGGGCAAGCCATTTGTGGCGGGGGTTTTTTTTTTGATTAATTACTTAGCAGCGGGAATATAGCAGTAGGAGTAATGTTTTTACTAAAAGGTGGAAAGTTTGTTATAGCAGACGCTACTCTTATCTGCAGGGTCGACGGTCGAAGAATGGAATGCAAAAGCCAACGTTCTTTTATCACAAACACATTTATTCGTTATTTACACTTCTTATCACAATTTCAATTAGTTAACAACTTTTAAATTTCGACAGCGTCTACGCTGGTTAAAAGTTTGGGTGTAATTTACATGTTCACACACCATCAGCAGTTATACGTCCTCCCACTTTGAGCTCGCAGACGCTAATGATAAAAGAGTGCTTGGCGTCTGTGTGACGCAACACCGCCATTCTTATGTATTCATCCGCGCAACAGTTCTCATTGGTTGAACTCAAAGTGACGAGAAGACATTGGATCTTGAATATTGAAAAAAATAAGTCCCTGATACACCCAAATTAAAAGAATTAAAAATTTACACACTCTTACAAAAATATTTACATGAACAACTTTCTATTAGTCAATATTCCGTTTCAGATTCGTCTGTGTATATACTAGAGGCCTTCACGGGCCAACATTCTTAGGTTCTGCCCAGCCTGGAGTCTATCAAGCCCGAGCCCAAGAAGAGGTTATAGTGCCCGGGGCCGTGCCCAGCCCAATTATTTAATTTTACTATGATTATTATTATTATTCTCATTATTATTATCATCATCATTATTATTAGTATTACTATTATTGTTGTTATTATTATTATTATTGTTGTTATCGTTATTGTTGTTATTACCATTATTATTATTAGTATTATTACTCTTCTTATTCTTATTATTACTTGAAACCTTTCAGCAGAATAATAATACAGAATTCCTAGTAAAGGAATGCTGTGATAAGTGTGCTAGTCTCGGAAAAATATATAATACATTATTTTGTATCTCTTAATTTTCAAACCCGGGCCCGGTCGGAGCCCGGCAAACATTTTTCAAATTAGGCCAGAGCCCGTGCAGACCTCTAGTATATATGCAGTCATGATTCAGGGGGATAATTACTGTGGATGGTTTCCAGGTGCATTTGTTTAAGGTTGGCATTGTTGTTATCAGCTTTCTTGCCAATATTTTCATTTAGTCATACTTTGACATTAGATAGCATGTATTGTTTAAGTGGGTTTTCTTTCAGAGGGAGAGGTTCTCTGTTTGTTGGGATGGTGTTATTCTGTTGCAGTTCTTGGATTTTCTCTATGAATGTTATCTGAGTGCTTAGTTTTCTTCCTGAGGGATTTCTTTTTATCCATTTGCTTTCTGGAAGTCGAAGAAGCTTTTCTTGCTGGAGCAGTGCTTATTCTTGTATTTTTAAGGGTAGTAGGGAGTTGTTGTTGATGGTGCGTATTGCTTCTATTGGTGTTTGTCTTACACCTCCTGTGATGATTCTCATTGCATGATTTTGGATCTTATCTAGCTTTTCCATATTTCCAGATGACGTGATTAGGACTTCATTGCAGTATTGTAAGACAGGCTTGATATATGTGCAATATGTGGTATTGAGTGTGTTTAGAGAACAACCCCATTTAGAGCAGCATAATCTTTTAAGTATATTGAGGTAGTTTATAGATTTTTTGCAGACTTGATCTGTATGTTGTTTCCATGATAGTTTTTTGTCGAAAATAACTCATAGGTATTTTGTTTCATCTGACTTATTAATTTCTTGGCCATTGTAGGTTAGAGTTAGTGATTTCTCTTTCCAACCTAGTGTTAAGAGTTTGTAACTTGTTTTTCTTACGCTGTCATTTAATTATTTTTGCACCAGCTTTGCAGGTTGTAGTGTATTTTGCAAACAGTTTTTCAATACTTCCAATTTGTTGGTTGGTTCTGAGAACTACAGTATGAGATCATCTATGAACAGGACTGACTTGTGGGGCATTTATTGCTGCAGGTAAATCGTTTACATACACATTTAACAGTGTAGTGCTAAGGACTGATCCTTGATGGAGACCAACATGACTTTGTATTTTGATATTATATTGTGGTACTTGGTGGCACAGAATCTTTGTATAGTGAAGCCTGACAACCACCGAAGCATGTCGTGGTGGATTCCAACTTCATGTAACTTCTGTATTAATTTGCAGCACCATACTAATTCATAGGCTTCATATTCATTAGTTGCTCTGATTTTCTTCTAGCTTCATGTTGTTCTCGCTTCATGCTTTCTAATTCTTTGTTCCAAAAAGGTTTGTATTTTCTAACTGTTCCTCTTAGTATTATTGACTTAGCTGATTTTGTTATGCTTCTGCAAAAGACTGTTGAGTTTGTTGACAAATTTAATTTCATTAACTTCTGGTAGTATTTTATCTGCAGATATTTGTCAGTTTTGTGTGAACTGAGTCCAATTTGCTTTCTTGAAGTTCCAGGACAGTTATTGTAGTGTTATTCACAGAGGTGGTATGATGGCTCTGTAAGGATGCTGAGTCATTTATGACTTTTTTTGTGACTTTTTCTCTTATATCTGATGAAATCAATAGTAGATTGGGGTTTGTTCTGGATCCTGAGTGGTGCAGAAATGTAGGCAGGTCATTCTTGTCATACACCACTTCAATAGGATATAAGCTGATAAAGTTCACCACTACTTTTGCTATGGTATTGGTACTGGCATAACTTATAAAAATACACATAATTAGCAATAAATGACACTCAGGATATGATAGTTATACCTATATACATTAGTAATATATCATTATTGTTATTATGGCTTTATTATGATTATTATTATTATTATTATTATTATTATTATTATTATTATTATTATTATTATTATTATTATTATTATTATTATTATTATTATTATTATTATTATTATTATTATTATTATTATTATTATTATTACTATTATTACTATTATTATTATTATTATTATTATTATTATTATTATTATTATTATTATTATTATTATTATTATTATTATGATTATTATTATTATTATTATTGTTATTGTTATTGTCATTGTCATTATTATTGCTGTTGTTATTACTTTTATAATTATTACTGTTCTAAGCTGAGCTTATTCACTGAAGCTAGGGTTATGTGGTGTTTTTGTATTAAAATCCTCCAGCGTTGAGTCATATGGCACGATGAATAAATGAAATGATGCTCAAATGAGCCTGAGGTTCATAGAGCTTTAAGTGACCTGACATTCGTCTTCTCAGGATAAGGGAAAACCAGGGAAAAAACTATCCAGATAAGTCACCCTAAGCGAGATTCAAACTCGCAACCTCTTGGGCATGAGACAGACACGCTACCACTGCACTACAGAGGCGAGCATTATGTGGTATTCTTTAGCTTAAAAAAGCTGTTGAAAAAACATTGTGAAGATCAAATGCCACAAACTTCAAAACCTGAGATCTGCAGGAATAATTGCATCACTAAGGCCTAACAAAGCAGAAGCATCTGTAGCAAAGAACGACTGGAACATTAAATATAAACAAAGTAACCATCACAGCTAACTTTTGGGAAACGCATCTTGACATAGACACAAACTCTGAACTATTAGAACAAGTGAACGAAAATTTGAATTACCTGTCGGAAAGCTTTTAAAAAATTAATTCTAGGATTCTTTCTGGACTGTGAACTCTTGTGGAAATCAGCATTGAAGACTGGCAGCAGTAATTTTGGGAATGGAAAATGTGCTGGCACCATCTCTCGACTGACAGTAAGACAGGCCCCGGGTGTCCTCTGGTAGGAGTGTGTGGAAACTGACAAAAGAGTGTAACTGTTGTTATTCAATGCAGAGTTGTATAAGATTATGATTTAATGCTTACTTCAGGTTATGTGGTACATCATTTAGGCAAGGCTTCTTTCATCACAAAATGAAGGGGCTGTCATGTATCCTAACGTATGCCAATATATTCACTATTAATTTTATTTCTCATAGGTTGGCAGCTCTACATTATGCAGCTCTGTATGCTTGAGCTGTTGTTTCTCTTGTAGTGGAGTTTGAAACAGCAGTCAAATGTGCTAAGAGACTGGCTTAGAAAGTATTTCTTCATTACTGTAAGTAAAATTAAGTGTTTTACTTTCATTTGTTTAATCACAAGTTTGGATAATGTGTTGAAACTAAATGGGAAAGGCCATCTCTTTACTGATTTATACTTACATCTGCCTTAAACACAGAGACATCTAATTATGTTTGTAATATTGAATTAGTGAAAACATACTCTTCCACATTTCATTTACTCTTTATTAACTAGG
Organism: Tenodera sinensis; assembly: GCA_030765045.1. Classification (NCBI taxonomy): domain Eukaryota; kingdom Metazoa; phylum Arthropoda; class Insecta; order Mantodea; family Mantidae; genus Tenodera; species Tenodera sinensis. The sequence continues at coordinate 51,084,834 of CM060974.1, read as the reverse complement.
GGAATGAGGGACAGTGATGATCAGTTAAGAAAAATGCTCTTTTTCTGCCATCTACTGATTTATTTTGAAAGAACAGAGGAATGGACATGTTCCCAGGGTTATCCTGTACATTAGCAGCCAGGGCATTGTCTATCCAGCAGGAGCATTACCAACCGAAAAAATGCACATGCGCTCAAAATACTAAAACTGCGTAACTAAAGAGACGATACATGAATGTGTGATTAAATATTAAGTAGCAGCATATAGTAATAATAATGATAATAACTTGTGTGGAAGTTATGCCATATTTTGGTTTTCTACTCTTGTAGCTCTTTTTGTAGTATTCTGTAGCGGTAAGTAGTGTATTTTACTCTGAAGTTAGTTGCTGATTAATATTTCCTGGCCATGAGCTAATGTGCTCCAAAAACTGTAGCAGAGGAGCAGGAGGGGTTAATACGTCACTCTGATCTCATAACCACTGAGAGCCCTGGGCATCGCAAATGGGGAGGGGCCATAGCTCCCCCCCCCCCCCCCTTTGAAAGTTGGTGAACTTAATGTGCAATCAATTACTAAAACTATTATTTTAATTTTGATATAAGGAACAATTTTTATTTAGCACAAATTAATACGGTTATATGCAACAAATATAAATTTTGACAGTAAAATAATGAATTAATATTATCTGATTACGAAATTCCAACATGTGGTCCCCTTGGAAAAAAAAAGTCTGCAGACGTTCATGCTGAGATCACCAATTAAAGGCAAGCTCCCATATGCCATTTCCATAGCAAAGATATGCAATTGCAGGTTTACAGAAGTAGCATTGAATACCGCATGTTTTCCATTTAGCACAGTGACAGTTCCTTTCCAGAAGTTTTTACTTGACGCTAATAGTATGGTGTTGTGTTGCACTGCAAATCAGTGAGTCGTCAATGTCGCAGCTGGTACATTAGTTTACTTCTTTTGTGTGCACTGTTTGGTTCATGGTGTCGGTATTAGACTCGTGTTTATGAACACAAAATTCAGTGATAATTGTTACATGTAGTGCCTGTATTATGCTTGCGGTATAAACACAAAATTCAGTGATATTTATTATGCATAGTGTTGATAATAATTATTACACTTAGTGTAGGTATTACACCCATGTTTACGAATACAAATTTCAGTGATAATTATTATGTGTATTATATGGCCAGTGGGTCTCCAGCTCTGAGATTTATCAAGGTCTCATGACGCGATGTTGCAAGTTCTTTAACAGGAATTGCAAAGAGGGTAATTTAAATATTTCACACATCTACAGATCATATCGCTACTTCATAAATTTACATGGACAGTATGCATAAACGATCACAAAACAGCAGAATATTCAGACAATTGTTATACCATTTACCTACAGCAAAACACCAGAAGAATTGTTAAACTAGATAATAATAGTATTCATCAAAAGTCAGCAGAAAAGAAAGTTATTGAGGTTGAAATAAATTTGCATTTTAAAAAATTAAATAATATTGAACTTAGTTTATATAACTTACATTTAAAATTAACAAGTATTTTAGGAAACTTAATTTGGGTTAATTTTGAATCAAAATTGTTTGAGTATCTAAATTTTAGCATGAAAAGAAAAACTAATAGGTTAAAAAATAAGTTAAATAGATTGTGCCAAAAACAACAGAAATTGAATATAAATGAACCAAATAATCGAAAAAATAATGTAATTAATTTATCAAATTGTAACTTTAACGAGAAAAAGAAATTTTCTAAACAAAGGTATGAAAACTTGTGTAAGTTTTTCAAAAAACATAGATGATTTTGTTGCAGATATTGAAATTGCCAGTCAAGATTTAAATGACATTAATAAATCTTTGATTAAAGTGAGATGCACTAAAATTTTGAAAGATATAAATAAAAATCATCCTAAAAGTAATTATAATAATCAGGTTATTAAATCATTGAAAGAAAAGGATCTAATTTATACTAAAGCCGACAAAGGAAACAAAATTGTAATTTTAGATCAAGCTGATTATATTAATAGAGTAGAACTTTTGCTTGAAAGTAAAGATTATTTAAAAATTGATAATGATCCTTTAAAATTATGTATTTTAACTTTTAATAAAACTCTTAATGAATTAAAAATGATACCTAAAAAAGAAAAAAGTATTTTAAAAGTCAATAATCTTGTTTTACCCAGGTTATATGCATTTCCAAAAATACATAAACCAGGAAATAAAATGAGACCCATAATAAATTCAATTAATTCACCTACATATAATTTAGCTAAATGGTTAACCAAAAAATTTAGTAATTTTGAAACATTTGAGAGTTTAAGTATTAAAAATTCTTTTGAACTAGTAAAAAAGATTAATAACCTAATATTATCTGAAAATGATAAATTAGTTTCTTTTGATGTAGTTTCTTTATTTCCTAGCATTCCTAGAAAAAAGCTTTTGATTTTTTTAAAAAAATGGTTAAATTCTTTAGAATTAGATAATGACTTAGTAGATGATTTTGTAAAACTTACAAATCTTTGTTTAGATCAAAATTTCTTTAGTTTTAATGGTAATTTTTTTCAACAAACTTCTGGCTTGGCAATGGGTAGTCCACTTTCGCCATTTCTTGCTAATCTTTTCATGAGTTTTTTTGAAACTCAAATTACAAAATCATTCCCTTTAATTTTTGAAATATGGTATAGATATGTGGATGATATTTTTGCTGTTGTCCCTAATAAACAGATAAATGATGCTTTAAAACTTTTAAATTTACAAGATAAAGCTATACAATTCACTTTGGAAACTGAGAATAATGGATTCCTTTCATTTTTGGACTTAAAAATTAAAAGACATAAAAATAAATTGAAATTTGATATTTACAGAAAATCTACTCACACTGATAATTACATAAAATATAAAAGTTTTAATCCTTTTGCACATAAATTTGCTGTTTTTAATAGTTTAATTTATAGATTAATAAATATACCCCTTAATAAAGATGAATTTGACATAGAATATAAACATATTATTAACACTGCAGTAATTAATGGTTTTAATACAGATTTTATACATAAAAGGATAGGGGAATTTAAATATCAAAAAGCTGTCAAAGAAGTTTCAACCCTTAAAAAAAATAAAAGATAATTATATTTTTAAAAAGTTTACTTACCATCCATGGGCTAATAAAAAATTTACAAGGATTTTTAAAGAATATGGAATAAATTTGGTCCCTCAAAATAAATTTAATATACAAAATTTACTTAATTTTTCAAAAAAAGATAAAATACCAAATTATAAAAAATCTGGCATTTATCAATTTAGCTGTTCAGATTGTGATAAAGTTTATATTGGTAAAACTAAACGTCATCTAGAAACCAGAATAAAAGAACATTTTAGAAATATTAAATATAAACAAACTGATAAATCAGCTGTGGCAGATCATTTTTGGTCATTTAATCATGAAATTAATTCAGAGGTTAAATTATTAAAACAGTTAAGTAATCCGATAGATTTAATGGTTTGGGAAAAAATTTTTATTTTAAAAAACAGGAACCATGTCATGAACTTTGAATTGCCATCTATGGATTGTATTTTTAAATTTTTGTTTTCAGAGATTGGTAAATAAAAAATTGAATATGAATAATTGTTTTTCACAAAAATAAAAGATTGTAGCTTGGCAACGATTTTGTTTATATGACTTTGAGAATGAGCTGGATATAGCTTGAAACCCCTGGGTCAGAAAAATAGAAAAAGGATATCAACATACTAAGATAAGTGAAGTTTTTAGTTTCTAATTTGTTCTTATTTTAGAATACTGTATTATGTTATACTAATTGAAATTGGCTATTAAACAACTTACATTTTATTTATTTATGCCAACAAACTTACTGTTGGTGTTGTTAAACACACAAGCTGTGTGTGGGCAAAGTTTGAGAGGCAGAACTGGAACTTAAAAATTCAATGCCACAACTGGGATTTGAACTGGTTTGAGAATTTCATGCCATTCTGGCAGTTTGTCACAATAGCTCAGTGGTAGAGCAGCCGCCTGGTAAGCGGAAGGTCTGTGGTTCAAATCCCAGTTGTGGCATTGAATTTTTAAGTTCCAGTTCTGCATCTCAAACTTACATTTTTTTTATTTATTTATGCCAACAATAATTACCATCTGAAGGTTATTTAATCCTGTGACATAAAGTACTTACAATAGTAAGTCACCATTGGGGTAATTTGTCTCTGATGTGAGACTACCTTTGTGGTTTACCAGGAGAAATATGAACTGGTTTGAGAATTTAATGTCATTCTGGCAGTATGTCACAATAGCTCAATGGTTAGAGCAGCCGCCTGGTAAACGGAAGGTCTGTGGTTCAAATCCCAGTTGTGGCATTGAATTTTTAAGTTCCAGTTCTACCTCTCAAACTTACATTTTATTCCAATGGGAAGACACCGCAATCCTTGAAAATATGAACTTTGCCTTTGTCACTGGAGTAGCTGTGTTGTCACGAATGTTGAATGAAATTATCACCTTTTCCTCAAGTGTTTCTATTATGCTGTCAGCTTTCCTGTTTCTTAACCTCTTGAGCGATGGCCATTTAAACGTCCGCGAACCAAGAACTGCTAGCATTTAAATTGTTAAATGCGCTTCGTATATACACAGCTGTATTTTGTGTAAATGTTAAGTTATTTTAATGAAACAAAAACTGGTATAAAACTCGTTATTTGCAGTATAAATGTACGTCATCAGCAAAGTTGAGTTGTATTTACAAAGCGTTGAAATGGCGCAATTTTGTTTCACTGTGGTGAAAAGTCAACTTTGCTCTGTCGAACGCATCTAATATAAGTTCTCAGAAAGATACAGTAAAGAAACACCCATTGTATGTGTGGCTTATGCATCAGCATACTGTGTAATAAAGCGCTACTGCATGCGTGGTCTCTTGAGTCATCAGAATAGATCAACATTACAACTTTTGCTTACCCGAGTTTCGTAACTGAGTAGAGTTCGTGTCTTTCTTTGTTGAAATACATACGTATTCTTTCCTGCTTGTAACTGAAGGGAGAAGTGGTATAAAAAGGTGTTTTTGCACCAACTGGATATAACCATATACAATTGTTCGGGGATTTGGACAGTTCTCTAAACCCACACAGGACAATGACCGACCTTGACTACCAACTATAAATAACTCGCAGCCTAATTGAACAATACCACGTTGTGGGTTGAAAATCCAAAACCCCTGCACCCCTCAGACTTCAAGGAAAACATTATCCTAAAAGGATACCACCAACAGCAAAGAAGTCCCGCCCATTTCGAAAGTGTTTCGTGTGCCGCAAGAAGGGAATTCGCGAATGTGGAGATCTACGTACCCTTGTGTGTTTATCCCTGTTTTGAGGTAAATCACTGCAGAACGAACATATTAAGGTAAGCCAATAAAGTATATAGACCTTACTAAAATGTTTCATAAAGGGAAAATTGTAATAAGTTGAGTTGAATATGGGATAAATAAGGGCTAAATGCTTAAACGCACAGGACGCCCATATCGCTCATCTGCCATTTTAAATGGACGTGATTTCATGTCAAAATCCCTCAAGAGGTTAAAAGTTTCCAGGCATGATTTATGACATTTTTCCAGTTGCCCATTGTTCCACTCCATGTTGCATTAATAGTTCCACATCAGCAATGCGAAATGTTTGATGTTTTGCAAAATAACCCTTTACTTGTGCCCAAATCAATTTAATATGATTGAAGTGACAGTGGCAGGGAGCATGGCTGTGAGCAAAATCAATGGTGTCTATCTCATAGGTACAAACCCATAGCTTATGCAATTGTAAAATTTGAAAGAGTTCTGCTTTGGTCATTTTTGTGCACACTCCAGCTATATTGTTCTTCTCCAACCACTGCAGAGTAACACTTTTTCTGTCGCTCATTGTCAGTGCTTAGTTTAACTGCACTGAGTGGTAAGGCACATTGTCCGTGACAATAATGGAGATGGACAATAATGTTTGGCAGAAGGGATTCTTGGAACTAGCACTTAAATGTGTTCACATCCATATCTTTGTGATAATCATGAGTGTACTTTGATTTAAATAAGAGCATAGTGCCTGGAATTAAACCACATACACCACCAGCATGATTCATACAGAATCAATATGCTTCCTTTCCTAACTGGCACTTATAGCGTCCCTGCAAGAGTGTCATCAGTCCATGCCTGTGCCTTTGTGTGTCCTACTTTTACCCATGTTTCAAGCCATAGAACCTTTTCGGGATTGGTTTCAAGAATTTCCTGTACAAATTTGCCATGCTATGCAACAATGTCACTTCTTTCCATTGAAGCTTTCCTCCTAGAATACCTTTTAAACCGAAAACCAAGTTCTTTCAGCACTTTACTTAGGCTGCTTTTTCCACCATCAAATAAGTCAGCTTCTAATAATTGATTCTTGGCTGATCACCTGCATCAAATTTATAAAACTCAAGCTTTCAACCATTTGATTCTCCATGGTCATCAAGAACAATGCCAGGTTAAAAATATGCTGTTATATATACACAAACAAGGTGAGCACAAGGAACAAATGTCAGTATAAAAATTATGCTGGTATATATATATACACAAACAAGGTGGTTGGAGCCAGGTAGGTCTTAGGCAATGAGAGTGGAGAGAGCAGTGATTGGCCGCTTGCTTAAAGTTTTTCTGCACTGTCAGTCAACTATTCTGACACCTTTGAAAATGTAATATTAAATAATGATCTATCGGGTGTCAAGAAATTTCACTACCTCTTGTCGTCACTGAAGGGAGAAGCTAAAGACATCATCAAAAATATTAATGTATAGGAAACAAACTTCACTGTTGCCTATAATTTATTGAAGAACAGATACCACTTGCCTAATTTAATAAGTGCTGAATACATTAGGCAACTTCTACATGAACCGTCAAAACCCTGTTCAACTGAACAAGAACTGCATCAGTTGATACATTTCAAGGCAGTTTGGATTCTCTGAATGCTCTAAATGTTCAATCGAACATTCTAAGGGGTAGTGATGCGCCTCCTATAGCCTCTCCTACCCAATTCCCATCCTCATCCTACCCGTGGTGCACCCTACTTTTAACAGATGAGGCTCTGGGGACCCAATCACAGCGGTATAACTTTCATCTAAAATAGAGGAAATCTCATTTACATATGTGCTGGCCTATCACAGCATAACAGCGTCCCTCAGAGGCACATGAGGGGAAGGCCGGTGGATCTAAATACCACCTATTTAGTCCTCCCGGCTAGGTCCGATGGACCCGTTGACCAACGACAGGTGTGGTCCCCCTTGCAAAATGGGGGTTTAAGTCGGGTGATGTAACTGCCACATTGCAAAACTGGTGCCCGTTAAGAAAACAGTTACATGAAAGCCACATACATGAATGAGTCCTAAAGATAAACATTCCGGAGTTAAAACTGTCCCCCAATCGGATCTCCAGGTGCGGACATCTTTAGGCAAATTTCATCACAACAATTCCAATACTTTAAGAATTCTACAATGGAATGCAGGAGGCATGTCCCAGCCTAAAAAACAAGAGCTAATGAAAATATTAAAAGACCAAGATATAGATGTCTTCACAGTACAAGAAGCCAATATATCAGAAGAACAGGAAATATACTTTGAAATGGATCAGTACACTACACATATACTTACAAAGGCTCGTCAAATAGCAAGTGGTATTCTTACAGGAATTAAAAGAAATATGAAAGCTACTATTCATATCCAAAAAAACAATGGAAGAACAAGATAAATCAGAAATAGTTAAAATTGAAGTATGGAAAAGTAACTACCGCTATAGAATTTACGTATCTACAATCCTCCAGACAATACACTAGATCTAAATTCTATTCCCATAGAACCCAAAAGTATTTTAATAGGTGATTTTAATGCACACTCCCCTAGGTTGGGCTACAGAGATATAAATTCAGCAGGAAGAGTCATAGAAGACCTATTAAACTCATCAACAATGGAATTCATTATTATTTATTTATGCCAACAAACTTACTGTTGGTGTTTTTAAACACACAAGCCGTGTGTGGGCAAAGTTTAAGAGGTAGAACTGGAACTTAAAAATTCAATGCCACAACCGGGATTTGAACCACAGACCTGTGGTTCAAATCCCGGTTGTGGCATTGAATTTTTAAGTTCCAGTTCTACCTCTTAATGGAATTAATATTTAATCCAAATGATTCACCCACTTACCTTCATTATAATGGTTCAGGTACAAATCCTGATCTTCTGATGGTGTCATCTGACATAATTGACAATACAAAAAGAGAAATAATAGAAGACCCAGGTTCAGGCCACAGAATCACCATAAACTCCTTAAGAGGTCTAATAAATAAAAGAAACAATCCAAAAATTAAAACTTCTTGGAATTTTAAAAAAGCAGATTGGTCCAGTTTCCAAAATGAGATAGAAGGGAAGTGTAATATACTGTTAGAATCAGAGTTCAAGTCAACAGATGAAATGAATAAAAAAATGTGTGAGATATTATTGACAGCAGCCAAAACACATATCCCCAAAGGAAAGTTAAAGAAATATAGCTACTTTTGGTCTCCATCTTTAAGTTAAAATACGAAAGAAATATAGCAAGAGTCAAAGCCGAAAGAACCAAGAGTCCAGAAGATGTACAAAACTGGAGAAGAAAAGCAGCCATTTTTAAGAAAGAATTAATTACAGCAAAGAGGGCCAGTTTCACAAATTTTGTAGAACATATGGACTATAGGAAAGATGGAAATAAAATATACAAGTTCTTTAATAAAACAAAATTATCAAAAAATACAACTGAAGCATTAAAACATAATAACAAAAGCTTAACTACAGATGGGGAAATAGCAGAATCCCTTAACAAAGAATACCTCAAGCGTATAAAAAACAAGATAAGGCTATCCAAAAAACTATCAGAGAAACTAATAAGCCAAAAGGTATACGAAATGATATTTTTATTCAGGATTTTAACGAAACAGAACTGGATTTAGCAATAGAACAATTACAGAACAAAAAAATCTCCAGGACCTGACAAGATCCAGCCAGAGTTTGTTAAACACCTTGGCAGGAAATGAAAAGAAATCCTACTTAAACTGTATAACACGTGTTGGAGAATGACTGTACCTTCCGACTGGCAAAAGCCAATATCATCCCGATTTTAAAGAAAAACAAACCTTCAAACAATATTAATAGTTTCAGACCAATATCTTTGACCAGTGTTATTGCAAAAGTGATGGAAAGAATGGTGGCATCTAGACTTAACTGGTTCCTAGAATATTACAACTTAATAAATAGTTCACAGACCGGCTTTAGACAGAATCATAGTACAAGTGAAAATGTACTCCTACTAAGCCAAGACATCAAGGAAGCTTTCAATAGAAAGGAGGATACCTTAGCAGAATACATTGATTTTAAATCAGCATATGACTCAGTCTGGAGAAACAAATTAATTGAGAAATTGCAATCAATAGGTGTGAAAAGTAACATGCTTAAATGGATAACTCAGTTTATTTCACAAAGAGTTTGTGCCACAAAATATAATACATACATTTCCAAATATAAACAAACACACCGAGGACTTCCACAAGGTGCTGTTCTGAGCACAACAATCTTTAACATATATATAAATGACCTTCCATCAATAATAAAAACTTTAGAAACCAAAATTGCTTTATTTGCTGACGATGAAGTCATTTGGACTTCAGGCTCTCCAAAACAAACCTGAATTAATTAAAGACAGAATAGAAACAGCCCTAAACAAAGTACATGAATGGAGCTCCAAATACCTCATGACTATCAATGTGGAAAAAACAAATTATGCATTATTTACACTAAAATACAAACCAGTTAATATTAACATAAATTATAATGGTAAACCACTCAAAGCAGTTGATGATGCCAAATACTTAGGCATCACTTTCGACAGTAAGCTAAGTTGGAAAAAACATATAACAAACATCTCAGAAAAGGTTGAAAAGAAACTGCAAATCCTGAAAAGGTTAGCTGGTGCTAAATGGGGCTGCTCAAGGAGAGTCCTTAACACAACATACAAAATGTATGTTAAACCAAACCTCTTGTACTGTTCTGAAGCTTTAATAACAGCAGCAAATGCTAACATCAATAAACTTGAACAAATACAAAATCAGGCTCTTCGCCTAATCACTGGAGCAGTTAAATCCACACCTATTGATGCCATTCTTGCCTTAACACGGACCCCATCAATAACATCAAAAATAGAAGAACAAGCATTGCTCCAACACGAGAAAATGTTATGACTGCCAAACTCTAAATGGACAGAAGAGAACCTCCCCCCTTCAATCCTTAAAACTCATAGTAGTTTCCTAGAAAAGGTAACACAGATTAAATCCAAATTGAACATTTCTAACACCAGAGAAAATCTACTTATAAGAGAAAATCCATTGGAATTATTGCAACCTACCTTCAATTTGGAATTAATAGAGGAAATAAGTAAATCAAACACACCAAAAGAAATACAAAAACTTCTAGCTCTGGAAACAATCAATACTAGGTATCCCACGGAAGAATGGCTGCACATATATACTGATGGATCCTCGAAGGAAAACCTTACTGGAGCTGGAGTTACGTGTTCACATTTTTCCTTTTATCATTCTGTTGGCAGAGACACAACAAATTATGATGGAGAAATAGAGGCTATACACATTGCTCTCCGACAATTATTAAATCTTCCCTTAAATAAATTTAACAAGGCAGTAATTCTTTCGGATTCTAAAGCTGCAAATCAGGGAATATGTTCAAATACTACAAAGAAGTCAACAAAAATTAGAGAATGCTACAAAATGTTAACACAACTCCAAAAAGTTAATAAGACTGTTCATCTCCATTGGATTCCAGCACACTGTGGAGTCATGGGGAACGAAGCTGCATACTCACTTGCAAAGAAAGGCACATCAATAAAACAAAAGTCTAAATTCAATTTCTCATATTCCTCAATAAAACGCTTGATCATTAAAAAATTTTCTCATTCATACCTACAAGAATTAGAAACAAATGCCAAAGATAAAAAATGGATTACACTACTTTCCAACCCAGATATAATCCCCCAGAGACCAAGGAAAACAGCGGTTGCAGCCTTCCGACTATTGACAAATCACGACTGCTTAGCAAGTCATCTCTACAGAATAGGTATCTCAGCCTCACCAATATGTGTCCTGTGTAACGATCCAGCAGAAATGAACAAAGACCACTTGAAGACCTGTGAAGCATTAAGATCAGAAGAAACTATAGTTCAAAAGTATTGGAAAGCACGAATGCTAATGGCTTCATTGCCAGATGCAAGGCACTAGAAAACAACTACAACAACATTCTTTATATGCTTTTAAATGAACTTGTGCTCAGACAAGTAGATAAATGTATAGGATTGGAATTTGAGAATAAATTTTCTTATACTCACTCTGTAGAATTCAAAGACCTCTTGGAATTCCTTGAAAGGCACTGTCAGATCTTGCAGCTTTGCACAGCAAACTCAAGTAGCAAGCCAGCACAAACTAACCAAAATAAACAAGCTCCAAACGAGGTGACTAGACAGTCGTATATCTCAACATCTGATCAGTGTATTCTTTGCAATGGCACACATATGTTGTATCAGTGTCCTGAGTTTTTGCATGCAAATCAAAGTAAAAGGTTTAGGATTGTGAAGGATCACAAATTGTGTACTAATTGTCTTAGCAATTCGCATTTGTGGAAATTTTGCACCTCAAAAATAGCTTGCAGGCAATGCACCAAGTATCATCACACATTGCTACATGATGATACTAAGGGTACACTAGCCGGCCAACATTCTATGGTGAAACCATCTGGAGAAGAAAACCCTGCAGCAGCTACGGCTACTTATTACTCATTATGAAGTCAAATGGAAACCCAAGTACTGCTAAGTACTGCCGTAGTAAAAATAAGAAATTCTCAAGGAAAAGTGTTACATGTATTTCAAGCAGTTCTTGACAACGGGTCTCAAAGTAATTTCATATCCGACTATGTAGTACAACAACTAAAGCTGAAGAAAAATAAAAGGTCAACTATGCTTCAAGCATTCACTAATCTTACATCCCGAGCAGAAAATTCAGTGAACATTGATGTCTACTCTACAGTCAGCGATTATCACTTCAGCATTGATTGCATAGCCCTGCCCAAAATAACCAGGAACCTACCTGCTTCCCAAATACAATGGCAGTCTAGAAATATCCCACAGAATATTCCCTTAGTTGATCCAAATTTCCATGTCCCTCAAACCTCCTACTTGCTAATAAATGCTCAAGTGTTCATGCAGCTTCTAAGGATGGAACAGCAGACAAAAGGAGAAAAGTACCCTGTGCTGCAAAACACCCACCTAGGATGGATATTAAGTGGATAATACACCCAGCCTAACCATGAAGCTGGGCATCAAGAAACAAACGTGCAAACATTTGTTTGCACAGACCTTAGCCTCGAAAATCAGCTGCAAAGGTTTTGGAGCTTGGAAGAAGTAAACAAAGTTGTGTTTTCGAAAGAAGAGAAGGAATATGAAAGACACTTTGTAGAGACCGCAAGAAGAGATTCTACCTGCAGATTCATTGTAGAACTTACATTGAACGCAGATCCAATCTCGGGCATTTGAGGGAAATGGCCATAAAACGGTTTTTGCAGTTGGAGAGGAAACTCCATCGAGATCATGAGCTACAAAGAAACTACATTTTCTTTATGGAAGAATATGAGAACTTGGAACACATGCAGCCAATTGATGACCGAAGCCAAATGGGCTCAAGAATTAATTACTATATGTCATATCACGCAGTGCTGAAGCAAACAAGCACTATGACCAAGACGAGGGTGGTGTGCACGTCGGACAAGTCTGACAATGGCCAAGCACTCAATGACATCCTAAAGGCAGGCCCTAATATTCAGGACGACCTTTGCTCAATTATCATGAAATTTCGTACCCATCCGATTGCCTATATAGCGGATATAGAGAAAATGTACTGGCAGGTGAAAATAAATGAAGGAAACCAGGATCTACAGCATACAATGTGGAGGAAGCATCCATGCGATGAACTAAAGACTTTCGCACTTACGGCAGTCACTTATGTAACCTCATTGGCATCATTTTTGGCTAAAAGATGCTTACAAGAACTAGTGCTTCAGGAACAACATACGTTTCCGAAGGCAGCAACTGTGTTACAGCAAGATTTTTACATGGATGACTGCATATTTGGAACAGAAAAAATTGAAGAAGCCATTGCAATGAGAAATGGACTTCAAGATATCCTTAAACTTGGAGGATTTCCCCTGAGAAAATGGTGCACAAAGAGTTCTCAGTTGTTGGAATCCATCCCATGCTATTTGCGAGAAACCCATCCCGATCTTGCTGATGGAAGCAGTGAGATAGTAAGAACTCTAGGACTAATATGACGACCATCAACTGATGTATTCCAAATAAGTTGTAATACTAAACCAAAGGAAATGTCAAACGTGAATGCGGAAACAAAGCATGCTATAGAATATTGCCTCTATATTCGACTCGTTGGGAATTCTCAGTCCTGTAATAACATTGTGCAAAATATTCATGCAGAAGCTGTGGCAGGAAAGATTGACATGGGGTGTAATTCTACCTACAAATCTACTTGAAGAATGGGCATCTCTGGAAGATCAATTACCATTGCTTAATACCATTACAGTACTGCGCCTTGTTCTCTCTATAGGACTGTTCACTGATATACAACTCCATGGGTTTTGTGACGCCTCAGAGAGGGTCTATGGTGCTTGTGTATACCTTAGATCTACAAGCAAGACTAGAGACATTATAATCAAACTTCTGTGCTCAAAATCAAGAGTGGCGCCGTTAAAACAAATATCTCTACCACAGCTGGAGCTATATGGCGCCCTTCTGTTATCTTGTCTCATCAAGAAGGCAATTTTTACCCTTAATATTAGGTTTTCTGAGGTACACCTGTGGATGGACTCAACAATAGTCTTACATGGCTGAGTTCCTGTCCCAATAAGTGGAAAACCTTCACAGCAAACTGAGTGGCTGAAATACAAGAAAACACAACTGAGCAACTGGTGCGGTTAGCGCGCTCGCCTACCACCTAGGCGGCCCGGGTTCGATCCCAGGGACCCGCATGTGGTATTCGTGGTGGACGAAGCGGCGTCAGGGCGGGTTTTCTCTGGGTACTCCGGTTTCCCCCGCCATCTCATTCCACCGGTGCTCCATCTTCATGTATCATCAGTGTCACCGCCTGCGGTGCCGCAGTAGTAAAAGCGGGCGTTAAACACTACAACAACAACAGCAACTGGCGCCATGTATCTTCCCAGAGCAATCCAGGAGATTTGGTTTCAAGAGGCCTTGAACCTAAATGTTTGATTGAAAGTCATAGCTGGTGGAGTGGTCCAAAGCTTCTAAGTCAGGACCCTTCTTCATGGTCACAGTTCACGGAAGCAGCCAATGATGACAACATTCCAGATAAGAGATCAACCATAACTGTTATATCTGTGATTTGTGATGACACTTTCATCAAGGATTTTTCTATGCTGAGTTGCTTACTGCAGACAGTAGCCTATTGTCTGAGATTTATCAGCAATACCCATAAACGATCCGAGGATTGCAACACATTACCACTATCAGCACCTGAGCTGAGGGACACCCTGACTGCGTGCATTAGAAGATATCTCAAAGAATGGCTGTCTATAAATAAACAGCTCCTTGAAGGATCTCAATCCTATTCTCGAGAACAACTGTATGCGTGTGGGTGGAAGACTTGCAAATGCTGCACTCCGCTACGAATCTATACATCAGTTGATCTTACCACCAGAATATCACCTTAAAAAACTAATACTGTAACTGAACATCTATGTCTCCTTCATGCTGAACCACAGCTTATTACATCTTTACGTGAGAGTTATTGGATCCCTAGAATACACAATGTTGTTAGGAAGCTCATCCACTATGTACGAGTATACCCTGCCATAAGTAGAAGGCTGCAACTGCATGTCAATAAATGGGAATCCTACCCAAGGATCGTGACACCTGCTAGACCCTTTCTGAATTGACTACCACGGCCCTATCGTAATGAAACTGGGTAACAAATGTAGCAAGAGGACTGCAAAGGCCTACATCATGGTGTTAATCTGCCTCGCCACGAAGGCTGTCCATCTAGAGGTTGTAACGGACCTAACCACAGAAGCCTTCATGGTGGCATTACGTCATTTCGCAGCTCACAGAGGATGTCTATCCAACGTCTTCAGCGACAATGGAACCAATTTCGTCAGAGCTTCCAGAAGATTAAATGAACTTGAGAGATATCTCCGGAACAGTAGAGCTAAGGAATCCCTATTAGATGCTGTCTCAGGCATGGGATTGGCCTGGGACTTCATTCTGCCATCAGCGCCCCACTTTGGAGGTCTCTGGGAAGCGGCCATGAAATCCTTGAAGCAGCACCTCCGGAGAGTCATGGGCACCAATTTTCTTACGTTTGAAGAGCTTGTGACACTCATTGTCCAAATTGAAGCTTGTCTTAGCTTATGGCCTTTGACAAGTGTCAGTGACGATCCCAATGACGACTCCTATTTGACACCCTACCACTTCCTGACTGGTCAAGCTCTTACTGCCTTATCTATGATCTGTCTTATGCAAAGATAAGCAGTAAAAATAGATGACAACTTCTGCAAAACAATCCAGCAACACTTTTGGCAGAAAAGGTGTAAGGATTATTTGAACACGCTGCAACAATGACGGAAATGGTGGGAGAAACATCCTAATCTTTGTTCTGGAGGTGTCATTTTCCTGAAGGAGGAAAATCTGCCACCACTTTGTTGGAGAAAGGGAATTGTGGAGGAAACTCATCCTGAAAATGATGGACATGTACATGTGGTTACTGTGCAGACCGCCAATGGAAATTTCAAGCACCCAGAGCAGAAGCTACATGTATTACCTGTGTTAGAGTGAACAGTATTGACATTTGATAACCAATAACACTCTTCATGTTTCAGTTGTTTTAAATTAATTATATAACTTTCTCTTTTGAAAAAGGCCAGTGCCTTTTTGGCAGCCGGTATGTTGGAAAGTACATTCTCTTTGTAAAGTAGTAGGTAATTTTTTTTCTTTCACCTGTTTGTAACACTGTTATGTTAACTGAGTTACTTAAATAAAAATGGCAGCAAACTAAGACAACTCGAAACAGCTTGTATAACAGGAATGTGTCAATTCCAATGTGTGATTGGACTTGAGCAAAATGCAGTATAGGATTTTAAACAATGCGTCCACACTAAAAAATTAGTGTTTTGCTTTATATCTTGTGGCATTATTAATGTTTAATAAAATAGTAAAAATTACGAGCATTTATCTTTCATGCTTACTCAATGTACCATTACCGTTCTAGGGTTAACACAGTTTTCACATAACGCACAATGTCTGAAATCAATACACCACGGAGTAGAGGTGAAACTGATAAATTTGAAGACTTCCATTGCCATTGAGGAGTCTGGAGATTATTATACCAATTTGTAATGTTTTTAGGAAGTCACATAGTTGGTATACTGCCCTCTGCTGAAAGCTCACAGCCAAGGGGATCTCATGGCATATATTCACACCTGACTTGAATGCAACGATCAACAGCATTAGATATTGGGGTAAGCTGAATTAAAGACAAGGTTAAAAAGCAGTCCGATAATAAGGCACATCAAATTACAAAAGCAGTAGTGTGCAAAATAACGCCAGGTGCATATTGTGTTTCCAGAGGTGTGATATAACAGTAGTTTTAATTTTTTGATCTTATAAATAAGTTTGTATTTCTCAATATTACTTTTGTTTATTTATTATACAGAAATTCCTAAAATTACTAATGCTTAACTACTTAAAAATACAGAACTGTTAAACATAAAATTGAACATATAGGTTATGCTGTCTAGGTTAGGTCAAATTGACGTCATTGTAATTACTGAAACATGGTTGAAATATAGTAAGCTACCATAGTTTTCTACAAATGGTTGTGAAGGGTTTCAGCTTATTTGAGGACACAATGGAGGAGGCAATGCAATCTGTTAGGGTCGTCATAACTAAACCCCTAGTGCTACAGCCCAGGAAGGGTCTTGGCGTGCCACCCAGTCGCTGCGTCCCCACCTCTGCTCACTACAGGCATCATTGGCGGGGTGCAGTACTGGAGGGTGTATGTGGTCAGCCCCTGAGCCCTCACTGCCAGTTATGCGGCCTTTGCTACCTGATGTCGCTACTTCTCCATCAAGTAGCTCCTCAATTGGTCCCCCTGGGACCTAATGAGGCTGAGTGCACCCTGTGCCAGAATTCCCAGCAAGGGAGAAATCATGCTGTTACTGGGGATTGAGCCCGGGTCCTCTGTGCCAGAGGCAAGCACGCTATGGAGGCGGTCGTTAAGTTCATGGTTTTTGAAAAAGAAGTGAGTGTAAATATAGGAACGGGTTATGCTGTGTAACTGCAGCCTCCACTTGTCTCAGTACATATAAGTTTATCTATTCAATGACCTAAAGGCCATACGGAATAAAAAGACACATGAGGCGGAGCTAGTCAAAGGTGTGTGAGAGCAAGTAGCCTATTCTAGAGAGGCGACGTTGCCCAGTTTGGTAACGCGCTGTCTAGCACAATATTTGATTTTCACTTTACTCTTTGCGCTCATCAAATCCAGCAAGGGCTCATTATTACAAAGAACTCCATTGCAAAGAGCTAGAAATGTTGAGGCTGACTGTCCAAGAAGCAATATTTTAGGTGGCCCGTAGCCCAAGATACGAGTGATTGAACAAACGCTGCGCTCAGCAATAGCAAACAACACTTGCCTTGCATCATGATTGTTTATTTATCGTCTCAAATATCTTTCTTCTCAAGGAGTGAGATGTCTGCAGGAAAGGAAAGGGAATTTAGTTTATTCTTATGCGTGTTCCATGTCTGACGCAATGTACAGTGTTACAAGTGTCTTATAATTACTGTAACTCGTTTTGTTGCTAATAAACATGGCATTAACAAAACCTGGTACAAGTGGCTTACAGACGAGTAAATCAAAAGGAAAAGTATTGCATTCAGATGCCCGGGCTATTATTTTCAGTGTTTGCACTTGTTTAAAAGAATTGTCCTCAGAAGAAGCGCATGCAAACAGTGTATTTAAACAGAGCCAGGCGTTAACAGCTAAAGCATGCAATGTAAGTGAACATTCAGTGTCGCGCATAGTGTAACAAGGTAAAATAACCTCTTCTGAATCTGGGCGGGCCTTGTTTAAATCCCACGGAAAACACTGTAAGACAGGAAAACGGGTTTCGAATTTGGACGACTTTGAGAAAGATGTACTGCTGAATCTGTATAAAGAAGTAGGCTTAAAAGCTTGGTGCATATATGTTAAGTAATTCCTGGATTACGTGTCTTAAACCAAAAATGTAAGCTATTTTATGGCAAATTCTCTTTGCAATACAATGTTCACTATTTTTAATCAACACTGCATGTTTGTTTCTTACTGAGCTATAAAACAAGTTTGCTGAAAATGGTCTTCACGCAGCTGATTTAAAAAAATATTTTGTTCAATGGCGAGTTTCCACTTTTGTTATATGTAATATAATATAAACTTTGATGAGCATGTTAGCCTAACATATAGTTGCCTTATATTAATAACCACATTGCAAATTCTGGTTGGCACATATTGGGGAAACTATTTCCGGAGCTTTACTCTGATAACTTACAAATTGCATCATAAGGAACATTTTAAGTGCTGAAATGTCTAAAATACACAACCGAGAAGGCCACATTGGAATATTACTCGTGAAAGGTGGCTTGAAATAGTGCTTAGGCATTTGTTGCTAAATTATGTAGATTTTCACTTAGAATATCTAATATAGAAACTGATTAATGTATGTGCAGAAACTCTGTATAGACAGTAAGAAAAGTTGAGAAAAATATGAAAAATACCTATCAGAAAATGCCTCAAATTGCACAACTGTGACCTCCATTTAGATTTATTCAAATCATCACGTAACTCCCTCATTTTCACTCCGATAACAAAAATATGTGCATGAAAACGTTTCTAGAGTATCGGATATAATAAAAAAATTAAAAAGTCAACATTGTAATGTTTTATCACCTAGGTCCAATTTTCAACCTGAAAGATATGAACTCCGTTGAAACGTTAGATTGCAAATGAAAATTATCTGCTTAGGTGACGAATTTATATTTGAAGCAAATTACAGGATTAGAGAGCCTATTGTCTCATTTAAAAGAGAGAGAAATTATGACAGGTTTTAATTGTGCACCTTGCAATCCTTCACCGTCCTTGCTGCTGTCTACTGGTAACACTCACATGCATATTTCCCCTCTCTTTCTTTCACATAGCAATATGCTCCGGCAACAGCACTCCATAGCTGAGTAGGGATTGGAGCTTATCATGTGCCTTGTTATTTCGTGCTCCCTATAGCATGTTTAATTGCTGCTACCCTTGGATGATGTGAATGTTGCCAACCGTAGAACTGTGAAATCCACTGAAGCATGTATATATTGCCAACCACAGGAAATATGAGTAGCAGGAAAGCGTACGTGGTAGTTCTTTTTATTATTAATACTATTTTACAAACACAAAGTGATATTTGCATGTAGGGTTACCTTTTTTCAAGTTAAAGCCATTTTCTTGTTCTTATTAGTATTATCATCATGAAGACACCTTAGATCAGTTTCTGACACATCTAAACCGCCTAAATGACAACATTCAATTCACCATGGAGAAAGAGGAAAACAACACTTTAGCCTTCCTAGACATGAAAGTCATGAGAACAGCGGACCATGGCCTGGAATACAGTATTTACAGGAAACCTACACATACAGATCGATATTTACATAAAACCTCCAACCATCACCCTAGGCAGAAACAAGCTATAATAAAAACACTGACAGAACGAGCATCCCGACTCTGCAATAAGAAGTACTTAAAGGAAGAACTCAAACATCTAAACTCCGCATTCCAGTCCAATGGATACACACAAAAAGAAATCAGGCGTGCAATTTATCCAAGGTGACCAACAACAAAAAAGGAAGAACGCGACAAAGTAGCAACAGCCTTTCTCCCCTACATCAGGAATGTCTCCGACCAGATAGGCAAGCTTCTGCGCTCACATGGAGTTGATACTGTCTACAGACCGACAAACAAGATCAAAGACCTCCTGAGATCTGCCAAAGACAAATGCCACCCACACATCTGCAGGTGTATATAAAGTTCCCTGCAGTTGCGGCAAAGTATATATAGGTACTACCATGTGCAGTGTGGCCACCAGATTAAAAGAGCATGAGCGTCACACCAGATTGGGACATATGGATAAATCGTCTGTGTCAGAGCATGCCTTATTATTCGGCCATGATGTCAACCTTAAAGAAACCCAAGTCCTGTCTTCTACAGTTAACTACTATGCTCGACTACAAAGGGAAGCCATAGAAATCTACAAACACAAAGTCAACTTCAATCTCAAAGAAGAAATACTATGTGTACTTAAAGCATGGATAACGGTTTTAGACAGACTTTCAGATGCACACAACAGTTATAATAAAATCCCACCTACAATTGGCCAATCACTACCGTAGCCAGCACAACAATGCCCCACCCACCCGCACCCATATAAATAACCGTAACGGACATTAACGGTCAAAACTTCCTCTACTTCTCTGCTTCCACATTCAAACTCTGACCAGTGCAGACGGAGGATCGTGTTACCCTGATGATGCCAAGTGCAGTACTTGGCGAAACGTTGGTATCTACCATGCCTTCTAGACCACAGCCTACAAGCCTGGAAGAACTAAACATTTTGAGCATTCATATTTGTTTAGTTGCCAATGCTCTAGGCACACAGGCCACGCCTTAGCCCTCTCTAGCAGAAAACTGATAACGTTCACATGATAACCAAATAATTTACTTCCAAGTGTCAATCCCATCATAAAGCTGAAAGAACTGGAATGTGAATTGTATAAAAGTGAATAATGATTTATTGGAAAGCCTAGCAAAATTTTCAGGTCCTGTGGCTGAGAATGCTATTACATTGTCGTGGTAAACGGGGCTTAGTGCCATTCACTGCATGATGAAGATGTTGGCAAACTAAACATGAAAAACTGAGAAGCATTAGCAATTGGTATAATATTGTAACAAATTTAGCAAATCTTTTTTATTTTCTCAAGCTTCAAGTACAGCCACACTACTCGTTTCTGTCTCTTAATCTTTCCAAACTCTCACACCATACTAGTTTCTGTCTCTTCATCTTCAACAACTCAAAACTGTCTCTATGGCAACCTCCTTGAAAATCAAAGAGTCTTAATGACATGGAGAAGCCATGTCACACTGCTCCCTCCTCAGAGCTGGTCGTCCCGACCAGCACTATCACTGCGGCATCTCCTTTGCGCCCCGGTGGATTAACCCATCGAACCTCTTCTCCTGGTGGTCCACGAGGGCCTGGTGGTCCTGGTATACCTTGAGGTCCTGGGTTTCCATCTCTTCCAGGCATACCTTTAGTTCCAGGTTCACCATCTTTTCCCGACAATCCTGGAGGTCCAGTCATGCCTTTGTCTCCTGGAGGTCCCTGAGGTCCAGGTAACCCTTGTAGACCAATGAGACCACGGTGTCCTTTTGCACCCTTTGGACCTTCTTCTCCTCTATCACCCTTACCTCCCTCTGGCCCTGGAGGTCCTGGCTTTCCTCTAGCTCCCTGTGGCCCTTCTACACCCTGTGGTCCAGTTTCTCCTCGAAGACCCCGTTCTCCTGCTGGTCCTGGAGGTCCATTTGGACCAGGTGGCCCTGGAAGACCTTCACTGCCTGGCTTCCCTGGTGGACCTGTCTCACCTTGTGCACCTCTCTGACCTCTGAGGCCAGCAGGTCCTGTTGGGCCGGGTAATCCTGGAAGTCCTCTGTCTCCTGGAGGGCCCTGTGGACCAGGTTGTCCTGGAGCTCCATGTTGTCCTTGAGAGCCTGAGTCACCCTTAGGTCCTTCAGGTCCTGGTGCACCAGCTTGTCCTGGAGGTCCTGGATTGCCCTGTTCACCTTTCATTCCTGGGAATCCACGTTCACCCTTCATTCCAGGCAAGCCTACCAGACCCTGAGGGCCAGGGAATCCTTGTAAACCTTGAGGGCCAGTAGGACCTCGCTCTCCAGGGGGCACGATCCTAGGTATCGCTGTTGGATAGTGTCCCTTGGTCCAGGTAGGACGATGTATGCCATCCTGCTTCGAAATTCTGCAACAGTACCGCCGGTCTTGACGGTCCCTCGTCCAGTTGCCCTTCTTCCTGGTGTGTTGACGGGCCATCCTGCGCACTTTGAAACGGCTCACTGGGTACCATGTCCGCCGACCTCTCTGGCGCAGCTTCGCAGCCACCTTGCTTCCGATGGGTCCGGCAACAAACCCCACCACATCCGCGCGAGTCGCGTCCACCGCTGCACTCGTGTTCACTCGTGCTCGGCACGGCCTCTCCTGTATCCTGCCGTCCACGATGATGTCCACCATTCTTCCGTTCACGGCACTATGCGTCAGGTGATTGGATGGCCCCGACGGTCCCCCCATGTCACACGCCAAGTCGGTTCTCGCGTGTTGCTCGTTTGCTTGTGCGCTTCCCTGCTGATCGTCCGAAACGGGCGCAACTGTCGCCTCGGCCACTAGGTGCTCCCTCCCCGGCTCCGCGCTATTCCGTCTGCCCCTGGCATCCAGTACTTTGACGCTCTCGTCAACTCTTACTACCAGGGCGCCAAGACGTTCCCCGTCGTCCTCCACGACGTCCACGTGCTGGCAGAGGTCTTCCACCTTTTCGCCGAGTTGTTCCACGTCTTCCGTCACGCCAATCCGTTCGCCGAGTTGTTCTACGTCTTCCGTCACGCCAATCCGTTCGCCGAGTTGTTCCACGTCTTCCGTCACGCCAATCCGTTCGCCGAGTTGTTCCACGTTTTCCCTCATATCATCCGAAACGGGCGCAACTGTCGCCTCGGCCACTAGGTGCTCCCTCCCCGGCTCCGCGCTATTCCGTCTGCCCCTGGCATCCAGTACTTTGACGCTCTCGTCAACTCTTACTACCAGGGCGCCAAGACGTTCCCCGTCGTCCTCCACGACGTCCACGTGCTGGCAGAGGTCTTCCACCTTTTCGCCGAGTTCTTCCACGCCTTCCGTCACGCCAGCCAGTTGCCCGTCAATTTTCGCCGATAGCTCCGTCTTCATCTCTTTCAGCTCGGCAGCGAGGTTGTCGTTTCTCGTTTCCATTTTGGCAAATAATTCTTTCATCATTGCCATCATCCTGGTTTCCGAATCTCCCTCCATCTTGGTTCTAACGTTGCAACTTCTAACGACGATGTAATGAAACTAGAAGCAACTCGACGAATCCCACTTCCTGACACCAAATGTAACAAATTTAGCAAATCTTTTTTATTTTCTCAAGCTTCAAGTACAGCCACACTACTCGTTTCTGTCTCTTAATCTTTCCAAACTCTCACACCATACTAGTTTCTGTCTCTTCATCTTCAACAACTCAAAACTGTCTCTATGGCAACCTCCTTGAAAATCAAAGAGTCTTAATGACATGGAGAAGCCATGTCACAATATGAAAGCAGGAGTGTCTCTGATTATGTGAAATGAGTAATAAATGAAGTCGGAATGCGCCAATCAGGAACATAAAGTTAAACAAATGAATAATAATGTTCAGAAATCCCACACTTGCTCAGCTTATGTGCTTTGGTCTAACACTTGTAGGCTTAGTTAAGTTGGAAGTGTGTACCAAAATCTGTGCTTATGTAAAAGAACACTAAACCCAACCTAACCTCCCATAAATCATGTCACCTAAGCATATAATAAGCATAAACTAAACCTAACCTAACCTCATGTGAATCAGAGGTCTAAATTTACATAAATAATTAATCCTAAATGTTGTTAAGGGAATGTACATGAGCGAAACGAACACTGATGGAGCCACAAGACAAAGTAGTATTACAACTTATTTGATTTCCTTATTGACATCAGTGCACATTACTTTGTTGACAACATTTTGTTTAACAATACACACAAAATTACTAAGGTTTGTCAAGACCTCTAACAAATTGAGGAGCATACACAATGTATTATCTGAGAGACAAAGAAGAGGAGGAGGCAACATGATTTTGATATTAAAAATTTGTTAAAAGATAATGTGAGAGTATTCGCACTGCCACAGGTGCTGAAATGTTATGTGAAATGTACTACAAAGGTAATGATTTTTGTGTGATTGTGACTGATGAGTTTATCTCTGAGACAATGACAGTAATATTTCAACAGCAATGCGACACATACTAGTACACGGCTACCAGAAAGCTCACTGAAACTGCAGCACACTTTGATGTAAATGTGCCAAATTACCTCAATGTCGCATATTCAAATCAATGGATTGGTAGAGGTGAACCAGTTCCATGGCCAGCATGGGCCAGATCTGACACCCCTCAACTATTTTTTGTGCAGTTGTATGAAGAGTATGGTGTGTGGCACTCCTGTAACTCATTCATTTCGGCATGCCATTGACTACCACCCAGCAGCATAAATCATTAAGAGTGATTCCTTTCGTTCTTTTTGACGCACCAGGTGGCACTGGCAAAACATTCCTCATCTCACTGATACTTGCACATATTAGATCACATAATCATATTGCGTTGGCAATTGCTTCATCAGGTGTGCAGCGATCTTGCTTGATGGTGGGCAGACTGTGCATTCAGCACTCAAGTTGCCATTAAACATTCACACAAATCCAGAACCAATGTGTAACATACAGAAGCATTCAGGTGTGTTTGAAATTTTGAAAAAATGCAAAATTATTATCTGGGATGAATGCACTACAGCCCACAAGCCTTCACTTGAAGCTCTCGATATAATGCTGAAAGATCTCAATAATACAAGACTTTTTGTATACAGGATTCATTTCTTTTTTCCAGTATTCAAGGAGAGCTTTCTGGACACATTGTTGCTTAGCTCCTTGACTTCCACAAACACTTTGGGCAGAGAAATCACACATATATACATATCCAAGTCATTTCGCCATAGGGCAAATTGTTGCAATTCCTTTATATTTTTGACATCTTCCCTATTAGGTTTTATCCTACGCTCTTCTTCCAAATAAGGGACATATTCCTCTTCATCTTCCTTTGCCTTCTCT
Organism: Tenodera sinensis; assembly: GCA_030765045.1. NCBI lineage: Eukaryota > Metazoa > Arthropoda > Insecta > Mantodea > Mantidae > Tenodera > Tenodera sinensis. The sequence goes on along the minus strand of CM060974.1, from coordinate 51,059,717 downwards.
TCTTCTATCTGACTTCACATATTCACAACTAAGACATCTATATCAGGAGTATCTGTTTCACTTTGCTCATCACTGTCTATGTTGACATATTCCATGTTACTGCAATGGAAAGCACCTTCATTGATGTAGTTTTGTGCCTGCAAATTTTCTAAACCTTACATTCCAAAATTGGAAATTTTCCTTAATAAAGGGAGTTTAACGTTGAGGAGAATATATGGTTAGACCCCAAAAGGAAATCATTTATGTAAATATTTATTGCAAATGTAATTTATTTTTCATGTTGATAAGAATTAGTTGAGTAACGAAAACGTGTTGCTATTTTTTCATTGTTAAGAAAAATAGAAATGTTTAAAAACGTCATAAATGTTAAGTTTCGTGTTTAAATTTAATATGTATAAGTATAAGAACCATATATATTTAATGTTAAAAGTGAAGGGAAAATAGATAAAGATTGCTTCCCTAACAATACAGGAACTATTTAATGTAGGAAAATATAAAATGAAGGCATACGTGCATGTATTCAAAAAAGAGTGTCATGTAAAGAAGCGCCAATTTTTGTTATTAGCGTCTGTATGTCAGAGAGGTGAAGACGTGTTTCTGTAACGCGCGTGGATGTGGGTCTAAAAGACTTTATAAAAGTGGAAAGACTATCAAGAAAATACAAATAGGTGCAACGAAAGTCAATTCAATTATAACAAGTGTAATAAGAGGTGAAAAAAGTGTTAATAAAGTGGTATATAGTGAAGTTACATTGAGTGTTGATTCATTCCAACTAGTACCTCGCCCGGGGAGAAAGAATAGAGTCTCATAGCTCAACGCAAAGTAATAATTTATTAAAAATACAGCACCAACTTGTTTTTCAACCCTAAATAAACAGGATCATAAGACATTTCCATTTTAGAGTGATTTCCACTTAACAGGGGTCCATTGTAGGCAATTTTTACTATATTAATATTACAAATATATTGAAACATTTATTTTTTTCCCTTTAAAAAGAATTATATATATATATATATATACACACACACATGTCATGAAAATGATTTGAGGTTTTTCTTTCTTTCTGTTATTTAAAGCAGTTTCAGGTTTGTACTCCACATGTATAAGTTTATGCATACAGATAAAATCACATGCTATTGATGGTCGAGTTGCGATAACTGTAGGTGTGGTGGGGTGAGGTATTCTAAAAATGACTTTTTTTACTTTTTTTTTTCATCAAACAGTCCAAACAATTTATAGTTTATTTTTAAAATTTTATAATTTTTGGATGTGCAACATTTGAACAGCACGTCTGTTGGGCCCACTAGTTAACACTATATATTTACATAGGAATCCTCAGAGCTTATAAGGTTCTTTGTAAATTGATTGTGATTGTTTTTGCATGAACCCTAGGGCTTATTGGAGTCTTATGCAACAAATAAATATATTGGCATCCTTCTATGTAGCTTAAATTATGGACTAAACCTTTTTTTGTAATGGCTGATGCCCATAAGGCCTGCAATCATAAAAGATTAATGAACAAGTGCTGTTCTTCACCGTTTAACTTCCTGTACATATGGAGAGACGTACAATTTAGAGAAGGAAGATAAACAGAAAATCTTACTACAGTGTCTAGCACTAAAGTTAAAATGACATTTGTTTAAAGTAAATGCTGAAAATTTATCATGGTGTTACTCAAATGGTAACAAAGGGGGATTGTTCTTAAAGCTGTGCAAGTATTCTTTTGCAAATATTGTGGTTCTGCATACATAACACAAAGGGATCCATTCCCATGCTACATACTCTATAATGCTTATGGTTTTAAATTTACATCGAGAATTCAAAATAAGGAGCAACTGTTCTGTGTAGACCAATTAGGTTTTCCTTTTGGGTTATAAAGTGATATATTTATTCAACAGGCAGGTAACTATTTCCTTTAGCAGAACACATCTGCCTACAGCCCAACAAGGTGCTACATTGACTGTGAGTTCACATACACATTAACATCAGCCTCTTATTGGGTTAATTGTTGAAATGACAAAATTAAATTGTTTGCTATGATTTGTTTTGGTTTTAATGTCTTGCGCATACCGGTGTAACATACATACAGGCAATTCTCAAAATTCGACTTGTCATTAAGGCCAGTAGTTGTCCTTTAGGGCAAACAATTGAAATATTTAGGGATTGGGAGATTGAAATTAATTATATTGATAAAAGTGAAATTCCCATTAATGTAAATAAATGCTACCGTGCATCCAGAAAGTAAGTTCTGATCGCATCCAGAGATGGCGCCACCAGACGGATAGGAATGCATGTGTGCAGGAGAAGAGAGGAAGTATATGGTAACATTGCAGTAAAGTTTCAGTTTTGTGACGGCAGTAGTTACTGCTCTGTGCTAGGAGAAAATGGCTTCTCAAATATTCTCTACTGCCAAATGCGAGGTTCGTGCAGTCATCCGATTTTTGCATGCTCAAAAGCAATCTCCAGCAGAGATTCATCGTCAATTGTGTCACGTGTATAGACAGGGCATTATGTGTGACAGTATGGTAGGACAATGGTGCAGGCAATTCACGGAAGGAGGAACCAAGATTCAGAACGAAGACCGTAATGGCTGAGTGTCCCTGGTGACGCCAGAGGCATTACGCTTGTGCAAGGCAATGCAAGACCCCATACAGCCAACGCCACACAAAATGTGTTGAATAAGTTTGGATGGGAGGTCTTCGAACATCCACCCTACAGACCCGATCTTGCTCCAAGTGACTTTCATCTCTTCTGTCTCATGAAGTGTTTTCTGGCAGGAAAACGTTTTCACAGTAACGCTGAGGTGCAGAATGAAGTGGCTTCATGGCTGCTGACATTGGTGGCAGAATCCTATGAGTTGGGCATACAATTAATGGTGTACCGTTACAATAAATGCCTCAACAATGGTGGTAACTCTGTTGAAATGTAGCCAGTGAGTCTGTGTAATTATCCCAATAAATATTTCTTACTTAGTGATGTTCGTGTTCTCTTTATCGGTCATCGGGACTTACTTTCTGGATGCACCTCGTACATAAATGATACTCAGGCACATTTATGATGGAACAATGCATGAAAACTTAAACAAATGGCCAAGCTTAGATCAAATGCTGTCTATGTGCAGGTGAGGCAAATATTTTTATAATTCTTAATAAACACATTAAAATAACATTATACATGTACAATGAGATAGAAATATATACACTACAACCAAATCTCATGTCTGTCTTTCAGAAAATTAAAATTAATTTATTTACAATTGTAGCTGTACATTAAAAAACAAATAACATTCATTATCCAAAAGCTAAGGCATGTGAGATAATTATTACAGATTTTTTTATGCTTATTAAATTTTCACCCTATTTTGTTTCTCAGAACGCCTTCATTGAAAAGTTAGATGCTAATTTGATATGTGGATATACAAGACTCCTAACTTACCTATAGCTTTAGGAGGAACAGGATTTTGGCTACTAATGCTTGCTGCTCCTTACATCACATTAATTTCCATATAATCACTTCATATACATGCACTAAGCCTAAAGCTAACCTGGGATTAAATCAAGTTTCACTACAAACTAAATGAGTAACAAGCAGTGTAAAACAGTTTACCTATAACACCGAATTTCGTTGATTTTCTGTAATTTATTTTTTTTCTTTTGAATGCTCAACTCCTTCAGAGGTAAATAAAGTGGATCAATTGAATTGGTGATTTGAAATGAGATCTAGAGGAAATCCAAAAAGAGGAAGTGTGATATAAATAATAGTCTGAAAGTTTTCAGTCACAATGGCATACCAGTAATCTTAATAATTTTGTTGAATCCATTAACAGCTTGCTTATAAAAATGAAGTATTTAAAGGATTCCAAGTTGGATGGCTATTCTTCTTTTCAGGTATAGAGTTGACTTTATGGGAAGTAAGTTTGTGTGCCTTTAATAAATGTAGTTTATGGTTAGCTGTGTGTAGGGACTAAGTTGGAAAGTTCAATAATGCTTGAAAATATCAAGTCCACAGGTGGGACTCAAACCAGGAAAGTTTGGTGCTCTAAGTCAATGTTCTTACCACTTGGGGTAGCTTTTCATAATGTCCATTGATGCATTAAACTTTCTCATTTGGCTTAAGTATTGCATTAAACATAGTTGATATCAGATTCAAAGATGTCACGACTCAATGTGACTTGCACTGCTACAGGTGCTTTATAGTTAACAAATATTGGAGTTAGTTTTTAGGTTACTTCCTGTACACAACTAATACGGGAAAACAATTTTTAGACCCTTCATTAACTTTATGATTGTCAATCATGCAAGTTGCCTTTAAGGTATATCTAGTGTTTGAGAAGTTAACTATCAGATGAGATGGTTAAATGCTGGTACAGGTATCTCAACATGGTATCTGTAGTTGTAATAACATTGATGTGTACAAATAAAGATCCATGGTAATTATTATTTATTTATGCCAACAAACTTACTGTTGGTGTTTTTAAACACACAAGCCGTGTGTGGGCAAAGTTCGAGGGGTAGAACTGGAACTTAAAAATTCAATGCCACAACTGGGATTTGAACCACAGACCTTCCGCTTACCGGGCGGCTGCTCTAACCATTGAGCTATTGTGACAAACTGCCAGAATGGCATAAAATGTAAGTTTGTTGGCATAAATAAATAATAATTACCATCTGAAGGTTATTTAATCCTAGGACATAAAGTACTTACAATATTAAGTCACCGTTGGGGTAATTTGTCTCTGATGTGAGACTGCCTTTGTGGTTTACTAGGACAAATACGAACTGGTTTGAGAATTTAATGCCATTCTGGCAGTTTGTCACATAGCTCAATGGTTAGAGCAGCCGCCCGGTAAGCGGAAGGTCTGTGGTTCAAATCCCAGTTGTGGCATTGAATTTTTAAGTTCCGGTTCTACCTCTCAAAGATCCATGGTTTGAATCCCAGAAATGGCATTGAATTTTCCAACTCAGTTTCAACTTTGCAAGAAGTAGATGCATTTGTAGGATGAAAGGGGATGTGTATTAGATAGGTTGAACAATGACTGAGAAACTTAAGGTTAAAGGTTATCAATATTTATGATATGTATGTTTCCTTCTCCACAGACTTGTTAATGAAATTAAGAGCAACATCAGCAACAGTTTTGAAATGGATACCAAAGTAGAAATCAAACAAGAGGATTGTTTCGTAGATGACTTAGCCTCACAGAATGAGGGAGAACTCTTTCACAAAGTTATTACAGTGAAGTCAAACAGCAATGCTGTGCTTTCAGATGATAATGGTTGTGACATGGACATCAAAACAGAAATTAAATCAGAAGGTGTTACTTGTAGGAACAACTGTGAGCTGTTCATCGAAACAAAAATTGACAAACAGGCTCTGGATTCAGACTTTGTTACACAGAAACCAACAGAATTTCTTTCAGAAGATCCTTTGATGAAGACTAAGAACTACAACAGTGACCAAGAAATGGATAATAACATAGAAATTAAAGTAGAACCTTGGTGGTTGGAAACAGAAACGTCATCTGTTTGTGATGATGTTAAGGTAAGTTTTGCTGGATTTCATTTCAGAGAGAATATTTGTTGACTGTGTACTAGATGACATATTTGAATTTAGTAATACAAAATATTAAGGATAAGAGATTGTTTAAAATGTGTACAATATTGTCACATAGTGTATTTAAAGGATAATGGATAGTTAATGGTGATGGTAGTTCTTGAAAGCTATTTGAAGGAAGTTTATTGGAGTCACAGCAAAATCATCTGATGCTCAGCTAGACCTGAAAATAATTATATTAATAGAATATGAAGTCAAAAGGAAATTCAGTGATTGAAATACAACAGACAAACCAGTTTTAAAGCTCTAAACACTGCCCCTTGGCCACATAAATCTCAAATTGACTGCTTCTAGATACCCATTAAACAGGTCTAGGTATTTAAATCTGCATGCAGTTCAAATTTCATTTTTGCTCAACAGACTTTTTTATTTGTATGATATTTTAATCAAACAATAAGTGAATTACAGGAGGATATTAAACATAGTAGATAATAACTACAAATAATACTGTATTAATTTACAATATGCCACAAAAGATATCTATAAATCCCATTTATGGAGCTAAAGGAGTGCATTATTTTCTTCTTGAATCTTACCATGTTTAAACAGCTATTAGCAGCAAGTCTGTTAACCTTTTTTAGCTCTGTTGGTAGCTGATCTAATACATGACACACAATAAGTATTTCAAGGGAGTTAAAGTGTTTGACGTAATGCAAATCACAAACACAAGTCTGTTGTTTTTTCTCTGCCAACAAAGTAGGTATGCATCTCTGCATGTTACAAACAGCTCTACTGGATGCAATGTCTTGGTAATCTTTAAGGTTTGCATTTGCGAAAACTGCAATTCATTCTACTGCCAGGACCATACTACCTGATTAATGTTTTGTCTAAGATCTCCTAAGTCCCCTTAACTCATGTACATAAACTTAGGCTTGGAATGCTTCCTTTCCGAAATATCATTACATTGCCTGTATCATCAGTGTCCATGACAGTGGTCCCATCTGTAATAAGAACAGCATTAAAAACTACTTTGTTATGCTCAGGTCAGCTATATAATTTTCATCTGTTGAGATAGATGCATTTTAATACTGAATTTGTTTTAGGTACCAAATGGTTTTTACTTTGTGTGCATTTGTGGATATTTACATTAGAATCAACCTTTGTGCTACCAACATAATTTTGCCCACATCTGTAGCGTGATGGTTAGTGTGTCTGCCTCAAGCTCAAGAGGTCACGAGTTCGATTCTTGCTTAGGGTGAGTTATCGGGATAAGGTTTTTTTCCGAGGTTTTCTGTTATCTTGAGAAGATGAATGTTGGGTAACTTAAAGCTCCATGATTCTTTGGCTCATTTGAGCTCATTTCACCCATTTCAGTCATTCACCATCCAATATGACATTACATTGGAGGACGTTAATTTATAAAAAAAAATACCAAGATAATTTTACACCTTCCAGTTACCAAAGGGGATAATATGATTGCCCCTTGTCAACAATGGAGAAAATTCTGCTATTATAGGTCGCATAGTCACCAAATAATTCAGAATCGCAATTATTAGTGTAAACTGATGCTTCATTAAATATTTGAAGCAATCCATGATAGTTTATTGTCCAAACACTCAGATTTAGCTCCCAGGTGTATAGTCACTTTCCCTCTTTCAAGGGTGGTGGTCATCAGCACTAACCACATACTTTGCGAAGCGTGACATTTGAAAAGTGCGGCGGTTGCTGTTACTAACCACTCAGGTAGTTTGGGGAGGTCCCACTAGATGGTATAACACTTTATGCCTCACATTCAGTTTCTGTTTTGTTAGCAGGTTAGAGATTTTCTGTTTGCTTGCAGCTCTTTGTAGTGTTTTTAACAGTGTGCATATTCAGTGTTATTTCTGGGATATATATACCAGCTTTATATCAAAGTAAGTATATTTATTTGTGCATTTAGTTCATGCTTTTGAACCTAAGTGCTTCAACTATGTGAAACAACCTAATTAATTCCATATTTTTTTTCATTTTACTTTAGGTTACGCTGCTAACCACTGCGCACATAAGACACAACTTCCTGTCAACATGGCGAGGCAGTATGTTTGCGAAGATGAGATTGTAAAAGTTTTCAGTGACTTGCCATCAGATCCAGAAGGTGAAATAAGCATCTTTTATGACTGATAGTGATCCTGGTTTTGTACCCGAGTGGGAGACCGTATTATCCTGTACAGATGAAAGTAGCAGTGATTCAGATGATGCATTACCGCAAAATGATAATCACAGGTGCCAAAATAAACCATGCAAGAAGGCTAAAACTCCCTTCTTCAAATTCTCCAGTAAACAAGTCAAAATCTACGTCCATAGTTGGAAAGCCTCGGTCAGTATCAACAGAAACAGTAGCAGAAGTTCGTACCTCAACTTTACAAGTACAGCCAGATGCTCCAAATCATTCTGTCACTGCTGCTTCTAGACCTGCACATTTACCTGTAGTTCAGAACGAACCTGTTATATGGAGCCAGAATTTGCAAGTTTTGACAGTGCCTAATTTTGCTGAAGAAAGTGGACCTTCTGTTCGTTTTAGAGAGATGTTAAATCCATCACCATATATAATTTTTTGTGAAATCTTTAGTAAAGAAACGGTGCAACACATATCATTTCACACTAATCTCTATGCCACACAAAGGGGAAAGCCCTTCATCCCAACAAGTGAAAATGAAGTGAGACTATTTATTGGTACCAACTTATTTATGGGTGTCAAGAAATTGCCAAGTTATTGTGATTATTGGTCTTCATCTCCTGATTTACATGACTCATACTATTCTATGACTGTAAAGAGATTCAGTTTTCTCCTCAGTCATATTCATGCAAATGACAACTCATTGATGCCAAAAAAAGGAGAAACAAATTTTGACAACCTGTATGAAATAAAACCACTTGTTGAAATGCTGAATAAAAAGTTTGCTGAGTGCTATCACCCTCATCAAAAGGTAGCAGTTGATGAGTCAATGTTAAAATTCAAAGGAAGGAGCTCAATGAAGCAGTACATGAGGGACAAGTCAGTGAAAAGAGGTTATAAGTTATGGATGCCATGTGATGAATCTTCATATAATTTGAAGTTCCAAATTTATACAGGAAAATTAGCTGGAGAGAAGCCTGAAATGGGGCTGGGAGCACGGGTGGTGACAGATTTGTGTGAAGAACTTTATGGTAAAAACCACATTGTGTTTATGGACAATTTCTTCACATCCTACAATCTCTTCATACTATTGAAGGCCCAGAAAACGTTTGCAGTTGGAACCGTAAATCCCACACAGAAATTCATTCCAAAATTGAAGAACGACAAAAGTATGAAGCGTACACTTTGACAGTACAGTCAGCAATCATGGGGTAGCAGTTTACAAATGGATGAACAAGCAAGGTGTCAATCTTATCACAACAGTACATGATCCAAGTGAAACCATGAATGTAAAGAGGAGGGAAAAGAGTGGATCAACTTCCCAAGTGCCATGTCCCCGTGTGTTGGATGACTACAACTGGAACATGAATTTTGTAGATAATTTTGATAGTCTAAAAGGAGATTATGGCTGTGACCGCAAAAGTAAAAAGTGGTGGCATAGACTATTTGTCCACTTCATTGACATGTGTGTGGTAAATGCCTTTATTATACACAAAGAATTGGACATGGAGCAATTCACAAATAAAGACTTCCGTAGGAAAGCGTATGAAGGATTGCTTGCAAATGCGATTGTCAGTGCCAGTGTGGTAAACCAAAAAAGGAAAAGTGTAACAATTCATAACCACAAACCAACTGTGGATAAACAAATCAGAATGGAAGGAAATGCACATCAACCTAAGCAAGCCACATCACGAAGTTGTGCGGTATGCAGCACTCAGGCTATTCCTGTCAGAACTGTGTGGATGTGCTCTTCTCTCAATGTACCACTTTGCCTAAGGAAAGGAAAAACCTGTTTCCAGATATTTCATTCCTCACAGCTATGTATTTTTAGAAATAAAAATGTAAACTAATTACTTGAAAAATTGTGTTATTTGGTACAGAAATTTCTCAATACCTCAACATTCCAGTGAGTTATGTGGACAGTGGTTAGTGTGGGAAACTACAATTAAATCAACAATAATTTGTTTAATTTAATAAACGAGTAATGTAAAAACTTAATTAAAATAAGTTGGTCTACTAGACATAAACTAAGATAATTTTAATATTTGAAAGGTCTTTTTTAAAAAAACTGTTCCCGTCTCTTAAAGAGTTAAGCCAGGTTTTTGCCAAAGAATATTATGAACTGCCCTTCTTCCTTGACAGAAGTGTATAGAATGTGACACTAGACCACTTCTAGATTTGAGCATACCTGAAAGAATTTTATCCTCATCTTCGGTGACATCGTTGGATAAATTCTCTGCCTGTGATGGCTCTGCCATCTGATGCATTTCACTCATGTGAATGACATCATTAGCTTCTTCAATAACTTCAGCATTATTGATTTCATCATTTTTCCAAAAATTATACATATCACAATCTTCATCACATAGATAATCTGGATTATCAGTATTTATAATACTTTCAAACTCCTGCAGACTGTAACACATGTCCATGTTTATGCTCAGAAGTACAACTAAGAATACCACAGATAAAAATAACAGCAAGGAACTGTCATAAATTCAGTCAAGACGTTCTCGAGCTTCGAGGCAGGTGTAGTGATGAAGAGCCATCAACATTTTGGGAGTGTGCATCTCTCCCATCATCAGGATGATGAATGACTAACAGTAGCGAAAGGACCAGTATATATACTGCCCACTAATACGGACTTAGCAGAAAACACCAAGTCTATTCTGGAGGTTCATCTCTCAAACGGAATCTGTGTTTCGTGAGCCGGCCAATCTCCAACTTGATGGCTAATTTTCAGGAGGGACTGAACTATAATCCAGCGTCCCAGTTCAGTGTGCTCTTCTCAGAGGCTACATTTTGCTACAATGGTTGTTTCCTTGAAGTTAGCTCTGTGGCCATTTTCAAAGCAGTGCTCTGCCAGCCCTGACTTTTCAGACTGCATTAAGTGTATGGACCATTCATGCTCCTTCACTCTGGTAGTAATGATCCTGCTGGTTTGCCCTATGATTGGGGTTCTGCATTGACAGGGGATGCCGTATACCTCTGGTACATTAAGGTGCACTTTGTCCTTCACCGGTGTCACCCTGGAATGTGGGACCCCATACATACGGCAAACCGACAGGACTATTACTACCAGAGTCAAGGAGCACGAACGGTCCATACACTTAATGCAGCCTGACAAGTCAGGGCTGGCAGAGCACTGCTTTGAAAAATACCACTGAGCTAACTTCAAAGAAATGACCATTGTGGCAAAATGTAGCAGTTTCAGGGAATAGAGGGTTAAGAAGACTGTCCATCTCCTTCGAGAAGAGCACACTGAACTGGGATGCCAGATTGCAGTTCAGTCCCTCCTGGAAACTGGGCTTAAAGTTGGAGATCGACCAGCTCAGGAAACACAGACTCCGTCAGAGTGTTGAACCTCCAGAAGTGACTTGGTGTTTTCTGCTAGGTCCGTACTAGCAGATAGCATATATACTGGTCCTTCCACTCTTGTTAGTCATTCATCATCCAGATGATGGGAGCGATGCACACTCCTGAAACATCGATGGCTCTTCATCACTACACCTGGCTCAAAGCCCTAGAACATCTTGAACATGTTAATCACCAGGAAAGCTTCGGATTGTATTTCACTGTTCTCATTGCTTTCCTGGCTCAACAGTGAAAATCCAACTGAGTAATAACAGCACTATTCATAACTTTTATATCTTCTGTGTGGAGTAACAAGGCTGGAAATGAAATACTATTTGTTACAAATTTAATAGCAAACACTACCAAGGGGGTAACAAGAACACCCTATATGAATAATGGAAAGTACGAGTAAGTAAAAGATTGAATAAGGATATTTGGATTTATTAAGTGAAAAATGCCAATGGATACATAATGAACAAATACACAGACTTCCAGATTGTAAGAACATGTGAAAGTATAAAACATATATGAAAAATCTGATGCTTTGCACTCACATAACTTTTTCTACTCTTGTACTAACCATTCTTACAAACTCTTATTCCTATATCTTCTTTGTGTTAGTTGAGATAAAGATTTGCAGAACTTATCTTATTGCTTATTTCCTTGTAGGTGCAAGAGGAATATGAGAATATAGTAGGCTTTGAGCGATAGTCAAATCCTTTAAAGCTTTTAGATTCCATTCTCTTTGCACAGTTAACATATAGAGTAAAAATATCTTAAACATGTTATTTTAATCAAAATTGTTAGAGCCATTTTCAAGAAAGTGAATATTTACCATATAAGTGGTAGTATAGGGAGGAGCAATTTTCTTCAAAATCTTCACGCCGCATCCTTGAAAGACATTGAACATAAGTACCAACGTTGGTTTTTAACCGACTTTTCATTTTTGAGTTATGCTGTCCACAGACTGACAGACACACACACACACATGGACCTTTTTCTAAAACTGTATTTTTAAAATTCAGTCAGCCACAAAACATATATTTCTAGTGAAATCTTGGCATTGAATTTTTGGGTGGAATACAATACTTTCTCTACTTATTAGTAGAGAAAGAAGATGAACAAAAATGTTGCATTTGTCGAAAGTTTAAGTTTCTGAAACTGACACAAATAAAAACAAATATCTCTGAAATGGTTCACTCTACAAAACAATTTATTTGGATATAGATTGTATTGTAGCAAGATCTTCATTTTTTCTGCAGTAAGATTTTGTCTCTCTCTTACGGTTTATGAGTTATTTAGAAGTCATCCAGAGTAAACAGGACTACATAGGCTATAGCCAGAAAATTCAAAATATACATTTCACTTGTCATAAAAGTATCTTAAACAAGTCATTTTAATCAAAATCATTAGACCCATTTTCAAAAAATTAAAATTTTCCATGTAAAGGGTAGTTTAGGGTGGAGCAGTTTTCTTCAAAATCATCATGTCACATCCTTGAAAAAAATTAATCTTAAATACCAACTTTGGTTTTTAACCAACTTTTCGTTTTTGAGTTATGCTGTCCACAGACTGACACACGCACACGCGCGCACACACACAGACACACACCCACCCACCCACCCTGCCTTTTTCAGATTCAGTGGGCCTCAAAGCATATATGTTCAGTGAAATCTCGACAGAAACTTAATAGTAGAGAAAGTTGTTGTTAGCTAATGCTGGATTTTTGACAATGAAGTCATTACTTCTCTTGCTCTCCGATATTTTTCACTGATGGATGGGGCACTAGATGTGGCCGGGCATATTTGAAGGTGGTCTCGATCCATTTCCTCTTGCAGATCACATAGAGGACAGAGTGGTGAAGAATATACCCCAATTCTGTTCAAATGTTTTGCCAGACTATCATGTCCTGTAATCAATCTGAAGGTTGCAACTGCTGTTTTTCGAGGATACTCAGGAATTACTGTTTGAATGTTTGGTAGTTCCCATCGTTTATCCTTTGATTTTTCATAGTGATATTTTGCAATAATTTTTTGGAATTCAGAGTTGACTAATCTTTTAGCTGCATAAAATGGTAGATTCACTATAGATTTTTGTACACAGCTGGTACCCTTTTTTGCAAGAAAATCAGTTTTCTCATTACCACTCAGTCCACAGTGAGCTGGTATCCATTGGAAGACTAGGTGTTTTTGAAGTGCTGTTAGATGGGTAAGGATTTTCCAACATTCTATAATTGTTTGGTTTTTTTGGTGACAACTTGGAAGTAATTGCTATAATTGCTGCCCTGGAATCTGAGAGAATAACTGCTTTCTGAAATGTAAAATCCTGTGCAAAAGATTTTGTAGGGCCATTCAAATTGCTTCAATTTCTCCATCAAAGATAGTAATTCCTTAACTTAAAGATTTGAAATAGGAAAAGAGGTGACATGTGACTCCAGCCTCTGCTCCATCTGGGTTTGATATCAATGATCCATCAGTATAAATATGAAGCCATTCGTGTTCTGGAAATCCAGTATGGATTGTCTCTAATGCCAATAATTTTAGAACACTAGTTGGAGTATCACTTTTCTTAACTTCTTCTGTCAGGTGTAAATATTATGTGATGTCGGATTGACTTTAGATATGAAGTTTTCCTCTGAATTAGGAAGGTATATATTCTTCTTGATGTCTTGAATTTTGGAAAGAAAGCTCTTCCGAGTGTTTAGTGTATGTGTAAAATTTCTCTTGTTCCATGTATTGAATGGAAGTCTGATCAAATTTTTCATGTTGATTAAGAGCTGCTTTTTCATATTCAATGGGGTATTGGTTGGTTAGTGTTTCCATAGCTGGTATTGGTGTGGTTTTGATAGCACCTGTAATTAGTCTCAGACTTTGGATTTGGAAAATTTGAATTTTTTTTTGTATTTGCTGTTATAAGAACTTCACTGCAGTAAGTAAATAAAGGCTTTATACACATTGTATATTGTGTTAAGAGTTACTCTGGAACATCCCCACTTCATTCCTGTTAGACGTTTTAACAGAGAAAGGCGCCTCTCTGCTCTTTGTATTACATTTTCTATTTGTTTGGTCCATGTAAGTTTGGTATCAAATGTAATTCCTAAATACCTTGCTTGCTTTGTTTCTGGTAATTGTTGATCCTCAAAAATTTTAGTATGATTTTTAGTGGTTTTTTTCTTAGTGATAAGATTTGGTAGTTTGATTTTGTTGTATTAACAGTCATTAAATTTTCTTTGGTCCACTTTTGTAGGTTGGTTAAGGATCGTTGCGTGGTTTTTTCTAGTTCTGTACTTTTGCTTTATGGTTTTGAAGTCCACATTACTAAGTCATCAGCAAATAGTGCATACTTCACACCTGATTCTTGTAGTTGTTGTGGCAGATCGTTAATAAATATATTAAAAAGTGTAGTGCTGAGCACTGCTCCTTGTGGTAAGGTACTTGTTTGTATTTAGGTATATTTTTTCCATATCTGGTAGCAATAAAGCATTGTGTTAGGAAATGACAGCCATGGAAACATTGGACCTTGTATCCCTATTTTTGTTACTTTCTGTAGTAGTTTTGTTCTGCATATAGAACCATATGCACTTTGGAAATCAATAAAAACTGACATATTAACTCCTTTTCTATTGAAGGAGTCTTTGATTTCTTCACTGAGAAGTAAGGCTTGTTCATTTGTAGAGTGGAACTCTCTGAATCCAGCTTGACATGGGGATATTAAATTTTGTGATTCTAGGAACCAATTTAACCTGTTTGACATCATTCTTTCCTTCACTTTTGATATTATGCTAGTAAGAGCTATTGGTCTATAATTTTTTATTTCTGATGCTGTTTTGTCTTTCTTCAAGAGTAGGACAATTATTGCTTTTTGCCATTCAGCAGGTACAGTGGTTTTCCAGGATAGATTGTAGAGTTTTAGTAGTTGTTTTGCTGTTTTTCCAAGGTTTTTTATGAACTCTGGATGTATGTGATCAGGTCCAGGAGACTTTTTGTTTTTTAGATTATTTATTGCAATGGTCAGTTCTTGCATATTAAAATTTTGAAAAAAGATATTGCATTGAGTGTTAGAATCACATTCTCTTTCTTGTTTCAGATCTTTCCTAAATTCTTTATGTTCCTTTTTATTGTTTCTTGTTACTTTATGTGAATTACCATAATATTTATTGAATGTTTTGGTTATGACTTCATCATTTACTAATATTTTACTGTTGTGTATAATAGGTGTGCTGTTGTTTTCTTTCCTGTCCTTGACATTTTTTATGAACTTATGTGCTTTGTTACCATCTGTCCTATAATCCATTTTTTCTAAGAAATTATTAAAGTGATTCTTTTTAGCAGTATTAATTTCTTTTTTTAGTGAGGCACATTTCTTCTGCCATATCCGATATGTTTTTTGTTTGGTCAGTTGTATTTCTAGATATATCCCTTTGCTTTTTCAATTCTTCTAAGTGGGGATTCCAAAAGGGTTCGAAATTTTTAATTCTTCCATGAGGGATATGTTTTCTTGCGGTTTCTAGGATGACTTTACAGAAATTTTTGTTCATATGATCTGGTTGCTCATGCACCTGTGAGCTTGTTCTTTAAATTTACGTTCCAGTTCAGTTTTATATTTGTTCCAATCTGCTTTTTTGAACTTCCAATACAGATTCATGTGACCTTAACTGTTATTTGTATTCTCTAGTTTTATGTCAGCAATTACTGCTCGGTGACCAGAACTTGGATCTTCTTGTTCTTTAATTTTTGAAACAATATCTGTTGTAGCTAACAAGAGGTCTGGGTTACTGCCTGCTCCAGAGTAATGTATGTAGCTTGTGGGATCTTCCTTTTACTATAAATCAGTTCAAAAGTTGTGGTATTCAAAAATTCTTCCACTATCTTCCCTGTAGAATCCACTTTTTCATAACCCAATCTTTTGGAATGGGCATTGAAATCCCAAGTGCCATTGTCTTATTTAATTGGTCAATAAGTGAGAAATGTGGTTCATTCCTGGGAGGATTCTAAATACTGTATAAATGTAGAAGTGTTTTGTTATCCCAAAAATTTAGCTTTATTAATTCACTTTTATCTGTGTTGACCTTTTCTTTAACAATTTCAAAGGAGGATTTAAGATCCTTTTTGACTCCAACTAATATTCCACTACTTATGTGTCTATTTGTAGGTGTAGTAGAAAACCAGTAAAATTGAAGTATTTAAGTTGATCATTTGTTAGATTTGCTTCTTGTATGAAAAATATATCTATGTTATAGTCAAATACAATTTTATTGAGTTCTATTCTTTTTGTTTGGGTGAGACCACCCGCATTCCATTGTAGAAGTTGATGTTAGATCTTCTATTAATATAATGTTTTGGTTCTCGAGAAGCAGTCCCTGCCCGGAGATCCGAATGGGGGACTATTTTAAGTCCGGAACATTTTACCCCTCCAGTCATATTTCATAAATATTGAAGAGACCTAGCAGTAAATGTAACCGCTTTTTAGAGACCACCATATTTTTATGTTTTGGCGGTCACATTGCTCTCTCACAACCCCCAGAATGTCTGGAGGACCACACCTGTCATTGGTTCAGGGGTCTCACCAACCTGACTGGGAGAGTTATCAAAATAAATTCACCGACCATATCCTCTGATTACCAATCAGAGGATGTATTACATGCCATGACAGGTAAGCATGTTAGGGGTTAATATTATAGAGAAATGGAGAGGTTGGAAAAACAAAGACTCCCTAGCCCTCGGGTACCCTAAGAGCATCAGGGTCGGAAGAGAACAAGAGATAACCAAGGTAAGGTCAGATAGAAAAGCTACAGTGAGGAGCAAAACACCAGTAAGTGGAAGTAATGTTCTGCTCAGCTTGGGTACTTGTGGTCGCCATTCACACATCCCCTAGATGGAGACCCCTGAGACCTAGTAGAGAAAGTGAAAATGGTGACTAGAGTAATTGCCCATTAGTACCACAAGGGTTAAATATGAATGAGGTGAGATTCTCTTAGGTGGAATAGCAAACTTACTTGTATTTTGAGTCGTGGCTTCAGCTGGAGGTATAGCTTCTAAATTAGTTTGTGTAGGAAGTATTGGAGCTTGTGAAGTAACTTCGCAGAACATGGAGCAAGTTTTGTTGTGTGATGTGATTTGGGCATTGAGTGTGAGTGTTGAGGTTGTGGACTGCAGGTATTAGTGCTGTGGAGTTACAAAGGCTACTGTGGTGCCACACAACACTTCAGAAGTACAACATGTGACGTGCAACCTTATACATAGCTCACAGTATTAAATATATGTATTTTTTTCATAGTTTCTTACTGAAATAAATGTTTATAACCATAAAGTGCATAAAGATCTAAGTTTAAAAGGCAGGTTAGGAATTGAAATTAGGATTCAGAAGTGTTAGATGTAACACAGGAGAAATTTTACAGGCTAATGACTTGTTTATTCCCGTGGATGTGGCTAGATTACCTATATTGCACATGCACTGGTCTATATACGTTGTGCATGTTTCCTGCAGTGTATCTCTATGTACATTTATATCCGTTCTACTCATTTCACATTGCACGTTCATGCATATCTGTATCACTTCAACTATTTTACATTGGAAATCTGTGTAGACTTATATCACTTGGGCTATTTTGTGTTGGATGTTTATGTACACTCACATCAGTTAGGCTCATTTTACAATGGACATCAATGTACATCCATGGACAAAATGAGTCATCTCCAGATTCTAGGTGGCGATCACAGAGCTTTGTATATCTTCATAAACGCTGTGCTCATAATAGACACGAAAGAACTGCATAATGGTCTGCGACTGATAGTGCAATGTTAACATATGAGTACTGAAAACAAAACAGAATAATGTTACTGTGGCCGAGAGGTTAAGAAGGCATTGCTTCCACTCGTAAGTTCCTCTATTCAAATCCCACGTTGCTTGTAATTTGATTTATGTTTGCTAATTTTATGACTGGATACGAAGAACATAATATAACATATATAACATTACTATAACTTTGAAGTTATGGGTTTATCTATGCACACAAATACTTAATTATTTTACTAACAGTTGTGTTAAGTGAATAAAAATACACGTAAGTTTAAAACAGAAACAAAAAATAAACGATTAATATTGGTTGTATTAACCCTGAGCACATATAACTGCCCTCACACTTTGGGTATAGTCAAAATTGCCTGCAGTAATGTGGACGAGAAACTACAATGTTGCAGACTTCTTGGGTTTGTGCCCAGAGGCCATATTTTGTCCTTCACCCAGCTACAGGAAAATTGGAGCTCAGCTGACACATTCTCAGTTGGGTTCAAATCTGGTGAACAGAGAGGCCAGACTACCGCTCTAATATCCTGCCTCTGAGAACCAATTTGAAACCTCTTGAAATATGTGGTCAGGATGTCTATCCTGTATAAATTTGATAACTATCAAGGTATCCCATCTTCACAGGGGGAACCAAAATATTCTTGAGTATTACTGTGTAGTGCGCACTTATCAGTGTATTGTCAAGCTGCCACAGGACTCCTAGGTCTTCCCTTGATATTCAGTCCCAACATGATATAGATACACGACCATGATGAGATTTGGAAGCTATGTATTTCGCATTGTATCGGACCCCTTTGGATGCTAGACAATCATCTTTGCCTTATGTGAGGAAGAAAATGTCACCTTCCTTTCATAGAAGTCTGAAAACAGTGTTGTTATAATTAATTTAATTTAAAAGGTGAATCAATTAATAACACTAAACAACACTTACAACATAATTTTCCGTAACGCGTTTCGAAGGTTAACTTTCCGGTTGATAATGGAGGAAAGTTAACCTTTGAAACACGTTCCAGAAAATTATGTTGTAAGTGTTGTTTAGTGTTATTGATTGACTCACCTTTTAAATTAAATGTCATCTTGTCTGAGAATATCACATAATTCCAGTTGCAGTTGGCATTTTCCTCTGCAAGTAAAAGGCGAAATAATCTGTGATCGTCTGTCAGATGTTTTTTAGCTGCTGTTTGTACAAGAAGTCCTGCATCATTTAGACATCGCAGAGTTGTTTGAGCTGATCCAGAAAAATGCAAATTTGCCTTCATTTGAGAAGCAGTTTAGAAAGGGTTCCCGCCTGATTGTACAGTTAAAGCTGCATCCAGTTTTGTAGTTGACATGCATCTTATTCCTGAACCAGGAAGACGGTGTTGAACCTCTCCCCAGAATGTCAGCCACCTCTTCACTATAGATGCAGGGACTTATATACAGGCTGCAGCTTTAGGAGCAGAAAACCCTCCTACTTGACTGCTGTAACGAGCGACTTCTTTGTGTGAACATTCTGCTACTGTCAAGTGTGGTGCAATTCATTAAGAGAGAATTGTGCCTGCCTGATGCGTTTGTGCAAAATGTGCTTTCGTGTGCAGCATATTACTGTTCCGTAGAATAAACTGTTGAAGAACCATGATAATAACTATCATATTATAAACTTCATTCAATGTCGTGCATGAGATAAATATATTTAAAATAACTACCCGCTATGTGTTGTTTCAACATTCTTAAGAGAATAAAAAAGAAAACATTTTCTACATGCAAGAAGCAAACCAAACCTCACCATAGGAGTAACCTAAGCTTTGCCATAGCTCTATAGTGAACACACCTGTATCCTGTTTTGTGTCATTAATATTTGTAGTTAAAGAAGCGAAAGCTATTAATTTGGTTATGATTACACGAGCTTCCGATGAAATTTCTGCCTCCAAAGTTTGAATGTTTTTGGGGTATTTTTAGCATCCTGAAATCAAATTCAAAGCCAGAAAGTTCCTGTCACATACCATATTTTTCATTTTATTTTTCATCCTTTTCCTAATAGGAAAGAGACTGCTTCAAGAATATATATGAGAAATTCCCACTTCTGTCTGAAGCAAAATTAGAAGGTATATTTGATGGTCCTGATATAACAAAAATTGATGCCTGATACAGCATTGAAAAACAGTAATTATTATTTATTTATTTATGCCAACAAACTTACCGTTGGTGTTTTTTAAACACACAAGCCGTATGTGGGCAAAGTTTGAGAGGTAGAACTGGAACTTAAAATTCAATGCTGGTTTGAGAATTTAGTGCCATTCTGGCAGTTTGTCACAATAGCTCAGTGGTTAGAGCAGCCGCCCGGTAAGCGGAAGATCTGTGGTTCAAATCCCAGTTGTGGCATTGAATTTTTAAGTTCCAGTTCTACCTCTCATTCAAAAACGTTATTGATGAAAAGTCCTGTGAAGTTGTTTTAAAATTTCTTGGTAGCAACAAGGATCCCGATTATCAAAACATTGTAGCTAACATGTTTGAAGCATTTAAGGAGCCTAGTTGTCACATCAGTCAAACAATTTAAATCTATATCCTTTCTCTGTACTAGGCCCGGTTACGTTCAAAGGTTAGATGTTCATTTCCATGTGTCTATTGTCATAATCCAATTTGTAAACAAATATGATGGCATTAAATGCTATGTAGTAAATTAAACGTACACTATATAGATAATTCTGTGAAACTGTATATTTGAATTCTTCTGTTACAGGATGAAGGCGTCCCTCCAGAAACATCTTCAAGGTAAGGTTTGTCTCTTGGCTAAAGTTTCAGTTAGAAGCCTCCTGCTTCTTGTGTGATACTTTCTTGTAATTCTTATATAACTCACATTTACATTGTAGTAGATGGTTTGATGTGTTCATGAACTGATATAAACACCATCTATTTGTTTTTTGTTTTTTTGTGTGTGTGTTACTTTTTAAAACTCTTGATCTTGGAGTAATATGTGTAACAAAAGTAGCAGTATGTTTCCTCTGTTTTTCCTTTACTTCTTTGTATTCTCCATGTTTCCTTTTTTGTTCATTTCTTCTTGTTTTAAATGGTTGCTGGGATGGGGTTTTAACTATTATTTCTGATTTCACTTTTCAGTACTGATTTTTACATAATAAATGTTGTTAGCTAATGCTGGATTTCTGACAATGAAGTCATTAATCCTCTTGCTCTCCAATATTTTTCAACATTAATGCTGAAGAGACTTAGCAGTAATAGTAACCGCTTTTTAGAGAGCACCATATTTTTATGTTTTGGCGGTCACATCGCTCTCTCACAAGATCTTATTAAAACATATGGTTTATACCAGATAATTTGTTATATAATCAACCATATGTGAGCTATTCAGTAATATTGTTTCCAGTTTTCAAACACTTTTCTCAAATGTGAAGTAGTTATAATTCTTTTTATTTCTGTTCATGTAGAGAAAATGAAATTTAAAAGTCACCACATAGTAATCAGCCCTTAAAAGATTTGGGTATCACTTAAGCCTACTGTATTCCTGTATTCCAATTGTACTTACACATAAGGAAATATGTCATAAAACCATTTTTGCAAATGTTTATCTCCATTAGCATGAAATAGGTAGAAGAATTAGGAGTTTTAAGAATAATATGTCCAAGCATGAATAGAAAAAATCATGTGAGTACAATGCATCAAATTTTTATCAAACCAGTGAAAAGGTACAACAATGCTAAATTACTTTGGTACCTAGTGTTTGATTTCAAACTACACTTTCTCCAATGCATTGGCATATTTTTATATGTTCCTTGAAGAAAGAATATTAAGCTATACTGCTCCAAAAATATTTCACTTCTATTGTTACTCATATTTCTTGCCTTCTCTTCTGTTCCTTACTGCTTTTCAAAAGGCTCTCATTTCTTTCCTATAATCTTCATACATCCCTATTTATATTGTGGTTAGGATTTTCCCTTGTCATTTGACTAGCACTGGGTTTTTGTGGGCTTATACTCAATTTTATTAAGTCCTTAGTTTCTCTTCTCATGCATCTATTCCAATATTTCATAACACTTTCTGTTACTGCCCTGTTTCTACTTGTGCATCCCTTTTCTATGATTGCCACCCCTTTCAGTGATTTTGTTAATCCTAGTACTTTATTTTCTTGCTATCTTTTGTTACCTCCCAAATTTCTATCGCATTTTCATCCATGATTCCACTGTTGGTCTAGCCAGTTTATTGTCATTTCTGGTACTTTGTCCATTAGCCCCATCATAAATGCCATCCCTTTACTAGTGCTTTTCACTTTCTCTACTATGTATAGTAGGTAGAGGAAGTATTGCAATCAACTTAAAAATTTGATGTGCAGATTTCTCCAGAAATATGTTTTGATGCCATTTGAATCCAAACAAAGCATTTTTAGAGAAAGGTCTGTGTATGGCTGTATGTGAACAGAATATGTAACTTAAAATTGAAAAGTCTGCTAAAAACCAAAGCTGGTATTTAAGTTTAATATCTTTTAAGGATGCAATACCGAGATTTTGAAAAAAATTCCTCCACCCTAAACTACTTCTTTCATGGAAAATTTTTCTAAAATTTTGGTTTTCTTGAAAATGTAATAATTTTTATTAAAATGTCATATATGTGTCATATTTTTATGGCAAATGAAATGTATATTTTGAATTTTCTGGCTATAGCCCATGTAGTCCTGTTTACCCTAGATGACCTTTGCATAACTGGTAAACCGTAAGACATAGACCAAATATTACTACACAAAAAATATGGATCCTACTAAAACACGTATTTCATGTCCAAATAAATATTTTTTGGAGTGAAACATTTTGGAGATATCCCTTGCTATTTGTATGAGCTTCAGAATTCCTAAACTTTCATCAAATGAAAGATTGTTATTAATTTTTTATACCTTAGCCATGCAAGGAGAACCAAATCTCAAAACTTTAAAAGATTGAATTGTCGCTCAAAGCCTACTGTATTCCCATGTTCCCCTTGCACCTACAGGGAAATAAGCAATAAGATAATTTCTGCAAATGTTTATCTCAACTATCATGAAGAAGATAGAGGAATGAGTTTGTAAGCATAGTTAGTACAAGAGTAGAGAAAGTTATGTGAGTGCAACACATCAGATTTTTAAGTGCATGCTCCTCATACAACAATGTTAGTCTGTTGCAATCTTAAGTAAGCAAACTCTCACTATCTCAAATCTCTAATCATTTAATCTCGCATCATAGCTCATATTTCCTAAATTTATCTCCTTTCTGAATACCACCTTTTTTATTTCTCCATATTTATTTTTATTTCTTATGATCTACAAAGTGCATCTATACTGTTGATGAGTTTTATAGACCACTAGATCATCTGCATATAATGACCCATATGCTGCTTTGTTCATCATAAGAAAACAATGTATATTGATGTAATTAATGTTTCTTCATACAAGAGCCATGTGTAGGACATAATTTGAAAGGGTAGAGTGAGATTGAAAACTTGAATGCCATGACCGGGATTTGAACCATGGATCTACCGGTTACCGTCCAGCTGCTCTAACCACTAAGCTACCATGGCTAACGTGCCAATATGACATTCTATTCTCCAACTCACTCGCATGATTCCCGATAACCCACACTAGGAGATCTCAGTTTACTCTGAGATAACATATCTTAATGGCAACTTACAACGTGTGGGTACTTAAGTCCTGGGCTTCTAGTTTATCCAACTATGAGGTCAATTAATGTAATTAATGTTTTTCACACAAATGTTACACACGGCTCATGTGTAGGACATAATTGGAAAGGGTAGAGTGAGACTGAAAAATCGAATGCCATGACCGGTCATGTAAATTACGTATCTTCCCATCTGATACAGCTTTCCTCAATTCTGGGCTTTCCAGTAGGTGTTATCCATTTAAAATCTTGTCAGCATTGCAGGCCATAAGAAAATTGTTTGCCTCTTTCCCCTGCATCCTCTCATCCCTCGGAAAACATTTGGAGCCAGCTGTACAGTCAGCCACCTTGCTGTATCTAGTGGATATTAACTGATACATTAAGTTTGAAAGGTAGAACTGGAACTTAGAAATTTAATGCCACAACTGGGATTTGAACCACAGACCTTCTGCTTACCAGGCGGCTGCTCTAACGATTGGGACATAAAGTACTTACAATAGTAAGTCACCATTGGGGTAATTTGTCTCTGATGTGAGACTGCCTTTGTGGTTTACCAGGAGAAATACGAACTGATTTGAGAATGTAATGCCATTCTGGAAGTTTGTCACAATAGCTCAATGGTTGGAGCAGCTGCCTGGTAAGTGGAAGGTCTGTGGTTCAAATCCCAGTTGTGGTATTGAATTTTTAAGTTCCTGTTCTACCTTTCAAACTTTGCCCACACACGGCTTGTGTGTTTAAAAACACCAACAGTAAGTTTGTTGGCATAAATAAATAATAATTACCATCTGAAGGTTATTTAATCCTGGGATATAAAGTACTTAAAATAGCAAGTCACCATTAGGGGTAATTTGTCTCTGATGTGAGACTGCCTTAGTGGTTTACCAGGAGAAATACGAACTGGTTTGAGAATTTAATGCCATTCTGGAAGTTTGTCACAATAGCTCAATGGTTAGAGCAGCCGCCTGGTGAGCGGAAGGTCTGTGGTTCAAATCCCAGTTGTGGCATTGAATTTTTAAGTTCCAATTTCTACCTTTCAAACTTTGCCCAGACACGGCTTGTGTGTTTAAAACCACCAACAGTAAGTTTGTTGGCATAAATAAATAATAATTACCATCTGAAGGTTATTTAATCCTGGGACATAAAGTACTTACAATAGTAAGTCATCATTGGGGTAATTTGTCTCTGATGTGAGACTGCCTTACCTGCCTTACCTGACTGACTGGTTTACCAGGAGAAATACGAACTGGTTTGAGAATTTAATGCCATTCTGGAAGTTTGTCACAATAGCTCAATGGTTAGAGCAGCCGCCTGGTTAGCGGAAGGTCTGTGGTTCAAATCCCAGTTGTGGCATTAAATTTTTAAGTTCCAGTTTTACCTTTCAAACTTTGCCCACACACGGCTTGTGTGTTTAAAAACACCAACAGTAAGTTTGTTGGCATAAATAAATAATGATACATTAAGTGTTTGGGTAATCTTTCTTCACCACCAGGCAGAGCAGAACAAGTGTTGCATTGCTGGGTTGGGCACTTGCACATTTATGTAAGCAATTCAAAGCAGAATCCTAAGTTAACCTTCATTTGTAGCTCTCTTTATCTTGTCTCTGTACTTTATATAATTACAATTTATCAGTAATTCTGTAAAATGCCACGCCTTTTGATACTTTATCTGCAAAGAGAAATGTTACTTTGTGTGTAATTATGAATGTTGCAGTGGTGGAATTTGTGAACGCCTTAGGGAGAAGTGATATTGAATTTAAAATCAAAAAGTAATATGCGTATCAACTTCATATTATGTGAATGTCTAGTGCTTGGGGTTACATAATAAATTATTCTCTTTGCTTCCCAGTATTTTGAGACCAGATTTTCTTGATTTCTATATTTTCACATGCAGCCAGTAATTTAAGTTGTCTACAAACATTCTACTGCTACATAACTTGCACCCTCTTTGTATATACATATTTGCTTTTCTTTTCCCTCTTGCAAAAATGACTGATAAAAATTTACTTTAACAAAATGTCTCTGATAACATCATTCACAAATAAATTCCAAACTTAGTGCTTAACTTCAGAGTCTTTGAAAGACTGGCACAAAGATTTTGAAGAAAATCCTTCACTTTTCCTGGTATGGTAAACTGATACCTATTTTTGTTATCCCAAACATTTCATTTAAAAGTTTTGATTTAAATATTGTATGTTTAATGTGCTCTAATGGCTGATAACAACTTATATTTGCCTCTTGTCTGAATAACTCCGAAAGACCATTAATTTTGAATTAAGAATATGCTGCATTAGCTTTAAGCCATATGATAAGAGACAAATGGTTATGAAATATAAAATGTTAGTCCTAATAAAACGTACAGCTTGTGAAACACAGTTTGGTCACAACAATGAAATTAATTCAAAAATGGTTTTTGCTGTTGGTTTGAAATTCATGAAACCCATTAACTTCAGAAGTGTTTTGTTGTCATCCATTTATTTCTTGTAACATCATCAAAACAATATGACATTCTGATGTGAGAAATACTTCACTCAAAGTATTGGCTACTGACTTGTTAAGACCACTTTTTACATATTTTTTTGTCAAACAAGGTATTCTTTGTAGACCTACTTTGAATAGTGGTCGCCTGTGTGGAGTGTCTGCCTCACATCCAGCGGCGGCCGACCCTAATGTGCTTATGTGCTACAGCACATAGTTAAAAGAAGAGAGAGAAAATTGCTTCATTTTATTATTTTCCCCTACCAAGAAAATGATATCTTGAAACAGACACTCCGTTGTGTATTGTTAAACGATTTAAATCGTCCGCTGAGTTACACGTCAGCATTCAACCTCCAATGAAGTATGAGACGTGCTTAGCACAAGGACACCATCGAGAAAAGGCAAGTGCGCGTGCGCCAGTTACCCTTTTTCCTCCCCGACATGCACCGGAATCTTCAACAAACTGCGCCTTTCTGTGCTCAGCGAAAAAAGAGCCAAACCAGAATTGCCAACATTCGTACTTGGTGCTAAAGACCTTGGGTTATTAAAATTGTACAGTATTTAATTAGGAAACTTTTCTAATGTTAAAATGTGGTAATTAGTAACTATTTTCAATCCTTATAGTAAATAAAATTAGACATATACAGTACGGTACGTGTAATATTACGTGTATATGACCTGCATACACAATAATAGTGGATTGCCTAGTATTTCAAAACCAGTGTTGGCGCACATGGTCAGACCATTCAAATATACAAGCGTAGATTAGCGCCAGCCGCCGTGCATAAATAATATTGGCTACCAGATATTCAAATCTGTTTGGTGGATGCAGTATTTTCATGTCTAGTTAAGCGTTTTGTTTTTCAGTTTCCGAGGTGAGTGACAGTTTTAGACAATAGTGAACAGACATGAATTTAGTTGATAGTTTATTTAAAACATAATTTTCTTCTAAATCTTTAGAACATAAAATACAAATTAAACAATTAGGTAGGCCAGTCCCCAGCTTAAACGTAACACAAAAAGTGAAAGGCGCCGGCAATCGGGAAGCATGTAACTGGATTTGTGGCTGTGATATTAGAAATGTCCTGTTCTGCTTACCTTGCCTTCTTTTTGGAAATAGTGATGCATTTAGTAAAACCGGTGTTAAAGATCTCGGCCATCTTAACTATTTAATTAAATTGCATGGTGAAAGTAAGAAACACATCAACAATGCGTTGGATCTGTCCATGCTTAGAGCAGTTAATATTGCCACAGCATCAATCAGAGCCTACCAAGAGAGTATTATAAAACACAACCAGAGGTAGAAAAAATAGAGACATTTTATCTAGGATAATACACTGCATTAAGTTTTGCGGTGCCTTCGAGCTTGCCCTCAGGGGGCATGATGAATCATCAGAATCAGAAAATCCAGGAGTATTTTTAGGATTCATATGCCTTATCAGCAGCATTGACAATGCAGTGAAGGATCATATGGAGTCAAATAAAGTTTTCAAAGGAACTTCAAAAACTATACAGAACGAGTTGTTAGACTGCATGATCAAAGTCTGCCGTGAAGCAATTAAGCAATTTCAACGGAAATATTCAGGTTATGTCTCAGTAATGTCAGATGAGGCAACATACGTCTCTGAGCACACGCAATTAGTTTTAGTGTTCAGGTATGAAATTAATGGATGTCCAGAAGAACGATTCTGGGGATTTTTTAACCCCAGTGAACAAAATGCCGATGCCATTGCGGAATGTATTTTAGGGGATGTAGATAATATTTTGAAGGTTAATAAAAGCAAATTGATTGCACAGACATACGACGGAGCATCTGTTATGAGCGGTGAAACTGGTGGCGTTCAAGCTAAAATAAAGCAATAATATCCTTATGCTCATTATATTCATTGCTGCGCGCACCATATAAATCTGGTGATGGAACGTGCCGCGTCGCAAAATCGAGCCGCTAGAATATTTTTCAGTACACTTTCGGCATTTCCAGCATATTTTTCTAGATCTCCGCAACGAGCTGCTGCTCTAGAATCAATCGTTTCCATGAGAATTCCCAGTGGATCATCAACACGGTAGAATTTTAAATCTGGAACCGTAAATGTTATTTACGAAAATAAAGATGAACTTGCTGAATGTTTCTCGGAATTGGAGCAATCTCTTTCCTCAAAACTCGGTATTCAAGGAGCTTGAGGGCTTAGGCTTAATTTGGAAGATCCCGAATTTAATTACATGCTCACTTTTTTCACAAAGTTATGCCGCACGTGGGCATTCTGTACAATCAGATACAAGCCGAAATGTCGACGTGATTAAAGTTAAAAGCAATGTGACGACATTCATTCAGGCGATGCATAATATCAGGCACTCTCTGGAAGATCGCGACAATGAAGAAACAATTGAAAGACCTGCCAAACGTTGAAGAAACTCTTCCATGGCCAATGATGCAAAGGAAATATGCCGTCGAATCATAGAAGAGGCTCGCACTCATTTTCAATCTCTCGATCACTTAAATTGCAAAAAAATTCTTAATTGTGAGAATTTGTTGCATTCTCAAAGCAATTCCCAGATAATCCCATTGATGAATGTTGCAATGTTATCCCTCATTTGACAAAAGAAGGCTTAAAACAGAGCTAAGTGTGTTATATTCCCGACCAGACTTCAGAAATATAGCTGGAGCGTGTCCGCCAACATCTTTTACTTCTAATACATTTTATTCCTACTGAGACTTGTGAAAATATAGCCCAAACCTATACTTAATATAGCAAACGCTAAATTAATATTTGCATCTGCCATATTTATTTCTCTTGCTTACTATGTGAACTGTCATTTGTATTGGACCAAATGGTATTGTGTGCAATTCTATTGGTTACAAAAACTTTGGTAAAAAATGTTGAACCGGGGGACACCCGCTTTGCATTGTATTTTCAGTACGCTTAAGTGAACTACTTCAGCTGGTTTGTAAGGTACAAGCCGCCACTGCTCACATCCAAGAGGTGGCAACTTCCAATCTCACTTAGGGTGAGTTATCCAGATAAGGTTTACCCTTATGAGAAGATGATCATCGGGTAGCTTAAAGCTCTAAAGACCTCAGGCTCATTTCATTCATTCACCATCTGATATGACACTATGCTGGAGGATGTTAATAACAAAAAAAAAAAAACTTTGTATATTTGCTGTTAAAGCAAACTTGGAAGTTGTTATAATTCTGAGAGCATGTAACAAACACTGTATTGTCACAAACATCACACTGTTATTACCATTAATATTTTCATTTGAAAGATTTTATTAATTATGTGATGATATTCTGGATTAAGAAAGGTAATGAACCACCTATTCTTCTGCATATGTATTTATATCTACAGTTGTCATGTATTTCTATGCATATACCTATTGTTCAGAAACAGTTTCCGTAGTCAGGTTTAATTATGTGATTATTCTACTTAATAATGTTAACTTCCCCAATATTTCAGATTATCTACAGAGGCAGTTTCCGGTGTTGTCAGTGATAAATCACCATTAACCCCTGCTGAGGTCTTGGGAAGAGACACAAATTTCTGTAATCAAAAGGATCCCCTTGAATGTGAACATCAGAAAAGTGATATAGAAATGTCTACTGCAGACGAATATGCTCTCTCAGAACAATATAGTAAATGTAGTGAGGAAGGGGAAATATGTCAAACGTCATTATTGTTTAACCAAAAGACTTTGATTCATGATGGTAAAACACCACATAAATGTGAAACTTGTGATAAGAGCTTTACACGGTTGTCATATTTGAAAATGCACAAATTGACTCACGAAGGTAAGAAGCCATACAAGTGTAATATTTGCGATAAGAGCTACACTCACTCCTCACATTTGAAAAGACATTATTTGATTCATGAAGGTAAGAAGCCACACCAATGTAAACTCTGTAATAAGAGCTTTACTCACTTGACAAGTTTGAAAACACATAGTTTTATTCATGAAGATAAAAAGCCACACCAATGTAGAACTTGTGATAAGAGTTATACACGGTTGTCAAATTTGAATAAACATAATTTGGTACATGAGGGTAAGAAGCCACACAAGTGTAATATGTGTGATAAGAGCTTTACTTACTTGTCAAGTTTGAAAACACATAATTTGATTCATGACGATAAGAAGCAACACCATTGTAAACTATGTGATAAGAGCTTTACTCACTTATCAAATTTTATATCACATAATTTAATTCATGAAGGTAAGAAGCCCTACCAATGTACAATTTGTGATAAGAGCTTCACTCAACTTTCAAATTTGAAAACACATAATTTGATTCATGAAGGTAAGAAGCCACACCAATGTAATGCTTGTGAAAAGAGCTTTACTCAGTTGTCACATTTGAAAAGACATTATTTAACTCATAAGGATAAGTAGTGTTGGGTCAAGCCAAGTCACTCAGCAGGCAGAGAAATCTCAAGGGAAGCATTTCCGGCTCCATTTGGAGGAAGTGAATATGGTTTGTTGTGAAAGTATTGTCTGTCAGTGTGGTGTGGGGTAGCATCTCGCCTCATTCAGGGGGTCCTTAGTTTGAATCTAAAGGTGCATTACTTGAATAAGCTTATTCCTTGGTTTTCATTTTTCATATACTAAGAATTTTGGGTAACTAACCTCTGTGGTGCATGGGCTCAACTGAGCATAATTTTGCCCATTTCTTTCTTTCACCAGATATGGTTCAAAGTGAGTTTTATTGATTAATGTTATTGTTCCATAAAGATACCTGATACAGGTACAGAGTACCTATAGAAAATAGCAATTTGGCAACAATATTTAACAAAGTTCTCAAGTAAGTTCAAGCTAAGACAATACCTGTTACGTTCATGTCAGAAATGTGACAATTAAGTTTTATAAATCATTTCTTCAATTCTTTCTTCTAGAAATAATCACTCTTCATAAGGGTTGCAAGAATAGTATCGGTTGGTTTAAAAGCCTTAATGCCCTGGGAAATTGTACTACTCTTTGAGATGGAAAAAAAATTTGTTTTAAGAGTTCTAGATCTAGG
Organism: Tenodera sinensis; assembly: GCA_030765045.1. Lineage (NCBI taxonomy): Eukaryota > Metazoa > Arthropoda > Insecta > Mantodea > Mantidae > Tenodera > Tenodera sinensis. Next base: position 51,028,733 of record CM060974.1, on the reverse strand, counting down.
AAATACAGCAAAATTTAGCTTTGTCACTGATTTGGCTGATAGAAAAGCTAAATGCAGACGTATTTCTGCATCCATTTCATATAAAGGTGAAAGTAGCTTCAGCCTTAAACAACATATTCTCTGAAAGCACCAAACCATACTGTGACCCTGCCCAATTTTCAAATACATACTTCCCTCAGTTTTCACTACCACCTAATTATTTGATTCAATTTTCTCCCACATTTTGCTTAGATCATTATTGCTTTGCTAATATAAACTTCATCGGTTGCAAAATGTAATGGTGTCTGGTTCAACACAAAATCCAACCATAGGCTTATCATGCCTTGCAGTGTTGTGTAGTTAAACATGCTACAAAACCAGGCAGTAAAGCCAGTGATATAAATATCATTTGCAGGGCAGTAAAAAGAATATTAACCTATCAGTTGCCTTTACATTTTGTGACTACAATAGTTCCACTATCATTTCACTTTTTTTGCATTGACGTGAGTGAAATAGCTTCCCATGATGACAATCTTCCTGTGGACAGCTCATTTTACCGAGAGTCAAACCTAATATTTCTTCAATCTAGTGCTTTAACAGAACTCATCACAAACTCGCTCACAGAGTAACACGCCCGCCTTGGTAGCGTGATGGTTAGCGTGTCTGCCTCATGTTCAAGAGGTCGGGAGTTCGAATCTTTCTTAGGATAAATTATCTGGGTAAGGTTTTTTCCAAGGTTTTCCCTTATCCTGAGAAGATGAATGTCATATAACTTAAAGCTGCATGAACCTTGGGCTCATTTGAGCATCATTTCACCCATTTCATTCATTTACTGTCCGATATGACATTACATTGGAGGACGTTAATTTAAAAAAAACACAGCAATACTTGGGTTGCCAACATTAACTCACTTGCTGACTCTCTCTGAAATACCACAAGACTTTCTTTGGCAGATTGCAAGACTGACTTGTTTTGGATCATTAAATAATATGTAATACTCACTTAACTGTGCTAAGCCAAATTTTCATATAAAGGAAAATCCAAACAGGCAGTAAGCACTGGTTAACTCTTTGGCTGCCAAGATCCAATGAAATCTGATGCCAATTGCCTTTGAATGTCATGATCTAATCCGCCGACGTTGGTCCTTTGTTTTCAAATAATTTACAAATTATGTAACAGATGGTGTATGTGTCTACCTCTATCTAATCTATATGTAAACTGTGTTGGTGTCATTGTTTGTTTGTTAATCTCTGCATTTCCTGTACAATTAATTTTTCTTTCTAAACTTGTCATGCGTTGGGCATTTTAGCGTGCTAGAAGAAGAGAGTGGTAAACGTGTTGCAGGTTGTTGTGTGCAAAGCTTAATTAATTATTCTATATACAGTAATTTCCCATGATGTTTTCTTAATGACCATTACAGAATAGCATACTGGAATAAGATATCTTTGACAGAAGACAAAATTGTGGCAGCATTGCTCGAAAGTAACAGCTGTAGTGATATTTCTCAAGCAGTGATGCGGACAGTAACATAAACGAAATAAACAATCATGCGTGTTATACGCAGTCTCCTGCAGGAAATGCCACAGATCAGGGTGAAGATGAATTGAATACTAACTGGCAATATATAAGTAACCATAAAGATGAAGCTTTTTGGAACATAGGTGTTCAATGATATTCACCAAGAAAAAACTCTAAATTGCAGTTCATATAATTAACAATGCTCATTTCAACAATTTTAAACATAGAAGTTTCAAAATTTGTAATTTTATAAATAATATAATTATAAATTGACAGACAAAAGCAAAATCGGTATGTGATAATAATTGTGTCAAAAATAAACTGAAGGTGGACAATGAAAATTTAAAAATAAAAACTTAACAATTCAAATTTTTTAAAAATGTGCACTGGAGAAATGTTCTAAAAAGTATGTATAAATGTAAAACATTTCAGAAGTGACTGCAAAAATATCTCAGCTCAATAGATTCAAAATTGATGTGTGTGTGTCTGTCAATCTGAGTGTCTGTGGACAGCATAACTCAAAATCGAAAAGTCGCTAAAAAACCAAAGTTGGTATTTAAGTTTAATGTCTTTCAAGAATGCGACACAAAGATTTTGAAGAAAATAGCCCCACCCTAAATTACCCTTTACATGGAAACTTTTTGGAAAATTTTGATTTTCTTGAAAATGGCTCTAACGATTTTGATTAAAATGTCATATGTTTGAGATATTTTATAACAAATGAAATCTATATTTTGAATTTTCTGACTATAGCCTATGTAGTCCTGTTTACTCTGGATGACTTTTGAATAACTCATAAACCGTAAGAGATAGACAAAATCTTAATGTACAACAAATGTAGATCTTGCTAAAACACACAATTTATGTCTGAATAAAGTTTTTTGTAGAGTGAACCATTTCGGAGATATTCCTTGTTATGTGTGTCAGTTTCAGAAAACTTAAAGCTTCTGTGAAATGGAACATCATTGTTTATTTTTTTATATGTTAAGCATGCAAAAAGAACAGGATTTAAAAGATTTGACTATCGCTCAAAACCTACTGTATTCTAATATTCCCCCTGCATGAACAAGGAAACAAGCAATAAAATAATTTGTACAAATGTTTATCTTAACACAAAAAAGATACAGTATAGATATGGTTAGTACAAGAGTAGAAAAAGTCATGAGAGTGCAACACATGAGATTTTTTGTTCATATAATCCAGCACAATGCTCCCACAACATCCATATGAACATTTCTTTTTACCATTGCAAATTATCAAGCTCATACAAGAGAAGTATAAGGCTGGAAGAGAACATCAGTGCAACAGGCAACCACAGCAGGGAATAACACTCAATGATCTTATACAGACAGTTGGAACTGAATTAAAAAGTATCTTAATTCAAAGCTACTTATCCTCTCTTTCTTCATCTGACAACTCCCTCTGGTGTGCGGCAAAACTCATTCCTTGAGAAACAATTATCATCACAAGTCTTCGCAAAGATTCTCAGGTATACACAGATACCAAACCAAAGCACAATGTTCTTTTCTGTTATTACAAAAAGATGTTTGACCCAAACAACCTTGGCAATGACAAAATATAGACATCTTATATGAACTTTTGATAAAGTACTAAAGTTGATAAAAGTAATAAAGTATTAAATCAACTGTCTAAAGCACAGTTCCACAAGAATTGGCATACCAAATTCAGTAAAGGTTTTGAAAGAAGAATTACACTGCAGCTGTTTTTTCTCAAGGTTACACAAGCTTCCGACACTTTTTGACATCCTGCATTACGAGGCTCCTTCAATAAATAACCAAACTAATTTAATTGCATTTAAGTGGAGCGCCATGGCTGCTAGTGGTAGAAAGGTGAGTCCTTCCTCTAGCAGTGTTGTGAGTGCCAGTCATGCAGAGTGAATCAGTTGGGAGTTAGAGCCCGATACATGAGGTCGTGTTTACTGCACCCGCCATGGAACTGAAATTGCAGCAACGCACATTAATAAAGTTTTGTGTTCTGTTAGACAAAACCCTTACAGAAACCTTTGAAATGGTGCAGCAAGCATACGAGGACCAAGCTTTAGGCAAAATACAAGTCTTTGAGTGGTATAAATGAGTAGGTTCCACTATTACGACCCGTTAACAAAGCAGGAGAGTTCACAGTGGAAACATTAATCGAGCCCTAGGCCTAAGAAAGCAAAAGTGCAGGAAAGGTCATGAATCTCATATTCTTTGACAAACAGGGCATGCTGTATAATCATGTAACTAATCAACGCATAGTAACTGCTGCTTACTATTGTGACGTACTGAAGGGGCCACTGAAGAAAAAAATCGCCGAGAAGCGACCAGATCTCGCAAGGAGAGGATGGATCTTGCATCAGGATAATACCCCTGCTCATCAAGCTCGTGCAACTCAAGATGTCATCGCAGAAATGGGCATTGAGATCACGCCTCATCCAGCTTGTTCTCCGGATCTCGCACAATGCAATTTTCACTTCTTTCCTAAAGTGAAACAGGGGCTTGTTCGCCATTTTCAAAGAGATAACGAGTTGAACAATGTTGTCATGTGTATCCTGAACAGACTGTCCAAAAATGGGTTCAATGAGTGTTTTGAACAATGGGTAAATCGTTGGAATAATTGTATTTCATCAGAGGGAGAATACTTCGAAAGTGTGTAGGTGAATGTTAGTGAAATAAAGCCATTATGTGTTAATTAAAAAATTAGTTCGGTTATTTACTGAAGGACCCTCATACTTTTAAAATCATACAGAATTGGAATTCCTAATCATATTATTAAGATTCTTTCAAGCTTTTCAACAGACCTCCAATTTGTAGTATACAATCTAAAACATTCTGCTTGAGTTTCAGCAAAACATCTCTATTGCTACATACACAGGTGACACAAGCATATTATGCTCCTACCATAAACAAATACGGTCATCCTTTTCCCAATGAATGGTTTGCTACTTGGAATATCATGTTAAATATCAACAAAGTCAAAACTAAAATCTCACTAAGACCCTTTCATGATTCACCTCCATCGTATCTTCTTAATAATGAACTGGCATGGCATCCTGCAGTACCATACTGCATGGGAAAATACCAACTTAGCAACATCCCTGTACATGGAATAATGATTGGCACTCAAGGCACAGTTTCAAAATACCTAGTCCAACTGTGGACTCCCTAAGGCTGGGCAAGGACAGCTACATGACATTGCCATCATAGCAATACAGGGATCCATAGCAATTTTAAGAATCATTTATGTATGTTTTAGGATGTACCCCCTTTCTCATATTTTTCAGTTTTAATTTAATTGCCTTATATTATATGTATTAATTTCGAATTTTCTTCAATTCTTATTGATAGAGTATTTCTGGACACCAAATTATCCTAGCACTTCCACATCTCTCACATAACAATGCCAAACTTATCAAACTGTATCCATAATTAACAGACAGTCAAAGCTTGGTATAGAGTACTCAGCACTGCTATTTAAGTCCCTAATACGTCCACTGATCCTATATGGAGCACAGGCAACAAAACACACATTCATTCCCTACAAGTTCTTCAAAACAAATTCCTTCAGAAAGTGACCAATGCTACCTGGTATGTAAACTGTATTACACTGATGAGTATAACAACACTAATTATGTTCTGTGTACAGTTCCTTATCTAACACTAACAGGGAATATGATAATATGTTAGGGATAGTCACTGAGAAAACCCAACGAACCAATTCCACTGTAATCATTATGTATGATTTTTGAGATAGTGGAAAGGGGAGATATAACCTTCCACTGGCTCAAAAGGCTCTACATATATTTCTATGCATAGCACCAAAAGGGAATATGAGGAAACTTTAATAGTAATAGATAGGCTTTGTTCAATGAATCAACCAGATGACGTACTTTGGTGGTTTTGTGGAATAGAAGCCTTCACGTGTTTCATCCTGTAACATAATAATTCACTTGTAAAACACATGATCTGCTTTAACACTGTAACACTTATCTTGAAAAAGAGGAGCAGAAATAAAATGAATACTTCTTATATAAACTACAGAGAAGAAATTACTTCACATAAAACAATCCAATCAAGATAAACAACATTCTTACATTAAAACACAAAAAGCTTTGCTGTACAAAAGAAAGATACACATCTGTGGATTTCCAAAGATTTCTTTCTCGTAAATAGATAAAAATAAATGTCATATTCATTGCCCTTAAGTTGAAGTATTAGAGTGAGTGAGATCAGCAAGGACATTTCAGCCTAAAACAATTAGAAACAGTGATATGTTCATAATTTTAAATTACAAATTTTGTTTCATATTCCAACTCATCTTTATAGTGACACTGCTTAAAGCTTCCCTGTGGAAGCATTCCAAACTGAATGCTTCTTGGATATGATGTAACATTGCTAAGGAGGCTGAGAGAGGCTCGTTGTAAAACTTTATAATAATAAAATGAGTTTTTATAAGTGAGGTCATAATAATTGTAAAAGCAAAGAAAATACAAGTAATTGACAGATACAATCAGTATCAGAAGTGGGATGAAAACCATGACATGAAATCAAGATGGAAGAAATGATGAAGCAAATGTTAGCCAAGATGTGCCTCGGAGATAAAAATGTAATTTGGAATGGCAAATATGAAAAATGAGATGGCGGAGATGAAGATAGGCTGTTGGTGTTGACTGGCAGAGGAGAGATGCAGTGAGGCACAGAAGTATGGGATAATGTGTCATATTTACTGAACTCCAATTTTAGTTGCAAATACTTTGGTTCGGGAATGTTGGGTACCTTGATAAGTAATGCCAGTACATTATTATTGTTTTGAAATCATAATATTGCCTCATAATATTATTAAAAACAGGCAAATAACCTTTTTACTAAACTTCTTAGACAGCAGAAGGCATGTAGTAGGAGCAAAAGCGAGGTAGAGAAAGCCAGGGAAAGTGGTATGAAATGCAGGGTACTAAGTCAGCAGATGGATTTTCGTGCACTTTTAATGCTATGGTACCTGGCCGAGCTTCGCTTGGCATTTTTTGACTCCGTTTTTGTGAAATCTTGTTTTTTGTGGGAGAAGATACTTATTTAGATAAACTGACAGTCAAAACGTTAACTAAATAACAATTTTAGTCGCAATTGTGAAGAGTCATTTCCAAGATACAAATATTTCATAAACACCATCATTTCAGCTGTAAAACATCTACTGCTGAACGCAGATCTCCCCCATAGATATCCACCCAGTTTGAGGTTTTCGTTGAGCACTTGTTCCATTATGGAGTTCAGTTCCTTGCTGCTGCGATTGACTGCAGGGCCTTAACACATTCGCCAAGGTCCTTCATCTTTCCGCTGAGTTCTTCCATGGCTTCCTTTACCCTGGCCAGTCGCTCGTTAGTATTCTCCGATAGATCAATCTTCATATTAGACATTCCTGTCTTCATCTTTTCTGTTTTGGAGTTTACATTTTCAATTTGCCTTTCATTTTTGTTTCCATTTTGTCCATTTTTGTTCCTATATTTTCTATTCCGTAGTTTACATTTTTCCAATCCAGTTTTCATATTTGTTTCCTCTGTCGCATTCTGGAATTCATTTCATTTTGCATTATGTCCATCTTGGCTAACATTTGTTTCATCAACTGTTGCATATCGTGCTTTCCGGCTCACTCCTGACATCAATTGTGATTACTTTACTATTTTTTAACTATTTCTTTATTTTTTATTAAAACACCGTAGCAACACTAAGCAAAAGCACTGTTGAACAATAACAAATACTACAGGAAGAAAAGCTGGTTGATAAAGCCATATGAATGTACTACGCATTTCTGTTTCAATCATAGAAAATTGTATGAATTGTTCGCCGAAGCGGGAGTAGTGAAAGAAATGTGATTGTGTTTACTAAAACAAAAATGAGTACAAAAGCGTGTAAATGTTATACGTTGCACTTATATTTCAAATGTATGGATTGTCTGTAGAAGAGGGAGTAGTATGTTAGGTAAAAGAAAAGGGAGTAGCGAAAAACATGTGAATGTAATACGTTGGGTGGTAAAATGGAGTGCATAAAAACATTCACCATGAAAACAGAGATTTCACTTTTCATGGCGATCGGTCAACCTGTTTTGGAATTTATCCACTCTCAATATACGATATGTATAGGCGTTGGTATGTATGAAGTTGATAAAAGATAGGGAATAACATCTGAATTGTTACGTAAAACCAAAGTGAGTAGAGAAAATAGTATGAATGTAATACATTATATTTCTCTTTCAAACATATCAAATTGTATGAATTATATGGTGAAGGGCGAATAGCGAAAGAGGACTGATGGTGCCTCGTAAAGGAAGAATTAGTAGAGGAAGTCATGTGAACGTAATATATTGCATTTGTATTTCAATCATAGAATATTATATTAATTGTATGTTGAAGGGCAAACAGAGGATAAATGAATGTGCTACATAAAAGAAATGCGAGTAAAAGGCCATTTGAAAGTAATATATTGTGTAGTAAAATTGTTGCTATAAAAAATTTCCCCATAAAAAATACATATACATACCTAATTTCGCGGTGATGAGTTAAGCAGTTTTCGAGCTTAACAGCTGGATATATATATAAACAACTGAGTTATATAGATGATTTGTTTGTAGAAGAGTGAATGGAGAAAGAGATGTGAATGTGTTACCTAAAAGTGAGTATAGTAAAGAGTGGGAATGTATCATGCAGCATTTCTATTTCAAACATGCACAAAATTGTATGACGTATTTCTAGAAGAGTGAGTAGGGAAACAATTATGAATGTTAATTATTATTTATTTATGCCAACAAACTTACTGTTGGTGTTTTTAAACACACAAGCCGTGTGTGGGCTTGAAATACGAACTGGCTTGAGAATTTAATGCCATTCTGGCAGTTTGTCACAATAGCTCAGTGGTTAGAGCGTCCGCCCAGCAAGCGGAAGGTCTGTGGTTCAAATCCCAGTTGTGGCATTGAATTTTTAAGTTCCAGTTCTACCTCTCAAACTTTGCCCACACACGGCTTGTGTGTTTAAAAACACCAACAGTAAGTTTGTTGGCATAAATATATAATAATTACCATCTGAAGGTTATTTAATCCTGGGATATAAAGTACTTGCAATAGTAAGTCACCATTGGGGTAATTGTCTCTGATGTGAGACTGCCTTTGTGGTTTACCAGGAGAAATACGAACTGGCTTGAGAATTTAATGCCATTCTGGCAGTTTGTCACAATAGCTCAGTGGTTAGAGCGTCCGCCCGGCAAGCGGAAGGTCTGTGGTTCAAATCCCAGTTGTGGCATTGAATTTTTAAGTTCCAGTTCTACCTCTCAAATTATGAATGTTTCCCAAAATCAAGTAGAGAAAACAGTGTGCATGTAATACGTAGCATTTCTATTTCAAACATGCACAAAATTGTATAACTTATTTGTATAAGAGTGAGTGGAGAAAGATGTGAATGTCTTACCTAAAAGTGAGTAGAGAAAACAGTATGAATATAATAGAGAAAGAGATGTGAATGTGATAGCTAAAAGTAAGTACAGAAACCACTGTGAATGTAATATGTAGTATCTCTATTTCAAGCATACAGAAAATTGCATGACTTATTTGTAGAAGAGTGAGTAGAGAAAGACATGTGAATGTGTTACCTAAAAGTGAGTAGAGAAAATAAAATACTGTGAAGGTAATATGCATGTATACAAAAATTTAATCAAATCTTTAGAGTCGTTTCTGAAATACCAGGAATATATATACAAGAATTCTGCAGTAGAAGCGGGAATAAAAAATGTTATTTTTTAATACAAAATCGCGTTTATTCAGGAATTACACCTATATAGCTGAACTTAAAAAGCAGAACTATCTGAATACAAAATTTGATCGAAATCATTAGAGCCGTTTCCAAGTTGCGCATAATATATATATATACAAGAATTGCTCATTTAAATATATAAGATTACATTGTTTTATTGCTCAAGTATTTTAGGGTCAATAATCAATAGACATAATATGTTATTAATTTGCCTAAGTGTGTGCAAACTGCACTTAATTGAGACAAGGTGCATAAACTTGAGGTACACATGCTTGTATTTTGAGTGTTGAGGTTGGCAACAGCTGGACAGGGGAGTGAAGGGTTGAGTTGGAGAGGAACTTCCCTATGATGATGCCCTGGGTGAAGCATGTCATTAACATTTTGTTAGAGTCCTCAACTTTGTGCACCTTGCCACAAATAAGTGTAGTTTACAGATTACACAGATAAGTAACATATTATGTAAATTATTATTTATTTATGCCAACGAACTTACTGTTGGTGTTTTTAAACACACAAGCCGTGTGTGGGCAAAGTTTAAGAGGTAGAACTGGAACTTAAAAATTCAATGCCACAACTGGAAGGTCTGTGGTTCAAATCCCAGTTGTGGCATTGAATTTTTAAGTTCCAGTTCTACCTCTTAAAACATATTATGTGTCAATTAATTTTCCTAAAACTGTGTTCTTCATAATTGTGCAATAGTGATAAAATGGCTTTATTGCCAGGTGCAAGGCACTAGAAAACAATAACAACAACAACAACTTTCAAGAATTTATTAAAAGATTAGATAGAGTCATCTCATGCATATATGTTCAAAATGCAAACATAAGAGCTTCTTAACATTATAATGTAGACATACTTAGTGACAGTAAAATGAAGACTAACCTCACCTCCTTACTACATACATTTCACTTGGAATATGTGATTCACTTTCTGACCAGAATTCATAAGAATGCAACAGCTATAGATAAGTTAAATAAGGAAAATTGAAGCTATTAACAGTGAAGCAACAAGATTCTAAAGTAAGAACAAATTAGAAACTAAAAACTTCACTTATCTTAGTAATGTTGCAAGTTATTTTTGCACAAACTGACTCGAGTTTCAAGTTATCTCCAACTCATTTTCAAAGCTATACATATAGGTAGCTATTGATATTTTTCCACATTCACAAAAAATTCCACATAATTTAACTCCTATTCTAAATGGCATGTCAGATCATGATGATCAGATATTGTTAGTAAGAAACAGAATGACAGTAAGGAAAGTAAATTACAGAAGTGAAGTAATGTCTATAGCAATGCTCAAGTAAATGACGAATTTGATGATTTCTCAAACTTATCTTTGAGGGCAGTCCAGAAAGTTCCAGACATTTTGGCCTACCGTGGCTATCAGTTGGGCTAGAGCCACCAATTTGCTGTTAGAACATTTCTACATTCAGTACACATCCATCTGTGGTAGGGTAAGGTCTGTGCCTTCCTTACTTTGCCCTCTGTGAGGTGTTGAAATGAGCATTGCAATAGAAAATTCTGCCACTTGTGAAGTGAGTCTGTGATTAGGCTTTTGTTGGCTAAAAGCAACAAACCAATTGAAATGTATCACCAACTTTGTGATGTTTATGGGCAGGAAATAATGAGTGAAAACTGAGTCAGAGAATGATGCTTTGATTTTCAAAATGGTTGTACCAATGTTCATGACGAGGACCACAGTGGCACAGTGGTAGCCCTAGCCTTGTGACTGATGAACTGGCAATGAAAATCTGTGACAAAATTGGTAGAAATCGTAGTTTTGCAATTAGAGAATTTTGGGAACGTCAATGAAGAAATGATTTGGTACACAATGCTTTGACACTGACGCCAAACTGCATGCCGGTGTAAACCAGTGGTTGAATTCACAGGCGGCAGGTTTCTACAGAGAGGGTATAGAAAAACTTGAGCCACGGTATGATAAATGCCTAAATTTGAATGGTAATTATGTAGAAAAATAGCTTAGAAGTGTACCTTTCAAACATAGATAATAAACTTGGATCTTTTCATTTCGTTAATTGTTTATTTCAAAACATCTGGTAACTTCTGGATTGCCCTTATATTATCATTAGAAGTTATTTTCCCTAACAAAACAAAGTCATCACAGATAATAATGGTCAAACCCTACATTACTTAAGTATGAGGAAGTCCTGTGCACATAAAATAAATTTGTTCTTAGTGCTTTACACAATTTATGATTCAAACTATCAGTACACTACAGCGCATATTGTGACGTACTTAAAAGATGAATGAATAAAGCAAAAAGAAGGTGTTACTCACTAGCTATTGAATATAACAAAATTGAATTAGTGTGGAATATAACAAAAACTGTAACACAAAGAAGTAATCTAAACAGTAATTATGCCCACATTATTGAAAATGTAGAACTCCTTGAAGCAGCCTCTTACCTAAGCTGTAGAAAATTATAACAGGCAAAACAGGTACATTAAGAAGTTTGCTTTACTTGTTAAATCAACAAAGGACAAAAAATGTTGGCATATGAATTGTGACTGAGTGTTATATTTGAGTGTTTCACTTCAATAAAAAGAAATAAAACATCAAGAATGATACAAGATGAATCATTTAGCAGGAAAAATTATCAATTCAGATGTCCAGGATATAAGAAAGAGTAACCTAGTAAGAAGTGTGCCTCAATGTGAATACTAGCATCGATGATACAAAACCCCTTTCAACATGTGGCTAGCTAAACGCTATTACACCAATAAATATGTATTTAAAAAAATGCTTCATATAGCACCCAACATCGGGCTTGAATAGAATTGGTGTGAAAAAAGAATTTTGGATAATTAATTTGAAATATATTACTCTTCATAGAAAGGAAAAGAAAGAAGGTACAAGAGAGGAGCAAGAAGAGAGAAGAGAAACATGAGGTAGGGCTGAATGTAGTAGAAAGAAAGAGTGGATATACCGAGTAAAAAACACAAAAGAGAAAACAAACAAATAAGATATTAATAAACAATTTCTTTAAATTTCATGCTGCTAAGAAATATGAAAGCAGTAAAAAAAAAATATTAATGAAGTTAGGATAAGTGTAGGAAATAGAAAAAACCCATTGATGTTAGGAAAAATCATGCAATGAATGAAAGTGACTTTAAATAGTTTAAGGCAGAATATACAAAAGAATAAAAGCAATATCCAAATGAATACAAGTAGTTGAAAACAGAACATGTAAAAAAGAAGTCAACAGTTTAAAACAAGATATGGAAATGAATGGACACGTTTAATGCAGGAATTAATCCATGAGATAGGAAAAATTGAGAATAATATAGTACAATAAAAACAGGAGATGGAAAGGACCGAAAATAATATGAGTAGTTTGAAATAGGAGGTAGAGTTAGTAAAGAAAGAATGTAGGAAAAATATGGAATTGTCAGCCAATAATTTGATCCAGAAAATAGAATTAAATGGAAGCAGGATAGAGAATTTACTAAAAGAAATAAAACTAGGACAGGCGAATGTGATAAATGAAATAACAACAGATGTAGCTAAAGAATTCAGTGAGCCTAAGAGGCAGCTGCATGAGCATTAAAGAAATAAAATATAGATATGGAAAAGCTAGAAGATAAAATGAGACAGGAAAGTGTAGTAACAGAAGCGAGGTTAGAGGAATATCAACAAAATCGTTATGCTGTAACACATGAAAACCATGATTTTCATGGGGAAGGTGCACAGCATCCAAGTAGTTGGAGATGGTAACAAATACCATATTATGTGAAATTAGTAATTCACTATTTTATGTGTTAATTATTTGTGTTGTAATAAATTTAGCATTTTTTATAAAGGTGTGTAACTGGTGTAAATGTCATTAATTTGTAAAATGCACCTGCTTGTCATAAAAGCATAATAATCATAAAATAGAAAAACATTAGAAAATGTGGTTGGAACACAAAATTATGCAGTATCATTTTAAATGAACATGCATTTAAATTAAATGTTAAACAAATTCTATGTACCGTCTTTCTTGGAAGTTTGAAAAGTGTTATAACAATCAATTTACACCAAACAGGTGAGTTGATTAATAACACTACGCAACACTTGCTTATAATTTACTGGAACAAGTTTCGGAGGCTGACTTTCCTCCATTATCAACCGGACATCAACTAGTTCTCCCTAGTGTGGATGGTGATGTTTCCTCTGATGTCTATTCTGGTGGTGCTTCAAAGAACCTGATATCCATTTAGGGATGTCGAAATTGAATACTCTGCTTCTATTTTTCAAAATGAAGATTTGTTCCCATGTGACTACTCTTGTTTTCCTATTACATATTTGAGGAGCTTTGGTTGTGGCTTTATGTTGTGGTTTTTTGTCCAAAAGTGAGCAGCAACTGCTGATTTTTCCAACTATCTGTTTTTTACGTTTCTAAAGTGTTCCTTGGATCTTATTTGTGAATTTCTTTTGGTTTTTCCTATATACACTTCATTAATCACTGCATTCAATTTGGTATATGCCAGATTTTTTAATTGGGTGAAATGGCATCTTTGATGTTGAGTCCTGTAGATTTTTTATGGAGTAGTGGTTCACTGGTGCTAGCTAAATGTCAAAAAAGTTTTCAAAGAAAACTTTTTTGACTTTTTCGAAGGCTCAGGGATGGAATGTGAATTTTTTTAATGTCATTTTTGTTTCTGCTACTGTGAGTGTTGTAGTTTTTTTTAGTAACTAACTTTTTGTTTCTGGCCGTTTTACTTTTCACTTTCTCTACTGGGAAGTAGGGGAAGTATTATATTCCACCCAAAAATTCGATGTCAACATTTCACTGGAAATACATGTTTTGAGGCCCCCTGAATTCAAAAAAGGCATTTTTAGAAAAAGGTCCGTCTGTGTGTCAGTCTGTGGACAGCATAACTCAAAAACGAAAACTCAGAGACCAAAGTTGGTGTTTAAGTTTAATGTCCTTCAAGGATGCGACACGAAGATTTTGAAGAAAATAGCCCCAACCTAAACTACCCTTTACATGGAAAATTTTTCGAAAATTATGATTTTCTTGAAAATGGCTCTAAGGATTTTGATTAAAAATTCATATATTTGAGATATTTTTATGACAAATGAACTGTATATCTTGAATTTTCTGGCTATAGCCCCTGTAGTCGTATTTACTCTGAACGACTTTTGCATAACTGGTAAACCGTTAGAGATAGACCAAATCATACTATATAAAAAAATGTAGATCTTGGTAAAATACACAATTTATGTCTCAATAAATTTTCTTGAAATGGAAATGGAAATGGACCGAGACCACCTTCAAATATGCCCAGCCACTTCTAGTGCCCCATCCATCAGTGAAAAATATTGGAGAGCAAGAGGATTAATGACTTCATTGTCAGAAATCCAGCATTAGCTAACAACAACAACATAAATTTTCTTGTAGGGTGAACCATTTCGGAGATATTCCTTGTTATGTGTGTGAGTTTCAGAAAACTTAGAACTTTAGCGAAATGCAACAACGTTGTTCATTTTTTATATATTAATTGTGCAAAGAGAATGGAATCTCAAAGGTCAAAAAGATTTGACTATCGCACAAAGCCTTCTGTATTCTATCTCCCTTGTACCTACAAGGACATAAGCATAAGATAATTTGTACGAACGTTTATCTTAACTAACATGGAGATATTGGAATAAGTGTTTGTTAGAATGGTTAGTACAAGAGTAGAGAAAGTCATGCGAGTGCAACACATCAGATTTTTTGTCTACTAATGATTTGAGGAAGCCTTTTTTGCGCTATTTCAAAATAATTGAAATAGCACAAAAAAGGGCTCCAAAACATGTTCCAGTAAATTATAAGTATGTGTTGTGTAGTGTTATTGACTCACCTTCTTGGTTTATATTCCATGCAGCTGAGATGAATAACGGGCTACAACAAGAGCCAATCAAATCTTATGAGAGTAGATACCTATAGGACAGTAACGTGTAGCAATACAAATGCATGGCTTGGCGTAGCTTCAGTTCATGGTGGGACTTCATATGGCGGGCATATAGTGTAAGAGCTTTATAACATTAATGGTACAAGTTCCATTGTGAAACACAATGAAATGTCTATGGCGATGATTTAAATGCTACTGGAATATACATTTTGTTAACATATACATTCTGTGAAAACTGTGTGAGTTGGTTTTGTGAACTCAGCAATGTGTATGATGTGCTACATGACGTACAGGCCACTACAATAATATATAGGTGTATTAATGTGTAAATCTACATGTGTGAACAATGTCAGTTTGAATATCTCGTGATTAGTAAAATTTGCTAAGTTTGAGTATGTTAAGGGATACCTTGCATCATACCCTGCAGAGTCAAGTGTTCTCACCTAGTCTAGCCAGAGCTAAACTGCAATCTACACAAGAAACACAAGCAAACAAAAATCACAGTTACGCTATCAATACATGGGGTACACAGTGTCCAGAATTTCTAGAAGCAGTAATGGTGTACATTCTTCATGGTGGCATTTGGCATAAAAAATCTACAAGGGTGAATAAGTTGTGCAAGTCACAACAATTTTGGCCAACACTTAAACAAGAACAGGATTTTAAGAACAAATTTCAGGACTTCAAGTTTGGGCCAGGTAACAGAAATAACCATTTCCATAAATGTGCCAGATGATAAATATTTATCCATAATATGAGCATTGAAAGAGGGTTGAATATAGGTTATTGCCATAATCCAAACACTTAGTGCAACAAAGACTGAAAGCTAGATACGCAGTAGACATCATTGGAAATTCCACTACAGTAGATACTGAACATTCAGCATTGAATAAAATGGCATCAGATGAAGAGAAAGAATACTTGGTGAAAGATATTTAAAGAAATGTGTTTTGTGGTGTACATTTTCTTGCTAATTTTATAAAGGTTCATAGTAACTAATGATTTGGGTTCGCTGGTATTTTAACCTGAAAAGGGTAATTAGGAGCAAATTTTGGAAACAGTGTTGTAATTAATTTAATTTAAAAGGTGAGTTAATTAATAACACTGAACAACACTTACAACATATTTTTCCGGGATGCGTTTCGAAGGTTAACTTTCCTCCATTATCAACCGGGCAATAACTGGGTTTCCATAGTGTTTCATGGTGCAGATGGTGATGCTTCTTCATTGAACCGTTACCAGAAGAAACAGAAGAAGCATCACCATCCGCACCATGAAACACCATGGAAACCCAGTTATTGTCTGGTTGATAATGGAGGAAAGTTAACCTTCAAAACGCGTCCCGGAAAAATATGTTGTAAGCGTTGTTCAGTGTTATTAATTAACTCACCTTTTAAATTAAATAAGCAGCTATTCCTTATAAAATTATTTCACAGTGTTTTGTAGTGTCTTTAAACCTATATTCTTGCTTGACAAATATTAAGAGAATTGTGTAATAATGGCAAACCCCAGAAGAAGCACTCAGTAGATGAAATTATTGAGCACATAACAGCAGACATAGAGTAGTGATGGATAATACATTCAGCTAAGCTTTACGCCACCATCTCCTCCTGGTCTGGTAATGAGCACATTTTTCTTTGGCATCCTGCTTTACTGCATTATGAAATGTAAAATTTAAGAGCTAATGATAAAACATTTTAATTATTCTACCTCATAGCTTCTAATATGTAATATAAATTATCATTTTGTGTACATATACAAATATTCATCAATACTGTATTGTAATACACAAGACTTGAGGATATTATTGTCATCCAAGTATTTAAAATTAATAATCATAATACTATTAGTAATTTTATGTAATCCTTGGATGTCAATGTGGACATTTGATGCAGATTCTTACCTAAGCCCTAAGAAATTATCGTAACAGGCAAAACAGAGGCATCAACAAGTTTGTTTCATGTGTTACATCAACAACCAAGAGAGAGAAAATTTTGGCATGCAAATTGTGATTGTTATTTTGGGTAATAAACTACAATAAAAAGAAATAAAAATACAGAAAATGGTGCAAGGTGAATCATTTAGCAGGAAAAATTAACGTCAATCCAGTACTGCATTCAAGATATAAGAAAAAGTCACCCGGCCCTCTGACTGAACCTACACAGAGGCCAATATTTAGACCAGTTATAAAAGTGCATCTCAATGCCATTCCTGGCATCGATAATATAAAACCCAATTCATATGCCACATCAATGTGTGGCTAGCTTAACACCATTACATTGATAAATATATATTAAAAAAAAGCACATCCTTATTGCCCATGTTGCTTTCAAGCAATAATAAGCTTCGCCCAACTTTAAAAATGTTGAATAACATACTTTTTATATTATAGTAGCAAGTATTAGTAAGAAATATGCATTTAGAGTTGACTAATATTATAAAGTGTATATTTCTTAGTTAACATTGCAATGTTTTTATAAGAAAGAGATCCATGCAACCAGTCAAATGAAACCATATCATCCATACATGCTATGACACTATATTTTAAGTATGCTTTGCTCATCTTTTACGACAGGTTGACGGAGAGTCAGTCCATTACATCTCGCTTTAATGACGATGGCTAGTTGAGTTACTTACCTCAAGATCTAACTCTTGACACATTTTCTTAACTAATGGAGAAAGTTGTATACAATTGGGTTATAAAACATTGGAGTTAAACAACATTCTCTCATCATCACAATTCGGATTTGCAAAAAATAAAAAAATAGTAAGAAAAAAGACTATGAAGTGCTTCAAATAAATTCAAATAAGCTAACATTAAACTAGGGTAGAACAAATCTTATTCAATTGAAAACGAAGCATAAGCAAGTGCATTAATCAACAATCAGATACAATAGTTATAGTGTGAGTACCTGATACAAAGTTTATTGGAGATGAAGATCTCAGGAAGAGAAATACCTTAGAACTGCATCTTTCATCTACTTTCACTCCCTGGTGTGATATTGAGATACCTAATTATACAGCAAGAAAACTGATATCACTTTTTATACAGGATGAGTCAGAATAACACCAAATAATTTTAAGACATAATTAAGGGGTTCTATTTGCATATTGTCTCATAGAGAATGTATGTCTGTAAATGTCTTGTTATCGAACTAGAGGATATTTACATTTTTGAAACATAGCGCCTGGTTAGATGAAATTACATTGAACAAATGGCTATGCATTATTACTATACTGCAACCATTGATGAGCAAATTTTGCCACCTGTCATTACCCCAACCTCAATAACACCTGCCACCCTGAAAATCCCAACTCCTGGGGGCATTGGGGTTACAGTGGTTAAGCCTGCACAAGGACAGGTACATGAAAGACACATCTCGGACTGTTCTCAGGCTGCCAACACTTCCCACCTTCAGCCTCATTTTCAGGACTATGCATCTTTAATTTTAAACAATACAGCAAAACAAAACTTTCTTGTAAATCTTGATTTAAGTATATGGCACTAAAACCAGGTGCTTTGAAACTAGTCAAACCCTTCAACCTATCTACAATATATATTATTGTCAATAACATATGCATATACAGTGTGTGCCAAAAATACAGTACTCATTTTCGTGCAGTGCACGTGTGCAAGCTTGAGCGTCTGTGTCTCGTTACATCACCATGATGTATTGTTAGTTGCGTGAAGAACGCTGTGCTCTGTGATTGAAAGTGACAATGGGTCTCGCGACAGAGATAAAGTGTTTATAGTGGAGTATTATTTTTGCTTGTACGGAAACGGTTATCAAGGCATGCCAAGTTTAAAGTTAGTGGAGAAAAATATCGTGAACGCTTCAATAAGCCAGCTCCTATCAACACTGTTATGCTATGTATTGTTAAAAAATTTTGTTGTACTGGTAATGTATTGTGTCAACACAAGGAAAGGTCTTGTAGGTCAGTAGCTCTGTCCAGAAATGGAAATCATGGATGTGTCCTCAATCAAGTGTTGCAGTCTCCAAAGCAAAGTCTTCGGCGAAGATCCCTGAAATGAAACATCAGCAATATGTCACTTCGACGACTGTTTAAAGACAGGTGGATTTCCGTACCAATACAAGTTGGGTAACAACTGACGGAGCACGATATACATGTCAGGGTAGAATATTGTGCATGATTTTTGGCCATGGTGTACGAGGATCCAGATTTCTTGTTCAACATGTGGTTCTCCAATGAAAGTCACATTCACTTGGGCAGTTTTATCAATCGCCAAACAACTCGCTTTCTTGGTTTCGAGAGGCCAGACAC
This sequence comes from Tenodera sinensis, assembly GCA_030765045.1. Classification (NCBI taxonomy): domain Eukaryota; kingdom Metazoa; phylum Arthropoda; class Insecta; order Mantodea; family Mantidae; genus Tenodera; species Tenodera sinensis. Next base: position 51,009,261 of record CM060974.1, on the reverse strand, counting down.
TATAGTCCAGAAACCGCTACATAGTGTACCTGTGACAATATGGTGTGCAGTGTCAGGAAACAGTGTGCTAGGACCGTATTTCATAGCGAATGATGATGCAAAGCAGTGCTGGTCACTTTTCCTCTTTTGAACTTGTGAAAATTGACAATGTTTTCATTGTGAAAATTCCATAATAAGCTGTATACAAATCATCTTCTTAAGGAAACTGTCTGAAACAGTGACTGTCCCTTCATGTGCTCACTCTCGGGGTCTAACTGATGGTTTTCCTGTTGCTCAAAGTAATCTCCTTCCCCTGCCATCATTTCTACTGCAGCAATAATTATACAGTCACAACAAAAATGTATGCATTACTTCTGGACTGCACCTCGTACTTGACTGTCAATGCTCCACAATTAAATTATCTCTGTCTTCTATAAATACATAGTCTTGTTAGTTTTAAGTGTCATATAAGAGAATATAATGTCACACATGGTTAGTGCATCAAATTTCATAAACACAGCACTGCTTTATCCTGTAAAATACCTACATTATTTGTCCATTATTATTTATCAGTGGGAATAAAACAATATGTTGGCCTATCATTTATTCTGGGTATTGTTATCAATAGATCTAACAAATGTGAAGTTAGATCAAAGAGCATTGGGTGATTGGTGGTGTACAACATGAGGAACACTCTTAACTTCTTACTTACACTGGTTAAAGCCATGGACAGGGAACCATTATTGGTCTTAATCTAAAAATGGATTTTACCCAGCACAACAATAGTATCTAAATGTTGGAAGTCACATGATGCACTTCAGGATAAAAGCTTCTAGTACTTCTGAGTAAACCATTCCATTGAATTTTAAAATACTGCCACAGTTGACTAACTGCAGCAAGAAAACATACGACGGGCAAGACAAGACCTTCCTATACTCACCAACATGGCTGAAAATAAATGAAAGCACTGCAAGTACTACATCTACATCTTCGGAAGAAGAAAAATGCAATTTGCAGGTTACTTAGCAGAATATGTATTTCAACATACATTCCCCATGAAGCACAGATTACACCACTTCCTTAAGACTATCCACCACAATTTACAGTCATTATGTGTTCTTCAAACCTTATTTGCAACATTTCTTCAGAAATTTCCAAAACTGTACACAGAAACAACAGAAAGCAAAATTACTGCTATAAGGGAGTTTCATGCGTGACTTTTAATTTTTTTACCTTTAACATAAATTATCCACATTGCTAACAATGATATGTAAAGGTAGTGGTATGTTTTGTACCTGAATGAAAATTTTACATGAAACTTTCACACTCTGCACCAAACAAAAATGTGATTGACAGTTGTTCACCACCTGGTGGAAGGCCAAAATGAACAGGAGGGGATGGATGCATCATGGGGATTGTTATAACTAGGGCCCGGATTTTTAGGATTTAACCTATTTTTTTCCTTGCCATTTAATTGACTAATTTCAAGACAAATGTTCATTTCACACATTCTGAAGCAGAATATATGACTTTCTTTGCACCTAAAAATGCCTATTTGAAGGGTTGAGACCTAAAATGATCTAAATAGCTCTTTTTCCTTATTCAAATTATGTCATTTTTCCTTGGAAAACTATTGGATAAATATTATTTCTACCACTACAAGCATTAGGGCTGAGATAGTTCAACATAATACCGCTAAGATGCAGCACATCCCATTGCACATGTGACATCTGGTGACTCCTTGAGGCAGTAAGCAGAAGGTCAGGAGCACAGATTGGTAAGGAGGAGCTTGCAGTTGTAAGAAGAGAGTCAACAAGTAGGACATATAGTGAATCATTGCTGCAATACTTTTTAACTTGAATTTTTATATAGCGGAACAATGCCTAAACCGCACTTAGTGAGACAATGGATTGCTACAGATCCCAACTTTACTACAGATGGTCTAGTAGTCTTTTCTCAGGCATGCTCAAAACAAGTACGTTTCTTCTGAATAACCTGCATGCATTATCTTACTGAAGTGGATTTAGGATCTGTATTTTTAATTTCAGGTTAAATGTGAGAAGAAATCCTATATTGAGCAGCACAAATCTGCAGTTTTTAATAATGCTAGTGTTGCTAGGAGAAATAATTCCAGAAGCATCAGTAGGCAGACGCTTATTTCTTCCACAGTTGGCAAACCTGAAGATAACTTTAACCTTCGCCTCTGCCAAACATTGGTATCTGCAAACGTTCCATGGAACGTGCTAACGAACCCAACCATGAAAACATTTTTAGAAGAGATACCTAAAGAGTCCACTGTAAGGAAGAATTATTTATTTTGGTTCCTGTTCACCAGAACACACTACATGAAATAAGAAAAGATATAGGGGCTCACTATATCTGGTATTCTGTTGATGAGACAACTGATACTTGTGGTCGCTTCTTTGTGAATGTGGTAGTAGGGAAGTTGGACCCAAAAGAACCAGGTAGCCCTCATCTAATTCTTGGTAAAGAAATAGATAAAACTAACAATAGCCTGTGCAGTGAGGGATGCTTTACGCATATTGTGGCCAGAAGAGAATCAGGATAGTAAGTTCCTGTTGTTAGTAACAGATAGTGCTGCCTACATATTGAAGGCAGGGGAAGTTCTCCAGTCCTTCTATCCTAGAATGCTGCATGTTACATGCTTGGCTCATAGCCTGCACCACCTTGCAGAGGAGGTTAGAAGCCATTTTGATGATGTGAACAGTGTGATATCTTCGGCCAAGAAGGTTTTCTTGAAAGCCCCAATACATATACAGTTATTCAAAGAGAAGCTACCGGCAACTCCTCTTTCACCTGAGCCAATACTTACCCTCTGGGGAACTTGGCTGTCTGCTGCCTTTTACTATGCTGAGTACCTAAATGACCTTAAAAGTATAGTAAACGACTTTGATGAAACAGACGCTTCCTGCATCGCCAAAACCAAGAAATCAATCAAGGCTCCCACCATCATTGCTTCCCTTGTGTATATTAAGACACATTTTTATTGTATTCCAGAAGCTATCATCACATCGGAAAGCACAACCCTGCCACTCAAACGTGCTATAGATTTCTTCGACAATGTTTCCAGAAAAGAAATACCTGGACCAGTGGGAGTTGCATGTTCTTCAAAGCTGTAGAGAATTATTGAAAGTAATCCTGGATTTAATGATGTGAAAGTCTCTCTTCAGTACTGCAGGGTGAACAGTATACCGGAGAAACACCCCTAGAATCTGCAGCATTGGCATCAGTGACCTACGCTCCTATGGCATCATGTTCCATTGAAAGAACTCTTTCTTCACACAGGAACGTGTTATGTGATAATAGGAAGTCGTTCACACCAGTAAATTTGGGTATGCATGCAGTTATATATAGCAATGCCAAAAGAGAATCATCAAAAGAGACAATAAAATGGATTATCTGGATGCTGTATGATTTATATCTCAATAGAGTAAGCAAACCAGAAAATTATTTGTACCACTATTGATCCGCTAAGCTAAAACCTAAAAAAACCTATTTTAGGCGTGTGAAAAACCTAAAAAACCTATTTTAGGCATGTGAAAAACCTAAACTGAAGGTTTAGAGCACCTAAAAATCTGGGTTCTAGTTATAGCAATGAAAAGAGGAACCAATTAGAGCTAAGATATCTCCATAACAATGCTAAACCGGTGTAGCTGGCATTTTTTAATTACTAACATGCGATTAGCATGTGTCTGACCTGTAGTCCAGCAGTAACAATCTGTGCATCCTATCTTCTGTAATCCCTGCAACACTGGGTGGAAGGGCAGTCATTACATTAATTTAAACCAGTGATAGATCTCGGTATTTGGAACACATTTTGAATCTTACATTTTTATCTCTGGCCGTTTCCTATGGAGATAGTTTTGTCGAAAACAAACCAGCAACACCGCACAATGTGTGGGTGTCACTTTCCCTAGCTCAGTACATAAACAAACACAGTAACGGTGCTTCTTGAAAACACAAACAAATACACTGCCTTGTCCTTACGTGTTTACTGCACAGTAGTAGGCCAATCACAAGCGTTAGCTCCCGAAATATTACAATAAAAGCGAAAGCGCCCAACATGTTTATATCCACAAACCAGGTCAATTCCGTTACCAACCTCAACGTAACATTCTTAACTTACTGCAGGTGTGAAATGGATGTTTGTATTCCTTCAGTCTTTTAAGCAAATAATTATTTTGAAACCTTGTGTGATGTCACATAATTATGTACTACCGAAGCTATGTCAGAAAAAAGTTACTCTACAAATCTTACAAGTAACAAACTGTTTATCTTCATACATTCTTGTGGCATTATGCATCCAATTTGGATAAAAACTATATATTTTTTTGAAATCGGCTGACCAAAGAACAAAATGCCATTAGACTTTTTTGTTTGTAACCCTTCTATGAAGCACATATCAGAAGGAATGTAGTAACTTTCCTTCCACCTGTATATACAATGCCTCCCTCCAGTTCCAGCTTGCATCAGTTAGAAATTATGTGCTGATAAATTCATTTTCATCATTCTATTTGTGGTTATTTGTCTTATATTTACATGTGTCTAAATCTGTGTATCTAAGCTTCTGTTTTACTCTTTTAAGGAATATTTAATGATGTCGAAAAATATTGACAGAAGCAGTGTAGCCAAACGAAAAACTTCATGTACTCTGGAAGCGAATAAAATTGTGTTTGGTACATATCCTAATTAAAGGATTATGCAGTTGATGGTATTGCTGAGGAACATTGTCATAAAATTGTTTTGTTTCTTCCTTTTCTAGTGTAATCTGATTTAATTAATTTGGGTCAAAGTAAATACTATCCTTGTAGCATGTAAATTCACTACTTTACTATTGTCTTTGAATACAAATACAGATTATACTACTCTACATTCCAAATGCAGTCCAACCGTCTTCTTACACATAATGCCAACGTGCTCTCCACGTGGTCGAAATAAGCAGCAAGGTTGCCTCTCTTTCACCATGAACTGGTAATACCTTTCTTGTTTGGCGTTAATAAGACGATTGGTCACTGACCTCCATTACTCAAAATGTCCAAAGATTTACACAGAAACAACAGTTACATTAGTGTTATACTTGTTTCATATCTAAATCATTAACAATGACAGTAGAGAAATACAAATATATTGTATTTTGTGCTTGGTACATGGAACGCTTAAGATAGATAATTTGAATTCTGTTGCCCACAACTTTTTAAAGTTTTACATGGAAACAACGGTAAACATAGAAATCACTATTATACTTGTTTCCATAGGTTTATTATTCATGCTCTTAATGGTCATATACTAATTGCTTTGCTTTCTGTTTGCATTAAGACATTAAAAAACCAAAATTAGTGTTGTGTCTACTTCCTTGGTCTTCGATATAGATTCCCTTTCGCCCTGTTTCAATTTAAATGTTGGGAGCTCTTCCTTCTTAACAGCTCAGCCACAAACAGCCCTCTACCAACCAGTGTGTCAGATGTAACAATCAAATATTTACCAATTAATGAATACTTTGAGCCAGAATGCGTAACAGGAAATGGCGCAACAACTTCAGTATTCAAAAGACCTGGTGTTATTTTAGCATTTTTGCTTTGCACAAATTTTCCTGCCTGACGTTGTGAGGATCTGTAGCAAGATTACCCCTTTCTCTGCTTTTCGTATACTTTGTTCAACTTTAAGCCATTTCTGTACTACTGGAATCCTGTTATGTTGGTTAACATTGCATATTTGCTGAAATACTTCACAAGGCTCTTGTGTACATTTAACTACATGTACTGAGTTAGTGCACAAGTCTTAGTAATACACATTTAGGAAGAATAATTTACACTCATAACATGGTATTCCTACGTACTATATGTGTGTAATATCCACTCATTTGTCGCAAGGCGCACAATTTTCACAAGCAAAACACAAGGCGGGAACGCAGTGTATCTCCCATCTAACCAGGTTGGAGATCTAATCTTTGGGTGATTCTAGGAGTTCAACGAGGCAATATCATGTTCTAAAACAACATTAATGTACTCAGGTTATTTAGGCAGGTACTCAACATTCGCTAACATACGTGTTTATGAAGAAAATGGGAGTTTAGCAAATATGTTGCAAATCAGGATTTGTAGATTCCATTCCATGGTTCTTTTTAAATAACGATTATGACCTTAAGGAATATTGCTTCAAACTGGACTACGGCAGATATTATATGAGGGCTGCTCAACAAAGACTGAGACTGATTTTTTTTTTTTTTTTTTTTTTTTGCAGGTGTTTATTACTCCAATTCAATGTTTACATGATCTTTTTCAAAGTAGTCCCCTCCTACTTCAATGCACATTTTATAGTGTCTCTGCCAGTCCTTGAACACATGCTGCAGACCATTCTTTGTCAGGTCCTTGAGAGTTGCCTCACTTTTCTTGAGCACTGCCTCAGAGTTCTCCCCTAAGCTTTGCCTTTAATGATGGGAACAAAAAGAAGTCACAGGGTGCAAGATCAGGGCTATAAGGTGGATGTGGTACACAGGTAATGTTGAATCGAGCCAGAAACTGCATGACTTGATTTGCGACGTGAGGCTGTGTGTGCATTGTCATGATTAAGTCGCCACCCAGTCTGAGAAATCTCTGGCTGTTTCTTTACTATGTGCTTCCTCAGTGTAGCCAATACTGACGTGTAGTATGCTGCTGTAGCAGTAGTGTGAGGGGGAACTGTATGCTGGTAAATCATTCCATTACAGTCCAGAAGTGTGATCACTATCACTTTCCCTGCAGATGGAACAACTTCTGCCTCTTTTGGTGTTGGAGAACCTGGTGATTTCCACACTGTGCTGGCTTGTTTTCCTTCAGGATCATAATGATGCAGGCATGACTTATCACCGGTGGTAATCGATTTAAAAAATGCATCCCCTCCATCAGCAAAGAGATGCAGCACCTCACGGCTTATTTCCATTCGCACAGCCTTTTGTTCGGGAGTCAACAGATGTGGCACCCAACGAGCATAAACTCGGGTCATATGGAGATGGTGGTGCATAATTGTAAACACACTGCCATATGAAATTCTCAACACTTCACTGAGGTTACGTTATGTTATACGCCGATCTTCTCGGACAATCACAGCAGCTGTGTTGATGTTGACTTCAGTCACAGCAGAAGCCGAAACACCAGGCCCACCTTGCTTAACACTGGCAAATCAGCCTTTGAAGTCCTTGAACCACCTAAACACTGTTGCACGAGGTAGTGCATCTTCACTGTACGCTTGCTTCAGCTTTTCATAAGTTTCGGTGGCTGTATGGTTTAAACGAAAACAGAATTTGATTGCGCTGTACTGCTCCTCTCGCGTCATCTCCATTGTCTGATATACGAAATGCACGTAGTGTCTACAAAACAGGGCATTACTACCAACCTACCAATATGAGAGTGCTGCTGCCTACCGACATTATACATAAAAACCCGCTCTTTTCAAATATTTATGTTACAGGTACGAAACTATAGCGGAAGCTACAGGACAAAATCAGTCTCAGTCTTTGTTGATCAGATCAGCCCTCATACTTAGAGCTGATCTTCGGAAATTAACATCAATATTGACTTTGTTGCTCCCATGTGTGTGTGTGTGGGTGTGTGTGTATATACATATATATTTCAGTGTTATTAAACCCTCTAAGCTGAGAAATCTTGTAGAATTCTTAACATGTCTATTCCCCTGAAATTAGAAAGAAAAAAATATTGTCTTTCCAGGAAATTTACATGAAAAAGCATACCCAACCATATTTAGGCATTGGTCTGTCTCAAGCCTTTGTTGTCATAATCGTATGCTTTCTTTAAGGGTAAAAAAAATGAAAAGCCGCTGTCAGTAGCAGTAAACAAGGAATTGAACATCCTCTTGAAACTCCATTTTTCAACTTCTGATGTTATGTCATTTTAAACTCCAATGCAAATTTTTTTTCCATTATTTTTTAAATAAAATTAATAGTGGCACAGCACAGTATGTACCTAGCATAGATACTAGGGGATATGTGAATAGCGACCACAAGGTACCCAAGCTGAGCAGAACATTACTTCCACTTACTGGTGTTTTGCTCTTCACTGTAACTTTTCTATCTGACCTTGCCTTGGTCATCTCTTGTTCTCTTCTGACCCTGATGCTATTAGGGTTCCCGAGGGCTAGGGAGTCTTTATTTTTCCAACCTCTCCATTTCTCTAATTTCTCTATAAAATCTTAACCCCAACATGCTGACCTGTCATGGCATGTAATACGTCCTCTGATCGGTAATCAGAGGATATGGTCGGTGAATTTACTTTGATAATTCTCCCGGTCACGTCGGTGAGACCCGTAAACCAACGACAGGTGTGGTCCTCCAGACATTCTGGGGGTTGTGAGAGAGCGATGTGACCGCCAAAACATAAAAATATGGTGCTCTCTAATAAACGGTTACTATTACTGCTATTGCTCTCTTCAATATCATTGTGAAAAATATTGGAGAGCAAGAGGATTAATGACTTCATTGTCAGAAATCCAGCATTAGCTAACAACAGATTCCATTCATTATAAACTGGTAAAACTGTAGGAGACCGTCGTCACGTGGTTCACGGACAGTTCTATTATGCAGAACCCTCTGGTATTTAGGAGGTCCTGTATTATGCAACTGACCAACAACGGCGCTGCAAGGCAGAAATATCTGTTGCCAACTTAACATTGTACAACTCGCTAAAACTACCAACCACACATCACAAAATGCCAAAACCAACCTCAATATTATTAATTCATTATTATCGTTGCACTATTGTGTAATACTGCGTAATCTGTAATAAAATTATTGTATTATACAACCTTGACATTATTATTGTTGTTAGTACTGCTTAATCTGTAATAAAATTACCGTATTATACAATCTCAAATAAGGATTATTGTACCTTTGATAAGTGTAGTCATCTGTGAAAATGCGCAACAGGTTCAAGTTTATTATTTATTTATGCCAACAAACTTACTATTGGTATTTTTAAACACAAACCGTGTGTGGCCAATGTTTGAGAGGTAGTACTAGAACTTAACAATTCAATACCACAGCTGGGATTTGAGCGACAGACCCTCCGCTTACTAGGCGGGTACTCTGAGAGCATTCCTTCTCGGTTTACCGCCTTCTCTTGTGCCTGTTGTGGTAATTTTCATTTTTATATGCTTCGATGAGCCACAATATCTCTTCCTCAGTCCAATTTTTCATTTTCAAACGTATGTAGAATACAGATTAAAACAACAACTGCACCGCACAAGAACTTAAGTCACACCACTTAATTACAAAACAGTAACTCTAAATGACAACAAATAAGGTTAACAAGTTGGTTGGCAACATTCACATACTTCCGCTGATTTCAATTTTCCAGCGTTGGCAATACACACGTCACCAACGAGTTGAAGGAAATGAACCTCATAATAACAATGCTTCAGTCACAAACAACTGCCTATCGACCACGTGAGGACGGGCTCCTACAGAATAACCACCATCTTATAGTGGGTGTGTTGCATGGCTTTTCTTTAGATTAGGTTACTTGCCACTTGCCGACCAGATTCCAAGTCCTAATATTTGATGCCTTAGTTTATTAAGTAAATGCATTCGGCTCTTCTTTAGAATAGGTGACTTAGCACTTGCCGGCCAGATATTGTGTACATTATTTTGCTCACACAAATATGTCGCTAGTGTGACTCCATACTATTGTTGTGGAAATTATTGTGTACATTATCGTTATTGCCTTGTTACTGGGTCCACGAAACGCTGGCTCGTTCTTTATTTATTTTATTATATTTATATTATAATATCCTCCTCACGGGGTGTAGCACAGCATGACACACCCTGCGTAGCATTCGAGATCTCCGCAGGCCCTCGTCGTAAAGAAATTGCATGCATTCCTCCTCATTATAGCACAGAGGCGCTAAATCTACTATGCTAATGAAGCGATCCATTGCACTCTCACAACTTGCTTCTAAGAAGGTCACCAGCATACTGCCGGGTCCCGCTAAAACATTCAAACTTACTATTGGCAACAAGCTCATGGGGAAATTGTGCTGTTGGCAGCGCTGAATTAACATAGCAACTTCGGCAACTTTCGTGACCATTCGTACACACTGCCGAATTGGACTTGCCGAAATTCTGAGCAAGTGCTCGCGTCACCTAATCTAAAGAATAATTGAACTAGTAACCGTGAAAAGTAACTCAAGTATAAACCAAGAAAGTGCATACGGAACAGTATGGTCTCAGAGATTCAATATTAGAAATGTGATTAATTTAGTTTCCACACATCCATAGTTAAAAATCACAGGAAGCTTGTGATTTATTCAGATGTAAGTATTAATTTTACTCACAATAATGACGAACTATGTTCTACCATAGTCTCTCAGTCTCTCAGCATAATATACCTTTTTTTTTTTTTTTCCAAATAAAATATAAGAGAGCCGGTGTACGGCAGCCAATCTATGAGAAATAAAATTAGTGACACTGCAATATGAGTTTAGGTTAGATTAGGTTGGAAAGCATTCTGTAAGTTGCACGACCACAGAGTATAGTTGTGAATACTTGTTTACCCATAGAAACATGTGGCGTGTCTCGTTTTTAGACTTCCCTCGAAAAACCGAATATTTCTCATGGGTTTGCTGCTTTACGTTACACGACCCTGAATGTTTCTGCTGTAGCGCTGCCTCTGATTCTTCTGTATTCAGTTCGCTTTATTTCTGAACAGCAGTGAAATGTGCTGAGAAAACGTGTTAAAAGTTATTTCATCATTGCTGTAAGTAAAGTGAACTCATACTCTCGTCTTATGTAGACCATTAGTTTCTTATCTCAAATTGATTGTCAATGAACCTCTATTATCAGAAAAATTTGTGCAGTGTTATTCATATATACTCTGTATATGTAGTTATGGATGTGTATATTTGAAATAAAATAGTAATCCCAACACATGAAGCCATAATGCACATTCCACCTGAGGCATCAAGGGAATGTTCCAAACATTACCAGTCCCAAAGCTGCCAAAACAGTCAGGATATTGAGGGGCCTAAGCCACTGGTGTAGCCGAGGGACTTTTTATAAGAGGGTTGAGGCAGATATGGCCAGAGCAAAGCAAAAATGTGTCAGTTGAAGAATCAGTGTAGCTAAGACCCAATGACCACTGTAGTAGGGATTTCACACAGCCACTAATTTAGTGACGTTTTGCTACTTTGGCAACTTTCTTCCTTCCCTGACAAATTATTCGTTTCTGCTGTATAAGTGAGGTCACTTCATGTTCTTAAACGACTAGTTAATAACTCAGAATAATTTTGTATCTATCTAGGATTTTCCAGCAGAAGAGTTTGTCAGGGAAAAAAAACTATTTGATCTGCATATGCAATTGGAACCCAAAGGACTTAAGACAAATACAGGAGCACAAAAGTGGTTTACAGTTTTTAAGAAACTGAAGCTATTAACAGTGAGGCAATACAATTCCAAAGGATGAGAAGCTTATAGTCTAAGATTTGTTAAAACTTCTAGACTGGTTTACAGTTCTTTCACATAAACTTTCCATAATTTTCTAGAGAATTTCAAACAATTTGTTCCCAACACCTAACACATTTAGGGACAGAGTGACAACACTTGCACTCTTCCAGTATATGAAGTTTGTGAGTGACGTTCATCATTCCCGTTCTTGGTGTCCTATGGCTGTGCAGATAATTTATCTCAAGTTGTATTATTAGGAAATTGTAGCTGCTTTTTCAAGTGATTCTTCACCAATGTCATTTCCAAATGCTTTGTGAAGTGAAAGCTATTCATCAAGGCCTGTTTTTCATGAAACACCCAGTACACATTAGAACAATTGACAGATATAAGGTGAAGAAATATCAACAGTGGATAATTCCTGGTTTTGCAGTTTAATTAATAGTTGCTGTATTTCATATCCAATGTTTCAGTTCCACATTTTGTGGCATTGCAAGTGGAGATTATCTCTAGTTTATTAGTTTTCTTATCACTAAATTTGTGGTTCTCCAGAGTTGGGACCAATATAAATACCGTATTTTATCGCGTAATTCCCCCCTTTTTTTCCCTCGAAAAATTTGCTTCAAGACACTGGGGAGGGAATTATGCGAGTGGTGCTTCAGTAAATTCAGAAAGAAAGGGAAACCATGTACTATTATGTAAAAGTTATATAGGTATACAGTAATTTCTGATGAACTGGATACATACTACAGTTTCACTGGGGTCACAATGTATTGTTTCATTGTTTCTTTTCTCTGACTATTCTGCGGTCTCAGTTTCGTCACTATCATCACTATTTTCATTTATATCTGGCTGAGGTAACCCATCTTCATGTTCACTATTCCACAAGATGTCGTCAGAGCCATTAATAGCACAAGATATACCAGTTCATTTTTATTAAAACCCTTCTTAACAATATGACGACTTGTAACATACTGACTTAGAAATAAGTCTGCAACTTCACATTTCAATTTTACAATTCAGTGTGACAATGGCAATACAAATATTTTTGTGGCAAGCACTGCGTCCATTGCTGTCCGTGGCAACCACCGCTGTGCCAATTGTTGTCCATTATCAAGTCATTTGAAGGCCGCTCCAATAAGAACGAACCAGGTGAGGGAATTATGCGATGTATAATAGGTAAATAATTTTTAGTGATGAAAAATCATAGGGGAGGGAAATATGCGAGGGGGGCCTTATGCGATAAAATACGGTAATTTCACATTTTTTTTTGTACAAAGAATAACAATGTAATATCTTTAATGAATACATAGATATTATATCTAACTTCTCTGTTTTTATTGGACAGAAATTCTGGTGGAATTTGTTTTTTGTTTGATTTCAGAATACCTACATAAGTCAGTTTATGTCTTAACAATTTCTTATCAGGTTCTTTTAATGAAAACCAATTATCAGTGTTAATGTTTCTACTGCTGAATACATTTGCAGTGGTGAAATGAATATGTGTTAGTTTTGAAAAGGCCTTTCCTTCCTCGGCTGAAAGGGTCATATAATTGCTGTCCTTCCCCAGGTAAATGTGTGCATTAGAGGCGCAAGGAATGTGTATCCATAAGACACTACTTTTATGCCATAGTTAGCAGGTTTGTTTGGTATATAAATCAGAAAAAGGTGATGTATCTCTAAAATGAATATGAACCTTGTCAACACATACATAAGCTCCAATTGAATGTATCTTCTGACAATTAAAGACAAGTAAATTGAAGTAGTGGGTGATAGCAGCATTAGGATTAGTTTCTTTTATCTGTGATCTGATGGATGAATAATCAAATATCAAAACCAAAATCAGTTTTTTATCTCTTTACAGACATGATGCCAGTTTCTCATGCACATTTGAAGATAGTACAAGGAATCATTAGACCAATCAGTGCTAGGATTTCATCTTACCACTGTTTTTGTGTTATGCAGTTGCCGGGCTTTAACTTTTCTTCTGATTTCAGCCATTTATTTGCATGTCTGATAATCTTTGTTATTATTTCATTTGAAATTAACTCCTTCCAGGTATCCTCAGGATCAGCATTATTGCCCAAATTAGGAGCATGGTCTATTTAGTCTTATTATATCTTTTGAATAAGCTTTTTCACAGCATCCTTGTGATTTTGAATTTCAGACAAAACATTTTCCCATTCCATAAAATAATTGTGATGGTTCATCTTCATGTTGTTGAAACTGCTACTCAGGATTGTCAAAACAGTCTTATAAATCATCCAAGCCTAGCTCAGACTCAGTTGCATGTCTTGATTCTGAGAGGTGATCTGTTTCATTAACAGATGAATCTTCAGTCTCATTCCGCATACTTTTTTTCATATTGAAGTGTACCATTTCCTTAGCTGTAATTAAGGTCTAGGAGAAAAACTGATTAGGTTTTACATAAATAGCTTTACAATGCCAATAAAGTATGCTATGATGTTCACATAAAAAACAGTAGCAGAATAAACTCAATCAACAAAGTAATACAATAGAAACTTTTTTTAGGTAAACGAGAAACATACCTTTATTTATTTATTTCAACCATAAAACATATACATGTTGTGGTTGTGTCACTAAAAAAACTACTTACAAAATATAGTACTTACATACATAATATTCACAGGCACAATCTATCTACAAACCCTCATCTAAAACTCACGCTTACATCCTTAGATCTGCATTTACCTCAACAATGCAAAAACTCATCAGTTGAATAATAACACTTTTCCATCAAAAATTGCTTGAGATGTTTTTTGAAACGGTGAATGGAATTTATATTTTTTACTTCAATGGGTAATTTGTTGTAATATTTAATGCCTCTGTAGTAAAAACTATTTTCAAACAATTTTTTGTTATGTGGGGTTAGATGTAATTTAGTTTTTTCTCTTGTGTTATGACAGTGAATTTCAGAATTGGTGGTAAAATCTTTGATGTGTGTATGCACTAGTACAATTGTTTCATATAAGTATATACAGGGCAATGGCAAAATGTTTAGTTCTTTAAAGAATGGTTTGCAGCTGACAATAAAAGGTAAACTGAGAATAATTCTAATGACCCTTTTTTTGTAATTTGAATATTTTAATAGCTTCGCTACTATTTCCCCACAAGGATATTCCGTATGAAATTAAGGAGTGAAATTTGGAGAAATACATGACCCTAAGTGTATTTTTGCTCACTGAGTGTTTCAAAATGTTAATTTGGAAGCAGATTTGACCTAGTTTTTTAATTAATTCATTAATATGAGGTTTCCAACTGAGATTTTCATCAATATATAATCCTAAAAATTTTGACTTATTTGAATATTTTATATTTGTTCCTTCTAGCTGTATGGTAGGAAAGTTTAATGATTTGTTGTTTATGTGATGAAATCCTACAGCTAAACACTTCTCCTTATTTAGACATAGACTATTTTCATTAAACCAAGAAGCTGTGTGTAATGTGACTGCGTTAATATTTATTTTTAAAGTGTCATCATTTTTTCCTGATGTTAGTATACTGGTATCATCTGCAAATATTAAGTATTTTATACTGTTATTTTGATTGTTATCAACAAGATCATTTATATATAAAAGAAACAATAATGGGCCTAAGACTGAACCTTGCGGAACTCCGCAATCAATTGTGCGTTCCTCTGATAAAACAGATTTCAGCTCCTTTGTGCAATCATTAAAATAATCTATTTCCACTACTTGTTTCCTGTTTGTTAGGTATGAATTGAACCAGTTATGAGCTACACCTCTTATTCCATAGTCGTTTAGTTTCCGAAGTAGAATTTTGTGATTGACGAGGTCGAATGCTTTTGATAGATCAAGGAAAATTCCTACACAATGTTCTGAATCATCTAATCTTTTGTAGATAGCATCACAAAATTGAATTAATGCTGTAGTGGTGGATTTGCCCTTTTGAAAACCGTGTTGACATAAAGAAAGAATATTTGATTTTGAGATGAAGTTTAATATTCTGTTGTATATAATTTTTTCTAGTACTTTAGAGAAAGGGGATAAGAGAGAAATCGGCCTATAGTTTTTTGTTTCGGTTTTTAGTCCCTTTTTAAATAATGGTTTTACTTTTGCAACCTTACAGTAACATCCATCCCATAGGCGATGTATCGTCAACATTATTGGCGACAGTGTCCGGAATAAGCCTCAGATAGCTCAAAACATATGCCACTCCTACAGATAAATATTAACTGACAAATAGCAAAATGGCCATGATAACATAGATCTTTGCTGCCAAACTACACCAACATGGTAACATAGACACCTGTAAGTCAGATATTACCATTTAAGCATTAAACAAAATATGTAGGTACTTTACAATACAAAGCAGTATGGTGTTTATGTGACACTTCAAACTAACAAGACAGTGCATTGATAGTAGACATGCTGTGAATTTAATGGTGGGCCATTGATAATCAAATATATGCTGCATCTACTATCTCATTTGTTTATGCTACTTATTATCTGACTCGCAGCAGCACAGCTGTGAACATTAGACTAAAAACCACTAACAATTTAGCACCCTAAGTGCAAAGTGTTGCTTAGAGATCAAGGCCCTTAAGGAACAGTAGTTAGCCGGCAGACTCGGGGTCCTAAGTCAGAAAGTTTAGCTGAGAGATTAAGGCTCCTAATATCTAAAGCTCAACCCAGAAATTGAGGGCCCTATGGCATAAAGCATAGTCGGGAGGTTAAAAACAGCAAACTGCAAAGCATAGCCAAGGGATTAATAAGGGTCCTGCACTGCAAAGCATAG
This sequence comes from Tenodera sinensis, assembly GCA_030765045.1. Classification (NCBI taxonomy): domain Eukaryota; kingdom Metazoa; phylum Arthropoda; class Insecta; order Mantodea; family Mantidae; genus Tenodera; species Tenodera sinensis. Next base: position 50,993,054 of record CM060974.1, on the reverse strand, counting down.
CCAAGAGGAACCCTAATTCACAAATTACAGTCAATATATGTGAGGGCCGTGTGCTACAAAGCCTAGCTGAGAGATTGAGGACCCTGAATTGCAGGGGCGTAGCTAAGAGATTGGAGCCCTAAGTTGCAAAGCATAGTCAAAACACTTGAAGCCTTGTGTGGCAAAGCATAGTGGCAAGATTGAGGGCTCCAAGTGCAAAGCCTAATCAACAGATTGAGGACCCTCAACCATAAAGCTTAGATTAGATTGCGTTCAGCGAGTTCACAAGTAGCCATAGAGGCTGGTGAGCACTGAACAAGTCAAATGAGATGTACAAAACATTGCCAATAAGTATATAGAATGAGCACATAAAACTCATTATATACAGGAACAAAAAAGAAACAAACAACAGCAAAGGGGATAATGGAAACACAATCAATACTTAGCTGAAATTTGTCAGATAAGAATTGAATTTTGTGTTAAATTTCCACTAGGCATTTCCAGCCATATTCTACTGTTTAGCTGTAATATAATAATAATTCAGTTATAATATAATTAGCATTGAATGGCATCTTTTGCTAGATGGTTCTATAGATATACATTTGAGTAGCTTTCACACAGGCATCAGATGTGATTACTTACAGAGTTACATAAGCTTTCACAGAATGATTTGTCATTTACATTATCTGCTGTTGCTGTTTTCTAGTGCCTTGCATCTGGCAATGAAGCCATTAGCATTCGTGCTTTCCAATACTTTTGAACTGTAGTTTCTTCTGATCTTAATGCTTCATAGGTTTTCAAGTGGTCTTCGTTCATTTCTGCTGGATTGTTACACAGGACACATATTGGTGAGGCTGAGATACCTATTCTGTAGAGATGACTTGCTAAGCAGTCGTGATTTGTCAATAGTCGGAAGGCTGCAACCGCTGTTTTCCTTGGTCTTTGGGGGATTATATCTGGGTTGGAAAGTAGTGTAATCCATTTTCTATCTTTGGCATTTGTTTCTATTTCGTGTAGGTATGAATGAGATAATTTTATAATGATCAAGCGTTTTATTGAGGAATATGAGAAATTGAATTTAGACTTTTGTTTTAATGTTGTGCCTTTCTTTGCAAGTGAGTCTGCAGCTTTGTTCCCCATGACTCCACAGTGTGCTGGAATCCATTGGAGATGAACAGTCTTATTAACTTTTTGGAGTTGTGTTAACATTTTGTAGCATTCTCTAATTTTTGTTGACTTCTTTGTAGTATTTGAACATATTCCCTGAATTGCAGCTTTAGAATCTGAAAGAATTACTGCCTTGTTAAATTTATTTAAGGGAAGATTTAATAATTGTCGGAGAGCAATGTGTATAGCGTCTATTTCTCCATCATAATTTGTTGTGTCTCTAATACTTTTTACAAAAGTGTTGTTTTCTAGTGCCTTGCATCTGGCAATGAAGCCATTAGCATTCGTGCTTTCCAATACTTTTGAACTCTAGTTTCTCCTAATCTTAATGCTTCACAGGTCTTCAAGTGGTCTTCGTTCATTTCTGCTGGATCGGTACACAGGACACATATTGGTGAAGCTGAGATACCTATTCTGTGGAGATGACTTGCTAAGCAGTCGTGATTTGTCAATAGTTGGAAGGCTGCAACCGCTGTTTTCCTTGGTCTCTGGGAGATTATATCTGGGTTGGAAAGTACTGTAATCCATTTTTTATCTTAGGCATTTGTTTCTATTTCTTGTAGGTATGAATGAGAAAATTTTTTAATGATCAAGCGTTTTATTGAGGAATATGAGAAATTGAATTTAGACTTTTGTTTTATTGTTGTGCCTTTCTTTGCAAGTGAGTCTGCAGCTTCATTCCCCATGATTCCACAGTGTGCTGGAATCCATTGGAGAATAAAATGAGAATAAAATGAGTTAAAGGCTACATAGAAAGCTACATAAGCATTAACAGGAATAATTTGCCATTTAAATAATCTGTCACAGAATAAAATGAGTTAGAAACTACTTACAAAGCTAAAGCATTAACAGGAATAATTTGTCATTTAAGTAATCTTATACAGAATAAAATGAGCTAGAAACTATTTATAAGGCTACATAAGCAACGAAGTTACATAGGCATTTACAGCATAGTTTTTAATTCACATATAGAATAAACTGAGCTACATAGGAATTAATAGGATAATTTGTCATTCAGATAATCTTGTACAGAATAAAATGATTTTGAGCATAGTTACTCTTTAGCAGCAGTTTTAAAAGCATTGAAATTGTCAATTTTTTCCTTAAGGTTATTAGGAAGAGCATTAGATATTTTTATGGTATCTCTTAGGCCAAAAGATTGAGAACTCTAAGCCATAGAGCGTAACCAAGGGATATTTATTTGACGCAACTACAAAGCAACGACAAATTGTTGCCATAATATCTGTGTAGCTAAAGCTCAAATTAGCAGCTTTCACACTCTCCCTTAGGTTAACATTCTCATGTGCTACATCTAAGGTAATATTAATATTACTCACATATGGTATGCTTGAGTTTTAATGGCCTACTATAAAATTCTCGCTATTACTGATAACATTAAATGATGTCCAAAAACCAGTTGAGACACACAGTGTTTCAGAGTATTCTTCCTCTCTCCCTTATCACAACAAAATTGTATGCAAACTAAGAAAAAAATTTTGTGAAGGACACTCTAAATAACCAGAATCATATCAGCGTCACTGGTGTCTCAGAATTTTGTACCACAGAAGTTCTCTTATGTTAGCATTTCTACTGACATGGGGCTGTCACTTTTAAGCACACTTAAAGCCCAGCAGTCTTGATCACCTTTCAATGTACAACCTTGGAATCAGTTGCCAGGCACTTAACAAACTGAGACATCTGTACCAACATGCATGCAAACTAAGGCTGGTTGCTTCCAACGTATGCTGTTTATACAAGGTTATTTATTGACTATTTATGAAAAAGTTTCAAATTACCAACAATTATCTCTGGTTTACAAGTATAAAATGCTCAACTCTGATGTCAAATAGGTATTGTCTGGCAAAGCAGCTGAGGCCAAAACCATCCCATTAAATCATAGTTCCTTTTCCAGGTGGTCTGCATTCAGTGGTTTTTTTTTTTTTTTTTTTGGCTTTGAAACCAGGTCCATTGGAACAGGAATATATAGGATGATAAAATTAGGAAACAATGCATGCAAAAAGACAAATTTCAATAAAATGGTTTTGAACTTATAAAACATTCAAAGAAATAGCTGAAATATCAAATAGAGCTGTATCCAAATAGACATATTTCCATAGTTAAGAGCATCATATGCAGGCATAACAAAAGAAAAAGATACCAAAATAAACAAAGAACAGGTCAAACTTTACTCCTGTTTCAAGTGGAAAGACGTCAAATAGTTAGGAAATGATGCCAAATTAGATGACGATATTGGAAAATGTTTAAATCTACAATCAATCATAAATATTCTTCATGAGGAGTATATAATAACCAAACAGCCTGTACACAACCTTACATAGGTAAGGTCAACAGAAACAAGCAACTCGAATATGCCAAATAGCACAGAAATGACAACTATAACAGTTTGAAAAAATATTGTTTTTACCAATGAAAACAGGTTTGATATGTTTGTATGCAAAGGAAGAGACAAGATATGGAGTTAGAACAGAGAAATTCCACAGCTACCATCAAACAAGGTGAAGATCTGTGCTTGTGTGGGGGTTGCATGAGAGCAAATGGTGTAGGCGATCTGTGCTTTATTGATGGCATCATGAACCACCGAGGATAATTGTGATCCTGAAGTCACACTGAGTGTGCACAGTATGGGTCTTGCAGATGATTCACCCAAAGATACAGCCCTAAACACAGCTGTGATTGCTATGCTACACACCAAAATGGATGGAAATACCTCTGTAGTCACCATATATCATATTCTTTGAGAATATTTGACACATTATAGAAAGTATCTGCAGAAACACAGATACCATACAAGGATAATCTGAAGAGACAAGAAGATTGGAAGATGGAAAAATATTACAATGGAAATGACAGAAAATCTTGTTAAATCAGGGACAGGAAAGTTTCTTGAGATACTCAGGATAAAGGGATGACCTACCAAATATTAGACAAACCATGTATAAGTGAAAATTTTAATTCATATGCTGGGGACAAATATGTGAGTGAGAAGTCACACATTGAGCTTTAGGTTTTGTTAATTGCAATAGAGCATTATGCTTTCTTAATGTGTACTGCTTCCCTTTCAGGTGATAAATGAACTAGGAATTAGACCACAGCTTACGCTTGAAGTCTATAATGTTGCGTCAAATCCAGTTATTTTTGTGTCACTTTATTCCTTCTTAAAACAAAATGCTAATACAATTACAGATCATAAATGTTCTATTTTATCGTAACACATTTTACAGTTCCTGACCTTGCAAGTCACATACATTCTGTGTCACTGTCCTTGATACAAACAACTGAACTGTAACAATAAAAACTAAATTTCTCAGTCCATGCCCACTGCTTATATTGTCACTGAATTACTGGCAAATTTTCTGGAAATAGAAGTTTCTCAAGGCTTCTATCGTAATAGGTCCCTGCATAATTAAAGCTTCAAGAAAATGCAACAGCATTTGTTCTGAGCTGTTATTGTTGCAGGCTGTGGAGTGCTGATTACAAAGGCAGTGGCTATCTTTGTATTGTATAATATATCCATATTTGTAATTGTCATTGTAAGCTCTTCTGTGTTCAACATTATAAAATTACTTTGGACTAATATAATTTAAACCATCTTTGACTATAGTAATACAAAGTGGATTCAGATTAACATAACCATTGGTAAGGAAGCTATGGATTTTTGAATGTTGAAAATGTTATACCTGACGTATTGCACCAAATTACCATCATTACTTTGTATTGTCTGTTCAAATGTAATGTAGTTGCAATTATCTGGAAGGAAACTCATGGATGTTATTAATAATGTGTTTCTTTTTCCACAGACTTGCTGCTGAAGTTTAAGAACACAACTGTTCGCATGCAGCAATTATAGCAAAATGGATATCAAAGAAGAACCTCTGCACTTTTGTTCAGAGAATGAGAGAGATAACAAAGACCTTGTAAAGAATATTAAGATTGAAACCTTTACAAGCAGCAGTGATATCAAACCAGAACTTGAAGAAGATTGTTCATGTTCACAGGCTAGAGGACACCATCTAATAAGATTTAACGAAACCATTCAAAGAAAGTGACATCGAAACCAAAATAGATATTAAAGAACATTGGTGGCTAGAAAAAGATTTGCATATTAATGATGATATTAAGGTAAGTTATGCAGAACAGATGCATCACCTTTTTCTTTTCTTGATTTCTTAAATGTGCAACACTGATATGCAAATATCAATATCTTATTTTGTCTAAAAAAAGGAAGTATGTTTATACTAGCAGACCTGACAGACATTGTCCTGTTCTAACATATATCCAAAAATTATATAATTGTGTCACTAAACTAAAATGTCACTGTGAAAGGAACAAAAATCAAAATAGTGCTTATACCAATGGCTTCTCCTGTTTGGGTTAGAAGTTGGTATTGCGCATTCTATGTAGTGGGAAGATGGTCATATTTGTTGAGTTATGTGTTTATATTACTGTATAAGAAGACATACTAAGCAGGCTGGGAGGTTGGGTACCTATATTGCACATCACAATGCCCTTACGTAATATACTTCTTTCTCTTTAATATGAACAACACACTTTAGCTTATATTATAAACAGTGAACATCTTAAGAACGCACACTCGCTTCGCTAAGTGATTTGTCATGATGAAAAATGCTGCATTATGCATGAAAACCCCCTATTTATCTACCTTTGTCATCTGTCTCCTTTGCTTTTATAATGGTTACTACCATTTGTTGTATAATGTTCCAATGGTGGTTGACTCTAGCACAATTTGCACAATGTTTATTGTCTGATTACACTTTAAAAGTGTACTTCAATAGATAATATACTAACTTTGTAGGTTAAGTGGATTGTTATAGAATGAGGTGTTTATATCATTGGAATTCCTGAAAAAATCATGTAAAATACTCAATTCAATACTGCACCTTATACAGCGTATATTTGTTAATTACCCTTTAAATACATTTTCTCAGTAAGCACGCACTTTTACTGTACTACTAACGCTAAGCTGTGACAAAAATGTCTTAGAATCTGATCACAGCATTAACTACCAGAAATTGTAAAATGTGATTGCAGAGAAATATATGTTAAATTTTTAGGTTAACATGACTGTTATAGAAGGCATATTTATATATCATTGGAGTTTATGACAAATCATATAAAATGCTCACTTTAATACTGCACCTTACACATTTGTACAATGTATTATGTTGAAGTACACCTTTAATTACTTTTGTGGGTCCTAAATGCCTAGTTGTCGACAGACCCTTAAACATCATTACTCACTCACTCGTTCACTCACTCACTAATCACTTTTCTCAATAAGCACACACTCTTAATGTAATATTAATGCTAAGCAGCGACAAAAGCCACCTAGAATCCTGTCGTGGAACAAAATACCAAAAGGGGTAAAATGCAATGGCAGTGCTGCTTGATGGATCCTGTGAACCTAACCCATTCAAAGATGAGTAACACATAAATTAATTAATTAAAAAGATAATGTTCTATTGGGTCAAATTGTGAATCTAGACCATTATCACATCATGTTTATCACACACACAAAAGTTCATAATAATCGGTCCAGCAGTTTAGGAACAGTTCAGTCACATACACACAGAAGAAATATATACCTATAGACAAGCAGTTTCATTGCCGTGCAGTTAATTAGCTTCATATCACACCAGGCAGTGAAAATAGACAAAATATGCAGTTTCATTTTAGGTTAGGTTACACACCGACGTTGCACTGACAAGCCTACATCAGCAGAAAGGTACCATCAAACACTTATTATTATCATATTGTTACAAACAATGAATACGGATCCACAACAGCAACAAGATGATTAACACGAACATGACAAGTTCTGTTGTAAATTTTAAATAGAAATCTGAGCTTCCGCTAGAAAAATTCTAAACAACAATCGAATGCCTTGCGATAGTCACAAAAATATGAAGTTCTTAATGCATGTTCATTCAGTTGATTTTGAGGTTTAGCAAGCCGAGTGCTGACAACTCTGTCCTTATTTCAGCCATCTTGTTTTTCATATTTGTCATTCCTGATTCCATTTTTGTGTCCTTTCCTGACATCTTGGCTAACATTTTTTCACCATTTCCTCCAACTTGCTTACATGTGCTGGTTTTCAGTCCACTATTAGCACCAGTTGTAAGTATTTTCCCTTTCAATTACTTTTACAATTAGTATGGCCTCACTGATAAAAATTATCGTTATTACACTTAAGACTGTTTTGCTATTCTAAAGTTTTACAACTAGCCTCTCAAAGTTACTCTCTCTGCCTCCTTAACAATGTGATATCCAAAGAGCATACAATTTGGAATGCTTCCAGATGGAAGCTCAAAACAATGTCATGCTATGAAGCATGAAGCAAAATTTATAATTTACAAATTATAAATACATCACTATTTCAGATACTTCTACTTACAGCCAAAGCATTTAATATATATTTTTAACTGTTTATGCAAAAAGTATCTTTCGGAATCCACAGATATGTATGCCTTTTCTTTGTACAAAAAAGCTGTATGTGTTTTAATGGAAAACTAATACTTATCTTGATTGGATTTCTTATGTAAAGTAATTTCTTCTCTGTAGATTATGCAAAAAGTGTTAATTTTGCTTTTGCTCCTCATTTTGAACGTAAGTCAGGATTAAATCAGATCATGTGTTTTATAAGTAAATTATTATGTTACAGGATGAAACACGTGATTTTTACTCCACAAAACTGCCAAGGTAGGTCATCTGGTTGATTCTTTGTACAAGAGACTACCTATTTCTATTAAATTTTCTTCATGTTTCCTTTTAGTGGCACAAAAGTATTTTTTCACACTTAATGATCCTAGTGGTTCTGCTTCAGTAAGTTGTATCAGTGACTATCCCCACATAATTTTATCATATTCCAAGACTAGTGTTAGATATGGAACTGTTCAATGAACGTATTGAGTAAAACACTTATTTTATCAAGCTGTATCTGTGACGATCACCAGACAACTGTGCTTCTCTGTTAGTGCTGGATATGGAAATGTTCACTGATCGTAATGGGTACAACATAGTTATTTGATTAAGTTCCATAAGTAGCTATCACCAAGCACATTATCATACTCCCTGTTAAGATTAGATTTGTAACTGTTCTTTGAGCATGAATGTAACACAGTAACTTCATTAAGTTGTGTGAGTTACTTATCACCACTCACATTGTTAAATTCTTTGTTTGTGTCAGATCGGCAATTGTATCTTACTTTCCTGATCCATTCTCTTTAATCTTCCATACAATTTCTTCTTATTGTTCTGTTGTTCTTTCCCCCAAATTGACAGAATTAACAAACACTACACTCTGTAATTCTGTTTTGCTGATATTGTATACCAAAATTTATGCCATTACATTATGTCCTTTCTTTATGAAACTCTCACTTACTCTGTTTTTTCTTAATTTGCAGGTTAACATTTGTGTGTATTATTTTAAATTGCTTTTCAGTCCGTAGAGAACATACGCCCATCCTCTTTTCACCCAAATGTTTATCAATTATCTTTTTATGTGTCTTTTCTACATAATTTTTTCCCTTTCTGAAGACAGCTGGGAATCCTAATCACTTTTCTGCTTCCAGTTCGTTTTTTTAACTTATTATTGCGTAGATTATACTGATTAAAATTAAAATTGTAAATTATTTTGTTGTTTTATGATGCTGTCAATTGCCAGCGTTGCTGGTGTGCTCGAATTTTGTCCTGCAGGAGTTCTATTAAGTGCCAGTAAATATACTGACATGGAGCTGTCATTTTTAAGCACACTTAAAAATCATTGGTTGGGCCCAGATTTGAAACTACGACCTTGGGATCACTAGGCCAGCATCTGAGCAACTGAGCCACCCAGACTGACTTTTACTTAGTATATATAGTATGTTATCCTTCTATAGTTTTCTGCATTATTTATTCCTGCCATTCTGATAGTGTATTCACAACAGCAAGGCTCTGAGGTGTCATTTTGCTTCACCTTATAAAGCACTCTAGCCATTGAATTTAAAGCTGTTTACATTAACATAACTTTTAGGTCTTATTTTCTCCAGTAAATTGTTATATGCTTCTCTACCAGAGCATTCCAATGGACTGTTAGCTCCTCCTCTTTTTTTCATCCCTGTATTCTAGTAATATCACTCAAAATATTATTTTTAGTAAGGAAATTGACGCTATTAACAGTGAAGCAACAAGAATGTTATTTTTATATTTCAGTTTATGCAAAGAAGATATTTCCAATTATACATCACATTTATTCTCCACTCAAAACTCAAGAAATGATGGTTTCTATATGAACAAAGATATTCTTGAATGTGAAAGTGAGAGAAAGTATCAAAGACACGAAACTGCAGTTATTGATATATCTTCAATAGAAACAAGTGTTTACTCAGAAACGTTTGATCATGGGAACATTTTCAGTATGTCTTCTTCAAAACAAAGTAAATCACTTCAGCAGACCAACACAAATAAAGACGACATCAATAAGGAGAGCTGCAAGTCAATCTTGAGCCATCAGCGCAGACATTCCTATGAAGACGTTTCTGAGAAGTGTTTTAAATATGCTTCCCATTTAGAAAAACACAGATTGGTTCTTGACGGTAAAGAAGTAAGTAAGTGTGATATTCAGGATAAGGGTTTGAATCAGTTGTCATCTCTGAAAACTCACAAATTGATTGATGATGCAAAAGGAACACACAAGTGTAACATTTGTAACAAGGCCCTTAGTCGGCTATCACATTTGAAAAGACACAAACTGATTCATGAAGGCCAAAAGCCATACAAATGTCATATTTGTAACAGTGCTTTTACACAGTCATCAAGTTTGAAAAAACACAAATTGATTCATGAAGGCATAAAGCCACACAAGTGTGACATTTGTAACAAGGGTTTCATTGAGTTATCACATTTGAAATCACACAAGTTAATTCATGAGGGCATAAAGCCACACAAATGTAACATTTGTAACAAGGCATTTACTCAGTTATCAAATTTGAAATCACACAAATTGATTCATGAGGGTATAAAGCCACACAAATGTATCATTTGTAACAAGGCTTTTACTGAGTCATCACATTTGAAATTACATAAATTGATTCATGAGGGCATAAAGCCACACGTGTGTAACATTTGTAACAAGGCTTTTACAGTATTATGCAATTTGAAAAGACACACATTACTTCATGAGGGTATAAAGCCACACAAGTGTAACATTTGTAACAAGGCTTTTACTGAGTCAGCTAGTTTGAAAAAACACAAATTTATTCATGAACCCATAAAGCCACACAAGTGTAACATTTGCAACAAGACTTTTACTCGATTATCACGATTGAAATCACACAAATTGATTCATGAAGGTATAAAGCCACACATATGTAACATTTGTAACAGTGGGTATACTCAGCCATCAAGTTTGAAGAAACACAAATTGATTCATGAGAGCATAAAGCCACAAATGTAACACTTGTAAGAAGGCTTTTACTGCACCATCAAATTTAAAAATAAAAAAAACTGATTCATGAAGGCATATAGCCACAGAAGTGTAACGTTTTTCACAAGGCTTTTAATCGCTTGTGAAGCTTGAAAATATATAAATCAATTTACAAATACACTAGTATAATGTTGGTGACTAGAAATCCTTCATTCATCAAATTGCACAAAACTAGATGTTTCACAATATCTAGGTCTACGCAAGAGTGATGAATTTCACTCGTTTGTGTAAGAGTTAGTTTGTTCTCTGAACACAAAGTTATTAATGTGGAGCTTACGTTAATCTGTAAATAAATATATTCATGACAGGAAAAAGGGCATACGTTATGTTCTGTATAATTTCTTATCTTGTCTGTTTTGCATGTAATTGGTGACCTATATTTAATTTAACAAATGGCCTCTGACGGTGAGGTGTGTTAGATAATTAAGTTATAGTTGTAAATTATTTTGTTGTATCCTCAGTAACTTAAGATATCTCAGAATGAATGTCTTATTTAATATTTCAATAAAATTGCTTTGTGTACAGCAGAACTCCAGACTGTGAATCGTTGAGTTTTCCTATTTCTGTAAAAAAATCAGGATACACACCCAATGTTGAGTATAAAAAATGATGATTTTGATCTATATTTAAAATTATTTTACTTTTCAATTTGCATGGAAAAATATTTCTCAAGCAAATTGCTGTGTCTTATGGTTGTGGGAAAATAAAATGGAATATAAAGTACATTTCAGGGCAATTACCCCTGAATTAATGAGTTTACATGCTGTATTATATAAGAGTGGCATTGTTAGAGCTTATACAAATAATCCTATAAAATTTGGTAATAAGGAGTATCAGACATAAAACCTTAGTGTCACTTGATTGTATGATGTCTTGCAATCCAGCTTCTTAGTGTGGTAAAAGGCTTGCAATATTAACAGCTCCCTCCCAGAAAGGTAATTTATACCTCTTACTATGTACATGAGCATTCTTTTATCTTTTAATGATGTCCCACTGCAGAAGACTGTAGTGGCTAGTAACTTGTCAGCACATCATGGAACTATTAGAATACTCATAGGATTGTGATATTACATAATTCCTGTGTTCAACAGAAAAGTTCTGACTTTCTCTCCTTGCCTCGTACTCATACTGGGTATACAAATGTGAAATTGTGTTAACTCATTTCCTTTTTAATTTCATATTTTTCATCATGAATTGTATGAGAATTCACATCAACCGAAGTTACAAAACTCCTCATGGACGTCGGTGACCTACTATATAGTTTTTTGCACACCCCGGATTCCGAGCCACTCTTGACTCCCTGGGCGTGATTCCTTTTGAGATATCACCGTCTGACATGTAGGTCATGAGTGGAGACCCGTCTTGGTAGAAGGGAATATCCTTGTTAGTTGAGGGATGCGTGTTTGAGCCTAGTTGGTGCCGTCTTCAGGAAGGGTACTCATTGCTAATACCTCGCTTTAGTTTCCTCATCTAAAGAGCCAGAGGCTAACCCACCGGTAGTCAATTGGCCAGGGCTATGTATTTCACCGAACTGCAGGGTGAGTGGGATGGGCAGTGGCGGCTGTCTTAAAGGTCAATTCGTCGCGTTCCCCCCAGGGTTTGGCATGCCCTGGTTTCCAAGCCACGCTCCCGATTAAGGTCCTCTAAGAGGTGAGAGAGTAAACAACTTGGCCCACATATGTGTTTGACCTCCAACCCTGTACATGCCTGAACACAGTCTTATGGATACCTTTAGCGCGGATATTTCGTGGATGGGGAAACACAAACGGTGTTGGGGTAACCGCATAATTCCCAGCCCCTGGTTATCATGTAGGACTTCTATTCGTACCCGCTGAAAAAAAATCAGTCCCGGCGAAAGGCCGTTGCGTGACCTGACGCACTCTTGAAAGCCTTTGGGACCCTCTGTCTATACACTGGGAGATGAGAGGCTAGGGTTAGCAAGGTCCAGGGCAGGATTCTTCCCCAAGCCGGGGTGGCGCCCAGGACGTGACCATGCCATAGGAGATTGTGCATTGATGGAGGAATAAAAGTCTAACCAACATAAGATGGTTATTTAAAGGAAGTGGCAGAGTCGAGTGGCCATCTCTACTAAGTAGTAACTAAAGCCAAGGAAGGAAAAAAAAAATTACGTCGGTGAATCCGTTTATAATGCTTCAAGGTCTTGACAAAATAGCTGGCCCAGCGAAAGCCTATATAAGATCTCGCAACGGCACGCTCCTGGTTGAAGTTAATTCAACATCCCAGGCAGCTTCTATACTAAAAGCCAGTTTGTTAGTCAGCTATCCGGTACTGTAGATCTGCTCAGAATTATGAACTCGCACGGAGGAAATTCTTTCGTTCTCTGTCCCGAAGTCCTGTACCTATAGCTCCGTTGAAGTTAAACCGGTATTCGCAACCGGAAATCGCAACTCAAACTAGCGATCCACACAGGGCCACATGTTCAGACATGATTATCGTAACTAAGTAGCATCCAAAGTGTTTGATATCGCCTAAGTCCTTATGAAGCTCTACAAATCCGTAGTTGCACAAGAGCTCAACAAGGTCGAGAACAAAACAGTCGACTCGACAAATAAGTCAGACAGACACGTAGTATATGATGCTTCACCGATAAAGTTGAAGACCCTATATAATAGATCCGACTTTCTCATAGATGATAATTTGTTTAAGTCCTGTTGATAGTACACAAGCCCGAAATGTACTGAGCAAACTTGAACATTGTATGCGTTGAATTTATCACTCCGTTTAAACTGAGATATCCCCAATCCCCTTCGTTTAAGGAAGATGCTAATTTCGTTAGCAGTGAAAGCGTCTTTGTGCATTTGAATATCGCAAGTTTCGAGACGCAGTATTAGAATTTTCAGCGGTTCATGTTTCTTTGATTGGCAATGTCTTAGGTACAAAGGCTTCGTCTCTAGCAGATGACAGTATCGCGTACGACTGAAGCTGCTGTCCTACATTGTAAATGTACGGAAATAATAAAAATGACGTTGTTGTGTTTCATTACAACAGTGTTGCAAAGTAACCAAAATAACAGCAGTAGCAACAAAGTTTTATTACACTTTTTAAAAATAAAACACCTTTAGTACACATTTCAATTATCTGTAAGTCATTTCATAAATAAAAAAGGTATTTACGATTTAAGTGATCATACCTTTAAATCATTATATTTATTTAAAGGATGTTATAATTGTTCAGTGACTGATATTTGAATTGCGGTCGAAAGGTTGGCTAGCACGTTTTGATGGTTGCCAAGAGAGGTAACTATGTACTATGTAAACAACGTGTGTAGAATAAATGATCAAAAAGGATACAGTCCATTTTATTACCATGACGGTAACATTTGGTCCTCCGGGCCGGATACTGCTATAGATTGCCAGCAAACCGTATAGTAATTGACAATATTGATACGCACTTAATGTACATAATGGAAACCATCTAATTTTCTTCACGCCAGTATCAAGAAGTAAATCGAAGCGGCCGGAGTAATTACTAATGCAACATCAGCACCAGGCAAGAGTGATTCTATAAAAGGTTAGCCATTATCTAGTTACTAGCTATTTAGCCTACCTTGACTGGCTTTCTGTATTAGTAACATTGACTCATTGCATTATACCTTCTATAATTAGTTCCATACCATTCCTTTGTTCACTTTTCATTGCTGTCCTTCACTCGATATTTTATTATAACACTTTGGGGGAACAAACTGGATCATATTTATTGCTGTGCGACTAATATTATGGAAGAGCAAACTAAGAAGCTATTAATTACAAAACGAGCCGTGGCGAAAGCAAGTCTTACTCGCCTTGCCAAATTTGTTAATGAATTTCAAACTGGCTCAGAAATTTATTCAATTGAGGTAAGAGTCAAGGAATTGCCTAAAATTAGGGATAAATTTGAAGAGGCACAATCTCAATTAGAATATTTTGAAAATGTTGAGTCATTCTGCTGACAGAGAAAGTTTTGAATTGATGTACTTTAGCTTAGAAGCAACGATGGCTAAATTATTAGCTCAAAGTGCAGATGGAAATGTTAGCAACAGTTCTGTTAGCCCTCCCTTGTCACATACAAGGAGCGCTATGAAGGCAATAAAACTGCCAACTCTTAAAATACCTTCATTCAATGGTGATATAGCCAACTTTAAGTATTTTATTGATACCTTTGAGAGCCTAGTTGTTAACAATAAAACTTTAGATGATATTCAGAGGTTTCACTACCTTCTCTCTTCACTAACAGGAGAAGCACATAATTTAATAGCTAACATTCCTGTCACAAGTTGTAATTTCAAGGTTGCATTGGAAGCTATTAGCAATCGTTATGACAATTTGAGACTTATTGCCTCAGCTCATCTTGCACATTTGTTGAGTTTACCCGCTGCTCACAAATCATCTGCAAAGGAACTTAGGGCCTTAATAAATCAAACCATGAGTAATTTAAATGCAATCAAGACGTTAAACATAGAAATTCCATTGGAAGAATTGATATTATCTCAACTAGTGTTAGATAAGTTAGATGGAACTATAAAGAAAGAATTTGAGGACACATTAGATTCAAATAACTTTCCTGCGTTTAAGGATCTTATTACGTTTCTAGAAAGAAAATGTAAATCGCTAGAAATAATCAATCCAAAATGGAATACAACTTGCTCAAGCATGTCAAATGCTAACACACAGAAAATTGTAAATCACAAACACAAATCCAGTTTTCAACAGGCTTATGCTGTTATAGCCTTAAACTGTGCATATTGTAATTCTTCACATGCCTTATCAAAATGTAAGGCATTTGTTCAGGCTCCTGTATTAGAACGCAGAGCTTTTGTTAAGGATGCCAACCTGTGTTTTAACTGTTTACGATCTGGTCATACAGTCAGAAATTGTAAATCATCGAATTGTCGCACCTGTGGTAAAAGGCACCACACTTTAGTACATCTTGATGCTTCCAAACAGCAATACAGTTCCAGTAACAATGAAGGTTATTCAAGTCATAATCCCTTGCACACAGATAATGGTGTAAATAGCTATTGTGCATTGAAATTTGAACCTCGTAAACACATTTTGTTGTCTACAGCATTGATTAAAGTTAAAAATCACAAGGGTATTTGGCAGACGTGTAGAGCTTTGCTAGATACCGGTTCTCAGTCATGCTTCATATCAGAGGCCTGCGCTCAGAGGTTAAGACTTAGACGACATCATGATCCTAAACCTGTTTAAGGAATTGGCAATACAGTTTCAGAAACCAAACATGGAATTTGCATCAAAATTGGATCATTTGTAACTGACTGTTATGTCAGTAGATTGCTTAATTTTACCCAAAGTGACAGAAAATCTGCCCGCAGAGAAAATTGACTGCAGTAATTGGAAATTACCTAGGAATATTTCATTTGCTGATCCTAAATTTCATGAGCCTGGAAAGATAGATATTCTGTTGGGAGCAGAAGTCTGTTCATACATTCAGCGCCAAGGTAAATTACATCGTGATAATAATCATCCTGTTTTAATGGAAACAGGGTTTGGTTGGGTACTTGCAGAAAAATATTCAGACTATGGAACATCCTGTAATATTCCACGGCGGCCGGTAGTATCATGTTTCGCTAAGACTGAAGTCAGTATACAGCACCAATTGCAGAAATTCTGGGAGATTGAGGAGTTGAATCACACTCCAAAAACAATGGATGATAAAGCATGCGAGGCTCATTTCACTCAGAATACAACAAGAGATTCGTCAGGAAGATTTGTGGTTCGACTTCCATTTAGAGAAGATCCTCAGAAGTTGGATGAGTCTAAGATTATGCCCACAAGAAGATTACATCAGTTAGAAAGAAAACTAATCAAGAACCAAACATTGAAGGAAGATTATGTGCACTTTTTACAAGAATATGAAGCACTGGGTCACATGCAAGTGGCAAGACCCACTACAAGACTTTGTTATTATATGCCTCATCATGCAGTACTTAAGACAGACAGCTCAACTACGAAGACAAGAGTAGTTTTTGACTGTTCTGCAGCTTCCAAGAATGGAATTTCAGTGAATGATTTATTGTATGTTGGTCCTACTATTCAACAGGACATTTGTTCTATCATCCTAAGATTTAGGACACATGAAGTAGCATTTACTGCTGATGTTGCCAAAATGTATAGACAAATTTGGTTACATCCAGATGATCAAGTATATCAAAGAATATTGTGGAGAAGCGACCCTACAGCTCCAGTACAAGAGTATCAGCTGAAGACTCTAACGTATGGTATGGCTTGTTCTCCATTTCTAGCTATTCGTTGCCTGCAGCAATTGGCTCATGATGAAGCACATAAGGTTCCAAAGGCTGCTGCAATTGCATTGAATGATTTTTATGTTGATGATTGTATTTCAGGATGTGCAACCTTACATGAGGCACAAAAACTTCAGAAGGAATTGGTAGCCATGTTATCAAAGGGTGGATTTTTGTTGCGTAAGTGGTCCAGCAATTATTCTGAGTTTTTAACTAACATTACACCAGACCAAAGAGAAACTAGTTTACCATTACAGCTTGACAAAAATGGAGTGAAAACACTTGGACTACTATGGCATTCTACTGAGGACAAGTTTCAGATTGCAAGAAGTCTTAAAATTAACTGCTACGCACAAGCATTTACAAAAAGAGTAGTATTGTCAATAGTTTCTGGTATATTTGATCCCTTAGGCCTCAGAAGCCCTATTGTTATTATAGGCAAGATGTTTCTACAGAGGTTATGGCAAGAGAAATTAATGTGGGACCAACCCATATCAGAGGAATTGGCTACAGATTGGAAGAAGCTCCACAACCAACTTCATTTGATTGATAACATTCGCATAGATCGCAAAGTGGTTGGTTATGATTCTGTAGGCAATATAGAGTTACATGGTTTTTGCGATGCTTCAGAAAAGGCATGTGGCGGATGCATATATGTCCATTCATCAAATAAGAAAGGAGTTACATGTGTAAAACTTCTTTGTGCCAAGTCTCGAGTTGCACCACTAAAGAAATTATCACTTTCCACGTTTAGAATTATGTGGTGCATTGCTTCTTGCTCGTCTATTGGAAAAAGTCAAAAAGGCACTGAACTTATCATTTAAGCACATATACTTGTGGACAGATTCTACTGTGGTATTGTCATGGTTGTCAGCACCTTCAACACAATGGAAAACTTTTGTAGCTAATAGAGTTTCTGAGATTCAAGATATTTCTGAAAATGCAGTATGGAGACATGTTCCTTCACAACACAACCCAGCAGATTTGATATCAAGGGGTGTGTTTCCCGAGAATCTTATAAATGACAAATTATGGTGGGAAGGACCAACTTGGTTACATGAAGAACCAAAGGTGTGGCCTGTATTGGGTAGCATTTCAAACCCTCAGGAAGCTCCAGAGTTAAGATTCAAAACAACTTGTCATGTTGCAACTACTAGTGACGATGGAATAATCACACGATTCTCCAGCCTATCCAAATTGCAATACATTGTAGCATATGTATATAGATTTTGTAAGAATTGTGTTAAGCCAAAGGTAGAAAGAATAACTGGATCTCTCACACTTACAGAGATTCAAGATTCATTGAGTAAATGCATTCAAATTGTACAGCAATCAGCATTTAGCGTATTGGATTGGATTGGATTTGGTTTAAGGGCGCTCAACTTCTAGGTCATCAGCGCCCTTAAAAGATTCATGGCAATAGCCAGGTATAAATTTCACTCAAAAAATAAAAATACTAGAAACAAGAAAATATACAAAGGTAAAAAGCAGTGGCCATAGCCAGATATGAAACAAGGTGATAAATATGTCCAAAAGCAGAAACAGATAATTAAAAAATCTTAAATCCTCAAATTGATATTGCACTCCGCTAAAAAATTAAAAACTCTATCAACCGCTGTTTTGTCGTCCGCTAGGACCTCTGCAAGTCTGGCAGACAGCTGCAGAGAATCCCGAAGTTGCGCTAGAGAGCAACACCCCAGCAACACGTGGCGAACTGACAAAAAGTTGTCACACAGCGGACATAGAGGCGCAGGGTCCCTTTTAAATAGGTAACCACGCGAAAAATTGCAGTGGCCTATTCTTAATCGAGCCAAACTAACCTCCTCGCGACGAGATGTGCGACAGGAAGTTACCCAGTTTATCGGAAGTTCTTTCACTTCTCTAAGCTTATTACCGCGGAGAGTTGACCACTCGTCGTGCCAGGACGACAGCACCGCTCTCCGCACTTCAAGTAATACTGGGTTCTGTAGTTGCCGTCTTTGCTGCTAAATCTGCCATTTCATTCCCCGGCAAGCCTACGTGACCGGGAATCCATGCACACATCACGTCAACGCCAGAAGCGTGTAAAACATGGAGGGCATCCTGGATACGTTGTACAATAGGGTGGGGGTTGTACATATGACAAAGGCTCTGCAGTGCACTAAGGGAATCGCTCAAAATCAGGCAGTCACCTAATTTACGACGGCGAACATACAAAACGGCTCGATAAATTGCATAAAGCTCTGCAGTAAAAATGGAGGTGCTATTTGGAAAACCGAATGTATATGGTTCGGTTCCATAAACATAAGCACATCCAACACCGTTGGAGCCCTTTGACCCATCGGTGTAAATATATCGACGGTCAGTGTAGCCTGACAAAAATTCTAAGAAACACGTGCGGATACTTGAAATAGGCATCGTGGACTTCTGGTGTATGGTCATCCCAAGATCTACATGGGGCGTACCAGATAGCCAAGGGGGGTAAAGTCTCTCGCCCTTGGCGAACATCACAGGCAGTTCCACTCCAAGCTTCACTAGGAGCTCTTGGAAACGGAACCCCGCAGGCTTTGGATTAAGGGTGCTATTCCTATATCGTTCTCTTAGCGTGGTGGTGAAAAAAGAAGCGAACGTTGGGTGCTTAGGCATACATCTAAGCGCACAACCATAATTTGCCAAGAGAATCTCACGCCGATATTGCAGAGGAGGTTCTGCGGACTCGGCGTAAAGGCTCACCACTGGGCTTGTTGGAAAAGCTCCTGTTGCAATGCGGATGTCCCTATTATGGACCACGTCTAATCTTCTCAGCACAGATGGTCGTGCTGACGAATAAACAATACACCCATAGTCTAGCTTGGATCGGACCAATGCGCGATATATTCGCAACAAAATTGTCCGATCCGCTCCCCACGATTTGCCATTCAGTACTTGCATAATATTTAGGGAACGGTCACATCTCGCTCTTAGCTGTGCAATATACGACGACCAACTAAGCTTCCTCTCCAAGATCAAACCCAGGAAGCGCGTCTCTTCTGCGAAGGGAAGTGAATCTGGACCAAATCGGAGCGAAGGTGGTAATCGTCTCCTACGGCGCCAGAAATTAACGCAGATTGACTTCTCAGTTGAGAAACGGAAGCCGTTTTTCACGCTCCATTCTCTAAGGTTGTCCAAACATTGCTGCAGGCGCCGTTGTAAGAACGCCGTGCGCTGAGAAGTGCAATAGACAGCGAAGTCGTCTACGAATAGGCATGACGAAACTCCAGGTGGAACACATTTCCAGATGGAGTTAATTGCTATAGCAAAGAGCGTGACACTTAGCACCGAACCCTGAGGTACTTCCTCCTCCTGAACAAAAGAATTAGAAAAAACCGAGCCGACCCTTACTCGGAAAATGCGGTCCTTCATAAACTCCTGAATGAAAAGTGGTAGGCGTCCACGTATGTTCTAGGCATACAGGGAACGTAGAATCCCTGCTCGCCAGCACGTATCACAAGCCTTCTCAAGATCGAAAAATATGCCAACGGTTTGACAGTTCTACATAAACCCGTCCATTATCTGTGTCGATATTGACACAAGATGGTCAACAGTTGAACGGCGTCGTCGAAAACCACACTGGATGTTAGTCAGTAGGTTACGACTTTCTAACCACCATACCAATCGTCCATTGATCATGCGTTCCATCACCTTGCAAACGCAACTGATGAGGGAAATAGGACGATAGCTGTAGGGAAGATGACGGTCCTTCCCAGCCTTCAAGATGGGAATAACGGTGGTCTCCCGCCAATTTTCTGGGAGCATACTGTCAACCCAAACACGATTATAGACCTCGAGCAGGAATGCCTTACCTTCAGGAGAGAGCTGTTGTAACATTTGTACATGAATACCGTCCGGTCCTGGTGCTGAACATCGCGAAGATTTCAGGGAATGCTCCAGCTCCGCCATGGTGAAAAGGCGATTGTAATCTTCTACGTTTCTAGAACGAAACGTGAAGCCTTGAGATTCCACCTGAGTTTTAAATGGAAGGAACGCAGGGGAGTAGTTTTCCGAGCTAGACACTTGTGCGAAAGCACTGCCAAAGGTATTGGCCACTTCAAATGAATCAACAACAGCTCCTGTGGCTGTTTTTAGTTCCGCTATTGGTATTTGGGTCGTTTTAGCTGCAACACGCCTTAATCTATCCCACACAACCGAGGAAGGTGTGTGTCGGTTAAATGAAGCTACAAATTTGCTCCATGATGACTTTTTGCTATCCTTAATGACTTGTCTGGACCTGGCGCGCATTTTCTTGTATTCGATTAGGTTTTCCAAAGTAGGGTGACGTTGGAAAACCCTAAGTGCACGCCTTCGAGCACGAATGGCATTCCGACATTCTTCCGTCCACCAGGGGACGGGAAATCGACGGGGGTGTGTAGTCGACCGCGGAATCGATTGTTCAGCAGCAGAGAGAATCGTCTCCGTGAGATGCTGCGCCAAATTATTGACTGAGTCGTGCTCGTTGTACGTAAAGGCAGCCAACTGGGTGTAGAGGTTCCAGTTGGCATGGTCCAAACGCCATCTGGGCATACGTGTGGAATACGTATGTTGCGTCAAGAGACTAATAAGACATGGGAAGTGGTCACTAGAGTGTAAATCAGAGATGACATTCCATTGTAAGGAGACTGCCAACTGAGGTGAAGAAACTGCAAGATCAAGGTGTGAGAAGGTGCTGTGGGAGTCCGAAATGAATGTAGGCTCTCCAGTGTTGAGGAGAGCTAGGTTGGGACTGTCCAAGAAATCGGAAATGAGTTTACCTCTCGCACAAGCGCGAATTGAACCCCAAAGTGGGTGGTACGCGTTGAAGTCTCCCACCAACAGAAACGGTGTTGGCAACTGGGAAATTAGATCTTCTAAATCAATGTGCGAGAAGTCATGGGACGGCGGCAAATAAACATTACAGATGGTGAAATGTATGTTTGGCAGTTTAATCCATACAGCAACTGATTGTATATCAGAGTGCAAAGGTAGAGTTTGCATATATACGTCATCTCTGACAAGTATCATAGCGCCGCCATGTGCCGGTACACCCTCTTCTGGTGTAACATCACACCGTACTGGGGTGTATCGCCTTAGATGGAAAGCGTCTCGAGGACGCAGCTTAGTCTCTTGCAAACATGCGACCAGAGGTTCGTTTTCTTTGAGCAAGAGCTCAAGTTCTGGCCTTTGAGTTCGAATGCCACGTACGTTCCATTGTAGGATAGTCATATTGCATTG
Organism: Tenodera sinensis; assembly: GCA_030765045.1. NCBI lineage: Eukaryota > Metazoa > Arthropoda > Insecta > Mantodea > Mantidae > Tenodera > Tenodera sinensis. Next base: position 50,970,918 of record CM060974.1, on the reverse strand, counting down.
TGTATGGGATAGGTAATTCCAAGGTAACTCTTCATTACTTTGGAGCAGGCGGTTGTCGAACTAATTTAGCCCTTTTCTCTCTTGGGCTGACGTTCTTTTCGGACGCTTTTTCGCGCCTCTTTTCCACTGGGGGTCTCCCAGTGTGGGCAGATTGGTCCAAATCCATGTCCTCTGCCGAGGAAGTGCGTCTTCCCATAGCAAACTTGGGTTCGAGTGTCTCGAACCGGTTGCTAATGGGGACCGGCGAAGATGAAAGACGCCGGTCTGAGTCCACCCCAGAAGATTCTCCAGAAGAGGATTTTCGAGATCTTCGAGGAGGTGTTCGGGGACTCTTATATCCCTTAGATGTGCTGGGATCGGACGTAACATTTTCCTTGAGGAAGTCGTTTCTTGTATAAGTCTTCTTGAACTTGATCGGTGAGGCATCATATCTTACGGGCTTGCTTCTTTCTTATGTTGATCTTGATGATTTTGATGGTGATGTGACGCTGATGTTCTTTGCACTTACGGACTTTGTAGACGTTTACGCAGATGTGCGTGCCGATGTTGAGGGCTTTGGAATAGAGCTACGGGCAACAAGTGTCTTTTCAGAAATTGTTGCCCCATTGAAATCGCTGGTCTGCGTTGCGATCTCTCTGCTCGCTACCGCTTTAGCTGCAACAGAGCTATAGGTTCCAGATCTGGGAACAGAGGGTTGGCGTAGACGCAAGATCTTCCGGGCTTCTGAGAAGGGCACCTTCTCTTTAACCCGTATCTCTTGAATCGCTCTTTCCTCTACAAAGCGGGGGCAGTCTCGGGAACTAGATGGATGTTCACCTCTGGAGTTAACACATGAAGGAGCTGTGGTACATGCACAATCGTGGAGTTCATCTCCACATTGAGGGCATGTAGCTAGTCCCTTACAAAGCTCGCTTGTATGTCCAAAGCGCTGGCACTTGAAACACCTGAGTGGGTTCGGAATGAACGGCCTAACTTCGATGGATTCATACCCTGCCTTAATCCTTTGTGGGAGTTCTACCCGATCAAAGGTCAGGAACAGGGTACGAGTAGGCTTCAATTCACCGCTTTCTTTGCGATGAACCCGATACACACAGGCAACACCTTGATCTTCTAGGTTTTCCTTAATCTCTTCAACACTGAGTCCGTCTAATGCGCGGGTATTAACGACACCGCGTGACGAGTTCAACGTCTTATGCAGGTCAACACGTATTGGATAGCTGGCCAACAGGTTTGCTTTTTGTATTTTAGCTGCCTGTTCTGCTGAATGCGCTTCTACTAGAAGCGTGCCATTACGCGATCTAGTGCATGACTTCACTGGACCAGCTATCTTATCCAGGCCCTTCTGGATTATAAATGGGCTCACCGAAAGAAACTTTTTCCCTTCCTCAGTTCTCGAAATGACTAAGTAGCGAGGACCACAACACTCGACTACTTCCTTTACATACACTTTTGGTTTGTTTTTGTTTTGAGTTTTGGAACTCATGGCGCATTAATCCTCCACCATTGCGAATGTCTCCGATGGCATGCTCACATCCTGGGCGCCACCCCGGCTTAGGTGAGAGTCCTGGCCTGGACCTTGCTCACCCTAGGGTCTCACCTCCCATGTATAGACAGAGGGACCCAATCGCCTTCAGGAGTGCATCAGCTCATGCAATGGCCCCTCCCCGGGACTGACCTTTATAAGCGGATACGCACACCGATCCTACATGATAACCAGGGGCTGGGACTTACGCGATTACCCAGTCACCCCTTGCGTCACCCCATCCTCCGACGACCCGCGCGTAGGTTATCCATCAGACTGTGTACAGGGAGGTAACAGGTGGGAGGTCAAACACAAAAGTGGACCAAAGTTGATTGGGCGTTTGGCATATGCCCTCTCACCTCTTGGAGGAACCCAATCGAGAGTATGGCTTGGGGCCCCGGGTACGCCAAACCCGTACCTACCGTAGTAGGAGCCCCTGGGGAAGTTTGATTTCGGAGTCCTCTTCTCCTAGATGAGTTGTGGACCAAGACTACCGAGCCTCATCTACCCGTTTGGAATGTTCTTAGCTTCCCCTCACCTCTTGCCTACCAGTAGTCAAAATGACACTTAGTAGGCCGTCTGGTGCAGGTACTGAGCCCCTCCGCCACGACAAGGCGACACTCCTTCGGAGGGGGTATTTAGCGTAGAAGTGCAGCAACTAGCAATGAAACAGGCAGTTAATATTAACAGTCGCTTGAGATCTTTAAATCCTTTTCTCGACAGTAGAGGATTACTTAGAGTTGGTGGACGGTTAGAACACTAACCTAACGTATGATCAAAAGCATCCTCTAATTTTGCCACGTCATCGTTTAACCAATCTGATTATACAGCATGAACACAAACGATTGTGGCATGCAGGTTGTGAACTTTCGTTGGCTTCTCTTAGGGAAAGGTATTGGATATTAAATGGCAGAAACACTGTTAGACATTTGATTCATAATTGAATAATATGTTATAAGCTAAAGGCAGAAACAGCAAAACAGTTAATGGGACAACTATCGCGTGCACGAGTGGAAACAGCTAAACCATTCTTGAATTGTGGCATTGATTATGAAGGGCCATTTTACATAAAGTCTAGCACTCGCAGAACAACGACAAAGGTAAAGTGTTATGTGTCTTTATTTGTTTGTTTGTTTTACTACCAGAGCAGTGCACTTAGAAGTTGTGAGTAACTTGTCTACAGAAGCATTTATTGCAGCATTAAAGAGATTTGTATCTCGACGTGGCATATGCCAGAATATTTATTGTGACAATGGCACAAATTTTAAAGGTTGAAGGGAGTTGAAAGAATTACAAGAGCTCCTTAACTCTCAGCAGACTAAGGAAGAAATACAGAGATTTGCAAATTATGAAGGTATAATTTGGCACTTCATACCACCTAGAGCACCACATTTTGGCGGCCTGTGGGAAGCAGGTGTAAAATCTTTTAAATACCACCTTAGACGTGTTATTGGCGCATCATGGCCTACTTATGAAGAATTCCATACCCTAACCTGTCAGATAGAAGCTTGTCTGAATTCCAGACCCTTAGTTCCTCTCTCATCTGATCCTAATGATCTTAAAGTTCTGACTCCTGGTCATTTCTTAATTGGTACAGCTTTAACCAGTTTACCCCAGCCAGATCTCGGTAGTGCTAAACTTAGCTTGCTAACTAGGTGGGAGAAATTACAGCAACAACTTCAGGAATTCTGGTCCAGATGGTCACATGAATATTTGCATCATCTTCAGCAGCGATCTAAGTGGAACAGTCCACATGCAAATGTCAAGCAGGGTGCAGTCGTCATAGTGAAAGAAGACAACCTTCCTCCACTCTGCTGGAAACTGGCAGTGGTTGAGGGACTACATCCAGGAGCAGAAGGGTTAGTGCGAGTTGCAACAATTCGCACAGCAACTGGGGTATTTAAGAGACCTATTGTTAAACTGTGTCCTCTTCCTCAAGAGACAGACATAATTTAATACATGCACTGATATTGTTTTATCATTAATTCATTGTATTTTGTTCTTACAATTGTGTTGATGGAGAAATAAGACTGATTTCTTGGCGGCCGGTATGTTCAGTGACTGACATTTGAATTGCGGTCGAAAGGTTGGCTAGCCTGTTTTGATGGTTGCGAAGAGAGGTAACTATGTACTATGTAAACAACGTGTGTAGAATAAATGATCAAAAAAGATTCAGTCCATTTTATTACCATGACGGTAACAATAATGTTTAAAACAATAAGAGTTATCCGGAGTAGCGGTGAAGACAGGTTGCTTGACTACCAAGCGAGTTCACTACAAATTCAGGCACTTTGCTTTGTAAATATTAATCAGTGTATGAGCTGTGCATAAAAGTTTACGTGGCCCTTTGGCTAGTTTATTGGGTGAACACCCTTCAGGTATACTACTAACCTGTGAAGTGTCATCCCATACTGAATTATTTTCGGAGACCCTAAAGTTCCATTACCAAGCGAAACTTCAACCAATTTCAGTCCCAAGTGATTTTACTGTAGGTCACTATATCCTGAAACTCTGAGTTCAGCTCTTACTCATTTTGAGGTTAAGATTCTCAGTTAACCACAGTGGAGAATGTTGACAAAAACTGGGAGGTACAAACGACATAAAATTTGCAACGCGTAGGTATCTAATCCACAAGTACAAAGAATATAAGCAGCGGGGTCAAAATTACGAGCAATAAAAGTTAGTAATAGTAACATTACCTCATATATGTACATTATCACTTCATAAGTAAACCCGGGACATAAAGTACTTTCAATTTGTAGTCGTCCTTGGGGTATTTGTCTGTGATGTGAGATTCCGTTGTGGTCTAAACGGGAAAGTACGAATCGGCTGGGAGTTTAATGTCATGCTGGCAAGTTGGCCATGGTAGCTTAGTGGTTAAAGCAGCCGCTCGATAAGCGCAAGATCCGTGGTTCAAATTCCGGCTGTGGCATTGACTTTTTCAATCCTGATTCCACCTCTTATGTTTAATGTCATTTATAATTCTAATAACTACAACACTTTATGTACCGTAAACTTTCTCTCAGACCGCTGGCTATGTAATTTACTTTCTTCTTCTTTACCTGATCCTCGCCTTATGTAGGACTTAAACTCCCTAGGACTTACAAGCTTGTGCCTGGGTCACACGCTTGTCGGGGAACAGAGGAACCTATAGACCGCACAGTGAAGACCTGGAAGCGGGTGGTCAACCCAGCACCAGGTATGACAGTGAGGAAGAGACTATGAAATGCAGGCGAAATCGATTATTGGAAAAGTGATAATGGAGCAATTAATGGACTGAGTGGCGGGGGAAATCGGAGAAAGCCCGCCCTGACGCCGCTCCGTCCACCATTAATACCACATGGAGGTTCCTGGGATCGAACCCCAGTCACCTTGGTAGTATGCGAATGCTCCAAACGCTCGGCGACGGCACTCCCCAAGGCCATGAAATACTGCAATCTAACAGCAATCATAATAAGTTCTAGAATGAGCGCTGGGGTCTCCAGAATAGCTCTAAGTTGCATGCTGAAGTAATGGAAAATTAATCTGACAAGTCGATTTTGAGGGAAGCTTGTACAAGCTAAAACGTCGTGACACTCCGTATGCGCGAATGAGGGGAAATGCGGAGAAGTGGTGAGAATGGTGAGGGGAGCAAGTGACCAGAAGGTTATCAGAACTTGGAGGCAGCCACATATACAAAGCACACTGCGACATATCAGTATGCGGACGACGTCCTCATCATGGCACAAAACGAGAATGTGAGATATTGCCTCCCTCCCCTTCAACAACTCGACGCCGTCGGCCGTTGGAGTGAGAAGTGGAGAATAGCTATTAGTCCGGGGAAAAGCTCCACACTCCTCCTTGGTAAGGTTCGCCATTGGCGGCCGGAACGGTCACTTCGGCTCAGGCGGAGAAATATCCCATGGGTAACCTCCGCCAAATACTTGGCGTTCTTCTCGACCGCAAGCTAACATACGTTCAACACGTCCGCGCAAAGGCCAGACTCGGTCACGCTGCATTCAGACAGCTCTACCCTATCCTCCGATCCACCATGCCCACATACCTATAACTACGCATTTACCGGGCAATCATCCCGCCATTGATCTAGTACGGCTGCGAAGCCTGGGGATCAGCGGCACCCTCCACCATACACAAACTGCAGACAGTGCAGAATAGGGCGTTAAGAACAATATATGATACTCGGCGTAGATTCCCGTCTTACATCCTTCACAACCACTCCGGACTACCCCACATCATGGACTTGGTGAGGGAGCGATCCCGAACCATGCACACCAAACTGAGTTCCCACACCAACCGCTAGGTTAATACGACCACAGAGCACCCCGTAGAAGGAAAAGTTACCGCCTTCCAAAGGACGCCCTTGGGTAATAGTAATGCCACTCCCATCTTCTAACACTTACTTACCCCAACACCTATTCCTGCCCCCTTCCTGCATCCAAACTTAGGTATGCAGGAAGAAACCATTACCCACACATACAAAAGCTTGAAAAAAATTTGGACCACCTTCTATACTGCACAGATAAGTCGCAATAAGCGGCTAGGTGCTCTGCAGATAAACATACCGTACAGGAGAACCTGTACGACCTGTTCTTGAATGCTGGAATACATATACAAAGCACGAACTTAACACTCGCGACAATTGGAAGACTGACTCCCACTTCTCTTTTATGCAAGTGGGCTGACAGTGCTTTTACGCATCTTTGATTTGGGAGTGGGGGAATGCCAGGACGTTTTGGACAAGCTGTAAATCACGAATATATCAGTTGCAATTGGTGACCGGACTTGACTGAAGTACATTGTAGGATTTTTAAATAATGCTTTCACGTTAAAAAAGTTACTTTTTGCTTAATATCTTCCTGTGTTATTAACGTTTAATAAAGTAACAAAAAGTACGGGTGTTTACCTTTCATGCATACTGAATATACCAGGCGCGGATCAAGAAATATTCGATAGGGGCCCCCGGTTCCGGTCCACTACCACTTCTTAATAATTAAATTCATGCTAAAACATCACTAGGTAAATATTTAACTGAAAGAAACAATGTTTAAAGGTAGTACATACCTATACCAATTTTCATAGAAATCGGTTTGTCTATTTTGCGTGATGATGAGGTAACACATATAGCATTTATAGCAATAAAGTAGGATATGACAGGGGGGGCGGGCCCCCAGGCACCTCCCCCCCCTCCTGGATCCGTGCCTGCAATGTACCATTTATCTGTCTGGAGTTTAGGATGGAGTTAGGGACCCGTCGACAACTAGGTCATTTGATTTATCTGTCTGAGGTTAACACAAGTCTCACATAATGCGGAAATGCCTGAGATCAATACACAATGGAATAGAGGTGAAACTGATAAATTTGCAGACTTCTATTGTCATTTAAGAGTCTGGAGATTGTCATACATAACCATAAGTAATGTTTTTTTAGAAGTCACGGAGTCGCTATTCTGCCCTCAGCTGGAAGTTGACAGCCAAGTGGATCTCGTGGCATTTATTGACAGCTGACACGTGAGTGCAATGATCGATAACATTACTTATTCTGGTAAGGTAAATTAAAGAGAAGCACTCCGAAAATAAAAGATATGAAATTACAAAAGCAGCAGTGCGAGAAATAATGTAGAGTACATATTGTGTTTTCACAGGTATGGTATAATAGTACTTTTAATTTAATGACCTTGGAAATAAGTTTGTATTTCTCAATTCTCGCAACAAGATAGTCATGCCAAACTTCGCGTGAACTGTATTACAGCATTACTTTTGCTTACTTAATAGATGAAAACTCGTAAAATTACTAATATTTAAAGGTCAGAAGTGTTAAATATGAACTTGAACATATTAAAGGTTTAGCTGTCTAGGTTTGGTCAAATAGATGTCATCATAATTACTAAAATATGGTTGAAATACAGTAAACTGTAACACTTAGATACAAATGGTTGTGAAGTTTTTCAGCTTACCTGACAATACAATGGAGGAGACAACGCATCCTGTTAAGGACATTTTGGTTTTTGACAAGGAAATTAATAAATAAAGGAATTAACTTCTGAGTGTCAATCCCCTCATAAAACTGAACGAACGTGAATGTGAATAATAATTTATTAAGAAAATGACGTAATATGTTCAACTCCTGTGGATGAGAATACTATCACGTTGTTCTTGTGAACAAGGCTTAGTGCCATTCACTGTGTAATGATGTTGGCAACCCAAACATGAAAAAATGGCAAGTGTTAGCGATCCGCATATGATTGGAGCAGCCTGTGGTTGGGTGAAATGAGTAATAATGATATCAAAAAGTGTGATACCGAAACATAAAGTTATATAAACAGACGGATGACAATAACCTTGCTTTAGGGAACTCACACTCGCTTAGCTTCTGTACGTTGGAGTTACCAAAAAGCTAAACCCAACCTAACCTACTGTAAATCTGAAACCTAAGGATATTTAAAAGTAAACTAAACCTAACCTAACCTGTGAAATAAAAAGAAAGATTTAAATCTAATCTCAGGTGAATCAGAAACTTAAATTTATACAAATGCTTAAGCTTTAACTTTGTTAAGGGAATGTGCATAAATGAAACAAATGCTTTGTTGGAATCACAAGACAACTTCTTAAATTTCTTTGTTAACATCAATGCACATTCCTTTCTTGACAATACATACATTTTCTTTAAGAAGAAAAATTAACAAAGGTTTGTGAAGTCCTCTAACAAATTAGGGAACATGCATAATACATTACCTGAGAGAAGAAGTACAGGCGGCAACTTGAACTTTGTACGAAACAAATATTTGTTAAAAGTACCTAATATGGGAGTATTAGCACAACATACTAAGCGTTGAGGTGTTTTCTGGGACACCCAGTATTCCTTAGCTTCCACTTATTGCGATTCAATACAGTGAGATTCACAATGTAATCTTACATTGGATTGCATTACAACTTAAAACACAAATAAAGTGGAACAATTAAACAATTATTTACAATAAATACTCTTCAATAGAACAATAGGCTCTATCTATCAGAAAATTATGCAAACCTTTTTAAATGTTCAATCATTTTTTACAAGTTTAATTTCTTTTGGTAAGGCATTATAGAATTTTGCTCCCACAAAACTAGGCATCCTCACATAAAGAGGAAAAGTAAAGACTAAAATAAATAATAAAATAAGGGATTCGGGTATGTGAAATCATACCCAGGCTCCTTAGGAGGGTATTCCTTTCAGCCGAGTTGGGGTTTTTAAGTTTTAGTTTGAGCGGAGCTTTCGGCAGTTGCGTCACGGCTGGTCAAATTATTTAAGATTAAAGGGACATACATTTGGGAACAATATACTTATTGTGCTACATATGTTTGTGTTTCTGTTATTTGTTGTTTTTTTTTGTTCTTTTTTTTTTGTTTTTTTTTTTTTCATATATGTTGTTTTTTTGTATATGAGACAGAATATCAGAAGACCCCAAAAGAAAATCGTTTATGTGAATATTTGTTAAGAGTGTAATTTGTTTTTGATGTTGGTATGAGTTGGTTAAATGACGAAAACGTGTTCCTAATGTTCATTGTTACAAACAATTAAGTTTGTTTAAAGACGTCATAAATATTTCCATATTTAATTTTAATATATATGCATAAATAAAAGAATTAGATGTGTTCAATATTGAAAGCGAAGGGAGAATGGCTAAGGATCGCTTCCCTAACAATGCGGGAACTATTTGATGGACGCATACGCGGATGTATACGAGAGAGGTAGTATCACGTGAGGTGACGCTGGACTTCGTCCACTAGCGTCTTTATGTTCAAGGTGATAAGACGTGTTTTGGTAGCGTGTGAACATGTGTAGAACATTTACCGGACTTTCATCAAGCTTTTGTTCCACTTTTTGAAAAAAGTGGAAAGACTTAAATAATCTAAAATGGTGCTAAGAGGATTTATTTAAATGTAAAATAGAGAAAAAGTGTTAATAAAATAATACTTTGTGGTGAAGAAACATCGTGTGATTATTCATTCCGTCCGTTACCACGACCCGAGATCACAAACATTTCAAAGGCTCAAAGACCCAACGAAGCGTCCTATATAATAAAAACAGCACCAAATGCCTTGCCCAACGTAGAACACGAATTTTGGATGGAATGTAAATCTACGGGAAATGAACTTACGCGAAATACCAAGTGACGCCAAATCTTCGCGCCAAAAAGGAAGAAGACGCCATTAGATCATCGTTTGAAATCTACGACTTCGGGAACGCCGATGAACGGATAATCAACACGGGAAAACACCAGAGATCGTCTAGCGAAGCCAACCGCCCAGGAGACGCACGTAACTGGATAAATCAACGAGAAAAAAGTAGGACCAAAAATTTTTATTTTCATATTCATTTTATTTTTATGTTACTGCGAAGCGGCAAAGTAGTAGGACTTTTAAGCCAAAGTGAACTGAATAAAGAAACTAAAATGTCGCAAAAAGAGAGAGGGCTAGTAACAGGAGTAGGGGAAGGGGCAGATAGGCCTAGTTATCAGATAGGAACAGGTGGCAATAGGAAAAGACCAAAGGTTACTAATGATCATGTTTGAAAGATTAGTACAGAAGATAGAAGGAGTAAAACAGGACATAGAACAAAGTTTAGGTTAGAAAATGGAACAAAGTAAGGTAGAATTAAAACAGGACATAGAACAAAGTTTAGGTCAGAGTATAGGCCAGAAACTAGAACAGAATAAGGAAGAGATAGGTCAGAAAATGGAGGAAGTGAGAAAGGACTTAGAGCAGAAAATGGAATTAGGAAGACAGAACTTAGAACAGAAAATAGAATTAGGAAGACAGGACTTAGAGCAGAAAATAGAATTACGAAGACAGAACTTAGAACAGAAAATAGAATTAGGAAGACAGGAATGTAAAGAAAACATGAAAGTAATGGAAACTAATTTAAAATTAGTACATAAAACATAAACGAGACAAAGGAAGCTTTAGAAGTTAGGATAGAAGTCATAGGAGATAGGATGAGGAAAATTGAATCGGAAATGAGAGAAAATAAGATTGTATTAGAAGGAGAAATTGGTAGATGTAGAGATGAAATAACAGAATGTAATGCAAGTGTAGACTGTAAGATTACAAATGTAAAAGCAGAAATAACTGAGGAATTAAGGAAAGAAATCGAGGTAGTAAAGAACAGAATTATTAACGAAACTGTAAAACAAATTGTCATTCCTAAAATTAAGACTATGGCTGATGTAGTGCAGTCACAACAAGATGCTATGAATGATATGAAACAAAGTCACTTAGAAATAAAGAATGATTTAAAATCAATTTGTGAAGAAATGAGAAATGGGAAAGAAAGTTTGGCTAATGTAAATAATGTTGTGAATGCACTACAAAGGCAAAATGATGATTTAGATGTAAGTAATGTACAAGATGAGAGTTATTTGAATGATGTACAAAATGTTGACTCACCATATAGAGAAAGAGGTTCACAATTAAACCATGACACAGCACACAACACATGCTACACCAACAGCATATTACATGAAATCACACCACCTACATTTGACGAGGAGAAGGGAGACGGTCCAAAACTCTTTGTTAAAGAGATGGAAGAGTATTTTAAAGTGAAAAGGATACCAAATGAGCTTAGGATGATGATAGTTAATAAAAGCTTAAAAAACAAAGCATTAAAATGGCTAAGGTTAATACTAGCCGGTCACGAATCATATAGCTCATTCAGAAATCTATTCCTATCAAGGTATTGGAGCCCAGCTAAGCAAAACCAAACTAGGGTAGAGCTAGCGACTGGTAGATATGATCCAACAAAAGGGTTATCGCTAGTCGATTATTTTATGAAAGTAACCAACAAAGGAAAGCTATTAGACCCTAACCTGTCGGAAGCAGAGTTAATTACCAGCATAACAAGACATTTCCCAGACACAGTGAGAACAGGGTTAATTGTTGCGAGGCCAGTAGATTTTGCAGACACGATAGAATTACTGACAGCCTTCGAAACGCAAAATGGTCGGCCTAATGAGCATAGACATAGGAACGATCACCCAAACTCACCTATCTTAAACAGGAGCGCGACTACGAACAACCAGAATGGGAGAGAAGATAGAAATATTAGGAGCACCCATGACAGGGGGAGAGGGGTACACCATTTCCCACCACCACACAATCATGGCGAAAGGATGGAGAACACGAGACAGCGGTACCACGACACAATACCAAGGGGTGAATCGAGATACCGAACGCATAGATATGATTGGGGGAGACCAGGAGACCGTACCCATCAAGTGAATCACATACGATTCTGTAGGGAATACTTAAACAGCCAAAGGTAGTCATACAATAGGGGTTCACGCCAAAGGGGCAGAAACCAATGGAACACCGACAACATAAGACAACAGGAACAGGATGAAAATGTGCCGAATAGGACCAATGCTGCACAGAATTCAGAAACAACCACCACCAACACTCAGGGAAATTACCACAACTAAGTTCGTCCCAATCGAATTGATGACCAACACAAAACCCAAGAGATTGACAATTGGCATTGACACTACGATGGCTGCTCAAAGGGAATTGACAGAGAAGAAAAAATGTCAATTGGCATTCAGAAGGTTGCAGCAAAAAGCAGAAAAAGGGAGAAATAAGGTAAAAAGATTTATCAGGAAATGCTCCCCACAAATTGGAGAAAAGGTGCTCATAAGAAGCCACAAAGCATCCAAGGCGTCTGAGAAAAGATCTGGAAAGATGGAACTACTGTACACTGGACCGCTGGTCATAACAAAACAGCTGGGTGACCATACGTATGAGCTACAGAATACAAATAGCAAGTTGGTAGGAAGATATCATAAAAATAAATTAAAACCATACACAGAAAGGACCAATAGTCTTTGCCAACAAACATTAAAGGCAGGAACAGTAAAGATGATGAACAAAAATAATTTTCAATGGGTTTCTTATAGAAGATCATGTTCAGATTGGAAAATACAACAAGAAAGAAAATCAACATAGTCATTGGCTATAATGACCACCAAGACCATTGTCAACAAAGACAGGTGAGAACACTGATTGTCATTAAAGGAGTGAATTATAGCGACGGAAAACAATGTGTTTTTGACATAAGGATGTCAGGGACAAAAAATAAATAAACAAAAAGGAATCAATTGTGATGACAAAGAGAAAATATTTTTGACACAAGGGTGTCAAGGGTGAATTAAGAAGAAAAATAATATGGTTGCAGAATAATTATAAATATAGAAATTTTCTCTTATAGAGATAAGAGATAAAGAGGTGACAATTAGTGAAGTAAGAAAAACCATAGTCAGAAAAGCAATGCCCATGAATTAAGATGGATATAGCCAATGTTGTTGTTGTTTGCTAGTGCCTTGCATCTGGCAATGAAGCCATTAGCACTCGTGCTTTCCAAACATTTTTAACTGTAGTTTCTTCTGATCTTAATGCTTCACAGGTGTTCACGTGGTCTTCGTTCATTTCTGCTGGATCGTTACACAGGACACATATTGGTGAAGCTGAGATACCTATTCTGTAGAGATGACTTGCTAAGCAGTCGTGATTTGTCAGTAGTCGGAAGGCTGCAACCGCTGTTTTCCTTGGTCTCTGAGGGATTATATCTGGGTTGGAAAGTAGTGTAATCCATTTTTTATCTTTGGCATTTGTTTCTATTTCTTGTAGGTATGAATGAGAAAATTTTTTAATGATCAAGCGTTTTATTGAGGAATATGAGAAATTGAATTTAGACTTTTGTTTTATTGTTGTGCCCTTCTTTGAAAGTGAGTCTGCAGCTTCATTCCCCATGACTCCACAGTGTGCTGGAATCCATTGGAGATGAACAGTCTTATTAGCTTTTTGGAGTTGTGTTAACATTTTGTAGCATTCTCTAATTTTTGTTGACTTCTTCGTAGCATTTGAACATATTCCCTGAATTGCAGCTTTAGAATCTGAAAGAATTACTGCCTTGTTAAATTTATTTAAGGGAAGATTTAATAATTGTCGGATACGCATACGCGGATGTATACGAGAGAGGTAGTATGACGTGAGGTGACGCTGGACTTCGTCCACTAGCGTCTTTATGTTCAAGGTCATAAGACGTGTTTTGGTAGCGTGTGAACATGTGTAGAACATTTACCGGACTTTTATCAAGCTTTTGTTCCACTTTTTGAAAAAGTGGAAAGACTTAAATAATCTAAATAGCTAAGAGGATTTATTTAAATGTAAAATAGAGAAAAAGTGTTAATAAAATAATACATTGTGGTGAAGAAACATCGTGTGATTATTCATTCCATCCGTTACCACGACCCGAGATCTCAAAGATTTCAAGGGCTCAAAGACCCAACGAAGCCTCCTATATAATAAAAACAGCACCATATGTGTATATATATATATATATATATATATATTTTTTTATTTTTTTTATTTTGCTGATTGCTGCGGCTCATGATGTTTTTGATTTGTGTGGTGTTTGCTATTGTGTGGGGGTGCTTTCTTAGATATTCTGGAAGTGATCTAGATAGTCTTGCAGTTCTTCTTGTTCGGCTTGTTGCTTCCTGTCATATACCTGGGTGAGGGTGATTAGTGATGGGTTCTTGTCTCTGTCGGTTGGTATGATGGTTTTCATTTTTTGTGCCGTGTTGATCAGGGCTCTTCTGTATGGTCGGGTGTGGGCGTTGTGGATATAGCGTAACATTAGTGTGGCAACGTGTACGTCGATGGGGGGTATTCTGGCGTGTTGGTGGAGGTTGTTATTCTTGTAATTTGGGAGTAGCTTTAGGGCTGTGCACAGGCACTTTCTCTCAAAAGCTCTTTCCTGTTCATGGTGGTTGTGTGTATCAGCGGCATGGTGGCTATAGCAGCGTAGGTGAGATGCGGGCGTATTAAGGAGATGTATAGTTGTCTTAGTATGGTGGGTGATAGGCCTTGTTTGTTAAGTTTTCCCAGGTATTTCAGCGTTCCATGGATTGGGCGGGTTTTCTTTAACAGTTCTTTGTAATGGGGTCTGATGGAGAGGGTGGCGTGTATATTGTGACTTTTGGTTTGGTGTGAAGTAAAGAAGACAGATGTAGTCGAGATAAAGAAACACTTTTATTTCCGTAAACAGTAACTTTTTACACTCGTTGCAACAGCAAGAAAGTCTTTTCCCATTCTCCAACAGCACGGCTCCGAACTCGTAACACAAAGAACTGTCCCTTCTCCGTCGGCACGACTTCTCGACGCTTCACATACGTCTGTCCTCTCCGTCGACACGACTACTCAACGCTTCACATATGTCTGACTGACTCTTCTCACACTTTACCGCTATTTATATCTCCCAGGCACTATTCTGGAAGCTTCAGGAACGTTCACTTATTGCGGTGAGATACAAAGTAGAAGATTCCAGTAGCCTCTATCCTTTTCTCTCTTTCGGCAAGCGCCCCAACAATGCGGTCATTCTCTATCTCTTTCCTTCGGCTCCTTTGCGGTAGTGCCGACAATAATGCGATGGGTGACACTGCTGTTGTCGGCAATTAGATGCGGCGGGCGCGGTGACAATATTGATTCCTAAGTATTTGACGGTCTTTTGGCTCTGTATGTTCTGGTTGTTGAGTTTGGTGCTGAGGTGTCTGTCTTTTTCTCTTCTTTTTTTTCTGAATACTATCACTTGCGTTTTTTGTGTATTTATGGTGATTCTCCATTTGCGGATCCATTTTACAAATGCTCTTAGCTGCTCTTCTAATCTGTTTTTGGCGGCGGCTAGTTGTGTATGTGTACTCCAGTATGCCGTGTCATCGGCATACCGTGCCAGTTGAAGTGTTCGGTGAATGGGTTGAGGTGTGTCTGAGGTGTAGAGTATATAGAGGAGGCCTGAGATGACGCTCCCCTGGGGTGTGCTGGCTTGCATGTTTATGATGTTAGATGTTTGTCCATTAATTTTTATTTTGGCGGTCCGGTCGGTCAGGAAACTGACTATCCATCTCACCAGGCGATGTGAATCTGCATATGCGTGAGTTTATACAGTAGCCCGTTTACCCAGCACTTATCAAAGGCTGTCTGTATGTCGAGGAATGTGGCTACTGTGGTGAACCTTCCGTTGTAGGCATCTTGCAGTTGTGACATCACTCTCACAAGTTGATCTTGGATCGTGCTGTCACTCCTGTAACCTGCTTGTGTGTTGGGGATTAGCTGATTTTCTTGACAGATCTGTGTGAGCCTTTTAACCATGATTTTTTCCAATAGTTTGGATAGCGTGGAGGTGAGAGAAATAGGCCGGTAGTTTTTTGGGTCGGTTTTATCTTTCCCGGGTTTTTCTAACAGCAGGATGTGCGCCTATTTCCATATCACCGGGTGGTATCCATGCTTGAGTATGGCGTTGTAGATGTGTGTTATGTGTGCTATTGTGGCAGCTGGCAGTTTTCTTAGTAGCAGGTAGGTTATTTCGTCAGGTCCTGGTGCGATGTTTTTAGATTTTGGGATGGCCTTTACTACTTCTTCTGAGGAAATGGGTTTTTCAGCTTCACTTGTAGGGTCTAGTTCCTGGCCGGGGAATTGGGGTGTGAACAGTGCCTGGTTGGTGTCTATGTGCCGGTTGACTTGAATGTAGTGTGATTTGTGGAATGTTGGGTCTTCTGGTGTTTCAAATATTGTTGTAGTGTTGCCTGAACACTTCTAGTTTTTCTGCGGTTTCATGGATGGGTTGGCCGTCTTTCTTTATGGGGTATTGGGGGGATGCTTTCTTCTTAGTTGTTTTTATGAGGCGCCAAAATTTGGCGGGGTCTCTGGTGCGGCTCTCAGTTATCTTTTCAACTAAGGAGTTCCAGTTGTTGTTGTGTGTCGTGATGGCTTGTTTTATTTCCTGTTGTAGTCTATTTACTATTGTTTTGTCTTCTGGGTGGTGAGTTCTAATATACTGTCTGTGTGCTTGTCGTTTTTGTTTTATCAGGGTTACTATGTGTGGTGGGAGTGGTCTGCTGTATTGGTTTATGTTGATGGTTTTTTTCAGGTACTGCTGCTCTTTGCGCCTCGGCTATTATGTTTGTTATTGATTCAGCATACGTATCTATGTCGTGCCATGTTGTTAGGAGAGGGTGTTGCAGGTTGTTGGAGAGGCGTTCTGCTGTTTGTTTAAATGTGTCCCAGTCTGCATTCTCATAGTCTTTCACTTTGATAGTTCTTTGGGCTTGTGTCATCCATGGGTGGTTCTGAGGGTTACTATTACTGGGCTATGGTCAGTGTCTGGGGGGGGGGGGGGGGAGGGGGCATCAGTAGTAACGTCTTCAATGAGGGGGAAAGTGTTTTTTGAGGCCAATATCTTGACAGGGGAGGTTGACTGTTGGTTGGGTCCTCCTACCCTTGTTGGTCCTGGTATTAGAACTAGCTCCAGTTGCGTGCGGCAGAGAACTTTCTCTAGTTCGCGGCCATGGGGGTTTGTGACCTCGTCTAGTAGGGCGGTGCTGTTGGCGTTCAAGTCTGTGGCAATTATTAAATTTCTGTAGTTGTCGTGGAGGTAATGTAGCACGTCTGTGGGGAATGGTGAACTCGGGGGAACGTAGATCGTAGCTATGTGGATCTTCTGCCTGTGTATGGTAACTTGTACCAACAATAGTTCGTGGTCCTGGAAGATGGGAGGTGTGGTTATTTCCTTGGGGTTGAGTTCATTTCTCACCATGATGAGAACTCCGCCTCCAAAGCCATGTGTGCGATCTTTGCGAAATATTAGTAGGGGGTGGAATGAGAAATTTCTCTGTGTAGTTTTGTTTCATTAACTGTGATTATGTCCGCTTGATGGTATGTTAGAAGGTCTGTTAGTTGCTGTCTTTTGTTTGTGATGCCATTTATGTTGAGATGAAGTAGTTTGATGTAGTGGTGTGTCTGGGATGTTGCTGTTGTGACCGTCATTGGTGTTTCCTATGTGCGTGCGTGTGTGTGTGTTTGGTAAAGACTGGGAAGTGTTAGGAGCTTTAACTGTCTGAAGGAGTGCCTCCAAGATTCATTGCTTGCAAGATTAGCAAGGTACCTAACAGCCGTTTTTTGTAGTGAAAAATTTTTATTGAAATTTACTTTACTAGTACTGCCACATAATTCTATGGCGTAGGTAGTGTGTGCTTGAACGAGGGAAAAATACATTGTCCTGGCAGTGTTGTCAGGTACAAACTTTCTTAAATATCTAAGAACAGATAAATTTTTACTAATCTTGGATGCAAGTCTATCAACATGTGCATCATAGGTAAATATACTGTCTAAGTTTAGACCTAGGAGTTTTGTAGCTTTTACGTTACTAACTATTGTATGGTTAATAGTGAGCTGATGTAAAGTGTCCATGTCTTTGAAGCCAAAATGAACTATTTCACATTTAGTTGGGTTCACGAATAGATCTAGATCTCCAAAATATTCTACCACTGATTTGACTGTGTCTTTAATGCTGGAGTTTAACTGAGATATACTTGTACTCTTGACAACAATTGTATCATCTGCAAATTGTGTTATGCTAGAATTTTTAGAAATTATTTCATTTAAATCATGAATGTATAGAATAAATAGTAAAGGTCCTAGTATTAAGCTTGAAGAAATACAACCTACATAGGTGGCATACCAACACTGTGTATAGAAGCCTGCTGGTATAACCAGTTGTTCTGTTGACTTCTATGTGTTGGCGACATCACGCCATTTGCAACGAGAGCACTGATTAGTGCTGTCAGACCTGTTCTGGCATCCACAATGAAAGGGTTAAGTTTACATGAAAATGTTTCCTACTGCCTCAAAATTGAAGATTAAAGAAAGTGAATAAAATAACTTACTACAGCTTAGAATGTCCTAGCGATTATATACACATAATCAACTCAGAATCCTTTAGCTGGCTCCTCCCTAACTATGTAGGTCTTTTTATAGAACAATTATGGCTTGAGGACACATACGTATGATACTATGCACACAGGAATGAGAGTGCCAACCTAAGGAAGGGAGTGAAATCTGCTAGTAGCACCTGATTTTAAATAGTTATAATACAAATAAATGTGTATTAACAGTATTTAATTTTGTAAAACAGTCTGCTGTTTGAGAGTATGTAAGTGGGTACATGTTAGTTTATTTCCTATTTCTTATTACAATTTCTAGCATATACAGATTCATACATATATAACATATGCAGTATACACAAATACAAACTCTTACATAGACCTTTTAGAGTTGCATTTTCCCATGCCCCATTATAATTAACCCAGGTTGTGGATATGATGGAGCATTTTAAAACTTGGGATCTAGATTTTTGTTTCCTGTTACACCTTATACTATTTATCCTAATTATTCTCATTAATTTTCCCTATTTTCCAAAGCCATGTTTGTCTTACCTTGCCAATAAATTATCCCAATTTTATTATACTTTCTTCTAATCTTAAATTCAAAATACCTTTGCCTCTTTTTGCATTTGGTATGTTTTCCCACTTATGCAAAAGGAATTCATCTCTCCTATATTTTGTTTTTTGACAATCAAAGATATAATGCCAAGTACTATCTTCTTTTTCACACATTGGACATCTCTCCATAATATATGTCCATTCTTTATACCCCTTAAGTATATTACTCCTGTTCTAAACCATGCCATCCCTTCTCTTCCTACTTTATCACAGATGTCAATAGATTTTTCTCTACCCCAATCATTTTTCAATGTTTTATATAATTTCAGAGATCTCTTATTATTAAGATTAGCCCATAGTTCTTGTTCTTCAGTATCTTCAATTCTTGTTTTCACTTCTATCCAGAATCCCTTTTCTTTTCTTAGATTATCTAGCCATAATGATCCCATACCTACTTCCTGTAATATCTTTTGAATTTTATATATCCAAGTGTCTCTCCCCTTTATTCTTGCTTGTGCTACCAAATGCTGTTTTACGGATTTTCCTCATCTAAATTCCATATTCTGAACCAATATCTCAGTATTCTTTCTATCACCTTGCTTTTGTAACCTAATCTTCCTAATTCCATTAAAGTAGCCTCATTCGGTGAGGATCTAGGCAAACCTAATACAAGTCTACACAAGTCTATTTATGAAATTTATCGCTTTCCATCCTTCATCTGGCCCCCATATTTCTATTCCATATAGCATTCTGCTTTCTACAATTGAACCAAACACCCTTTCTAACCATTTTGCCAGTGGATACATGAGGATTGAGTTAACGAGTGCTAGGAAACCATTGTTCAGTGAGTGAGTGGAAACAATAATGGTGAAGTGTGGTGAGTTCTGTTACATGGGATTGGAGAGCGAGCGAGTGAGTGAGTGAGTGAGTGAGTGAGTGAGTGAGTGAGTGAGTGAGTGAGTGAGGGGGGTTTAAGGGCCCATTGATAGCTAGGTCATTTCGGCCTTAAGTCATATTTTAAAAGCTCAAACACAAAGTGATGTGGTGAAGAGGTGAAAGCTAAAACACAATATTAAAATAGTAAATAGTTAAAAACATTAAAAAGAAAAGTGAATGTTTAAACTGTTAAAATGCGAAAAAGTGAATGCTAAAACAGTAAGGTTTGAAATGCTAAAAACAAAATGTAAAAGCAATGCAAACCTGAGGTCAAATTCTGAAACTAAAGTCATATCCAAGGAGTAAAGCACAAGTTAAACTTGTTTCATGAAATCCATTTTGGTGGTGTACCGCAACACCACATCTACAGAGACTGGGTCATCACCTAGAATTGATTGCAAGGTCGAACCGAGGCCAAAGAATTGTTGCTCTCTAGTATATCATGGGCACTCAACCAGAATGTGCGACACAGAGAGTTTTGCGATTGCAGATATGTTGGGTTGGACTTCCAAGAGAGTGAACTGTGTAGAAGAGGTCATAGGAGAATTGCTCTGTTACACTGGCATATCAATGATAAGAAATTGAAGTGAATATTATGGAATGAAGTGTATTAGTGGAACTGGTTTGCATTACCAAAGTGGCATAGTGATCTAAGCCAACTACTGGTATAAACTGAATCAGCTATATATGGGAAAGTGAAACCTGAGTGGAGCAAGTATTAGAAAATTTGACAAGGCCATAATGCTGTTGGGCACTTCCTGAGAATATGTCAGTTAATATTGAAGCTACTTACTTCTTTGTATGAAATGGGAGCAGAAGAAATTTTGCATTTAGCTTTCCCATTTGTCAAATTACTGAGAAGGGTACATTTCACTAAATTTCCTATACAGAGTACTCTTAATTATTCTTTTCGTCCATTTTGGAGACTAGAGAAATTTCCCAGAGAAATAAAAAATTTACCTCAGCTGATACCATTTTTGCAGTGACACTATGATGTGTGTCTCTAAAATGAAAAAACAGTGTTAACTAAGAAATTATTTATAAAACTAATTATATAAAATGCTAATATGGAGCAAACAAGTACCATTTATATTGATGTCATTTAAGAGCACCTTATCTTTTATTACCTATGACAAAATTGTTATTTCTGATGAGGAATCTGTACACAAATAAGATATTTGTAAACATGTGTTACATTTAACCAACATTATATTGAGAAATGAAATGGGTGAAATTATACTTACATGAGCCCAAGGGCCATAGAGGTTACAGTTACCCAACATTCTCGTTTTACAAAAAGGGAAAACCAGGAAAAAATCATATCCAGGTAATAAACCCTAATATTCAAACACAGGACCTCTTGAATGAGGGACAACTGTAAATGTCTCCTATACATGTCTCCTCACTTTTGGGAGCAACTACTTCTAGTAGGGTAATGTGCTTCATCCAACATTACTTTTTATTAACATATCTTTTCAAATGTTACAAGAGACTAAAGTTCTTATCACAAGCTTTACACTGGTTAGATTTCTTACTTTCATGAATCAAATAATGTGTTTTTAAATTTGACAACCGAGTAAAGCTCTTATCACAAGCTTTGCACTGGTGCGGTTTCTTGCCTTCATGAATCAAATTATGTGTTTTCAAAGTTGACAAGAGAGTAAAGCTCTTATCACAAGTTTTGCACTGGTGTGGTTTCTTACCTTCGTGAATCAAATAATGTGTTTTCAAATTTGACAACCGAGTAAAGCTCTTATGACAAGTTATGCACTGGTGTGGTTTGTTATCCTCATGAATAAAATAATGTGCTTTCAAATGTGACAACCGAGTAAAACTCTTATCACAAGTTTTGCAATGGTGTGGCTTCTTACCTCCATGAGTCAAATAGTGTGTTTTCAAATGTGACAACTGAGTAAAGCTTTTGTCACAAAGGTTACATTGGTGTGGTTTCTTACCCTCATGAATTAAATAATGTGTTTTCAAATGTGACAACCGAGTAAATCTCTTATCACAAGCTTTACATTGGTGTGGCTTCTTACCCTCATGAATTAAATTATGTTGATTCAAATCTGATGACCGAGTAAAGCTCTTAACACAAGTTTTACACTGGAATGGCTTCTTACCTTCATGAATCAAATAATGTGTTTTCAAAGTTGACATCTGAGTAAAGCTCTTATCACAAGTTTTACACTGGTGTGGTTTCTTACCTTCGTGAGTCAAATTATGTGTTTTCAAACTTGACAACTGAGTAAATCTCTTATCACAAGTTTTGCATAGGTGTGGACTTTTGCTCTCAGGAATCAAACTCTTTTGATTCAAGTGTAAAGGCCTTAAGTACACTTCCTCTCCCTCACTATGTTGACCAGATTGTTCTGACAGAACATGTTCTTCTGCAGTTGGCATTTCTGTGACATCAGCATTCTGATGCTCAAATTCAGGATTATGCTTTCCAGGATAGAAGGTTGTGTCTCTTACTGAGGCTTCAGCGCCAATCAATGGTGATTTACCAGTCACAACACTGGAAACTCCTTCTGTACATAATCTGAAATGTTGGAGGATTTGGCATTATTACATAAGGACAATAATTAATTAGAGGACTAAATCTGAGAACACAATCTGTGTTTAATAACAATAGGTACATGGCTAGCAATAAGAAACAACTATAGCTGTAAATTAATATGTAAAGAAGAGTTGTTAGTTATAACCAAATTAGCTTTATTAAGTTACATATCGAAACAATAAAAATTAGTAGTAATAATAGACTGATGTTTGCAGGTATATAAGCAATGATATTTAGGTGCACTGAAAATTACAACTTCCAGGTTAACTTTAATAGAAACTATTCAAAGCAGTTTTACAAGCGATTCCTGTTGATTATATCTGACAAGGAAATATATTTCTACTAATTAGTCTTAACAAGCCAGCAGCCAATACTTTGCACTGAAGGTTCCTTATGTCACAATTTAATTTTGTTTCTATGACATCACAAAAACAAATAAGAAAAACATTAGTAAAATAGTATTGAGCACATGAATTTTAAATCCGAAAGAAAAAAGGTCTTAGAAAAATTAATATAACTAAAATATATTTTACAAGTTTTTAGCTTTGTAATTTACATTTAGTAACTCTTAACGTCTGATGGCTTAAAGTAATACAGTATTTTGTTTATTTAAAATGAAGGGTGTTCTGAAATGTCTAGGACAAAATCAAACAAAGCACATTATGAGCAATGAAAATATACTTGACATAAAATATTGAAATCAAAACTGCCATAAGAAATTGTGATAATAAAAGTGAATACAAGTTTTTCATGCAAGGAAGAGGTGCAACATTTTCATCAAAATTTTTATATCAACCTTTCAAAGATCCTGAAGTTATACACTAGGCTTGGAATACATATAAATTTATTACTAAATGAAGGCTTTCATGCCCAGTCATCATTAACAAAATATGCTTCCAAGCTAAGAGGCCATAGTCCACTGGGTTTCTTCTTTGCAGCACTCTCATATGTTTTGCTTGCAACTGCAGTAACTATCATCAACTCTCCTTGGTCCTTCCTTCACTACTGAACTGACGGGAGCTCCCGGCAATTCAGTAGTGACAAAAAGACTAAGCAGAGTTTCAAAACATTGCTGATGGTGTTTGCCTTCTGAGAGTAGAAAGAAGAAATACAGTGGACGACAGTCTCTTAGCCCAGAAGCATATTTTACTAATATCTGAATTTCATTTTTGAATTACGCTTCTGCAGCATTTCTGTTACACTAGATTTTTACCAATCATTTTTGAGAAAGGGAAGAAGAGAAACAAGTATGTAAATACAAAGAAAGTGGTAGTTCCGCAGCAGCAGAAGGTTTGTGCAGAACAATAATGACTGACTGCATGTGAAAATTTCAAGTATCAAGAAAATCTCATTTTAATACACTGAGAAGCAAAGAGAGGAATGATTTATTATTCAATTCCAAGCATTATATACACACTTAATAAGAAGATGATGTGCATTTGACTTTGCTGCTATGAATCCAATACCCTTTTATCCCTAAGGTGTTCAGAAAGTTTACCATACATTCATAATGTTCACAAAGTAACATTTGTATTTGTAGATACAGTATCAAAAGGCAAGACATTTTACAGAATTCCTGATAAATTGCAATTATAATATAAAACACAGGGACAAGATAACTAAGAGCTACAAATGGGGGTCAACCTAGGATTTTGCTTTGTTTTGTTTACATAGCAAGCATCAAGCCCAGCATTACAACCTTTGTCCTGCTCTACCTGGTGATGAAGAAGTAAGTACCTTACTGCATCAGTTAATGCCTACAAGATGCAGTAAGGTGTTTGACTGTACAGATACACGGATCTGGTTATTCTATCACAGCAATGTACCTCAGATTCCATGTATTGTAAACAAAACACTGCACTCCATCATCAGGAACAATGGTAGAGGTATTACAGAATGGGACAGAAACTGAATATCAGAATATAAGGCAGGCTTCAGGTAGGGGAGAACAACTGACATACTCGTTAGGTGATTGTGGATAAATATTTATGCTGAAAAGGAGCAAGGTCACATATATTAATAATCTGGAAGTTGATGACAGTGCTGTTGGATCACATTAAAATAGAAAAATGGGTCAATTAATAACACTAAACAATACTACCTTTTGAAATTTCCCAGAACATGTTTCAGAGCTTTGTTTCCTCCATTATCAACCAGACATCAACTGAACCTGTTTACAGTGATTGGACCTTCCATAGACTGCTCTGGTGGTGATTCTAAGAACTTTTACATTGGATCGTTCTGTGGGATATTGGATTAAAAACTCTGTGCTTGCTCTTCCAAATGAAGATATATTGAACAAAATAAGACATATAAAGAAATTGGAGAAACGCTACATAGAAGTCTGTCCACTTTGTGATGTGTCACCCAACGCTATGAAACAAATACCATTATCAATCAGCCTAGGAAAGCTGCTCCACCAAAACCTACTTCTAGAAATAAAAGACAAGTTTTGAAAATGGGGAAGGAAAATCCTAGAATAACCACAACAGAAAGTAGAGGCCATCTAGAAGACGGTTCATGAAAGAATAG
The DNA here is from genome assembly GCA_030765045.1 of Tenodera sinensis. Lineage (NCBI taxonomy): Eukaryota > Metazoa > Arthropoda > Insecta > Mantodea > Mantidae > Tenodera > Tenodera sinensis. The sequence goes on along the minus strand of CM060974.1, from coordinate 50,946,057 downwards.
TATGTAGGTTTTCAAAAGTACTGGTTACAATTCTAGAACACCAAGAACAAAATGTTACGTAAGTAACCAAGAAAAGGCATTTAGTATTTACCTATGAGCATGTAGCAAAGAACAATGAGTTCTAGGATCGTGTGTTATGGTCATATGAAAGCAAGTTTAATGTACACCAATGTGATGGCCAATAGAATGTGTGGATACCGAAGCATACTAACTGGAATCCTAAAAATATGGAAGCTATGGTCAAACATGGGGACAGTAGTTTAATGGCATGGGTATGAATGGGGTAATGTGGTGTGGATGAGCTAGCTTTCATTGATGGCAACATGAACAAGTATAAGTATAACAACATACCATAAAAGTACTAGTAGAAAAACACTCCTTAGTCTTGGAAGTAATTTACATTTCCAACAAAACAACCATTCTGAATACACATCACAAGCTGCTAGATTATGTATAATTTACAACACATCCCATGCACTCAGAGCATCACCTCAATCACCCGACTTGAGCTTGATCGAGAACATCTGGCAATAATTATTTATTTATGCCAACAAACTTACTGTTGGTGTTTTTAAACACACAAGCCGTGTGTGGGCAAAGTTTGAGAGGTAGAACTGGAACTTAAATTTGTCTCTGATGTGAGACTGCCTTTGTGGTTTACCAGGAGAAATACGAACTGGTTTGAGAATTTAATGCCATTCTGGCAGTTTGTCACAATAGCTCAGTGGTAGAGCAGCCGCCCGGTAAGCGGAAGGTCTGAGGTTCAAATCCCAGTTGTGGCATTGAATTTTTAAGTTCCAGTTCTACCTCTCAAAAATCTGGCAATAATTGGAAGAAAGGATCAGAAAATATCAAATCACAAGCAAAACATAACTAAAAGATATTATTCCGTAGGAATGGAATAAAACTGATTTACACTTAACTAGCAAGCATATACATTCAATGCCAAGGCTTTTGGCAGCCATTATTCACAGGAAAGGCATGATAACAAAGTACTAGTGTGCTGTACTTTGTTTATTTAAATACTTCTGTCCAACAGCAGGGAGAACAGTTTTATTTTCATTACGAAAATCTCTTTATATTTAATTAAACTGAATGTATGTGACTTTCAAATTGCAATAGAGGTCTATTAAAAACATAGAAGAAACTGGTTTATTTTGATGTGTCTGTTTTAATAGATACATATCCTGTTTTAATAGCATAATGTTGACATTTGAATACTTTTGTTCATCTCTGTAATTTCTTTTCATGAGGAACAGATTAGATATGCCAATTTATTGGAGAAAGTGTAGTTGAATTCAGAAGACTTTATACAGGCTGTGTGTAAACGTGTTATTTCTTCTTTTCTATTGAAATTGTTTTTGTTTTTGGATTTAAATTTCAATAGAAGAGAAATAACATGTATACACACAGCCTGCATGCTGGTGCTACACAATACAAAACCTAAGCCCTAAAATGCCCACAGAATGAATCATGTGCAGTTCCAACAGCCACATAGTAGTGATTGGCATACAGATAACCAATAACACATGACAGACATATATATAAGTCAGGCACTCCATCAAATGCCCTCTATTTGTTAACCAGCCAGGAGTCACTCTGAAGATGCCCAATGCAGTCTTGCGTGAAACGACAGATACCTATTCATCAAATGGGCCATGGCCTACAAGCCCAGAAACAATGTTCTATTGGAGTAAGAATCTGGTTTGTTGATCCTGGTTAATGTGGTTGATCCACACTTGTACAAGGGTATAAAAAACCTCAATGTGAACTCAAAACATGCAACCAATTTCAATATGCTGTTAGATACATTATTATATTACCAGTTTTATCAGTTCAACATCACAATGAGACATCTGCTTAAACATAACGGTCATGGTTATATACAAATTAAAAGTAAACATAACACAAGAAGCTTTCTGTTTTGGTTTGATAGCGGTTAACGCCCACTTTTACTACATATGGCACTGCAGGCGGTGACACTGATAATACATGGAATGAAGATGGTGGAATGGGATGGCGGGGAAAACCAAAGAACCTGGGGAAAACTCGCCCTAGCACCGCTTTATGCACCACAAATCTCACATGTTGCTGCCCAGAATTGAACCCAGGCCACTTTAGTGAGAAGCGAATAGCCTAACCACTCGGCTACAGCGTGGCCACCACAAGAAGCAAAAGGCTTGTAATTGAAAAGAGTCGAGTCTTACCTTGAATATTTTACTGGAGGGAAGTCTTCATCCTGCAACACCATGATTCAAGTGTTCAGTTTCATATGATCATCTATACAGAGATAAAGGTAATGCATAATAAAGGAATTATGCTGGAGACTAGTGGTGTAACAATGCAGAATATAGTACAAAATATATAGAAAATTGGAGGTAATTCAGAAAGGAAGTGAAAGAGAAATGATAGGGAAATAAAAAATCAATGAGCTGGGAAGCAGAGGAAGGTAAGGCAAGGGAGGAAAAAATGTAAAAACTCTGTGAAAATACACAATATAATATTAACATTCAGCAGGACATATGCAACACACAAGGTCAAAGTGATAGCATCTCTTCAAATGTTCACAGAATTGCTAAATAAAGGCTCCACTCTGAATTCCAATTACTAAATACTGAAAATGGAGATCTGAAAACTCAAGTAAGGGTGAAACAACAACAAGATATGGAAAAACCAGGAACAAAATATGTGCTGAGACAGCACTGCCATTTGCTGACCAATTTTCTCAAAGTAAATTTGAAGTGTAGAATGAAGTATCTTCCGGGCTGTTATGCCGTGGTCTGCTGGAGATCTGTCTTCCAGACGTTTCGTTTACAACTGTGGTAAACATCCTCAGTGACGTTGTCGAAGTCTCCTCGTGGAAGGTATCACTGTGACTGATGCGTCGACTGTCTGTGGGGCTCCATTTATACCATGTGCAACGTGCGCTGATTGGCCCGGGGCGTCCAGAGGTGTGGTGGCTGGTGGAGGGGGTTCTATCTCTCTTATGCTGCTGGTCTCTTCTGATTGGCTTACCTTGCTTTCCTGCTTCTTATGATGTTCTATGACCGGATGCCAGTTGCTGTTTAATCTTAAGGCCTCCTCCTTCTTATTAAAGTTGTTGGGGTGACGCTGGCCGTGAAAGCCTATGTAGCTTTATAAATTTGAAGTACAAACAGATAAAGAGAATGAAGGCATGCCAAAAAATGAAGTATCCAAACTTCAAAAAAGTATAAGAAAGTGAGTTATTGGACAATCTATGCTCAAATTTTCCAGAAACCTATGCAAGGAAAGAGAGCAGAAAGTGCTCTATTTACCAAGAATTAAAGTAAACAAACTCTGCAACGGGTGGAACAGTTAAAAGTGGGTGAAGTTAATCCAAAAATAGTACTGATACATGCAGGGATGAATGACTACAGTCAGATCTAAGAACATACAATGTCAGTGTAAGAAAAATAGAAAGAATAAATAACTGGCTTTGTGGTGTAAGGAAATACTTAATGGTAGTTTGTAATTTTTTGGCCGCAAAATGATTTTGCTTGTGATAGAGTGCACCTAAATTGCAGAAGCCCTTAAAAATGTTGAAAACTACTATGTTAGATCATCTCTTTACAGTTGAGGGGAAACTAGCAAAAGCAAACGTGAAAGGAAAAGCCAAGTGACAATGCTCAACAATAAATAAAAGCCATGCGGTAATTGGAGGGAGAGAGTGAGTGAGTGAGTGAGTGAGTGAGTGAGTGAGTGAGTGAGTGAGTGAGTGAGTGAGTGAGTGAGTGAGTGAGTGAGTGAGTGAGTGAGTGAGTGAGTGAATGAGTCAGTCAGTCAGTGATTGGAGTCATTTGGGCCCTATGTCAAACTTTAAAACCTAAAGCATCCACAAATTGGTAAGGTTACAATATGAAAATCTAAAACACAGACTTAAAATATTAAACAATTAAAACATCAAAGGGTAAAAGACGAGAGGGTTGAAACACTACCAATAAATATTAAAAGTCTAAAATGCTCCTAAAACAAAAACAAGTTACACCAGATTTTTTAACCCAATGTGGGCAATGAACCATGATGTATTTCCCACAGATACTGGGTCCTTGCCCAAAATTGAGTGAAGGGTAAAGCCTAGGCCAACGGATGATGCTCACAAGCGTGTTGTGGACAATCAAGCACATGTAACAAGCATAGTCCTAAAGGAGTGTGTGTGGGCAAACACCTGCAACCGGTACGCAGACTTAGTAGCTACATTTGCCTACATATTGCCAGTAATACCCTAATGACCTGGGACCCATGAAAAAATTAACTGGTATCCGCAACAGAGCAAGTGAGACACAAGTATCTGAATTTTAATAATAAATGTTGAGGCACTGAGAAACTGCTGCAGGGCTTGAATAGCATATAGAGAGTCACATAAAACTTCCAGTAACTGACCTGGGGATAAAAAGCAAGAAATAAAATATGGCAAACAGCTCAGTAGTAAAAACTGAACTGTTGTCTCGAAGATGGTACTTATGAGCCTCACCATTATAGATGAAACTACAGCCTGTAGCACCACTCACCTGGGGCCCATCAGTAAGTACTGGAGTGCAATACTGGTTAACGACCCAGCAGTTTGGTGAAAATTTCAAGAAACACTGATGAAGGAGTAGCTATCTTAGTACAGCCCGAAACTTCCAGGTCAAACTAGATATGCTGGAGTTGCTGATAGTGGCCAAGAAAATACCACTCATGCAGGATATTGTGCTGCAGTGAGTGAAATCTGGGTGCAATAAAGATTTCAAAGGGTGACCCACCAACCTTGCAACATAAGAACATAGCATAAACATGCATCGAGCAGATAGAGGAGGTTCACCAGAATCAGCATACACACACACTCACTAGACATGACTATTGCAGAAAGCCCCCACAGCAAGATGGATATGAATATGATGTATAGTGTCTAAAAGTTGAAGTTTAGAGGTGGGCACTGTGCCATGGATAAAACTGCCATTGTCTAGTTTGGACCACACAAATGAGTGATACAACCTCAACATAATGGTGCAATCATTGCCCCAAGATGTTCCATATAAGACCCTGTGCAAGGTGAGTGGTAGGACACAGCAAGCTGTCAGTGTCGAGTAACAGCAAACAGAGAAGATAGCTGCATCTACCAGCCAGCTATTCAAGCTGTCATAGGTCAAGTAAGAACAAACAGAAAAGTAGCTACATCTACCAGCCAGCTATTCAAGCCGTCATAGGTCAAGTAAGAACAAACAGAACAGGTAGCTACATCCACCAGCCAGCTATTCAAGCCATCGTTGGTCAAGTAAGAACAAACAGAACAGGCAGCTACATCTAGTTGCCAGCTATTCAAGCCATTATTGGTCAAGTAAGAACAAACAAAACAGTTAGATACATCTACCAGCCAGCTATTCAAGCCATCATAGGTCAAGTAAGAACAAACAGAACAGGTAGCTACATCTAGTAGCCAGCTAGTCAAGCCATCATAGGTCAAGTAAGAACAAACAGAACAGATAGCTACATCTAATAGCCAGCTATTCAAGCCATTATTGGTCAAGTAAGAGCAAACAGAACAGATAGCTATGTCTACTAGCCAGCTATTAAAGCCGTTCTTGTTAGAATAGTAGAATTACAGCTCCAGCTAAAGGTCGTCCATCAGTCAGGCAGAGGGCAGCCAAACAAGGTCACAGACCTACCACCTGGAACATAAGAAGCACCTAAGGTGTCCAGTCCTGTGTGAAGCACCTGCTGCCTGCAGATGTGCACAAAGGAGACAGACGCAGTGTGGTATCTGTCCTTGTTTAGCTGAAAAATGCCAACTCTTAAACCTACCTCCAGCAAAGCCTCAAACAGGTCTGTCAGCAGCTGCTGAGCCAGCACTAGTGCTGGTGCAGCCCCATGGCCTCTAGCAGAGACTCCTAGAAAATACCATCTGCCAATCAACGCACTAGGGTAAAATGCAAGATGCAACTTTTGGATGTGTCCGAGGATGCTACCAACGAAAGCCTCCTATGTGAAGAAGGGTCTTGTGCAAGCCAAATTCTTAAGTCTTACTATGCCAATGTTCACTCAGGTATTTCAAACCACATTGGCAGAACCCATGTTATCCTGTGCCCCCTCCCATAAAAGAGAAGACGAGAATCTCAGCTCCTCTGGTCTTTCGTCGGCTGAGGAAAACCACTTCCATTGGCTGGTCTCATACAGAAGCAGGTGGACAGCCTAATTGGCTGCACAACACATGCATTACGGGTAATCAGCAGCATCCCACCCCTCTCTACGCAGCATGTTCCACCAATCATTGTGAACGACTGCAGGGTGTTGGCTTTCTCAAGGAAAACATGCCAAATCTGATGGGGGCATGCATGGTACAGCGAAAACAAGAGCCACTTTATATTCCAGGCCAAAATGGTCGAGGATTATTCCTTCCTCCTCCATCACCTGAAGCCAAAAGCATCCCTCACTTCACCTTCTACCTGGGTAAGGCTCGTAACCTGTGCAGGGCTATCCGAGGACTCCCTGTGGACACATCTGTGGGAGACATCAAGGCGGACTTCAACTGCTAGGGTATCACCCCCAGACTAAGCAACAGCTCACCATACCTGCTCCAAATCAGTAAGGGTGCAAGACCCCATACCCCCTCTTCTTGTTAGTGGTGGAGCATGCCTGTGATAGGGAGGCAAAGATAGATGGCTTGAGAGCCATCTGTTACCTTGGGGTACATGTCAAACCATCTTAGAACTCTAAATGGACCATTATTGCATTTCAACAGAAATTTCCAAGTGACATATAATTTTCTGGAACTATATTGACCATTGTTTTTGGCCCTTTAAATAAACCTTCTGACAGACACTACACATTTACAAACTACCTTGAAAGCTTATTAACTTTGGGCTAGATAACTAAAACGTATTAATGATCACACAAAAGCTGTCTAATTGCAGCATATTTCTACGAAACTTACCTTCAAATCGTAGCAACGAGGTTGAGTTTCTCTTTCCAGCCACCAAGGTTCTTCTTTAATTTCTAATTTTTTATCCATTTCATGATCACACTTATATTTCTTATTCTTGATCACAGGAGCCTCTGAAAGGAATTCACCCTCCCTCGGTGAACCAAAATTTGAAACTAGAGTCTGTTCCTCAATTTCCGTTTCCCTATTTATGTCCCAGTTGCTACTGGAAGTAACAGATTCAGTCTTAATGGGATGTTTGGGAAAAGGAGTCTCTGCTTTAATTTCTGTTTTGATTGCCATGTCACAATCATCATCCAGAAGCACAGCATTATGCTCTCTCTTCATTGTAACAACTTCAGGAAAGAACTCTGTCCCATTCTGTGATGCTACATCATCTGAGAGAGATTCCTCTTCTTTGATATTTATTTTAGTATCCATTTCACAACTTGTGGAATCTGATGTTGCTGTTCTTAATTTCAGTAACAAGTCTATGGACAAAGAAAGATGAACAACTTAAAATATATTGGCAACTATTTGTGTAATTTTGTATTTTAATAATGAATTTGTTCTTCTATGCTAGTCATGTGCACCACAAAGGTGAAAAACTAAGTACCCGGTGGTTATAATTAAGCTTTCCCTACTTAACAGTCTCTATTTGCAAAGCGACTGCTTGCATATTTATGAAACTTAATGTGATCATTGTCAAGGACACTGAAACAGAAATAATGAATAATTAATTTAATTGAAACACTTTTAATGTGCTGCTTCATCACACACATACAATGGTTACTGCTACAGAGCAGTTTTGATATGGTACCTGTCAGTGTCTAGCAGAGTCTGGAAGTACACTGCAATGATGCACAAAGCATCTCCATGGTATCCTAGATACCCCTCTTGATATGCTTCTCTTTAGATCAGCACATGTGTGAATGTTAGGGTAAACCCTGTATTTCAGGTAACATGGAGTGAGATCAGGTGAACATGAGGGCCAAGCATTTGGAAATGATCTGCTGACAATGCGATTGTCACCAAATGTGTTGTAGAGAAGCAGTTGAACTTAACAAGCAATGTGTTGTGGAGCCCAATCTTGAATGAAAACTGTTGAGTTCAATGCGTTTCTCTCCTATAGGGCAGGTATGACATGTTGGCAAAGCATATCATAGTAATGCAGGCCAGTCACACTGCATGTCTTCGGTTCATGGGCACAAGTTCCTCAAAAAAGAATGGACCAATGATGAACGTAGCCATGAAGCCACACCTTACAGTGACAGGTTCACTGTGCAGAGGAACTTCATGCACCTGGACTGGAGGTGAAGAGCCCCACACTCGGCAATTCACCTCACCCGTCAGAGAAAAGTGTATTTCGTCTGTCTGTCCAAGACCAGGACTCTTCAACTTCGGTCCTCGCTAGAAAGTGGAGAGTAAAGTCAACATATTGTGCACCTTGTATTGTAAGCTTCTGTATGATATGAATCTTATATGGATACCATTTGAGAATTATGCAAAGCGCCTTCCTTACAGTGGAGCATAGAATATCCAACTGTCATGACACAGCATGTGCACTGCTTAATGATTGGCAACTACGCTTAGTGTTGTCTGCCATATCAACAGTGATTTTTTTAACCACTTGTGGTGCAACCAACCATCGGCCTCTGCCTGGAGCGACAATCACTTCTCCAGTTGATTCAAACTTCATCATGTTTCACAGAGCAAGTGGAGAAAGAGGACACTTCTGTAATCCTTTCTCGAAGTGCAGGTGGAGCATTACTGTTGTTTTGATAAAAGAGATTCACCAATAACACTCTGCTCCTTTTGTCTAGACCCATGTTGACTATCAACAACCGCACTGACACTGGTCTAATCAGCATGACTATGAATGATTATGGCACCTGGTGGCCAGCTCTGGTACTGGTGGAACGTGGCACTGTGAAGCTTGTAAATCTTGTGCCCCATACAGTGGACATTAATACTAAAGAATCTGATACTCATACAATAACTAGTTTCCTTTCTACTACATGTTAAATATGGAAAGTTTAATTATAACCACCCAGTACAATAGTGGCACTTATAATGCATCTGCAGCAGTCAACATTAGTCATGTGGAACAAATTAACCCAATAGTGGTGTATTATAAAACATGTGCAACCATACAGCTCACCTTTGAGGTACTATACCTCTGTATTTGAAACAATCTTGAAAGTTATTACCTAATTGAGAAGGGTTAATACATTGCATGGACATCTTGCCATATCAGGTCAAGGAATAGGAACATTGACTGAGAACAACATACTCCATGGTTTGAGTCCCCGTAGCAGATATAATTTTTCAAGACAAATGCAAGTTGCCGATTTAGTCCCAAAACACAGCTGGTCATAAGTAATAATTATCACCAAGACAAACCTACATATATTTTGAATAACAAGCTGCTAATGGTTTCAATAAAACTATCAAAATTACATTCACTCCATTATAGGCAAAAGGCTAGAGAATATTACTTATATAATTTGTCCTCGTTGTGAATTTCCTCTAGATCTCATTTCACATCATTAACTCACAGATTTATGAGTAGCCGGCAGCTTTCACGGCCGGAGTTAGAATTAAGGCTAGAGAAGGAAAAAGGAAGAAACTCTAAAATTGAACAAAACCTGGCATCCGATACTCATACATAAAAAAGCACTAATGCAGAAAAATCACGTAAACCAATCAGCAATCAGAATGGCCCACCGATCTAACACACACCTCCCCCTCAAGCCCAGCTAATCCCCTGTGAGTGGCCCACATATAAATACCTCCAGTCATAAACGATTCTGTTGTAACTGAACTTTCACAGAGAAGACTCAGACTACGCCACCGATGATGTCCACCACAGGTGTGGACGAAACGTCTGGACCTCAAAACTCCAGCAGACCATGGCTTTTAAGCCTGGAAGAAACCTCTAGCCTTAATTCACCAGATTTAGTTCTTATAGGGCCAGTTTCAGCAGTCAAAATTAAAAATACTGTAACTCAGAATTTACTAACTAATTAAAGCCTCATTGCAACACTCCTTGTCAATAACTACTTAGATCCATGCCATGTGAGTTTCCTGATTATTTGAAGTTAGAATCATGATGTCAATTGAAAAATCTACATGCCAAGGAATTGCCACTAAAATTATTAATTATGTAACTCATTTCTAAGTATAGGGTTATGTCCAATGAAGAACTCAGGAATTATTGTGCCATAGCTAATACTTCCGCACATATTTCCTTAATGTAGCATAAAGCAAAACAAACAGATCCAACCCAAACAAAATACATTTAAAGTTCTAAAAAAAAAGACATCCCAAATTTGAACTGGACTCCACAATTCCCAGAGATAGAGAATATTATGACTTCGTTTAAAAGGAACAGCTCTTCCTGGTTAAGATCAGATAAGTATAACAACTTGTTAAAATATTATCTACTAGAGTTAAATAATCAAACTGCGTAGGCTTTCACGGCCGGTGCCATTATACTATAGAAACTGATTGTCCGGGCTTGTCGGCCATGGTCTAGTCAGGAAGGAGTTTCTATATAGAGTTAAATGTCATACAATGTAATCACATCATTTGTCAGGGATACTTCCAGAAAAAAATGAAAAACAATTATTGCTAAATCTATATCTTTTGTATAAGATTTGGTCTATCTCTTACACTGTACAATTAAGCAAAAGTTATCAAGAGTAAACAGGACTACATGGGCTATAAGCACAAAACTCAAAATATACATTTCATTTGCAATATAAATATTTTAAACATATGGCATTTTAATAAAACTTGTTAGAGCCATTTTTAAGAAAATCAAAATTTTCAAAACATTTACTATGTGAATGGTATTTTAAGCTGGAAAAATTGTCTTCCAAATCTTTGTGTCACATCCTTAAAAGATATTGAACTTAAATACCAACTTTGGTTTTTAACTGACTTTGCATTTTTAGGTGATGCTGTTCACAGAGACAGACACATACACAGACCTTTTTTCTAAAATTTGATGTGTTGTACTAACCATTCTTACAAGCTCTTATTCCTCTATCTACTTCATGTTAATACAGTTTGCTCAAATTATCGTATTGTTTATTTTCTTGTAGGTACAAGGAGAACACAGGAGGCTTTAAACCACAGTCAAATGTTCTAAGAACTGGTCACTAAGTGAAGGCTTTCAAAATACCATTCTCTTTGCATGACAAAATATTGTTAAACTACACTAAAACAAAATTTTTATTCTAATGACTGAAGATCCTAAACTTTATTCAATTCAAAACGAAGTATAAAGGAAGTAAATGAATTAAGAGATACAATTACACTATAAGTATAGCACACAAAAGTTCTTGGGCTCCATATAGATGAAATGCTCACCTGCAGAACACAAATTAGAATCCAGTTGCCGAAACTTAGCTCTGCTTCCTATACATTAAGGAATTTAAAGAATTAGCTTAACCAACATGCCACTCGATACTGCAATATAGAATTATCTTCCAATGCAATTCAGCAAATAGCAAGCAAGTGTTTATATTATAGAAAAGGATGACACTTTATTTGTGGTGATGGGTTTCAACATGTCTGTAGGTTATTATTTAAAACCCAAACATCTGGCAAATTATTGCTCTTGAGCTATATTACAGGTAATTATAAGAACTTCACAACAAACCTTGCTATGCACTACCACAGTATGAGGCATTGCCAAAAATAATGTTACTATTTTGCAATAAAAATGCATAAAAACCTTCAAAAGTTACCTAAAACTATTACACAATCCTAATCACCATAAAAATCTCAAGACAATTATAAGCTAATTCTTATATATTCGTTCACCATACACTGTGGAGGAATTCTTTAATGTGTCATTCTACCAGTAAATATTCACTACACAGGGACAATTGCATGTGATGATTACTTAAACATATTGACTACTGTTGACTTACTGTAATGCATGTTGTGAAGTTTACTGATGAAATGATGGCAGCTTACAAATGTCCATTCTTTTCTGGACCAAGGGAAGATCGAGGAAAAACAGAGTATTATTTGTGGTCGGTATATTATTATTAGTAAGTATGCATATTCCATAATTTTAAACCGACAGGTGTGGTCCTCCAGACATTCTGGGGGTTGTGAGAGAGCGATGTGACCGCCAAAACATAAAAATATGGTGCTCTCTAAAAAAACGGTTACTATACTGCTATTGCTCTCTTCAATAATATTGGAGAGCAAGAGGATTAATGACTTCACTGTCAGGAATCCAGCATTAGCTAACAACATATTCCATAATTGTGTTACAAGTTCAATGTCTCTGAGCTCTGCTCACAATGGGACCAATTGAACAAATGTAAGCTGCAATAAGTACCAAAATAGTTGAATGTGAAAAGCATAGAGAATGATTTAAACTTGTATGGTTGATGCAACTTTGAAATCAAAGTGTGCCAAAATCTATTATCATATATTATGGATCAGGCTGGCCCAAACAAAAATACTATCTACTGCGTGATGCTATTACTTCAATAACCCTCTGAATAAACCCACAAATAGCAGTTTAAAAAAATGTTATCATTTAGCATTAAGTGAAAAGTGCCACTAACATGAAATCTTGTATTCTAACCTAACATAGCTATTTATTATAAACTTATTCTCATAAATACTTTGGAGAGCCTCTATTGCTTTAACGGTTCCTCCTTTTGGAGGTTTTCAAATTTATTATGATGAATGTACATTGTTCCATTAGAAATGGCATCATTAAATGCCAAATACAGCAAATTGGCACCAACAGTTTGATTTGTTGCGGTCATTTTTCTGACTTCTAACATCTTGTAAATACCTTAACTCCAGGGCACTTATATGTTAATTCAATATCCAGTTAAACTTTATGTAAAGCTAACATTGTTTGATGAGGCAGAATTTGCATATCAGTGTTATGTTGGTGTAACATTGAGTTAAAATTTAATATTAACTCAAGGCGGGTTATATATTGTTGGTCTTTGATATCATCAGAATTTGAAAATGCATTCATAAATGCCAAGAATCACAGAGCTATTCTTATGAATATTTTAGAAATGGATATTGAAGAAACTGTCATTTATTTCTGTGATAAGTGCCCATGTGGTGTGGGTACAACAGCTATTATGAGGAATGTTGTCAAACTTTAGTAAACATATTTGCAAATAATTATACAAAAATCATGAAGAAATCTTTTTGTGCAAACAAATGCAAGATAATGTCATTTTGAAATGACGAGCATCCTATGGTCTGCCACGGAAATACACCCAGACATTTACACCTTATTTTATTTAAGTTCTTCTTATTAATGTTGATGATCATCACTGTCATTGCCGACGCCACCACCGACTACTATTATTATTATTATTATTATTATTATTATTATTATTATTATTATTATTATTATTATTATTATTATTAGTACTAGTACTAGTACTAGTACTAGTACTAGTACTAGTACTATTACTATTACTATTACTATTACTATTACTATTACTATTACTATTACTATTACTATTACTATTACTATTACTATTACTATTACTATTACTATTACTATTACTATTACTATTACTATTACTATTACTATTACTATTACTATTACTATTACTATTACTATTACTATTACTATTACTATTACTATTACTATTACTATTACTATTACTATTACTATTACTATTACTATTACTATTACTATTACTATTACTATTACTATTACTATTACTATTACTATTACTATTACTATTACTATTATTATTATTATTATTATTATTATTATTATTATTATTATTATTATTATTATTATTATTATTATTATTATTATTATTATTAATATTCTCGTTCTTCTTGTTGTTGTTCTTTTTATTGTTATTATTATTATTGTTGTTGTTGTTCTTTACTCCTGTGATGTGGCACAGTTCTTTAATTTTATTAGATTAAGCAGTAATAATAAGGATGATAATAATCATAATCAAAGTGACAGTAATAAGGATAAGAATAATAAGAATCAGAACACGAATCAAAATACTAATGATAATAATAACAAGAAGAAGAATAGGAATAAGAATGAATAAGATTAAGAAAATATTTCTGGAATTGTATCATTTGTTGTGGTATCGGCAACTTCATGACACAGTGTTGGTACTTTCTGCAAGTTCTACAATATCAGGCTGGCAACAGAGGCCATGCCCTCTTCCTCCATTCTAACTCTGTAGGAGAAGACACCAGTCAGTGAATCACGAGTGGCCGCTCGGCTACAGGATAACCACTAACTTTTATTTTCACTCTAATTTACCACAAATATTTTTAAGTTTTTCATAAATATGTGTATTGACTTACACAATGCTAAACAATGAAGACTAATGCTTCTGTGGATTAAAGTAACAGAATATTATAATTCTATTATATATTTACAGCTAATGAGCAGAATAAATACACTTGTAACCCAATAATGGTTCTGTATTCAACTTTGCAAATTTTCATCTTCCTTTTTCTTTCGTAATTCAACATACAATGTTTTGCACTTAGTTTTAACTTAAATCATAACTGTTTAATGCTGCTTTCACATTTGAAACCATTTGAGTTCTTACTTTATAAGCAACAGACTTCCTCAATAAAAAATATTATCGCTAAGAACAAAAGATTCTCTAGCTGTTTATTTTCCCCAATTTGAAGACAAGCTTTCAAAGGAATATATAAGCAAGGATTTTAATGAACATTAGTTTTTGCTTCAAAACATACTACAAGAAGCTTATAGCATAATGCTATTTAAAATGTTTCAGAAATATGTTAATATGGCTTCATAACTAGTGAATTGTCCTGTAAATGGGATTTCAGTTAGTAAATTGTTTGTAATATTGTGTGAAATTGCCATTTGCAAATTTTCTTTTAACTTTTTTTACCTTTTAATTGAGAAATACTGACGTAGATCAGAACTTTGGCATTCTATGTCACAATTGTATCCTGCCTATAGTTGCTGCATATTAAAAACAGCGCTCAGTCCTTTAGTGTAGTGGGCTGTATTGTGTCAGGGCAGTTATGCACGGTTAATCATAGGGGTCCCACTTGGATTGCGGAACTGGAAACACGAATCCACCAGCTCTAGTAGTTCTATCGGCACAACACAGAGTGGCACTGCTAGACCCGTACGAAAATCTGATTGGCTGATTCAAGTTTTGAGGTTTTGTAACGAAAACAAACGTTTGGTGTTCTGGAAGCGTCAGCTATGTTGCATGTTGATATAAGTTTTTCGTCACCAAATGATCTTCGACAGAGGTAATTATACATTTACATTGTTTCTACTTAACATATGTGTGTGTGTAATATTGGTATTTACTATTAATATTGGTGAAATACGTAGCAATTAGGTGTAAGATGCTTTTAACAGGTTATAACAGTGGAAGTGTTAACATGTATTTAATTGATAATTGTATTCATTGGTATTTAATTTTCAGCCACGCAGGTAGCGGGATATGCCTACGATACATTTCTTGCAGCATTGCAGTGTAAATACCCAGTGGAAACTAAAGCTAGAATCTGAACGTACGTTATTTATTTTCAATAAGTTTTAAGAGCTGCTTACTGTACCAGTGATATTGGATGAAGATAGTGTATTTAACAAAATGTTTATCATAGCTTTTTACGCACACGTGGCAGTTAATTGCATCCATTTGTTGCACAGTTGTAAAACACATAATTGACCTACCCTTAGAAGATGTGGAATAGTAATCAAAATTGCAGGATATTATAAGAAATATGTATTTTTAAAAAATTACACTTTGGTTGTTCTGCAAAGTAATAGGCACATGATTTGACTAAGACTTTTTACTTGGCTGGAGATAATCAAGTGCCTCTGTTTGTAGTTACATATTTTAAATTATATTAATAAGCAAATGCAGCAATAACACTACCACATTAGAAAATATAAATGGATGCAACGAACTGTGGATAATAGAAATCGTGCTCATCATAACCTATTTCAACAAATACAGAATTGTCATATGAAATAATTTTTTCACAAGTAAGACACTGACATTGTCTTCAAGAGATGAGTGTTTTGTATTTGCTGAACCAAACCAAATTTACATAAATGAATTTATATGTACATTAACATACAAGTATATTAACATATGATTGATATTTTAATGAATGCCTATAAAACAAGATAACTATACTCTTGATATCTAACTCTAAGTGTTATTTGCCAAACCGTTAACTGAATTATGTGTTAAATAGAGCATATTGATATTATAATAATGTGTTGGCTAAAGTTGTCACGAGAGTGTTAAGATTGCAAACCTGCGACTTTTGGCAGAAAATTTATTACTTGCTAGATAATCATATGTACAATTGCTGAAATTGTTTCTAATTAAGCTTAGTAGGTGAGCTACCAAAAGAATGAAGTTGTGCACGTTTTGTCTGAACAGCAGACAGAACTGGTTCCGCACACTGTGCACTCTGTCACATGACTACAAATGCTGATGACTTGATTCATCTTGAATGTAGCTCGACTACTAAGCCTAATTATAATCCATCTAAAATTATCTATATTTTAAATGTAAATATGATAAAGACCTAGCCCTTCTTTACCCAGGTCACTTTCATTACTTAAACTTTAGTTATACATAAATGTTGCTATTCGTTGCATTGTTTTTTGTTTATTTCTAGGATATGCATGATGGAAAGTTGGAGTTAAAAGCATTCCTGTAATTGTGGGTGTATAACTTTGCAAGCTGTGCCTTTTTGATGTCCAGTGCTGGTGCTGAATATAGAGTGAAATGGTGTGAAAATGTTAAATGAAGTGAAACTGTTAAGAGGACATTTGTTGTCAGGCTAATAATGATCTAGTGAATGACAAAACAGGTGTTCGCATATGGAGCAGTATAGTGTTGTATATAATATATGTAGAAGAAGCCTCTTTGTGAGGTTATATGTGCTTGTTACGCAAATATGTCAAATTTTGTTATGCTAGAAGGAATAAATAAAAGTGTCAAACTTGTGTAATTGTTCCCATTTCCCTGTCAAATACCACATCCTAATGTTTGGTTGCATTGAGGTAGCTCATTAAAGTAGAAAATATTTTACTTTATGCCATGCATAGTAATTAGTGGCAGCGTCAGAATTGAAAAAGAAACATCTTGTTGCTATTAAGAAAACTAGTCATTTGAACCTGCAACCATTACAGAACTCATTAATATTTCATAAAAGCTATTGATGCACAGACTATTGGACAATTTTAATAAAAAGAAATTATAACAAATAAACTGCTTTTACACCTGCTTACCTGTCAGTTTCAGCTGATTGTGTGCCCTAATGCCATATTTCTACCGCTGACGCATCAAGTTTAATATGTGAGCCTCCATAGCTGTGATTACAGTTTTTAAGAGTGCCGAATTTATTAAAGCACATAAAAGTTAATTTGCGTGAGCTTTTAATATGCAGCACCCTTAAAAACTGTAATCACAACTATGGAGACTCATGTGTTAAACTTCACGCGCCAGCGGTAGAAATATGGCATTAGGACATACAATCAGCTGAAACTGACATATAGGCAGGTATGAAAAATCCCGTAAGAACTACCGGCAGCGTGAGCATTTGGGAGCGCGATTTTTCATACTCTAGTTCCAACTCGCCGCACTTGGAGCGCTTCGATCGCTGTTTTGTTGACATAGATTTAACACGTAGTTTCCTTTCTTACTACTAGGTGTTCTGTGCGGTTAATTGTGTACATAACTTGTAGTTGTGCATAAAGCAATGTTATTATATATGCATTACCACGAGTAAAGGTTTTCCACCGAAACCAAATTACAACCGTGTTAATGAACATACATATGCCAGGAAGTAAATCACGGGTTCAGAATTGTGTAAAACGTAAACTGAAAGCTTTGGTAAAGAATAGAACAATACCGCGTATTTTAATGACTATTTGAGTAATGCTATGACAAACTGTCAATACATACCTCAAATAAATGTCACTCTAACCATAGCAGCACACACTATTGCAAATATTCTCAACAATTTTTTCCTAATGAAGACAAATGCACTAAGCGCCACTGCCGCATGGATTACGCACCTCATTCTGAGCTGGTTTCTGAATTTGTATGCCTTCAAATAACTTCAACATTGAAGATTACATTTTAGTTGTATCCGAAGTCCCTTCACCTTAAAATAAAACTGAATTGTTGCAGAGATCAGGTACGTAAACTCTACCTTCTGATGAGGCAGTATCAACAAACAAATATATTCTTGGCAATTAATTGTTCGCCCCACATAGTCGGGAGAACAGTACGCAATTTTTAACCTAATCTCATTAGTATTAATTTGACAAACTTCATTTAGTGAGGCTGGATGTGAAAGGGTTTATTGTAATTTACTATTTGTTTTGTTGGTTAAAATTGTGTGTCTGCTAAAACACTTCACATCGCTATTTGTGTTAATAATTGACAATAATTCACACCCAGGATATGGTAATTGAAGTGATATACATATGTAGTAGGTTATGCATGAAAAAGTGAGGTTGCTTGTAAGGGACTGTGGACGGCCCGAGTGACTTTAAAAAGGCAACGTTATGTTCTTGAACCACTAACTCAGGATAACTTTGTACCTACTCAGGATTTGCTAATGTAAGCATTGCCGGTTATCGTATATAACAGCGAGTGGCCGCAGCTACTTTACTGTCTCATATAATCCACTACTTCATTAGGATAGGCCGAGAAGCAGTTCCTTATAGATTTTTTATTTTAATTATTTCTTCGCGACCACATGTTTAAGTCAGGGCAGTTATGCACATAGGGTTTCTCATCAATTTAGGATGTTGGATATTGTTATTAGTGTCCAGTAAAATGATGTTTTCGGGCTTATGAGCCGTGGTTGACACAAAACACCTAGCGTGTGGTTGAGTCGATGCGTGAACACCTAACGTTTCGCCTGCCATTCCGACGAGCATCATCAGAGCTGCGTTGAACGAAACGTCTGGAAAAACAATTTCCACTAGACCACGACCCACAAACCTGGATATTCTTTCTGTATTTTATGACCCCGGCCGTGAAAGCTTAAGCAATTTGATCTATGGCACATTTATCTCCAATTTTTCTCAGAGCTCAATGACAACTGTTTAGTTCATTTTTTTATGAAAATGAAAAGTCTCACTATCTTTTGCGTACTGTAATAGCTATTGTAATACTGATAAACATTAAAAGTTTAAACAAATAATTGGACACTAAAATAAACCATAATATTTACAGCAAAGAATTACAAATAAACCATTTGGTAGATGTTGCATTCGATATTTCAATGTATTCTAATGTATCTGTCTAAATAGATCAATATACAGGGCTATGCAAAAAGAAAGGACAGATTTCAAACATTTATTTCTTCCAAACTACAAAAGATAGAAACGTGATTCCAACGTTCATGGACACAGAAAGGTTTACAATTGAAATAGCAGGGATAGGAGTTCCAATCATGGCCACATTGGCTCAATTTCTCTTGTGATTTGATCATTCTTGTGATAATGATAACAATAGAAGGTGTTGCCGCCATTTCACTACAGACAAACAACAATAAACAACAATGTTTTAAAGTACTCCATGTGATTTTTATCTATGGGGTTACTAGAAGACTGTGTTTATATCCCTCCTATGCCTGACACTCTTGAAGATCTACGACATCAAATTGTTGAAGCTGTGAATTTGATAATGGGAGACCAGATGATTCGTGCGTGGCAAGAATTGAGCCACCGTTTTGACATTTGTCAAAACACGATGCTCATACTGAATACAAAATATAAAATTGTAAACCTTTCCCTCTCCATGAGCGTTGGAATCATGTTTCTATCTTTTGTAGTTTGGAAGAAATAAATGTTTGAAATCTGTTCTTTCTTTCTGAATAGTCCTGTACTTGTAGTAAGCATAGTAGTAATTCTAAATGTTCTGAACATATCTAACATATCTACCTAACAGGAGAGCAAAAACTCTCCTATTGGGCTGTGCAGTGCTTTTCCATTGGACGTGTGGAAACTTAAGGCATTTCTGTGATAGTCAGGGCCACACTGCAGTATTGATTTGATGGTGATATGATGTGATGTGGTTCAGTTATTATGACGACTTACTATTTTGTCCTGTACCTACTAACAACGTGTATTGTGGTTTAGCATGTTTTCTACTGCACAGGGTATATTTATTTATGATTCCTATGTGTTAACTCAATCAACTCATCAAGTGAAGGCACGATTTCAGAAAGATTTCCAGGTGTAAAAGTTCTAGGCTATACAAACAATTTATGAACTTTACAATATATTTCAGGCCACAGGAAGTGTTCAGACTAAGAAATTTAAAAGACAGCATATGGTTCTTACTAGAGAGACACTAGACAACATCAGCCATTGTCTGGAGAATTCCCACCATAAATCACTTGAGTGTCTCTCTCAGCAGGTAGGCATTTCTTGTGGTTCTGCATGAACATCTACTAAATTGCTGAAGCTAAAACCATATTAAAAAATCTGAAGTGTTGCACTCACATAAATTACTCTACTCTTGTACTAACCATTCTTACAAACTCTTATTCCTATAACATTTTTGTGTTAGTTGAGATAAACATTTACAGAAATTATCTTATTGCTAATTTCCTTATAGATGCAAGGGGAATCTGAGATTACAGTATGCTTTGAGCAACAGTCAAATCTTTTAAAGCTTTGAGAATCTGTTCTCTTTACTTGGATAACAAATAAAAAAATCTGATGTGTTGCACTCACATGACTTTCTCTACTCTTGTACCAACCATTCTTACAAACTCTTATTCCTCTATCTTCTTTGTGTTAAGATAAACATTTGTACAAATTATCTTATTGCTTATTTGCTTGCAGGTGCAAGGGGAATATTAGAATACACTAGGCTTTGAGTGATAGTCCAATCTTTTAAAGCTTTGAGATTCCATTCTCTTTGCACACTTAACATATAAAAAAATGAACGATGTTCCATTTCACAAAAGTTTTAACTTTGCCGAAACTCACACACATAACAAGAAATACCTCCGAAATGGGTCACCCTGCAAGAAAATTTATCCTGACATAAAGTGTTTATTTTAGCAAGATCTACACTTTTTGTACAGTATGATTTGGTCTATCTCTAATGGTTTACCAGTTATGCAAAATTTGTCCAGAGTAAATATGACTACAGGGGCTATAGCCAGAAAATTCAAGATATACATTTCATTTGTCATAAAAATATCTCAAACATATGCCATTTTAATCAAAATCGTTACAGCCATTTTCAAGAAAATCAAAATTGTCCACGTAAAGTAGTTTAGGGTGGGGCTATTTTCTTCAAAATCTTCGTGTCGCATCCTTGAAAGACATTAAACTTAAATACCAACTTTGGTTTTTAACTTACTTTTCGTTTTTAAGTTATGCTGTCCACAGACTGACAGACACACACACATGAACCTGTTTCTAAAAATGCTTTTTTTGGGTTCAGGTGGTCTCAAAACATATATTTCCAGTGAAATATCGACATTGAATTTTTGGGTAGAATACAATACTTCCCCTACTTACCAGTATAGAAAGTAAAAATGAACAATGATGTTGCATTTGATGAAAGTTTTAAGTTTTCCAAAACTCACACAAACAACAAGGAATATCTCCGAAATAATTCACTCTACAAAAAAATTTATTTAGACATAGTTTGTGTGTTTTAGGAAGATCTAATGGGGTGGGCTGAAAGTTGAGATTGGGTAATATTTATATTGAGATAATTCACTGTCCAAAACCGAAAACTAATTAAGAACTATTCATAGGTTGAGAGGGATATTTTTCATCTTCATATGCTTTTTGTTGCATTACTTTGTCAACTTTCAGATAGAGCGAGGGCATTGTTGTTATAGCAACAAGACAGATTTTTGGCGTGTTATTAGTTTATGTCAATGTGAAACGCTGTTAGTGTTGTAAGCAATGGCTGATATAAGCAAACATACGATTGAAGAATATCTCGTTAGTGTGTGGGTTCATGAAAAATAGCGAACTGGCGAAACGTGCTCAGAAATCACAGAAAACTTCTTTCCACGTTCCAATAAAGCATCTCACAGTGAAGCTAATCTCTGAAGGCTGCATAATAAGACTTTCTCAGCAGGCTCTGTGTTGGATGAAAAATGCAGCGGAAGACCTAAAAAATATTTGGATGAAGATCTTATTGATCTTCTGTCTGAATCACTGGAGCATTCGACGAAGAAATCAACAAGGAAACGACCAGCAGAAATACAGATCCCAAGAACATTGAATGAAAAATGAGGTTTGTCGTCCAAACAGGGCCATCATGCTGACTGGTCCAATTATCTTTATCTTTTCATATTTCCATTCCTTATTAGTGCAGCAATAAATAAATAAATAAATAAATAAATAAATAATGTTTTTACGTCACTGTAAAAGTTTATTTTTGCTACAAAAACAATATCTGATCACGACTTTTGGTACACCTGTACTTGTTTTCTATGGTAAGATTTTGTCTATCTCTTACGGTTCACAAGTTATTCAAAAGACATCCAGAGTAAACAGGACTACATAGGCTATAGCAAGAAAATTCAAAATATACGTTGTATTTGTCATAAAAATATGTTAAACATATGTCATTTTAATAAAATTCATTAGAGCCATTTTCCATGCATAGGATAGTTTAGGGTGGAGCAATTTACTTCAAAATCTTCGTGTCGCATCTTTGAAAGACATTAAACTTAAATACCAACTGGTTTCTAACCAACTTTTCGTTTTTGAATTATGCTGTCCACAGACTGACAGACACACCGACAAACAACACACCCAAGTGCGTGTGCAGGACTTTTTTCTAAAAATGCTTTTTTTGCATACAGGTGTCCTCAAAACATTTCTGGTAAAATCATGACATCAAATTTTTGAGTGGAATACAATACTTTCTTTACTTACTAGTAGGGATAGTAATAATTGAAGCACATGCTCTTCAACCAGGTGATCCTGTAATTACGTGCTTATTTTGTCAGTGGACTCTCAATAGTGTACACAGTGACAAAATAGGCCCACATTTAATATTTTTCTACCTTCCTGCATGTATATACACAAAATCTTATATATTTAAACTAGCAATTCTTGTATATATATATATATATATATATTTCGTGCAACTTGGAAACAGCTCTAACAATTTCGGTCAAATTTTGTATTCAGATAGGGTTTTACCTTGTTAGTTCGTCTACGTATATAGGTGTAATTCCCGAAAAAACGCGATTTTACATAAAAAAAAAATTTTTTATTCCCGTTTCTACACAGTAATTCTTGTATATATTCCCAGTATTTCAGAAACGGCTCTAAAGATCTGGTTAAATTTTTGTATACACGCATATTACATTCACAGTGTTTTCTCTACTCACATTTAGGTAACACATTCACATCTGTTTCTCTACTCATTCTTCTATAAACAATTTTCCATAAAAAACGTGATTTTGCACCAAAAAACATTTTTATCTCCAACAGCAACAACAACATTTTTATCTCCACTTTTAAAATAATGTACTGTATGTTTGAAACAGAAATGCTGTTACATTCACAGTTTTCTCCTATTACTTTTACATAACACATTCACATTTCTTTCTCTACTCATTCTTCTACAAATAAGTCATACAATTTTCTGTATGTCTGAAATAGAGATGCTGCATATTACATTCACAGTGGTTTCTCTACTTACTTTTAGGTAACACATTCGCATCGCTTTTTCTACTCACTCTTCTATAAATAATTTTCCATAAAAAACATTGTTTACACCAAAAATCAATTTTACCCCCACTTTTAAAATAAGTCATACCATGTTCTGTATGTTTGAAATAGAAATGCTATTACATTCACACTGTTTTCTCCTCTCACTTTTACGTAACACATTCACATTTCTTTCTCTACTCATTCTTCTACAAATAAGTCATACAGTTTTCTGTATGTTTGAAATAGAAATGCTGCATATTACATTCACAGTGGTTTCTCTACTTACTATTAGGTTTCACAATCACATTTCTTTCTCTACTCACTCTTCTTCAAACAATTCATATCATATGCATTGGATGTTTGTGTGTATATAACTGTTAATCTGGAAAACCGCTTAACCGATCACCTCGAAATTCGGCACGTATATGTATTTTTTCACGGAGAAAGTTTCTATGTTGACAATTTTACTACACAATGTATTACTTTCAAATGATTTTCAACTCGCTTTTCTTTTACATAACACATTCATGTATCCTCTTTTGACCTTCAACATACAAGTCATATAATATTCTATGATTGAAATATAAATGCAACGTATTACATTCACATGATTTGCTTTATGAGACACAATCAGTCTTCTTTCGCTGCTCGCCCATCAACATGCAATTGATACAATTTGCTATATGTTTGAAAAAGAAATACAACGTATTACATTCATACTATTTTCTCTACTCACTTTTGTTTTACGTAACAATTCACCTGTTATTCCCTATCATTTATCAACTTCACACATACAAACGCCTATACATATCTTATGTTGAAGAGTGAGGAAATTCCAAAACAGGTTGACCGAGTGCCATGAAAAGTGACATATCTAATTGTTTTAATGGCGAATGTTTTTGTGCAATCCATTTTACCACCCAATGTATTACGTTCACATCGTTTTCTCTACTACCTTTTCTTTTACCTAACATACTACTCCCTCTTCTACAAACAATCCATACATTTGTCCATACACTTGAAATATAAGTGAAACGTATAACATTCACACAGTTTTTCTACTCATTTTTCTTTTGCTAATCACAATCACATTTCTTTCACTACTCCCGCTTTGACGAACAATTATGAACAATTCATGCAATTTTCTATATGATTGAAATAGAAATGCGTAGTACATTCACATGACTTTATCAACCAGCTTTTTTTCTGTAGTATTTATTATTGTTCAGCAGTGCTTTTGCTTAGTGCCGCTCCTGCATTTTAATAAAAAATAAAGAAATAATTAAAAAAGTAAGGTAATCACAATTGGTGTCAGGAATGCGACGAAAAGCACGATATGGAACAGTTCATGAAACAAATGTTAGCCAAGATGGACATAATGGTAAATGAAATGAATTCCAGAATGCGACAGAGGAAACATATGAAAACCGAATTGGAAAAATGCAAACTACGAAATACTTAGGCATCACTTTCGAGAGAAAGCTAAGTTGGAAAAGCATGTAACAAACATCTCAGAAAAGGTTGAAAAGAAACTGCAAATCCTGAAAAGGTTAGCTGGTGCTAAATGGGGCTGCTCAAGGAGAGTCCTTAACTCAACATACAAAATGTATGTTAAACCAAACCTCTTGTACTGTTCTGGAGCTTTAATAACAGCAGCAAATGCTAACATCAATAAACTTGAACAAATACAAAATCAGGCTCTTTGCCTAATCACTGGAGCAGTTAAATCCACACCTATTGATGCCAGGCTTGCCTTAACACGGACCCCATCAATAACAACAAAAATAGAAGAACAAGCATTGCTCCAACACGAGAAAATGTTACGAACTGCCAAACTCTAAATGGACAGAAGAGAACCTCCCCCTTCAATCCTTAAAACTCATAGTAGTTTCCTAGAAAAGGTAACACAGATTAAATCCAAATTGAACATTCCTAACACCAGAGAAGATCTACTTATAAGAGAAAATCCATTCGAATTATTGCAACCTACCTTCAATTTGGAATTAATAGAGGAAATAAGTAAATCAGACACACCAAAAGAAATACAAAAACTTCTAGCTCTGGAAACAATCAATACTAGGTATCCCACAGAAGAATGGCTGCACATATATACTGATGGATCCTCCACGGAAAACCTTACTGGAGCTAGAGTTACGTGTTCACATTTTTCCTTTTATCATTCTGTTGGCAGAGACACAACAAATTATGATGGAGAAATAGAGGCTATATACATTGCTCTCCGACAATTATTGAACCTTCCCTTAAATTTAACAAGGCAGTAATTCTTTCAGATTCTAAAGCTGCAATTTAGTCAATATGTTCAAATACTACAAAGAAGTCAGCAAAAATTAGAGAATGCTACAAAATGTTAACACAACTCCAAAAAGTTAATAAGACTGTTCATCTCCAATGGATTCCAGCACACTGTGGAGTCATGGGGAATGAAGCTGCAGACTCACTTGCAAAGAAAAGCACAACAATAAAACAAAACTCTAAATTCAATTTCTCATATTCCTCAATAAAACGCTTGATCATTAAAAAATTTTCTCATTCATACCTACAAGAAATAGAAACAAATGCCAAAGATAAAAAATGGATTACACTACTTTCCAACCCAGATATAATCCCCCAGAGACCAAGGAAAACAGCGGTTGCAGCCTTCCGACTATTGACAAATCACGACTGCTTAGCAAGTCATCTCTACAGAATAGGTATGTCAGCCTCACCAATATGTGTCCTGTGTAACGATCCAGCAGAAATGAATGAAGACCACTTGAAGACCTGTGAAACATTAAAATCAGAAGAACCTACAGTTCAGAAGTATTGGAAAGCACGAAAAGCTAATGGCTTCATTGCCAGATGCAAGGCACTAGAAAACAACAACAACAACAACAAAATGTAGATCTTGCTAAAATACACAATTTATGT
The DNA here is from genome assembly GCA_030765045.1 of Tenodera sinensis. Taxonomy (NCBI): domain Eukaryota; kingdom Metazoa; phylum Arthropoda; class Insecta; order Mantodea; family Mantidae; genus Tenodera; species Tenodera sinensis. Next base: position 50,919,487 of record CM060974.1, on the reverse strand, counting down.
CTGAATAAATTTTCTTGTAGGGTGGACCATTTCGGAGATATTCCTTGTTGTGTGTGTGAGTTTTGGAAAACTTAGAACTTTCGTGAAATGGATCATCGTTCATTTTTTTATATGTTAAGTGTGCAAAGACAACAGAATCTCAAAGCTTTAAAAGATTTGACTATCGCACAAAGCGTGCTGTATTCTAACATTCCCCTTGCACCTATGAGGAAATAAGCAATAAGATAAGTTGTACGAATGTTTATCTTAACTAACACGAAGAAGATATAGGAATAAGGGTTTGTGAGAATGGTTAGTACAAGAGTAGAGAAAGTCATGTGAGTGATTTTTTATAGAAAAATATAGCATCACAACAACATAAATTACATGTGTAGGATACTGGGTATGCAGGAGTGAAAGTGTCAACCTAAGTGAACTACTAGTTTGCTGCATCATTGGGCTATACACTGATATATCACCTATACCTTTAGGTTTGCTGGCTTACACCTTGCATTTGTATTTGGGTAAGAAAATAAATATTTTATTTCTTAATGATGCAGTCAATTACATGGATCATATTAGTACCATTATTGTGCAGGAATTTTGTCCAGCAGGATTTCTTTTACATGCCAGTAAATCTGCTGAAATGAGGCTGTCACTTTTAAGCATATCTAAAAACCATCAGCATTGGCCACATTTGGATCAGTAGGCCAGGCCCTAACCAACTTAGCCACCCAGACTGGCATATTTGCACAAGGTTGACAGTGTGTGTTATTCTCATCTGGTATCTGTGAAGTCTGAGCATGATAACTGTGACATCAGTGCATACAGACACTGAAATGAGGAATTGAGCAAATGTAAAGAACACATGCAAGTCATGCATCAAGGTCAATTTGACGCCATTATAATTACTGAACATGGTTAAAGAATATTGAACTGTAATATTTTGATACTTAGACAGTAACTTCAATAGTGTCAACTATTTATTTATTACTAGTATACAAGTGAAACTTCTACAGCCCTTCAATGTAGTACCCAACATTGTCTACAAATCATTGCCAGTGATGTGGAAGCTGCAATATCCCTTTAGCAGCTCCTGCTCTGTTGATGTTTTTGATGGACCATCCTAATGTGTACAGAATGTTGGAACCGTTAAGAATTGAATGTTACAAAGTAGTTTCTTCATCTTTGGGATCAAATGTAATCACAGGGTTTTAAATCCAGTGAACATGGTGGATGGAAAAGTACTTCACACCCCCAGCGATGGTACAGATCAGCTACAAACTGCACCATATGTGCCCACATATCGTCTAAAATGGCGGGAGCTGTCTGCAAAACGTGTTTATTTCCTTTACAATGTTGGTCTCATGTTATTCTCCCAAAAATGACAGAAATATTGCATTAACATTCTGTTGTATGAGACAGCATGTGTTATGATGGTATTATCAAGTTGTATGCAACATAGCTCTCACCTTTGTAGTAGTACAACACACCAATTTTTTGCCTGGAGACACATATGATGCTACTGATTGTATTGGTGCTTAAGTAGAGGTTTGTATGACCCTACCCCATGTTTCATCTAGTACAATACTGCACTTCAGTCAAATCCCAGAGAACCCACATAGACGCAGTTTTTCACATTTTCAGGCAATTCTTTAGTATACAAAACACTGTTAAGTGCAATATTCCTATCTCATGGCTAACTCACATACTGTCTGTCGATTGGTGTGTAGTAGTGCGGAAACAGATTGCACATCCTCTTCACTTACAGTCAGATAACTTGGTCAAGCCATGTGTTTCACATGGCCACACTCCACATTGAAGGTTCTAATTCACCTTGCCACAGTCCTGTATGTCTCCCCACATGCCCCAGTAAAGTCATCATGATGTGCTGTAAAAGCTTGCACACATTGAATTTTCAACTTGGATCACTGTTCCTGCTTTGTAAACTTGGCAAAGCCCAACAGGTTAGAGCAACAGCTAACAGGAGATCAACTTCCTCTCTGCACAGCACATGTGGAACAGTCCATTTATTGGAGGGGAGATTGCACATAGACTTACATAGGGCAGGGACATATGGTGCTACTTAGGACAACTTGGTTTGAACCTGTGACCTTCATGTCTGTAGTGAAGTACCTAACCAGCTGACATCTTGACCAACATGCATGCAGACAGAGGCTGCTTGATTCCAAGGTATCCTGTTTATACAATGTTAGAGTAGGCCTTGATATGAGGCAGTGGTTCATGAAGTGATACTAGTCTGGTATTTTTCTTATATTGTACATGTTTGTGAATCTTTTAAGTGAACTTTTGCAGATCTTGTTAATACTACTGGATTGGAGCTTTAGGGAACATTGAAAAAGAATTTGTAAGTTTTATATATCCTTACTTGGATTATTTTGTCCCTGCATTTGGCTTAAAGATTGGGTTTGCTCACATAACAATGTAGTATTATCTAATGCATAGCAATATCATGAAATATAATATTAACGATCACACAAATTCAATAACAAAATGGATAGCATTACATTTGATGCTAATGTGACACAATTTGTCAAATTTGTATATATTGCAGCTGATTTCTTGTGGAGCCCACAACATCCAGCTACAAAATGCATCAAACCTAGACAAGAATGTAAATTCTATAATAATAATGATAATGATAATGATAGTGATAGTAGTAATAGTAATAATAGTAATATTATAATAATAATAATAATAATAATAATAATAATAATAATAATAATAATAATAATAATAATAATAATAATAATAATAATAATAATAATAATAATAATAATAGTAATAAGAATAACAATAACAATAGGTAATAGATAGCATTACATTTGATGCTAATGTGACACAATTTGTCAAATTTGTATATATTGCAGCTGATTTCTTGTGGAGCCCACATCCAGCTACAAAATGCATCAAACCTAGACAAGAATGTAAATTCTATAATAATAATGATAATGATAGTGATAGTAGTAATAGTAATAATAGTAATAATAGTAATAATAGTAATATAATAATAATAATAATAATAATAATAATAATAATAATAATAATAATAATAATAATAATAATAATAATAATAATAATAATAATAATAATAATAATAATAATAATAATAATAATAATAATAATAGTAATAGTAATAGTAATAACAATAACAATAGGTAATAGTAATTAATAATAATAATAATAATAATAATAATAATAATAATAATAATAATAATAATAATAATAATAATAATAATAATAATAATAATAATAACAATAATAGGTAATAGTAATAGTAAGAATAAGAAGAAGAACAACAACATTAGTAGTAACAATAGTAATAACAGTAACAATAGCAGTAGCAATAAGACTAAGAATAACAACAACAACAACAATAATAGTAATAGTAATAACAATAACAATGGTAGTGGTAATGGTAATAATAATGGTAATGGTAACGGTAATAATAATGATGATGATAATAATGGCTCAAGTTTAGACCAGCTCACTTTCCACTTGCCAGCCAGATTCTAAGTCTGAACTTACTTACTGCGCATGCACCGACAGTAGTTTCACAATCGCCCACTAGATTTCACTGCATTACTAGCAGACGATTTTCACATCTGCCAACATTGCTTTTTACACTACACTAGTTTTCGTTGCCAACACATTAAACATAAATGCACTCACTCGCGTCGTTGCCGCCACAGACATACCGCTATTGCGTATGATGATGATTATTACATTTATATTATGTATTATTTATATATAATACTATATATTATACTTATATTTATTATTATTTTATTATTTAATGTTATTATATTTATTATATATATTTATATATTATATATATTATATTTAATATTATTATATTTTTATTATGTTTACTATTTATCGTTTGTTTTTTGTTTATTTATTTTATTTTATATTATTATGTTTAATGTTATTAGATTTATATTAGATATGTCATCTTTATATTATTTTTATTATTTATCATTTTTTTTTTATTTATTTTATATTATATTATAATATAATGCTAATGGCTTCATTGCCAGATGTAAGGCACTAGAAAACAACATATTATATTATTTTATTGTATTATTATTTAATATTATATATATTATTTATATATATAATATTGTATTTAATAGTATTATATTATTATATTTTTATTAATTATCGTTCTTTTTTATTTATTTATTTTTTAATTTTCGAGTGGAGAAAAAATCCATTATGGAGCCCCATGCGCTGGGATGGCACAAATGGGGGACTGTAGGCTTCGCCCTAGGGCACATCACATTCCCTGCATAGCATTCGAGTCCTCAGCAGGCCCTCGTCGTACAGGAACTGCATGCATGACTCCTCATTAAAGCACAGAGGCACCAAATCTAATATACTAATAAAGCGATCCGTTGCACTAGTTGCTTCTAAGGTCAGCAGCATACTGCCGACTCCCGCAAAAACATTCATACTTACTATTGGCAACAAACTCCTAGGGACATTCTGCTGTTGGCAGCGCTGCATTAACACAGCAACTTCGGCAACTTTTATGACCATTCGTACACACTGCCGAGTGGGACTTTGACCAAGTGCTTGCGTAAGCTTATCTAAACAATATCCATAATAATAATGATAATAATAATAATAATAATAATAATAATAATAATAACAATAACAACAATAACAACAATAACAACAACAATAACAACAATAACAATAATAACAATAATAACAATAATAACAATAATAACAATAATAATAATAATAATAATAATAATAATAATAATAAGAAGAAGAAGAAGAACAACAACAACAACAAGAACAACAACAACAACAACAACAACAATAACAACAATAACAACAATAATAATAATAACAACAATAATAATAATAGACAATATAAAAGTTCGTCAAATCCTGAAAGATCTTCAAAAAATGATCATTTAGGATGAAAAGACAACTTTGAGTATCAGAGAACCCAATACAATTTTTTTTTACCAACAAAGGAAAGCTGTTCAAAGAATATTTAAAAACAGCAATAAAGTACCTCATCATATTAGCATTTAAGCATTTGAAGATTACTTTTGTATCATTTATGGAACTGAAAATAAAAAAATATGCAAATCTTTTACTATCTCAGGTCATGGTACAGGGGAAATAATTCGAACACAGGATATAAATTTACTATAACACTTTTATTTGCACCCTTCTCTTTGAATATTGCATGCGTAACACTTAAATTAACTTTTGTTGCACATGGATCTACTTCCTTTATATTTCTTCTTGTTATTAGTTATTTTAAATCACTTTTAGCATCCACATCTGCACGTGTCACAAAACATGTCTTCTCTCTCTGGACGCTACGATGCTAAGAAAAAATCTAGCGTCTTCTTATATAATGTGTTTGTATTCATATGCGTACACGTCCATTTCCCATGGAGCACTATGAAATCATCCTACACGCTAAATAGTTCCTGTAATGTTAGGGAAGCGATCTCTATCTATCCTCCCTGCACTTTTAATATTAAATATAAATGATTCTTATATTTATACATATTAAATTTGAACATGTTACTTAACATTTATGATGTTATTAAACAAATATTACTTGTAACAATGAGACAATGGTAATGCACTTTCAGTACTCAACAAATCCTTACCAAGATGAAAAATAAACTATATTTACAATAAATATTTACATAAATGCTTTCTTTTCGGGGTCTGACCACATATTCTGTCTCACAACGATAAAAAAAGATTTCTGTTGATACTAGCCCAGGACCTGCTAAAGTTCTTCTAAAAGCAATTAATTAGAAACCTAATTCCCACTTCTTCTGATTCAGATGGATTGCGTGCCTATAATTTTGACCGAAGCTCAAACAGTGCTAACCCACAAAGCTGGGGACAAAATGCTTTAGATAGGTGGTGACTGATAACAATATCATCTGTTTTATGTAGTCATATAAAAAATCTTAGACTGCATGAGCCTGTCTCGGTAGCATGATAGTTAGCATGTCTGCCTCTGCCTCATGTTCAAGAGGTCACGAGTTCAAATGATGCTTGGGGTAAGTTATCTGGTAAAGGTTTTTTCTGAGGCTTTTCCTTATCCTGAGAAGACGAATGTTGGTTAGCTTAAAGCTCCATGGACCTCGGGCTCACTTGAACATCATTTCATCCATCCCATTCACTCACCGTCCGATATGACATTACATTGGAGGGCGTTAACAAAAAACAAACAACTAGACTGCATGATTAGACAGATGATAGAACTCAATCTATACCAAAGAGGATTTTTAATGACTTCTGGTACATTAATATCAATATTGTTGAAGGAATTTTACATCATGCTGCTGAGAATAATCTATCTGCATGTCTCATCTTTCTGGATATCAATAAAGTGTCCAACAGTGTCAGTCATAGTTATCTTTATTCTACCATTGAACATCCTTTGTTGCCACTCCCACTGAAGACATTGTCGAAAAATCTGCTTTTGCAAAATACCATTCAAAGTCAGAGAGGAGGAAAACAAACAGATAGAATTAACATGCAACGTGGAATAATGCAGGATGATCCAGTGTCACTGTTCCTGTTCAATTTAAGCATTAATCACATATTCAACGAGCTCACTGAAAATGCCATTGCTACATCTTACAGTTTCAAACTCTCAGAAGACATGCATCCTTTTACAATACTAGGCTTTGCAGATGACTTAGTAATAATTGGTAAAGATTTAGATTCAATAAATATTTTAGTAACTACAGTCGCTGCATTATGATAAGAAATTGGTTTGTGTATAAATATTGCAAAGTCACAAGCTATCAACATTCAAATGGGCAAATTACTTCAAAGTGGAATTACAAGAATTTGTGGAAACATTTTATCTATTGCAGCTGATGAAGTAATTAAATACATAGTGCAAAATTCAACAGCAATATTACAAAAACTGCAAACAAATCTTGAGACTGGCAAATACACCATTATTACAACCACATAAAACATTGATGGTGATTAATCAATTTATAGGTCCAGAATTAGTTTATCTTCTTCAAACATCATCTTTAGAGAAAATACCAAAATCCTTCCAGAACAAATCTGACAAAGTGGTACACTGCCATCAAGCAAATGTTAGAACTACCCAATGACACTCCAAATAGCATGCTTTTCACTTGCCATAAATTCAAAGGTGTATCTCTTCTTCGTACATCATAAGAATCATTTCTATAACAATTCAGCATAAAGGAAACTCTGGAAGTAATCAATGAAACTCATGTAAACGCTCAAGATTATGACAAAATTAAAAGTTATCTTCAGGAACTCAAAGTAGACAATTCAATGAAATTAAAAAAGACAAGAGAGCTTTGACATCTCAGAGAGAGAATTCATGCAGTGGTGCTCCTATCCCCATAAAGGTAAGGGTATTGCAGTCTTTTCGCAAGTACCCTCAGCGATCTTTCAAGTAGTCAATGGCGCGATATGACCAAATTGAATGCCATGGTACCACATATTTGGTCATTCCTAGGACATTCTTCTAGTACTAGCCATGGCAGACATTGTGATGTGATAGAAATCCTTCCTCATGTACTAGGAAATTGTCCTTGGGGTCAACTACTCTGAATCAAAAGACACGATACTGTAAGAACATTGCTAGCAAAGGCTCTCTGGAAGCTTATGAAGCATTGCATCACTAATAATACCAATAACAGGCAAGTTGACATCATCTGTATCAATAGGAAAAAGAATAATACAGATATTGCACACCCAACAATTGGTTTGAACAGTCAGTTAAACAGCCTGAAGTTGCAGCAGAAAAGAAGAGCATTTATGAAGCAACAATACCATATTTTATTCACAAATATCAAATTAAAAAAAAAAATTGTTTTAAGAGTCTGCTTTTTGGTGTATGGGGAACTATCACAAAACATTTTGTTTTATAGCAAGGGAAATACAAATTAGAAAAACCAATAGAATCACAGCTTGTTACAACAATAATGAAATATTCTGTAGCTATTTTGAGAAACCATCTTTATGCAAAAGACATTGTTAATTACTTTGTCTAAATTGATAGTTTTATAATTATTATGTTTTATATGAATGTTGCTGTTATTTCTTATTATTGTCTTTGTTATATTTGCTATCAATCACATATTTTGCTACGAGGTTAATAATTATTTTTAGCATTCTGTGTCTTTAGACAAACCCTAAATGGGGTCAGATGATTAAATAGAATAATTGAAAAGGTTCAAATTGCCAACAACTATCTCCTGAATCAAAAGAGAATGTAAATCAAATATTTGCCTGACAAAGCAGCTGAGGCTAAAATCACCCCATTAGATTATTGTTTTTCCTTTGTTGATGCACTTCTGTTGCATTCAGTGTGTTTTCAACTTTGAAACTGTTTATATCTAAATAGTTTAATTTGTGGGATGGAAAAATGAGGAAATGACAGAGCCAAAACAGCAGATCGCATTAAGATGCTTTTAAAATGGTTAAACCTTCAAAGAAATAGCTGAAGTATTAAATAACCATGCTTCTATAGTTAAGAGTATTATATTCAGGCATAACCCACAAAGAGAAACAAAGAACAGGTCAATGTTCAATCTTGACTTAGGTGGGAAAACAAAATAGTTATAAATTTAAAGCAAGTAGTTATACAAATACTTATTTAAGTGATTGTACAGGTCCACAACACAGAAGGTGAAGAGTAACAATTATTAGCCATAGTAGCTTTATAAGTGATGACACTTTGGTTTTTGGGAGTTAAACTGTACTGTGCTCTTGTTGATCATGTAATTAATTTTATGGACTACAGTATATTAAAATAACCTTTGAAATTGAAGTAGACATGTTTTTATGCCAAAGAATTGCATGAAATGTTGTAAAATATCCATATTCGTTTCGTAATGCTCATTGTAAACTCTTTTGTGTCCAGGATTATAAAATTGCTTTGCAAATAATACAGGGTGTTTCAAATAAGTAGGATTTTAAGGCATTCTAGTATTTATTACACTTAACTTACAATTATAAATCATACCAAATGAAAGAGCAATTTAAATAGTTTTCTTGGGTACACAGTGCAGCGTACAATCGGAAGAAACTGAACCAGAGAACTTTTGTTTGATAGGAAGATGGTGCCTTTCATTTTCAATGAATCCACTGTAACTGTTGTTTCGTACCTTGATGCAATACAACTATGGCTCTTTTCTCAATTGGGCAAAGCTGAATTGAACTTTTTTTGACAGCAAGATGTGTGCCGCCTCACTGGCAACATTCAGTATGCAGTTGGTTAAATGACATTGCACCCAACTGCTGGAATGGCCCCAAGGGGCTAGATAACAGCTTATTTTGCATGGCCTACATATTCGTCCACTCTTATGCCATGCAACTTTTATCTTTGAGAGTCCATAAAGGAAAATGTGTATGTGCATTGGCTTCCAGCTGGCATACCTGAATTAAGTAATAAGATTCAAGCAGGTGTTGCAACGATCACTCCAGACACTGATCAAAGTTTAGGTAGAACTCGCCTATTGACTGGATGTGTGCTTTATGAATGGTACCCACATTAAACACTTATAGGAAAAATTGTTTCATTTTATGTATGGTTTATAATTATAACTTAAATATACTTGATACTACAAAGCCTTAAAACCCCTACATTAATTTTTAAACAGCCTGTATAATTTAAAGCACATTTTACTACAATAATAGACATTGGATACAGATTAACATAACCATAAGTAAGGAAACTATGGATCCTTAAATGTTAAAAATGTCATACTTGTTATAGTACACCAAATAACTATCATTACTTTGTACTACTGTATGTTGTCTTTGTGAAATGTAATGTAGTTTCAGTTATCTGGAAGCAAACTGATGGTTTTCCTAATGTATTTTTTTTTCCATAGACTTGCTAGTGAAGTTTAAGAAGAGAATTGTTCAAACACACCAACTATAGTAAAATGGATATTAAAGGAGAACCTTGTTTCCTGGACTTCTGTTCAGAAAATGAGAGAGATACCAAAGACCTCATGACGAAAGTTATGACTGAAACTGTTACAAATTGTAGTGATATTAAGCCAGAGCTTGAAGAAGTTTCCACATATTGTTCACAGAATGAAGAGCACCATCTAATGAGATTTAATGAGAACATCAAAGAAAGTGAAATTGAAACCAAGGTAGATATTAAAGAAGAACACTGGCTGTTAGAAAGAGAAGGTTCATGTATTTATGATGATATTAAGGTAAGTTCTACAGAAAAATTGTATATATTTTATTTTTCTGTCTTCCCTTATTTTCTTAAATGTGCAACACTAACATAAATATCAAGCTATGAAACTAAAAGTACATCATTTTATTTTTCTTTCTTTTCTTCATCATTTATTTGAGTGCTGACATAGACATTAGTCTACTTTTGCTCTTCAACACCAATTTAAATTTATAGGTATGCTGATCACTAATTATTCTTGTTGTAATTTACATTTCCTATTTACCAATCTGCTTTTTACCAACAATAACTGATCATTGTGATCTGACTTGTCATTTACAATAAGTAGCCTGCCTCTGTAGTGTGGTGGTAGCATGTGTGCCTCACATCCAAGAGGTTGCGAGTTCGAATCTCACTTAGGGTGAGTTATCCGGATTAGGTTTTTACTGAGGTTCTCCCTTATCCTGAGAAGACGAATGCCAGGTAACTTAAAGCTCTATGGACTTCAGGCTCATTTCAGCGTCATTTCACTTGTTCACCATCCGATATGACATTACGTTGGAGGACAGTAATAAAAAAAATTTAGAAAAGGAGTTTAATTATAATGTAGAATTTTCTCTGAGTCTAATAAAATATTATCTATAGCTGTTGCAGTGTTCATATGAATTTTGGTCAGAAAGTGAACTACATATTACAAGTTGAATGTGTATAGTAGGGAGGTGAGGCTATTTTTTTTTTTTTTTTTTTTATTTTAAAGATTCTTTATTGTTCTACATGTTCCATTACAATATGTAATACTACATGTTGGGTTTGCTTACAAAGTAAACTGATAAATACATCTTAATTTAACATTAATAATTACATAGAGTTATATAGTTCAATTATTTTTTGTCAGATCAATTGCATTGGCATACTGAATATATTCTTTAAAATAACTTTTAGCAATTTCGACTTTAGTTGGTGGCCATTTTCCTCTTCTTTGAATTATTTTCCTTCTGAATGCTCTTCTTTTTTCTTCGAGATTTTTGCATTCATAAATTATATGGTCTGTTGTTTGCTCTCCTCCATTACATGAACAACTTGGGTCATCTGTGATGTGGAACCTATAGTAGTATGCTTTAAGTCTTCCGTGTCCTGTCAGTAGTGTTGTAAGGTTTGCCGTTAGATTTATCCTTAACTTCAGTCTGTCTGCTACAGTAGGAAAGTATTGCTTTGTTTCCTGACCTTTAGTTGTTTCTTGCCATTGACTTTCCCAATGTTTTAGACTTTCTTGTCTTAGCGTTCTTCTAACAAAACTCTTTGGAAGTCTATTATCGCTGCATTCCTCTTCCTTTGTAATTGCTCTCTTTGCTAGTCGGTCTGCAATTTCATTGCCTTGTATCCCTATGTGTGCTTTGACCCACCCAATTTCTATATTCCATTTTTGTTTTTCTAAAATTTTTAACATTGTTCTAATTGCTTCTGTTAGGTAACTGTGAATTTTGTAGTTATGCAATGATTGTAATGTGACTCTACTGTCCGTGTATATCGCTGCAGTTTTGTTATCTTCTTCAGTTAAGTAAATATTTTCAACAGTTTCTAATGCTTTCAACACTGCAAATTGTTCAGCTTGGTTATTGGAGCACTGTTTATCTAACTTATATTGTAGCTGATATTTCAGTTTGTTCTGATGATAAATTGCTACTGCAGAACCAACTCCTTCTTCTGTTTTACTGCCATCTGTATAAATTTCCAGTGCATACGTTTTATTCTGATTTATTCCTTTTATTATTGGTATGTCGGCTGGATGACACCATTTCCTATATTCTACAGGTTTGTCTAATTTATTCTCGGAGTTTTGTTTCAATATTGTATATTCATTGGCGATTTCCTGAAGTTTAATTGTAATAGGTGTAAGTCCCGTTATAATGGATAGTGCTTCAGTAGATGTGGTCCTGAATGCTTTAGCAATTTTGATATTTATTTGTCTTTGCACTCTTGTAAACTTATTTGCATTATATTTCCAGTCAATGGCTTCTATCCATACTGGAGCTGCATAAGATAGTAATGGTAGAATTGCACCGTTGTACATAGTCTTTAAAGCCTGGTGTTTCAGTCCCCAATCTAGTTTTGCTGATTTAGATAAAATGTATATCAATTTATTGGCTTTCTCTGTTACATACTGAATGTGATCATTAAAGGTGAAATTTTTATCAATGATTATTCCCAAATATTTGACGTTTTCTACTTGTTTTATTTGTCTGTTATTGATAAAGATGCTTATATCCCTTTCCACTCTACGTTTGCATGTTATTAGCATTGTTTTCGACTTTTGCTCATTAAAAATAATTTTATTATTCTTAGCCCACGTTTCAATCTTTTTCAGGTCTACATTATTGTAATTTTCGGCTTCCAAGTTGGTTTTACCTCTAGTTATTATTAATAAATCATCCGCAAATGCCACTACCTTTGTATGGCTCGAGTATTCAATATTCAAGAGCGAATTGTATTGTAAATTCCAAAAGCCTGGTCCGCAGCAAGATCCTTGTGGACATCCCTTGCTTACATTTTTTTCAAGTTTTACATTATTAACTGTCAATACTGCACTTCTATGACTGAAATAACTTTTAGCAAGGTAGTATAAGTTACACGGGCAGTTAAATTCCCTCAATGTATACAATATACTCGGCCACCAGGCTGCGTCAAAAGCTCCCTGAACATCCAGGCTGGTTAAAATTACCATCTGACCATCTTCCAGGGTTTTCTTTATGTATTTTTTAACTGTCATTGCAGCATCTACTGTGCTTGTTTGTGGAGTGAAACCAAATTGGTTGTTATTCATTAAGTTTTGTGAATGTGCATGGTACATTATTCTGTCGATTAAAAGTTTTTCTAGTAGTTTCCCTCCTACATTCAGTAAACTGATTGGTCGGAATTTTGTTACTTCTGAACTCTTTTCCTTTCCTGGTTTAACAATAGGTATTAATTTGGCTTTCTTCCATTGCTTAGGAAAGTTTCCTTTTGTTAGACAATTGTTGTAGATGGCTGTCATATATTTTGGAAACACATTAAAGACCTTAAGTAATATTTTACTTGTAATTCCATCTTCTCCAGGAGTTTTACTTGCATCCATTCTACTTAAAATATCTTTTATTTCTCTCTGAGTAAAATCTTTATCATTCTGTGTTGTGATTGGTCTGTTGATTACTTCCCTAATATTTTTGTGATAACAATTGTCATCTTCTTCATTGTCTTCTGGTACAAAATGATTCAGCATATATTCTAATGTGTCTTTTAAATCTGTTGTGACTGAACCGTCCTGTCTCGTAAGAGTTGTTAATGGTGAATTTTTTCTTATTTTGCCAGTAGCTATTCTATATACCGCATTCCATGGATTGTTAGATGGAGTTAGACTGCAATAATTTTTCCAGGAATCTAATTTCTCTTTTCTTATAGTTCTTTCATACTCCCTTTTTTGTTTTATATACAAGGCTTTTCGTTCTTCTCTTAATACACCATCTTGTTTTGTCTTTTGATATCGTTTTCTTAGTGCATTTACTCTTTTCCTCATTATGGTTAGTTCATTTGTCCACCAGGGTATAGATTTTCTTTCGTTTGTTTTCTTTAATGAATTACAATTCTTAAAACAGTTATTACATGCTACAGCTAAATGTTCTTCAAACTGCTTTATTATTTTATCGACATCATCTTCCTTGTTCACCAATTTGCTAAGTTCTTCATCTACACCTTCTAAATTGCTTCTTCTAAACGGTAAATTCTGAACTCCTATTGTTTTTAGTACTTTGCCAAAGTCTCCTAATTTGTTATCATCTACTATATATTTTGGGACGTGGAAGTTATATTCCGTTTTATGATTTGCTCTTTGACTTACTGTGTAACTTATAATTCTATGATCAGAACAACTTTCGTCTTTGCCGCATTCCCAATCTGCAATTCGCGACAACAACTCACTGTTAGTGATAGTGAGATCAATATTACTTCTTCCATTAGTGCTTTCAAATGTTGTATTTTCACTTTCTTCGTTTATAATATATAACTGTTTTGAATTTAAATATTCCTCCATTATTCTTCCTCTGGTATTTGTTGTTACATCATGCCATATTGTTGATCTAGTATTACTATCCATAGCGATTATAAGGCCCGTTCCTTTGATATAAGATGTTATCTTATCTATTTTATACAGATCAGCGTTAATGTCATCCTCAATGTCCAGATACATACTAGCTATGTAGAACCTAGTATTTTGGAAAATCACTTCTACAACTGTGGCATCTCCATCTGATAGCTGAGATATGAGGATAACATCAATGTGTTTGTTGACAATCAATACAGCTGTTCTAATTTTGTTGTTCCCAAAAGTAAAAGTTTTGTAGCTTTTATTGATCCCAGCTACTGTGTTCTTAATAATATATGGCTCTTGAATAAGTACAATATCTGTTTTATTTTGATTTATTACGTGCATTAAATTGTCTGTAGCTATTCTCGAATGCTGTAAGTTTATTTGCATTATCTTAAGATAGACATTACTATTGTGAAATTTATTGTTGTAAATTCGTCTGTCACTTAGTGCTTTAATTGTAGCCATTTTAATATTCTGTATTTTGTCTATTCCTTCTAATAACAGCTTGTAAACATGGGCATTTATTTTTGTCCAGAGAGGAATGATTTTCATCGACTTTAATGATTTTGCTATACACATTGTGATTTATGCAATTACTACATTTATATTCCCTTACTGATGCTTTACATTCTTTCAATTTATGCTTTCCTGCACATAGTGGGCACTTTTCTTCTCCTCGACATTCTGTTGCTTTATGGTTAAATTTATTACACTTAAAACATCTACTGATGTTTACATAGTCTTCCACAGTACATATATTCCAACCTAATTTCAACTTTCTGTTGTTTACTAACAATCTCCATGCTTCAGTCTTGACTTCCGCAACCAAATTTCTGATGTTTCTTCTGTTCCTAATGATAAATTTAGGAACTATTGACTGCTCACTTAGATTAAGCTCTCCGTTTTGTGATATTATTGTTTCAGTTGCATTTTGTGGTGTTATTTCTTCTGGTACATTGTAAATAATTACATATGGCTTTCGAAGTTCAGGAACCTTTACTTCTACCTGTTGGCTACACTGTTCTTGAATCTTTTCTCCTATAATATTTATTTCACTCTTTGATTCAGATTCCACAATCAATCTTCCATCCCTTAGAGCCTTTAGTGAGCTTATTCCCACCTTCAGTTGTGTTGGATTAACCTTATTTTTCAATATTACCTTCTTAGCTTCCGCTGATTCATTCATTTTGGATTTTAGAATAAGTTTGTATCTCTTTTCGATGTTTTCATGAGGAATTTTCCGACTAGCATCAGCGTAACTTGGCTTCCGATCAAAAGATGGCGCAGCTTTCTCCCTTTCCATTTTTCTATATGATAAGGCCATTTCACTTTCTTCTTGCTTCTTAACCGCAGCTTGAAGTTCCTTAATCAGTTTTTCTTTAGTTTCTACATCCTTTTTTAAAGTATTAATTGCTTTCCTTAAATCACTTACCGATTTAATTATTTTCTTCTTGAAATCGTTTCTGATGTTGCCACTTTTTTCAGCAACCTCAAGTAAATCAATTAAAGCACTTTCAGTCTTCTTATCAATGTCCTCCATGGTTTTAATATTATGTCTTTATTTCTTATGTAACCTTTCGGATCTTAAAAGTATTAAGTTATATATCCGAAGTGAAATAGTTAAAATACAGTAAAACTTGCCGTGTTTAACCAACACACGATAGTAACAGTCACAGTCAATATTTAAATGGTACAAAACCACAATTGCACAAAAGCAGTCAAACTGCTAACACTTTCACTAACAAAGTATACTTATTACTTCATTATTATAACGTTATATATAAAATCAGAGAGAAAATACACTATTTTAAGCTCAAATATTCAGAGTATAATTCCGAGGTGAGGCTAGTCTTCATTTTACAACCAGTAAGTGTGTTTACCTTAAAATGTCCACAAATTAGTATTTTAACATTTTGAACATAAATGGATGAGATGGTTCTATCTGATTTATTTATAAATCCTTGAAAGCTTCCTGTCAGAGCTCTATGTTATTAAAATTATACAATATGTTACCTACCAAATTCTTTTTAGTGTGACTCATTTTAAACTTCAAGCCATCCCTTGTTCATTTTACTCTTAAAGTATAATAGACTTGTAAACCCAAGACATTTTAATTTTAAGTACATCTTTGTTTTACCGCCACCTTATGCCATATACAATTAGTGTACACCTGACTCATTTATTACATACTTTTGTCTCCCTACCTCCCATCTAAAGTGTATGAGAGCCTTTAGAGGGACAAAGGTATATTTACAAAACTTAAAGGAGTGTCACTCTAAGTTCAAAGGAGTTGTAAGCAAAACCATGTGTCAAGGGACTGGCTGTTGTTCAAACTGAAACTTTTCATGCTTAGCTTGTTGTCTTCCTCTACATAAAACAGTTCAGTTCAAATGTAACATTCTATAGTTACCCTTATGCAGATAAATTAAAAACTTCTATTTTTGTAACAGCTCAATCTATGAAAAACACTGAGATCATTCAAATTCACTTACAAATAACTGAACCATTATATCATAGGGTTTATGGTGCTATGCCCAGGTAATGTAGTTCGTTACCAGACACGCCTTTAATGTTCTTTTTGCTACATGTACAAGTATATGAAAATATTACTTTTAACCCTTTTGCTGCCAGGCTAAATGCTATGCTACTGCTTAAACTGCCGGCCCTAAATATGGAGAAATGTAAGGTATTGCACAAAGCTTTTCATTTGTTGAGTTGAGATTTTTTGCAGTCACTTCTGAAATGTTGTTTTACATTTACACACACTTTTGAGAACATTATTGTAGTACATATATTTTCAAAAGTGTAACGATCCAGCAGAAATGAATGAAGACCACTTGAAGACCTGTGAGGCATTAAGATCAGAAGAAACTACAGTTCAAAAGTATTGGAAAGCACGAATGCTAATGGCTTCATTGCCAGATGCAAGGCACTAGAAAACAACATATATTTTCAAAAAAAAAAATTTGAAATGTTAAATTTTTATTTTTAAATTTTAATTTTTCAATTTCAGTTTATTTTTGACACCATAATTATTATGACATACCAATTTTGCTTTTTCGTGTCACTTAATCATTATATTATTTATAAAATTATAAATTTTGAAACTTCTATGTTTAAAATGGTTGAAATGAGCATGGTTAACTATATGAACTGCAATTTACTGTTTTTTCTTGGTGAATGTCATTGAACACTAATGTTCCAAAAAGCTTCACGTTTATGGTTAATTACAGCTTGCTGGTTTGTATCTGGTTCATCTTCATCCTGATTTGTGGCATTTCCTGCCGGAGACTGTTGAACACACATGATTGTTTATTTTGTTTATGTCACTGTCATCATCACTAAGAGAAATATCACTAAAGCTGTCACTTTCCAGCAATGTTGCTGCAATCTCGTCTTCTTTCAAAGATTTCTTATTCCAGTATGACATTCTTTAATGGTCATTAACCAAACGCCATGAGAGATCACTGTATATAGAATAAATAGTTAAGCTCTGCACGTAACAACAAACAACACACTTTTACCACTATCTTCTTTTAGAAATATATATAGTGTGCTAAAATGCCTGATGCGTGACAACCTCAGAAGAAAGAAAAATTAATCATACAGGAACTGCAGAGACTAACAGACAAACAATGATACCAACACACAGTTTACATATCCTAGATTAGATGCAGGTGAACACATGCACCATCTGTTGCATAATTTGTAAATTATTTGAACGCAAAAACCAACCTCGGCGGATCGGATTGGATTGGATCATGGCATTATTCTAAGGCAATTGGCATTGGATTTCATTGGATCTTGGCAGCCAAAAGTTTAAGAAAGCCATTGCTGAGAATCCTCCATGACTGTGAAGAAACATATATCAGGAAAGTAGATAGAAGACAAGTGTATTACCTTAAATGCATTCAACTAATTCTTTCTAGATAAAACAGACACACTTGAAACACTAAGAATAGATAACTTTATCTTGGGTTAAGGATTTAGGTTTATCTTTTATGATTTGTCCAATAGTGCTTCGTATAGTCCAAGTTATCCCAAATCCAATGTAATCTCACCCACCAACACTACTCTACATAAAGTATATGGAAGTTCATTGTTGCAGCAGAGTGATATAGTTTCATCTACCACACAACTGAGTTGAATTTCTCATCTAAAAGCATTGAATTTTCTGGCCAAGTACAGCATTCAGAATAACTACATTTAATTCAAAGATTAAAGTAGCCAACTAATAGTAAAAGCAATTAATGTAATACTTATTTTTAGCTATTTATGAATAAAATCTTTGGAATCCACAGTATAAAAAGGCTTAAATGTTTTAATAAATGAATGTTATGTATCTTGAGTGAATGAATTTTAAGTGAAGTAATTTCTTCTCTGTAGATTATACAAAAGGTGTTAATTTTGTTTGTGCTCCTCTTATTGAAGATAAGTGTCAGGGCTCAAGCAGATCATGTTTTATAAGTGAATTATTATATTACAGGATGAAACACATGACTTCTTTTCTACAAAAACCCCAAGGTAAGTCATCTGTTTAATCCTTTGTATAACAGACTACCTATTTCTGTTAAATTTTCTCTATAATCCGTGTTAGTTTTATGTATAGAAATGTTTCTCATACTCTATGATCACTGTAGCATTGCTAGATTAAGTTCTACAAGAAACTACTATAGACACATTGTCAAATTCCCTGTTAGTGTTAGATATGGAACTGTTCACTGAATATGAATATAACAGTTACTTGATCAGCTATCACCAGAGATAACGTTATGTTCCCTGTTAGAGTTAGATATGGAACTGTTCATTGAATGTAATGAGTATAACACCGTTTATAAGTAACTATCACCAGACACATTGTCATATTCCCTGTTAGTGTTAGATATTGGACTCATCACTGAACATAATCAATATAACACAAGCTATTTGATCAAGTTGCTATCACCAGACACATTGTCATATTCCCTGTTAATGGCGGCGCCGTGGCCGAGCGGTTAGCACACTCGCCTACCACCTAGGTGACCCGGGTTCGATCACAGGGAACCGCATGTGGTATTCGTGGTGGACGAAGCGGCGTCAGGGCAGGTTTTCTCCGGATGCTCCGGTTTCCCCTGCCATCTCATTCAACCGGTGCTCCATCTTCATACCATGTGTCATCAGTGTCACCGCCTGTGGTGCTGTAGTAGTAAAAGCGGGCGTTAAACACTACAACAACTTCCCTGTTTCTGTTAGATATGGAACTGAGAGAGCGTAGGCTTTCTCGGCCAGAGTCAATATAAGTTATTTCCGGGCTGTTATGCCATGGTCTACTGGAGTTAGAGTACCCAGATGTTTTGTTCACAGCTGCAGCAGACATCTTCAATGGCACGGTTGTAGTCTCCTCGGAGAAGTTAGCATGGCGTCTGAGGTGTAGTTGAAGTTTCAAGTTTATTTTATTCAGAAGTGTTGGCCTGGCGCCGGTACAATGGGCCCGGCTTACAGGCTAAAATTTACATATATATAGTTGGCTTTGTACATTTTTTACAGTTTTTTCATGGTATATCCAAAACCCACATGGTGACCATCATTAGGTCACCGAGAATAGTTTATTTTTTGTCTTTTTTTTTTGAGTTCCATTCCTTTGTTTTATATACACATATGTACATATTTACAATATTTACAGAACACGCATGCCTTCACCCATGCACACACTCATACACACGTACACACACACACACATTCATCTTCACTGGGCACACCAGAAATATGCGTCCCAGCTCGCACACTGCACTATTTTCACTATTCACAATATGTACAATGTCCCACGGTGGCAGCTCCTGAATATTTTCTGAGGCGAGGGTCTCTGCCAGAACATGTATGGGTCCTGGGAACGAGGTTGCGTGGATGCGCATTAGTTGGCGAGCTGAGCCGCTTCTAGAACATTTTTATCCTAGTATGTTTGCGGTGCTTCGGCTCACCTTTGCTGATGTTGGCAATCATGTCCTGATGTGTAGACTGTCTGAGCTGCTGTATTTATCCCTTGAGTGGCCTCCACTGATTGGTCTAGATGGTGGATGGTAGGAGGGAGGGGGCGGGCTTCACCCAAGGTGTTGTTTCCTCCTGGGTGGTTCACTTCAATTTCTCCTGTTTTGTGCCATTTCTTGCCTTCAATGACAGGATATCAGTTGCTCTTATGTTTCAAAACAGCTTCTTTCTATTGAAATGGTGGGGATGTTTATATATCGCAATAGCTTCACGTTGTAGCCGGGTATGGTAGTGTGTTATGGATGATAGAATGCTCGTGTCCTATCATCCATAACACATGAAATGGCACAAAACAGGAGAAATTTAAGTGAACCAATCAGGAGGAAACAACACCCTGGATGAAGCCCATTCCCACCCTACTACTGTCCTCCATCCGGACCAATCAGCAGAGGTCACTCGAGGGATAAATACAGCAGCTCAGACAGTCCACACCTCAGACACTACACTAACTTCAGCGGGGAAACTACGACTGCGTCACTGAAGATGTCTGCTGCTGTGGACGAAATGCCTGGGTACTCTAACTTAAGCAGACCGCGGCTTAACAGCCCAGAAATAACTCCTAGTTAGATATGGAATTGTTCACTGAATGTAATGAGTATAACACAGTTATGTGATCAAGTTGTACAAGTGACTATCACCAGATACATTATTGTGTTCCCTGTTAGTGTTAGAACTGTACACTGAACATTATCAGTGTAATATAATTCTTGGTCCCCTTGATCAGAAACTGGCTCCTTATTCACTGTTAGGGATAACTAAGGGCAGATTACCTTGCAGTGAAAGTTATCGTTTATTTCTGAAATTATCATGTATGGCACCTGATTTATGATTAGGATACCACATTTTACTATATTTGCACATTTAATGTATACTTCCCATTTTCTGATAACGTCCTGCACATTCCTTTTCATTCTGAATTTAGTTTATAAAAGTTTGATCGGTAGAATCAGAACTGAAAAATTCAATACCACAGCTGGGATTTGAACCACAGATCTTCCGCTTACAGTGCAGCTCCTCTTACAACTAAGCCACCATGACAACTTGCCAGAATGGCATTGAATTCCCCAACCAGTTCGTATTTCTCCCAGTAGACCATAAAGGGAGTCTCACATCAGAGATAAATACCCCAAGTTGCCCAACTGATACACCAACAAAATCATACCATACAAAAATGTAGATTTTCTGAATCAGATTTACATCATCTTTGTGTAATATCTTCTGGTGTTTGTGTGTAGCTGCTTGTTCTTTCAAGTTAGTCTCCCTTTACATTGTGCTAAATATTTTCAGATGTATATGTACATGTATATATGGGTGAGAGAAGTACATAGAAAATATAACTGGAATTGGTTAAATTTACATGAGAAATATTTTAATGAAGGTGGCTTTCATGTAACTGTTTTCTTAAGGGGCACCAGTTTTACAATGTGGCAGTTACATCACCCGACTTAAACCCCCATTTTGCAAGGGGGACCACACCTATCGTTGGTCAACGGGCCCATCGGACCTAGCCAGGAGGACTAAATAGGTGGTATTTAGATCCACCGACCTTCCCCTCATGTGCCTCTGAAGGACGCTGTTGTGCTGTGATAGGCCAGCACATATGTAAATGACATTTCCTCCATTTTAGATGAAACAGTTATACCGCTGTGATTCGGTCCCCAGAGCCTCATCTGTTAAAAGCAGGGTGCACCACGGGCAGGATGAGGATGGGAATTGGGTAGGAGAGGCTATAGGAGGCGCATCACTACCCCTTACTATTTTAATGAAGATCCTACTTAAACTTTATAACACGTGTTGGAGAATGACTGTACCTTCCGACTGGAAAAAAGCCATTATCATCCCGGTTTTAAAGAAAAACAAACCTTCAAACAATATTAATAGTTTCAGACCAATATCTTTGACCAGTGTTATTGCAAAAGTGATGGAAAGAATGGTGGCATCTAGACTTAACTGGTTTCTAGAATATTACAACTTAATTAATAGTTCACAGACCAGCTTCAGACAGAATCATAGTACAAGTGAAAATGTACTCCTACTAAGCCAAGACATCAAGGAAGCTTTCAATAGAAAGGAGGATACCTTAGCAGTATTCATTGATTTTAAATCAGCGTATGACTCAGTCTGGAGAAACAAATTAATTGAGAAGTTGCAATCAATAGGTGTGAAAAGTAACATGCTTAAGTGGATAACTCAGTTTATTTCACAAAGATTTTGTGCCACAAAATATAATACATACATTTCCAAATATAAACAAACACACCGAGGACTTCCACCAGGTGCTGTTCTGACCACAACACTCTTTAACATATATATAAATGACCTTCCATCAATAATAAAAACTTTAGAAACCAAAATTGGTTTATTTGCTGACGATGTAGTCATTTAGACTTCAGGCTCTCCAAAAAAACCTGAATTAAAGATAGAATAGAAACAGCCCTAAACAAAGTACATGAATGGAGCTCCAAAAACCTCATGACTATCAATGTGGAAAAAACAAATTATGAATTATTTACACTAAAATATAAACCAGTTAATATTAACATAAATTATAATGGTAAACCACTCAAAGCAGTTGATGATGCCAAATACTTAGGCATCACTTTCGACAGAAAGCTAAGTTGGAAAAAACATATGACAAACATCTCAGAAAAGGTTGAAAAGAAACTTCAAATCCTGAAAAGGTTAGCTGGTGCTAAATGGGGCTGCTCAAGGAGAGTCCTTAACACAACATACAAAATGTACGTTAAACCAAACCTCTTGTACTGTTCTGAAGCTTTAATAACAGCAGCAAATGCTAACATCAATAAACTTGAACAAATACAAAATCAGGCTCTTCGCCTAATCACTGGAGCAGTTAAATCCACACCTATTGATGCCATGCTTGCCTTAACACGGACCCCATCAATAACAACAAAAATAGAAGAACAAGCATTGCTCCAACATGAGAAAATGTTACGACTGCCAAACTCTAAATGGACAAAAGAGAACTTCCCCCCTTCAGTTCTTAAAATGCATAGTAGTTTCCTAGAAAAGGTAACACAGATTAAATCCAAATTGAACATTCCTAACACCAGAGAAAATCTACTTATAAGAGAAAATCCATTGGAATTATTACAACCTACCTTCAATTTGGAATTAATAGAGGAAATAAGTAAATCAGACACACCAAAAGAAATACAAAAACTTCTAGCTCTAGAAACAATCAATACTAGTTATCCCACAGAAGAATGGCTGCACATATATACTGATGGATCCTCCAAGGAAAACCTTACTGGAGCTGGAGTTACGTGTTCACATTTTTCCTTTTATCATTCTGTTGGCGGATACACAACAAATTATGATGGAGAAATAGAGGCTATACACATTGCTCTCCGACAATTATTAAACCTTCCCTTAAATTTAACAAGGCAGTAATTCTTTCAGATTCTAAAGCTGCAATTCAGGGAATATGTTCAAATACTACAAAGAAGTTAACAAAGTTAGAGAATGCTACAAAATGTTAACACAACTCCAAAAAGTTAATAAGACTGTTCATCTCCAATGGATTCCAGCACACTGTGGAGTCATGGGGAACGAAGCTGCAGACTCACTTGCAAAGAAAGGCACAACAATAAAACAAAAGTCTAAATTCAATTTCTCATATTCCTCAATAAAACGCTTGATCATTAAAAAATTTTCTCATTCATACCTACAAGAAATAGAAACAAATGCCAAAGATAAAAAATGGATTACACTACTTTCCAATCCAAATATAATCCCCCAGAGACCAAGGAAAACAGCGGTTGCAGCCTTCCGACTATTGACAAATCACGACTTTTTAGCAAGTCATCTGTACAGAATAGGTATCTCAGCCTCACCAATATGTGTCCTGTGTAACGATCCAGCAGAAATGAAGACCACTTGAAGACCTGTGAAGCATTAAGATCAGAAGAAACTACGGTTCAAAAGTATTGGAAAGCACGAATGCTAATGGCTTCATTACCAGATGCAAGGCACTAAAAAACAACATTAACATATTTTAATGAAGTATAATTACTTTGCAATATGTAATTTATAGGGAAATCAGAGTGTTTTCATACAAATTTCTTAATCTCTTAATATACATCTGTTCATCAGGTTGTCAGTCTGGGTGGCTAAGTTGATTAGATGCTGGCCCGTTGATCCCAAAGTCGCATGTTCAAATCTGGCCCAGACTGACGGTTTTTAAGTATGCTTAAAAATGATGCTCCATGTCAGATTTACTGGTATGTAAAAGAACTCTTGTGTGACAAAGTTCCAGCATACTGGCAACAATGATGTGATCCTAGCAATTGACAGTGTCGTTAAACAACAAAATAATAATAGATCATGTTCCATCAAGGACCTACGTCGGTAGTTAGGGGTTTCATGCACCAGGGTCTTCAGCTACCCACTGCCACTTCACCCCCTGCATCATTATTAAATGTGCCTGGAGTAGCTGCTTTGGTTGTTACTACTCATCATCCTCTTCATCTTCTAGGATTATTATGATTATTAGTTTATAAGGTTGTAGGTTTATTAACTCCTATCTCACCAGCAGGAGTCTTTTCTATCTTGTTAGTCCTTCCCCTTGGTTTGAACAACCCAAACCTGCTACCATCATGGGTTATTTGGCATTCATAGTTCTTTAAACACCACTGGCATACAACACCTGCTTTGACACAGAGCAACTTGTCAGCAAGTGCCTCTCCATTGTATTCCGCCACACCTGCACTGGCAAGAACATCTTCGGCCATTGCAGATGCCAGCTCCCAAGCTGTTCATCAGTGCTAGCAGTCCTGTTGACAGATATCGTTGCCAACTTAAACATAGGGCAAGTAGTCACACTACTCAAGTCCTGGCCTCAGTGAGCTGCAGGGGATCTTCTGACCTCCATACATTTGAAGAGTCACAAGAGCTTGGGACTCACTATCATTGGTCCAAGGCTGGCCAAAGTAAAAGAAAATTAAGATGGTCCATTAATTTCATACCATGAGAATAATACACCAGTTTAATGTACATGGGTTCCCGGCACATGCTGCAGACATCAGCATTTAGTTTCCTAGTGATTGTATTAAATCATCCGTCCACAAGAAATCCATTTGAAGCTTAATCATGGTTTTCACTTTTGTGATGTTTGGACATTTAGACATGACTCTGCAGTTGATCGGCAAGCACTTGGTGGTGTTACTGCGCTGGTGGCATATATTATCTATGTGACGTGCATACCACTTAACACACTACTGCAAGCTGTAGCAGTATGTGTGCAGCTATAGGGTCTCAATTTCTCTATTTGCAATGTCTATCTGCCACCGATTAGTATGGTACAAAAGGACAATCTTCGGGTTCTTTTGGTACAGATACTGACATTAATTAAAAAACTGAAGCTGTTGACAGGGGAACAATATAGTATTTAGATCTTGGCAAAGTCCTACTGCTCAGCCACTGCATCCCCCACCCCTGACCACCACAGTCATCATGAGTGGGATGCAATATTAGAGGTTGGGACAAGGTGAGCTCTTTGGTCCTCCTGGTCGATTATGTGGTCTTCACAACCCGGGGCCACTACCTCTTAATGAAGTAACTCCTCAGTTGGTCCGTCAGGGGCCTAACGAGGCTGAGTGCACCCGGACCAGAACTCCCAGTGGGAAAAAATGCTGTATCGGTACTGGTGATTGAACCCAAGTCGCCCACACCAGAGGCAGGTGCGCTACCACTGCACTACAGGGGCAGTCAGATCTTTGGTTAGTTGTTAATATTCAAAACAAAGGCCAAAGTTTCCTGAATCATTCATTCACATCTTCAGTGTTACTTTGTTTATTATGGTCACCATAATTACGGACACTAGCTGACATTTTTGCCTATTGTATTACCAAGTACTGAAAGCAAAACAAATTTGCTGACAATAAAGAGGTGGTGTTTAAAAATTCATTATGTGGTTTACGTGAAATATCTTTTCACAAACCATCAAAGCTGTAGGTCAATTTAATTGTTTTAATAATTTAACCAATGTATTTATTTTGTGATTAAATGACCAAAACTGATCTGCCACAGCTGATTTATCAATCTATTTATTCAGGCTTAGTCAGAATAACACCATATAATTTTAAGATGTGATTAAGGGGTTCTATTTGAGTATTTTCTTCTAGTGAATGTATGTCTATAAGCATGTTCTTATCAAGCTAGAGGACATTAAAGTTTTTCAAATGCCCTGTCAGGTTAGAAGAAATTCTGTCACACAGATTCTTGTTCCCTCTTCAACATTGGAATATCACTTATGTTTTGTTTTCTTTGCATTTTGGAATATTGCTTGTATTCTGTTTTTAACATTAACCTAAAATCTGCATTTTGTTACTTAAAGGGATTCCATTGCATAATTGTACAGCACTTTGGGACCTTGTGGTTTCGGTTATCAATATCAGCTATCAACATATGAAGGGTACACAGGAAAAGGGGGAATGCCGTATTTTCAACAAATGGAAATAATTCATCTTCCTTTCAAAGAAGTTTGAAAACAGTGTTGTTATAATCAATTTAATTTAAAAGGTGAGTCAATTAATAACACTAAACAACACTTACATTATTATTTTCTGGAATGTATTTCGGAGGTTAACTTTCCTTCATTATTGTCCGGAAAATTATGTTGTAAGTGTTGTTTAGTGTTATTAATTGACTCACCTTTTAAATTAAATCAGTAATTAAAAATTTGAGCCCTCAATATTCCCACCATGTTTGCGAATTTAGAGCAGCTTCATGTACTTGCACTTACCTTCATAACATTTATCTAGAAGAACAAACTCACTATGTTTCTGGGAACTGTAGAGTTGATTTTGGAGCATTTACATCAGTTTTTTCAACTGTTCCTATTCATTGGTTAATTAACTTTGATTACATGGAAAGCAAGGGGCTTATTTCTCACACTCCTAAAATGATGCACCCAGTTTTTGGCCTTTCAGCTGCAAATTTCTGATTAATTAGTGCCATGTTTCTATTGCACTCTTAAGTAAGGAAATACTATTTTTGAAGAGTCTAGGCATTTGACATGATGTACAACAAAGAGGAGCAATCTGAAAACAGTCCTGTTCTTGTTCTCTCCACATATTGAATCACAGAAGATTGCCAATTGTTTTATCTATTTGGTAAGTTCAGAAAATATAAAATTGTATAACACACTTCATCTGCTGCTTTATGTGCCTCTGTCTTTGGGTATGTATAAAACCCCAAGTGTGCACTAGACAAAACATGTATAATGAAGGAGAACAGTAAAAGATTGCCCTTGCTTTCCTATCAACATCTGCTTAGAAGTGAGTCCCCAAATCATTTACCTCTATAAAGCTGTTCAGCTTTCTCAAGATGCACTTGATTTTGAATGCCTAAGTGATACTGAGCTTCACATTCCTTACACTTTGCACAATCTTTGTTCAGTGATTCTATTGTGATATTTTAATTTTAACCTCAGATGCATAAGTGTCGCATGTACTGCACATATCAGAGTCGATCTGGGTGGCTCAGTTGGTTAGACGCTGGCTAACTAATCCCAAGGTCGCGGTTTGAAACCCGGCCCAGGTCGATGGTTTTTAAGTATGCTTAAAAACGACAGCTCCATGTCAGTAGATTTACTGACATGTAAAAGAACTCCTGCGGGACAAAATTCCGGCACACCGGCGACGCTGATGTGATCCTGGCAATTGACAGTGTCGTTAAACAACAAAATAATTTAATTTTTGCACATATCAGTGCATGGATATTCCAAACTGATACTACTACACACCAAGCTGACATTCTCCTTTATTTTGTTGTTCTGTGGTGACATTCCCCTCTCATCAATCATACATGATTTCTGAAACATGTTGCATTTCAGTGATATTTCACATTATTTGTTCAGACTTTATCTTCAATGATGCTACCACTCAAAAAGTTTTGTTGTTTAACAACGCTGTCAATTGTCAGGATCACATCAGATTGCCCATAAAGTATGTCTTGGTAGTATTACTTCATTTTTTGTTTCAGTTGATGACATTCCCCCTTTTTCCCATGTACCTTTCATATACTAAAGTGCTCCATTTACTCGGACTTCCATATTTACAGCCTAGCATAAAAATGTTGTACTTCACGTACACAGAAATAGCATATATGCAGTACAACTAGGGTGCTATATGAGGAAATGCAAAACAGGCACAAGAGTCTTATGCTGAGCTATACCCAGAGACAGGTGCCTTATCACAGCACCTTTACTGATGTACATCAACTATGAGAAACAGAAACTTTCCAAAAACAAGCGGATCTTTGAGAGTTAAAAGAATAGATAAGATCTGTGGCTCAAGAAGAGGAGGTTCTTAACTTGGTCCATAATTCTCCATCTACAAGAACAATA
Organism: Tenodera sinensis; assembly: GCA_030765045.1. Taxonomy (NCBI): domain Eukaryota; kingdom Metazoa; phylum Arthropoda; class Insecta; order Mantodea; family Mantidae; genus Tenodera; species Tenodera sinensis. Next base: position 50,890,786 of record CM060974.1, on the reverse strand, counting down.
GCGCATGCCTTCGGTTACTAGAATTCTGTATGAACAGCAATAAAATTATATTTGTATCAACTTACCCACAACTTAAGAACTGTGGTCACCTGACTTTGTACCTTGACTATAGTTTATCCAGTGGTTTCTTCCTAAGTGCATTGAGCAACCACGATTTCCTACAACCATATTGTGGGCGGACAAGGTTTTTACACAAGAGGGCATGTTTAACACACATAACAATCACATTTGGGCACGGAAAAGCCCTAAAGCTACTAGAGTTGCAAATTAGAAACACAGTTGGCAGTGAACATTTGGGTTAATATTGTGAACAACACACTCATATGGTCCTACTTACTAAGGGCTGCATTTATCTGCAGTTATCACAACATGCTTTACCAGAACTTCTGGAAGATGTTCCTTTAGGAATATTCCAGTTAATGTGGTTCCAAGGTGATGGGGCACCTGCACATTATTCTGGTAATATAAGGGATTCCCTAGGTGTAATATATCCTCATCACTTCATCGGTAGAGCAGTACTAATATCATGGCCAGCATGTTCACCAGATCTAACCTTTTGGGATTTTTTCCCTTGGGGACATACTCAGTCTCTTGTGTATGACATGCTGGTTAATAGTGAAGAGGAACTAATGGCCAGGAGCTTTGCAGCATTTGATGCTATTCGTTTTAAGCCAGTTATTGTTTAATGAACTTATGTAGCAGTTATTACTAGAACACTATCAAATATGCTCTGAAGTCCAAGGTGAACATTTTGAACATCTTTTATCAACACATATACACTTGTTCGATTGTTTTTTGTTCTTATTTTGACTGTTTGAAGCCTTTTAATGGTGTAGAACATTTTATCAACAATGGTGGAATCTGCATATGTTATTGACAATAACATGTATTGTACAGGTGGGCCAAAGGTCACAATCGGATATTTTCTAAGTTTGTATAGCAATAATAAACTTTTACAACTGATGTAAAAACGTGATTTATTTATGGATTGCTGCACTAATAATGAATGGAAATATAAAAAGGTAAACATAAAGATGCACATAATTTTTCCAACACTTAAAATTTCACAAGTGATGTAAAAACATTACTTATTGATTGCTGCACTACTAAAGAATGGAAATATTAAAAGATAAACATAATTGGACTGGTCAGCATCATTATTAAGCATCTAATATTCAGTGTGTTCACCATCATTTTCAGTGCATAGTTGAATGTGGTGCCTTGTCTGTCTGCCTGTTGGCCTGAGCATTTCAGGAGTGATTGTTCTGAAGATGCGGACGATCTTTCTCTTCAGTTGTTCAACAAAAGCCATCCGAATCTTTCCAAGATTTTCTTTTCAGTAGAACCATAGCCAGTTGTCACACATTGTCATGTCAGGGCTTCTTGGAGGCCAAATGAGAGGTCCACCATGTTCAATTGATATAGGAAAGCTGGTACTTAACAGAGACAACACTTCAAGGTATGCTTCACCAGTCACAGAGGTTTCAAAGAAATATGGTCCAATAATAATTTCACTGGTAACGCCGGCCCACATTATGACTTGAGAGGGATGATGTTGAATTAGCCAAAGAAGTGAGGGTTATGTTTGGTCTACACATAAACATTTTGCGAAGGAGTGCTGAGATACATGGTGCATTTGTCAGTCACCAAGACGTTACAATGAACCACTAAGGTGGGAAAAGTAGAAAGTAACATTTGACATGCATCACATTGTGTTTCCATATCCCTGTTACTTAATTCATTTAAGGTGGTGGGCCTGTATAGACGATAACCCTCATTTTTCATCCAACGGTGTGATGACATTCTTGGGCTCTGCATTTCCACCAATTATTTTTTGTTGATTTCTTCGGCGAATACTCCACTGATTCAGGCAGAAGATTACTAACATCACCACCACAATATTTTTTAGATCTTCTGCTGCATTTTGCATCCAATTCAGAGCCAGCTGAGAAAGTCTTCTTTTCCAGCTTTTAGAGATTGGTTTCACTTTGCTTTATTGAAACGAAGAAAGAAGTTTCCTCTGTCTTCGTACGTTTCACCAGTTTGATCTTTTTCATGAACCCACACACTAACAATGAGACAATTCTCAATCATATATTTGCTTGTATCAGCCATTGCTGACAACACAAACAGCATTTCACATTGACGTCAACTAATAACCCGCAAAAAATCTGGCTTGCTGCTATAACATAACAGTGCCCTTGCTCTATCAGGAAACTGACAAAATAATGCAGCTAAGAGCATATGAAGGGGAAAAACATCTTTCAACCTATGAATAGTTGTCATTTAGTTTTCGGTTTTGGAAAGTGAGTTATTTGAACATAAACATTACCCTATTGTGACTTTTGGCCCACACTGTAGATTGGTTAAAAGTTTGACGTGCTTCAGAGCACATGTATTTAGTGTCATGTGCTTAAATCAAGATTTACAAGAGAGTTTTGTGTTGTATTGTGTAAAATTAAAGATACATGGCTACCCTTATCTCAAAACTCTCCTCGTGCCTTGCAGTAAAAATGAAGCTGAGGTTAAGCAGTGTTGGCAGGCTGAGGACAGCTCGAGGTATGTCTTTCGTGTACCTCTTCTTGCCAGGGCTTAGGCACTGTAATGGTGGAATGTGGGGTGTGCAGGGTGGTGGATGTTATTGAGGTTGGGATAGCAACACCAGATAGCCAGATTTGCTGCTCAACGTTTGCAGTGTTGTAAAAATATTTAAGTGGCCTGTTCAATGGAATTTCATCAAACCAGGCTCTGTGTTTCAATAATGTGAATACCTTCTAGCTCAATAACGGGACATTTACAGACATACATTCACTGTAAGAAAATATGCAAATAGTACCCATTAATCATGTTTTAAAGTTATTTGGTGTTATTCTGACTCACCTTATATGTAATATTTCTAAAATGTTCTCTCATTCTGGTTTCCGAATAACATTTGCTTTTACAAATGTAAACTCTGTCACAATGCACACACCTAAATTAATAAATGCCAGATTTTTCAAAATTTGAAATGTTACCTCGTTTAAGTTTCACAAACTTTTATATTGTATTTATTAGCACACAAAATTATTCCATATTCTTTGAAAATTTTTGAAAAACATTTTATTAGCCTAAGGAATTTTTCACAACAGATGCCATCAGAAGCAGCCAACCACAAAGATATGCAAAACAAGGATGTTTCACCAACCTTGTGACTTGAGCAAGGATGATAAGTAAATTATTTAAAAGTACAATCATCTTTTATGTACTTGAGAGTAGAAAATTCTTTTATGCTCTTTTGATATTTAAGTTTCTCTATCTGTTTGTATGCAAAATAGTATGGTAAGAGATGCTTAATAAACACCTGTTGATGGTATCTGTAACACAGCGATGCAGAAGGGCAACCTTGAAAATATTGTACAAAGGCAAAGGAAACATGGAAGATATGAACTCATACAGAGAGGTGGTAGGGAAAACACTGTATTCAAAATGTGTATGAAAATATTGAGAAACAGACTGACGGACATCACCCAAATAAGCATACCAGAAGGCCAATTTGGATTCACGAAGGGAAATTTCACCCAGCAAGTAGCCTCAGCACTATTATAAGGCATCAAAGAGGCCCTTAGCAAGCCGAGTGAAAATATGTGGTATTCATAGATTATGAAAAAGCGGTTGACTACATAAACAGGGAAAAACTACTCAGGAAATTGAAGGACATGACTGGGAATGATCACTCCATTGCTGGAATAGTACATGACATAATGAGGTGAAACCAGCTGCAGATAACCGATGAAGTGTTAGAATCAGAAGAGGTCAAACATATTAAAGTTTGCTGCTGCTTAATATAATGACAACAGACATTAGGAAGGAAATGAAAGGAAGCATGCCTGTAATGTATATGGATGACATGGCCATAGGATCAGCAAACAAAGAGCCGACCCACCATTGTATAGATGAAGTACAAAGATGGGCACTCTTGATAAACAAAAACAAGACTACAAATGATCTTCCGGAGAGGTAGAAGAATAGCAGCAAGTGATACCCTCAAGCTAGGAGAAGAGCTGATGAGATTGCTGAACAAATTCAAATGCTTTTACATCACACTGCAACCAATCACACATGTGCAGGGGAGAGCGTCAGCAGGGATAGGAGTTATCCGCAATATCAAGGACATTACATCACTAAAACTAGAGATTATTTGAGTCAGTGATTTCCCCAATTGCCAGCTATTGTTTAGAACTGGTATGGGAGAGGCTAGTGATCTGTAAAGGATAGAGAAAGTAAAAACGAGATACATCAAGAGGGCAATAGGCAAAAGCAGAATGGTCTACAGTCTGCCAGAGAAACATAATTCCTGGAGGACCTACAAGTCACGATGACGCTGCCAGCAACAGATCCATATAAAGTCACAAAGAGAAAGAAATGAAAGTAAAAAGAGCTAGACAAAGAATTTTTCAGAACAGATGCCATGGTGAACAGGGAGTGCATCAGAAGCAACCAACCCAAAGATTATAGGGTTGGCAACGCATGGACTTAATCATAAAATATGCAAAACAAGGATGTTTTACCAACCTTGTGACTTGAGCAAGTGATCAAAAGTGTGACCGATATGATTTCAAGTGGTGTACAAAATGGATGGGATTGTTGAACAATTTAATAAAAAACAAAACATAATGTGGAACTTCAATACTCTTCTGAGTGCAATTTTACCTTATTGTACGCAAAATATGTATCATAAACATTTACTGATGGAGTGTTGATTATGTGTTTATATTCTGTGTTAAATTCTACTTCATTAGATGGTGTATTTAGTAAACCTATTAATTAAACTTTAAAAAAAGGGAAATTTATGTTAATAAAGGTTTAAAACTTTCATTTTACGTAATTATACATATGAGTTGGTGTTCTATAAATGCAAGAAATGAATTTATCTTAATAACACAATACAATGGAAGATGTGAATAATTGTTCATGGAACCTTGGTCTCTCATTTGAAATATTCACAATTTGCCAAATGTAAGTGAAGCATAGTCTAAATATTATATTTGTTGAATTGTTTACTTTATGATTCGCTTACTCTTATTTTCTATAATTTCCAGGCTAACATCTCGGTTTACTATGTTAAATGCTGTGGTTTATTGTGTTGAATGCCATATAAATGTGCTAAGAGGAGATTGCCCATCCCTTTATTCATTCAAGTGTTCATGAATCATCTTTTTACAGTTATCTATGTTATGTTTCCCTTTTCTGATGAATGCTTGGAATTCTGATAACTTTCCTTCTTCCTCAGTTCATTTTTTTAACCTGTCCTGTATTCCTATGTAGATTTTACCTACTATATATAGCACATTTATCCCCTATGGATTTCCTAAGTATTTATTCCGTCCCTCTATTTGTATATTTTCACCACAGTGCTTGATTTTCAACTCTCTGGGACCTCTTCATTTTCGTTCACCTTATTTTTCACTCTAGTCATTAAGTTAAACATTAGCATAACATAACTTTTAGGCTTTATTTGTCTGGCAACTTGTTATACATTTCTTTCCAAAACACTCTAGTGAACTGTTATTAAGTGAAACATCAAATGTACTTAAGTTCTGTGGCAGTATTTTTATTTATAGCATATCTAGTGATGACATTCTTATCTTCAGGGCATTCAAGGGTCAGCAGATATATGATGGCAAATATTAATATATTTTCAATAAATATTCAGCTTTTCCTCAGTTTAACTTTACTACACAACAAATGTTGAAATTATGAGGTCCCAAAACTATTTGAGTAAAAATCTCCATGATTTTTGTGCAGGTTAAATTCACACTTCTTTCGTAAATATTGTGGAATATCTATGATCACACATAGCAAATAACAGCATATGATACTTTATCAAGTGTATTTTGGCAATACAGTCCAGTATTATTGGTTGCCAACAATATCTCGTTATAATTAATAATGTGAATATATGTCCATCTTACATGACATATATATCAATAATACTTATCTGGTTACTTGTTTATTCCTCTTAGTTATGTACCTGACAATTGCTACTCATCAATTACCTATTGTTATTGATTGCAAGGGGTCACGATTGACCGTGGGCATGTATCCTATGATTTGAATACCTTGGGGACACCTGAGGAGAAATATAACCTTGATATGTGTATTATACAGGAAATTTACAGATATGTGGATACAACTTGACATCAAATTCTGACGTAAACCTCATTTATTCATTTGGACATATAATTCCTGCCACAGTTCTTAAATGTGTGCTAAGTATGTTTGTGCTATTGCCTTGATGTATCTCTAATAACCTAAAGTGATAAATTTCTTTGAATTAATATTTCAATATAGTATCATTGAGCATTATATGTGAACAGAGTAGCATTGCAATTTAGTGCTATGAATAGTCCAAGTTAAGAAGCCCTGAACTTTGCGAAAGAGATAATTGAATATCGTCCATGCTACACTGTTACCACTTATGCACTGTCACATGTTACATTTGTTGCTGTTCTCCCATCATGCAGGTTTAATTTTGTGTTTAACCAAGTTGTTAGACAGTTGTATCCTTTATTCTTTTAATCTGTTAAGCTATATCCTCAAATATTATTGTTGTATAATGAGTATAACCAATTATGATTTTATTTCTTATGACTACAGTTTTATTTCATGAAGTAAAGTAGTAATATACATATATTTTGAAAATATATTAAGCACAAGTAAGAAAAGAAAATGAATAGCAGGTTACACCCTTAGTTCCTATCGTTTGATATCACAGAAAAGGAAAATGCACTTTTTACTTGAAATAATAGACCTAGGATAGCTAGTTACACAATCATTGCACATTACCTGTATTTGCACAAAGATAAGCATGATTACATTTACATTTTTAGGCAAGAAAATGTTTTGGAACAGAAAGATTCAATACTTGTTTACATTTACTACAATACTTCAACCTAGTAATCCTATGTATCTTCTAATTAAACTCATAATAATAGCATATCCAAATCCGTGTAACTTTCTCTCATGAAGTGATTCTATCGCTTGTGTGTGTATGTGTGGAGAGGGGATAAGTTCTCTTCCATCTGTTGTTATTTTCCTTGCTGTGTTGTAGTTACTACTGATAGTGTTATTTTTATATTTCAGTTCATACAAACAAGATGTTTGTACTTATACATCAGATTTACTCCCCAGTGAAGACTTAGGAAATAACATAAGTTTCAATATGAACAATGATGGTCCAGAATGTGAAAGTGATAGAAGATGTAAAAGTCAGAAAAGTGTAGTTACTGATATATCTTTGCAATATTTGAAAACACACAAATTTATTCGTAAGGGTGTAAAACCACAAATGTGTAACGTTTGTAACAAGGCTTTTACTCAGTTATCAGATTTGAAAAAACACAAATTGATTCATGAAGGCATAAGGCCACACAAGTGTGAAATTTGTAAAAAGGCTTTTACTCAGTTAGCAAATTTGAAATCACACAAACTCAGTCATCAAAACATAAGGCCACACAGCTGTGACATATGTAACAAGGCTTTTACTCATTCATCAAATATGAAAACACATAAATTGATTCATGAGGGCCAAAAACCACACAAGTGTGACATTTGTAACAAGGCTTTTACTCAGTTATCAGATTTGAAAAGACACAAATTGATTCATGAGGGCTTAAGGCCACACAAGTGCGACATTTGTAACAAGGCTTTTACTCAAGTATCAAATTTGAAAACACACAAATTCAGTCATCAAGACATAAAGCCACACAGATGTAACATATGTGAGAAGGCTTTTACTCATCCATCACGTTTGAAAGCACATAAATTGGTTCATGAGGGTATAAAGCCACACAAATGTAACATTTGCAACAAGGCATTTACCATGTTATCAAATTTAAAAGTACACAAATTGAGTCATCAGGATATAAAAGCATACAGCTGTAACATTTGTAACAAGGGTTTTACTCATTCATCAAATTTGAAAACTCACAAATTAATTCACAAGTGTGTGAAGCCACACAACTGTAACATTTGTAACAAGGCTTTCACTGACTCATCAAATTTGAAAAGACACAAATTGGTCCACAAGGACAAATAGCCACACAAGTATAACATTGGTGACAAAGCTTTTACTCAGTTATCATGTTTGAAAAGGCACAAATTCATTCATAAGAACAGATTACCACAGTTGTGTGGTGTTTTTAGGTAGGATAATCTCAAGTCTTATATTCCATGTGTTCCAAGATGGCGAACGGAGGTATTGTGACACGCTCTCGCTCTCAGTTATTAAGTGAGAAGAATGGTATAAGTGGTAATTATCGATCAACGGAGAACATAATCAACACTAATAACATCTGGGAAAGAAGAAGAAATGAAGGTTTTGCGGGGGATAGTAAACTTTGCCGGAAAAATGATGTTGTGAAGGATGCTGCAAACAGGACTCTACGGGACAGTGAAACAATCGCAACATTGCATGTGGTAATTAACATGCTAAACAGGGATCTACAAACAGCAATCCAAAAGGTTACTGCTCTTGAAGAAGAAAATGCATCTTTAAAAAACAAAATCAACAGAGAGAGAATGAGGGATATCAAAACAGTAGCTACAAACACAAAGCAACCTGACTATGGCAGACAATGGAAGGATTCGAAACACGTAACGGCAAAAGAAGATTCCGGCCGATGTTACACGATACGGGAATCGCCAAATTTTGTTAGCGAAAACAGGTTTGGAGTGTTAAATGAAGTTAATGATGATAATGAACCCCAAGATGTGAATATTCAATTAAATGAGTGCAGTGAGCAAATAAGTAAAACACGCGTTTTAGTGATAGGTGATTCAATGCTAAAGTTTTCTGGTGAATTATGTAGGGATAAGGGCTATCAAGTTTGCTGCTTTCCTGGTATAAAAATAAGTGAGCTACAGGGAAAAGTGGATCAGATGAACTTAAAGGAAACGAAACCAGAGGTAGTGTTGGTGCATGCGGGTACAAACAATATTGAACACGGAAGAATGGCAGAAGAAATAATGGGGGAAATGATGGATTTGGTGCAAAGTATTCGAGCACAGTCAAGTAAGACCAAGATTATCATAAGTGGTGTGCTAAGTAGGTTTGATGTTAGCAGGAATAAAATTATAAGAATTAATCAAGAATTTGACTGGCTATGTGCTACTAAAGACTGTTTAATGGTAGATGGAAACTTATGGTTGGATGCAAGGGACTTTGGGAGAGATGGGGTACATTTGAATAGGAGGGGATCTCACAAATTTGGTAAACTGCTGTGTAACATAATTAGCTCTGTAACTACGGAAAACTAATAAGGTGTAAGGTGGATGTGTTGGCTCATAACTTGAAAAGAAACGAAGGAAATAATACAAGGTTAGTAGGCCTAGGTGAAAGGAATGGTGGCAAATTGTTATATGGGTCAGAAAAGTCAATAAGGGTAGTACATTTAAACGTGCAATATATAAGCCAGAAAATGGCAGCCTGTGAATATTTACTGAGTGAGTATGTACCAGATATTGTAGTATTTACTGAACATGGTCTCAATAGTGAACAACTCAGTCTGTGTAAATTTAACAATTATGACATTGTAAGTAGTTTTGCTAGATCTGAACATAAAGGAGGGGGGGTATCTATGCTTGTTCGTAGATCTTTGAGTGCTTCAATAGTAGATGTGGGTGACTTTCAGACTGAGAAATTATTTGAGGTTGCAAGCTTAAAGCTAGATGCCCACAAACAGAGTATACTAATTCTAGGGATTTACAGGTCTCCCAGCTCAGAAGTAGATATATTTATTGCACTTTTAGATAAACTGTTATCAAAATTATATGGAAAATACAAAAAAATTATAATTGCAGGAGACCTTAATATTAATCTAAACTATGATGACAAATCTTACAAAAATTATTTGATGTATTTAATAGCTACAATATTGGTGATTTAATACACAAACCAACTAGGCAAACTGCTCTAACATCTTCCACCATCGATCATGTTGCTTCTAATCTAAGTAATGTGAAGATTAATGCATGCAATATTAATACCCTCATCTCAGATCACTTTGCCCAATGCGTAGATTTTATAGGTATAAATGGAAAAGAAGTGAAAAAGGAGATGAAAACCTTTCGTGACTTAAACACAAGCTGCATCACACAACTAATTGGGGAACTAGGGATGGAAAAATGGGATGCCGTTTATTTGGCCAACAGCGTGAACGGGAAATGGGATAAATTCTACCAAATTTTTAGAATGCATCTCAATGCATGCTGTCCTATTAAAACAAAAGTTCTACATAGAAACAAATTTGGAAGGATAAAACTTAATTTAGAAACAATAAAGTTGAAAGATGATATGAAGCATTTTTATGAGTTACATAAAGAAACAGGATATGAGTACTACAAAAATAAATATAAACAGGTTAAAAAACAATATTTGAAAACTTTCAATAATCTTAAAGCTAATATGTATAAAGAAAAAATAAACAATTCGGGGAACATTTGTAAAACAACTTGGGGTATAGTTAATGAGGCTAGGAAAAGCAAACCCAGATCAATAAATCTTGAACTGGATGTAAATGGAGCAGTATTGAATGACCCTGGTAAACTCTGTGACTATGTAAACCAATTTTTTCTGGATGTCGCAGCCCAATCAAGTAATCAATCAAACTCATAAAGTCTATGTAAGGGAAACCTATCCATCCTTTTTTATTAATCCTGTGACAAGAGCTGAAATAATAAGTATAATAAGTAAACTACCAAACAAAGCTATTGGTGGGTGGGACGAAATAAGTACATTAATCCTTAAGCAATGCAAACATGTACTTGCTGATCCTCTTGAGCATCTCATAAACTATTCTATATCGAGAGGGCAATTTCCAGATTGCCTAAAATTATCCATTGTTAGACCTATATATAAGCGTGGTGATACAAAGGATATAAACAATTACAGGCCGATTACAATAACTTCAGAACTAGCCAAAATTTTTGAAAGGGTTATATTACAGAGACTTATAAGCTTCCTGGAAAAAAATAAAACTATTATAAACTCACAACATGGTTTTAGGAAACATTTCTCAACGATTTCAGCCATTATGGAATGCACAAATAATATAGTAAAGCACTTAGAAAACAAGGAAAAAACTGCAACATTATTCTTTGACCTTACAAAAGCGTTTGATTATGTTAATCACAATATTCTACTAAATAAGTTAGAAGCATATGGAATTAGGGGTCTAGCAAAAGATTTAATTAGTTCATACCTTATTGGCAGGAAACAAGCAACACAAATACACCATAAACAAGGGAATTTAACAATAAAAAATACATCCAGTTTCAAAACAGTAAAGTATGGGGTTCCGCAGGGTTCTGTGATGGGCCCTCTCTTATTTATACTGTATGTGAATGATATTCCCAACAATGGGAACAGTAAAGCAATCTCATATGCAGATGATACAACAACTGTATGTTGGGGCACTTCCATTGAAGACTTAAATAATACAATGACACAAACTATTGAAACACTGTTTAAATACTTTAAGGAAAACAATTTAAAATGTAACATGTCTAAAACAAAGCTAATTCAGTATAATCTAGGTAATTCAAATAATGAATCAAACATGATACAATTATCAGATTACAACATACATTGTGAAAGTAAACAGCCCTTCCTAGGTCTTATAATAGATCAAAAGCTCACATGGTCGGAACACATTCAATATATCAATGGTAAAATCAGTAAATCGTATTTACTTAGGCACTTTTCCAGTCTTCTTGAAGAGAAAGAATTAAAAATGATCTACTATGGTGTCTTATACCCTCATTTGGTGTATGGAATTGAGATTTGGGGTTGCAGTGCAAAAATATATATGGAGAGAATATTGAAACTGCAAAAGAAGGCAATTAGAATAATATATAAATTAAACTATACTGACTCATGTAAGCAATACTTTAGGGAAAAGCAAATCTTTACAGTATTCTCATTATATGTATATAGGGTAGTTATTTATGTGTGGAAGAAGGATAATCTAAGGAACAGTGACATACATCACTATAACACTCGAAACAATAGTGATTTTTTCAGACAGGGTTTTAGAATGAATTGTAGCATTAAAGATCCAAATGTAATGGGAATAATACTGTACAATAAGTTACCAAATTATATTAAACAAGCTAAATCCAATAATGGTTTTAAGAAGGAGCTCAGAAATTACTTAATAAACAAGGCCTTGTATACTATGGATGAATTGTAAATATAGTGATAAGATATTAATTGTAAATGCAAATTGTAGATATGTAATCTGAATAATTGTAATGAAAGTGTACATATGTAATTGAACTGACAATGTCAGAAACTACTTGTAGTCTATTGACAATAAATGCATTATTATTATTATTATTATTATTATTATTATTATTATTATTATTATTATTATTATTATTATTATTATTATTATTATTATTATTATTATTATTATTATTATTATTATTATTATTATTATTATTATTATTATTATTATTATTATTATTATTATTATTATTATTATTATTATTATTATTATTATTATTATTATTATTATTATTATTATTATTATTATTATTATTATTATTATTATTATTATTATTATTATTATTATTATTATTATTATTATTATTATTATTATTATTATTATTATTATTATTATTATTATTATTATTATTATTATTATTATTATTATTATTATTATTATTATTATTATTATTATTATTATTATTATTATTATTATTATTATTATTATTATTATTATTATTATTATTATTATTATTATTATTATTATTATTATTATTATTATTATTATTATTATTATTATTATTATTATTATTATTATTATTATTATTATTATTATTATTATTATTATTATTATTATTATTATTATTATTATTATTATTATTATTATTATTATTATTATTATTATTATTATTATTATTATTATTATTATTATTATTATTATTATTATCCACAATCTTTAATAATTTCTCCATGATGTTTACATATCAATAATGATGTGAAGTATTATATATATATATATATATATAAGAACCAGCATTCAGCAAAGACAATGCATTGTGCAGTGTGTAATTTAACATAGTAGTTGTAGATTCAAGAAATTAGGTCCCTTTATGACACATATGAACCTATTCTTTTTTTCAATCATAGCGTTAAAATATCAGAACTTCTTGTATCTTCTTGCACTTTAGTTTCTGCCAAAAGTAATATTGATATATAAGAAGAAAGGACAAATACAGCAAGCTCTTAGTTTGTAAACCAACTAGAATTATTTGAAGTCAGTTTTCAGATAATGATGCAATAATAATGGGGATTGAGACATATAAAGAGAATCCCAGAGCCAATTCGTGGATGAGCAACAGAAAAATCCTGTCATGTTCTGAATGGACTAATGCCATCAAAATGTCATGTAACACGTCAGCAGTAAGATCTGTGCCTGGAAGAAATCAGCGAACAACACTATGTCGGCACTTAAATTGTAAAGAAGTGGAAACCCTTGGGCATGTACTAGGATATTGCCCAAAGGGAGAATTACTTCGCAACACTCGTCACCACCGTGTGCGTTCATCAATTTCTACAGCCCTTCGTAGAGCCAATTGGGAGGTCTATGAAGAAGTCCATTGCCTGTCTGAGGATGGTAGCCATTGAAGAGCAGATATCGTAGCCATCAAGAGGGATGCAGGAAAGGGTCTCATTCTTGATCCAACAGTAAGAATGGAGCAACATTTACAGCAGGCGACACAGGTGAACAAGGAAAAGGAAGCCATCTACCAACCATGCATTCCTCACCTTAGTGAGAGATATAATGTACCTGAAAATGCATGGGAGGTAAAAGGACTACTCTTTGGTGCCCGCGGAACATGTTTTAAACTCACAAGTACCTGCCTCAAAGCACTGGGTGTGCAATGGTCCGAAATTGTAAACATATGTTTACATGTCCTAAAAGACTCTTTATATATTTTAAATAATCACTTGTATTCAATGTGTTAACTGTTATCTTCTTGTTATAATCTTTTAATGTTTTAGATATTTTGAATATTAATTAATCATTTTTTTTTCTTCTTCTTAAAATTGACTTTGTCATATATCTCTGTATTGTGGATCTTTATGGTCACCTGCAATGTCAGGCAGATGTCACAATTTTTGTTTGTGAAATATATATATTTGGCATCTGCAACTATGAAACCAGAGAATGTAGAGCTCAATATAGCGTGTTCTGTTGCTCACAAAGCAGCTGGTAGTTCGTCTTGCTATCAAAACAGTTTGAAAGAAGTAATGTCATCAGCAACATCTTTGGCAAAGAAAAGGAGCATTTCACCACAATTTGAAAATAAAGGTGTTTGAAAGGTGAAAATACCATTTTTATGAATTGTGTAAGGACGAGTGGCTAATAGATAAAAACAGGTATTTCACAGCATTGTTTTTAAGGGCTGTTTGGACATTATTGTAGCCCAGTTAAAAAGGACATTTGGGGTCACATCCAAGAGGTTGCGAGGGCAAATTTTGGTTAGGGTGACATATGGATAAGGTATTTTTCATAGCTTTTCCTGTACCCTGAGAAGACGAGTGTTGGGTAACTTAATTTCATTAATTCATTCATTGTCTAATATGATGTCACATTGGAGAAACTTAATATACAAAAAAATGACATTCTGCAGCAGATGATCACAGAATTTTAGTCTTTCTGCATCTTAGAAGAGAAGTAGTTTGTTCTGTGAATCCAGAGTTCTCTATTAATGTGATATTTGTATTAATTTCTATATAAATTCATTCATGAATGGAGAGAAGCATAAATTATGTTCTATAGAATATCTCATTTTACCAATTTTGGACATTATATGTAAACTACATTGGATGGGAACGCAAATATAATATGGCTTTTTTAGGGGTTATGTGATTGAAGTTAAAAAGATAAAATATTTTTTTATATCGTTTGCAACTTATGTAAGTTAACTCAGAGGGGGTTCATTTCTGATTTAATAATTGTTATGAAACTGTTTTATGGACCACAGCACTCCAGATCTTCAACTGCTGCTGTGCTTTCTTATTTCTGCACAAGATAGTCATGCGTGAACCTTATATTTTACTTATATGTTGGCATTGAACAATAGATCTCATAGCTTCCTTTTTATTATTGCTATGGAATTTTGTTGTAGGAAAATAAAATTGATTAGAATACGCAGCTGAAGGGAACATTCTTATGTAATTAAACCTGAATTTAGAGTTTTAAATTCTTTATTTCAGAAGAGAGACATTAGTGCGATGGTCGCATTAAATCTTTCTCTCCCACCTTCTTCTTCGCTCAGCTCGGCTTCGTCGGCTATTATCCGATGAGACTTGTGGGTGCAGGGAAGTCGTTTGGAAATGACATTACTATGTTTCGTATATCATTTTTATTCTCTTCAGTAATATTTTACTAATAACAATTCAGTACATTGATTGGTCTTCTTTAACTAAATTAGGTAGAAAGCTCTCGTTCTCTTATTACATGTATTCTTTAACCATATTAATTCTTCTCTATACTTTAATTCCTGTTGCTAACCATTGTTTTTCGTCGTTAAGTGAAAATTTGTGTAACAATCTGGGTTCATCATTCGTTTGAACCACAGAAGCTGGAATATCCGGACATTGCCATGCTGTTCATCCATAGCACATTTAAGTATAAATGAGAGTCATCTTACGTAATTTAACATTCATTCTGTAACAATTCTTCAAACATTGTATAATAAAATTAAATATAACAGAAAATGGTGAATTTGGGGTGTGACCTAAAACTACTGCCACATTAGTACCTGTGGCCATATACAATGTGTCAGTAACAAAAAGAAATAAAAAGCTTCTTTGAGAGGTAGAACTGGAACTGAAAACTCCATGCCACAGCAGAGGACCTGTGGTTCAAATTCCCAGCTGTGGCATTGAGTTTTTCAGTTCCAGTTCTATCTCTCAAATATTGCTCACACATAGTTTGTGTGTTTAAAACCACCAACAATAAGTTTGTTGACATAAATAGTTACAGCTTTGTTACCCCAGGTATGGACAGAAGCAATTCAGATTAGTATTTCCTGCTATTTCCTTTATTTTGTAAGCATCTCGAAATTGTATCTAAGTGCTCAAGTACTTTCTGAATGATGGCCCCCGCCCCCCAATTAGTGCTGCCATCTGCCTCTTATGATACACCGTTTAAGTGTGCTGTGTATTGTACTCTTTGCCCGACCGTTTTATGTGAGAAGCAGCCACATAACATGAACATCTACATATATTGTCAAAGTAAAAAATGACTCACTTGCTCTGCTAGTGTCAATTTTTCTTCCTGAGTATGATTTAGGTATCCTAAGTGATTGTTGTAGTGTGTTTCTGCTCTCCTGGATTAACGAGGGGGATCATATCATATCTGATAATGCTCTTTCACACTTGCCGCGTGTATTTAGTCAGTTGCGAGGGTGAATCAGGCTTCAAAACTTCAATGTCACTTGCTCATATGATGTCTTGCAATCTAGGTTTCTGTGTGGCAAATTAAGACTTACGTTAACAGCTCCCTCCCAGAAAGGTGCTTGAATATCTTAATACACTCGCCCACTCGAGTCTGTTACTGTAACTCTGAAAAACTACCTGTTCGTCAGTGGCGTAGCGTGAAATAAAAAAATCTGATGTGTTGCACTCACATGGCTTTCTCTAGTCCTGTACTAACCATTCTCACAAACTCTTATTCCTATATCTTGTTTGTGTTAAGATAAACATTGGTACAAATTATCTTATTGCTTATTTCCTTGTAGGTGCAAGGGGAATATGGGAATACAGTAGGTTTTGAGCGATAGTCAAATCTTTTAAACCTTTGAGATCCCCTTCTCTTTGCACGCTTATCTATCATATACAAAATTAATAACGATGTTCCATTGCACGAAAGTTGTAAGTCTTCCGAAATTGACACACAAAACCAGGAATATATCCGAAATGGTTCGCTCTACAAAAAATGTGTTGAGACATAAATTGTGTATTTTAGCAAGATCTACATTTCTTGTATAGTAAGAGTTTGTCTATCTCTTACGGTTTACGAGTTATTCAAAACTCATCCAGACTCAACGGGACTACGTGGGCTATAGCCATAAAATTCAAAATATACATTTCATTTGTCATAAAAATATCTCAAACATAATAAATATCGTTAGAGGCATTTTCAAGAAAATCAAACTTTTCGAAAAATTTTCTATGTAAAGGGTAGTTTAGGTTGGGGCTATTTTCTTCGTGTCGCATCCTTGAAAGACGTTAAACTTAAATTCTAACTTTGGTTTTTAACGACTTTTCGTCTTTGAATTATGCTGTCCACAGACTGACACACACATGCGGATCTTTTTCCAAAAATGTGTTTCTTTGGATTCAGGGGACCTCAAAACATATTTCCGGTAAAATCTCAAGATCGAATTTTTGGGTGGAATACAGTACTTCCCCTACTTACCAGTAGAGAAAGTAAAAATGGGAACACTATAACTAGATACACTCTTGTTAGGTATTAACCATAAAGGCGATAGAGATTATGTTAAATGTATTTCCCATTATCCTTCCAAATTATGCCATGTTGATCAATAAATCGATATTATTGTTTTAGTGATGCGTGCAACTGAAATGCAATTGTCTTATTTTGCTTTAAAAAAAAGCGCAATATTCCAGCAATTTTGAATATAAAAATTAGTTCTCACTTTCTTTAAAGTTCATTTCTGTGAACTGTTAAACTACAAAGAAGAAGAATGTTAAACTCCCAATAAGTAAAATATTAAAGCATTGACTGTTGATTAAGAACGGTTTCACATACTTGGAAATCGACCATTCAGTCATGAGTGAAGTAATGTTCTGGATCGATTAACGTTCTTGGCAACTGACCCTTTTTTACCTGACCATACTGAGCGTGAAGACATGGCCCTCGTTTGGGATGCAGAAAAGGGTAGGGAATTCTCGGAAAAATAAATGCTTAATACTTCAGCTTTTCATTGATTCCTTTTAATATTATTTCTTAAGAGTACTATAGTACCAATAAGAAATAAAATTAAAGTAACATTAAATAAGGAAAATTGAAGCTATTAACAGTGAAGCAACAAGATTTTAAAGTAAGAACAAATTAGAAACTAAAAACTTCACTTATCTTAGTAATGTTGCATGTTCTTTTTTCACAAGTGAGACGGAATATTGACTAATAGAAAATTGTTCATGTAAATATTTTTGTAAGAGTGTGTAAATTTTTAATTCTTTTAATTTGGGTGTACCAGGGACTTGTTTCTTTTTAATATTCAAGATCCAATGTCTTCTCGTCACTTTGAGTTCAACCAATGAGAACTGTTGCGCGGATGAATACATAAGAATGGCGGTGTTGCGTCATAGAGACGCTAGGTACTATATTCATTAGCGTCTGTATGCTCAAAGTGAAAGGATGTATAATTGCTGATGGCGTGTGAACATGTAAATTACACCCAAACTTTTAACCAGTGTAGATTCTATCGAATTTTTAAAGTTGTTAACTAATTAAAGTAGTGCTAAAAAGTGTAAATGAACGAATAAATATGTTGTGATAAAGGAACGTTGATTTGTGCATTCCATTCTGTGACCATCGACCCTGAAGATAAGAGTAGCGTCTGCTATAACAAACTTTCCATCTTTCAGTAAAAACATTATTCCAGCTGCTATATTCCAGTATGCTACGTAAAACTATTATAAAAACCGCACCAAAATGGCTTGCCCAACGTGGAGCGCGAATTTAGAATGGAATGCAAAATTGAGAGTGCGAAGTGTTAACACCAAATGACGCTATCTCATCGTGCAGGAGAAAGACGCCATTAGACCATCGACTGATATCAACAAAACATCGATACACGGAGAATCAACGTGGGAAAAACACCGGAGATCATCTGGCGAAGCCAACTACCCAGGAGACGTAAATAACTGGACGGAGAACCAGCAGAAAAAAAAAAGTAGGATCCAAAATTTTTGTTTTTACATACATTTTATTTCCATTGGTTAATGCTACTCAGAAGTGGCAAAGTAGCGGGACTTTCAACATTAAGTGAATTGAATAAAGGAATTAAAATGTCGCGAAAAGAGATAGAAACAGGAGTGGGGGAAGGGGCAGATAGGCCTAGTTATCAGATAGAATTAGAAGGTGAGGAACAGGCGGAAATAAGCAAAGACCAAAGGTTAATGATGATGATGTTTGAAAGACTAGAACAAAGTTTAGGTCAGAAACTGGAACAAAACAAGGTAGAATTAGGTCAGAAAATGGAACAAAATAACATAGAATTGAGACAGGACATAGAACAAAGTTTAAGTCAGAGTATAGGTCAGAAACTGGAACAGAATAAGGAAGAGATAGGTCAGAAAATGGAGGAAGTGCGAAAAGACTTAGAACAGAAAATGGAATTAGGTAGACAGAACTTAGAACAGAAAATGGAATTAGGTAGACAGAACTTAGAACAGCAAATGGAATTAGGTAGACAGAACCTAGAACAGAAAATAGAATTAGGAAGACAGGAGTGTAAAGAAAATATGAAAGTAATGGAAACTAATTTAAAATTAGTACATAAAAACTTAAATGAAACAAAGGAAGCCTTAGAAGCTAGGATAGAAATTGTAGGAGATAGGATGGGAAAGATAGAATCAGAGATGAGAGAGAATAAAATTGTGTTAGAAGGAGAAATTGCTAGATGTAGGGATGAAATAACAGAATGTAATACAAGTGTAGACTGTAAGATAACAAATGTAAAAGCAGAAATAACTGAGGAATTAAGGAAAGAGATTGAGGTAATAAAGAAAGACATTATTAATGAAACTGTAGAACAAATTGTAATTCCTAAAATTAAGACAATGAATGATGTGATGCTTTCACAACAGGATGCTATAAATGATATGAAACAAAGCCACTTAGAAATAAAGAATGATTTAAAATCAATTTGTGAAGAAATGAAAAAAGGGAAAGAAAGTTTGGCTAATGTAAATGATGTTGTGAAGGCATTACAAAGACAAGATGATTTAGATGTAAGTAATGTACAAGATGAGAGTTATTTGAATAATGTACAAAATGTTGACTCACCATATAGAGAAAGAGGTTCACAACCAAACAATGACACAACACATAACACATGTTACACCAACAGCATATTACATGAAATCACACCACCTACATTTGACGAGGAGAAGGGAGACGATCCAAAACTCTTTGTTAAAGAGATGGAAGAATATTTTAAAGTGAAAAGGATACCAAACGAGCTTAGAATGATGATAGTTAAGAAAAGCTTAAAAAACAAGGCATTAGAATGGCTCAGGTTAACACTAGCTGGTCATGACTCGTATAGCTCATTCAGAAATTTATTCCTATCAAGGTATTGGGGCCCAGCTAAACAAAACCAAACTAGGGTAGAGCTAGCGACAGGTAGATACGATCCAACCAAAGGGTTGTCGCTAGTCGATTATTTTATGAAAGTAGCCAACAAAGGAAAGCTATTAGACCCCAACTTGTCGGAGGCAGAACTAATCACCAGCATAACAAGACATTTCCCAGACACAGTGAGAACAGGATTAATTGTTGCGAGGCCAGTAGATTTTGCAGATATGATAGAATTGCTGACAGCCTTCGAAACACAAAATGGTCGGCCTAATGAGCATAGACATAGGAACGGTCACCCAAACTCACCCATCCTAAACCGGAACACGGCTACGAACAACCAGAGTGAGGGAGAACATAGAAATACTAGGAGTACCCATGAAAGGGGGAGAGGGGCACACCATTTCCCACAACCACATAATCATGGCGAGAGGATGGAGAACACAAGACAGCGGTACCACGACATGATACCGAGGGGTGAATCAAGATACAGAACACATAGATATGATCGTGGAAGACCAGGTGACCGTACCCATCAAGTGAATCATATACGATTCTGTAGGGAATACTTGAACAGCCATAGACCGTCATATGACAGAGGTTCACGCCAAAGGGGCAGAGACCAATGGTACACTGACAACATAAGACAGCAGGAAGTAGATGAAAATGTGCCAAATAGGGCAGATGCTGCACAGAATACAGAAACGACAACCACCACCAACACTCAGGGAAATTACAACAACTAAGTTCGTCCCAACCGAGTGAATGACAAACAACAAAATCTCAGCAACTTGCAATTGACATCGACACCATGATGGCTACACGGAGAGAAAGATGGAGCTATTGTATACTGGACCACTGGTCATAACAAAACAGCTGGGTGACCACACGTATGAGCTACAGAATACAAATGGCAAGTTGGTAGGAAGATACCATAAAAATAAATTGAAGCCATACAAAGAAAGGACCAAATAGTCTTTGTCAACGAATGTGTAAGGCAGGAGTAGTAGAGATGAAAGAAGATAACAATTTTAAATGGGTTACTTATAGAAAATTATGTTCAGATTAGGAATTACAACAAGGAAGAAAGTCAACATAGTCATTGGCTATATCGACCACAAAGAGCATTGTCAACAAAAACAGACAAGGACACTGATTGTCATTAAATAAATGAATCATAGCGACGGAAGATAATATGTTTTTGACATAAGGATGTCAGGGACAAAAATAAAAATGAATCAATTATGATGAAAAAGATATAATATTTCGACACAAAGATGTCGAGGGTAAATTGAGAGGAAAAATAATACAATTACAGAATAATTGTAAGTATAGAAGTTTTCTCTTATAAAAATAAGAGACAAAGAAATGACAATTAGTGAAATGAGGAAAACCATAACCAGAAAAACAATGCCCATGAATTGAGATGAATATAGCCAATGCTAAGCTCGAAGAAATGTTGAACCAAACAACAATGAATAATAACCCAATCAAGAAAATTAGTACCATTAGTAACATCAGAGTTTAAGAACCGACTCAATAACCTGCCTATACATAAGCTTATAAGACAAAGAAGGCAAAGAACTGAATAAAGTATTGCCATAAATATGATCATAATCATTAGCTCAAAATTTGTATCCTGTTTTTCTCTTCTCATAGCAATGAATACAAGTCAAAAACCACATGAAACACTTAAATTATATTTGTGTCAATGTCAAATGTACAATAACTGAATATGTTGAGTAATTACTAAATACGTTATGCCAAAACTGAATGTGTATTGTGTAATAACTGAATATGTATTGCATAATAACAGAACATATGTGAGATGATAACTAGATATATTGTACAATGACTGAATATGTATTGTATAATAATTGGACATGTTGTGAAATAACTATGTTGTACAATAACTGAATATGTATTGTATAATAATTGGACATGTTGTGTAATAACTAAATGTGTTGTACAATAACTGGATATGTATTGTATAATAACTGAATGTATTGTGTGGTAATCGAATATGTAAAACTTATAAAGACATGCTGTATCATGTCAAAACGAAGGACAAAGACAAACAGTGAAGAAGACTAAAAAAAAAAAAAAAATATTGTACAAAGTGATTGAATCATAGGAGTAGGGAGAAGTATTGTATTGTGTTTCAAGATTGTAAATAAGGTGACAACTTGAAAAACAAAACAAGGGGCATATGAGACGGAATATTGACTAATAGAAAATTGTTCATGTAAATATTTTTGTAAGAGTGTGTAAATTTTTAATTGTTTTAATTTGGGTGTACCAGGGACTTATTTCTTTTTAATATTCAAGATCCAATGTCTTCTCGTCACTTTGAGTTCAACCAATGAGAACTGTTGCGCGGATGAATACATAAGAATGGCGGTGTTGCGTCATAGAGACGCTAGGTACTATATTCATTAGCGTCTGTATGCTCAAAGTGAAAGGATGTATAATTGCTGATGGCGTGTGAACATGTAAATTACACCCAAACTTTTAACCAGTGTAGATTCTATCGAATTTTTAAAGTTGTTAACTAATTAAAGTAGTGCTAAAAAGTGTAAATGAACGAATAAATATGTTGTGATAAAGGAACGTTGATTTGTGCATTCCATTCTGTGACCATCGACCCTGAAGATAAGAGTAGCGTCTGCTATAACAAACTTTTCATCTTTCAGTAAAAACATTATTCCAGCTGCTATATTCCAGTATGCTACGTAAAACTATTATAAAAACCGCACCACAAGCTAACCCAGGGTTTCAAGTTGTCTCCAACTCATTCTCAAAGCTATACAAACAAATTCGTTACCAAAGCTACAATCTTTCATTTTTTCTGAAAACAAAAACAAATACTGATATTCAATTTTTATTTACCAATCTCTGAAAACAAAAATTTATAAATACAATCTATGGATGGTAACTCGAAGTTCATAACACAGTTCCTGTTTTTTAAAATTAAAATGTTTTCCCAAACCATTAAATCTATCGGACCACTTAATTGTTTTAATAATTTAACTTCTGGATTAATTTAATGATTAAATGACCAAAAATGATCTGCCACATCTGATTTATCAGTTTGTTTATATTTAATATTTCTAAAATGTTCTTTTATTCTGGTTTCTAAATGACGTTTAGTTTTACCAATATAAACCTTATCACAATCTAAACAGCTAAATTGATAATTGCCAGATTTTTTATAATTTGGTATCTTATCTTTTTTAGAAAAATTAAGTAAATTTTGTATATTAAATTTATTTTGAGGGACCAAATTTATTTCATATTCTTTAAAAATCTTTGTAAATTTTTATTGGCGCATGGATAGTAAGTAAACTTTTTAAAAATACAATTATCTTTTATTTTTTTAAGGGTTGAAACCTATTTAACCGCTTTTTGATACTTAAATTTTTCGATCTTTTTATGTATAAAATCTGCTTGTGAAAATAAAACATGCAATATTACTAAGATAAGTGAAGTTTTTAGTTTATAATTTGTTCTTACTTTAGAATTAAAGTAACATTACTGTTTTATGGTTATTCTAGTTGCCATAGTACATAACATCTTCCATTTTAAACTGTAACACGTTAAAATGTATATTAAATATATATTTTAATAAACATATACAACTATAAGAAACAAGAATAGAGAGGTGTGTGTGATGTAAAATCATACACACTTTGAGTATATGCAAACAGTTTTATTCGTAAAGAAACACAATTGATGATGCCGCAACAATACTCTGGGGTCAGAACCGCACTATAAGGGGCTTGAACGCTAGCGTATACAAAAGGAGTTTGCGGAGGTGAGAGGGGCAGGCAGGAGATAGTTGTGGGGTCTACGGGGAAGCCGTCCTAGCCATATAACATGCAAGCAGTGAAATGCTGACTCTCTTTAGCGTACACGGCTGTTTTAGAACGGAACAGATTGACTTGTGAACTTTGTGTTTGGTATTTTAGCTTAATATAGCTGTTGATTTTTTTAATGAACAGTATGATCTGCGAAAAAATCAGTGCTAAATGATTATATAAAATAATTGCCCTGCATTAAAACTATTACAAAATAAATATAAAACAATTAAACACAGAGAAATAAGGGAAACGCTTAGCGTATTAGCGTTCCCCAATGCTACGCTCCTGCTGTTCGTTGCCTTGTGTACTTACATATGGACATACGTTTTCGAACTCTCCACTCACGAACTGCAATGACTCCGCTAGAAGCCTCGCGAACGCTCTCGTTTCCTTTTTTCTGTCGCCTCGTTGTTCATGGTCACGTACTCGAAGCCGCGCGAGGCGGTCCGACCTTTAACGTCCCTGCCTGCTCGCCAGCCCGACATGTGGTGTGAAATAGCTTGGCCCCATCCGTCCATTATTGTACGCCGTACTCAGCGTCACAATATATACATATATAGCCACAATCATGTGCAATCAGATCTGGTGTTCCTCAAAGGAGTGTTGCATTTGACTTTCCAACACATGTAAATTTAATTATTGCGTATTATGCTGATAACATTGTGATTTTGAGCAAAGGCACCTGTGCTTTAATAGCCAGGCAGCTTATCACTATGTGAAGAAGTCGATGCATGGGTACGAATAATGGAGAATCAGTATACATCCTTTAAAATCAAAATTAGTCAGGTTCATCTGGATAAGTTTCTCAGTGGTTTTCCCTTATGAGAAGACGAATGTCGGTACCTTTAAACTCTGTTACCGTCATGGTAATAAAATGGACTGTATCCTTTTTGATCATTTATTCTACATCGTTGTTTACATAGTACATAGTTACCTCTCTTGGCAACCATCAAAACAGGCTAGCCAACCTTTCGACTGCAATTTAAATATCAGTCACTGAACATACCGGCCGCCAAGAAATAAGTCTTATTTCTTCATAAACACAATTGTAAGAACAAAATACAATGAATTAATGATAAAACAATATCAGTACATGTATTAAATTGTCTGTCTCTTGAGGAAGAGGACACAGTTTAACAATAGGTCTCTTAAATACCCCAGTTGCTGTTCGAATTGTTGCAACTCGCACTAACCCTTCTGCTCCTGGATGTAGTCCCTCAACCACTGCCAGTTTCCAGCAGAGTGGAGGAAGGTTGTCTTCTTTCACTATGACGACTGCACCCTGCTTGACATTTGCATGTGGACTGTTCCACTTAGATCGCTGCTGAAGATGATGCAAATATTCATGTGACCATCTGGACCAGAATTCCTGAAGTTGTTGCTGTAATTTCTCCCACCTAGTTAGCAAGCTAAGTTTAGCACTACCGAGATCTGGCTGGGGTAAACTGGTTAAAGCTGTACCAATTAAGAAATGACCAGGAGTCAGAACTTCAAGATCATTAGGATCAGATGAGAGAGGAACTAAGGGTCTGGAATTCAGACAAGCTTCTATCTGACAGGTTAGGATATGGAATTCTTCATAAGTAGGACATGATGCGCCCATAACACGTCTAAGGTGGTATTTAAAAGATTTTACACCTGCTTCCCACAGGCCGCCAAAATGTGGTGCTCTAGGTGGTATGGTCGGTCTGGGTGGCTCAGTTGGTTAGACGCTGGTCTACTGATCCCAAGGTCGCGGGTTCAAACCCGGCCCAGGCCGATGGTTTTTAAGTGGCTTAAAAACGACAGCTCCATGTCAGTAGATTTACTAGCATGTAAAAGAACTCCTGCGGGACGAAATTCCGGCACACCGGCGACGCTGATGTGATCCTGGCAATTGACAGCGTCGTTAAACAACAAAGTAATTCTAGGTGGTATGAAGTGCCAAATTGTACCTTCATAATCTGCAAATCTCTGTATTTCTTCCTTAGTCTGCTGAGAGTTTAGGAGCTCTTGTAATTCATTCAACTCCTTTCTTGCACCTTTAAAATTTGTGCCATTGTCACAATAAATATTCTGGCATATGCCACGTCGAGATACAAATCTCTTCAATGCTGCAATAAATGCTTCTGTAGACAAGTTACTCACAACTTCTAAGTGCACTGCTCTGGTAGTAAAACAAACAAATAAAGACACATAACACTTTACCTTTGTCGTTGTTCTGCGAGTGCTAGACTTTATGTAAAATGGCCCTGCATAATCAATGCCACAATTCAAGAATGGTTTAGCTGCTTCCACTCGTGCACGCGGTAGTTGTCCCATTAACTGTTTTGCTGTTTCTGCCTTTAGCTTATAACATATTCTTACAAAATCTATATACATATGCTACAGTGTATTGCAACCTGGATAGGCTGGAGAATCGTGTGATTATTCCATCGTCCCTAATAGTTGCAACATGACAAGTTGTTTTGAATCTTAACTCTGGAGCTTCCTGAGGGTTTGAAATGCTACCCAATACAGGCCACACCTTAGGTTCTTCATGTAACCAAGTTGGTCCTTCCCACCATAATTTGTCATTTATAAGATTCTCGGGAAACTCACCCCTTGATATCAAATCTGCTGGGTTGTGTTGTGAAGGAACATGTCTCCATACTGCATTTTCACAAATATCTTGAATCTCAGAAACTCTATTAGCTACAAAAGTTTTCCTGGTGTTGAAGGTGCTGACAACCATGACAATACCACAGTAGAATCTGTCCACAAGTATACGTGCTTAAATGATAAGTTCAGTGCCTTTTTTACGTTTTCCAATAGACGAGCAAGAAGCAATCACCACATAATTCTAAACGTGGAAGTGATAATTTCTTTAGTGGTGCAACTCGAGACTTGGCACAAAGAAGTTTTACACATGTAACTCCTTTCTTATTTGATGAATGGACATATATGCATCTGCCATATGCCTTTTCTGAAGCATCGCAAAAACCATGTCACTCTATATTGCCTACAGAATCATAACCAACTACTTTGCGATCTATGCGAATGTTATCAATCAAATGAAGTTGGTTGTGGAGCTTCTTCCAATCTGTAGCCAATTCCTGTGATATGGGTTGGTCCCACATTAATTTCTCTTGCCATAACCTCTGTAGAAACAAATAACAATAGGGCTTATGAGGCCTAAGGGATCAAATATACCAGAAACTATTGACAATACTACTCTTTTTGTAAATGCTTGTGCGTAGCAGTTAATTTTAAGACTTCTTGCAATCTGAAACTTGTCCTCAGTAGAATGCCATAGTAGTCCAAGTGTTTTCACTCCATTTTTGTCAAGCTGTAATGGTAAACTAGTTTCTCTTTGGTCTGGTGTAATGTTAGTTAAAAACTCAGAATAATTGCTGGACCACTTATGCAACAAAAATCCACCCTTTGATAACATGGCTACCAATTCCTTCTGAAGGTTTTGTGCCTCAGGTAAGGTTGCACATCCTGAAATACAATCATCAACATAAAAATCATTCAATGCAATTGCAGCAGCCTTTGGAACGTTATGTGCTTCATCATGAGCCAATTGCTGCAGGCAACGAATAGCTAGATATGGAGAACAAGCCATACCATACGTTACAGTCTTCAGCTGATACTCTTGTACTGGAGCTGTAGGGTTGCTTCTCCACAGTATTCTTTGATATACTTGACCATCTGGATGTAACCAAATTTGTCTATACATTTTGGCAACATCAGCAGTAAATGCTACTTCATGTGTCCTAAATCTTAGGATGATAGAACAAATGTCCTGTTGAATAGTAGGACCAACATACAATAAATCATTCACTGAAATTCCATTCTTGGAAGCTGCAGAACAGTCAAAAACTACTCTGTCTTGGTAGTTGAGCTGTCTGTCTTAAGTACTGCATGATGAGGCATATAATAACAAAGTCTTGTAGTGGGTCTTGCCACTTGCATGTGACCCAGTGCTTCATATTCTTGTAAAAAATGCACATAATCTTCCTTCAATGTTTGGTTCTTGATTAGTTTTCTTTCTAACTGATGTAATCTTCTTGCAGCCATCATCTTAGACTCATGTAACTTCTTAGGGTCTTCTTTAAATGGAAGTCGAACCACAAATCTTCCTGACGAATCTCTTGTTGTATTCTGAGTGAAATGAGCCTCACATGCTTTATCATCCATTGTTTTTGGAGTGTGATTCAATTCCTCAATCTCCCAGAATTTCTGCAATTGGTGCTGTATACTGACTTCAGTCTTAGCAAAACATGATACTACCGGCCGCCGTGGAATATTACAGGATCTTCCATAGTCTGAATATTTTCCTGCAAGTACCCAACCAAACTCTGTTTCCTTAAAACAGGATGATTATTATCATGATGTAATTTACCTTGGCGCTGAATGTATGAACAGACTTCTGCTCCCAACAGAATATCTATCTTTCCAGGCTCATGAAATTTAGGATCAGCAAATGAAATATTCCTAGGTAATTTCTAATTACTGCAGTCAATTTTCTCTGCAGGCAGATTTTCTGTCACCTTGGGTAAAATTAAGCAATCTACTGACATAACAAAGTCAGTTACAAATGATCCAATTTTGATGCAAATTCCATGTTTGGTTTCTGAAACTGTATTGCCAATTCCTTGAACAGGTTTAGGATCATGATGTCGTCTAAGTCTGAACCTCTGAGCGCAGGCCTCTGATATGAAACATGACTGAGAACCGGTATCTAGCAAAGCTCTACACGTCTGCCAAATACCCTTGTGATTTTTAACTTTAATCAATGCTGTAGACAACAAAATGTGTTTACGAGGTTCAAATTTCAATGCACAGTAGCTATTTACACCATTATCTGTGTGCAAGGGATCATGACTTAAATAACCTTCATTGTTACTGAAACTGTATTGCTGTTTGGAAGCATCAAGATGTACTAAAGTGTGGTGCCTTTTACCACAGGTGCGACAATTCGATGATTTACAATTTCTGACTGTATGACCAGATCGTAAGCAGTTAAAGCACAGGTTGGCATCCTTAACAAAAGCTCTGCGTTCTAATACAGGAGCCTGAACAAATGCCTTACAGTTTGATAAGGCATGTGAAGAATTACAATATGCACAGTTTAAGGCTATAACAGCATAAGCCTGTTGAAAACTGGATTTGTGTTTGTGATTTACAATTTTCTGTGTGTTAACATTTGACATGCTTGAGCAAGTTGTATTACATTTTGGATTGATTATTTCTAGCGATTTACATTTTCTTTCTAGAAATGTAATAAGATCCTTAAATGCAGGAAAGTTATTTGAATCTAATGTGTCTTCAAATTCTTTCTTTATAATTACATCTAACTTATCTAACACTAGTTGAGATAATATTAATTCTTCCAATGGAATTTCTATGTTTAACGCCTTGATTGCATTTAAATTACTCATGGTTTGATTTATTAAGGCCCTAAGTTCCTTTGCAGATGATTTGTGAGCAGCGGGTAAACTCAACAAATGTGCAAGATGAGCTGAGGCAATAAGTCTCAAATTGTCATGATTGCTAATAGTTTCCAATGCAACCTTGAAATTACAACTTGTGACAGGAATGTTAGCTATTAAATTATGTGCTTCTCCTGTTAGTGAAGAGAGAAGGTAGTGAAACCTCTGAATATCATCTAAAGTTTCATTGTTAACAACTAGGCTCTCAAAGATATCAATAAAATGCTTAAAGTTTGTTATATCACCATTAAATGAAGGTATTTTAAGAGTTGGCAGTTTTATTGCCTTCATAGCGCTCCTTGTATGTGACAAGGGAGGGCTAACAGAACTGTTGCTAACATTTCCATCTGCACTTTGAGCTAATAATTTAGCCATCGTTGTTTCTAAGCTGAAGTACATCAATTCAAAACTTTCTCTGTCAGCAGAATGACTCTCAACATTTTCAAACAATTCTAATTGAGATTGTGCTTCTTCAAATTTATCCCTAATGTTAGGCAATTCCTTGACTCTTACCTCAATTGAATAAATTTCTGAGCCAGTTTGAAATTCATTAACAAATTTGGCAAGGCGAGTAAGACTTGCTTTCGCCACGGCTCGTTTTGTAATTAATAGCTTCTTAGTTTGCTCTTCCATAATATTAGTCGCACAGCAATAAATATGATCCAGTTTGTTCCACCAAAGTGTTATAATAAAATATCGAGTGAAGGACAGCAATGAAAAGTGAACAAAGGAATGGTATGGAACTAATTATAGAAGATATAATGCAATGAGTCAATGTTACTAATACAGAAAGCCAGTCAAGATAGGCTAAATAGCTAGTAACTAGATAATGGCTAACCTTTTATAGAATCACTCTTGCCTGGTGCTGATGTTGCATTAGTAATTACTCCGGCCGCTTGGATTTCCCTCTTGATGCCGGCATGAAGAAAATAAGATGATTTCCATTATGTACATAACAAGTGCGTGTCAATATTTTCAATTACTGTACGGTTTGCTGGCAATCTATAGCAGTATCCGGCCCAGAGGACCAAATGTTACCGTCATGGTAATAAAATGGACTGTATCCTTTTTGATCATTTATTCTACATCGTTGTTTACATAGTACATAGTTACCTCTCTTGGCAACCATCAAAACAGGCTAGCCAACCTTTCGACTGCAATTTAAATATCAGTCACTGAACAAACTCCATAGCCCTCAGGCCCATTTAAGCATCATTTTATCCATTGCATTCGTTCTCAGTCCATTATGGCATTAAGGATGTGTATGTAAAAGTTTCAGGCTCTGCTTCACTATCTCAAAAGCTGCAGAACAGATAACTGATGCACTTTGCTGCACAACTTTTCATAGTGATGAAGGTTTCTGCAGGCCTCCAAGATAGCTAGAAACACACCAAACCTTTACTACTACGCATACTGACAGCTAATCATTGCAACAGAAGATTGACCAATAGAGCTAATCCCAACGTAAGTATATTAGGATTACCAGAGGGTAAGAACCAAAACCAGTCTCAGATAATTATACAATAACTATATTGTGCAACAGAGTATTCTTAATAACAAAAAGCCTACTGCGTTCAGCACTAAAGATGCTACAATGTTCATTATTTGTGAAAGGGGCAACAGAAACGCCAGCAGGTCAATGTGCATATAAGGTTGTCTTTTCTTTGCACAACTTATGGAAGATGTTTTTTCCTGCGAAGCCAGTTCTCATATGGTCAATAGTGTTCTAACCGCCTGTAATTCTGAATGTGCTTCAAACAGGAGCACGCCATTGCGAGATCTAGTGCATGACTTTACTGGACCAGTTATTTTACCCAAAACGTTTTGTATTTTGAATGTTCTCACGATATAAGTTTCTTAAATTCCTCAGTTCCAGCTATAAAAGTTGTAAGAACTCGACTGCTTCCTTTACAATGACCTTAGTTTTCTTTGCATTTTAGTGTAGTTTGCCCTAGGAAATATATCCCCAGTACTCCTCACCCATTACGAAGTCCAACAAGGGGACATCACAGATCAGATATATCCGGCTGACCGGACCACTCGTCGTGGAGTTCGGTGAAATAGGTACATAGCCCTGGCCTATTGACTAAGGCTAGGTTAGCCTCCAGCCTACCCCCTAGGCGAATAAACCCAAATAATGTATTGGTTACGAGTACCCTTCCTGAAAACGACATCAACCAGACTCAAATATGCACCCCTCAACTAACCAGGATCTTACTTTCTACCCATGTGAGTCTCCACTCACGACCTACATGTGAGAGGGAGATTTGACTGACCCCCTCACCGCAAGGTGAAGCCAGAGTGGCTCGGGACCCCTGGAGCGCCTTTTCCCGTCCTTACCATAGTAGGTCCCTGGGGCGTTAAAGTAGTCACTTCGAGAACCCCATCAGTTGAACTTCCTTACCTGAAAGAAAGCAGTTTATACAAATTTTATTAAGCATTTTACAGATACTTGGGTACTATAATTGTTTTCATAACTTCACCTATGAGAGTTTACCTGGTGCATCTTCAGAGTGTATAATTGACTTAGAAGTTTGCAACACAGTTTAGGTCACGATTCTTTAAAGATTTGGCTAAAGTATGTGGACAGGATGCCTACATAAAGCAGGTTTTACGATTTCACGAGACACATTAAACATCCTTGTGAGAAAGAGTGCGGACTTGATTGGAAGGTGGCGGAGCATGAGGGGGCTTAGAGCGTCAGGTCCCGCGACCTTTTTGAGGTTCAGACGCCGGAGTGCACCTTGGAGTTCATAAGCTTTTATGACAGGAAGTCGATCCGTCCCATCTTGTTGTCGTCCAAGGTATCATCGTACCCATCCCCCCTCCCAACGAACACAGACGGAGAAATCTAGAGCCTGCTGGTCATCTCGCGGCCTCATATTCCTTTGCAAGTATTCGGCGAACACATCGGCTTTGACTTGGGGTCACAGGCCAGACCTTGGATGGGAGAGGTAGGTGGCCCACCTCGATTGGGGAAAGCGAGTCATCGGGTCCTCCCACACACGCACTTTGTGCTCGTGTAGTCGAAGACGCACCTCGTGGCGTAGGCGTCTTAGAAGCGATAGGCAGTGTGGCGTACGGTGTCGCCGGTGGAGTCTGCGGGCCGCCAGGGAGCGGCAGAATAGAACTACTAGCTCTACTGGCAGGACATCTGGATGAACAGGAGCTGGGGTATGGGTGGTGAGGTTGTGGACAGCTCACGTCACGAAGGAGGTAAGAGACCGCAACCTTGACCTTCACGGAAGTACAACGCATGACTTGCAATCAGCTGCACGCGGTGTGTATACCTTCTAGCCGTGGATGCAGCGTTACTCCAGTCTGCACGACTTGCTAAGTTATTTAATTTCTCTGCATGTATTTAGAATTACATTCTGAACTTTTACTAGGATTACATGGCATTATCAAGCTATGTTTTGCAAATTTATCCGGAAATTTTTAGTGTAGAGTAAGTATTGTTAATGATGTTTATAATGTTAATGGTCTTGTAAAAACAGGAAATATCAAACTAATTGTTTTTTGTTTAATGTATAAATAAAGTACACATTTCAATGTTCAAAATGAGCTTCAGGTCATATTTATCTGAAAAATAATACCAGAGATATTTATAGTTATGTAGAACCGTGTGCGAGAAATATCCAAACATTTAATGCTTTATATTTACCAAAATAATTAATTTACAGACAAACAAGAAAATAGGGGTATCATTTTTTCATCCACAGAACACGTACATTTAATATTAATGAAATCGAAGACATGAAGGTCAAATTTTGTGCGAATAATAAAAAATACACAATGGGAAAAATTTTGCCCCTCTTTTGAAAAGTTCAACTGGCAATAAATGGAAAAACAATTCAGTTCAATCCCAAACTCTCCAAGAAAATCAACTGTCACTATTTTTGATCTTGTAGGCCATGATTGTCTCAGTAAACATTCCTATAAAATAGGATTAGTAACCTCTCGGCTATGCATGTTCTGCACCAAAGAAGACTTGGATAAAAACAATCTAGCAGTATGTGAAGGTCTAAAGATCCAAAAAGATTTATTCTCCAAATATTGGGAAGCCAGATGAAGAATGATTTTATTATTAACTCCAGAGCATTAGACACACAAGCATACATGCACGCACACACACACTATTGCAAATGAAGAAACATTTATTGCCCCATGTTGCTTTCATGCAATAATACCCTTTACCTAATTATTATTTATTTATGCCAACAGACTTACTGTTGGTGTTTTTAAACACACAACCTGTGTGTGGGCAATGTTTGAGAGGTACAACTGGAACTTAAAAATTTAATGCCACAGCTGGGAATTAAACCACAGACCCTCCACTTACCAGGCGGGTGCTCTGACCATTACTCTACTGTGACGAACTGCCAGAATGACGAACTGGTTTGAGAATTCAATGTCATTCTGGCAGATTGTCACAGTAGCTTAATGGTTAGAGCACCCGCCTGGTAAGTGGAGGGTCTGTGGTTCAAATCCCTGCTGTGGCATTGAATTTTTAAGTTCCAGTTCTACCTCTCAAACCCTTTACCTAACTTTATAAAATAGATTAATAGCATATATTTTTTACATTATACTTGCAAGTATACATACCAGATAGTCATTTTAAGTTGATTTATATTATAAAACATTTATTTGAAATTATTAACCTTGTAGAGTGTTTACAAGAAAAAGAAACAAAAGTAAAGCATTTTTTCTGCAGAAGTTACCTTAATATCATCATTAACACATGAATCTGCTCTTTCTAACTACCAATATTCCTCTTTAATGTCTATTTTGGTTTCAATTTCACTTTCTTTGATGGTTTCATTAAATCTTGTTTGATGGTGTTCATTCTGTGAACAAGATGAGGAATCTTCTTCAAGTTCTGGTTTAATATCACTGCTGCTTGTGACAGTTTCAATCTTAACTTTCTTTACAAGGTGTTTGTTATCTCTCTCATGCACTGAATAAAAGTCCAGGAAACAAGATTCTTCTTTGATATCCATTTTGCTATAGTTGCTGCATGTGAATAGTTCTGTTCTTAAACTTCAGCAGCAAGTCTGTGAAAAAAGAAATACATAATTAGTAACTTCTATGAGTTTGCTTCCAGATAATTGAAGCTACATTACATTTTAACAGACATATATAAAGTAGTAAAAAGTAATAATTGTAATTTGGTGTAATGTTAACTTTAACCTTTTAACATCCAAAGATCCATAGCATGCTTACTTATGGTTATAATCTGAATCTAATCTGTATCACTAGAGTAAAAGATATTCTAAATTATTATTCCAAAAGCAATGTTATAATCTTGAACACAAAGGAAGCTACTATGTGGACTGTAAAGTTAAAATAGTTATTTCATTTTTATCTTATGTATTCTTAGGCATAGAGACTTGTTAGCTTCAATATTTAGAGTTATTTTAATATATTATAATCCATAAAATTCACTAGATGATCAACAAGAGCAATCTAGAATTTCATTCCCACAAACTAAACTGTTTAGATGCACCCAGTTTCGAAGTGAAAAAGTACTGAATGCAACACAAGTGCACCAGCTGAAGGAAGAACAATGATTTAATGGTAGAGTGTGGCCTCACCTGCTATATCAGGCAAATACTTCTTTGATATCAGAGATAAGCTTTCTTCTTTTATAAACATAAGATGGTTATGAAGGTGAACTGGCATCAGAAATAAAATTGTGGAAGTTGACAAATCCAAATTTGGGCACTAGAAGTACAAGTAAGCTGCTGTGGAGTGTGAGGATAAAAGCCACCTGTTGAACAAAGGAATCTGGAAACTCTTGTGCAACTAATAAAGAACTGGATATTGGCAGGAACAATAAAATTCCACAACTGCTGGAGACCCTACAACATTCTAGATCATGAGGGCTCAGAGTTAACTATTTGCAGGAACTTGTGTTGAATAGGAGGAGCAGCTACACACACTTGGAATACCTGAGGAAAATGGGTCCAGCAGAAACTCCTTTACACACAAATACCCCAGAAATCAAGAGGAAAAGTATAAAGTACCTACCCATTCCCTACTTCAGCCAGAAGGACCATTGTGAAGGCCACTTAGATGACCACATTTTCAAATATGTGTATTCCAGGAAGCTGTGACATCACTTCCTAAATGCAGCAGATGACCTGTATTCACCCTTACAATAAAGATTACATAATATCCTATAGAGGGCCCTACCATTCCAGTCATTTACACATACACTAATTAATAAGGACAAGTTGGGAATCATGGTGTTCTTTTGGATTTACATGTTCAAATTCGAAGCACTATTCAGCTGCATTTGGAGTGCTTTAGTGCTTTAAGAACATAATGTTGGGTAATTGTTTACAAAAGCGGCCGCTCGAGAAAAGGAATGAAACATAGTACTACGGATGCAGTTTTTATTGCTGATTATGATTTTAAAAGTTTTATTTGGCACTCAAGCTTCGTTTTCATTTTGCCTGTGTTAGGTTAGGTTTGGATTAATGTGTGTATATCAGTGGAGTAACAGGGTCCTGTGTTATTGAAATGTTGCCTGTGTTAGGTTAGGTTAGGTTTAGTGTGTGTATATGAGTGGGGTAACAGGGTCCTCTGTTATCGAAATTTTGCCGGTGTTAGGTTAGGTTTAGTGCGTGTATAAGAGTGGGGTAACAGGGTCCTCTGTTATCAAAATTTTGGCCGTGTTGGATTAGGTTAGTGTATGTATATGAGTGTGGTAAGAGGGTCCTGTGTTATCAAAATATTTACAACTTTGGCAGTGTTTATGCGACAATTTCAACGTAAAGGCATTAATCAATCATTCTAGCATATATTATACTCGTTTATACACATTTATTTGCTAATTATCCGCAACATAAGCGAACTAAAACCACTGCATCACACGTAGGAAATTTGCTCATAAATCAAAACAAAGCTAGAGCACCAAATAAAATGTTCAAAATCGTAATCAGCAATAAAAACTGCATCCATTGCACAGTTTCATTAGTTTTATCGAGCGGCCGATTTTGTAAACACTTACCTAATGTTGTATTGTAAAGTCACTGGGGCTATGCACCCTCCCTTCCAAGCAACCTCTGTTTTAAAGCTTTGTTTCTTGCATATACATCCGTAACTATAACTGCCATATCCTGAGTGTGAATTATGTGTATTACTACAAGCTGTGCAACATCGTGAAACATGTTTACCGTAAGCAATGTTGAGTATGGACCATGATACACAACCATAAGCAGCATTACTGCATTAGTTCAAGCATGCATGTCTTTAATACAATATATAACTATTAACGAATATTCTACAGTATGCTGGTTCAATTTGGCACACTCTCAAAATGCTTCAAACACTCACCGTAATAACATATAACACACAATACCTTCTTACATGTTTAGGAAGTTAAAAAACGGTGTATTCATCTAGCACAGTAAATATGTATATGTTCTTCCACAGAGTTTAACAAGGTTACGTCAGATCGCCTTAGTCGTATATATGCAGTTTTAAGGAAACTAGCGTGTTTTAGCGATGTCGCACAGGTCAAAGTGAAACTGAGCCACCATACCATGTCAAGTTAAACTACCATAACGTTGGGGTGAATTACTGTTAATTACATGTATTACTACAGCTTGTATAATGTAATGCTACATGTACACAATAAGCGATGTTAAGTGTTTTAGCACATACACAATCTTAACCACTCCAGTCTGTGTTTGGAGCTTGGAAACGCTAGTAGTGAGTCAGGTAGCCAGTAACGTGAACAAAGCAAATACAGAACGAAACAGGCACTTAGGGCCGGTTTCACCAACAACAGTAACTTTTCCTGTTATTCCCATTTATGTTATCCCAGGTATACGTCTTTACGGACGTAACACACGAAGCACGTTTCACCACGAGGTTATAAACCCAGGTAATACAATCTTAGACTTGGCGTGCGCCTGCTATACGAACCAACAATTTCTCATATATAACAAGCGAGAATCGCTATCCACCGTTTCCGGTTTGTCCTACTTCCGCCTCATTTCGAAACGGGAAACAGCAGTGTGTGGCAGTGTGTTTGTGTTATCCACGTGTTATCTATAAGCATGGCTGAAATCGCGAAAAGAGAAAAGAGCCCAAATATGACGGCAGCAGAGAAGATGAGTTTCGTAGAACTAATACGACATCATTTTCATATAATTGAAAATAAAAGAACGGATGGTGTCACCCACACACAAGAAGAAGGAGGAGTGGAAGAAAATAGCCTCTGAGTTCAACTCGCTGGGTTTGGGAGTTAACAGAGATGAAAATAATTTACGCTGCACGTGGGACAACATGAAAAAGGCGGCAAGAAAGGCAGCGTCGGAAGAACGGCTGGAAAGGATTACGACAGGTAAGAGAATGTTCTTTTTGTGATATTTCATAGATTCATGGTGTATAGGTTATACCAAACTTTTGCAACTTGGGATAACGTAGCTTATTGAACAAAACACTTCCAATAGATGGTAATTATTATTTATTTATGCCAACAAGCTTACTGCTGGCTAGTGCATTGAATTTTTCAGTCCTGATTCCACCTTTAAACTTTCACCAATGTATATTATCAGCAAGTTGAAAAAATGTTCAAATAGACATGCACCAACCAAACACACAGGGGAGCACATATAGTTTTCAATGTAATTTGTAAAGTTGTGGAATTATATTTTGTTAATAACATTCTTTGAATCTTTCCTCACCGCACTTAGGTAGTATGAGCTCTGTTTCATTTTGAGAATAAAGATTGTTAAGGCTTGCCCTCAAGTTCTGGTATAGCCAATAAATGAACCCTGCAGCACAGGGTTTTTTCTGTTTGCATTATTGGCACTCATTGCTATCATAGGATGAAGCGGAGGCAACTATGTAACATCTTTAAAATAACTTCAAGCTTTACTTATCAACTTTATGAAAGGAGGTACTGAATCTGGTCCCTGTTGCTGTTAGGAAATTATTCATCACTCAACGCAGTTCGCATTGAGAAATGCTAACAATTTTCTGGTGATTATTTTGCTTTAATTCATCTATCATGTGCACTTCATGTTCTAATTTACCCGAGAGATAAAAATTGCTTTCAATTGCTCTCATCGAAATATTGACCCGCTCAACTGTATTAGAGTCCTGTTAAAAATCACGTTGTCCATGATTTTGGTTATTTAGCAAAAGCTATGCAGCATAACAACGTCCATTAAAAAAAAAAAAAAAACTCATCCCAGTTTCTTGGACTGAATATTTCCTATGGCCTGAAATTTATTATGAAGTGTATAGATTGTTGTAATGTGGAACTTTTACACCCAGAAAACCTTTCGCAAGTTGTACTTTAATTTAACGAGCTGAGTTAGCACAGAATCGGAAATCATAAATACATACTGCTACGCTTATACAAGCCATAATATACTTTGTGACTATGGGACAAAATAATAAATAAGTAAGCAATACCATGATCATTGTCAAGTCATACTGTAGAGCCTGAGCAGAGCAGAACTGCAACAGTAGCGTGACTTTGATGACAGTAGCAGTGCAGAATAATGTGTCACCTTGCCGAGTGAAAAAACATTGTGCAGCTGGTTCTTAGTTCATTGGCTATCTCATGTGTGTAATGGAAATATTATGGAAAATTAAATCACTGCTTTATACTGTTTATGGCTCTGCAAATTGAGTAGATTGTAAATTCTGTAATGTATGTTTCAGGTGGAGGGCCACCGAAAAAAATTAGAACTGACGAAGTGCTGGATACAGTACTAGGCATGCTGCGCGACGTCGTTGGGGGCCTACACAACCCATACGATGGTGATAGTGAGGTCACCATTGGGGAGGTGCAGGTGTCAGCAATGGCTCAACCACTTGAAGCACCAGCAGAGGAAACAGAGGAAGCAGAGGAAACAGACTGGAGTCAATACAGTGTCTCCATGTTGAGAACCCCAATACATCCAACACTGACAAACTATGAGCTGCTAGATATAACTGAGGCTCCTTGCACACCCAGTGCTGCTCCCACCTCCAGTGCCGCTCCCACCCCAGTGCTGCTCCCACCCCCAGTGCTGCTCCCACCTCCAGTGCTGCTCCCACATTTACTCCGGTTGCAACAAGCTGGTCTGGACGAAGGAGACCTTCCTTAGGGAGGCAACAGAATGGCTTGGAGCAGCTTTACCAAGCCAGAAGAGAGGCAGTGGTCGCTGCTCAAAGGGAAGCCACGGAGGAGCATCTGTGGAGGCGGGAGGAGCATCTGTGGAGGCAGGAAGAACATTTGTGGAAGCGGGAGCTCCACAAATCATTGCTTCAGCAGGAGCAGCTTAAACAAGAGCTGCTAAAGGAACAATTAAAAAGGCAAAGAAGTGAGTGATACGTGTGTGTGCGCCTAATGCTCAGAATTGGACAATACAATCATACTTCTTCTTCCCAATATTTATAGAATTTCACATACAATGAGGTTATCAATGTAATCATGAATGTAAAAGCTGAACCTTAAAATAAAATGGAAAAATTGCAGAAGTTGTGGAGTTCAGCTTTTTATTCTTTGCATGTTGTCAACTTACACATAGCATGGCAGTGTGCAATGCTAGATGACTTAAAAAGCCACGTACTTCCTTAAGTAGGGGAAGCTAACTTCAACCCTTTACAAAGTGGGTAAAAATAAATTAAAGCACGTTTG
The DNA here is from genome assembly GCA_030765045.1 of Tenodera sinensis. Taxonomy (NCBI): domain Eukaryota; kingdom Metazoa; phylum Arthropoda; class Insecta; order Mantodea; family Mantidae; genus Tenodera; species Tenodera sinensis. The sequence continues at coordinate 50,850,435 of CM060974.1, read as the reverse complement.
ATTAGAATTTGTTTATTCAACTACAATAATATATGACAAAAACCTTATAAATGTGGTGAACTTAGTTACATATAACACCATTTGAATGCTAAACCAATCCAGTTCACATACTTTCCGGAAGATGGCAGCCGCCTAACTATAAAATATAGCCCCTCACCATCTTGCCCACCCTGTCTTGCCCATCGTCCTCTACGTGATTTAACTAATCCTTTGCAAACCCTTAAACTATTTAAAATGGAATATCTCCATGTGTTCTTAAGTATATTTACAAACTGTATAGCATCTTCCCTTTCCGAGTTCTCAATTCTGTGACAGGAAAATGTTTGGATGATGCAAAATGCTGCTTCAATTTGTCGGAGGTAAGGAAAAGAAAGAGGGAGCTTTACCTATTACAGATATTATCCACAAAATGTTTAGGATATTGAAATATGAATAGTTCTGTTTCAAAGTGCAAAACCTTAGGTGAACAAATTATAATGCTGCCAGTGATATGCATGTAATTCCAGTAGTTTCATCCAATGCACTGGTTCTGAAGGTAAGCTTCTTGAATGTCATTGTCGAATCAGACTGCAAAAAAGAAATAAACATTTTAGTACAATGCAATCAGATGCCCCCCAACTGTGGCAATGCCAATCATGCACAGGCGAAATGCCATGCACCCATTATGTTTTAAATAAAGAACCCTATATCATAACATAATTGTGCTCATAAAAAGTGTGCAGTAAAATAACTTAATAATTATTATTTATTTATGCCAACAAACTTACTGTTGGTGTTTTTAAACACACAAGCCGTGTGTGGGCAAAGTTTAAGAGGTAGAACTGGAACTTAGTCCGCCTGGCAAGCAGAAGGTCTGTGGTTCATATCCCAGTTGTGGCATTGAATTTTTAAGTTCCAGTTCTACCTCTTATAACTTAATAAATTTAATTGTAGAATTTGGGTATAGGCTTTAGGCGTAATGGTGTGAGTTGTGCCCTTAAAGCACTTGTAAATTTCATTACGAATAACGTGGCAGTCAAAGCCGTCGATTTTCAAGAATTGTTTTTGCTTGCTTCCCGATTTCTGTGGAGTTTTCCAACCTCTCTTTAAAATTTTCCGAACAGTAGGTCTGCTTAATTTGAATATTTTTGCAATTTTTGAAATAGGTTCCTTGCTTAACTTTTTCTTGCACACATATTCATACACATTTTGAAGCAAAATCTGTGATTGCTTTGAAGTCGTACAGTGGACTTCTTACACTTACTTCGTGCACAACAGGGAATTTCACTGTGTTGCACTTGGGGTTCATTTGCATTCTAGCCGTCATTCATTGCAGAGCATGAGGAACAAGGAATTTAATGTGGTCTGGATGAAAATCACTTAGGTCAACGGATTCATTTGGTGCAGAAGGTGAAACATCTTGCCATGGTCTCCACATTTTGTTATGAGGCAATATTTACCTACACTAAACTTAAACTGCAGTCACTAGAAACTGTACACTTTGCGCAGAATTCAAACAACCACTCAAGACTAAGGTTTTTTCTGCAGTAGATCAAACTATTGGCAACATGGGAGAGCCCTCATGTTTAACATATGCTTTTGAGGCTTGCACAAATTGCTGTGGAAGTGGTAAAACCTTCACATCAGGGGCAGAAAAAGGTAACTTTGGAGGGAACTGGAAAGCCGACTTTCGCAGGAACTATAAGTGCATTTAAGGATCTTGGAAGTAGAAAATACTCAACTTCATCTCATATATGCAGACTCTTCCTCATTCTCCAATGATGCACTTACCACATTTCTATCACAGTATACTATTGCATTTGTACACACAACTGAAGGATATAGTAAATTAAAATGTGTTATGTGGATTATACAGGGCTACAATCAGCTAAAATATTTTCTGCACCAGATTAAAGAAGGTAACTATAACAAAAACCTATGAAATTTCAGACTGCCAATATAAATTCTAGCTCACCTTCTAAAATAGTTCTCTATAAGCACGTGTCGAACAGCATCATGACGCCCTCTAGCTGGCTGAGGTGCAGGCTCCATTTCTCCCTCAGCAAGCAATGCTTCCCATGGTATCGGCAGTTGTAGCTGTGGATCATCTGGGGGCATTTGTTCCCCAACGTGCCTTAAAATATTGTGGAGTACAGCTGTTGCTGTGATAATTGGAAATATATTTTCCAGCTTCAGGTTCATTCCCAGTGCAAGGACGGGGAATCTCCTTTTCCAGCAACCAAAAAGTCTCTCCACTACATTTCTGGAGCGGATTTGTGCTTCATTATAAAGGTTTTCCTGCGGAGACTGTGTTACATTTAGGGGAGTCATGATGTATGACCTGCAGGGATATCCTGCATCTGCCAGCAGCACAGAATTCCCATATGCACCCTGTTCAAAATGTGCTCTTTGTGTACAGTTATTAAAAATGGTACTGTCATGTGTGCTGCCAGGCCACCGTGCTACAATATCTGCAAATTCCATGTTGGCTGTGCAGATGACCTGGACATTCAAGGAAAAGTAGCCTTTTCTATTCCGATACCATTCGGCATCATCACCTCCTTTAAAGAAAAGAAAAATCAATAAAAAGATTAAAATGCAGTCAACCTTTTTTTGCACAAAGCCAAAGAGATGCCTCAGCCAAATTAAATGCTATCTTCAAAATGTAATGCAATGTATAAGCTTCTGCCCTTATCATCTTATTAAAAACAAAATAGAGCTAGATTAAATAGAAAAGTGGGTCGATTAATAACACTAAACAACACTCATTTTTTAAATCACCTAGAACATGTTTCAGAGGCCAGTTTTCTCCATTATCAACTGAACTTGTTTGTAGACGTTGGTCCTTCTGTAGACTGCTCTGGCGGTGATTTAAGAACTTTTACAATTTGTCCTTCTATATTCAATTGAATATTCATATTGAAAACTCTTGTATTTGTTCTCCCAGATGTTCCAGGAAATTTAAAAAAGTGAGTGTTCTTTAATGGATCCATTTTTCTATTTTAATGTGATTCCAACAACAACACTGGCATCAGTTTCCAGGCTTTAAATTTTATACCATATAAACATATTAGTCTTGAGCTCCTTCAACACCAGTCTTATAGAACGTTGAACTACTATGGTTTAGGTAAACAGGGAGAACACCCTTTTCCGGCTCACACATACAGTTTTTAATGCAATACTGGCCTATACTACCTGACAAATTGCTTTTATTCATAATAAACCTGTACATGAACCTTAAATTTAGTATTATAAACAAAACTAGTAACTTATGTTATAGTTGGAAAAAAGTATCAGCATTACTGAATAGAGATATGCAGCATGCTTTAAGTTCGTAAAAATTTGATGAGATCATATGTATGCTTAAAGTAAGTGCTGTCTTTATTTCAAGGCTTGTTCTTCCTGTTTGCAGCTAAACCTAGTCCACAAGGAATATTAATATCTCTGCAGATGATGTATGTGTTTTCTGTAGCTAAATTCATGTAGTAGTAAATGCTTAAATTGTTCTGAGGAGGTAATACTTTTTGCTGGGGTGCTCTTTTTTTTTCCCCCCAAGAACATCTACTTAAAAACTAGGAGTTTTCATCTGGCATGTTCATAGTCCATACAAATACAGTAGTATAAAATGCATACAAAGTTCTGAAACTTACCAGTAGTTTTCATTTTTATATGTGTGCAATCCAATGCGCCTATTGCCTTTGGAAATCTTGCAATTTCATAAAATTGCAACTGACGCTGTTGGATGCTTTCTGCATCGGTGGGCATTCTTATGTGGTGTGTGCGAAGTCTAGCTAATGCACAGCTGACTCTGTGCACAATTCTGTGAGCTGTGGATTTGCTCACACCACCATAATCTGCAATGGCAAGCTGCCCACTACCAGTGGCATAATATCTCAGTGTCATCAGCAACTGGTTCACTGGAGACACAGCTGCATTTCTGCAAAGGAGACATTGTACTTTAATTTTCTTATCCTATTTTTATGTATGTCAGGTGTCAGTTGAATATTCATTGTTTAAAATACTGCAAGAGCATTAACATATATTAGGGTAAACCTGCATCACCACCTTTATTTCTGTTTATATGAATACAAAAAAGATATATATACACTGCATTACTTTTTTGCCAACATGTTCATGTGGCGCTTGGGAAAGGGAGAGAAAGATGTCCTGTATGTTACTCAGGCAAAATATAATAGTTCATTTTTGTCAACTCATCATGTAGCAAACTTTTGTCATTTTGCGGTTATGGTATTGTCAGATATGCACTTTCTACATCTGTTCAAATAAAGTGGTAACTTTAGGGTTGGATTTCCAGCCTATCACTGTGACTAATTAATGAAACCTTTATGGAAAATATGATTACAATTTCAATAATACGAAATTATTACACGAAATTACGATTCTTTTCCCTTGGGTTATTTCATAAAGGCAAGGGCGATGTCTGCTACAGACTGCAGGCGGAAACATAAATGTGATTATATATTATTGTATGAAAAATACTGCCAGGAATTAAACACATAGAAATATACAAACATTCTGGAGCATAATGTGAAACACCTACAAGGGGTGGTTTTCACGATGCAGTACAGAAATAGAGGTTAGGTGTGCCGATGTCACAGCAGAATATGTTTATACTGTGGTGCCAAAATCCTTAATTTATTTAAATCCTTATTCTTGCAAATTATCAGCTTACCTGTTAGATGGAAATTCCAGTTCTTGTTCTACTTGTTCTAAAATAGAAAGAACAGATTGTTTGCTGAGACGAAACCGAGTCACGAAATCGACGTCGTCATACTCATAAAAGTAATTGGAACGATGTTTAATCCATCTTGGTCGCCGTATTCTCTCGTTATATAGCCATTCTTCATCGCTACTTTCATGTTCTTCGTTTCCAAATACCAAGTCCATTACTCGTTGCTGCGCCATTTTCTTTACTTACCATATTACCACCGTTTTGAACCCGTAATCGGTGGAGAAGTGGCCGGTAATTCTTTTACCGGCGTAAACAGTTACGTAGGTTATAAGCGCATGGTGAAACAGCAACTTGACCAAAACCGAGGTTTCTGATTTTTAACCCAGGTAAATAAAATTACTGTTGTTGGTGAAACCGGCCCTTATTATCAACATCCTGCTATTAAATCCTTACCATGTTTTCTATAACCGTACAGTCTTGTTTCTTTTAAGTTTCAATTAAGGGCACCTAATATGACACGATATATGTATCAAGCGTCCTAAACACCACAATCATCTTTTTACATATAATCCCACGCTAAATTATAAAGGAAAATTATGATTAAATAACATGAGAGTATAATAGCTCCCTTTACTTACAGCACTGATGAAGTCACTTCTTCCTCACTTTCTCAGCACACTTCACCGTTGTTTGGAAATAACGAGCATTGAACGCAAGAGAAACAGGGAAGGCTGTGTAACGTATTACAGTTTACCCATGAAAAATCTTCGGTTTTTCGAGGAAAGTCTAAGAACGAAACTCATACCTCGCTTTTCGATAGGTAGATTTAGGTATTCACAACTATACTCTGAGGTCCTGCAACCTCAGCGTGCTTTCTAATGTAAACTTAAGCTGTAATGCCATTAATTTTATTTCTCATAGGTTGGCTGCCTTACTTTACGTCTGCTGGTATATTTGTGCTGGTGGCTTTTTTATATTATATTTACAGAGTGAATTGTGCTGAGGGACTGTGTATGGAGACTATGTAACAACATATTTCTTCATTGCAGTAAGTCAAATAAGAGTGATACATTTATCTCATTTAGTCCCAAGTTTCCTGTGATATTTAACTTTGGATATTGTGTGATAACTAAATGGTAATATCCATCCATCTCTTTACACGTTTACAGTAATATCCGTTTATCCGCTTCACAGACGGAGACATACGTTTCTCATATTGAATCCGTGAAACCATGCTGTTCCGTATAGGTACTTTTCATTGGACCGTAACCTACAAATGCATATTGGTTAAAATCCAGTTTGCTTCACAAATACTTATGATAGCGAACGTTGGTTATCTGCATAAATAACCTGAGTACATTAATATTGTTTTAGAACAGGATATTGCCTCGTTGGACTCCTAGAACCACCCAAAGAACCTTTTATTAGAGCCTGTGTTTCGTTTCTGAAAATTGTGCACCCTGCGTCTGATGGATATCACACACATATATCTAAATATAATATTATGTGTATGTGAATTATTGTTTCCAAATGTGTATTGTTAATACTTGTGTAATAATTTAATGTAACATAGCGTTAAATGTGTGCGAAAATCAGTCATCTCTCATGGCGGGTTCCGCGCATCTGTGGAAAGAAAACTTGCCAAGATTGCGCTAGAGAAGAGCTCTTGGTGATTTGAATACCGACATTTGTTGCACCATTTGTACATATAGTTACATATTCAGGCGCGAGTTATTCAATTATTGGTAAATATTTGATACCTACCTTGAGGCCTGCAGAGGTTTGTTAGTGGCTGAGCTCTTAAAAAGTAAGGGCTGCCAACATTTGAAGGCGAAACAGCGAAAGGCAGTCTATTAAAGGAAGTGGGAATTACACTAATTTCGGTTTTTAATGTTTTAATGCAAGTGGAAAGCATAACACTGTATTTAACCACTAAAAGTATGAATGATTCACCCAAAGAAACAAGTATAATAGTAATTTCAATGTTTACTGTTGTTTGCAAACTTCAAAAGGTAATGAATAATGGAAGTTAAAATAATGGCCTATCTGAAGTGTAGGTAGTTTTGTGTAGTTTTAATGGGAACATATTTGTATTTCATTAATATTAGTATTAATAATTCAGATATGAAACAAGTATAGCCTTGATTTTGTTGTTGTTTCTGCATGATTCTTTGGAAGTTTTGAGCATTGGAAGTTTAAAATGTTAATCCAGGTACAAAACACAGCAGTGCCTTTGCATTTCATTATTGGCAATATGGATAATTTATATTAAACTTAAAACAATAATAATAAATCATTAATGAAACTCCCTAATAACACTAATTTTGCTCTGTGTTTTTCTGTGTACATCTTTGATACACTTCTGAAGAAATAAAGCAAATAAGGTTTGAAGAACACATGTCTTCAAATATGTGGTGGATAGTCTTTAGGGAATGGTGCAATCTTTGCTTCATGGGGAATATATGCTGAAATATGTATTCCTCTGTAAAGTGCATCTTTCTTCTTCCAAAGATAGAGATGTCGTGCTTGCAGCTCTTTCATTTAGTTTAATTTTTATTGTGTATGAGGTGTACTCTTGCCAGTGGTTGTATGTTCTCTTGCTGCAGTTTGCCAACTGCGGCAGTACTTTAGAGTTTGATGGAATGGTTTACTCAGAAGTACTAGAAGCTTTTATCCTGAAGTGTATCATGTGACTTCCAGCATTTAGATATTATTGTTGTGCCTGGTAAAATCCATTTATAGATTAAGATTAGTAGTGTTTCCTGTCCCTGGCTTCAACTGGTACAAGGAAGAAGTTGTGTTCTTTACGTTGTACACCACCAAACATCCATTGCCCTCTCATGTAACACTGCATTGCTGTTTTGTATGCTCAAATTTTGACTTCTCTATTTCCACTACTTCTCCAAATGGAGCCCACCTCTGTTGTGTTGTGATAGTGTGTCTGCCTCACATCCAAGAGGTCATGTTAGAATCTGGGTTATGGTGTGGTAGCCAGATAAGTTATTTTTCAGAGGTTTTGCCTTTTCCTCATAAGGTGAATGTCATGTAACTTTAAGCTATATGGACCTTTGGCTCATTTGAGCATTTTTTCACCCATTTCATTCACTCATTGTCCGATATAACATTACATTGGAGTAGTGTTCAACAAGGCTTTCTGACAAGGGAAGTAAACTTAAGTTTCTATTATATTTATGGTAGTAATACCACTGGTGGTGACATTGGTGTGTTATATACATAAAATGTCATAGAAGCAGCAGCAATAAGCACTTTACTGTCCTTAAGAGCACTATTTCTAAGCAGTACAGCTGTATAACTCGCGAAACTGATGAAAGTCAGGGGTGGCTTGTTTCCCATTTTTTTAATCTAGTTTTGCCTACACATCCCCCAATTAGTGTAATGCACTTACTCTCACTATTTTTGCTAGCACTTGTCACTTCCAATGCTGCATTTTTGCCTGAGAAGGTGTAATATTAATAGTACTTGAAATTGGAGCCTGAGATTTGAACTGGACTCGTACTTCACTATTACTGCTTTCTGTAACTTTTTGCTTTCTTGTCACAAATATATCCGTGCTCATGAAGAATAGAACAGCGAGTTGCAAGAAACCAAATTGAGTAGTGCAGGCTGCAATCATCATTGCTGGTGTAGAAATGTTCAAACTATGACTTTGATGCGAAACCAAATAATGAGCCTAAGAATTTTGAGAGCTAGAAGTGGAACTTAAAAATTCAATGCCACATCTGGGATTTGAACCACAGATCTTCCGGTTACCAGGCGGCTGCTCTATCCACTGAGCTATTCTGACACACTGCCAGAATGGCATTAAATTCTCAAACCAGTTCGTATTTCTCCTGGTAAAACAAAGGCAGTCTCACATCAGAGACAAATTACCCCAATGGTGACTTACTATTGTAAATACTTTATGTCCCAGGATTAAATAACCTTCAGATGGTAATTATTATTTATTTATGCCAACAAACTTACTGTTGGTGTTTTTAAACACACAAGCCGCGTGTGGGCAAAGTTTGAGAGGTAGAACTGGAGCTTAAAAATTCAATGCCACAACTGGGATTTGAATCACAGACCTTCCGCTTACCAGGCGGCTGCTCTAACCACTGAGCTATTGTGACAAACTGTCAGAATGGCATTAAATTTTTAAAGCAGTTCGTATTTCACTTTTGGATAAATCACTTCCGAGCGCTAAATATGTTGTTAGCTAATGCTGGATTTCTGACAATGAAGTCATTAATCCTCTTGCTCTCCAATATTTTTCACAATATTGAAGAGAGCAATAGCAGTAATAGTAACCGTTTTTTAGAGAGCACCAAAATATCATAATATATATTTAATCCACTACTGTGTAGCGAACACAAAAATGACAACAATAACTATAACTGCATATATTGCTCCAAAAGAATTCAAGACAAAATCACGCAAATGCGAGCATTACGTCCACAGATTGATTAAATAATCAATACGGCGTCCAGAGAGAATCTTGTTTAAAAATCTATCGGTTGGCCTTTCTGCAGCGCGTTCATAAACAACGACTTCTGTGGCAACATGACATGCAATAACACCAGCTATGGCCGTAATTTACCATGGTTATGTGCCACGAACAGTTGGCATCACTAATACAACCTAATGGATGGAATATCACCAAATATAACCAGACTGCACCATAATGGGCGGGGGGAGGGTGGGGAATGTCAAGGTTGTTCTTTGGGGTGTCTCAATAAGCTATACTATAGATATGGGAACAGTAACCAATTCAGGCAGAAAAACATTACATTATGAAAATTCTCTGTCCCTGACAAGCTCTAGCTTGTTTCTTGAATGTTAAATGACTGTGTTGCAATAGTGGAAGTTTAATCCCCATTTCCTGTGTTTATCACTAATTTCATATTAACTGCATTTTCATTTGCTGCTATTCTGTTGCTTGCGTGTGAAACGGTCGTATCCTCTGCTGTGTAAGCAGCTTTCCCAGTAGGTTGTGTAGATTGTCCTTCAAGTAAAACAGGGCAACATTATGTTCTAAAAACAGTTATGAACTATTTATGCACCTAACCATGATTTGCAATGGTAAATATTTGTGAAGAAAATTGACTTTAAGACATACATGATCTTAGCCATCAATGATAACCTCCATATCCTCTTGCTGTTTTAATTTTTTAATAATTTCAAATTAATGTTGTCTTCTGGACCTTTTATCTTTCTTTTTGTTATGCCCTGATGTGAAACTATCTTTAATAAAGCGAATAGTTGCATCACTGAGCAGAATGTCCTTGGGACATAATTACTGTATCCTTTATCATCATCATCATCATCATCATCACTACTATTACTATTATTATTGTATCTGTTAATGCTGCTGCCGCCACCGCCGTCACTGTGACCATGACCACCACCACCACTATTACCATTGTTATTGTTGTTACTATTATTAGTACTAGTATTACTATTATTATCATCATTAATTATTCCCACCCCTATAGTAGCGAATATTCCTCAAATATTCATACCTCCACAGAGCAACTGTCAACTGCCATGCTCATAATGTTTCTTTTCAGAAATGAAACTCCATTTTGATTAATAAATAATGGAAGCTCATTTTGTTAAAACTATCACTACCTATTGACTGTACTCAGCACTATTTTGACTGTTGGTGGTTTGTTTTCAAAGAACTTGCACACTTCAGAGCAAATTGCACACTTCACAAAATAATCTACCTTTCCTAGCACTGTTGTAGGCTGTTTCCTCTTTTTACACAGACTTATAACACAGGCAGTTTCTTTGAACTCCTTACAAATAGGCACAATGCTGGTTTCTGATGCACCAATATATTCTGCAGTTAATCTCACCAAATCATTCATGACAACATCTGGATGGTGCATTAGTTTGTGAATGACACTTAACAGGATCTGTTTTTCACCACTTTTTAATAGTTTTCATTTAGGGTGTTTTTTGTGACTCTCAGCACTCATTTCCTACATATTATCACAACTCATAAATTAGCCACCAAATTCCTCTGGCTGACTGGAATACTCTATTCATGGGTTTACAATTTCAAAACAACTTGATCCTTAGTCAGTGCAGGTTTTCCTGTTCTCAAGAAAAATTGTAAATATGTTGTTAGCTAATGCTGGATTTCTGACAATGAAGTCATTAATCCTCTTGCTCTCCAATATTTTTCACTGATGGATGGGGCACTAGATGTGGCCGGGCATATTTGAAGGTGGTCTCGGTCCATTTCCTCTTGCAGATCACATAGAGGACAGAGTGGTGAAGAATATATCCCAATTCTGTTTAAATGTTTTGCCAGACAATCATGTCCTGTAATCAACCTGAAGGTGGCAACTGCTGTGTTTCGAGGATACTCAGGTATTACTGTTTGAATATTTGATAGTTCCCATCGTTTATTCTTTGATTTTTCATAGTAATATTGTTGAATAATTTTTTTGTATTCAGAGTTGACTAATCTTTTAGCTGCATAAAATGGTACATTAACTATAGATTTCTGTACACTACTGGTACCCTTTTTTGCAAGAAAATCAACTTTCTCATTACCACTCAGTCCACAGTGAGCTGGTATCCATTGGAGGACTAGGTGTTTTTGAAGTGCTGTTAGATGGGTAAGGATTTTCCAACATTCTATAACTGTTTGGTTTTTTTGGTGACAACTTGGAAGTAATTGCTATAATTGCTGCCCTGGAATCCGAGAGAATAACTGCTTTCTGAAAATGTGAAATTCTGTACAAAAGATTTCGTAGGGCCATTCGAATTGCTTCAATTTCTCCATCAAATTTGTAATTCCATAACTTAAAGATTCGTAATAGGAAAAGAGGTGACATGTGACTCCAGCCCCTGCTCCATCTCAGTTTGATATCAATGATCTATCACTATAAATAAGGAGCCACTCATGTTCTGGAAATCTAATATGGATTGTCTCTAATGCCAATAATTTTAGAACACTAGTTGGAGTATCACTTTTTTTAACTTCTTCTGTCAGGTGTAAATAATATGTGATGTCTAATGTATGTGTTGGATTGACTTTAGATATGAAGTTTGCCTTTGAATTAGGAAGGTGTACATCCTTCTTGATGTCTTGAATTTTGGAAAGAAAGCTCTCCTGAGTCTTTAGTGTATGTGTAAAATTTCTCTTGTGCCATGTATTGAATGGGAGTCTGATCGACTTTACGTGTTGAATAACAGCCGCTTTTTCTATTTCATATTCAATGGGGTATTGGTTGGTTAGTATTTCCATAGCTGGTGTTGGTGTGGTTTTGATAGCCCCTGTAATTAGTCTCAAACTTTGGTTTTGAAAGATTTAAAATTTGTTTGTATTTGCTGTTATAAGAACTTCACTGCAGTAAGTAAATAATGGCTTTATATATACATTGTATGTTGTGTTAAGGGTTGCTCTGGAACATCCCCACTTCATTCCTGTTAGACAGTTTAACAGTGAAAGGCGCCTTTCTGCTCTTTGTATTGCATTTTCTATTTGTTTGGTCCATGTAACTTTGGTATCGAATGTAACTCCTCCATACTTTGCTTCCTTTGTTTCTGGTAATTGTTGACCCTCAAAATTTAGTTTTATTTTTAGTGGTTTTTTTCTTAGTGAAAAGATTTGGTAGTTTGATTTTGTTGTATTAACAGTTGGTGCGGTTTTTGCAATAATTATTACGGAAAGTGCTGTGCTATGAGACTCCTTTTCTATCTAGGTCGTGGTAACGGATGGAATGAAAAATCACACAATGTTTCTTCACCACAATGTATTATTTTATTAACACTTCATCGATACTTTACATTAAATAATTCCTCTCAGCACCATACTAAATAATTTAAAACACTTCCACCTTCTCATTTAGTGGAACCAATGCTTGAAAGTCTGGTGAAAATTCTATGTTCACACTACCTAAATGTGTCCTTTCACTCCGGTTATACACACGCGAGTGGACAGTTTATGGCGTTCTCACGTGACACCTCATATTTCGTATACATCCGCGTAAGCGTCCATCAAATAGTTCTTTCTTGTTAGGGAAGCGATCCCTAACCATCCTCCCTTACTTTTATTATTGAACACATATAATTCTAATATTTATACATATATATTAAAATCAAATATGGAAATATTTATGACGTCTTTAAACTAACTTAGTTGTTTATAACAATGAACATTTGCAACATGTTTTCGTCATTTGATCAGTTCATACCAACATCAAAAAACAAATTACACTTTTAACAAACATTCACATGAACAATTTTCTTTTGGGGTCTTCTTATGTTCTGTCTCACATGCCCCTTGTTTTGTTTTTCAAGTTGTCACCTATATTTACAATCTTGAAACACAATACAATACTTCTCCCTACTCCTCTGATACAATCACTTTGTACAATATTTTTTTTTTTACAGTCTTCTTTGCTGTTTGTCTTTGTCTTTTGTTTTGGCATGACACAGCATGTCTTTAAAAATTTCACATATTCAGTTACTACACAATACATGTTCAGTTATTATACATCACTTATTCAGTTATTATACAATACATATTCAGTTGTTGTACAACACATTCAGTTATTATACAACATATGTTCAGTTATTATACAACACATATTCAGTTGTTTTACATTTGACATTGACACAAATATAATTTAAGTGTATCATGGTTTATTGTGTGGCTTTTGACCTATGTTCCTTATTATGAGGAGAGAAAAACAGGATACAAATTTTGAGCTAATGATTATGATCATATTTATGGCAATATTTTATTCAGTTCTTTGCCTTCTTTGTCTTGTATGAATGAATGAATGAATGAATTTTATTTGTACCAATTCTTTTACATAACTTTTACAATTATCCTACTCTAACCTAAACTACATACAAATTTTACATAACCTTATTGCTACCTTGGTTTGCATGGCACCCAGGCCATTTGCCTCCCAGGTAGCTCTGATCAATCTATTCCATCTTATATTAATTAATTGTCCCTCTCCCCCACTCTGCCTTCTTCATTTACACTCTTTACTTTTCTTGCCCATTTTTCTCTTACTTTCTTCAAAAACTCACCTATACTTCTAACCTTCCTTTCCTCTTTCACTGTTAACATTTTTATGGCTACCATTTTCCCCTCTATTTTTTCCCATTTTTTCTCCCAAACCTTTTTCCTCCATAATGCTAATTCCTTACATTCTGTCAAATAATGTTCTATACTTTCTTTCTCACCGCACATTTCACATATTCCTATTTTACCGCTTCTTGTTCCTCTTAAAAATATTGCTCCTGTTCTCATCCACGCTAGTCCTTCTTTTTCCTGCCTGTTACAATAATCCACATATGGTTCTCGCCCCCATCCTCTTTTTATTTGCTTGTAGAATTGTAATGATTTCTTGTTTTCTAAACTTCCCCATATCTCTTGCCTTTCTATGTCTTCTACCCTACACTTTACTAGTTTATCTACATTACTTTCATTTCTTTCTTCAAGTTTCCATATATCTCCCATTCCTATTTTCTCCATAATTTTTCCAACCCCTGCCCACCAACTGTTTTCATTCTCTAGATTTTTTTGTTGCTTCATACACAATTTTAAAATTTCTTCATCTTCTTTAACCAAACATTTATACCAAAATTTTATTATTCTCTCCATTATTATTCCTTTCCTTCTTGTTTTCCCAAGCTCTACCAAGGCCACTTCTCTTGGCGCCGATCTCGGTAGTCCCAATAATTCTTTGCAGAACATTCTATACATATGATCTACCTTCTTGTTTATATCTGTGGCCCCCCAGATCTCTACTGCATAAAGCATTTTTGATTCCACTACTGCCTCATACATCCTTTCCAGCCACTTGGTTGTCATCTCTAACTTGTATTTGCAAATTCTGACTCCTGACATTGCAGCTCTCCCTTTTGCTTCTATCTTTCTTCCATGTGCCTCCCACTCTCCTCTGTTATTTAGCCTCACTCCCAAGTATTCAAAATCTTTGACCACTTCTAATCTTTTCTCATTTAATACCCACCTCTCCTCTTTTCTCAATTTAAATCCCTTTTTGAAAACCATGACCTTGGACTTGTTTATATTTATCTTTATTCCCCATTCCTCACAAAATTTTTGCACCTCATTTATTGCCCTTTGTAATCCTACAATTGTTATAGATCCTACCATTAAATCATCAGCATATAGCAATCCTGGGATTTCCTTATTCGCTATTACAGGACAGTGTTTGTTCGCTTTTTGGATTTTATCTATTATATCGTCTATGAATAAATTAAATAATATTGGACTAAGTTTACATCCTTGCCTCAAACCAATTGCTTGTTCCGTCATTTCTGTGATTTCATTCTTTCCCCATCTTATACAAAACTTTATCCCATTATATATTTTTTCTACTTCCTTTATAAAATTTTCGCTCACCCCCTTTCTTCTTAATTTCCATGAAAGAGCTCTCCTGTTTATTGTATCAAATGCCTTCTCAAAATCTGCAAAAAACATGTATACTCTTCCTCTCTTTTTACTAAGGTATTTATCTATTATTGTTTTTATTATAAACACATTATCTACTGTTTGCCTCCCTTTTCTAAAGCCTGCTTGAAATTCTGTCAGCTTCCTTTCCTGTTCTGCCCAGTTTTTTAATCTTTCTGCCAGTATCCCGATGTAAATTTTTCCTAAAATAGATAGCAGACTTATTCCTCTGTAGTTTTCTGGCTTGTTTGGTCCCCCCTTCCCTTTATATATAGGTACTATCATACTTATTCTCCAACTTTCCGGAATATCCTCACTTTCTTTTATTTTGTTTAATACCTTTGTCATTATTTCTAAACCCTTTTCTGTTTCTCCATATGTTTTCCAAAATTCCCCTGGTATTCCATCATACCCTACTGCCTTTTCTTTTTTTATACCTTTTATTTGCTGGTAGACCTCTTGCACTGTAAATTTATCATCTAATTTGTCATTTGTTGTATCTATTTTTCCTATTTCGGTTATTTCTAGTTTTGTATTTTTTCTTTCCCCAATCAAATCTCTGAAATATCTCCGCCATTCATTTGGTGTAATCTCATTTTTGACCTCCCCCTTCTTACTGGTCCTTCTTACTACCTCCCAAACTTTTTTACTGTCTTTTCCCTCTATAGCCTCCTTAATAATTTTCCCCATATTTTCCTGCCATTCTTTCCTCTTCACCTCTAATAGATTTTTATATCCCCATTTCTTAATCATCAGATTTTTTCTATCTGCTTCCTCTCCTGTTCTCCTCCATCTAGTAAGTTCTTTGAGCACTTCCTTTTTTTCTGCCTGACACTCTTCATCGAACCACCCCCTATTTTTTTGTTTCCTATTCTGCCTTACTTCCATTTCCCTCCCTGCTCTTGTTACTAGTAATTCTAATAGCTGTAATGCTTTTTCTGCATTTTCTTCCCCTATATTTACCACTATTCCTCTTTCTAAGATTTGCCCTACCGTCGATTTTATATCTTGTACGAAACCTTCTCTTTGTTCCTCCCTCCATTTAAATGTTTTTACCCTAATCACTTGTGTGTTTTCCTTTTCTTGCACCTGCTGCTCTACATTTACTCTCATAAGTATGTCAATTAATAGTGGGAAATGACCACTGTTCGTACATAAATTTGTGACCCTAAAGTTCGTTACCATATAATTAATATTATTCGACCACAAAACGTAGTCAATCACACTTTGACCATTTATATTTATAAAAGTATACTCCCCTTGCTCATCCTCCCCATATTTCCCGTTTAAGATATCTAGTTCATTTAACTCACAAAACTCAATAAATTTTCCGCTTCCCCTATCCTCCGTTTTGTCCTTGCTGTGCCTTAGACTGTCTCTTTTTTGTAACACTTCGTTTACGCCCCACTCCTCCGTTAGATTTACATTCTTTTCCCCTATTCTTACGTTGAAATCACCCATTATTACAAACTCAATGTGTGTGTATTTGTCCCTTATACTCCCTATATCTTTATCTAAAGCATTATACAAGTCTGGATTGTGGAACTGTGAGGTAACTGGCGGGTTATAAACTATACCCACACCTATGTTCCCGTCATCTATCTGTTTATCTTGGATTATGACCCATAATACTTCCTTTGACCTGGACCACGTTTCTTTAACAGTTGCTTTCAAGGAGCTTTTTATGTAAAATCCTAACCCTCCCGATACTCTCCCTTTTTTGGCAAGCATTTCTCCCTTTCTCCCCACGTATTTGTATCCGTTTATTTCTACATCGTCCTCTTTTATCCATGTTTCCACCACTGCCAGATAGTCTAGCTTCTCCAGTAAATATTGTAAACTCCCCGTATAAATTTTGTTTTTTAAACCTTCACAGTTCCAAAAACCCCAGCATCTTTTTTTCTGCTATTGCGATCCTGTTCTGTCCCTGAAAGACCTAAACTTTTCTAGGTTTTGTTTACTTCTCAGTCTGTATCCTTCCCTAGATTTTTGAGAGTCTTTCTGTAACACCAAAATACTTCCGTGCGGGGATGATATAATATCATCCTCCTCTTCCCTCTCTAACACCAAGCCGTGGCTCACACGCTGCTCCCTTCTTTCTCTCCCCACCTCCTCTTCCTCACTGGACACTTCACTACACTGACGCCACGCCTCCTTCCCCCTCTCTGCTAGATCTCGCGCTGCATCCCTCTCTTCCCTCCTTGGCGACACAATCTTCTTTGGTGATGACGCATCTTGTGACGTCACCGGTGATATATCGGTTCTCTCTTTCATTACAGCTGTTGTCTCCTGCGACTGATGTGACGTATCCTCAGCTGGTGCGATTTCAGCGTTTTCCTTTCGTATTGTTTTTGATACCTCTCCATCCGTTAACTCCATGTTAGACTTTGCCCTTCCTCTGCCTGTTGCTAATGTTGAATCAGTTTGTTCACTTCTTTTTTGCTGACTTGTTTCCGTCCGAGCTGTTCCTTTCGTCCATATGCCGCTCTTCCTCAAATGTGTTACATCTACTCCGTCTATCCAGAGTTGTAAATTTCGTATAAACGCTTGTTTGCCTTCTGATCTTGCTTCTTTCATCTTCTTAATTAAGTCCTTTTTTACCTCTCTTTGTGTTATTGTCAGGTCCTTATTTATAAATATATTGCTTCCTTTCAGCTTCTTTGTTCTTCTTAAAATTTTATAAATTAGGTCTGCTGTTGCAAATCTTACTATAATTGGCCTTTTCCTGCTTAGTCTGCCTACTCGGTATGCCTCCACAATCTCCCATCCAGCCAACTCCATTTCAAGCTTATCCACCAGAATTTTCTTTATTTCTTCTGCTGGCCAGATACCTCTTCTCTCTTCTACACCTGTAAATACCAAATTTAGTCTTCTTCTCTTCACATCCATCCTCTCCATCTTTTCCATTATTCCATCTACATCCCTTCTTATTCCTTGTACTTCTTTTCCAATATCCTCCTTTATTTCGCTAGCTACTTGCTTCAAGTTGTTTCTTATTCTTTCTTCCATGCCATCCATTTTATTTAATTTTCCTTCCAGTTTCTTCAACATTCTTTCAATTCCATCAGGTCCTGGGTTTAATTCAATCCCTCCTATCATTAATAGCATCAATATTATGCTTCCTATTATTATCCAGTTTATCATATTTTCCTCTGTTTTTCCTTTCCTTACTTTCAGTATCCCAAATAGCCCTATTCTCATTCTGTAAACTGTGAGTTCTACCCCCATTGTCACTTATTTCACTTTTCTTCTCAGTGACAGAGCTTCCTGCAGACACAACCTTCTCCTTCAACTGCTCACTTCCAACTCCTCTTTGTCTTGTAAGCTTATTATGTATAGGCAGGTCGTTGATTCGGTTCTTCAACTCTGATGTTACTGATGGTACCATTTTTTAATTGGGTTCTTATTCATTATTATTTGGTTCAACATTTCTTCAAGCTTAGCATTGGCTATATCCATCTTAATTCATGGGCATTGCTTTTCTGATTATGGTTTTTCTTACTTCACTAATTGTCACGTCTTTGTCTCTTATCTCTATAAGAGAAAACTTCTATACTTATAATTATTCTGCAATTGTATTTTCTTCTCAATTCACCATCGACACCTTTGTGTCAAAAATATTTTATCTTTGTCATCACAATTGATTCCTTTTTATTTTTGTCCCTGACATTCTTATGTCAAAAACACATTATTTTCCGTCGCTATAATTCACTTCTTTAATGACAATCAGTGTCCTCATCTGTCTTTGTTGACAATGCTCTTTGTGGTCAATATAGTCAATATCTATGTTGATTTTCTTTCTTGTTGTATTTTCTAATCTGAACATAATCTTCTATAAGTAACCCATTAAAAATTATTATTTTTCCATCATCTCTATTATTCCTGCCTTACATGGTTGTTGGCAAAGACTATTTGGTCCTTTCTTTGTATGGTTTTAACTTATTTTTATGGTATCTTCCTACCAACTTGCCATTTGTATTCTGTAGCTCATACGTATGGTCACCCAGCTGTTTTGTTATGACCAGTGGTCCAGTGTACAGTAGTTCCATCTTTCTCTTCGTGTAGCCATCACGGTGTCGATGTCAATTGTTAATTTCTTGGGTTTTGTGTTGTTGGTCATCCACTCGGTTGGGACGAACTTAGTCGTGGTAATTTCCCTGAGTGTTGGTGGTGGTTGTTGTTTCTGTATTCTGTGCAGCATCTGCCCTATTTGGCACATTTTCATCTACTTCCTGCTGCCTTATGTTGCCAGTGTACCATTGGTCTCTGCCCTATGGCGTGAACCCCTGTTGTATGACGGTCTTTGGTTGTTGAAGTATTCCCTACAGAATCGTATGTGGTTCACTTGATGGGTATGGTCTCCTGGTCTTCCATGATCATATGTATATGTTCTGTATCTCGATTCACCCCTTGGTATTGTGTCATGGAACCGCTGTCTTGTGTTTGTTCTCCATTCTTTTGCCATGATTATGTGGTTGTGGGAAATGGTGTGTCCCTCTCCCTCTGTCATGGGTGCTCCTAATATTTCTATCTTCTCCCTCATTCTGGTTGTTCGTAGCCGTGCTCCGGTTTAAGATGGGTGAGTTTGGGTGATCGTTCCTATGTCTATGCTCATTAGGCCAACCATTTTGTGTTTCGAAGGCTGTCAGTAATTCTATCATGTCTGCAAAATCTACTGGCCTCGCAACAATTAACCCTGTTCTTACTGTGTCTGGGAAATGTCTTGTTATGCTGGTAATTAGCTCTGCTTCCTACAGGTTAGGGTCTAACAGCTTTCCTTTGTTGGCTACTTTCATAAAATAATCGACTAGCGATAACCCTTTGGTTGGATCATATCTACCTGTAGCTAGCTCTACCCTAGTTTGGTTTTGTTTAGCTGGGCCCCAATACCTTGATAGGAATAGATTTCTGAATGAGCTATACGATTCATGACCAGCTAGTGTTAACCTAAGCCATTCCAAAGCCTTGTTTTTTACGCTTTTCTTAACTATCATCATCCTAAGCTCATTTAGTATCCTTTTCACTTTAAAATACTCTTCCAGCTCTTTAACAAAGAGTTTTGAATCGTCTCCCTTCTCCTCGTCAAATTTTGGTGGTGTGATTTCATGTAGTATGCTGTTGGTGTAACATGTGTTGTGTGTTGTGTCATTGTTTGGTTGTGAACCTCTTTCTCTGTATGGTGAGTCAACATTTTGTACATTATTCAAATAACTCTTATCTTGTACATTACTTACATCTAAATCATCTCGCCTTTGTAGTGTATTCACATCATTTACCTTAGCCAAATTTTCTTTTCCTTTTTTCATTCCTTCACAAATTGATTTTAAATCATTCTTTATTTCTAAGTGACTTTGTTTCATATCATTTATAGCATCCTGTTGCGAATGTACTACATCAGACATAGTCTTAATTTTAGGAATTACAATTTGTTCTACAGTTTCATTAATAATGTCTTTCTTTACTACCTCAATCTCTTTCCTTAATTCCTCAGTTATTTCTGCTTTTACATTTGTAATCTTACAGTCTACACTTGTATTACATTCTGTTATTCCATCTCTACATCTACCAATTTCTCCTTCTAGTACAATCTTATTTTCTCTCATTTCTGATTCTATTTTTCCCATCCTATCTCCTATGATTTCTATCCTAGCTTCTAAGGCTTCCTTTGTCTCATTTAAGTTTTTATGTACTAATTTTAAATTAGTTTCCATTACTTTCATATTTTCTTTACACTCCTGTCTTCCTAATTCTATTTTCTGTTCTAGGTTCTGTCTTCCTAATTCCATTTTCTGTTCTAAGTCCTTTCTCACTTTCTCCATTTTCTGACCTATCTCTTCCCTATTCTGTTCCATTTTCTGACCTAAACTTTGTTCTATGTCTTGCTTTAATTCTGCCCTATTCTGTTCCATTTTCTGAGCTATTTCTTTTTTATTTTGTTCTAGTTTTTGTTCTATACTCTGACCTAAACTTTGTTCTAGTCTTTCAAACATGATCATTAATAACCTTTGGTCTTTTCTTATTGCTACCTGTTCCTCACTTTCTGGTTCTATTTGATAGCTAGGCCTATCTGCCCCTTCCCCTACTCCTGTTTCTATCTCTTTTCGCGACATTTTAGTTTCTTTATTCAATTCACTTAGGGTTAAAAGTCCCACTACTTTGCCGCTTCTCAGTAACATAAAAATGAAAATAAACTGTATGTGAAAACAAAAGTTTTTGATCCTACTTTTTTTTCCGTTGCTTCGTCCAGTTATGTACGTCTCCTGGGCAGTTGGCTTCGCTAGATGATCTCCGGTGTTTTCCCGCGTTGATTATCCGTTCATCGGTGTTCTGATGTATCGTTGATTATCCGTTCATCGGTGTTCCGATGTAATCTCAAACGATGGTCTAATGGCGTCTTCTTTCTTTTTGGCGCGAAGATATGGCGTTACTTGGTATTTCGCGTAAGTTCATTTCCCGTAATTTCCATTCCATCCAAAATTCGTGTTCCACGTTGGGCAAGCCATTTGGTGCGGTTTTTGCAATTATTATTATGGAAAGTGCTGTGCTATGAGACTCCTTTTCTATCTAGGTCGTGGTAACTGATGGAATGAAAAATCACACAATGTTTCTTCACCACAATGTATTATTTTATTAACACTTCATCGATACTTTACATTAAATAATTCCTCTCAGCAACATTCTAAATTATTTAAAACGCTTCCACCTTCTCATTTAGTGGAACCAGTGCTTGATGAAAGTCTGGTGAAAATTCTATGTTCACACTACCTAAATATGTCCTTTCACTCCGGTTATACACACGCGAGTGGACAGTTTATGGCGTTCTCACGTGACACCGCCTATTTCGTATACATCCGCGTATGTGTCCATCAAATAGTTCTTTCTTGTTAGGGAAGGGATCCCTAACCATCCTCCCTTACTTTTATTATCGAACACATATAATTCTAATATTTATACATATATATTAAAATCAAATATGGAAATATTTATGACGTCTTTAAACTAACTTAGTTGTTTGTAATAATGAGCATTTGCAACACGTTTTCGCCATTTAACCAAATCATACCAACATCAAAAAACAAATTACACTTTTAACAAATATTCGCATCAACGATATTCTTTTGGGGTCTTCTAATATTCTGTCTCGCAGTCATGAAATTTTCTTTGGTCCACTTTTGTAGGTTGGTTAAGGATTGTTGCATGGTTTTTTCTAGGTCTGTACTTTTGCTTTTTGGTTTTGAAGTCCACATTACTAAGTCATCAGCAAATAGGGTACACTTCACACGTGTTTCTTGTATTTGTTGTGGCAGATCGTTAATAAATATATTAAAAAGTGTTGTGCTGAGCACTGCACCTTGTGGTAAGCCAAGGTGTACTTGTTTGTATTTAGATATATTTCTTCCATATGTGGTAGCAATAAAGGGTTGTGTTAAGAAATGACATAGCCACGAAAACTTTGGACCTTGTATCCCTATATTTTTTACTTTCTTTAGTAGCTTTGTTCTGCATATAGAATCATATGCACTTTGGAAATCATTAAAAACTGATACATTATCTTCTTTCCTATTAAAGGAGTCTTTGATTTCTTGACTCAGAAGTAAGACTTGTTCATTTGTAGAGTGAAACTCTCTGAATCCAGCTTGACATGGGGGTATTAAATTGTAAATATAGTGTGCTACTAGGGAACCATTAATCATAGTTGCTAACAGATTTTAAACAGCAGTAGCACTAAAAATGCCTGGATATATTTGTTCTACCTCGGAGTGCTTCGGTGAGGAACCAATTGAAGCATTCTCTGTGTTGACATGCTTAAAGTCACTGTGAGCATTTGTTTATTTTGAGTGCCAAGCTTATTTTGGCAGCACTATAGTTGTATATGTAGCTACAGATGTATATATTTGAAACAAAATGGTAATGCCTTTACATGGGAGCTATAACACACATTCCATATGATTCATCCTGGGAGTGTTCCAAACATTAGCAATCCCAAAGCTGTCAAAAGTAGTCACAGTATTCAGGGCCCTAAATATTGCCCAATGTGTGGCCAAGGGACTTTTCATAAGATGAGCGGAGCAGTTGCAGCCAAAGTGAAGCGATGACAAGACATATTTGAAATATTAATGTTGCTTAAACCCAGTAATCATCACTGTAGGGATCTCCTTCAATCACTCATTTAGTGACCTTTTACTACTTTGGCAACTTCAACTTCCTTCCTGCTCAAAATGTTAGTTTCTGCTGTATAAGTGAGGTCACTTAAAGGTAGGGCATGCGAGAGAATTTCGTATTCACAAACCACTACTTAATAATTCAGAAATGTCCACCCATCTAGACTCACCAGCACAAGAGTTTCTCACAAAACACTGCTTGGCCTGCATACGCAACTGGAACTCAAATAACATAAATACAGGAGTACAGAAATGGTTTACAGTTATTTCACTCAAACCTCCAATAATTTTCTAGAACATATCAAAGAATTTGGTGCCCCACACTTGACACATTTAGGGTCAGTAGTGACAATTCTTGCACTTTTCCAGTATGTAAAGTGTGTGACTGACCTTTGAGATTCACGTTGTTGGTGTCCTATAACTGTGTAGATAATTTGTCTCAAGCTATTTGTCAAATTATGAATTTGAAGCTTCCTTCTCAAGTGATTTTTCACCAATGTCATTTTCAAATGCTTTGTGAAGTCAGATCTATTCAACTGGCTGTGTTTTTCATTAAACTACATAACCATTAGAACAACCATGAGAAGCAAGTGCAGAAATAAGGTGGAAAAATATCAACAGTGAATAACTCCTGATTTTTCAGTTTGATGAGTAGTTATTGCATGTGCAGCAAAGCATAGCCAAGAGATTGGGAACCATGTGCATAAAGTTAAAAAGATATCCAAATTATCTTTGTGATGGTCATTGTAACCTCTTCTGTGTTCAAGCTTATAAAATATCTTGTGGACTAATATATTTAAAGCAGGTTTTACTATAATAATACACATTAGATTCCGGTTAACATAACCATAGCTTGGGAAACTGGATTTTTTAATATTAAAAATGTTATACTTAACATTTCACACAAAATTATAATCTTTATTTTGTACTACTTTATTTTATCTGTTGAAATGTAATGTAGTTTCAATTATCTGGAAGCAACCTCATGGATGTTACTAATAATGTGTTTCTTTTTCCACAGACTTGTTACTGAAGTTTAGGAACAGAACTGTTCAAATACAGCAACTATAGCAAAATGGATATCAAAGGAGATTCTTGTTTCCTGGACTTCCATTCAGAGAATGAGAGAGATACCAAAGACCTAGTAAAGAAAGTTAAAATTGAAACTCTTACAAGTAGCTGTGACATCACACCAAAACATGAAGATTCCACATGTTGGTCAGAGAATGAAGAACACCATCCAATGAGATGTAATGAAACCATTGAAGAAAGTGGAAATGAAACCAAAATAGATATTAAAGAAGAACATTGGTGGTTGCAAAGAGAACATTCATGTACTAGTAATGATATTAAGGTAAATTGTGCAGAAAAAGTGCATGACTTTTATTTGTCTTTCTTTTTTCATATGCCAAACAGTGACATATGTCAATATCAGGAGTTTGTTTTGCCTCAAAAATGTTACCTAGTAAGCTCTGTTTTTAGTGTGACTCATTTTAAGCTTTAAACCATTTTTTGTTCATTTTGCTTACCTGCTGAAGTATACCAGAGTCTCAGAAACCCAGTTCATGTACACCTGATAAATTTATTATATACTTTTGTGCCTCTCCCCTAAAGTGTGAGAATATTTAGAAAGACAAAGATATATTCACAGAACTTTTCCTGCTTAGTTTGTTGTCTCTTCCAATACATAGAACAGTTCAGTTAAAATGTAATGTTCTATAGTTATTCTATGCAGATAAGTTAAAAATGCTTATTATTGCAACAGTTCAATTTATGAAAAAAAACGAGACCATTCAAATTCACTTATAAATGATTGAATCATTATACAAGAAGGATTATGATGCTAATTGCAGGTGCTATAGTTTGCTTCCAGATAATGCTTTAGTATTTTTTTGCCACAAGTATTAAGTTTATCTTGAATTAATGATTTCAGTTCATCTCTTCTAAGTAGTCCTATCGTGCTCCATACATATCCCAAATCCAAGGTAACCTCACCCACCCATTACCTCAGAGAAGTAAAACTCTAATGTACATTGTAAATATGAAAGTTAATTTCTGCAGAAGATTCACAAATTGCATTTACCCCACAACAGAGTTGAATATTTAGGTTGAAGGCTTTGAAAACCTATATCTTGCTTTAGGTGTTCAAAATATATTTAATTCAGAGATTTTACTTCATAATAAAAACAGTGAATGTAATCTATTGCAACTATATTCCCTATCAGTTACTTCTGTTTTTTTTAGTTTTACAATTAGTATGACATCATATTCAAGATGCTCTCGGGCTTCGAGCCAGGTGTAATGATGAAAAGACATCAACGTTTCGGGAGTGTACATCTCTCCCATCTTCAGGATGAATGACTAGCAAGAGTGAAGGGACTAGTACTGTCAGCCAGTACGTACCAAGTAGAAAACACCCAGTCTAGTGTGGAGGTGGTTCACCGCTCCGTTGGAATCTGTGTTTTCTGAGTTGGTCGATTTCCAATTTTAAGGCTGGTTTCCAAGATGGACTAAACTGCAATCCAGCGTCCCGGTTCAGTGTACTCTTCTCGGAGGAGATGGCCAGAGCCTCCTTAATCCTCCGTTCCCATAAACCGCTACATTTTGCCATAATGGTAATTTCTTTGAAGTTAGCTCTATGGTCTTTTTCAAAGCAGTGCTCCGCCAGCCCTGACTTTTCAGGCTGCATTAATCGTATGGACTGTTCGTGCTCCTTGACTCTGGTGGAAATGGTCCTGCCAGTTTGCCCTATGTACGGCATCCCGCATTCACAGGGGATACGGTATACCCCTGATACATTAAGGTGCAGTTTGTCCTTTACCGGCCTGACTAGGTGTTGGATCTTCAACATTGTGGCATTGAATTTTTAAGTTCCAGTTCTACCTCTCAAACTTTGCCCACGCACGGCTTGTGTGTTTAAAAAAACACCAACAGTAAGTTTGTTGGCATAAATAAATAATAAAGCTTTATGTGTTTTAATGGAAGAATGTTATTGATTGGATTGCTTTTATTTGATGTGATTTCTTCTCAGTAGATTATACAAAAAGTGTTCATTTTGTCTCTGTCCCTCCTTTTCAAGATAAGTCATAGGGTTAAAGCAGATCATGTGTTTTACAAGTGAATTATTGTTACAGGATGAAACACAAGAAGACTTTTATTCTACCAAACCACCAAGGTAAGTCATCTGGTTGACTCTTTGTACAAGAGACTACCTATTTCTATTAAAATTGCCTCATATCCCCTTTTAGTGTTATAGAAATGTCTTTCATACTTATTCATTACAGTGGAATTGCTTGATTAAGTTGTATATGTAACATATATTGCCCGTTAGTGTTAGATATAGAACTATTCACACATCATGAGTATGAGGTGTGATTAAAATTAGCAGGAATGCTTCTTTTTGCTAAAGAATCTTTATTCAGCAACATTAACTTTGTCCCCTTTAGAGTAACCTCCCTCAATTATAATACACTAGTACCAGTGTTTTTCCAAACTTGGAAGCACTTCTGGAACTCAGTTTTCATTATGGTGTTCAGCTCCTTCAGCGATTCTGTTTTATCTCCTCAATGGTGGCAAAACAACGTCCTTTAATGGTTCCCTTCAGCCTCAGAAACAGAAAAATTGCGGGGGCCCCTGTCTGAATATGGCAGCTGAGGCAACATGACTGTCTTGCTTTTTGCCAGAAAATAACGAACCAGCAGTGAAGTATAAGTGGGAGAATTATCATAATGCAATTTTCACAAGTGGCTTTGCCACAATTCTGGTCATATTTTTCAGATTGCTTCATGCAAACGGCACATAATTTTGAGGTAGTCTTCCTTCACATTTATTTAAAAATTCATTAATATATATAGACAAAAGTCCTTGTAGGTGCTTCACATTTGATGTATCTTCTGTGCGCCTATTGAGTTTCAAACTGTTCTGGCAAATGGCAGAGCCGTAGTACAGCGTCAAAGTGGCGTCTACCTACGACTCACGTGTAACAAGTAGTGTGCTGTTATTGAATTCTTGTGTGCAGAAAAGGAAACAGTGGTGAACATCCATAAATGTTTGTGTGCAGTGCATGGTAATGCTACATTTATAGGAATACTGTTAGGTGATGGGTAAAGAAAGTTAAAGTCTCAGGAAATACAGAAACAGAGCTCCATGATCAGCCACACTCAGAATGTCCTGTCACAGCCACTGCTCCAGACATACTGAATCGTGCAGATGCCATTATTTGTGCCAACTGGCATGTCACAA
Organism: Tenodera sinensis; assembly: GCA_030765045.1. Lineage (NCBI taxonomy): Eukaryota > Metazoa > Arthropoda > Insecta > Mantodea > Mantidae > Tenodera > Tenodera sinensis. The sequence goes on along the minus strand of CM060974.1, from coordinate 50,822,909 downwards.
CTCGACAATTGACTCCACAGTTGTCGGTCAGCATTGGAAGTGTGTCTGCAATGATCGAGGCTCTCGGATAATTCGAAGACGTGCTCACGATGGGTTCCATGAATGCTCACAGCAGACCACAAGATTCAAAGAAAGGCCATTTCATCGGAATTGTTAGTGTCAACATCCTCTGCAGAAAAGTCATGGTGACAGTCTTCTGGGATTCTGATGGTGTCATTCTCGTGGATGTGATGCCAAGAGCGTCAACCATTAATTCAGAGGTATACATGAAGACTAAATAAACTCAAGAAGTGTTTCCGATGTGTTCGATCTGACAATCCAGCAGCAATCTTAATCCAACACGATAATGCATGCCCACATACAAGTCTGAGAACCTGGGAACACATCACTAAATTGGGTTGGGAATCATTGCCTCATTCACTCACAGTCCAGACCTGGCATCTCTTTGGGCCACTTAAAGAGTCTCTATGGGGGACACACTTTGAAGATGAGAAGAGTGTCATTCACGCAGTGACAACATGACTACACCTACAGGACAAGTACTTTTACCACCAGGGAATACATGCTCTCCCAGAATGTTGGCGTAAGGCCATAGAACGTGACAGAGACTATGTAGAAAAATAGGACATTGAGGTATATTGTCACCAAATTCTGACTCTTAACAATAAATATGTTCAGAGAATAAAGATTGTGGGGCATTATATCTTGAACAACCCTCATAATTGAAGAAAACCAAAGAACCTTAATATGTGATCGAACCTGTTGAATTTTTTCGGTCTTGACTTTTCAGAGTCTCTGTGGTACAATTGGGCCTTAGTTTTGATGTCATACATGTGTACCTATGTTTTCTCATATGTTATAACCTTCTTTAGAAGTTCTGGGTCATCAACTTCATTCAGCAATTCCTGAACAGTGTCCTTGCGAGATCATGTTTGGTCAAAATTCAATAATTGTGTTGCCACATGTTTCATGTCCAAAACATCCAAATAAATCATTTGGCTTGAGCCAAAGATAAGCTGGCATCATCAGCAACCTCTCTGATGGTGATTCTGCAATTTTCCAGAACCATTTTCTTTACTTCTGCATCCTCGTCAGTAATTGAGGTGTTAGGTTGTCCAGGGCGATTGTCATCTTCTCAACCCTCTTTGAAGCGTCTATACCACACGTAAACTCTTGTCTTATGTGTAGTAGATCCCCAAATACCACGGTCAACATCTTGAATGTGGTGCTACACTTTATTCCATTTCCAAGCAAACTTTAATGCAGATTGTTAAATCCAACTTTTTCAAAAGCAACAATATGCCAAACACTCACAAACATATAACCTTTTCAACTTTCAACAATGAAGTCAATATTTAAAACAGCTCAATAAGCAAACATGCATTAGGAAGATGTGTACCAATAAAATGAAAAAAGTTTTAAAAATCATATATATGAAGCCTGTGAAGTTTAACAGTCCCGTAACTTTTTGATCCTATGTCATATAACACAGTTTTTTGATGAAGTTTTATCAATGACTCTCCAGCACATTGTCATGTTCGTTGTCAATGTTAGATGCGTAACTGTTCTTTAAACATAATTAGTGTAATATAGTTCTGTGGTCAACTTACACAAGGGTCTTTGCAGACACATTGTATTCTCATTTACTTTAGTTTAATCTTTGACTGAACAACATTGTTATACAGGTAGTGCAAAATATGTAATAAATAACTTAAAATGACATTGCTGAGGTTGGTCCAAGGCTCCGCCAGCCTGAACTAATTGTGAAAATATGCATGAACTTTATTAGCTATAAAGTATAACATATTCACAAATATAAACATAATTATACACGAGTTATTGTGTGTAGATAAAACAGATCTGTGAAGACTGATAAATGTGTACAGGTATGGAACTGAGGACTGGATTATGTGCAACTCTCTTAAGTCTGGTTCTGTGATCACTTCTGAGGTCAATGCTGAATATGCGAGTTCTAGGAACCGTTGGTAGTTTGTTGAAAAATGAAATATTCTTGTAGAGGGAGAATTTCAAACTCGTGATAAAGTTGGTTGTATCTAACATACCAGGTGGCATTGGGCACTGTCTGAAAGAATTTGTTTTGCATAACTGTAGACAGTGAGTGTGTTTTGCTACCTTTATCCATTAGGAGTAGCATGTGTGTAATAAGTGGATGTACAGGGTGATTACAAATGATTGATCGGATTTTGACGTCTTACAGCTTCCAAAATGTAATGCCCACCCATTTGTACTAATAAGCAATTGAAAGAGCATACTTCACAATTTTGTTTATGCCTTTGCAGATTTGGATGAGACTTGCTAAGTAGCAGGGAGATTACAGTTTAAAAATGGCGACTAATCAACAGGACGGTAAAGTGAATCGTCACAACATCTGCATCTGGGACACAGTAAATCCCAATGTTACAATGGAGATTGAAAGAGATTCTCCTAAGATTAATGTCTTCTGTGTTGTGGCACGTACCAACATTTATGGGCCTAACTTTTCTCCTGGGAAAATGTGATGGATATGATGTACCTACACATGCTACAAAACTGGATTTTTCCCAGACTGATGGCTGATATTTCGCACTTCATATTGCAACAGGACGGAGCTCTGCCTCATTGGCATAGAGAAGTGCGTCGCCATCTGAACGAGGAACTTCCACACAGATGGGTTGGGCGATTAGCTCAGGATGACCTGGCACTCTTCAGGTGGCCCCCAAGGTCTCCTGACGTTACAGTTTCTGACTTGTTTCTTTGGGGATACGTGAAAGATGTGTATGTACCACTTTTGCCAACCACATTGGCTGAACTCCAGGATTGCATCAATTCTGTGCTGGCGAACATCGACAGCGACATACTGGAACGTGCATGGGCTGATCTTAACTACTGCATAGATGTGTGTTGTGCAACACGAGGAGAGCACATAGAACATTTGCAATAATATGTAAGAAACTTGAAAATGTGCTTTTTCATACATCGTATCATTCATTATTTTGTCTGTAATACTTTGTGGAATACATTCATCCAAAACCCGATGAATCATTTGTAATCACCCTTTATTAAGGACTTAAATAGCAGAGCTGAATATTCTGGAACAAATTCTAAATATAACAATTACGTAGAGACTAAAAGCTTCATTTATCGTAATATTTTCTCCAAGTTCTTTAAATACTGCACAAACGTGTTTCTGTATGCTTCCATCATGTCTTCAATGCCCTTATTTGTAACAGTTACCATAGCTACAAATGCTCAATTATTTAATACAGTAGAATCTGATATGTGTGTATATCAAGGAGAAGAGGGAAGATTAATTTTAACTCAGAATTACTTACAAATGAGACTTTGAGAGCACATCACACTTTTTTAAAAAAATAAAGCCATACAATGAGCCTACACATGTAAAAGTTTACACACAGCAAAGGATTGTTGAAGAAAACCTTATTTGGAACTTGGTCCTCCCTTAAAGAAAACAACTGATTTGACTTCTTTCACTTTTTCTTCATTAGGTGCACACACCTCATTTTGTTATTGATGACTGTACATAGTGTGGTATAAGAAATTCTGAAGCAATTTTGGTTTTGGTTTCTTTAGGACTAAGTTCCATCTCTTGATTCAATTTTGCTTTCTGATGGGTATAACATTTCCTTTCTCCCATTCTCCATAGCTGATTAAAACCATTTGAGAACTGAAAGACATAACCGCTGTTGAACAATAAATACAGACATAAAAAATTTTACACTTTAGTTCCTGATATTGCTACAACATTGTCACACTGAGAGTCATTGACTCCAGCAGCAAACGTGTTTATCTTTGATTCCAGTGCCGAGAGTCACTCACTCAACTTGCTTCCTTGTTATCAGAGATAAGAAAAACACTCCTTGAGTTTTGTTTAAGATGCATGTGGCTACGTTCATAATTATTTAAAACTCAGTTGTATTTCACTGAAGTTTAATATGTATAACCACAAATTATGCATAATTGTAGTACATATAAATAAGATTTTACTAACACATATCTAAATTACATTTTACCAGGACCTACAAACATTTATCTACAATATATGTATTTAGGCTTTCACGGCCGGTGTCTTGATTATTCCAAATGTTTAGTCCTTCCGGGCTTGTAGGCCGTGGTCTAGAAGGCATGGTAGATACCAATGTTTCGCTAAGTACTGCGCTTGGCATCATCAGGGTAACACGATCCTCCATTTGATGATGACCCCTCCGAAGGAGTGTCGCCTTGTCGTGGCGGAGGAGCTCAATACCTGAACCAGACGGCCTACTAAGTGTTCTTTCGACTACTGGTGGGCAAGAGGTGAGGGGAAGCTAAGAACATTCCAAATGGGTAGATGAGGCTCGTTAGTCTTGGTCGACGACTCATCTAGGAGAAGAGGACTCCGAAATCAAACTCCCCCCAGGGGCTCCTACTACGGTAGGTACGGGTTTGGCGTACCCGGGGCTCCGAGCCATACTCTCGATTGGGTTCCTCCAAGAGGCGAGAGGGCACATGCCAAACGCCCAATCAACTTTGGTCCACTTTTGTGTTTGACCTCCCACCTATTACCTCCCTGTACACAGTCTCACGGATAACCTACGCGCGGGTTGGAGGATGGGGTGACGCAAGGGGTGACTGGGTAATCGCGTAAGTCCCAGCCCCTGGTTATCATGTAGGATATGTGTACGTATCCGCTGATAAAGGTCAGTCCCGAGGAGGGGCCATTGCATGAGCTGATGCACTCCTGAAGGCGATTGGGTCCCTCTGTCTATACATTGGGAGGTGAGACCCTAGGGTGAGCAAGGTCCAGGCCAGGACTCTCACCTAAGCCGGGGTGGCGCCCAGGATGTGAGCATGCCATCGGAGACATTTGCAATGGTGGAGGATAACATCGCCATGAGTACGAAAACTCGTAACAAAACCAAACAAAGTAAAGTCTGTGTAAAGGAAGTAGCAGAGTCGAGTGGTCCTCGCTACTTAGTCATATCTAGAACTGAGGGAGATAAGAAATTTTTATCGGTGAGCCCATTTACAATTCAAAAGGGTTTGGATAATATTGCTGGTCCAGTAAAATCATGCACTAGATCTCGCAATGGAACGCTCCTGGTTGAAGCACATTCAGCTACCCAGGCAGCTAAGATATTGAAACCGAACATGCTCGCAAGTTATCCAGTACGCGTCGAGATGCACAGAACCTTGAACTCCTCGCACGGTGTGATAAACACCCGTGCATTGGAAGGATTATCCAATGAGGAGATTCAAGAGAATCTGACGGAGCAAGGCGTCATACACGTTTAGCGGGTTCAACGTAAAGAAGGTGGTGAGTTAAAGCCAACTAATACCCTGTTCCTGACCTTTGATCGGGTAGATCTCCCGCAAAGGATTAAGGCGGGGTATGAATCCATCGAAGTTAGGCCTTTCATCCCGAACCCACTCAGGTGTTTTAAGTGTCAGCGCTTTGGACATACAAGTGAGCTTTGTAAGGGACTAGCTATATGCCCTCAATGTGGAGATGAATCCCACGATGGTGCATGTACTACAGCTCCTACATGTGTGAACTGCAGAGGTGAACATCCATCTAGTTCCCGAGACTGCCCCCGTTTTGTAGAGGAAAGAGCGATCCAAGAGATACGGGTTAAAGAGAAGGTGCCCTTCTCAGAAGCCCGGAAGCTCTGGCGTCTACGCCAACCCTCTGTTCCCAGATCCGGAACCTATAGCTCAGTCGCAGCTAAAGCGGTAGCGAGCAGAGAGATCGCAACTCAGACCAGCGATTTCAATGGGGCAACAATTTCTGAAAAAACACTTGTTGCCCGTAGCTCTATACCAAAGCCTTCAACATCAGTGCGCACATCTGTATCAACGTGTACAAAATCTGTTGGTGAAAAAAACTCAACTGTTCGATCACCAACGAAAATGCCAAACTCGACACAGAAGACTAGCAAACCTGTTATTTACAATGCCTCGCCGATAAAGTTTAAGAAGAACTACACAAAGAACGATTTCCTCAAGGAAGATAAGGCTCATCCCAGTACATCAAAGGGATATAAGAGTCCAAGGAGATCTCCTCAAAGATCCTCTTCTGGGGAATCTTCAGGGGTGGACTCAGACCGGCGTCTTTCATCTTCGCCGGTCCCCATTAGCAACCAGTTCGAGACACTCGAACCCAAGTTTGCTATGGGAAGACGCACGTCCTCGGCAGAGGACATGGATTTGGACCAATCTGCCCACAATGGGAGACCCCCAGTGGAAAAGAGGCGCGAAAAAGCGTCCGAAAAGAACGTCAGCCCAAGAGAGAAGAGGGCTAAATTAGTTCGTCAACCGCCTGCTCCAAAGTAATGAAGAGTTACCTTGGAATTACCTATCCCATACACAATGCAATATGACTATCCTACAATGGAACGTACGTGGAATTCGAACTCAAAGACCAGAACTTGAGCTTTTGCTCAAAGAAAACGAACCTCTGGTTGCATGTTTGCAAGAGACTAAGCTGCGGCCTCATGACGCTTTCCATCTAAGGCGATACACCCCAATACGGTGTGATGTTACACCAGAAGAGGGTGTACCGGCACATGGCGGCGCTATGATGCTTGTTAGAGATGACGTGTATATGCAAACTCTACCATTGCACTCTGATATACAATCAGTTGCTGTATGGATTAAACTGCCAAACATACATTTCACCATCTGTAATGTTTATTTGCCTCCGTCCCATGACTTCTCGCACATTGATTTAGAAGATCTAGTTTCCCAGTTGCCAACATCGTTTCTGTTGGTGGGAGACTTCAATGCGCACCACCCACTTTGGGGTTCAAGTCGCGCTTGTGCGAGAGGTAAACTCATTTCCGATTTCTTGGACAGTCACAACCTAGCTCTCCTCAACACTGGAGAGCCTACATTCATTTCGGACTCCCACAGCACCTTCTCACACCTTGATCTTGCAGTTTGTTCACCTCAATTGGCAGTCTCCTTACAATGGAATGTCATCTCTGATTTACACTCTAGTGACCACTTCCCATGTCTTATTAGTCTCTTGACGCAACATACATATTCCACACGTATGCCCAGATGGCGTTTGGACCATGCCAACTGGAACCTTTACACCCAGTTGGCTGTTTTTACGTACAACGAGCACGACTCAGTAAATAATTTGGCGCAGCATCTCAAGGAGACGATTCTCTCTGCTGCTAAACAATCGATTCCGCGGTCGACTACACACCCCCGTCGATTTCCCGTCCCCTGGTGGACGGAAGAATGTCGGAATGCCATTCGTGCTCGAAGGCGTGCACTTAGGGTTTTCCAACGTCACCCTACTTTGGAAAACCTAATCGAATAGAAGAAAATGCGCGCCAGGTCCAGACAAGTCATTAAGAATAGCAAAAAGTCATCATGGAGCAAATTTGTAGCTTCATTTAACCGACTTACACCTTCCTCGGTTGTGTGGGATAGATTAAGGCGTGTTGCAGCTAAAACGACCCAAATACCAATAGCGGGACTAAAAACAGCCACAGGAGCTGTTGTTGATTCATTTGAAGTGGCCAATACCTTTGGCAGTGCTTTCGCACAAGTGTCTAGCTCGGAAAACTACTCCCCTGCGTTCCTTCCAATTAAAACTCAGGTGGAATCTCAAGGCTTCTCGTTTCGTTCTAGAAACGTAGAAGATTCCAATCGCCTTTTCACCATGGCAGAGCTGGAGCATTCCCTGAAATCTTCGCGATGTTCAGCACCAGGACCGGACGGTATTCATGTACAAATGTTACAACAGCTCTCTCCTGAAGGTAAGGCATTCCTGCTCGAGGTCTATAATCGTGTTTGGGTTGACAATATACTCCCAGAAGATTGGCGGGAGGCCACCGTTATTCCCATCTTGAAGGCTGGGAAGGACCGTCATCTTCCCTCCAGCTATCGTCCTATTTCCCTCACCAGTTGCGTTTGCAAGGTGATGGAACGCATGATCAATGGACGATTGGTATGGTGGTTAGAAAGTCGTAACCTACTGACTAATATCCATTGTGGTTTTCGACGACGCCGTTCAACTGTTGACCATCTTGTGTCAATATCGACACAGATAATGGACGGCTTTATGAAGAACTGTCAAACCGTTGGCATATTTTTCGATCTTGAGAAGGCTTATGATACGTGCTGGCGAGCAGGGATTTTACGTTCCCTGTATGCCTGGCACATACGTGGACGCCTACCACTTTTCATTCAGGAGTTTATGAAGGACCGCTTTTTCCGAGTAAGGGTCGGCTCGGTTTTTTCTAATTCTTTTGTTCAGGAGGAGGGAGTACCTCAGGGTTCGGTGCTAAGTGTCACGCTCTTTGCTATAGCAATTAACTCCATCTGGAAATGTGTTCCACCTGGAGTTTCGTCATGCCTATTCGTAGACGACTTCGCTGCCTATTGCACTTCTCAGCGCACGGCGTTCTTACAACGGCTTCCGTTTCTCAACTGAGAAGTCAATCTGCGTTAATTTCTGGCGCCGTAGGAGACGATTACCACCTTCGCTCCGTTTTGGTCCAGATTCACTTCCCTTCGCAGAAGAGACGCGCTTCCTGGGTTTGATCTTGGACAGGAAGCTTAGTTGGTCGTCGCATATTGCACAGCTAAGAGCGAGATGTGACCGTTCCCTAAATATTATGCGAGTACTGAATGGCAAATCGTGGGGAGCGGATCGGACAATTTTGTTGCGAATATATCGCGCATTAGTCCGATCCAAGCTAGACCATGGGTGTATTGTTTATTCGTCAGCACGACCATCTGTGCTGAGAAGATTAGACGTGGTCCATAATAGGGGCATCCGCATTGCAACAGGAGCTTTTCCAACAAGCCCAGTGGTGAGCCTTTACGCCGAGTCCAGCAGAACCTCCTCTGCAATATCGGCGTGAGATTATCTTGGCAAATTATGGTTGTGCGCTTAGATGTATGCCTAACCAACGTTCGCTTCTTTTTTCACCACCACGCTAAGAGAACGATATAGAAATAGCACCCTTAATCCAAAGCCTGCGGGGTTCCGTTTCCAAGAGCTCCTAGTGAAGCTTGGAGTGGAACTGCCTTTGATGTTCGCCAAGGCCGAGAGACTTTACCCCCCTTGGCTATCTGGTACGCCCCATGTAGATCTTGGGATGACCATACACCAGAAGTTCACGATGCCTATTTCAAGTATCCGCACGTGTTTCTTAGAATTTTTGTCAGGCTACACTGACCGTCGATATATTTACACCGATGGGTCAAAGGGCTCCAACGGTGTTGGATGTGCTTATGTTTATGGAACCGAACCACATACATTCGGTTTTCCAAATAGCACCTCCATTTTTACTGCAGAGCTTTATGCAATTTATCGAGCCGTTTTGTATGTTCGCCGTCGTAAATTAGGTGACTGCCTGATTTTGAGCGATTCCCTTAGTGCACTGCAGAGCCTTTGTCATTTGTACAACCCCCACCCTATTGTACAACGTATCCAGGATGCCCTCCATGTTTTACACGCTTCTGGCGTTGATGTGGTGTGCGCATGGATTCCCGGTCACGTAGGTTTGCCTGGGAATGAAATGGCAGATTTAGCAGCAAAGACGGCAACTACAGAACCCAGTATTACCATCTCACGTGTTACTTCGGAAGACTTTAGGCTTGAAGTGCGGAGAGCGGTGCTGTCGTCCTGGCACGACGAGTGGTCAACTCTCCGCGGTAATAAGCTTAGAGAAGTGAAAGAACTTCCGATAAACTGGGTAACTTCCTGTCGCACATCTCGTCGCGAGGAGGTTAGTTTGGCTCGATAAAGAATAGGCCACTGCAATTTTTCGCATGGTTGCCTATTTAAAAGGGACCCTGCGCCTCTATGTCCGCTGTGTGACAACCTTTTGTCAGTTCGCCACGTGTTGCTAGAGTGTTGCTCTCTAGTGCACCTTCAGGATTCTCTGCAGCTGCCTGCCAGACTTGCAGAGGTCCTAGCGGACGACAAAACAGCGGTTGATAGAGTTTTTAATTTTTTAGCGGAGTGCAATATCAATTTGAGGATTTAAATTTTTTTTAATGATCTGTTTCTGCTTTTGGACGCATTTATCCCCTTGTTTCATATCTGGCTATTGCCACTGCCTTTTGCCTTTGTAAACTTTTCTTGTTGCTAGTATTTTTATTTTTTGAATGAAATTTATGTCTGGCCATTGCCAGGAATCTTTTAAGGGCGCTGATGACCTAGAAGTTGAGCGCCCTTAAACCAAACCAGCCTTTCTCTTTTTCTCCATCTGATGATGCCAAGCGCAGTACTTGGCGAAACGTTGGTATCTACCATGCCTTCTAGGCCACGGCCTACAAGCCCAGAAGAACTAAACATTTGGAATAATTTATCTACAAGTTCACAAGAAAATATATTGAAACAGAGCAGCTCATTACCCCTTACATTCACTACAATGTTTCAAATTAGTAATTCTGTATAACTTCTAATTGAACCCATAACAGAATACCCAAATACTTCTAATCCTTTTTTGTTAAGTCATTCTAGGGCTCTTCATGTCCACATAAAAAAAACATCCACATACTTTTTAATTTGTAATTCTTTCATCTCTGTTGTAGTAATTAGTGATATTACTTTTATATTTCAGTTTATACAAAGAAGACGTTTCCAGTTTTACATCAAATTTATTCTCCACTGAAGACTCAGAATATGACATAAGTTTTAGCATGAACAAGCATAGCACTGAGTGTCCACATTACAGAAAATGTGAAGAAACTGTAGTGAGTGGTATATCTTCAAAAGAAAGAAATGTTTGCTTAGAAAAAACTTGTGATCGGAAAGTTGTAAAGCTACACAAGTGTAACATTTGTAACAAGGCTTTTACTCGGCTATCAGGTTTAAAAAGACACAAATTGATTCATGAGAGCATAAAGCCACACAAGTGTAACATTTGCAATAAGACTTTTACTGAGTTATCAAGTTTGAGAAGACACAAATTGAGTGCTGAGGGTATAAAGCCACACAAGTGTATCATTTGTAACAAGGCTTTTACTGAGGGATCAGTTTTGAGAAGACATAAATTGACTCATGAGACTATAAAGCCACACAAGTGTAACATTTGTACCAAGGCTTTTCTTCGGTTGTCAAGTTTGAGAAGACACAAATTAATTCATGAGGGCATAAAGCCACACAAGTGTAACATTTGCAATAAGGCTTTTACTGAGTTATTAAGTTTGAGAAGACACAAATGGATTCATGAGGGTATAAAGCCACACAAGTGTAACATTTGTAACAGGGCTTTCACTGAGTTATCAAATTTGAAAAGACACAAATTGATTCATGAGGGTATAAAGCCACATAAGTGTAATGTTTGTAATAAGGCTTTTACAGAGTTATCAAGCTTAAAAAGACACAAATTGACTCATGAGGGTATAAAGCCACACAAATGTAACATTTGTCACAAGGCTTTTACTGAGTTATCAGATCTGAAAAGACACCTACGGGTCCACCAGAACAAATAGCCACAATAGTGTAATACTTGTGAGTAGAATATTCGTTGCTGTTAAATTCCAGTACTGTTTAATCAGTTCACAGTGAAAAAGTCTACAGGAGAGTAAGGAATCCGAGAAGTGTTTAACCCTCTTCACATATAAAGGAAGTAGTTTGTGTATCCAAAGCTCTGTTAGTGAGAATATTGTAGCAAATTTTTCATATTTGTCACATATTTGATTGGATGAAAAAATAGGAGTAAGAAATGGATGGTTTGTGGGGTTAGGTCATTAAGATAAAAAGGGCCCATAATTTTCTTATATTGTTTGCAACTTAACTAAGCCATTTCAAAATTCATTTCTGATTTAATATGGGAATAAAACTTTCAAGGATAGCAGCACTTCAGAACTTGAACTCCTGTTGTGTTTCCATTCTTCTTCAAGAAATCAGAATAAACATTCTATGTTGAGTCTTGTTCTACTTGTAGGTTTGCACTGAAGAATAAGTCTCATAGCTTTTTATTATTCCTGTAGAATTAGTCTTGTAGCAGGAAAAGGAAATCAATTACTACTAAATAGTAATGTATGTAGCTAATGCTCTGGAGTCAACAATGACATTATTCTCCTTGATGCTTCCCAGTACTTAGATGATATATCTTGAGAATTTTGTAAAGTGGCACAGTTTTGTAGATGTTCTGTATCCATTTCTATATCTTGAGAGCACAATACACACTTAAGAGAAGTTAGTATACCAATTTTATGGAGATGTTTCTCCAGGCAATCATGTCCAGTAGTAAGCCTCATCATGGCAAAAGCAGATTTACGTGGCACTTGTTTGTAGTTATCATTTTTTCTTTATAATCCTTTTAATCGATTTGTGTGAAAAGGCTGTTATTTCTTTCTGTTTAATTTGACATCCTATTTTGCTAATATATCAGCCTTTTCATTCCCATCTTGAATTGCTGCTTTGGAATCTGATAAAATAACAATATTCTTGCATCATTGCAACCAAATATAAATGTTTTGTAGTGAAAAATAAATAGCTAAAACTGTTGTTGTTGTTGTTGTCTAATGCTATTAGTCCTCTCAGTCTCCAATATTTTTCATTGATGGATAGGGCGCTAGAAGTGGCAGGACACATTTGAAGGTGGTCTTGGTCTATTTCCTCTTGCAGATCCCATAGAGGACAGTGGTGAAGAATGTATCCGAATTCTGTTCAAATGTTTTGTCAGAAAGTCATGTCGCACAATCAATCTGAAGGTTAGAACTGCCATTTTTCGAGGATACTCAGGAATTACTGTCTGAATGTTTGATAGTTCCCGTTCTTTATTTTTCATAGCAATACTTTGCAATGCGTTTTTTAATTCAGAGTTAATGAATCTTTCACCTGCAAAAAGTTGTAGATTAACTATAGAGTTCTGTACACTGCTGGTACTCTTTTTACAAGGAAATCAACTTTGTCATTACCACTCACTCCACAGTCAGCTGGTATCCATTGGAATACTAGATGTTTTTGAAGTGCTGCTATAATAATTTGCTATTTTGGTGACAATTTTGAAGTAATATGCTATAATTGCCTCCCTGGAATCTGAGAGAATAGCTGCTCAATGAAAATGTGATATTCTATACAAAAGATTTTGGAGAGCCATTCAACTTGCTTCAATTTCTCCATCAAAGTTTGTAGTTCCATAACCTTAAGATTTGTAATAGGAAAAGAGGTGGCTGGTGACTCCAGCCCAGGCTCCATCTTGAGTTGATATCAGTGATCCATTAGTATAAATATGGCGCCATTCATGTTCTAGAAATCTAGTATGCATTGTCTCTAATGCCAATAATTTTAGAACACAAGTTGATTGGCTTTCTTATCTTCTTCTGTTAGGTGTAAATAATGTGTTATGTCTAATGTTTGGGTTGGGTTGGATTGACTTTATATATGAAGTTTTCCTTTGAATTAAGAACGTCTAAATTCTGCTTGAGGTCTCGAATTTTGGATAGAAAGCTCTCCTGGGGCTTTAGTGTATGTGTAAAATTGCTCTTGTTCCATGTATTGAATGGGAGTCTGATTAACTTTTCATGTTGAATAAGAACTGCGTTTTCTATTTCATATTTAGTGGGGTATATGTTGGTTAGTATTTCCATAACTGGTATTGGTGTGATTTTGATAGCACCTGTAATTAGTCTCAGACTGTGGTTTTGAAGGATTTATAAATAGATTAGATAGAATCATCTCATACATCTATATTGAAAACCTTAAAATTGTTTTTGGAAATTTTAGGTTAATGATGGTGTAATAAAGACTAACCTCACCTCCCTGCTGCATACATTTAACTTGGAATATGTGGTTCACTTTCTGACCAGAATTTATAGGAACATTACAACAGCTATAAATAATGTTTTTCTAGATGGAGAAAAAATTCGACATTATAACTTAAGTCCCGTTGTAAATGGCATGTCAGATCATGATGATCAGTACTGTTAGTAAGAAACAGACTGAAATAGGAAAAGCTAATTATAATTTGAATAATTAGTGATCAGTATACCTATAAGTTTATGTAGGTGTTAAAGAATGAAAAGTAGACATGTCTTATGCCAACGCTCAACTAAACAACATATTTGATGATTTCTCTAACTCGTGCTACTATTCTGTGAAGTTATTTTCCATAAGAAACTAATAAAGTCATCAGAGGTAATAATGGTCAAACCTTGTGTTCCTTAAGTATGAGGAAGTCCTGTGGAAATAACGAAATCTGTTCTAAGTATATCACAATTTATGACGCAAACATTAGAGTACACTACAGTGCACATTGTAAAATACTCAAAGAGTAATGAGTGAAGCAAAAAGAAGGTATTACTCACTTGTTATTGATGAATGCAATAAAATTAACGCTGTGTGGAATGTAATAAAAGGTGCAAATTAAAGTAATCTAAACACTAATCATGTTGACATAACTATTGCATTTGAAGAATCCCTTATTGGCGTGTGTTCCTTTCAAGCTATAGTAAGCTTAACCCAACTTTATAAAATAGTTCAACAGCATTTATATTTTATATTATACTAGCAAATATCATTACAAAATAAGCATTTTAAATTGGTTTATATTATAAAATGTATAATTTTTATCATTAACACTGTAGTAAGAGGTAGAATTGAAACTGAAAAATTTGATGCCACAGGCAAGCAAGTGGAGGGTTTGTGGTTCAAATCCCAGCTGTAGCACTGAACTTTTCAGTTCAAATTTTACCTCTCAAACATTTTGCACACATGGCTTGTGTGTTTAAAAACACCAACAGTAAGTTTGTTTGCGTAAATAAATAACAATGTAGTGTTTTTATAAGGAAAAGCAATAAAATCTACGTAACGACACTAAAATAAAACCTCATCACGCATACGTGATATTGCATGGGCTTTGCCCATCCTTTGCTACATGTTCATTTGATTATGATATCTGGGACCCATCTTGTGACATTTTAGAATGGATGGCCAGTCCATTACCTCTTGCTTTAACAAGCAGAGCTATAAGAATCACTTGCCTCAAGGTGTCATGTAAATCTTGACAGCCTTTCCAGAACTAACGGCTACAGGTTCTTTTTAAATTATGTCCTCCAACATTGTGTCATATCGGACGAACTAATGGCTACAGTTGTATACTATTGGCTTATAAAATACAAGGAGCTAAACAACATTCTCTCATCATACCTATTCGCATTTAGAAAAAACAAATATTATGAAGTGCTTCATATACACTAACTTCAAATTAAACTATGATAAAACAAACTTTATTCATTTATTTATGCCCACAAACTTACTGTTGGTGTTTTTAAACACACAAGCCGTGTGTAGGCAAACTTTGAGAGGTAGAACTGGAACTTAAAAATTCACTGCCACAACTGGGATTTGAACCACAGACCTTCCGCTTACCGGGCAGATGCTCTACCACTGAGCTATTGTGACAAACTGCCAGACTGGCATTAAATTCTCAAACCAGTTCGTATTTCTCCTGGTAAACCACAAAGGCAGACTCACATCAGAGACAAATTACCCCAATGGTGACTTACTATGGTAAGTACTTTATATCCCAGGATTAAATAACCTTCAGATGGTAATTATTATTTATTTACGCCAACAAACTTACTGTTGGTGTTTTTAAACACACAAGCCGTGTGTAGGCAAAGTTTGAGAGGTAGAACTGGAACTTAAAAATTCAATGCCACAACTGGGATTTGAACCACAGACCACAGGATAAATACGAACTGGTTTGAGAACTTAATGCCATTCTGGCAGTTTGTCACAACAGCTCAGTGGTAGAGCATCCGTCCGGTAAGCGGAAGGTCTGTGGTTCAAATCCCAGTTGTGGCATTGAATTTTTAAGTTCCAGTTCTACCTCTCGAACTTTATTCAATTCAACATAAGCAAATCAATTAATTACAATACGATAAAAAAATTACACGGTAAGTGAAGTATCTGATACAACATTTCTTGGAGCTGAAGAGCTCAGAAGGAACAAACAAATAAAAATGCTACCAAAGCTTATCCCTATTTGCTTAATAATAAGAAACCTAAAACATCTCCTTAATGAAAATACCCTGAGAAGGGCATATTTTGTTTACTTCACTCCCTGGTGTGAGTTGGAGATAATTCATTGTACAGCAAATGTTTATATAAACATATTTTCTTTCTTCAACAGACAAAATAAACTCCTGATATTTATATTCCTGTTGCACATTTAAGAAAACAACAATAGAAAAGAAACACTGATGTGTTGCAGACACATGACTTTCTCTACTCTGGTACTAACCAGTGGCGGCTCATGACATTTAAATGTGGTAGGGAACACAAAAATCGACATACAATAGTATATAAGGAAAACAAAGCAATAAATTATTATGTAAGGCGTTCTTGTTATTTTATGTATATCAGCTCAATTCTCCTATTGTCGGCGTAAAAAATTCCTCAAAAACACGTCTGTTGAAGTTTAGAATGGAGTTTATCATCTTCTCTATTGATAGAATCGCTAGCACGTTCAATCTCTCGTTCCCCATGGAATTTCGTAAGAATGTCTTTATTCTATTGAGGGTAGAGAATGATCGTTCGGTCTCTAGTCGCCATTGGAAGGGTAACAATTATTTTTAAAACCATCACATACTCAGAGAATGTTCGTGTCATGTTGTTTTCACATAAAAAGTGCAGAAGAGACGCACCGGACATTCTACGCAAATCTTCACGACTATACAGCACCTCTAGTTCAAATCGAAATTTCGGACCATTGATTGTGGGATATAACTTGAAGGTTATCTGAAAGGCACTTTCAGGAAGTAAATTGCAGTATTGGGGAAACCTGCCAACCAAAAATAGCTTCGAGACACTCAAGTGACCTGAGAACTGAAACCTATCGTTGATATTGCTTTAATCATGTCACAATCTTCGAGAGCTGTCACCCTATTACTCCTATTGCTGTGTCCAACACCTCTTACTTGGGGGTTCGCATACAGACACTTCATGTTCATACATTTTCCTAACTTTCACTATAAGATTAACTAAGTGCTTGAGAAACTCACTAACTTTAACAGCATTGATGTCTTTTTTCTGGATACAGTCAAAGAATACTGTTACATGAGGTATAATTTTGTGATAGAATTCAAGCCCAAGAGTGAATTCAGAGTCTCTCGATGTTCGTACAAATCCTGTTGCTTCACTAGATGCTTTTTATCATTTAATTCGTTGTCTCTCATATTTAGTAGATTATCTTTCTGCTCGAAAACGGTATTAACAGTGCGATATTGAAAATACCACCTTGTAGGTGGATCACTGCCAAGTTTTGTCTGAACAGATTCAGTTAGATAATCCATCCTTTTTGGAGACCTTGGAAAGAATTTTACTATCCCCTGTGAGCCTTGGAAAAATATTCTGCTGTGAGATGAAGCTGACGCTGCACTCTGAAGGATAAGATTTCCTTGATGTGCATAGCAGTGAATGATGTTTGCACATCGCACCTCATCCTTCCTCCCACTCATAACAGAAGCTCCATCATAAGTTTCCCTGGATTTTTCTCTACTCCCATTTCACGTAACTGTTCTACAATAATTGCTGCTAAACCAGTGGCACTTCGAAATATCCCCCAAAATCTCTCAAATATTTCCCCTTCAATGTGATATCTTACAATTAAGGACAGTAAAGTTTTCGTGAATTGTCTGTTGTTTCATCAGCCTGAAGGGATAGAAACTCTACATCACCTAGCTCAGATAGGATATAATTTCTGCAAGCTGATAAAATTGCGTCTAAAATGTCATTCTGAACTATTTTATGTACCTTTAAAGATAGTGCAATTTTCTAAATGATCTCTCAAAACATTGTCAAGGGCCGCGGTATAGTTTATTAGACCTTTAAATACACCTGGGTTAACGTAATTGTCTGTGTCGTCGTGGCCACGCAGGGCTAGTTCGAATTTGCCACAGAAGTTAATAGCATCAATAATGCGTGACAAAATGTACCTATTTTTATCAAAAAGTTCATTGTGTTTGCGAACAGAACAGTGTAGCTATCATCAAGCTGTATTCTAACATCAGTTTTGCCTAGAACAGCGAGGTTCATTTCGTTATGTAAATGAGTTTTTTATAAACTCTATGTTTCTTGCTTTTTCCGGCAAATGTTTCAAGTCTTTTACGCCGGTTTTATCCACGTGTCCTCCCCACCAAACAACACACAAGGAAAGCAAAACAGTGCATTATCTACAGAACACCCGTACATCCATTCCCATTTTCATACACAGATTTATTAAAATTTCTGTTGTATGTTCTGCTTTTATCATTAAAAACCTGGTTTATGCAAAGATCTGGCCTTGGACATCCTAATTCCTTAGCTGGCAATCGGTCATCGAAACTTAAGGTTTTAGTTTGTAAGAACTTCACCTGATTCATTTTAATAGTTTCGCTCACTAAACATTAGTGATGCTAAATTATATAAGCTTAGCAGTTGAATAAGAAAACTGTTATATACAATTTTATTCACGGTTAAAATTGAAAAATATATTACCTACACTGCACTAGAAAGTACACTCAGGGGCGGTTCTATAGGTTGCGCGTTTGTTCTTGACGAATGACCTTGAGTAGAAATCCAGTGAGTAGGCCTACCCTTAATAAACAGGTCAGCAAATGTTTATGCTACGATAACAGACACCTCTGTTTTCCTCTGTGGCGTTTGTGTATACAGTCGACTGCAAAAGTTTTGTGCGGTACGGATGTATGCATACAACGAAAATAACAGCGAATAAAATTCAGACGAGGGAGAAATGTCAGGAATACACGAAATACAATAAAGTTAAGTGGAAACAGTTATAGAGGTATAGTGTATATAGTGGCTGATATTACTGGAAGTGTGATAAATTGATTTGTAGTGCTGTACTACTTCAGCTCTGAAGCATGTACGTCACCTCACTGCAGACTGTATCTCCACTCTTTCGATGCTAACGTTCCCGCAAAAGCTGAGTAGTGACTCGCATTCAACCTTTCATATAAAATTTTCATTCGTCAAGAAGTAACGCGCGACCTGTACCCTTAGGTCAAAAGGTCACGTGCCCCTCTAATCATGTTCTGGTGATCCAGACAGAACTGTAATACGTTTTAGTTTTTCTTTAAATGTGTTATTCGCATTGATTTTTGTTTGATATTCACGTTTGTAAGCTTTGCGAAACTTGGTAACCCTGTGTGGTCACAGTCTCCGTGCGGACTTCCAACTTGTATTTAACGTCATCCCATCACTCTTAGCTGCGGGAAGTGACAGGGGGGTTATGAGGAATTGGCTTGCATATGGTCACAATAGTGATGAGACCTGACACTATGCGGTGCTGTCACTAAAACTTGTGAATGTTTTCCTTCCTTCACCGGTTTGTTTCGTTTAAAACGTTACAAGCACTATGAATGATAGGTTTCAGTTCTCAGGTCACTTGCGTGTCTCGAAGCTATTTTTGGTTGACAGGTTTCCCCACTACCGCAACGTATTTCCTGAAAGTGCCCTTCAGACAACCTTGAAATTATATCCCACAATCAGTGGTCCGAAATTTCGAACTGAATTAGAGGTGCTGTATAGTCGTGAAGATTTGGGTAGAACGTCCGGTGCAACGCCTCTTCTGCAGTTTTTATGTGAAAACTACATGACATGGACCTTCTCTGAGTGTGTGGTGGTTTTAAAAATAATTGTTACTCTTCCAATGACGACTGTAGAAACCGAACGATCATTCTCTACGCTCAATAGAATGAAGACATTCTTACGAAATTCCATGGGAAACGAGAGACTGAACGCGCTGGCGATGTTATCAAAAGAGAAGAAGATGATAAACGCCATTCCAGAATTCAACAGACGTGTGATTGAGGAATTTTCTACAGCCAAAAACAGGAGGATTGAGCTGATATACAAAAAATAACAAGTAATCCTTACATAATAATTTATTGCTTTATTTTTCCTTATGTACTACTGCATGTCGATTTTTGTGTGCCCTACCACATTTCAATGACACGAGCCGCCACTGAGTACACGACTGCTGCAAACTGAACAATGACGCTTGTAACGTTTTAAACGAAACAAGCCGGTAAAGGAAGGAAAACTTTCACAAGTTTTAATGACAGCGCCGCATAGTGTCAGGTCTCATCACTATTGTGATCATATGCAAGCCAATTCCTCATAACCCCCCTGTTACTTCCCGCAGCTAAGAGTGAGGGGATGACGTTAAATACAAGAAGTTAGAAATCCGCACGGAGACTGTGTCCGTGCAGAGTTGCCAAGTTTCGTAAAGCTTACAAACGTGAATATCAAACAAAAATCACTGCAAATAACACATTTAAAGAAAAAATAAAATGTATTACTGTGCTTTCTAGAGCACCAGAACATGATTGGAGGGTCACGTGATCTTGTGACCTAAGGGTAGAACCGCCCCTGGTACTAACCATTCTTACGAACTCTTATACGTGTATCTTGTTTGTCTTAGTTGAGATAAACATTTGCAGAAATTATCTTATCGGTTATTTCCTTGTAGGTGCAAGGGGAATATGGGAATACAGTAGGCTTTGAACGATAGTCAAATCTTTTAAAGCTTTCAAATACTGCTGTCTTTGCACAGCTAACATAAATAATAAATTATGATCTATTTGATGAAAGTTTAATTTTTCCAAAACTCAGATAAATAACATAGGATATCTTCGAAATAATTCACTCTACAATAAAATTTATTTGGACATAAATTGCTTGTTTTAGCAACATCCACTTTTTTTTGTAGATTTCTGTAATTAGATCTGTACCAGTAGTGTACAGAAATCTATGGTTAATCTACCATTTTATACAGCTAAAAGATTAGTTAACCCTGAATTCAAAAATATTATTGCAAAACATTACTATGAAAAATACGTAAAAAATAAAAGATGGGAACTACCAAACATTTAAACCGTAACTCCTGAGTATCCTCAAAAACGGCAGTTGCAACCTTCAGGTTGATTATGGGAAATGATTGTCTGAACAGAACTAGGATATATTTTACACCACTCTGTCCTCTAGGTGATCTGCCAGAGGAAATGGACAAAGACCACCTTCAAATATGCCCGGCCAATTCTAGCACCCCATCCATCAGTGAAAAATATTGGAGAGTAAGAGGATTAATGACTTCATTGTCAGAAATCCAGCATTAACCAACAAAAACGACATTTTTGTTACAGTAAGATTTGCTCTATCTCTTAAGATTTACCAGTATTGCAGAAGTCATCCAGAGTAAACAGGTCTACATGGACTTAGCCAGAAAATTCAACATATACATTTCATTTGTCATAAAAATATCTTACACATAGAGCATTTTAATCAAAATCGTGTGAGCCATTTTCAAGAACATAAAAATTTTAGAACAATTTCCCATGTAAAGGGTAATTTAGGGTGTAGGAATTTCCTTCAAAATCTTCATATTGCATCCTTAAAAGATGTTTAACTTGAATACCAACTTTGGTTTTGAACCGACTTTCCATTTTTTAGTTATGCCGTCCACAGACTCGCTCACTCACACACATAGACACACACAAACAGGTCCTTCTTGAAAATATTTTTTTTCTTCTTTTTGATTCAGGAGGCTAAAAAACAGATACTTCCATTCAAATCTTGACATCAAATTTTTGGGTGGAATATAATACTTCCTCTACTTACTATACGTAGTACAAAAAGTAATAAAAGTGATGCACTTTTTCTGCAGAACTTACCTTTATATTATCATTGATACATACATCTCTTTCCAGGCGGCGCCGTGGCCGAGCGGCTAGCGCGCTCGCCTACCACCTAGGTGGCCCGGGTTCGATCCCAGGGACCCGTATGTGGTATTCGTGGTGGACGAAGCGGCGTCAGAGCGGGTTTACTCCGGGTGCTCCGGTTTCCCCCGCCGTCTCATTCCACCGGAGCTCCATCTTCATTCCATGTATCACCAGTGTCATCGCCTGCGGTGCCGTAGTGGTAAAAGCGGGCGTTAAACATGAGCCGTTCTCAACATGTACGGCTCATCCATACTCCAAAGAATACAAAAACAAGTCATCCTACGAGACATAGACAGGCACCCTCACAAACGATATGGTACAAGGCAGTGAGCAACGTCAGAGGATAACGTAACATCATGCCACCAGGACCAGACGACGCTGATTGGCCAAGGCTACCGAGTGCAGGACTAAGTCAAGCGATTCCGGGCAGGAAGGGACTCTCCAACAGCGAACGGTCAAGTGCACGTCGTGACCAGGGAGACAACAACATCGAAAGTGTAGTAATGTGAGATACTGTTTGAGGTTATACAAGTTGTAGGCAGCATTGGTGAGTTATTGCTTTCCTTTTACAAATTCAGTGTTCCTGTATTGCTTTTCAGCTTTTCGCGGATATTTGATAATACCTAATGTACACTCAGAGATGTGGGGAGGGGGCATTTAACTTCAAGTGGGCAAAGGCAATGATTTGTTGTAAAGCTGTGTGTATTATCTAAGTCCATCATTTGATTGTAAAGTTAACGTGAACATCCGGACATTAAAGTTGTGTTGCTAAGTTTAAACCTTCTGCTTAACTGCACCCGTCCCGTCCCAGCACGTTCCACACAAAACTAGCTATCAAGTCATCATGGGAGGGATGAAATGAAGTTAGGTAGCAACAATTTAACAATAAATAAAACCAGAACGGTGCAAACACTACAACAACATTCTCTTTCCAAACACCAATGTTCTTCTTTAATATCTATTTCACTTTCTTTGATGATTTCATTAAATATCATTAGATGGTGTTCATTTTGTACACAACATGTGGAATCTTGAGGTTCTGGTTTCATATCACTACTACTTGTAACAGTTTCTATCTTAACTTTCTTTAAAAGGTCTTTGGTGTCTCTGTCATTATCTGAACAGAAGTCCAGGAAACAAGATTCTCCTTTGATAGCCATTTCACTATACTTGCTCTATATAAGGAGTTCTGTTCTTAAACTTCCGTAGCAAGTCTGTGGAAAAGGAAACAAATTATGAGTAACATCTATGAGTTTGCTCCAGATAGAAGAGACTACTTACATTTCAACACTCAACATAAAATAGTACAAACTAATCATGCTAATTTTGGTGGTGGTGGTAGTGGCGTTGGCGGTGGCGTTGGTGATGGCGGTGGTGGTGGCGTTGGTGGTGGTTGGGGGGCGGCGGTGGTGGTTGCGGCGGCGGTGATGATATCAAACACAACAATAACTGGGACTTGTATTGTGGTTGTGCCTTGGTTCCCTGCTACGGTTTGCGACCCTGGTTCGATCCCACCCTTGGGGGTACGGATTCTAAGTCCCGGGTATAGGACCGGTGCCCACTCAGCATCGTGAGGAAATAATTGAGGAGCTTGCGATAGGTAAGCGGCTCTGGTCATGAAAGTCAACTTTCCGGCTGGGGGTGTCGAGATGCTGACCACATCTCCTCCCCGCATAGGTTGGACGATCGCCCAACACTACCTTACGTATGTGGGCGTGAGGACGGCAGTCGGGTTGACAGGCCCTGGTCCGATATGGACTGTAGTGCCACGGGTTTAACTTTAACTGTACTGTGGTTGGAAGATCATTTGTATACACATAATTATGTTGAAGAGTGGGATTAATACAGCTCCTCCGTGGAGCTGTTTATATTTGGATATAGAAGTGTTATACATAGTAGCACAAAATCGCTGAGAAATGAGCTCGGTGATCCAATGGAGCGTATTACTCTTTACCCCTATTAGATGTAGTTTCTCAATTAGTTTGTTCCTCCACACTGAATCATGTGCTTAATGAAAGTCAAAGAATACTGCTAGAGTGTCTTCCCTTTTGTGAAATACTTCTATTGTTAAGTAAGTATTGCGTATTTGCTAAAATACATCATACTGGTTCTCGCTCACGTTCAACACTATACTACACTGATTTATTGCATAGTATTAACAATAAACCGTTAGGAGCAATCATTTACACGCATAATATGGTATTTATACGTATATGATATATGTCTGTAATATCCACTTAATTGACGCAAGGTGCACAATTTTCAGTAACGAAACACAAGGTGTGAACGAAAGCATCTTCTATCTAACCAGGCTCGACAAAATGTTGTTTGGGTGGTTCTATAAGTTCACTGAGGCAATTCCTGTTCTAAAACAATATTAACGTACTCAGGTTATTTATGTAGGTACCCAACATTCGCTAACATAAGTGTTTGTGAAGAAAATGGGATTTTAGCCAATACGCATTTGCGGGTTGTGGAGCAAAGAATTATCTTATACTGGGTGTGTTTTATCAAATCAAGTAGTAACAATGTGAAGTACTTAATAAGAATAAACCAAGAAAGCACACACGGAACAGTATGGTTTCACTGATTCAATATTAGAAATGTGATTAAATGTCTCCTTTAGTAAAACCAGCGTGTAAAGAGACGCACATTACAATTTAATTTTCACATATTTTCCAAAGTTAAATATATGTGATTAACGCAGAAATATAACACTTCATTTTACTCACCGTAATGAAGAAATACGTTCTAACACGAAATCTGTCAGCACAATTCACTCTTGTTTGGAAATAAAAGAGAAACAACTGCAAAAGTATGAAGGGCCTCGTAACATGGGAAAGAAAATTAGCAACATTTCGAGACATTCTCCACTTTTCTATGGGTAAAGTATTCATAACCATACATACTTACTCGTGCAACTTACAGAGTACTTTATAACCCAGTTTAATCTAATTTAAACTCATGTTGTAATGCCACTAAGTTTACTTGTCATAGGTTGGCTGTCTTACGTTACGTAAGCTGCCATGTTTGTCTCAAAAGTATTTGTGCTGGAGTTTCTCGTATATTCTATTTCCAAACAGCGAATTGTGCTGAGAGTGTCTTAGAACACAGTTCTTCATTCCTGTAAATAAAAGGAAGTGTTATACTTTCATCTGATTTAATCACAAGTTTCCTGTGATATTTAACTTTGGATGTTGTGTAATAACTAAATGGTAATGTCCATCTGTATACACGTTTACAGTAATATCTGTTTTACAGACGGAGACATAATTACGTTATTCATGTTGAATCAGTGAAACCACGCTGTTTCGTGTGTACTTCCTTAGTTTATTCTTATTAGGTACTTTTCAGTATTGCTATTTGATTTGACAAATTATTTATGTTGGGGAATGTTGGGTACCTACATAACACAACCCGAGTACATTAATATTATTTTGAAACATGTTGTCTCAAATATAATGTAATGTTGTCCTGGGGTCACCCAAAGAACCTTTTGTCGAATCTAGTTGGAGAAGAGATACGCTAAGCTCCCACCATATATCTTTATAAACGTTCATTATAGATAAATATGTATGGTAAAATTGTAGACGAGGTGCGTCACGTGGTACATTACAGTCACAGACATACAACGGAAGAACATAGCCCTGAAACGCACAAATACCTCTTGCCAGCCTGACATTGTACAACTCGCTAAAAGGTGACAATATCTCTTCCTCAGTCCAATTTTTCATTTTCATAGGTATGCAGAATAGGGATTAAAGCCACAACCGCACCGCACGAGAACTTACGTCACATCACTTAATTACAAAACAATAATAATTCTAAGAATAAGAACAACATTCACATGCTTCCGTGGATTTTATACTTCCGGCGTTTTTTTCTAATTAACGTCCTCCAACATTGTGTCACATGAGTGTCGGCAGACTTTTTTCAGGGGGAGGGGGGGTGCCACATGTTGGAAATTTGCAATCATGTAATATTAAATCATTATTTTACTGTCAAAATTTATAATATTTTTTGCTAAATAAAGTTGGTTCTTTACATCAAAATTAAAATAGTTTAATAGTCAGTAACTGGCTGCACATTAAGTTCACCACCTTCCAAGAGGGGACCGCGCCCCCCCTTGCCCCCGTTTCGCGACCCCCCATGTTCTGTCATATCGGACGAATGAATGAAATGGGTGAAATGATGCTCAAATGAGCTCGAGGTCCATGGAGCTTTAAGTTACCCGACATTCGTCTTCTCAGGGTAGGGAAAACCTCGGAGAAAACCTTGCTTGGATAACTTAACCGATTCGAACTCGCGACCTCTTGAATGTGAGGCAGACACGCTAACCATCACGTTACTGAGGCTGGCGCGAACTTCACGAGACTGTTCCATCTTTGAGGTGTCCACCCCCCCCCCCCCTTTTGGCTCTTCGAACGGCCCTATATGCCCCCACCAAATTAATCCGTTACATCCACTAATGCTACAGTTCACTGCATACTTATTTCATTGGCTTTTACGTACTCTGGTTTTTATTAATTCACTACATATATCATGCATCAGACATCACGGCCATTGCCCATCAGTCAGCATCACCAAATTGCAGCGTACAAGTTGTGACACTTTTATTTTTCATAGTTGTCCTGTCTGTTTCAACCACGTTATATGTAGGAAAAAATATCTCACTGTCAGCATTTGATACTGACACTGAAGGGGTTTTTCACAGAAAAAGTGTTAACATTCATCTTTTCCTTTAAGTAGTGAGAGTGCTGCTACTATATCAAATTTGTTACTATGGCCTAACTGTTCAACAATGGCACAAAGTTCTCTGTGCTGTAAGTTTATTGTGGTGGCTTTGCTAACACCAGATGTGACCCTATGAGATATGCTTTTATTGTAGCCTCACCAATTGTATTGTCGGGAAACTTTCTTTCTCTGTGCTAATAATATTTATTTTGTTGTACTGTTAGAAGTTGATCTAAAAAAAGCCAGGTTATTGAATTCGTAAGAATTAAATGTGAATTTTTTATTGTTATTAAATCAAAACACAAACACCAGCAACAATGAGTCAACCAGCAACAAACATATTTCTAAGCAAAATTTTAATAGTTACAAAATATATTACTGCATAAAACAATTATGATCATACTTTCAGTAATATCACTAATGTTTATTAGAGACAATAGAAAACGTACAATATATTGTGGGAACACTGACACTGGTTGCAGTCCGATTGTCTTGTAGACAGTAACTTTGAACTTTGGTGTTACTCTATTTATATCGTTAGCACGCCCCATTGCAAGCATTTTAGTATTGGTGATGCCTATCCCAACAATCTTTAACAACTGCTTATTAAACATATATGTTATATACATACATATGTATATATCCTATAATATAGATTATTGGGTGTTATCTGCATGCATGAGAACCCATGTGTTTTGCTTCAGATGGTTTGCAAGTATCAACGGAAAACCACAAAGCAAGAATGGTCATTGCGGTTAATGGAAGGAGCTGTAAATACTGTTTTAGAAGGCCACATGGGTTCTTTGAAGGCTGTTAAACAATTGAACAAGCTGCAAATTACAATTGAACATGTGACCAAGAAACGCGCTAATCCTAGCTATGCTGTTGGGAAAAAGTTGGACCATTCATCTAACACATCTGCAGGGGCAGCCTTTTGGCTTAACTGTTACACAACTTTGTGAAATTGCTTTTCAACCTCCTGAAAGCAACAACAGCAAACATCTGTTTAATGCTGCAGCATATTCTGCTGGAAGAGATTGGGCAAATGGCTTTCTTGCTTGAAATTCTACTTTAGCAGTAAGAAAACAAGAGCCCACATCAGTCTCATATGCAATGGGGTTTAATCACGTTGCTGTAGGCAAACTTTTTGATCTTTTGGAAATTCAAGTTGACAAATTTAAGTTCACTAGGGACAGAATCTTCAATTGCGATGAGACTGTTTTAACTGTCAATCCCAGAGGATATACAAATGTTGTTGCTTTGAAAGGGCGACGGCAAGTAGGAACAGTTACCGAAGGAGAAGAAGGCCAGACAGTGACTGCAGAGGTCTGTGTTTCAGCTTCAGGGTGCTACATCCAGCCGATGTTGATCTATCTTCAAAATGGTGAGTGAGTTGGGTTTAAGGGCCCGTTGACAACTAGGTCATTAGGGCCCTCTTGAAAAAAGCAACAAGGGTTTCAGACTGGACTGCTTCCTGGTACCTGGGCAGAAGTTCAAGAAACTGGTTGGATGACAAAAGAGGTCTTTTTGATTTGGTTCAAAAGGTTCGTTCAATTTACTGGCGCTTCAAAGGAAAGAGCAATACCTCTAATATTTGATGGCCACGAAACGCACTGCAAGAACTTGGAATTGATCGATTTCGCACATGATAAAGGGGTTGTCTTGCTTTGTTTGCCGCCAAATTGCTCGCACTACCTTCAACCTTTGGATATGGTATTTGTGAAGCCGCTGAGTAAGTTTTATGAAGATGAGTTAAGAACAGGGCTTCGCACAAATCCAGGAATACTTATTACGTTGCGTCAGATCTCAAATTTGGGAACGCTCTGTTCAGCCACCATCATCGCAGCAGTGAGCGGATTTAGAAAAACAGGAATTTGGCCCATAAACCAAAACGTCTTTGAAGAAAGCGATTTTCTCCCATTTTCAACCACAGATATTCAGCAAACTCCTGCAGCAGAATATGCAGCTGAGCCAAGTGAAGAAAAATGCCAGAAGATTAAAAACTAAAGACTTCAGTAGAACCGTACCTTGAGAGTAAAGCAACTGTTATAAACTGTGAAACACCTAGAAGGTCACCAGCTGAAGAACAAGTGGATGCTTCTTGTAACTTTGAAGTTGCTAGTCTTGAAATAATTTTGCCTATAAAATAACATAAACAGCGCAAAAGGAAACTCTCCAGCAGATGTGGAAAACAGCCGTTTTGAGCAAAAGTCCTTACAAGAATGTATTGTTTCAAGAAATTAGAAGAAAATCACCCAAAACATCTGCACAAAAACAAAAACAGTTCAAAAATGGTGCTAATCAAACACTGAAAGACAAGAAGCACCTTACTGTCAAGGTAAAAGCTAAGTACTCCACTGATTTCTTAAACCAGCCTTCATGCCTTAAAGACCATAATATTAGTTCAAGTGGTAGCAAAGAAGATGAATAATGTTTATACTGTTACGACTTCTCCCAAGAAGGTTGGATAAGGTGTATTGCATGTGGGCGTTGGGCCCACAACTCTTATGCAGGGATAGTGATGACAAATCAGGATATATATAACTAAAGCCAACACATTTCCAAGCTTTCTTGCATATATTATTGTAGTTTAATAGTTGAGTAAACAAATTATAGTCAAACCTGCTCTGTTTGTTCTTACCCCCTTTGTAACTGGCTAAAGTTACCTTCCCCATTTTGCACCTCCTCCCCTTGAATAGATTTGAATGTGCTGTGGAAAACATCCTGATAAGTTTACAATGGAATGCTTCGCACCTGTTTGTTATTCTACTGATAGAGGCGTCAAATCTTGGGCAGAAAAAACTTTCTTTGCTGATGAAAGTTTCTAGTAGATTGTGAAACACTGATCATTTTATTATACCGGATTCAGTAATTTCGGAATAGGCAGGTAAATCTTCTGTTGCCATGAAGCTTACTACTGGACATGATGGCCTGGGAAAACGTCTCCAAAGTATTGGTATACTATCTTCTACAGTGTGTATTGTGGTCTCAAGATATCAAAATGGATAGAGAACATCTACAAAACTGTGCAGCTTTACAAAATTCTCAAGATATAATATTTAAGTACTGAGAATGACTTCATTGTTGACTCCAGAGCAGTAGCTAAGTACATATTTACTGTTTAGTAGCAACTGATTTCCTTTTCATGCTACACGATTTTATAGGAATAATAAAAAGCAAGCTATGAGACTTATTCTTCAATGTAAACCTACAAGTAAAACAAGATTCACCATAGAATGTTTACTGTGGCTTCTTGAAGAAGTGTGGAAAAACAACAGGAGTTTAAGTTCTGAAGTACTGCTATCCTTGAAAGTGTTACTCCCACATTAAATCAGAAATTAATGCTGAAATGGCTTAGTTGAGTTACAAACGATATAAGAAAATTATGTGCTCTTTTTATCTTAATGACCTAACCCCATAAACCATCCATTTCTTACTCTTCTTTGTCACCCAATCAAATATGAAAAATAATGTGCAAAATTTGCACATATAGAACAGTTACATACAATATAATGTATGGTTTTCTCTATTCATGAATAAATTTGTATGGAAGGTAATACAATATTCTTACTAACAGAGCTTTGCATACACAAAACAAACTGCTTCATTTATAAGGTGAAGAGGGTTAAACAGTTCTCACATCCATTACTCTCCCGTAGACTTTTTTACTGTGAACTGATTAAGCAATACTGGAATTTAACAGCTGCGAGTATTCTACTCCAAAATATTACACTATTGTGACTATTTGTCCCGGTGGACCCGTAGGTGTCTTTTCAAATTTGATAATTCAGTAAAAGCCTTGTTACAAATGTTACACTTGTGTGGCTTTATACCCTCATGAATCAATTTGTGTCTTTTCAAATCTGATAACTCAGTAAAAGCCTTGTTACAAATGTTACATTTGTGTGGCTTTATACCCTCATGAATCAATTTGTGTCTTCTCAAACTTGATAACTCCGTAAAAGCCTTATTACAAACATTACACTTATGTGGCTTTATGCCCTCATGGATCAATTTGTGTCTTTTCAAATTTGATAACTCAGTGAAAGCGCTGTTACAAATGTTACACTTGTGTGGCTTTGTACCCTCATGAATCCATTTGTGTTTTTTCATATCTGATAACCGAATAAACGCCTTGGTACAAACGTTACACTTGTGTGGCTTTATACTCTCATGAATCAATTTATGTCTTCTTAAATCAGAACCCTCAGTAAAAGCCTTGTTACAAACGATACACTTGTGTGGCTTTATACCCTCATCATTCAATTTGTGTCTTCTCAAACTTGATAACTCAGTAAAAGCCTTATTGCAAATGTTACACTTGTGTGGCTTTATACCCTCATGTATCAATTTGTGTCTTTTTAAACCTGATAACTGAGTAAAGGCCTTGTTACAAATGTTACACTTGTGTGGCTTTACAATTTTCTGATCATTAGTTTCTTCTAAGCAAACATTTCTTTCTTCTGAAGATATACCACTAACTACAGTTTCTTCACATTTTCTGTAATGTGGACATTCAGGGCTATCCTTGTTCATACTAAAACTTATGTTATATTCTAAGTCTTCAGTGGAGAATAAATTTGATGTAAAACTGGAAACATCTTCTTTGTATAAACTGAAATATAAAAGTAATATCAGCAATTACTAGAACACAGGGATGAAAAAATTACAAATTAAAAAGCATGTGGATTTTTTATATGGACATGAAGAGGGCTAGAATGACTTAACACAAAAGAGTTAGAAGTATTTGGATATTCTGTTATGGATTCAATTAGAAGTTATAGAGGATTACTAATTTGAAACATTGGAGTGAATGTAAGAAGTAAGGAGCCACTTGTTTCGATATATTTTCTTGCAAATTTGTAGATAAATTTTTGTAGGTCCTGGCAAAATATAATTTAGATATGTGTTAATAAAACCTAATTTATATGTAATGTGAGTATGCATAATCTGTGGTTATACATATTATATTTCAGTGAAATACAACCGAGTTTTAAATAATTATGAATGTAACCATATACATCTTAAACACAACTCAAAGAGTGTTTTTGTTATCTTTGACAAGGATGCAAGTTGAGTGGATGACTCTTGTCTGTGGAACCAAAGAATATGTTTGCTGGTGGAGCCCACGGCTTTCAGTATGACAATATCAGGAACTAAAGCGTAAAATTTTTTATGGCTGTATTTATTGTTCAACAGCAGTTTTGTCTTTCAGTTCTCAACTGGTTTTAATCAGCTGTGGAGACTGGAAGAAAGGAAATGTTATACCCATCAGAAAGGAAAATTAAATCAAGAGATGGAACTTAGTCCTAAAAAAACAAAACCAAAATTGCTTCAGAATTAACAATTAGTTATACCAGACTATGTAGTCATCAATAACAAAATGAGGTATGTTCACCTAATGCAGAACTAATGAAAGAAGCCAAATCAATTGATTTCTTTAAGGGAGGACCAAGTTCCAAACAAGGTTTTCTTCAACAATCCTTTGTTGTGTGTGGACTTTTACATGTGTAGGTCCACTGTCTGGTTTATTTTTTAAAAAAGTGTGATGTGTTCTAAAGGCTCATTTGTAAGTAATTCTGAGTTAAAATTAATCTTCCCTCTTCTCCTAGATATACGCATATATCAGGTTCCACTGTATTAAATAATTGAGCATTTGTAGCTATGGTAACTGTTACAAACAAGGTCATTGAAGACACGACTGAAGCATCAAGAAACATGTTTGTGCAGTATTTAAAGAACTTGGAGAAAATATTAAGATAAATGAAGCTTTTAGTCTCTACATAATTGTTATATTTAGAATTTGTTCTAGAATGTTCAGCTCTGCTATTTAAGTCCTTAATGCATCCACTTATTACATATATACTCCTATATGAATAGAGGCAGCAAAACACACTCACTGTCTACAGTTATACAAAACAAATTCCTTCAGACAGTGACCAATACCACCTGGTATGTTAGATACAACCAACTTCATCATCAGTTTGAAATTCTCCCTCTACAAGAATATTTCAGATCATTTTTCAACAAACTACCAACAGTTTCTAGAGCTCGCACATTCAGTATTGACATCGGAAGTGATCACAGAACCAGACTTAGGAGAGCTACACCAGATCTACAAAGCAACTGAAAAGAAAGTAATTTCACATAATCCAGTCCTCAGTGCCATACCTGTACACATTTCATATCTGTGTTCGCAGATCTCTTTTATCCAGAAACAAAAACTCTTGTATAATTATGTTTATATTTGTAAATGTGTTATACTTTATATCTAATGTGCATATTTTCACAATTAGTTCATGCTGGAGGAGCCTTGGACTAACCTCAGCAATGTCATTTTAAGTTATTTATTACATATTCTGAACTACCTGTATAACAATGTTGTTTGTTCAAAAATTAAATTACGGTAAATGAGAATACAATGTTAAATAAGGAAAATTGAAACTATTAACAGTTTCAAGTTGTCTCCAACTCATTCTCAAAGCTATACAAACAACTTGGTTTGTTTAGCTTTGGGAATGAGTTGGAGACAACTTGAAACTCGAGTCAGTTTGTACAAAAATAACTTGCAACATTACTAAGATAAGTGAAGTTTTTAGTTTTTAATTTGTTCTTACTTTAGAGAATACAATGTGTCTGCAGAGACCCTTGTGTAAGTTGACCAAAGAACTATATTACACTAATTATGTATGTTCAAAGAACAATTACACAGAATATGATAATGTGCCTGGAGAGTCATTGATAAAACTTCATCAAAAAACTGTGTTATACAAGGTATGACAAAAAAGCTACTGGAATGTTTCAACTTTGCAGGCTCCATATATCTGGTTTTCAAAACCTTTTAAATTTTGTTGGTACACATCTTCCTAAATGTATGTTTGCTTATTAAGCTGGTTTAAATATATAGTTCATTGTTGACAATTAAAGGTTATATGTGTAGTCGGACGGTTATATGTGTTTGTGAGTGTTTGGCATATTGTTGGTTTTGAAAAACATGGATCTAACAATTTGCATTAAAAGTGGAATAAAGCGTAGCACCACATTCAAGATGTTGACCGTGGTATTTGGGAATCTACTATGCATAAGACAAGAATTTATGTGTGATACAGACACCTCAAAGAGGGTCGAGAAGATGTAGATGAATGCCTTGGACATCCTAACACCTCAATTACTGTTGAGGATGCAGAAGTAAAGAAAATTGTTCTGGAAAATTGCAGAATCAGCATCAGAGAGGTTGCTGATGATGTCAGCTTATCTTTGGCTCATGCTAAACAATCTTTTTGAAAGTTTTGGGCATGAAACATGTGGCAACACTTTTTCTTCCAAAATTATTGAATTTCGACCAAACATGATCTCGCAAGGACACTGCTCAGGAATTGCTGAATGAAGCTGACCACGACCCAGAACTTCTAAAGAAGGTTAACATATGACAAAACATAGGTACATGTGTATGACATGAAAACCAAGGCCCAATTGTCCCAATAGAAACTATCTGAAAAGCCAAGATCAAAAAAAGTTCATCAGGTTCAATCACATGTGAAGTTTCTTCTGTTTTTTTCAATTATGAGGGTTGTTCAATATATAATGCCCCAAATATTTATTGTTAAGAGCCCGAATTGGTGACAATATACCTCAATCTGTCTTGTCCATGTCCTATTTTTCTATGTAGTCTCCATCACATTCTATGGCCTTACGCCAACATTGTGGGTGAGCATGTATTCCCTGCTGGTAAAAGTTCTTGTCCTGTAGGTGTAGTCATGCTGTCACTGCATGAATGATACTTGTCATCTTCAAAGTCTGTCCCCCATATAGAATCTTTAAGTGGCCCAAAGAGATGGAAGTCTGAGAGTGCCAGGTCTGGACTGTGAATGGATGAAGCAATGATGCCCAACCCAATGGGCAATGTGTTCCTGGGTTCTCAGACTTGTATGTGGGCATGCATTATCATGTTGGAGTAAGATTTCTGCTGGATTCTTGTCAGATCGAAACGTTTCTTGAGTTTATTCAGTCTTCATGTATACCTCTGAGTTAATGGTTGATGCTTTTGGCATCACATCCACGAGAATGACACCATCAGAATCGCAGAAGACTGTCACCATGACTTTTCCGGCAGAGGATGTTTACTTGAATTTCTTCTTTTATGGTGAATGAGGATGATGCCACTCCATGGAGTGCCTTTTTGTTTGTGGTACAAAATGGTGCACCCAGCTTTCGTTCCCCATAATGATCTGGGACAGAAAGGCCTCTCCATCAGCCTCAAAATGCTCCAACAATTCAGATGAAATACCGTTTCTTTTAATCTTGTGGTCTGCTGTGGGCATACGTGGAACCCATCATGAACAAGTCTTCGAATATCCGAGAGCCTCGATCATTGCAGATGCACTTCCAATGCTGACCGACAACTGTGGAGCCAACTGTCGAGTTGTGATGCGCCAGTCATAATGGTATCTGCAAATCAGCATGTCTGGAGCAGTGGCTGTGACAGGACATCCCGAGCCTGGCTGATCATGGAGCTGTTTCTGTACTTCCTGAAGCTTTAACTTTCTTTACCCATCGCCCAACAGTACTCCTATCCACTGCACACAAATGTTTATGGATGTTCACCACGGTTTCTTTTTCTGCACACAAGAATTCAATAATAGCACACTGCTTGTAATGTGAACCGTGTGTAGATGCCAGTTTGATGCTGTACTACAGCTCTGCCATCTGCCGGAACCATTTGAAACTCAACCGCTGCACAGAAGAAACATCAAATGTGAAGCACCTACAAGGACTTTTGTCTATATACTCGTATATTAATGGATTTTTAAATAAATGTCGGGCAATATAAATTGAACAACCATCGTACAATGCTTTAGTGCATCGTGAGTTCCTGCCTTATGGTCATATAGTAAGAAAGACTACCTCACAGTTATGTGCCGTTTGCATGAAGCAATCCAAAAAAAATGACCAGAACTGTGGCAAAACCACTTGTAGAAATTGCAGTGACAATTCTCCCGCTTACACTTGAATGCTTGTTTGTCATTTTCTGGCAAAAAGCAACAGTCATGTTGCCTCAGCTGCCATATTTGGACAGGGGCCCCATCAACTTCTTTCTATTCCAGAGGCTGAACAGAACCGAAGGACATTCTTTTGCCACTAATGAGGAGATAAAACTGAATCGTTGAAGGAGCTGAACACCATAGTGAAAACTGAGTTCCAGAACTGCTTCCAAGTTTGGAAAAAGCATTGGCACAAGTGTATTATATCTGAGGGAAGTTACTCTGAAGGGGACAAAGTTGATGTTGCTGAATAAATAAAGATTCTTTAGCAAAAAGAAGAATTCTCATTAATTTTGATCACATCTCATACTCATTATGATGTGTGAACAGTTCCATATCTAACAATAACAGGAAATTTGACAATGTGTCTGGTGATATTTACTTACACAACTTGATCAAATAAGTGTGTTATACTTATTATGTTCAGTTACATGTCCAACACTAACAGGGAATATATGTTATACATACAACTTAATCAAGCAATTCCACTGTGGCGAATAAGTATGAAGGACATTTCTATAACATTAAAAGGGGATATGAGGCAATTTTAATAGAAATAGGTAGTCTCTTGTACAAAGAATCAACCAGATGACTTACCTTGGTGGTTTTTTGGAATAAAAGTCTTCATGTGCTTCATCCTGTAACATATAAATTCACTTGTAAAAGACATGATCTGCTTTAACCCTATGACTCTTATTTTGAAAAGGAGGGACAGAGACAAAGTGAACACTCTTTGTATAATCTACTGAGAAGAAATCACTTCAAATAAAAACAATCCAATCAATAACATTCTTCCATTCAAACACATAAAGCTTTGTTGTACATCCGTGGATTTCCAAAGATTCTCACAAATAGTTAAAAATAAATATTACATTCAGGAGGCATCGGTGAAATTTCGACAAAAATGATAAAAAATGTGATTTTTCATTTTTTGCCTTAAAATTATGTCTGCACCTTGTACTTTCAGAATCTACCATCATTAACTCCTCATTGCCATTTAAAAGGCCACTACGCCACAATTTAAATGCCCTTGTGCGGGCGGGCATGGCTGCTGAAATGCATTCATTGCCCCACTGCAGCAAAATCGTGTACAATTTTGAAGTTTAAATTGGGCGGTCTGATTCAGTTCAGGTGGATGTAAGCAGAGACATCTTGTGGGATTTTCTGCAAACATTCATGCCAGTGAAACAAACCAATGTTTCCTGTTTTTGCATGTGTGTACCACGTGGTTTTTCTCTGAATTTTATTCAAGATTGCACAGCTTGAAGATGAGAGAAGTCATCTTTATTGTGGTGTACATTTAGATAAGTAGAGTTTACAATAAGTATAATATAGAATAAGATAAGGCAGGGAATACTAAATAAGTGTCTTCTTGCTGTACCTAAGTGAAAATCTAAATTATTTATTTAGCTGTTTGTAAACACACAACCAGCAAATTCTCTTCTCACTATTATAATTTATTGTAAAGTTATAAAGATTGTACATTAGGTGGACAAGATTTTTATTAAATTATTATTAATTGGTATAAAAATATTGTAAAGTGGGCATGCAAAAGCAAACCAAGAAATCTCTTGCAGCAAGAAAAAATATATAGATGGCAAACTGGCAAATCTCGGGGAAACAAGCATAACTAGATCTACAGTAAATCTTGAAGAAGCAGGTTCAAGTAGTAAATAAAATCTGATCTGTTGCACTCACATGACTTTCTCTACTCTTGTACTAACCATTCCAACAAACTCTTATTCCTATACCTCCATGTTAGTTAAGATTCGTACAAATTATCTTATTGCTTATGTCCTTGTAGGTGCAAGGGAGATATTAGAATACAGAAGGATTTGTGCGACAGTCAAATCTTTTTGACCTTTGAGACTCCGTTCTCTTTGCACGATTAACATATAAAAAAATGAACAACGATGTTGCCTTTCGCTAAAGTTCAAGTTTTCCGAAACTCACACACATAACAAGGAATATCTCCGAAATGGTTCACCCTACAAGAAAATTTATTGGTTCATAAATTGTGTATTTTAGCAAGATCTACATTTTTTGTATAGGATGATTTGGTCTATCTCTAGCGGTTTACCAGTTATGCAAAAGTCGTCCAGAGTAAATACGACTACAGGGACTATAGCCAGAAAATTCAAGATATACATTTCATTTGTCATCAAAATATCTCAAATGTATGACATTTTAATAAAAATCATTACAGCCATTTTCAAGAAAATAAAAATTTTCGAAAAATTTTCCATGTAGAGGGTAGTTTAGAGTGGGGCTATTTTCTTCAAAATCTTCGTGTCACATCCTTGAGAGACGTTAAACTTAAATACGAACTTTGGTTTTTAACCGACTTTTCGTTTTTGAGTTATGCTGTCCACAGACTGACAGACTGACTGACAGACTGACACACGGACCTTTTTCTAAAAATGCTTTTTTTTAATTCAGGAGGCCTCAAAAAATGTATTTCTGGTGAAATCTCGACATCGAATTTTTGGGTGGAATACAATACTTCCCCTACTTACCAGTAGAGAAAGTAAAAATTGCAGTGACTTCAGCTATCAGCGAATTTAAGGAGTTGTGAGGCTACTATCTATGTAAAGGAAGGAGTCACAACTAGTAAAGTAAGTCGTCATTAACATTAGTAATGTTAGGGATAAGGGAAGATTAAAGCAGAGTTCACAGAGTACATTAAATACATTCAAATCAGCAAAAAAACAGTTAAGAGTAGCAAAACTGAAAGAAGAAGCTAAACAGTTAGCTGAAGGGCCTTCATATGGTCCAGGGGAATTCTAAAGCAGTAAATGTATGTTGTCATACACTTAAAACTCTAAAGTCATTTTTCTCTGCATTCTATTTTTTCACATTTTTCAATCTTCAAAATGCATCTTCTAATACAGTTCTTAATAGATTTGTTTTACATTTTGCACACATGTTCTTAGATAGTAGCTTCAATAAACTTGGTATTTTAAATGCTGTAGATGGAGTAGTTGAATTGTTATTGGATTTTTATTTTGAAAATTATTAATAATTTGAAAAAAAAATGGACATTGAGGTATTCAATATTTTTTTTCTCCAAAACGGTTAGACATAGCCAAATAAAAATACCAGGTTTTGTAGACCTAATCTAGGGAAACATATGGCCAGAGTTTAGCTTACTTAGAACGAATAATGTTTTATAAGAAGCATTTGCTATACTACCCTAAAATGGCAGCAAAAAAACCAATAAATTTTTTTTCTTTGCAAAACTATCTTGCATAGAACAGTGAAACTTGGTAAACCTTCTAGTTATGCTTTGGCACACATACATGCAAATTTTCACATCATTGTGACAAAAATTGTGGATTGTTGTCACTTTCACAGATGCCTCCCCTTAACCCTATGACTCTTATTTTGAAAAGGAGGGACAGAGATAAAGTGAACACTTTTTGTATAATCTACTGAGCAGAAATCACTTCAAATAAAAACAATCCACTCAATAACATTCTTCCATTCAAACACAAAGTTTTGTTGTACATCCGTGAATTTCAAAAGATTCTACAAGTAGTTAAAAATGAATATTACATTCATTGCCCTTATGTAGAAGTAATGGAAACAGTAAGGTGTTCATAATTTGCGAATCATAAACTTTGAATCAAATTCTAATTCATCTTAGTAGTATAACATTGCTTGGAGCTTCCATGTGGAAGCACCCCAAATAGAATGCTCCTTGGATGACGTCACGTTGCTAAGGACACAGACAACAACTCTGAAAGGGGCTAGTTGTAAAGCTTTTAGAGTACACAAATCAGTTTTAAATGCAACAGTCATCATTTTTATAAGTGAGGTCATACCTATTGTAAAAGTAATGAAAATAAAATTAAAAGAGTATATAGTTGCAAATGGTGTCAGAAGTGAGATGAAAACCATGACTAAAAAGCAAGATGGAAGAAATTATGAAGCAAATGTTAGCCCAGACGGGAGGAATGGAGACAAAATGGTCAGTGTAAAGGAAGTCATGAAATACTTTGGCCAATGCATTAATGGCTCAAGAGGAACAGGGAACATGTTAGCACCCTGGAAGACAGTCACTGGCAACACAACACAAGCAAACACCAGGGTAGGACAAATTCTCTGTGAAACTCCTAAGAGCTTAAAGGTTGAGATGCTAGGATGCAACACATCTACTTACATCAAGGCACCCAAGTACAAGGGCACGTTGATTCTTGAGGTCTTCCACAGACAATTTGCTGCTGTCACTGCCCACAAAACAGTGTGATGGTTCACAGAACAGGAAACTGCATGGCAGATAGCTAGTCTCAAGCAACAGGCTGCAGAAGTACTGAACATGATTCTGACATCGGTGGCCTGTTGAAACATCTGGGAGGCTCTGGAAAACCGGTTCTGAAACTAACATCTGGCTGCAGCCCAATGCAGCCAGCTCAAGTAAAGGCTGTAACAGTCAAGGGAAATTCTGCAAGAGCTTGCCCTGAATAATAAACAACTAGTGAATAACGCTTTGGTGAACCTTCTGGCCAGAAATGTGTACGAGGAAGTTATCTACTCCATGAATGGTGGTGTGATGCAGAGATATGCAATATGGAATATCAGACCAACCATAATATGCTGACGACCGAGTTGACCATGGAGGTGGTCAACGTAACAACTGTCCTCGTCTAGAAGATCCAGAGTATTCTGTTTGTGTGGGATGTGAAAACAGCCCCAGTATTCGCCGATCTCCCAGAGAAGAGTATTGGGAGCATGGTTGGTCAGGACATCTGGTGAGGGACTGCCCACACCTGCCCAACAAACTAATGGAAAACGAATAAATAACAGTATGAAATGGGGCATGTCAGAGCTGTTTTCAAACCCTAGAGTGATGCTGCATGCCTTGAGCAAGACAATGCACATCATTGTGGAGGATGCGTATGCATGATGGTACCAGATATTGCTGCAAATAAGTATAGTTTGTGACCGTTGTGTGACCTGACATGGTGAGGGCTTGCCATCACGGAAACATGATGGACCATATGAGTGCCTGCATTGGGCAATACCTTGGTCTTGTGTGAGTTGACC
The DNA here is from genome assembly GCA_030765045.1 of Tenodera sinensis. Taxonomy (NCBI): domain Eukaryota; kingdom Metazoa; phylum Arthropoda; class Insecta; order Mantodea; family Mantidae; genus Tenodera; species Tenodera sinensis. Next base: position 50,782,383 of record CM060974.1, on the reverse strand, counting down.
TTGGGGCAGCCTTCACCTGTAGCGTGTCTGCCTCACGTCCAATTGGCCACAACTTCGAATCGCACTTACGGCGGGTTATCCATATATGGGTTTTACTGAGGTTTGCCCTTATCCTGAGAAGAATGACAGGTAACTAAAAGCTCTATGGACTTCAGACTCATTCGAGTGTTTCATCCATTTCATTAATTCACCATCCAATGACATTGTGTCGGAGGATGTTAATATAAAAGCGTACCCTTGGGGCAGGGTGTAACAAGTCTGTTCGTGTACATCGTGAGAGTGACTGAGATGGTTTGGACACTCTTAGGAGCCACAAGGTGACGATTGAGGTCAGCTGGAGGGTCCTGCAAGTTGGGGACAGACAGAGTAACTTCCAGACCTTAGTCAGGCTAGTTGTAAAAGTTTGAGCAACAAAATGTGTTTTAAGTGTATGAGTGTAAGTGATGCCATACTAATTGTAAAACTAAAGAAAACAAGTAATTGAAAGGAAATATAGTTGCAATAGATTACACTCACCGTTTTTATTATGAAATAAAATCTCTGAATTAAATATATTTATTCTGCTGATGATCTGACAAGATATAGGTGTTCAAAGCCTTCAACCTCAAAATTCAACTCTGTTGTGGGATAAATGCAATTATGTGAATAAACTTTCTACTTACAATGTACATTAGAGTTTTGCTTATCTGAGGTAAAGGATGGGTGAGGTTACCTTGGATTTGGGATATGTATAGAGTACTTAGGACTAACCATAAAAGATGAACTGAAATCATTAGTTCTAGATAAACTTAATACTTGTGGCAAAAAGAATACTAAAGCATTATCTGGAAGCAAACTATAGCACCCGCAATTAGCATCATAATCCTTCTAGTATAATGATTCAGTCATTTATAAGTGAATTTGAATGATCTTGTTCTTTTTAATGAATTGAACTGTTACAATAATAAGCATTTTTAATTTATCTGCAAAGAGTAACTATAGAATGTTACATTTCAACTGAACTGTTTTATGTAGTGGAAGAGACGACAAGCTAAGCAGGAAAAGTTCTCTGAATATACCTTTGTCTTTCTGAAAATCCTCACACACTTTAGGGGAGAGGCACAAAAGTATGTGATAAATAAATCAGGTGTACACCCACTAATTTGTGAGACTACTGTCCTTCAGAAGGTGAGTAAAATGAACAAAGGATGGTTTAAAGCTTAAAACGAATCACAGTAAAAACAGAGCTTGCTAGGAAACAATTTTTTCCTTTTTGAGGCAAAATAAATGCCTGATATTGACATATCAGGCGTTGCGCATCTGAGAAAAGAAAGACAAATAAAAGTGATGCACTTTTTCTGCACAATTTACCTTAATACCACTACTGATACATGAATCCTCTCTTTGCAAACACCAATGTTCTTCTTTAATATCTATTTTGGTTTCATTTCCACTTTCTTTGATGGTTTCATTACATCTCACTGGATGGTGTCCTTCATTCTCTGACCAATATGTGGAATCTTCATGTTCTGGTGTGATATCACTGCTACTTGTAACAGTTTCAATCTTAACTTTCTTCACTAGGTCTTTGGTATCTGTCTCATTCTCTGAATGGAAGCCCAGGAAACAAGAATCTCCTTTGATATCCATTTTGCTATAGTTGCTGTATTTGAACAGTTCTGTTCTTAAGCTTCAGTAACAAGTCTGGGGAAAAAGAAACACATTATTAGTAACATCCCTGAGCTTGCTTCCAGTTAATTGAAACTGCATTACATTTCAACAGATAACATACGATAGTACACAGTAAAGATGATAGTTTGGCATAAAATGTTAAGTATGACATTTTAAATATTCAAAGATACATAGTTTCCCTAGTTATGGTTATGTTAACGGAATCTAACATCTAATATTATAGTAAAACCTGCTTTAAATATATAAGTCCACAAGATATTCTATAAGCTTGAACACAGGAGAGGTTACAATGATCATCTGAAAGATCATTTGAATATTTTATTAATTTTATGTACACGGTTCCCAATCTCTCGGCTATGCTTTGTTGCACATGCCGTAGTTACTCAAACAATTCATTGCACTATTATTCACTGCTGATATTTTTCCACCTTATTTCTGTACTGACTTCTCATGGTTGTTCTAATGCTTACATAGTGTTTCATGAAAAACAGAGCCAGCTGAATAGATTTGACTTCACAAAGCATTTGAAAATGACATTAGTGCAAAATCACTTGAGAAAGAAGCTTTAAATTCCTTATTTGACAAACAACTTGAGACAAATTATCTACACAGTTATAGCACACCAACAACGTGAATCACAAAGGTCAGTCATACACTTTACATACTGGAACAGTGCAAGAATTGTCACTACTGAGCCTAAATGTGTCAAGCGTGGGGGCACCAAATTCTTTGAAATGTTCTAGAAAATTATGGGAGGTTTGAACGAAATAACTGTAAACCATTTCTGTACTCCTGTATTTATGTTATTCCTTTGAGTCCAATTGCGTATGAAGACCAAACAGTGTTTTGTGAGAAACTCTTGTGCTGGTGAGTCCCTGAATTATTAAGTAGTGGTTTATGAATGTGAAATTCTCTTGCGTACCCTACCTTTAAGTGAACTCACTTATACAGCAGAAACTAACATTTTGAGCAGGATGGAAGTGGAAGTTGCCAAAGTAATAAAAGGTCACTAAATGAGTGATTGAGGGAAATCCCTACAGTGATGATCCCTGGGTTTAAGCAACACTGATGTTTCAAATATGTCCTGTCATCGCTTCACTTTGGCTGCAACTGCTCCACTCATCTTATGAGAAGTCCCTCGGCTACACTTGTGGCTTAGGGCCCTGAATATCATGGCTACTTTTGACAGCTTTGGGACTGCTAATGTCTGGAACACTCCCAGAATGAATCGTATGGAATGAGTATCATGGCTCCCATGTAAAGGCATTACTATTTTGTTTCAAATATACAGGCTGTCCCAAAAACACCGACAATGCCTAGTATGTTGTGCGGGACAGAAATCTGATCAGTTTTGAGACAGGAATCCCTATCCGGAAATGCATGGTTTGGATGCTATAGTGCGTTGAAATGTCAGACGGTTGTACGATCACATTTCATCATTAAACCCAACATCGACCTGTCTACATTAGAAACGGGCTTCGAACTATGTACCTTCTACGTCATTGCAGAGCCTATATCGGGGATGGTGAGCCTTATGCGCATGACCTAATATGTGCGGTTGTCTTTGAAGATTTTCAATCGCTACATGGGCTCGAGCCATGAGGTCCTCTGCTAACGTTACTAGAGTGCCATACATCAAACTCTTAACACAACTAAAAAAAAAAAAAAAAATAGCCGAGAAGTGTCAGATCTGTCGACTTACTGGCCATAGAACTGGTCCTCCTCTACCAATCCATCGATTTGAATATGCGACATTGTTGTGATTCCGGATATTTACATCAAAGTGTGCTAGAGCTCAAGTCGGCTATTTCAGCAGCTGTATGCTGATACATGTCGCACTGCTGTTAAAAACGGTACTGTACTTGGAACTGCACAAGTAATGCAGTAGGATGGGCACCAAGGACTCTATGGAGCAATGTAGCGTATGCGCAGCAATGTTATGCTCAGGATGTGCATTCCAGTACACAGATGCTAAAGGGTTGCATATCTTCCATATTAAGATACCAAAATGACTGTTAACAAATTGTCATCATCGTTCGTTCTCAAACCGTACATTTCCGGACAGAGATTGCTCTTTGAAAATCGATCAATTTGCCATCCTCTACAACATACTAAGCGTTGTCCATGTTTTTTGCGACACCTAGTATACATCTGTAACTACATATACAACTAAGCATGCCACTCGAAATAAACAAATGCTCATAGCGACTGTAAGCATGTCAACACAGAGAACGCTTGGATTGGTTCCTGACCAAAGCACTCCAAGGTAGAACAACTATTTCCAGGCATTTTTAATGCTACTGCTGTTTAAAATCTGTTAGCAACTATGATTAATGGTTCCCTTATAGCATACTATACTTACAAGTTTTACTTGAGAACAGGAAAACCTCCACTGACTAAGGATTGAGTTGTTTTTAAATTGTAAACACATGAACAGAGTATTCCAGTCAGCCAGAGGAATTTGGTGGCTAATTTATGAGTTGTGATAATATGTAGGAAATGAGTGCTGAGAGTTACAAAAAACACCCTAAATGAAAACTATTAAAAAGTGGTGAAAAACAGATCCTGTTAAGTGTGATTCACAAGCTAATGGAGCACCATCCAGATGTTGTCATGAATGATTTGGTGAGATTAACTGCAGAATATATTAGAATATCAGAAACAGCATTGTGCTTATTCCTAAGGGATTCAGAGAAACTGCCTGTGCTATAAGTCTGTAAAAAGAGGAAAAAGCCTAAGTGTTGGGAAAAGTAGATGATTTTATGAAGTGTGTAATTCGTTCTAAAGTGCTTTAGTTCTTCTTTGAAAACAAACCATCAACAGCCAAAAAAGTGCCGAGTACAGTCAATAGTGATACAATTTTACTTAATTTTAAGAAAATGAGCTTCTATAATTTATTAATCAAAATGGGAACTCATTTCTGAAAAGAAACATAAACGTGACAGTTGACAGCGATGATATTGCTCTGTGGAGGCACGAATATTTGAGGAATATGCGCCTCTATAGGGATGGGATAATTAACAACAGCAATAATAATGATGATAATAATAATAGTTGATGATGATGATGATGATAGTAATAAAGAATACAGTAATTATGTCCAAAGGATGGTTCACTTTATTAAAGATAGTTTCACATCAGGGCATAACAAAAAGGAAGATAAAGAGTTCTGAAGACATTAATTTGAAATTATTAAAAAATTAAAACAGCACAAGGATGCGGAGATTATCAAAGACCCATTTGGAGTAGTTCTTTTTTTCTTTTTACATACTATGTCCTCCAATGTAGGATTTGAATTGGGGGGAGGTGCGGGGGGGGGGGTATTTCCCCCTCTCATTAAATAATTTCTCCGGTTTGTCAAAGAAGAATTCCTTCCCTGCTAGAGAAGCATGTTCTCATTTTACAAAATACGGAACACATTTGATGCAGAATGCACATGGTAAGAGCAAAAGTATTATATCACAAATAAACTAAGCAATAAACAACTCTCAGGTTCATTAGTTGGTTTCGCACTCAAGGTCACTGTTTTAACATTTCTGCACCAGCAATGATGATTGCAGCTGTACTCACTTCGGTTTCTTGAAACTTGCTGTGCTATTCTTTGTGTGCATGGATAAATTTGTGACAAGAAAGCACAAAGTTACAAAAAGTAGTTACAGTGAAGTACGACACCAGTTCAAATCCCAGGCTCCAATTTCAAGTAATATTAATATTACAGCTTCTCAGGCAAAAACTGCAGCATTGGAAGTGACATGTGTTAGTGAAAATAGTGAGAGTAAGTGCATAACACTAATTGGGCGATGTATAGGCAGAACTAGATTAAAAAACGCGAAACAAGTCCCCCTGACTTTCATCAGTTTCGCGAGTTATACGCCTGTACTGCTCAGAAACTGCTCTTAAAGACAGTAAAATGCTTATTGCTGCTGCTTCTATGACATTTTATGTATATAAGACACCAATGTCACTACTAGTGGTATTACTACCATAAATGTAACAGAAACTTAAGTTTACTTCCCTTGTCAGAAAGCCTTGTTGAACACTGCTTCAATGTAATATTATATCAGACAATCAATGAATGAAATGGGTGAAAACATGCTCAAATGAGCCAAAGGTCCATTCAGCTTAAAGTTACATGACATTCATCTGATGAGGAGAAGGCAAAACCTCTGAAAAATGCCTGATCTAGATAACACACCCCAACCCAGATTCGAACATGACCTCTTGGATGTGGCGCAGACATGCTATCACAACACTGCTGAGGCGGACTCCATTTGGAGAAGTAGGAACAGTAGGGGAAACAGAGAAGTCAAAATTTGAGCATAGAAAATAGCAATGCAGTGTTACATGAAAGGGAAATGGATGTTTGATGGTATACAACATAAAGAATGCTCTAACTTCTTCCTCATACCAGTTGAAGCCAGGGACAGGAAACACTACTAGTAGTCTTAATCTAGAAATGGATTTTACTTGGCACAACAATAAAATCTAAATGCTGGAAGTCACATGATACACTTCAGGATAAAAGCTTCTAGTACTTCCGAGTAAACCATTCCATCAAATTCTAAGGTACTGCCGCAGTTGGCAAACTGCAGCAAGAGAACATACAACCACTGGCAAGAGCACACCTTCTCATACACAATAAAAATTAAACTTAAATGAATGTGCTACAAGCACGCCATCTCTATCTTTGGAAGAAGAAAGATGCACTTCACAGCACAATACATATTTAAACATGCATTCGCCATGGAGCAAAGGTTATACCATTCTCTAAAGACTATCCACAACATATTTAAAGCCATGATGTGTTATTCAAACCTTATTTCTTCAGAAATTTATCAAAGATTTACAGAGAAATAACACGGAGCAAAATTAGTGTTATAACTGAGTTTCCTTCATGATTTATTATTATTGTTTTAAGTTTAATATAAATTATCCATATTGCCAATAATGAAATGCAATGGCACTGCTGTGTTTGTACCTGGATTAACATTTTAAATGGAACGTTTAAGATTGGTCCTTGACTTCCATTGCTCAAAACTTCCAAAGGTTCATGCAGAAACAATAACAAAATCAAAGCTATACTTGTTTCATATCTGAATTATTAATATTGTTAATTGTTGTGAAATACAAATATGTTCCCATTGAAACTACATGGAACACTTAAGGTAGGTCATTTAACTTCCATCATTCATAACCTTTTGAAGTTTACAAACAATAGTAAACATTGAAATGACTATTATACTTGTTTCTTTGGGTTAATATTGTTAATGGTTAAATAGACAGTGCTATGCTTTCCTCCACTTGCATTAAATTTCAAAAATCTAAAAGTAGTGTTATTCCCACTTCCTTGTTGTTGTTGTTGTTGTTGGTTTATTTAATGACGCTGTATCCAGTGTATTCTGGATTTCCGCGTCTGGTGTCTTTGATGAAGTAGAGATGTAGATGTAACATAAGATGTAATTTGAATATACATATGTTCTTATTATGCTGTTAGTATTATAGTTTCATTTTACATTTTTTGAGGAAACGAAGAAGAAGTGGTGCTATATAACGTATTTTCCAATTTAGAAGTGAGGAAATATTCCAGGGACTGTGTCCAATACGTGCACATATGTGTGAATATAGAGATGTCGAATGTTGGTAATTTTTAGGGCATTGAAAGAATATATGATCTGCATCGCCAAACTGACCACACTTACAGCAATGTGTATCGCATTTTCCGATCTTAAATAAATAAGCTGGGGTGGGTGCTACGCCTAATTTCAATTTCGTTGCCAGAGATATAGCCTCTTTATCTACATTTCCCACTAAAAACCATGGTGTTTTAGATGATCTAGGTAGATGGAAATAAGTATCGATATGATGAGTAATATGTTGTCGGACGTCCTGGATGTGTATTCCTGGTGATGGATTTGGGGGAGAATTATTGGCAGCTGCTTTGGCCAGTTTATCTGCGTACTCATTACCTGTTATGTTGGAATGGCCAGGTATCCATATCATATGTGTCATGTTATGTCGTTGATCTAAAGAATCTAGTTCGTGGAAACATAATATTTCCCACCAATCAAGAGAAGGTTTTATTTGGAATCTATTAAGAGTCTGTATAGCACTGTAGGAATCGATACAGAGTAGGATTGTGGATTTATGTATATGACGTAAAGAATATAGAGCTTGGTATATTGCGTATATTTCTGTTGAATAATAAGAAAAATAACGTGGAAGAGTGAATGAGTCTCTGGTATCCGTGGTTTGATTGAAATATGCAGCTCCCGCCCCATGGTCAGATAGTGATCCATCAGTATATATAATCTGAGGGGGTGATTGTAAAGATTGAGAAAACTGGTCTAGGAAGTATGCAAACTGTTTAGGGGTAGTAACATCATGTTTTTGCCAGTTAGACAGAATAAATTTGGTTTTAGGGATCAGCTGATCATATTTGAGATAATATAAGGGAGGTCTCCTATGGGACATCCCTCCCTGGAATGATTTGAAAGCTTTAAATATTTTTAAATATATCGGTGTCTGCTTCCGTGATCCTATTTTGCACTGTAAACGGATATTAAGGCCTAGTTGCAATTTAGAGAACAGCGGTGTCTCTGTGGAGAGAAAGAGTTTTGCTATAAAAGGAATAGTTAGGGTTATCTGCCGTTCGGAGAAATTTTGTAGTGCTAATTCGGCAAAAACTTTTTGAGTAGCAGGTTTACCGCCGATCCCTAAAATGAGTTTACCAATTTGATAAATTATGGATGTAATTTTATTTTGCAGTCCAACTGGATATGCAGTAATAGTGATAGCTCCGTAATCTATTTTCGATTGGCAAAGGGCTTTAAATATGATATAGAGGTATCGTGGGTGTGCTCCCCAATGTCGACCTTGTATGTATTTAAATATGGGAAGGGTTGATCTAAGGGTGGAGTGAAGATACACAGCATGATTTTTCCAGGATAGTTTATGGTCAAAATATAAGCCTAAGAATTTGGTTGACTGCGTGAGAGGTATAGGATGTCCGTTAATATGTATCGGTGATTGTAAAATTGGTGTGCCGTGTTTAAAGAAAATAGAATGACTTTTACTAACATTGAGTTGTAACCCTAGTCGTATGAGGGTTTGCACTAACAAGTCTAAGTCATGTTGTAACTTATGTGTCGATAAACGGATTTCCTGAATCGTTGCCGGAGAGTAAAGGAGGATATCATCAGCAAAAAGGAGCAGCTGACTCTGTTTAAAAGGAAGAGTACTAAGTTCCTGGATATAAATAATAAATAGTAGCGGACTTAGAGGAGTACCCTGGGGTACTCCTTGAGAACTGTAGCGAATTTGGGTGTAGGAGTAGTGTAGATTTAATTGAATTTTACGGTCAATAAACAGGTGGTAAATACATCGTGCTATAGGTGCTGGAATGGAAAGTTTCCTTAAAATAGGGATGAGGATGTCCAACTGTACAGAATCGTATGCGTGGGAAATGTCTAAGAAGTGGGCTAGAAGTCCTTGGTTGTGAGTCCAATTGACGTGTATGTCATACGTTAGTTGAAGTTGATGTGTGGAGAGTATTTTTCTGAATCCGTGTCCTTTGGGCCAAAAACCGTAACGTTTCATATAAAACGTGATGCGGGTTTTTAGAATTTATTCAAATAGTTTCCTTAGTGTGTTGGCTAGGACAATCGGTCTATAGTGATTTGCTGCCCTTCCTGTTTTATTTGGTTTCAGAAGTGGTATGATGTAGAAGTGTTGCCATGAATCTGGGATATGACCTGTGTAAAGAATGTATGAATACCCATGTGTAATCAAAAGATTTAAGGTATGTGGAAAGTGTTTGATCATTTCGTATGATATTCTATCTGGTCCTGAAGCGGTGGATTTATGATGTGAATTAAGTGCACTAGATAGTAGATTGCATTTCGCTGTTTCGCCTTTAAATGTTGGCAGCTCTTCTTTTTTAAGAGCTCAGTCACTAACAAACCTCTGCAGGCCTCAAGGTAGGTTTCACACATTTACCAATAACTGAATAACTCGCGCCAGAATATATAACTACAAATGGTGCAACAAATGTCGGTATTCAAATCACCAAAACCTCTTGTCTAGCGCAGTTTTGGCAAGTTTTTCTTTCCAGAGTTGCCAGCCTGAAGCGCGGAACCCGCCATAATAGATGTACATACGTCTGCAGTAAGATTATCCCTACCTCTCTTTTCGTAAATTTTTTAAGTTTAAACCATTTTTGTATTATTATATTCATGTTACTTCCGTAAATATTGCTTTTTGCTTAAAGCACTTCATATTGATTTTCGCACACATTTAACACTATGTTACATTAATTTATTGCACAAGTATTAACAGTACACGTTTAGGAACAATAATTCACACACATAATATGGCGTTTACACATGTGTCTGTAATATCCATCAGACGCAAGGTGCACAATTTTCAGAAACGAAATACAAGGTAGGAACGAATTTATCTTTTATCTAACCAGGTTCTAATAGAGGGTTCTTTGGGTGGTTCTAGGAGTTCAACGAGGCAATATCCTGTTCTAAAACAATATTAATGTACTCAGGTTGTATATGCAGATACCCAACATTCGCTATCATAAGTATTTGTGAAGCAAATGGGATTTTAGCCAATATGCATTTGTAGGTTACAGCCCAATGAAAAGTACCTATAATGAGAATAAACCAAGAAAGTATACACGGAACAGCATGGTTTCACGGGTTCAATATGAGAAACTTGACTACATGTATCTCCGTCTGTGAAGCGGATAAACGGATATTACTGTAAACGTGTAAAGAGATGGACATTACCATTAGTTATCACATAATATCCAAAGTTACATATCACAGTAAACTTGCGATTAAAGATTAATGTATCATTCTTATTTTACTTACCGTGATGATGAAATATGTTGTTATACAATCTCTCAACACAATTCACTCTTTGGAAAGAAAACTGAAAATATAACAAAAACCACCAGCTCATGTAACGTAAGGCAGCCAACCTATGAGAAATAAAATTAGTGGCATTACAACATAAGTTTACATTAGAAAGCACGCTGTATATAATATAGGTGCAAGATCTCAGACTATAGTTGTGAATACCTAAATCTACTTATAGAAAAGTGAGGCATGAGTTTCGTTCTTAGACTTTCCTCGAATAACCAAAGATTTTTCATGGGTACGCTACACGGCCTTGCATGTTTCTCTTGCGTTCAATACTTGTATTTCCAAACAACGGTGAAGTGTGCTGAGAAAGTGAGGAAGAAGTGACTTCATCAGTGCTGTAAGTAAAGGAAGCTGTTATACTCTCATGTTATTTAATCATAATTTTCCTTTATAATTTAGCGTGGGATTATATGTAGAAATATGCATTCTGGTGTCTAGGACGCTTGATACATATATCGTGTGTCACATTAGATGCCCTTAATTGAAACTTAAAATAAACAAGACTGTACGTTTATAGAACACATGGCAAAGATTTAATAGCAGGATGTTGATAATAAGTGCCTGTTCCGTTCTGTATTTGCTTTGTTCACGTTACTGGCTACCTGACTCACTACTAGCGTTTCCAAGCTCCAAACACAGACTGGAGTGGTTAAGATTGTGTATGTGCTAAAACACTTAACATCGCTTATTGTGTACATGTAGCATTACATTGCACAAGTTGTAGTAATACATGTAATTGACAATAGTTCACCCCAAAGATATGGTAGTTAAACTGGACATTGCATAGTATGCTGGCTCAGTTTCACTTTGACCTGTGCGCCATCACTATAAACACGCTAGTTTCCTTAAAACTGCATATATACGACTAAGGCGATCTGACGTAACCTTGTTAAATTCTGTGGAAGAACATATACATATTTACTGTGCTAGATGAGTACACCGTTTTTGAACTCCCTAAACACGTAAGAAGGTACTGTGTCTCCACCTATGTTATTACAGCGAGTATTTGAAGCATTTAGAGAATGTGCCAAATTGAACTAGTATACTGTAAAATATTTGTTAATAGTTATAAATTGTATTAAAGACATGTATGCTTGAAATAATGCAGTAACGCTGCTTATGGCTGTGTATCATGGTCCATACTCAACATTGCTTACGCTGAACATGTGTCACTATTTTGCACAGCTTGTAGTAATACACATAATTCACACTTAGGATAGGGTAGTTACAGTTACGGATGTATATGCTTGAAACAAAGCTATATAACAGAGGTTGCTTGGAAGGGAGGGTGCACAGCCCCAGTGACCTTAACAATACAACATTATGTTCTTAAAGCACTCCAAATGCCGCTGAATAGTGTTTTGGATGTGTTGAACATCTAAATCCAAAACAGCACCATAATTTCCAACTTATACTTATTAGTTAGTGTATGTATAAATGACCGAAAGACAGGGTCCTCTATAGGATAGGGTATAATGTGACTACAGGTCAGCTGCTGCATTTAGGAAGTGATGTAATCACAACCTCCTGGAGTACACATATTTGAAAATGTGGTCATCTCAGCCGGTGTTTTTTTTTTTTTTAATTTATTGTACATATAACAACATGCCTCATTACTTAGTAATATTACATGTTTTAGTTTTCACTTATTTCTCAGTTTCTCTTCTATCAAGTGAGATTTCACAATGCATAATGATGCTATAATGGCAGTGAGGACTAGAACCTATGTGTAGTTAATTCTATTTCCTAAAGATGTCTATTGCATAACTAAGTCAGTTGTATCAAGGTCACAGACAGTTGAGGGCCATACTGGGGTAGTGCTACAACCAGGGGGCAAAACATGACGTAATGCATATCAACACTAGCAGCGTTATCATCTGGCATCTGTTTACTTGCAGCTTGGTTGCATCCACAGATAAAACCTTTCTTGGAGTGCGTATAGCTTATGATTTTTTCCTGTCAGAATTGCCTACAAGGATACATAACACAGATACAAGTTGAATCTACAAAGGGGAACAGTACTTCTCACCTGTAAATAGAAAACTACTTGACCTAGTTATTCAAGTTGATTAAAATAGTAAAATGGTTGCAACTTTCTGAAGATTAGGCTGAATTATAGGTACCATTAAACCTACCCTAGCCCGTGGGTTAGCATTCTCAATCTGAGAAGTACACCATTTACGCACTTACATACCTGTTAAAGATAGATGTTTTTATTACTTTTCAATCCTAGATGTCAAAATGTCAAAATCAATTTTCAAGTGAATAAATGAATAAATAAGAATAATTACACAGTATTAATAATAGTGCTTTTAATACGATCTTGCATCAGATATATCTATACAAAAAGTAAATGGCAGCTTTCAAATCTGGTTATCCCTTAAATGCATATTCTTAGCTATTTTGATTAAACGTAAATAACAGCATATTTCTAAAGTAAAAACAAATTAGAAACTAAAAACTTCACTTATCTTAGTGATGTTGCAAGTTAAAAAAAAAAAATGACTTGCAACATTACTAAGATAAGTGAAGTTTTTAGCTTCTAATTTGTTCTTACTTTAGAATCTTGTTGCTTCACTGCTAATAGCTTCAATTTCCTTAATTAACAGCATATTTACTTGGATTATCTTAAAATAAGTGAAATAACACAAAACGTTATTACCAAGAGGGGTTGGCGATTTCCTCCAAAATTAAAGGGAAGAACAATGTGTAAGTTGTTAGAACACTACTGTCCTTAAAGATGCATATTTTAGTGTTAAGCATTTTCATAATGAATTCAAGACAATTTTACTGAAAACCTTAGTAAAATACCACATGTTACACATTTGTAGAATCAGTCACTTGGTATATTATTGAATTCACACACTTTTCAAAATTTGGCTCAACAACATTACAAAAACAGATTCTAAGACTGAATGCCAAATTGCTATCTGAGAGTCTGTTTCTGTCTTGAATTTTCAGGAGCTCCATTATAATGAAACCCTATTCACAAACGTGGGTACTACCATACTTTGTCATAGTTTTTGCTGTGTTGGAAATATAATTTGGGAAACGCCTATTATCAAGTTTCCGGTAGAATTCAATCAATGCATCTGAGCATGAATTGTCAAATTTCTTTTGAAGGCGATGATCACATTGTACTTCTATCAGCTCCAGCTGAACTGCTGCATTATTTACTTCATCTACTTTCATGTCTTTGTATGTTGTATTTTTTAACACAAAATACTGGTTACATATTAGGTACTGAATACTACTACCAAAAACTTTGCATAGGAATTTTTTCCCATTCGAAACAGGCAAATCCAAATGACTCATGTCTGTGCTCTCGGACACAGCCATTGCTCTACCTGCATCACACGGAAAACTGCTGAACTGGTTTCTAACGGATTGGCCCACTGTGCCCAGGGCATGGCAACTGGCTCTCTGCGTAGCATTGCCACTCAGGGCCACAATTGACACCACTGATCTAAGTGGCCTACACAATGGTGCTTCTGGCTGAAGTAGGGAAGGAATACTTTATACTCTTCCTCTTGATTTCTATGGTATTTGTGTGTACAGGAGTTTCTACTGGACCCATTTTCCTCAGGTATTTCAAGCGTGTGTAGCTGCTCCTCCTATTCAACATAAATTCCTGCAAATAGTTATCTCTGAGCCCTCATAATCCAGAATGTTGTAGGGTTTCCAGCAGTTGTGGATTTGTATTGTTTCTGGCAATATCCAGTTCTTTATTAGTTGCACAAGAGTTTGCCGCTTCCTTTGTTCAACAGGTGGCTTTTATCCCCATACTCCACACCAACAAATACCCTGAGAATACCTTGTTAGAGCTTCTAGTAGATTTTCCAACACAGCTGCAGTTTAATACAGCTCAATATACTGATGTGCTGCAGTTCTGCACCAACAAACACATTGTCAGAGCCTTCATCCCCATACAGCAACACTTCTGCCTCGTCCAAGAGTGGTACCTGTCCCTGTGAATGCCATTAATCTGGGCAAGTGTCACGGAGCGCCACATCTCCAGACTGCCCCACATTCCAATATAAAGGCCGAAGGATTGAGTGGGAGAACTCCATCACCTAGGTAGGAGTTATACTGGATAAGGTCCAACTTTCCATGAGCACATCAGGGACTTCTCTGCATGGACGCAGGAGTAATTGCCTCACTATACCCAATTTGAGGTCCTGGGTTCATCTTAAGCTATACCTTGTCCAAGTCCTCATTATCCCTTTCATGCTTCATGCCTTCAAGATCTGGGGCACGGCTGCAGACAGTTGGATCCTATGGCTCCAAGGGGCACAGTACCAAGGACTCCAGTCCATCTTTCTTGATCCCCTCCTTTTAACTGTGAGACTACTTCATGAAGCCTCATCCCTTCCGGGCCCTAATGACCAAGTTGTCGACGGGCCCTTAAACCCAACACACTCACTCACTCATCCCTCCCATACATGGAGGATGAAATTTGGTGCAGGGCAACAAAATTCTACACCAGTTCACCTTCACATCAAAGTGTGATCCAAGAATATGCTGCTTTAGGCAATACTGGGATCCCTGTATGGCTTGTGGGCATACCAGGTAGCGCAGGAGCAATTCTACCAGAAGCTAAAGCTGAGCTCATTTAATCCCATGAGCTGTTCAGCTGTCAAAATTGTCCCCAACTAAGTTTAAAAGTTTAATGTTTTAAAGTTTCCGTGTACACCGGGATGCAGGAACTGCTGCATTCTGAGAGACAGTTGTCAAGAAGCAATAAGCTTCCTTTTTAACCCTAAATCTAAGTAAATTAGAACAAGCCACCCTAAACAACCTTTCCAATAAATACTATCTGTGGTTAAATGCTTTTGAGGGTGAGCATGCAGCAAAACCATACACACTGCATTTCAGCATGGATGATGCTTGAAATAAAATAGTAATGCTAACACACAGGAGCCATAGCACACTTTCCACTTGAGGCATCATGGGAGTATTCCCAGCAAGATCACCCCCAAAGCCACAAAATATACCTGGGATATTGAGAGCCCCAAGTCAAATAGTTTTTTGTTTTTTTTTTGGGTAAGCAAAGGAGTGAAACCATTGCAGCCAAAGCGAAACGATGACAGGACATAGTTGAAATATCAGTGTAGTTAAGACCCAATGATCACCAAAATAGGGATTTCATTGATTACTCTTATGCTACTTTGGCAACCACTCACTTCCTTCCCTCTCAGAATGTTAGTTTCTGCTGTATAAACGAGGTCACTTAAAGGTAGAGTGGGTGAGGCAACTTCATGTTCTTAAACCTGTACTTAATAACTCAGGATAATTTTGCACTTATCGAGGATTCACCAGTAGAAGAGTTTTTCATGAAACACAGAGCTACAAATGCAATTGGAACGCAAAAGAATAACATAAATACAGGAGTACAGAAAGGGTCTACAGTTTATTCACACAAACTTTCCATTATTTTCTAGAAATTTCAAACAATTTGTTGTTTGTTGTTATTTGTTGTCCCTCCCTTGATGGAATTTTAGTCAGTAAGCCTGGTTATAGTATAGGTTCAATATTAAGAAATCTTTCACTTTAATTTTGTAACTGACTTTTGCAATTCCTGTTGATTGTGCAGATAATTTGTCTCAAGTTATTTATCAAATTAGCAATTTGTAGCTGTTTCTTTGAGTGATTCTTCACCAGTGTCATTCCCAAATGCTTACTTCAGTCAAATCTATTCATCTGGCCGTGCTTCTCATGAAACGCCACATATACATTAGAACTGACACAAATAAGATGAAAAGTTTCACCAGTGAATTACTTCTGGTTGTGTAGTTTGATGAATAGTCGCTCTATTTCCTAACGCAACAATTTCATCTTTTGTAGCATTGTAAAAGGAGATTATCTCCAGTTTATTAGTTTTCTCATCAGTAAATTTGTCGTCCAGAGATGAGAGCAATATGACTGATTTCACTTTTTTTTTTTACTTCCTCTACTACGTATAGTAAGTACAGGAAGTATTGTATTCCACCCAAAAATTTGATGTGAAGATGTCACCAGAAATATGTTTTGGGGACCCCTGAATGCAAAAGAAGCACTGTTAGAAAAAAAGTCTGTGTCTATGAACAACATATCTCAAAAATGAAAAGTCACTTTAACAACCAAATTTGTTATTTAAATTTGATACTTCAAAAGAACGTGATGAAGATTTTGAGGGAAAATTCCTGCACCCTAAACTATCCCTTACATGGAAAAATTTTGATTTTCTTGAAAATGACTCTAATAAGTTTGATTAAAAGCCACATACTAAATATATTTTTATTGCAAATGAAATGTACATTGAATTTTTTTTTTTTTTTTTTTTTTTTTTTGGACATAGCCCACATAGTCCTGCTTACTCTTGATGACTTGCATAACTCGTAAACCATATAAGATAGACCAAATCCTCCTGCACAAAAATGTAGATCTCATTAAACCACAATTTATGTTCAATTTTTTTTTTTTTTGAGTCAACCATTTTGGAGATATTCCTTATTATATGTGTAAGTTTTGGAATACTTAAACTTTTGTCAAATGGAAGATCATTATTCATTTTTTTATATCTTAGCCATGCAAAGAGAACAGAATCTCATAGCTTCAAAGTTTTGAGTATCACTCAAAGCCTACTGTATTCCCATATTCCCTGTGTACCTACAGGGAAATAAGCAATAAAATAGTTTCTGTAAATGTTTATCTCAACTAACACAAAGAAGTAGAGGCATAAGAGTTTGAAAGAATGGTTAGTGCAAGAGTGAAGAAACTGATGAGTGCAACACATCAGATTTTTTTTTTATTGTGCAAAGGATAACAATGTAATATATTTAGCGAACATATAGTTATTTGATCTAACTTCTCTGTTTTTATTTGGCAGAAATTCTGGTGAAATTTATTTCTTATTTGACTTCTGAATATATAACGTAGATAAGTAAATTGAAGTGGGAGATTGCAGCTGTAGGATCAGTTTTTTTCTCTGTGGTTTAGTGGATGAATAATCAAAAATCAAAGTTCTACATCTCTTCAAAGACATGATGCCTACTTCTCAGGTCCACATTTGAAGATAGTACAAAGAATCATTAGGTTAATCAGTGCTTAAACTTCTTTGTCAGTGCCTTTTATGATCCATTTGCTTTGTCTTGAACTTTTATTTGGATCTGCTTCAGCCTTTAATTTGCATGTCTGATGATCTCTGTTATAATTAATCTGAAAAAAACGCATTTCCTGATTTCCTCAGGATCAGGATTATTGCCCAAACTAGGAGCATGGCCTATTTAGTCTTATTACATATTCAGGATAAGCTTTTCTTCTGCAACCTTATGTCTCTGAACTCCAGGCAAAGCATTTCTTGTTCCATGAAATAATAGTGATGATTCATCTTCGTCTCACTCAAACTGCTCCTCAGGATTGTCAAGGCAGTCCTATATAACAACCTATCAGTTTCAAGCTTGATTCTGAGAGGTGATCTGTTTTAGTAACAAATAAGCTTCAATTGCACTCTGCATCAATGTTTCCATATTGAAGTGAAGGCGTAGGCACCATATCATTAGCAGTACTTGATACCTAAAACTAAAACTGAATAAGTTTACATACGTATATAGCTTTACAGGGCAAATAAAGTGTATTATAACTCTGTGATGTTTATACAAGAAATACAATAGCAGAATATAAGCAAACATTGAAGTTATGAAGGAGATAATTGAAGTGTGATTAATTTTTCAGGCAAAGTAAAAACTTACTTTTACAGTAATATCCATTGCGGAAGCTTTGTATGGTCAACAATATTAATGGTAAAGTGCTAAATAACTGACAGATGGCTCAAGACATTACACTATTCCCACAATAAAAATCAACTGATGATTAACCAAAAGGGCACAACCATAAAATAAATCAATGCTCCCAACCTACACCAATGTGGCAACATAGCCACCTGTGAGACAGGTATTACCGCTTAGGAGTTAAACAAAATATATGGGTACATTATAACACAAAGCAGTCTGGTATTTAGGAAACTTGATACAGAAATCATGTGGCAGATTACGTCCTCTTATCTAACACTTAAAACTAACTAGGGCATGTATTTATAGAAAACATGGTGATGTTTTAATAGTGGGCCTTTTATAATGTTTGTGCTGCATCTGCTATCTCATTTGTTTATGCTACATACTATCTCTTCCACAATGGCACAGCTGCCAACATGAGACTAACAAACCTTAGCAATTTAGTACCCTAAGCTGAAAACTGTAGCCAAGAGATTGAGGTCTTTAAGCTGGCAAGTGTAGCCGAGGTTGAGGGTCTTAAGCTGCTAAGTGTAGCAGAAGTAGTGGGAGTACCAAGTTATAAAGCATGGTGAAGAGATTCAGAACTATCAGCTGCAAAGTGTAGCCAAGAGATAGAGAGATCTAAGCCACAGAACACAGCCAAGGGATATCTTTTTAGCTGCAGCTGTGAAGTTGCGATAAAATGTAGTCAATGGACCCATAGCTATGCCCCAAACTAGCAGATTTGACTCTCTCCCTTCATTTAGTGTTCTCATTGCAATTCCTAAGGTAACATCATTAATCTAATTGCGTCATATTTAAATGCCTTGGCAGCTAGCCAAGAAATCATTAAAATCCCCTAGCTGTGAGGGTGGTTAACAGCTTAATGCTTAAAAATAATTTAAAATCAACCAATAAGTGTTTTTTGTTGAAACTTTGTGTACACAATATTAAAAGCATGGACTCACCAATACTCTTATTCTAATACTTCTGTTGTGTGTGAATGAAACAGGAAATCAATTTGAATCTCTCCATACTTATTGATTCATGAAAAACTGAGGTGCCAAGGTACTGGTGTTTGTTCAAATAGAATTAAATAGGTTATTTTTGCACTTGAGACATCAAAATAATTAAGGCAATATAGCCCCTGATTTCATCTGCTGAAGTGATAAACCATTTTTCATCTTTCAACAGTTTTCTGTGGAGATGGTTCAACTGCATTATGTAAGCATTTGTTTTGTCACATTGTCAAACAAAGGTTCCATGCATTATGAAAAAAACTAAATCCAGACAGCAGCTCTGACATGTTTATTCAATAAGTCTTTACAAACGTCACTATTTGCAGTAATTCCAACAATTCCAGTCACACTGATTTATCTGCATCATAATGAGAAGACATTTTGAAGGGCCTAGCACATCATCATATATGGAGCAGTGCAGCATAGTGAGCTGAGCTTGTCATATGATTCATATACCAAAAAGGTACATACCAGTCTTGGTTGTCAAATGATGTGAATGGGTTAATATTAGCCACATTTATGACACATAAACCGCACTGGCTAGGTATTAAATCTTCACCATTAGTAATAAAGTTAAATTATGTACAGAAACCAGTTAAGGCACATAATCTTTCCATGTCACAAGAAAACATTATATCAGCACTGGTGACATGACAGAATTTCATCTCTGAGGAGTCCTTTTACATGTTAGTAAATCTACGTAAATGGGGTTGTAATTCCTAAGCCCACTTGAAAACCATTGGTCTGGACCACAATTGAACTAGTGACCTTGGTGTCACTAATCAAGCCCTTAACCAACTGAGGCATATAGACTGACATATATGCAAATTCAGGCTGGTTGGTTCCACTGTATCCTGTTTATACAATATTATTTACTGTTTACGAATGCAAAACATTCAGATTGCCAACAACTATCTTCTGTTTATAAAATAAGAATGCTCAACTCTGACATCAAAGAAGTATTTGCCTGGCAAAGCAGGCGAGGCCACACCATACCATTAAATCATTGTTCTTCCTTCAGCTGATGCACTTGTGCTGCATTCAGTGCTTTTTTGCTTTGAAACTGGGTGCATCTGAACGTTTTAATTTGTGCGATTTAGAAATTAAACAGCAGAGGCATAGTAGCCTAATAAGTGATGCTTTTGTGGGAATGAAATTGAAGATTGCTCTTGTTGATCATCTAGTGAATTTTATGGATTATCATACATTAAAATATCAAAAAATTGAAGCTAACAGGTTTTTATGCCCAAGAATAGCAAAAAATGAGTAAAATAACCATTTTAACTGTGCAATCCTCATGGTAAGTTCCTCTGTGTTCAAGATTATAACATTGCTTTTAGTATAATAATTTAGAACATCTTTTACTCTAATGATACAGATTAGATTCTGATTATAACCATAAGTAAGCATGTAATATAAGTGCTTAGACTTTCACGGCCTGCATTATCAACTATGTTAAGTAGATTTTCTGGGCTTGTGGGCCGTGGTCGAGTTCGATTACCTTCCTCCGACGTTTCGCTGAAAACTGCGTCCAGGATCTTCAGGGTCAACCTCTGTTATTTTGGTCTAAATTAGCGGCTGCAGATAAACTAAAGTTCACTGCAAACTTTGGTTTATGTGCAACCGCTAATTTAGACCAAAATAACAGAGGTTGACCCTGAAGATGCTGGACGCAGTTTTCAGCGAAACGTCGGAGGCAGGTAATCCAACTCGACCACGGCCCACAAGCCCGGAAAATCTACTTAACATAGTTGATAAGTAAGCATGCTATGGATCTTTGAATTTTAAAAAGTGTTAAAGTTAACATTACACCAAATTACAATCATTACTTTTTACTACCTTATGTTGTCTATTAAAATGTAATGTAGCTTCAATTATCTGGAAGCGAACTCATAGAAGTTACTAATTACGTATTTCTTTTTCCACAGACTTGCTGCTGAAGTTTAAGAACAGAACTGTTCACATGCAGCGAAATGGATATCAAAGAAGAACCTTGTTTGCTGGACTTTCGTTCAGCGAATGAGAGAGATAACAAAGACCTTTTAAAGAAAGTTAAGATTGAAACTGTTACAAGTAGCAGTGATATTAAACCAGAACTTGAAGAAGATTCCTCATCTTGTTCACAGAATGAACACCATCAAACGAGATTTAATGAAACCATCAAAGAAAGTGGAATTGAAACCAAAATAGACATTAAAGAGGAATATTGGTGGTTAGAAAGAGAAGATTCATGTGTTAATGATGATATTAAGGTAACTTCTGCAGAAAAAATGCTTTACTTTTGTTTCTTTTTCTTGTAAACACTCTGCAAGGTTAATAATTTAAAATAAATGTTTTATAATATAAATCAACCTAAAATAACTATTTGGTATGTATACTTGCTAGTATAATGTAAAAAATATATGCTATTAATCTATTTTGTAAAGTTGGGTGAAGGTTATTATTGCATGAAAGCAACATGGAGCAATAAACGTTGCTTCATTTGCAATAGTGTGTGCATGTGTGTGTGTGTCTAATGCTCTGGAGTTAATAATAAAATTATTCTCCCTCTGGCTTCCCAATATTTGGAGATTAAATCTTTTTGAATCTTTAGACCTTCACTTCCTGCTATGTGGTTTTTATCCATATCTTTGGTGCAGAACATGCATAGCGGAGAGGTTACTAATCCTATTTTATAGAGATTTTTGACAAGACAATCATTGCCTATGAGAAGATAAAAAATAGTGACAGTTGATTTTCTTGGAGAGTTTGGGATTGAACTGAATTTTTTTTCCATTTATTGCCAGTTGAAATTCTCAAAAGAGGAGAGATATCTTTTGCTTAGTTGACACAAATTGAATTTTTGTTTTACTTTACAAATAATTTTGGATCCTTTCTTTGCTAACATGCCCACTCGTTCATTGCCAGTTATTAACAATGAGCTGGAATCAATTGGAAAAATATTGTTTTATGTAATTTTTGTAATTGGATTAATATATTTCATATGTTTTTCAGTTTTAGGATAATGTGTTGATATTATAGCTTCAATTATAGCTTTGGAATTAGACAAGAAGATTATATTAGTAAACTGGTTTTGTCTAATAAGTAAATTTTGTAACGATACATAAATAGCATCAGTTTCTTGATTGAATTGTCTCCACCATGTTATAGAAGGAGAATAACTTGCAAGTGGCACCAGCACCTGTACCTTCACCTTGATTGTAAAGGGAGCCATCGGTATAGACATAAATCCATTCATCTTCTGGAAATCTTAAATTGGCGGTTTCAAGGGCACACTGTTTAGCATCTTTTTGTACAAAATTTTCAAGTAGATCTAGATGATCCTTCACTTCTGGGATATTAAACAGATTATTGAGACACATCTTTCAGATGGATAATTTATATTGTACAATTCTTTTATCACACCTATTTGAGTTTTTCAAGTGTTAATAAAATTATGGCATTTTTACCAACTGTTATTATCTGGTAGTCTCATAATTTTTTTGGAGGTTAAAACAGCTTGTTCTTCAAGTTACATTGTGATAGGTTTATTGCATGTTATGGCTTGTAATGCTATAATGGAAATGGTTTTAGCTGCTCCTGTTATTAACTTGAGAGCTTGATTTTGGGTATGTTCAAGTATTACTAAGGTTGAGGGGGATGTAGTTATAAGAACCTCACTATACTTGAGAATTGTATGTTGAATTGAGAGTATATTTTATACATCCCCATTTAGTTCCAGTTAGTCGTTTTAATATTCTTCACAGTTTTGATGTGATTTTCCCATGTTAGTTTTTAATAAGGAGATATTGACTGATTTATTTCTTAATGAAATGAAGTAAAAGTTGCTTGTATCAGTATTAACTTGCATAAAGTTGTTATTGCACCAACATTTGAGTTTGAATAAGGAATTTTGAAGTGATGAAATTAGATCTTCAGTTTCCTGCAAATTCTTAGAATTCCAGATTAGTAAATCATCAGCTTATAGTGCAGTTTTAATGCCATTCTGTTTTATCTGTTCTGGAAGATCGTTTATGTAGATATTTAGTAAAGTAGCACAAAGAACATCTCCTTGGGGTAATCCAAGATTTGTTTTTATTATATTTTGACGTTGGAGAGCCATCGAATTTGGCACACTACCTTTCGGTGATAAACTCTGAAAGCCAACAAAGCATGTTTTATCAGATGCCAATGTGCTGTAGCTTCTTAATGAGGTTGTATCTCCAAATTATACTGATAAGCACAACTAAAGTATGAGAGGTAGAACTGGAACTTAAAACTTCAATGCCACAACTGGGATTTGAGCCACAGACCTTCTGCTTACCAGTCGGCTGCTCTAACCATTGAGCTATTGTGACATGGCATTAAATTCTCAAACCAGTTCATATTTCTCCTGGTAAACCACAAAGGCAGTCTCACATCAGAGACAAATTACCCCAACGGTGACTTACTATTGTAAGTACTTTATGTCCCAGGATTAAATAACCTTCAGATGGTTATTATTTCTTTATGCCAAGAAACTTTCTGTTGGTGTTTTTTAAACACACAAGCCATGTGTGGGCAAAGTTTAAGAGGTAGAACTGGAACTTAAAAATTCAGTGTCACAGCTGGGATTTGAACCACAGACCTTCCGCTTACCAGGTGGCTGCTCTAACCATTGAGCTATTGTGACAAACTGCCAGAATGCCATTTAAATTCTCAAACCAGTTCGTATTTCTCCTGGTAAACCACAAAGGCTGGTTTGAGAATTTAATGCCATTCTGGCAGTTTGTCACAATAGCTCAATGGTTAGAGCAGCCACCTGGTAAGCGGAAGGCCTGTGGTTCAAATCCCAGTTGTGGCATTGAATTTTTAAGTTCCAGTTCTACCTCTCAAACTTTGCCCACACACGGCTTGTGTGTTTAAAAACACCAACAGTAAGTTTGTTGGCATAAATAAATAATGCAACTAAAGTATTTTGATTTTTGCTAAAGCCTTCTTCGATTTCTTGACTAAGTTTGATTATTTGTTTGTTGAATGAATTTTCCTAAAATCTGTCTGACAGGGGGAAAAAAGGTTATATTGTTCAAAATACTAACTTAGGCTAGCTAAAATCACCCTTTGCATGAGTTTTGCCACGATACTAATTAAAGACATGGGTCTATAACTCTTATATCATTTGATGATTTGCCTAATTTTTGTATTGGAATTATGATGGCTTTTCCAGACAGCTGGAACAGATATTTTCCAGTGTGGTTGTATATAAGTTCAGTAATATGTTTCTTGCTTTATATCCCAACTTTTTTATCAATTCTGAATGAATTTTATCAGGGCTTGGAGCTTTACGATTAGATATATTTTGAATTGCTGTATTAAGTGCAATAATTCTAAATTCATGAGAAAATATTTCATCTGTTGAGGTTAAATATGGAATATAATGGTGTTTGTTTATTTTGATTTCTTTCTTAGGACTTTTTTTTTTTTGCCATTGTCAAGGAAGTTCTGGTGATAGAAAAGTTGATTTATAAGCATTTGCAATTGTTGGTATTTATGTTTAATGTCTTTCAAGGATGTCACTCGAAGATTATGAAGAAAATTCCTCCAGCCTAAACTACCCTTTACATGGAAAATTGAAAATTTTGATTTTCTTCAAAATGGCTCTACTGAGTTTGATTAAAATGACATATATTTAAGATATTTTTTATAACAAAGAAATGTATATTTTGATTTTTCTGGCTGTGTAGTCCTGTTTAATCTAGATGACTTGAATAACTCGTAAACCATAAGAGACCAAATCTTACTATACAGAAAATGTTGTTGTTAGCTAATGCTGGATTTCTGACAATGAAGTCATTAATCCTCTTGCTCTCCAATATTTTTCACTGATGGAAATATTGAAGAGAGCAATTACAGTAAGTTTGTTGGCATAAATAAATAATAATTACCACATGAAGGTTATTTAATCCTGGGATATAAAGTACTTGCAATAGTAAGTCACCATTGGGGTAATTGTCTCTCATGTGAGACTGCCTTTGTGGTTTACCAGGAGAAATACGAGCTGGCTTGAGAATTTAATGCCATTCTGGCAGTTTGTCACAATAGCTCAGTGGTTAGAGCGTCCGCCCGGCAAGCGGAAGGTCTGTGGTTCAAATCCCAGTTGTGGCATTGAATTTTTAAGTTCCAGTTCTACCTCTTAAACTTTGCCCACACACGGCTTGTGTGTTTAAAAACACCAACAGTAAGTTTGTTGGCATAAATAAATAATAATATAGGCGAGTGTTCATTATTCTTCCATAGGTCCATAATGTTATTTTGGCTGAATCCTTATTGTTCATTAATTTAGTGATTTTAAATTTTGATGTTAGATTTCTCTTGACTCCAACTAAAATTCTGCATGCAATTTGTCTGGGTTTTATAGAAGATAAGTTGTACAACCTTTCAGTACATGTTTCTTTTTGTCTTCTGCAATATAGGCTTCTTTAGAACAAGGACATCTATATTTTCTTTTTGTAATAGTGTAAGGAGTTCAGATTTCCTCTCATGACTAAATTCCATTCCAGTATATTTAGTGTAGATATTTTTTCCAAATCAATCGTACTCAGAGTTCCGACTGGGGGACTATTACTCCAGAAAATTTCAATTTACGAAACATATCTATATATTTGAGCTAATTCTGGTTGTTTCTTATGGACACGTTATTTTTACAAGTAGGCAATCGAATCATTCCATCTTAACCTTCATATTGTGGAAGGACCACACGTAACATTGGTCCACGTGTCCATTGGACCTAGCTGGGAGATGTCATAGGCCACCACTAAGCATTCTTTCTTCAGCCGCTAGGACATTCCTGTGCTGTGATAACCCAGCAATAATACATTTTTATAACAGAAAATACAAAATTAGGAAAGTGGAAAAATTTAAAAAATAAAGACTTCCTAGTCCTTGGGTACCCTAATAGCATCGGCGTCGGAAGAGAACAAGAGATGACCAAGGTAGGTTAGATAGGACAGATTACAGTGAGGAGCAAAACACCAGTAAGTGGAAGTAATGTTCTGCTCAGCTTAGGTGCCTTTGGTCGCCATCCACATATCACCCAGATGGGAACCCCTGCAATAGCTCTGCAAGCATAATTATTGTTTTGATTACTTCTTTGTGTATGTAGCACATACATTGTTTGTGTTATATATGTAGCAGTTAAGTCATGCAAGGAGGTTTAAGATGTCAGGGTCCACATGAATAAATTTCCGGGACTTTGTGATTTGGTTATAGGTCTGTGAATTGAAGAAGTCATAGGTTTTTAGGTTCACACTTGGAAACAACACTTGCACATTTAAAGAAGTACACACTTTAAGTTATCAAGAATTCTGTAAGTCCCTTTAGCTTTTACACTTAATATCACTTTAAACACTTGAAGTTATGTTTTATTCTCATGAAGAGTAATTCACATTTGATGAGTATAGTCTTTTACACACAATGTATTTCTAATTTATCACTCTTTGTGTGACCTATTACTAACCTTCAGAGTGCTTACTACATGTTATTCCAGCAAGTGATGCCTTCAGAGTATGTCTAACAGATTAGAAATCCTATATAAATACCATGGGAGAACGTATGTCACAGTACTCTCACCAGCATGACTCTTATGTCTTCTGATTCATCCATTTTAGAATGCTATGCTCTCATTGGTGCTCTCTTTGTATTTTAAATATGAGTAATATCCGTTGTGATGGCATACCTATGCAATGAATTGCAAGATCTCACTATTTTGTATTTCCAACAGCCTAAATCTGTAATCCCTACAAATCTTATACAATTCTCTGCATTTATGCCATTATTTAGTGACAAATACATATAAAAATTAAAATATAGATACATAGGTTCAATTATTTTTACATAAATAAGTTAGTGACAAATTATTCCAAAATTATAGACAATTCCAAACATGGTAATTGAAAATAATAAATAAATGTTTTATACATATGGATTCCTTCTCTAAAAGGTGTAGTTGAAAATAATGTTACATGTTGTGCTTTTTATTATATTCATCAATGACTAGTGAATAATACCTTCTTTTTGCTTCATTCTGTACTCTTTTAAGTATTTTACAATGTTTACTGTAGTGTACCATAATGTTTGGGTCATAAATTGTGTGATATACTAACAACAAATTTGTTTTATTTTCACAGGACTTCCTCATACTTAAATAATCTAAGGTTTAACCGTTATTACCTGTAATGGCTTCATTGTTTTCTTAGGTAAACTAACTTCAAATTATAATAGCAAAAATTTAGAAATCATAAAATCTGTTGTTTACTTGAGTGTTGACACAGACATAAGCCTACTTTTCATTCTTCAACACCAATTTAAATTTATAGGTATTGGTACGGTTTTTATAAAAGATAGTCAACACATATCAGCGTGAATATAGCAGCAGGAATAATGTTTTTACTGAAAGATGGAAAGTTTGTTATAGCAGACGCTACTCTTATCTTCAGGGTTGTGGTCACAGAATGGAATGCACAAATCAACGTTCCTTTATCACAACATATTTATTCGTTGATTTACATTTCTATCACTATGTTAATTAGTTAACAACTTTCAAAATTCGATAGAATCTACACTGGTTAAAAGTTTGGGTGTAATTTACATGTTCACACGCTATCAGCAAATATACATCCTTTCACCTTGAGCTCACAGACGCTAATGAATCTAGTTCCGAGCGTCTCTATGACGCAACACCGCCATTCTTATGTATTCATCCGCGCAACAGTTCTCATTGGTTGAACTCAAAGTGACGAGAAGACATTGGATCTTGAATATTAAAAAGAAATAAGTCCCTGATACACTCAAATTAAAAGAATTAGAAATTTACACACTCTTACAAAAATATTTACATGAACAATTTTCTATTGATCAATATTCTGTCTCATATGCCCCTTGTTTTGTTTTTCAAGTTGTCACCTTATTTACAATCTTGAAACACAATACAATACTTCTCCCTACTCCTATGATTCAATCACTTTGTACAATTTTTTTTTTTTTTTTTTTTTTTTTCAGTCTTCTTCACTGTTTGTCTTTGTCCTTCGTTTTGACATGATACAGCATGTCTTTATAAATTTCACATATTCGATTACTACACAATGCATTCAGTTATTATACAATACATATCCAGTTATTGTACAACACATTTAGTTATTACACAATATGTCCAATTATTATACAATATATATTCAGTCATTGTACAATATACCCAGTTATCATATCACATATGTTTTTATACAATACACCTTCAGTCATTATACAATACATATTCAGTTATTGTACAACACATTTGATTACTACACAACATGTCCAATCATTACACAATACATATTCAGTTATTGTACAATATATCCTGCTATCATATCACATATGTTCTGTTATTATGCAATACATATTCAGTTATTACACAATACACATTCAGTTTTTGCATAACGCATTTAGTTATTACACAATATATCCAGTTATCATACAATACATATTCAGTTATTGTACAACACATATTCAGTTCTTATACAACACATACTCAGTTATTGTACATTTGACATTGACACAAATATAATTTAAGTGTTTCATGTGGTTTTTGACTTGTATTCATTGCTATGAGGAGAGAAAAACAGGATACAAATTTTGAGCTAATGATTATGATCATATTTATGGCAATACTTTATTCAGTTCTTTGCCTTCTTTGTCTTATAAGCTTATGTATAGGCAGGTTGTTGAGTCGGTTCTTAAACTCTGATGTTACTAATGGTACTAATTTTCTTGATTGGGTTATTATTCATTGTTGTTTGGTTCAACATTTCTTCGAGCTTAGCATTGGCTATATTCATCTTAATTCATGGGCATCGTTTTTCTGATTATGGTTTTCCTCACTTCACTAATTGTCATTTCTTTGTCTCTTACTTCTATAAGAGAAAACTTCTATACTTACAATTATTCTGTAATTGTATTATTTTTCTTCTCAATTTACCCTTGACATCTTTGTGTCGAAATATTATATCTTCTTCATCATAATTGATTCATTTTTATTTTTGTCCCTGACATCCTTATGTCAAAAACATATTATCTTTCGTCGCTATGATTCATTTCTTTAATGACAATCAGTGTCCTCGTCTGTCTTTGTTGACAATGCTCTTTGTGGTCGATATAGCCAATGACTATGTAGATTTTCTTCCTTGTTGTAATTCCTAATCTGAACATAATTTTCTGTAAGTAACCCATTAAAAATTATCTTCTTTCATCTCCACTACTCCTGCCTTACACATTCGTTGACAAAGACTATTTGGTCCTTTCTTTGTATGGCTTCAATTTATTTTTATGGTATCTTCCTACCAACTTGCCATTTGTATTCTGTAGCTCATATGTGTGGTCACCCAGCTGTTTTGTTATGACCAGTGGTCCAGTATACAATAGCTCCATCTCTCTCTTCGTGTAGTCATCATGGTGTCGATGTCAATTGTAAGTTGCTGAGATTTTGTTGTTTGTCATCCGCTTGGTTGGGACGAACTTAGTTGTTGTAATTTCCCTGAGTGTTGGTGGTGGTTGTCGTTTCTGTATTCTGTGCAGCATCTGCCCTATTTGGCACGTTTTCATCTACTTCCTGCTGTCTTATGTTGTCAGTGTACCATTGGTCTCTGCCCCTTTGGCGTGAACCTCTGTCATATGACGGCCTATGGCTGTTCAAGTATTCCCTACAGAATCGTATATGATTCACTTGATGGGTACGGTCTCCTGGTCTTCCACGATCATATGTATACGTTCTGTATCTCGATTCACCCCTCGGTATTGTGTCGTGGTATCGCTGTCTTGTGTTCTCCATCCCCTCGCCATGATTATGTGGTTGTGGGAAATGGTGTGCCCCTCTCCCCCTTTCATGGGTACTCCTAGTATTTCTATGTTCTCCCTCACTCTGGTTGTTCGTAGTCGTGTTCCGGTTTAGGATGGGTGAGTTTGGGTGACCGTTCCTATGTCTATGCTCATTAGGCCGACCATTTTGTGTTTCGAAGTCTGTCAGCAGTTTTATCATATCTGCAAAATCTACTGGCCTCGCAACAATTAACCCTGTTCTCACTGTGTCTGGGAAATGTCTTGTTATACTGGCAATTAGTTCTGCCTCCGACAAGTTGGGGTCTAATAGCTTTCCTTTGTTGGCTACTTTCATAAAATAATCGACTAGTGACAACCCTTTGGTTGGATCGTATCTACCTGTCGCTAGCTCTACCCTAGTTTGGTTTTGTTTAGCTGGGCCCCAATACCTTGATAGGAATAAATTTCTGAATGAGCTATACGACTCATGACCAGCTAGGGTTAACCTGAGCCATTCTAATGCCTTGTTTTTTAAGCTTTTCTTGACTATCATCATCCTAAGCTCGTTTGGTATCCTTTTCACTTTAAAATATTCTTCCATCTCTTTAACAAAGAGTTTTGGATCGTCTCCCTTCTCCTCGTCAAATGTAGGTGGTGTGATTTCATGTAATATGCTGTTGGTGTAACATGTGTTATGTGTTGTGTCATTGTTTGGTTGTGAACCTCTTTCTCTATATGGTGAGTCAACATTTTGTACATTATTCAAATAACTCTCATCTTGTACATTACTTACATCTAAATCATCTTGTCTTTGTAATGCCTTCACAACATCATTTACATTAGCCAAACTTTCTTTCCCTTTTTTCATTTCTTCACAAATTGATTTTAAATCATTCTTTATTTCTAAGTGGCTTTGTTTCATATCATTTATAGCATCCTGTTGTGAAAGCATCACATCATTCATTGTCTTAATTTTAGGAATTACAATTTGTTCTACAGTTTCATTAATAATGTCTTTCTTTACTACCTCAATCTCTTTCCTTAATTCCTCAGTTATTTCTGCTTTTACATTTGTTATCTTACAGTCTACACTTGTATTACATTCTGTTATTTCATCCCTACATCTAGCAATTTCTCCTTGTAACACTATTTTATTCTCTCTCATCTCTGATTCTATCTTTCCCATCCTATCTCCTACAATTTCTATCCTAGCTTCTAAGGCTTCCTTTGTTTCATTTAAGTTTTTATGTACTAATTTTAAATTAGTTTCCATTACTTTCATATTTTCTTAACACTCCTGTCTTCCTAATTCTATTTTCTGTTCTAGGTTCTGTCTACCTAATTCCATTTTCTGTTCTAAGTTCTGTCTACCTAATTCCATTTTCTGTTCTAAGTTCTGTCTACCTAATTCCATTTTCTGTTCTAAGTCTTTTCTCACTTCCTCCATTTTCTGACCTATCTCTTCCTTATTCTGTTCCAGTTTCTGACCTATACTCTGACTTAAACTTTGTTCTATGTCATGTTTTAATTCTGCCTTATTCTGTTCCATTTTTTGTTCTAGTCTTTCAAACATCATCATCATTAACCTTTGGTCTTTGCTTATTTCCGCCTGTTCCTCACTCTCTAATTCTACCTGATAACTAGGCCTATCTGCCCCTTCCCCCACTCCTGTTTCTATCTCTTTTCGCGACATTTTAATTCCTTTATCCAATTCACTTAATGTTGAAAGTCCCAATATTTTGCCACTTCTGAGTAGCATTAACAAATGGAAATAAAATGTATGTAAAAACAAAAATTTTGGATCCGACTTTTTTTTTCCGTTGGTTCTTCGTCCAGTTATTTACGTCTCCTGGGTAGTTGGCTTCGCCAGATGATCTCCGGTGTTTTTCCCACGTTGATTCTCCGTGTATCGATGTTTTGTTGATATCAGTCGATGGTCTAATGGCGTCTTTCTCCTGCGCGATGGGATGGTGTCATTTGGTGTTAACACTTCGTACTCGTAATTTTGCATTCCATTCTAAATTTGCGCCCCATGTTGGGCAAGCCATTTTGGTACGGTTTTTATAAAAGATAGTCAACACATATCAGCGTGAATATAGCAGCAGGAATAATGTTTTTACTGAAAGATGGAAAGTTTGTTATAGCAGACGCTACTCTTATCTTCAGGGTTGTGGTCACAGAATGGAATGCACAAATCAACGTTCCTTTATCACAACATATTTATTCGTTGATTTACATTTCTATCACTATGTTAATTAGTTAACAACTTTCAAAATTCGATAGAATCTACACTGGTTAAAAGTTTGGGTGTAATTTACATGTTCACACGCTATCAGCAAATATACATCCTTTCACCTTGAGCTCACAGACGCTAATGAATCTAGTTCCGAGCGTCTCTATGATGCAACACCGCCATTCTTATGTATTCATCCGCGCAACAGTTCTCATTGGTTGAACTCAAAGTGACGAGAAGACATTGGATCTTGAATATTAAAAAGAAATAAGTCCCTGATACACTCAAATTAAAAGAATTAGAAATTTACACACTCTTACAAAAATATTTACATGAACAATTTTCTATTGATCAATATTCTGTCTGAGTATAATGATCACTAATTATTCTTGCTATAATTTATTTTTTGTACTGTCAAACTATTTCTTCTTAACAATACCTCATCATCATGACCTGACATGCCACTTAGAGTGTTAAATTATAGTATGGAATGCTTTCTGAGTCTAGAAAAATATTATCTATAGCTGTTCCAGTGTTCATATGAATTCTGGTCAGAAAGTGAACCACATATTCCCAGTTAAACGTATGTAGCAGGGAGGTGAGGCTAGCCTTCATTTTTCTATCATCAAGTATGTTTACATATAAATGTCCACAAATTATTTTAGAGTTTGAAGACAAATGTATGGGATGGTTCTATGTAATCTATACCTAACTCCTTGTGGGAGCTCTGTATTGCTAAAATGATATAGTATGTTGCCTACCAAATTCTATTTCTACTATGATTCATTTTAAACTTTAAAGCATTCTTTATTCACTGTATTCACTTTTTGGAGTACAGTAGAGTCTCACAAATCCAGTTTGTGTAAGAGTTCAATTCTTGAAACAGAGCGAGATTATTCAAATTCACTTATAAATGACTGAACCATTGTTCCAGAGGGTTTATGATCTACGTGCAGGTGCTATAGTTTGTTTCCAGATAAGCATTTAGTATTTTTTTGCCACAAATATAATGTATATCTTGAATTAATCATTTCACTTCATCTTTTACGATTTGTCCTAAGTGCTCTATATTTATTCCAAATCTAACATAAACCTCACCCACCCATTATCTCGGATTAGTAAGACTCTTAAATACATAGTCAACATAAAACATCATTTTTGCAGAAGATTCATGTAACTTAATTCACCTTACAACTGAGTTGAATTTTTAGTTTAAAAGCTGTGAATTTTCATGTCAAATACAGGTTATGTTTAATTTCAAGATTTATGCACTTAGCTAATAATAAAAACAGTGAATGTAATCTATTTCAACTGTACTCCCTTTCTATTACTTGTATTTCCTTTACTTTTACAATTAGTATGACCTCATAAATTAGCATTATTGTACTTGAAACATGTTTTGTTACTCAAACTTTTACAACTAGCCTCTCTAAACTCTGTAAGTTCCTCTCTCTGCCTCCGACTCTTAGGACTTTCCTGCTGACATCGATCATCACCTTGTGACTCCTGAGGGTTTTCAAACCCAGGACCACCTCAGTAACCCTCGCAATGTACACCCAGAGTTGTAATGCTCTGCCCCAAGGTCACAGGCAAGTTGGGGACAATGCCATCACTTTTGAAGAGTCGATCTTGCTTGCTCAATGGCAAGCCCTCCACCATGTCCAGCAATATCTCATACCACCTGTGTACCCCTCAGTCTGCTATGGTGTTGTCCATTACCTTATACAAAGCCTGCAACATCACTCAAGGGAAAAAAGAAGAGCATTCAGAAGGAAAATAATTCAAAGAAGAGGAAAATGGCCACCAACTAAAGTCGAAATTGCTAAAAGTTATTTTAAAGAATATATTCAGTATGCCAATGCAATTGATCTGACAAAAAATAATTGAACTATATAAATCTATGTAATTATTAATGTTAAATTAAGATGTATTTATCAGTTTACAAAGCAAACCCAACATGTAGTATTACATATTGTAATGGAACATGTAGAACAATAAAGAATCTTTAAAAAAAAAAAAAAAAAAAAAAAAATCACTCAAGGGATTGCTGGCAACAACTTCAACCAGCTGCTTTTCATACCAGTGTTTATTAGTTTTTCAGCCAAATGAGGACTGTCTGCCAACAGATATCCTGGTAAACCACACTCCCAATACTCTGGGAGATTGTCGATGTTCTGGGGCTGTTTTCCCGTCCCCCACAAACCAAATACTCTGAATCTTCCAGGGGACAATTGTTAACTTCGCCATCTCCAGGTCAGTGCATCTTGGTTGGTCTGATACTCCCTGAGTATTAGGCATTGACATATCTCGCCATTGCATACTCTGTTGACGGAATAACTTCCTGGTACACATATCTGGCCAGGAGGTTCACTAGAGCCTTATTCAGTAGCTCTTCGTTGTTCAGGATGAACTCCTGAAGTATCTGCTTTGGCTGTTGCAGCCTTGACTTGATGTTTTCTGAACTGGTTTTCAAGAGCTTTCAGATGTTCCTGGAGGTTGCCAGCATCAGAATCATGTACAATACTTTTCCTGCCCATCCATGGAGGCTAGCTATCTGCCATGCAGCTTCTTCTCCTGTGGACCATATATTATGGGCGGCGACAAACTGTCTGTGGAGACTTTAAGAGTCAATGTGCCCTTGCACTTGGGTGGTTTGGTGTGCACCTATGTTGTATCTCGAACTTAAGCTCTTATGATTTTTGTCAAGAATTTGTTTCCTTGTGTTATGCTGCTATCAACTCATTATTTTCCAGGGTGTTCATATATTTGCCAACATCCTCTGGGGCATTAACGTGTTGACCAATGTCTTTCTTGACTTCCCTCATGCCAACCATTTGAACGTCAGTCATTGCCAACAGCTTTATCCTCATCTTGACCATGTTGTTTTTGCCTTTGTCATTTCGAATTCCATTTTTGTCTCCAATCCTGCTGTCTTGGCTAACATTTGGTTTATAATTTTTTCCAATCTATTTTTGTGTCAAGGTTTTCATCTGACTTTGACACCAGTTATAACTTTATTTTCTTTACTTTTACAATAAGAATGACCATACTTCTAAAAATTACCGCTATTACACTTCAAACTCATTTTGCTACTCAAAAGCTTTACATCTAGTCTCTCTCAAAGTTACTCTCGCTGCCTCCTTAACAACATGATGTCATCAAAGGAGCATTCAATTGGGATGCTTGCACACAGAAGCTTGAAGCAATTTCAGACTACAAAGATGTGTTGCAATTTGAAACAAAATGTATTCTTTACAAATTGTGAACACATTGCTGTTTTTAATGCTTCTGCTTAAGAACAATGAATGTAATATTTATTTTCAACTCAGTGAGAAAAAGAGTCTTTAGAAACCCACAGATGTCTTTCCTTTGTACAACAAAGCTTTATGTGTTTAAAGGGAAGAATGTTCAGCCAGTGTTCCACGGTCCGACTTTTTGGTCCAAAGCATTGTATATAACAAAAGTGCATCATGACATATTGAGATTTTGATATGTTTTTGTTGCATACAGTTTCTATCCTATTTCTTGTATCCAACCGTTTGTATTCAATAGGATTGAGTTGCGTCTAATTTTTTCATCCAACAACATGAAAATATCCAACCAGCATCAGTAATGTAAAAATATGACAGATTGTAGGTGCAATGTGTAGTCAACTGTTGTGTATGTAAGGCTTAACGTATATGGCTTTTACAGAATTTGCAGCATTCTGGAAATGAGAAACACCCAGGAGGCCATTATATCCGTCGTCTAAGTGTTCAAATGCTTAGAGTTTTGGAGTTGAAATCTCCTGTCTATCCATTCTATCAGATGTTAGAATTGTTCCTTACCTCCTTTGCACTGTAATAGGTTGTCTCATATTTGTGTTCTGGTGTGTAATTTTGTCTTCAGCATGCTGTTAAAAGCTGAGAAATAAATCATATTCAATTCATGGAAAAATGCAACAGTTTTCCTGGTCCAACCGCAATTTGTTTTATAGCAGATCCAATATACCTCGTCCCATGCCCTGTTCCCTTCCTTGCAACCATCACCTTGTCCATCAATTTCTTTTACTTGTACTACATCTTTTCTTCCTACTCGGACTCATGGAAGTATATCTCCCACCTATACTTAATATAGCAATAATTAAATTAATATTTGTGTGTGCCACGTTTACTTCTCACACTTGCTGCATGAAGTGTTATTTGGTTTGGACCAAAATGCATCATAGTATAACAAACACTTTCTTTTGTGTGCAGTTCCATGGATAAAAATGTTTGATCATGGGACACCGGCTTTATCTCGATTGGATTGTGTTTATGTGAAGTAATTTCTTCTCTGTAGGTTATATAAAACATGTTTATTTGGTTCCTGCTCCCCTTTTTTAAGATTAGGTTCATAGAGTTAAAGAATCACAAGTCTTTTATGAGTGATTTATTATGTTACAGGTTGAAACAGATGAAGGCTTTTATTCCACAAAACCATCAAGGTAAGTCATTTTGTTGATTCTTTATCCAAAACATAAGCTATTTCTATTAAGTTTTCTTCATATTCCCCCTAGTGGTATGGGTAGAAATGTTCGTTATACATAATGATCACAGTAGAATTGTGTGAATAAGTTGTGTCAAACCAGGTATATCATTGTGTTGCCTGTTAGTGTTAGAGATAAAACTGTACACTAAACATGAGTATAACACAGTTATTTGATCAAGTTATATAACTGACTATCTCCAGAAACATTGTCAAAACCCCTGTTAATGTTAGCTATGTAACTGTTCAATAAACATAACGATTGTAACATAGTTATTTGATCAAGTTGTATCAATAACTATCATCAGACACATTGTCATATTTCTGCTTTACATAATCATTTAGCGATCTTCGTTATTAATTTTTTGCAACTTCACCACTTTTGTGTGCATATTGGAAACACACTGTTACACGAAAGGATCCAGGAGAATGGTGTGCCCCAGGGGTCGATTATCAGTGTAACGCTTTTTGTCGTCACCAATAATAGCACTGCTAGTGTTTGTAGCAGGATCCCCATGTCACTGTGTTGATGACTTTGCGATTTACTACCGCTCTTATAATCTTAAGCACATCAAGGTCAACTACTGTTGACCATAACATCCCTTGCTGAGTGGGTCTTCACACCAGCTTTCAGTTTTCCCATTGAAAACACAATGTATTCACTTTCAGTGATTTTGTGGTGTATGACCTACGGATCTTCACTTGTGTGGCACACCTCTACCATTTGTTCCACACTTCAAGTTCTTGAGCCTTCACCTAGACAGCAAACTCACCAGGGAGCACCATATTTGTCATCTGCGATCGTTTGCTTTGAGTGCTCTGAGTTTTATTTGGAGTGTCTTTGGGCGGCCAAAGGATGTCAAAAGATTGTGCAACACCCAGGAAAATACCTGTACTGTATTCTTTTTCAAAATCTTTTCTGATGGATTCAGCAATTCTTAGTTTCTGTGAACTTCCATGGTCACGCAAAGTAAACCATTCTTAAGGAGGCATTGAAAATTTCAGTTACTTGTACTAGAGATTTCTTGGTCAGATGCGTGAGCACAATGTTGGGTATTAGATCATACCCACAGGATTCTTTTTGGAAGTTATTTCTGAATTGGGTATGCCAGTTCTTGTGAAAATGTGTTTGAGACAGTTGGTTTATGATGGTTATGATAAAGTTCATATTAGATTATAAAGCATTATAATTATTAGATGTGAGTTATTTTGTCATTGCCAAGGTTGTTTGAAACAAAATGTCTGTTCATAAGATCATTGCACTTAGATTGTATACTGGTGTATACCTGAGAATCTTTGTGAACAGCAGGAGTTATAGTTGGTTCTCAGAGCAGCATCCCAGAGGTAGTTGTCAGTTAAATAGCTTTGTTATGATCTATAAATATAACTTAGAGGCCATAAGCTTCACTTATCTTAGTATCCGCTGCAATTCCTTGAAGTCAAAGGCAGATTGTAGTTTCTAGAATACTCATTCCTATCTTAATTATAACAATTATTTAGAGACTGAAAGCAAAACCTATCTTAGAATTTGCTGCAAGTTCTTGAAATGTTATGCAGACATGTTCCTTGATGCTTGCATCATATCGTCAATGCTCTTGTTTATAATAGTTACCATAGCTGCAAATGCTCAATTTTCTTGGTATTACCAACCTCTGAAAACAAAAAACCAGTTAATACAATGGACCGGTTGTGTTTCAAAATTCATAACTGGTTCCAGTTTTTCAAAATTAATATCTTTTCCCAAATCATTAAATCTATAGGTCCATTTAATTGCTTTAATAATTTCACCTCTGGATTAATTTCATGATTAAATGACCAAAAATGATATCCTAGAGCTGATTTATCAATTTATTTATATTTGATATTTCCAAAATGTTTCTTAATTCTGGTTTCGAAGTGACATTTGGTTTTACCTACATAAACCCGTCACAATCCAAACAGCTAAATTGATAAATGCCAGACCTTTTTTATAATTTGGATTGATATCCATTTTAAAAAAATGTTTATTTTGAGTTAACCATGTTCTTTAAAAATGTAAATCTTTGTGTAGTCCAAGGGTGGTGAGTTAACCTCCTAAAATAAGTCATCTTTTATTTTCTTGAGGTCAGAAACTTCTTTAACTGCTTTTTGATGTTATAATTTCTGTATCATTCATGTATAAAACCTGCATTAAAACTATTAATTAATGCAGTGTTGATATTGTGCTCATGCTCTCTATTAACTTCCTTAGTATCTGGGCGACCAAGCTTTACTTGGTGTGTTGCCCCCCCCCCCCCCATTTTTTTTTTGTGAAATCTTGTTTTTGTTTGGGAGAAAATATTTAGATAAAGCTGAAAAGCAAAATATTAACTAAATAGAAATTTATTGCAAGAGATACTTATAAATATCTCATAATCATCATCATTTTAGCCATAAAATGTTTACTGCTGCATATAGACCTCTCTCATAGATCTCCACCTAATTTGAGGTTTTTGTTGAGCATTTGTTCCACTGGAGTTCAGTTCTTGGGTGCTACGGTCTACTCTTATCTTCCAGGGTACTAACACGTTGGCCAAGGTCATTCATCTTTTCCGCCAAGTTCTTCCATGGCTTCCTTAACCCTGGTCAGTCACCCATTATTATTTTTTGATATCATATTAGACATTCCCATTTTCATCTTTTCCATTCTGGAGTTTATATTTTTCATTTTGGCTTCCATCTGCTGCATTCTGAAATTTATTTCATTTTCCATTACGTCCATCTTGGCTAACATTTGTTTCATATTATGGTTTCCGTCGCACTCCTGACACTAATTGTGACAACTTTTACTTTTTTAACTACTATATTTTTTATTAAAGCACTGGAACGACATTGAGCAAAAGCAGTGTTGAACGATAAATACTACAGGAAGAAAAGTTAGTAGATGAAGCCGTGTGAATATCATATGCATTTTTGATGGAATCATACAGAAAAGTGTATGAATTCTTTGTCGAAGAGAGAGTAGTGAAGAAATGTGATTGTGTTCAGTATAATAAACAATGAGTGGAAAAACCTTGTGTATGTTATATGTTGCACTTATTCTAAAGTAAGAACAAATTAGAAACTAAAAACTTCACTTATCTTATTGTTTTGGTGCTGACCCTGGGGTTTCAAGCTATGTCCAGCTCATTCTCAAAGCCATATAAACAAACTCGTTGCCAAGCTACAATCTTTTATTTTTTCTGAAAAACAATTACTCTTATTCAATTTTTATTTACCAATCTCTGAAAACAAAAATTTATAAATACAATCTATAGATGGTAATTCGAAGTTCATAACACAGTTCCTGTTTTTTAAAAATAAAAACTTTTTCCTAAACCATTAAATCTATCGGATTACTTAATTGTTTTAATAATTTAACTTCTGAATTAATTTCATGATTAAATGACCAAAAATGATCTGCCACAGCTGATTTATCAGTTTGTTTATATTTAATATTTGGAACGATAATTTGCACTATTTATGCTTGGTAGCCATACGTTGGTGCGCCATTTGGAACATTTATTCATACCTCCTTCTTCTTCAGTGTTATGCAAAAGTGGGGAAGTTGATGGGAACAAATAGGATCAGAAGAATTTACCGGTGAATGAAGCGATGAGACTCTTGAAGCTTTTCATCGAAGTTCTCGATGAACCTCAGGGCGTAGTACGGGCCTGCGTCTTACAAAGAAGATTAAATTTCCTTTTTATGTTTTTAGTATACTTATTTATTGTTCCTTCAAGTCACAAACAACAATACAACTTTTCAGGATTGGCGTCCTTTTTCACAAGCCCTGCGGGGTTCACACAACCCGAACACGGACTGCGTAATTTTGCTTGGAACGTTTATTCGTAATCTTCTTCTATTTGTCGATGCAGCCTTACTACTTGTATATCAGTTCTCTGCATTTTTACTCCTGTTGACTTTTAAAACGCAATGTTCTTCCAATAAACACTATATGTCGATCACTTTTACAATTGTTCGCGGACTATACGATTTTCACATGACGCCAATCCCAACAATACATGAACAAGAACAAGCTAAGACAATTGAAAATCTCTATCATTGCCCACTAGGACAATGATTCACAATTCTAGGGGGCTTTTTCTGCCACCACTATGAACACAAATTTTAACTATTTTCGGAGGCTTCTTCTAAAAATATCACCTCAAATGCCTCTCATCAGAATGTATGTAATTTCTAACAAATACAAAAGAAATGTAACAAGCACAAAACAAAACAGTACCTATATTACATACATTCTGATGAATGCCTCTCGACAATTTAAATTACAAACATGTCAACAATCATAACATTAATACAAACATGAACATATACATAACAAACATCTATATACATTGTCACAATATCTGGGTTTTTTTTTTTTTTTTAACTTTGTGGTTCCCATACCGTAACCTCTTGATGGAATTACTGTCTGTCTGGTCATCCTCAACCTTATGTCTGTATGCCTCGCCTCTCGTATTTTTCCTTTGCGAGTGCCGTACATTTTTGTTATTTTGAGTTCCTAACCTTATTCTCTCATGTTGGTATTGCTCATTGTCACTATCTTCCTCATCAAAAGATGATTGGGTTAAGCCACGTAACAGGTAATTCATATTGTAAGGGTGACCTTGATTTGCTATGTGATAGATTCTAGTCAAAACATTTCCATGGAGGTTAACAATGTTACTACCATTGTCAGGTAAGTCAATCTCAGACACATTCCTATCTACATTTACATTTTGACTTTGGTTAACATTATTGGCCTGCAATGCAATTACAACCTGGGTTAACTTCCCAGTATTTTCTTTTTCTAAATTATCTTGCAATTCCTGCATGTTAATTTTTGCTTCTCCACTGAACTTATTGAACTCCCCACGTTGTAATTGCATTTCAGTACCCATAGTTTTCACAACACTGCTTAGGTTACTAATTTCTACAGCAAGATTACCCTGAGTTAATTTATTTTCATTATGAACTGTCTTAGAATTTTCTGCTATTGCATCTATGTCATGCTTCATTTTATTCCCTAACATTTCTAAATCTACTCTTTGTTTATCCAATTTCTCATCCTGCTGTTTCTTAAACTCATCTAACTCTTTAAGCATTTCAGTCTGCATGTCTTTCACTACTCTTTCTTGCCCTAACTTGATTTCATTTACTAGTTCTTCTAACTTAATTATATCATTTTTACTAGATCCAATTTCTGCCCTTAATTCTAAAGACAATATTTTCAGTTCCTCTTTACATTCCTTCCTACCCAGTTCAATTCTCTCAGTCACTGTAACTAAACTACTATCCATCTTGTTTTTTAATTCCAACTTTATTTCATTTAAACTACTCTCATTTCTATCCAATCTATTATTTAATTCTGACTTATTATTGTCCATCTTTTGAGATAACTCCATCTGTTTAGAGAATAATTGCTGCAAGAGTTCTTTTAATCCTAACTCTGTCTTACAAACCTTTACCACTGATTCTTCACTATTCTCTCCCTCTTTACTACCACTTAACTCTTTAACATTCTCCATTTTTT
The DNA here is from genome assembly GCA_030765045.1 of Tenodera sinensis. Taxonomy (NCBI): domain Eukaryota; kingdom Metazoa; phylum Arthropoda; class Insecta; order Mantodea; family Mantidae; genus Tenodera; species Tenodera sinensis. Next base: position 50,739,931 of record CM060974.1, on the reverse strand, counting down.
TTACTAATTTCCTATTTCTCAGTATCATTTAAACTATTGTCCAAAATTAATTAATTTTTTTTTTTAAATTTTTACATATAATTAGAACAGTCTTACTTGTCAAATATTTCACTTCACTAATTTCTCCTCTCTTCTAGTGACCTTCGCTGTCCTTGGGTTTCCTCGTTTCTTCTTCTTTTACCTCGCATTGACCCAATTCGAGCCTAGCGTTGAGGCGCCATTTGGAACGATAATTCACAAACCAATCTCGTGGTAAACTTTCGAGGGCTTCTAATCACTATTTCATTAAATTGCGACGTAAACTGATGTATCCACGCATAAAGCGTTCTGTTCCTTGTTGCATTTATCAGTCGCACGCCATTTTTGCACCAAGTCTTGCATGCTGCAACTGCACGAAGCGGATATTTGTCTTGGAACGTTTATTCGTAATCTTCTTCTTTTTGTCGATGCAGCCTTACTAATTGTATATCAGTTCTCTGCATTTTTACTCCTGTTGACTTTTAAAACGCAATGTTCTTCCAATAAACACTATATGTCGATCACTTTTACAATTGTTCGCGGACTATGCGATTTTCACATGACGCCAATCTCAACAATACGTGAACAAGAACAAGCTAAGACAATTGAAAATCTCTATCATTGCCCACTAGGACAATGATTCACAATTCTAGGGGGCTTTTTCTGCCACCACTATGAACACAAATTTTAACTATTTTCGGAGGCTTCTTCTAAAAATATCGCCTCATATTTCTAAAATGTTCTTTTATTTTTACCAATATAAACCTTATCACAATCCAAACAGCTAAATTGATAAATGCCAGATTTTTTATAATTTGGTATTTTATCTTTTTTTGAAAAATTAAGTAAATTTTGTATATATTAAATTTATTTTGAGGGACCAAATTTATTCCATATTCTTTAAAAATCCTTGTAAATTTTTTATTAGCCCATGGATGGTAAGTAAACTTTTTAAAAATACAATTATCTTTTATTTTTTTAAGGGTTGAAACTTCTTTGACAGCTTTTTGATACTTAAATTCCTCTATCCTTTTATGTATTAAAACCATTAATTACTGCAGTGTTAATAATGTGTTTACATTCTATGTCAAATTCATCTTTATTAAGGGGTATATTTATTAACCTATAAATTAAACTATTAAAAACAGCAAATTTATGTGCAAAAGGATTAAAACTTTTATATTTTATGTAATTATCAGTATGAGTATATTTTCTGTAAATACCAAATTTCAATTTATTGTTATGTCTTTTAATTTTTAAGTCCAGAAATGAAAGGAATCCATTATTCTCAGTTTCCAAAGTGAATTGTATAGCTTTATCTTGTAAATTTAAAAGTTTTAAAGCATCATTTATCTGTTTTTTAGGGACAACAGCAAAAATGTCATCCACATATCTATACCATATTTTAAAAATTAGAGGGTATGATTTTGTAATTTGAGTTTCAAAAAAACTCATGAAAAGATTAGCAAGAAATGGCGAAAGTGGACTACCCATTGCACTTATATTTCAAATGTATGGAAAAACTGATAGATTACAAGAGGGAATAGTGTGTTATGTAAAAGAAAGGGAGTAGAGTAAACCATGAAAATAAAATGGATTGCATAAAAACCTCAGTGAAAAAAACACTTAGATATGTCAATTTTCAAGGCGATTGATCAACGGGCTTTGGAGTTTACTCACTCTTCAACATTAAATTTCATGCTATATACATATATGCATTGGTATGTATGAAGTTCATAAACGATAGAGAATAACATATGAATTGTTACGTAAAACAAAATTGAGTAGAGAAAATAGTGTGAATGTAATACGTTGCATTTATATTGCAATCATAGAAAATTGTATGTTGAAGGGTGAGTAGAGAAGCATATATGTACTATGTGAAATACAATTGAAGAGAAAACCATATGGAAGTAATATATTGTGTAGTAAAATGGTTACCATAAGAGCTTCCTCCATGAAAAATACATATATGTGCCAAGTTTCGCGGTGATTGGTCAAGTGGTTTTCAAGACTAACAGTTCGTATATACAAACTCCATTTTGTGTATATAGATGATATGACTTGCTATTAGAACAGCTAGTAATGTGTAACCTAAAAGTGAATAGAGAAGACAGTGTGAATCTAATAGTATTTCTATTTCAAACATACAGAAAATTGTGTCACTTATTTTAATAGCGGGGATAAAAAAAGGCTTTTCTTTTATTGTTTTGTTTTATGGAAAATTGTTTATAGAAGAGTGAGTGTAGAAAGAGATGTGAATGCAATATGTAGAATTTCCATCTCAGACATACAGAAAATTGTATGACTTATTTGTGTGGAGGGAATAAAAATGTTTTTTAGTGTGTGTTCATAGAAGAGTGATTAGAGAAAGAGATATTAATGTGTTACCTGAAAGTGAGTAGACAAAACAGTGTGAATGTAATACATAGGATTTCTATTTCAGACATACGGAAAATTGTATAATTTATTTATAGACAAGGGAATAAAACATGCTTTTATTTATAAAATACCATTTTTACTCTCTACTGGTAAGTAGGGGAAGTATTGTATTCCACCCAAAAATTCGATATCAAGATTTCACCGGAAATATATGTTTTGAGACGCCCTAAATCCAAAATAAGCATTTAGAAAAAGGTCCACATGTGTGTCAGTCTATGTGTCTGTGGACAGCTTGACTCAAAATCGAAAAGTAGGTTAAAAACCAAAGTTGGTACTTAACTTTAATATCTTTCAAGGATGGAACACAAAGATTTTGAAGAAAATAGCCCCACGCCAAACTACCTTTTTCAAGGAAAATTTTGATTTTCTTGAAAGTGGCTCTAACGAGTTTGATTAATATGTCATGTTTAAGATATTTGTATAACAAATGAAATGTATATCTTGAATTTTCTGGCTATAGCTCCTGTAGTCGTATTTATTCTGGAAGAATTTTGCATAACTACTAAACCATAAGAGATAGACAAAATCTTACTGTACAAAAAATGTAGATCTTGCTAAAATACACAATTTATGTCATAAATTTTCTTGTAGGGTGAACCATTTTGGACATATTCCTTGTTATGTGTGCGAGTTTCAGAAAACTTACAGCTTTCGTGAAATGGAACATCATTGTTCATTTTTTTTTATATGTTAAGTGTGCAAAGAGAACGGTATCTAAAAGCTTTAAAAGATTTGACTATCGCACAAAGCCTACTGTATTCTAATATTCCCCTTGCACCTACAAGGAAATAAGCAATAAGATAATTTGTACAAATGTTTATCTTAACTAACACGAAGAAGACATAGGAATAAGAGTTTGTAAGAATGGTTAGTACAAGAGTAGAGAAAGTCATGTGAGTGCAACAGATCAGATTTTTTCAGGATAGACACCAATGTAGGTAAACTTGCAAAGCAAAACCTTATCTGAATACGTTTGATGAAAATCTATAGAACTGTTTCCGAGATACACAAAAATATACAAAATTACTCTATGTAAAAGGGAATAAAGAATTTATTTTTTGGTATAAAATCATGTTTTCTCAGGAAGCATCGTGTTCAGGAAAGGTACCTATATAGATAAAGTTATAAACCAAAACTATCTGAATACAAAATTTAATCCAAATGGTTAAAAACGTTTCCAAGATATGTGGCACATATATATACAAGAATTGCTCATTTAAGGATATTAGATAGATTAAGGAGTATATTTAACAATCTATAAATTAAACTTTTGAAAACCTTTTGCTGGATGGGGATTAAAACTTTAATTTTTTATGTAATTAGCAGTATGTGTTTACTTTCTGTAAGTTCCAAAATTCAGCTTATTTTTTTTATCTCTCATGATCTTTATGTCCAGGAATGGAAGACAATCATGTTTTCTGCTTCTAAAGTGCATTTTTAGCTTTATCTTGTAAATTTATGCTTCATTGATCAGTTCCTCAGGCACAGTAGCAAAAATGTCATCCACATATCCACATACCAGGGTTTAAAAATTGATGGTGCTTTAGCAATCTGTATTTCAAAAAAGCTCATGAAAGGATCAGCAAGAAATGCTGAAAACGGACTACCCATTTCTAATCCAGAAGTTTGTTAAAAGAAATTTCTATTACAATTGAAAAAATGATGTTCTTAACAAAGTTTGGTAAGATTAACAGAATAATTTATTAATTTTCCTTTTATTCTATAGAACTTAAGTTTTTTATTGAAATGTCAAATGTTTCTCTCTGGGTAGCCAATACTTGACTGCTAAGCCTTGTGATTCAAAATATTTTTAAGACTGAAAATGTTGAATTTATCTAAAGTACTGAAATTTTTATCCAGCCATTGAGATAGATTGTGATCTCATACAATTTATAATGGACCTCTTTTTTTCCCGTATGTAATGAATTTTGGGATGTGCATATGTTCTGGATTAAACTACATCACTATCCGTTATAATATGCTTTTCTCATTCTTACCATTTAGACTAAACAGTTATTGCATCATAACTAAACACCAAGTGCTTCAAACTAAAATTACTGAATTACTGAAATTAATTCAAGAAGTGAAGCTGGCAAGAATGAAGCAGTATAGTAAATATTTACATCCTGAGATTCGCTTATAGCAAACTTATCCCTTATAGACTTCTCTTCTATTTGTATAATGACAGCACCATACTTGTTCTTCAACCTTCTTTGTTATTTTCTTTCACATTATTTGGCACTCTAGTCATTAAGTTTAAACCATTTTGTCATTAACATAATTTTTAGGCTTTATTTCTTCTGGTAACTTGTTATACATTTCCTTCCCAAAGCACTCCAGTGAACTGTTTTAAGTAAAACAGCAAATGCACTTAAGTTCTTAGACATGTACCTATAATTAATTATGTTTGTGCTATTGCCCTGATGTAGTTTTAATAACCTGAACTGATTACTTTCTTTTAATTAATACTTCTCAATAGCATCACTCAGTATTATGTGAACAAAGTACCACTCATACGCTTTTTCAGGAGTGCTGAAATCTAGTGATACAGAGAGTCCAACTCCAGGACTCCTGTCTGCTCCTGTGCTTTGCCAAAGAAAAAACTGAGGATCGTTGTCCGTACTCCAGTGTTACCAGTTGTGCATTTCACTGTATTGTGTTACATTTGTTACTGTTCTTTTATAATTCCTGTTTACTTTTGTGTTTTACCAGGTCAAACAGCCTTCGATAAACATGCCATCTGGAAGTTCAAGATACAGTATGTGGCTAGGACCCTTATTTTGTTGTTTCATCATCCATTATCCTTATAGCCTGACTACTACATAAATAATTTTGTTCACTTACTGTTGATTTATTCTGTTTGTGGTTGCCAACAGATATGCCTGTCATAATTACCTCTAGTGTTTGTTCCATTATATTTATGAGATATCTTTATCAGTTATTTTTAGTGTTAAAAGACTAGAAACTATTGACAAAGTATATTTTTCTGGAAGTTGTTTCCTTTATATTTTTAATAAGTTATATTGTCAATTATGATAGTTGTATAAACTATTGTGACTGTTTGTTGCTACAGTAATTTTACTTGGTGAAATAAATAAGGGATAAACATGTATATTCTTAATTCCTTTGCCTGTGTACTTAACTCAGAAGGTCAGGGAAGGCACCTTTACCTGACATAATGACAATTTAATAATTAGTTATATAATCATTTCACAGTATCTATATTTGCATGAAGATAAGGTAATTGAATGAATGAAAATAGCCTGTGATGTCCCATTGAGGGCAAAGGCCTTCTACAAGTAGGGTAGCTGTCCTTAACGACTCGTACAGTGAGCTAGTCCGCGTAAGAGGGTACTATGCATAATGCACACTACACATTGCCTTACACATGGTCACTTAGTTGTACTATAAGTTCAGTCTTAGGTTTGTCCGCGTCAAAACAAACCCATGTGACCAGTGCACCGTGGTACAACAGGGTAGCAATGCAGGGAAGTAGTCCCATCCTAGTAATCTTGAGTTTTAGAATGAATTTATCGTTAAATGATGTAATATTCTACACAAATATCTAAGAGGTTAATTAACGCTGGTGTATACTGATTAACAGAACTACAAGTCCCAACATGCAACTCGTGTGAATTACCTGATATCCGAGTATTGTTTACAGCAGCAGTTTCTATTTAGAATCATGGCGGACGGCCGCGGTGAATTTGCTCTTGCGTCTTCGTCGACTTATGCAAAGCATAAGGCGGGAAAACCATTGACTAACGGTGAAAAAACAAGTGTTTAACGTGTATTATAAGTTGTGTGAGAAATATCCAACTGTTCCCGTCAAAGAAGTAGCGAAATTAACTTCTGAGTTCACCGGTTTTTCGAGTACCAGTATAAACAGTGCTCGCAAAGAAAAATAATAATTATGACATGTGCATCGTTTATTTTGTTGTGACTATCAATCTTATCGTCTCTAGTTACACGTTCGTCACTCTTTAAATTCACGGAATAAGGGATCGTATCCTTTCTGTTACGTACTGCATGCACTCACCACATGGTTGTGACAGTATTTCTGGCGCGAATGGCGGAAGGATACATTATAACTGTGCACTGGCCATCTGCTGTCAGTTTCGCGCGGATCAACCTTAGAATTAAATTATTTTTTTAAATTTAATTCTAAGAGAATGAATAGATAGTAGTTCTAGTTCTTTCCACTCCTTTCTGTTTCTTGCTATGGTAGTCCATTGTCTTCCTGCTTGTTTTCTGAACAAGTCTGACCATTTGCGTCTTGGTCTTCCTGGGAGTCTTGCCGCTGTAGGGGTCCCATTTGGTAGCTCGTTCCGTCAATCTGTCATCTTACAGCCTCATTACGTGACCGCCCTATTTCCATTTGGTCTTCGTAGCCTGTTGTGCTACGTCTATTGTTGCTCACATCTTGTGTATCAAGATGTTCGATATTCCTTTACAATTTTAGGCAGGAAAATGTTTTGAGACAGACAGATTAATAATGGTATATATTTGCTACAACGTTTCAAATTAGTGATTCCATATAACTTCTGATTGAAACTCTAACAGAATATCTAAATACTTCTGACTTTTTTTCGTGAAGTGTTCACATAAAAATAAACGTCTACATCCTTTTAAATTTGATATGTTTTCATCCATTTGTTCTAGTAATTACATATAATGTTACATTTATATTTCAGTTTATGCCAAGAGAGTGTTTCCACTTATACTTCAGATTTATTCTCCAAGGAAGACTTAGAAAATGATGTAGGTTTCAACATGAACATAAGTGGTCCTGATTGTGAAAGCGGCAGAAAACGTCATGGTCAGGAAAGTGTAGTTACTGATGTATCGTCAATAGAAACATCTAATGATGGGAATATTGCAAGCGCGGCTTCCTCTTTGAAGCAAAGTACGTTGCTTCAGCAGGGTCACACAAATAAACAGCTTATCAGTAAGACAAACTGCAAGTCCATCTTAAGTCACAAGGACAGAAAGCCCAACAAATGTGACATTCCTAATAAGTGTTTTAACTATTCGTCACATTTAAAAACATGCAGCATAGTTCTTTGCGGTAATAAAGCAAAGAAGTGTGACATTTTGAACAAGAGTCTAAATCAGTCCTTGTCTTTGAAAACACACAAATTAATTGACGAGAAGGGAGAAGCCCACAGGTGTAATATTTGTAATAAGAGTTTTGCTCATTTACAATGTTTCAAAGCACACAAATTGATTCATCAAGGCATTAAGCCACACAAGTGTAACATTTGTAAAATGGCTTTTGCTGAATTAACAAATTTGAAAACGCATAAATTGATTCATACGGCCATAAAGCCACACAAGTGTGACATTTGTAACAAGGCTTTTACTCAGTTGTCACATTTGAAAGAACACAAACTGATACATGCAGGCATAAAGCCATACAAGTGTAACATATGTAATATGAGTTTTAAACGTTTGCAACATTTGAAAACACATAAATTAGACCATGAGGGTATAAAGCCACACAAGTGTAACATTTGTGACAAGGCTTTTACTCGGTTATCTGATTTGAAAACACACAAACTGGCACATGAGGGCATAAAGCCACACAACTGTAACATTTGTAATAAGGCTTTTACTAAATTATCGGCCTTGAAAAGACACAAATTTATTCATGACGGCATAAAGCCACACAACTGTGCCATTTGTAACAAGACTTTTACTCAGTTATCTGATTTAAAAACACACAAACTGATTCATGAGGGCATAAAGCCACATAGGTGTAACATATGTAATAAGAGTTTTACTCGCTTCCAACATTTGAAAACACATAAACTGGACCATGACGGCATAAAGCCACACAAGTGTAACATTTGTAACAAGGCTTTTACTCGGTTATTTGATTTGAACATACACAAACTGATACATGATGGCATAAAGCCACACATTTGTAATATTTGTAGCAAGGCTTTTACTAGGTCATCGGCTTTGAAAAGACACAAATTTATTCATGACAGTATAAAGCCACACAGGTGTAACTTTTGTAACAAGACTTTTACGACATCATCACATTTGAAAGGACACGAATTGATTCATGAGGGTACAAAGCCACACAAGTGTAACATATGTAACAAGGCATTTTCTTGGTTATCTTATTTGAAACGACACATGTTAATTCATCAGGACCAATAGCCACAGTAATGCAGTGTTGGTGCGTAGTATTCCATCTCTAATCACAGCCACAAAGTCCTCAGGAAAGTGATGAATGTGAGAAGTGCTTCATTCTGTTTTCGCCTTAAAAAGGAAGGAGTTTGTGTAGGCCTCTGTTAGTGTGAAAGTTGTATTAATTTGTATATAAATTCATTCACAAATCAATAAAATCATACAATATGTTCAGTATAACTGCTTATTTTTTGAAATTTTGCACATTATCTGTAACCTGTATTTGATTGGCTGGGAAAAGAAGCATAAGAAACCGAGTCTTTGGGTTTAGGTGGTTAAGTTAAACAAGGAAATAATTTTTCTATAACAAATAAGCGCTCGGGTTACCAGCCGTGCGATAAAGTTGCTGAAGCTTTCGGGCTTTCAGGGTCCGTTTACTCCATGGTTCTCAGGAAGCGATGAGTTTGTCCTGACGGGGGCATAAATATATTCCCTGGCGAATGGGCGGGTCTAGTTGAGGCCGTCCAATGGGGAACCACTGGTCTCTGAATGGGCCAGCGAAGAGGTGCTGGCAGTGTATAAGCTATTTTGCCCAGCTCTCCGATGTTTGAAAATCTTTGTCTACACTGTGTGCAGCCCTACACCAAATTGTTTGGCTCTAACTTATATTTATTCTTTTACAAGCCTGCCACAATATCGGTGACTACGGTGTTAATCCGTGGTCTCATCAAAAATCCTTTGCAAAGAATGAACACCGCTGCTCCATCAATTTCCTGGTTGTTTGCAAAGGAGTTAATTTCGCACCAGTGCCTAAGGCACTGCCGATGGATATCAGTAGAGTCCAACAAGTCATTCATAGCTTACCCTCAGGTATTTCAGAAATGTGCTGTGAAGGAAACAATTGCGTCGCAAAGAGGCACAGAAACACACTGAGGCAGGATCACAACATAGTAGTGCTCCCGACGGACAAAGGCAATGCTACTGTTGTCTTGGAAACGGTTGATTACCTCGAGAGCATCCTCTCTGTGCTAGCCGACCCTGCATGTAGGAAAATCACCGAGAATCCCACGAACAAGGTCACGCGGATTACACGATGGCTTATTAAGATATATAGTTTACATCCTAGAATCAGGAAGGCGGCGACTCCTTATTCAGTGCTACCAAGATTATATGGACTAGCCAAGCTGCATAAGCTAGGGATCCCACTTCGCCCTATAGTGAGCGCTATTGGTTCCCCGACATACTGACTTGCAAAACAACTGACGAGCATGTTTGCCCCACTGGTATGCACTGTGAGCATTACGTGAACAACTCAGCAGAGTTTATGAAAAGCAATTCTACGAACAGACGGGCGGTGTGGTGATGGGTTGTCCGCCTTCTCCCGCCGTGGCAGAAATACTTTTGAGCATAAAACCGTGCCATCTGCTTCACTTAAGCTTAAGTTATTTTACCGGTATATCGAATGACATTTGTGATCCGGCAACATGGGGAGGAACCGCTACAAGTCTTTCGCTCGCACATTAACAGCATTACGGAAATATCAAGTTCACCCTGGAAATGGAAAGCCAAGGCTCACTTCCGTTTCTAGACATTTAAATCCATAAAAGGCAAGATGAGGCTTCTTTGTAGTCTTAACGCCCGGTTCTACTACATACGGCACCGCAGGCGATGACACTGATGTTACATGGAATGAAGATGAAGCACCGGTGGAATGAGATGGTGGGGAAAACCGGAGAAAACCCGCTCCAGCGCCGCTTCGTCCACCACATTTCCACTTTCACTTGCCTGGGATCGAACCCCGGCCACTTTGGTGAGAAGTGAATGGTCTAACCACTCGGTTACGACGCGGCCAAGGCAAGATGGCACATTGGGACACAGTGTGTGCAGAAAAGCCACGCAAACAGATCGCTACTTGAATGTACACAGCCTTCACCACCCGGCCCAGAAGCAAACCGTACTCATCACTGTTCCAACGAACCTACGAAATAGCAAACGCATCATACGCCTACTACACTCATTTCTGAAACACATCCTTTGTGGTCTCAGTTGCGGGAAACAAATCAACGCGTAGGCCAAATGGAGGCGTAGTTTCCGAAGGTTCTGTATTGTCTCTCATGCTATTCAGCGTTTATGTGGCCGACATCCCAAACGAGCAACATGTTGACATAGCGCAGTATGCTGACGACGTGTTGCTACGAGGGGCGTCTCAAAAGTAAGTTGCACTATTTTTTTAAAAAGATAACAAAACGTTTAAATATTTTAAAAAGGGTATATTTTGAAAGCTACATTCAGTACCTATTTTTCCACATAATTTCCTTGAACCTCAATACATTTTTGATACCGTGGTAAAAGTTTTTTTAACCCAATGTCACACCACTCTCCCGCCAAACTGGATAGCCATCTTTCCACCTCTTGTTTCAGTTCCTCGTCATTTACGAAGCGCCTTCCCCCAAGATGTTGTTGCAGCTCCGGGAAAAGACGGTAATCACTCGGTGCAAGGTCAGGTGAATCAGGTGGATGACCGAAAACATCCCATCGAAACTGCTCAAACAGGGCTTGAGTTTTACGAGAAGCGTGCGGGCGAGCGTTATCATGGAACAGAAAAACTGTTTTGCTCAATTTTCGCCTCCTTTTGTTTTGTATGACTCTTCTGAGTTTTCTCAGCAGCTCACAATAGCGAGCAGCTGTCATCGTGGTCCCACGGGGCAGGTAATCGATTAACAGTACTCCCTTCGAATCCCAGAATATCGTTGCCATGACCTTGCCAGCCGATGCAACAACTTTTGCCTTTTTTGGTGTTGGCTCATCCTTTCGTTTCCACACCATACTCTGTCTTTTGGATTCGGGTGTCCAGTGATGGATCCATGTTTCGTCCCCGGTCACTATTCTGTCGAATAAGTCATCTCCCTCATCCTCAAAAAATTGCAAAAACTGCAATCCGGCGTCAACTCTCTGCTCCTTGTGTTCTGAAAGCATGCGAGGAACCCATCTTGCACACACTTTTGATAGACACAGATCCTTAGAAATAATCCTGTGAAGTGATGCACGACTTATTTCAATATAAGGAGGAAGTTCAAACAAAACTGCATCAAGTGTAAGGCGCCGATCGGTGTTCACGACTGCTCGAACCTCGTCAACAATATCCGGAGCGCGGGAAATGGAGGGTCGGCCACTTCGCTGCTCATCGTGTAATGTTGTTCTCCCTTCAATGAACGATTAGCGCCAAAGAGAAACCATTTGTCTTGACATAATGTCTTTTCCATAAACACTGCACAACTCGCAATGAATTTCAGTCGCACATTTAGTTTTTCCCGTCAAAAAGCGGATTACAGCGCGAACTTCGCAACCGGCGGTAGGAACGAGTGGAGTCTCCATTGTTACTGCCGTTTTAGTATCCAAGCACTAAACCTAGGTACCTAGGAATTTTACAGTGATACTACTATACCTATACCTATATTCTCTGGGACTTTAGACTTTTTTCGCTACCGTGCGGATTTAAAAAAACAGTGCAACTTACTTTTGAGACGCCCCTCGTATATTCTACAGACACCGTCCCAGAGCCTTCCTCTCCATTCAGAGACACCTCCGCCTCCTCCAAGAATGATGCAGGCGTTGGCGATTGTGCGTAAACTCGGAGAAAAGCCACGCCACTTTCTTCACCAAACGCCGTTTTCCCTCCAACTTTTCCCACATTCACCTATCTTGGAAGTACGATAGAATGAAGGAATACCATGTCCTACCTGGGAGTGAAGTTCGAAAACGGTCTGACTTTTCGGGCCAGCGGGGCAACTGCCTCGTACACCATGTTGCGGTCTGGGATGCCTGTCCCCTTGAAGCTACACCTCATAATCCCAGTCCTAATGTACGCCTGCGAGATCTGGGGCATGGCCGCGGATTTCCATCTCCTGCGTCTGCAGCGTGTACAGAATAGAGGACTTCGGATAATCTATTCTCTATACCGCAGATTCCCTTCGATATACTGTACGACGCGACGCCTCATCTTTTCCATATGTCGAGGATGAAATTAGGCGCCGGGCTGCAAAAGTTTACGACCTATTGCCACAGCATCTGAGCGCTCTCGTTAGGTCTCTTGGGGACTATAACCTCAGAGAACGCACACTTGTGTGGCCCCGGGTTCCCCGCATGGCTTGCGGGCACTCTCGGTAATAGCGGAGCTAACCCATCAGCAGCGAAAGTTGAGTTCCCATACAATCCTTCCAAGAGATTCAAAATTTAAGACATCCATATTTGGTTACGCATACCAGCGAGGCACAACGAAAGTTGCATTCTGACTGGCAGTCGTTGAGCAGCATAAATTTGCTACCTCCCTTCTATCCACAACCCTATTCTCACCCATCACCCTGAGGAACCGCACATCCCGTCAAATTAGTGGTTAAGTCCAAAAAAGAGCAGGTACGCGAATGACACACCTCGGGCTGTTTTCAGCCTACTAACAGAAGGTCGGTCGGTCGGTTAGTCAACAATCCCAAACACCCAATCCATCCAAGCGGCCGGTTCCGCCCACTATCGTTGAGGGCTGCTAAGGGTCAATAATAATAATAATAATAATAATAATAATAATAATAATAATAATAATAATAATAATAATAATAATAATAATAATAATAATAATAATAATAATAATAATAATAATAATAATAATAATAATAATAATAATAATAATAATAATAATAATAATAATAATTAGTAGTAGTAGTAGTAATTACAATAATAATGATGATCATAATAATTACAACAACAATAATAATACATATTTTGTTATTTAAGAAAGCTATCAATTGCCAAGATCACATCAGTCGGTGTGCCGCCATTTTGCCCTCGGTTCGTTGGCTAGCTCCACAACAAGAAAGAGGGGGTTTCTTGGACTCTTGTCGATCTACAGCGGACCTGTGAGCTGTTTCACCACTCTGTGGGTGAGGCTCTAAAGGGTAATGTGTGTCTGTGTGTTTCAACGGGGAATTCGCATATAACCCTACGGATGTCCCCGGTGTTATCGAGGCCGAAGCTAAAATAGGGAATACCCTTGACCTTGAGGTGGCAAAGGATGAGGTGGTAGTCCTCGGCCGATTTTAGTTGGAAGATAAGGCGGCCTTCGTTGCGCCGCACATGCACTCCCCCGCTAAGGTCGCCATGACCTTAAGGAAGCCAACCGTTGGACTGGGTGGCTTAGTTGGTTAGACGCTGGCCTACTAATCCCAAGGTCGCGGGTTCAAATTTGGCCCTGTACGACGGCTTTTAGGTGTGCTTTAAAACGTCAGCTCTATGTCAGTGGATGGAAGGTCCAAACACACACAACAGCTATAATAAAACCCCGTCTACACCCAGCCCGCCAACCGATACGAGCCAATTACCACCGTAGCCAGCGCAACAATGCCCCGCCCACCCCCACCATATAAAAATCCCAACGGTTATTACCAGTCTTTGCTTCCCCATCTCTCTCTCTCTCTCTTTGCTTCCACATTCGAACTCTGACCAGTGCAGACAGCGGACCGTGTTACCCTGATGACGCCAAGCGCAGTACTTGGCAAAACGTTAGTATCTACAATGCCTTCTAGACCACGGCCTACAAGCCCGAAAGAACTAAACATATCTAATAGTCTATTTGCTTTCTTTGTATAAATCTGCAAACGTCCAGCCCAGCACTGCAACCATTATCCTGCTCTGAATGGTGGTGAAGAAAGATTAAGTAAACATCTTATTGTATCAGTTAATGCCCACAAAACACAGCAAGGTATTCACTATACAGATGGCAGAAACTGAAGGAAGAATACCAGGATGGTTTCAGGAAGGGGAGAACAATTGACAGTATACTCGTGATTGAGATGGTAGCGGTAAATATGTTTGCCAAAAATGTTTTTCGTGAAGTTTTAGGACGTCTGATAGAATGAGTACAAAATCATGCATGTTGAAATTTAATGGGAACGGAGAGGACAGATAATTCGCATAGGTAGTTAAAGAAAATTATGACGCAGTAAAATCGTATATTACATGTGGAAAGAGAGGCCAAAGTTTGAGCTCAGTACTACTTAATTCGACACATTTACAGATAACATTTCATAGAATGTCAAAAAAAGTATAATGCATTCCATTATAATTAGCAAAAAAACATCTGGCTTACTATATACAAATGATCTAGTGGCGGGCTGAAATTGTAATGTGTTCATAAAAAGCCATCAAAAGTATAGAATTGATTTTGCATAACATGGGAAACAAAAGTAAATATAGAGAAATAAAAAAGGTGGTATACAAAAGGGAAATACATTTAGGAAATACGAGCAATGGCATTTAAATAGAGGTAGTGAGGGAGTTTAAATTACCAGGAGAAATATTCATTGAACCAGCTAAACCAATTTAAGATCCAGAAAATTTTATTTCTGACCTTCAGAATTATCTAAGGCAATTTAAACTGGTACCAGTACATCACAAAACTGAAAGAAGCCTCTTGTGCACAGACCTGAAGAAACGTACTCATGTTTTCATACATATTGACAAGGTGAAGAAAGTATTAGAACGAACCCATGGAGGTCCTTTTCCTGTAATTGCTCGAAATGATAAACATTTCTGTGTTAAAATGAAAGGAAAGGAAGTTAGCATCGCAATTGATTGTTGATTCCAGCGCTCTTCGTAGCCAGCAAGGACCAGAATTCTTCTGAACCAGAAGGAAATTATCTTTTTCATATAAGTATGCCATCCCAGACAACTATGTCGAGCGAGAGTGAGAACCAGAGCTCCAAGAAATCAATACAAATAACAAGTGGTAGAACTTCATTTTCCTGCCCAGTTTGTTGACATACAAAGGACAAAAATGCTAAATTTTAAAATTCTGTATCGTAAATTATTCAGCGGAAAGGGAGTATGTAGGAACAATAATATGTTAATTATATTCTTTGTATGTATATGTGTTAAATTACTACCAAAGGCCTTAGTCCAGGCATTTGGGAGTCGTGCACATTGAGCAGGACTGCGCTCACGACCTTGAGCGAGTGTGTTGGTTGAGGACGATACAAACACAGGTCAGTTCAGTGACGTACCTTTCACAATAAGTGCAGGACGTGTTACGCCAACATTTAATCCCGAATGGGAAGAAAAGTATTTCACCGTCTACAGAGGTGGAAAATCACTTTGGTTTGTGGTATCATATCCTTCACATTATAACAGGAGGCATTTCACAAATATACATGCACAAGAATAAGGTGAAGAGAAGATGATAGGTGTGGCACGTGAAAAAATGCTAAATCGTCTTAAGGAAAATTTACAAGCTAAAAGTGACAGTACCAGCAAGACGATAGTTGACCGGCAAAACATAGTTCGTGCCAGTTTTAAAATTGCAAACAAAATTGCCAAATCCTCTAAACCTCTCTCTAAAGGAGACTTTATAAAGGAGTGCTTGATAACTGCTGCTGAAGAAATTTGCCCTGATTTAGTGGATTCCATTAAATCTCTTAGTTTATCTCGTCAGTCACCGAGCGAATTGCAGAAATTGCTTGCAATTTTGAGAAACAGCTGAAAACGAAAATCGGACAGATGGTGTACTACTCATTAGCACTAGACGAGTGTAGTGACAGGAAAGACACAGCTCAGCTGTTTTCTTAAGAGGAGTTTATGAACATTTCAATATCAGTGAAGAATTTCTAGATCTTACACCGTTGAAGGACCGGACCGCAGGTGAGAATGTGCTTAACACTGTGTTAAAGACAATGGAAAACTTTAATCTTCCATTGGAAAAACTAGTTTGTGTTGCAACCGATGAAGCGCCATGATGAGTCATACGTCGGGATTTGTAGGAATACTCCGAGGTGTTCTTGCAGCGAAAGGAATAAACCCAGACGGTTTACATATTCATCCCGATGTATTTTTTGCGAAATCAGTAACGGCGGACACAGTGATGTCAGTTGTGCGAATTGTGAATACATTTAAGTCGAATTTACTTTGTCATAGTTTCAAGAATTTTTAAAATATATAAATTCCGAGTTTTCAGATCTGCCGTATCATTCTCAAATTAGATGGCTAAGTAGAGGCAACGTACTTCATAATTTTCGCGTTACGAAGCCAAATATACATTTTATTTTTAAAGATAAAAAAATAGACTTTGGAGAACTTAGCAGCAAAGACTGAATTTGTCATTTTGCATTTTTGAGTGATCCAACGTTACACTTAAATACAGTGAACACCACCCTACAAGGAAAAGACAATTTAATCATAACGATGATTGATGAACTAAAGGATTTCATGGAGAAATTGCAAATCTGGATGTATCAAATACAGCACACAGAATTGCATAATTTTCCAAATTTGAAATCCGTAATTATTAAAGGATCTTCTGAAGTACTGAATAAATACAAGACAATTCTGGAAGATTTACTGGAAGAATTTAAAATCCGATTTAATGATCTGAAGACCATGGACACAGAATGAAGGTTGTTTAACAACCCATTTGCATTCAATGTTAAAGATGCACCACACTCTTTGCAGATGGAATTAATCGACCTGCAGAACAACACACCTCTGCGAACCTTAGGACTGTTGGGAGTAGAGTTGTTTCGTACACTGCCCAAAGTGAAGTTTCCAAATTTGTGTCTCCTTGGCAGTCGCATTGTAGCTATATTTGATACAACATATTGTTGCGAGCAGTTTTTCAGTAAGCTGAACAATGTCAAAACTGCTTCACGCAGTAGTTTAAGTGATGAAAATGTAGTGCACATATTGGAATTGCAATATTCAAATTTGCATCCAGAATATAGCGAAATAATGAAGCACGAAAGGTGGCACATTTCAATAGTGACTGAGTAAGTAGCGCTCCAGGTTTACGTGATTTACGAAGTGTTTTAGTTTATTGCATTTTAATATACTTCTAAGTCTTACAAGTCTAAATAGCGTTGTAAAATTTGAAAATGTAGCACTACAACATTTATGTAAATATTGTATAGTGTTTATTTAATTTTGTGTTTGTAATACGTTACAATTTAGCAACACTTGTGTGCCACTGACTGGTTCATGTGCCTTTATTGCACGCACGTATGGGGCGGTAGAAATCGGCTTTCTCTCAAGCTAACACACGACGCCCCCGGGCCTGCCCTAGCCCCACAGAGGACCAATAAAGCAACCTGAATCGACAGCCACTGGTCAACGGAACCTAGCTTCTTCTATTTGCCTCAGGATATCCATTCTTTAATGAAAGATGTGCCTTAAGGGTCGAATTGTAATTACTCAACAAATCAATATCTCCCACTAATCTGTGCTTACAGGAAGCCAAGCTTCGCCAACAGGCTGCTTTAGAATTCCTGGTTTTATTCTTCTGAGCTTTGACCTCCCATCAAAACCTGGTACTCCTGCATATGGGCGTATGATCATGATTCGTGACAATATTCTCTTACCAGCCTGCCATACTTGCTGCCACATTGCAAGCTTTTGCTGTTACCCTGACTTTACCTGGTCTTTCTTTCATCATGTTCCGTTAATCTGCCACCTCGCTCATCCTTCACCATTGCAGACCTATGAAATCCAGTGGTCCAGTGCCCTACATTTTTTTCAGAGACTTTAATGCTCATGTTTGCGGACTGCCTCGAGTTTGTGAAAATGGAACATACCTTGTAGACTTTTTCGTACTTTTCTCTTCTTAAGACAGGTGAACCTACTTTTTTATTCTACAGGCACTCACACTCACCTGCACTTTCCTGTTTGCTCAGCACAGCCTGCCTATCGCTTTTAGTGGTACATCGTCTCTGACATCTTCTCTAGCGATGATTTTCCATGCTTTACCAGCTTGCTATTATCACACTATGTACCATCGTCACGTGTACCCTTCTGGCAGATATGCAGAGCGAACTGAACTCTTTATTCCAGGTTAGCTGTTTACGGCGACCGCCTATTCAAAGATGTTGACCAGATAGTGGATCACTTTAAGTTCCTGATAAGTTACTGTGCTGAACGAGATATTTCTTCTTCATCTATCCAACAGAGACGTTTGCAAGTTTCTTAGTGGACTGACGAACGTCGGAGGGAGGGCTGCGCTATGCACATTTTGGCGGCGCCATAGCTTGATAATCTGGTCACCCTCAGGCGATTACGTGCCAGAGTCCGCGGTATCGTATAGGCCAGTAAGCACGTAATTTTGTGACTTGAATGAGTAATACAATGCTTTGTATAGCCGTTTTTACTTTCATACATTGAACTTTTTGTTTACGTTTTAAAATGTTAAATTACAACAGAAAGCCATAACGATCCATATCAGACAAAAAAGGACTTTAAACCTTAATAGACCAAACACTGGCGCTACCGTTCTTAAATTGTTCGGAAACATGTTAATTTCTATTTAACTCTTAGCAAATGGAAGAAGAATTTTTCCTAACTTCAGGACTACTGTGCTTTTCAAATGGGAAGAGTTCGGATCTGCAGCCAATGAGATACATTTACGTGCACATGGTTGCAACTCATTACCCCACTCTTTTCATATTTCTTGGTGTGCGTCAAGCCCCACTTAAGGGGGAAGCAATATGACAGCACAACAGGACCCCGATTGGTTGCCGGCCTGGGGCGCTCGAGGGAAACTCCTTCCCATTTGGAAAGCACAGTAGCGGTAACTGACATTCACCACTGTTTTGTAACAACTATGGATCATGCCACAAATCACGTATTTTGAGAGACAAGCATTGTTTACACTCCCTGAACGCTGTGCGAAACTCAACCTATTGTTGATCGTTTCTACGAAACCTATATCTGAGCATTTCTGTACAGTGGCATTTGATATGATTATATACATTTCTACAATTATACTTGTAAGGCAAATATTTGGATTTGGATGTATTTTAATCCCCATAATTAGTTTTACTGTTAATAAGTTTTTTTTTCTTCTCTATGGGCTCACAAAGGCCCAGGTCTCTTGCATTGCAGGCCGCAACTTTAAGCTCCCTCTTCAACAATGAAAGGTGCTAAAACATTCTACAATGTTAATAATGTTTGAAATTCAAAGCAGACTACGTAGTTTTGCGCCGATGATGTGATAGAATTGTCGCAAAACTAATAGTGTGCGTTTAATTTTGAGAACTTGCAGTATGTATTAAAATAAGTGAAGCTTATAGTCTAAGGTATTTATTAATATTGTACGATTGATTTGTTCCACATATAATAGCTTCTGTTTAAGTCCTAAAACATGTTAAATAAGTTTTACACCAAACTACAAATGTTCCATAAAGACAGTTAAAACCCAAATAATTCAAAATATTTACAATTTCTGTTCCTTTCTTATACCATATAGTCATGCTATTTTTATATAAATATACAAATGTATGTATTATGTGAAATGTATTTTAAATAAAATACAAGCAGCAGAAATGCGCTTCCTCAGATCTGTCAAAGAATATACAAAAGAAGACCAATTTTAGGTGAAGATATTAGAAACGTATTAAATATTGATTCTGTTTTAACAAAATTAATGGAACAACATGAAAATTGTTCCCAACATTTAGGAAGAATGACCCCAGAGAGAACCCCCTACACCTCGAAAGCTTTACTGTGAATCTTTGTACTATAAGAAGCTAATGTTCCAAACACTACTTGCTGTTTTCAACCTGAAGCACCCGAAATCAAACCTGGAATATGCAGGGGCGAAGCAGGAATGGGACATCCCTTACCTGCACGACCTAATTGCGAATGCACAGAGACGACCGCCCGACTTGTATGTGGCAGGAACGATAGCAAGATGGAAATGACCGGTGTCGATGCAGTGATTCAAATAAGCTCGCTTGGCCCCATCCACAACAATTAATCGTATCATTTTCGCACCTCTTTGGAGATAGAATATAGCAGGCACAATGAACTCGGAGGATCACTCTATTGTATATCTGATTGCAATACCGTAAACATTTAACCATGTCCAGGAACCGCAGAGATGACATTCAGAAATATTGTCTCGATAAAAGCCTTGAATGTCCTCAAAAGACATCAAAATTTCACTTAGGTGGTGATGAGATTTCCACTGCACTGTCCAAATGCTTAAGTTTCCCCGTGGTTCCGGAGGGAATCTGTAGAACTTCAATGGTTTTCCCATCTTTTTTCCCCATTTCGTTGCCTTGAAAGTTTAGGCCTGTATTCTCGTGGAGTACAACAAATAATTTAGGAAGAATAGACCCACCCATACTAATAGTGGACATAGTATATGAATGGGTCAGCACTAATAGATTGTGCACGTTTCTCCCGCCAAAAGATATTATTTTTACTCTCATTTCGCGCTCAAAACCGCTTTAATCAATACCGTTAGAGGTACACTTTCACAGTCGTTCTCTCGCTAGTTTCCAAGAACCTTACTGCTATTTTGTCAATTTCTTATTTTATGAATGCTCGTGAAATTAATTTTCTGTGATTTTTTTAAAGCGAAAGACCCAAGCAGAGTGTGCTCTAAAGTTTAATGTTCCAAATAAACAGCTTTTTTTTACATTCGTAGAACCCAAAGCTTTAAATCCTCGTCGGTTACACTTTTCTTAGCTCTTCTTGCTCTGACAAGGTGTACAAATAGTTTAGCATACAAATATTTGTGAGGTAGAACTGGAACTTACAAATTCAATGCCACAGCTGGGATTTGAACCACAGACCCTCCGCTTACCAGGCGGGTGCTCTAGCTATTAAGCTACTGTGACAACCTACCAGAATGGCATTGAATTCTCAAACCAGTTCATATTTTTCCTGGTAAACCACAAAGGCAGTCTCACATCAGAGATAATTACCCCAATGCTGACTTACTATTGCAAGTACTTTATGTCCCAGGATTAAATAACCTTTAGATGGTAATTATTATTGATTTATGCCAACAAACCTACTGTTGGTGTTTTTAAACACACAAGCCGTGTGTGGGCAATAGTAAATCACCATTGGGGTTATTGTCTCTGACGTGAGACTGCCTTTGTGGTTTACCAGGAAAAGTACGAACTCCTTTGAGAATTCAATGTCATTCTGGTAGGTTGTCACAGTAGCTTAATGGTTAGAGCACCCACTTGGTAAGCGGAGGGTCTGTGGTTCAAATTCCAGCTGTGGCATTGAATTTTTAAGTTCCAGTTCTACCTCTCAAACATTGCCCACACACGACTTGTGTGTTTAAGAAGACCAGCAGTAAGTTTGTTGGCATAAATAAATAATAAATACAAATATTTGTTAATCTCAATAGTCCTTGACCGCGCGGTTTCCAATTGTTTCTTCGTAATTGTTTTCCAGCGAAATGGTTCTTTACGTACAATTGTATTGGACATATGTGTTACACTCATGTAGAATCCCTGGTGGCCAAAGCAGTACCTTCCGCCTGCTATAAAAGGTCTTGTACACCAAAAACGTCCGCGGTAAAATACGAAGATTAAAACTCTGGCGACCATAAATAAAAGCGCATTCCACTCACCAATCAACAGCAATGTACCAATGTAGATAACACTGTTGGCACCAAAGTGCGCCGTGGGAGCTAAAAAACTAAAGGAAGAACGGAAGGTGGCGCCATTCACTTTGGCATGCACAGCAACCCCAGACAGGGGTCTGATCCGAGCCATGGTGGAAGTCATTATTTCCTCTTTTGCAACCGCCGCCGGTAAGGTGAGACCCAATGTTCGAACGAGAGAGCGGAAGCAAATACCAGAAAGGAGTACGGTAAGGGAACTCGTTGACTACTGACGTTCAAACAAACCGCTAAGAAACGGAGTAAAAGAAGAACGACCCGGCAGACTAGAGTCTACACAGACGAACATCGCGCCCATAAGAAAGCTGAAATTCATCAGCATTCACACAGAGAACGGTGTAACTGGATTCAACTGAATGCAATTTTAGCTAGGTCATTTGGGTGGACTCGATGGAAAAGGGCATTACTCAATCCGAAGCAACATTGATGTGTAGGATTGAGGCGATATCAAATCATCGATCCAGCCGACGAGTACACAATACACCGTAATTAACTTGTGACCGGAGCAGGCCACTCAGCCGCCAGGATGTACCGCTTTAAACGTGTAAAAACTAAGTTCAGATCTTGACTTAAAATAGGGGATACAGGAAGATAAACTAAGTTTTCTGTAAAAAGTCAATTCCAAAATTTTCATCTCATCTGCATCTGAACCGAGATGTGGAGAAGACGAAGGAAATGATTTCCGGCGGCAGAAGTTAACACAAATTGCTTCTGTGTTGGAGAACTTAAGGCCGTTTTTGAAACACCATGAGCCGGCCAAGACAACGGAGGCGGCGTTTTTATAGCCAAGTTGTTCGAGAAATACAGTATGTCATCCACGAAGACATAAAGCCCGGTGGAACAAACTCCACAGCGGGATTGATTACAATAGCAAATAATGTGAACCCCGCGGCACTCCGTTCTGTTGAGTGCACTTTTAAGAACTCAAGGAGTCCACACTTACGCGAAAGACTCCTGCATAAAACCCTAGAATAAAAAGGGGCAGTTGACGAAATCTCCATTTATGGAGGATGCAAAGAATAACATACGCCTATCAAGTGTCATAGACCTTTTTTAGGTGAAAGCGTTTGACTTGTCCTCAGAGAACCGTTCATGACGCGTGTGGACAAAGAAACCATGTGCTCGACCGTTGAACGGAAGCGACGAAAACCGCACACATAGGACAGCAGATTCCGCGATTTTAGCCACTGTGTCAATCACCTTGCAGAGGCAACTGATGTGACACATCGGACGAATACTCGAAGGGAGATAGCAGTTTTAAAATTGAAACGCGCTAGTTGGATGGAAAATAGCGGTGCACCAGATATGGTTATACACCCGTGAGAGAGTTCACCAGCCGAAGAGAGGTTCTGCAGCACCATCAGGCACAGATGCAGAGGACCTGGAACATGCTAGAGCCCGATCCTGCGTAGTGCAAGAGACTAACCATTGCCGTTAGGAGGCTCAAAGGAGGCTTCATGATACTCAACCTGGTACTTAATGGGCAAAATGTCCGTGTGGTTATTTGATGACCTGGAAAACCAGCAAAAGCGGACGTCAGCGTTTCAGCATCATCCCTAGGGCAAACTATGGAGTCATTGTTAAACCTAAGACCAGGACCGTAAACTTTTCCGGTAACACCACGAGGATAGCCCATAACAGACGATGGTGTGAAAGGATTAAAGGGCTTCACATAGTGCAGCAAGGTCCTCTTACTGAACTGTATGATGCGGCGGGCCCTTGCCGGTAATTTCTGAAAGTGGGTAGGCTATTAAGCGTAGCGCAGCTCTCCCTCCGGCATTCGTCGGTTGACCAAGGGACGCGCTAACGTCTCGGGTAGGTGAAGGAGAGATATCACGTTCGACAGGGGAACTTATGAGGAACGTAAGGTGATCCACTGTCTGGTCAACATCTTTGAATAGGCGGTCACCGAAAATAGATAAGCTGAACTAAAGAGTCCAGTTCGCTCTGTGTATCTGCCGGATGGGTACACGTGACGATGGTACATAGTGATAGCAAGCTGGTAAAGCATGGGAAATCATCGCTGGAGAAGACGTCAGAGACGTTGTACCACTAAAAGTGATGTGCAAGCTGTGCTGAGCCAACACACGTCCAGGTGTGTCAGTAGAATCAGAAGCAAAGTAGGCCCACCAGTGTTAGGAAGAGATGGTTTCTGCGAAAAGCTGCATGGCGTGTATCCCATACCTTAGAGTGAGTTGGAGACAAATTTAATTTAATAAACAGCATGCGGGTAGGCACCTGGACACCATCATCGTTCGCTCGCACGCGGTAAACTTCCGTGACATCCTGGTCAAATAGGTAAATCATTGATCTGCTCCTCCTCCGACATACCATACAACAGCGCAGTGGTAAAGATGCAATTGGAGGGGTTGAGGCTGTGGTGCTTCTCATCATGGATAGCATACCTGTGGAGTAGTTTGGCCTTCGACAACTTGTCATACTGTGTGGCTGAGTTATGTCTCAGGTAAACAACCTCATCCGAGACGCGTACAGGAATTTACAGGCCCAGCTTTATACTATCCTCATTTCTATCTATGAATCACTAGGAAACAAGCAGATGACATTGCGTGTATGTCTCTTTCCTCATCGACTTGTCGTGTGCTCCCCACCCACCAGGGAGACCAACAAGAAGTCATTCCACTGGGACGACGAGGCTATACATGGGGATATACACAGCCCTAACCGATCGGCTAGGTGTGGGTTGGTCTCTAGTCTCCGCTTTAAGTAAAGCAACCAAAGTAGTGCATTGGTAATGAGTACCCTCCTTAACGACAGTACCAACCAGTCTCAGGCACGCATCCAACTAATCAAGATTTCCCTTTCTAGCGAGACGGGTCTCCACTCACAACCTATATGTGAGAGGGTGATATGACTGATTGCCTCACCACAAGGAGCCCACACCAAGGGAGTCAGGGTGGCTCGAGACCCAGGATGTGTCAAAATCTGTACCTACTGCTGTAGCCCTTGGGTGCGGGGGTTCTGCAGACATCTGCAAGGAAATGTCATCAGGGAATTTGGGCGTCCCAAAGTCAACTACAGTCAGCTACGGAAGTTAATAAGACTACATATTTCCTTTCCAGGGTACTTTTGAAACCAATTACTTAGTCTGAGAGCTCAATGGAGGCATTAGTCTCCATTTTGAAGGCAACTGCTGCAATATTAATCACTTCATGGGAAACAGAAATTATAAATTTTGGGGATATAGCTCTCAAAATATGCTAAACATTCTAGATACCCTAATAGCCTCTTTCAGATGGGCTACAATGTCAAAGCAATCGTTAAAAAGAATGGTGTAAAATACATATTTTTTGTATTAGTCACTTGTCCTGATACAATACATCAAAATCCTTTTTCACGTTCTGAGTTCTTTATTTACAAATTGTGGTGGATCGCATTTATTTGCCAAAGTTGTGGGCGATGACATTGCTTATTCGAAATTTGTTGATAGCAAAATACATTGTTCCTTTCTGAACAAGAGAACATGGTTTAGCAAGCTGAATATTTTCCGGTTTCATAATTTGCAGATACTAAATTAGTACATTCTAAAATCTTTGATTGCCACACAACCTGAAAGCTGAATTCTAATTGCTCCAATTGGTTTTTCAAACCACCAGCTTTTTCTCTTGCTTCCATTCTTCTTACATATCAATATTTTTGACAGAAACTAAGGTAAAAGAAAAAAAATTACAGTTCTTATCTTTGTTTAATACTATGATTGAAAAAAGGGTAGGTCCTTATTGTGCCATAAAAGGACCTATTTCTTGAATTACAGGTGCAGCAATTACACATTACACCCAGTAAGTATATTTTGCAGTCCTTTCTCTTTGTCTAATGATGGTTCTAACACATATCCTTTATAACATTATAGACTTTGTCATCCAGAGCTCATTAATGTTTTCTGATATTTAACAGCTGAAAGTACCCTAATCACAACCATTACACTACTCTGGTTATCTATCCTTTTTAAATTTGATAACTTTGTAAAGGCCTTGTTACAAATATTACACTTGTGTGGCTATTTGTCCTCATGAACCAATTTGTGTCTTTTCAAATTTGATAACTGAGTAAAAGCTTTGCTGCAAACGTTACACTTGTGTGGCTTCATACCCTCGTGAATCAATTTGTGTCTTTTCAACTTTGATAACTCAATAAAACTTTTGTTACATATGTCACACGTGTGTGGCTTTATACCCTCATGAACCAACTTATGTTTTTGCAAATGTGATAACTGAGTAAAAGCCTTGTTACAAATATTGCACTCGTTGGGCCTTATGTCCAGATGACTCAATTTGTGTGCCTTCAAACTTGATAATTGAGTAAAAGCCTTGCTACAAACACTACACTCGTGTGGCTTTACACCCTCGTGAATCAATTTGTGCCTTTTCATATTTGATACCTTATTAAAAGCCTTGTTACAAATGTTACACTTGTATGGATTTACACCCTTATGACTCAATTTGTGTGCTTGCAAATCTGATAGAGTAAAACCCTTATTACAAATGCCACACTTATGTGGTCTTATGTCCTGATGACTCAATTCGTGTGTTTTCAAACTTGATAATCGAGCAAAAGCCTTGTTACAAACATTACACTTGTGTGGCATTATGCCCTCATGAATCAAGATGTGTGTTTTCAAATTTGTTAACTGAGTAAAGTCCTTGCAACAAATGTGACACTTGTGTGGCTTTATGCCCTCATGAATCATTTTGTGTCTTTTCAGCTTTGATAACTCAGTAAAAGCTTTGTTACATATGTTACAGTTGTGTGGCTTTATACCCTCATGAATCAGTTTATGTGCTTGCAAATGCGATAACTGAGTAAAGGCCTTGTAACACACGTTACACTTGTGCGGCTTTATGCCCTCATGAATCAATTGGTGCGTTTTCAAATTTGATAAGCGACTAAAAATCTTGTTGCAAGTGTCACACTTGTGTAGTTTTATGCCTTTAGAACTCAATTTCTGTGTTTTCAAACCTTGCAAAGATATATCAGTAACGGCACTTTTCTGACTTATTCTATCCCTCTCACATTCTGAACCATCCTTGTTTATATTGAAACTTATATCATTTTCTAAAACTTCACTGGAGAGTGAATCTGGTATACAACAGGAAACATCTTTGTATGAACTGAAATATAGAAGTACAGTTATCAGTAATTACTAGAAGAGAGACGCGAAAACAATAACAAGTGAAAAGAATGTGAATATGTTTGCCCACGCACACACGAGAAATAGAATTAATTCATGAATGGCAGTTACAACATTTGGATATGCCTCACAGGTAGAATTGGAACTGAAAAATTCAACGCCAGCATTAATAAAAATATGCTGTTATTGTGTTCAATTAGAAATTATATGGGATTACTGAGTCTGTTTCAAAATATCTTCTTGTGTGAAATTGTAAAGGTAATCCTCTTATCCTTGTGCAAATATAGGTAACGTGGGATGATATGTAACTAGTTATCTTATTTTCATTATTTGAAGAGCAAAATATGCATTTTCTGTTTCTCTGGTATAAAAGGAATGAATGGTGTAATCTGCAATGTCCGCTTTTACTTATATAAATATACACACATATGCATACATACAAGGATACTACAAATGTTTCATTATTTTACATTTAAAACAAAGGCTGATTTATCAAAGTGACTGAAAAGTCATCAAGTTTACTCCCATATTACAAATGTTCTATAAAGGCCCATTGGGTGACATTACGTCCGAATGAACGAATCACTTGTAGTAACCTGTGTCTATATATATTTGGGTGTCAAAAAAGCGACAACGCTCAATGTTGTGCGGGATGGCAAACTGATCAGTCTTCAAATGGGAACCCCTGTCCGGAAATGCACGGTTTAGACGCTGGAGAGCGTTGGAGTTTGAGAACGAACGGTTGTGAGAATTTGTTAAACCCCGTTTTGGTATTTTTACAAGGAAGGTATGTAATCCTTTGCCCACCTGTGTATGGGGATAAACGATGTGAGGCTAATGAGATTGCCGCTCATACGTTAAATTCCTCCATAGAGTTCTTGGTGCGTATCCTACTGAGTTACTTGTGTAGTTTACAGTACAGTAATGTTTTTAACAGCAGTCGACACGTGCCAGTACACAGCAGTGGAAGTGTCCGACATGAGTTCCAGCACACTTTGACGTAAATTGCAGAATTATCTCATAGTCGCATATTCAAATCGATCAATTGTTAAAGGTGGACCAGTTCCATGGACAGCACGGTTGACAGATGTGACACCTCTCGACTATGTGGAGTTGTATGAAGAGTATGGCGTATGGCAATCCTGTAACGTCAGAAGAGGAGCTTATGGCTCGAGTCTACGGAGTGACTGAAAATTTTCAAGACAACCACACGTATTGGGTCACATACATGAGGCTCACCATCGCCGATATAGGCTCTACAACAAAGTAGGAGGTACACAGTTCGAAGCCCGTTTGTAAAGTAAAAAGCTCGATGTTGGGTTTGTTGACGAAATGTACACCCATCTCACACTTCGATATGCTACAGTGTCCAAACCGTGCACTTCACCTATTTGAAAACCGATTACTTTGCCCTCTCGCACAACATACTAAGCGTTGTCGGTGTTTTTGGCACACCTGTATATGTTTACCCGTAAGGGAAGAATAAATAGTCCAGAAATCTATATAGGGAGAAATGTTATATATCACAAATGGGGAGAATTGACACAATGCGTCATTTCCCATAATCATAATTTTAAACCCATCTACTCTGCTAAATACTGGTTAGTTATCTGTTACTTCAGAGCACCGCCCAGTAACTCAAATTGTCATTGGTGGAATCATGTCGCATAACAGGGTAAAAAGATGCTTCAAAGTCAAATTGGAACAAAAGGACTTTTGTGTACCTAGTAAAAATAAAACACTCTGTTTGCTATGCCAAAAGAAAAGCACAATCACGTAATTATAAAACAAATACAGCACGTTTCTGTTCGGTTCCATCACTGCACACCTTGAAAGAAACCTTGTTTGTAAAGACGTGTGTATTCGTAAACAAACAGAACCAGCAAAGAAAAGTGGCCTGGGGTAAATGAAGAGATTGACCTCTCTGTCTGCTTTATACAATAGGTAAAATCCACACAGGAATACTCGACGATAGGTTACAAAAAAGAACTAAACAGAACTCCAAGCAGTGTTCAAAAAACAGAAATATGACATATAAGACAATTTATAAATACTTGGGTGTAAACAGGTATGAATACATGCCCTGTTTGCACACTGATAAGGCATTCAACACAATTAACACAGATATGAGCCTGGAAATTATGGAAAATAGGAGCGAGAGATTCATAAAGTGAATAATACAACATAATGTAACGTGTCGTCATGGCACAACAGCCATCCAGGGCAGCATCTACTGCCAAACCGCTGCATCCCCAAACTCTGCGTAATGATTAGGGACAGGAATTATATGGAAATGCATATTTTTTCTCTGTAGCCAGAAAGTATGCTCAATTGGCATGTGAGTGAATTACTAGATTTCTAACAATTTAAATAATATTTTAATGTGCATTTATGACATATTTTACACATTTTGTTAATATGCATAATCTTTCTGTATTTTTCAAATTATGCTGCATATTTGTTTGTTTTAGGTAGAACATTTTAAATGTTTATTTATTTGTAAGGGTTGCTGCACATACAAATATGAATCGGTCTTGAAACTTGGCAACACTGATACGAACTTGTAACTCGAGCCTGAAACGCCTTTAGCTATATCATGTTGGGAAATCCCCGCTTTATCTGGCTTGTTTCATCATTCCAGCACTACAAATGAAGGTGGGTATTAAGAAGTTCTCGAAATTCTATTCAACTGTTGTTTGTAAACATAATATAACATTAATTTAGTTTTAACTTAGTTGTTTAATTTCACTTGATTTATAATAAATTGTATCATATTAAAGGAATGAATTTCAAAATTTTCTAGTGTTACTTTATAATTTATCTTAGAAATTCAGTTCCGAAATTTGATAGCAGGCCTACAGATCCCAATAATTCCCCTTTTCATCATTTGTGAGTTAAGACTTGAGGTCAGTGGAGTTTAGCTTGTATAAAGTGTTTGTTTTCATAGAATCGTGCCGAAAGTAAAAGTGAGTGACAAAGGTAGGTTGCAAGGATATAAACGCGAGTTTGAAACATATTTGATAGCTACAGATGGTAGAATTTTGTATTGTGGAGTGTGTGAGATAATTGTTTGTTGTGAAAAGCATTTTCTAGTGCTTCAACATTTGAATACTAATTAACAAAGATAATATCAAACTTAAATCCAGAAAAAGTATCCCTGCTCACTGTTAAGTGAATTTTCAGAGAGTAATTTTTCAGTTCTCTTTTGATTTGTATGAAGCATTTTTAGGAGCAGACATTCCATTGTGGAAACTCGCCAATCCCACACTGAGAAATTTAATTCAGCAGTATACCAAGTGTAAAGTTCCAGACCAATCTACTCTTTGCAAAAATTATGTGAAGAGATGTTACAATCTCACAGTTAAAAATATTAGAGAATGGATTGGAGATAATTCTCTGTGGGCATCAGTCGACGAAACGCAGGACAGTGAAGGTCGGTTAATGGCAAATGTTATTGTTCGGTCTCCATAAAAACGAACCAACCACCCCATTTCCCCTTGCAATAGAACAACTTGCTGCTACAGATAGCTCTTCCATATCCAAAATGTTTATTGATTCGTTGAACCTTCTATGGCCTGATGGTGTATTACTCTTTGTAACCGATGCTGGGAGTTACATGATAAAGATGGGACTGCTCTGAAAGTTATATTTTCAAATACAGTATATTTGACTTGCCTTGCACATGGTTTGCATCAGGTTGCAGAAACAATTCATGTAAATTTCCAATTTGTATAAGCTGGTATCTGATGTAAAGAGAGTATTTGTTGAAGCACCATAAAGACATCAAGCTTTCAAAGCAATCGCATTGCATGACCCACTTCCACCCGAACCTGTTATAATGCGTTGGGGAAACATGGTTATGTGCAGTTCTCTATTACACCGAACGTTTGGAAACAGTCAGAAATGTAGGGAATCAATTAAAATTGCCCAAGATATATTAAAGAACCCAGAAGTGCAAAGTAACCTTTCCTATATATCTGCACTTTTCTCCCATCTTTCATCTGTTAAGAAACCAACAACACTAAGTTGCCTCAGTTGTTTAGTGCATTCAAAACTACAATCTCTAAATTGAATACCTCGAACCACGAGCAATGCAGTGAGGGAAAAAGCATGCAGTATTGTTTAAAAAAAACCCAGGATACGAACAAATGTGTGAGGTTGAAGAGATCTTAACAGGGAAAAAGAGGAGAACTATATGTTAGTAGTGATACTGTTTTTATTTTTTCCTAAATAAGGAAAATATATACTGATCCTTTAATATACATAAATAATAAATTTTGCACAGTTAAATCATTGATTTGGTTTTGGGATCTTTAGAATTCTTAAAATTGACTGAAATCTTTATTTATTTATTTGTCTTAATAATGATAATTAATCAAGGCTTCACGAGTGATCAGCTATTTCAGATTTAAAAACATCGAGCTTACGGCCATTGTAGACTCCATGACCTTCTTCAGGCCTTATCCTCTCAGTCTTTTGACCCTGAAGGTCATGGAGTAGCCGAAAGCTAGATGTTTTTAAGTCTGGCACAGCTGATCACCCGTGAAGCCTTGACTAATAACGTTCGCCATGAAAGCTTTATGTCCTAATAGTGATGTTTGAATATTATATACAGGCATATTAATGTGCATAATTTGGAAGTTTTCACTGCATAAATGCATGCATATTAAAGGGATTATAAGAGCATATAATTCCTATCCCTGGTCATGACTGGGATACAGTATTGGAGGGTGCGACTTGGTCAGTGTACTGATCTTTCCCAGCCAGTTATGCAGCCCTCTCCAAGAGAAATAATTCAATATTAACAATAAATATTTTAGAGACTAAGCATCACTTACGCTTTGCAACTTATGAATGTTTTGAAAGACAGACTGAGGTATAATGACCCACTCATTCACATCTTTAGTATACTGTGTTTATTATTAAAAAAAAGAAATTGAGTTTTAGCATTTATATAAAACCAACCCCTGTGTATACATTACATAAAACAAAAAATATTAAACCTTACATAAATTTTCCTTTTCTAATAGTTTACTATAGAAATAATTTACACTACCTAATAAGGCAAACATTCACAAAGGATAGAGAAATTTAAATATCAAAAGAGCATAAAAGAAGTTTCTACCACCAAGAAAGTAAAAGATGAGTGTATTTTTAAACAATTTACTTGCCATCCTTGGGCTGGTAAAAAAATTAACAAGTATTTAAAGAACGATGTAATTTTGCTTCCTCCCAATAAATACAATATAAAAAATGTGATGTGTTGCACTCACGTGACTTTCTCTACTCTTGTACTAACCATTCTAACAAACTCCTATTCTTATTTATTTATTTACTTATGCCAACAAACTTATTGTTGGTGTTTTTAAACACACAAGCCGGTTGTGGCAGTGAATTTTTAAGTTCCAGTTCTACCTCTCAAACTCCTATTCCTGTATCTCCTTCGTGTTAGTTGAGATAAACACCTGCAGAAATGATCTCATTGTTTATTTTCATGCAAGAGGAAAATGGGAATACAGTAGGCTTCAACAGATAGTC
Organism: Tenodera sinensis; assembly: GCA_030765045.1. NCBI lineage: Eukaryota > Metazoa > Arthropoda > Insecta > Mantodea > Mantidae > Tenodera > Tenodera sinensis. Next base: position 50,707,196 of record CM060974.1, on the reverse strand, counting down.
AAATCTTTTAAAGCTTTGAGATTCTGTTCTCTTTGCACGTTTAGGATACAAAAAATGATTTACGATCTTCCACTTGACGAAAGTTTAAGTTTCCCAAAACTCACAAATAACAAGGAATATCTTCCTTTCATAGAAGTTTGAAAACAGTGTTGTTGTAATTAATTTAATAGGTGAGTTAATTAATAACACTGAACAACACTTACAACATATTTTTCCGGGACGCGTTTCGAAGGTTAACTTTCCTCCATTATCAACCGGACAATAACTGGGTTGCCATGGTGTTTCATGGTGCAGATGGCGATGCTTCTTCTGGTGCCGGTTGAATGAACTTACTGAAAATGTATCTCTGAGGAATGTCGAAATTAAATACTCTGTTTCTATTTTTTAAAATAAAGATTTGTTCCCATGTGGACAGTTCTAGTTTTCCGGTTATGTGTTTGAGAAGTTTCGGTTCTAGCTTTATGTCATGATTTTTTGTCCAAAAGTGAAATGCAACCGCTGATTTGTCTAATTGTTTACTCTTAATGTTTCTAACGTGAAAAATCAGCGGTTGCATTTCACTTTTGGACAAAAAATCATGACATAAAGCTAGAACCGAAACTTCTCAAACACATAACCGGAAAACAAGAACTGTCCACATGGGAACAAATCTTTATTTTGAAAAATAGAAACAGAGTATTTAATTTCGACATTCCTCAGAGAGACATTTTCAGTAAGTTCGTTGAACCGCCACCAGAAGAAACACCAGAAGAAGCATCACCATCTGCACCATGAAACACCATGGAAACCCAGTTATTGTCAGGTTGATAATGGAGGAAAGTGAACCTTCGAAATGTGTCCTGATAAAATATGTTGTAAGTGTTGTTCAGTGTTATTAATTAACTCACCTTTTAAATTAAACAAGGAATATCTCTGAAATGGTTCACTCCACAAAAAAAAATTTATTTGGACATAAACTGAGTGTTAAAACCTACATTTCTTGTATTGTCAGATTTGTTCTATCTCTTATGGTTTACCAGTTATGCAAAAGTCATCCAAAGTAAACAGGACAACATAGGCTACAGCCAGAAAATTCAAAGTATACATTTCATTTGTCATAAAAAATATGTTAAACAGACGGTATTTTAATCAAAATTAGTACTGCTATTTTCGAGAAAGTCAAAAGTTTAGAAAGATTTTTCCATGTAATGGGTAGTTTAGGGTGGAGGAATTTTCTTCAAAATCTTTATGTTACATCCTTAAACGATAGTAAACTTAAATACTAACTTTGGTTTTCAACCACACTTTCGTTTTTGAATTATGCTGCCTACAAGCTGACACACGCAGAGAAACACACATGGACCTTTTTGTAAAAGTGCTTTTCTTGGATTCAGGGGGCCTCTTAGATTTCTGGTGAAATCTCAACATCAAAGTTTTGGGTGGAATACAGTAATTCCTCTATTTACTATATGTAGTAAAAAGTGCTAAACGTTTCTAAACAGGATATTGTATCAAATAACAACAAATCTCACATTTCTAAATTTAGCTGTTTGTATTGCGAAATGGTATACAGTGTTGGTCTGGGTGGCTTAGTTGGTTAGACGCTGGCCTACTGATCCCAAGTTTGCAGGTTCAAACTCAACCCAGACTGATGATTTTTAAGTGTGCTTAAAAACGACAGCTCCATGTCAGTAGATTTACTGGCATGTAAAAGGACTCCTGCGGGACAAAATTCTGGCAGACCTGCTTCGCTGATGTGATCCCGGCAATTGACAGCATCATTAAACAAAATAATTTATAATTTAATTCATGGTTTACAGTGGTAAAAGTAAACATCATTTGGAAACCAGAGTAAGAGAACATTTGAGAAATATTAAATCAGCTAAGGCAGATAATTTTTAGTTATTTAAACATGTAATTAATCTAGATGTTAAATTTTTAAAACAATTAAATGGACCTACAGACTTAAGGGCTTGTGGAAAGATATTTCTTTTGAAGTAATTAATTTTGAAACAGCCTGTTGATTCTCAAGAAATTTGTTTTGCTTTCAATAGTTGGTACCATGATAGGAAAAAATGTCACCTCGTGTCTGTAATGATGGAGACCATAATAAAGTAAGACAGAAGATGTGAATGATAGATTCTGGAAACCTTGGTCTGTCTTTTGAATATCCACAACTTACCAAAGATAAGTGAAGCTTAGTCTCAAAATATTATATTGTTCCACTGTCAATACTTGTTTTTTTATTTTTTTATTAGTCAGTATCTATGCCAAAAGAGCCCAAAGATTGTCTTCTTGTACAACACATTGCAAATAGAGAAACTGAGGCTCTGCAGCTGTACACATACTGCCATAGCTTGCAGCAGTGTGTTAAGTTGTATGCAGGCAATAAGCTATATGCACCCCACAGTAGCAACACCACCACCTGCTTGCCAGTCAGCTCCAGAATCATGTCTAAATGCTGAAAAATCAATGTAAACTGTGATTAAACTGCAAATGAGTCTTGTAGAAAGGTGATCACTGGGAAACCAAGCACTGTATGTTCGGAGCATGTACCCAGAACCCATTACCATTCCACTGGAGTATTTTCATGGTACAAAGGAAAATGGACCATCTTAATTTTCTTTTTTACCTTGGCCGACTTTGGACCAAGTCTCATCCACTTGTGATTCCTCTGATATCTGTAAGTTGGAAGATCCTTTTCAGCTCAGTGAATGAGACCGGAACTTCTATGGATCAGCTGGGAAATTTACTGCCATACTGGCAAGATGGCCATGGCAGCTTAGTGGTTAGAGCAGCCGTGCATGAAGTGGAAATAATTTTTTGAAGTTTAACAATGCTGTCAATTACCAGGATCGCATCAGTGTCGCCGGCATGCCGGAATTTTGTCCCACAGGAGTTATGTTACATGCCAGTAAATCTACTTACATGGAGCTGTCGTTTTTAAACACACTTAAAAACCACTGGTCTGGGCCGGATTTGAACCCGCGACCTTGGGAATAGTAGGCCAGCGTCTAACCGACTGAGCCACCCAGACTGACCATGAAGTGGAAGACACATGGTTCAAATCCCAGCTATACCATTGAATTTTTCAGTCCTGATTCCGCCTCTCAAACAATATCCATGCATGACTTGTGTTTAAAACACCAGCAGCAAGTAGACAGGCATAAAAACAATTACCATCTAAAGATTACTTAAACCTGGGATATAAAGTACTTATGGTTGTAAGTCCCCTTTAATTATGTATCTCTGATGCGAAATTCCCTTGTGGTCTACCAGGAAAGTACATATCGATTGAGGAATTTAATCTCATGCTGACAAGTTGTCACAGTAGTTTAATTGTTAGAGCAGCTGCATGTAAATCAGAGGGTCTGTGGTTCAAATCCTGGTTGTGATATTGAATTTTTTAGTCCTGATTCCACCTCTCAAACATTGCCCACACACAGCTTGTGTTTAAAAACACCTACAGTAAGTTGTTTGGCATAAAAAGAATAACATTCCACTTATGATTTCTATGTAATTTGCTCATCAAGGTACACACATGCAAGTATGTCTGCAAATATGTAGTACAATTTAAAGTGAGGAGTGACTTGCAGAGAACAAGCAATTACAGAAGGTATTACACAAAGACGAAGTATAAAAATATCTGTGTGATAATGAGTGACATAGAATATTTAAAGGTGTTAAGTGAACTGTGGCCCACGGTGAAACAAGTTAAAATGTATCTCATGAGTCATATTGTGTGTATGGTATTAACATTTGACAACACAATCACTCAACACTCACTAAAACTGCTTCACTTCAAGACTGCCTCCAATGTGACGTATCCCAAACTCTGCCAACATACTGTTCTCTCACCACAATGACAATACACACACACATGCACTGCTAACAGCTGTCCTATACAAACCAGCAGCTACTCTTCCCTTTTCATCTCAAACACTGCCTGCTCTCACGTGCGATACACGCTTATATACCGGGAATTAGCAGCAGTAAAAAACAGGATTGGGATATATTCTTCACCACTCTGTCCTCTGTGTGATCTGCAAGAGGAAATGGACCGAGACCACCTTCAACTAGGCCCGGCTACTTCTAGTGCCCCATCCATCAGTGAAAAATATTGGAGAGCAAGGGGATTAATGACTTCATTGTCAGAAATCCAGCATTAGCTAACAACAACAATACCGGGAATGAGAGCATGGAGCTTAATTGAAATTCACAAGCAAGGTGACAGCCAGAAGCCTTGCAAAAGCTCCTTTGTTATACAGTAATCAATGCGATTACTCACATACTGAGAAGTAGTAGCACAAGGCAGCCTCCCCTTGGGTCACTTTGATGTCTGCCACTACTGGCTGGCTTCACATTGCTCCCTTGCTAGAGCTGACTCGGCTTCCTCCTAGATGGCCAGTCTATCCAAATGCACCAGCACCTTCCCTCGTGGCAGCCCCTGTTTGTGCTAGACTTGCCACCAAACCTCTTCTTGAAGTGAAACCATCCTTGGCAATATTATTGGTTATCGACCAGGCAGAGCAAACTATGCCATTCTGCTGGAAACCTCTGCAGCTGCATTACTGCTGGCAACGGGTCTTCCTTCAGTTGCCCTTCACCCACCTCTGTAAACCAACCATCCTGCACACAATGTGTAAAAGGCCCATGGGGTTGCATAACTGCCAACCACTGGTGAACTTTGGCAGGAATATTACTCCTAGTGGGCCCAACGGCAACCTCTGCCAGGGTTACCCTACTGATCCCAAGATTCTCACTGGGGCTCCAGTGTCCTCTCATCTTGTCTAACTCACAGGACTGTCCTGCTAACATTGACCATCACCTCATGGCTCTTTAGGACATCCAGTCCCAGTATCACAGATTCTGCTCTACCCAAGGTCAACCACAACGAGACCTCCTTCTCCAGAGAAAAGGTGTCACCTGATGCATTACAATCTTGTAGGGTCAATCTACTTTCTGTTTGGTATGTCCATCACCATACGTGGTCGGTTCATGGTTACAGCTGCACCTGTGTCCACTAGTACATGGCATAGCCTGTATCTTGCCATTCATGGTGATGTCCTCCATTCTTCTATCATCATAGCATCAGTTATTATTTATTTATGCCAACAAACTTACTGTTGGTGTTTTTAAACACACAAGCCGTGTGTGGGCAAAGTTTAAGAGGTAGAACTGGAACTTAAAAATTCAATGCCACAACTGGGATTTGAACCATGTGAAGGTTATTTAATCCTGGGATATAAAGTACTTGCAATAGTAAGTCACCATTGGGGTAATTGTCTCTGATGTGAGACTGCCTTTGTGGTTTACCAGGAAAAAATACGAACTAACTTGAGAATTTAATGCCATTCTGGCAGTTTGTCACAATAGCTCAGTGGTAGAGCGTCCGCCCGGCAAGCGGAAGGTCTGTGGTTCAAATCCCAGTTGTGGCATTGAATTTTTAAGTTCCAGTTCTACCTCTTAAACTTATAGCATCAGTTGTTTGGAGGACTCCAATAGTCCATCCATGTCCCACAGCAAGTCGGTCTATATTAATTCCTGGCTTGTCTGTATGCTTTGCTGCTGAGTCCTTCACATGTCCTAGTTGGCTACATGTCCAACACACTCCACTATGAGATCTTGCAGCTGGCTCTTTGCATCCTTTGTCTCATACACTTCTGTTCTCCGAGATGGACATATATGTTAACTCGGCTGCCAGAAGTTCCCTCCCCATGTTCGCGCTATCCTGCCACTGCAGACATTCAGTTCCTTGATGGTGCCATGAACTTTTATTGCAGGGTGCTAAGACATTCCTCAACATCCTTCACTATGTCAATCCATTGGCAGAGGTTTTGCACTTTCCTGCCGTCTTGTTGCACATCTTCCTTCACATTGATGAGTGTTAATCAATCTTTGCCAATAGCTCCATCTTTATCTCAGTCATTTCAGTCTTAAGTTCTTCCTTTACACTATCCATTTTCACATCAATCTTCTCTATTGTGGAATTGTTGTCATTTCGCCTCCCATTTTGTCCATTCCAGAATTCATTTCCGTTTTCACTTCTTCCTTCCTTCTTCATCTGCTGCATCAAAGATTCCATTCTGTCTCCACCTTTTCCATTGCAGATTTCATCTTCTTCATTTTGTTTAATAATTTTTTCACCGTCTCCTCACTTCTGGCACCAGAGAGACAAATGACAATTGACAAGTTCCACTCCAAACACCAGTGTCACAAAGTGACAACAAAGTCCAGTCACTTTATTTCTCTTCTAAACCTGAATCCCAAAACAGTTCTCTTTTACTGTTATTAACAAAATCTACACTTTGAGATCTTACAAGTCAGAGCTGCTGTGTCTTCTCATAACCCTGACATCCATACTGTCTCTTTTTACTCACTGTCTCAAAAACAGCTGGCTTTGATGACAGTCACTCAACACTCAATAAAACTGTTTCACTTCAAGATTAACTCCTACGCAATGTATCCCAAACATATGCAGTTCTCACAATGATGGTACGCACGCATACATACACACACTGCTAACTGCCCCATATAATACAATTACTCTTCACTTTCTGTCTAAAAAGTTGTCCACTTCCTCACGTTTCACAGGTTTTTATACTGGAAACAACATAGCATGGGCCTTTCTCAACATTTATAAGCAAGCCGGCAGCCAGAAACCTTGCAAACACTACAGAAGTCCTTTGTCCTGCTGTGCTGAGTGCTGTCAATCACATATTCACAAGCAGTGGCACAAGGCAGTCTGCCCTTGGTTTACTTTGATGTGTGCCGGCATCACACTATCTTTGACTGTTTTGATTCTCCAAATGCATGATACAACAAATTCTATAAATACGGGAAAATGAAAGCTTTACCTGATATATATCTTATTCAGAAAAGCTAAATTTTTGTATGGTAATACTTTGTTGATGTATCAGTTGGGCAACTTTTAAAACTTTTTGTTTTTGGAATGAAAAGGAACTTGTAGGATATTATCAGAAAATGAGAATTTCACATTAAGTGTGAAATTGCAGTAAAACTGTGGTATCTTAATCATAAATGATGGTGCTAAGTGTGATAATTTCACCAACAAGAATTTTCACTGTAAGGTAAACTACTCATGTTATCTAGTAGTGAATAAGGAGACAGTCATTGACCAGGGGACAAAGAACCATGTTACACTCATGTTCAGAGTTTAGTTCTAACAATAACGGGGAATACAATAATATGTCTGGAGAGCCACTTATACAACTTGATCAAATATCTGTTATAGTCATTATATTCAGTGAACAGGGAATATACTAACAGGGAATATGACAATGTGTCTGGTGATACTTATACAACTTTATCAAATATCTGTGTTACAACCATTATGTTCAGTGAAAAGTTCCATATCTAACATTAACAGGGAATTTGACAATGTGTCTGGTGATAGTCACTTATGCAACTTGATCTAATAATAGTATTAAGCCTTGCTTTCCTCCGATCTGAAAACTGAACTTAAAACTGAAAAGTTAAGATCCTTACAGTTCAGTTTTCAGTTAGGCTTTCCTAGGAAATTGGACTGAAAACTTAAAACCAAATGGGAAAACTGCATGATTGGGTGAAATGGCTTAAATGTGGTTCAGAAAGCTGCATTCCAGTGAAGTGAGTTGAAGATGGATACCTTGATATTTTTGTTTATTTTGGTCAACAAAATTAACATGTAATATTGATAATGAGCAAAGTTGTGGAAAACCTCTGAACTACATTCCACGTTTGCCAATTGTACTTCAGAAGGTGTCTGTGCAATTTTGGTTATGAAGCACCTGAAGGACGAAGTTTGTGGAGTACTTCAGATTACCATAAAAATTAAATCCAGTCTTAATATTAGCTATGCTAGATATAAACTTCAACCAGTTCCAGAATGCACTGGGAAAACCTACTGTTTCTTTATATCAACATGTCTGTGTTCTATATTAGTACAACATAACTAAAGTTACAAAATTTTCAACTTTGCTTATTGCACACATTTAGCATTATATTGCTCCCATTTATTGCACAACCTGTAGTGATATACATAATTGACAATAATTCCCACTTGGATTATACTTATACATTAAGTTATAGATATATATGCTTGAAATAAAGCTATATAAATGAGGTCACTTAAGGGATGGTGGGTGGCCCATCAAATTTAACAAGGTATCGTGTTATATACCCATTAACTTTACATTTTCCAGGTAAAGTGTTTTAGTAGATACCCAATTTTTACCAAACGATCACATGCACTTGGATTACAGCCTACATAACGAGGTTATACCCACCAAGGCTACATTACTGTATGCCACTTATTCCAGAATCTTTGTACGCTTTTTTTTTTTCAGAACAGAAACAAATTGAAAATTATTAAACATTATCCACAAAGAGTAAATCTTATTTACTTATGTACTTGATTTTCCTGACACCTTTGTTTTCTTTGAACGTCTGTTTTTTCTCTACATTTCTATGCTCTGCATGCTGCAGATTATATTGGCCCAAGTTCAACTGAACTAAACTGAAAAAAAAAAACACTGCCACCATAATATTCAACAGCTAGATTTCTGGTGGAAGTGTTCAAAATCTACTGACAAATGAATAAGACATTCAGGCAACAGTTCAGTTAAGTTCTCAGTTGGAGGAAAACACTTCCATAATAAATAAGGTGCCCATTTATGATCGCATGACTCTCAACTGAAAAATTTTAAGTTCTAGTTCAGTTTAGTTTTCACATTGGAGGAAAGCATGACTTAGTGCTTATTATGTTCAGCTAACAGTTACGCATCTTACACTAACAGCGAACATAATATCCCTAGGAACAGTCATTAGCATATTTTAATCAAGGAATTCTACTGTGATCATTAAGTATGAGAAACATTTCATACATAACACTAAAAGAGAATATGAGGAAAATTTAATAGAAATAGTCTATCGTAGAAAGAATTAACCAGATGACTTACCTTGGTGGTTTTGTACAATAAAGGTCTTCATGTGTTTCATCCTGTAACAATAATTCACTTGTAAAACATATGATCTTCTGCTTTAACCCTATGAGTCTTATCCACAAAAAGAGGAGCAGAAGCAAAACGGACCCTTTCTTATATAATCTGCACAGAAGAACTTCATACAAAAATCATCCAACCATGATAAATACTTCCTCTGTCCCAAAATAATAACTTTAACAAGTTTTTATAATTTAGAAACCAGAGGAAATAATATTCTTCCAGCAAAACTCATAAGCCATTTTATATTGTGCATTTCTAAAGTTTTTATTCATAAATAGTTAGAAATAAACACTACATTGATTGTTTTTGTTATTAGTAGACTAATTACATCTTTTAATTCAATATAATTATTTTGAACACTATATCTGGCCAGAAAATCCAATACTTTTAAACTAGAAATTCAACTCAGTTGTCAGGTCAGTAAAATTATGTCAATCTTCTGCAACAATTAGCTTCCATATTCATTATGTATGGTAGTTTTAGTAATCCGAAATAATGGGTGAGGTTACCTTGGATTTGGAATAACTTAGACTATATGGAGCATTATAGAACAAATAATAAAAGATGAACTGAATTTCCAAGGTAAAGTGACCACCTCCATAGTGCAGTGGTAGTGTACCTGCCTCTGGCGCAGGACCTGGGTCTGATCCTCAGTACTGGGATCATGGGAATTTTTCCTGCACTGACATGTCTGGTATAGGGTGCACTCAGCCTTGTTAGGTCCCAGAGGGGCCAATTGAGGAGCTACTTGATGAAGTAGCGACTCCTCATAACTGGCCAGGAGAGCATGGGGCACCGAGCATGTTCCTCCCTGCAATACCGCACCCGACTCATGCCTTGACCCTCCACGTGCTGTTGCACTGGGGTTTAGTTATTAGTTCCTCTACTACGTATAGTAAAGGAGAGGAAGTATTGTATTCTACCCAAAAATTCAATGTCCAGATTTCACCATATATATGTTTTGAGGCTCCCTGAATCCTAGGAAAGCATTTTTAGAAAAATTCCTGTGTCTGTGTCTGTCAGCCTGTGGACAACCACTCAAAAACGAAGAGTCAGTTAAAACCAAAGTTGGTATTTAAATTTAATGTCTTTCAAGGATACGTCACAAAGATTTTGAAAAAAAATTGTTCCACCCTAAAATACCCTTCACATGGAAAATATTTTAAAAATGGCTCTAACGATTTTGATTAAAAAGCCATATGTTTGAAATAATTTTATGACAAATGAAATGTATATCTTGAATTTTCTGGGTAGAGACCCTGAAGTCATATTTACTCTGCATTACTTTTGAATAACCGGTAAACTATAAAAGATAGATCACATCTTACTACACAACACATGTAGATTTTGCTAAAATAAACAATTTGTCTAGATAAATGTTTTTTTTTTTTGTATTTTGGAGGTATATTTTGTTATATGTGTGAGTTTTGGACAACTTATACTTCTGTCAAACAGAAGCTCCTTATTCAATTTTTTATGTTAACCCTGCAAAGAGAACAGAATTTGAAAGCTTTAAAAGATTTGACTAACGCTCCAAGTCTAATGTATTCCCAAATTCCCTTTGCACCTACAGGGAAATATACAATATGATAATTTCTGCAAATGTTTATCTCGACTAAGATGAAGAAGAAATAGGAATAAGAGTTTGTAAGAATGGTTAGTACAAGAGTAGAGAGTCATGTGAGTGCAACACATCAGATTTTGTTTTTGTCAGTATTTCAAATGTATCTCTTTTATCTAGGAAGAATTTGTTGAATGCATTTAACATAATATAGCTGTCGTTCATCCACTTTCCCAATGTATGTTTCCATACAGTTATGGAGAATGCTCAGCAATGATTTTCTTAAAAGTACTGTTTTCTCAATACTTGCATACGTAGCAAAAAGTACCTAATGGCTTACATGGAAAAAAAGTATAGCACCTACACATAGCATCATAAACCCTCCGGTATACTGGTTCAGTCACTTATAAGTGAATTTGAATGATCTCATTCTGTTTCATAAATTGAATTGTTTACAATAAAAGATGTTTTTAAATCATGTGCATAAGAATAACTAGGGAACGCTACATCTGAGGTGAATGGTTAAATGTACAGGAAGACAAAAAGCTAAGCAGGTAAAGTGTTAGTTTGTACACCAGTCAACTCTGTCACGTGGTTTTGTTTACAACTCCTCTGAACTTAAAGTCAAACCCCTTTAAGTGCTGTGGAACTCTCTAAAAATCCTCACACACTTTAGAAGATAGGGAGGTGCAAAAGTATGTGATAAACATGTCAGGCATACAATAATTTAATATGGTATAGATTGGTGGCTAAGCAAGCATGGACTTAAAATTAAAATGGCTTGGATTTATGGTCAATATTCTGGTATACCTCAAGGGCAAAATGAACAAACGATGGTTTATAGTTTACAATAACTCACAGTAAAATAGAATTGGATAGGTAACACATCAATTTAACAATATAGTGCTCCCACAGGGAAGTACATGGTTCCATCTAATCTATTTATAATAGATTAGATGGAACCATGTAACATATTTACTTTCAGGATACTAAATTACTAGTTTGTGGAGATTTTAAAGCAAAAGGTAAAGTAAAGTAAACATACTTAATAGTTGTAAACTCAAGCCTAACCACATCTACCTGCTATACACATTTAACTTGGAATACACGATTCATTTTCTGACCAAAATTCATAGCAACACTGCAACACCTATAGATATTATTATTTATTTATGCCAACAAACTTACTGTCATTCTGGCAGTTTGTCACAATAGCTCAGTGGTAGAGCGTCCGCCCGGCAAGCGGAAGGTCTGTGGTTCAAATCCCAGTTGTGGCATTGAATTTTTAAGTTCCGGTTCTACCTCTTAACCTATAGATATTTTTCTATACTCAGAGAAGAGTTGACATACGATGGCTCCTATTGTAAATGGCATGTCTCAGATCACAGTGATCAGGTATTGCTAGTAAGAAACAGCTTGATAATAGGAAAAGTAAAGCACAACAAGAATAATTAGTGATGAGCACACAAATAAATTTAAAATGATGTTAGAAAATCAAAGGTAGACTTATCACTATGCCAACACTGAAGAAAATGACAAATATAATGATTTCTCTAACTTGTGCTATCATCATTTGAAGTTTTTTCTCTAATAAAACAGTTATGTCTTTGCATGTGACTAACTTCTAATTTGCGTTGTTAAAAACAAAATCTCTCATGATTGGGCTAAGATAAGTACCAAATAGTTCAAATATTGCCCACCAGAGCTGACTACACTTGTGATTCATCTATGTATGCATTCATTCATTCATTTCTGTCAGGGACACTTCCAGAAAAAAAGAAATACACTGAAAAATGAAATGCTGTTAAGCCTCGATACAAAAAAAGAAGACAAGCCTGACACACAATTATAGGCTCATGTAACTCCTGACAGTGTTCTCTAAAATAATGGAGAAAGTTATATACAATTGGGTTATATATATAATCTTTAGATGGTAAATGTTTTATGTAATGTTAATTGTTCTGTAATTTGTTATGCTATGTTATGCTATGTTATTTTATGTTTCTAATTAAATCTAGGAAATAAAGTACTTACAAGTGAAAGCTGCCCTTGAGGTACTTATGTCAGATTCCCTTGTGGTCTACCAGCAAAATACAAATTGGTTGGGGAATTTACTGTCATACTAGCAAGTTATCATGGTATCTCAGTGGTTAGAGCAGCCATGAATGAAGAGGCAGGTCTGCAGTTCAAACCCCAGCTATGACATTGATTTGTTCAGTCCTGATTCTACATCTCAAATATTGCCCACACACGGTTTGTGCTTAAAAACCAACAGTAAGTCAGTTGACATAGAGTATCAGTTAGTTCTGCTTGCTTAACATTAAGAAACAAAAAAACAAAAAAATTCCTTTACAAAAATGTCATAAGAACTACATTATTTTTCTACCACCTGATGTGATAGGAAGTATTTAACCACACAGCAAGATAAGTGTTTATATAAGTATATTTTCTTTCTCTTTTCAGGTAAAATAAATGCCTGATATTTACTTACATATGTGCTACAGTGCTACACATTTAAGAAAATATGAAAAGAAATGAGTGGGGATTAAGATTCAGTCAACAACTAGGACACTTCGGCCCCAAGTCAGAGATGAAAATCGGATAAACTTGTAGAGTTAATGTTTAAAAACCCAAAAAGTGGCTTTGTGCCAGCATAACAGCACTGCTTTCTGCCCTCCAAGCCTAAAATCTTCTGAAGTAACACGAGAGATTGAAATATTGGGTTCTGTGGTTGCAGCCTTGGCTGCCAAATTTGCCATTATCTTCCCAAACAATCCTACATGACCAGCAATGCATGCACACACCACATTAACCCTTTGCGGTCGTATGTTGATATATAATCGACACGACAGTAATGTCTGTATGGTCGTATGTCGTCATATAATCGACAGCAAAGCGCTTCACGTTTTCTCGTCTTAGTTGCAAGAAGTAACGCTTCCGGCAGCATGTTACAGGCATCATAGTGTGTGTGGAAGCTTTACCCAGCCTATACTGCCATCTGTTTGGAAATTATTTTAACTATTTCAACATACACAAAAAATGTTTCAGTCTGGGTTGCACAGTGTTTTGCAATGGCTCCGAGCACGTATAAACCAGGTCCTTCTGGGAATAGAAAACGAAAGTTTGATGTGTTGTGCGATGATGATGTGGAAGAATTAAGGTTAATAATTCAATCTGAGTTGGATGAAGTGAGTGATGACGATGTGGACAATGAATATGAACAGGAGAAAGATGTGGAGCTGTCCAGTGCTGAGGAGTCCATAAGTGGCAGTGAAAGCGACACAAGTGCTGCAAATGTTGCGTGTGCCGATACATGGAAAGTGATAGGCAAAACTGACCAGAAACCCAAAGAATATACCTTTCCCAAGAATGTAGGTCCAAAACTGAATCTTGCCTTTGATGCTCAGCCAATTGAATATTTTAGTTTATTTTTTTACTGATGAGCTAATATCTCAAATTGCTAAGGAAACAAATAGATACGCGAGAGAAAAAATTGCCGCATTACAATTGTCCCCACGTTCTATTTGGAAAACTTGGGTTGATGTGTCTGTAGTAGAAATGAGAGAGTTTTTGGGGATAATAAACTCATATATTTTGTACAGGCTTAAAAATTCCCAGGCAAGCACCCATCCCTTGTCACATCTAAAATACAGAAGGTCACTTGTCGGGAATCTGGTGAAAGACATAAGCAACCCAAGGCCAAGGTCACACCCCGGTACAGTTGAGAGAGAGAGAGGAAAGGCTAATCAATGCACCACATTTTATATACCATTTTGAGGGGAAAAAACACAAGGACTGTATTGTCTGTAGCAATCAAAAACTCAGGGGCGAGAAAAGAAACATATTTCTACTGCAACATGTGTGTAAATAAAGCGGCCATGTGTATCGGCAAATGTTTCGAGCGCTATCACACGCTTGTCAATTATAAAAAGTAATTGTTCTGTCATAATGAGAAGTGTGTGATGTGTAAATGTATACATAGTGTTCGTATGTCTGTTTACATTTTATATACATTACTATTTATGGCCGAACGCTATTTCATTGGTACATGTTTTTTATGACGTAGATACTTTATCACGGTCTAAAGTGTTTACAAACTTAAAACAATTAAAAAATTTCCATATTAGTGGACAGTATAAGCAGAAAAAATTGTTCCAGTGCATAAACAATTCTCCGTTTAGCTCAGCTACGTTTGATAATCATCTGCAGTGTAGGTAAGTACAGTAAGATAGTCCACTTTTGCATGAAGTTTTGTTCCCATTTACATAGGTCTAGCAGCAAATTGACAGCTCCATTCTAGCTATGGACATTTCTTACCAGGACTTCGTCCACAAACGGTTAATGCTACAGGCACATAAAGCATGGAGGGCATCCTGGATATGCTGTACAATAGAATGGGAGTTGTACAACTCACAAAGGCTCTGAAATGCACTAAGAGAATCACTTAAAATTAGGCAGTCACCTAATTTACAAGGGCACAATAGAAAATTGCTTGGTATATTGCATACAGCTCTGCAGTATAAATGGAAATACTACGATAAAAACCGACTGGAATGTGGTTCAGTTCCATAAACATAAGCACATCCAATATCCCTGGTACTCTTTGATCCATCGAGTAAATACATCGGTCAATGCAGCCTGAGAAAAACTGTAAAAACCAAGTGTGGACACAGGATAGGCATCATGGACTTCTGGTCTATGGTCATTGCAAGAACTATAGGGGACGTGACAGATAACCAAGGGCGGTACATCTTCTTGCCCTTGGGAGACATGTTAGACATCTCAACTGCAAGCTTTATTAGAAGCTCCTGAAAACAAAAACCAACTGGCTTAGCACTAAGGGTGCTTTTGCTATATCACTCTCTTAGCATGGTGAACAATAAAGCAAATGTTGGGTGCTTAGACATACATCTAAGTGCACAACCACAATTTGCTAAGAGAATCATTATTGTAGAGGAGGTTCTGCAGATCTGGCGTAAAGGCTGACAACTGGGCTTGTTGAAAACAATTCTATTACCATGCATGTGCCCCTATTATGGACAGCACCTAATCCTCTCAGCACAGATGTCATGCTAACGAATAAACAATACACCCATAGTCTAGTTTGGATCAGACCAGTGCGTGATACATTCACAGCAAAATTATCAAATCTGCTCCTCACGATTTGCCATTTAGTACCCGCAAGATATTCAGGGAATGGACACATCATACTCTAAACTGTGCTATATGCAATCACTAACTAAGCCTCCTGTCTAACATCAACCCCAGTAAGCATGTCTCATCTGTGAAGGGAAGTAAATCTGGACCGAAATGGAGTGAAGGTGGTAATCATCTCCCAAAGCACCAGAATTTAACGCAAATTGACTTCTCAGTTGAGAAATAAAAGCCATTTTTTGAGCTCCATTCTCAAAGGTCCAAACATTGCTGCAGATGCCGTTCCAAAAGCGCTGTGCACTGTGAAGTACAACAGAGAGTGAAGTGGTCCGCAAATAGCCATGACGAAACTCCACATGGAACACATTTCTAGATGGAGTTAATTGCTATAGCAAACAGTATGACACTTAGTATCAAACCCTGAGGTACTCCTCCTGAACTAGGTGCTTCAAAAAAACCGAGCCGACCCTTATTCAAAAAACGCTGTCTTTCATAAAGTCCTGAATAAACAATGGTAGACATCCACATATGTTTTGGGTCAAAAGGGAATTTAGAATCCCTGGTCGCCAGCACATATCATAAGCCTTCTCAAGATCAAAAAATATGCCAATGGTTTGACAGTATTTCAAAAATCTGTTCATTATCTGTGTCAATATTAACAGAAGATGGTCTGCAGTTGAACAGTGTCATCGAAAACCACACTGGATGCTACTCAGTAGTTTACGAGTTGCTAACCAACATACCAATCATCCTCTCATCAAGCGTTCTATTATCTTGATAACATAGCTGGTGAGGGAAATAGGATAGTAGCTGTAGGAAAGGTGACGATTCTTTCAAGCTTTCAAAATGGGTATAACAGTGGCCTCCCACCAATTTTCTGCAACTACACTGTCAATCCAAACACAATTATACACCTCGAGCATTAATACCTTTCCTTCAGGAGGGAGCTGTTGCAACATTTGTACGTGAATACTGTCTGGTCCGGGTGCTGATAGCCATGAAGATGAAAGAGAATGTTCTAACTCCGTCGTGGTGAAAAGGCCATTATAGTCTTCCCCATTCTTAGAACGAAATGTGCAGCGTTGAGATTCCACCTCAGTCTTAATTGGAAGGAAGTCAGCAGAGTAATTATCCAAGTTAGACACTTGAATGAAAGCACTAGCAAACATGTTGGCCACATCACATGGATCAACAACGGCTCCTGTAGCTGTTTTCAAGCCTGCAATTGGTAGATGGGTGAAGTTCCTCGCTACTTGCTTTACCTTATCCCATACAATTGAGGAAGGAGAATGTTGGTTAAATGAAGCTACAAATTTTCTCCATGATAACCTTTTGCTATTCTTAAAGACTTGTCTGGACCTGGCACGCATTTTTTTGTGTTGGATTAGGTTATCCAATATAGGGTGATGTTGAAAAGGCCTAGGAGCACGCCTTCGAGCACAAATGGTATTCCAACATTCGTCTGTTCACCAACGGACAGGAAATTGATGGGGGTGGGAAGTCGACTGCTGAATAGATTGCTGAGCAGCAGAAAGAATCCTCTTGGCAGGATGCTGTGCCAAATCGTTCACTGAATTGTGCTTGTTGTAAGTAAAGACCACCAACTGGGTGTAACCGTTCCGGTTAGCATGGTCAAAATGCCATCTAGGCATACGGGTGGAATGTGTATCTTGCATTAAGAGACTAATAATACATGGAAGGCTGTCACTAAAGTGTAACTCAAAGATGACGTGACAAGACTGCCAACTGTGGTGAACAAATTGCAATGTCAAGGTGTGAGAGACTATTGAAAGCGTCAGAAAGCAATGTTGACTCTCCAGTGTTGAGGAGAGCTAGGTTGTAATTGTCCAACAAATCAGCAATCATGTTGCCTCTTGCACAACCGCAACTTGAACCCTAAAGTGGGTGGTGTGCATTGAAGCCTTTCACTACCAGAAATGGCATTGGTAACTGGGAAACTAGATCTTCTAAATCAATAGGCGACCAGACATATAATGGAGGCACATAAATGTTACAAACACTAACAAGCAATGGTTGGCAGTAGAAAGCTTACAGTGAGTGATTATATATCCAAACGTAAGGGTATAGTTTTCATATATACATCATCCCTGACAATCATCATAGCACCACCACATGCCAGAACACCTACTTCTAATGTAGCATCACACCATACTGGGGCATATTGCCTTAGTTGGAAAATGTCTTGGGGACACAGCTTAGTCTCTTGCAAACATGCAATCCAAGGTTCGCTCTTATTGAGCAACAACTCAAGCTTTGGTCATTGTGTTCTACTACCATGTATGTTTCATTGAAGGATAACCATGTTAAAATTTGCATGGAATAAGAATTCAAAGGTAACTCTCCATTATCTTGGATTAAGTGGTTTTTGATTCAATTTAGCCCTTTTCTTATTTCTTGAGCTTGCACTCCTTTTCAGAAGCTTTATCCTGCCTCCTTTTTACTGGTTCTCCCAGTTTGAGCAGGATCCTTCAGCTCGATGTCCTCTACCAAGAATGACTGTTTCCCCATTGTGAACCTAAGTTTGATTGTCTCAAACCAATATGAAATACTGATTGGCAAACAATTACAGAGGGAATGTAAATAAAAAAGCCACAGAGAAGGATCGCTTAATAATGGGTAAAATCTTGTACAATAAACTACCAAATGAATTAAAAGTGCTAAGTGGTAATGTATTTCAAAATGAGCTTAAAACATACTTAATTAAAAAATGCTTGTATAGAATAGATGAACTGTAAATAATTTGTAACTGAAATACTAGATTGTATAAAACTGATTGTATATAGATTGTAAATCTTGTTTGTTTATCTCTGACGAGGCTTGAAACTTGTAACAAAGTCTATAAGCTAATAAAGATTATTATTATTATATTATTATTAAAGTCGCCAATCATAGTCCACTCCCAAGGTTCCTTAGAAGAGTATCTTCGTGGAGATGTTCTTGGACTCTTTTTCCCTTAGTTTACTGGCAACATTCTCATCACTATCTTTCACAAAGTGGGATTTGTTACAATTGGTCTTAACTTCTTAGGTGGAAGCATCATATACCACAGCCTTGATACTTATTTGTAGAGGTTGACCCTTTTGTTTGCGACCTGGCTGAAGTTCTCGGGTCGTCTATGGTACTTGAATACTTTGGCTTTGGATCAGTTACGGGTATTGTCTGAATGTGTGGCCCCATTTGTATCACTAGTTTGAGTTGCAATTTCCCATCATTGAACCGGTTTAGCCACAACCTAGCTATAGGTACCAGTCTTCACAATAGAGGGTTGGCACAAACACAAGAGTTTTTGGTTTTTCAAGGACAATTCCCTAACCTGTATCTCTTGTATGGCTTTCTCCTCAAAGCAGGAGCACTCACAGGAACTAGGTGGATGTTCGCTGCTGCAGTTTACACAACTGGGTGTTGCTGTACATGCATCATCATGTGCAAAGCCGGCACAGCCAGCTTCACAATTACAAAAACCACTTCTAACATTGGGCTCGTCTGGGTGGCTGGTTGTTGGTTAGATGCTGGCATACTGATCCCAAGGTCTTGGGTTCAAATCTGGTCCAGACTGATGAGTTTTAGGTGTGCTTAAAAACAACAGCTTTATATCAGTACGTTTACTGGCATGTAAAAGAACTCCTGCGGGACAAAATTCCAGCACACCAGTGATGCTGATGAGATCTTGGCAATTGACAGCATCGTTAAACAACAAAATAAACTTTAAACTTGTAACATTGGAGCAGATTCGGTATATTTGGTCCAACTCCAATTGCCTCATATCCTGCCTTAATCCTTTGCGAGAGATCTACCCTATCAAAGGTAAGGAATAGGGTATGTGTGGGCTGGTATTCACCACACTCTTTCCATTCAACTCAATACACTGATGTTACACCTGGTTCTAAATTCTCCTGAATCTCCTAACTGGACACACTGTCCAAACCACGAGTGTTGATCACACCACGTGAGGAGCTCCGAGTTCTCTGCATCTCTACTTGAACCAGATAGCTGGCTAACAAACTGGCTGTCTGGAATGCTGAATTTCCTTCAACTAGGAGAGTGCCATTTCTTAATCTAGCAATTTTTCACTGGGCCAGCTCATTTTGTCAAAACCCCTCTTTATTACAAGTGATTCACCATAGTAAATTTCCATCCTTCCTCTGTTCTGGTAATTACTAAGTAGCGAGGTCTACTTGACTCATCTACTTTCTTTGCATTCATCTTCGCATATTTTTTAGAGAATTTTTGTACCATGGTGCATAGTCCTCCACCATTGCAAATGTCTCCGATGGCATGTTCACTTCCTCAGCTTAAGTGAGAGCCCTGGCCCAGACTTTGCTCATCCTAGGGTCACACCTCCCAGTGTATAGACAGAGGGAGTGCATCAGCTCATGCAATGGCCCCTCCCTGGAACTGTCCTTTATCACCATATACGAGCAGATCCTATATGCTCACCAGGGGCTGGGAATTATGCAGTTACCCAGTCACACCTTGCATCACCTAAAACCTGCATGTTGGTTATCCATCAGACTCTGTTCAGGGAGGTGTAAGGTGGAAAGTCAAACACAAAAGTGGATTTAAGTTCATGGGATGTGTAGAATATGCTCTCTGACTCCTTAGAGGAACCCAATCAAGAATATGGCTTAGACACCGGGTGTGCCAAATCTGTACTTACCATAGTAGGCCCTGGAGGGCAACCTGTAGAGTATCAACCTGGGAACCGGTGTCTAACATAATTTGAAAATCAAACTCAAGGCGATTTCCAGGATTTTTCAGGTGATAAGATTCCTTTTCAAGGAGACACACAAACTTCTAAACAATACTGGGAAAGAGCTAAAGATGGTAAATGAAAGTGAGGCGGGATATTGTAAGACCCCTAAAGAAAATCATTTATGTGAATATTTGTTGAGAGTGTAATTTGTTTTTGGTGTTGGTACGAGTTGGTTGAGTGACGATGACGAAAACATGTTGCTATTGTTCATTGTTACAAACAATTAAGTTTGTTTAAAGACGTCAGAAATATTTCCATATTTAAATTTAATATATATGTATAAATAAAACAATTATATGTGTTCAATATTGAAAGCGAAGGGAGAATAGCTAAAGATCGCTTCCCTAACAATATGGGAACTATTTGATGAACGCATACGCAGATGTACACAAAAAGAAGGTAGCATCATGTGATGCGGCACTAGAATTTAATAATAGGGTCCATGTCTTTGGTATGAAAAGACGTGTTTTTAAAGTGCTCTTGGATGTGAGTAGAAAATTGATTAACCCTTACCGGTCGGATGCCGACACTATGCCGACACGGCCAGCCAAGCTGCTCTGGTCGCATGTCGGCATTTTAACGACAACGTGATCTTGGGGTTCTAAAGTTGTTTTTTCAGTTGAATGTAAATATTTGGGTTAGAGGGCCGCACCAACTAGTAGCATAAATCAGTACGTCTATCCTCTTGTGCCATCTGGTGAGGAAATGCCAATTGATGCGTTTCTAGTGTGAAAAGAAAACAGTGCATTTTTCGGCTGCACCATGGCTTCATCTAGTGATACGCCTGTCCGTGTTAAACGTGTTTATAGAGCAATAAATCCTGAAGATGACGAAGCTTTGATGCATCTACTACAAAAAGTGCTTGATAATGACAGTGATGACGATTTGGATTTTGCAGAAGATGCCGAAAATGTAAGCTGTGCTTCAAGCAGCACATCGAGTGATTGTGAGGACAATAACGACCTAAGTGCAACTTTCACGCCTGTTAGTAATAGTCAGGCCGGTGAAGATGGGTGGTGTGTGGTAGGCGCGAATGACATAAAACCTGTGGAATATAGCTTTAGTAAGAATTCTGGGCCTAAAGTAAATTTGTCTAATGATGCCATTCCATATGACTATTTTTGTTTGCTGTTTGGTGATGAGCTCCTTAGTGAAATAGTTGCTGAAACGAATCGATATGCAGGAGAGAAGATTTCTAAATTAGAACTGAGTCCTCGGTCTATTTGGTTGAAATGGACTGACGTTAACCTGGACGAAATGAAAGCCTTTTTGGGAATGATAATTAATATGGGTTTGCTGCCAATGCCTGAACTGAAGGATTACTTTACGTCAGACTGGAAAACTGAAATAAAATTTTTTCGTGATGTAATGCCCAGGGATCGCTTCTTGCAGATGTTTTGGATGCTTCATGTGGGGAATGATACCATAAATGAAAGCAATGCAGTACTACGGCGCACAAGAAAAATTCATGGCATTATTGAGTACGTTGAGAAGAAATTCCAGCAGCATTTCGTACCCGGTCAAAACATTTCAATAGATGAATCTACTGTTGGATTCAAAGGACATATACTTTTTAAAACGTATAACCCCAAGAAGCCTACAAAGTGGGGACTTCGTTTGTTTGTTTTGGCTGACAGTGCAACTGGCTATGTTCATAGCATTATACCATATTACGGTAAAATTACACCTGATGTCTGCAAATTACCCTTTGAGGACAAGAGTTTTACGACCAGAATTGTGCTGTCCCTAATGTCGCGTCTGGAGAAATGCACAAATGACATCAAAGGGTACCATCTCTTCACAGATCGCTACTACAGCAGCGTAGATCCGGCGAAGGAACTGGACCGGCGCCAGTGTCATGCAACGGGCACAATAATTGCTGGTAGAGCTGGGAACCCAAGACCTGTAAGGCAAGGAGCCTTCAAGAAACTGAAGAGTGGTGACGTGACTGGTTTCAGAAAAGACAATGTTCTCATCTTAGGATGGAAAGATAAGAGACCTGTCATTATGATATCTACTTATCATGACACTTCGGTGAGAAGGATTGGCACAATTCAGAAAGGAGGGGTAGAAAAGGAAATAATGAAACCACTTTGTGTGCTAAATTACACAAAGAATATGGGCGGGGTTGACAGAAATGACCACTACTGTGCTACGTACCAATTCTTACGTAAATCATTCAAGTGGTGGAGAAAATTATTTTTTTGGTGTCTTGAAGTAAGCATCGTAAATTTGTATATTATTTACTCGTGCCACAAGCAAAGTGTCCAACTTGCCAAGAAACCAATGAGTCACCTTCAGTTTCACCGATCCCTTGTTCAGAGTTTGGTTGGAAATGTAAGAAACCCAAGGAAGAGGTGCCATCCCGGTACAGCAGAAACAGAAGAACGGCTAAACCAAAGTAATCACTTTATGTACCACTTCGAAAATAAAAAACATAAAGACTGCCTTGTCTGCAGCAACAGAAAAATAAAAGGAGCAAGGAAGGAATCATATTATTATTGCAAAACATGTTCCAACCATCCTGCTTTGTGTCCTGGCGAATGTTTTGAACGATACCATACCTTACAGCATTATAAACGAAAATAGGCTCATTCCTTTATTACCGTTTGTTGTAAATAATGATTTCTCTTATTTTGTGTTTGTTTGTGTATATTCATAAACGTACAATTCATTTAGGTGTAAATATGGATTAGCAGAAATGAGTGAACATTACAGTGCTGTGACATATATAAAAACTTCGTGGTTCTTCAAAGAATTCTTATTTTGTGTTTCTGTACGTATATTATAAAGACGCTATTTATATAGATGCAGATCTGAACACATAAATGAGCTAAACATTACAGTGCAGTGACATATACATTTTTCGTCTCTTCAAAGGATAGCACCTCACATCATTTGCATCATAGACATGTGAGTACAATTTATTTCTGCTTGTTTTTAAGTTTATGCATGCGTTTAAAACTGCACGAGAATTATTTACCGCACAGAACACTCCTTTCTACCTGCCTGTGTCGGGGACAGAGGGTCGGCAGAACTTAGGCCCTTATTGCATGAGCCTTTCCCTTAGAAATAGCTTGCACAAAAATGTGGAAATCCCTTACGACCAGCTGGCGAAAACTTTTACCAGTGCATACGACCGCTAAGGGTTAAACTTTCATGAAGCTTTTGTTCTAAAGTTGCTAAAAAACTGGAAAGACTATCAATATAATATAAATTGGTGCGACGAAAGGTTATTTAAGTGTAAACACAAGAAAAAGTGTACCACGACCTCGGATAGAAAAAGAATCTCATAGCTCAGCACATTCCTCATTAATATTACAAAAACAGCACCAAAAGTAACCTAAGATACATGATATATATATAGGGAGTTAAAATTTAGAAAGGAATACATTCTCTTTAATGACATTGTTGTTTACCACACACCCATATATATATAGCTAAACAATGAAAGGATTACATTAGATGTAGGCAATGCCAAGTCTCACTTTTGTTTATTATGAGAAATCAGTTATTCTGGGAAATACTGTAACTCTAAGGATTATGACAATTATTAAGATAAGTTTTATCAGTACATACTTGGAACATAACCTTACTATGAACAATATTCCTTCTCAGGAACAACTATTTTGTTTAATCTATAACAACGCATTTGTTGTGAACAATGCATTTTCTTTTTCTCATACTTGTGTAAACTACAAAGTGAGCTGGTGAGGAAACTGTAGTACTAGTGGCAGGTTAAGTCTTTGTGTAGCTTCAACCTTGGTCGGAAAGAGCACAGTGGAAGAGCAGCATAAGTTGTGCACAAGAGTGTCAAGGATCCCACTATCGTAAATGGAGCAGCATGTGTCTCAAGTGCACGAGTGTGACCTCAGAATGTAACACAGAAGTATTTCAGAAAAATTCAAGGAGAGTCTTTAAAAACCAAGGTGAAATTTTAAATTCAAGGAGATTTCCAGAGTGCTAGACAGCATGCATGATAACATGGGGCTGGGAGTTACGGAATTACCCAGTCACCCCTTGTGTCATCTAAAACCTGTGCATTGGTTATCCATCAGATTGTGTTCAGGGAGGTATAAGGTGGGAGGTCAAACACAAAGTGAACCTAAGTTCATTGGTCATTTAGCACATGCTCTCTCACTCCTTAGAGGAACCCAATCGAGTGTATAGCTCGGGACACTGGGTGCGCCAAACCCATACTTGCCATAGTAGGCCCCTGGGAGGGTGGGGGGCAATCTGTAACAGTATCCAACAGGGAACCATCGATAAATACCAGAGTGCAGTGCTAGCAACAATGCAAAAGTTTGGTGGAAAGCTTATGAAACACCCATTAATGGATAGATAATTTACCATTGCCGGAAATTTCAAGGTGGAACAGGGCATGCTGGAGCTGCCACGGAAGACAATTGCCAAGAGAAGACTGCTCTACAGGTAGCATTTGGAAGTCATGTGTGGTGAGCAATTCATGAAACCATAGGAAAGAACCACCACAGAGATACACATGATCTATGCTGGTGAGACAGGAGCTAATAAGCCTTGTACACTAATAATCATAATAAACCTAGAAATGGAGAAATTTGATGAAAATTAACAATGAAAGTAGCTACAGCTGATGGATGTAGAAGGGATGAAATGGCATTGATCGACTTGGGACACCTTACACACCAAAAGCTGTACTCACCTGAACTGTGCCCCTGGGCGCAAGGAAACAAAGAAAAATAAAACTGATGCATTTTTCTCCAGAACTTACCTGAATATCTTCTCTAACATATGAATCTTCTCTTTGGTAGCACCAATGTTCTTCCTGTTTAATATATATTTTGGCTTCACTTTCACTTTCTTTGATGGTTTCATTAAATCTCATTAGATGGTGTTGTTCATTTTGTGAACATGTGGAATTTTCAAGCTCTGGCTTGATATCACTAGTACTTGTAACAGTTTCAACCTTAACTTTCTTTAAAAGGTCTTTGGTGTCTCCCGGATTCTCTGAATAAAAGCCCAGGAAACAAGATTCTTCTTTGATATTCATTTTACTACAGTTGATTTATATGAACAGTTCTGTTCTTTAATTTCAGTAGCAGATCTGTGGAGAAAGAAACACCTTATGAATAACATCCATGAGCTTGCTTCCAGATAAGTAAAACTACATTACATTTCTTAAGACAACATAAAGTGGTACAAGGTAATGATGGTTATTTGGAGTAATATGTTAAGTATAACAGCTTTTAACATTCCAAGATCCACAGCTTCTCTACTGATTGGTATGTTAGTCTGAATCTAATGTATGTAGCTATAGTAAAATTTCCTTTAAATTAAATTATTCCAAAAGCAATTATACAATCTTGAACATAGAAGCGCTAACAATGACAATCACGAAGTTAAAATGGATAGTTTACTAACTGTAATATTAAGGCATAAATACTTGTCAATGTATATATACTGAAATTACTTTACTATATTACAGGAGCCGAAAAGGATAAAGCTAAAACTGCTGCAATTACCCCTTTTAGTTTACACACATTCAATGTTATGCCTTTTGGGTTGAGAAATGAACCCAGCACTTTTCAATGTTTTATTAACAGAGATCTAACTTTTTTTGTATAGGAAGATATCATCTATCTCTGATGGTTTACAAGTTATTCAAAAGTCATCCAGAGTAAACAGCATTACATAGGCTATACCCACAAAATTCAAAATATACATTTCATTTGTCATAAAAATATGTTAAACATATGTCTTTAAGAGCCATTTTCAAGAAAATAAAAATTTTCTATATACAGGGTAGTTTAGGGTGGAGCAATTTTCTTGAAAATCCTTGTCGTAACCCTGAAAGACATTAAACTTAAATAGCAACTTTGGTTTTTAACTGACTTTTTGTTTATGAGTTATGCTGTCCACACACACACGCACGCGCGCGCGCACACACACAGACCTTTTTCTAAAACTGTTTATTTCCAGTGAAATCTGGACATCAAACTTTTGGGTGAAATACAACCTTCCTCTACCTACTAGTAGAGAAAGTAAAAAGATGGTTTACACTGCCCTTGTGGAGATTTTCACAGACTGACAGAACTGCACCTTATAGATATCTTATACCACACATATAAGACATTCAGTCCATCCTCTGCAAGATTAACAGTAGCCAAAGAGGATAAAGCCAAAACTGCTGTAATTACTCCTTTCGGTTTATACAAATTGAATGTTATGCCTTTTCAGTTGAGAAATGCATCCAGCACTTTTCAAAGTTTTATTAGCAAGGTCTTCATGGGACTAGATTTTGTATTTGTCTATACTGATCACTTTCTAATTGCTTCATCATCAGAGGAGGAGTACAGATATCTGAAACTGATCTTTGATAGGCTTGCAAAATACAGATTAAGAATAAACCTCAGTAGGTCAGTGTTTGGAGTAGAGAGGCGACAAATCCTTTGTTATTGGATTACTTCAGGAAGATAAAAATCTCTGCCATACAATGTCAAAGCAATCGTTCAGTATAAACTTCCAGAAACAGTTCACAACCTCAGGAAGTTTCTAGGAATGATTCATTTTTACAGGAGGTATCTCAAAAATGCATCTGATAGGGAAGCTATTCTCCATGGCTGCATTAAAGGAGCAAAAGGGAAAGACAAAAGCACAGTTCAGTGGACACCAGAAGCAATAAGTAAATTTGAGCAATGCAAACAAGATCTTATCAATCCAACTATGTTAGCCTATCCAGTGTCTGATTTTCCCTTAGTGTTAGTTGTTGATGCTAGTGATTTTGTTATTGGAAGTATAGTTCAACAGCTACAAGATAAAGGTTGGAGACCTTTGGCATTTTATTCGAAGAAACTCAACAATGCTTAAAAAACATATAGCATGTATGTGTTTTTGAGTAGGTGTCTGTCAGTAAAGCATTTTAAACACCTGTTAGAAGGAAAATATTTTGTTATATTTACAGATCATAAACCACTAGTTTAATCATTCGAGCAGAAAAATGAAAAAGCATCACCATGTCAACAAAGGCAATTGCAATACATTTCAAAATTTACAACTGACATTCATTACAACATTAAAAACAAAATATTCTTGCAGATAGCCTGTTAAGAATAGATGAAGTTAGTTTCATTGACTTTTACCAACTTGCAGGTGCTCAGGAGAAGAATGAGGAGCTTCTACAGCCTTTTGGAAAGTGACAATTCCTTGACATTCAAAGTTACCAACTCCCTAGTGGAAGACAGCTGTGGTGTGATATAAGCAAGGAAAAATTACACCATTCAGTACTTCAGAGTTACGAAAACCCATATTCACCTTAATGCTTGACATGACACCCATGACTGAAGTCAACCATTATACAAGTTACCTTCTGTTATGTTTGGCCAAATATGAAGAAAGATGTTGCTTGTCAGAAATCTAAAATAAACAGCCATGTCAAATCAGCAATAGGAAACTTCAAAGAACCTAATGATTACACTGTTCTACAAAAAAAATGAAATTGTTTTTTCTGGGGGTTTCACATGATTCTTATGGAAACACGCCTCCTGACTCCAAATCTTTCATTAGTTTTTCTGTGTCAGGCACAGTTTTCAAGTTAGAGGCTATGTTATATTTGCATGTCTATACTGTGAATACTAAAAGGCAATGTATTACTATTTTTTGCTCCTGTGAACAATGGTGAACTCTCGAATGAAGTTCCAGCAGTAGTCGGCAAGCATTGCAGGCATCCATTTCCCTTCATAACGCTTTTCCAAGAACAGTATGTCTTGATGGAACCTTTCACCATGTTCGTCAGAAACATCACTACAGCTCTCAGGAAAATAGTTTAAATGTGAATCCAGAAAATACACTTTGAATGACATGTTGCATCCTAAATTGCAATAGGTATTTATCATTTCTTGAACCAGTTGTTCATAGTTGTCCAGCTCTTTTTCTTCCCAGAAAGTTTTGGGTTACATTGTTAAAACAGACTCGCATTATTTTCTTTGGATAAAAGACATTCTTCAAAGTGTGAGTCTTTTTGAAGTTCTCTAATTTGGGGGCATATAAACACCCCTTCATTTATTATTCATTTATGCCAACAAACTTACTGTTGGTGTTTTAAAACACACAAGCCGTGTTAGAGCAGCTGCCCGGTAAGTGGAAGGTCTGTGGTTCAAATCCCAGTTGTGGCATTGAATTTTTAAGTTCCAGTTCTACCTCTCAAAACCCTTCCTTTATTTTTGCTGAAAAAAGTCGATGGAACTTTCTGAAAGGTGCATAAACCCTTGTCCAGATTGATTCATGGCCTTTACAAACTGTTTAATAAGGCCTAGCTTGATGTGAAGAGGTGGTAGAAGATCTTCACTGGCTACCAATTTCTCATTCTGTAAATTTTTTCCTCCCACTTTCCAGTTCCTTTGAGGCCAAAGCTTTCTTTTATAGTGGTAATTTCTGTCTCGACTGGCCCAATCACACAGAAAACATCCATATTTCGTGTAGCTTTGCTGCATTCCCAATATCATAGCAACTATTTTCAAGTCGCCACATATTTTCCACTTATGGTCTTCATACTTAATCACCTAACTGCAGCATATTTTTCAGAACACCATAGGACCCTTTGGTCATAGTGGCATACACAACTGGAACAGAAGGCATTGTATTTCCATTGTGAAGGAGAACTACCTTCAGACTGTATTTGGAGCCATCTATGAAAAGTCTCGAGTTCTGTGACTAATATTTGAAGTTCAAAGCATTCATGAGGCCAGGAATATCACCGCAGTATGTCATCATGCCTTCAGTTGCAAAATAGGAAAAGAAGATTTATTCTCTATGTCTAAACTCAGTTATTTTGGTGCCCAATTCTAATAGATTACATTCTTGCAACCTCGATGCCAGTAGTTCTGCTTCTTGTTTGCAAAGGCCTAAATCACGAACTAGATCATTCAAATAGGCTTGTTATGTAACATGGAGTCGAAGAGCTCATGGACTGATATGATGAATCATTTTTTTCAGGAGATGATGACAGTTCTTCACTCACAGTTTCTGCATTGTCAGTAACTGATTCATTTTCTTCATTTGTTGGTCTAGTAGGTACTGGAAGAGTTTCCGAGTGTGGAATTTATCTGATTGCAGCAGTGACATTGTGTTACATTATATGTCTCTTAGATTTATGATTTCTATAACCACGATCATCTGTCATACAAAAATAACAGTATGTAATGTGGTGCTTTTGTTCCTTCCATACCATTGGCACTGCAAACAACTTGTAGTTACCTTCACCTTCTCACCAGTTTATCAATGTAACATAGCACGTCACGCAACAAATGTGGGGTGCCCAGTCCTTCTCTTGATCTCCAAGTTGCATTCAAAAATAATGTTTGTAGGCTTTTTTTAACAATGGGCGAAATCTTCTTCCTGTGCCTAGCAAATGTGTACTCTCCACAGATGTAACACAAGCTATCTGATGTATTTCTACAGGTTCTGCGTTCAATGTTCTAAAAAACATTGTTTCTATAAGGAAACAATGAAATAATACTCAATGTAATAGATAAGCTACTCGCGTCTTCTACCAAGAAAGGATAACCTCACAATTTCACACCCTCTTTGTGTTATTTATTTATTTATTTAGTCCTTTAAAATCTGTGTTGTCCACTTTTATGGTTAAAGAGATTCCTTTAAAAGAGAAATATGGACAGTTTTGCATTTTTGTATACAGCAGTTAGATATGTAATTATATGAGAGGTAGAACTGGAACTTAAAAATTCAATGCCACATCTGAAGGTTATTTAATCCTGGGACATAAAGTACTTACAATAGTAGGTCACCATTGGGGTAATTGTTTCTAATGTGAGACTGCCTTTGTGCTTTACCAGGAGAAATACAAACTGGTTTGAGAATTCAATGCCATTCTGGCAGATTGTCACAGTAGCTCAATGGTTAGAGCACCCGCCTGGTAAGCGGGTCTGTGGTTCAAATCCCAGCTGTGGCATTGAATTTTTAAGTTCCAGCTCTACCTCTCAAACATTGTCCACACACAGCTTGTGTGTTTAAAAACACCAACAGTAAGCTTGTTGGCATAAATAAAATAATTGTAATTATATATTTAAAATATATATCAATATTACTCACAAAACAACGTTTCTACTAGTTAAAATGCCAGTTTAAGACTCAATTTTAAACAGAAGTGTAACAATGACTAGCATATTGAGATCATTCTATTGACAACAGAAAGGGAAGCAGCTGAAAATGTAAACTGACAAACAAAATTACCCGTTGCCAACTGCTGTAAAGCAAATGTCACCAATTTTACCACACCTAAAAATTATCAGTTACGTTAGAAATTCTAAAATCTAAACGCCTACTCAGCTACATCAGGTATATATCTTCGAATAACTAAAAAACTGTGCCTGATAGCGAATTTCTGATTTCTGATTTGAATTCCTCACATGAAAATCCTTTGGAAACACATATTTCCATATGAGAAAAATGACCCTTGTCGAACAGTGTTATGAGTAGTCGAAAGCTTTCATGGCGGGAGTTAGAATTAAGACTAGAGATTTCTTCCAGGCTTAAAAGCCGTGGTCTGCTGGCCTTTTGAGGTCCAGATGTTTCGTCCACACCTGCGGTGGACATCGATGGCATAGTCCAAGTCTTCTCGGTGAAGGTTCAGTTACAACAGAATCGTTTATGACTGGAGGTGCCGTATTTGTATGTGGGCCGCTCACAGGGGATTGACTGAGCTTGAGCAGAAGGTGTGTGTTAGATGGGTGGGCCGTTCTGATTGCTGATTGGCTGGCTTCTTCTTCATTGCTGATTGGTTTACATGATTTTTCTGCATCAGTGCTTTTTTCTTATGTTGTTGTTGTTGTTTTCTAGCGCCTTGCATTTGGCAATGAAGCCATTAGCATTCGTGCTTTCCAATACTTTTGAACTGTAGTTTCTTCTGATCTTAATGCTTCACAGGTCTTCAAGTGGTCTTCGTTCATTTCTGCTGGATCGTTACGCAGGACACATATATGTTCGAGTATCAGATGTCTGGTTTTGTTCAATTTTAGAGTTTAACAGGAAGGAAGAAACTCTAAAATTGAACAAAACCTCCACATAGTGTCACACCAGACAGTGAATGACTGAAATGGGTGAAATTATGCTCAAATGAGCCCGAGGTCCATAGAGCTTTAAGTTACCCGACATTCATTTTCTCAGGATAAGGAAAAACCTCGGAAAAAGACCTCAT
Organism: Tenodera sinensis; assembly: GCA_030765045.1. Taxonomy (NCBI): domain Eukaryota; kingdom Metazoa; phylum Arthropoda; class Insecta; order Mantodea; family Mantidae; genus Tenodera; species Tenodera sinensis. Next base: position 50,675,532 of record CM060974.1, on the reverse strand, counting down.
TCAGATAACTTACCCGAAGCGAGATGTGAACTCCTGACCTCTTGAACGTGAGAGTCACGCTAGCCATCACGCTACAGAGGTGGGCAGTTCAATGTATGGTGCTAAGTTGTTCCATACTACACCCTATCATTCCCAGTGCAATGGAAAAATAGAAAGACCACGTAACTCTCAAAAGAGCTCTAAAAGCACATAACTCCATAGGGACAGAATCTTTGTCCATAGTTCTCTTAGGATTATGAACAACTATAAATCCTGAAACAAATGCATCAGTTTCCCAGATAATTTATGGTAAAACTATTAAATTACCAGGAGAAATATTCAGTGAACCAGCTAAAACAATTTAAGATCCAGATAACTTTGTTTCTGATCTTCAGAATTATCTAAGCAATTTAAACTGGTGCCAGTACATCACAAAACTGAAAGAAGCATCTTTGTCCACAGACCTGAAGAAATGTACTCATGTTTTCATACATATCAACAAGGTGAAAAAAGTATTAGAACCAACCCATGGAGGTCCTTTTCCTGTAATTGCTCAAAATGATAAATATTTCTCCGTTAAAATGAAAGGAAAGGAAGTTAACATCTCAATTGAGGCCCTTAGAATAGCAAGGGTGTATGCGCCAAAAGCTAGTTTTGAGAAAAATGTGATTAAAGTTTTACTATGCAGTACATATTAAAATCATCTATAGAGAGATAAAACTTCCTCAGATGTGAATCTAATACATTAATACTGTTAATTAGGAATGCAAAATGTTATTTGGCAGTATTTAAGATTTCAGAAGGTTAATTTCATCAACAATATAATTCAGATAACATATGCTCTCATGCGTGTTATAACCAACATGCTTACTTGTAAAGTTAGCATTTTGCAAGCAATACTTTAACTAATATTGGTAAATATTTGTTCTAATACTAACAAACAATACTTCTAAAGTGAATAAAGAAGTAAATTAACAAAAAGTATGGCTAGTTTACCGAAGATGTTTAACCGCTGTGCTGTGCTGTGAGAAACCAGAGTATGTTAGTAGTGTTCACTGCTGCCTCTTCTTCTACCTCTGGTGTGTGCCTTTACTAAATGTTTGGTTTTTTAACTTATGTGTTCTTTATCTACATTCATCTTCTTCTTGGCCATATGCATTTTCCATTGGTTTTTCTGCATGCGGCATTTTGTGGGACGACATACGTGGTGAGAAATTAAATCACTGTGTCACTCATAGTGCTTAATAAAAGTAAATCACTACGTTAAATGCACTAAAGGTTTGTTCAACGGTATTATTAGTAAACAACACAACCCTAGAAACATAATGCTAAGCAGAAGTTAAACAGAGAGCTGCAAACCACTCAAACATGTTACAGCTTTCTTTAAAATGAACAGACTGAACTAAAGAAATACCCCGCAGAGGCAGGAGGCAAAAACTATTTACAAAACTGCAAAAATGTTTGAAAGGTTAAGGAATAACTATTTATGTAGGGTAAAGGCCTGAAAATAAATAGTACCCTCTCTTAAGTGATTTATTGCTACATTCTGTTCAAGAGCGACTGTCACAGCGTAGCGGTTGGCAAGTTGGCTTATGCACCTTTGCTATTTAAAATGAACAGACTGAACTAAAGAAATATCCCACACAGGCAGGAGGCAAAAACTATTTACAAAACTGCAAAAATGTTTGAAAGGTTAAGGAATAACTATTTATGTAGGGTAAAGGCCTGAAAATAAACAGTATCCTCTCTTAAGTGATTTATTGCTACATTCTGTTCAAGAGGGACTGTCACAGCGTAGCGGCCGGCAGGTTGGCTTATGCACCTTTGCTATTCTCGAGATTCGGCTGAAGCGCATTAGGTCTAACATGATGCTGCATTCAAATGGAGAATTTGTTCATATCCAGGGCATATCAACCATTCACACTTAACAGGCATTAAACAGTAGGCTTCGTACTATATGGTGCAAGAAAAACAAAAACTTTGTACTTTGGCACTTGTGCCCTTGCTATTCTGAGCACTTCAATTGATTGTTGAAGCCAGCACTTTTCGTAGCCAGCAAGGACCAGAATTCTTCTGAACCAGAAGGAAATGAACTTTCTCATACAAGTATGCCATCCCAAACAACTATGTGTAAAGAGAGTAAGAACCAGGACTCCAAGATATCAATACAAACAAGCGGTAGAACAGTTCATTTTCCTATCCAGTTCGTTGACCAATAAGGGAAAAAAATGCTAAATTTTAAAATGCTGTATCGTACATTATTCAGTGGAAATGGAGTATGTAAGAACAATAATATGTTAATATTAAGCTTTCCTTAACCTTTCCTTGGGTTTTTCGCCTTTGTTTTTGTGAAATCCTTTTTCTCTCTCTCTTTTTTTTTTTTTTTTGGTGGGAGAAGATACTTAGATAACCCTGAAAGGCAAAACGTTAAATAATAATTTTCATCGCAATTATTAAGAGTCATTTCTGAGATACAAGAGATAGAGAAATACATACAAATATTTCATAATCACCATCATTGCAGCTGTAAAACGTCTAATGCTGACCGCAGGCCTCCCCATAGATATCCACCTTGTTTGAAGTTTTCGTCGAGCATTTGTTCCACTATTAAGTTCAGTTCTTTGCAGCTGCGATTGGCTTCAGCATTAATACGTTAGCCAAGGTCCTTCATATTTCCGTCGAGTTCTTCCATGGCTTCCCTAACCCCAGCCAGTCGCTCGTTAGTATTCTCCGATAGATCTATATTCATATTGGACATTCCCACCTTCATCTTTTCCAATTTGGCTTCCATTTTTGTTTCCATTTTCTCCATCTTTGTTCCCATATTTTTTATTCCGTAGTTTATCTACATTTTTCCTATTCGGCTGTCAATTCCAAAATTCATTTCATTCCCCATATGTCCATCTTGGCTAACATTTGTTTCATCAACTGTTCCATATCATGCTTTTTGTCGCACTCCTGACACCAATTGTGTTTACTTTACTTTTCTATTTCTTTATTTTTTAATAAAACACCGGAGCGACACTAAGCAAAAGCACTGTTGAAGAATAAAGACGACAGGAAGAAAAGTTGGTTGATAAAGTCATGTGAATGTATTGCGCATTTCTGTTTCAATCACATAGAAAATTGTATGAATTGTTCGTGGAAGTGGAAATAGTGAAAGAAATGTGACTGTGTTTTGCTAAAGAAAAATGAGTAGAAAAACCATGTGAATGTTATACGTTGCACTTATATTTCAAATGTATGGACTGTTTGTAGAAGAGGGAGTAGTATGATAGAAAAAAGCAAATGGAGTAGAGAAAACCATGTGAACGCAATACGTTGCATGGTAAAATGGATTCCATAAAAACCTTCGACATGAAAACACTTAGATATGTAAATTTTCATGGCGCTCGGTCAACCAGCTTTGGAGTTTATTCACTCTTCAACATACAATATGTATAGGCGTTGGTATGTATGAAGTTGATAAACGATAGGAATAACATGTGAATTGTTACGTAAAACAAAAGTGAATAGAGAAAATAGTATGAATGTAATACGTTGTATTTCTGTTTCAAACATATAGCAAATTGTATGAATTGTGTGTAAGGGCGAGTAGCGAAAGAAGACTGATCATGTCGCGTAAAGGAAGAATTAGTAGAGGAAATCGTGTGAATGTAATACCATGCATTTATATTTCAATCATAGAAAATTATATGAATTGTATGTTGAAGGGCAAACAGAGGATACATGAATGTGCTACGTAAAAAAAAGCGAGTAGAAAACCATTTTTAAAGTAATATATTGTGTAGTAAAATTGTTACCATAAACACTTTCTCCATGAAAAAATACATATACATGCCGAATTTCCTGGTGATCGATTAAGCAGTTTTAGAGATTAACAGTTACATATATACAAATATTCAATTTGTTTGTATATATATATATATATAATGATAGGAATTGCTTGTAGAAGAGTGAGTAGAGAAAGAGATGTGAATGTGTTACCTAAAAGTAAGTAGAGAAACCACTGTGAATGTAATCTGCAGCATTTCTATTTCAGACATACAGAAAATTGTATGACTTATTTGTAGAAGAGTGAGTAGAGGAAGAGGTGTGAATGTGTTGCCTAAAAGTGAGAGGAGAAAACAGTGTAAATGTAAAAGCATTTCTATTTCAAACATACAGAACATGGTATGACTTGTTTTAAAAGCAAGGTTTCTTTGGCGTAAAATCATGTTTTTATGGAAAATTGTTCATAGAAGAGTCAGTAGAGAAAGAGATGTGAATGTGTTACTTAAAAGAGAGTAGAGAAAACACTGTGAATGTAATATGCAGCATTTCTATTTCAAACATACAGGAAATTGTATGACTTACCTCTAGAAGAATGAGTAGAAAAACAGTTATGAATGTGTTACCCAAAAGTAAGTAGAGAAAACAGCGTGAATGTAATACGTAACATTTATATTTCAACCATGTAAGAAATTGTATGACTTCTTTGTAGAAGTGAGTAGAGAAACAGATGTGAATGTGTTACCTAAAAGTGAGAGGAGAAAAAGTGTGAATGTAATAGCATTTCTTATTTCAAACGTACCTACTGAACATGGTATGACTTATTTTAAAGGTGGGGATAAAAATGATTTTTGGTGTAAAATCATGTTTTTTATGGAAAATTGTTTATAGAAGAGTGAGTAGAGAAAGAGATGTGAATGTGTTGCCTAAAAGTACTTAAGTAGAGAAACCACTGTGAATGTAATATTCAGCATTTCTATTTCAAACATGCAGAAAACTGTATGACTTATTTCTAGAAGAGTTAGTAGAGAAACAGTTATGAATGTGTTACCCAAAAGTAAGTAGAGAAAACAGTGTGAATATAATAAGTAGCATTGCTATTTCAAACATGCACAAAATTGTACCACTTATTTGTAGAAGAGTGAGTAGAAAGAGATGTGAATGTGTTACCTAAAAGTGAGTAGAGAAAACACTGAATGTAATTTGCAGCATTTCTATTTCAAACATACAGAAAAAATTGTATGACTTATTTCTAGAAGAGTGAGTAGAGAAACAGTTATGAATGTGTTACCCAAAAGTAAGTAGAGAAAATAGTGTGAATATAATACGTAGCATTTCTATTTCAAACATGCACAAAATTGTACCACTTATTTGTAGAAGAGTGAGTAGAAAGAGATGTGAATGTGTTACCTAAAAGTGAGAAGAGAAAACAGCATGAATATAATATATAGCATTTCTATTTCAAACATATGGAAGATTGTACAACTTCTTTGTAGAAGAGTGAGTAGAGAAAGAGATGTGAATGTATTACCTAAAAGTGAAAAGGGAAAACTGTGAATGTTGTTGTTGTTGTTTTCTAGTGCCTTGCATCTGGCAAGAAGCCATTAGCATTCATGCTTTCCAATACTTTTGAACTGTAGTTCCTTCTGATCTTAATGTTTCACAGGTCTTCAAGTGGTCTTCGTTCATTTCTGCTGGATCGTTACACAGGACAAATATAATGTAATATGTGAATGTAATATGCATGTATACAAAGTTTAACCAAATCTTTAGAGCTGTTTCTGAAATACCGGGAATATATATTGCACTATAGAAGCGGGAATAAAAAATGTTATTTTTATGTAAAATCTCGTTGTTTTTTTTTTTTGGGGGTGGGGGGGGGGGAATCACACCTACAATATAGATGATCTTAGAAAGCAAAACCCTATCTGAATACAAAATTTGATGTAAATCGTTAGAGCCGTTTCCAAGTTACGCGGAATATATATATGCTCGTTTAAATATATATAAGATTATATTTTTTGTAGGTATGTATATGTGTTAAATTCCCTCTGGTAACTAGGAGCGCAATTGTTTTCATAAAAAAAAAGAGAGAGAGAAATTAAGAAACACAATAAAAATATTGCACAAGATAGTATTTGCATTTATTTGCACCAAAACTGTATTAGACGACTGTGGTTTTATTTCATTGGGTCATTACTGGATTAGGAGACAGTTCGTGGCGCAGCCTATTTCATTAGCCATGACTTAGGTTCATATTGCGTATTTACTAAAAGAACTTCACATTGATTTTCACGGGCATTCAACATTATACTACACTGATTTATTGCACAAGTATCAACAATGCACCTTTAGGAACAATCATTTACATGGATAATATGTATTTATACTGTTTGTAATATCCATTCATTTGAAGCAAGGTTCACAAATTTCAGAAACGAAACACATGGTGGCAACGCAGCTTATCTCTTATCTAACCAGATTCGACAAAAGGTTCTTTGGATGATTCAAGGAGTTCAACGAGGAAATATAATATTTCAAAACAATATTAGTGTACTCAGGTTATGTTATGAAGGTACCCATCATTCGCTAACATAAATATTTTATCAAATCAAATAATAACACTGAAAAGTACCTAATAATGAACCAAGAAAGTACACACGGAACAGCGTGGTTTCACTGATTCAATATGAGAAACGTAATTATGTCTCCGTCTGTAAAACAGATATTACTGTAATCGTGTATACAGATGGACATTACCATTTAGTTATCACACACAACATCCAAAGATAAATATCGTAGGAAACTTGTGATTAAATAAGATGAAAGTATAATACTTCCTTTTACTTACAGTAATGAAGAACTGTGCAGGTGTTCTGTGCTCTCAGCAAAATTCGCTGTTTGGAAATAGAATATAAGAGAAACTCCAGCACAAATACTTTTGTGACAAACATGGAAGCTTGCGTAACGTAAGACAGCCAACCTATGATAAGTAAACTTAGCGGCATTACAACATGAGTTTAAATTAGATTAAATTGGGTTATAAAGTACTCTGTAAGTTGCACAACCGCACAGTATGGTTATAAATACTTAACTTTACCCATAGAAAACTGGAGAATGTCTGGTTGAAAAGCTGCTAATTTTCTTTCCCATGGACTGGCTGCCCCATGTTGCGGAGCCCTTCATACTTTTGCTCACCTTGGAGTCCATGAGTCAGTACAAGTCGCCTGAGGGCCTGAGTTAAGCCAGGCGGATGGTAAAGTGGCCACGGTACCTATCCGTTCAATTGCGGATTTACCCGTGAGGTTACATAGGTTTGTTTTGCTGTTGTTTCTCTTTTATTTCCAAACAAGAGTGAATTGTGCTGAGAGATTTCGTGTTAGAAAGTATTTCTTCATTACGGCGAGTAAAATGAAGTGTTATATTTCTGCATTAATCACATATATTTAACTTTGGATGTGAAAATTAAATTGTAATGTGCGTCTCTTTACACGCTGGTTTTACTGAAGGAGACATTTAATCACATTTCTAATACTGAACCAGTAAAACCATAACGTTCCGTGTGTACTTTCTTAGTTTATTCTTATTAAGTACTTTACATTGTTACTACTTGATTTGATAAAACACACCCAATATAAGATAGTAATTCATTGCTCCACAATCCGCAAATGCGTATTGGCTAAAATCCCACTTTCCTCACAAACACATGTTAGCAAATGTTGGGTACCTAAATAAATAACCTGAGTACGTTAATATTGTTTTAGAACAGGAATTGGCTCATTGAACTTCTACAACCGCCCAAACAACATTTTTTCGAACCTGGTTAGATAGAAGATACTTTTGTTCACACCTTGTGTTTCGTTACCTAAAATTGGGCACCTTGCGTCAATTAAGTGGATATTACAGACACATATCACATACGTATAAATACCATATTATGCGTTTAAATGATTGCTCCTAAAGGTTTATTGTTAATACTGTACAATAAATCAGTGTAGTGTTGAATGTGGGCGAGAACCAGTATGATGTATTTTAGCAAATACGCAATATTAACTTACACAACAATAGAAGTATTTCACAAAAGGAAAGACACTCTAGCAGTATTCTTTGACTTTCATTCAGCACATGATTCAGTGTGGAGGAACAAACTAATTGAGAAACTAAGTCTAATAGGGGTAAAGAATAATATGCTCCATAGGATCACCAAGTTCATTTCTCAGCGATTTTGTGCTACTAGATATAACACTTTTATATCCAAATATAAACAGGTCCACGGAGGAGCTGTATTAATCCCGCTCTTCAACATAATTATGTATATACAAACGATCTTCCAACCACAATACAGTTAAAGTTAAACCCGTGGCACTACAGTCCATATCGGACCAGGGCCTGTCCACCCGACTGCCGTCCTCATGCCCACATACATAAGGTAGAGTTGGGCGATCATCCAACCGATACGGGGAGGAGATGTGGTCAGCATCTCGACACCCCCAGCCGGAAAGTTGGCTTTCATGACCAGAGCCGCTTACACATCGCAAGCTCCCCAATTATTTCCTCACGATGCTGAGTGGGCACGGTCCTATACCCGGGACTTAGAATCCGCACCCCCAAGGGTGGGATCGAACCAGGCTCACAAACCGTAGCAGGGAACCAAGGCAAAACCACAATACAAGTCCCAGTTATTGTTCTTATCATCATCGTCGTCGCCACCACCACCATCTTATTTTATTTTGTTAGTGCTAGTGCTATTATTGTGATTATGATTGCAATAGGTGTTCCTGAGAAATTCTCGTCCTTTATTACTTGTTGGTGGTTTCCATGGGCGTTGGAAGTTGGTGAACTTAATGTGCAGCCAATTAGTGGCTATTCAAATATTATTTTAATTTTGATGTAAGGAACAATTTTTATTTAGCACAAATTATTACGGTTATCTGCAACAAATATAAATTTGGACAATAAAATAAGGATTTAATAGTATTTAATTGCATACTTCCAACATGTGCCCCCCACCCCCCTGGAAAGAAGTCTGCCGACACTCATGGACGTTTCCTTCTGCTCTGTGGCTTTTAGCCCCACACTAGCAAACACAGTCCTTCCACACTTAACCTTATATTGCACACTGGTCCTGTGGCGAAGAAAGCCGAAGTGTTGAAGTCACGTGACTAACATGGCTGGGCGTCACGTGACATGCATCACGTGACTATTTAGAAAGTTTACTTGTTGCTTACTTGCTGGAAATATGGCTGTCAGTTTGTTATTGAAGGAGCTGTGGCTTGTTTACTGCATTTTTTATGAAATAAGGTAAGTTATAATTTTTTTGAGATTTGAAACAACCTGTATTTCTTACAAATGCTGTAATCAGGTGACCTATTTCTGTTGTTTCAGAGCCGCAGAGCTGTTGTGTATGTGGCTGCAAGTCAAATTATAACGTTATTAGCTCAAAGAAGATGCACACCAACTATCCTTGAGAACCAACCGAAATATTTAAGTACCGCATTAGCATCAATTCAGAAGGATCCTGGAGAAAGGTGATAGCAGAGACTTCAGGAAGAGGTAGTTTTCAGAGAATGGTGTCAAAACAAGAAGATTTTGTCATTTGGGAACTTTTAAAAACGGTGTTCTCTCCATTTGTTATGATTGAAAGTGAAAACTGCTTACTGTTTGTGTATGAAAGTGATTTTATGGCAGTGCTTGAGCACTTTGTAGGTTTCAAAGTGTTAGTTTCTTTAGAAGTTAAAGTGTTTTAAAAAGGTGTGTGTATAACAAGTGTCTTTGAATCTCAGTAATGATTGGACTTAATTTGAAAATCTGGTGAGTCATTTAAGTATAAGGATAACCGTATAAACTATTAGTATGTGATCAGGTAGAGTATATTGCACATGAAATGCAGAGTAAAACCCACTGTGTAACAGGAAGAAGATAAACATGTGTGTACAGCTTCTGTTAATGAAACAAAAATATACCCTTGTGATTCACTTATATGTTCATGCACTGTTTTTTTTTTTTTTACTTATCCTGCTGCTTAAAGTGGTGACCCTAGTTTACCTCATCCCTCTCACTTCAGAAGAATTGTTGCTGGTGTAGGAAGTAACGAATGATGGATTGCCAAATTGTATACTTAAAACAGACACATAGGTTTATGTAGCTAACATCACATAATGGTCGAAGTAACAAATGATGGATTGCCAAATTGTATACTTAAAACAGACACATAGGTTTATGTAGCTAACATCACATAATGGTCAGTCACACCAACTTGATTTATAGGCAAGCAATCACTGCATAATAAAATAAAGATTTCTCAATACCTGGAATATTAAAGATAACATGCCATCATCATTGCTATCTGTTCAGTTTACCAGAGCAAGTAGAGTATTTAGCGTATTGTAATATATTCTTGAATGTTGATGCCATCAGTTTGCAAACTGCCAAGATGGTGAAGTAAGAAATGTTGCTAAACTAGAAATTGTATTACGTTTCGTTCATTGTAATCCCAGAATTACTCCCGTTATTGTACACTAGCTATTGAAAGTTATCACAGCTGCTCATAAATAATTTATTCTTTGCAAAATGGTTGCGCTGTATATTTTTACTTTATGAAGAAAGTATGAACAACTTTTTCCCCATTTAATAAACAACACTTTATTTTCCTAGTTTTACATAGGTAATTTACAAGTCCTAAACTTCTGAATACACACTTTTATAAATTTACATCACAAAATAATTGACATTAAACACACATTACTCCTTTAGAATACCAACATTTTTTTGAGTTACATCACAAAATAATTGGGTTCTTAACTCATATAACTTCCTCTGAATATTAACAGTTTTAACATTTTATGTCGGAAAATTAAGAAAATGTAACATACATAACTCCTGAATACCAACATTTTATAAGTTTACATCACAAAATAATTTATATTGAACATACATAACTCCTAAATACTGACACTGTTGTAAGTTTACATCACAAAATAATTTATATTGAACATACATAACTCCTAAATACTGACACTGTTATAAGTTTACATCACAAAATAATTTATATTGAACATACATAACTCCTAAATACTGACACTGTTGTAAGTTTACATCACAAAATAATTTATATTGAACATACATAACTCCTAAATACTGACACTGTTGTAAGTTTACATCACAAAATAATTTATATTGAACATACATAACTCCTAAATCCGACACTGTAATAAGTTTACAACAAAATAACAAGTATAGGCTCGTTCAACACCATCAGTAAGAGCAACGATAACCATAAGAGAAAGTGTGGCGAGTACGCGCTGAAATACAGTACTGGACGGCAACAGCTTGTTAGTTTTACACCCACAGTCACAAGTCCAGCTTCCCACTGTGTATGCCCTAGAAATAAATAAAAATACAATGCAATGAACAGCAGTATTTTATGTAGCCTAAGTAATGAGTGTGCCTAGGGGCTAGGTCATTATCTATTTTCACTTAAAATATAGGCAATTTTAAATGGATTATAATCAATTTCAGTGGTTGTAAAAAGTATTTAGGTAGCAAGTTTATGATCTTATTACCCTCGTTATCAGCTTTGTTCTGTGTATGGCATATGTGAAGAACAATTAACATTGATTGATCTAAACTGGTTTAACTATAGAGTATGACTGACTTTTTATGGATTCTCTAACTGCTATGGTTCTCAGCACCCCGTTCTACAGAGAGATCCAAATACATGTGAACCGTATGCTTTGTTTTTCCACTGTGCACACAGAAACGCATCACCAGCAGCTGATATACACGAGCATCACTTGTTTTTCTCTGCTCACAATCAGTATTGAGTTGACACGATATCGTGTGGCTGTATTACTACCAGTGCACTTTATTATTTAGTCCTGTACTTAGTTACAAAGTGTATTATAGCTCAGTAATTGTTTTCTACTGCACGATGTGTATTTGTTTGATTCGTATGTGTTAACTCAGTCGGCTGACCAGGTGTATGGTGCACCATTAGTGGAGAAACAGTTTTAGGCTGAATTTTTTTGAGTCAACAGTTGATGCCCATACATATGTGAATACAATTTTGCCCCATTTCTTTTACAGAACTGATAGGGAAACCGCCTCTGTAGTGCAGTTGGTAGCACACTTGCCTCTGGTGCAGAGGACCCGGGTTCGATCCCCGGTGCCAGCATAGGGATTTTATCCCCTCTGGGAGGCCTGGCTCGGGGTGCTTTCAAATAGAATATACCAATATTGCACAGAGATATATTTTTCTCACTTAAACCGTCACTCTTAGGTACTGTTAGCTGCAATTTTAATTTTAGTAAATAGTATGATTTAAAATAACTTACATTAGCACTTATTCATGGGAGTTCTCTTGCAGCAAAGATACTGCAATGCTCAGTGTCTCTGCTACCTCTGGTTTTTTAAACTGCTTCTTGTGGGAACTTCGTTGTTTTTTAGTGTTGAAGAGCCGCCTTTGTGGCTCTATTTTTCTTTTCCTCATTGCTCCTGGTTTTGGCAGCTCACATTGGTTGCGAACTGCTGCCATAGTTGAGGTTATTGTTGTTACACCTCTCTTCAGCACCTCTAGTTCCGCTGTTGTGGAGACTCCCTTACAGCAGTCTATGATTTTATCAAGTTGTTTGTTTCTTCACGTATCTTCACATTGTCTTTACCTACTTGATGTAGTATGTGCTGGAGTTCACTTCCACTTGAAGGACCCTCACAATTTGTAACAAGTTCATTGGAGTCCTGAGCATGTTCCAAAGGAAGTTTATGGCCAATTTGCATTTGACATACACTATGTATGTGCTTGCACATATTCCATTTAATGCTGGAATCAACACATGTGCAGGAATATCTGTGAATGCAGGTGTTACATTCACTACATATTAATCTGCATGTGCATTGAACTTCATTATCTTGTACAAAGTAGATCTCGTGTACTTTTGAAGAGGATGCTATTTTCCATCCTCCGTCTTCCTTGATCATTTCCTTATTTATTTGTAAGCTAGATTTGTGCCTATTATGAATGATCCTTATTTTGCTGGTTAGTTTGCCTTTTGTAAGCACAATAAGCCTATCAAATAGCTTGTCTTTAACAAAGGACATTAGTGCACCTATAGCCTTGTCCAGATGTTTCACCTTCTTTCCGTGTAAATATATATATTTAAGTGTGTGATGCATTTGCTCTATATGCATGTTTGTGTTAAGTCCTGCATGCAGCCTATAGCAGTAAGCCCAGCTTTTTACGTTAGTCATGTAGTATTCCTCGAAGTATTTGGCAAACTCAGCCGTGTCCGGATCACTGTTCAAGATTTTGAGTACGGCATGAAGCATAATTTCAAATGCTGCCTCATCTCTTTCCTCTAGGACTGTTCTAAGAATTTTGTAAACGTTTGTTTGTTTTTCTTGACCTTGGATTTTGCTCTTAATATTTTTTCTCCATACCTTGTCCACATGCCATGAACAATAGAATCTCATTTTAGGGGTTTCCATTGTTGAAATCCAAGCATTAAAGAAAGATTCTGCTAAATCAGACATAAAAACTTTCGGGGAAAGTTTTCCAACTTCTGACTTTATGCATTGGAAAAATATGGAGAGCACTTGCCAGTCATTTCTATTTGAAATGAGGAAGGCGCATGGAAACCCTTGTCTAACATCATCCAGTACCAGAAGTGTTGTAAGTTCGAAACCATAGCTATTCATCCCATGTGTTCCATCAATGCAAATGCGGTCATTCCCATACTTCAACATTTCACATTGAGCACTAGTCATTATAATTAACACAAAATCTGTGCTTTTTAGTTCTGGGTAGGACTCGTTCACTGTGTCTTGTGGCTTATAAAATAACACACAAGTGTTATCATTTGAGTTCATTTCATGCACCCAAGCCTCAACACTGGTCCCATCATTTTGATGCCTGACTGATGTGGAGCACAAATTATAGGATCGCTCAATGTTGTACAAATCCTGTCTGGTTAGCAGATGTATCCGTTCTAGATTACAGGCAGATACTGAGTCTCGTATTTTATCAAGTATAGCCTGAAAAGGAATTTTGTTAGCAATATCTACAGCTATACTGTTCCTTTCTTTTTCTGTCAGTCCCAAATGACCTAATTATGTTGGTGACCAATATGAGTCGAAACAAATTTGACTTTGCATACTCCTTGTTGATCTTCAGTAACCCTCATCTTTGCCGGGCATACTGCACCAATTTTATTGCTCCCTTACAGTTTTAAATGTCTAATACCTTTGCCTTTGGAGACAAAATTCCCTGAATGGTGACAAGCATAATAATATGTTACACTTTGAGAAGCAATTCTGGAACGAATTTTCCCAAAGAATGACCGTGTTGCCGCCTCAGTTACTTCTTTCCAACTCTTGAAGACTCCGAATGATGAGAATTCCAGTTCTTCCAATTTTACACGTCTATCGTGTATCACTTCCAAGTGTTCGTATAAAGTACTTTCTGATGATGCTTCGAATTTGCAAAGACTGCACTTAAATGGAACTTTTTGGAGAGGTGCAATGGCATTCACTCTTCCCGGGTGAGCTGTGGAAGCGTGGCGCCGCAAATGTTGCCTCTGTTTATACCATCTCCCACACTCCGAGCACATAAATTTATTTTGGCTCACTTCCATCACTTCCATATTGCACTCCATATCACTATTCGCGCGTATTTCTTATCTTTCCCGCTCAACTTTCTAAATAGTCACGTGATGCATGTCACGTGAGGTCCAGCCATTTTAGTCACGTGACTTCAACACTTCGGCTTTCTTCGCCACTGGACCAGTGTGCAATATAAGGTTAAGTTCCTTCCACAAGGCATTCTCTATTGTACTTTCTGCACCCATATCTGAATTTGTCAATGTCCAATTCACGTTTGGTTGCATACCATCAAGTTCACGTATACCTTGCAGTTGAATATGGACCAATTCAGAACTGTTTTGAAGCCATATTGTAAGTTCTCTGCAATGGTGTTCTGATGTGGATGTAACAACAATAACCAATACAGGTAAATAAACATTCCCTTAAGAATGCTCCATTTACTGCTGCTAAGGTATTCTTTTTCTAGCTGGTTTCTTGAACTGCATAATTGCAATAGTGGAAATTTCCTCCCCATGGCCTGCATATATCACTAAATTTCATGGTTACCTGTATTTTCATATGTTGTTGACTAATGCTGGATTTCTGACAATGAAGTCATTAGTCCTCTTGCTCTCCAATATTTGTGGTGTAAAATATATCCTAATTCTGTTCAAATGGTCTGCCAGAAAATCATTTACCTTGATCAACCTCAAGATTGCAACTGCCGTTTTTCGAGGAAACTCAGGAATTGCTGTTTAAGTGTGTGGTAGTTTCCATCTTTCATTTTTCATTTTTCATAGTAATTTTTGCAATATTTTTGAATTCAGGGTTAACTAATCTTTTAGCTGCATAAAATGGTAGATTAACTATACATTTCTGTACACTGCTGGTACAGATCTAATTACAAAAATCTACAAAAACAAATGTGCATGTTGCTAAAACAAGCAATTTATGTCCAAATAAATGCTATTGTAGAGTGAATCATTTCAGAGATATTCCATGTTATTTATCAGAGTTTTAGAAAACTAACTTTCATCAAATAGAGCATCATTTATTATTTATGTTTCATAAATTGATATTGAGAGCAATAGCAGTAATAGTAACCGCTTTTTAGAGAGCACCATATCTTTATGTTTTGGCGGTCACATCGCTCTCTCACAACCCCAGAATGTCTGAAGGACCACACCTGTCGGTTTATGGGTCTCGCTGACCTGACCAGGAGAGTTATCAAAATAAATTCACTGACCATATCCTCTGATAACCAATCAGAGGACGTATTACATGCCATGACAGATCAGCATGTCCGGGGTTAAGAGTTTATAGAGAAATGGAGAGGTTGAAAAAATAAAGACTCCATAGCCCTTGGGAACTCTAATAGCATCGGGGTCGAAAGAGAACAAGAGATGACCAAAGTAAGGTCAGATAGAAAAGTTACAGTGAGGAGCAAAACACCAGTAAGTGGAAGTAATGTTCTGCTCAGCTTGGGTACCTTGTGGTCGCTATTCACATATACCCTAGACAGAGACCCCTGAGGCAAACACATCTACATGTCTACAGTATTTACAATCCTCCCAGGAATGAACTAGATCTCTCACTTATTGACCAATTAAATAAAACAATCATAATTGGGGATTTCAATGACCATTCCAAAAGATGGGGTTATGAAGAAATGGATTCTACAGGGAAGATAGTGGAAGAATTTTTGAATACAACTTTTGAACTGATTTATAGTAATGAAGATCCCACAACCTTCATACATTACTTTGGAGCAGGCAGTAACCCAGACCTCTTGTTAGCTACAACAGATATTGTTTCAAAAATTAAAAAACAAGTTATAGAAGATCCAAGTTCTGGTCACAGACCAGTAATTGCTGATATTAAACTAGATAATACAAATAACAGTCAATGTCACACGAATCTGTATTGGAACTTCAAAAAAGCAGATTGGAACAAATATAAAACTGAACTGGAACATAAATTTAAAGAACAAATCACAGCTACATGACCAACCAGATCATTTGAACAAAAATTTCTGTAAAGTCATCCTAGAAACCGCAAAAAAACATATTCCTTATGGAAGAATTAAAAATGTCAAACCCTTTTGGAACCCACAGTTACAAGAACTGAAAAAGCAAAGGAATATAGCTAGAACTACAGCTGAACAAACAAAAAGCACATCGGATATACAAATATGGCGGAAGAAATGTGCCTGGCTAAAGAAAAGAAATTAATACCTACTGATACCGAAATTTAGATTTCAAATCGAATGGGCTTGATAAAGACACGTTTTAATTTAATTGCCGGATGTGAGATTTGCGATAAGTGCTGAGTAATAACATAAATAGATAATAAAGCAGGAAGTGTTGTAAGGTGAGCAAGATATGAGTAAATAATAGTCGTTAAATTTGTAGGATAAACACATTATTGGTTTGAAATTAACGAGTCATGACGTCATACTACATAGTTTAAATTCACGGTCAAAATTCAGGTCTGCCAATCTTAAAAGTCGCGCGATATGTTTAATAAAATATAAAGAAAACATCGTTTAATCATAAAAAGGTAACTAGATATTCGGAATTCAAAAAAGAACATGTTATAATAGAAAGGGACATTTATAAATTGGGAAAAGGAATGAAATAACATTTTGGATACGAGGCTTTCTTTTGGATGACGTCATGACATTTAAAATTGGAGAGAACGTTTTCTTAGCGTGGGTAAGCCAGAAAGCGTCACTACTCAGCCCAGACTGGTGCTGCAAGTTATGGTGTGCAGACGTGAGTGCGATTCCTCTACATATAGAAAATCGGCATAACTCCCGAAAGTATATAAGAAGTAATAAACAATATACAGAAGTTTTCTTGGGTAATCTATAACACCTACGCGTACCCGAGATAAAGAAGGAGATCTCATCCTGACTAGCCGGAGCGAACCAAATCAAAGGGCGACACAACGTGACCAACGACATTTATGCATCAAATGGCGATCCAACGAGAGACAAACGACATTCCGCCACACTACTGCTAAAAATAATCACTTTAATAATTTCTTAGAAAAAATGGATTATAGGACAGATGGTAACAAAGCCCATAAGTTCATAAAAAATGTCAAGTACAGGAAAGTAAACAACAGCACACCTATCATACACAACAATAAAATATTAGTAAATGATGTAGTCATAGCCGAAACATTCAATAAATATTATGCTAATTCACATAAAGTAACAAGAAATAAAAAAAAGGAACGTAAACAATTTAAGAAAGATTTGAAACATGGAAGAAAATGTGATCCTAGCACTCGAAATATCTTTTTTCAAAATTGTAATATGCAAGAACTGAGCATGGCAATAAATAATCTAAAAAACAAAAAGTCTCTGGAACCAGATCACATACATCCAGAGTTCATAAAAAACCTTGGTAAAACAGCAAAACAACAACTACTAAAACTCTATAATCTATCCTGGAAAACCACTGTACCTGCTGAATGGCGAAAAGCAATAGTTGTCCCACTCTTGAAAAAAGATAAGACAGAATTAGAAATAAAAAATTATTGACCAATAGCGCTTACTAGCATAATAGCAAAAGTAATGGAAAGAATGGTGTCAACCCGGTTAAATTGGTTTCAAGAATCACAAAATTTAATATCCCTATGTCAAGCTGGATTCAGAGAGTTTCACTCTACAAATGAACCAAGTCTTACTTCTCAGTCATGAAATCAAAGACTCCTTCAATAGGAAAGAAGATAATGTATCAGTTTTTATTAATTTACAAAGTGCATATGATTCTATATGCAGAACAAAATTACTAAAGAAAGTCAAAAAGTAGGGATACAAGGTCCAATGTTTTCGTGGCTATGTCATTTCCTAACACAACGCTTTATTGCTACCAGATATGGAAGAAATATATCTAAATACAAACAAGTACACTGTGGCTTACCACAAGGTGCAGTGCTCAGTACTACACTTTTTAATATGTTTATTAACAATTTGCCACAACAAATACAATTTTAAAAATTGGAGCCACAACACTGGCCTTATTTTTTCTTCCCAAAAAAGTCAAGCTATTCTTTTCTCCAGATTGAAAACTCCTAGCTCAAACCCTATACTACACATTACCAACTGCCAACTCCCAGTGGTAAATACCGTCCGTATACTGGGCATGCACTTTGATCATAAGTTGACTTGGATACACCATCTTAAGCTTCTTAAAGCTGATTGTGTTAGGCGGCTTAATCTTTTAAAAGTCTTATCTGCCAAAGGGTGGGGAGCCGATCTCAGTGTTCTACTTCGCACTTACAGAATGAGCATCCTCTCCAAGTTGGATTATGGTTCTATTGTTTATAACTCCGCCAAACTATCAAGTCTTAAAATGCTGGACACTGTTCAAACCACAGCTCTAAGAATTGCACTTGGGGCATTCCATACTAGTCCTACAGTCTAAAAATTGCAGCAGATGAACCACCACTTTCTTTCCGACGTAAAATGTTAAGTCTCACTTATTTTACCAAGACCTTAACCAGACCTAATTCTGGTGCAGTTGCTCATATATCACGCCAAGATAATACTCAACCCAAAGGGTTCCCTATCCAACCCTTCTCCCTAAGAATTGTTACATACCTTGAAGAGTTTAATCTGACTATTCCTTCTTTCATTTCCCGTACCTTCAACATAAATGATATACCATGGAGAATAAAATTACCTGTCATCAACACCACTTTGACAAAATATGTGAAGGCTCATACCCAAAAATCTTGTTTTACCATGCTGTTCAAAGAATTGTGTGACACGTATGCCAATTTTGAGCCAATTTATACTGATGGTTCCCGGTGTGACAACAATAATGGCTGTGCGGTGGTTGCTCCTAACCACACCATGATGTATAGTCTACCAAACACTCTCACCATTTTCTCTAGTGAACTGTTTGCTATACGTTTCGCCATGGACAATATATATCAAAGAATGGAGACTTCAAATCATTCATTATATACACAGATTCCCTTAGTGCATTAATGGCTATCAACAACAATCTCCTTGCCACACCTTGGTAAGGGAGATACGTGAATTATACAGTGAGCTTATTTCATCAGGTAAACAACTAATCTTGGCATGGATACCATCTCACTGTAACATACCAGGAAATGATCTTGCTGACACTGCCGCAAAAGAAGCTATCAAGCATCCTCCAAGCTTACCAGATCTTAAGCTACCTCATGAAGACTATTTACGGCATCTTAAAACAACTATCCTACACCGATGGAAGACAGGTTGGACAACTACATCCAACAGCAAACTGCATGATATCTGTCCAATACCTAACCTCTCCACAACAATTAGACCACTAACCCGGTGCTAATAACCCGATTATGCATTGGCCACACTGCGCTTACTCATTCCTACATTCTGTCCCGTGAACTTCCTCCTAAATGTACTCTGTGTGATTCTACTCTTACCGTTCAGCATCTGCTCACTGTTTGCCCAAGATACACTCACCAGCGACTTCAGTATGGAGTTCCTGAGAACCTTCAGCTAGCTTTGGGTGATCAACAATATCACAAGAAAATCATCAAGTTCATCAAAGCATGCAAAGTTAATGTTTAAATTCATTGTAAACTTCATGATATGTTTCCTCCTTTTTTTCCTCAATGTTTAGTCGCGATATGACTTTTATGTTGAAGCGACTTCAAATAATAAATAAATTAAAAAAAAAAAATACAAGAATCAGGTGTGAAGTGTGCACTATTTGCTGATGACTTAGTAATGTGGACTTCAAAACCAAAAAACAAAAGTACAGAACTAGAAAAAGCCATGCAACAATCCTACAAAAGTGGATCAAAGAAAATTTAATGACTGTTAATACAACAAAATCAAACTACCAAATCTCTTCACTAAGAAAAAACTACTAAAAATAAAACTAAATGTTGAGGGTCAACAATTACCAGAAAAAAAAAAGGAAGCAAAATATTTAGGAGTTAAATTTGATACCAAACTTATATGGACCAAACAAATAGAAAATGTAATATAAAGAGCAGAAAGGCACCTTTCACTGTTAAAACGTGTAACAGAAATTAAGTGGGGATGTTCCAGAGCAACTCTTAATACAACATACAATGTGTATATAAAGCCATTATTTACTTACTGCAGTAAGTTCTTATAACAGCAAATACCAAAAAAATTCAAATCTTTCAAAACCAAAGTCTGAGACTAATTAATTACAGGTGCTATCAAAACCATACCAATACCAGCTATGGAAATACTAACCAACAAATACCCCATTGAATATGAAATAGAAAAAGCAGCCCTTACTCAACACGAAAAGTTGATCAGACTGCCATTCAATAGATGGAACAAGAGGAATATATACCTTCCTAATTCAGAGGAAAACTTCATATTTAAAGTCAATCCAACACAAACATTAGACATCACATATTATTTACACCTGACAGAAGAAGTTAAGAGAAGTGATACTTCCAACTAGTGTTCTCAAATTATTGGCATTAGACACAATCCATACTAGATTTCCAGAACACGAATGGCTCCATATTTATACTAATGGATCATTCATATCAAACTGAGATGGAGCAGGGGCTGGAGTCACATGTCACCTCTTTTCCTATTACAAATCTTAAAGTTATGGAACTACTAACTTTGATGGAGAAATTGAAGCAATTCGAATGGCCTTACAAAATCTTTTGTACAGCATTTCACATTTTCAACGAGCAGTTATTCTCTCAGGCTCCAGGGCAGCAATTATAGCAATTACTTCCAAGTTGTCACCAAGAAGCCAAACAATTATAGAGTGTTGGAAAATCCTTACCCATCTAACCGCACTTCAAAAACACCTAGTCTGCCAATGGATACCAGCTCACTGTGGACTGAGTGGTAATAAGAAAGTTGATTTTCTTGCAAAAAACAGTACCAGTAGTGTACAGAAATCTATAGTTAATGTACCATTTTATTTATGCAGCTAAAAGATTAGTCAACTCTGAATACAAAAAAATTATTGAACAATATTACTATGAAAAATCAAAGAATAAAAGATGGGAACTACCAAACATTCAAACAGTAATTCCTGAGTATCCTCGAAAAACAGCAGTTGCAACCTTCAGGTTGGTTACAGATGATTGTATGGCAAAACATTTAAACAGAATTAGGATATATTCTTCACCACTCTGTCCTCTATGTGATCTGCAAGAGGAAATGCATTGAATATGCCCAGCCACTTCTAGAGCCCCATCCATCAGTGAAAAATATTGGAGAGCAAGAGGATTAATGACTTCATTGTCAGAAATCCAACATTAGCTAACAACTACTTTGAAAGTGCGAATGGCATGTGTGCCCTTCTGACTGCATATATTGGCGTTCCAAAATGTACAGCAATAAGAACCATTTAACTAGATATTCAGAGCTATGCAACTCCAACAAAGATGAAATGCAATGAAAACAAGACCATTTGTAAATGTATGGCTTGTTTGTTGCCTTCGGAGCATGATGAAGAAGAAGAAGAAATTTTAAGATACTAAGATTGAGTAAATGCCAAGTGCATAACTATGTCAATGCAAATAATGTTTCGTTTTTCTCCTTGTATTTCCTTTTGTAGAGGCTGTATGAGTGCCAACTGTGTTGATATACATTTATATAATTAATAAAGGAATAAAAGTAATTTAGTCCAACTAAATACGATTGTGTACTCCATTTTTATATTAAATATATTTGTCCCAGCGTGAGAATAAGCTATTGAAGCAAAGCCAATTAAGTGCATAAATAAAGAATACACATGTAAACAATACCACAGAAGTACAAAAGGGATGCAAATGTTCCAATAGTGCATTTTGCTATCGCAGTGTGCCAGCATGCGTAAGTGGCCTGTGGCACAAGCAACTTGCTGTCTACCTGCACTTCCCACTGTTTCAAAAGACTGAATAAAGTGTATGTTTCCCTTCAATTACTTTTACTTTCTTTACTTTTACATTTGGTATGACCTCACTTATAGAAATGAAGACTATTACACTTAAAACTCAGTTTACTTCTCTAAAGTCTCACAACTAGCATCTCTCAAAGTTACTCCCTCTGCCTCCTTAGCAACGTGATCTCATCCAAGGAGCATTCAAATTGGGGTGTTTCCACATGGAAGCTTGAATAAATGTCGCAGTATAAAGATGAGTTGGAATTCAAAACAAAATTTATAATTTACAAATTATGAACACATCAAGTTGTAATACTTCTAGGCCCAAATGACCTCGTTGATAGGTTTTATTCACTCACATATTCTATTTACCAGTAATGAATGTAATATTTATCAGTAGGAACCTTTAGAAATCCACAGATGCTTATGTCTGTCCTCTGTACAACAAAGCTTTATGTGCTTTAATGGAACCATGTTACTTATCTTGATTGAATGGTTTTTATCTGGCTTAACTTTTCCTCTGTAGATTATACAAAAAGTGTCTTCATATCTGTTTCTGCTTCTCCTTTTACTTTCTCTATGTATAGTAAAATGGAAGCGACGAAAACCGCACTCAACTTTAGATAGCAGATTTCGAGATTCTTGCCACCGTGTCAATCATCGCATGATCATTCACTCCAACACCTTGAAGAGGCAACTGATGTGAGCTAGGACGATTACTCGAAGGGAGATAGTGATTCTTGCCAGTTTTAAAATTGGAACACACTAGTTGGATGGAAAATAATGGTGAACCAGATATGGTTATACACCTGTAAGAGATTTCATCAGCCGAAGAGAGGTGCAGCAGCATTAATATGTTAACACCATCAGGCCCAGGTTCAGAGGATCTGGAAGAAGCTATAGTCTGATCCTGCGAAGTGCAAAAGACATAACCATTGCCGTTACGGCTCAAAGGAGACTTTATGATACTCAACCTGGTACTTAATGGGCAAAAAGTCTGTGTGGTAATTTGATGAACTGGAAACACCAGCAAAAGCGTATGCCAGAGCTTCAGCAACATCTCTAGGACAAACTATGGAGTCATGTTAAATCTAAGACTAAGGTCAGGACCGTAAGCTTTGAAACTTTGCCGGCAACACTATGAGGCTAGTCCAAAACCAACAGATGATGGTGTGAAAGGATTAAAGTATTTCACAAAGAGGAGCAAGGAGGTCCTCTTACTGGCCTGTAGGATGTGTCAGGATCTTGGCGGTAATTTCTTGAAAGTGAGTAGGTTAAGTGCCGTCCAAATATCCATAGTGCCGCCCTCCCTCCGGCATTACTCGGTTCACCAAGGGACCTACAAACGTCTCAGTTGGGCATATTACGTTCAATGGAGGAACTTATCAGGAACGTAAGGTGGTCCACTATCTGGACATCTTTGAAAGGCGGTTGCCGAAAACAGCTAAGC
Organism: Tenodera sinensis; assembly: GCA_030765045.1. NCBI lineage: Eukaryota > Metazoa > Arthropoda > Insecta > Mantodea > Mantidae > Tenodera > Tenodera sinensis. The sequence continues at coordinate 50,651,859 of CM060974.1, read as the reverse complement.
TGGAATAAAGAGCCCAGTTCACTGTGTATATCTGCCAGATGGGTGCATGTGCCGATGGTACCTGGTGTGATACCAATCTGGTAAGGCAAGGAAATCATCACTAGAGAAGATGTCAGAGACAATGTACCACTCAAAGCGATGTGCAAGCTGTGCTCAGCAAACAGATACGTCCAGGTGAGAGTGAGTGCCAGTAGAGTCGGAAACCACGTAGGTTCACCAGTGTTAGGAAGAGAGATGGTTTTGGGTGAAAAGTTGCATGGGGTGTACCCCATACCTCTAGAGGGAGGTGGAGTCGGTCAAATTTAATTTAATAAACAGCATGCGGGTAGGCACCTGGACACCATCATCATTCACTCGCACTTTGTAAACTTTCGTGGCACCCTGGTTCAGCAGGTAAACCCTTGATCTCCTCCGATAAACCATTCAACAGCGGAGTGGTAATGGCACAATTGCAGGGGTTAAGGCTGTGGAGTAGTTTGGCCTTCAACAACTGTCATACTGTGTGGCAGTGTATGTCTCAAGAGAACCTCATCCGAGTCACATACATTTTCAGGGCCAGCTATTTTGTCTAAGCCCAACTGAATAACAAAAAGATTGACCTTTTAAAAACACTAACACTCTTTCAATCTATGAATCACTAGGGAACGAGTTGATAACACAGAGTGCATCTCTTTTTCCTCATCGACTTGTCGTGTGCTCCCCACACACCAGGGAGACCAAACAGATGTCATCCCATTGGGACGAGGCTACACAGGGGAAATACACAGCCCTGGCCGATCGGCTAGGTGTGGCTTAGTCTGTATAGTGCTTTTCAAATGGGAAGGGTTCTGATTTGCAGCCAATGAGATACGTTTACATGCAGTGTTGTAAGCTCATTACCCCCACTCTTCATATTTCTTGGTGCGCGTAAAGCCCCACTTAAGGGGAAAGGAATATGACAACACAGCAGGACTCCGATTGGTTACCAGCCTGGAGACGCTCAAGAACAAACTTCTTCCCATTTGAAAAGCACAATAGTCTCCCCTAGAATCTCTCATCTCCTCTAGGTGAAGAAACCAAAGTAGTGTATTAGTAATGAGCACCCTCCCTAAAGAAGCCACCAACCAGGTTCAGGCACGCATCCCTCAAGTAACCACAACCTATATGTGAGAGGGTGATTTGACTGACTACCTCACCACAAGGAGCAGCCCACACCAAGGGAGTCAGAGTGGTTCAAGAGCCAGGGTGTGCCAAAATCTGTATCTACTGTTGTAGGTCCTTGGGAGGGATCTAATTACAGACATCTGTAAGGAAAATATCATCAGGGAATATGGGCAGCCCAAATAGCCATTTAATGGTTTTGCCAAGTCAGCTACAGAAGTTAATGAGACAACTTTTCAGGGTACTTTTGAAACCAATTACCTAGCCTGGGAACTCAATGAATACATTTGTCTCATTCATTTTGAAGAACTACTGCTGCATTTTCAATCTCTTTCTAGGAAACAGAAATTAGAAATTTTGGGAAAATAGCTCTAAAGATATGCTAAACATTATAGACACCCTGAAATGTTATTTTCAAATGGACTACAATAATGTCAAAATAACCTTTAAAATATATATTTTGAACTATTAGCCGCTTCTCCTGATACAATTCATTAAAATGCTTTTTCACATTCTGAGTTCTTTGATTTGAAATTGTGGTGGATCACAATTGTTTGAAAAGCTGTGGGTGATGACTAAAGGCTGGAGGAATGTGCATTTTTCCATCGGTATACTGCACATGGATTTAACTGTTATCGCTCATACATGTAAAAAAACTGCAGGTAGGTTCAGCCTGACCATGAAAACCGCCTCACTGTAGCATAACCTACAAGCATAATTTGAACATTAAAGAACACTATCACTCCATGTCTGCAGCACACTGCGAGAAGAAACAAAACATTCACATTCTACTATACACTGACCTTGAGTCTGCATACACTTGCAAGACACTTCACTAGTTTGCAGACTACTATGTTACATTGTTATTGACTGTTGCTTCTAGTGGCACTTGTTTACACATTTGATGTCCGTGCTGTACTTCTGACATCATTCATACTCTGCGTCCAGCTAACCTGTATCGCATGTTAACACACAAACCTCCAGCCTTTAGTGATGACATCGGTTTCAAAATTGCAGATGCTAAATTAATACATTCTAGTATCTTTGATGGCAACACTATCTGAAAGATGAAGTCAAATTCTTCCAATTAATAATTCAAACCACCAGCTTGTTCTCATTCATTTCTTCTTACGTATCAATATTCTTGACATAAACTAAGGTACCAGAAAATACTAAAAGTTCTCATCTTATAATACCATGATTGAAAAAAGAATAGGTCCTTATTGTGTCATAAAAGGAACCAACTTCTTCAATTCCACATGCAACATTGTTAAGTGTTACATTTAAAATACATCATGCCCAGTGTGTATATTTTGCAGTTATTTCTCATTGCTTAATGCTGGTGTAATATATATACTTTATATAATTATGAACTTTGTCATCAAAAAACTGATTAAAGTTCTGGATTTAACAGCTGAGAGTAACCTACTCACAAGCATTAAACCACTGTGGTTATCTATCCTTATGAATTTGTTATTTTCAAGTTTGATAACTTAGTAAAGGCCTTTAGGTGTTACATGTTACACGTTTGGCTATTTGTTCTTGTGAACCAATTTGTGTTTTTTCAAATTTGATAACTCAGTAAAAGCCTTGTTGCAAATGTTACACTTGTGTGGTTTTATGCCCTCGTGAATAAATTTGTGTCTTTTCAACTTTGATAGCTCAGTAAAAGCTTTGTTACATATGTTACACTTGTGTGGCTTTATACCCTCATGAATTAATTTATGTGTTTGCAAATGCGATAACTTAGTAAAAGCCTTATTACAAATGTTACAATTGTGTGGCCATATGTCCTGATGACTCAATTCGTGTGCTTTCAAATTTGATAATCGAGTAAAAGCCTTGTTACAAACATTACACTGGTGTGGCTTTATACCCTCGTGAATCAATTTGTGTCTTTTCAAATTTGATACATTATTAAAACCCTTGTTACAAATGTTACAGTTGTGTGGCTTTATACCCTCATGAATCAATTTATGTGTTTGCAAATGTGATAACTGAGTAAAACCCTTATTACAAATGCTACACTTGTGTGGCCTTACATCGTGATGACTCAATATGTGTGCTTTCAAATTTGATAATCTAGTAAAAGCCTTGTTACAAACATTACACTTGTGTGGCATTATGCCCTCATGAATCAATATGTGTGTTTTCAAATTTGTTAACTGAGTAAAAGCCTTGCAGCAGATGTTACACTTGTGTGGCTTAATGCCCTCATGAATCAATTTGTGCGTTTTCAAATTTGACAACTGAGTAAAAGCCTTGTTACAAATGTCACATTTGTGTGGTTTTATACCTTCATGACTAAATTTTTGTGCTTTCAAATGTTGCAAAGATATATCAGTAACCAAACTTTCTTGACTTTGACATTTTCCATCACTCTCACATTCTGAACCATCCTTGTGCATATTTCCTAAAACTTCACTGGAGAATAAATCTGATGTACAACAGGAATTATCTTCTTTGTATGAACTGAAATATAGAAGTAAAGTTATCAGTAATTTCAAGAACAGACACAAAAGCAATAAGTGAAAGGGGTCTATTTATTTTCCATGCACACATGATGAGAAATAGAATGAGTTCATGAAAGGCAGTTACAATATTTGAATGTGCTTGAGAGGTAGAATCAGAACTGAAAAGTTCAATGACAGTAAGTTTGTTGGCATAAATAAATAATAATTTGGATATGCTGTTATTGTGTTCAATTAGATGATATATGGGATTAGTAATTTGAAAGATTGTAGCAAATGTAAGCGAGTACCCAGTCTATCTGTTTCAAAATATTTCCTTGCATAAAAGCGTAAAGCTAATCATCTTATCCTTGTGCAAATATAGGTAAAGTGGGATGAATATGTAACTAGTTATCTGATTTTCATTATTTCAAGCAAAATATACATACCCTGTTTCTCTGATATAAAAGGATGGAATGGTATAACCTGTAGTTTTCGTTTCTTTTTTCGTTTTTTTTTTCCTTTATATACGAGGGTGGGTCAATAAGGATTGCCTCCTATTTGTTTTCTCTTTTAATTGCCAAGAAAATTGAATCCAATTTACATAGCTTGAAAACTACAACATTGACGATTAATTTGTCACTTTTCAATATAATCTCCGTCCTTTTCCATAGTTTTGTACCACCTTTTAACTAGGGCATGTATTCCAGTGTGGTAAAACACAGGGTCTTGCTTCCTAAGCCATTGACGCACGGACGTTTTCACAGCCTCCTCATCTTCAAAATGAATCCCACAATGAGCTTCCTTTAGTGGCCCGAACAGATGGAAGTCTGATGGTGCCAGGTCAGGGCTGTATGGGGGGTGAGGTAAGACTTGCCATCCCAATTCCTTAACATTCTTGGTACCCAACGTGAACAAACTTTTGAGTAACCCAGTTGTTGAATAATCGTCATCACACTGCCTTTATTGAGGGAGGTAATGCGACACAATTCACCTGTTGTTATCCGGCGATCACCACGAATGATTTCATCGACTCGCTGAATGTTGCATGGAGTCACTGCAGTCACCGGCCTGCCGCTTCGCGTTTCATTTGCCAATGGTGTTTGCCCTTCAGCTTCGTTACAGCGACGAACCCATCGTCTAACAGTGCTGACATCCACCGTTGCATCATCATACACATTTTTTAGCCTTTTGTGAATGCGAATTGGCGCAGTCTAATACGAATGTGGATGTCAGCTATTTTGCAAGAGGATGCAGTGCTGTCACCTGTTGACTTAGGCAGTTACTACTGCAGGGGATTGGAGAAGAAGGTTTGAGGAATTGCGCCAAATTCAAATTTTTCACATAACTTATTTAAGGAAAAAAATAGGAGACATTACTTACTGACCCACCCTCATATAATATATATACTTGCTACGCTTACTTGTGCATTGGATTGCCTTTATTTTTAGGTGATTGTATGCATGTGTATACACACATACAGGATTACTGCAAATGTTTCGTTTATTTACACTTAAAAGAAAGGCTGACATATTGAAGTTACTGAAAAGTCACCAAGTTTACTCCTACACTCTACAAATGTTCTATAAGGCCCCGTTGGTGACATTACGTACAGGCGGTAATCCAGTTCGTTCCACGCAAGCGTTTTGAAAATATCATTTACAGTCACGCTATTTATATACACTCACACAGCGTATGTATGTACTTTTTTAAATATAAACTTAACAGCATATTCTATTACATAGCGAGTAATATATGCTTGGGTACACAGTTACATATTGTTGAAAATTTACATTAATATTTGCATTTACTAATTATGAAAATTTACACTATCTATGAATCCAGTAAAATGTTTAGTCTAATGTTTTTGCATAAGCCCTTTTTTGTTGAGTGTCCAATTTCCACTTGTCATTGTTATTGCTTTTGGGGGGATTCTTCTTTCCCTGTCTAACAGACTACACTAAAAATCAGATGGCCTACAGCAGTGGTGTCAAGGTCACAGGCACTTTGGGGCTCAACTGTGCAAGAGATACAACCAGTGAGCCAAACGATGTAATACATATCAGCACTTTAAGCTTTATCAATTGACACCTGTTTACTTGCAGATTGGTTGCATCCATGGGTAAAACCTTTTGTAGAGTGTGTATACCTTATGAACTTTTTCCCTTCAGAATTGGCTACAAGGATACATAGCACAGATACAAGTTGAATCTACGAAGGGGAACAGTACTTCTCACCCACAAATAGAAAACTACTTGATGTTCCAGTTCTACCTCTTAAACTTTGCCCACACACGGCCTGTGTGTTTAAAAACACCAACAGTAAGTTTGTTGGCATAAATAATACTTGATGTAGTTACTAAAGTTAAAGTAGTAAAATGGTTGCAACTTTCTGGTGATTAGGATAACCCCTAGCCCTTGGGTTAGCATTATCAAACTGTGAAGTATACCATTTACGCACTTACATACCTCTTAAAGATAGATGTATTTATGACTTTTCAATCCCACATGCAAAAATGTCAAGCTATTTTGAAAGCATAAATAAATAAGAGAATAATTACACAGTATTAATAATAGTGCTTTTAATACGAACTTGTATCAGATATACCTATATTTATATAAAACTTAAATGGCAGCTTTCAAATCCTGTTATCCCTTAAATGAATATCCTTAACTATTTTGATTAAACATAATAACAGAATATTTACTCAGATTATCTTCAAATAAGTGAAATAACACGAAGCATTAGTAACAGGGGTTGGAGATTTCCTCCAAAATTAAAGGACTACATACAAGTAGTTTGAAAACTACTGACCTTAAAGATGCATATTTCAGTGTTAAGCATTTGCACATTGGAATTAAGACAATTTTACTGAAAACCTAAGTAAAATACTACATGTTAAACATCAGTCACTTGGCATATTTTTGAATTCACACACTTTTCAAAATTTGGCTTACAAATACAGATTCTAAGACTGGATGCCAAATCCAAGAGTCTGTTTCTGTGATGCGTCTTCAGGAGCTTCATTATAGAGAAACCCTGTTCACAAAGGTAAGTACTGCCAAACATTGTCATAGTTATTGCTGCACTGGGAATCAAATTTGGGAAACACCTATCTTGAAGTTTCCGGTAGAATTTGAGCAGTACGTCTGAGCAGGAATTGTCAAATTTCTCATGAGGATGACACACTCTACTTCTATCAGCTCAAACTGAACTGCTGTATTATTTACTTTATGTTCAAAATGACTTTGTATGTTGTATTTTTTAAGTCAAGATACTGGTTGGCTATTAGGTACTGAATACTACTACCGACAATTTTGCATAGGAATTGTTTTTCCCATTCAAAACAGGCGAATTCAAATGACTCACGTCTGTGCTCTTGGACGCAGCCATTGCTCTGCCTGCGTCACACGGAAAACTGAACTGGTTTCTGACGGAAGATATTGTTTCCCCATAATCATAGCTTTAACCCGATCTACTCTGCTAAATACTGGCTAGCCCCCACTATTATCTATCCACCTCAGAGAACCACCCAGTCCTTCAAATTATGTCAGTGGTGAAATCATGTCATATAACAGGTTAAAAGGATGCTTCAGAGCCAAATGGGAAGATAAGTACTTTTGTGTTCCTAGTAAAAATAAAGCACTCTGTTTGCTATGCCAAAAGAAAATGTATGTAGCGTAATCACAATCACATAAATATTACTTAAGTACAGCATGTTTCTGTTCAGTTCCATCACTGCACACCTTGAAAGTAACCTTGTTTGTAAAAAAGTGTGTATTCATAAATAAACGGAACCAGAAAAGAGAAGTAGCCCGGGGTAAGTGGAGAGATTCACCTACCTTCCCCATGTCTGCTGTATGTACTAGGTAAAATCTACACAGGAATACTGGACGATGGCTTCAGTAACACAATAAATGTAGTTTTAGCATTCATAGAAAACCAACCCCTGTGTATAACTATATAAAAATAAAAATTTTAAACTTTACATAAATTTTCCTTCTCTGATACCACCTAATATGGAAGAACTTGATAAAGAATACAGACATTTAAATATCAAAAGAGCATAAAAGAAGTTTCTAACATCAAGAGAAAAAAATGACCATTGTTAAACAATTTACTTGTTATTGTTTGTAGTGTTTAACGCCCGCTTTTACTACTATGGCACCGCAGGCGGTATTACTTGTCATCCTTGAGCTAGTAAAAAAATTAACGAAAATGCTTAAAGAACATAGAATAATTCTACTTCCTCCCAATAAATACAATATAAAAATCTGATGTCTTGCACTCACATGACTTTCTTCACTCTTGTATTAACCGTTCTTATGAACTTCTATTCCTTTATCTTCTTTGTGTTATTTGGGATAAACATTTGGAAAAATTATCTTGTTTATTTTCGTACAAAGGGAATACAGGAATACAGTAGGCTTTGAGTGACAGTCAAATCTTTTAAAGCTTTGACATTCCGTTCTCTTTGAATGGTTATGATATAAAAAATTATTTACGATCTTCCACTTGATGAAAGTGTAAGTTTTCCAAAACTCACAAATAACAAGGAATATCTCTGAAATGTTTCTCTCGACAAAATATTTATTTGGACATAAACTCTACAAGATTTGGTCTATCACTTACGGTTTACCAGTTATGCAAAAGTCACCCAGAGTAACCAGGACTATGTAGGCTATAGCCACAAAATTCAAAATATACATTTCATTTGTCATAAAAATATGAAACACATGCCATGTTAATCAAAATCATCAGAGCCATTTTTGAGAAAATCAGGATGTTAAGACACATTTTTCCATTAAAAGGGTAGTTTAGGATGGATAAATGTCACAATCAAATCATTTGATAAAATTGTATTCTACAACATTGCTAAATACTGACTAAAGCTTCATTTGCTTACTCGGGTTGCACCTATATGTACTTTATATAAGTTGTTTTTATTTTATGGTTACAATCTGCCATACTGATCACTGGTAGTAATTCTTTGATTTCTTTTTTGTGTTGCCAACCTCAGAAGTGTACTTTTTTCATTTCTAATTGTGCTACTCAATTTGATGTGCTAATGATATGTGATGCCAATAAGCCTATGTCCGAAACATATGTTGATCAATTTGAGTGTAAAATATGTGACAAGAGTTTCATAAGTCGTGGAAGTAATGTTTATTTAGCACAAAGTTCTACTATTACAGTCAGAGAAGTGAGTGAGTGTGTGGGGTTTAACGGCCTGTCGACAATGAAGTCTTTTGGGCCTATAGACAAAAAGTTTAAAACACACTCACTTAGTTAAAATTAAAATTAAGAGATGAGTAAAATACTAAACTAACATAGTAAAATGTGAGTATAAAAGGCCTAAAATACAATAAAACTTCTAAAATCTAAAATCACCAAAAATTGAAATGAAAAAAAGTGAGTTTTAAAAAGTCAAGTCATTAAAACATGTAAAAAATATTGTAAAAGGCTAAAATCACATGTCAGACCTGTTTATCGAAGCCAATATAGGTGACGAACTGTAGTCTTAGCTACAGATTCCGGGTCGTTGCCTAGAATAGAGACTAGTGTAGACCCCAGACCAATAGACTGGTGCTCATGAGTGTATTGTGGACAATCCAGTAATACATGTGTGACACAGTTGGATGTCAATGTAGGACAGACTGGCGCCTTCGTCCGATATGACACAATGTTGGAGGACGTTAATTCAAAAAACGCAAAAGGTAGCCATGTGTGGCTCGCATGTGCCCTATCCTCAGGCAGGTTAGAATAACTTCAGCGCACCTGGAATCTCTGCAGGTCAGTTGAACGCTGTCCTTAACTGCCCGCAATTGAGTGCAGCCAGCGCTTCCCACAAGTGCTGCCATACAGTTAATAAGTGCCGGCGAAAGTACCGCCGCACATCTGTATAAGGCAGTGTGCTCATTGGTAATCCCAGCCATTGACATGCAGAGTTAGCAGCTGCATCCGCCTCCTCATTGCCGGGAATATCCACATGTCCTGGGGTCCAGGTAAAAACGAACTGGTATCCGCAAGAGCGCAACTGAGATACGAGTACCTGTATTTTCAGAATCAATGCCGAGTTGCCAACAAACTGTTGCAGCACCTGAATAGCGCTCAAAGAGTCATAAAAGATAAAATTTCCAGGAGTTGAGCTGGAGATAAAAAGTAAAAAAAACATGGCAAACAGCTGGGCAGTGAAAACAGAACTATAGTCGGGAAGACGATACTGGTGAGCCTCGCCATTATACACAAAACTGCATCCTGTAGCAACCCCCACCTGGGAGCCGTCGGCATAACTATCATAACGGCCCAGGATTTTGGCAAAAACCTGGCAAAGCACCGAATGGGGATAGTTAATTTAGCACAGCCCGAAAGCTCCAGGTCAAAGCATAGTGGTATACAGTGGTATTTCACATGTAACAGTACACACCGGACCAATGAGTGATACAGCCTCAACATTACTGTGCAATTGCCATCCCAAGATGCCCCAGACAAAACCCGGAGCACCCGAAAGTCAGAGAAGAAAAGCTATTCAAAACGTCTTTAAACATGGAACTCCAAATTGTTCACTGAGTGAAGATATGCTACTTGCATATTTTTTCTGGAATTTTTTCCACCCTAGATTCTACTATAAGACAGGAATACCCTCAAAAGGTTCATGAAAGTAATGAAATTTTGCTGACTGCTCCATTTAGCTTAAACAACTCTACAAAAGACATCATTTATGCTACTCAGAAGATTCATATAGACACAGCAAGCATCCCAGATCATGTTATTGTCTTAGTTATTTAGAATACTACCACTCCTGAGATAATAGCAATAAGTGCAACAAAAATGTTAAAATCTGTAGTTCCATTGCCTTTAAAGAGAGTTCGCCCTATTCTTATTCATAAAAATGGTGACATTGAAAACCCAAATGACATATTACAACATGCTCAGTCATTAGACTATATATTGAGAAAGTTCTGGACAATCTACTTTGAAACTATGTCACGTTTCACCAAAATCTGTGAAGTTTTACTAATGAACCTGACATTCACATCAACACATCCATTCTGGAAGCTGTCCTATAATGTACAAAAAGGAAGAAAAAGATGTATATGTATTGTTTTTGGAGGTCAGGAAAGCTTTCGACAACATAGGATATGCTCACCTTAAGAACACACTAGAATCCATTGCTGCTCCTAAAAAATTGAATAGTTTACTTATAGCTCTACAGGAAAATAGCACTACTCAAATACAAACCTTCAAAAAGAAAACAAAACCAATTCATATTTTAAGAGGTAGAACCGGAACTTAAAAAATTCAATGCCACAACTGGGATTTGAACCACAGACCTTCCGCTTGCCGGGCGGACGCTCTACCACTGAGCTATTGTGACAAACTGCCAGAATGGCATTAAATTCTCAAGCCAGTTCGTATTTTTCCTGGTAAACCACAAAGGCAGTCTCACATCAGAGACAATTACCCCAATGGTGACTTACTATTGCAAGTACTTTATATCCCAGGATTAAATAACCTTCACATGGTAATTATTATTTATTTATGCCAACAAACTTACTGTTGGTGTTTTTAAACACACAAGCCGTGTGTGGGCAAAGTTTAAGAGGTAGAACCGGAACTTAAAAAATTCAATGCCACAACTGGGATTTGAACCACAGAACTGGCTTGAGAATTTAATGCCATTCTGGCAGTTTGTCACAATAGCTCAGTGGTAGAGCGTCCGCCCGGCAAGCGGAAGGTCTGTGGTTCAAATCCCAGTTGTGGCATTGAATTTTTAAGTTCCAGTTCTACCTCTTAAACTTTGCCCACACACGGCTTGTGTGTTTAAAAACACCAACAGTAAGTTTGTTGGCATAAATAAATAATAATTACCATGTGAAGGTTATTTAATCCTGGGATACAAAGTACTTGCAATAGTAAGTCACCATTGGGGTAATTGTCTCTGATGTGAGACTGCCTTTGTGGTTTACCAGGAAAAAATACGAACTAACTTGAGAATTTAATGCCATTCTGGCAGTTTGTCACAATAGCTCAGTGGTAGAGCGTCCGCCCGGCAAGCAGAAGGTCTGTGGTTCAAATCCCAGTTGTGGCATTGAATTTTTAAGTTCCAGTTCTACCTCTTATACAGAAGATGGTTTGACTTATTTTAAAAGTGGGGATAAAAGTGTTTTTGGTGCAAAATCACATTTTTTATGGAAAATTATTTATAAAAGGTTGAGTAGAGAAGGAGATGTAAATGTGATACCAAGTAAGTAGAGAAACCACTGTGAATTTAATATGCAGCATCTCTATTTCAAACATACAGAAAATTGCATGACTTATTTGTAGAAGAGTGAGTAGAGAAAGAGGTGTGAATATATCACCTAATAGTGAGAGGAGAAAACAGAGTGAATGTAATAGCACTTCTGTTTCAAACATACAGAACATGGTTTGACTTATTTTAAAAGTGGGGATAAAAGTGTTTTTTGGTGCAAAATAATGCTTTTTATGGAAAATTGTTTACAGAAGAGTGAATAGAGACAGAGATGTAAATGTGTTACCTAAAAGTGAGAGGAGAAAACAGTGTGAATGTAATAGCACTTCTGTTTCAAACATACAGAACATAGTATGACTGATTTTAAAAGTGGGGATAAAAGTGTTTTTGGTGCAAAATCACATTTTTTATGGAAAATTATTTATAAAAGGTTGAGTAGAGAAGGAGATGTAAATGTGATACCGAGTAAGTAGAGAAACCACTGTGAATGTAATATGCAGCATCTCTATTTCAAACATACAGAAAATTGCATGACTTATTTGTAGAAGAGTGCGTAGAGAAAGAGGTGTGAATATATCACCTAATAGTGAGAGGAGAAAACAGAGTGAATGTAATAGCACTTCTGTTTCAAACATACAGAACATGGTTTGACTTATTTTAAAAGTGGGGATAAAAGTGTTTTTCGGTGCAAAATCACGCTTTTTATGGAAAATGTTTACAGAAGCGTGAGTAGTGAAAGAGATGTGAATGTGTTACCTAAATCTGAGTAGAGAAACCAGTGTGAAAGTAATATGCAACATCCCTATTTCAAACATAGAGAAAATTGCATGACTTATTTGTAGAAGAATGAGTAGAGAAAGAGATGTGGATGTATCACCTTATAGTGAAAGGAGAAAACAGTGTGAATTTAATAGCACTTCTGTTTCAAACATACAGAACATGGTTTGACTTATTTTAAAAGTGGGGATAAAAGTGTTTTTCGGTGCAAAATCACGCTTTTTATGGAAAACTGTTTACAGAAGAGTGAGTAGAGAAAGAGATGTGAATGTGTTATCTAAAAGTGAGAGGAGAAAACAGTGTGAATGTAATAGCGCTTCTTTTTCAAACATACAGAACATGCTATGACTTATTTTAAAAGTGGGGATAAAATGTTTTTGGTGCAAAATCATGTTTTTTTATGGAAAATTGTTTATAGAAGACTGAGTAGAGAAAGAGATGTGAATGTGTTACCTAAAAGTGAGTAGAAAAAACACTGAATGTAATATGCATGTATACAAACATTTAACCAAATCTTTAGGGCTGTTTCTGAAATACGGGGAATATATATACAAGAATTGCACTGTAGAAGCGGGAATAAAAAAATGTTATTTTTTATGTAAAATCGGGAATTACACCTATATAGATGAACTTAGAAAGCAAAACTCTATCTGAATACAAAATTTGATCAAAATCGTTAGAGCCGTTTCCAAGTTGTGCGGAATATATATGTACAAGAATTGCTCGTTTAAATATATAAGATTTACTGACATTGAATAATATATATTTTTGGAAAGCTTAGACCTTCTATTTTTTTATATAATTGCCATTCTGATCAATGCATTTTTACATGTGGTGTACCATCTTTTGTGTGCTTGCGGCATAGAACTCTCCAGCTGCGCAACAAAGATAGCTTAAAACAGATTATTTCAGTTCCTCTCCAGTTCTGAAATGCGTCCCACGCTGGTGTTTCTTCAAGTCAGGGAAGAGATGGTAGTCACTTGGGGCTAAATCTGGGCTGTAAGGAGGGTGTGTCAGTATCCCATCCAAATTTGTTGATGAGATTGGTCGTTAGCCTGAAGAAATTCGCGGCCCACTTTAACACATTTTCATCTGAATATTAAAAGTAGAAACATTATTGACAATGAAGTATTCTTCATGTTTGAGGTTATTTTGAGTCACTTATTTACACTCACCTTCACTACTAAACTGCTTTTTTAAAGCGGTTTTAAAGCCCACACATGTAGACAATTACATCAAGAAAAACAATTGCAACCCAATTTCACACCAAATGGCAGCATTTCGAAGCTTGATACATCGTTTATATAATGTCCTGTTAAGTAAAGAGGAATTTCGGAAAGAACAACACATAGAAGAAATTGCAATATTAAATGGATTAAACCCAGCCACTGTTAGGAACATGTCAAAAAATGCAGAAAAGCTGAAGATAATTTCACAAACCACTACATTAACACCACTCACAAACAACTGGAAATTTAGGAAATTCACATACCATCCCTGGGCCTTCAGAAAATTTGAAAAAATCTTCAAGAAACTAAACATAAAACTAGCACCGCAAAACCAATACAGTTTAAAAAACCTGCTTAATAAGCCACTAAACAATACCATCCCATACAATAAAAAATCAGGGATTTACCAGATCAACTGTAATACTTGTGATAAAAGCTACATAGGGAAAACAAAGAGAAATTTGGATATAAGACTTAAGGAACACCAAAGAAACATAAAATTAAAACAAATTGAAAAGTCTGCTGTGGCACATCATTTTTGGACTGAAAACCACAACATCGGCCTTAATATAAAACTGTTAAAATCTATTAATTCACCAATAGAACTGAATATTTGGGAAAAAATATACATCATCAAAAACAGTAATAAAGTTATTAATTTTGAAATACCAGCATTGAATGAAGTGTTAAAGCTCTGCACCCCTAACACCAGATGGCAGCAGAATAGAGACAACAGAGAAAATGAACAAGAGAATAACGTCAGTCACCCAACGGCTGACGATGGGATCGAATGGTCCTGAAAACGTTTCCGCTTTAAAAAACCAGTTTAGTAGTGAAGGTGAGTGTAAATAAGTGACTCAAAATAACCTCAAACATTTTCATCTGTTCCTTCATAAGCATTCTCAGGACCCACCTTGGTATACCCTAAATCATCTGTCACAATTTTGTGACTGTAAGTCTTGCTGACATAAGGGATCATCTCACAGAGTTCCCAAACCATCACCCTTTGATCTTACAGCATTGCTTTTTCCACTTTCACAATTGTTTCATCCAAAACCAATGGCTGTCCAGAGCTAGTAGTCACCTTTAAATTTTCCACACCATTTGCACATATGTTGTATGCTCATACACTACTCTCAATACACTTCACACAGCTGAGAATGAAAGTCCACCGGTGCAGGCTTTTTGCACACAAAACATGCATCACAAAGCGTGATTTGCACCCAGCGGGAGAAGTGAGTGGAAGCTCTATTTCTAATGGCTACCAAGACAAGACTGAGCACTGCTCGCTGGCCGGTGCACTGGGAGAACCAAGCTACAAGACTGAACACTGCTCGCTGGCCAGTGGACTGGGAGAACCAAGCTACAAGTCAGTGTTGCCAGATCTTCTGTGATAGCATTCCTCATGACTGTAGAGCCCTGGAAACCTTATTTTAAGGACAACCCTTGTATAAAATTTGAAAACTAAACAAACCAAAACTGCTACCATAACCCCACTTCAGTTGGCCCAAGTTCAACTGAACTGAAGAAAACGACTGCCACTATAATTTTCAATTCTGTGAAAACCTTACAAATCTAGTGACAAATGAATAAGAAGAGATTCAGTCGTCAGTTCAGTTAAGTTTTCAACTGAATGAAAGCACTTCCATAATAAACAAGGCGCACATTCATGGCTACGTGACCCTCAACTGAAAGATTTTAAGTTCTAGTAAAGTTCAGTTTTCAGATTGGAGGAAAACATGGTTTAATACTCACTATGTTCAGCTAACAGGTCCCCATCTTACACTAACAAAGAACATAATATCTCTGGGGATAGTCACTAGCACATCTTAATCAAGGAATTATTCTATGATCATTTAGTATGGGAAACATTCCTATACATAACACTAAAAGAGAATATAAGGAAAATTTAACAGAAATAGTCTCTTGTAGAAAGAATTAACCAGATGACCTACCTTGGTGGTTTTGTAGAATAAAGGTCTTCACGCATTTCATCCTGTAAAATAATAATTCACTTGTAAAACACATGATCTGCTTAACCTACTACAAAATGGACACTTTTTATACAATCTACAAAGAACTTACTTTACATAAAAATCATCCATTTAAGATAAATAACTTTCTTCCATCAAAACACTTAGACATTTTATATTGCACATTTCTGAAGATTTTATTCATAAATATTTAAAAATAAATACTACATTCATTAAGAGGTAGAACTGGAACTTAAAAATTCAATGCCACAACTGGGATTTGAACCACAGACCTTCCAGTTGTGGCATTGAATTTTTAAGTTCCAGTTCTACCTCTTAAACTTTGCCCACACACGGCTTGTGTGTTTAAAAACACCAACAGTAAGTTTGTTGGCATAAATAAATAATAACTACATTCATTGTTCTTGTTATTAGTTGACTAGTTAAATCTTTGAACTAAATATTATTTTGGACAATGTATCTGGCCAGAAAATTCAACTTTTAAACTAGAACTTCCACATAGTTGTCAGGTGAATGAAATTGTCAATCTTCTGAAACAATTAAATTCCATATTTATTATGTATGGTAGTCTTGGTTATCAAGATAATGGGTGTGAGGTTACCTCAGATCTGGGATAACCTGAACTATATGAAGCACTACAGGACAATCAAAGAACATATCATTAACTCAAAATGAAGTTATTTTTTGACCACCTCCATAGTGCAGTGGTAGCACACCTGTCTCTGGTACAGGACCCGGGCCTCATCCCCGGTACTGGCGAGGGGATTTTGCCCCCACTGAGATGTCTGGAACGGGATGCACTCAGCCTCGTATGCCGGAGGGGCCAATTGAGGAGCTACTTGATGAAGTAGCGACGCCAGATCATGAAGATCGCATAACGGTCCGGGAGGGCTCGGTGCGCTGACCACGTCCCACCCTCCGGTACTGCACCCCACTCATGCCTTGGCCCTCCACGGGCATTGCACTAGTGTTTAGTTTTTAGTTATTTTTTGTTAGTGCTTCAAGTGTGTCTGTTTCATCTAGAAATAATTTGTGCAATGTATTTAACATAATATACCTATCTTCCATCCACTTTCCTGATATATGTTTCTCTACAGTCATGGAGAATACTCAGCAATGAAGTACTGTTTTCTCAATACTTTTACATGCAGAGAAAGTACACTGATAGATAGCTTACATGAAAACAAATTACAGCTCCTACACATATCACAGACTCTCTGGTATAATAGTTCAGTCACTTATAAGTGAATTTGAATTATCTAATTCTGTTTCATAAATTAAACTGTTTACAATAAGTGGTTTTCATTCATGTGTATAAGAATAACTAGGAAATGTTACATTTGAGGTGAACTGCTTTATGTACAGCAAGACGAAAAGCTAAGCAGGAAAATTATTAGTTTGCAGACCAGTCAATTCCTTATCACATGGTTTTGTTTACAGCTACTTTGAAATTAAAGGAACACTCCTTTATGCTCTGTTGATATACCTTTCTCTCTAAAAATCACAAATATTTCACACTTACTGTTGGTGTTTTTAAACACACAAGCCATGTGTTTAAAAAAAATAAAAAAAAAAAAATAAATAATAATTACCATCTGAAGGTTATTTAATCCTGGGATATAAAGTACTTAAGTCACCATTGGGGTAATTTGTCTCTGATGTGAGACTGCCTTTGTGGTTTACCAGGAGAAATACAAACTGGTTTGAGAATTTAATGCCATTCTGGCAGTTTGTCACAATACCTCAGTGGTTAGAGCATCTGTCCGGTAAGCGGAAGGTCTGTGGTTCAAATCCCAGTTGTGGCACTGAATTTTTAAGTTCCAGTTCCACCTCTCAAACTTTGCCTACACACGGTTTGTGTGTTTAAAAACACCAACAGTAAGTTTGTTGGCATAAATAAATAATAATTACCATCTGAAGGTTATTTAATCCTGGGATATAAAGTACTTACAATAGTAAGTCACCATTGGGGTAATTTGTCCCTGATGTGAGACTGCCTTTGTGGTTTACCAGGAGAAATACAACTCATTTGAGAATTTAATGCCATTCTGGCAGTTTGTCACAATAGCTCAGTGGTTAGAGCGTCCGCCCGGTAAGCGGAAGGTCTGTGGTTCAAATCCCAGTTGTGGCATTGAATTTTTAAGTTCCAGTTCTACCTCTCAAACTTTGCCCACACACGGCTTGTGTGTTTAAAAACACCAACAGTAAGTTTGTTGGCATAAATAAATAATAATTACCATCTGAAGGTTATTTAATCCTGGGATATAAAGTACTTACAATAGTAAGTCACCATTGGGGTAATTTGTCCCTGATGTGAGACTGCCTTTGTGGTTTACCAGGAGAAATACGAACTCGTTTGAGAATTTAATGCCATTCTGGCAGTTTGTCACAATAGCTCAGTGGTTAGAGCATCCGCCCGGTAAGCGGAAGGTCTGTGGTTCAAATCCCAGTTGTGGCATTGAATTTTTAAGTTCCAGTTCTACCTCTCAAACTTTGCCAATGAATAGTTGCAGAGCCTGAATTGCACTCAAGAGGGTCAAAGCATAAGATAAAACCCTTAGAAACTAAGCTGGAGATATAAAGTAAGAAATAAAATATAGCAAATAGCTTGGCAGTAAAAACTGAACTGGTGCTTGGAAAGCGACACTTGTAAATGTCACCATTATAGATGAAACTGCAACCTGTAGTGGAGGAGGAGGAGAAGTAGGTTTAAGGGCGCTCGACTACAGTCATCAGCACCCTTACAAAACAATTTATGGCAAAAGCCAGATACGAGGGTGGTTTGATAAGTTCTCAGAATCCCAAGAGAGGCCAGCTGTAGCACCACAATTTGTTCACGTGATATTCATTGGACTGTTGCCTGTAAACAAGTGTCACCACAATGTTCTTGGAAGATAGCTGCAGTGGTGACATGACGGTATTGTTCCTGCGTAGTGATTTGCGAAGATGGAAAAAATTGAGATTTGAGCAGCGATAAAGTATTTCATAAAGAAAAGTATGAAAGCAAAGGACATTCATGTCAATTTTCTGAATACACTAGAGGACTCTGCTCCTTCATATTCAACTGTTGCCAAGAGAACAAATGAATTTAAATTTGGTTGGGAGAGCTTAGATGATGATCCATGCAGTGGCTGGTCAAGACGTGTCACTACCCCAGAAATTGTTGCAAAAGTGCACAAAATGGTAATAGAGGATCGCCGATTGAAAGTGTGTGAAATTCCTCAAGCTTGCCAGGTGTCATTTGAAAGGGTACATCAAATTTTGACTGAAGAATTAGATATGAAAAAAATCATCTGCAAGATGGGTGCCGCGACTCTTGACATGATCAAAAATGCATGAGAATGGAAGTATTGGAACAATGCTTGGGACATATTAGGAGCAACGAAAAAGGTTTTTTGCACTGGTTTGTGACTACAGATGAAAGTTGGGTCCACTACCATATACCAAAGTCAAAACAGAGCAAGCATGCTGATTCTCCACCACCAAAAAAAGCAAAGACAATTCTTTCTGCCAGAAAGGTAATGGCATCAGTTTTCTGGGATGTGAAGGGGATTCTGCTTGTAGATTATCTGCCCAGTGGGCAAACCATTACTGAAGAGTATTATGGTAACCTCCTGGACCAATTAAACCAAAAGATACATGAAAAAAGACCAGGCTTAGCAAGGAAGAAAGTCGTCTTACATCAAGACAATGTTCGCCCGCACACATGTGCTGTCGCCATAGAGAAATTACACCAACTAAGATATGACTTGTTGCAAACCTGCCTTATTCACCTGATATGGCTCCGTCGACTTCCCTCTCTTCCCGAAGCTGAAAATTTCCCTTGGTGGACGAAGATTTTCCTAAAATGAAGAATTGATAGCCGGAGTTAACAACTATTTTGCAGGCCTGGAGGAAACTCATTTTCGAGATGCAATCAAGGCGTTGGAACATCACCAGACTAACTGCTACAAGGAGACTATATTGAAAAATAAAAAGAGCTCCAGTGTCATAAGTACTTCTTTTCTATTCCGTTCTAAGAACTTATCAAACAACCCTCGTATATACTTCAATATAAAATTACTTCTAAACAGGAAAATAAATATACAAAACAGAATGGTAAAAGCCAGAATTAGAACAAAGTGACAAAGATGTCAAAAGGATATAGAAGCTAGATATCTAAAGTTTGAAATTCTCAAACTCATGTTACTCTCTCCTAAACACTTAAAACTATCTTTCAACCACTTACTTATTTAATACAGCTTCATGGGTGATCAGCTGTGTGAGGTTTAAAAACATGAAGATGATTTCATTCTGATGAAGGCCATAGAGTCTACAATGGCCAAAATGTTTTTAAACCTCACACGGCTGATCACCCGTGAAGCTGTAATAAATAACGCGTGCCATGAAAGCTTTAAATCTTACACTTAATGTCCACCAAGACCTCTGCAAGACTGAGAGCCAGCTGCAGATAGTTACGCACGTGCGATTGGGAAAAACACTCTAGCAGCACATGACGGACTGACTAAAGGTTGTTGCACCATGGACCAAGAGGAGCAGGGTCCCTTTTAAAGAGGTAACCATGTGAAAAATTGCAGTGTCCAATGTGCAACCGAGCTGAATTGACCTCCTCGTTATGAGATATGTGAGAGGAAGTTACCCAGTTTATTGGAAGTTCTTTCACTCCTCTAAGCTTATTACTCCGGAGAACTGAACACTTCATACCAGTGCAACAGCACTGCTCTCTGTATTTCAAGCTAAAAGTCTTCTGAAGTAACATGACAGATCCTGGGTGCCATCCCAGCTTAGGTGAGAGTCCTGGTCTGGACCTTATTCACCCTATGGTCAGACCTCCCAGTGTATAGACAGACCCAATAACCTTCAGGAGCACATCAACTCATGCAATGGCCCCTCCCCAGGACTGATCTTTATTGGCAGATACGAACATAGATCCTACATGATAATCAGGGGCTGTAAATTATGGGTTACCCAGTCACCCCTTGCGTCAGCTACAACCTGTGCATAGGTTATCCATCAGACTGTGTTCAGGGAGGTATAAGGTCAAACACAAAAGTGAACCAAAGTTCATTGGGAGTGCAGCATATGCTCTCTCACCCCTTAGAGAAACCCAATTGAAAGTACGGCTCAGGACCCTGGGTACAACAAACCCATACCTACCATAGTAGGTCCCTGCAGTGGCAACCTATAGCAGTATCCATCTGGGAACCATCAATTAGTACCAGAATGTAGTCCCAGCAACAATGCAGCAGTTTAGTGAAATGTTTACGAAACACCAACTAATGAGCAAATAATTTACCATTGTCAGAAATCTTGAGGTCGAACAGGGCATGTGGAGTTGCCACAGATTATAGTTGCCAAGAGAAGACCGCTCTACAGGAAGAATTTGGAAGTCATGTATGGTGAGCAATCCATGAAACCATGGGAAAGAGCCACAGAGATACAGAAGATCTATGTTTGTGAGACAGGAGCTAATAAACCTAAGAACTTATAAACTAATAAGAGCAACACAACAGGATATACCAAAGAAACAGTTTGGATTCAGTAATGCTAAATTAACATTACAAGCAGCAGAAGTACTAACAAAGGAAACAGATGAAGCACTCAGCAAACCAAAGGGAAAATATTATACAGTATTCATAGATTATGAAAAAGCTTTTGATAGCATAAACAAAGGAAAGCTAATACAGAAGCTAAAAGACATGATTAGAAACAAACATAACCTAATAGGTATAATACAAGACATCATGAGATGCAGCGCACTGGAAATAACTGTCACAGGAACTAACAGAGTTATGCAAGGTGACCTGATAAGCCCGCTACTGCTTAACATAATGACAGCAGATATAGTGGCAAAATTGAAAGGATCCACCCTCATAATGTATGCAAATGACATGGCCCTAGGATCAACTAACAAAGAGGAACTACAAGAGGATATGAACATGATACAGCAATGGGCGACAGAAAACGAACTGGTCATAAACAAGGACAAAACTGCCCAAATGATATATAGAAGAGGGAGAAAAATATTGAAGAACAATATCATAAACAATAAACCACTGAAAATAGTAAACAGATACAAATACCTAGGCATCACATTGCAAACAACAGCTACATAATTTAAAGTCCATATACAGGAGAAAGCATCAGCGGCTATAAAAGCTATATGCCCCAATAATCACATATGGGATAGAACTATACTGGGAGAAATTAAAAATTAGTGACATGGAGAAAATAGAATCTGTGAAAGCAAGATACATAAAAAGGGCAATAGGAACCAGCAAATATGCACCATACAGAATGGTGTATGCAATCACCCGGGAAACCTACTTCCTGGAAGAGAAAAGGAATAAAATACTACTACCAAGTACAGAAGTGTACAGAGAAACAACAGAAAGAATGAAAATTACAGAGAAGGGGCTAAGTGCTGAATTCTTCAGAACCTATGCCATGATAAACAGACAACGGATGCATAGCAGCCAAGCACAGAGGCATGCCATAGTAGGTCTAGCAATTTACCGATTCCGCCATCTACTGTGTACAACTAAGAAATACCACCAAGCAAACGATCAGTGTATGTGTGCAAATCGTGTGAAAAAAAGTCTCAACTGTACCATTACAAGAGCAAAAAAAAAGGACATGCTCACTAAATCAGCTTATAAGAGAAAACAGATAAGACAAACTAATTAAATGCTCATTCGAGTGCAACTTTCACTTATTATTATTATTAACTAATAATCATAATAAACCTAGACAAGGAAGATTATGATGAAAAGTAGCAATGAAAGTAGCTAAAGATGACAGCTGATGGACGTAGAAGGGGTGAAATGGTAGTGATCAGTTTGGGACCCCAAACAGACCAAAAGCTGCTCTCACCTGAACTATGGCCCTGGGGGAATAAGGAAGCAAATAAAAATAAAACTGATGCATTTTTCTGCAGAACTTACCCGAATATCATCATTAACATATGAATCTTCTCTTTCCAAACACAAATTTTCTTCCTTAATACCTATTTTGCTTTCAATTTCACTTTCTTTGATGGTTGCATTAAATCTTATTAGATGGTGTTCTTCATTTTGTGAACGTGTGAAATCGTCAAGTTCTGGTTTGATATCACTGTTACTTGTAACATTTTCTATCTTAACTTTCTTTAAAAGGTCTTTGGTATCTCTCTCATTCTCTGAACTGAAGTCCAGGAAATAAGATTCTTCTTTGATATCCATTTCTCTATAGTTGCTGTATTTGAACAGTTCTGTTCTCAAACTTCAGTAGCAAGTCTGTGGAAAAAGAAACACATTAGTTACATCCATGAGTTTGCTTCCATATAACTGAAACTAAATTACATACCTTAAGGCAACAAAAACGTAGTTGGTTAGTTGGAGTAATACTTTAGGTATAACATTTTTAACATTCAAAGATCCATGGCTTCCTCGTTTATGATTATATTAATCTAAATCAAATGTGTATTGCTGTAATAAAACCTACTTTAAATTAATTATTCCAAAAGCAATTTCATAATCTTGAACAGAGAAGAGCTAACAATGACAATTACAGAACTAAAATGGATAATTTAATGATCTTATGGCATAAACCTAAAGGGAACCACAGTGTAGGAAGACCTAAGCAGCACTGGAAAGATGATCTCTGAGCCAAAACAGGCCAGCCTGGCCTACCTTGATGTAGATGATGATGAAATACTTGTCAATGTATCTATTTCAGTATCTAGGCTACCAGCCTTTGCTTGGCATTTTGTTTTCGTTTGTTAAATTGTGTTTTTTGTTAGAAGATATTTAATTAGATAAGCTTGAAAAGTAAAACGCTAACATAATATAAATTTTCACCATAATTGTTAGAGCCGATTCTGAGATACAAGGGATATGGAGACACATATAAATGCTTCATCAGCATCATCGTTTCAACCATACGACATCCACCTAGTTTGTTTTTCGTCGAGCACTTGTTCCACCATGGAGTTCGGTTCTTTGGTGCTGCCATCATCTACCTTCCAGGGCGTTAACACATTGGCCAAGGTCCTTCATACTTCCACCAAGTTCTTCTGTATCTTCCTTCACCCTGGCCAGTTGCTTGTTCATCTTTTCGGATAGTTCTTCATATCAAATATTCCAGTTTTCATCGATTCCAGAATTTACATTTTTCAATTTGGCTTCCATTTTGTTTCCATATTTTCCATTCCAGAGTTTACATTTTTCAATTCATATTTTATTCCATCAACCGCACTCCGGAATTCATTTAATTTCCCATTATGTCATCTTGGCTAACATTTGCTTCATCAACTGCACCATATTGTGGTCTTCGTTGTACTCCTGACACCAATGGTGACAACTCTACTTTTTTAACTATTCCTTTATTTTTTTATAAAAACACTGGACAACACTATGCAAAAGCACTATCAAACAATAACAAATACTATAGAAAAAAGCTAGTAGAAAAAACTGTGAATGTAATACGCATTTCTGTTTCCATAATATAGAAAATTGTATGAATTGTTCATTGAAGGAGGAGTAGAGAAAGAAATGTGATTGTGTTTAGTAAAAGAAAACTGAGCAGAGAAAACCATGTAAATGTATGCATTTCTGCTACAAACATAGAAATTGTATGAAGTGTTTGTAGAAGAAGGAAAAGAGAAAGAAGTGTTATTGAGTTTCATAAAATAAAAATGAGTAGAAAAAACTGTGTGAATGTCAAATGTATTTATATTTCAAACATGTAGAAATATGTATGAATTATTTCTAGAAGAAGGGGTAGAGAAGGACATGTGAATGCATTATGTAAAAGAAAAGTGGGTAGAGATAACCATGTGAATGTAATACATTGTGTGGTAAAATGCATTGCATAAAATCCTTCTCCATAAATAACAATTTGATGTAGCAATTTTCATGGCAATCGGTCAACCAGTTTTGGAGTTTATCGCTTATCAACCACATACAGACCAACGTCCATATACACTGTATGAATTGTATGTTAAAGAGAGAGTGGATAATGTGAATCGTTGGGTACAACAAAAGTGAGTAGAGAAAATAGTGTGAATGTAATGCAGTGCATTTCTGCATCAAACATATAGGAAATTGTATGAGTTGTATGTTGCAGGGCGATTAGAGAAAGAGGTGTGATTGTGTTTCATAAAAGAATGAGTAGAGAAAACCATGTGAATGTAACACACTAAAATTTTATTTCAATCCTAGAAAACTGTGTGAATTGAATGTTAAAGGGCAAGTAGAGAAGAGTATGTGAATGTATTATGTAAAAATCTGATGTGTTGCACTCACATGACATGACATGACTCACTCTACTCTTGTACTAACCATTCTTACAAACTCTTATTCCTCTATCTTCATTGTGTTAGTTGAGATAAACATTTACAGAAATTTCTTATTGCTTATTTCCTTGTAGGTGCTAGGGGAATATCGCCTTTGAGCGATAGTAAAATCTTTTAAAGCTTTGAGATCCTCTTCTCCTTGCACGCTTAACATATAAAAAAATAAATGATGTTCCATTTCACTGAAGTTTTGTAAACAGGACTGCATAGGCTATAGCCAGAAAATTCAAAATATATATTTTGTTTGTCATACAAATATCTTAAACATATGGCATTTTAATCAAAATCGTTAAGAGCTATTTTCTAAAAATGTTCCATGTAAAGGGTGGTTAAGGGTGGGGCTATTTTATTCAAAATCTTTGTGTCGCATTCTTGAAAGACAGTACACTTAAATACCAACTTTGGTTCTTAACCAACGTTTTGTTTTTGAGTTATGCTGTCCACAGACTGACAGACACACACACGCAGACCTTTTTCTAAAAATACTTTTTTTGTATTCAGGGGTCTCAAAACATATTTCCGGTGAAGTCTGGACATCGAATTTTTGGGTGAAATACAATACTTCCTTCTACTTACCAGTAAAGAAAGTAAAACCGACAGTGGAGAAAACCATATGAAATATATAGTAAAATGGATAGAGTACAAAAACCTTCTGCTTGAAAAAAATGCATATATGTGGCTAATTTCACGCTATACATATATATAAATTGCCATATCCTAAGTGTTACATGCATACCCTGTAATGTGCAATAAAGAACAATATATGGTGTTACTGTTCTTGAAAGCTTTTGCTAGATACCGAATTTAACCATACTTACCTATTACTTGGCATTGAAGCATTCCTCCAGCTCATATGGGAAATAAGTATACAAAAATGACTAATTTTTGTGGAAGAAGTTATGCTTATGATTGCCTAACAGCTATAAAAGGCAAGGAAGTTCATTAAAACTTTTATTGCAGAATAGTGGCATCATTTTGGAATAGTTATCGACGTTTTAAAGCTTCCAAGTACAAACAACGCATGCGGTGTGTTACCTGAAAGGCTTTGAATTATCAACAGCAAAGCGCACTTTAACCTTTAGGAGTATCCAGCACAATAACGCCGTAAACAGAGTATTGATTATTTGAGGCTAAGTAAAAAATACTTGGCATATAACATCTCAACTGAAGCTTATGATTGTACACTAACGAAACGGTGCAGATCGCAGGAGCACCGATCTCAATTTATGTCCCAAACTCAGCTCAGCTTGTTTTGCCTTGAGGTCCATGTATGACTTGCTACATCAAAATGCTCTGAGAGCATTATACTTTGCTTACTTCCATTCCATCATGAGCTACGGTATTATGTTCTGGGGTAATTCGGCACAAAGTGGGAGGATCTTCGTCCTACAGAAGAGAGCACTACAAATTTTAAGTGGTGCTGGAGCCCGACATTCATGCAGACCCTTATTTAAGAAGATGGGTATTCTAACACTCACAAGTCAATACATTTTTTCACTTATGTGTTATGTGGTTGATAACTACAATACCTTTAAATTCAATTCTCTTGTACATAGCCACAGCACTAGACACAGAAATGACTTGCACAGGCCATGTAAGTCCATGTACATTTATCAGAAAGGTCCCTGCTGCTCCGCCATACAAATATATAATGGTCTTCCCTTAGCTTTAAAATTACTATGTAACCCAAGAGACTGTTTAAGATTTAAAAAGGAATTGAGAAAGTTTTTGCTAGCACATTCTATTTACAGCATAAAGGAATACTATACTATAAGTTCTTTCAACCACCCTATTATAATGATTGTGTTTAGGTGCTGGAAAAAAAAATTTTGTATGAAATTGCATGGTTGTATGACGTGTTCTATATCATTGAGCCTGGCTCATTCTAGGATCCAAAGAACAAGATGTAATACAATACAATGCAATACAACGAATATCGCACTACCAGTGGCAAACTGTATACAACAGGATCAGAATGTACTGTAAAAGGTTAAGAGACAAAGGGACATCAAATGTAGGTAAAACTATAATGAGGTACTGGGAGAAAGTGTAGGTTAATATAACATTTTTAACCATTCTTGGTTTCTTTCCGAAACAACCTCTTGCCCCAAAATGTGACTAAATATTATCCGTGGTTTAAAACAAATCGGTCCCTGAGAGATTAAGTATTACCAAGTAATATTACTCGCTATTATCACAGCATACTTACACAGTATTTTTAAATCTGACGATTCTGGGTCACTTAGTAGCTCAAAACTTGCACATTTTCACCATAGAATAGCAAAACTAAACAGTCACGTACCTCCAGAGACTGCCTGCGAGTATATGTTGCGTCGTCTGCATTCCTATAACACAGAGTACATGACCAGAGAGTTTACAGAAAATATTCACGTTAGCTAACGTGCTTTGAAACTTTCTATGCTGTATGACTGTATTGTATTGCATTTTGTTACTTTCCTTAGCACATATAGTAAGTAAAGGATGTATTGTTTTCCACCGAAAAATTTGATGTAGGGATATCACCGGAAATATATGTTTTGAAGCCCCCTGAATCCAAATAAGTATTTTTAGAAAAAGGTCCTTGTGTGTGTTTGTCTGTCTGTGAACAGCATAACTCAAAAACAAACCCAAATTAAATTTAAAACTTTAATATAAAAATTAAATTTAAAACATCTGATGTGCTGCATTCACATGACTTTCTCTACTCTTGTACTAACTATTCTTACAAACTCTTATTCCTATATGTTCTTCGTGTTACGGTGATAAACTTTGGTACAAATTATCTTATTGCTTATTTTCTTGTGGGTACAAGGGGAATATTAGAATACAGTAGGCTTTGAGTGATAGTCAAATCTTTCAAAGCTTTGAGATCCGTTCTCTTTGCACGCTTAACATATTTATGTTAGAAAACATACAAATATCTTAAACATATGGCATTTTAATCAAAATCGTTAGAGCAATTTTCAAGAACATCAAATTTTTCTAAACATTTTCCATGTAAGGGGTAGTTTAGGGCGGGGCTATATTCTTCAAAATCTTCGTGTAGCATTCTTGAAAGAGTTTAAACTTAAATACCAACTTTGCTTTTTAACCGACTTTTCGTTTTTTAGTTATGCTGTCACACACACACACACACACACACACACACACACACACACACACACACACACACACACACACACACACACACACACACACACACGCACACACTCCCACACACACACACTCTCTCTCACACACACACACACTCTCTCACACACACACACTCTCACACACTCACACACGCGCGCGCGCGCGCGCGCGCGCGAACCTCTTTCTAAATATTTTTTTTATTCAGGGGGTCTCAAAATATATATTTCCGGTGAAATCTCGATATCGAATTTTTGGGTGGAATATAATACGTCGTTCTACTTACCAGTAGAGAAAGTAATTAAAAACCTATAAAAACAAGAATTAAATGTTAACGTCCTTTAGTTAATTACAGGTTCTAAATTCATAAAATCCTCATCAATCACTATATTATAATTATACATAATAAGGAGTTGATCCCCTTCAAAATTAAGAAATTAAAATATTTTGATATAAATTTACCCAATAATTTAATACTCCCCGAATTAATTTTGTTCATTAAAAAGTTCGATATCCCTAAAAACGAATATCAAATCTTGTATTAAGTATAATATCTTTCAAGAATGCGATACGAACGTTTTTAAGAAAATTCCTCCACGCTAAACTACTTTACAGGAGCATTTTTTTCGAAAATATCTCTAACGATTTTGCTTAAAATGCAATATATTTAAGATACTTTTATGGCAAATGAAATGCACATTTTGAACCTCCTGGCTATAGCCCACGTAGTCCTGTTAACTCCTAATGAATTTTGCATAACTGGTAAGCCCTAAGACATAGACCAAATCTTACTGTACAAAAAATGTAGATCTTGTTAAAACACACAATTTATATACGAATGAATTCTTTTGTAGAGTAAACTATTTCGGAGATATTCCTTGTTATGTGTGTTTTCCAATACTTATACTTTCTCAAATGGAACCTTCTTATTCACCTTTTTATCTTAGCCGTGTAAAGGGAACGGACTTTCAAAGCCTTCATACAGCGACTACCTCAAAAAGATTTTACTATCACTCAAAGCCCTCTGTGGGCCTTGATGAGGCATTTTATTTTCATCATACTGCTATAAGGAACTAGTAATTATTGTATATTATATATACCTATTTCATGTTCGCTTAAGTTTAGAAGATACTAGTTTGTGGAAATATTAGTACGATTTTTACATCCAGGAATAAATTACAATTTACTGAAACTTATAGATTTTGATGGTTTTTGTATGGTGATATTTTCGTTGACAACACGTTTTCTAACCTTATTTTTATGAAAGGATAGACGTAATTGTCATTGACAGGCAGCGAAATAGGGGACTAATTCCTGACCCTACAACTGGATTTCAAAAACAAACGTGGACCAAATTAATGAGGTTGATAAGGGGGAATAAGCTACATTATGAACCTTGCATTTATTATTCAAGAAATAAATGCGTAATTTCTAGTTAGAAGGTGATTGATCTACTTTTTAGTGCTCGTGGAATGTTACTAAATTTACTGTTAATTTGTTCCGACACTTTGAATTGTAATTAAATGTTTTAGAAGATATTGGTTTACAAATTATTCGCGATTCCTTGTACATTTTACACATTCATCTGTATACTACCCTAAATTAAATAAACAGTTCTAAAATGATTAGCTGTCCTATTTCCAAATTTCACAATAATTTTGTACACTATCACGCTTTATCCATAAAATATTTTTACATTATACGATTTTTTACCTTTTATCATTCACATTTAAAATTGTCTTTTTCTAAAGCTCTTATTAGCAGGCCTGTCTTTATGACAACCCTAAAATATGACAGCTATCCATTTTCACTCATATTCCCCTGCATCTACAAGAATACTAGCAATAATTTCTGCAAATGTTTATCTAGACTGACATGAAAAAGATAAAGGAATAAGTCAAATGATTCCGTAGACTTCCATGGCCTTTGTCAGGGAAATCATAGAAATATTTAAAGGAAAGAGCAATCTTACACAGACAAACCACTCAACACGATACGGAAGACCCTATTAACAGGTCAACTTCCCATTAGAGGAGAAGGAACCAATAGGATTGTAAATGGGACGGGGCCAGTGAGAGTAGGCAGTGACTAATTGTTGGATTTCTTGCAGTCACCCATTGATAAAAGCCGAATATAGTTTTGCGGCGAAACATCGGCATAATTTTTAATTTCTTAAAAAGCCAACAAGACGCAGCTCATAACGGGAACCAAAAAGTAATAGAGGAATAAATGTTTGTAGGAATAGTTAGCACAGCAGTATAGAAAGTAATCTGAGTGCAACATAAATATTTTTCTTTCGATCGTAGAATGAGTAAGGCACAAGTATGTAGAGCACATCATACAACTATACAATATTATTTTCTTCCCCATCATCTAAGCACAATCATCATAATAGAGGAAAATTAACACACGGTACATAAAGAAGCTATATTATATTACTTTATGTTGTAAACAGAATGTATGAGCAAGAATATTCTCAAATGTTTTTTAACTCGTTTGGTTTATACAGTAACTTCAAAGTCCAAGTAAGGCCATTGTATACTTGTATTACGGAGAAGCAGGGCCACCTTTGATAAACGACAAGGCGGTACATGACATGTTAAAATCATTACTTTGTCTAATATTATGGTTGCATACAAGAGCATTAAATTTAAAAATGTTATCGTTATGAACCACACAGCACGTAAGTGAATGTACTTAATATTGACTTCTGACAAAATACCCATTTTCTTCAGCAATGGCCTGCGCGAGTGATTAGATATCTGTGATTAATATTTGTGTCCTTTTTTGTAAACTGAAGACGCTTCTACTGTGTACTGAATTACCCCCAAAAGCAATACCATAACTCACCGAGGCTTTAAAATAAGCAAAATACAATCTTCTCAGTGTATTCTGATGTAGAAATCACACATGGATTTCAAAGCAAAATAAGCTGAGCTGAACTTAGGAGACAAGTTGAGTATATGCATTTTCCAGTTCATTTCTACATTTATTTCTAACCCAAGAAGCTTCGCACTGCCGACTTTATTTACTGTAACTGGCGATACAAAATTCTGGAATAATTTTATTCTTAGTTGTGAATTGAATATACCATGTTTCATCATAATTTTGAATTAATTTATTGGCTTTGAACCAAATGTTCAAATCCTTAAATGTAATTGTAGTTGGGTTTAAGAGTTCTTCTGGTGACTTCTCAGATATAAGTACACTGGTGTCGTCGGGAAAGATATTGTTTTGGAATGTTCATTGAGATACAAGAGTAAATCATTTATGAAAAAGAGAACACTGACATCTGGGGATTCCAAGATTGACTGCCCGTTATCTGGTTCTTTATTGTTGACGATAGTTTTTGTGCTCCGTTTGTCAAAGAGGATTTCAAAAGTTTACTGAGAGTTTATCCAGACCTTAAAAGCGTAACTTCTGTAGCATCAGCCCGTGGTTAATACTATCAAAGGACTTGGCCAGATAACAGAAAATACCTATGATCAATTCCTTGTTATTCATGCCAATTGATATTTCATTGATAAGTCTATATATGGGATTGCTAATCTGCCTATATCAAACGGAGATGATGTTAGAATGCTATTTTGATCAAGAAAGGGAATGGGATGAAGAGAAGGAGAAAGAAGAGGAAAGGTATGAAGAGGAAGAAGGGAAGGAGGAGAAGGATAAGGAAAACCAGAAGAAGAAAAGGAAGAACATCTTCTTTTTCTTCGGAAGAGGAGCAATAAGGAGAGAAAGGGGGTGCAAGAGGAAGAGATGGAGGAGAAGGAAATGAAGGACATTTGAGGAGGAGATGGAGGAAAGACGGGGTAGAGAACGGGGGGAAGGACTAGGAGGAGGAACAGTAGAAGATGGGGAAGAAGAATGGCAAGCCTCGCTCCGGAAGGGCCTTTCGGAATCTGAATGCTGCCACCCAAAGAAATTACCCTCATCCTGGATTGACGACAACCCTACATTTTCATGCAAGTGCCTAGTACTTTTCGACCTTAGGATTGAAATCGGAAAACCGTCAGTTGGCTCTAAATTCAAGAGACAACGAGAAGACTATTCTTGATGTGCCAAAGGTTTTGGTAGCTTACGGTTATACCCTTTGACCTCTGTAACGTGCCAGCAACCTTCTAGGGCCTAATGGAGTCAGTGATGAGGTGCAAAGTTACGACGCCTTTCTGCTATACCTGTATGACACCATCGTGATTATCGACATTTTCGAGGATCATCTGAATACCCGAGCAAGATATTACGGAGATTGCAGACATCCGATCTGAAACTCAACACTTAGAATTGTCAGCTCTTCTGCAAGAAGGTTCACTACTTGTGTGTGTGTTGGTTGGTTTGGCAGTGTTTAACGCCTGCTTTTACTACATACGTGCCGTAGTACGTGCCGAGGCTCGCGCGAAATACAGGCTACGGCGTCATCTTTGGAACAGCTGATCGAAGGGAACCGACCGAAGCCGAACGTGATTATGACTTCCCCGTTTGGAGGAACAGTGTAAGGAAGTGATATCCATTGAATTGTCACTCATTATTGAAAATAAAAACATGTAACAAAAATACCTGCACAATATTATAATACGTTACATAAATAATAAATCACATATCAATATAATAAAGATTAACTACCTATCTCAATAGCTGCTGTTATTATCATCAAATTTTAAACATGAGGCACGTGATTATTGCCAAACTTAATTCCATTGAAACTGAATATATACATGGAAATGGAAATATTCCATCCTCAATATTTTGATTTTTAATGGCCCATTGTGACTAATCGATATATTATTATAACTAGTCAATCATATCAAAATAATGGTAATTTTGATATGTTGCCTACCCCGGAGAAGCTGGAAGACTTATTTTTCAATATCACTTGTATAAAGTACTTACCAATGTATCCACTTACCTTGCATAATATTTATTAATGATGGAATCTATAAATGTTAACTCGGTATCAGCGGGGCATATATAGTTTTCTCAGTTTCAGTTTTGTTTATTAAAAGTTTGGCCTGGTGCCTGTACAAAGGACCTGGTTTACAGGCTACAATTGACATTAACTTACCATTATAAATATTTACAAAGTTTACTGTTTTTGGGTTTAACAAAACCCATACGGTGACCATACCAAGAAGTTTTTGGGTGTGGATTTGTCCTTTAGATAGGCATCCCAGAAATTGAAGCAAAATACTAATTAAACTCTGTCTATCAACATTTACCATGCTGGTTTGGCAAATTTGCACGTAAATAGCAATTATCAACAATAGGCTAAGCTGTGATACCTGTGTGAATTTGTAAAAGTGGAGAAAGAGTTGAGATATGTTATAAAGTTAGGTTAGGGTTGCATATTATTACTGATGGCAGGTGTGGATGCTGCCTCTGATAACACAGGCTAAATTTTGATAACACAGGACTCTGTCATCCTGTTCATATAGGTACACATTAACCTAGGTGTTGTTGCCTACATAATTCCATCATGTGTGAGTAAAGACAGAGGACAAAATTTGACCCAAGTATAATAGTTTTCCCTTTTTGGTGAAGGTGGGGAAAATGTAAATGACCTAGCTACTGCCTTAACTGTTGCCAGAATGGTTTAACAAAAACCAACCCATACCATCTTTAGTTCAACAGTTTTTGGGTGTAGATTTGTCCTTCCAAAGTGTTTCATTTATATATATATATATATATATACTGTCCTAACTAGTTTTACATCGATACACACTACAACGTCGACCCATATTGTTCAATTCTACATCTAAAACAAAAGTAGAATTACATAGCTTTCAGTACCGGTATCACCATGTTACAATATAGGTTATGGACTCTTGAATAACTTCACTGAAGAATTAACCATTTCTTAAATCACTTAAAATTACACACTATAAATGAAAATAATCATTTTAGTTTAATAGTTAAACTATAACTAGTAGAACTTACGAAAACCAGGCGAAAAACTGTTCAGTTGCTTAAAAGAAACCGTTAAAAATTGCAGCGAAGAACATCTGTTATAATTCTTGTACTACAACAAGAAAACTACTGAAAAATTAATTTTGATTAATTTACAATATTTACAAATAAACACAATCACTGAAACAACATATATCGCCACTAATTCACTTTCAATTAAACAAAACTAACACGTGTTGCCCCATAACATTCCACACTGGTAGCCATGTTTGTTAGCATGCCCGGTTCCCGGCTATCAGCTGATCGCCCCGGGCCAGAGCCTGATATTCACGTCAGCCTCGGCACCGCAGGTGGTGACACTGGTGATACATGGAATGAAGATGGAGCACCGGTGGAATGAGATGGCGGGGGAAACCGGAGAACCCGGAAGAAACCCCAGCGCCGCTTCGTTCACCACGAACCCCACATGCGGTCGCCTGGGATCGAACCTGGGCCGCTTTGGTGAGAAGCGAATGGTCTAACCACTCGGCTACGCCGCGGCCATGTGTGTGTGCGCGCGCGCGTGGGTTAACATTATTAAACCGGAAAGTTGGTTATATACTGAAATTGTTATTTAAGCACATCATCGTTCAAAAATGTTACAAAGATTTTCAAGAAAATTCCCATCCCAAACTATCCCTTACATGGAAAAACGTTTGAAAACTTTGATTTCAAAAATTACTGACAATGTTTTTTGGTTGTTTAGAATGGATGTATTAGGCGATTGTAGTTTTACTTCATTGGGCCATGAACGGACTAGGAAAATAACGTGACTGCTGTTCGTGCCGTTGCCTGTCTTTTATGTTAGCCACGCGCATTGAGTGCCTACGCAACACTCCAGCTGGAGGAAAGGCTTCGTCCGATATGAAACAATGCTGGAGGACGTTAATAAAAAAAAATGGAGGAAAGGCTAACAGAGCATGCGCAGTAAAGGCACTTTCCTCTGAGAACTTAGAAGATGAAATCCCTGTAAGACTTGATACCGTTCTTTCTAGCTATAGCAGTTCCTGTTATTCTGGAGAGAGCGTTACAAAATATATTCTTGTACATTTCGTTTTCATAACAGCTCACCTCTATACATGTAATATTGGTGTAAATTTTACATTGTGTTGTTTATGTAGGCACAGATACACATGAACGTATGTCTCATCTGTTTATTACTACTACTACGGACTATCTTTAACACTTGTATGCGCAGTTAAATCTGTAATAAATAGAGCTACTGTGCTTTTAAAATAGGAAGGAGTTTATCCTTGAGCATCTCCAGACTGGTAACCAATTGAAGTGCTGCTGTGTTGCCATATTGCTTTCCCCTTAAGAGGGGCTTGACACGTGCCAAGAAATATGAAGATTGGGGGTAATGAGCTTGCAACGCTGTGCATGCCAACGTATCTCAATGGCTGCAGATCAAAACCCTTCCCATTTGAAATGCACCATAGACCTTTAATGGCTGTCATCTTCTCTTCTTAAGATTGAGAGATTGCTTCTATATGTGAAAAATATTACATTGAATAAACAGATTAATTGAACACAACTTGTTACGGAAGGTCTTTGCATTTTCGTAATTGCGTTACAAACCTCTGAGAAGTTTTGATTGTTTACTGCAATTAAATATTGTTGTCAAATTGTATTGAAATCCCTCTTCAACTACATGTTATTTAAGTAAATGGAGTAGGAAAGTGAAGGCCTGAAGCACCCGCACATTCCTTGGAGATGGTAGTAGCTTGTTTGTAACTAGGAAAGCAAGAACTGGGAGACAAGCCTGATCAGGTCCTAGCCTGCCCCTAGGTCCTAGCTGGAATTCCAAGTGTTGTTTTAGCAATATGGGTGGCGCTGTGGCCGAGATGGGTTTATGACAGTCATTGTTGTGGGTAGCACAAATTTCCTTTCTGATCCAACTGCACATGCACTGACTAAACAGACTCTAACTAAAAACAAACTGTACACTTAACTAAAATGACTTACATACTACTCTGAAACTGACTTCATACTACTGCTGCCTCTGGTCCTTTTATACTGTCGCTGATGTCACGCGATCTTTCCAGAAAACTCTCCGTGCACAGTGCACAATGAATCAACTACAACCGTTAAAACCTCTCGATTGCTTTGGTGCTGTCATGCATACTTACGGTGACGTACACACACAGTCGCGCTTCTTTGGTGCCCTTCTAAGAGGTGGGGTACCAGTTTCCCCTTCCATGCATCTTAGCCAACCACACGTGTTTGTAGAGCCGTCTGAAATGTCTCCGCACCTTTTCCATCAATGCTCGCCGTATCCAAGGTCATGCTATGTTGGATCTAATTAGGGTTTTCTAGTGCACTGTTGCAATGTTTAGCTTTAGAGTACTGTTGGTATTGATGAGTGGGTGCAGGCATTCGCTTTAGCTCTATGAAGTTGCCATGTAAGACCCTGGTTCATTGTTACACCTAAGTAATTGTGCAGTTCTGGTATATCAGACTCTTTTCTTAAGGTTAGTGGCTGAAGATCATGTTCATTGTGACGGTGTTTAATTTGCTAAGTGAATACTATCACTTGGCCAATCCGTGGGCCATAGCTCTATATTATTTAAAGCGGTTTGTAACCTGACAGAAATTGGTGAAATGCGTTACTAGTGCTGTCATCGGCATATACCTGGCTACTCTTGTGGTTTTGTCTATGTTTCATTATCATCTGTTGTGCAAAACGATCTGTTCGTTAAGTAATCTATGAATTTGTGAATCCTAGTGACATTTTTTAGCACACACGCTACAAACACCCGATTTATATTCAAGCAAATTGTGTGTAGGTCGTTTTGTGTTGAGCACTCTCGTTGTGGATTCGGTCACTCGGAGGAGTTGTAGCTCTGTCGAATATTGTGTTCTAAATCCAAGTTGTTCGTTGGCGAGGATTAAGTGTTTGTTAATGTTTTACTATAACACTGGTCTACAAAAATTAACTTTTTCTCTTTCACAAGAATTAAAATAACAGATTCTAAAAGTATTTTTCGTGCTGAATTCAAATATAATTACAGTTTGTCCGCATTGGGCAGGAGTTTTGTGTGATATTCATTTGAATTTTTATAATATTCTAAAAAATCCGTAACTAGCTATCTAACCAGAAATTATAACTTCTGATTCTGACTTACCTAGAAAGTGGTAGATACTGATTTTCGGGTATATTTTGCATCTGGAACGTCTCTCATTTTAGTCCAACAGTAGTCAGCCAGCATATTGGAACTCCACTTGCCTTCGTACCTCTTCTCTATCGTAGAAATTTGCTGATGAAAACGCTCACCGTGTTCATCGCTGACAGCTCCAAGGTTTTCGGGGAAGAAGTCCAAGTGAGAGTCCAAGAAGTGAATTTTTAAAGAAATGTTGCATCCCATAGCTTTATAAGAATGCAGAAGATCAGCCACTATGTCACGATAGTTTTCTGCTTTATGGTTTCCACGAAAATTGCAACATAAACTTTTGAAAGACTGCCAGGCTGCTCTCTCCAGTGGATTTAACAGTCCCTCGAAATGTTCATCAGCCATTAATGATGGGATTTGTGGTCCTATAAAAACTCCTTTCAATTTAGCATCATTGACTTTGGGGAATTTCGATTTCAAGTACAAGAATCCATCAGAAAGTTTATCCATAGCTTTGACGAAATTTTTCATAACTCCTAACTTAATATGCAATGCAGGTAAACATATTTTTTCAGGATTCACTAAAGGGACACATGCCACATTTTTCTGGCCAGGGAGAAGAGATTCACGCTTTGGCCATGACTTTCTAACGTAGTGAGACTTCTTATCTCTGCTGTCCCACTCGCACAAAAAAACAGCAAAATTTGGTGAACCCAAGTTGCAAACCAAGCAATAAAGCAATGACCTTTAAATCACCACAGATATTCCATTCATATTTTCCATATTGTATTTTCTCTAAAATTAGTTTCATATTTTGATATGTCTCTTTCATAGCGGCATGCGCTACTGGTATTGATGGAAGTTCATTGCCAATATGTAGCAGCACAGCCTTCAAACTTACTTTAGAGGAGTCTATGAACAATCGCCAATCATCTGGTCGGTGTTGATGCCCAAGAGTTTCCATAAGTGAACAAATATTATTACAAAACACAACACCATATTCTTCAGAGAAGTATTCTTTGAAAACACTATGGCGGCTACGATAACTACTTATTCTTACATCTTTTTGGAGTAAATTCCACCCTTTGAGTCTGGAAGTTAAAACATTAGCTTGCAGTTTAGACAGATTTAAATCCCATATCAGGTCATTAAGGTCTTGCTGATTGGGAAAGTATGGTTCTGATGAACAGCTACTGGCTTCATATGTAAGATCATTTTTATTTTCATCTGAATCATTTTGAGTTTCAGTTAGCTCAGAATCAGAGTTATCACTTAAGGTTGTATCTACATATACTGGTACGGGGAACTCTTCAATGTGTAAGACAGGTCTCAATGCAGATTGCAAATTCGGATACTTAACTGTATATTTTGTTTTAGATGTGATTCCTTTAATATTTGTCAAACAAAAATAACAATCAGTTTAATGATCCTTCGGTTCCCTCCAAATCATGGGAATTGCAAATGGCATATGATGTGTACCATTTTTCCACCCAGTCAGCAGTCAGCAGTCTAACACACGAAACACAGCATGTATTTGGGGTCCAGCTCTTATCAAAATCACCAACTTGACAGCCAAAGTAAAGGTGATAACACTTCTTTACAAGTGGGGTCATATTTCGCCTCTGAGACTTGAAGGTCAGCTCACCACAAATATAGCAGAAATTATCTGCATGATTTTCACACTTTCTTGGCATGATGAAAACATTAAGCACTGAAATACAACATGCACAACATACACAATACACTTCTAAACAGAAAGGAAGGAAATATTTCACTAGTGAACAATGTCACAGTCAGCTCAATACTGACACATCGCAATGCCAGACAGGTCTGAGCATGTCTAAACATGAATGAACCTGCACAGTCTTGTTTTGTGGTGCTTCAGCGTGATATTACAAATAATTTCAATAAATACGGCTTGAGTAAAATAGCTACATATGAGGTAAAGGTTCCTATGACAGGTCAAAGAAAACGCTAAAATCATATTTTGAAAAGTAGCTTTCACAGAAAAACTATGCCTGATGGGAAAATTCTGACTACATATCTGAATTCAGGATGAAAAAATGCACTAGATTCACTATTCAGATTTCTTGTGAAAAAAAAATCTTGTCGACCAGTGTAATGGTATAATGTAATAGCATAATGGTCGCTGGAGCCCATATGTGTGCAACGCAGAGTCGCGGCTTGGAGTCCCGCTTCGGGCACGACTGTAAATGTGTGTCATACAATAAAAAGGAGTAAACGATCAGAAAAGCAACAAAAGACGAAAATGAAGGAGACATTATGGGAGTAAGAGCGACTGAAGGCTACATTACCCTTGCGTATTTTAAAATAAAGAAGAGGGGAGGTTGAGAAAACAAAAAGGGATGTTGACACTGCAATGCAAACGTCCACTGCAGCAAGCAAAGTAAAAAATAACGAAAAAAGAAATGAAAGAAAGATGTGACTTTGGATTTATTGACTTAAGACTCATCTATTATTTACAAAAGCATTTACAGTATTGCTGAATTGCATGTACTTTCTAAGTGGAGTTCATATTATCAGACTACTGAACAAGTCGTAATCTGGCTTGGAAAAAAGTTAAAATGGGTAAATAATAAAGAGATCATTGTAACATATGTGTGAACATTCAGTATACATAAGCACTCATTAGAATAACTACAGCAACAAACACAGTTGAAGAATAGGATGGTTCACATCTCTTACTGTCCAGTTGCTTATCTCTGTCATAACTGCTAATTTCTGCACTTTATCTACTGAACCAATCAGATTCATTGAAGGGCTGACCACCATCTCGGCAGTTGGAAAACTGATGATATCGACAATGAGGAATATATTACAATATCAGTGATTTGAAGTTTTTCCGGCGTTGATTGTTGTTGATGATAGTTTCTCGGAGTAACAGCTAGGTCAAACTTGGGTAACTGCCCAAGCTTTCGGTGACTAACTCTGCCATCCTCAGGGGAACTGAATGTATACTTTTTTCCAATTAATGAAGCACCACTGTGCTAGAATGGCACAGTGGGGACTGCACACTTCGCACGAAGGTACTACCCACATAAAAGTTATCTACCGAAGAGAATTCAGGGAGGGAAGGAGTGCAGTACCGCTATTGCACCTGTGTATTCAAGGAGCGGTATATTGGCCGACCACAGGGACTTAAGCCAGGTGAAAGAAGGCGCCAGGACGTAAACATGGCCTAGGCCCTGATTAGGCCCTTAGAAAGTCAAGTATGGAAATAAGGAAGTATCGGGTGTAGGTTATTAAGGAGTGGTAGGGATAGATAACCTTTTCCCTAACATCTATCGGCGGTGAACTGCTAAGACGGGGTTGAAGCTTCAGCATCTCAAGTGTATGTCCCATCATACGCACATACACACACAAATATACCTATATACACACACGCACTGGTCACACCAAAAATATGCGTCCCAACACGCGTACACACTCGCTGAGCACTCTAAGCCGTG
Organism: Tenodera sinensis; assembly: GCA_030765045.1. NCBI lineage: Eukaryota > Metazoa > Arthropoda > Insecta > Mantodea > Mantidae > Tenodera > Tenodera sinensis. Next base: position 50,611,029 of record CM060974.1, on the reverse strand, counting down.
CATCCCAGCACACTTACATACGCACAGCACTATATGCCCTTCACTATGTACCCTATACAGTTTTCCGCAGTTTTCCTGTGCGGCCAGGCTGCAGCTCCTGTGGGATTCCCCCAGGCGCAGGCCTCTGTGGTAGCGAGAGTGTGGCCTGGGTTGCATGGGCGTGCATCAGTCGCCGAGCCGTGCCAGTCTAAAACATTTTAATTCGAGCATGTTTACTGTGCTCCAAGCTCACGCTGCGGAGGCTTTGTTTGTTATTGTCTCAGGGATGGATGGGATCTGGGTTTCAAGAGGAAGGGTCTGGTTAGTGGTTAGGAGGGGAGAAGAGAGGATTTTGCAAAGGGAGAGGTTTTGGAGGGTTTGGATTTGTTTCAGGGCAGTTTGGAGATGTCTGCCCAGGCCACACATGCGTATAGAACCATCGACAGAATGAACGATTAACACAATATTAGTTTGGATTTTAGTTGCAGCTATTTGCTGCGGAAGATGGGGGCGCATAACTTTAGCCCTTGTCTGCCTTTGTTGGCGCTATTTTTATGTGGGTGGAGCAACACGTCATGCGGTCCATGGCGATGCTTAGGTATTTAACTTGCTGACCACAGTGTAATATTTGACCACCGACCGTTAAGTCCATTGCCAAGGTGTGATGCCGCTTTGAGAAATGTTGTGTCGTGCGAGGAAGTCGAATTGCTCGGGGATTATTACATTGTGGCGGATGAGGAAGGGGTTAACTCTCTTGAGTATTATCTTCTCTGCCACCTTGCTCATGGTGTTCAGTAGGCTAATTGGCCTCTAGTTGTTAATATTTTTACGTTCATTCCCTGGTTTTGGGAACATCAGGACCAGTGCGTGTATCCACCGGTTTGAAAAATACACATGCTGTAGGCAATATTTAAAGATTTCAGTAAAGTTTTTCAGGGCGGTGGGTGTGCATTGTTTCAGGACCCTATTGGGTATTTGATCTGGGCCCGGTACTTTTTGGTCAGGCAATCTGGCTATGAGCCATTTTATTTCGGAGGGGTGCGTTTTTTGTAGCTTGTTGTGGGAGGGTTCATGCATTATGTTCCCTTTTTTTAAATTAACGTCCTCCAACATTGTGTTATATCGGACGAACGAATGAAATGAAATGGGTGAAAATATGCTCAAATGAGCCCGAGGTCCATGGAGCTTTAAGTTACCTGACATTCAGGGTAGGGAAAACCTCGGAAGAAAACCTCACCCGGATAACTTACCATCAGCGAGATTCGAACTCGCGACCTCTTGAACGTGAGGCAGACACGCTAACCATCACGCTACCGAGGCGGGCTCATTATGAGCCTGGCCGATTTATCCACTAGCGTATGGAAGTTGTCATTTGGTGTGCAGGCTTTTTCAAGAGCATCCGCCAGTGCGTTCGCTTGGTCTTTGGGTGAGTCTGCAATGGTGTTTGGGTCCGTATCCGTAATGAGAGGTGGTATGGTGGCGGATTCTTTTATGAGGCGTTTGGATATTTGCCAAATTTGCCTGTTGCCTGGCTGTATGTCTGCAAGGGTGCGGTCCCATTGCTTTTGCACTTGCTGATTTATACGCGTTTTGATGTCGCTGTTGAGAACTTCCATATTGATTTTATGGACAATGTTCCTTGTTCGCTGCTATTTGCGTCTCTTATGATCCAGCTCGTTCATGAGATTTAGTACCTCCGGTGGTAGGTTAAGTTCCTGCTTTGGAGGCTGTTGGAATGGGGTAGATGCTGCTATGCCTAGGTGCATAGCCAGCTCTAGTGCCGCGGTGGCTGCTTCTACTTCCTGGTCGGTTTGCAAGTCCGCAGATGGAGTTAAGTTGGCATCTAGTACTTGGGCAAAGAGGTCCCAGTCTGTTCGGTTATAGTTTCTTCTGGATGATTCGGGTCGGCGAAGGGGCATATGTGTGATCTCTAGCAGGATTGCATAGTGGTCGGAGGCAAGTGAGTCAATTCCTGTGAGCTCATAGTTAAACTGGGTATTCTTTAGCAGCACTATGTCAAGTATATTTGGGGTGTGAGCTGGGTTAGGAGGGATGAAGGTCGTTCTTCAGTGTGGGTTATTATATATTCTCTCGTATGCATGTGTCAGAGTAGTGTGTTTCCCGCGTGATTGTTTGTCGCGTTTCCCCACATTTCGTGTGTTGCATTCAAGTCCCCATGATTACTTATTGGTCGGTTGGTGTGGTAATTATTTCGAGGTCGTCACTCGTGAGTTTATCCGGCGGGCAGTAGGCAGCTGCAATAGTGACGTTCTGGTTCGCTATGGGAACGGTTATCGCTGTGGCTTCAAGATGGGTCATAGGGGGTAAATGTTTTTGGCTATATTGGAGGACGCGTTTTACTAGGACAGCTGCTCTTCCAGCGCCGGTGGTTCGGTCGCTGCGATGCATGTTGTATTTAGGTATGGTGAATCTGGCTCGCGGGTTTAGCATGGTTTCCCCAGCAGTACTATGGAGATGTTATTGATGGAGAGGAAGTGCCGTAATTCGTTTAGCTTCGATCGAACTCCCCTGGAGTTCCAGTAAAGGATTGTTAGTATGTCTGTGTTTGGATCGGTGGTTGTGTTAGCTATTTGTGTTTAGGGGTGATTAACTGGTGATGTGTTCAAGTAGTGTGTTCCCGTGTTTTTTTCTATCTCCTTCCCGTTTCAAGGGTAAGCATGATAGACCCTATTTATTCCAGCAGCCACCAGAAGTGAGTTTCTGGGTGGCCTGGGATGTTATAAAGTTGTGTAAGTCTTTTTATCAGCCCTCCTACTTCTTGGAGGCCAACTTGAAGGCTGTAGTTCCCCAGCCTGTTAAACAATACTAGTGGTTGCAACGACAGGCTGTTTGGCCGTAGCCTCACCACCTCATAGCTTATTTCTTTTGGGCTTTTCTCCGTTGTAGGGGAGAGTAACCAAGGGAGAATTTTCCTTTTCTGTGGAGGATTTCTGGGTGTCTCGTCTGATCGTTCTAGCACCGCTTCAGCTATACTATTGTCTACAGGCTCAGGGGTCCGTGAGCTGACTTCGTATACAGTTTCTGTGGTTTGCTGGTTGGTCCTTACTGGCCTGGCCATCTGGGCCTCCCTGGTTCTTATCTATGCGTTGGGCCTGGGATCTTCTGTGTGCCTTAGGGATTCTTGTGTAAGTCTGTGCGTGTTTTCATTGCATCTAGTAATGTTATGCATATGTGCCCCTTCGATTTTCGTGGGTCGTCCAGGCACTAGGGTGGGCGTTGGGTGTCCTTGCCGGGCGTCAACTAGACGTCGGAACTCCCGACAGGCTCGCCATCTAGCCCAGTGTTTAAAATATAAAAATATTTTGTTGTTTAACGACGCTGTCAATTGCCAGGATCACATCAGCGTCGCCGGTGTGCCGGAATTTCGTCCCGCAGGAGTTCTTTTACATGCCAGTAAATCTACTGACATGGAGCTGTCGTTTTTAAGCACACTTAAAAGCCATCAGCCTGGGCCGGGTTTGAACCCGCGACCTTGGGATCGGTAGGCCAGCGTCTAACCAACTGAGCCACCCAGACCGACTAGCCCCGTGTTGATCGCTATTGCAGAGTGCACACTTAAAGCGCTCGGATATGCAGGACCGCACATGATGATTGCCTGCACATCTTGCGCAGACTAGTGGCACTGAGCAATTTTGTGTTAGGTGCCTGAATCTTTGGCACTTGCCACACTGGGGGGGGGGGGTACGGTTGGGGGGACATTGTCCTCTACCCTAATTTTACAGTATAGGAGGCTCCTTATCTCCTTCAACGCCGTCGCGCATGTCTCATTGGTGAGCTCCACCAGAAAGTAGGGCACCAAAGTGCGGGCTTTGCGTGAGTAGAGCTTACTGACCTTTTGTATATCAAATCCCAGTCTTTTTGGCTCGTCTGAGAGCTCATCCAATGACATATTGCCGCAAAGGCCTTTCATCACTACCTTGAATGTCCTGTTCTCTGGTAGCGTGGTGTCATGAAAGGGCAGTTTGTTTTCACGGCAGTGCTTTATAAAATTGTGGTAATCTATAAGCCTTGTAAATATGAACCCATGGTAGCCTTGTCTGCAAGTGGACTCATAAGTCTTAGGCCGATAGAGGATATCAAATCTTGTGCTGATTGTGGCCAAGGTCTGCCTAGCGTAGCTGACACATGTATACTTTAGTCCGATTATGGCGGACCCTTGTCATGTGATCTTGCTGTGGCTGTTCTACCGGTGGTGCCACTATGGCAGTGCCTGGTATTGCGCCGGGTGTACTAGGCTATCTGGCTGTGTTCGTATGTATGTTACTTGGGCCTGGTTCATTCTGGTGTTCCATGTCAAAAACTATGATGAGCGCGTCGCTATCCTGACTGCACGTGCTCTCAGCGTCGTCTTCCCTGGCATGGGCCTCAATTTCTTTTTCTTTCCCTGTTTCCCTACTTCGGGTAGCATATCTGCCCATCTTAGTCATGTCTTTTTTCTCTTTTTATTTATTTTTTTTTTCTTTCTTTTTTTCCTGTTCTCTCTGCCTTTTTTGGTGTTGTGTTTGTGTGTGTACTTGTGTGTTAATGTATTTGTTGTGTGTGTGTGTGGGGGGGGGGACTGGATTGCCAACCTACCTTAACAAGGCTGGTTTTTCCCGCGGAAGCTACTGGCCTTAGCAAAGGCAGATAGCAGACGGGCTTTTATATATATATATTGATCTTATGAGAGGGTGGCGCTACAGGAAGTGTAGTGTAGGTGGTTTGTTGGGTGGGTGATTTTTAACGGGACGGGGGAGTTTTGATTTCCTGGCAGTTAGAGTAAAGAAGAGTGGGGCCTAACTAACTTAACTAATAGTAAAGAGGAAAGAAGAGTAAACAGGAAAGACACCGTCAGTTGGCGCCGATTGGCAGAGACAGCAGAGGGCTGGAACACTGAGTGCTGCGTAGTAGCCACACCCAAAGGTAGCGTTGGCTATAGCCTTGCAGTCTTACCAAGCTGCTAGTGAGTAGAAGAGTTTAAGTTCCCCGTAGATTCGGAGCGCCTAGCCTGGCTCCTCCGACCGGTCGCTGCGCTGGTTACTAAAGGTCTCGAAGAAACTGGTTTCCGCCTCTGGGTCGCTCGCTGATGGTTCCTTCCTCCTCGGTGGTCAGGTAGAGAGTCTTGAAGGTTTTTTTTCTTTTTCGTTTTTTTTAAGGGTTGGCCCCACACCCGCTAGCTCTGGTGACGATCATCCTCAGAGGCTACACCGTGTCCCCATGCACATACGGTTAGTATACTAAACATGCAAGGCAGAGAAAGGCAGGGTGCTTGTTAGTGAAGCGTTACATGCAGTTAGGTCGGGTTCCACGATAGCACCCCGGTTAGTAAAAGTTAGTGCCTAACTGGCTGGTTTGTAGTCTGTCGCGTATAAATCGAGGGTTGCCAAAGTGAACCGCGATAGCCGTGTCATCGGCATACAAGTACAGCACTGTGTTTGTGGTTTTGGGTATGTCGTTTATATATATGTTAAAGAGTGTGGGCCCCAATAAACTGCCTTGGGGGACTCCAGCTTGCATCGTACGTGGGAGGAGAGTGCATTGTTTATTGAGGAGACAAACTGGCGGTCCCGAAGGTAGTTCGCTATGAGCTTTACCATGGTGTCTTGTACGTTAAGAGAAGTTAGTTGGCATAGGAGTCCTGGGTGCCAAATCCAGGCGAAGGCACGCTCAATATCCAGAAACAGGACCCCCGTGGTTTTATTTATGTTAAATCCGCAGGTTGTGTTCAGTGAAGCGGAGTAGTTGGAGCGTGGTAGTGTTTGGCTCAAAAGCCAAACTGCTCTTGAATGCTGATGCCGTGTTTGATTAGATGTGCGTTTAATCTTTTAAGTATTATTTTCTCTAGCACCTTACTGAGTTCAGTAGGCTAATGGGTGTGTAATTAGTTGGGTTGGCGTGGTCTTTGCCATGCTTGGGGAAGTGGAGGACTTTGGCCTTCTTCCAGTGCGGCGGCAAAGTGTTGCTTCTGCCAGTCCGTTAATGGCGTCGGGAGGTAAGTCTTTGAGTCCTATGTTGGGTATGGTGTCGGGTCCGGGCAACTTCTTTTTCGGGAGATGCTTTATGATGCACTGTACCTCAGATGGTGAGGTTTTTCTTATTTGGTTATGTGTTGCGGATGTGTGTGTTATTAGAGTTACGGTTTCCACAGTAAATTGCGGTGAGCTTGGTATAAGGTTTGGTGTGCATTCGAGCGCATCTGCTAGTGCTTCAGCTTTTTCAGTATCGGAGGTAGCTATGCGCTGATTCATGTATAGCGGCGGAATGGTGGTATATTCCCGTGTTAGACATTTGGCAATGCACCAGCGACCTGCGGTCCTTATCTAGGTCTGCGACTGTCCTTTCCCATTGGGAGGTAAGGAAGTCATCTGTGCGCTTACGGATGTGAGTTGAGCTCACGGAGTTGCTGCAGGGCTTGAGGGCGTCTCGATTGTTGCCAATTGCGGCGAGCTTTGTTGCGGGTTTCTGCAAGATCTTTGAGGTCTGTAGGCATGGTTTGAGGGCCGCGGGTACGTGCGTGTATGGGGACCGAGGCGGTAATGGCATACTGTATGTTTTCAAGGTTCGGTACTGCTCGATCTAGCTCGTTACATGATGCGATTGGTGTGTTGTGCATTTCAGCAGATACAATCTGGTTAAAGGTTTCCCAGTTTGCTTTATTGTAGAGAGCCTTCTAGGTTGATTAGAACGGGAAGGTGATCTGAGGACAGTGCATTAACTGCCTTAAGTGTGACCCGGAGGTGTAATTGGCATACTAAGGTAATGTCAAGGATGTCAGGCTGGTGGTTACGCTGTGTGGGTATGGGAAACATGGGAAAGGGAAACATAAGGTAAACAAAGAACAAAGGGAGGCAATAGCATGGCTAAGAACTGGTGTTTGGAGGTTGAGAGGACTAAGAATGGGTATCCCTCAGAGTCTGTGTCCTATTTGCGGTGGGAAGGAAGACTTGGAGCACATAATCTTTGATTGCCAAGGAACGGACGTATGGAGGAAAGAATTTCTGGGACAGAAAAGGGAGAAGGGAGATAGGATAACAACATTTAAGAGGAGTTTTAGAAAGGAGGTCAGGAACTTAGGTCAATTTTTAAGTAGAATTAAGAAAAATGGAATTGGCCTGTAAAAAGAGAACAGAATTAAACATTTTGTGTTAGTTATAAAGTGTTAAATATCAATAGAGAAACAAAATGTATAAGCAATTTTGCTGGGTGGGTATGACAGGCTAAGAGCCTGGGCTTAATATCTGTCATATTCAAATATGTATTAATTTGATTTAAATAAAAAAAAGAATGTGTATTCATTTGGTGCATATATAACATAGTTGGAATTATTCTCGTGTCTCAGGAGTTGGGAGTCCGCTGGGTTACCTGTACGGTAGTTCCAGAGCGGCTGCTTAGTGCTTAGGTCTCCGGCAATTAGAATGGGGTTGCTTAAACGGAACAGGTCGTCCAGGTCATCTGTGACTAAGTCGCCCACGGTATTATAAGCAGCAACAATGAGTGTGCGAGTGTTGTTAATTTTGACAAACACGCCTGTCACCTCCATGAGTCTGAGCTTGATCATGTTCTACGGAGCGCTTGATGATCAAAGCTGTGGGTCCGCCAAGTTTGGCCAGGTCAGTTATATAGCTTAAGTATCCGCCAATGTTTAGTCTGGATTTGGGGTTTAAGTAAGTCTCTGTGATTAGTGCAATGTCTATGTTGTGGGAGTGTAGGAAGTCTGTGAGTTCGCCTTTTTGGTGGTAAATGCCGCGTGAATTCCAATTCATTATCCGAGTGATTGCAATGGTCGTCATCCTTTGTAAACAAGAGCTTCTCAGGGGAGGGGAGGGGGGTTTATTCATACGAGAAGGCATCCAGGTCCGTAAAGAGGGCAAATAAGCCCGAGTATATGGAGAGCACCTCGTGGGTGAGGTGCAGTTGGGTCAGTAAGAGCGTCAGTATGTGTATACATTCATGCCGCACTTGGACCCAGGTCATTCGTGGGAAGGTAAGGTTCCTTCGTAGTGTGGCCGGGGTTAGGGCTGGTGGAATTGCCGGATTTGCGGGTTGTTAGGGGGCTTGTGTGCCTTGTTGGTGGTCATGGGTGGGGGTGGGGGTCTCAACATACGAGCCGCTGGTCTCACGTTACAGTTGTCGCGACGTAGGGCCATAGGAGCAATTGCAGCGGGGGTCGATGCTATCCTGAGTGGGAGCTCGTGCGTGTTCCCTGGTGCCAGTAGAGCGTGGGGGCACTTATCTCGCCAGCTGACGCTGGTATTCTCGGCATCCTCGGAATCGGGCCCCGGGCCCTGGTAGCCTGCATAGGGCGCAGGTTCGTCTCTCCAGGAGTACTGTGCAAGTGCGAGATTCGTGCCCCCGTGCGCACTTGGAGCACACAAATTCGGGGACAGGGCATCGCTGATAAGAGTGGCCTAGTCTCTGGCACTTTAGGCACTGAATGATGCTGGTTAGTGGGTGGAAATCTTCAATAGATACCTTAAAGTGGAGAAGGGAAGTGATATATCTGAGTTTGTCTTGGTCTTCTGTGAAGGAGAACTCTATCAAGTAAATGGGTAGGATAGGCCAATCTCTGGCCAGTCGCCTCAGTTGTTGCACTCTGGAGGGGGGGGGGCTGTGCGTTAGGTGTATAAGCCTAAGAAGAGTGGGGAGCTTAGCCTAGACAGAGAAAAGAGGAAAGTAGTAAGAGTGTAAAAGAACGGATACAGGGTGCCAAGAAGCGCGAGTAGTAGGGAGCCAACCCAGCAGGGCGCCTAGATTCCAGCTATAAGCTATTGGCTGCGTCCTTACTACCCTGCCCAGTTAGTCCGGCCGGCACACACTGTGCCGAGGTGGCGAGAGAGCCGCGGAGTCTTGCCGGTCGCTGAAGAAGTTGTTCGGCCGCTCGCAGGAACTGGTTCAGGTCAGCACAGGTAGCTCCTTCTTGTTCCGCAGTCAGGTCCTGAATGAACCAAGGGTCTTGAAAACTTTAAACTTTAAACTTATTTATTGAAGGAAAAACATTTGCCTGGTGCCGGTACAAAAGGGCCCGGCTTACAGGCTAAAATTAACATTAGTTATAATCTTTACAATGTTTACATGTGAATTCATGTTAGCTGTTTTTTCTTTAAAAACCCATACAGTGGGCAGCTTTAGTCCACCGAGAACAGTTTTATTGGGTATGTTCAATGTTTTGTTCGTCTCTTTTTTTTTTTGGTCGTTTTTTTTTTGTTTATGTACACTCATCCACGCGCTCATTCACTCCTGGGCATACCACACATATGTCCCATCGCACTCACACACACACACACACGCTCGTATATACATATTTACACTCACTACACTATACACTTCACTTATTTACAGTTTTTTCCGCAGTTTTCCTGTGCGGACCAGGTTGCAGCTCCTGACTGGTTCCCTGGGATGCAGGCCTCTGAGGTAGCGTGTGTGTGGCCTAGGGCCCTTCTTTGCGTGGACGCACATCAGTCGGTGAGCCGAACGACGTCTAAAACATCTTAATTCTGCTGTGTTTCCGATGCTTCGGCTCACCTTTGCCAATATTGGCAATGACGTAATTGTCATGGTTTCCGATGCGCGCCCACGCGACAGTGGCTCTTTTCGCCATTGCCTCGGGAATGGATAGGATCTGGGTTTCCTGGTGAAGGGTTCGGTTAGTGGTTAGGATGGGAGCAGAGAGGATTTTCCTGAGAGAGAGGTTTTGGAGGGTTTGGAGAGTTTTCAGGGCGGTTTTTGAGGCGTTTGCCCAGGCCACACACGCGTATAGAACCACCGAAAGGATGAAAGCTTTATACAGGACGAGTTTGGACTTCAATTGCAGCTGTTTACTGCGGAAGATGGGGGCGCATAACTTTAGCCGCTGTCTGCCTTTGTTGGCGCTATTTTTTATGTGGGAGGACCAGCACATTGTGCGGTCCAAGGTAACCCCTAAGTATTTGACTTGCCGACGACAGTGCAATACTTGACCACCGACCGTTAGGTCCATTGCCAAAGTGTGATGCCGCTTAGAGAAATGTATCAGCTGGCATTTGTTAGGATTAATTTTGATTTTCCAGTCATGTTGCCATGACAGGAAGTTGTTAACATAACGTTGCATTTCTGCAAGGCCGAAACGTGGATTTCTATGGTGATTGTATATTGCAGTGTCGTCAGCATACATGGCTACCTTACATCTGGCGTCCACTGGGAAATCGTTAGTGAATAATATATACAGGAAGGGTGACATGATTGCCCCTTGTGGGACGCCAGCCCGCATTACTCTCTCCCGTGAGGAGGAGCGGCCCACTTGGACGTAGAACTTCCGTTTTTCTAAAAAATTGTGCAGCAAGTACAGGTAATTTTGAAGAGCCGGGAAATTGTGGTGCAGTTTGTAAATAAGGCCATTGTGCCAGCACCGGTCAAATGCGGCTTCTACGTCCAGAAATAGCGCCAACGTTGAAGCCCCATTGTTAAATTGCTCTGTTACGTCATCAGTTAGTCTGAGAAGCTGTAAGTCAGTAGAATGTCCTTTTCGAAAACCAAACTGTGAATTTGAAAGTTCATGAGATGCCGAAACTTGTTTTTGAAGTCGAAAAAGTATAAGTTTTTCGAGCAATTTACCAATAGTAGACAAAAGACTAATGGGGCGGTAGTTTTGCGGTTGCCTGGTGCTTTTCCCTTGCTTTGGGAGCATAATTACCTTGGCTCGTTTCCAGGTAGAGGGGAAATAGCCTTGCTGCAGACAGGCGTTAAAAATTTTAGTCAGTTGCACCAGGGCTTTTCTCGGAAGATGCTTAAATTCCTCATTAGTCACTTTGTCTGGGCCGGCAGCTTTCCCATTAGGTAATTTCCTAATGAGCTTGTAAACTTCCTGCGGTGTTATGAGGGGTAGTTGTTGCTCTTGCTTCTGCGCCACCCAGGTTTGTACCCATGTCTGTACCTCCCGTTCTAATTCGCGGTTGGTAACTGGGTTTTCGCTGAATCTATCTTCAAGACAGTCAGCGAAGACCTCGGCTTTCTCCTCTTTGGAGAAGTGCAGGCCGCCATGAGTGTGCAGCGCCTCAGTTGCGGAGTTGACGTTCGTGGAGACTTTAAATGCCTTTAATAATTTCCACAAGGAAGAGTCCGAATGGGTGGTACTCAGCATTTTGTTTTCCCACTGTTCAGTTTTGTTAATTTTAATTTGATGCCGAATGATGTTGCGTAGCCATTTTGCTAGCACTTTATATTCAGGCTGGCGGGTGTACCACCATAGTCTTGTCAAACGTCGTCTCCGCGCAATGAGTTGCTCTACCGCGGGGTACGTGCAAAAACCGGGTGGTCTTGTGGTGTAAGTGGTAGCGCTTCTCTTGGCTGTGTGTAGCGAGGCAGTGAAGTTTTCAACGGCGACATCTATGTCTGCCTCGCTATAGTATGACAGCCTGGGTTGCGCCATCCTGTGCATTTCCGTGGTGAACTTATTCCAGTCGGTCTCAGCCCTCCTTCGAGGCCCAGAGGCACCGGCTGGAATGCCACCCTGTATATCGAAATGCACGGGAAGGTGGTCAGAGTCCAGGCTGTGATACACTGTAAAGTTAATTGAAGGTGTCGCATTTTTTGTCAGTACGAAGTCCAAAATTTCGGGGTCAAAGTGCCCCGATCTGTGCCAAAATGTAGGGTCTGGGGGAAGGTGCACCTCTAAGTCGTCATTATCTGTTATAAGTTCAACCAGGAGATTTCCAGCCGCGTTTGCCCGGCGTGAAAACCACCAGGGGTGCCGAGCGTTGAGATCTCCTGCAATTATAACGTGCTCCTCTGAAGCGAGGATTTGTTCGAGGTCAGGTATGAAATTTAAGGAGTTGGGGGGCCGGTAGAGCGCTACCAGCATCACCGTTTGATTATTTACACGGGTTTTAAGTGCTGTGCACTCTAACGCTACCATTGCAGGTAGCGTAACAGAAGCATGAGCAACAGTGTTTCTGAGCAAAATAGCAGTCCCTCCCCCCCTGTCTGCCAATTCTGTCGTTCCGGAAGATTTGGTAACCCTGGAGCTCAAAAGTCTGCTCTTGCTGTAATTTTGTTTTGCAAATGAATGCGACATCAATTTTGTTACGCCGCAGGTTGTTTTCAAGTTCATGTTGCTTCCTGTGGATGCCGTCCGCATTCCACAGGAGTGCACGCGTTAAAGTTATGCCTCCCCTTGAAGTTGCCATTTACTCGAAGAGAGTGGTGACTAAGCATATGATGGTTTCCAGCTTCTCCATGGTATCGTTGCAGCTTTTTAATCTTGCGATTATGGGCCGCAACTTTGGTAATAGTACTGGGAGGTTTAAATCCTTAAAGAGGCTGAAAATTTCTTTCAAACCTCCCAGGTCACTGGTGGGTGCCTCTGAGGGCTGGGGTTGTGGAGGGGGACCATTTGGAGGTTGCTCAGGTGCATTTCGTCCTCCGGCGGCTCCTGCAAAAGAGGTGCCTTTTTTTAACCAGGGCCGGGTTGAGGATGGGGCGTGGCCCTGGTTGAGTACCAGGAGAGTTCCTGGCTGCGGCGGCCAGTTGGCGGCGATGACGTTCCATTTTGAAGGTCTCGCACCCCCTGTAGCTGGCAGAATGCGCCTCCCCACAGTTCACACAGCGTCTTCCTTGGCCTTTTTAGGGCAGTCAGCTAGGCGGTGGAGGTCACCGCAAAGGACACACCGGGAGGTCATGTGACACATTTTGAATGTGTGGCCCAGTTGTTGGCAGTTAAAGCATTGAGTTATATTTTGGAAGGTTTTTAAGACCTCCACGGTGACCATCATATGGCACACTTCTCTTTCCTGTATAAGCTTTTGGTTTCCGGTAGTTCTTTCAAGACTCACCTGTTTGGAAGAGGCCTGCCGCGGGACACCATTTGTCGTACCTGAACGCCGCTGTATCCCTTCTGCTCCAGGTCCTCCTCTATGTAGGCTACCTGCAGATCTGCAGGCAGGCGTTTAATTACAAAGCGAAGGGGCTGGTCGCTTCTAGGTGTGAAGCTGTAGCTTTCTACACCGGCGTTCGTCAGGAGCTGCATGGTTGGAATGGCGTCCTGCTTCCTCTGGAGGAAGAGTTTCAGGCAGTCCCTCGTGGTTTGGATCTTGTATGTGCCAGTCGGTAATCTGTTGCGGAGTAATTCGAGGACCTTCACTGCTTGCTTGGTGTCTGGTATTATTATCCGTGGCGGCTTTTGGTTGTCTTGTGTTGCTGTGGTTGACGGGGCTGTTGGTGTGGCTGCTGAGGTGGAGGGAACAGGATTTGAGGGGAGGGGAGGGGGGCGGGTTTTTGTTGGTGGTTTATGTTGTACTATGTTTTTTGGTTTAGGTGTGGGAAGTTGTGGAAAGGGATCTTGTGCAATTGTTGGCAGTGAGAGGTCCTCTGTGACCTCGCGTTCTGCTGTTTCCAGTGCGGAAAAGGAGTTTTTCAGGGTGAGGGGATGTGGCGGCGTCGACTGCCTCGGGATCCTTTTGTTCACTGTGAGTTGGCCGGGGCGTTCACTGTCCGAATCACTCTCCCGGCCATTGTCACGGGTGCGTTTCTTCCTGTATGAGGCAGTCTTCCACCCCTCGTTCATCCTTACTAATTCTCTCTTTTTAACCGCGTAGTCTTTATAGCAAAACGCGAGGTCCTGCGTAAATTTGTAGAACTTGTCCGAGTCGGCATCCATGTTTGTCAGTATGTTTGTGTAGTAGGTGATCTCTGATTTTATGTCGTCAACCTCTTTCTGGAGTTTTTGCAGGGACTTTGCCCTACGCTCTTCCTCCATCGTCGTAGCCTGGTCGATGTCCATTCGTGAGTGCGTCGTGCCGGCGGCCAGTGGTGCTGTGGTGGGCTGGAGTAGTGGCGCTCCAGCTGGGGTGGCCAAGTCTATAAGCACTGGTGCTAGCACGCCCCTCTCGCCCAGTTCGTTGCCGGCCGTCGATGTGGTAGGAAGCGTTGTGGACGCCATTCCTTGTATGCGCGGGGGAACGCTGAGCGTGCCCCACGCGGACTTAATAAACTAAAAACACTCGCTAAAAGCGTGTCACTTTCACAGTACATAAATAAACAAGAATAAAAAAGAGAAACACTGGCACTAAAATTATCACTGATTAACACTTTAGTTGGCACCACTATCTCCTCCCGGGTGTAACACGGGGAAACAAAATTGTACACTATCCTCCCGGGTGTAACACGGGAATTGGATTTCCAGTGCCTCGGCACGGTTGCGTAAAGCACTACACTTTGATTCCTCCCGGGTTTACTTCGGGCAAAGTGTAGTGCTACGCCACGGCGCTGACCGCGTAGGTTAGCCGGTTGTTGGCGGGCCGATTGCCGCGCTCGGAATCACTCGCGCTCCCTACTGCCGTTCACTTACTTGCGACCGCTCTACCTGCTCTCTCCTCGACAACCGAACTCTCTCTGCTCATGAACCTCCAGGGTCTTGAATGTTTTTTTTTTTTTTTCGAGTGGAGGAAAAATCCATTTATGGAGTTCCACTGTGCTGGGAGGCACAGTGGGGACTGTAGGCTTCACCCGAGGGTACTACCCACTAAAAAACCTCCACCGGAGAGAATTTGGGAGAGGAAGTCCGGCAGTACCGCTAAAAGCACCTGCGGAGTCATGGAGAAATTATGTAGGTTGGCCGTGTGGCCTAACCAGGGTGAGAGTTGAAGGCAGGACGTAAACATGGCCGAGGTCCTGATCACGCCCTGGCGAATTCGTGGTGTGGATTTGGTAAGGAGTAGTGTCGTTTCCGCCCGGAAACCCTGTCTTAACCTAATAGTTGTGTCCCCTGTGAGAGGGGAGATGTCAATTAGTAAGAGGTGGTAATGTTTATTAAGTATTTAGCTGTTAGCTGTCCCCCCTCCATAGGGGAGGTGGCGTCTTATTCAATAGTATCATGTTCGCAAGGGATGCGTTAGTCAGAGATATTCTTAGTTAGGTTTAATTATTATATGTATATTTCTTCGCAGATTTATGCGTTTTGGTCAGTTTATAAGTTTAATTGTTTAGCTTAGTTTTGTTTGACTGCGCTATGAGCTGCTATGAATGCACTGATGTCGCAATATTTATACCTAACCAGCTGCAGATAAGATCCGCCTACTTTGTTCCGGTTGGTCGAGCTCCGGCCGATGGAGACAAGTATGGAACCAATCAGGTGACTGCTGTTGCTTCTTTGCGCTGCGGTGGGTAGACATGCAGAGTGGCTGGCGTCCATGCTTTGCTAATTTAAAGGTTAAAGCTGTGTTTATTGGTTTTAATGTATAGAGCTTCTTTAATCAACCTGTCATTGTACTTAGAGGACTTTTCAAGCAGTTTTGTAGAGGCAAAATTGATTTTACATGTGTGCGAACCCAATACTGATTTTTCTGGATAACATCATCTAATACAACGTTGATGTTCTTTGATACAATCTTCTACAGTTCTGTATAAACTTTATCGCAACTGCATGGGATTTCATAAATCCCTGATGCTTGACGACCCAAATCATCCTTAGTAGTTAACTGGTGAGGCAACTTACCAACTCGAGCGTGAATGGTGAGGCCAAGACGCCCATTCCCCTTTTCCTGTTTGTGGTGGAGCGGGCCTGTAATCCGGAGATGCCAATCGACGGAGTTGCAACCCTCTACTACTTCCGGGTGAAGGTGGAGGCGGTGAGGAACTCTTTTGGGCCTCCTCAGTGCCATAGGTGTCTTGGCTTCAACCATTCAAGCCATTTTTGCCACCGAAACTTGCGGCGCCTTCGCTACCTCGAATCGCACCCGAGGGTCCTGTCCTCGCACGATAGCGGACGAGTCCACCTGCGCAAATTGCAAGGGCAAGCACGTGAACTGCTACGGTGGGTGCCACACAAGGAAGCGAGTAATCGGTTTGTGTCCTAGAACGCGTGTAGACTGGCTGGCCAGGCGGGCGAGTTATCCCACTTTGCTCAATCCTATGCCCTAGACCTCATCATAGTCAGTGAAACACATCTCCATCCAAACGTCCGCTTCCGCATTCCAGGCTACGTCTGATATAGAACAGATCACCAAGGTCACTCTGGGAGCGGAACGGCGGTATTCGTTAGGCAGAACACGGTCCATCGCCCAGTGCAGCTCCCACCTCTTCAAAACATTCGAGGCCACGGCAGTTACTTTGGACCTCTACGGCACGAAGATTTTGGTAGCCTATTTGTACCATCCTCCTGGTTGGCAGTTCGTACCCAACGACTACCTCTCTATCCTGGCCCTACATTCAAGTAGCATCATGGACAGCGACTTCAATGCCAAGCACCAGCACTGGCACTGTGGTTGACGGGCGTATTCCCCAGAGGCACCGCGGTCATCCGAGTCGGATCCTGAACTTCGTGTGCAGAGACAGTGGCAACCCACACACCATCCGCGAGGCCGAGGACTACCTTCAGTAATCGACTTTGCGATCATCAGGCACTTCCCATTTCATCTTACCCTCACGCTCTTCAATCTGACCACAATCCAGTGTTGACAGAAATCAACATCCGGATTGCCAGACATGAGAGCTCGATTCAAACTTGACAAAACCGACTGGGAAGCCGTACGCAACTGCCTCCACGCCTCCATACCAAGATCACACATCACAATCCTCGACGCGACACAAGCTGCCCATAACCTAACAGTTCACGCCCCAGTACCTCTACACCCAGATGACCTTCCATTAGGCATAAGCCTTGTAATCCGGTGCTCCTGGGCGACACGGAAACTCAGTTGTAACGCATCCCCCGACAAGAGAGCCCTCATACGGTGCTTACGCCGAGAGGTCCGAGTCCACCTACGCGAACACCAGGTGCAAACGTAGGACAAGATGGGCAGCCTGGACACCGAAACTGCGGACGAGAGGAAGATCGCGAAAAGTGTTTGCTACCGTCGAGCCCTATACACCTCTCCACTACACGGCACCGAAGGCCTGGCCTATGAACCCCAAGCCAAAGCAAATATTTGCTGACTACCTGGAACGCACCAGGTGTCCAAGAGATGACCACCAGGAGGACCCATTCTCGGAACGTGTTCGCCGAGACGTCCGTCGATATTTTTGACGCGGAGTGACCCCTGGTAATACGCTTTAATGAACTCCAGCACCTCAAACCCAAAAAGACGACGGGACTGACCCACCTCATGCTTCGCCACCTTCCCTTCAACGTCGTGCACATTCTCACTAGGGTGTGCAACATGTCTCACCCTGGGCTACTTTCCGCGACGGTGGCGAGAGGACCGTGTGATCTACATCTTGAAGCCCGGCAACGAACCGGTACACCCGCAGCAGCTACCATTCATTAAGTCTCCTATCGACACTCTCGAAAGTACTCGAGAGGATGGTCTTAAACCGCTTGTCCCCACTGTATTCAAGTCATCCATGAACACCCGTTCGGGTTTTGTCCTGCGCATTATAGCCTCAGCAGCTGCTGCCCTGGGTTTCCAGGAACGTGTCTTCACTGCAGCGGTGTCTCTGGACGTTGAAAAGGTCTTTTCAATGACCTGGCACGCTGGGCTCCTATTTAAACTAATCCAACTAGGACTACCCACATGAATTATCAATATTTTACACAGGTTCCTCAGGCACCGCACATTTAAAGCCACAGTCATGGGGAGAACATCTACACAGACCCATACGAGGTGGAGTCCCCGAAGGCTCTGTGCTGCCCCCACGTTATTCAGCGTCTATATGGCAGATTTCCGATCACAGACACAGGTCAGCATAGCTCAATATGCTGATGACATGTTGCTGTTCTGCACCAACAAAAACATCTGGAGCGCCTTCAACCTTATAGAGCGACACCTCCGCCTCGTCCAAGAGTGGTGCCGGCGCTGACGAATGTCCGTTAATGCGGACGAGCCACACCCCCGGATACTGCACCGCCTTTCAATTTCGAGGTGGAAGAATCGAGTGGAGGAATTCCATTAACTACTTGGGAGTTAAACTGGACAGGGGTCTAACTTTCCGCGAGCACACCAGGGACATCTCTGCAAGGAAGCAGGGGACTATTGCACCTCTATTCCCCATGCTGAGGTCTGAGATGCCAGTTCACCTAAAGTTACACCTTTTCCGGGCTTTTATCATCCCCCTCATGCTATATGCTTGCGAAACCTGGGTCACGGCCCCAAGTACCTGGCACAGAGTAGAGGACTACGGTCCATCTTTTCTGTTCCCCCACCTTTCCCTGCGACATCACTTCACGAAACATCACTTCACGAAGCCTCATCTCTTTCATACGTGGAGGATGAAATTAGACGATGACAGCAAAATCTTACGCACACCAGGACGTCTTGATTAGGTCTCTTCGGGACTATGATCCCAGAATACGTCGATTTATGTCGTACAGGGTTCCCCGCATGGCTTGCGGGCATACCATATAACCAAGAAGCAAATCCACCAGTAGCTAAAGCTGAGCTCCATATATAGTCCCACTCGACTCTCAAAATTATTTCCCAACCAAACTCTAAATTAAACAGAATTTTACAAATTTTATTCCACCAGGTACAGTCCTTGCAGTTTTCTGAAAGAGAATCGTCAAGGGGCAACAAGCTCCCTTCAAAACCCGAAGATCCTAAATATAAAAACACGCCAACCTATAAACTCCTTCACCAAATATTCCTATCTGCGGTTAAACCCTATGGTTTACGCAGCAAAATTGTTCCGGCTGAATCTCAATCGGCCAGCAGCTCATGGTCATGGTCTAGATTCAGTTCCCCTGAGGATGGCGGCAGAGTTGGTCGCTGAAAGCTTGGGCAGTTACCCGAATTTCACCTGGCTGTTAGCCACAGAAGCTAATCATCAATATTACAATATATTGTATAACCTGTGCTCTCTCCTATGTACCTAACAGGTTGCAGTGGCAAGTTATTTTTAAATACTTCTCAATAAATCTGGAATACTAATGGGCAAATAATATGATGAAGTGCCTAAGTTTAAATTGTGCTCCTTAAATGAAGGCGTGACTATTATGCAGTGAAATACATTTTATAATGAAATTGCCGTACCACAATGTGAATGTTTTCCAGGAGCATATATTCTTGGCTTCTCCATCAATGTAACCATTAATATATTATTGTAATAAGTCATAAGATTTTACTGATTTTTCTTGGCACATTGTACAGGGTTATTTGTATTTTGTAGTCTCTAACATTACCTTCTCACCTACCTAGTTCCATTTCATTTTCTTTTCCTTAAAAAAAATTAATTCTGCAGCAACAATAAGAAGTGAGTTACAAGATCTATTCTTTAATGCAAAGCTATAAATAAAATAAAACTAAAAACATGGCTAAAAATTACCATTTTCATAAGGTACAACACTGAATGTACACCCTGGCTTTCATAGAAACAACAACAGCATTTAAAAATCTGCAGTGTTGCTGTATCCTAAACAGTTTTAGCATAATATTAAATGAGAAATTGAGTATCAGATATAGGGTGCAGATAATCTAGAAAATTGTCAAAATAAAAAATTATACACATATATGATTTCCTGCCTTCATTCATGAAGTTAAAAACAAATGAATACAAGTTTCACACTAATAGAGAACTTTGGATTCACAAAACAAACTGTTATGCAAGGTGAAGAAAGAGTCAAATGCTTCATCGCACTCCTGTAGAGTTTGTCATTGGGAATCAATTAACGTGATCTGGAACTTGACGAATGAGAGAACTGTAATCATAGACATTAAACTACTATGTTCTTGTGAATCAGTTTGTGTCGGCTCAAACTTGACAAGTGAGTAAAACCCTTGTTACAAATGTTACACTTGTGTGGCTTCATATCATGAATAAATTTGTGTGTTTCTAAACCTGATTGGGTAAAACTCTTTTTGCAAATGTAACGCTTGTGTGGCTTTATGGACTCATGAATCAATTTGTGTTTGTTCAAATTTGACACATCAGAAAAAGTTTTGTTACAAATGTTACACTCATGTGGCTTTAAGCCCTGATGAATCAGTTTGTGTATTTTCAAGTATGATAACCGAGCAAAAGCATTTTTACAAATGCTGCACTTGTGTGGCTTTATGCCTTGGTGAATCAATTTGTGTCCTTTCAAATTTGATGACCGAGTAAAAGCCTTGCTACAAATGTTACATTTGTGTGGCTTTATGCTTTCATGAATCAATTTGTGCATTTTTAAATCTGATAACGTAGTAAAAGCCTTGTCACAAACGTTACACTTGTTTGTTTTTATGCCCTGATGTATCAGTTTGTGCTTTTTCAAATGTGATAACGTAGTAAAAGTATTTTTACAAATGTTACATTTGTGTGGCTTTATGCCCTCATGAATCAATTTGTGTCTTTTCACATCTGATAATGTAGTAAAACGCTTGTTACAAATGTTACACTTGTGTGGCTTTATGCCCTCATGTATAAATATGTGTCTTTTCAAATTTGATAACTTAGTAAAATCTTTGTTACAAACGTTACACTTGTGTGGCTTTATGCCTTCATGAATGAATTTGTGTTTTCTCAAACCTGATAACTTAGTAAAAGCCTTGTTACAAATGTTACACTTGTATGTTCTTTTCCCCTCATCAATCAGTTTCTTAGTTTTCAGAAAAGACAACTCATCCAAACCCGTATCATGAACATCACAGTTACTTGCTTGATTTTCTAAAGGGATGGAATCATTAGAACACTTTTTAGAAACCTTGCATTTGTTGGACTTTCTGTACTCATGACTCAAGATTGACTTGCAGTACTCCTTATTGCTATGTTTATTTGTGTTGCTCTGCTGAAGCAACTTACTTTGTTTTGAAGGGGAAGCAAGGCTAACAGTTTTCTGATCATCAGGTGTTTCTGAGGAAACACTTCTTTCCATTGAGGATGTATCAATAACATTTTTCTGACTTTGATATCCTATGCCACTTCCACATCCGGAGCTATTCTTATTCATACTGAAACATTCGTCATTTCCTAAGTCTTCACTGGAGAATAAACCAGAAGTATAGCTGGGAACGCCCTCTTTGTATAAACTGAAATATAAAAATAACTATATGAGTAATTACCAGGGCACAGCGATGAGAAAATAAAAAGTGGAAATAACACTTCATTGGAGTGCTTTCGGAAAAGTTACAGGACCAAATAAAGCCTAAACATTTTATTAATGTGAAAAGATTTAAACCTACGTGCTAACTAAAGCGTAACAAAAGGGCGGACATCCGAAAGAGTTTGTTGTGTTAATATAAAAGAGAAGGAAGGACTAGTGAATGAGCAGAGTTTAAGGGCCTGCGACAGCTAGGGCATTAGGGTCTGAAGTCAAAAGATAAAAACCGGAAGACTTACTACCTATTAAGACTCGCTGTTAAAACGTTAAAAAGGGGAAAGTCAAAACATAAAAGGTAAAACAGTTAAAACTTAAAAACTGATCGTAAAACAGTAAATCCTTAAAATGTTTAAAAAATGTACAACATGCTGAAAGTCTAAAAAACCACGAAATAATATACAAGTTAAACTTCCTTCCCGAATCCAATATCGGCGACAACTGCAGCACTGAATTTACAGCTGCGGCGTCATTGCCTAAAATTGACTTCAGAGTAAATCCCAGGCCAAGGAACTGATGCTCACGGGCATATCGCAATCAATAAAAACGAGTGCTAAGGAGAGTGCTCTCACTTGGCAGAGCGGCGGCGGGTCACCACGAAAGATGTCCATGAGTAGCTCGTGTGTGACCTAAGCTCAAGCGGGTTAAGTGACCTCTCCCCGACTGGAATCCCTACAGGATGTCATATGGGTTGCATGGTGTGCTTTTGATCATCAGCAGTTGAGAGCCAACTAACACTTCCCATGATTGCGGCCAGATCGATAAAAGATGCAGACGGAAGTGTCGCTGAAAACGTGCACTAGAAATATAACGTAAGGGCACCAGGTTTTAACAAAAGTAAGCTGGGCATATGGCAAAAGTCTGCTATAAGGCAGCCCCATAACGTGATTTTGGCATTCAGATCACCCAAAAAGAGGGGCGGTGCTATAAAGGCCCGACGGTCGTTCTCTTGTACTACACTGATCGCTGGCAGAGACATTGCCGAGAGAAACACAGTTCCTGCAGCTATACCTGCTGCGCTACAGCTTGCAGTGGTGTGTTCGAGTGGTACACTGGTGGCTGAGATATTATGAACCACCACTTGCGCGCCGATTACCTGCACAGTGGTGTCGAAATGCCGAAAAATCATGAAGATATAAACTGTTGTGAGGCCTCAAATGGGTTTCTTGTATAAAGACGATGGAAGGCGATCGTTGGGTAACTAAATGCTGTATTTCCGGAACATGTGCCCGGAACCCATTAACATTCCACTGGATTATTTCCATGTTAAACAAATATTCTCTTTCTTGCCGTGGCTGATTTTGGACCGACGATATGAAATTTCGCATACTCTGGCCACTGCTCCAATGTGTGTGAGATAGATGATCCCCTGCAGCTCGCAGAGCAAGAGCAGGAAGAGGACGTGTGTCTGCTCGCTCCAACTCCATGCGTGGAACGATTTCGGTTGATATTACTGCTAGAGCGTGTGAGCTGGTGGCTGCATGGCTTAAGATGTATTCGCCAGTGCAGGTGTGGCACGATACAGTGGAGAGGTACTCGCTGGGAAGTCACTCTGAGTTGAAGCATCTGCGACGGACTGCTTACGCATTATATGTAGTGGTCGCAGGCTGCAGTTGCTCCAAGCTTCAATGCGCAACTCCTGTATAAACTTTTCGTCCAGAAACTTCAAACACAGACGTGAGCTGTATGGCTGATTCGCTCCACAGTTCACACAGCAAGAGTCCCGAGTTCATGTGTACAAACAGTAGGATTGTTATACAACGTCCTAATATGTCCGAACCTCTAGCGCTTAAAACAGCGCACAGGGCCAGGGACATACTCGCGTACGGCGGCGCTTTCGTAGCCTCAACTGTCGTGTTCTGGCAACTGAGTACCCTAGAAGGTGAGAAACGCAGTAAGCAGTGGGTACTCCTTGCCATACTATTTTCGAGTATGACGGTAATCTTGAGACACACCTTGGTCTGAGAGGTAGGCGACAATCTCCTCGTTCGACAAGCCGTCCAGACAGGAGGTGGTGACAACTCCCCTACACGAATTCAAAGATTTGTATGAGGCTACCCGGATAGGGTAGGATCCTAACACATCAGGTATCAAAACCTTCTGCAACTGGTCTACATTAAGTGTCTATCAAGAGTGTTCCGTCTCATAGTCTGCTCGCTTTTTCTACCGAACCACATATATCCACTTCGTTGAATGTAAAATGGTCTCAGGTCCTTTAGCATCTTTCCTTCACCAGTCAAAGTTACAACTAAGAAACTATCAATAAGAGGAGTTTTGTGCTCATGCACTTTAATAAGGACCCCCTCTCGGAGCCGTCGGTGTCAGCCTGTCATTCGGGGTTAAAGAGAAAATACACCACATCTTCACGGTCTATGCCATCATGGAGACCTCTCCCATTACCGATCTCAAAACTTACTTCAGAAGGGCTAACCTCCAATCTCCACTGCTTTTCCATATGTGTATGTTGTTCACCACGCACACCCCGGCTTTATGCACCTATCACAGGAATAACCGCGCGTGGCTCCCAATTTAGGCCGTGCCTGTATGCAATAGACAGACGCGGATTCATGGGACTTGCGGTTGATTACACCGGGGTTCCATCAGTGGTAACACTCCGGCCGGTGATACTAACCCAACAGCATATGACCGTCGAGGAATTAACACAGGCCGTACACATGGGAGTAGTGTGAAGGGCCCAACCTTTGCACCTCTGAGACCTCCGGAGAGCACACAGGTCGTGAGCCACGCTGAAACCCTGGGAAAGGGCCTGGGATATAGAAAAGATCCCTGCTGGTCAGACAGGAGTTAATAAACCTTACACCTTACAAACTAATAATCAAAATAAACCTAGAAGAGGAGGGTGAGGAAGACAGTGATGAAGAGTATCAGCAAATGCAGCTACAACATGGCACAGTTAATGCTTGTAGAGTGGATGAAATGGCGGTGAGGGCTCGGGACCCCAGGCACGTCAAGCTGGTAACTACCGTGGTGGCCCCTGGGTGGCAAGGCGAAATAAACAATTCAAAAATCTATAGGATACATTTGCTATATCTATTAGGCAACACTACACAGGAATACTGACTGATATAAATCACTTTTCACGTAAATTGTAACTCCTCCACTAGCATGACTGGTTAAAATGATACTGAGAAGCAAATTATTAGAAATCCCAGCAGAAAAGGAAAATGTAACACAGATAACATATTCATAAAAATATAAGTCATAAATACATGGGTGAAGAAAGGCATGGGTATATGTGTTCTTTGCAAACTCAAAAGGCATTCAATCAATAAACAAAGAAATGCTAGCTTGGACATTTAGGAAACACAGAGTGAGAGGTTCATAAAGAAAGCAAACAACATTTATATACAGATAAGTTTCAGTATATGGTATCAACAAAACAGCATTACAGATTCTGGTGCTTAATAATGATGCTGTCAATATTTGGGAAACAAAAAAGGAACAGAAAGATAAGAAAATGTTTAGGGAAGATTAAAGAATGGATCAGGTAAGGAACAAAAAAATCAGAAAGAGGAAAGAGTCACAGATGTAGAAGGATGAGAGTTCAAGAACTCCACAACAGCACAAAATGCCAGGGTGCCAAGTATGCTGGGGGAACAGAGATAAACAAATCTTACTAATTTGTACATAGGATAAGGAAATTTTAGAGATTGTGAAATTGACAACTTGTAACAATTTGGTGCAAGTAAATACCATGTTAATGCAAACATTCAAGCAATAGAACTATAATTAGTAAAACATACCCTAAGAGTAAACCAGAATATGAACTGAAGGAGAACTATAGAAACTACACATGTATTATGAGGTACTTACAATGTATGTATACAATAGTTTTATACCTTTCTTTATTATCTCATGTCATTTTAGTATAGAAATTACTGAAATAGTCGTTACCCTGTAGTTTGAGATTGTCGACAATGGGACCGATTTCCTTACAATTTGAGTAAAATATTTCTCAGAACAATTTAACTCATTCCAGTTATGTTTTCTACACAATTGTTTCATAAGGTACACACATACATCAGAAAATATATAGTTAAATTTAAAGTGAGAACTGATTTGCAAAGAACAAGCAATTACACACAAGTATCAGAAGATATTACACAAAGATAAAATAATGTGAACTCGTGCTTGGCACACAACAAAGGACAGATGGGAACAAGCTACTTCACATCAGATGCCGGACCAGCAAGCAGGCAAAGACGTTCAAGGCCAGGCTGCGTCATTTCCAGTGTGTGTGTGTGTATGTGGAACTCGAGAAAGGTCCTAGCATAGATGGTTGTCATGAAAAATATAACGGAACACCCATAATCTAGTTTGGAATAGATCAGTAGGTACATGATACATTCACAGCAGAACTTTTCAATCCATTCCCCACTGGTCACATCATCCTTTTAGCTGTACTATATTCTATGACCAGCTGAACTTCCCATCAAAGATCAATCACATGAAACACATCTCATCTGTGAATGGACAAAAGTCTGGACCAAAAGGGAGCTAAGGCAGCACTTATCTCCTAAGGTGCCAGAAATTAACAGACTGACTTTTCGGTTGAGAAACGAAAGCCATTTTTTGAGCTTCATTCCCAAGGATTGTCTAAACATTTCTACAGATACCATTCCAAAACTGGTATGTGCTGAGAGGTACAATAGACAGCAAAGTCTACAAATAGGCATAACAAAACTCCAGAAGGAACACATTTCCAGTTGGAATTGATTGCTATAGCAAACAATGTGACACTTAGTACCGATCCCTGAGGTACTCTGTTCTCCTTAACAAAAGGATTAGGAAAAACCGAGCTGATCCTTACTCGGAAAATGCAATCCTTGATAAACACCTGAATGACCAGTGGTAGTTATCCACATACACCCCACTGTATAAGGAATAAAGTATTCCTGCCTGCCAATATGTATCATCAGCCCTATCAAGGTAAAAAAATATGCCAATGGTTTGACACTTCCTCATAAATCTGTTCATGATGTGCTGATATTGACACAAAATGGTTCACAGTTGAACAATGTCATAAAAAAAAACACAAATGGGTACGAGTGTCCTCCTGCCATTTTTCAGGAACAATACTGTCAACCCACACATGATTACAGACCTTGAGTAGGAATGCCTTTCCTTGAGGAGAGAGCTGTTTTAGCATTTGTACATGAATACTGTCTCATCCTGGTGCTGATAGTCGCGAAGATGAATGAGAATGTTCTAACTCTGCCATAGTGAAATGGCGATTGTAATCTTCTAAATTTCTAGAATGAAACACAAAATCTTGAGATACCAGCTGAGTCTTAATTGGAAGGAACTAAGGGGAGTAGTTATCCGAGCTAGACATAAGTGAAAGGACTGCCAAAGGCGTTGGCCACATCAAATGGATCAAGACCAGCTCCTGCATTTTAAGGCCCAGAATTGGCATGTGGGTCAATTTACCATCTACATGACTTAGCTTATCCCAAGGAAGGTATATGTCAGTTAAATTAAGCTACAGACTAACTCCATGTCTTTTTGCTGTCCTTAATGACTTGCCTAGACTGGGCTTCGGTCAGGCTCGTCTCCAAGCTCCTAACCCTCTCCGTCTGGTTACGCTATGCGAACCAGCTCTATCTTCACCACTGAATGCGTGGGTGCTACAGGCGGTACCGCAGCAGGCTTTCACCTTCCTAATCCGGTGGATGGGGTTTTTTAGTGGGTATGGCCATCTTCAATGGCGACTCCCACAGTACCATGGGGTCTCGTAACAAGATTTTTCCCCTCCACCTAAAAAATAAAAAAGCCTAGACATAGTGTGCATTTTCTTGTCCTGGATTAAGTTATCCCATGCAGGGAGATGCTGGAAAAACCCACCTTGAAGCACAACCAGCATTCTAACATTCATCTGTCCACAAAGCGACAGGAGTGGGAAGTTGACTGCGGAATAGATTGCTCAGCAAACAAAAGGATCTTCTCAGTGAGATGCTGTGCCAAATTATTCACTGATGTAAGAAAACACAGCCAACTTGGTGTAAATGTTCCAGTTGGCATAGTCCAACTGTCATCTAGTCATACATGTGGAGCATGTACCTTGTGTTAAAAAACGAATAAAGCATGGAAAGTGGTCACTAGAGAGTAAATCAGAGATGTTATACCACTATAAGGAGAGTACCACCTGTGGTGAACAAACTGCTAGATCAAGATGTCAGAAACTATTGAAGGACTCAAAGAAATGCAGGCTCTCGAGTGTTGAGCAGAGCTAAAGCGCGTTCCACCCTTAAAAGACAGTACACGTTAAATGGAGCGCAGTGTTGCAACATGTACTAGTTGCGAATCTTTCTCCGCGAGCGACTCGAGGTGGCCTGAGTCCTGCACTTAGTCCTTCAATTGCTGCTTGATGAGACAGGCACTTTTAACTTTGGTATCCCTCCATGCCTTTGTTACTGTATGACCTAAATTTACAAATGACTCGTCTGTATAAACAATTGATTTCCCCTGGTCCCTAAACCTTTTTATGTTTTTTAGATATTTATGTCGCCATCTGATGATACCGATATTGTCTCTTTCTATTAATATGCACTTGTTACCCTTTCTTTCATATTCGAACCCCAAATCAGAGTGGCCCTTGAGAAATTTGGTAGGGTCTCATCACTGTTGAACTGTGACAAAATTATATTCAGCGTGGGTGGAATATTTGCAAACTGTAAAGAATGAACAATTTGCTGCACTCAACCTTGCACTATTCAATCATATTGCGTTAACCTAGCGTTTTGTGTAGTCCCGCCCTTTTTGCTTTATTTTTCGATGGCGTTCTTAGAGGTCCTTTCATTAGTTCCTTTTTAATCATACACACTACTGCTTCTGAACACCCGATAGCCTTAGCTGTTTCTTTTACCGCCTTACTTACACGCATTTTACTTCAAAAATAATCTAACACATTAATAATTATTTGGCGTTCCTTACTTCTTAATTTACCAACATATCGTCTCTTCCTAGCTTCCCCCTCTACAAATATTTACAAAAATATTACACAAATAACGCAATAACAGCTCACAGTTACACACACTTCTTTCGAACTAATGTTAGTGCTGCTCCTTATACTATCTTCTGTGTCAGGCCTGACGCTGAATAGATGAATACCTTTTGTTTGCCTTACTGGATAAAAGAAAGAGGTTACTGCCTTTTGGTTTATTTTAAAAACTTTCTCCAACCTTCAACATTTGTTCTCGCTGGTTCCCTGATGTGAACTCAATAACAAAAAAGTTTCACACTGCGTTAACTTTTGCAGTGCACAGATATAAAATTTTCCGAAAACATTTAATTTAAAAAATTATAACACTTAACTGGGTAAACATAGAGAATTCAAAGTAGGCAGGTAGTAGCACTATGGTTTACTCTACCTAAGAAAAAAATATAGATGCATTCTAGCAGTTAGTTTGTTAGTGCGTGATGAGTATAGAAACAGCAAATATCGGACTTCTATTGAAGAAAACGTTTTCTGAAGAAATTTGGACCTATAGAAATGTATAATGACTCTGAAAAGGATATAACCTGATAGAGAAAAAAATTCTGCATAGAGAGTGGAACGCTATATAGGTTGTAATTTTCCATGAAATCAGAAATGAGCTTGCTCCTCGCACAAGTCCGAGTTGAACCCCACAGTGGGTGATGCACATTGAAGTCTGCATGGAGAGAAAAGTTGGTAACTGGAAAGCAGATCTTCTAAATCAGAGTGGGAGGTATTCAGATGGAGGCAGATACATGTTGGAAATAGTGAACTGGATGGATGGCAGTACAGTCCTTGTGGTGGCTCATTGTATATCAGACCTTAAGGGTGCAGATTCCATGTATAATCTCTGGCAGGCATCATAATGCCACTAGGTGCCGGAGCCACTTCTTCTGGTGTAACATCAGATTGTATGGGGGTGTATCACCTCAGTTGGAAAGCGTCTTGTGGACGGAGCTTAGTCTCTTGCGAACATGCAAGCAAAGGTTTGTTCTTATTGAGGAAAAGCTCAAGTTCTGGTCATTATGTTCTAATACCATGTATACTCTAAGGTAACTCCCCATTACCTTGGACTAGGCAGTGGTTGATTCAATTTAGCCTTTTTCTCATATGTTAGGCTAACACATTTCTCTGAAGCTTTATCCTGCCTCTTTTCCACTGGGATCCTCAGTGTGGGTATGATCTTTGTGCATCTCCTCTACCAAGGAGGTCCATTTCTCCATAGCAAATTTCAATTCGATAGCCTCAAACCAACTGGCAAAGATGGTCATCGGTCTGTCTCCATACCAGAAGATTCCTCAGAAGAGGATCTTTGAGTAGTTGAATGTTGAGCTTTGTTTTCCTTAGATTTACTGCGAACAGACGTTACTTTCTTTGAGGAAGTCAGTTCCTATGTAGTGAGTTTTAAACTTCTTCAGTGATGCATCATACATAATAGGCTTACTAGTGGTGTAGCTGGAGACTGGCAACTTTAACAGTGGCCTTGTAGAGATGTTCTTTATATTAGCTGACTTGGTAGTGACTGAGATGTACCTATAGATTTTCAAGGCTTGTATAGTATAATAGTTCTTGCTACTGTAATTCTTTCTTAAATTGTGGCACCGTTATGATTGCTGGTCTGATTAGTGATTTCCCGCTTCAGTACCGGTTTAGCCACAATTTAGCTGTATGTACCAGACTTTGGGAGAGAGGGTCGTCAGATGTGAAGGAGTTTACTGGTTCCTGAGGATACCTTCTCTTTAACCTGGATTGCCCTTTCCTCCATAAAATGGGGGCATTCTCGGGAGCTAACTTCATATTCTCCCCAGATGTTAACACAGTTGGGAGGTAATGTACATTCATCATCATGCGTGATGCCTCCACAGTTTATGCAGGTAGCTCTACCATTGGAAGAGTCACTTGTGTGACCAAAGCATTGACATTTATAACATCTCCATGGGTTTGGTATGTAAGGCCCAGCTTCGATGACCTCATACCCTGTCTTAATTCTTTTTGGTTGATTGACCCAATCAAAGCAGAGAAACAGAATACAAGTGGGCAGATATTCCCCTCATCCTTTTCTGTGAACCTGATAAACTGATGTAACACCTTGATTTTCAAAGTTCTCTTGAATTGCTTCATGGGACATACAATCCAATTCACAGGTGTTTGCAACACTGTGGGAGGGTTTCAGCATTCTGTGCATCTCCACATGTACCAGATATCTGGCTAAGAAATTGGCTTTTAGTATAGTAGCTGCCTGGCATGCTGAATTAGCTGTTCTAATATAGATTAAGTAACGAGGACCATTCGACTCCGCTACTTCCGTTATACATACTTTATGAGCTTATTCAATTTTTTTAATTTGTCATGGCGACAATATCCTCCACCATTGCAAATGTCTCCAATGGCATGCTCACATCCTGCGCACCAGCCCGGCTTAGGTGAGAGTCTTGGCCTGAACCTTGCTCCCCTAGTCTCACTGCCCAGTTTATTGACAGAGCAACCATCTTCAGGAGTGAATCAGCTCATGCAATAGCCCCTTCCTGGGACTGACCTTTATCAGCAGATACGAACACAAATCCTACATGATAACCAGGGGCTGGGAATTACGTGGTTACCCAGTCACCTTTGTGTTTCCCCATTGACCCATGGGAAATGTATCGATCAGACTGTGTTCAGGAAGGTATAAGTTTGGAGGTCAAATACATATGTGGAACAAAGATGTTTAGGAGTTTGGCATACACTCTCTCACTCCTTAAAGCAACCCAATAAAACTGAGTGTGGCTCAGGACCCTGGGAGCGCCATTTCCTGTACCTAATGTAGCTGGCCCCTGGGGGGTTATACAACTGGTGATGGTCATTGATACAACCTAATTAAGCAATTCCACTCTGATCATTAAGTATGAAAAACATTTGTATGCATAACATTAAAAGGGAACATGATTAAAATTTAACTGAAGTATGAGAGCTACTCTTTTTCAACTCCATTAGGACATGAAATCAAAACAAATGTAAACAGTAAAATGATTTTACTGACAAAAACTTACTACATTCATACGCTATGTTTCAAGATAATCATAATGAAGACTGAAACATTTGTCATGCTCATGCATTCCACTACTGTCTGCAAAAATGCTTGCCATCTGACTGTTGAGACATATCTGCAAGGTGTCTAAGATCATTGAAGTGAAAATAATGTCTCGCAAAATAGTTTTTCATCTGTGGCTATAGAAGGAAGTCACTTGGTGCTAGGGCTGGGCTGAAGGGATGGTGAACAAACACTCTGTCCCTGATCATCTTCATCATGAACATATATTTCACCATTTCTAAATTTCCTGCACCATGACATCCTCAAAAATGTCCTCCATATACACACCTCATTCTGATTTCTACTAAATTATGCCCCTATTCCTTTAGAAATGCAACATTGCATAGTTGCATTGGTCAGGGATCCTATGGAAACAGATATCTTTAAGAGCCCATAACCAAGCTTTAAGTCACCATTCAATTTGACAGTGATGCCTGATCGTGGCAAGAAGACAGTCAATCACACCATACAGTTCCCCATTTCCCATCTCTACTTGGTCCACCTGCAGGTGCCATCAGAGGTTAAAAAAGATAGCCCTCATAAATAGTGTCTTGTAAAAAGAATTAATCTGAGGACTTACCTTAGTGGTTCTGTGCAACGGTAGCCTTTATAAGTTTCACCCTGTAACATAATAATTCACTTGTAAAACAAATTATCTGCTCCCTATGACTCTTTTCTTCAAAAAGAGGGGCAGAAACAAACATGGAGACACTTCCTGTATAATCTACAGAGAAGAAATTACTTCACCCTCCAATCAAGATAAATAACATTCTTCCATTAAAACACTAAGCCGTTTTGCACAAAGGAAAAACATACACATCTGTGGATGTCCAAAGTTTTTTTCATAAATAGTTGAAGTATAAATATCCAAAACAGTGATATGTTCATAATCTGTAAATTATACATTTTTGAGAGGTAGAACTGGAACTTTTCTAGGCTTGGGAAAAGAAGCAGAGGACATCCATGACAGAGATGGTCTCAACAATTCAGTGAAGTGAGAGAAATGTTTGGAGATCATTGGATGAGGGTAGCACGAGACAGAATGAGGCAGAAATAAATTGTGTGCTATGTAAGCAAATAGAACTTAACCTACAGGAAAATGAACTTACCGGAACTAGCTCAGCGTGTGAGAACTACTGAGCTAGGCCCTTGCCCTAAGAGATATTACGGGCTATCTTTATCTTTAAATAAATCTCTCAATTAAGTATAATTATTTTGAATACCTGTATCTGACAAGAGAATTCAAATCTTTTAAAATAAAAATTCAAAGCAGTTGTGTGAATAAAATTATGTGAGTCTTTTGCAACAACTAACTTTCATATTTACTATGCACATTAGAGTCTCACTGATCCATGGTATGGGTCGACAAGGTTACCTCAGATTTGCATATATGGAGCAATTTAGTACAAATGATAAGAGGTGAACCAAATTATTAACACAAAGTGAAATTATTGATTGTAAGCTTTTAAAATGTGTGTTTTATCTATAAAAATTCACCGAATGCATTTAAAACAACAAAATTGTCTAGGTTCCACGTTCTAGGTAAATATTTTACATGATTGTGAAGGATTCTCAGCAATGGCTTTCTTAAGAGCAATATTTTCTCAACACCTGCACATGTGACTAAAAGAACATAAAAAGCTCATCTGGAAATGAACTACAGCACCTGCACATGACATTATAAACCCTCTGGTATAATGGTTCAGCCATTTATAAGTGAATTTGAATGATCTCAATGTGTTTCATGAATTGAACTGTAATAACAATTGGTATTTTTAATATATCTGCATATAGAATGTTTTATGTAAAGGAAGAGATGACAATCTAAGCATGAAAAGTTCTGTGAGTATACCTTTGCCTCTCTAAAACACTTCACAGACTTTAGAAATGAGGCAGTGAGGTACAAAAGTGTGTAATAAACCTCTCATGTGTACATTAACTGCATTTGCGAGACTCTACTGTAGTTCAGAAGGTTAGTGAAATGAACAAAAGAAGGTTCAAAATTTAAAATACATCACAGCAAAAATAGAATCTGGTAGAACATACTACACCATTTTAAAAACATAGAGGTCCCACGGGAAACATGCAAGGATTTATAAATAGATTAGTTAGAACAATCTTGTACATTTACATTCAAATGCTGAAATAATAGTTTGCAGACATTTTAAGGTAAACACACTTATACCCCAGCTGCTGTAAGTTTGTACTTGACAGCTCACATGGATTTGCATCAAGTTGGCTATTCTGTGCTTGCGACGTTGTCAAAGTTGCTATTATACAGTAGCAGACAACATAGCTTTCTATTTAATCACAAAACCACATAAACAATGCACGTAAGCTATGAACATAGGACAATAAACGCAGGTAAATGCAGGTATTTTATCACAGTGTCTCTGCATTGACCCATGTTTCCTTCAGACAC
The DNA here is from genome assembly GCA_030765045.1 of Tenodera sinensis. Classification (NCBI taxonomy): domain Eukaryota; kingdom Metazoa; phylum Arthropoda; class Insecta; order Mantodea; family Mantidae; genus Tenodera; species Tenodera sinensis. Next base: position 50,577,581 of record CM060974.1, on the reverse strand, counting down.
ACAATTTTGTGGAAGTCTTGACTAGGATTTTATGCAAAAACACATTTCACGCCATTACTGTGTCTTTTCCAGCAGCACTATTTGTCCATTTACCTTTTGATACTGGAAGCCAATCTCTCTCAACACCGCTTTTTACTATGTTTTGCCCCTGGTGAAAAGTAATTTCCGTATGGTTGGGCACTCCTTACAACCACAGTAGGCGTAAATATGCCATTAAATGACATCTATTTTGAAGGCATCAAGCTCTGTGACCGGATAAATGAGGTTTCTTTTCTTCCCTGGAGTTGACAAAAATACCTGCTGCATTCTAGATGGTCCAACAACCTTGTCTTCTATCTCTTGAAACACTACTTCCTTGCTGATTACGGTTCTTCTGATCTAAGTGTTCTTGCAGTCTGCTCTACAACTTTATCAGCAGGAATAAAGGGATGCCCATGGATATTTACATATTCCTTCTCTTTTTCATAAAATTCCCTCATTCTTCTTAATAACTCCAATGCTTGGCTATTCAGTGGCACACTTCGATGTATAGGATTTTCACTTTGTGAATCACTTGGCAAATGGCGTCTCTTCTGAGGCACCATCTTGCACATTAAATTTTATGTATGTAATACAAATAATTTATATCAACATTACATACAATAAAGAATAATAAATAAACACCAACACTATCAACCATAGCAATAAAAATAACAAATATAATAACTCATGAAGAGCAACTAGACGTATGTGACAGAACTCACACATTTAAGCACGTGGCTGGAAGCAGTGATATCTGGCAACAGTGTTTCTCTCCCCCATTTCTGCCTTCCGATCAACTGGAATGCTGCCCTGCGATTTGTTCAGGAAGTTTTATGGACAGTGCTCTTCATCTGTTATTCTGCAAGTGCACCAACTTAACTGCTAGCTGTCAAGTGCAAACTTACAGTGGCTAGGGTATAATGAATGCAAACTGAATACTAACCTCACCTCCCTGCCACCTATATTTAACTTGGAATATGTGATTCACTTTCTGGCTAGAATTCATATGAACACTGCAACAGCTATAGATAAATCATAAAATTATTATTTATGGCAACAAACTTACAGCTGATTACCTGATGTTGAATCAGCAGCTGAATGATGGAGAGGACTCTCTGAAACTAGTCCTGCGGTTAATATTATTACAAATTAAAGCAAAATGTGTTTCTAAATATCCCCAGATCTTTCAATTAAGATTACTCTGGTGTTTTTAAATGCACAGGTTGTGTGTGGACAATGTTTGAGAGGTAGAAGCGGAACTGAAAAATACGAATCAGTTGGAGACTTCAATGTCGTCCGGCATGTTGTCACAGTGCCTTAATGGTTAGAGCAGCCACAGCGGAGGGACTGTGCTTCAAATACCGGCTGTGGCATTGAATTTTTCAGTTCTAGTTTTACCTATCAAAACATTGCCCATACTGGCTTCTGTGTTAAAAACACCAGCAGTAAGTTACCTGGCATAAATAAATAATAAATTGCCAGAGACCAGAAGTTAGGCAGAATGCCATTTTAAATGTGTCAAAATCTATCTTCAATTTGAAAGTGAATCTACATATTATACCTTTGTGATTGAAATGCCACAGTTTTATGTTGCCTTTTTCTGCCTTTTTAAATGTAAATGCCTATTTTACAAAATAATTGCTTTTTGTTGCCTTTATTTCATTATTTATCTATTATTTACTAATTATTAAACATTTCCTTCAGGTACATTTTATTCCAATAACCGTTAGTCCATGATAATGGAAGTTTTTTCACCAAATGTATAATATTGTGTTTATGTTGCAGACAACATAGACATCCTTCATTCAGTTCATTATTTTGTTTGCAACAATGAGTGCTGCCACACAAATAAATGTATAGATAACAGAAAGCATTTGAATTACCTCTAGTATTTATTTTAAAATGCAATAATGAGTTCAGGTTTAACTTTGTTTTTCTTTCAGTTTTCATTATGATGTAGCTAGCAGCAAGATACTGAAATTCAATGTTCCTTAGCAGTAAATTACAAAGTTATGTGAATACTTTTGGATCCAACGTATTTTGTATAGATGGTAAAGTACTCATATGCAAAATATGCGAGCAGTCACGAAAAGAAGTATTTTATATCACAACATATTGGCACAATCAAACACAAAAATGCCCTTTCCAAGGCTAATGGGAAGATTTCTTTGCTTCCAACAGTAATTGCAACATCAAGTCAAAAATCCCAATTTGCATTCGACTTATGTATAGCTTTCCTCAGCAATGGAATCCTCTTGTGGAAATTACAGAATCCTAGATTATCACAGTTTTTGGAGAAGTATACTAACCAATCTCTACCTAGCAGGGGCCCTAATGACCAAGTTGTCGACGGGCCCTTAAACCCAACACACTCACTCACTCATACTCTACCTAGCAAATCAAGTTTGTGAAAATGTTACTTAACCGAATGTTACTTTTTCTTGAATTAACGTTCTCCAACATTGTCATATTGGACGAATGAATGAAATGAAATGGGTGAAATGATGCTCAAATGAGCCCGAGGTCCATGGAACTTTAAGTTACCCGACATTCGTCTACTCAAAGTAGGGAAAACCTCGGAAGAAAGCCTTACCCGGATAACTTACCCTAAGCGAGATTCGAACTCGCGACCTCTTGAATGTGAGGCAGACACCGCGAACCGTCACGCTACTGAGGTGGGACCGAATGTTACGATGACACAATGAAAATCATTAAGATAAAATTAAAAATAAGTAGATCTGTCAAGTCAACTGATACCATGAGTCATTTTATTGCCAATGTTGTTATTGGACCATCAGATCCTACAGAAGATGAATCAGTGAAACCATTCCTGCTTACAACAGTGTCTTGAGAAAGTCAACAATTCAACTATCACAAGTTATTCACCAGTTCAGAGTCAGTGAGTGAGTGGCAGTGGTGTTTAAGGGCCCATCACAGTTGAATCGGATGGAGCTGAAAGGCATAAAGTCAAAATGTACACTTTTTTTATTGCACATTGATAACTAGTCAAAGCGCATCAAATGGCACTGAAAAGTATCAAGTCAGCCTTCATTGTCATTCAAGTCATTGACTTAATACCTTTCAGCCCCGTGCGTGCTGTGACCGTATGTTGGCTACAGTGGTAAGTCATTCCCGCGCATTCTTATTACATAGTTTGTTGTACTTTAGTTGTTATTTGAGTGTCGTGTTGAAGTCAGTGTTTTATCATGTCACCCAAGAGAAAAAGACATGATTCCACACACAAGAAAAATGTAACAAAACATGCCATAGCTAAAGGTCTAGCTTATACCAGCTATAGTGGCAATCAAATTGCAGAAAAGAAAAGGGGAGAAGATTGCAGATCAGTACAAATGTTTACTGCTACAATAATGATAATGAGCCTTATTTCTAGTGTACCTTTTTCGAGTCCAATATGTAAAGTGCGTCTATTATTTTTTAGTAGCAGAACATGCTTAAATATGCAACATTTATCAAAATCGTTTTGGTTGTAGGTGCCGTAAAGCCTGTTTCCAGAGAATCGCTGACAATGACAAAATTGAATCCTTGCAAAACTTCATGACCTTCCGAACAAAGATACTTAAGACTTATACTTAATGGGCCTAATTGAGGCATGTAATGTCAAGCAGCACAGGTCCCGGAAATAAAACGGGGATGAACCAAATAAGTATTCTTCCAGTTTTCGTTATTTTATAATGTGTGGGTCTCATAGAGTGCAAATATGCCAAAAAGCATATGCCAAAAGCGGAGTTTCCATTCCATTGGTATGAAGCGGATGTTCTGTGTAACCCACTGATTAATAAATGGAGAATTGCTGAAAGATAAGTGTGGAAAAAATCCAAAAGGAAATAAAATTCCTGAACCATCTTCAAAACTATAGATGAACATATACAATCTTTTCCTCTGAAGTCCTCTCATTATGCGGGAAAGGAACTTCAATACTTAGATTCTTGGCTGCATGTAAGAAAAATGTATGACTTGTACTGTGGTACTTATCCAGATACAGCCATGAAACATGACTTCTACAGGTAGCATTTTCGGAAAAACTATGACTATAAGTTTGGCAGACCACAAATAGATGTCTGTTCTCTTTGTGAGAAACTTCATGCCAAATTAAAAAGTCCACATCTCTGTGAAGCTTTGAAACTTGCAGCAAAATCAGATTTGGATGTTCATCTTCGAAGAAGCCGAAAATTTTATGTTCATCTTAGAAGAAGCCGAAAATTTTATGTTCATCTTAGAAGAAGCCGAAAATTTTATAATTCCCTGAAGAAGGCCAAGTCGGACTGTCTTCATAATCAAGAAATAGGCGCCATTGCCTTTGACTATATGCAGAATTTGCCCTTGCCAGAAATTCCTGTGCAAGAAATCTTTTACATACGGCAACTATGGGTAAATGTGTTCAGCATTCACAATTTGAAGGATGACAGCTCTGTTGTGTATCTTTATCATGAGGGTAATGGAAGAAAAGGTGCAAATGAAGTGTGCACCCTTTTATACCATTACATTAAAAATTATGTTCCATCCACCATGAAAGATCTCAGCTTGTTCTCGGACGGATGTACTGGACAAAACAGAAACTAAACAATGGTGAGAATGTGCATGGGATTGACTGCAACTGGTAGATATGAGTCAATTACCCACGTTTCCTGAACAAGGTCATTCATACTTACCATGCAACAGACATTTTGGGTTATTCAAAAAGAAAATTAAAAGTTGTGATAGAGTTTACACTCCAAGGGAGTATGTTGAAATAATAGCAAACAGCAGAGAGAATGTGGAGATTCATGTTGCAGAGTTTGATGAAATTATTCATTTTGATAAATGGTGGCCATCATACTTGAAGAAGAGCGTAATATCCAGAGAAAGTGAAATGCTCCCAAGAGATAAGAAGCAAGTGTTTTCCCCCTTAAAGTTCAAGCAATTCAAATACAGCAGTAACAAGATTGGAGAGGTTGAAGCATCATTTTACATTGGCTCGCCTGTCAAACATACATTCTTCTGGGAAAGTCTCACTCACTACAGCATCTCACTATGCCCTCTGAAAAGGCATACAAGGACAAAGCTCCCATAAATTTTAAAAAGATTCAGGACATTGGCAAGTTAGTAAAATATGTTCCTCAAGCTCCTATACAGTTTTATGAGTGTTCTGAAATGGCCAACAAATATGGTTCAAAGTGATTCTGTGTAAAGCTCTCAAAGCCACGTTTATTTATTTATTTATTTTTCCAAATTAAATGGTATTTATGGAAAGTGGCAGTCATTTTATAATTTATTTTACTCTGTTAATTTGTTTATGTTAATAAACATGTATATGACCAATGAAAACAACATAAATTTAAATATCAACACAAATCTGCAATTCAATAGTGACCACTGAGCTGAAAAGCATTAAGTCTATTGACTTATCACATGGTTGGACGTGTTGTTTGCATGATGGTGAAATATTCAGTAAGTGAACATGTATATATAGTGAAAAGCTATTTTCTGAAAAAGAAATCGGTTTGCAGAACCAGGTGAAAATTTAGACATAAATTTCCTGATTGCCCAGTTCCTCACAGAGATTCAGTACACAAGTTAGTGAAAAAGTTTATGGAAACAGGTTGTGTGATTGACAAAAAAAAAAAAAAAAAAAAAAAAAAAACAACAACAACGAAGGCCAACCATCTGATAAGTCACGCCACTACCGTGTGCCAAGGTCAAAACTAACAGATGCATGAAAAGTGCACGCCAGTTTCTCCCGGCATCTAAAGTCCCATCTATCGGCGAGCAAGCGGTGACTTGCGGGAACGCAGCATTTGTTGTTAGTGCTGATTCTTAAACTAACAGCACTGTATAATGCTTGTTTCCAGATGTTCACATATTGATTTCCAGTATTAAGATAATTGTGAAAACCCCATCAAGAATCCTGACATTTAAATCTGTTGCACCAGAGGCACCTCTGCCCTCCAAATGAGACAGAGGACATGGATCTCAGCAGCACTTTACTATGCTTCAAATTTCCAGGGTATAATTGAGGTGGTGAACACTGGTGGATAAAGCATCTTCAATAATTTTATCAGCCAAGAAAGGTCTCAACTCTTCGGAGGTGAAAAATTACTTAACTTTCATAGCAGCCAAGTTTGGTTTCCTGCCACAAGTGATCTGCCAGCTTCAAGAATGAGGACAACCTTTAACAAAGTCAGTGAAAATTGTGGATGATGCAGTGCAAAGGTTGGGCAATGTATCAGGAAAATGGGGTTCATTAGTTCATGAAAAGTGTAAAAAAGTGTTATCGAAAAATTGAGATTGGATAAACTTACAAACATTTCAAAAATTCTACAAGGTCACAATTCTGTTGCACTTGAAATGGGCCCTACAATGATGCTATGTTTTAGATTTGCTCCAATAACTTCTGTCAATGTTGAGAGGTCATTTTGTCATGAAAAATGTGTTATCTGACAGGAGACTCAACATCACCCCAGAGAACTTAAAAAGCATTTGGTTGTCACAATGAATAAGGCATTGCAATACAAAGGTCTAGAGTAGTCGGAAGCTTTCACGGCCGGAGTTAGAATTAAGGCTAGAGATTTCTTCCAGGTTTAAAAGCCATGGTCTGCTGGAGTTTTGAGGTCCAGACATTTTGTCCATACCTGTGGTGATCATCGGTGGCGTAGTCGGAGTCTTCTCGGTGAAGTTTCAGTTACAACAGAATTGTGTATGACTGGAGGTGCCGTATTTATATATGGGCCACTCACAAGGGATTGGCTGGGCTTCTGTTGTAACTGAACCGTCACCGACTACGCCACTGATGATGTCCACCGCAGGTGTCTGGACCTCAAAACTCCAACAGACCACGGCTTTTAAGCCCGGAAGAAATATCTAGCCTTAATACAAAGGTCTTTCCAAAAAGTATTTCATTTTTGTGTCAATTACAACACTAGCAGTTTGTTTACAACTTTAAACTTCAGTCGAGTTATTGAATAGTGTAATCTATTAAATAAATGGATTTTCATGATTGGCTTTTATTGCCTGTTTTAGTATTTATTATGCCTTTCTCCGTGCCTACTTTAATGATTTACAATGCCTAAACTTCCGGTCTCTGATAATTACCATCTACAGGTTATTTATTTCGGGACACAAAGTATTTATGATTGTAAGTCACTCTTGGGGTAGCTGTCTCTGATGTAGTCTACTGGGAGAAATACAAAACAGTTGCAGAGTTCAATGTCATTCTGTGGTTCAAATCCCAGCTGTGGCATTGAATTTTTCACTTCCAATTCTACCTCTCAAGTTATAGATAATATTTTTCTAGATGCAGAAAAAAATATCACATTACAATTTAACTCCTATTGTAAATGGCATGTCAGATACAATGATCAGGTGTTGTTAACAAGAAACAGATTCATAATAGGAAAAGTAAATCATAACAAAAATTAGTGATCAGTATACCTATAAATTTAAGTTGGTGTTGAGGACTGAAAAGTACACATGGCTATGTCAACACTAGAATTACAAATTTAATGCTCAAGAAAAGATACAAAAATAAAAGTTATGCACTTTTACCTTAATACTAATTAATCACACACCAAGAAAAGTGTTTAGACTAAAACATTGTTTATATGTTTTCCAGAGGACAAGAGAAAAACATGTATATGTGTGAAAAATGCATAAATAAAAGTCAGCAAATAAAAAGCTGGAAAATTTATACAGCACATGGATTACCTCTAAGAAATAAACAACAAGAAATAAGAGGATTATTTAACTATAATCGGCAATATGAAACATACAAACACAAGAGAAATGTGCAAAATAAGAATAAATACAAAGAAAGTTGAGTCAGTTTATGAAATAATCTGCTATCTTGATTTGTTTTTTTAGTGGCCACAGCTGCCACGGCATGAATGGTACAATTTGACATTATTTCTTCAGATATGTTATGGCACATCACAAAATTGTGTATTTTCCACCCTGAATGTGGCTCTAGTTGTTTGTGAAAACATCTAACACACACGCACTTTCTTCAATTTCCACTGCCTTAGCTACAATTGTATTTAAGGTAGATGGAACAACCCCTGATTTCTTAGCAATTTCTGCATGTTCCACTGCCACTTTCCTTTACTACATTCAAAATACGTAATTTTTCACCACTCATAATGCACTTTATTTTCCTATGCCCCATGTGCACTAACAAGGTTAATAACAACTGAAGCCAGTTCGGTTTGATGCTTCACAACTTTGCTAGAAGGTAGCCTCAATGTCGCTCTCACTTCCGCACTGGGGGATGTTTTCGGAGAAATGTACTACCTGACAAACCCATGAGGCGTATCAGAAAGAATGTGAAGCTGCTGAGTTGTTTATGTGAGCTTATCGCACACAGACTGTGAGGCAGTGTATTTACATTCTGTTCAGAAGCAATATCTTCAGGACAGCAACGTCTCATATACCAGCAGCCACAAGAGATCATCCTTGTGTTGTGTTACTGACTGTACATCAAGTCACATGTACTTCACTATACTAGTAAACAGATAAATGATTGGAGCAGTCTGGCAACTAAGGTCAATACAGTGTGAGTCCTAAGTTTTGGCTTGGAATATTTCTTGAGAGTTTAAAGAAACCAGACATCATAAATGTACAAACTGCATTTGGCTCTCGGGTACATAAGCTATGATCACATAAGCATAAAAATTGTATATATGAAAGTCGTAGAAACAAAATAATTTGCCATAATGTGCTATAGGATTTTTCCGGGACAGCTATAGAATTATAAGTGTAAAAGCTGTATGAGTGAAACGTATATATTTTCTTTTTTTTTTTTGAGACCTAATAAACTGATATTTATATTATTATTTATTTATGCCAACAAACTAACTGCTGGTTTGAGAGGTAGAACCACAACTTAAAAATTCAATGCCACAACTGGGATTTGAACCAAAGACCTTCCGCTTACCGGGCGGCTGCTCTAACCACTGAGCTATTGTGACAAACTGCCAGAATGGCATTAAATTCTCAAACCAGTTATGGCATTGAATTTTTAAGTTCCGGTTCTACCTCTCAAACTTTGCCCACACACAGCTTGTGTGTTTAAAAACACCAACAGTAAGTTTGTTGGCATAAATAAATAATAACTGCTGGTGTTTTTAAACACACAAGCTATGTGTGGGTAATGTTTGTGTGGTAGAATCAGAACTGAAAAATTCAGTGTCACAGCCGGGATTTGAACCACAGGACCTCCACTTACCGTGTGGCTGCTCTAACCATTAAGCTAATGTGACAACCTCCCTGTATAACATTGAATTTTCCAACTGATATTTATAAGTTAGTTTTGCACATTTAAGAAAATAAAAGAAATAAATGTTAATGCATTTTCTCTGCAGAACTAACCTTAATGTCATCATTAATACATGAATCTTCCCTTTCTAACCACCAATGTTCTTCTTTAATATCTATCTTAGTTTCATTTTCACCTTCTTTGATGGTTTCATTAAATGTCATTAGATGATGTACTTCATTTTGTGAACAACATGTGAAATCTTCTTTAAGTTCTGGTTTGATATCACTGCTACTTGAAACAGTTTCAATCTTCACCTTCTTTACGAGATCTTTGGTATCTCTCGCATTCTCTGAACATAAGTCCAGGAAACAAGATTCTTCTTTGATATCCATTTTACTACAGATGCTGCTTGTGAACCGTTCTGTTCTTAAACTTCAGTAGCACGTCTGTGGAAAAAGAAACACATTATTAGCAACATCCATCAGTTTGCTTTCAGATAATTGACAGTGCATTACATTTCACCACACAACATGTTGTTGTTAGCTAATGCTGGATTTTTGACAATGAAGTCATTAATCCTCTGGCTCTCCAATATTGAAGAGAGCAATAGCAGTAAATGTAACCGCTTTTTAGAGAGCACCATATTTTTGTGTTTTGGCGGTCACATCGCTCTCTCACAACCCCACAACATAAACTAGTACAAAGTAATGATGGTAATTTGATGTAATACTTATGTTAAGTATAACAATTTAAATATTCAAGGATTCAGAGCTTCCTTAGTTATGGTTGTGTTAATCTGAATCTAATGTTGTTGTTAGCTAATGCTGGATTTCTGACAATGAAGTCATTAATCCTCTTGCTCTCCAATATTTTTCACTGATGGATGGGGCACTAGAAGTGGCCGGGCATATTTGAAGGTGGTCTCGATCCATATCCATTACCACGACCTTGTAGATAGAAAACGAGTCTCATAGCTCAGCCCATTTCATTAAAAACAGCACCAACTGTATGTATAACTGACATGTCCAAAGTCAATGTAAAATTGATAAACTGGCGCAATAAATTACATTACATTACTATAGATGAGCAAGTGTATCTATTCAAGGCTCCATGTTGCTTCGCTCAATATATGAATAACAAACCAGATAAGACTGGCTTGAAGTTCTGGCTTGCTGCAGACTCAGAAACAAATTTATGGTGAAAGGGGTTTCTTATTCGGGAGAACACAATGAACAGCCACCTAAATTATCAGTACCACAGCACCTTGTCACATAACTGATGCAACCTGAAAAGGAATAGATGTTACTTGTGATAACCTTTTACTTCTAAAAAGCTTGATCAATTGAAATGGAAGGACACAACAATTCTTTGATGTGCTGGGACCTTGCCAGAATCCAGCAGGCCCTACACTGTAGTATAGTAACCAGACAATTATTTCTTTGGAAGCCAGCAGAATTCTCATTTCAAAATATGTTGCATTACCTGTATTACTAAGAGGAGTGCAGTATAATGCTACATGGATGCAATAAGCAACGTAGAATCTGGACAGCAGCACACAACTATTAGTGATGTTACTGCTTTATTTCAACCCTATATATTTGTAACTCAAAATATAACAATTATCATGTATAATAGCTGCATAGCTTCTTCTAACAGGAGCAACAGTGTGGCCAAGGTGGCTATTGCCAACCGTGCAGCTTTCAAATCTGTAGTCACACCAATATGCTGCTAACACTTGCACATCAAAATATTGCCAAATATGACAAATGCAATAGAACTAATGTGGGAACGTCTCTCATACACAATTCAGCCTTGACAGAAGGAGTGAAAGCTATGTACAGGTGTTTATAAATGAATATTGGGGTTTTAACTCTTTATAATATTTATTACGTTAAACTTAGTTATAAATATGTCAAATGAAAAAGCAACTCAAACAGTTTTGCTTGTTGGTACCAGTGCGCATGTGGGTGCAATGTTCTGCCGCAATTCGCTAGACAGCGGTAGTAGCCAAGATGGCGACCAGTACACAGAAAGCGTTTCACCCTGTCCTATTTTCCAGCAAGATGGTATGCCACCTCATTGGCATAACGAAGTATGCGATTGGTTGAACGTCACTGTACCCGAGCGCTGGATAGGCCGCAAGAGCGCCAATGACAGGGCTTGCTATGCATGGCCTCCACGTTCTCCTGACCTAATGCCATGCAATTTTTACCTTTGGGGTTTCATCAAGGATTGTGTGTATGTGCCTCTGCTACCAGCTGACCTCCCTGAATTAAAAAACCGGATTGAAGCAGCTGTTGCTACAATTTCTGAATACACACTTATCAACATTTGGGAAGAACTCGGTTATAGACTTGATGTGTGCCGTGTGACAAAGGGTAGTCACATTGAACATTTATAAGGTTTGAGACAGAATATTAGAAGACCCCAAAAGAAAATCGTTTATGTGAATATTTGTTAAAAGTGTAATTTGTTTTTTGATGTTGGTATGAGTTGGTTAAATGACGAAAACGTGTTGCAAATGTTCATTGTTACGAACAACTAAGTTAGTTTAAAGACGTCATAAATATTTCCGTATTTGATTTTAATATGTATGTATAAATATTAGAATTATATGTGTTCCATAATAAAATCGAAGGGAGGATGGTTAGGGATCGCTTCCCTAACAAGAAAGAACTATTTGATGGACGCATACGCGGATGTATACGAAAAAGGCGGTGTCACGTGAGGTGACGCCATAATCTTCCCACTAGCGTGTGTGTAATCAAGGCATAAGGACGTATTGGTGTAACGTGTGAACATAGAACTTTCACCAGACTTTCATCAAGCATTAGTTGCACTAAATGAAAAAGTGGAAAGGTTTTAAATCATTTAAAACGGTGCTAGGAGGATTTATTTTAATGTAAAATATAGAAAAAGTGTTAATAAAATAATACATTGTGGTGAAGAAACATCGTGTGATTTTTCATTCCATCCATTACCACGCCCTGAGATCACAAAGGTTTCAATAGCTCAAAGACCCAACGAAGCATAATTATAAAAACTGCACCAGGTTCTTGGTAAAACTGAGTTGCTTTTTCATTTGAGATATCATTTATAACTGTAAGTTTAATGTAATAAATATTATAAAGAGTTAAAACCCCGATATTCATTTATATACACCCTGTATATGAAAAAGATCCTGTCTTGCAAAGAACACACAATCATGACTAACTTACAAACAACCCTCCCACATCAGGGAACTAAAGTGTTCACATCCTTAGTAGTTGATTAACATTTCAACCAGTGGAAACAACAGTGCTGCCACTTTTAATGCTGCTGTCCACATGGTGACCAACTGTGTAGCAGATCCACTGATAACTGCTGCACAAAATCACAGGAACCAACAACTGTGCACAATAACAGATAATAATAGATTAAGGCAACAAACAAAAACAACAATAAATATTCAACAGAAATGTTTAACCTATGTCAGTATTTATTATAAAATAAGGAATTATGGTCTGCCTAATGCAATATTACAAGGAAGTCGATAAGGAAACCTAAGTCCTTGTTCGCTTAACTGTAATAAAATACGAGAGCTACTGTGGAGCTATTTTAACTAGATCATATTGAATAAAAGAACAACACTTGTAATTTGATCTTTTATTCCAATGGGAAAATGCCACTCATTTGCAAATCACAATCATTAGTACTGTTGTTACTAGTGATATCGTCGTTATCTTCATCATCATTGCCATGGTCTCCATCTGAGCTGCTGGAACCTCCCACAGACATAAGGTCATCCATTCTTATTTCCAAAAGGCCTTCCATTTTCCCATGCTGATGATATAACTCCTTTGGTAAGAGGAACAGCATCCTTCCAATTTTCAGGTGTTATGTTTGCTAATGCCCCTTCTGTTAATCAAATCACAGATGATACTTTGAAGTATTTATTGTTACGAGCAACATATCTCTTAATTTGAGCCCAAATTAACTTTATTATGTTAAAATGACAATGGTATGGAAGAAGCCTAAGTATTTTATGTCCCTGTTTAGCAGCAATTTTGTCTATTATGTACTGTGGAAACTGCAGTTTGTTTCCTAATTCCAATAATTGACATTTTTTAATGTTACGGCTGACTGGCACATTGAGGTGAATAAACGATTCTAGCATGTCAGCTTTTATGGTTGCCATTATCAGAGCTTTATCTAAAATAACAGAATGATGAATTAGGATGAAGATGGTTCACTTCCAGTTCATATTTTGCTTTGCCTAATTTAACAATTGTGTTGTTACTTATTCCCACTGCATGTGCAACTCTATCTAGGGCTTTAGCAATAGAAGTTAGAGGTTCCTATTCTCTCTTTCATCTTCAAAGTACTTTCTTGTGGAAAATGTAATTTCACGTGTCTGTCCTCTTATTGGAATACCTCCTTGAAAAACATTTTTCCAGAAATCTTTGGTTTGTCTTTTTAACTTACATTATTTTCAGTTGGCATAGTTAAACAAAAATATTTAATCCTGATATATATATAAACACACAGATACCTACACATAATAATTATCACAAATTCATAATTCATAAATGTGAGAGAGAGACAGAGAGATGTAGGTTTAAGGGCACTCAACTACACAGTTATCAGCACCCTTAAAAAACAATTCATAGCAAAGGACAGATATGTTGTTGTTGTTAGCTAATGCTGGATTTCTGACAATGAAGTCATTAATCCTCTTGCTCTCCAATATTTTTCACTGATGGATGGGGCACTAGAAGTGGCCGGGCATATTTGAAGGTGGTCTCGGTCCATTTCCTCTTGCAGATCACATAGAGGACAGAGTGGTGAAGAATATATCCCAATTCTGTTTAAATGTTTTGCCAGACAATCATGTCCTGTAATCAACCTGAAGGTTGCAACTGCTGTTTTTCGAGGATACTCAGGAATCACTGTTTGAATGTTTGGTAGTTCCCATCTTTTATTTTTTGATTTTTCACAGTAATATTTTGCAATAATTTTTTTGAATTCAGAGTTGACTAATCCTTTAGCTGCATAAAATGGTAAATTAACTATAGATTTTTGTACACCGCTGGTACCCTTTTTTGCAAGAAAATCAGATTTCTCATTACCACTCAGTCCACAGTGAGCCGGTGTCCATTGGAAGACTAGGTGTTTTTTGAAGTGCTGTTAGATGGCTAAGCATCTTCCAACATTCTATAATAGTTTGGTTTTTTGGTGACAACTTGAAAGGACAGATATAAATTTCAATAAAAGATGAAATTACTAGTAAAAGGGAAAATAGATATACATAACTATACAAAACAGAATGACAAAAGCCAGCATTAAAACAAAGTGATAAAGATGTCAAAAGAGTAGAAAAACTAGATGTTTAAAGTTTTAAATTCTCAAGCTCATTTACTCTCCACTAAAAACCTAAAAACCCTTTCGAATGCCTGTTTGCCATCCACCAAGACCTCTGCAAGTCTAGCAGGCAGCTGCAGAGAGTCTCAAAGATGCGCTAAGAAAACACTCTTGCAGCATGTAACAGACTGACAAAACGTTGTCGCACAGTGGACAAAGAGGAGCAGGCTCCCATTTAATAAAGGTAACAGGATGAACACATTTCCAGATGGAGTTAACTGCTATAGCAAACCACGTTGACACATATTACCGAGCCCTGAGGTACTCCCTCCTCCTGAGCAAAAGAATTCGAAAAAACTGAGCCAACCCTTACTCAGAAAAGGTGGTCTTTCATAAACTCCTGAATGAACAGCAGTAGGCATCCACCTATACAGGGAGCGTAGAATCCCTGCTCGCAAGCACATATTATAAGCCCTTTCAAGATTGAAAAATATGCCAACAGTTTGTCAGTTCTCCATAAATCTATTCATTGTCTGTGTGATATTGACACAAGATGATCTACAGTTGAACGGCATAGTCGAAAACCACACTGGATGTTAGTAGAGCACGATTTTCCAACCACCATACCAATCATCCATTGATCATACGCTCTGTCACCTTGCAAACACAACTGGTGAGGGAAATAGAACAGTAGCAGAAGGAAAGATGACGATCCTTTCCAGCTTTCAAAATGAGAATAATGGTGGCCTCCCACCAATTTTTGGAGCTATACTGTCAACCCAAACATGATCATAGACCACGAGCAGGAATGCCTTACCTTCAGGAGAGAGTGGTTGTGACAACTGTATGTGAATACCATCTGGTCCTGGTGCCGATAGTTGCGAAGATGAAAGAGTATGTTCTAACTCCACCATGGTGAAAAGGTAATTTTAATCTTCTATGTTTGTAGAACGAAACATGGAGCCTTGAGATTTCACCTAAGTTTTAATTGGAAGGAACTCAGAAGTGTAGTTATCCAAACAAAAGCATTGCTAAACATGTTGGCCACATCAAATGGATCGATGTTGATCCTGTGGCTGTTTTCAGTCCTGCTATGGGTAAATGGGTCGATTTAGCTGCAATGTGCCTTAACCTATTCTGTATCACTGAGGAAGGTGTATGTCAGTGAAATGAAGCTACAACTTTGCTCCATGATGTCTTTTTGCTATCCTTAATGGACTGGTCGTGCATTTTCTTGTATTGCCAAATCATTGCGCCACACCATTCACTGACGTGCTCGTTGCACGTAAACTCAGCCAAATGGGTGTAAAGGTTCCAGTTGGCATGGTCCAAATACCATCTGGGCATAAGCGTGGAACATGTATCTTGCATTAAGAGACTAATAAGACATGGAAAGTGGTCACTAGAATGTAAATCAGAAATGACATTCCATTGTACGGACTGTCAACTGAGGTGAACAAACTGCAAGATCAAGGTGTGAGGAACTATTGAAAGAGAAAGAAATGTAGGCTCTCCAGTGTTGAGGAGAGTTAGGTTGTAACTGTCCCAGAAATCAGTGATGAGATTGCCCCTTGCACAAGCGCAACTTGAACTCCAAAGTGTGCATTGAAGTCTCTCACCAACAGAAATGGTATTAGTAACTCGGAAACTAGACCTTCTAAATCAATAGGCAAGGAAACATGGGACAGAGGCAAATAAATGTTACAAATACTAAACTCGATGGTTGGCATTAGAATGTTTATGGTGACTGACTGTATATCCAAACATAAGGGTATAGTTTTCATATATACATCATCTCTGACAAGCATCATAGCATCACCACATGCCAGAACACCTACTTCTGGTGTAACATGGCACCATTACTGAGATAGAAAGATGGAAAGCATCTTGTGGACGTAACTCAGTCTCTTGCAAACATGTGACCAAAGGTTCCTTCTTATTGAGCAAAAGTTCAAGTTCTGGTCGCTGTGTTCTAATACCAGGCATGTTCCATTGTAGGATAGCCATGTCAATATCTGTATGGGACAAGTACTCCAAGTTAACTTTGCATTACTTTGGAGTAGGCAGTTGTCAAATTAATTCAGCTCTTTTCTTCTGTCTTGGGCTGATATTCCTGTCCGAGGCTTTTTCCCACCTCTTTTCCACTGGGGTTTTCCCAGTGTGGGCAGATTCCTCTAGCTCCATGTCCTCTGGTGAGGATGTCTGTGTTCTCATAGTGAACTTGGATTCAAGTATCTTGAACCGTTTGCTAATGGGCGACCGGCGAAAACGAAATACATCAGTCCAAGTCCACCCCGGAAGTTGATCTTTGAGATGTTCATGGACTCTTATATCCCTTCGATGTACTGGGATCAGCCATACTATTTTCCTTGAGGAAATAGTTCTTTGTATAACTGATTTTAAGTTTACAGAACAGTACCAAACATTACTAAGGAACTACAAGTAGAAAACCAAAATATGGAATTTCTACCAAAGTTACTATCATTATTACTATATACTACTACTTCATGTCTCATCACGCATTCATGTATCAGCACTTCAGTTACGGAGTGTTGATATTTTGAGGGGATATGCATTTCTTCGGTTGGTAATGCTCCTACTGGCTAGACTACTGGTTGTTAATACACAGAACCACCCTGGAAACATATCCATTCCTCTGTTCTTTCAAAATAAATTAATATATAACAGAAAATGAATATCTTCCTTAAGGGGAGGCATCTGTGAAAATGACAAAAATCCACAATTTCTGTCACAATGAAGTGAAAATTTGTATGAATGTGTGCCAAAGCATAACTAGAAGGTTTACCAAATTTCACTTTTCTATGCAAGATAGTTTTTGCAAAAAAAAAAAAAATAGTGGTTTATTTGCTGCAATTTTAGGCTAGTATAGCAAATGCTTCTTATAAAATATTATTTGTTCTAAGTTAACTAAACTGGCAATATGTTTCCCTAGATTATGTCTACAAAACCTGGTATTTTTGTTTGGCTATGTCAAACAGTTTTGGAGGAAAAAAATATTGAATAACTCAATGTCCATTTTTTTTCAAATTATTAATAATTTTCAAAATAAAAATTCAATAACAACTAAACTACTCCATCTAGAGCATTTAAGATTTATGAAGCAACTATCTAAGAACATATGTGCAAAATTTAAAGGAAATCTATTAAGAACTGTATGAGAAGATGCATTTTGAAGATTGAAATATGTGAAAAAATAGAAAGCAGAGAAAAATGTCTTTAAAGTTTTAAGTGTATCACAACATACATTTACTGCTTTAGAATTCCCCTGGAGCATATGAAGGTCCTTCAGCTAACTGTTTAGCTTCTTCTTCTTCTTTAAGTTTTGCTACTCTTAATTGTCTTAACTGTTTTTTTTTTTTTTGCTGATTTAAATGTATTTAATGTACTCAGTGCACTCTGCTTTAATCTTCCCTTATCGCTAACATTACTAATTCTTTTGCTGACTGGACTTACTTTTCTAGCTGTGACTCTTTTCTTTACATAGAGAGTATTCTAACAACTCATTAAATTCACTGATAACTGAAGTCACCACAATTGTTTACTACTTGAACCTGCTTCTCCAAGATCTAATGTAGATCTAGTTATGTTTGTTTCCTCCTGAGATTTGCCAGTTTGCCATCTATATCTATTTTTTCTTGCTGCAAGAGATTTCTTTGTTTGCTTTTGCTTACCCATTTTAGAATAATTTTATACCAATTAATGATAATTTAATGAAAATCTGGTCCACCTAGTGTACAAGCTTTACAACTGTACAATAAATTATAGTGAGAACAGAGTCAGCTGGTTGTGTGTTTACAAACAACTAAATAAAGAATTTAGATTTTCACTTACAGCAAGAAGATACTTATTTAGTATTCCCTGCTTATATTATACTTATTATTATTCTAAACTATACTTATCTAAATGAACACCACAATAAAGATGACTTCTCTCTACTTCAGGGTGTGTAATCTTGAATAAAATTCAGAAAAATCCAACCACATGGTTCAAGCATGCAAAAACAGCAAACAATGGTCTGTTTCACGGCCATGAATGTTTGCAGAAAATCCCACAAGATGTCTCTACTTACATCCACCAGAACTGAATCAGACCGCCCGATTTAAACTTCAAAATTGTACGTGATTTTGCTGCAATGGGATAATGAGTGCATTTCAGCAGCCACGCCCACCCACACATGGGCATTTAAATCATGGCGTAACAGCCTTTTAAATGGTGATGAGGAGTAAATGACGGTAGATTCTGAAAGTACAAGGTACAGACATAATTTTAAGGCAAAAAACGAAAAATCACATTTTTTGTTATTTTTGTCCAAATTTCACTGATGCCTCCACTTAACTGATCATTACTGTCCCTCATTTTCCTGCCCAATAAAGAAAAAACCAAACGTGGAAGAGTATGTCTTCACCAATTCTATATTGCAAACATAATTAAATACCTCCATGTGTAAGGTGTGTGTTAGTGTAAATCTGTAAACATATGGACATTACCATTTACTCTTCACACATCATCCAGGACCAACAAAACCAGATAATCTATCTTTTATTTTATGGTACTGGCTTTGAAAGCTTGTGGAATTCGATCGATGCTAAGTGTTTTTCACAATATACAATCTTAATATTGTATTTGTGCAAAAAATGCTGTTTCGTCAGAAGTACTTGTATTATAATATCCTCAGTAGGTGGAAAACTACCGAGTTAATATGTAGTGGTTTAAGAATATGTTGTTGTTAGCTAATGCTGGATTTCTGACAATGAAGTCATTAATCCTCTTGCTCTCCAATATTTAATATATTGATAGAGCAATAGCAGTATAGTAACCGATTTTTAGAGAGCACCATATTTTTATGTTTTGGCGGTCACATCGCTCTCTCACAACTCCCAGAATGTCTGGAGGACCACACCTGTCGTTGATTTATGGGTCTCACTGACCTGACTGGGAGACTTATCAAAATAAATTAACCGACCATATCCTCTGATTACCAATCAGAGCACGTATTACATGCCATGACAGGTCAGCATGTTAGGGGTTAAGATTTATAGAGAAATTAGAGAAATGTAGAGGTTGGAAAAATAAAGACTCCCTAGCCCTCAGAAACCCTAATAGCATCGGGGTCGGAAGAGAACAAGAGATGACCAAGGTAAGGTCAGATAGAAAAGTTACAGTGAGGAGCAAAACACCAGTAAGTGGAAGTAATGTTCCGCTCAGCTTGGGTACCTTGTGGTCGCTATTCACATATCCCCTAGATGGAGATCCCTGAGTCAGGTTTAAGAATATAATGTTGCATCATTAAAGTCGGGGCTGCACATCCTCCCATATAAGTGACCTCAGTTATATAGCTTTGTTTTAAGTATATACATCCATAACTACTTATATAACTGTAACTACCATACTGTGGGTGTGAATTACTGTTAATTACATATATTACTTCAAGTTGTGCAATAGAATGCTACATGTGTGCGTGTCTGCCTCTGTAGTGTGGTGGCAGCTTGTCTGCCTCATGTCCGTGAGTTCGAATCTCATTTAGGGCAAGTTATCCGGATATGGTTTTTTTCCAAGGTTTTCCCTTATCCTGAGAAGACCAATGTCAGGAAACTTAACACTCTATGGACCTCAGGCTTACTTGAGCATAATTTCACTCATTTCATTCATTCACCATCCCATATGACACTACACTGGGGGGCGTTAACGACAAAAAAACAAAACAAAAAAGAAAAGGACGTATGCGACAACTTATCTTCAGTTTTTTTTGTAGTGTTTAACGCCCACTTTTACTGCTATGGCACCGCAGGCGGTGACACTGATGATACATGGAATGAAGATGGAGCACCGGTGGAATGAGATGGCGGGGGAAACCGGAGCACCCGGAGAAAACCCGCCCTGATGCCACTTCGTTCACCACGAATACCACATGCGGGTCCCTGGGATCGAACCCGGGCCGTCTAGGTGGTAGGCGAGCGCTCTAACCGCTCGGCCACGGCGCCGCCACTTATCTTCAGTCTGGACTGCAATATACAACCATAAGTAATGTTACTGCATTATTTCAAACATATACATCTTTAACTCAATATATAAGCATAACAAACATTCTATAGTATGCTGCTTCGGCCAAACTCTCGCAGACCAACCCCACCAAACATTTATAAAATGGCATTGAAACAGTATAAAATTTACTCTGGTGTTCCCCATAGTCAAAATGCTCCCCAATATTGCATCAGAGAAAGTTATTTATTGTTCACTTTGGTCACCTGTAGTAGAAGATTGTTTATGTTACGGCTGGTAATGTTTGGGAGTGCCATGTTAGCTTGGTGCCATGTTAGTTAGGTGTAGTTTAGTTTTTTAGGTTCGGGGATAAAATCGAGAAAGGTGAGGGACAAGGAGAGTGTAGAGAAGGAGAGAAGCGGCGGATGTGTACAGAAACTGCGTTTGAATGTCTTTTATCGTGAGCGTTATCTCTAAAATTTTCGGTTTTTTGCTGAACTTTTGGAATTGTTTTTGGGGGTTTGAGGCACTTTTAGAAGCTAGAATTTTGGGTACATATTTATATGTGCCTAATAAATATTCTGGGATAAAAAAATTCTTTTTTTTCGATGGAGTTCGTCTGCGTAAGTTTGCCGCTGCTTCAATTTGGCACGTGCGCAAAATGCTTCAAACACTCACTGTAATAACACAAATGAAGGCACAATACCTTCTTAAGTATTTAGGGAATTCAGGTAATCACGGTGTACTCATCTAGTACAATAAATACGTATATGTTCTTCCACAGAGCTTAACAAGGCTAAGATATTGTAAGATTTAAAGCTTTCACGGCGCACGTTATTTATTATAGTTTCACGGGCGATCAGCCGTGTGAGGATTGAAAATATTGAGCTTTCGGCCATTCTAAACTCCATGGCCTTCGTCAGAATGAAATGACCGTTAGTTTTCCGCTCCCCATATATATACAATGTTAGGTGGGAGGGGGTTTTAGGTCTATACAAGCAGTTTTACGAAATACTGTTTTTTTAGTTAATACGTTATATCTGAGGTAACCTGTATATAAGCAGTTTTAAGAACACTGCCGTGTTTTTGGTGGTCTTGCACAATGAGGTTGAAATTGAGCCAGCATCCTATAGAACGTCCGGTATAGCTACCATATCGTTGGAAGGAATTACTAATTACATGTATTACTACAACTTGTGCAAAATCATGCTACATGTCCGCGATAAGTGATGTGAAGTGTTTTAGCACATACACAATCTAAAACACACCAGTTTGTGTTTAGAGGTTGAAAACGCTAGCAGTGAGTCAGATACCCAGTAACATGAACAAAGCAAACAGCGGATGTAACAAGCACTTGATTATCAACAGCCCACTATTAAATCGTCCTCATGTCCTTTATAAACGTACAGCCTTGTTAGTTTTAAGTTTCAATTAAGGGAACGTAATGTGACACATGATTTGTGGGCTCTTCTTCAGAAAGAGTCCCGATTTGTGTATCAAGGTTCCGAAATAACAGAATATTTTTAATCTTATTTTTCACAAATAATCCCAAGCTAAATTTTACTGCAAACTTGTTATTAAATAAGATTGGAGTAGAACACCTCGCCTTACCTACAGTATTGGTGAAATAACTGCTAACTCACTTTCTTGCACACTGCACACTTGCTAGGAAAAAGCGAAATGAATACAAGATAGGCGGCTCAGAACATGCAGGGCCGAGTAACGTAGTACAGCCAACCTATGAGAAATCTTAGGTTTTCCGAGGAAAGTCTAGAAACGAAAGACACGCGTTACTTTTATATGGGTAGAGTTAAATATTCAGAACTATACTGAGGTCGTACAACTTACTGCGTGCTTTCTAATCTAATCTAAACTCATGTTGTAATAATAGTAATTTTATTTCTAATGCGTTGGCTGCCTTACGTTACGCGAACCGGAATATATGTATGTTCGTGCTCGTGTTTCTGTTATATTGTATTTCCAAACTTTCTACTTATTTCTACTCTTTCTGCTCTACTTACCTTGTTTCCAAACAACAGTGAATTGTGCGGAGAGATGTGTTAGAGCATATTTCTTCGTTACTGTAAGTAAAATTAAGTGTATACTTTCATCTGATTTAATCACAAATTTTCTGTGATATTCAGCTTTGAATGTTGCGTAAAAACTAAATGGCAATGTCCATCGCTTACCTACACGTTTACAGCAATATTTGTTTGACAGACGGAGACATCATTACATTTCTAATATTGAATCCGTGAAACCATACTATTCCGTGTGTACTTTCTTGGTTTATGCTTATTAGACACTTTTCAATTTTAATACTTGATTTGATAAAATGTACCCACTATTAGATCATTTATTGGACCGCAATTTAAAAATGCGTATTGGCTCAAATCCCATTTTCGTCACATATACGTACGTTAGTGAATGTTAGGTACCTACATAAATAATACATTACATTAACATTGTTTTGGAACATTATATTGTCTCGTTGAACTCCTAGAGTCACCCAAAGAGCTTTTTGTTGAATATGGTTACATAGGAGATACACTGCGTTCCCACATTGTATCTCGTTTCTGAAATTTGTGCACCTTCAAATAAATGGATATTGCAGACACATACATGTATCAATACCATATTATGAGTGTGAATTATTGTTCCTAAAGGTGTATTGATAATATTTGTGCAATAAACCGGTTTAATATAGTGTTAAATGTGCACGAAAATCTTTAAGCAAATTTGCAATATTTACGTAACTTTGAATAAGTTATAGCAATCATGCACATCTAAATTATAATGAAAATTAAGTCAGTGTTGAAACAGTTAACATCACTTAAATGCAATGATCTTGACCAGTTTAAAGCGCTAAACTTGCCCCCATCATCGGAATTTCCCAAGGATAGTAAGTTTATCTCTTGAAATCAATCAAGATTAATTACATGGAAGTGAAGTTAAGTGTTTCAACACGACTTAATTTTCATTATAATTGTAACATTTACTTGCGTAACATGAATATAGTAGTACAAAAACGGTTTAAAGTTCAACAAAATGCACCAGAAGGAGAGGAAGGGATAATCTTGCAGTTATCTTGTAGAGGCCGATAGAAGTAATTTTGTGGCTCAGCTGTTTAAAACAAAGAGCTGCCAACATTTGAAGGCAAATTAGAGTGTGAGGGTATCTGTTGCATGATGGAAGATGGGAGTTAGTAGACATTACACAAATTTTGATTTCTTAGTGTTTAGTGCAAGCAGAAAGCATAACATTATGTATGTAACCTGTAAGAATATGAATAATTTACCTACGGAAACAAGTATAATAATAATTTCAATGTTTACTATTGCTTCTGCATAAACTCTTAAAAAGTTATGAGCGATGGAGGTCAAATGACGTATCTTAAATGTCAAGGTACTTTTAATCCAAGCACACAATATACACTATCTACCAAAAAGTAATTGGGCACTGGTCTGAAATGTTTGTGTGGCTATTTTTGTCCCTTCAGAACCTTGTGGAACCACCTCTTGCTGCTATAACAGCAGCAACTCTGTCAGACATGCTCTCCACTAGTTTGTGTAAGACTTCTACTGGAGTGTGTCATTCCTCGTGCAACATGTCAGTCAGTTGGCTGCATCTCTCGAGAACTCACTTGCTGGTCCAATTCATCTCAAAGGTGCTCAATGGGATTGAGGTGAGGACCATGTGCAGACCAGTCCAACCATTGAACATTATTGTCTGCATACCACTCCACAGTAGCTGCCGAAACATGGCACCTTGCTTGTCACCCTGGAAGTAACAAGGGTGCATTCCATAAAAACACCGCAGTGTAGGGAGCATTTTGTTATCCAGAATTGTGCAGTATGCCTCTCAGTTTAGAGTGCCATGAACAACCACCAGTGGTCCCACACCGTAGTACAAGAAACACCCCCATACCATCATTCCACCACCAAACTTCCTGGTGGGCATTACACACTCTGGCAAAAGCTGTTCCCTGGGTAGCCACCTCACCCATACACATCTATCAGACTGAGATAATGGAAATCTAGACTTGTCACTCCATAGAACCAATTTCCACTGCTCCAGTGTTCACTTGCAATGGTTCAAACACCACTTGAGTCCCTGAGCTTTATTCGTCTTCATGATATGCGGCTCATTTGCTGCTGCTCTTCCCGAATATCCGAGTTGTGGGCAATGTTCCAATGGAAACAGACACGTTTGTCCCTGCTCGAAGCTCCTGTCTAATGTTAGCCATTGGTTGCGCCCTGTTCTTTACAATTTCACATTTTAGGGTTCTGTGATCTCAGTTGGTCAGAATTTTTGGTCGCCCAGAACGTTCACCATCGTTACAATGTCCATTCACCTTCCACTTACGTAGGACGAATGCTACTGTTGATTTGGGCCTGTTTAACTTAGTGGCTATTTCCCTGCTAGACAGCCCACTCGGATGGCAGCCCACAATTATGTCCTTATCAAAGTCTGATAGCTCTGCACCATGTGCGATCTCATTCTCAACTGGTTCTCTTGCTCACTGCACACTGCTCACTACAACACATAGAGGCCACAACAGTTAAATGACATGCTAAATGAACTACAACCATGGGTACCCAATTACCTTTTGGTAGGTAGTGTATTTGCATTCCACTATTATTGCTATTAATAATTCAGATATGAAAGAAATATAACACTGACTTTGCCGTTGTTTCTGCGTAAAGCTTTGAAAATGTTGAGCAACAGAAGTCTTATGTCCAATGTTAAACATTTTATGTAACATTTTAATCCATGTACAAAACACAGCACTACCTTTGCAATTCATTATTAGCAATATGGATAAGGCACATTAAACTTAAAGAAATAATAAATCGCGTAATAAACTCAGTTATATAACAATCATTTTGCTTTGTGTTGTTTCTGTGTAACTTTTTGGAAATTTCTCAAAAGAAATATAGCATATAAGGCTTGAAGAACACATTACTTAAAAATTGTGGTGAGTAGTCTTTAGGAAATGGTGTAATCTGTGCTTCATGGGGAATGTATGTTTAAATACATATTCTGCCTGTGAATTGCATCTTTCTTCTTCTGAAGGTAAGAATGGAGTACTTGCAGCACTTTCATTTATTTTCACTTGTGTTTGTGAGTATAGGAAGGTGCTTTTCTGCCAGTCATCACATGTATGTTCTGTTGCTGCAGCTCGTTAGCTGTGGCAGTATTTTAAAATTTGATGGAATGGTTTACTCAGTTGTGCTAGCTTTTATGCTGAACTGTATCATGTGACTTCCAGCATTTAGATACTATTGTTGTGCCGGGTAAAATCCATTTCTAGATTAAGGCCAGTAGTGTTTGCCTGTCCCTGGGTTCAACCAGTACAAGGAAGACATTAGAGCGGTCCTTGCAATGTACACTGCCAATATCACCACAATATTTTTTAGCCTGAATTTTGACTGGTCTTTTGCCACTGCTGTTTCTACTCCAAATAGAGCCTGCCTCTGTAGTGTTATGGTAGTATGTGTGTCTCACATTCAGGAGGTCGAGGGTGAGCTATCCGGATAAGGTAGTTTTAAGAGGTTGTCCCATATCCTGAGAAGATGAGTGTCAGGTAATTTTAAGTTGTATGAACTTCAGGCTCATTTGAGCCTCATTTTACACATTTCATTTGTTCATTCACTGTCTGATATAACATTACATTGGAGCAATGTTCAAATCAGGTTTTCTGACGTGGGGTTAAATTAAGTCTGTGTTATGTTTATTTCAATAATGGTAGTAATATAGGGGACACAGCTTATTGGGATACCCCAAAAACAATTGTGACATTTTTCCCCATCATGGTACGATCTAATTGTGTTAGTACCGCCAACTTTTTGTAAAATATAACCATGGCAAAGCGATGAACATAGTTGGTGTTCCTGCTTCTGTTATATTGCCACAGAAGCCCTTGTTTTTGAAAGTTCTGCTGAGAAATCAGCAGATAGATTTTAAAACGCAATTCTTTTTAGACGCCATATTAGCACAAAGTAATGATGGTTATTTAGTGTAATGTATTAAATATAACATTTTTAACATTCAAAGACCCATAACATGGTTACTTATGGTTATGTTAATTTGAATTTAAGGTTTATTAATATAGTAAAGCAGCCTTTAAATTATATTATTCTAAAAGCAATTTTATAATCTTGGACACAGAAGAGCTTACAATTATGATTACAGATGTATATTTTACTACTTTTATGCACAGTTCTCCTAATCTCTTGGCTGAACTTTGCGACTTAGGACCCTGAATCTCAAGGCTAACCATTGCTGCTGAGGGCCATGAATCTCTAGGCAATGCTTTGCAGCTTAGGGTGCTAAATTGCTTAAGTGTTTTTAGTCTCATATTGACAGCCCTGCCATTGTGAGCCAGATAAGAGAACATAATAGCCACATAATTATGCATTAAGTTTCCTAAACACCAGACTCCTTTGTCTTGTAAAATACCTACATATCTTGTTTAACTCTTAAATGGCAATATTGTCTCACAGGCAGCTATGTTACCATGTTGGTGTAGGATGGCAGTACTGATCTATTTTATGGCTGTGTCAATTTAATTATTTGTCAGTTAATATTTATCAGTGCAAATGGTCCAATGTGTTGAACCATCTTTCACTTATTCCAGGCATTGTTTTGTCAGGATCGTTGACCATACCTAGGTAGCCTATGCAATGGATATTACTGTAAAAGTAAGCTTTTCCTTTGGTTATAACAACTAATTCTACTTCAGTTATCTATTTTATTACTTCAGTGTTTGCTTTTATTCTGCTATTGTATTTTATGTGTGAGCACTACAAAGTTAAACCATACCTTATTTGCATTGTCTATTTATGTTTTACTTTTAGATGTCAAGTACAGCTAATGAAATGGTACCTATGGCTTCAGTTCTATACGACAATGATGCAGAATGTGACTGATCATTAATTTGTTACTGAAACAGATCACCTCTCACAATCAAACCATGAAACTGAGTCTCAGCAAGGTTTAAATGAGTTATATGAGTGTTTTGACAATCCTGAGAAGTGGTTTGAATAACACAATTATTTTACAGAATGGGAAAATGTTTTGCCTGGAATTCAGAGCTACAGGGATGCAAAGGAAAAGCTTATTCTGAATATATAATAATACTGTGGCAGGAACTGTATGTCAAAATGAATTAAGGAAATGATCTACATCAGTATTTAATATGCCAAGTTGTTTCCACATGATATTTGTAAATCTCGTATATGTAATGTAGAGATCAAAGTTAAATTTCTTGACTTATGTCCCAAGGTTATTCAAATCAAAGGAAATATACCCAAGGTCCATCATAACCCCTTATGATTGAAATGTTACAATCAATAATGACAGGTGGTAAGTAGCAGTCTGTAACTAGGAGAAATAAACAATTACTCTGATAGGGTACTAATATATGCGTCAATCAAGACAGATGCATTCATGCTGCTGATTGAAAGAGATTTTGTCGGCAATCCAGAGGCATTGGATTGTATTGCCAATGGACATTTAACTCAATACTACACATAGATATTCATTACGCATGATCATGTCATAATATTGGAAGATATTTACAAAAGAAGTGTGGATTTAACTTTTGCAAAAACCACAGGTCTTGGAAAAAGTAGTTTCCTGACCTAAAAGTACCAATATTTGCAAAACAGTGAAAATAATTTGTCACATTATTGCAAATTTATGGCAACAAAGTTGAATTAGCAGAAAATTGAATATTTGTTGGAAATATAATAATTATCTGCTTGACCCATGACTCTCGACTTTATTTACTCAGAAAGTTAGCAAACCATATATACAATGAGTTACTGAAATCACTTTATTACAGAGTGATTCACTCACTCATTGAATATGGGATTGAAATCTGGGGGGGGGTTACATCTATAACTAATATAAATAAAGTATTGATAATACAAAAAAATGCTTACGGTGTATATATAATTTTAAAAAATTGTCACTCTGTTAGAGAAGTGTTTAAAAAGAAAGGTATCTTAACAGCAATATCATATGTTTATAAGCTTAACTAGTCAAAATAAAGAACATTATGCTTATAATACCAGGGGTATAAATAACTATCATAGGGTATGCACAACAAGCAGAGATCCTTACATCAGAGTTGCTGTACTATTTAATAAACTTCCTGAAAGCATAAAATCTACTCAAGGGAATTCCTTTAAGAACAAGTTAAAAAAACGATCTAATAAGTAAAAGCCTGTACAGAATTGAAGAATTTGTAGGTAGAGCTTAGTGTAAGTAATATTTCATGTGCAAATAAATATAGAAGCAGTGCTAGCGTAAATTATCTTAGACTCTTGCAAATAACTGTAGATTGTGCATAGTGTAAGCGATCTCGTACATTTGTAAATAATAAATATATACTCATTGGAAATATAAATACTTAATTATGAATTACTATTTGTATAAAAAATCAAGACAAATTTGTGAGTAAATTAGAAACTGTAAAGTGAATTCTGACAAAGCCTGAAACATGTCTATGTAACCTGATATATCCAACAACATGTATATGTTCTAAAAGGATGAATAAGGAAACCTAACATGGTGAATACCCTGAAGATAAGGCTCA
Source organism: Tenodera sinensis (assembly GCA_030765045.1). Taxonomy (NCBI): domain Eukaryota; kingdom Metazoa; phylum Arthropoda; class Insecta; order Mantodea; family Mantidae; genus Tenodera; species Tenodera sinensis. The sequence continues at coordinate 50,548,365 of CM060974.1, read as the reverse complement.
TTGCTATAGCAGCATCAACATAAACACCACAAGACAAAGTAGGCAATGCTTCTAGTGTGGGCAATAATTCTGAATTTGAGGATATCAGAAGACATTTTTGGATGAAATAATAACAAGAGATGACACATTCAAATGAAAGTTTGAAACAGATCAGAACTGAACAAGTGCATAGTACAAAAACATTGAGAAGGATAAAATCCTAGCACTGATCGGTCAAATGCTTCTTTGTACTATCTTCAAATCTGCATCATGAGAAACTGGCATCATGTCTCTGAAGAGATGTAAAACTTTGAGTCTGGCTCTGATATTTGATTATTCATAAACCAGACCACAGATAAAAGAAACTCATCCTACTGCTGCAATCTCCCACTTCGTCAATTTACTTCTACAATCGTCATAAGATATATTCAATTAGAGCTTATGCATATGTAGACGGTACCTTTATAAGTCATACATTTATGTGGGGAAGGACAGCAATTGTATGCCACTTGCAGCTGAGGAAGGAAAAGCCTTTCCAAAGCCAATACCACTGGTGGCTCATGACTTGTAAATTTAGGAGGGCGACATAATATATTTTCAGAATCAGCACACTTTACAGGGCAGTTATTCTGAATTTCACCAGAAAATGTGTGAAAAGAAAGCAAACCATATAAAGGGAAAGAACAGGAATAAGAGAAAAGTGCATAGCAATTGGTATTTTTTAATGCCAACAAACTTACTGCTGGTGTTTTTAAACACATAAGCCGTGTGTGGGCAATGTTTAAGAGGTGAAATCAGGACTGAAAAAGGTAATGTCATACTGGCAAGTTGGCCATGGTAGCTTAGTGGTTAGAACAGCTGCACTTGAAGAGATACATCCATGGTTCAAATCCCGGCTATGGCACTGAATTTTTCAGTCCTGATTCCACCTCTGAAACATTGCCCACCAGCGGCTTGTGTGTTTAAAAATACCAGCAGTAAGTTTGTTTTCATTAAAAAATAACAAGTTGCATATAAAAGGTTACTAAAATCTGAGCCATAAAATACTTACAATTGTAAGTTGCCCTTGGGGTATTATCTCTGATGTAAGATTCCCTTTGGTCTACCGGAAAAAAAAGTATGAATCGGTTGGGGAATTTAATGTCATACTGGCAAGTTGGCCATTGTAGCTTAGCAGATAGGGCAGCTGCAGGTGAAGCGATAGATCCATGGTTCAGATCTGTTCATTTTATCATTGCAACACAATATCCTCAATGGTATAGCTACAACTAATTTAATTCAGAAGTAAATTTCATTTACGATCAATTTAAATTGCAGAATTCAATTTAAGAGGAAGGAGTATATATGGTATGCAAGTGCCAGCACTGTTAGCAGTGATCATGTGATGTTGATTTGTTTCATTCCGATCAGACAGCTCTGAGAAAAGTTATCAGATGCACATTCCCCCTCCACCCAGATTATCTTTCACCTCCACACCCCTCACCTATAGTCAAAGCCATTCCCACATCTTCCTGTACTACTTGCTGTATCCCCAATATGTGACATAGAAATGATTATCACACTGTAAGTAAGGAGCTCTTCTTAAAACACTGACAATGGCATATACCCATACTACTCAAATTTTGCAGTCAACTGTACTCTGAAGCACAACATATGGAACTAGATGCTGAACTGTTAATTATAGTAGGCTATATTACTGTAGGTTTACTGAAGAACATTTATCTGGAATAAATGAGTGGCCTATCTGTCATCTTCAGTGTATTCTCAGAAACTGTGAGACAATGACATGCAGAGAATGCAAACATATGGGAGTAGCACACAAAGGCATTTGATGGGTGAAGAAAATAAAAAGTGTCAGCTTCAATTCATAATAGATCATGGCATAACAAATTAAATATTGCTGTGGCATGTATGCAATTATGTGGAATTAGATGGAAAAGAGGAAGCAGAATAAATTTCATCTGGAACAGGGGGCAAGTTGAACTCTGCAAAATGAGGAACTGCTAAATAACACTGACCTGGAGCAATAAATATGTTCTGTATCCTATGGTGCATAGTGCCTAATCCTAGGCAAACCATATTCATAAATAAACACAAATGCTCATTATTATTTATTTATGCCAACAAACTTACTCTTGGTTTTTTTTAAACACACAAGCCGTGTGTGGGCAGAGTTTAAGAGGTAGAACTGGAACTTAAAAATTCAATGCCACAACTGGGATTTGAACCACAGACCTTCCGCTTACCGGGCGGCTGCTCTAACCACTGAGCTATTGTGACAAACTGCCTCAATCCAGTTCGTATTTCTCCTGGTAAACCACAAAGGCAGTCTCACATCAGAGGCAAATTACCCCAATGGTGACTTACTATTGTAAGTACTTTATGTCCCAGGATTAATTAACCTTCAGATGGTAATTATTATTTATTTGCGCCAGCAAACCAAACTTACTGTTGGTGTTTTTAAACACACAAGCTGTGTGTGGGCAAAGTTTAAGAGGTAGAACTGGAACTTAAAAATTCAATGCCACAACTGGGATTTGAACCACAGACCTTCCGCTTACCATCTGAAGGTTATTTAATCCTGGGACATAAAGTACTTACAATAGTAAGTCACCATTGGGGTAATTTGCCTCTGATGTGAGACTGCCTTTGTGGTTTACCAGGAGAAATACGAACTGGATTGAGAATTTAATGCCATTCTGGCAGTTTGTTAGAATAGCTCAGTGGTTAGAGCACTAACCACTGAGCTATTGTGACAAACTGCCTCAATCCAGTTCGTATTTCTCCTGGTAAACCACAAAGGCAGTCTCACATCAGAGGCAAATTACCCCAATGGTGACTTACTATTGTAAGTACTTTATGTCCCAGGATTAATTAACCTTCAGATGGTAATTATTATTTATTTGCGCCAGCAAACCAAACTTACTGTTGGTGTTTTTAAACACACAAGCTGTGTGTGGGCAAAGTTTAAGAGGTAGAACTGGAACTTAAAAATTCAATGCCACAACTGGGATTTGAACCACAGACCTTCCGCTTACCATCTGAAGGTTATTTAATCCTGGGACATAAAGTACTTACAATAGTAAGTCACCATTGGGGTAATTTGCCTCTGATGTGAGACTGCCTTTGTGGTTTACCAGGAGAAATACGAACTGGATTGAGAATTTAATGCCATTCTGGCAGTTTGTTAGAATAGCTCAGTGGTTAGAGCAGCCGCCCGGTAAGCGGAAGGTCTGTGGTTCAAATCCCAGTTGTGGCATTGAATTTTTAAGTTCCAGTTCTACCTCTTAAACAAATGCTCATCTTACACTGTGGTTGACTGGTCTGACTACTGCCAGACAATATGCATAAACCCTACAAACTAAAAGACCCATTTGGAGTTCTCTTTTTTTTTTTTTTTTTTTCCCTTCCATTTAGCATATTAACGTCTTCCAATGCAGGGTTAGAATTAACAGAGGGTTGGGGAGCTTACCCCCTCTCATTAAATAATTTCTCTGGCTTGTCAGACAGGAATTCCTACCCTGCCAGGGAATATTTTTTTCTTTTTACTAGACATGGGGCACTTTTGATGCTCATGGCACATGGTACGAGTAAAAGTATTATATAAAGCTAAGCAATAAACAATTCTCAGGTTTATAAGTTGGTTTCGCAATTAGGGTCACAATTTCAGCATTTTTGTGCCAGCAATGATGATTGCAGCTTGCAATACTCAGTTCAGATTTTTGCAACTCACTGTTCTGTGTACATAAAGCATGGATATCGGTTTTAGATAGACTTTCAGACACACACAACAGTTGTAATAAAACCCCACCTACAACCGGCCAATCACTACCGTAGACAGCGCAACAATGCCCCACCCACCCCACCCATATAAATAAACATAACGGGCATTAACAGTAATTTCTTCCACTACTTCTCTGCTTCCACATTCTAACTCTGACCAGTGCAGATGGAGGATTGTGTTACCCTGATGATGCCAAGTGCAGTACTTGGCGAAACGTTGGTATCTACCATGCCTTCTAGACCACGGCCTACAAGCCCAGAAGAACTAAACATTTGGAATAATCACTGTTCTATTGTTCGACAGCATGAATAAATTTGTGACAACAAAGAAAAAAGTTACAGAAAGTAATAACAGTAAAGTATTCTAGTTCGAATCTCAGGCTTCAATTTCAAGTAGCATTAATATTACAAATTCTTGGGTGAAAACTGCAGCATTGGAAATGACATGTGTTAGTGAAAATAATGAAGAGTAAGTGTATTGCACAAATCGGGGTTGAGTAGACAAAACTAGATTTGGAAAATGGAAAACAAATTGCCCCTGGCTTTCGTGAAACAGTTTTGGGAGAGTTATATGCCTGTACCGCTCAGAAATACAAATTTATGGCGCTCTTAAAGGCAGTAAAATGCATATTGCTGCTGCTGTGACATTTTATGCCACTACCACTGGTATAGGTGAAACACTTTATCAGCAGTTCCAAAGAATTTAATATGGCCAACTTACACTAAACTACAGATGAAATTATGCCAAAAGGTAGCACTGCCAACTTACATAAAAGCATTATTTCTAACCTCAGACATCACAGGGATTAAAGAAACATGCTTTCAAACAATATCATGCTTGAGCATCGTTATCACACAACACATGAACCTACTCATTTTTGGTAAATCTTATTCTGCAATAACACTTTCTGATAAAATAACTTCCAGATGCTAAACATCATAATATATGTTTAATGCATTACTGTGTTGCAAACACAAAAATAACAACAGTAACTATAATTGCATATACTGCTCTAAAACACTTCAAGACAAAATCACGCAAACATGAGCAATACAATGGTCTCCACAGATTAAGTAATACTTAATGTTAGATGCAATATTAACCGGGCTTGTGGGCCGTGGTCTATTGGGTTCCTTCTTCTTCCCAAACGTTTCGTCTGCGACTACGGCAGACATCTTCAGTGGCGGCGAGGTCGAAGTTTCCTAGTGGAGATCTCAGCACCAACTGCGCTGGTCACCACCAGAGGTGCGGTATTTATGTCGGCGGCTGGAGGGGAAGAACGTTGTGATAGGTCCGGGTGGCCAGTGGGCTGGACTTGTACCAGTGGAGTACTACAAGGAGCTGGCGTCTGATTGGCTGGAGAGGGGTTCTGGATTTTTGTTTTTGTTAACGCTGTTTGCCATATTCTGTTGAGTTTAAGTCCTTTCTCTTTGCGATTGATATTGTCTGTTGAAATGTCATGTTTCAATTATCTTGAAGCAAACTCATGGATGTTACTAATAATGTGTTTCTTTTTCCACAGACTTGCTACTGAAGTTTAAGAACAGAACGGTTCACATGTAGCATCTGTAGTAAAATGGATATCAAAGAAGAATCTTGTTTTCTGGACTTTTGTTCAGAGAGTGAGAGAGATACCAAAGACCTTGTAAAGAAAGTTAAAATTGAAACTGTTACAAGTGGTAGTTATACCAAACCAGAACTTGGAGAAGATTTCACATGTTCGCAGAATGAAGAACACCCTCTAATGGGATTTAATGAAACCATCAAAGAAGCTGAAATTGAAACCAAAATAGAAATTAAAGAAGAACATTGTTGGTGGAAAAGTGAAGAATCATATATTACTGATCATATTAAGGTAAAAGGCATCACATTTATTTTGCTTTCTTTTCATATTTTCTTAAATGTGCAACACTGGTAGGTAAATATCAGAATTTTATTGTCTCAAAAATAAAATATATTTATTTTCTTGCTGAGAAATTAAATGCCTCCCTATCAGACCAGGGAGTGATAATAGACAAAATATGCTGTTCTTAAGGCATTTTTGCTACTGAACTTTTCACCTTCAAGAAATTTTGTATCGGATACTTACGGTGTATTTGTTGTTTCTGATTGGTAATTAATTCACTTATGTTTTGTTTTGAATGGAATAAAGTTTGTTTTATTATAGTTTAATGATAGCGGATTTGAAGTGAGTATTTATGAAGCACCTTATAACTTTTTTTTTGATAATGATGTGAGAATATTGTTTAGCACCACATATTTTATAGCCCAATTGTATAAAACTTTCTCCATTAGTTCAGAAAAGGCTGTTAAGGGTTAGATAACACCTTGAGGCAAGTGACTCAAATAGCCGTGCTTGTTAAACTGAGATGTAATGGACTTGACATCCATTCTAAGATGTCATGAGATCAGTCCCAGCAAAAGCATCAAATGAGCTTGTAGTAAAATATGGGCAAATCCCATATATACAGTGTCATGGCATGTATGCATTATGAAGGGGCTTCATTTGACTGAAGTTGCATGGATTTTCTTTCTTTTTCTTATAAAACACTGCAATATTATAAAAATATACATTTTATAATAGAAATCAACTTAAAATGCATATTTTGTACTGATACTTGCTAGTATAACATAAGAAGTATATAGTATTAAACATTTTATAAAGTTTGGTAAAGCTTACTATTGCTTGAAAGCAACATGGTGTAGTACTGTGGATGCAATTCCGGCACACTGGCAATGTTGATGCAATCCTGGCAGTTGACAGTATCATTGAACAACAAAATAATTTTTTGGCAGCAGTGGCTGCCGCAAGTCTATGGTTATTTATATGGTTATTCCATGAAATGAAGTATATGATAGATTCACATGTAATTCATGAAAGGAAATGTAGCTAAACAGGATAACAAGTTATCTTGAGTGGTGGGAAGGGGCTTGTTGATAACCCTTTACTTCTACTTAAAGGGCAATAAGTGTAACAGTTATTTATAACTACATATTTACGAAAAAGGGATCTTTAGAAACACACAAATGTGTATATCTTTCCTTTGTGCAATAAAGCTTTGTGTTTTAATGGAACAATGTTATTTATCTTGATTGAACTGTTTTATACAAAGTAACGAAGTAATCTTTTCTCTGTAGATTATAATTATAAAAGTTTTCATTTTGTTTCTGCTCCTCTTTTTAAAGATGAGAGTTATAGCGTTAAAGCAGATTATGTGTTTTACAGGTAAATTTTTGTGTTACAGGATGAAGCACATGAAGACTGTTATTCCACAAAACCGCTAAGGTTAGTCATCCGATTGATTCTTTGTACAAAGATGACCTATTTCTATTAAAATTTCTTCATACTCCATTTGAGTGTTACATACATTATATACATAAAGATCACAGTGGAATTGCTTCACTAAGTTATATCAGCGACTGTCCCCATGCATAATTATTATATTTGCTGTTAGTGTTAGATATGGGACTGTTCTTGAACATAATGAGCATAACACAGTTATTTGATCAACTTGGTACAGTTTTTAAAAGATGATATCAATGGCTTCATCGTTAAATTTATGTTATGATGAGACTGATTTCTTTGTTAAATTTTTATTTGTACCTTTGTAGATTACTACAGTCTCTGAATATTAGCACAATTTAAAACTCCTTAGTTTTAACTAATTCATTTTTCTTAGCATGATCAAGATTTTGTATTGAAATATGTAGTTAAATATCACTAAATGCATCTTCTATCTTCTTATATCTGGTTGGTTGAATTGTATTCTCTTAGTCAATATGGATCACATAATTTAACTTTTCATAGTCAAATTGATCAGTATTAATTTCCTCACTTCTAAACCTTGGTCTTTTTTTTTTTTTTTTTTTTTTAGATTAACGTCCTCCAACATTGTGTCATATCGGACGAATGAATGAAATGAAATGGGTGAAATGATGCTCAAATGAGCCCGAGGTCCATGGAGCTTTAAGATATCCGACATTCGTCTTCTCAGGGTAGGGAAAACCTCGGAAAAAAACCTTACCCAGATAACTTACCCTAAGTGAGATTCGAACTCGCGACCTCTTGAACGTGAGGCAGACACGCTAACCATCACGCTATCAAGGCGGGCTCTAAACCTTGGTCCACAAATATTCAGTTATTATTCAACAATCACTTATTTGAATCGCACATAGAAAAGACATCATCTGTTAACCTCTTGAGGGATATGGACGTCATATGACGTCCATTTAAAATGGCGGATGAGCGATATGGGCGTCCTGTGCGTTTAAGCATTTAACCCTTATTTATCCCTTATGCAACTCAACTTATTATAATTTTCCCTTTATGAAACATTTTAGTAAGGTCTATATACTTTATTGGCTTACCTTAATATGTTCGTTCTGCAGTGATTTACCTCAAAACAGGGATAAACACACAAGGGTAGGTACATCTCCACATTCGCGAATTCCCTTCTTGCGGCACACGAAACACTTTCGAAATGGGCGGGACTTCTTTGCTGTTGGTGGTATCCTTTTAGGATAATGTTTTCCTTGAAGTCTGAGGGGTGCAGGGGTTTTGGATTTTCAACCCCCAACGTGGTATTGTTCAATTAGGCTGTGAGTTATTTATAGTCGGTAGTCAAGGTCGGTCATTGTCCTGTGTGGGTTTAGAGAGCTGTCCAAATCCCCAAACAATTGTATATGGTTATATCCAGTTGGTGCAAAAACTCCTTTTTATACCACTTCTCCCTTCAGCTACAAGCAGGAAAGAATACGTATGTATTTCAACAAAGAAAGACACGGACTCTACTCAGTTACGAAACTCGCGTAAGCAAAAGTTGTAATGTTGATCTATTCTGATGACTAAGAGACCACGCAAGCAGTAGCGATGTATTTCACAGGATGCTGACGCATTAGCCACACATACAATGGGTGTTTCTTTACTGAATCTTTCCCAGAACATATATTAGATGCGTTCGACAGAGCAAAGTTGACTTTTCACCACAGTGAAGCAAAGTTGTGCCATTTCAACCTTTTGTAAATACAACTCAACTTTGCTGATGACGTACATTTATACTGCAAATAACGAGTTTTATACCAGTTTTTGTTTCATTAAAATAACTTAATATTTACACAAAATACAGCTGTGTATATACGAAGCGCATTTAAGAATTTAAATGCCAGCAGTTCTCGGCTCGCGGACATTTAAATGGCCATCGCTCAAGAGGTTAAAGACGGCGGACCAAGAGGAAATTTAATATCATTGGCACAGTGAAGACGTGTTGAATATTTTTTCGCTTAGTTATGCTTACCTGAGATGTCATTTTATGATATATTTCGCGTTTTGCTATAATCTCGAATTTGCTAAGAAAACTGTATTAATTTGACTTCTTGACATTTCTGGCGTGAAATACATACAATCCTTAATTACATATAATTGAAAAATAACATTTAACAATAATGGTCATCCTACAAATAGACAATCTTCTTGGCAATGAAAGAATGATATGGGACAGAGTCAAATACGTATATGAATAAAGTCAAGTTCATGATTAATTTAATTCCTCTGGGGACAAATATATACTGTTTATAGGTTGTATAAATAACTATCACCAAACGTATTTTCAAATTCCCTGTTACTGTCAGGTATGAACCTGTTTGCTGAACATGAGTATAACACAGTTATTTGATGAAGTGATATAAGTAGCTATCACCAGACACATTGTCATATTCCCTGTTAGTGTTAGATATGGGAGTGTTCATTGAACATGAGTATAACACAATTAAGCCATTTAGTATCAAAACCGACCAAGTTACAGAAGTTTGAAAACTGAGTTTTGATTATAAGCTGAAAGTAAACCAAGTACTCTTTCTGTTGATAAATTAATATGCATCAAATCCATCCAAGACAACGTATTACACGTTGAATTTAAAGTTCTGCAACAGAACGGCTCAAGTCATGTAGGAAGTGCAATCAAAACCAGCCAAGTCAGTGAGGAAAGTTATTGTTACAATATCCCGCTTCTGCGTTTTCACTTTAAAAACCTTATTATCGCTGGCTCGGCAAACCATCAGCTGTAAACAGTTACGCAGAAGCTAAAAATAATTTATTACTTTAGCTGCAGATGTTATATTGGTACAAATGACCTTTTTAATTGGCTTGAAAGCATTTTCCTTAATGCCATGCTATTTACATATACCAAGAGTATGCCAGATATTGTAATCTAATGTAAAGTAGGATTAGGGTGTGTAAAATTATATGTACCAAAGTGTTGTTGTTTTAATAGAGAATTCATACTATTTTTCATGTCAAATCTCCCATGTAGTATAGCTTAAGGTGAATGGAAAAAAATACTGTCTTTTTTGTCTTATGTTGTTACTAATTTTTGTTCTACTTTAATATTATACTGCATTTTTTATAACGGATGAACAAATTATGTTTTTTAATTGATGTTGGGTACCAATTGAAATAAAGACTTTCTTATTTGAAATTTTTAGAATTAAACAAATATTTGTCTGCAGCAAAACTGGCCAAGTCAAAACTGAAAATTTTGGGAAAATATAATAAATCATTAATATGATTTTCTATATGAATCGGTCAGTGGAGAAAGGAACTAAGTCAATTTTTTTAACTTTTCATGAGAGACAGAAAACTGTTTAGCCGATAAATTTATTTTCAGAAATTTCTGTTTGATGCTTTATTGTATTCTTTATTGCAGTCCAATAGATGTGGATAAATGCACTTGCTTAATTCTTAGTAAATATTGCAAAAATTGATTTTGAAAAAAATTGACTTAGTTCCTTTCTCCACTAGACGATAGGTTTACCACTGTTTAATGCATTTATTTGCTTAAAAATGTAGTTTTTGTTACAATATTGATGTTCAGCATCTTGAATAACATAAATACAATCATAAACAACACAACATGAGAAAGCACATTAACATTTGTAGTACATTTAAAAATTTTGGAGAAGCAATTTGCAAATTACGATACCTGATTCATTCAACTGTACCTAAAGAATGTTTTATGAAATCACTGGTCACTGCAATAGATCTTCATAAAATTTTTGGGCATCTTCCCCATGTACATATTTCACCAGCTTTTGTATGTCCTCAATTTTCTTTTTCTGAATGGCCACTTCGAGCTGTGGATAAGCTAGCTCCAGGTCCATGTGAAAATTTGAACATGTTTTCAGCAAACAGAATGTATGTGTCAGACAACTATTGATAAACGGATGTGTTCTTATTATTCCAGGCTTAGTAGTGTTGTAAATAAATTCATTATACTGGGAAATTGCAAATGATTCTTATTTCTTGGAAAATGCTTACTTGCTGTTTTCATAGATATCACATTCTTTTTGTAAAATTGTGGCCACCACTTGTCAAAATTCATAATTCTTTCTGTCTGTACCATAGTCACAGTTATTCCTGTAATACTATTAGCTATCAGCTCGCTCCACATATTCTTTGGGAGTATAAACTCTATCACATTTTGAGATTTTTCTTTTAAGTACACCAAACACTCGATCACATGGAAGGAATGATTGACCCCTCTCTGGAAATCGATGAACGAGCTTATTCATTTTTTTCAGCTGTGTCAGTGCCTGGCACATTTTGATTAGAGTATGATTTTTGTTTTTCCCTGGGGCTCCATCAAAGAAGTGTAGTTCTTGTAATATTTTCTGGCAGAGTAGTCTTGATATAATCGTATAAAAAGGAACATACTTCATTGGCCCCCTTCTTTCCCTCACCTTCATGATACAGATACATGACCCATACCTGCAGGTTCGTGTTGCCGTTTCCTTGGTCGCCTTTGCTTCACCTCTTTAACAACATTAGCCCTTGTAGATGTATATCTTGAGCATTTTTATCTTCTATGTTAAGAAAATCTGACAGAATGTTCAGGCGTTGGGTATCATTAAAATGGTGGAAGCATTCGATCCGACACCTGAAAACAGTATCAAATTACATTAGTATCAGTAACAAAGCTCTCTGTAAAATATAGAAGTAATGCATTGCACATTTCATGCTCATTTCATAGTTATTGTCTTATTTACTTGCAATCTGCTCTGACATTGTTCCCAGGTGAGTCATTCCACGTCAAATCAAACAAAATATGGCAAAAAATGACCTTGATCTCTCAGATTTTCTTGAAATTTTTTTGGTGTTTGGGAACAAAATATATTTGACCCGTGTTTCTTTGTTTTATATTAAAAAAAAATTTATTTTGGCAAATATTAATTTTTGAAATGTCCCAAAAATTGCGCGCTCCTCACTCTTCGATCAATCGTACCTCCGATTGTAACGAAGCAAATTACTTGATCTTTGGCTCAAATTAAAGATAAATTGTAGTATTTCGTGAGGTATTTATTAGAAAATTGTATTAATTATTATTAATATTATATTTTATACGATAATAACATAAACTTGACCATTTAAAAATCTGGAAAAAAAAAAAACTAAAAATACAATGCAGTTTATTCAATATTCAGAAAAAAATCACAATGGAGTCTCTAATAGTGCAGTTGTAATTAACTTTAGAAATCAGTGCAGCAGAGTCGCGTGGCAGCAGTGCAGCTACCGTAACCTCACAATTACTGCCACCTTGCATTACGACAACTGTCCACTGCTTAAGATTCCACGAACGTTACAACAATACAGTAAGGAGAACACTGTTGGCTGACACTAATATATGTACACTATTAGCATCTTAAAAATGTTTTTAAAATATGCATTTTAACCTCTTCAGGGATATGGACGTGAAATCACGTCCATTTAAAATGACGGACGAGCGACCTGTGCGTTTGTGCATTTAACGCTTATTTATCCTCTATCTAACTCAACTTATTTTAATTTTCCCCCGTTATGAAACATTTAATTAAATTCTATATGCTTTACTGGCTTACCTTTATATGTTCCTTCTGCAGTGATATGCCTCAAAACAGGGATAAACACACAAGGGCACATCTCCACATTCGCCACAGATCATCCCAGTTTCCTTACGGATTCCCTTCTTGCGGCACACGAAACACCTTCGAGATGGGCGGGACTTCTTTGCTGTTGACGGTATCCATTTAGTATAATGTTTTCCTTGAAGTGAGGGGTGCAGGGGTTTTGGATTTTCTACCCCCAGTATGAAGAGGCCTCTCAAGCTGGTATTGTTCAATTAGGCTGCGAGCTATTGATAGTCGAAAGTCCAGGTAGGTCATTGTCTTGTGTGGGTTTAGAGCTCTCCAAATTATCAAACAATTGTATATGGGTATATCCAGCTGGTGCAAAAATACCTTTTTATACTATTTCACTGTTTTTCGTAAAGAGGGATATGCTTGCAATACCTGATGTACTAGATCGATACCGCCCATGTGCATGTTGTATTCCTGGATAATGTGAGGCTTGAAAATGCACATTTTGGTATGGGCATCTGTTTTTCCAGTGTCAATCATCAAAATCTTAGAGCTGCAATTGGATAATGCCGTAACTACCCTCCTGTCCTGCCAGGCAAGGTAGGTCAAAGGTGGGAGCTGATGCACCTCTAGTTCCCCTCTTCTTAGAGCCTTTGTATTCACATCTTTTGGCAAACCAATACAAATTGAACGTACTGTTCCAATTGCATTAGTCTTTCTTTTGTGTAAGGCCATGAATAATTTAGGAGAGCTGTACCAGTTATCTAAGTACACAGTCCTACCCTGATCAAGCACAGGTTCCATTAGGTGCATTACTATGGAGCCAGATAAGCCCAAATCTTTGTCTCCAGTATTGCCAGTGTAAATGCAGCTATTGTAAAGATATTCCGTTTTACTTTCACAAACATCAAAACTCTTTATGCCAAATCTAGCCCTTTTTGTTTTGATGTATTGCTTCCAACCTAAGCGGCCCTTCCAAAGCATTAGGCTTTCATCAACAGTGACCTTTTCACCAGGCACATAATTTTCTTTAAATTTTGAAATAATATAATCGAAAACAGGCCTAATTTTGTGGAGTTTGTCATTTACATTCTCTGTGCCGGTGAAATGAAGCAACCGCAAAATTGATGTAAACCTGTTATTTGACATGCATTTTCCAAAAAAAGTAGTAGCTAGCATGTCGTCTGTGGACCAATACATGTATAATGCAGGTTTACGAATAACACCCATAAGTATAATTAGACCAATTAGCCTGTAAATCTCATTGAGTGTTACTTCTGTCCACCTTTGATTTCTGCTCTTAGGCCCTAATTTACCTTTAGAGAGCAGGTCTTCCTTCACCTTACACGCATATACATTTGTTTCCGAAACAATGAGAGACACTAAGTCGGTAGTAAAAAATTTTGTAAAAATGTAAATTGGTTGGCTGTCAGAAGTCAGCTGAGCCTGGGATTGAACACCAGACCCTGTGCTCGTGAAGATGTGCCTGTTTGTATTGCAATTGTTTTCAGCACTCCACAATGCTGACTCTTCACGAACACCTGAAGGAAGTTGGTCACATTCTTCCTCACTGCTACTCGTACCTATATCCTCCACACCCCCCTCAAATTCGGAAAATTTGCCATCAATATCCAAATCGCTGTCACAAAGCAAGAAGTCCTCCATATTATCGTGTGTAATTTCAGAAGCCCTTACACTTCCATCACTCGCTAACCTTTGTGCAACACTGCTTGTTCATGCCATGTTTTAGCTCTGAGATGTAACACTCAAAAGCTTCTCACTTCAGCTGCAAGCAGGAAAGTATACGTATGCATTTCAAGAAAGAAACAAACGGAGCCTGTAAGCTATATCCAAGTTACGAAACACGTGTAAGGAAAAATTGCAAACCTGCTTTATTCTGATGACTCATTAACCATGCATACAGTAGTGTTCTATTTCACATTGTGCTGTGACTTGCTGACATATAGCTCACACATACAAAGGGTCCACTACTGTTTCTTTCCGAGAAATTATATTAGGCGCCTTCGACAAAGCAAAGTTAACTTTTTACCACAGTGAAACAAATAGTGCCATTTCAACGATTTGTAAATGCAACTCAACATTGCTGATGATGTACATGTATACTGCATATAATGAGTTTTATACCAGTTTTTGTTTCATTAAAATAACTTAAAATTTACGCAAAATACAGCTGTGTATTTAGGAAGCATTTTTAGCGCATTTAACAATTTAAATGCCCTGCGCTGGATATTGGATATCCGTTCTCAGCCTGCAGAGTTTTTAAATGGCTGTCGCTCAAGAGGTTAAACTAATGTTTCCATACAGCACACAGCTTTGCCTCCTTCGAAAGAAAATTGTTTCACTAAAGCTTCAGTTTTTGACAAAGGAATGAAGGAGTGTAATTTTAAAGCACAGCTGGGCCCTTCGTTCTTGGCCCCTGACCTTGACTGGAAGTCCTGTTGGTGAATCCATAGCTTTTGTCTCTTTCATCAGCTCATATTGTATAATTCTGTGAATGAAACCATGCACATGGGGAGGGAGGGGGAAGGTAGTGATGTCTGCATGATCAGAGACAGTCTTGCTAATTCAAAGGTGCTTTTTAGTGCAGCGTGCAGTTAAAGACATACCAAAACATTACACTGTCAGAGTAGAGAAATTATTTTAAATATATGGATGTACATGAAGGAAGAAGCTAAAAGCAAAGAACTGCTTACATCAGAAGATTTTTTCAAAAAAAAAAAAAAAAAAGGAAAAGAAAAATTCAAAAGTTCAAAAGCATGTATCAGGTGCCACAGGAGTATCAGAAAGAAGGATACATTTTTCTGTGCTTGCAGGCCTCCAGAAAAAAATTGTAGCAAATGCACTAATGCAAGCTCCATAGTTTTCAACATCTTATTTTATAGATGAAATGTGAGCGGTGTATTTTTTTTAGATTTTTAACGCATCAATTTAAATTCTATTTTTGGTTTTACAAAATATACCATTAAAGATACAGTCCAAAATTTATGTGTAATAATGATTGATCGAAAGTTCTTAAAAGTGTTATATTTAACCTTTCCAGTGCGCTAAACCCCAACTCTCAACTCTATATGGCCTTAGAGTAACAAGTGATTTTATATTACGGTGCACGCAGAAATTACTTAGTTTCTAATAGCCGTAACTGAGCAAGTAATTTAAAAATACGGAAATAAAAAATACGAGTCTCCTTATTTGATGCCTATTAATCAAAAAAGTCGATCTGGGTGGCTCAGTTGGTTAGACGCTGGCCTACTGATCCCAAGGTCGCGGGTTCAAACCCGGCCCAGACTGATGGTTTTTAAGTGTGCTTAAAAACGACAGCTCCATGTCAGTAGATATACTGGCATGTAAAAGAACTCCTGCGGGACGAAATTCCGGCACACCGGCGACGCTGATGTGATCCTGGCAATTGACAGCGTCGTTAAACAACAAAATAATTTAATTTAATTTTAATCATAAAAAAATTTTGAACCTCCTACGAAGAAGTCATGTTTTACGGGTGTTCGATTTGACGTGGATTGACCCAGGTACAGGATTGCCCTGATAGTTCAAGTAGGGTAGTTTATGCACTGTTGCATGTTTTATTTTTTTCCTTTTATGCTGCTCCTCGTTTCTCTTTCTTTTGGTGACATGATTCCTTCACAACAAGCTTCTGACTAAACAGTTGCAGTCTCAAATACAGAGAAACAAGAATGATTACATAGACATAATATCCCACCCATTGTCGAAGCACATTCTTGATGCAACTCGCTTGCAGTTCACATCAAAGAAATGAGGAGAAACGAATTAAGTTACTAACATAGTTCCTTTCTCCTCCCGATGAATGCACAGACTCGTTTTTCTCCGCTAAGCAGTCGTTGGACATAGTTCCTTTCAACACAGGACAATGTATTTCAGTCAAATTAAAGTGAATGTGCGAAAAAATGTAAAAGTGAAAAAAATGACTTAATTCCTTTCTCCACCGACCGATTCATATTAATACATGGAGCCTAATAAAAGTGAAAAAAAACATATTACTAATTTTCATTGGTTTGTCTACTGAAGTTTTTAACGAATCCTGACGAAAACATATTTTGTGACTTGGCCGATTTGATACTAGATGACTCAATTATTTAATCGACTTGCATAAGTAACTATCACCAGATACATTGTCATATTCCCTGTTAGTGTTAGATATGGAAATCTCACTAAACATAATGAGTATAATAGTTATTTGATCAAGTTCTATGTATAGTAACTAATCACCAGACACATTGTCATATTCCCTTTTAGTGCTGGATGTGGGGCTGTTTATTAACTAAAGGAGTATTACACAGTTATTTGATCAAGTTGTATAAGTGTCACCAGATATAGTCATATTCCCTGTTATTGTTAGATGTGGGACTATTCACTGAACATAATGAGCATACATTATTGTATTCTTGTTATCTTTAATTTAATTTATGACCGACCAACATTAATTGTTATGCAGGCCAGTGCTAATCAATATAATAAAAATCTGATGTGTTGTACTCACATGACGTTCTCTACTCTTGTACTAACCATTCTTACAAACCCTTATTCCTTCTTCGTGTTAAGATAAACATTTGTATAACTTATCTTATTGCTTATTTCCTTGTAGGTACAAGAGGATAATTAGAATACAGTAGGCTTTGTGCAATAGTCAAATCTTTTAAAGCTTTGGGATTCTGATGCCTTTGCCCACTTAACATATAAAAAATGTACAACGATGATCCTTTTCACGAAAGTTGTAAGTTTTCTGAAACTCACACACATAACAAGGAATATCTCCGAAATGGTTCACCCTACAAGAAAATTTATTTAGACATAAATTGTGTATTTTAACAAGATCTACATTTTTTGTATAGTATGATTTGGTCTATCTCTAACAGTTTACCAGTTATGCAAAAGTCGTCCAGAGTAAATACGACTACAGGGGCTATAGCCAGAAAATTCAAGATATACATTTAATTTATCATAAAAATATCTCAAATGTATGATATTTTAATCAAAATCGTTAGGGCCATTTTCAAGAAAATCAAAATTTTTGAAAAATTTCCCATGTAAAGGGTAGTTTAGGGTGGGGCTATTTTCTTCAAAATCTTCGTGTCACATCCTTGAAAGACATTAAACTTAAATACCAACTTTGGTTTTTAACCGACTGATCGTTTTTGAGTTATGCTGTCCACAGACACACAGAAACACACACAGACTTTTTTCTAAAAATGCTTTTTTTGGATCCAGGGGGCCTCAAAACATATATTTCCGGTGAAATCTCGTCATCGAATTTTTGGGTGGAATACAATACTTCCCCTACTTACCAGTAGAGAAAGTAAAAATGAATGGCTAAATGTCTTGCTAAGTGCAAAACTCAAGAATGTCTGGAGCAATTTGGCTACTTTTTTTTCCTTCAAATATTTGTTCAAGTGCGAGGAAAGTTACGAAGCAAAAAATTGGAAACATTGCACAGAAAAACAAAAAAACCACAGCTTTTCTCCATTCAAACTTACAAAGCATGCTTGACCGTAAACTCACAATTCATACAATTTTCTATAGTTGTAATACAAATGTAACATATTACATTCATATGGTTTTCTCTACTCACTTCTCCTTTACAAAACCGATCACATTTCTTTCTCAATTTGCACTTTAATAAATAATTCATAGAATTCTCTGCGATTGGAATAGGAATACAACATACATTCACTCAATTTTCTCTACACTCTATTCTTCACATCTTCTGTACTTGCCTTTCAACATACAATTCATGCAATCTATACATATAATATGGAGTTGATAAACTTCAACACGGTTGACCAGTCACATGAAATTGGCTCATCTAAGGATTTTTTCATGATGGTTTTTATGCTGTTTATTTTTCTATGCAACATGTCACATCTGCATAGCTTCCTCTGCTCGCTTTTCTTATACTAGCACGTTCACATAACTTTCTCTACTTGCCCTTCAACATACGCCTTTTGTATGATTGAAAGAGAAATGTCACGTCTTGCATTCACATGGCTTTCTCTGCCTGTTTTCCTGTGGTATTTGTAGTTCGTTCAACAGTGCTTTTCCATAGTATTTTTCTGAAGTTTTTATTGATTTATTTTATTTTGTGTTCTTTACAGTACCAAACCTGTAGAAGAAGAAGAAATACTCAGTTCTCTTTTAGGACATTAACACAATCTTCTGTGATATTGCAACTCATAACTGTTTTATTCTCATAACCTTGACCCCTTTCTCTGCTTCTCAAACAATTGATGATACAATCACTCGACAATTGTTTCGCTGCTTTCCTTCACGATGCTGCCATAGTCACGCAAGTTGTATACACACTGAAACTAAGAACTGACTGACTCGTGATGATTTGTGTCTCTAACTCTGCTTGTTGCCTCACCTCTTTATATAGCGAGGATGATGAAATACCAACCTTTCTTGAATAATCACTAAAATCCCATTTTGTCTGTACTCTGAATATTGTCAGGTGTTCACAATAGTCGCACAAGGCAGCCTGAACTGAACGCTTTTGATATAAGTACTAGCAGTAGGGTGGGGCAGCCTGGTCCAGACCGTCCTTTATTGTGTGCCACGGCTGGCATCACATTACTTCCTCGTTCCGACTAGCACCATCGTAATTTGCCAGACGATCCCAATGTACCACCAACACCTTCCCTCGGGCATCCCATGGATGCTGTAGACTTCGCCATCAGACAGTTTCTTCAGGTGGCACGATCCTTGGCAGTGCTACTGTGTAGCACCTTTTGGTCTGGGTAGGGTGATGTTTGCCATCCTGCTTAAAACCTCTGTGGCAACCTCGCCAGTTGTGATGGGTCTTCCTCTGGTTGCCCTTCACTCAGATGCGCTGACGTGCCATGCAACGCAATACGATCAGCATTGCAATATATTACGCACAAGCTTAGAAGTGAAAGAAATTGCATGTAATTCAAATGGCTATATCCTTAGTTCCCTTGCCTGTATAACTCAGAGGGACAGAACTTGAACAGTTTACACAAAATAATGGTAATCTAGTTACATAATCATTCTATATTGCGGCACGAATGACCTGGCTGTCTATAGGCCCTTAAACTCCACTCACTCATCTACCTATATTGTACAAAGATAAGATGATTACCTTTGTACTTTTAGGCAAGAAAATGTTTTAAAACAGATTAACTCTGTACTCCTTTACGTTTACTATAATGGTTCAAATTAGTAACCCATATGTTATATATTTAAACAAGCAATTCTTGTAGATATATATATATAAATATATATATTCCGTGTAACTTGGAAACGGCTCTAACGATTTCCATCAATTTTTGTATTCATATAGGGTTTTGCTCTTTAAGTTCATCTATATAGGGGTCTGTCCAATTTTGGTAAAAAGTGGTGCAGATTTTATAATAAGTCTTTACACATCAGCAGGAAAAGATTCTTTACATAGCATACCGGAGATAATGTTCTTATTGAATGAGGTAATAGTTTGATATCAGACACGATTATCTGCAGGGTCGAGGTAACAGAATGGAATGCATAAATCAACGTTCCTTTTATCACAACATATTTATTCGTTAATTTACACTTTTAGCACCATATTAATTAATCAACAATCTTCACAGTTTGGTAGAATCTACACTGTATAAAGGTTTGGGTGAAAGTTACATGTTCACGCGCTATCAAAAAAAACACATCCTTTCAACTTGAGCTCACAGACACTAATGAAAAAAAAGGTCCCTTTGGCGTCTCCCTGACGCAACACCATCATTCTTTTGTATTAATCCGCGCAACAGTTCTCATTGGTTGAACACAAAGTGACAAGAAAACATTGGCTATCTTGAATATTGAAAAATAAGTCCCTGATATACTCTTAAAAAATATTTACATGAACGATTTTCTATTGATCAATATTCTGTCTCATATGACCCTTGTTTTGTTTTTCAAGTTGTCACCTTATTTACAATCTTGAAACACAATACAATACTTCTCCCTACTCCTATGATTCAATCACTTTGTACAATATTTTTTTTTTTTCTTTACAGTCTTCTTCACTGTTTGTCTTTGTCTTTTGTTTTGGCATGATATAGCATGTCTTTATAAATTTCACATATTCGATTACTACACAATACATTCAGTTATTATACAATACATATCCAGTTATTGTATAACACATTTAGTTATTACACAACATGTCCAATTATTATACAATATATATTCAGTCATTGTACAATATACCCAGTTATCATATCACATATGTTGTTATTATACAATACACATTCAGTTATTATACAATACATATTCAATTATTATACAACACATTTGGTTACTACACAACATGTCCAATTATTATACAATACATATTCAGTTATTGTACAATATATCCTGCTATCATACCACATATGTTCTGTTATTATACAATACATATCCAGTTATTATACAATACACATTCAGTTTTTTGCATAACGCATTTAGTTATTGCTCAACATATTCAGTTATTACACAATATCCAGTTATCATACAATACATATTCAGTTATTGTACAACACATATTCAGTTCTTATACAACACATACTCAGTTATTGTACATTTGACATTGACACAAATATAATTTAAGTGTATCATGGTTTATTATGTGGTTTTTGACTTGTATTCATTGCTATGAGGAGAGAAATACAGGATACAAATTTTGAGCTAATGATTATGATCATGTTTATGGCAATATTTTATTCAGTTCTTTGCCTTCTTTGTCTTATAAGCTTATTATGTATAGGCAGGTTGTTGAGTCAGTTCTTAAACTCTGATGTTACTAATGGTACTAATTTTCTTAATTGGGTTATTATTCATTGTTGTTTGGTTCAACATTTCTTCGAGCTTAGCATTGGCTATATTCATCTTAATTCATGGGCATTGTTTTTCTGATTATGGTTTTCCTCACTTCACTAATTGTCACTTCTTTGTCTCTTATTTCTATAAGAGAAAACTTCTATACTTACAATTATTCTGTAATTGTATTATTTTTCTTCTCAATTTACCCTCGACATCTTTGTGTCGAAATATTATATCTTTTTCATCATAATTGATTCATTTTTATTTTTGTCCCTGACATCCTTATGTCAAAAACATATTATCTTCCGTCGCTATGATTCATTTCTTTAATGACAATCAGTGTCCTCATCTGTCTTTGTTGACAATGCTCTTTGTGGTCGATATAGCCAATGACTATGTTGATTTTCTTCCTTGTTGTAATTCCTAATCTGAACATAATTTTCTATAAGTAACCCATCAAAAATTGTTATCTTCCTTCATCTCTGCTACTCCTGCCTTACACCTTCGTTGGCAAAGACTATTTGGTCCTTTCTTTGTATGGCTTCAATTTATTTTTATGGTATCTTCCTACCAACTTGCCATTTGTATTCTGTAGCTCATACGTGTGGTCACCCAGCTGTTTTGTTATCACCAGTGGTCCAGTATACAATAGTTCCATCTTTCCAGATCTTTTTTCAGATGCCTTGGATGCTTTGTGGCTTTTTAAGAGCACCTTTTCTCCAATTTGTGGGGACCATTTCCTGACGAATCTTTTCACCTTGTTCCTCCCTTTTTCAGCCTTCTGCTGTAATCTTCTGAATGCCAATTGACATTTTTCCTTCTCTGATAATTCTCTTTGGGCAGCCATCGTAGTGTCGATGTCAATTGTAAGTTGCTGAGATTTTGTTGTTTGTCATCCACTCGGTTGGGACGAACTTAGTTGTTGTAATTTCTCTGAGTGTTGGTGGTGGTTGTCGTTTCTGTATTCTGTGCAGCATCTGCCCTATTTGGCACATTTTCATCTACTTCCTGCTGTCTTATGTTGCCAGTGTACCATTGGTCTCTGCCCCTTTGGCGTGAACCTCTGTCATGTGACGGTCTGTGGTTGTTCAAGTGTTCCCTACTGAATTGTATGTGATTCACTTGATGGGTATGGTCTCGTGGTCTTCCACGATCATATGTATATGTTCTATATCTCGATTCACCATTCGGTATTGTGTCGTGGTACTGCTGTCTTGTGTTCTCCATCCTCTCGCCATGATTATGTGGTTGTGGGAAATGTTGTGCCCCTCTCCCCCTTTCATGGGTACTCCTAGTATTTCAATGTTCTCCCTCACTCTGGTTGTTCGTAGCCGTGTTCCGGTTTAGGATGGGTGAGTTTGGGTGACCGTTCCTATGTCTATGCTCATTAGGCCGACCATTTTGTGTTTCGAAGGCTGTTAGCAATTCTATCATATCTGCAAAATCTACTGGCCTCGCAACAATTAACCCTGTTCTCACTGTGTCTGGGAAATGTCTTGTTATGCTGGCAATTAGTTCTGCCTCCGACAAGTTGGGGTCTAATGGCTTTCCTTTGTTGGCTACTTTCATAAAATAATCGACTAACGACAACCCTTTGGTTGGATCGTATCTACCTGTCGCTAGCTCTACCCTAGTTTGGTTTTGTTTAGCTGGGGGCCTTGATAGGAATAAATTTCTGAATGAGCTATACGACTCATGACCAGCTAGTGTTAACCTGAGCCATTCTAATGCCTTGTCTTTTAAGCTTTTCTTAACTATCATCATCCTAAGCTCGTTTGGTATCCTTTTCACTTTAAAATATTCTTCCATCTCTTTAACAAAGAGTTTTGGATCGTCTCCCTTCTCCTCGTCAAACGTAGGTGGTGTAATTTCATGTAATATGCTGTTGGTGTAACATGTGTTATGTGTTGAGTCATTGTTTGGTTGTGAACCTCTTTCTCTGTATGGTGAGTCAACATTTTGTACATTACTCAAGTAACTCTCATTTTGTACATTACTTACATCTAAATCATCTTGTCTTTGTAATGCCTTCACAACATCATTTACATTAGCCAAATTTTCTTTCCCTTTTTTCATTTCTTCACAAATTGATTTTAAATCATTCTTTATTTCTAAGTGGCTTTGTTTCATATCATTTATAGCATCCTGTTGTGAAAGCATCACATCATTCATTGTCTTAATTTTAGGAATTACAATTTGTTCTACAGTTTCATTAATAATGTCTTTCTTTACTACCTCAATCTCTTTCCTTAATTCCTCAGTTATTTCTGCTTTTACATTTGTAATCTTACAGTCTTCACTTGTATTACATTCTGTTATTTCATCCCTACATCTAGCAATTTCTCCTTCTAACACAATCTTGTTCTCTCTCATTTCTGATTCTATCTTTCCCATCCTATCTCCTACAATTTCTATCCTAGCTTCTAAGGCTTCCTTTGTTTCATTTAAGTTTTTATGTACTAATTTTAAATTAGTTTCCATTACTTTCATATTTTCTTTACACTCCTGTCTTCCTAATTCTATTTTCTGTTTACCTAATTCCATTTGCTGTTCTAAGTTCTGTCTACCTAATTCCATTTTCTGTTCTAAGTCTTTTCTCACTTCCTCCATTTTCTGACCTATCTCTTCCTTATTCTGTTCCAGTTTCTGACCTATACTCTGACCTAAACTTTGTTCTATGTCCTGTTTTAGTTCTGCTCTATTCTGTTCCATTTTCTGACCTAAACTTTGTTCTATGTCCTGTCTCAATTCTATGTTATTTTGTTCCATTTTCTGACCTAATTCTACCTTGTTTTGTTCCAGTTTCTGACCTAAACTTTGTTCTAGTCTTTCAAACATGATCATCATTAACCTTTGGTCTTTGCTTATTTCCACCTGTTCCTCACTTTCTAATTCTACCTGATAACTAGGCCTATCTGCCCCTTCCCCCACTCCTGTTTCTATCTCTTTTCGCGACATTTTAATTTCTTTATTTAATTCACTTAAGGTTAAAAGTCCCACTATTTTGCCGCTTCTCAAAAACATTAACAAATGGAAATAAAATGTATGTAAAAACAAAAATTTTGGATACTACTTTCTTTTCCGTTGGTTCTCCGTCCAGTTATTTACGTCTCCTGGGCGGTTGGCTTCGCTAGATGATATCCGGTGTTTTCCCACGTTGATTCTCCGTATATCGATGATATCAAACGATGTTTAATGGCGTCATTTGATGTTAACACTTCGTACTCGTAATTATGCATTCCATTCTAAATTCGCGCTCCACGTTGGGTAAGCCATTTTGGTGCGGATTTTATAATAATAAGTCTTTACACATCAGCAGGAAAAGATTCTTTACATAGCATACCGGAGATAATGTTCTTATTGAATGAGGTAATAGTTTGATATCAGACACGATTATCTGCAGGGTCGAGATAACAGAATGGAATGCATAAATCAACGTTCCTTTTATCACAACATATTTATTCGTTAATTTACACTTTTAGCACCATATTAATTAATCAACAATCTTCACAGTTTGGTAGAATCTACACTGTATAAAGGTTTGGGTGAAAGTTACATGTTCACGTGCTATCAAAAAAAACACATCCTTTCAACTTGAGCTCACAGACGCTAATGAAAAAAAAGGTCCCTTTGGCGTCTCCCTTACGCAACACCATCATTCTTTTGTATTAATCCGCGCAACAGTTCTCATTGGTTGAACACAAAGTGACAAGAAAACATTGGCTATCTTGAATATTGAAAAATAAGTCCCTGATATACTCTTACAAAAATATTTACATGAACGATTTTCTATTGATCAATATTCTGTCTCAAAAGTAAAAACATTATTTTTCATAATTAAACTAAAATTATAAGAAAAACATTGAAGTTTATGTTTTGAACAGTAAAGTTGTCGACAGAAGTAGTTTATATAAGATGTTGCTCTATAAAGTTAAGATGAAAAGTACAAGAAAATTTCCTAAAAATGTAGTAACTTGTATGATTTCTAAGAGCTTATATTTAACTCATCTTGAGAATGTTTTTTCTTTAACAATTTCATAACACCATTGTCTTTAGTTAAGCAATATGCATTTCTGGTTTAAACAGCAATATTTAAGAAAAACAATATCCTGAAATTAGCTCTCCCTCATTGTCCTAGTACTAACGAAATTGTAGAAATGTTTCAAGAACATCCTGGGAAATACTGATATCTGGTGGCAGCTTCTAAAACTGCTAATCCTGTCTTCGTAAGAGATGGCAGTAGCTATCATGTTTGTAGTATGTTTCATAACCAACCAATAGCAATTCTTATTGTGTCCAGATACTAACGTTTTTGCAGCCATTTTGCTTTAACCTCTGGTCATACACAAAGCTTGTTCTCTTACAGCTGTTATTTTTCTTAAGAGTGTGGGTTGTACACAACAATTAAGCATTGGTAAGTTAACTTTAATTATAACTGTACATATTATATTTTGGAGTACAACTAATTACAAATAGTTTTATTAATTACTTCCAATGTTGTTTTATGTCCAGGTGTTGCAGTATGTTGAAAACAAATGCAGAGAGACAAAAGCAGTACATGAAAATACATAAGAATGATGCTGATTATAAACTCAAGAGGAAAACGATAATGAGGAAATATAGGGAAAAAAGGAAAAGTGCAGAAACATCAACAGAACGTGGTCTGCGAAGAGCTAGAGATGCAGAAAGGAAAAGGCTCAGTCGGGCTGTTAAAAAGGAAACTGTTTTATCTAACAAGTTCAACAAAATCTCTCCTTCTGCAGTGATGGCTTCAAAAAGGCAAGAAAAGCAATGCCTAAGAGTCCAGGAAAAAAAGTAGCTGTTGTTAAAAAGTTGGCTGAAATGTGTGGAGTTAAAGTGATTGAAGGTTCAAGTGAAATAGTTAGAAACAGACTGAGTGATGAGAATATTAAGACTGTTGTTGAGTTTTATAACAATGATGAAATAAGCCGAGTTGACCCTGGTAAGAAGACCGCTTGTGTTAAGAGTTTGGGCAATAGCACCAAAGACATTGTGGCCCGACAACACATGCTCTTTACAATTACTGACGCATATCATTTATTCAGGAAAGAGCATGCAGAGGTGAAGATTGGTCCCAACCACACTGTGACACACCACACAATGTACAGCTGGATTCAGTGTTCTTGGCCCCTGAAGGAAATAAATGTATAGCTTGAAAGCGAGTTACTTACCAAGCCAGGTAACTGCTGACAGCAAGCGAATTGGTGCGTAAGTGTCATATGCTACTCACATAACGTTCTACTTCGTAAAGTAGTATGTACAGTCCATGCAGAAAAAAATGTCTATACAATGTGCCTATATTCTGTTCATCTAGAGATTAGAGGAGACATAAACAAACCCACGTGCGTTTTGACGCTTCGCCGTCTAAATGGTCCCTATAAGAAATACTGTTACTGAGGTCTGAATTGTCACTTAATGTTTGCTAAAGCATGAACTAAGTGTACTAAGCATAGTTAAAGTGTAAGAATATGCAGTTAAGTGAATCTGTAACCAGCCTAATTCATTCTGCGCGGGCATTATTCAGTATGAAAGTAACATGGCGGAATAAGTGAGTGTTGTAAAACATAAGCGCGGCAAACCGTTGCGAAGTGGCGAAAAGACAATAATATTGAACATGTTCAACAAGTTCTGCGAGAAATATCCCGAGCTTGCTATCGAAGACGTGATGAAATTAACATCCGAGTTTACCGGTGTGTCAGTTGCAAGTATTTACAGCACACGCAAAGAAAAATTGTCAGTTGGTGAAGATCCCAGCCAAAAGCTTCCATGTACCAGGTAAATGGTGGATGTAGTTTGTGACGAATTTGTGAGTGTGAGATCTGCAATCCGTCGAAAAGTTCACCAGTTCTTTGTTAACAAAGAACCTCCAACTTAAAGTGCTGTTGGCAGTTAACTCTGAACCCGATCTTCCAGATTTCAAATGAACTTCCCTCCACAAGCTGCTTCTGGAGATTGGTTTCGAGATTGTGAGCAGGAAATGAAAAAGTATTATTGTGAACAGAGATGACGTAAGTAGCAGTTAATTTCCATGTGCTACATGTTATTTGGATCAAGTAAATATATCCTTTTAGTGCTGTAAATGCATATTATACCTACGCGTAGCGTCATTGTGAAAGCACGTGGCTGCAGAGTGATACAAACCGGTGCTTTGTTTATATCTCCTGTAATCTCTTGATGAATAGAGTATAACTTAATTAGCTGTGCAAATGTGTTCGTATTAATACATGCATCACTGCAGATATTGTAAATTTGGTCTTTTTGCGTTTAAAACCCAGTTCTCTCGCTATCCTGTTGGTGCTGTTTTTATAATATGTTGCTTTGTATGCACTGTTGAAATACAGACATCACTACCTTCCTCCTCCCTGCCCCACTTGTTGTGCATGGTTTCATTCCCAGAATTATATGAGATGACGAGAGAGACAGAAACTATAGGTTCACCTACAGGAATTCCACTCAAGGTCAGAGGCCAAGAACTGTGAATCCAGCTGTATGTGTGTGTTGTTACGATGAGAACTTTGAAAATTTGTGATCACTGCTTTCAAATTACTTTCCTACTTTTGGAACCTCCAGTACCCAGTTCATTCAATACACTGTGATCCAAGTGACAAGAACTGTTTGACCTATAATTGTGATATTTGCAAATTAAAGTTTACCACTCTGTTTGAGGATTGTCAGAATGATGAACGCTGCAGTCTTATACTACAGTACTGCCAGTGGAAAATGGCAGACAAGAGATTTGAGTACATTTTAGTGGAAGAAGGCCGGAGTGATGCGCTGGATGAATTTAAAGAACAACTGTCATTTTTTATGGTTCATGCATTTAGTCAAGAACAGTCACAAAAATGTTTCAAATCTGTGAAGATGTCGGCATCACCTGAAAATGTGATCCAAGTAGACTGCTGAACATTATTCTAGTAACTACCAGATTGAAATACAGTCAGCACATTGGTCAGATCCCCAGGTATCATTATTCACTGCTGTGATGTGATATGGGATACATACATGTGATAGTTACATAGTAGTTTCTGACATTTCATATGATCGGTATTGCGTTGACACATTTCTCCGTGCTGTACTAACAGATCGTCAAAAGAAAAATCCATTGATGAAGTATTTACATGTATTCTCAGACGGAGCTGCATCACAGTTTAAACAGAAATATAATTTTGCAAATGTCACCCTCTTAAAACAAGATTTGAAATTGGAAAGTCTTAAGTGGACCTTTTTTGCTTCATCCCATGGTAAGGGGCTGTAGATGCCATTGGTGCAGTAGCAAAACGTCATGCATGGAATAGTGTACGATCGAAGAGAACAGTTCATCCTTAATGCTGATACATTGTTGCCAACTGAACATCACTGAAATTTCTGTGCCAGCAAACAAAATTGAATCTGCAGAAGGAACTTGATGAAAAATGAGAAGGTGTGATTGTACTTAAGGGCACACTAAAAATCCACCAGATTATGGCAATTTCTCCATATGTTATTGGATATGAGCTGTATGCATTGGACTCTGGGTGGGGGCGGGGGGGGGGGGGTGGGAAACAGTGGTTGCTAATATGAGAAGTGTGAAATAAGTGCAAATAGTGAATGACAATAACAGCCAAATCAAACTCTTCCTTTTGCAAGAAAAGTCAGTTGTTATTATTATTGTTAGACTAGGGTTTGTTTAATAACTGTGCCTCTATAGTATGTAGTGCACTTTTGTGTGGTTTCTCAATGTTTTAAATCATTTTCTGAGGCAGGTAATATCAAGATGGATCATTTAGTGCACTGAGGAATATTTGTGCCGATATTAACATCCTAATACTAACGCACCTCTTTGTGTTTATTAAATGTTCTATTATAATACCAATGTTGTGGTATAAGTGAACATAATCCATTACAAAACAAAAGTTTCATATAAATGTTATTAAATGATCAAATGGTCAATATGTTATTAAACTGAGAAATACCACTCATATTTACTTGTATTTTTTATAGGTACCTCGTTTCCTCGTCCAGATACTAAAACAAACTTTACAGATCTATACATTTTATATAATCTGATAAAATGCTAATGAAGCAATGTAATCTGAAGATTGGGAAGGTAAACTATTTGTTCACACCAGAAATTTGACTCCTAAGATCATATCTAGTGATTTAATTAAGGTTTTATTACTGAGAAATCTAAGAAACGTCCGGATACTAACACTGGACTGACCCATAGGTGTAATTCCCAAAAAACTGCGATTTTACATAAAAAATAAAATTTTTTATTCCCATTTCTATAGTCCAATTCTTGTACATATATTCCCGGTATTTCAGAAATGGCTCTAAAGATTCGGTTAAATTTTTGTATACATGCATATTACATTCACAGTATTTTTTCTACTCACTTTTAGATAACACATTCACATCTCCTTCTCTACACACTCTTCTATAAACAATTTTCCATAAACATGATTTTACACCACAAATAATTTTTATCCCCAGTTTTAAAATAAGTCATACCATGTTCTTTATGTTTGAAATAGAAATGCTATTACATTCACACTGTTTCTCCTCTCACTTTTAGGTAATACATTCACATCTCTTTCTCTACTCACTCTTCAACAAAGAAGTCATACAATCTTCAGTATGTTTGGAATAAATGCTACATATTATATTCATACCGTTTTCTCTACTCACTTTTAGGTAACATGTTCACATCTCTTTTTACTCTACAAATAAATCATACAATTTTGTGCATGCTTGAAATAGAAATGCTATGTAAAATATGATTTGAAGCTTTCCTGGCGACGAACATATTCAAGATGCTTTCGGGCTTCAAGCCAGGTGTAGTGATGAAAAGACATTGACGTTTCAGGAGTGTACATCTCTCCCATCTTCAGAATGAATGACTAGTCATTCATTAGTCCTATCCTTTTATCCTCGCTTTTAAAATAAGTCATACCATGTTCTGTATGTTTGAAATAGAAATGATTTTACATTCACACTATTTTCTCCTCTCAATTTTAGATAACACATTCCCATCTATTTCTCTATTCTTCTACAAAATAAGTAATACAATTTTCTGTGTGTTTGAACTAGAAATGCTGCATATTACATTTCACAGTAGTTTCTCTACTTACTTTTAGGTAACACATTCGCATCTCTTTCTCTACTCACTCATCTAAAACAATTCCTATCATCTATATATATATATATGTGTTGTTAGCTAATGCTGGATTTCTGACAATGAAGTCATTAATCCTCTTGCTCTCCAATATTTTTCACTGATGGATGGGGCACTAGAAGTTTCATAAAAAAGAGAGCAATAGCAGTAATAGTAACCGTTTTTTAGAAAGCATCATATTTTTATGTTTTGGTGGTCACATCGCTCTCTCACAATCCCCAGAATGTCTGGGGGACCACACCTGTCGTTGGTTTACGGGTCTCACCGACCTGACCGGGAGAATTATCAAAATAAAATCACCGACCATATCCTCTGATGACCAATCAGAAGACGTATTACATGCCATGACAGGTCAGCATATATATACTACTTTCAAATGGTTTTCTACTCGCTTTTTTATGTAGCTCACTCATGTATCCTCTGTTTGCCTTTCAACATACAATTCATATACTTTTCTATGATTGAAATATAAATGCAATGTATTACATTCATACGATTTCCTCTACTAATTCTTTCTTTACGAGACAGTCTTTCTTCGCTACTCCCCTTTAACATACAATTTGCTATATGTTTGAAACAGAAATACAACGTATTACATTCGTACTGTTTTCTCTGTTCACTTTTGTTGTACGTAACAATTCACATGTTATTCCTATCGTTTATCAACTTCATACATAGCAAAGCCTATACTTATCGTATGTTGAAGAGTGAGTAAACTCCATAGCCGGTTGACCAATCGCCATGAAAATTGACATATCTAAGTGATTTTTAAGTCGAAGGTTTTTATGGAATCCATTTTACCACGCAACATATTACGTTCACATGGTTTTCTCTACTCTATTTGTTTTTACCTAACATACTACTCCCTCTTCTACAAACATTTGGGGCATTTGAAATATAAGTGCAACGTGTATCATTCACACGGTTTTTCTACTCATTTTTCTTTAGTAAAACAATCACACTTCTTTCACTACTTCCGCTTCCACGAATAATTACGAACAATTCATACAATTTTCCATGTGATTGAAACAAATGCGCAGTACATTCACATGGCTTTATCAACCAGCTTTTCTTCCTGTAGTCTTTATTCTTCAACAGTGCTTTTGCTTAGTGTCACTCCAGTGTTTTAATCAAAAAGAAATAGTTAAACAAGTAAAGTAATCACAATTGGTGTCAGGAGTGCGACGAAAAGAACGATATGGAACGGTTGATGAAACAAATGTTAGCCTAGATGGACAAAATGGGGAATAAAACGAATTCTGGAATGCGACAGAGGAAACAAATATGAAAGCCGAATTGAAAAAATGTAAACTATGGAATAAAAAATATGGGGACAAATTGAAAATGTTAAGTCTGAAACAGAAAAGACGACGGCGGGAATGTCCAATATGAAGATAGAGAATCTGAGAATACTAACCAGCGACTGGCCGGGTTTAATGAAGCCATGGAAGAACTCCGCGGAAATATGAAGGACATTGGGCAACGTGTTAACGCCCTGGAGTCAATCGCAGCGCCAAAGAACTGAACTCCATAATGGAACAAATGCTCGACGAAAACGTCAAACTATGTAGGTGGATATCTATGGGGCAGGCCTGAATTCAGCAGTAGACTTTTTCAGCTGAAATGATGGTGTTTATGAAATATTTGTTGTTGTTAGCTAATGCTGGATTTCTGACAATGAAGTCATTAATCCTCTTGCTCTCCAATATTTTTCACTGATGGATGGGGCACTAGAAGTGACCGGGCATATTTGAAGGTGGTCTCGATCAATTTCCTCTTGTAGATCACATAGAGGACAGATTGAAGAGAGCAATAGCAGCAATGGTAACAGCTTTTTAGAGAGCACCATATTTTTATGTTTTGGCGGTCACATCGCTCTCTCACGACCCCCAGAATGTCTGGAGGACCACACCTGTCGTTGTATTTGTATGTATTTCTATATCTCTTGTATCTCGGAAATGACTCCTAACAATTGCGACAAAAATTATTATTTAGTTAACGTTTTGCCTTTCAGGTTTAAGTAAGTAGAAGAGGCAAAAAACGCCAAGCGAAGCTCGGTCGCTCAGGTACTAACTTGTAATTGAACCCATAACAGAATATCCAAATACTATTTGCATGAAGTCATTCTATTTCTCATTTTGTGTGCATAAAAATAAACTTCTGTGGCCTTTTTCATTTGTTATTCTCTCATCCCTATTCTAGTAATTACTAATATTACTTTTACTTTACATTTCAGTTTATACAAAGAAGGTGTATCTAATTGTACATCAGATGTGTTCTCCACTGAGGACTTAGAAAATGATGTAAGTTTCAATATGAACATGGATGCTCCTGGAAGTGAAAGTAGCAGAAAGTGTCAAGGACAGGAAAGTGACATTTCCAGCAAGGGTTTGTCTCTGAAAACTCACAAATTCACTGATGGGGGGAAAACAACCCACAACTGTAATATATGTAATAAGAGTTTTAGTAGGTCATCAAGTTTGAAAGCACACAAACTGATTCACGAAGGCTTAAAACCACACAAGTGTAACATTTGTAACAAGTCTTTTACCGAGTTATCAAATTTGAAAACACACAAACTTATTCATGAAGGCATAAAGCCGCACAAGTGTGATATTTGTAAGAAGGCTTTTACTAGATTATCACATTTAAAAACACACAAGTTGGTTCATGCAGGTATAAAGCCACACAAATGTAACATTTGTAACAAGTCTTTTACAGAGTTATCAAATTTGAAAACACACAAACTGATTCATGAAGGTATAAAGCCACACAAATGTAACATATGTAACAAGGCCTTTACTAAGTTATCCTATTTCAAAACACATAACCTGATTCACGAGGGTATAAAGCTACACAAGTGTAACATTTGTAACAAGGGTTATACTCAGTTATCATATTTGAAAACACATAATTTGATTCATGAGGGTATTAAGCCATATGAGTGTAATATTTGTAACAAGGCTTTTATTCAACTATCAGATTTGAAAAGACACAAATTGATTCATGAGGGCATAAAGCCACAGAAGTGCAACATTTGTAACAGGGCTTTTACTCAGTTATCAAATTTGAAAAAACACAAATTGATTCATGAAGTTATAAAGCCACACACCTGTACAACTTGTAAGAAGACTTTTACTCAGTTATCATATTTGAAAAGACACATATTAATTCACCAGGACAAATAGGCGCCGTAATGTGTGTGGTAGGATACTCTGTTAAACCCCAGAACCCTAATCAGTTCACAATCATAAAGTCTGCAGGAGAGTGATGAATGTGAGAAGTGTTTCGCTCTTCTCTCATCATACAAAGGAACGAGTTTGGTTTGTGAATGCAAAATTTTTTGTTAGTGTGTAATTTGTATTAATTCGTATATAACTTCATTCATGAATGGAGAAAAGCATACAATATGTTCTGTAGAATGTCTTATTTTGTCAATGTTGCACATTATCTGTATCCTATTTTTGATTGGATGGGAAGAGAAGAGTAAGAAACAATTTCTGATTAAGTTAAAGACGTAAATATTTTTCCTATAATGTTTTCAACCTAAGTAAGGCAATTCAGAATGTATTTTGAATTTAATATTCGGATAAATCCTTTTCATGCACAGCAGCACTCCAGATCTTGAACTAATGTTGGGTTTTCCCTTTTCTGCAAAAAGCCAGGATAAGCATGCAGTGTTGATCCTTCAATTTTACTTGTACATTTGCACTGAAGACTAGATCTCATAGCTTGTGTTTTATTGTTGCTGTGGAGTAAATTTTGTAGCAGGAAAAAGAAATTAAACACAGTTAAATAGGTGATAAGGTACTTTCCAGTGTAATTAACCCTGAATTTTATATTTTAAATTCTGTATTATCTATGACTGGGCTCTCCAGCAAGTGTAAGGTTTTTTTATCCTGGCGGAATTAGAATTTTAGGGTGGTTTTAGCTTTTTAACAGTGTTACAAGGTTAAGTTTTTACCAGTTTTAACTTTTAGCCGTTTTAACTTTTTAGGGGTGAGGTTTTACTAATTTGGTTGTTTTTATTTTCGATCTTCGGGCCCTAATGACCTAGTTGTCGACGGTCCCTTAAACCCAAATCACTCACTCACTCACCCCCAAACTACGGCCCATGGGCCAAATCTGGCCTGCGACTCTAATGCTTATTTTTTTTTTAAGTTAACCGTGTCATGAATCACAAATTTATTTAATTCTAATTTATCAATTAATTACAAAATAAATTCTTAGAATTATTTCAGTCAGTTACTTATTGTTACAAATGAACAGACATATAGTAATACAAAAATATTTATTTATAATATTTGGTTACAATAATTCTGTTGCTGAAAAATAAACCTTAATGTTTGCTTTATTTACTCATATTATAACTAACAAATAATTGAAATTAATCTCGTTAACATTAGTGAACATCCTGCGGTTTCACCCTTGGTAGTTATGTTAGGATAAAGAGTATTGTATATGTATGCAAACTGAAATTTGGAATGTACATATATATCCTAAATATCACATTATTTTTATCCTGAAAATCCCTTAGGAACGGAAAAGCGAAATTAATGCAAATGAAACTGCTGGGATGTCCCCTTTCTGAAAAATACTGAGCTTTATATATCTGTGATTTACCAATGACAATATTTTGCAGCTGTGGATCAATTTTACTTGTACCAATTATTAAGGGAGATTAAGGATGCTGATCGGTTAACTTAGATCTGTAAATATTATTTGCGTACTTCATTTTGGAGAATGTTTTCTCACACAAGTAAGTCATACCAAAAACAAAACAGCCCACAAGCAAATTTATATGAACTATCAAATTGTACCAGTGGAACACATAAAATTCCAACAAAGATGAATTTTGATGTATGTTGTTAATTATATCACAGCACTGCAAATCAGTAATTTCCATTTGAAGTTCTGGGACTAAGGTTTCAATGTCAGTATCAAAAGGATTTTAAAAATCTTAATTTCATGTGCAATGTCATCAAAGTCTGAGAAATAGGTATCAAAATTTATCTACAAAGCACCCAAAGCTTCAATTGCAAATGGACAGGAAACTCAGTCTAAAGTAGTGTATCTGAATATTTCATGTTTTACAATGTGTGAAACATTTTTTCCGCAGTTTCCCATGAAGCCAATATTATCTAACATTTCTTTCATCAACTGCTCCGTTTTGTTGCTTTTCGTCGCAATCCTGACACCAACTGTGGCATTTTTATTCTTTTAACTATTTCTTTACTTTCTTATAAAAATCACTGTAACAGCTTAATGCAAAAGCACTTTTGAACAATAAGAAACATTACAGGAAGGAAAGCTAGTAGACAAAGCCGCATGAATGTAATACACATTTCTACTTTCTGCTTTACTGTGGAAACATCAGTGGAGGACTTCATTGCTCAAGTGTATGGAGCAATTGAGGATCTTCAAGTTGTCTGCAAAGACAACCATGCATATTGAGTCATATGCATGGCTCACCACTACCAATATAGGCTCCGCCATTACGTAGGAGGTACACAGAAGCCTTTTTGTGATGTAGGCAGCTTGATGTTGGGTTTATTGGCAAATTGTGAATGTACACCCATCTCACACTTCGCTGCACTACAGTCTCCAAACCATACATTTCTGAACAAGGGTTCCTGTTTGAAAACTGATCAGTTTGCCGTCCTGCACAATATATCAAGTGCTGGTATTTGGGATGCACTGCATATATATATATAGTTTCGGTAGTAATTATGGGACATCACACAGGGTTTCGAAATGATTAATCACTTAAAACAATTAAATATTCCACGCAGCTTTTTCAGACATGAAGTAATTCGACAATGTTACACTGAGGTTGGTCGGGGAATTGAACTGTTCTCTGGATGTAAATAAGGCTGCTTGCCTGCAGGTTGAAGCAATGTTTTGGCAGCTCACGATTCTGATTGGCCTACACCCGCACAGTAAACGTGGAAGAACACGTCATGGTATTTACTTACGTTCACGCTATGTGTGGTAGCAGTAGTGAAGCGAGTTTGTTTATGTACTTACCCAGTGAAAGTTACACACACACACAATCTGCTGTGTTACCAGCTTGTTTCTGACAAAACTAAAATAGCTCATAGGAAATGGCCAGAGACAAAAACTTAAGATACAAAAAGTGTTCCAAACACCAAGATCTATCACTGGCTTAAATTAATGTAATGACTTCACTTCCACTCTGTATTCAGTCATGTAAAGGAGTATTCATACACCATTGTTTATGTAGAATAACTTCATTTATTAGAACTAAAGATAAAAAACAGAATTGATATTTGGTAAACTAATAGTATGGGTTTCCTCCTGATTAAGAATATATAAAAGGATCAGCCAAATTAGTCTTTTGCAAAAAGTAAATAAACATTTTATATCAGATGGCTTCATACAATGGGGAAAAATGTGTTCACACATTCAAGAAGAATGACAATTTACTTAAATATAATAACAATGTTAATACTT
Organism: Tenodera sinensis; assembly: GCA_030765045.1. Taxonomy (NCBI): domain Eukaryota; kingdom Metazoa; phylum Arthropoda; class Insecta; order Mantodea; family Mantidae; genus Tenodera; species Tenodera sinensis. The sequence goes on along the minus strand of CM060974.1, from coordinate 50,511,226 downwards.
TGCAGGCATTCTTCTTCACTGCATCAATTCTGTTAATCTATTTGACATAGAAAGAGTCAGTTGTTTGGTAGTATCTGAGACTGATGTCACATTTTGCCATTCTTGTGGCAGATGATGTGTAGAGCTCTTACTTCATATTTCATGTTTCCTGACCATTCTTTCAAGTGTACTACAAAGATGTTCAATTGTATTAAGCTCTGTGCTGAAAACTTAAGAATGTGGGGAGTATAGTACAACAACCATATAAGAACACTATCCGTTGCATGACTTGGGTCATGTTTTGTTGATGATAGCAATGTGAGCCTAAATGCAAGCTATCAACACTTTTTTGCAGATTTTCCTTTAAGATATTTAAATACTGGAATTTATCTATATTATCTACAAGTTGCCCAATACCAGATGTATCCATACATCCCCATAACGTAACTTCTCCACCACCGTGCTTCACTATGGCTTGAATGGTTTGGGTTTAAGCTCAGTATTTGGTCTTCTGCACACCAAAATTCTGCTTTTATTTGCATATATGTTAAATTTACTTCCATCTGTGAACAGTACTTTGTCGCAGAAACGTATGTTCTTGCTTATATGCCTAGACAAAATTCAACTATCAGTTTCTTGTTCTTCTTGCTGAGTATTATTTTCTTCTAGATTCCCTAGCTCCATCACCTGCGCTACTTTGAATATAGCAAATGACCCTTAGTATGGTTTCCTTCCTGAGCTTATCATTAACATACACAGGCAATGCATAAGCTGTCAACATAGCATCTTTTTTTACCATTCTTATTAAGATTTATTTTTTCTCTTTGCATTAGCTTCTGTGGTCAACTATTATTTCACTGGTAATTATTATTTATTTATGCCAACAAACTCACTGTTGGTGTTTTTAAACACGCAAGCCGTGTGTACTTACAATAGTAAGTCACCATTGGGGTAATTTGTCTCTGATGTGAGACTGCCTTTGTGGTTTACTAGGAGAAGTACAAACTCGTTTGAGAATTTAATGCCATTCTGGCAGTTTGTCACAATAGCTCAGTGGTAGAGCAGCCGCCCGGTAAGCGGAAGGTCTGTGGTTCAAATCCCAGTTGTGGCATTGAATTTTTAAGTTCCAGTTCTACCTCTCAAATATTATTCCACTGTTAATGACAGTCTTTTTTCTCTATATCGCGTTATTATGATATCCACAGTTGCCTGGCTTCTTCCAAAATCAGCAACTTCTGAAAATAATTTTCCTTTTTGATATTGGCACATAACTATGCCTTCACACTAAAGTTGTTCTTTTTTTATCTTTGTGGGCCATTTTTCTGTTGCATGACATGCACCACGTAACAGAACCAACACATAAGAGGTGCAGCTTGTCGCTGAAGGTGCGTTCCATGCTGCAAACAGTTCATTAGTGGTTTCTATGTTTACATTTCTAGTGGTGTATGAATAGCTTTTTCCCTGTCAAAGAGCGCCAGAATTTTGGTATTGCTAATTATCTTGAAGCATGTTTATCTAATTCTCAAGACTATGTTATTATTATACTGCCTATTTAATGGTGTATCCATCTTGTTAAAAGCTTAGCGCTTTTAATTAATTTGATATGGAAATATCAGTAATTAATTTAAATTGTAGTACTGTATGAATACTTATTTGCATGATTGTATATAGATTGCATAAATTGTATGTTAAGGGGAGGCATTACCATTTAAAAGACTAGTACATCATTATTTAAAAGCCCATGTGTAGGTATTCATGGCTGCTGAAATGCAATCATTACCCCATTGCAGCAAAATCGCATACAATTTTGAAATTTAAATCAGGTGGTCATATCGAGTGCTGGTGAATGTAAGCAGAGACATCTTGTGGGATTTCCTGCAAACATTCATCCCAGTAAAACAGTTAGCCCTATTTTTCTGAATTTTATACAAGATTACACAGCCTAAAGAAGAGAGAAGTCATCTTTATTGTCGTTTACATATAGATAAGTAGAGTTTAGAATACAAATAAGTATAATATAGAATAAATATCTTCCTACTGTAAGTGAACATCTAAATTCTTTACTTAGTTGTTTGTAAACACACAAACGGCTGATTCTCCTCTCACTATCATAATTTATTGTAAAGATTCTACATTAGGTGGACACATTGCCATTAAATTATTGTCAATTGGGTAAGAGAAAGCAAACAAAGAAATCTCTTACAGCAAGAAAACAAATGTCTAGATAGCAAACTGGTAAATTTGAGGGGAAAACGAACATAACTATATCTACAGTAGATCTTGAAGAAGCAGGTTCAGGTATTAAAGGTTTAAAAAATTTGACAAGGAACTTAAAAATGAAACGAATGCAGAACTAGCAAATCCAGATTATGTATTTGTGCACAGTGAAGTTTGGAAACAAATATTTAATAAATAGGTGGAATCAGAACTGAAAAATTCAACACAAAAGCCAGAATTTGAATCACAGATCTTCCGCTTATCGAGCAGCTGCTCTAACCACTGTGCTACCATGGCCAACTTGCCAGTGCGACATTGAATTCCCCAACCAATTCTTACTTTTCCGGTTAGACCACAAGGGAATCTCACGTCAGAGATAAATACCCCAAGGGTGACTTACAATAGTAAGTACTTTGTCCCGGGTTTAAGTAACCTTTAGATGGTAATTATTATTTATTTATGCCAACAAACTTAATCCTGGTACTTTTAAACACAGAAGCCATGTGTAGGCAATATTAAAGAGGTGGAATCAAGACTGAAAAATTCAATGCCATAGTCAGGATTTGAACCACGGCTGCTTATCAAGCGGCTGCTCTGATCATTAAGCCACCATGGTCAACTTGCCAGTACAACATTAAATTCCCCAGCCAATTCGTTCTTTCCTGGTTAGACCACAAGGGAATCTCACATCAGAGATAAATACCCCAAGAATGGTTAGAGCAGCTGTGCAATAAGCAGATCTGTGGTTGAAATCCTGACTCTGGCATTGAATTTTTCAGACCTGATTCCACCTCTAACACTGCCCACATATTTAATAGTTTAACTTGCAAGGGTTGGAAGCAAAATTTTGTGATACACAAGGTTTTGTTAGTATTTGTGAAGTGTTCTTCTTGTTGTAAAATGCTTGTGGACACTAGATACTAGTCCTAGAGTTGCCAGTGAATCTACTAGACCACCATTCAATGTGAATAGGAAAATGGTTGATGCATTTCTAGGCATTAGGAAATGTCATGCAGGAATGCAGAAATTTTGTATGACCATGGGTATGGAATGTATGAGTTCCTCTACTTACAATTCTCATCTCTTAGATAGACGTAAAGATAGTGATTTGCTGCAGTATGAAGTGCTAAGTATGGCACACAAGGCTGTTTGTTGTGTTCACTTAGATATGAATGCAGATCTATCTGAGCATGACACTACTGACATTTCTGTGTCATATGATGGTACTTGGCATAAGAGAGGGTATACTTCTATGTATGGAATTGGAATTGTGATAGATGTTCTCACAGGTTTGGTCATAGATTTTGAAATTAAATCCAAGTATTGCACCACATGTGCAATGAAAGGTAACAAGTTAGGTGAACTCAGTGACGAATATAAAGCATGGTCAAGAATCACAAAGAAAATTATACATGTTATTCAGGGTCTTCTGGATCTATGGAAGCAGCTGCTACCAAAGATATCTGGCAAAGATCCATTGCTTTGTGAAATATGCGTTACACTACCATTGTTTCTGATGGTGACTCAAAGATCCACCAGCTTCTTCAATCCTTATCAGTGTATGGTCCAAATATTCCGATTACTATTGATGAATGAATCACATTGCTAAGCATTTGGGAACAGGCCTCAGACATGCAGTGAAAGAATCAAAATTGAAAGTAAAGTTCTCGGAGGAAAGAAACCAGGTAGTTAGAAAGCAAAACCATTGCAAAACTTCAAAATTATTATTGGAGTGTGATTAAGAAAAATGTTCCAAATGTAGATCAGACGAAATCTGCAATATTTGCAACTCTATCTCTGCATGTCAACAGATGCTAAGCTACAACACTTTAAATGTCCTGGAGGTGAATCATCTTAGTGCTTCTATAATTGAGCTGTTGCTAAAGGAGAGGATCCACCAAAACATGAAGGAAACAGGAGAAAATTATTTTCACCATAGTGAGTGTAATTGTCCCAGTTTATCAGAGATTAGCAAGTGATAATGTATTAGAGAGATGTACTAAGGACAAAACACAGAATGCAAAGGAAAGTTTGCATAGTTTTTTTTTTTAACGTCCTCCAACATGTCATATCAGATGGTGAATGAATGAAATGTGCGAAATGATGGTCAAATGAGCCCGAGGTCCATAGAGCTTTAAGTTACACGACATTTGTCTTCTCAGGATAAGGGAAAACTTCAGAAAAAAACCTTACCCGGATAACTTACCCTAAGCAACATTCGAACTCGCAGCCTGTTGAACGTGAGGCAGAGATGCTAACCATCACGATACCAAGGCAGGCAGCAGTTTCTGAGAGTAACTGTTCCATATATAGATTGTCCCAAAATTAGAGTGACAAACTTTGGGACCTGATAGATTACATTATTTTGAACACTTTTTGTTAAGGAAAGTTTTTTGCTGCAGTGCTTCGTTTAAGCGCTAGATGAGTTCATGTCATAGATTACTGCCTCCCACCCAGTTAAAGTATTTACAGCAGAATCCACAATGCAAATTAGTATTGCATTTATCTTAGTAAGACAATCTTGATCCAAAAAACAAACACAGAACACAAACAAAACACAAACATCTCATTGTTTATAGTTAATCACAGCTTTACTATTCAAAGTAAATGTTGGAACGCACGCCTGTTGCGATTAACACAAAGAGTGCATCAGGGGGCCCTATTCTGCTGTATCCTTGCAAAGACGCCAGCCATTTCTCTGATTTAAAATTTTGTCAGTCTCTAAAGTAAGAACAAATTACAAACTAAAAACTTCACTTATCTTAGTAATGTTGCAAGTTATTTTTGCACAAACTGACTCGAGTTTCAAGTTGTCTCCAACTCATTCTCAAAGCTATACATCATTCACGTTTACTATACCTGCAGTGCTGCATCTTCATCAGTCAGACTGTCTGGATCAAGAGGAACAATCACAGCAATTGTAACAGAAGGATCATGAATTTCATTGGAAAGGTAATCGTCACTTATAGTAACCAGCATAATTCCTTTGAATATGATGCAATAATTGTCACACACCATATCTCTGAATGTAATAAAAAGCAAAAAGAAATAAGACTTTCCTATTATGGTTTGCATTTTTGGTAGTGCAGAACTGCAAACTTATCCCCAAAAATAATAGCTATAAGGTATCCATGTGCTTACATGTTACTGTCGCATCAAAGAACACAATATAGAATACTTTTGAACCCAAGCTCACTCTGTTTCAAACAGAAAAACTGTAGAAGAGAATAACAGACATGGCAGATGCTAGCATTGCATGAAATAAAAGTTTCCATTTGCTGACGTGAGATATCACTTTTGCTCAGCAGTCTATAAATATTGCTTGACTTTAGGATCATATTTTCAGCAATAGAATTGCTTACACCAGCATGATATTTATGTGATGGAATAATACGAACCTTTATTGAGTTTATTGTATTACAGGAAGTAAGGGAAACACAAGGAAAAAAAGAACAATATGCTTTTACTGGGCACTGCACTAGCTTGCACCTTATTATTGTAAATTAATTAACCACACAATATTCTAGTTTTTAAGAGACAGTAGCGTGTTCACATAATCAAATAACATCAATGATCATAATAACTGTTGAGAATTCATGTAAACTGAATAACACAATATTTGGAGTGATCTATAAATAGACAACTGGGCATTAGTCGGTTAACAGTGCACAAAACACATGGTATATAAAATAGTGATAAATTACTGCACTAATGGAGGGCCACCAGTCAGAGTACTGGAGCACTTAAATGCAATTTTGAGAAGCTCAAAAAATAAACGAGGAACAGCAAATACTAACATAAATTGCTGCTGTCTGTACCATAAGGAGAAATAATGTTATTTTACTTTACGAATGAAATTACCTTACAACAATGAGAATGTTTTCTAGAAACATGTATTCTTAGCTTCAATATTAGTGTAACCATTAATGTGTGAAGTGAAATAAAGTTTAGGAGTTCCGTACTTTTTCTTATTGGTATATTGTAGTTATTTGTATATACAGTAACAATATCCCTCTTATGTGATACAGAATTTAAAATTCTAACTTCAGGTTAAATACACTGGAATATACCTTATCACTTATTTAGTTGTATATGATTTCCTTTTTCTGCTACAAAATTTATTCCAAGCAATAATAAAAGCAACCTATGAGATATATTTTTCAATGCAAACCTACAGGTAAAATAAAAGCCTCAACATTAAATGTTTATCCTGGCCTTTTGCAGAAATAAGACAACACAACAACAGTACAAGATCTGGAGTACTATTGTCCATGAAAAAGCTTTTATCACAATATTAAATTAGAAATGGCTTACTTAAGTTGCAAATGTCATAGGAGAATTATTTAACTTAATCATATAGCCCCAAAGAATCCATTTGTCACATATCTTTTTCCATCTACTCAAATATAGGTTATAATTAGTGCAAAACTGGCATTACACTACTGTGGCTATTTGTGCTGGTGAGTTAATATGTGTCTTTTCAAATCTGATAGCCTAGTAAAAGTCTTGTTACAAATGTTACACTTGTGTGGCTTTATACCCTCATGAATCAATTTATGTGTTTTCAAAGTAGATGACCGAGTAAAATCCTTATCACAAATGTTACACTTGTGTCGCTCTATGCCTTCGTGAATCAGTTTGTGTTTTTCCAAATGTGATAACTGATTAAATGCCCTGTTACAAATGTTACACTGGTGTGGCTGTATGGCTTGGTGAATCAATTTGTGTCTTTTCAAATTTGATAACAGAGTAAAGGCCTTGTTACAAATGTTACACTTCTGTTGCTCTGTGCCCTCATGAATCAGTTTGTGTCTTTTCAAATTTGATAACTGAGTAAAGGCCTTATTGCAAATGTTACACTTGTGTGGTTTTATTCCTTCATGAATCAGTTCATGAGATTTCAAATTTGACAACTGAGTGAAAGCCTTGTTACAAATACTACATTTGTGTGGCCTTATGCCTTCATGAATTAGATTGTGTGTTTTCAAATCTGATAACTGAGTAAATGCCTTTTTACAAATGTTGCACTTGTGTGGACTTGTGCCATCATGAATCCATTTGTGTTTTTTCAAATTTGATAACTCGGTAAAAGCCTTGTTACAAATTTTACACTTGTTTGGGTTTATGCCTTCATGATTCAGTTTATGTACTTTCAAACGTTGCAAACGAGTAAAGCTCTTATTACACATAGTACACTTGTGGGTTTTTCCCCCCTCATCATTATTATTTGTTTTCTTACTGTCAAGAACCAATCTGCATTTTTTCGAATGGGATGGATATCTGAAACACTTCTTAGAAACGTCACATTCACAGGACTTTCTGTACTTCTGACTTAAGGTGGACTTGCAGTTTTCCTCACTAATGTCCTGTTTATCTGTGTTGCTCTGCTCAAGCAACTTACTTTGTTTCAAAGAGGAACCCATGCTGACAATTTTCCCCTTATCAGAATTTTCTGTGCACACATTTGTCTCTATTGAAAATATATCAGTCACTACCCTTTTCTGACTTTCATATTTTCTGCCACTTCCACATTCAAGACCATCCTTCTTCATATTAAAACTTAGGTAATTTCCTAAGTCTTCACCTGAGGATAAATCTGATGTAGAAGTGGAAACATTTTCTTTGTATAAACTGAAATATAGAAGTAACATTATCAGTAGTTATTAGAAGACAGGGATGAAGAAATAACAATTGAAAAAGAATGTGAATACGTACGAGGGGCGTCTCAAAAGTAAGTTGTACTATTTTCTTAAAAGGCTATATTTTGAACACTACATTCAGTACCTATTTTTCCACATAATTTCCTTGAACCTCAATACATTTTTGATAATGTGGTAACACTCTTTTTAACCCAATGTCAAACCACTCTCCCGCCAATATAGATACCCATCTTTCCACCTCTTGTTTCAGATCCTCATCATTTACAAAGCGCCTTCCACCAAGATGTTGCTGCAGCTCCAGAAAAAGGTGGCAATCACTCTGTGCAAGGTCAGGTGAATAAGGTGAATGACCGAAAACATCCCCACGAAAGTGCTCAAACAGGGCTTAAGTTTCATGAACAGCGTGCAGGCGAGCGTTATCATGCAACAGAAGAACTGTTTTGCTCGACTTTCCCCTCCTTTTGTTTTGTATGGCTCTTCTGAGCTTTCTCAGCACCTCACAATATTGCCTTTTTTGGTGTTGCCTCATTCTTTCATTTCCACACCATACTCTGTCTTTTGGATTCGGGTGCACAGTGATGGATCCATGTTTTGTCCACGGTCACTATTCTGTCGATTAAACCATCTCCATCCTCAAAAAACTGCATTGTGGCGTCAACTCTCTGCGCCCTGTGTTGTTCTGAAAGGACACGAGGAACCCATCCTGCACACACTTTTGATACACAGATCCTCAGAAATAATCATGTAAAGTAATGCACGGCTTATTTCAATATAAAGAGGAAGTTCAAACAAAACTGCATTAAGTGTAAGGCGCTGATCGGTGTTCACGAGTGCTCGAACCTCATCAACAATATCTGGAGCATGGGAAGTGGAGGGTCGGCCACCTCGTTGCTCATCGTGTAATGTTATTCTCCAATGAACGACCCCTCCGAAGGAGTGTCGCCTTGTCGTGGCGGAGGGGCTCAGTACCCGATCCAGACGGCCTACTACGTGTCTTTGTGACCATTGGTAGGCAAGAGGTGAGGGGAAGCAAAGAACATTCCAAACGGCGCTCATTAGTCTTGGTCGACGACTCATCTAGGAGAAGAGGACTCCGAAATCAAACTCTCCCAGGAGCTCCTACTACGGTAGAGACGGGTTTGGCGTACCCGGGGCCCCGAGCCATACTCTCGATTGGGTTCCTCCAAGAGGTGAGAGGGCACCTGCCAAACGCCCAATCAACTTTGGTCCACTTTTGTGTTTGACCTCCCACCTGTTACCTCCCTTACACAGTCTGATGGATAACCTACGCGCGGGTTGTAGGAGGATGGGGTGACGCAAGGGATGACTGGGTAATCGTGTAAGTCCCAGCCCCTGGTTATCATGTAGGATCTGTGTGCGTATCCGCTGATAAAGGTCAGTCCAGGGGAGGGGCCATTGCATGAGCTGATGCACTCCTGAAGGCGATTGGGTCCCTCTGTCTATACATTGGGAGGTGAGATCCTAGGGTGAGCAAGGTCCAGGTCAGGACTCTCACCTAAGCCGGGGTGGCGCCCAGGAAGTGAGCATGCCATCGGAGACATTTGCAATGGTGGAGGATGACATCGCCATGAGTTCTCAAAAAACTCAAAACAAAAAAAATATTAAAGTTTGTGTAAAGAAAGTAGCAGAGTTGAGTGGTCCTCGCTACTTAGTAATATCATCAACTGAGGGAGACAAGAAATTTTTATCGATGAGCCCATTTACGATACAAAAGGGTTTGGATAACATTGCTGGTCCAGTAAAGTCATGCACTAGATCTCGCAATGGCATGCTGCTGGTTGAAGCACATTCAGCTACCCAGGCAGCTAAGATACTGAAAGCGAATATGCTAGCAAGTTATCCTGTCAGCGTTCAGATGCACAGAACTTTGAACTCCTCGCGCGGCGTGATAAACACCCGTGCATTAGATGATTTAAGCAATGATGAGATTCAAGAAAATCTTATGGAACAAGGCGTTACTAATGTTTACCGGGTTCAACGCAAAGAAGGTGGTGAACTGAAGCCAACACGTACTCTGTTCCTGACCTGTGATCGCGTAGATCTCCCGCAAAGGATTAAGGCATCGAAGTTAGGCCGTTCATCCCGAACCCGCTCAGATGTTTTAAATGCCAGCGCTTTGGGCATACAAACGAGTTTTGCAAGGGAATACCTACTTGTAATAACTGTGGGGATGCATTACATGATGGTGATTGTACTGCAGCGCCGTCATGCGTAAACTGCAAGGGTGAACATGCATCCAGCTCCCGAGATTGCCCCCGTTTTGTAGAGGAAAGAGCGATCCAAGAGATACGGGTTAGAAAGAAGGTGCCCTTCTCAGAAACCCGGAAGCTCTTGCGTCTACGCCAACCCTCTGCTCCAAGATCCGGTACCTATAGCTCAGTTACAGCTAAAACGGTACCGAAACGAGAAATCGCAACACAAACCAGCGATATAAATGGGGCAACAATATCAGAAAAGACACTCGTAGCTCGTAGCTCAATTTCAAAGCCTTCTACATCGGCACGCAAATCTGTGTCAACGTCTACAAAGTCCGTAAGTGCAAAGAACATCAGCGTTACATCACCATCAAGATCAACACAAGAAAGAAGCAAGCCCGTAAGATATGATGCCTCACTGATTAAGTTCAAGAAGACTTATACAAGAAACGACTTCCTCAAGGAAAATGGTACGTCCGATCCCAGTACATCGAAGGGATATAGGAGTCCCCGAACATCTCCTCGAAGATCCCGAAAATCTTCTGGAGAATCTTTAGGGGTGGACTCAGACAGGCGTCTTTCATCTTCGCCGGTCCCCATTAGCAACCGGTTCGAGACACTCGAACCTAAGTTTGCTAAGGGAAAACGCACGTCCTCAGCAGAGGACATGGATTTAGACCAATCTGCCCACACTGGAAGACCCCCAGTGGAAAAGAGGCGCGAAAAAGCGTCTGAAAAAACTATAAGCCCAAGACAGAAGAAAATGGCGAAATTAGTTCGACAACTGCCTACTCCAAAGTAATGAAAAGTTACCTTGGAATTACCTATCCCATACACAATGCAATATGACTATCCTACAATGGAACATACGTGGAATTCGAACTCAAAGACCAGAACTTGAGCTTTTGCTCAAAGAAAACGAACCTCTGGTTGCATGTTTGCGAAAGACAAAGCTGCGTCCTCAAGACGCTTTCCATCTAAGGCGATACACCCCAGTACGGTGTGATGTTACACCAGAAGAGGGTGTTCCGGCACATGGTGGCGCTATGATGCTTGTTAGAGATGACATGTATACGCAAACTCTACCATTGCACTCTGATATACAATCAGTTGCTGTATGGATTTAACTGCCAAACATACATTTCACCATCTGTAATCTTTATTTGCCTCCGTCCCATGACTTCTCGCACATTGATTTAGAAGATCTAGTTTCCCAGTTGCCAACACCGTTTCTGTTGGTGGGAGACTTCAATGCGCACCACCCACTTTGGGGTTCAAGTCGCGCTTGTGCGAGAGGTACGCTCATTGCCGATTTCCTGGACAGTCACAACCTAGCTCTCCTCAACACTGTAGAGCCTACATTCATTTCTGACTCTCACAGCACCTTCTCACACCTCGATCTTGCAGTTTGTTCACCTCAGTTGGCAGTCTCCTTACAATGGAATGTCATCTCTGATCTACACTCTAGTGACCACTTCCCATGTCTTATTAGTCTCTTGACACAACATACATTTTCCACACGTATGCCCAGATGGCGTTTGGACCATGCCAACTGGAACCTTTACACCCAGTTGGCTGTCTTTACCTACAACGAGCATGACTCAGTGAATAATTTGGCGCAGCATCTCACGGAGACGATTCTCTCTGCTGCTGAACAATCGATTCCGCGGTCGACTGCACACCCCCGTCGATTTCCCGTCCCCTGTTGGATGGAAGAATGTCGGAATGCCATTCGTGCTCGAAGGCGTGCACTTAGGGTTTTCCAACGTCACCCTACTTTGGAAAACCTAATCGAATACAAGAAAATGCGCGCCAGGTCCACACAAGTCATTAAGGATAGCAAAAAGTCATCATGGAGCAAATTTGTAGCTTCATTTAACCGACACACACCTTCCTCTGTTGTGTGGGATAGATTAAGGCGTGTTGCAGCTAAAATGACCCAAATACCAATAGCGGGATTAAGAACAGCCACAGGAGCTGTTGTTGATTCATTTGAAGTGGCCAATACCTTTGGTAGTGCTTTCGCACAAGTGTCTAGCTCGGAAAACTACTCCCCTGCGTTCCTTACAATTAAAACTCAGGTGGAATCTCAAGGCTTCTCGTTTCGTTCTAGAAATGTAGAAGATTACAATCGCCTTTTCACCATGGCAGAGCTGGAGCATTCCCTGAAATCTTCGCGATGTTCAGCACCAGGACCGGACGGTATTCATGTACAAATGTTACAACAGCTCTCTCCTGAAGGTAAGGCATTCCTGCTCGAGGTCTATAATCGTGTTTGGGTTGACAGTATACTCCCAGAAAATTGGCGGGAGGCCACCGTTATTCCCATCTTGAAGGCTGGAAAGGACCGTCATCTTCCCTCCAGCTACCGTCCTATTTCCCTCACCAGCTGCGTCTGCAAGGTGATGGAACGCATGACCAATGGACGATTGGTATGGTGGTTAGAAAGTCGTAACCTACTGGCTAACATCCAGTGTGGTTTTCGACGACGCCGTTCAACTGTTGACCATCTTGTGTCAATATCGACACAGATAATGGACGGCTTTATGAAGAACTGTCAAACCGTTGGCATATTTTTCGATCTTGAGAAGACTTATGATACGTGCTGGCGAGCAGGGATTCTACATTCCCTGTATGCCTGGAACCTACGTGGACGCCTACCACTTTTCATTCAGGAGTTTATGAAGGACCGCTTTTTCCGAGTAAGGGTCGGCTCGGTTTTTTCTAATTCTATTATTCAGGAGGAGGGAGTACCTCAGGGTTCGGTGCTAAGTGTCACGCTCTTTGCTATAGCAATTAACTCCATCTGGAAATGTGTTCCACCTGGAGTTTCGTCAAGCCTATTCGTAGACGACTTCGCTGTCTATTGCACTTCTCAGCGCACGGCGTTCTTACAACGGCGCCTGCAGCAATGTTTGGACAACCTTAAAGAATGGAGCGTGAAAAACGGCTTCCGTTTCTCAACTGAGAAGTCAATCTGCGTTAATTTCTGGCGCCGTAGGAGACGATTACCACCTTCGCTCCGATTTGGTCCAGATTCACCTCCCTTCGCAGAAGGGACGCGCTTCCTGGGTTTGATCTTGGACAGGAAGCTTAGTTGGTCATCGCATATTGCACAGCTAAGAGCGAGATGTGACCGTTCCTTAAATATTATGCAAGTACTGAATGGCAAATCGTGGGGAGCGGATCGGACAATTTTGTTGCGAATATATCGGGCATTGGTCCGATCCAAACTAGACTATGGGTGTATTGTTTATTCCTCAGCACGACCAACTCTGCTGAGAAGATTAGACGTCGTCCACAATAGGGACATCCGCATTGCAACAAGTCCAGCGGTGAGCCTTTACGCCGAGTCCGCAGAACCTCCTCTGCAATACCGGCGTGAAATTCTCTTGGCAAATAATGGTTGTGCGCTTAGGTGTATGCCTAAGCACCCAACGTTCGCTTCACCACTACCCTAAGAGAACGATATAGAAATAGCACCCTTAGTCCTAAGCTTGCGGGGTTCCTAGTGAAGCTTGGAGTGGAACTGCCTATGATGTTCACTAAGGGCGAGAGGCTTTACCCCCCTTGGCTCTCTGGTACGCCCCATGTAGATCTTGGGATGACCGTACACCAGAAGTCCACGATGCCTATTTCAAGTATCCGCACGTGTTTCTTAGAATTTTTGTCAGGCTACACTGACCGTCAATATATTTACACCGATGGATCAAAGAGCACCAATGGTGTTGAATGTGCTTATGTTTATGGAACCGAACCATATACGTTCGGTTTTCCAAATAGCACTTCCATTTTTACTGCAGAGCTTTATGCAATTTATCGAGCCGTTTTGTATGTGCGCCGTCGTAAATTAGGTGACTGCTTGATTTTGAGCGATTCCCTTAGTGCACTGCAGAGCCTTTGTCAGTTGTACAACCCCCATCCTATTGTACAACGTATCCAGGATGCCCTCCATGTTTTTTTACACGCTTCTGGTGTTAACGTGGTGTGCGCATGGATTCCTGGTCACGTAGGTTTGCCGGGGAATGAAATGGCAGATTTAGCAGCAAAGACGGCAACTACAGAACCTAGTACTACCATCTCACGTGTTACTTCGGAAGACTTCAGGCTTGAAGTGCGGAGAGCGGTGCTGTCGTCCTGGTACGACGAGTGGTCAGCTCTCCGCGGTAATAAGCTTAGAGAAGCGAAAGAACTTCCGATTAACTGGGTAACTTCCTGTCGCACCTCTCGTCGCGAGGAGGTTAGTTTGGCTCGATTAAGAATAGGGCACTGCAATTTTTCGCATGGTTACCTATTTAAAAGGGACCCTGCGCATCTATGTCCGCTGTGTGACAACCTTTTGTCGGTTCGCCACGTGCTGCTAGAGTGTTGCTCTCTAGCGCACCTTCGGGATTCTCTGCAGCTGCCTGCCAGACTTGCAGAGGTCCTAGCGGACGACAAAACAGCGGTTGAGAGAGTTTTTAATTTTTTAGCGGAGTGCAATATCAATTTGAGGATTTAAAATTTTTAATTATCTGTTTCTTATTTTGGTCATATTTATCACCTTGTTTCATATCTGGCTATTGCCACTGCTTTTTACCTTTGTATATTTTTCTTGTTGCTAGTATTTTTAGTTTTTGAGTGAAATTTATATCTGGCTATTGCCATGAATCTTTTAAGGGCGTTGAACGCCCTTAAACCAAATCAAATCAAATCCAATGAACGATTAGTGCCAATGAGAAACTGTTTGTTGACATAACGTTTTTTCCGTAAGCACGGCACAACTCGTGATGAATTTTAGTTGCACATTTACTTTTTCCAGTCAAAAAACGGATTACAGCGCAAACTTTGCAATTGGCGGTAGGAATGAGTGGAGTCTCCATTGTTACTGCCGTTTTAATGTCCAAGCAATAAACTCAGGTGCCTAGGAATTTTACCATACTGCTACTACACCCATACCTATATTTGCTGAGACTTAGACTTTTCTGGCCTACTGTGCGGACTTAAAAAAATAATGCACCCTACTTTTGAGATGCCCCTCGTATTTTCCACATACAAATGTTGAGAAATAGAATGAGTTCATGAAACACACTTAAAAGTATTTGGATATGCTGTTATTACATGTTCAATTATAAGATATATGGGATTAATTTGAAATCTTGTGGTAAATGTAAGCGGGTACTGAGTCCGTTTCAAAACACTTTCTTCTGAAAAGGTGTAAAGGTAATCAGTCTTATCTTTGTGCAAATAGAAGTAATGTGGAATGGTCTTCCTTCAACCGACAGCTACTTCTGGCTTGCTACAAAACAGATCCTCTGAGAACCAACAATCGTCTCTGCTCTTTGAAAAGATTGATACTAAATCAAAGTGCAATGTTCTTGCCGCTTAGTGCGAATACATTCACCAAACAATCTTGACCACTTCAAAACAAGATATCTTAACATGAACTTCATAAAATGTCATAAATCAACTATCTCAAACACATTTTCACAAGAATTGGCATACTAAATTCAGAATCCTCCAAATAACAAAATCCTCTGGCTGATGTAATACCCAACATTGTGCTCAAGAAATACGAGGGTGAGTCAATAAGTAATACCTCCTATTTGTTTTCTCTTTTAATTGCCAAGAAAATTGAATCCAATTTACACAGCTTGAAAACTACAACATTGACGATTAATTTGTCACTTTTCAATATAATCTCTGTCCTTTTCCACAGTTTTGGTCCACCTTTTAACTAGGGCATGTATTCCAGTGTGGTAAAACACAGGGTCTTGCTTCCTAAGCCATTGACGCACGGACGTTATCACAGCCTCCTCATCTTCAAAATGAATCCCACGATGAGCTTCCTTTAGTGGCCCGAACAGATGGAAGTCTGATGGTGCCAGGTCAGGGCTGTATGGGGGGTGAGATAAGACTTGCCATCCCAATTTCTCAATTTCTGCAGTGGTGTAACGGTTTTGTATTGTCATGCAAAAGAACAACATCTACCATAGTTTTTGTTGGTCGAACTCGGCAAAGACGTGATTTCAGCTTTTTGAGAGTTCTGACGTATTGGACAGAATTTATTGTGCATCCCTGCTCCAAAAAATCAATCATAAGCACACCCTCTGCATCCTGCAGTCACCGGCCTGCCGCTTCGTGTTTCATCTGCCAATGATGTTTGCCCTTCAGCTTCGTTACAGTGACGAACCCATCATGTAACAGTGCTGACATTCACCGTTGCATCATCATGCACATTTTTTAGCCTTTTGTGAATGCAAATTGGCATTTCACCTTCCGCAGCCAAAAATTCAATCACAGAACACTGTCTAATACGAATGTCGATGTCAGCCATTTTGCAAGAGCATGCAGTGCTGCCACCTGTTAACTTAGGAAGTTACTATTGCAGGGGATTAGAGAAGAAGGTGTGAGAAATTGTGCCATATTCAAATTTTTCATATAACTAACTTATTTAAGGAAACAAAATAGGAGGCATTACTTATTGACCCGCCCTCGTATATAGTATGACTAACTGAAATTTTCAATGCCTCCTTGCAAATGATATACTTTATGTTGACCATGGAAATTCATAGAAATTGTTTCATAAGATCAAACAGTATGATAATGCATTAGTGTCCTTCTTTGCTGAGTCATTGTTCACATGCGCATGGAAAGAACTCAAAGGAGGTTACATCACACCAGCTCCAGCATAAATAGAACAAGACAATAATAATATTTTGTTGTTTAACAACACTGTCAATTGCCAGGATCACATCAGCAGCGCCGGTGTGCCGGAATTTCGTCCCGTAGGAGTTCTTTTACATGCCGTAAATCTACTGACATGGAGCTGTTGTTTTTAAGCACACTCAAAAACCATCAGTCTGGGCCGGATTTGAACCTGTGACCTTAGGATCAATAGGCCAGCGTCTAATCGAGCCACCCAGATCGACAGGATAGACAATGAGCAATGCAGTGGCAGCTGAGTGAATGATAGTGCTGGTTTCAGTTTAGTATGAGTGTTCGTCATGTACAGTTATAGTTACAAGCGTGAATTGGCCAGCCTGTCGAGTATGTGTTGTCGTCGAGCGACTATCATAACAGTAAAGATATGAGACAGTCAAACTGAGAAAGACTGAAAGATTATTGGAAGAACAACTGTGAATTGTAATGGTAAAGAAAACTATAAACTATGTTAGCAATCAGAAGGAAATTGTTAATTTATAGTAAAAGAGGAAAATAAAGTGTTAGAAAAAGTAAATACACTTCACATGTTGTGCGTTTAGTTACAATATCACTGCCCTGTATAAAAATACTGGTCAGTCAAAAACTAAATTAAAGAAACAACAATAGAACATTTTCGGAAAGTACTTTTTTATAAGCTGACCAAGGAACTATTACACTAATTATGTTGAAACTGTATATATATCTATATGTGTGTGTGTGTGTGTCCCTGGAGGCAATCGAATTGATCACAAACTTCACTTTATTCATATAGGTATTTGGCTTCATCCCATTATTCTTTTATTGCCAAGAAGGTTGTCTATTTATGATTAAAATTATTGTTAAATGTTATATTTCAATTCTATTCATATAATTAAGGGTTGTTTTGTGTGTATTTCATGTCCAAAAATGTTAGAAAGACATTCATATTGTTTTCTTTAGCAAATTGGAGATTATAGTGAAACGCAAAGTATATGTCATAAAAAGATGTCACAAGAGAACATTACTAAGCGAGACAATATTCAAACACATTACCTTAGCAACTGAGTAATATTAACCTTTTAGCTGACAAGATCCGATTTGATCCAGTGCCAATTGCCTTTGAATAATGCCATGATATGTAAACTGTGTGTTGGTATCATTGTTAATCTCTGCATTTCCTATACAACTAATTTTTCTTTCTGAGATATTCATCCATAAGGCATTTTAACGGGCTAGAAGAAGAGAACTGTAAACACGTGTTGTAGGTTGTTGCGTGCATAACCTAATTATTCTATATACAGTGATATCTAGTGGCATTTGCCTAATGACCATTACAGAATGGCATACTACAATAAGACATCTTGACAGAAGACAAAATTGCAGCAACATTGCTGGGAAGTGTAGTGATATTTTTCAATTGTCATAATTAAACAAGTAGTGATGCGGACAGTGACATAAACGAAATAATCATATGTCTTCTACGCAGTCTCCTGCAGGAAATGCCACAGATCAAAATGAAGATGAATTAGATACTAACTGGCTAGATGTAAGTAACCATGAACATGAAGCTTTTTGGAACATAGGTGTTCAATGGCATTCTCCAAGAAAATACTCTAAATTGCAGTTTGTATAATTAACCGTGCTCATTTCAACAATTTTAACCATAGAAGTTTCAAAATTTGTAATTTTATAAATAATATAAAGCTAAATGGACATACGAAAGCAAAATTGGTATGTGATAATAATTATGGTGTCAAAAATAAACTGAAAGTGGAACATAAAAATTTTAGAATTCAAATGTTTTTAAAAAATATTTGTAGTAGAGTAATGTTTCCAAAAGTGTGTATAAATGTAAAACAACACTTGAGAAGTGACTGCAAAAATTATCAAATCAACAGTTTCAAAATTGAGGTGAGTGGAAAACTTTGTGTAAAGCCTTACATTTCCTCATATTTAGGGCTGGCAGTATAGCATTTAGCTAGGCAGCGAAACGATAAAACACAACTTCAAAGAGGAGAGATACCTTTTTAATGCATGGCTCCAAATAAGGGATTGTAAAATGATTTAACATTTATGGACCAGGGTTTAAAGTTATTAGATTCTAATTTGTTCTTACTTTAGAATATCATTTACCAAATTAAATTACATGATGTGTATTAACCCTTTGCTGCACATACAGTATTAGCTAGTTGTTCTCCCAGCAGACTTGTGTCCCTTCAAATTCTGAACTGCTACTGCAGATATTAAACTAAAAGTAACCTATATACTTGCATAATTACCATATCTTTTACTGGCTGAAATTATGTGTTTAATTAATAACTTATTTAAAATTGATTTGCAGTAAATACAATATAAGTTTTATTTCAACTGTTTACAACGGGAAAAAATCAACCCCGTTGAAGGGAAACATGCACCCCTTTGTAACACATTTTTAATATTCCACAATATTAAAGAAATTAAATTTTTCTACTTTAGAATATTAACACCAGACCAAAATATCCTAAAGTTAGCTAAGATAAATTAAAATAATTTCTGCAAAATTTTATGGTATTCACCCTTAAAAAATTTACATCCCTACCATTATTATATTGAAGATATTGAAGCTGGTCCATAAAATGCTGTTGTTTTCTAGTGCCTTGCATTTGTTGCACAATAAAAATGTTCTATATACACTTATGCTTATTAATGTTTTAGTATGTACACCCCATGTTAGTTTTGAATTTCCACCCCCCTCGCTTGATGATAACTGAGGAAACACCCAGTTCTACACAAGGCAATGTCATACTGTTTGCACTTGTACTGAGACTGTATGCCATGGCCTGGTTGTGTTTTTCTTTTCTTCATGATACACTGTACACACGATTTCACCTGGCCTAGAATTTTTACGAGGATGTGAAGAGAACTGGGCACAGGGGTAGCAGAAGGTAGGCTACGCTGAAATCCCACTCGCTTGTGGGACGTGAAGTTTGCAATTAGCTGTCGCACCAAATTCTGCCTGTAGTGAAGAAGCCTGTTACCATGAGCTGTAGAAGCAGGTCTGTTTGAAATGTCGTATATTATAAAACTATTAACAATGGCAAAATTCACTACGAAATGGAACAAGTATTTCCACCATTTTTTTAAGGCTGGCCGACACCGTAACACTCCCTCCTTTGGTCCACGAGATCAATCCTTTCCATATTACGTGTGTAATTTATTACTGCATTAGGACAAGGTATTTTTATTTGTTCTCTCCCCCTGGCACTCTTCCTGTGTACCCCTCCATCTGTTCTAGAATTGGAATTGGCAAATAATAAAAGAACGTCCGTTATCATGCCAAACTACTGCAGTTACACCTTCATGTTGCAGTTTGCAATATTCACCCCTTTTCAGTTTTGTTTTGGCTTAGAAAACTGTTTTGGCCAGTCTTTCCTTCCCACATGCGTTGTACCACACGCATATGTCTTTTTCTCTAAAAGTAGTTTCATTAACCGCTTGGAAGTAAAAAAATTATCAAAGCATACGTGGTGCCACAATCCCGTGTATTTCTCACACATGTCTAAAATCATCTGTTCTCCAAGCAGAAGATCGCTGTTTCTTGCGTCTTTTTTCCCCCAGATATATTTTACACGTCAGTAAATAGCCACTTTTACTGTCTGCAATACCCCATGCCTTTATCCCTCACTTTGTAGGTTTAGCGGGCATGTATTTTTTAAAAAAGAAGCACCCTTTGAAACCAACCATCGCTTCATCAACAGAGAGATTGCGCTTTGGTTTGTAGAGATTTGAAAACTTTTATTATATCTAAAGCAGGTCGTGCCCTATACAGATAATCATAAGAATCTACCCCAAATTGTGGTTTTGCAGATTCGTCATTCAGGTGAAGATATTGTGATATCTTTTTAAAACGGAGCAAGGTCTTTGCTTGTCTTACAGTTGGACAAACGCAAAAATTCCCCAAAAAAGTAATCCATAATTTCAGGTAAATCCACCATCCCCATATATATCAAAATACCTAAATAGGCCTGTATCTCTCTTGAATTTGTTTCTTCCCATTTTGGATCTGCATTTTTAGCTTGAATCTGAGCTGCATACCTATTGATTTCCTCCGCAATTTTTCCGCAAAATCTGGAATCTATAAAAGTTCAAAATAATCTATTTCTGGACTTCCTGGAGGAATAGAATGATTTACACCTACAGAGGAAGAGAATACTTCTAACTCATTGAAAGTCGAATTGGAGGTCCACTGTGCAGGTACTAATTTAGTTTTAGTTTGCTTTGCATTAATTTTAGCCACCTGTTCTGCTATCTGTTCCTCAGCACCTTCACTGTCACTTTGTTCCTTATCACTGTCTTCCTCTAACTTGCCAAACCAAGATTCATCGGAGCTACTTTCGCGATCTAATTCCTCATAAACTGCTGCAAGTATTTCCTCATCTGTTACCAAAACCTTATCACTACAGCACTTACTAGCCCATGATGTACTTGGAATGGCCTCCATGGTACTGAATTAGCTGTAAATGCATCAGGAAACTGCTTACTTACACGACTGCACTCAGCTCTACGAAGTGTTATTTATAGCTTGGTATTAGTTTCTTTCACGTTGCTATTGCTGTAACAGTGCAATAGGAAAACGTTTACATTGACTCAGCTCCTAAAAGCTGGGGTCAGCATAAGCAGAACCCATATGAAACAATGAACAAGGTTACTATGTTCTACTACGCTCTGCATGGCAGGCCATTTTTCATTTCACTACGCTTTACTACGCTATGCACCGCAAAGGGTTAATACAATACAATTATATTGAGGAGATATAAGAAGGTAAAAGACGCATTTAGTGAGATTTCCTAAATCTTTCAATACAGCTCAATCAAGCTAGGAAACATGAGTCAGTGAAACTAAAGATTTTAAAATTGTGCTATTGTTTAAAAACTCTAAGAATCTACAAAGGTGCAAACAAAATCCGATAATGCATATTCCCTGTACCGCGACCCCAGATAAGTCTCGCCAAAGCAAATCCTTCATACAGAAACCACACCAATTTGCAGTGAACAGTTCCATGCTTCACACTTATAGGGAACTTGACAATGTATCCAGTGATAGTTACTTATACAACTTGATCAAAAAACTGTTATACTCATTAGTGATCAGTTTCCTATCCAACACTAACACGGAACATGACAATGTATCTGATAATAGTTCCTTATATAACTTGATCAAATAGCAGCTGTGTTATACTCATGTTCCATATCTAACACTAACAAGGAATATATGTGTGGGGATGATTAGTGATACAACTTAATTAAGAAATTCCACTATGATCATTAAATATGAAAAACAGGTCTATATGTAACACTAAAATGGAATATGGAATGAGGAAACTTTTATACAAATAGTCTCTTGAACAAAGAATCAACCAAATGACTTACCATGGTCGTTTTGCAGAATCAAGTTCTTTGTGTGATTCATCCTGTAACATAATAATTCACTTGTAAAACACATGAGCTCCTTTAACTCTATGACTCTTATCTTCAAAGTGAGGAAGAGAAACAAAATGAACACCTTTTGTACAATCTATAGAGAATAAATTACTTCTGAGACAGAATATATTGTAAGACCCCAAAGGAAATCTTATGTAAATATTTATTGCAAATGTAATTTATTTTTTGATGTTGATACAAATTAGTTGAGTAACGAAAACGTGTTATTTTTCATTGTTTAAAAAAATAGAATTGTTTAAAAACGTCATAAATGTTAAGTTTCACATTTAAATTTAATATGTATAAATAAAAGAATCATATATATTTAATATTAAAAGCGAAGGGAGGATAGCTAAAGATCGCTTCCGTAACAATACAAGAACTATTTAAGGTGGGAAAATATAAAATGAAAGCATACGCTGATATATACAAAACAAAAATAGCATCATATTAAGTAGTGCTAAAATTGTTAATGGCGTCAGCATGGTAAAGATGTATAGATATATTTTTGCAACGCTAGTGGATACGGGTCTGAAAAACTGCATAAAAGTGAAAAGACGATCAAAATAATACAAAAAGGTGTAACAAAAGTCAATCCAACTATAACAAGTGTAAAAAGAGACGTAAAAGGTGCTAATAAAGCGATATATATAGTGAAGTTGCATCCCGTATTTATTCATTCCACCTAGTAGCAAGCCCGGAGAGAAATAATAGTCTCATAGTCCAACACGAAGCAACATTTGCATTTAAAAACAGCACCACTTCACATAAAAACAATAAAATCAAGATAAATAACATTCTTGCATTAAAACACACAAAGCTTTGTCATACAGAGGAAAAACGTACACATCTGTGGATATCTAAAGATTCTATTTCCATAAACAGTTAAAAACAAACACTATATTCACTGCCTTTAAGTAGAACTATTAGAAACTGGAATGTGCTCATAATTTGTAAATTATAAACTTTGTTTCGAATTCCAACTTATGTTTATAGTATGACATCGCTTTGAGCTTCCAAAACTGAATGCTCCTTGGATGACATCACTTGCCAAAGAGGCAAAGAAACTATATTTGAGAGAGGCTAGTTGTCAAACTTTGAAGTAGCAAAATTAGTTTTAACACTCCAATGGTTGCTATGGGCCTGCGAAATCCCTACTTTCTAGTTTTGAAACGAATGCACCTATGCAATCACTTCTCTAGGACATCTAATATTACACCTTACATGATTGTGTGGTGAAGCAACAACCTTATCTATTTCTTTAGCTCCAAGAATAACTAATCAGCAGTTATGTGTTGCAGAGGTCAACCAAACTGTGAGCGCTTATTCACATTATATATTACTATGTTTTTCCTCATTACTAGTGCAATATATCTTGGGCATTGCAATAGATGTTACTGCTTCTCAAAAATGAGTAAAAAGTATGATTACTAAATTCCAAGAATTTGGAAGAAGTGCATCTACCTTGTGATGATGTCTTATCCATGTATGACAATTTGTATGAATCAGATGATTCCAATTTTTAAGATAAACTGAAACTGAGATCTTTAGACTCAGAAACAGATTGTAAAGAAGATGGAAGCACACTGTCATAATAACATATTTTGTAGGTAACATGTTTGTCAAAGAGTATTTATTATTATTATTACTATTATTATTATTATTATTATTATTATTGTTGTTGTTCTTGTAGTTATTATTATTATTACTATTAGTATTACTATTACTACTATTACTATTATTATTATTATTATTATTATTATTATTATTATTATTATTATTATTATTATTATTATTATTATTGACAATGCACTTCAAATTACAAGTCTAATACCTGAACATCGCAATCCATCTTTCCATGCAGTGTAGTACAAATTATAATGCACAGTGCACTCATTCTGTTTTATTTATCTTTGATCAATCTAGTAAGATAATGCTAACAAAAACCATGTATAATCAAGCTCAATGAAGATAAACATGGGATGAGGGAAAAATACAATTAAAAAATTAATGTAAGCATATAAGCACAAAAATATAGTGAGGGCCCTGCACGACTAACGATGTTCTACCAGGGTGTGTGCCTAATGGAAGGTTACATACAATAGTGATAATTTTTATAAGTGACATCATACTAATGTTAAAAGCAAAGAAAATAAAAGTAATTGAAAGGGAATATAGTTACAATTATGTCAGAAGTGGGATGAAAAACATGACGAAAGCAAGATGGAAGAAATGAGGCAAATGCTAGCCAAGATGATAGGAATGGAGACAAACATGGAACCCAGAATGGCAAATATGAAAATGAGACAGCCAAGATGAGGATACAGCTGTAGGCACTCAGCTTGCTTAATATTAGGAAAACTGAAAATCTGCTTAATGGAACTGCCTTAAGAACTGCATATTTTGTATATATTCATTCCCTAGTGTGATATGAAGATAATTGCACAGCTAGGAAAGTATTTATATAAGCACAATTTCTTTCTTTTTGAGACAATATAAAATCCTAATATTTACATATCAGTGTTGCACATTTAAGAAAAAAAACTGAAAATGATGCCCCTTTTCTCCAGAACTTACCTTAATATCATTAATACACAAATCTTCTCTCTCCAACCAGCAATGTTCTTTAATATCTATTTTGGTTTCAATTTCACTTCCTTCAATGGTTTCACTAAATCTCATTAGATGGTATTCTTCAGTCTGCGAACATGTGGAATCTTTTCCACGTTCTGGTTTGACATCACTGCTACTTGTAGCAGTTTCAATTTTAACTTTCTTTACAAGGTGCTTGGCATCTCTCTCAATCTCACAACAAAAATTCAGGAAACAAGATTCTTCTTTGATATCCATTTTACTGTAGTTGCTGCATTTGAACAGTTGTGTTCTTAAACTTCAGTAGCAAGTCTGTGGAAGAAAAACACACATTAGTCCATGATTAATCCATGAGTTTGCTTCCAGATAATTGAAGCCACCTTACATTTCAGCAGACTACATCAAGTAGTACAAAGTAGTACAACATTTTTAACATTCAAAGATGCTTACTTCCTGAGTTATGTTTATGTTAATCTGAGTGAGTATATAGGATTTAAGGACACATCAACAACTAGGTCATTAGGGCCTGTTAATCTGAATCTAATGTGCTTTATTATAGTAAAACATGGCTTAAATTATATTATTGCAAAAGGAATTTTATAATCTTGAACACAGAAAAACTTACAATGAGAATTACAAAGATAGTCACTGCCTTTGTGTTCAGCACAACACAGCCTACGACAGTGGCAGCTCAGAACAAATGTTGTTGCAAGCATTTTCTTCAAGCTTTCCATATCCAGACACGTTTATAAGTAGAAGTTTTGAGAAACCTTGATTTCCAGAAAAGCTGCTACTAATTCTGGGGCAATATAAGCAGTCAACACAGACCAGGAAGTTGTTTTTATTGTCAAGAGTTGAGTTAAGAACCATACAATTGTTTGTGTCAAGACTAGTTAGATAGAACATCTGTGAATGGCAAGGTTACGAATCGTAAATTATGTTAACAGAATATTTATGATCTACAATAGTATTAGCATTTTGCTTTAAGAAGGAATAAAGTAACATAGAAAGTAACTTGACTGATCACAATATTATAAACTTGTTACTGTTTACAACTACTGGACATTATAATCTTCGCAAAACTTAAAGGCATATGGAGGCGAACTCCAGTAAATCATACGCTTGCCCCTCCTCCCAGCGCTGCTGAATGTGGTGCATGCATCTCACACAACCTTATGTACTGACCCTCTACCGGTACACGCACTATGCTTGGCAACAGCGCTCTGCTTGAGCATTGGCCAGCGTTCGCATCCCTTTAACTTTTGCGAGCGGTATAATCACCATTTAATACATTTATTTACACTGCAGTGTGTACATAAAATTACACATTCCAAGTAACAACAATCTTAATTCAATCTTGGTCAAGGTTCCTGTCTTTTTTTTGTCTCTTGTATTTTTTTACTGCCTTCTAAATACTGCTACGAACTAAATAAAGCATGGTATGATTGCTAGTTCATATATCACCCTAAATAGAAGCACTACAGGTTAACAAAGCTTTATGCCCTGTTGCAATTAATGCAAATATTCCCCATTCTCAATTATATATCTTCTTTAAGATTGTGTATGTGCTAAACTCATTTTTACTTTCTCTTCTAGTAAGTAAGGGAAGTATTGTATTCCACCCAAAAATTCGATGAAGAGATTTCACCGGGAATATATGTTTTGAGGCCCCCTGAATTCAAAAAGAGCTTTTTCAGAAAAAGATCTGTGTGTGCATGTATCTGTCAGTCTTTGGACAGCATAACTCAAAAACAAAGTTGGTTAAAACCAAAGTTGCTATTTAAGCTTAATGTCTTTCATGAATGTAACACGAAGATTTTGAAGAAAATTACTTCACCCTAAACTAGTCTTTACATGGAAATTTTTTCGAAAATTTTGATTTTCTTGGAAATGGCTCTAAATGATTTTGATTAAAATGTGAGACAGAATATTAGAAGACCCCAAAAGAAAATCGTTCATGTGAATGTTTGTTAAAAGTGTAATTCGTTTTTTGATGTTGGTATGAGATAATTAAATGACGAAAACATGTTGATAAGGTTCATTGTTACGAACAACTAAGTTTGCACAAAGACGTCATAAATCTTTCCATATTTGATTTTAATATATGTATATAAATATTAGAATTGTTTGTGTTCCATAATAAAAGTAGGGGAGGATGATTAGAGATTGCTTCCCTAATGAGAAAGAACTATTTGATGGACACATGCGCGGATGAATATGAAAAAGGCGGTGTCGCATCAAACGACGCCAAAAAACTGTTCACTCGCGTGTGTATCTCCGTGCTGAAAAGACATTTTTATGTAGTGTGAACATGGAACTTTCACCAAACTTTCATCAAGCATAAGTTCCACTAAGTGAAAGAGTGAAAAGGTTTTTAAGCATTTGGAATGGTGCTGATAGGAATTACTTAATGTAGAGTATCGATGAAGTGTTAATAAAATATTACATTGTAGTGAAGAATTATAGTGTGATATTTCATTCCATCCGTAACCACGGCCTAGATAGAAAAGGAGTCTCATAGCACAGCATATTCTGTAAAAATAATTGCAACAGCACCAAATGACATATGTTTAAGATATTTTTATGACAAATGAAATGTATATTTTGAATTTTGTGGCTATAGTATAAGTAGTCCTGTTTGCTTTGGAGACTTGAATAAGTCTTAAACTGTAAGAGATAGACAAAATCGTTCTGTATAAAAAATGTAGATCTCTCTAAATCACACAATTTATGTGCAAATACCTTTTTTTGTAGAATGAACCATTTCGGATATATTCCTTGTTATTTGTGTCAGTTTCAGAAAACTTAAAATTTTCATCAAATGCAACATTGTTCATTTTTTATAAGTTAACCATGCAAAGAGAATGGAATCTCCAAGCTTTAAAAGATTTGACCATCACTCAGGGCCTACTGCATTCTCATATTCCCCTTGCACCTTCAAGGAAACAAGCAATAAGATAACTTTTGCAAATGTTTTATCTCAACATGAAGAAGATATAGAAATAAGAGTTTGTAAGATAGCTAGTACAAGAGTAGAGAAAGTCATGTGAGTGCAATGCATCAGATTTTTATCTTAAAAAATACCTTAGGATATTTATGCAACTAACCAGGATTTGTTAAGTTCATAATTAGTTTTAAGAATATGATGTTGCCTAATTTTAGCTTTATGACCACCCACAGAACATTTTAGCAAAGCTAAAGATGCTACAGTAGTTTCCACATGGATGTAATGGAGCAAGGGCACAATTTACCAAATATTCTCAATGAGCATAAATGGTGACTGCGGAGGTATTTGAATCCTTATTGTACAGCAATCCACAGATATGTGGTTAGGGCTGTACCTCTCAATCACCTACAAGATCCATACTGTGCACACTCTGTCTGACCTCAAGATGACAATAAAACCTCTTAGTCATGATACCATCAATAAAACACACATCACCCACACCCCAACACAAGCACAGATCTTCACCATGTTTGATAGTGACTGTGGGAGTTCTTAGTTCTTACTCCATATCCTCACTCTTCCTTT
This sequence comes from Tenodera sinensis, assembly GCA_030765045.1. Lineage (NCBI taxonomy): Eukaryota > Metazoa > Arthropoda > Insecta > Mantodea > Mantidae > Tenodera > Tenodera sinensis. The sequence goes on along the minus strand of CM060974.1, from coordinate 50,482,908 downwards.
CGATAGAAATATATTGAAAATGCTTTCATTGGTAAAAACAACCTTATTTTAAACTGTCACAGTCAAAATTTCTGAGCAGTTTGGCATATTCAAGCTACTTGTTTCTGTTGACTTTATCTCTATTAGATTTTGTTCAGTCTGTTTGGCTATTACATTCACCCTTATATAGAATATTTATGATTGAATGTGGATGTAGACATTTTACCATCACTATCCAATTTGGGATCATTTTCATCTTCCTATCTATTTGATGTTTTTCCACCTAAGTTACGATTCAAGGTTAAGCTGTTCTTTATTTTTGTATCTTTTTGCTTGGTTATGCCTGTATATGATGCTCTTAACTATACAAGCAGGTTCATTTAATATTCCAGCTATTTATTTTAATGTTTTACAATTTCAAAAGCACCTTGATGAAATTTGTGTTCTTGCCTGTGATGTTTCCTGTTATGTTTTCAAAGCTGAAAAAAAAACACTGAATTCAGACCACCTAAAGGAGAGACAATGATTTAATAGGACAGTTTTGGCATCAGCTACTTTGGCAAATACTTGTTTGATACCACAGTTGAGCATTCTCTATTTGTGAACAGAAGATAATTGTTGGCATTTTGAATCTTTTTCCTTAATAAATAGTCAATAATATTGTATGAACAGGATACATTGGAACCAACCAGCCTTAGTTTGCATGCATGTCGGTCCAAATGTTTGTTAAGCGCTTGACTACTCACCTCAAATTTGTACATTAAAACCTGGCTGAGTGAGTGAGTAGGGTTTAAGGGCCTATCAACAGCTACAGTCCATCCAGCCTTAGATCCCTATCATGTATCCATCTGCAATAAGTTGGTGTCTGTATCAGCTACGACAAACACAAACAGACACCATGTGGGCTCATGTCTTGTGTTTACGATGCAACAGAATGATATTTCCTTGGGTGTTTTAAGAATAGTGCTGCTATTGCATTACATTCAAGTAGTCTTTATGAAGGTTATCGTACATCTTGAAAATTCAAGATAATTGCCAATATTTAAGTTACTATATTTTATTATGTACTATGGTTTCAGCGTATCGCAGGTTAGTTGTTGACTTGTGTTTACTTCAAGTGGGGATCGCAGGTTAGTTGTTGACTTGTGTTTACTTCAAGTGGGGACATAAGAGTGAAGCAACTATGGGTCATTAGGGCCTCAAGTCAAAAGGATAAAAAACAGGAAAGCTCACCACTGCTTAGCACTCAGAATTAAAAGTTGAAACAGTTAAAACATAAAAGTGTCTCAAAAAATAAGGTAAGCAGTTAAAAATGTGAAAACAAGATAAAACATCCTAAAATTTCAAAAGAAAAGCACAAATTAAACTACAAGTTAAACCTTCTTACTGAGGTCAATACTGGCAACAAACCGCACCACTGTATTTACAGCTACCTAGCTGTTGCCTAAGACTGACTTTAGAGTTGAACCCAGGCCAAAGAACTGGTGCTCACGAGAGTATTGGAGACAATCAAGGAGGACATGGGCCACAGAACGTTGAACACCGCAGGTGGAACACAGGTACCGGGTCACCACACAAAAGGTGATGCATGTGTGGCCTATTCTCAGGTGGCCTAAAATTACTTCTGCCCATCTGGTATCCCTACGAGATGTCACCCACGGCTGCACAGTGTCCTTAATTATCTGCAATTGAGTGCCAACCAACACTTCCCATGATTGCTGTTAGACTGATAAAATATGGCGACGGAAGTACCATTGTACATCTGTGTAAAGCAGACTACATGTGAAAACCGCTGGCAAATGGCAGGCAGACTTAGCAGCCCCATCTGGCGCTTCATTGCCAGGAAGACCCAAACGGCCTGGGGTCCATGTAAAAACAAACTAATATCATACAAGAGCAACTGTGGAACGAGTGTCCAATTTTAACAATTATTTTAACAATTAGTGCTCACCTGCCGAGAAACTGTTGCAATGCCTGTATTGCGCTCAGAGTCGCAGCAGCTCATAAAACTTTCAGGAACGGAACTGAAGATAAGAGATGAAATAAAGGACTGTTGTCTGGAAAACGGTACTTGTGAGCCTCACCGTTATGCACAAAACTACACCCTGTAGCACCATGCAGTTAGGAATCATCGGTACATACTGTAGTGTAATTCAAGTAACATCCTAGGACCTGTAAAAAGCTGACAATACACTGATGGAGGGGTACCTCAGCACACGTCGAAAACTGCAGGTCAAACTGGGCACACTGTAATTGCCAAGGAGGACAGTGGCCAAGAGAATACTGCTCCACCGCAAGCATTTGGAGCGAATCTTCACTGAGCAGCTCACAAAACCAAATACTGCTTGGGCAAGAGATTGAGCTACTCTGGAGATAAGAGCAAATTCCAGGTGTGATACAGGGTTGAAAGAAGGGTGACCAGGGTGGGCTGCCAATATGGCCACATTAGAACATAATAAAAGCAAGAGTCTGAATACACGGCTATCCGAGACTAGCAGAGTGCCACAGTCACACCACCGAGGATGTTCGACACAGCTTCGAACAAAACATATGGAAGGAGATTTTCCACTAAACCACAGTCCTCAAGCCCAGATAATAATTTTCTATTCTATTGTATGCTGGTTCAATTTGGAACATCCTGAAAATGTTTCAAATTCTCACTGTAATAATGCATATGGAGACACAATACCTTCCTAAATACAAAGGGAGTTCAGGTAATCATGGTGTACTCATCTAACACAGTAAATATGTACATGTTCTTCCATGGAGCTTCTCAAGTTTATGTTGGATTAGGTTAGATCTATATGAGCAGTTTTAAGAAAACTGTTATTTTTTTTACTACTATAATTAGAAAACAAGTTCGATCTGAAGTTAGGTTAAGTGTATATGTACAATTTTAAGAAAACTAGCTTCTGTTTGATGATGTCGCACAAGTCAATGTGAAATCAAGCCAGTACAGGTACTATTGAATGTCCAGTATAACAATCACATCTTTGGAGTGAATTATTAATTACGTGTTTTACTACAACTTATGCAATATAATGCTACACATGCACGAAAAGCGATGTGAGATGGTTTAGAACATACACACTCTTAATCCATGGGAGTCGCAAAGGGGCGGCCATGGGTGGAGGGGGGGGGGGGGCTCACGACCGACCTTGGAAATTAATGAATTGTATGCAGCCAATTACTATTAGACTACTGTTTCAATTCTGATGTAAAGAACAGTTTTATTTAGCACAAATTAGTACATTTATCTGCAACAAGTACGATAACTCGTGTGTTTTAAAGTTTTCCCCAACAGAATAATTAATTAATATTGCTTGACTGCAAATTTCCAACATGCAGCCCCCGCCTGAAAAAAAGTCTGCCGATGTCCATGTCTTAACCACTCCAGTTTGTGTCTGGAGATTGGAAAAATCAGATAGTGAGTAACATGAGCAAAGCAGATAGATGAAACAAGCACTTGACTATCAACAGTCCACTATTAAATCGTTGGTAATTGTTTACAAACTCGGACACTATAGAAAAGGAAAGAAACATAGTCCAATGGATGCAGTTTTTGTTGCTGATTACGATTTTGAATTGAGTTTCAATTAAGGGAACGTAATGTGGCACACGATTTGTGAATCAAGTTTCCTAAACACCATGAATGCTTTGTATTGTATAACTTATACACATTTTGTTTAAATAGGAAACCTGTAATTACATTAGAGAGTATAACACTTCACTTTACTTACAGTAATGATCACATAACTTCCAACACAAACCTTCTCTCAGCAGATTCCACCGTTGTTTGGAAATAATAATAAAGCGAGTTGAATGTAAGAGAAACATGCGATTATGATGCTGCACAATCAACACTGAGGACCGTGCAACGTAGAGTAGCCAACCTATGGAAAATAAATAAGTGGAAATGCGACCGTGTAAGTGACAATTATAAATACGTTGGCGTAGGTTACGGACCACTTTCACCCCTTTGTCTATATCAGAAGTAAATTCAACAGAAAAAAATCTGATGTGTTGCATTCACATGACTTTCTCTACTCTTATACTAATCAGTACCTGGGCGAGCGAGCTTCGCTCGGCGTTTTTCGCCTCTGTTTTTGTAAAATCTTGTTTTTTGTGGGAGAAGATACTTATTTAGATAAACCTGAAAGGCAAAACGTTACCTAAATAAAACTGCTTGTCGCAATTGTTAAGAGTAATGTACGAGATACAAGAGATATAGAAATACATTAAAACATTTCATAAACACCATCATTTCAGCTGTAAAACGTGTACTGCTGAAAGCAGGCCTCCCCCATAGATATCCACCCAGTTTGAGGTTTTCGTCGAGCATTTGTTCCATTATGGGGTTCAGTTCTTTGCTGCTGTGATTGACTCCAGGACGTTAACACGTTGGCCAAGGTCCTTCATACTTCCGTCGAGTTCTCCCATGGCTTCCTTAACCCCGGCCAGTCGCTCGTTAGTATTCTCCGATAGACCTGTCGTCATTTTGGAATTCCCGTCATCTTTTCCGTTTCGGAGTTTACATTTTCAATTTGGCTTCCATTTTTGCTCCCATATTTTCTATTCCATAGTTTACATTTTTCCAATTCGGTTTTCATATGTTTCCTCTGACGCATTCCGGAATTCATTTCATTTCCCATTATGTCCATCATGGCTAACATTTATTTCATCAACTGTTCCATATCGTGCTTTTCGTCGCACTCCTGACACCAATTGTGATTACTTTACTTTTTTAATTATTTCTTTATTTTTTATTAAAACACCGAAGCGACACTAAGCAAAAGCAATGTTGAAGAATAACAAATACTACAGGAAGAAACGCTGGTTGATAAAGCCATGTGAATGTACTACGCATTTATGTTTCAAACATATAGTAAATTGTATGAATTGTTCGTAATTGTTCGTCGAAGCGGAAGCAGTGAAAGAAATGTGATTGTTTAAGTGCTGAGGCTTTCACGGCCGGCACTATATTAAGTAGATTTTCCGGGATTGTGGGCCGTGGTCGAGTTGAATTGCCTTCCTCCGACGTTTCGCTGAAAATTGCGTCCAGCATCTTCAGGGTCAACCTCTGTTATTTAGGTCTAACTTAACGGCTGCACATAAACTACAATTTACTGCAAACTTTCGTATTACTGATCATTTTTGTTTCTTTTTGGTGTCCTTGATAACATAAATTTTCACGATCGCTCATTCTCATGAATTCCACTATGTGATTATCGCTAACAAATATTTTCTTACTAAATTGATCTCAAATTATATTTTCAAAATGCCGGCAAATGGGACGTCTCTGATCCTGGTATAAAAGAGAAGGCTTCCCGTATCTCGGGTTTTCTTCTCCCTCTTATTAGAGCCGGGAGCCAAGTTTTGCTTATCTGCTGTCTCTCTTGTTTTCGATTGTAGGAGTTTTTATGCATAAAAATCTCTATCGCTTCCCGAGTCAAGCGAGCCTGGTAGTGGCTTGTCCTTGAGAGTACCTCCGTGTCTTTGTAATTCACGTCGTGGCTGAACAATAGAGAATGTTCTGCCACCGCTGACTTGTCCGTCTGCCCCAACCGGCTATGCCTTTCGTGTTCTTTTAGTCAAGTGCTGATACTCCTCATGGTGGTGCCTATATATACTTGTCCACAGCTACATGGTATTTTGTAAACACCGGCTGTGCAGTGTGGATGTCTTTTATCCTTAACGGAGTTAAATAAATCTTTGACTTTCTTTGTAGGCCTATAAATAGTCCTAATGTTGTACTGTTGCAGCAGTCTTCCTATTCGGTCTGTTACCTTATGGAACAGATGGTACTCAGGATTTGCTTCCTCCGGTCTTCTTGGACTGTCGGGTACCTCGGATGGAGAGGTCTTGTTGTTTGTATAACCGTTACTGATGAGGGCCTTGTTTAGATGTCGGATTTCTTTATTCAGCTTTTGTGGCTCACAAATCTTCTTGGCCCGTTCGGAAAGTGTTTTGATTATGCCCAATTTTTGTCTTGGATGATGGTTCGAGGTTTTATGGAGGTATCTATCAGTATGAGTAGGTTTACGATAAACTGTGTGACCCAGACGTGAATCAGCTTCTCTTGTCACTAGGACATCCAGGACAGGAAGGCTGTTGTCTGTTTCCTTCTCCATGGTGAACTGTATGGCACGGTTTTGGCTATTTAGATGATGAAAAAAGGCTTCTAGTTCTTCTTCCCCGTGGCTCCAGATAATGAAGGTGTCGTCCAAGTACCTAAGCCCGGTTTTTGATTTATATGTAGCGCTTCTTAGCGCTTCTTCCTCAAACTTCTCCAAGAAAAAATTTGCAACTACCGGGCTTAAAGGGCTGCCCATGGCAACACCGTCTATCTGTTCATAGAAAGTGTTGTTCCACTGGAAGTAGCTTGTGGTTAGGCAGTGACGAAAAAGACTGCTGATGTTGGACGGAAAAAGTTCGGCAATGTGTTGTAGTGCCTCTGTAATCGGAACCTTGGTGAATAAAGAAATGACATCGAAACTGACAAGGCGGTCCTCTGCCCCCAGTTGTATGGTCTTCAGTTTCTCTACGAAGTGCCTGGAGTTTTTGATGCGGGATGGGGTGTTGCCAATGTGTTCCTGCAATAGAACATAGGCACCACCATGCGGAGTATCAGCATTCGACTAAAAGAACACGAAAGACATAGCCGGTTGGGGCAGACGGACAAGTCAGCGGTGGCAGAACATTCTCTATTGTTCAGCCACGACGTGAATTACAAAGACACGGAGGTACTCTCAAGGACAAGCCACTACCAGGCTCGCTTGACTCGGGAAGCGATAGAGATTTTTATGCATAAAAACTCCTACAATCGAAAACAAGAGAGACAGCAGATAAGCAAAACTTGGCTCCCGACTCTAATAAGACGGAGAAGAAAACCCGAGATACGGAAGCCTTCTCTTTTATACCAGGATCAGAGACGTCCCATTTGCCGGCATTTTGAAAATATAATTTGAGATCAATTTATTAAGAAAAGATTTGTTAGCGATAATCACATAGTGGAATTCATGAGAACGAGCGATCGTGAAAATTTATGTTACCAAGGACACCAAACAGAAACAAAAATGATCAGTAATACGAAAGTTTGCAGTGAATTGTAGTTAACGTGCAGCCGCTAAGTTAGACCTAAATAACAGAGGTTGACCCTGAAGATGCTGGACGCAGTTTTCAGCGAAACGTCGGAGGAATCCAACTCGACCACGGCCCACAATCCCGGAAAATCTACTTAATATAGTAAATGTGATTGTGTTTTACTAAAGAAAAATGAGTACAAAAACCGTGTGAATTTTATACGTTGCACTTATATTTCAAGGGTATGGAAAAATGTATGGATTGTTTGCAGAAGAGGAAGTAGTATGTTAGGTAAAAGAAAAGGGAATAGAGAAAGCCATGTTAACGTAATACATTGCGTGGTACAATGGATTCCATAAAAACTTTCGCCATGAAACAAATTAGATGTGTCACTTTTCATGTCGATCGATCAACTTGTTTTGGAATTTAATCACTTTTCAACATAAGATATGTATAGGCGTTGGTATGTATGAAGCTGATAAACCATAGGGAATAACATGTTAAGTGTTAAGCAAAACAAAATTGAGTAGAGAAAGTAGTATGAATGTAATACTTTGTATTTGTTTCAAACATATAGCAAACTATATGAATTATATGTTGAAGGGCGAATAGCGAAAGAAGACTGCCTGTGTCTCCTAAAGGAAGAATTAGTAGAGGAAATCGTGTAAATGTAATACGCTGCATTTATATTTCAATCCTAGAATATTATATTAATTATATGTTGAAGGGCAAACAGAGGATACATGAATGCGCTACGTAAAAGAAAAGCGAGTAGAAAACCATTTGAAAGTAATATATTGTATAGTAAAATTGTTACCATAAAAACTCTCCATGAAAAAAATACATTTCGCGGTGATCGGTTAAGCGGTTTTCGAGATCACAGTTAGATATATACAAACATTCAAGTTGTATAGCTGATATGAATTGTTTGTAGAAGAATGAGTGGAGAAAGACATGTGAAGGTGTTACCTAAAAGTGAGTAGAGTAAACACTGTGAATGTAACATGCAGCATTTCTATATCAAACATGCACAAAATTGTATGACTTATTTGTAAAAGAGTGAGTAGAGAGAGATGTGAATGTGTTACCTAAGAGTATGAGTAGAGAAAACAGTATGAATATAATATGTAGCATTTCTATTTCAAACATACAGAAAATTGCATGACTTCTTTGTAGAGGAGTAGAGAAAGAGATGTGAATGTGTTAGTGAGAGGAGAAAACAGTGTGAATGTAATAGCATTTCTATTTAAAACATACAGAACATGGTATGACTAATTTTAAAAGTTTGGATAAAACTGTTTTTCGGTGAAAAACCACGCTTTTTATGCAAAATTGTTTACAGAAGATTGAGTAGAGAAAGAGATGTGAATGTGTTAACTAAAAGTGAGAGGAGAAAACAGTGTGAATGTAATAACACTTCTGTTTCAAACATACCGAACATGGTATGACTTATTTTAAAAGTGGGGATAAAATGTTTTTGGTGCAAAATCATGTTGTTTTTTTATGGAAAATTGTTTATAGAAGACTGAGTAGAGAAAGAGATGCGAATGTGTTACCTAAAACTGAGTAGAGAAAACACTGAATGTAATATGCATGCATGGAAAAATTTAACCAAATCTTTAGAGGCGTTTCTGAAATACCGGGAATATATACACAAGAATTGCACTGAAGAACCGGGAATAAAAAAATTGTTAATTTTTATTTAAAATCGCGTTTTTTCGGGAATTACACCTATATAGATAAACTTAAAAACCAAACTCTATCAGAATACAAAATTTGATCGAAATCCTTAGAGCTGTTTCCAAGTTTAAATATATATATATATATGCACACAAGAATTGCTCGTTTAAATATATAAGATAAGATATAAGATTCTTACGAACTCCTTATTCCTGTATCTTTGTCGTGTTAATTGAGATGATGATGACGACAGCGGTGGCGGCGATATGATGATGATGTGATGGTGATGATGATGGTGGTGGTGGTGATGATAGGGGTGACGGTGATGATGATGGTGGTGATGATGATGGGATGATGGTGATGATGATGGTGGTGGCGATATGATGATGATGGGGTGATGGTGATGATGATGGGATGATGGTGATGATGATGGTGGCGACGATATGATGATGATGGGATGATGGTGATGATGATGGTGGTGGCGATATGATGATGATGGGGTGATGGTGATGATGATGGTGGTGGTGATGACGGGATGATGGTGACGGTGATGGTGATGATGGTGGTGATGGTGACGGTGATGGTGATGATGATGGGATAATGGTGACGGTGATTATGATGGGGATGATAGAGACGGTGATGGTGATGATTATGATGGGATGATGGTGATGATGATGGGATGATGGTGATGATGAAGATGATGATGGGATGATGGTGACGGTGATGGTGGTGATGATGATGATGGGATGATGGTAACGGTGATGGTGGTGATGATGATGATGATGATGATGGGATGATGGTGACGGTGATGGTGGTGATGATGATGATGGGATGATAGTAACGGTGATGGTGGTGATGATGATGATGGGATGATGGTGATGATGATGGGGTGATGCTAACGGTGATGGTGGTGATGATGATGATGATGGGATGATGGTGACGGTGATGGTGATGGTGATGGCATGATGGTGATGATGATGGGGAGTGATTGTGATGATGATAATGGGATGATGGTGACGGTGATGGTTGATGATGATGGGATATGGTGATGGTGATGGTTGATGATGATGGGATGATGGTGACGGTGATGATGATGATGGGATGATGGTTACGGTGACGGTGATGGTTGATGATGATGATGATGATGGGATGATGGTGACGGTGATGGTGATGGTGATGATGATGGGATGATGGTGACGTAGATGATGATGATGATGATGATGGGGGCGATGGTGACGATGATGGGATGATGGTGACGGTGATGGTGATGGTGATGATGATGGGATGATGGTGACGGTGATGATGATGATGATGGGGGCGATGGTTATGATGATGGGATGATGGTGACGGTGATAGTGATGGTGATGATGATGGGATGATGGTGACGGTGATGATGATGATGGTGATGATGATGGGGGCGATGGTGATGATGGGATGATGGTAACGGTAATGATGATGATGGTGATATTGATGGGGGCGATGGTGGTGATGATGGGGGTGATGGTGATGATGATGGGATGATGGTGATGGTGATAAGGATGATGGGGTGATGGTGATGATGATGGGATGATGGTGACGGTGATGGTTGATGATGATGATGTGATGATGGTGGCGGTGATGGTTGATGATGATGAAGGGGGTGATGGTGATGATGGTGGGATGATGGTGATGATAATGACGGGATGGTGGAGATGATGACGATGGGATGATGGTGACGGTGATGGTTGATGATGATGGGGGTGATGGTGATGGTAATGATGATGGGATGATGGTGACGGTGATGATGGTGATAATTAAAAAAAAAATTATTTTGTTTTTTAACGACGCTGTCAATTGCCAGGATCACATCAGCGTCGCCGGTGTGCCGGAATTTTGTCCCGCAGGAGTTCTTTTACATGCCAGTAAATCTACTGACATGGAGCTGTCGTTTTTAAGCACACTTAAGAACCATCGACCTGGGCCAGGTTTGAACCCGCGACCTTGGGATCCGTAGGCCAGCGTCTAACCAACTGAGCCACCCAGACCGACGATGATGGTGATGATGATGGGGGCGATGGTGATGATGATGGCATGATGGTGACGATGATGGTGGTGATGATGGTGGGATGATGGTGATGGAGATGATGATGTGATGATGGTGATGGTGATAATGATGATGGGGTGATGGTGATGATGATGGGATAATGGTGACGGTGATAGTGATGATGATGGTGGGATGATGATGGTGATGATAATGACGCGATGGTGGAGATGATGATGATGATGATGATGATGATGGCGGCGATGGTGATGATGATGGGATGATGGTGACGGTGATGGTGATGATGATGGGATGATGGTGACGGTGATGATGATGATGGTGATGATGATGGGGACGATGGTGATGATGATGGGATGATGGTGACGGTAATGATGATGATGGTGATGATGATGGGGGCGATGGTGGTGATGATGATGGGATGATGGTGTTGGTGATAATGATGATGGGGTGATGGTGATAATGATGGAATGATGGTGACGGTGATGGTTGATGATGATGGTGATGATGTGATGATGGTGACGGTGATGGTTGATGATGATGATGATGGGGGTGATGGTGATGATGGTGGGATGATGGTGATGGTAATGACGGGATGGTGGAGATGATGATGGGATGATGGTGACGGTGATGGTTGATGATGATGGGGGTGATGGTGATGGTAATGATGATGGGATGATGGTGACGGTGATGATGGTGATGATGATGGGGGCGATGGTGATGATGATGGCATGATGGTGACGATGATGGTGGTGATGATGGTGGGATGATGGTGATGGTGATGATGATGGGATGATGGTGATGGTGATAATGATGATGGGGTGATGGTGATGATGATATGATAATGGTGACGGTGATAGTGATGATGATGGTGGGATGATGATGGTGATGATAATGACGGGATGGTGGAGATGATGATGATGATGATGGGGGCGATGGTGATGATGATGGGATGATGGTGACGGTGATGGTGATGATGATGGGATGATGGTGACGGTAATGATGATGATGGTGATGATGATGGGGGCGATGGTGGTGATGATGGGGGTGATGGTGATGATGATGGGATGATGGTGATGGTGATAATGATGATGGGGTGATGGTGATGATGGTGACGGTGATGGTTGATGATTATGATGATGATGATGGTGATGATGTGATGATGGTGACGGTGATGGTTGATGATGATGGGGGTGATGGTGATGATGGTGGGATGATGGTGATGATAATGACGGGATGGTGGAGATGATGATGATGGGATGATGGTGACGGTGATGGTTGATGATGATGGGGTGATGGTGATGGTAATGATGATGGGATGATGGTGACGGTGATGATGGTGATGATGATGGGGGCGATGGTGATGATGATGGCATGATGGTGACGATGATGGTGGCGATGATGGTGGGATGATGGTGATGGTGATGATGATGGGATGATGGTGATGGTGATAATGATGATGGGGTGATGGTGATGATGATGGGATAATGGTGACGGTGATAGTGATGATGATGGTGGAGATGATGATGATGATGATGATGATGATGATGGGATGGTGGTGACGGTGATGGTTGATGATGATGGGGGTGATGGTGATGATGATGATGGGATGGTGGAGATGATGATGATGGGGGTGATGATGATGGGGGTGATGGTGGTGATGATGATGATGATGGGATGATGGTGATGGTGATAATGATGATGGGGTGATGGTGATAATGATGGGATGATGGTGACGGTGATGGTTGATGATGATGATGGGGGTGATGGTGATGATGATGAGATGGTGGAGATGATGATGATGATGATGATGATGGGGGTGATGCTGATGGGGGTGATGATGATGGGATGGTGGTGACGGTGATGGTTGATGATGATGATGGGGGTGATGGTGATGATGATGATGATGGGATGGTGGTGACGGTGATGGTTGATGATGATGATGGTGATGATGATGATGGTGATGATAATGGGATAATGGTGACGGTGATGGTTGATGATGATGGGGGTGATGGTTGATGATGATGATGGTGGAGATGATGATGATGATGATGATGATGATGATGATGATGATGATGATGGTGATGATAATGGGATAATGGTGACGGTGATGGTTGATGATGATGGGGGTGATGGTGATGATGATGGGATGGTGGTGACGGTGATGGTTGATGATGATGATGGGGGTGATGGTGATGATGATGATGGGATGGTGGAGATGATGATGATGATGATGGGGGTGATGGTGATGATGATGGGGGTGATGATGATGATGATGGGGGTGATGATGATGATGGTGACGGTGTTAATGGGGGTGATGGTGATGATGGTGATGGTGTTGATGGGGGTGATGGTGATGATGGTGACGGTGATGGTGTTGATGGGGGTGATGGTGATGGTGACGATGACGATGATGATGATGATGATGAGGACGACGATGTTTATTTTGCCCATAGACATACGGTATGTTTCAAGCATTGTCAAAATACAATTCTAAGGAAGATAAAACAATTTATATGGTAAGTAGTAACAGGCATTCTCTTATTGTAATATAACATCAACAGAAACAGCAACAGGTTAGATTTAAAGCTTTCACGGCGCACGTTATTTATTATAGTTTCACGGGCGATCAGCCGTGTGAGGTTTGAAAATATTATATAAATATAATATAACCTCACACGGCTGATCGCCCGTGAAACTATAATAAATAAGCAACAGGTTACATTTTATGTCGACATCTTATCGTATAGCCTATTTCCTTTCAAAGAGGTATCTCGTAAAAATGTCCTAGGGAAATATTGGAATACAGTAGACTTGGAGCTATAGTCAAATCTTTTAAAGCTTTCAAATTCTTCTCTTTGAGCGGTTAACACACAGAAAAATGAATAACTATATTCCATTTGATAGAAGTACAAGTATTCCAAAACTCACACAAGGAATATCCCCAAAATGGTTCACTCTACAAAAACATTTGAACATAAATTGTGCATTGATCTACATTTTTGTATAGTAAGACTTGGTCTATCTCTAAGGGCTTACCAGTTATGCAAAAGTCATCCAGAGTAAACACGACTACAGGAGCTGTGGCCAGAAAATTCACACATATATGCATTTCATTTGTCGTAAAAATATGCCAAACACATAGCATTTTAATCAAAATTGTTAGACCCATTTTCAAGAAAATTAAAGTTTTCGAAAAGTTTTCCATGTAAAGGGTAGTTTGGGGTAAAGGAATTTCCTTCAAAATCTTCGTGTCACGTCCTTGAAAGACGTTAAACTTAAATACTAATTTTGGTTTTTAACCGACTTTTCGTTTTTGAGTTATGCTGTCCATAGACTGACACAGACACACGAGCGCGCGCGCACCATTTTCTAAAAGTTCTTTTTCGGATTCAGGGAGCCTAAAATATATTTCCGGCGAAATCTCGACATCGAATTTTTGGATGGAATACAATACTTCCTCTATTTTACTACAAGTAGTAGAGAAAGAAAACTTAAAGCAAACAAGATTTTCGATCCTTTTGTCTCGTCTTGTCCTCTCAAAACATACTAATAAACACCACAATCAATAATTGAAGACTTAAAATAAAAAAGGCTCTAAGTGCCATAATAAGGAATTTTGGGTTTTTGTGTAAAATGAGATCTACATGCCAAGCCCTATATTGTATAAAAGGCTCGAAGTGCCACGAATGAAAATGTAGTTTGAAATGCAATCGACAGATGGCATGCGATTTAAGTGCCGCTGCAGTTAACATATGAAATGCTCTATGTTCCGCGCGCTTTCTTCTCATAGGTAAAATGGTTATGGCCAAAACAAAAACATAGTCATTCTCTTTCTTTGCAGGTACCTAATTTTAACAGGTGTTTTTGAAGAAATAAACCGTAAGTTCCTCGTACCAGATCATTTCTAAGTTGCGACAGGGATTTCGCCCTTATTGAGAAAAGAAAACGAGTTACCAAATGCATTGTTCCAGAAGATATAAAGGACATGATAAAGGAAACAAGACAAGTAAAGCCATTTACCGTCAGTAACATGAAGGCATTTGACTTCTTTGATTTTGAGACAGAATATTAGAAGATCCCAAAACAAAATCGTTTATGTGAATATTTGTTAAGAGTGTAATTTGTTTTTTAATGTTGGTATGAGATGGTTAAATGACGAAAACGTGTTAATAATGTTCATTGTTACGAACAACTAAGTTTGTTTAAAGACGTCATAAATATTTCCATATTTAATTTTAATATATATGTATAAATATTAGAAGTATGTGTTCAATAATAAAAGCGAAATCAGGATAGCTAAAGATCGCTTCCCTAACAAGAAGGAACTATTTGATGGACGCATACCCGGATGTATACGAGAAAGGCAGTATCACGTGAGATGACGCTGAACTTTTTTGTCACTAGCGTCTACGTGTCCAAAGTGATAGGACGTATTTTGTTAGTGTGTGAACATTGTAGAACGTTTACCAGACTTTCATCAAGCTTTTGTTCCACTTTTTGAAAAAGTGGAAAGACTTAAATAACTTAAAACGGTGCTAAGAGGATTTATTTAAATGTAAAATAGAGAAAAAGTGTTAATAAAATAATACATTGTGGTGGAGAAACATCGTGTGATTTTTCATTCCATCCGTTACCACGCCCTGAGAGAAATTAGAGCCTCATCGCTCAAACGTGAAACAACGCTTTGATAAAAACAGCACCAATTTCAAGAAAGCAGCAGATTGTAATACAAAAACAGCAAAGCTAAACATTTCCAAAGTACGGTGGCTACAGTTGGACAAACATAAGCCTCATGTAGTTAAGATCAGGAGAAGCTTAAAGGAAATTGAAGACTGGGAAGATATGACTATTTTGAAAAAGGGTGTATGAGTACAGGACATCAAGAAAATGAAACTAACTGCCCTGGATGTTACAAGCCCCATCTCTGAAGAAAAGAAGAAAGATTTGACTGGAATGATCCAGTAGCTGACTGATGATGACCACAAAAAGTTTTACAGAAGCATTACAGAATGAACTTTGAGTGTTTGAACAAAGAAAATCATATTTTGTTTCATTCGTTGTTCTCTTTGTTGTCTCTTTCCTGAGTTCTGAACTAGGAAACTTAGAGCCTTTCATTGAATTTCCACTTTCAGTACACTTTTCATACTATTACAATATAAAGTTTGTAAGTTCCTTTGGACAGTAGGTCCACACTATTCTCAGCTTTAAATTAAAACAATACTGAAATCATGACCATTAATATTACTTAGTATACTTAAAACTCATTTTCCTCAAAATCATGATTTTGGCACTTTTTTATTTCAAGTCTTCAATTCCAGAAAGCAAATATTGTTTTTCTATCTGCGGGTTGTGTTCCACATTATCATGATAAACACGACTAAATACTGTTGCGATATTAGCATTACCTGTTGCATTAAGACCAAGTGGGCTGTATATATACTTATGGCTCTTCTTTAGATTATATCCCGCAACATTTTACCACAGAAAATCTAAGGCCAAGGTACTTGTTGCGTATCCACTGACAGTCTGCCACCATCCACTCTTGAAAAAAAAATCTTCTGCCGGAGCCAACCAAGAAAGGGATTGAAAGACCGCAGTGAGGGAGAAGCGACGTTGCCGGTTATCACGACCACGTGGAGAGCGCAGTATGATTATGAAGAAGATTGGATTGTACCTAGAATGTTGCGCGCACATTATTTATATTTGTATGCACAGACAACAGTGAAATATTGAATCTACTTTCAAAGGATACAATATGCAATTATAAACCCCTAGTGCAACAGTCCATGATGGGCCAAGGCTTGCCAACCAGCCGCTGCGTCCCCCACCTCTGCCCACTACACCGCCATTGGTGGGGTGCAGTACTAGAGGGTCCGGACGTGGTCAGCACCTTAGTCTTCCCGGCCAGTTATGTCAGCACCTTAGTCTTCCCGGCCAGTTATGTGGCCTTCTCGGCCTGGGGCCGCTACTTCTCCATCAAGTAGCTCCTCAATTGGTGCCCCCGGGACCTAACGAGGCTGAGTGCATCCTGTGCCAGACCTCCCAGAGGAGATAAAATCCCTATGCTGACACCGGGAATCGAACACGGGTCCTCCGCGCCAGAGGCAAGCGCGCTACGGAGGCGGTCATATGCAATTATGTATCAGTCTAAATATTTGCGCTAACAAAAACATATCTGTGAAATATTGATGCTTATTCTAATGGGAAAATGCCGCTGATATCCGAATTCTCTTATACAGCACACTATTTCCTGAGCTTGTCAAGCGTTTTATTCGGTTTGCGACTACGCTCAATTTTCGTTTGGCAGCACTATCTAAGTCACTATTTTTCGACAATGTTAAATCCACATTAAAAGTGTTAGCACAAATATAAAAGCTCGCAACACACGCGCAGATACACCAACTCAGATATACGTAAACACAACGTAAATAACCGTTCATAGAATAATGCAAACGAACTTTTCAACACACAAGCAATCACTTAACTGATGCAAGCATTGCAAGTTCGGCCTGCAGCACTATTAGTTTATATGCAGCAATAGCAGAACATAACAAAAGCAGTTTATGTTACTGCTGGATTCCTCATCAGTCACATGCTAATCACGTGTTACACATCGGCAACAGGTTCCTTGTGTGTACAGTTTCTACGGAAACACCTTAGCTCTAATTGGTCCATTCTGCATTCATCCCCTCCCGTTCATTTATGCTTTTCCGCCACGTGCTTAACATGTCGATCCCCTTATCTTATATATTTAAACGAGCAATTCTAGTGTGCTATATATTCCGCGCAACTTGGAAATGGCTCTAACGATTTCGATCAAACTTTGTGTTCAGAGTTTTGCTTATTAAGTTTATCTATACAGGTGTCATTCCTGAAAAAACGCGATTTTACGCGTAACAGTCACAATTACTGTAAGCCTTATTTTGGCCATAATTTATGTGTTAATGGGCCAATTTAGTGATTGAGTGAGTAGTGGGGTTTACGGGCCCGTCGACAACTAGGTCATTAGGGCCCGGGGCCAATTTAAACAAACAAGCCAGAAAATTAAAGGTCTCGTCAAGAGCTTTCATAAAACCTAAAGAAAGTCGACTTAACTATATTAGTCTACGCGCAAGTCACAATTTTATATATTTAAACGAGCAATTCTTGTATACATATAAATGTATTCCGAGCAACTTGGAAACAGCTTGGACCAACTTATTTTTTAAAACATCTGATGTGTTGCACTCACATGACTTTCTCTACTCTTGTACTAACCATTCTTACAAACTCTTATTCCTGTATCTTCTTCGTGTTAGTTAAGATAAACATTTGTACAATTGTGTTATTGCTTATTTGCTTGTAGGTACAAGGGAAAAATATAAAAATACAGTAGGCTTTGCGCAATAGTCAAATCTTTTAAAGCTTTGAGATTCCGTTCTCTTGCACACTTAACATATATGAAAATGAACAGCGATGTTCCATTTCACGAAAGTTTTAAGAGTTCCGAAACTCACACACATAATATGAGGAATATCTCCGAAATGGTTCACCCTACAAGAACATTTATTGAGACATAAATTGTGTATTTTAGCAAGATCTACATTTTTTTGTATAGTATGATTTGGTCTATCTCTAACGGTTTACCAGTTATGAAAAAGTCGTCCGGGGTAAATACGACTACAGGAGCTATAGCCAGAAAATTCAAGATATACATTTCATTTGCCATCAAAATATCTCAAATACGTGACATTTTAATCAAAATCGTTAGAGCCATTTTCAAGAAAATCAAAATTTTCGAAAAATGTCCCAGTAAAGGGTAGTTTATGGTGGCGCTATTTTCTTCAAAATCTCCGTGTCACATCCTTGAATGACATTAAACTTAAATACCAACTTTGGTTTTTAACCGACTTTTCGTTTTTGAGTTATGCTGTCCACAGACACACACACACACACACACACATACACGCGCGCGCGCCGGCGGCCTTTTTATAAAAATGCTTTTGTTTTGGACTCAGGAGTCCTCAAAACATATATTTCCGGTGAAATCTCGACATCGAATTTTTGGGTGGAATACAATACTTCCCCTACTTACCAGTAGAGAAAGTAAACATAGCCATTATATTTGTAGCTAAATTAAAAGACCAGAAACGTTTTACTTCAATAAGCTAGTGGTCCTAAAGTTCTGTTAGAGACTGTACACGAAAATATTTACCTGTGCATTGGGGACACTCTTGCTTCACTTGATCTGTAGAGCCAAAGGTTTGTATGCAAAAGGCTTCTTCATTTTTATATATTTAAAAGTATGCATAAATGATGTGTTTCTTGTAAATCATACTCCCACAAACCATTTGACTTGTGATTGATAACACATATAAATGCATATTTTGGGGGAAATGTATAGTTTAAGTTTTTGATGAAAAATTGCAATTTCTACTCTTAAATGTGGCATTAAATTGTAATTTTCCCCCTTTAGATTTATCTATTTTAGCACAGGTACGTAAGTATGAGGTGTCTTATATATGTATATGTTCCCCATCATGATGTAACATGCCACCATGTTGTTCTTGATGTATCTTTGAGCAGATACATGTGCCTTAGTGACTCCACATTACAAGTTGTTAGTACTTCTTGGGGACCATTTCAAGGGAGATGGTGTTGCTGGTGAACCATGATCTATCCACCGTTCTGGAAAGTGTTCATTTAAGGGTGTAGTGAGGTGGTGCTCCATATTGTTGTAACAATGCGTGTTCAATTAGGCCCCTTTTCTCAAGCTGAGTGTAAATAATTTGTGCCATTCACAGTCCGTTCAAAAAGGTACAATCACAAGCAGGTGTTGTGATGTTGTCACTGCCCATATCATTACGTCAGTGAAGTTACTTTTCAAACTCGGGTGTGTAATGAGGCTTCTCTTTGGCCCAAAAGACAACGTTTCTACCGGGTGGGCTGTGATTAATTGCACATTCATCTAAAAATATAACCTTGGCATGATTCACTGCATTTGAAAATTGACTTAAAGAAGGTAAACAAAATGAGATAATTCCGGTCTCTATCCAATAACTTGTTTATGAACGTCAGTCGAAAAGTTTTGACCGTAAGACCTTTTTTCATTGTTGTCCTCAGTATACCAAGTTCCAGAGCATGCTCATTTATCAACTTCATAGGAGATTGTTGAATTAAAGCAGAGACTCCAGCAAATGTTTCTTCTCGTGTCTTCCATTCTGTGGCCTGTCTGTGACACTGCCACATCTTTCTCAATACAACAGTGTTGCTTAGCCTTTTAAAATCTTTACTGAAATGCTCCCAAAATCTGTCTCATTGTCTGCAACCACATACTTGTCACTAAGCACTCCTCAATAGTGTAACTATGACACCTGTCATGGCTAAAAAAACCGGACTGTGAAAACATGTAAAAATGGATTCCAACAATTGATGGCATAGCTACAAACCAGCACAAATAACATTTTATACATGTAAGATTTGAAGCTTTCACGGCGAACGTTAGTGATCAGAGCTTCACGGGTGATCAGCCGTGTTACAGTTAAGAAGGTCGAGCTTTCGGCCATTATACTCTCCATGGCCATCTTCAGGACTAAAATGATGGAAAATTCTCCTCAGTTTTCAAATATATACTCGACCTTCTTAAATTTAACACGGCTGATCACCCGTGAAGCTCTGATCACTAACATTTTATACAGTTATAGTGGTACAGGGTCTTCTCACCTGCCTCTGTATAGGTTCTTTAAAACATACGACAGCCTGTTCCACGGGCTCTCAACTAGGTGAGAGAACTGAGTCACTGGCCATCAGAGGCATATCAAAATGCTTATCTTATTGTAGATAATAGAAACATTTATTTACGTTGTGCTCTCAAACAGCTATCCCATAAAAACGTTCACCCTCACTCGCCTAACCTCACCAGCAGAAATCCTTACAATTTCTTGCATATCACTAAGTTCTGTAGTTTGAGGGTTAGAACAAGGATTCCTGCTGCTGAGCTTAGGTGAGTGAACGAGAATACTTCCGTTGGAGAACAGAAGGTCAACATTTCCAGTACCTACAATAAGGTAAGGATTTCAGTAGACCTCTCATGGTACAATTTTCCTGACGACTCTTCATTCTCTTGCACAGTGGGGACAGGCCGTGAAACATATTGTCACTGCGCCCGCCGGTGACCTAACGACCTGCCGCCGACAACAATAGGAGCGTACGAGACAATAGCTATTACATGGCGGTGCGGTTTCTGGACCGTTCCGCCACAGGCCGCCGACAACAATAGGAGCGCACGAGACAATAGCTATTACATGGCGGTGCGGTTTCTGGACCGATCCGCCACAGGCACTCCCGAATATTCTACCTCCAGAACTTTCCCTCTGTCTAAGGACATATATAAGTCGCTGCCAAGCACCGGGAGGAGGGAAAAAGACGTATACGAAGCGTTCAGGAATCGTGCCGGCGAGCAGTTGAGTGCGAGTCTAATCTGATAGTTCTTATTTGTGATTCGGCAGTTGTTCTGTTGATCTGAGCTTGTACAAAAGTAATCTAAGTGTAACGTTAGCACTACGCTAACGGACTAAAAGGCAATAAAGTGTGAATAGCAGTAACTGGTGTTTTCTTCATTTGTTACACTGGTGCCAGAAGTGGGATTCGTCAAATTGCTTCTAGTTTCGTTATATCGTCGTTAGAAGTTCCAACGTTAGAACCACGATGGAGGGAGATTCGGAAACCAGGATGATGGCGATGATGAAAGAATTATTCGCCGAAATGAAGACAGAAATGTCCGGGATGAAGACAGAACTATCGACCAAGATTGGTGAGCGCCTGGCCGGGGTGAAGAAGGAGGTGGAAGAGCTCGGCGGAAGGGTGGAAGACCTCGGCCAACGTTAGCGTTAGCGCTCTGGAGGACGTCGGGGAACGGCTTGGCGCTCTTGAAGGAAGGGTCGACGGCGGCGCCAAAGAGCTAACTGCCATGATGGAACGAATGCTCAGTGAAAAACTCAAGAATTACAAGGCCGAGGCTCCAGAACGCGACACAACCTCGGCGCGCGTCAAGTCACCCAAATATGACGGGACATCAAGCTTTGGAGTCTTTCGTCGGCAATTCACAGCTGCCGCCACTCACAACCAGTGGTCGGAAGAGGCCGCGCAGTTGATAGCCAGCCTACAGGGCCTAGCAGCAGAAGTTTTGAACGCGATTCCAATGACGGCAGCACCCGGAGACATTTGGGAGGCTCTCGAAACACAGTTTGAGAACCGCCGCCTGACCTCAGCCTATCTGAACCAACTCAAGTGGAGGAGGCAACAGCCGGGGGAGACGCTGCAGGAATTTGCCCGGGCAATTGAACAGTTGGCAAATAGAGCTGTAGAGCCTAGGCTAGTGGCTCCGTTGGCTGTCTCCTCCTTCGCCGACGGGGTGCGCGACCGCGAAACGCGAAGGCTCCTGATGGCCCACGACTACGAGACCATCCACGAGGCGCTAGCTGCTGCAATGAGGATGGAGGCGCCTGACGTAGTAACTGCTTACACCTCGAAGACTAGGAGCATCCGCCATGACGGAACATCGACCCAAGGACGCCGACGGAGGTTCCCCAGCGGTGTGTGCTGGGGATGTGGCCAGCTAGGTCACCTGGTGAAGGACTGTACCGGCGTGAAGAGGGGCACGTCGGGGCCGGCATTGCCAACCCCTCGAGTGACGCTGCGCACCCTATGCAGAAGGATGGATGACAGCCTCATCGCGGATGGATGGGTGCGAGGGAAGCGATACCAAATACTCGTGGACACAGGTGCAGCCGTGACAGTGATCAGGCCTGACGTGGCGAAGGGGTTGCCGTCCAGGAAGCCCAGTCGGCCGTACCAGCTAGTAACGGCGTCAGGCGACACCTTGCCCGTGAAAAAGGAGGTCCTACTGGAGTTGACCTTGGGGAGGAACGTGGTGAGTCTTTCGGTATTCGTTGCGAGGGTGGCCGAGGACGTGATACTAGGAATGGACGCCCTCCGGAGTCACGACGCGACGGTTGACATCAGCAGGAGGGTCCTGCGACTCGGCCGAGATGAGGTTACGCTTCGCAGCCCACACGAGCGTTCGGGAATCTGCACGGTAACCTTGATGGAGGACGTGGTGGTGCCCGCAAGGAGCGAAGTTGTCGTGCGGGCGCACCTGGAGGGGCAGCGGCGAGGGACCTGGTGCTGGACCGGAAGACTCCTTTGGAGGGATTATGCGTGGCCAGGGCACTTTTGCCTTGCCAGGAGGAAGTGCCTGTGAGACTATTCAATCCGTCGGACAGAGACCGGGGCATAAGGGCCGGAACGGAACTGGGAAACTGCGAGCCGGCTGTGAGCGTGACGCCGTGTGACGGGCCTACGGAGCCAGGACAACCCCGCGATCTGGGGCCCCAATTGGAAGATTTGTTGAAAAGGGCGGCTGAACATCTAACCGTGGCTCAAATGGAGAGGGTTCGGCACCTGCTTAGATGTAATCAGTCAGTCTTCAGCCAAGGGAACGGCGATTACGGTCATACCGACCGAGTGCTCCACCGAATTGACAGCGGGGACGCCCGACCTATTCGGCAGCCACCACGGCGTGTCCCTCTCGCAAAGCAGATAGAGGTACGGGACATGCTGCAGGACATGAAATCTAGGGGGATCATCGAGGAGTCCGACAGCCCTTGGTGCTCACCTGTGGTCCTGGTGAAGAAGAACGGTGAACTACGCTTCTGCGTGGACTATAGGAAGCTGAACGCTGTCACTCGGAAGGACTGTTTTCCCCTACCCCGTATAGACGACACGCTGGACACCCTTGCTGGTGCCCAGTGGTTCTCGACCTTGGATTTGAAATCGGGATACTGGCAGGTGGCCTTAGATCCCGGAGACAAGGAGAAAACCGCATTCTCGACGGGTCAAGGGCTCTGGCAATTTACGGTTATGCCCTTTGGCCTCTGCAACGCACCAGCCACCTTCCAGCGTCTGATGGAGTCAGTGATGAGGGGGCTGCCTTACGACGCCTGCCTGCTGCACCTAGATGACATCATAGTAGTTGGCAACACCTTCGAAGATCACCTGGAGAAATTGAGCAAGGTATTGCAGAGACTACAGGCAGCAAACCTGAAGCTGAACGCGAAGAAGTGTCAGCTCTTCCGCAGGGAGGTCCATTACTTGGGCCACATAGTGTCACCTACTGGGGTAGCCACGGATCCAGAGAAAACCCAGGCAGTAAGAGACTGGCCTCGTCCGATGGATAAACGCGAGTTACGCAACTTTCTAGGTCTCTGCAGTTACTACCGCAGGTTCGTCATAGGCTTTTCCAATATCGCTAGGCCGCTGACTCGTCTGACGGAGGAGCGCCAGCCCTACCTGTGGACAGAAGAGGCCGAGGCCGCCTTCCAGGCGCTTAAGTCAGCTCTCTGTAGTGCGCCTATCCTAGGTTTTCCACTTGTGGGTGGCGATATCATCGTAGATACTGACGCCAGCGACAGCGGCATTGGAGGCGTATTGTCCCAGGTGCAGGACGGACAGGAGCGAGTGATAGCTTACTATAGTAAGACACTCTCTAAGGCCGAGAAGAACTACTGCGTTACTCGACGCGAGCTGCTGGCAGTAGTGAAAGCACTGGAGCACTTCCATAAATACCTGTACGGTCAGCTATTCCACCTGAGAACTGACCACTCTGCCCTCACCTGGCTGTTGAGTTTTAAGAATCTAGAGGGCCAGAGGCTCCAGGAATACAACTTCACATCAGAACATCGGAAGGGAAGGAGTCACTCCAATGCAGATGCCTTATCAAGGAGGTCCTGTCCCAAGGATTGTGGCCACTGCACTAGGGTGGAGGAGAAGGAGCGCTCCGCGGCTGTCCGTGTGGTATCGGCGGTGCCCGCGAGTGGATGGGATAGCGCGGAACTGAGAGGGAGCAGCTGGCGGACGCCGACTTGGGGCCGCTCCTAAGAGAAGTGGAAGCAGGGACTAGGCCGAGCTGGGAGGATATCGCTCCAAGGAGCAATGAATATAAGTCGTATTGGGCCCAGTGGGACTCTCTGAGGGCAAAGGATGGAGTGTTGTATAGGATCTGGGAATCGCTCGATGGGAAGACTCAGAAAGAACAGCTGGTGCTCCCTCGCACCAAGGTTGTGGAAGTCTTGGAGGAAATACATGCGGGCTCCTCGGGAGGGCACCTTGGATCCAACCGGACGATCCAGAAACTCCGACAGTGGTACTACTGGTTGGGGCTGCGGGCGGACGCCGAGAGATGGTGCCGTCAATGTCATGTATGTACGGTAAGCCGCGGCCCGCAGACCAGGAGCCGTAGCCGCATGCAGCAATATAACGTAGGAGCACCCTTTGAGCGTATCGCCATCAACGTAGCTGGGCCCTTCCCTGTTTCTGACAGGGGGAACAAATATCTGCTGGTGGTCATGGATTACTTCACAAAGTGGCCGGAAGTGTACGCAGTACCTAACCAGGAGTCCAACACGATCGCAGACTGCCTAGTGGAGGAAGTGTTCTGCCGCTTTGGAGTGCCGCTGGAACTACACAGTGACCAGGGCAGAAACTTTGAGTCAAACCTAATGAGGAAAGTGCTGGAGCGACTCGGAGTACACAAGACGCGAACGACACCTCTCCACCCGCAGTCGGACGGCATGGTCGAGCGGTACATTAAAACTCTTGAGGAACATCTCAGGAAGGTTGTGGCCAACCACCAGAAAGACTGGGATGTCAGGGTGCCACTCTTCCTCCTGGCCTACCGCTCGTCTATCCACGATACCACCGGGCTGACACCTGCAAGTTTGGTTTTTGGCTTAGCACGGTTCCGTCTCAAACAAGATCTCCCGCATACTCGCTAGGTATAACATCAAGACCTTCTTCACACCTCCAAAGAAGATCCAAGAATACCTTAGACCGGTAAAAGAACCACTTCGACTCAAGGTCCCAGGAGTTTACAGGATTCCTTGCGAATGTGGTAAAGTGTATGTAGGCCAAACAGGACGCACAATAGAAGAAAGGTGTAAAGAACATCAACGCAATATCAGGCTCCTACAACCAGATAAGTCAGCAGTGGCCGAGCATTGTATAGAGTATGTCCACAAAATAAACTTTGAAGACATCAAAGTTCTGGAGCATACGGATAAATACTGGGACAGAGTCATTACGGAAGCCATTCAAATCAAACTACATCCAAACAATTACAACAGGGACCGTGGTCTTCAGCTAAGCCCTGCCTGGACAATAGCCATGAAACACATTCACAACAGCAACTATAGTGATTCTGGTCCAAGTACTGACCCTCAAGAAAACACTGTGGCCAGTGACAAACATAGCCTGAAACAGCAGGCCCAATCACAAATCGTCACCCGCTCATTGGCCAGGGCAACGCAACCCCCTCTCATCTAACATTGTATATATAGGGGGAGCGGGAAAATAACGGTCATTTCATTCTGACGAAGGCCATGGAGTTTAGAATGGCCGAAAGCTCAATATTTTCAAACCTCACACGGCTGATCGCCCGTGAAACTTTAATAAATGATCAAAATATGTTTTTAATGTGCTTCCCTGAGTTTAAGCAATTATATTAATATATGTACAGTTTCTTTAGAGTATTTATTACATTTGTATATTAACGTTCTAAAAAGCAATGGCTTGCTACTTGAGGAGAAGCATTGTTCAAGAACAATGGTTATGCCACCGGAAATTAATAAAATGATTAACTCCTTTAAAACAAAGAATTCCCATGGTTATGACGAAATAAAAACAAAAATCCTAAATTCACGTTCATCCCAAATTAGCACTCCCCAGAGTTATTTGCGCAATGAGTCACTAAAGTCTGGGATTTTCCCTGACAGGATGAAATTCTTGATTGTAAAACCCATTTTTAAAAAAGGTGAACACAACAATGCTTCTAACTATCAGCCAATTTCTCTCTTATCAGTTTTTTCAAAAGTTATTGAAAAAGTAATGTTCCACAGGCTGTAAAAATACCCTGAATATAACAAGATACTAGTGCATGATCAGTTTGGGTTCAGAAAGGGCATTTCAACAAATAATGCAACTTTTAAACTTACAAATGAAGTGTTAACTACCCTAAACAATAAAATGCATGTAGGTCGTATTTTCTTTGACCTACCTAGCAAAGGCATTTGATTGTGTAAATCACAACATTCTGTTAGCAAAACTGGAATTCTATGGAATTAAAAATGAAAATTTAAGTTGGTTCATATCATACCTAAAGGAAAGAAAACAGAGCATTAAAGTAAGCAGTGTTACTGATGATGGAAAACAAACTTCAAATTGGAAATCAGTAACTCATGGAGTACCCCAAGGTATTATTTCTGATCTATATAAATGACCTTTCACTTTATATAAAGGATAGAGCAAGTACTGTACTGTTTGCCAATGACACTAGTGTGTTGGTCACTAGCAAAAACTTAAATGAATGTATAATTAAATTGAACTATGTTTTGAACTGCATGTCCTACTGGTTTAAAACCAAAAAATTATCTGTTAACCTGGATAAAGCAAAAATTGGCTCAAATCACTTGGAATGTCATCATCAGAAATTGCAGAATACATAGAATTCACCAAATTATGCACAGAACAAAATTTCTTCCAGTTCCAAACAAAATATTTACATCAAACATTAGGTTTAGCAATGGGCAACCCTCTCTCGCCATTCTTAGCAGATATTTACATGAATTCATTGAAAATAAGGATCACAAAAGGTTTCCCGTGGATGTTCAAACTCTGGCAGCGATACGTAGATGACATATTTGCAATAGTTCCAAACAGACACATCAGTGACGCATTAAAACTTCTGAACATACAGGACAAGAGTATAAATTTCACAGTGGAAGTAGAAAAAGATAATAAATTACCATTTTTAGATCTAAAATTAATCAAAAACAAGGATAGAATAAATTTCGGTATTCACAGAGAACCAACGCAGACAGACAACTACATAAAAGCTAATAGTTACAATCCAAGAAGCCACAAACAAGCAATTTTCAATAGTTTAACACATATATTGGTGAACATCCCTCTTTCAGCAGAAGAATACAAAACAGAATATTACAAAATAATTGAAATAGCACAAAAAAAAACAGCTTCCCTAAAGAATTAGTAGATAAAAAAAGGAAAATGATCAGAAAAGAAAAAATTATTAAAAGAAGCTACAAGTCTCACAGCAGCAAAAACAAAAATGACATTAAAAAAATTCACATATCATCCATGGACCTTTGATAAATTTAAAAAAGTGTTTAAGGAATACAACATTCAGTTGGCACCAGTAAACCATTACTCCATAAAAAACCTACTACTTTCAAACATCAAAGATGCTATTCCACCTAACAAAAAATCTGGCATATACCAAATTGAATGCAGTGATTGTAATGAAATATACATAGGAAAAACCAAAAGAAATTTAGAAATTAGATCCAAGGAACACGTTAGAAACATTAAGAGTAAACAATTAGAAAAATCAGCGGTTGCATTTCACTTTTGGACAAAAAATCATGACATAAAGCTAGAACCTAAACTTCTCAAACACATAACCGGAAAACAAGAACTGTCCACATGGGAACAAATCTTTATTTTAAAAAATAGAAACCGAGTATTTAATTTTGACATTCCTCAGAGGGACATTTTCAGTAAGTCATTGAACCGTTACCAGAAGAAGCATCACCATCCGCACCATGAAACACCATGGAAACCCAGTTATTGTCCGGTTGATAATGAAGGAAAGTTAACCTACGAAACGCGTCCCAGAAAAATATGTTGTAAGTGTTGTTCAGTGTTATTAATTAACTCACCTTTTAAATTAAAAAGTAATTAAATTCATAACTCATCAAATATCACACACTCCAATTGAAATAGGGATTAACAACATGCTATTACAACAAATAGATAACATCAAATTTCTGGTTCTTCAAGTTGACAAATATTTAGACTGGAAAGCTCACATTAAGTATATCTTACCCAAACTCAGCTCTGCCTGTTATGCTATCCAAGCGCTGGCAAATGTTAGCTCCATAGATATACTCAAATTAGTTTTCTATGCATATTTTAACTCTATAATGGAATACAGTTTTTTATTTTGAAGCAATTCAGCAGACAGGAACCAAATATTCCTCACACAAAAGGTTATAAGAATTATTTCCAACGTCCGTAGTAGACGCTCGTGCAAAGATCTTTTCAGAAGATTGAACATATTAACCTTACCCAGTATGTATATATCCTCGATCCTAAAATTCTTTGTATGCAATCAATCCTTATTTACAACAAACAAAGAAATTCATGGAATAAACACTAGACAGAAGAGTAACATCCATCATCCTAGTGCTAAACTTTCTTGCTTCCAAAAAGGTGTGTACTATGAAACCATAAAAATATTTAATGCTCTTCCTAATAACCTTAAGGAAAAGGTTGACAATTTCAATGCTTTTAAAACTGCTGCTAAAGAGTACCTATGCTCAAAATCATTTTATTCTGTACAAGATTATCTGAATGACCAATTATCCTATTAATTTCTATGTAGCTCAGTTTATTCTATATGTGAATTACAAACTATGCTGTAAATGCCTATGTAACTTTGTTGCTTATGTAGCCTTATAAATAGTTTCTAGCTCATTTTATTCTGTATAAGATTATTTAAATGGCACACTATCCTGTTAATGCTTATATAGTTTTATAAGTAGTTTCTAACACATTTTATTCTGTATGAGGTTGTTTAAATGACAAATTATTCCTGTTAATGCTGATGTAACCTTGTAACAAGTTTTTAGTTTTATTCTGTATAAGATTATTTAAATGACAAATTATTCCTGTTAATGCTTATGTAGCTTTGTAAGTAGTTTCTAACTCATTTTATTCTGTATAAGATAATCTAAATGACAAATCATCCTGTGAAAGCTTATGTAACTCTCTAAGTGATCTCTAGCTTCTTCAGTGACAAATCATTGTTAATCACATCTGATGCCTGTATGAAAGCTACTCAAATGTATATGTATAGAACCATCTAACAAAAGATGCCATTCATTGCTAAGTATATTATAACTGAATCCCCATCCCCATTCCCCCCACCCCTGCCACCGCCCCCGCCACCATCATATCATCATATTATCATATCATTATTATTATATTACAACTATTAATTTCTTATTAATACTTTGGAAATGAAAATTGGTGTATATTTTAATGACAAGCATGTGTGTGGTGTGGATACAGTGGCAGTTCCGAATCAGACGTCATATTTGGAAATAAGTTTACAAAACTCTGCACATGAATAAGTGTAAAATGTCATTTGTCAAAGATTCTTGCATGATCTGTCATACAAATCCAGCTAGTCTCATTTTATTTAAGTTTTTGTTATTAATGTTGTTGAAGAGCATATTTTCTGTGATTTATATTGTAACAAAAGATAACAAAAGCCAGTTCAGTTACTTTCCTATCACTTTATTATCTTCTGAAATTTTACCATAAATACAGTTTCCTTCTCATCAATAACACAGTCTACAGTAAAATATGAATTTTGAGTCAATTAATAACACTAAACAACACTCACTTTAAAATTTTCCCAGTACATGTTTCGGAGGCTAGCTTTCCTCCATTATCAACCAAACTGTAGAAGCGGGTTCACAGGGCTGTTACCTCCTGTAGACTGCTCTGGTGGTGGTTTTAGGAAGTGGTATAATGGATTGCCTTGTGGTATATCAAAATTGAAAACTCGGTCTTCGTTTTTCCAGATGAAAATCTGTTCCCATGTTGACATTTATTGGTTTCCTGATGTGTTTTAATAATTTTTTATCCAGATTAATGTCATGATTTTCTTTCCAAAAATGGGTGGCAACTGCTCATTTTTCTAAATATTCACATTCACATACCACCCAAAGACATTTCATAAATTCAAAGGGATTTTTAAAGAATACAATATACACTTGGCTCCAATAAACAGATATAGCACTAAAAATTTAATTGGCTCAAACACTAAAGACAGCATTGCAGCAAATAAAAAATCTGGAATCCACCAAATAGAATGCAGTAACTGCAACCAGGTGTACATAGGAAAAACTAATTGGAACTTGGAAACGAGAACAAAAGAACATTTCAGATGTATAAAACATAAACATTTAGAAAAATCGGCAGTTGCCACCCATTTTTGGAAAGAAAATCACGACACTAATCCGGATCCAAAATTATTAAAACACATACCAGGAAACCAAGAATTGTCAGCGTGGGAACAGATCTTCATCTGGAAAAACCAAGACCGAGTTTCCAATTTTGATATACCACAAGGCGATCTGTTATATAAGTTCGTAAAACCACCACCAGAGCAGTGGACAGGAGATACCAGCCCTGTGAACCAGCCTCTAAAATTCAGTCAATGTCCAATTGATAATGAAGGAAAGCTAGCCTCCGAAACATATACTGGGAAAATTTGAAAGTGAGTGTTGTTTAGTGTTATTAACCTCTTGAGCGATGGCCATTTAAATGTCCGCGAGCCGAGAACTGCTGGCATTTAAATTCTTAAATGCGCTTCGTATATACACAGCTGTATTTTGTGTAAATATTAAGTTATTTTAATGAAACAAAAACTGGTATAAAACTCGTTATTTGCAGTATAAATGTACGTCATCAGCAAAGTTGAGTTGTATTTACAAAAGGTTGAAATGGCACAACTTTGCTTCACTGTGGTGAAAAGTCAACTTTGCTCTGTCGAACGCATCTAATATATGTTCTGGGAAAGATTCAGTAAAGAAACACCCATTGTATGTGTGGCTAATGCGTCAGCATCCTGTGAAATACATCGCTACTGCTTGCGTGGTCTCTTAGTCATCAGAATAGATCAACATTACAACTTTTGCTTACGCGAGTTTCGTAACTGAGTAGAGTCCGTGTCTTTCTTTGTTGAAATACATACGTATTCTTTCCTGCTTGTAGCTGAAGGGAGAAGTGGTATAAAAAGGAGTTTTTGCACCAACTGGATATAACCATATACAATTGTTTGGGGATTTGGACAGCTCTCTAAACCCACACAGGACAATGACCGACCTTGACTACCGACTATAAATAACTCACAGCCTAATTGAACAATACCACGTTGGGGGTTGAAAATCCAAAACCCCTGCACCCCTCAGACTTCAAGGAAAACATTATCCTAAAAGGATACCACCAACAGCAAAGAAGTCCCGCCCATTTCGAAAGTGTTTCGTGTGCCGCAAGAAGGGAATTCGCGAATGTGGAGATGTACCTACCCTTGTGTGTTTATCCCTGTTTTGAGGTAAATCACTGCAGAACGAACATATTAAGGTAAGCCAATAAAGTATATAGACCTTACTAAAATGTTTCATAAAGGGAAAATTATAATAAGTTGAGTTGCATAAGGGATAAATAAGGGTTAAATGCTTAAACGCACAGGACGCCCATATCGCTCATCCGCCATTTTAAATGGACGTCATATGACGTCCATATCCCTCAAGAGTTTAATCGACTCAAAATTCATATTTTAATGTGATTCCAACAAGTCATCAACTTCCTGTATTTATTATTACAGTCTAGTCTTTTGGGCTATCACAACTTACACTTCTCATAGCCTTCCTCAATCCTTTTGGTCTTTCTTCACTTCCTCTGTCCCTCATGCACTAAATACAATGTTATAATCACTTGCAATTCCTGTTGAACATTCCTAAGACATACTAATGTCTCACATTCACTAACACACAGACTGACTCATGTCCATCACTCTAACACTCACTGCTCTGCTCTTCTCTGGGGGTGACATCACATACACCTTTGAGCTCCACATATACACATACACTGGAAATGATGCAGCTAAAATCTAGCAAACGTTCTTGAAATCCCTTTTGTTTTTGCCACTTTGTTGAGTCATGTACACACAGCAGTCATGTGAGGCAACCTTGCCAGCATGGCATGTGGTGTGAAATAGCTTGGCCCCATCCATCCTTTGTTGTGCACGGAGCTCAACATCACTGTTTTGATTTGTAATGTTCCTGGTATTGAGAGTTGTCATTTTATTTTACTGTAAATGGTTATATACAAATTATGAATGGGAAATACATAGTTTGTAGCGTTCCTCACACGATGCGTCTATTCCTGGATGTCACAACTGGAGCATTGTCCTGGTGAAAGAACTTATATATGTGCAATCTTAGTAATTTTTCTTTCTGTTCAACAATGAAGCATAATTGTCCCCTGTAATGGTTCTACATTTTTCAAAGTAACCCATCAGAATTATACCCTGGGAATACCAAAAGGACAGTGATCAACACCCTCCCAGCAAACAAAACAATCCATTATTTTTAGCACAAAATCAATCTTGCCATACCAACAAGTTGCCATGGTAGCTCAGTGATTACAGGAGTCACGTGTGAAGCAGAAGATTCATGGTTCAAACCCCGGCTAAGGCACTGAATTTTTCAGTCCTGATTCTACCTCTCAAACAGTGCCCACACAGCTTGTGTGTTTAAAACCATTATTAATTGGTTGCCGTAAAATAATAATTACCACCTAAAGATTATTTAACCTGGGAGATAAAGTACTGATTGTCAATTGCCGGCGGCACCGTGGCCGAGCGGTTAGCGCACTCGCCTACCACCTAGGCGGCCCGGGTTCGATCCCAGGGACCCGCATGTGGTATTCGTGGTGGACGAAGCGGCGTCATGGCGGGTTTTCTCCGGGTACTCCGGTTTCCCCCGCCATCTCATTCCACCGGTGCTCCATCTTCATGTATCATCAGTGTCACCGCCTGCGGTGCCGTAGTAGTAAAAGCGGGCGTTAAACACTACTACTACTACTGTCAATCGCCCTTGTGGACTTCTCAGATGTGAAATTCCCTAGTGCTCTACCAGGTAAATATGAATTCTGGGAATTTGTCATACTGGCAAGTTGTCATAGTAGCTTAGTGGTTAAAGCAGCTGCATGTGAGAGGAATCTCCATGGTTCAAATCCTGACTATGGCAGTTTTAATTAATGCATAGTGGTGTACTTTTATGTACAGCCAAAAATTGGCATTAGTAGTCGTGTATTGCAATTAAACAGTGTCAGACCTTGTGTTTTGTGTCAACAGCAATTGTAACATGTAAAGAGCTTTTCATTACATTTTTGTGCAGGATTGGGCATCCATTCATTTGAGATACTTTGAGTTCCTAGTACACATCTATGGTGCTTCTCTATTCATTGAAAGCTAAACTCTCTGCAGTGATGGTGCAGAGTCTATGTGAGTTTTACCCACTCTGCTATAATCTGCTTTGCAATCCAACCCACTAATGGAAATTGGTTTCAATAGTGTAACACTTTTTCTCCCCAGTTTCTTCTAGTGCACATATTACACTGCTCACTTCACATAGCTGTTGAACATCACAGTTGTTATGACTCACTCTCACCAGCACTGCTTGACAAAGTTTCATACCAGTCTAATCAAGGAATGTGTATGCAAATTTCTGAGGATCGTGTAAAGATGAAACTACTTTCGCTTCAAAAAAGAAATTACTATTCATTTTTTCGAACGATTGTAACAACAACTTTCTTTTTTTCTATTTTTAGGATGTGGTGACTTCCATCAGAAATGATTCTCCTCAACCAAATAGTTTGAGCTTACAAAGAACTAGGAATTTTATTCTTTAATTGATGTGAAACAGTACAAATGTACAAATAAGAGAACCATTATGAACAGATAAAACAAAAGTTACCACTATGAACAGCCAAATGCATGTATGTATGTCAAGACACATAAAAATTCAGCAGCCTTATGAAGAATTACGAGGTTTGGTTTCATCATAACAGGGTCGCAAAAAGATATAATTTTTCTTCATTGGATTGTAGAATTCATGGCCCTGAAAGAAGAGAGTTCTTTAATGCTTTTGAGGTGAAATATTCAACATTCTTGAAATACACAAATTAACTTCCTGCCTAATGCATTTGAAATAAAAAGTGTGACTCACTTTAGACCAGTCATAGCTTACAGCATATGCAAATATTTGCCCATTACTATTAAAGCAGCATCGGGTGATTGATTGTTCCATTGCCTCTGAAGATTTCAGCTTTGTGCGGGCATCCTTATCCCAAAAGCTGAAGGTTCCATCTGATCCAATTGTGGCTAAAGTTCCATGCACTGGATGAAAAGCAACGCCATTCACCTGAAAAGTAATATACACCGACAACCTATGAGAGTAATTAAAACAAAGAACCACAGCTGTATCTCCAGCCCTGACGTTTCGTAATGTATACATCAGAAGGTCAACTTTAGCAATACTAGTGCTGTTAATTTCCACAGTAAAGGAAGCTATGCTGATTTGTTTCAATCAACTCTAATTTGATTTCTTGAAACATTTTTAATTAATATAGCTTACTGCTGTT
Organism: Tenodera sinensis; assembly: GCA_030765045.1. Classification (NCBI taxonomy): domain Eukaryota; kingdom Metazoa; phylum Arthropoda; class Insecta; order Mantodea; family Mantidae; genus Tenodera; species Tenodera sinensis. The sequence continues at coordinate 50,447,792 of CM060974.1, read as the reverse complement.
GCTTAGAGCTTTGCTACACACAAAAGAAATTAAAATCAGGCTAGGTTTGCAATGCTACATAGACACGATGCAATATAAAAATGTCAGTAAATTACTTAGAAATTAGTTACAGTAACCACAATGGACATTCCTCTTGCCAAGTAGAACATTATGGAATTGATTTGTTTATTGTACATTTGCAAATAGATTCTAAATAATAAATGTTAATCTTGTGTGTGTTAGTGCTTGTAAAATATATATACAGAATGGAAGTGAAATAATCTGCCAGATTTTAACAGTCACTTTCTGGTAATGTGAATAACAAAAAACTCTTATACCAAAAGGCTGAAAAGGTTATAGTTTCCTAGGAAAAAATACTTTTATTAAAACAATTTATTATTAACTGACTGAATTATTGACTATAAGGTTCTTAATTTATGGCCATATTTATAGAAAATTTAATAAACAACAATCTTTTCCTTTGGCGTATTTCAATAGGTTCAACGGTTTTTGTGTAACTTAAATTTAAAAAGTCCACATTTTGTTGCCTTTTTATTCCTTAAGAACTGGCAACATTGCATCAGCTATGTTCCCTTTCTTCTGACATTGGTGCAGATCGCATGAATGTTTACTTAACTAAATGCAACTGTTTTTTGTTTAAGCATATTGTGGTGGAGAGTAAATTCACATTATAAATTATGCTTTACTAAAGATTGAGTGATTATTAGTACTACATAGTTAAATGCAACACAGAATAATGATATTAATACTGTGAGGTGTTTCACACGAGTGACATAACCTTTGAAATGCTGTCATAGTTGCAACACACATGTCTGGCAGACGGCACTAAAACTGTACATGTGTTCACCCCAAGTGGCAGTGTAAGAAGCAAACTAGCTTTACTATTTATTGTGAACAGGAATGTCTTGTTCAGTCCCTGCTATTCAGTAAATAAACTTCATAAGTATAAATTGTGTTAGATTCATTAATAATGTTGATCTTGCATCGTCGTTTCATTATGATGAACAATGCGTGCAGTTCCTAAATGAGAAAGCCTATTTAGAATGTGCATGTTAAGTCCGAATTGCAGGTAACTTTTACTAGTTTATTTAACTACAATGTACTGAGGTTCTTAACGTTAGCAACACACACTTAGGTATCATCAAGCAGGAGCAATGTTGGCAGCAATATTGCATGCATGCATGCACAGTAAGTAGATCTGAACATACCTTGTATGCATTTTATTTGACATTGACAATTTTATGTCTTTCTGGCCGTTTAGAGCATATTCAAAGTTAGTATTTTTGTTTCCATCATATTTATGATCTCCTAAAGGATGCAACACTGCAACTCATGTCGCAAGTTAGAAAAAAATGTTTGCAGGACGTAAAGTGAGGAACAGACCAACCACATTTAATTAATTAAAACATGCATTTGTTATCTTCCTTTCATAGAAGTTTGAAAATAGTGTTGTTATAATTAATTTAATTTAAAAGGGTGAGTCAATTAATAAACAACACTTACAACATAATTTTCTGGAATGCGTTTTGAAGGTTAACTTTCCTCCTTTATCAACCGGACAATAACTGGGTTTCCATGGTGTTTCATGGTGCAGATGGTGATGCTTCTTCTGATGTTTCTTCTGGTAACGGTTCAAGGAACTTGCTGAAAATATCTTTCTGAGGAATGTCGAAATTAAATACTCGGTTTCTATTTTTTTGAAATGAAGATTTGTTCCCATGTGGACAGTTCTTGTTTTTGGGTTATGTGTTCGAAAAGTTTCGGTTCTAGCTTTATGTCATGATTTTTTGTCCAAAAGTGAAACACAACTGCTGATTTTTCTAATTGTTTACTCTTGATGTTCCTAACATGTTCCTTGGATCTAATTTCTAAATTTCTTTTGGTTTTTTCTATGTATATTTCATTACAATTACTGCACTCAATTTGGTATATGCCAAATTTTTTGTTAGGTGAAATAGCATCTTTGATGTTTGAAAGTAGCAGGTTTTTTATGGAGTAATGTTTTACTGGTGCTAGTTGAATGTTGTATTCCTTGAACACTTTTTTAAATGTATCAAAGGTCCATGGATGATACGTGAATTTTTTTAATGTAATTTTTGTTTTTGCTGTGTTCTGACAATTTGTGATGAAACAAATGTTTCTTTCCTCATTCCCTCCCCGCAACTTCCTCTCTCTGGCACATTACTTGGCAGTAGTGCAGCCACCGTGTGCAAGCATTGGTTCAGCTCATGTGCCTTCTAACACCATACACCATATAGTAATGCTGCATTACATGATATACAGTATGTTTGCAGATCAGCCGGACTGCCCTGTGGTGTCACCCGAATGGGCGAGAATTGGCATACCCTCCACCAGAATTACGTGTAAACAACCAGCAAGTCAAGGGTACAGAACAACACTAACATTAGGTTTACCTGTATCATAACAGCTGTTGAAATTGAATCTTCACCCCAAACACATTCCCTACATCTCCAAAAATAATTCTGGTTTACTCAGAAAAGTTCATGTTAACTGATTGCCTATATTTCTCTCATAATGTTGTCCTTCAATTCTTGTAACATATGCAAATTTGGTGCTTACACTTCATTTTTTCCCCATAAATAAAAATTGCATGGATATAGGTCAAGGGAATGAAGTGTCCATAATACTGAGCTAATTATTGTCACTATACATAATTCCCAATTCCAACATAATGTAACTTTTGTGGTTTGGTTGTGAAGTAAAGTAGACAGATGTAGTCGAGATAAAGAAACACTTTTATTTCCGTAAACAGTAACTTGTACACTCGTTGCAACAGCAAGAAAGTCTTTTCCGATTCTCCAACAGCACGGCTCCGAATTCGTAACACAAAGAACTAACTCTTCTCCGTCGGCACAACTCTTCAGATCGTCTGTCTGTCTCAGTCGGCACGACTACTCAACCTTCACATACGTCTCACTGACTCCTGTCGCACTTTACCGCTATTTATATCTCCCAGGCACTATTCTGGAAACTTCAGGAACGTTCACTTATTGCGCTGGAGTACAAAGTAGAAGATTCCAGTAGCCTCTATCCTTTTCTTTCTTTCGGCAAGCGCCCCAACAATGCGGCCATTCTCTGTCTCTTTCCTTCGGCTCCTTTGCGATAGTGCCGACAATAATGCGATGGGTGACAATTGCGGCTGTCGGCAATTAGATGCGGCGGGCGCGGTGACACTGCTCCCTCCTCAGAGCTGGTCGTCCCGACCAGCACTATCACTGCGGCATCTCCCTTGCGCCCCGGCGGACTATCCCATCGAACCTCTTCTCCAGGAGGCACGATCCTAGGTATCGCTGTTGGATAGTGTCCCTTGGTCTGGGTAGGACGACGTATGCCATCCTGCTTCGAAATTCTGCAACAGTACCGCCGGTCTTGACGGTCCCTCGTCCAGTTGCCCTTCTTCCTGGTGTGTTGACGGGTTATCCTGCGCACTTGGAAACGGCTCAATGGGTACCGTGTCCGCCGACCTCTCTGGCGCACCTTCGCAGCCACCTTGCTTCCGATGGGTCCGGTAACAAACCCCACCACATCCGCGCGAGTTGCGTCCACCGCTGCACTCGTGTTCACTCGTGCTCGGCACGGTCTCTCCTGTATCCTGCCGTCCACGATGATGTCCACCATTCTTCCGTTCACGGCACTATGCGTCAGGTGATTGGATGGCTTCGACGGTCCCCCCATGTCACACGCCAAGTCGGTTCTCGCGTGATGCTCGTTTGCTTGTGCGCGTCCCTGCTGATCGTCCTCCACGTCGTATCCTGGTTGGTTACGTACCCGACTCACTCCTCCAGAGGATCCTCGACGACGTCCCTGAACTGCCGCTTTGTCTTCCCCGAGACGTACACTTTCGTTATCTGAAACGGGCGCAACTGTCGCCTCGGCCACTAGGTGCTCCCTCCCCGGGTCCGCGCTATTCCGTCTGCCCCTGGCATCCATAACACTCTCGTCAACTCTTACTACCAGGGCGCCAAGACGTTCCCCGTCGTCCTCCACGACGTCCACATGCTGGCAGAGGTCTTCCACCTTTTCGCCGAGTTGTTCCACGTCTTCCGTCACGCCAATCAGTTCGCCGAGTTGTTCCACGTCTTCCCTCATATCATCTGAAACGGGCGCAACTGTCGCCTCGGCCACTAGGTGCTCCCTCCCCGGCTCCGCGCTATTCCGTCTGCCCCTGGCATCCAGTACTTTGACGCTCTCGTCAACTCTTACTACCAGGGCGCCAAGACGTTCCCCGTCGTCCTCCACGACGTCCACTTGCTGGCAGAGGTCTTCCACCTTTTCGCCGAGTTCTTCCACGTCTTCCGTCACGCCAATCAGTTCGCCGTCAATTTTCGCCGATAGCTCCGTCTTCATCTCTTTCAGCTCGGCAACGAGGTTGTCGTATGACGTTTCCATTTTGGCAACGAGGTTGTCGTATGACGTTTCCATTTTGGCAAATAATTCTTTCATCATTGCCATCATCCTGGTTTCCGAACCTCCCTCCATCTTGGTTCTAACGTTGCAACTTCTAACGACGATGTAACGAAACTAGAAGCAATTCGATGGATCCCACTTCTGACACCAGGGTAACTTTTTTTGGTGTGGGTGTGAAGTAAAGAAGACAGATGTAGTCGAGATAAAGAAACACTTTTATTTCCGTAAACAGTAACTTGTACACTCGTTGCAACAGCAAGAAAGTCTTTTCCGATTCTCCAACAGCACGGCTCCGAATTCGTAACACAAAGAACTAACTCTTCTCCGTCGGCACAACTCTTCAGATCGTCTGTCCGTCTCCGTCGGCACGACTACTCAACCTTCACATACGTCTCACTGACTCCTGTCGCACTTTACCGCTATTTATATCTCCCAGGCACTATTCTGGAAACTTCAGGAATGTTCACTTATTGCGCTGGAGTACAAAGTAGAAGATTCCAGTAGCCTCTATCCTTTTCTCTCTTTCGGCAAGCGCCCCAACAATGCGGCCATTCTCTGTCTCTTTCCTTCGGCTCCTTTGCGATAGTGCCGACAATAATGCGATGGGTGACAATTGCGGCTGTCGGCAATTAGATGCGGCGGGCGCGGTGACAATAAATTTGCAGCAGTGCATGCTGTAGCTGAATCCTGCTGAAACCAGCTACACAATCTTTCATTTCTGGTGGAAAAAAAAATTTAGAATAGGATTTACATGAACGTGTGAATCAACTCATGTGTTGTAAAATATGGGACACCAAACCTCAACTTTTGCAGGCTGGTGAAGAACTTCATCAAGAATATGGGGATTTTCAATAAACTAGAATTATTTTCGGAGATATAGGGAATGTGTTCACATTGAAGGTCATCAATTTCAACATCTGTTGTGATGCAGGTAAATCTAATGTAAGTTAGTACAATAGTGTTCCATACCCAAGGCTTGTTGGTTGTTTATGTGTAACTAGTGGAGAGCACACTGGTCTTCATGTGCTTAATGTAGGTAGTAGGTTTATTTATGACATAAAGAACTGCTAAGTGGTACCGTCTCCCCTTATCCCTCCAGATAGCATATTAATCTGCATGTATTATACAACCTAGCCTACAGTTTGAAAAAAAATGTAATACCAAAAAATAGACCAATTATTAAAAAACAATGGTTCTTGTTTACTGTAAGATGCAGAACAATCTAGCATCTAAAGATGAATCACTGCACTAAAAGACACTTACTGCATAGATATCTTGATAGCCACTGGATGCTCCATTTGAACGATGGCATTTAAAGGTAAAATTATCCTTTGGATTCTGCGGATTCACAAATTGTATGGCTACTCTGCCTTCCACACTTCCCAATGCGTAACCTGTAGGAGTTTTCTTCTTATCGCGAAATATTGCCACACAACGATGTTGATGTTTGAGAGGTGACTCTACCTGTTTGTATTCCTGCGGCTTTCCTTCCAGTTGATACACAATGAGTCCACGACCTGCAGTACCTACCACTGCCATAGGGTAGTCCTTGAACAAAATAAAAATATTTATGGTAACATTCGCGTAACACAGCTGCTCTTTGGTCCATAAAAAATTGGATGTTTTGCATGAATATGACTTTCTATACTCATTTTGGTACAAAGTATTCTTATAAAAGCTTGTTTTCTATCCACTTCCTGTTAATACTCATTTACACATTTTGTTGTAGATATTAGAATTCAGTGAGCTACAGTCTTATTTGACAATGTTATCTTCACATGAACACATGGTAAAAATATATCAATATCTAGTTCAGAGAACTGTGAAGTATTTGAAAATTCTAATTCGAAAGAATCTCTTGTAAATATGATAATTACTCTAAAAAGAAAACCCCTCAATTGTAAGATCTGCCAAGTTTTTGGGCAAATTTTAGAAAAAGAAACAGATATGTATGCGATTGTTGGTCACATTAATATGAGAAAGGCTGTAATTCCTGGAAAAAGAGTTCTTCAGAATTTCCTTATTACGCACAAATATGGTTGGTCAAGGACAAGTTTCACCTTCCACTTGTTTGCAAAGAAAAGAACCTCTCATTCTTTAGTAGTTTCAACCCTTCTACCTGCTTTCTTCTTACGAGTAAAACAAGATTTTGGTTAGAACAGCATGATAATTGAAAGTGAATTTCTCTTGTACCCATCTGTGTTAGAGATAATATGAATTCATGAGAAAGTTCTGCTATACATATAAAGCTAGATGTTTAGAAACTTGCTAAAAAAATGGTGTATGAGCAGCTGGTTGAGAGTATTCAGTACAACCAAACATGACTTATTACTGAAGAAATCAGAGATATAAACAAAAGCCATGAAAAAAGGAACTGAATTTCTTCATGGCCACAAGAAGGGATGCCATGGCAGAGACTGAGAGGGTAGAACAAAAGAGAAGAGAGGACTGTGTAGTGAGCTCTAAAATGATGCAAATAAAAAAGTACCAAATAGCTTGTAAGTGACAATGCGAGTAACTATGAAGCCAATCTAGGTGGGTGATGTGATTAATGAGATGAAAGGGTTTGAGATGGATAACTTCTTTGTGCTAAAAATTACCAGCAGAGTATACAAAGGTTCATGCCTTCAACAATATGTACTACTTTAAAGAGAAGAGTCTAAAATCTTAGATTGGAAAAGTCGATGAAATACTTCTTTTTTTAAAGGCTGCAGAACAACTGTAAAAACTCTTTTTTAAAATTAATGTCCTCCAACATATTGTCATATTGGATGGTAAATGAAATAAACGGGTGAAATGATGCTCAAATGAGCCCGAGGTCCATGGAGCTTTAAGTTACCCGACATTCGTCTTCTCAGCATAAGGGAAAACCTCAGAAAAAAGCCTTATCCAGATAACTTACCTTAAGCGAGATTCAAACTTGCGACCTCTTGAACGTGAGGCAGACACGCTAACCATCACACTACCGAGGGGAGGAACTGTAAATAAAGTGTGTGAAACCACTGTACTGGTGAAAACAACTGGGACAGAAAAAATGAGATACAGTTGTTAGCAATTTGTGCAGATGGAACAAAATTGCCTCCTTTTGTCATTTTTAAAGGAAAAGCTCTGCCCAAGGGAAATCTACCAAGATGTTTACCTGTTTGTGTACTAAATAAGGGGTGGATGGATACGAAACTAAGCTTGACTATCTAGAGTTCATGTGGAATAACCTGTTTTTTTTTGCATGTCAAATCTGGCCCAGACCGGTGGTTTTTAAGTGTGCTTAAAAACAACAGCTCCATGTCCGTAGATTTACTGGCATGTGAATGTACTGCGGGACAAAATTCCAGCACACTGGCGACACTGATGTAATCCTGGTGATTGACAGCGTCATTAAACAACAAAAAATTTAATTTAATTTTGTTTACATGTATTTAGTCAAGTAATATTGCCTTTTATGGTAGTGCTATTGGTGCTTGAGAAACATGTTTGAATAATTCTTTTAAGGAAGATTGTGCATACAATGTTCTTTTCATTCATAATACATAATTAATAGTAATATTAACAACAATAATAATAATAATAAACATACTATGGACTATTTCAGGAAATATAACACAGATCATTAGTCACCACAAAATGTACTGTACATATGCAATTAGAACAGTTGTTTAAATTTTGAAACTATGTATACAGTATATATATAATACTTCTTATGCTTATCTATAATTTATGATAACAACAACAATTATACTAATACCATACGAGTGATAAGAATGCAATGCCTATTTGTCGTAAAAGTGCATAGTAGATGTTCACTTCTTAATTTGGAGATACTAATGTGTTTACTGACACGGATCAGACCATGTCCAGCGCAAAATGTGAAATTTCTAAAAATCTGCTTTTTCAGTTATGAAAATGCTATTTAAGTTAGTTTGAAAATGGGATCAGCTTAAAATAGTTAATGCACTAATTTGATACCAATTTGAAACTATTCTGCTCTAAAGTTATATACTATTTGAAATTAATTCCCAAAGTAGTTTTCTGTCAAAGTTGTAATATTGGATAAACCAGTTTGGGGTAACCTGTTTATTTGCCATTTTGGTACTCGTAATTACAATAATTGCACAGGTTTTGTTAGCTAGAACTAATAAATCAGGTACATTATCTGTATTGCACACTGTTTACATGTCACATTTGCTTCCTGTATCATTCATTCATTCAGTTATTATCTGCTTATAAGCATAAATTGCTGTTAGCTAATACAGGATTTCTGATAATGAAGTCATTAATCCTCTTGCTCTCCAATATTTTTCACTGATGGATGGGGTGCTAGAAGTGGTAGGGCATATTTGAAGGTGGTCTTGGTCCATTTCCCCTTGCAGATCACAGAGGACAGAGTGGTGAAGAATATCTCCCAATTCTGTATGTTTTGACAGACAATCATGTCCCGTAATCAACCTGAAGGTTGCAACTGCTGTTTTTTGAGGATACTCAGGAATTACTGTTTGAATGTTTGGTAGTTCCCATCTTTTACTTCTTGATTTTTCATAGTAATATTTTGTGATAATTGTTTCGAATTCAGAATTGACCAATATTTTAGCTGCATAAAATGGCACATTAACTATAGACTTCTGTACACTGCTGGTACCCTTTTTTTGCAAGAAAATTAGCTTTGTCATTGCCACTTAGTCCACAGTCTTAGTCTTCCATTGGAAGACTAGGTGTTTTTGAAATGCTGGGTAAGGATTTTCCAACATTCAATAATTGTTTGTCTTTTGGTGACAATTTGGAAGTAATTGCTATAACTGCCACCCTGGAATCTGAGAGAATAACTGCTTTATGAAAGTGTCAAATTCTATACAAAGGATTTTGTAGGGCCATTTGAATTGCTTCAATTTCTCCATCAAAGTTTGTAGTTCCATAACTTAAAGATTTGTAATATGAAAAGAGGCGACATGTGACTCTGGCCCCTGCTCCATCTCAGTTTCATATCAGTGATCCATCAGTATAAATATGGAGCCATTTGTGTTCCAGAAATCTGGTACGGATTGTCTCTAATGCCATAAATTTTAGAACACTAGTTGGAGTATCACTTCTCTTAACTTCTGTCAGGTGTAAATAATATGTGATGTCTAATGTTTGTGCCGGATTAAATTTATATATGAAGATTTCCTTTGAATTACGAAGGTCTACATTCTTCTTGCTGTCTTGAATTTTGGAAAGAAAGCTCTCCTGAGTCTTTAGTGTATGGTGAAATTTCTCTTGTTCCATGTATTGAATTGGAGTCTTATCAACTTTTCATATTGAATAAGAGCAGTTTTTTCTATTTCATATTCAATGGGGTATTGGTTGGTTAGTATTTCCATAGCTGGTATTGGTGTGATTTTGAAAAGCAGAGGTCCAAGCACAGTACCTTGAGGCACTCCATATGTAACTGATAAACTATTTGAGTAGTATTGTTCAATATGTTGTTTCTAACTTGAATGATTTTTAATTGTTGGGATCCTTTGCTAAGATATGAGTTAATTAAATTGTTAGGTATTCCATGTATCCCATAGTGATTTAGCTTATCTAGTAGAAGTGTATGTTCAACGCAGTCAAATGCTTTTGAAAGGTCTAAAAGTATACAGCTGTTGCTTTTATTGTTATCTAGTTTGTCAATTATATGGTCAGTTATATCTGATATAGCATTTTTTATCATCTATTTTTTCTGAATCCATATTGATAATTGACCAGAACCTCATGCTTATCTAGGAATGATATAATTTCTTCTATAACTATTTTCTCCACTTATTTGGAGACTGATGAAATAAGCACTATTGGCTGGTAGTTATTTGTTTGTTCTTTGTCCCCTTTTCTATCTGTGGGTATTACAATGGAGTTTTTCAACCGGGGAATATGCCTGACATTAAACAGGGTTTATTAATATTTATTTATGCCAACAAACTTACTGTTGGTGTTTTTAAACACACAAGCCGTATGTGGGCAAAGTTTAAGAGGTAGAACTGGAACTTAAAAACTCAATGCCACAACTGGGATTTGAACCACAGACCTTCTGCTTGCCGGGCGGACGCTCTAACCATTGCGCTATTGTGACAAACTGCCAGAATGGCTTGAGAATTTAATGCCATTCTGGCAGTTTGTCACAATAGCTCAGTGGTTAGAGCGTCCGCCCGGCAAGCGGAAGGTCTGTGGTTCAAATCCCAGTTGTGGCATTGAATTTTTAAGTTCCAGTTCTACCTCTTATAGGGTTTATTAAATTTAATAAAGACTATCATATAGGAGATGCATTGTTTCAGTGTAGTATTGGAAATACAATTTAATCCTGAAGAATGTTTGTTTTTGAGTTTTTTAGTAGATCTTCCTTTATTTCCCTAAGATACATAACACTGCTGATTGGCTTTGTTCTGTATTGATGTTTTCTTCCTACCTTTATTTAGCATCACTAGATTTACATGTTCTATAAAATAGGAGTTGAATGCATTATTTGATTCTATGGAGTCCTCAATTCTTAACTGGTCTTTTATTAAATGAATATTGTTACAATAGTAACAGTCAAGAAGGCATCAGAGGGAGAAGCTCCATCATAACCTGTCAAGATTGATGCACCATGGTTTTATGACTCATGTCCTGATATGATTTGCGATACTTCTGTTAATTGTATTATGCCAAACTTTCATTTTCCTTTAAAGTTCTGTTTTCCAACTGTTTTCAATAACAGCCATAATGTTTTAAATTCAATGTTGACATTTCACGTCAAATCACAATATCATGTCTGCTGAATAAAACCAATTGGAACATTCCTAGCGTATGTGTAAGTGTCTTCACAAATAACAAATAAAATGGGGTAAATACAAAATTTTACACCATATCAACATGCCAGATGGAGATGTATATAAAATCAACACAAAATATCCTTTACATGGAAACACTTGTTATTCCTTCCCTCCTTTCAAATGTCTTAGTGGTTTTGACTTAAAATCACATCTGTGACATTGGCATAATACATATTTTGTCCAGCTGACATTTTAGAACTAGTCTATAAAGTCGTTTTAACTCTCACCCAGTTCCTTGGTGCTGACATCATACATTCACCTAAATGGATATTTTTGAATCTCATTCAAAGCTTTCTTCCAAGGTTCCCCTGCCATCACAAATATTTTCTATTTCTCAGTTCTATGGATCTGATTTACTTGCAGTTCCCAAAATATTTGTTAATTTACATTCAAAACTACAGACTGCCTTTAGGAAAATTCTAGACTACCAAAGTTCCTCACAAGGGTTCATGGTAAAGCCCAAATTTGATATGGACAGTTATATGTCACTGAAGCATGAAATACAGAAAGAAAAAGAAAAAAGAAAAAAAAAAACATAACTGAACTATTTAACTTGAAACAATTTATACCAAAATTCTTAATTCATTATTAATGAAAATGCATGTTAGAATCCTTTTTAAATTAGTACTATAATATAAAATGTGACATGTATAGAATTTGTAATAGATAGAGGAAGCTGTGAACATTGCATATAATGGAGAGACAGAATCAGACTGAAAAATGAGATACCATAGCTGGGATTTGAACCACAGGTCACACAGCCTCCATCCAGCTGCTCTAATCAACTGAGCTACCATGGCTGTGGCACTGAATTTTTCAGTTCTTTCCAACCTTGACCTGCACACAGGTAGTGTGCAAAAACAATAAATTTTCTAAGAGGTAGAACTGGAACTTAAAAATTCAATGCCACAACTGGGATTTGAACCACAGACCTTCCGCTTGCCGGGCGGACGCTCTAACCACAGTAAGTTTGTTGGCATAAATAAATAATAAATTTTCTATTGAACTGGTTCTATTGAATTGGTTATACTGTGAAGCCCAGTAACTAGAGCATTGTAATCACCATTTAAGTATGTTATCTCATGAACTTAAGGTCTCCTTTTGGTTTACTGGAGAAAAACGTGGATCAGTTGGAGTATTAAATGTCACGCTGACATGTTGTCAATTATAGAGGTCTACATGGGCCAACATTCTTAAGTTCAGCCTTAACCAAGCCCAAGAAGAACTTGTAATATAGCACACGGCCTGGGCCCAATTGTGTAATTTTGTTTTAAACAACATTATTTTGCAGTTATTGGCATTAGTGTAATTGATTCATTAGAAAAAATACAGAGAGGGGCTATAAAATTCATAAAAAGGGGTAAATATTTTGGGCTTACACAAGGAGAAGAGACTAAATGGGAATTGTTAAAACTCTGGCACAAGAGGAACAGGTTACATGCATTATTTAAAGCTTATTGAAGTTCAGATGCATGGATGCACATTAGTGAAAAATTGGAGAACTTTACATATTATGGTAGAAACAGTAATTCATTTAAAATTAGGAGTAGAAGAGACAGAATCAACATATGAAAACTCTTTTCTTAATAGAACTATTGAGCAATGGCACAAATTGTCTGCAGCAGCCTTTCAGGGTTATCCTCTGTCCATGAAGAAGTTTAGGACAAACTTTCATAGAAAAAAGTTGGATAATTCATTATAATGGTTATTTAGGTATATGTTTGACATTGTATTAACTAATGGTACATTTATTGGCTATACTAGGAGGATATGCAATTAATGAATGTAAATTAGTTAGCTGTAATATCCAACATGGAAAACAGGCACAATATAAAACATTTAGAAATGCTCAACTCACAGAACAAAAACATAAGGAGAGATAAAGAAAGAAAAACAGCAGAAAGTACCAATCTAACAAGCAATGTCATAATTAGGCGGAAATAAGCAGCCAAACTCAGAAGAGAGATAAATTTATCAAAGAAAGAATCTTGGAACAGATTCCTAAATACAATAGACTATAGAATGGATCCATCAAAAACTAATAAGTTTCTCATCAAGCTGAACAACAAACAAACAAGAGGGAATCCAGAATCAATCATAATCAACCAAAAGGAAATTTCAAAAGAAAAAGTAGCAGCCAACAAATTTAACGCCTGTGCTAACCGTATACTCTCCATACAAAACCAAAGAAAAACCAAAACCCTAAAAACAACAAAGAACACAAAGAGAATCTGAACTCAGGAAAGACATCTTCAACAAAGAATCCACCAAACCAGAACTGGAGGAAGCATAAGAAACAGTTATGAACTGATAGAACACATCAAAGCCTTCAAATTAACAGAAGAGGACACCCTTGTCTCCTTTGACGTAAAGTCACTATTCCCCAGTAGAAAAACTCCCATCACTGATCAAAAATTGGCTCAAATCACTTGGAATGTCATCATCAGAAATTATTGCAGAATACATAGAAATCACCAAATTATGCACAGAACAAAATATCTTCCAGTTCCAAACAAACTATTTCCATCAAACTTCAGGTTTAGCAATGGGCAACCCTCTCTCACCATTCTTAGCAGATATTTACAGGAGTTCATTGGAAATAAGGATCACAAAAGCTTTCCCGTGAATGTTCAAACTCTGGCAGCGATACATAGATGACATATTTGCAATAGTTCCAAAAAGACACTTAAGTGATGAATTAGAACTTTTAAACATACAGGACAAGAGTATAAATTTCACAGTGGAAGTGGAAAAAGATGATAAATTACCATTATTAGATCTAAAATTAATCAAAAACAAGGATAGAATGAATTTTGGTATTCACAAAAAACCAACACAGACAGACAACTACATAAAAGCTAATAATTACAATCCAAGAAGCCACAAACAAGCAATTTTCAATAGTTTAACACATATATTGGTGAACATCCCTCTTTCAGCAGAAGAATACAAAACAGAATATTACAAAATAATTGAAATAGCACAAAAAAAAACAGCTTCCCTAAAGAATTAGTAGATAAAAAATAGGAAAATGATCAGAAAAGAAAAAATTATTAAAAGAAGCTACAAGTCTCACAGCAGCAAAAACAAAAATGACATTAAAAAAATTCACATATCATCCATGGACCTTTGATAAATTTAAAAAAGTGTTCAAGGAATACAACATTCAGCTAGCACCAGTAAACCACTACTCCATAAAAAACCTGCTACTTCCAAACATCATAGATGCTATTCCACCTAACAAAAAATCCGGCATATACCAAATTGTATGCAGTGATTGTAATGAAATATACATAGGAAAAACCAAAAGAAATGTAGAAATTAGATCCAAAGAACACATTAGGAACATCAAGAGTAAACAATTAGAAAAATCAGCAGTTGAGTTTCACTTTTGGACAAAAAATCATGACATAAAGCCAAACCCAAAACTTCTCAAACACAACTGGAAAACAAGAACTGTCCACATGGGAACAAATCTTCATTTTAAAAAATAGAAACTGAGTATTTAATTTCGACATTCATCAGAAAGTTATTTTCAGCAAGTTTCTTGAACCGTTACCAGAAGAAACATCAGAAGAAGCATCGCCATCTGCACCATGAAACACCATGGAAACCCAGTTATTGTCCGGTTGATAATGAAGGAAAGTTAACCTTCGAAATGCATTTTGGAAAATTATATTGCAAGTGTTGTTTAGTGTTATTAATTGACTCACCTTTTAAACTAAATTAAAGCCATTAGGAGTTTGAAATCTGGCAAACAACCAGGACCAGATGGAATCTTTCCTGAGATGCTAACTTTGGAAGCAATGCAAAAACTGTACTGCTACAAATTTCAAATAAATACTGGAGAAATGGAGAATTTTATTGGCTAAGCAACCAGAATCTCAATCTATAAGAAACAAAAACCAAAACAACTATTGTCCTCCTACAGATCAGTTGTACTAACACCTGTAATAGTGAAAGTACAGGAAAAACTGCTTTTGCCAAGATTAAAATGGTATTTACAAAAAAAAATAAGATGACACAGAACAGGCTGGTTTTAGAGAAAATAGATCCATATCCCAACAAACTCTAAGACTAACCCAAGAAATAAAGGAAGCATTTAACAGAAAAGAAAGCTTACTACCTACATTTATAGACTTTAAAGGAGCCTATGATACCATCTGGAGAGAAAAGCTAGTTGAAAAATTAATGGCTATAGGAATCACAGGGTATGCTCTGAAGTGGCTAAAAAGATTTCAGAGCCAGAGATGGATTTCCACCAAATATAACATAGAATCCAAATACAAACAAATCAAATTAGGGCTACCTCAAGGAGCAATATTTAGCCCAACTCTATTCAATATTTACACAAATGAACTTCCTAAACAAGAAATGAAGTGCAGCATGTTTGCTGACAATTTGATCATTTGGACAACTGTCAAGAATGCCAACCAAACAACTGAAAAAATGAAAAAGCTCTCCAAACATTACAGAACTGGATGGAAGATCATATGATAGTGAATACACAAAAAAAGAGAAACCAGTTTTTCACCATGCAACATACGAATTATGAAAAAATTATCAAAAAATGAGAGCACTAAGTATCTAGGTGTAATCTTAGACACCAAAATGAAAGGAGGTTAACATATTCAAGAAATTGACAAGCAGGCAATCATAAGATTACAGTTACTTAAATACCTAGCAGAAGCAAAATGGGACAGTTCTGAAGATACTTTAAATAAAACTTACCTAATATATGTAAAATCCCTCTTAAGGTACGGAAGTGAAGTAAACATTACAGCAAACTCTAGTACTAAAAGGAAACTAGATACAATAAAAAATAGGACATTGAGACTGATCACTGGAGGTGTCAAAAGTACTACACTGACAGCACTGCAGTTATACACATATAATAGAACAAGAAATAATGATACAGGGAGCAAATACATATGTAAGGACAAAATCCCTAAAAGATAAGTCATGGATAAACTCAATGGCAGAATTTAAAACTCAGAAAGACCCAATATCCATAATCACCAACTATATGGAAACATTATGAATCCCAATTGAGGTGAAGCAATCAGCACTGCAAGAAAATCCAACAGAAAATGTTTATTATGATATTCATAGAGTTCTCGTACCAGTCAATAAAAAGTTGGATTCACCAGAAATATTAAAAATGTTGGCAATAGAAACTATTAGTGAGAAGTATCCCACAGAAACATGGCTGAGGGTCTACATGCTTATAGCAGAAAAAGGAGATGTTGGAGTAGGAGTTTACTGTTAACGCTTTAGTCATATTGCAATAGGTCAAAATAAGACTGGTCGAAGAAGACAGCCAAGCAATTGCACTGCCACTCACACAATAGTGACACAGTTTATCAGCAGTTCCCTGAGTTCAATATGGCCGACATTACACTAAGCAGCAGACAAAAATATTCCAAAAAGCAGTCCTGCCAACTTACATAATAAAGGCATTTCTAACCTCAGCTTCGCCAATATGTGTCCTGTGTAACGATCCAGCAGAAATGAACGAAGACCACTTGAAGACCTCTTGAAGACCTGTGAAGCATTAAGATCAGAAGAAACTACAGTTCAAAAGTATTGGAAAGCACGAATACTAATGGCTTCATTGCCAGATGCAAGGCACTAGAAAACAACAACAACCTCAAATATCACAGAGTTAAAGTATCACGCTTTCAAATGATAATAATGCTTGAACATCGTTACCACACAAGAAAGAATGTACTCATCTTTGGCAAATCTTGTTCTGCAATAACACTTTTACATAAAATCACTTCTGAGCGCTAAATATCGTAATATATATTTAATGCACTACAGTGCAGCTAACACAAAAATAACAGTAACTATAACTGCATATACTGCTCCAAAAGAATTCAAAGACAAAATCACGCAAACATGAGCAGTACGTCTACAAATTAGTTAATTAATACAGTGTCTAAACAGAACCCTATTTTAAAATTTATCGGCTGGCCTCTCTGCAAGGCATTCATAAACAAGGGCTTCTGTGGCAACATAAAAATGCAATAACATCAGCTATGGCTGATGGCTATGGCTGATGGCTTTACCATGGTTATATGTTATGAACAGTTGGCAGCACTAAAGCAACCTAAAGAATGAAATATCACCAAATATAACCAGACTGCACCATAACGGGGGAAAATGTCAAGGTTGTTATTTGGGGATCTCAAAAAACCTGTGCCTACTGTATATAAACAAAGATTATATGAAAATGCAGTTATACTACTTGATTCAAAAGCAGTAATACAATCTCTTCTAGACAAAATCCTAAATCAAGCACAATACAAGAAATAAAGAAGCTTTTTACACAAATTTGCAAATTCAAAAATATTGCAATACAGTGGATTCCAGCTCATGAAGGAATCCAAGGCCGTGAAATAGCTGATCCTCTGGCAAAAAAAAAAAAAAAAAAAAGGAACAATTCTATCCAAAACAAATAAAATTTTGGATGCCCAAGAAATTAAAACACTTCTGAATACAAAGGCTTAGCAAGACTACAAAACTAAATCCAGGACAACATAAAAGACAGTGGACTAAAATACAAACAGCTTGGCCCGCCAATAAATATTTACCACGGAAAGAAGCAGTGGTATTATTCAGACTCAAGACAGGGGATGACTGTCTTGCAGCACACCTGTACAAAATACACATCTTCACATCTGAGGAGTGTACACTTTGTCGACAGCCAGGGACCAGAATGAATGCTGATCACCTACTCAACTGCAGGAGACTTGGTCCCAAACAACAGGAAGCAAGCAACCTGGCCAAATTTCACTGGACAGCAAGATTCCAAATGAACCTTAAGTTTTCGGAAGGAAGGCCATTAGAAGAAGATATTACAAAACCTTAAGCAGTGTAGCTATAATAATCTGTTTAATAGGTGGAACTGTTTTGTGCTATTAATATTGTATTACTATTGTTTATGCAGTTATTAATTACTTTTTTAATCTTAATTGTACATTCCACTATGTTACCCACTTGCAGTGAGTAAATATGTACTAACATAATTATTATTTGAAATATGTCACTAGAATAATCAAAGGATTCCTAGAAAAGAAATGCTGTGATAATTGTGTTATTCTTGGAATTTTGACATCAGTCACCAAAAAATATGATAAATCATTTTGTACTTCATAATTTTCAAGCTCCAGGCTGGTCCAAGCCCATCAAATATTTTTCAAATTAGCCCCAAACATGGCCCTTGGTTTGGACTGGGCCTAGACCTCTATATTGGTCAGAGCACTGGAAGGAGACCAGAATATCCGAAGTTCATATCCTAGGTAAGGCATTGAATTTTTCAGTCTGATCTACCTTTCCAAGCTCGTCCTACATACAGCTAGGTGAAAGAATAATTAATTTTCTGTTTCATATAAGATTGTAAATCATTTTTTAAAATACAGTGATACTGTGGCCTTACTAAGAAAGTATTATTCCCTGTCGAGATCACACATTTTATCATCCATGATCTAGATAGGAGTCAATTTCTAATTAGTATAGATTTCTTTTTACTTTCTCTATCCTATAGTAGGTAAAAGAAGGTATTGTATTCTACCCCAAAATTCTATGTTGATATTTCACTTACTGGAATGCACAGAATTGAAGAAAGCTGTACCAAATGGGAAGATACATAATTTGTATTGGCTGGCGATGGAAAAATTGATGGATCAAAATCCTGCATATTAGATCAATAACACTTCACCAGAAATACAGGTTCTCAAACCATGTGTCCTATCTCCAATTGCCTTCCCTCTGTAACCCCTTAAAGTTAATCAGGTAATTTCTGAAATGCCATGCATATCTTTCAAATGCTAACTTACCATTTGTATTTGTTTTTACTCTTCCCCCCCCCCCCCCCCCCCCACTCCCTCATAAGCATACAAGCCAGTTTTAATACTATTCACTTAGTGGTTTATGTTTTAAAGATTTGACTATTGCTCAAGCCTCTTATATCCCCCTGGGCCTACAACAAAATGTGCAATAAATATTTCTACAAGCATTTATCTTAATTAACAAGAAATATATAGAATAAGCTTATATCAATAAACAAAAAATTGCAAATTGGCTGTAGAGCATTTTGCCTGTCTGCATCCTTGGTGCCGTTGCTGTCTGCCGCTATCATAGAAAGATGCTGATAAAATCACACATTTTAAAAACTACTTATAGAGGCCTTACCGACTTTATGAAAGGAGATGCTGAAACTGGCCACCAACCTTGTTCATACATTTTTCGCACCTCTTCAGGAAACTATCCATCACTCGCCATAGTTCATGTTGAGAAATCCTGGCAATTTCCTGGAAGATATTTTGTTTTAATTCTTCCAGGGTGTGCAAGTTTGTCTTTCACACTTTATGTATTAAGTTACCCCAGGGATAGAAATCACAGGGGGTTAGAGGGGACCAGAAATCTCTACTAATAACTCTGTCCTTAAACACACTTTCGATTGGTAATTATTATTTATTTATGCCAACAAACTTACTGTTGGTGTTTTTAAACACATAAGTCGTGTGTGGGCAAAGTTTGAGAGGTAGAACTAGAACTTAAAAATTCAATGCCATAGTTGTGGCATTGAATTTTTAAGTTCCAGTTCTGTTGTTAGCTAATGCTGGATTTCTGACAATGAAGTCATTAATCCTCTTGCTCTCCAATATTTTTCACTGATGGATGGGGCACTAGAAGTGGCCGGGCATATTTGAAGGTGGTCTCGATCCATTTCCTCTTGCAGATCACATAGAGGACAGAGTGGTGAAGAATATATCCCAATTCTGTTTAAATGTTTTGCCAGACAATCATGTCCTGTAATCAACCTGAAGGTTGCAACTGCTGTTTTTCGAGGATACTCAGGAATCACTGTTTGAATGTTTGGTAGTTCCCATCTTTTATTCTTTGATTTTTCATAGTAATATTTTGCAATAATTTTTTTGAATTCAGAGTTGACTAATCTTTTAGCTGCATAAAATGGTAAATTAACTATAGATTTCTGTACACCGCTGGTACCCTTTTTTGCAAGAAAATCAGCTTTCTCATTACCACTCAGTCCACAGTGAGCCGGTATCCATTGGAAGACTAGGTGTTTTTGAAGTGCTGTTAGATGGCTAAGCATCTTCCAACATTCTATAATAGTTTGGTTTTTTGGTGACAACTTGGAAGTAATTGCTATAATTGCTGCCCTGGAATCTGAGAGAATAACTGCTTCCAGTTCTACCTCTCACACTTTCGATTGTTCTCATTGAAAGATTGGCCATATGAGCTGTTACAGTCTTGTTGAAAAAAGGAAATTATGCTTCCAATGTTAATTCTCCAAAAAAGGGGGGCAAAATTGCATTTATGTATGTACAGGTGTCAACTGTTGACTAAAACAAAATTGGTCCTATAACTCTTTCTCCACTAATGTCACACAATATACCAATTTTTTCATCATGAAGGGGTACTTCGTGAAGACTAATATGTTTCTCAGAGCTCCAATAATTATTGTTTTGTGTACACATATATCCATGAAGTTCAAATCAATACTCAATGAAAAATATTAAATGTGGATATGTTTCACCACTGTATACACTACTGAGAGTCCACTCACAAAATACACCAGGAAATTGTCAGCATTTCTCTAAGTGAACTATGGCAAGTGATGGGTAGTTTCCTAAAGAGGTGGCAAAAAGTTATGGACAATGGCAGTGGCCAGTTTCAGCATCTTCTTTCATAAAATTAGTCAGTAAAGCCTTTAAAAGTAATTATTAATTTATGCCAACAAACATACTGTTGGTGTTTTTAAACACACAAGCTGTGTGTGGGCAAAGTTTAAGAAGTAGAACTGGAACTTAAAAATTCAACGCACAACTGGGATTTGAACCACAGACCTTCCGCTTGCCGGGCAGACGCTCTAACCACTGAGCTATTGTGACAAACTGCCAGAATGGCATTAAATTCTCAAGCCTGGTAAACCACAAAGGCAGTCTCACATCAGAGACAATTACCCCAATGGTGACTTACTATTGCAAGTACTTTATATCCCAGGATTAAATAACCTTCACATGGTAATTATTATTTATTTATGCCAACAAACTTACTGTTGGTGTTTTTAAACACACAAGCCGTGTGTGGGCAAAGTTTAAGAGGTAGAACTGGAACTTAAAAATTCAACGCCACAACTGGGATTTGAACCACAGACCTTCCACTTAATTGTAATTGTCTCTGATGTGAGACTGCCTTTGTGGTTTACCAGGAGAAATACGAACTGGCTTGAGAATTTAATGCCATTCTGGCAGTTTGTCACAATAGCTCAGTGGTTAGAGCGTCCGCCCGGCAAGCGGAAGGTCTGTGGTTCAAATCCCAGTTGTTGCGTTGAATTTTTAAGTTCCAGTTCTACCTCTTAAACCTTTAAAAGTAGTTTTAAAAATGTATGGTTTCATGTGCACCTTTCTACAGTAACGGCAGACAGCAACATGCGCTGAGGATGCAGACAAGGAAAACATTGTGCAGACAATCCAGTATTTTTGGCAGAAGGGCATGTGAATGTAACAGACTGCATCTTTTCTTG
Source organism: Tenodera sinensis (assembly GCA_030765045.1). Lineage (NCBI taxonomy): Eukaryota > Metazoa > Arthropoda > Insecta > Mantodea > Mantidae > Tenodera > Tenodera sinensis. The sequence goes on along the minus strand of CM060974.1, from coordinate 50,425,985 downwards.
AGAGAATTTTACAAAAGTGGTGCCCACTTCACCCAGTATCTCCTCACAATAATTCCTTTACTTTCGATAATCAAAATGAAGTACAGATTTATTCCTTTTGTGCAAATAGCCATCCTGCAGGGTCCTTAACCTCTTGAGGGATATCGACGTGAAATCATGTCCATTTAATATGGCGGATGAGCGATATGGGCATCCTGTGCGTTTAAGCATTTAACCCTTATCCAACTCAACTTATTATAATTTTCCCTTTATGAAACATTTTAGTAAGGTCTATATACTTTATTGGCTTACCTTAATATGTTCGTTCTGCAGTGATTTACCTCAAAACAGGGATAAACACACAAGGGTACGTACATCTCCACATTCGCGAATTCCCTTCTTGCGGCACATGAAACACTTTCGAAATGGGCGGGACTTCTTTGCTGTTGGTGGTATCCTTTTAGGATAATGTTTTCCTTGAAGTCTGAGGGGTGCAGGGGTTTTGGATTTTCAACCCCCAACATGGTATTGTTCAATTAGGCTGCGAGTTATTTATAGTCGGTAGTCAAGGTCGGTCATTGTCCTGTGTGGGTTTAGAGAGCTGTCCAAATCCCCAAACACTTGTATATGGTTATATCCGGTTGGTGCAAAAACACCTTTTTATACCACTTCTCCCTTCAGCTACAAGCAGGAAAGAATATGTATGTATTTCAACAAAGAAAGACACGGACTCTACTCAGTTACGGAACTCGCGTAAGCAAAAGTTGTAATGTTGATCTATTCAGATGACTCAGAGACCACGCATACAGTAGCGATTTATTACACAGTATGCTGACGCATAAGCCACACATACAATGGGTGTTTCTTTACTGTATCTTTCCGAGAACTAATATTAGATGCGTTCGACAGAGCAAAGTTGACTTTTCACCATGGTGAAACAAAATTGTGCCATTTCAACGTTTTGTAAATACAAGTTTGCTGATGACGTACATTTATACTGCAAATAACGAGTTTTATACCAGTTTTTGTTTCATTAAAATAACTTAATATTTACACAAAATACAGCTGTGTATATACGAAGCACATTTAACAATTTAAATGCTAGCAGTTCTCGGCTCGCAGACGTTTAAATGGCCATCGCTCAAGAGGTTAAGTCACAATTGGTTTATGGCTTACTGGCATTAAAAAAGATACTACATGGCTTTGTTCTTCAGGTAATATTGCGCAATTATTTTATTTAGGAAAAAAAAGTTTATATGATGTGGCACAACCCCTATAGAAAGTCTTATACGATCCTTACCACATCTGCACAATATACTCGCTCGGGCAAATTTATAGTTAACATAGGACTTGGACTGCGAGTATCCCAAAACTGAAAAGAAAGAAAAACATGGATATTTATTATTAGAGTACAACAAAATTTGGTGAAAGTGTTTCACTATATGAACTATACAATGTGGCAAATTAAAACTGATCAAAATGTTATTTAGCTGATGATATTTGGTTGGAACAAACTAATGGAAAACATAAAACATTTGTTAGTGCTGCACGCGAAGTTGTACACATACTTCCAAATTATTTAAAATACAATGCACCAAGGAACTTTTCATCAGAGTTAACGTTAAGCAGCACAACCATATTTCTACTATAGCTTTAAAATGTAAACTTATTACCCATAGCTGCACTATTTGTCTCTGAAAGCTGATTAGTTTGTGTTTAACTTCCTTTGCAGTTTTATGTTAGAAATTGAAAAGATAATTAAGAAACATAGAACAAATTAAGCTATTAAAAATAGAAGCACTACATACACTGAGGTTTTCAAATTTAAGGTACCGAGAGAATAAAAAAATTTGAATTGGCTGCGTGGTGTTTTGCCTGTCAATGTCCTCAGCACTCTGCCACTATCATAGAAAGGTGTGGATAAAACCATATGGCATTTTTAAAACTTGTTTTAACGGCTTCATTTACCAACTTTATAAAATATTATTGTTGAAGCTCAGAGAAACCTAATGTTGTAAGAGTTAAATAATATTTCCTGTAATTGTTAGGGAAGCAATCTCTATCTATCCTCCCTACACTTTAAATATTAAATATAAATTGATTTTTATAATTATACATGTTAAGTTTGAACATATTTAACATTTGTGACGTTATTAAACAAATATTACTTGTAACAATGAGACAATGGTAATACACTATTATTATTTATTTATGCCAACAAACTTACTGTTGGTGTTTTTAAACACACAAGCCGTGTGTGGGCAAAGTTTAAGAGGTAGAACTGGAACTTAAAAATTCAATGCCACAACTGGGATTTGAACCACAGACCTTCCACTTACCAGGCGGCTGCTCTAACCAATTTTTAAGTTCCAGTTCTACCTCTCAAACTTTGCCCACACACGGCTTGTGTGTTTAAAAACTCCAACAGTAAGTTTGTTGGCATGAATAAATAATAATTAAATAATAGTGTTCGTGAAGTACCGCTTCGTGTTGAAAAAATTGATGTATGGAGAAAAAGTTACAGGGCCAAGTTTGTTACAAGTCCACAGTTGATGCCCACACATACATGAATGCAATTTTGCCTCATTGTTTAGGGAATTCACAGACAGGGACTGTGGTTTAGCCTTTTTTCAACAAGACTCTACAACAACTCATATGTCCAATCTTTCGAGAAAAATTGTGAAAGTGTGTTTCAGGACAGAATTATTAGTACACAATTGTGATCCTCTCAGTCCCTCTACCTAACACCCTGCAATTTCTGTCTCTGTGATAATTTAAACTCATCCTGAAAGAATTAAAACAAAATATTCCCAGGAAATTCCCAGCATTTATCAACGTGAACTACAGCTAGTGATGGATGGTTCCCTAAATAGGTGCCAGAAATGTACGGACGACAATGGCCAGTTTCAGCATCTCCTTTCGTAAAGTTAGTAAGTAAAGCCTTTAAATATAGCTTTGAAAATGTTGTATGGTTTCATCTACACCTTTCTATGATAGTGGCAGTTGGCAACAAGCACCAAGGATGCGGACAGGTAGAACCCCATGCAGCCAGTTCAAACCTTTTTTGCTCTCCTATTATTACTGTGATTATATATTATACCTCGTTCACTTTTTGAGGTTGAATCTTAATTTGTAGTTATGTTGGACAACCAGTTAAACATTTAATAAAATCTACGTTGAGGAAGATGTGTAGTATAAATGTGCACAGATTTAACCTTCAAAGTCTTATCCCAGGAGCCAGTCATAAGGCATGAGTAGGTAGTACCTTTCACCCAATGGCAGATTTTCACAGGAGCATCATGTGCTGCAACCTGGAGTGCTTGATTGCTGCTTAAATCCCAACATTTTACTGTCTTATCACATGATGCCATAAACACCTTTGTTCCATCCTGAAATTAAAACTGTAATTAAATAAACACAACACTGTGTGCTCTTCAGGATCTGAGAGTAGTACTGTTTACTGTCCACTGTGCAATAAAGAAGAGGAAGTAACAGACTTGCAACAGACTATCCACCAGCACATAATGAACTGAAGCTATTAATCCTTCCCGAGCAGACGTGTTTTATGGCTCTGAGCGGAAGGCAATTTTGCTAAAGTATGAAACTCTATTAAATACAGCTAAAACTATATAAAAATGCTCAAATGTACTAAAACACATAGTATACCTTGCTTTTTGTTGAATTGGATCGTAACTGTCCTCCAGGAATGAAGTTTTGTTAATGTGCATAAAAATGTTGTTACAAAAGCGGCATAAGTAGCACTTCTCCATTATCTACAGTATAGTTTGTACATAGATTCACAAATAAACCAGCAGTGCTTCAGGAACAAAATAGTGTCACATTATGATATTTAATACTTCCATTTGTAATAATATCGGTAATGATGATAACAAATTATAAAAGTTTTGATAGAAATGTGCAGTTACACCTAGCTAGGGCAGAGTATCTAAAATGTGCATATGATTTTCATAGCGACTTGTTTATCTCAATACTGTTGAGATAATACTATCTCAGTGCTTTTATATTGGCAATTTCTGGGAGATTCCAAGAAGTAATCCTGGCTTTTTTTGTTGGTGGTGTCACCTGTTGTTTTTTATTTATTTTTGTCTTATGTTTCCCTGAATACAAGTCTCCTCAGTAATTATTTCCATAATTTCGTCATCAAAAAATAGGCCAAAAAATTCTGCTGGAAGCATATTCTCATCAAAATGAGAAGGAAGTATTGGTCCCTGCTGGATATTGTGCACTGGGATACTAGATGTAGGGCCAGGGTCAAAATTACCCACCTCTTCCAGCTAGGAGTACAGGTGTCTGCAGCGTCACCTATGTCACTCTCGCTCTTACTTGCACTTACACACGAATTCTCGCATATATCACTCTCATCATCACTGAGCACAAAATTCTATAACTCACTATCACTTTTGTTCAACAATTCTACAATTTCTTGCTCTGTCAACCCTTTCTTTCCCGCCATTCTGTCAAAAAACAAAACAAAAAAACTCTCGCTTGCTGGATGCAATCACCGCACTGTTTATTCCTACAATACTGAAAACTACGACAGAAATTATTAAATATGGAAAATCGATGATGAACTGACCACAAACATCTGAAAGAACATTTCCTGCCATCTGTTGCCAGTATATATGAATTATTTGAGCAAGAGGAGCCGATCACAATAGCTCTATGACTCCAAACCCATATATGGGTTTTCGCTCGTCAGGGTCCGGACAGGTCGCCCATATATGGATTTTCGCCTGCAAAGGGTTAATAGTGAAGCAATACAAACCTACAAATTTCTTACAGAGACTTTTCTTAATATTTGCTGCATGTTTTTGAAATTAAATGCAAACTGCAGTTTCATGATGTACCTATTGCATCATCAATTCCAGTCTTGTTTATACTGGTTGCTGTCATAATGAACACTAAATTGCTTAATATGAGGATTGTTTGATATGTTCTCGGAACAGAATAGAAAAAAAAGTACTTAAGACACTGGAACTTTATTATTTTTCAATATAGTCTCCCTATCCAGTGATGTTCCAACGCCTTGATCCCATCTCGAAAACGAGATTCCTGCAGTCCTGCAAAATAATTGTTAACCCCGGCTATCAATTATTCATTGAAGAAAATCTGTGTCCACCAAAGAAAATTTTCAGCTTTGGGAAGAGACGGAAGTCTGACGGAACCATATCAGGTGAATAAGGTAGGTGTGCCAACAATTCATACCTTAGTTGGTGTAATTTTGCCATGGTGATGGCACATGTGTGTGGGCGCATATTGTCTTCCTTGCTAAACCTGGCCTTTCTTCATGTATCTTTTGGTTTAATTGGTCCAGGAAGTTAGCATAATACTCCAGTAATGGTTTGCCCACTGGGAAGATAATCTACAAGCAGAATCCCCTTTACATCCCAGAAAACTGATGCCATTACCTTTCCAGCAGAAAGAACTATCTTTGCTTTCTTTGGCAGTGGAGAATCTGTATGCTTCCACTGTTTTGACTGTTGTTTTGACTCTGCAGTATAGTAATGGACCCAAGTTTCATCTATGGTCACAAACTGGCACAAAAAATCTTGTTCATTGCTCCTAAAACATGCCAAGCATTGTTTCAATACTTCCATTCTCACGTGTTTTTGACCCAGTGTCAAGAGTCGTGGCACCCATCTTGTAAATATTTTTTATCTAATTCTTCAGTGAAAATTCGATATACCCTTTCACATAACATCTGGCAAGCTTGAGCAATTTCACACTTTCAATCGGCGATTCTCCATTACCACTTTGTGCACTTTTGCAATGATTTCTGGGGTAATGACAGATCTTGGCCAGCCACTGTGCGGATCATTATATAAGCTCTCCCAACCAAATTTAAATTTGTTTGTCCACTTGGAAACAGCTGAATATGAAGAAGCAGAGTCCTCCAGTGTATTCAGAAAATTGGCATGAATGTCCTTTGCTTTCATACCTTTCTTTACGAAATATTTAATCACTGCTCGAATCCCGATTTTTTCCATCTTCGCAAATTACTATGCAGGAAGAACAATACAGTTGCATCACCACTACAGCTGTCTTCCAAGAACATTGCTGTGACATGTGCTTACAGGCAACCAATGAATATCATGTGAACAAATTGTGGTGCTACGGCTGACCTTTCATGGTGATTCCGACAACTTATCAAACCACCCTCATATTTCTGTTACCAACCTCTGAATGCAAAACAAATTTGTTAGGCGAATCAATCAGTGGTATTTAAAAATTCATAACGTGGCCCTACTTTTCAAAATGAATATTTTTTTCCAAACCATTAAACCTATGGATCTATCTAATTGTTTTAATAATTTAACAACCAAAAATGATCTGCTACAACTAATCTATCAATCTGTTTATATTCAACATTTCTAAAATGTTCCTTTATTCTGGTTTCCAAATGAGGTTTAGTTTCACCAATATAAACCCAGTCACCATCCAAACAGCTAAATGATACCAGATTAAACTAAATGAATCCATAGATTTAGGATTTAGGAAAAGATATTTGTCCTGAAAAATGAAGACTGCAAAATGAAACACTGCCGATTGATTCAGTTAACAAATTTGTTTTGTTTTCAGTGGTTCATTACACAGAAATATTAAATGATTTAGCGTTTGTTACAATAGTGACCATAGTATAAACAAGAGTGGCACTGATGATATGATAGACGTATCGGGAAATTAGTTTGCATTTAATTCCAAGAATTTGCAGCAAATATTAAGATAAGTGAAGCTTCCAGTCTCTCAGATATTTGTTATACTTGCACTAGTTGCATCAAAGAAAACTATTGGAAAGCCTGAGGGCTAATGATTTCAGTGCCAATGCCCTAGCATTATACGATGACAAGCATGACAACAGCTTTTTACATAAGAACCAATGGTGGGCAAAATAAGTCATGGCCCATACCTTCCACATCTTGCTTTTAAAATTTAGTCATAGCTCAACTATAAAATGTTACAGCTGTAAGATTTGAAGCTTTCATGGTGATGATTATTAAGAAGAGCTTCTCGGGTTACCAGTTGTGCGATGTTAATAAAAATGCTCAAGCTTTCAGCCATGTTTACTCTATGGTCAATGTGTGAAGACATTAAGGGCACAGGCCACATGGTTCAGGAGAGATGTGCAGAGCAGTAAAAGAAACCTCAGACTGCTTCAACCAGAAAAGTCAGCAGTGGCCCAGCACAGCTTGGACAACGACCAGAGTATTTTATTTGATGAGGCCATGGTTTTATACTATAGTGACAGATATTATGATAGGCTTATTACAGCAATTGAAATTAAGTTAGAGCCAAACAATTTTAATTGAGACAATGATCTAGGGCTGAGCACAGTGTGGACAAAGATTCTCAATTGGAGAACTGGGAAAATAGCTTATGTACTTCCAGTACCTCTCTGCTGGCCCAATCAAAGAGCACCAGTTCCCCATTGGACCACATAATTTAGCCCTCCCCCCCCCCCCCCCCTGGAGATTATATTCATCGCAAATATATTCAGGGCAAACATCACTAACCACGTGAGCTAAGACTTTCACAGCCAGCATCTATCCAGTAAAATTATGTTCCCGGGTTTATTGGTTGTGGTCCAGTTGATGCATTAACACCTGACATTTCGCCCACCATTTCAACGAGCATTATCAGAGGAAGATTTGTGGTGTGTCTTATATATGATAGGACGAGACCGCTCCCCCTCTCCTATTGGCTGGGTGCAGTCACTTCCTCTGATGATGCTCATCGGAATGGCGGGCAAAACGTCAGGTTTGAGAGGTAGAACTGGAACTTAAAAATTCAATGCCACAACTGGAATTTGAACCACAGACCTTCCGCTTACCGGGCATCAAATTCTCAAACCAGTTGTGGCATTGAATTTTTAAGTTCTAGTCCTACCTCTCAAACTTTGCCCACACACGGCTTGTGTATTTAAAAACAACAACAGTAAGTTTGTTGGCATAAATAAATAATAATTACCATGTGAAGGTTATTTAATCCTGGGATATAAAGTACTTACAATAGTAAGTCACCATTGGGGTAATTGTTTCTGATGTGAGACTGCCTTTGTTGTTTACCAGGAGAAATACGAACTGGCTTGAGAGTTTAATGCCATTCTGGCAGTTTGTCACAATAGCTCAGTGGTAGAGCGTCCGCCCGGCAAGCGGAAGGTCTGTGGTTCAAATCCCAGTTGTGGCATTGAATTTTTAAGTTCCAGTTCTACCTCTTAAACTTTGCCCACACACGGCTTGTGTGTTTAAAAACACCAACAGTAAGTTTGTTGGCATAAATAAATAATAACACCAACAGTAAGTTTGTTGGCATAAATAAATATTAAAACGTCAGGTGTTTGCGCATCGACTGGACCATGGCCAATAAACCCAGGAACATCATTTTACTGGATCACTGGCCATGCCATCCACAACAGAGTGGATGTTTAGCCAGGCCAGCCAGTGCAGCCTTTGGTTTCAGCCTTCTGGGCAACCGGTAGACAGCAACATCGAGCTCCTCGACAACCTGACAATCTCAACCAGTGGCAAACAGTGGGCTTTGTCCCTCTTCTGGCTGCACTACTTGGCCATGTGCGCATGAGCCGTCCCCAGCAAAGCAGGTGAAAGGTTTCATCCCAGGAGCAGGCAGAGGGCTGTCTTCAGCACAGAGTAAATAGCATTCCAGCAACCTTTCTAGAGCAGTAGGCCTGTTTCTTACTACTCTTTTATTATAATCTTTCTTTACTTGACATACTGACTGACAGACCACGTGACAGCGGGTCCACAAGGCCAAACCTCTGGTCCAGCACCCAAAGCCGACATGGCTTGTACAGGCATCTCTGGAACGGGGATCTGGTCCTCTGCATACAGTCGAATGGCAACCATGCTGACACCCAACAACGAATGGCAGATACCAGGTACAAACTCCTTAAACACTTTGCCTCAGGTGGCAGCACCTGCTGCCAGGAGACTCAAGTGCTCGAACAGGAAAGCTATGGCTCCTCAGTGAGTACTTACTGTGCCTGTATCCCCTCTGGTAAATACTTCCCCCTTCCACTGTCTGAGACAGAAACCGAGGAGGATGAGCCCGCTCAAGAAGACGGGTTACTGTCATTGAGTAGCAAAAAAAGAATAAACCCAGTGAGAGCCTGCTGCCACCTGCACAGAAGAATGAACAACCCCTATCCAAAAGAGGTGCAAAATTACCACCTATCATAGCAGACATTTTCCCGAACCATGTTGCCATTATGAGGCTATTGGCAGCCAAGGTGGCCAAAGGCTTTGAGGCAAAGCGAAAGCCTCGGAAGATACAAATTCACACTGACACTCTGGAGGACTTTGAGAAAGCCATGGAAGTCCTGAGGGAGCAGAAAATCAATTTTTTCTCCTACTCCCTACAAAGGCCAAATGTGGAGAGGTGCATTATACGAGGCCTAGACTTGAAGTGTACACCCGAGGAAATAAAACAAACACTTTCAGAGGAACATAGCCTTGCTGTTTCAGCTGCAGCGCAGCTGAGAAAGACCATATGGCCCCAAGAAGGGTCCAAAAAGGTCCCGATGAGATAGAGGTAGTAGACAAGGTCCCAGGCTTGGCAGTCCAGCCTATGGATGCTGTTTGTGTCTATTTCCACACTGTGGTCAAGGTGGAATGGTTTTATGGGCAGGGTGGACCAATCTAATGTCACAGGTGCATGGGGTTCCACCATTCAAGCATGGCCTGTGAGTGAAAGCTCGCACGCCTGTGCTGTGTGGGGGAACACCTTGTTAAAGATTGAGACAAGAAACCAGACCAAAAAAAATGTGCCAACTGCCATGAAACTCACGTGAGCATTTACGACAGGCATCTCAAAAGTAACTTACACTACTTTTTTAAAAAATAACAAAACATTTAAATATTTTAAAAAGTGTATATTTTGAAAGCTACATTCAGTACCTATTTTTCCACATAATTTCCTTGAACCTCAATGCATTTTTGATACCGTGGTAACAGTTTTTTTAACCCAATGTCAAACCAATCTCCCGCCAAACTGGATAGCCAACTTTCCACTTCATGTTTCAGTTCCTTGTCATTTACGAAGCGCCTTCCCCCAAGATGTTGCTGCAGCTCCGGAAAAAGATGGTAATCACTTGGTGCACGGTCAGGTGAATAAGGTGAAAGACCAAAAGCATCCCATCGAAACTGCTCAAACAGGGCTTGAGTTTCATGAGCAGCATGCGAGTGAGCATTATCGTGGAACAGAAAAACTGTTTTGCTCAACTTTTGCCTCCTTTTGTTTTGTATGGCTCTTCTGAGTTTTCTCAGCACCTCACAATAGCAAGCAGCTGTCATCGTGATCCCACGGAGCAGGTAATCGATTAACAGTACTCCCTTCGAATCCTAGCATATCGTTGCCATTACCTTGCCAGCCGATGCAACAACTTTTGCCTTTTTTGGTGTTGCCTCATCTTTTCATTTCCACACCATACTTTTCTTTTGGATTTGGGTGTCCAGTGATGGATCCATGTTTCGTCCCCGGTCACTATTCTGTCAAATAAGCCATCTCCATCATCCTCAAAAAATTGCAATGCAGCGTCAACTCTCTGCTCCTGTGTTGTTCTGAAAGCACGTGAGGAACTTATCTTGCACACCCTTTCGATAGACACAGATCCTGGAAAATAATCCTGTGAAGTGATGCAGCGCTTATTTCAGTATAAGGAGGAAGTTCAAACAAAACTGCATGAAGTGTAAGGTGCCGATCGGTGTTCACGACTACTCGAACCTCGTCAACAATATCTGGAGCACGGGAAGTGGAGGGTCGGCCACTTTGTTGCTCATCGTGTAATGTTGTTCTCCTTTCAATGAATGATTGGCACCAACAAGAAACTATTTGTCTAGGCATACCATCTTTTCCATGAACACTGCACAACTCGTGATGAATTTCAGTCGCACATTTATTTTTTCTCATCAAAAAAAGGATTACAGCGCAAACTTCGCAATCGGTGGTAGGAACAAGTGGAGTCTCCATTGTTACTGCTGTTTTAATGTCCAAGCAATAAACTCAGGTGCCTAGGAATTTTACAGTGCTGCTACTACACCCATACCTATATTCCCTGGGACTTTCAGACTTTTCCCGCCTACCATGCAGATTTAAAAAATTAGTGCAACTTATTTTTGAGACGCCCCTTGTAACATACTAGCCATTGGCGGTCTGGACACATTGATTGCAGCATATGACCCCCGAGATTATGGTTTCCATGAAGCAGATTATACCTCTCCTAAACCTACACCCAGCAGGCTGCATTGCGGGAGATCTCAACGCAAAGCATGGGCTCTGGCATACCCACACTAGTAGCCAGAGGGGACAAGGGTTTACCGCCTCATCGCACATGGGCAGAGAGGTCTGACATTCCATCCAGACTGTGGCAGGCCTAACATATTAGACATCATGATCACCAAAAAGATGCCATTACATTTTTACTTCTCAGCACTGAATGAACTGGACTCTGACCATGATCCTGTCATGCTGGACTCCACAGTTATCATGCCAGCCCCGATAAGGTCAGACTGGATAAAAGAAATCAACTGGGATGCAGCAGTCCTAGAACTAAACCAGTCCGTCAACCCTCAATCACACATCGATAATATCGAAGCACTGGAAGCAGCAGTGGGCTTTTCCAAACAAGTCCTAAATGCAGTACACGCACACACACACAAACTGCATTCCCTCCAATAACTCTGACCCAAGAGCCATACCAAATGAACTCCAGCAGTTGTTATAGGTCAAGGCAAACTGTCTGGAAGCTATGGCAATGCTTTCGCCATCCCAGGATTGGAGCAGTATACCAGAGGTTGAAAACTCTGGCCAGGTGACTGCTCCGTGTGCATCAAAAGGGCTGGGAAAACACATTTTAGAATGTAAACCTTCAAGAAAAGAAACTATGGAGGGTCATTAAGGCCTTGAGGAAGGACAGGGCTCAATACCAGCATCACCTAAATGGCACTTGTGGGTGGCTTGCGCTCAAGCCACACAAGAAAGTCACTGTGTTTGCAGACCGTCTTGAGGTACAATTCGAGCCCCATGGAGGTGACCATGGATTACCTCTGAAACCATGGCAGCACCATGGGGCGATTCACCTTTCCATAGTCACCCTGAAAACAGCAGCCTCAGAAATCCATAGTCTGAACTCAAATAGATCCCCTGGACATGATGGCATCATGGTGCTTATGCTCCAGCATCTTCCCCAAAGGGCTGTCACCCGTTTGATGCAGATTTTCAGTGCATGCTTACGTCTTTATCACTTCCCAGCTTGCTGGAAGGAAATGAGCATGGTGTGTGCCTTGAAAGCTGGCAGGGACCCAGTCTTTCCTAACAGCTACCATTCCATCAGCATACTCCTAACCATCTCAAAAGTTTTTGAGCAGTTATTCCTTGACCGCTTAGCAACTCTCTTTGAGGAAAGGCACCTCCTACCGGATCAATGGTTTGGTTTGCATCAGGGTCACTCCATGACCACAGAGCTGCTGTGAGTGGCCGAGAAGACTGCCCTGGACTTCCAGGAACACTTCAAGACCATAGAAGTACTGTTGGACGTACAGAAGGCTTTCACCACAACCTGGCACCAGGGCCCTGTCTCGCCCCCCTACAATGCCAACTCAACGCTGTAGGTCAGTGGTGCAAGAAATGGAGAATGGCTATTAGCCCAGGGAAAAGCTCTGTACTCCTCGTCGGAAAGGTTCGCCAATGGCATACAGAGTGGTCACTACACTTTGATGGAGAAATATCCCATGGGTAACCTCCACCACATCCCTGGGAGTACTCCTCAATTGTGGATTAATTCTTGCTCTGCCCATCCATGCAAAGGCCAGATTTGGCCGTGCTGCGCTCAGACAGTTACACTCAGTTTTTCGTTCCAACATGCCCACATACCTCAAAATATGCCTGTACCGGGCAATCATTCTACCCCTGATCCTGTGTGGCTGCAAAGCCTGGGGTTTGGCAGCACCTACCACCATTTGCAGGCTGGAGACTGCAAAACAAGGTGATAAGAATGATCTATGATACCAGGCGTAGATTCTCATCACACATCCTGCACACCCACTCTGGACTTCCTACATTGGAGACATTGTTAGAGAGAGATCAGGCACCATGTACACTAGACTTGCCACCCACACCAACCAGGGGGTACAGGCTCTTGTTGATGCCACCACAGAGCCCCACGCAGGTGGAGAACTTACCGCTTACCAAAGACGCCCTCGAGCTTCCTCGGTAAAGGCTGCTGACACTCCCGCCATACTCCGCTTGAACGCAGAACCCTCACTTTAATGATGTCCCCTTCCAGTCAACTAGTGTCAGTAATTGGTGGCCTCGCAAGTGCCACACCTGGCAGACAGACGACTGGAAGATCCAAAGCCCATGGATACAGAAACTTGTGTAAACTACCCCTACTATATTGCACAGATAAAGTCACATTAGGCAGTTAGGTGCTGTGCAGATGACACTCCATACAAGTGAATCTGCACAACCTCCTCTAGAATGCTAGAATGCAAACTCACCACTTTCTGAGGCTCATACAATAAATCTTATACATTTAAACAAGCAATTCTTGTATATATATTATATATTGTAGCTTGGCAACGAGTTTGTTTATATGGCTTTGAGAATGAGCTGGACACAGCTTGAAACCCCAGGGTTAGCACCAAAACAATAAGACAAGTGAAGTTTTTAGTTTCTAATTTGCTCTTACTTTAGAATCTTGTTGCTTCACTGTTAATAGCTTCAATTTTTCCTTATCTAATATATATATATATATATATATTCCGCACAACTTGGAAATGGCTCTAACGATTTCGATCAAAATTTGTATTCTGATACAGTTTTGCTTTTTAAGTTCATCTATATAAGTGTAATTAACAAAAAAAAACGCGATTTTACATAAAAAAACAACATTTTTTTTATTCCCGCTTCTACAGTGCAATTCTCGTATATATATTCCCGGTATTTCAGAAACGGCTCTCAAGATTTGGTTAAATTTTTGTATACATGCATATTACATTCACAGTGTTTTCTCTACTCACTTTTAGGTAACACATTCACATTCCTTTCTCTACTCAGTCTTCTGTAAACAATTTTCCATAAAAAACATGATTTTGCACCGTTATCCCCACTTTTAAAATAAGTCACACCATGTTCTGTATGTTTGTAACAGAAGTGCTATTACATTCACACTGTTTTCTCCTCTCACTTTTAAGTAAGACATTCACATCTCTTTCTCTACTCACTCTTCTGTAAACAATTTTCCATAAAAAATGTGATTTTGCACCGAAAAACACTTTTATCCCCACTTTTAAAGTAAGTCAAACCATGTTCTGTATGTTTGCAACAGAACTGCTATTACATTCACACTGATTTCTCCTCTCACTATTAGGTGATACAGTCACATTTATTTCTCTACTCACTCTTCTACAAATAAGTGATGCAATTTTCTGTATGTTTGAAATAAAGATGTTGCATATTACACTCACAGCAGTTTCTCTACTCACTTTTAGATAACACATTCACATCTCTTTCTCTACTCAGTCTTCTATAAATAATTTTCCATAAAAAATGTGATTTTGTACCCAGAACACTTTTATCCCCAGTTTTAAAATAAGTCATACCATGTTCTGTATGTTTTAAATAGAAATGCTATTACATTCACACTGTTTTCTCCTCTCACTATTAGGTAACACATTCACATATCTTTCCTTGCTCACTCTTCTACAAATAAGTCATGTAATTTTCTGTGTTTGAAATAGAGATGTTGCATATTACATTCACAGTGGTTTCTCTACTCACTTTTAGGTAACACATTCACATCTGTTTCTCTACTCACTCTTCTGTAAACAATTTTCCATAGAAAGTGTGATTTTGCACCGAAAAACACTTTTATCCCCTCTTTTAAAGTAACTCAAACCATGTTCTGTGTGTTTGAAACAGAAGTGCTATTACATTCACACTGATTTCTCCTCTCACTATTAGGTGATACATTCACATTTATTTCTCTACTCACTCTTCTACAAATAAGGCATGCCATTTTCTGTATTTTTGAAATAGAGATGTTGCATATTACATTCAGAGCGGTTTCTCTACTCACTTTTAGGTGACACATTCACATCTCTTTCTCTACTCAATCTTCTATAAACAATTTTCCATAAAAAACATGATTTTGCACCAAAAACATTTTATCACCACTTTTAAAATAAGCCATACCATGTTTGAAACAGAAGTGCTATTACATTCACACTGTTTTCTCCTCTCACTTTTAGGTAACACATTCACATCTCTTTCTCTACTCGCTCTTCTGTAAACAATTTTCCATAAAAAGCGTGATTTTGCACCAAAAAACACTTTTATCCCCACTTTTAAAGTAAGTCAAACCATGTTCTGTATGTTTGAAACAGAAGTGCTATTACATTCACACTGTTTCCTCCCCTCACTATTAGGTGATACATTCACATTTATTTCTCTACTCACTCTTCTACAAATAAGGCATGCAATTTTCTGTATTTTTGAAAAAATTTAAAATTATTTTGCTGTTTAACGACGCTGTCAATTGCCAGGATTACATCAGCGTTGCCGGTGTGCCGGAATTTTGTCCCGCAGGAGTTCTTTTACATGCCAGTAAATCTACTGACATGGAGCTGTCGTTTTTAAGCACACTTAAAAACCATCGGTCTGGGCCGGATTTGAACCCGCGACCTTGGGAACAGTAGGCCAGCGTCTAACCAACTGAGCCACCCAGACCCACCTGTATTTTTTAAATAGATGGTGCAGTTTTTGTAATTATTTATAACGTTGCGTCTTTGAGCTATTGAGATCTCTGTGATCTCAGGGCTTGGTAACGGATGGAATGAAAAATCACACAATGTTTCTTCACCACAATGTATCATTTTATTAACACTTCATCGATACTTTACATTAAATAATTCCTCTCAGCACCATTCTAAATGATTTAAAACGCTTCCACCTTCTCATTTAGTGGAACCAATGAAAGTCTGGTGAAAATTCTATGTTCACACTACCTAAATATGTCCTTTCACTTCGATTACACACACGCGAGTGGACAGTTTATGGCGTCATTTTACGCGACACCGCCTTTTTCGTATACATCCGCGTATGTGTCCATCAAATAGTTCTTTCTTGTTAGGGAAGCGATCCTTAGCCATTTTCCTTTTCCCTTCGCTTTCAATATTGAATACATATAATTCTTTTATTTATACATATCTATTAAAATTAAATACAGAAATATTTATGATGTCTTTGGACAAACTTAGTTGTTCGTTACAATGAACCTTATTAACACTCCACTCACTTTTAGGTAACACATTCACATCTCTTTCTCTACTCAATCTTCTATAACCAATTTTCCATAAAAAACGTGATTTTGCACCAAAAAACACTTTTATCCCCGCTTTTAAAATAAGTCATACCATGTTCTGTATGTTTGAAACAGAAGTGCTATTACATTCACAGTTTTCTCCTTTCACTTTTAGGTAACACATTCACATCTCTTTCTCTACTCACTCTTCTGTAAACAATTCTCCATAAAAAGCGTGATTTTGCACCAAGAAACACTTTTATCCCCACTTTTAAAATAAGTCATACCATGTTCTGTATGTTTGAAACAGAAGTGCTATTACATTCACACTGTTTTCTCCTTTCACTTTTAGGTAACACATTCACATCTTCTCTACTCACTCTTCCGTAAACAATTTTCCATAAAAAACGTCATTTTGCACCAAAAAACACTTTTATCCCCACTTTTAAAATAAGTCAAACCATGTTCTGTATTAAGCCTCAGCACATATGTTCATTTTCTGTATGTTTGCAACACAAGTGCTATTATATTCATACGGTTTTCTCTTCTCACTCTTCTACAAATAAGTCATACAATTTCGTGCATATTTGAAATAGAAAGGCCACGTATTACATTCATACTGTTTTCTCTACTTGCTTTTGGGTAACACACTCATAACTGTTTCTCTACTTACTCTTCTAGAAATAGGTCATACAATTTTGTGCATGTTTGATATAGAAATGCTGCATGTTACATTCAGTGTTTACTCTACTCACTTTTAGGTAATACCTTCACATGTCTTTCTCCACTCTTCTAAAAACAGTTCATATCAGCTACACAACTTGAATGTTTGTATATATCTAACTGTTAATCTTGAAAACCGCTTATCCCATCACCACGAAATTTGGCATGTATATGTATTTTTTTCATGGAGAGTTTTTATGGTACTAATTTTACTACACAATATATTACTTTCAAATGGTATTCTACTCGCTTTTCTATTACATAGCGCACTCATGTATACTCTGTTTGCCCTTCAACATACAATTCATATAATATTCTAGGATTGAAATATAAATGCAGCGTATTACATTCACACGATTTCCTCTAGTAATTCTTCCTTTACGAGACACAATCAGTCTTCTTTCACTATTCGCCCTTCAACATATAATTCATACAATTTGCTATATGTTTGAAACAGAAACACGTATTACATTCATACTATTTCCTCTATTCACTTTTGTTTTACGTAACAATCCACATGTTATTCCTATCATTTATCAACTTCATACATTCCAACGCTTATACATATCGTATGTTGAAGAGTGAATAAACTCCAAAGCCGGTTGAACGAACGCCATGAAAATTGACATATCTAAGTGTTTTCATGTCGAAGGTTTTTATGGAATCCATTTTTCCATGCAATGTATTGCATTCACATGGTTTTCTCTAATCCATTTGCTTTTTACTTTCTCTACTGGTAAGTAGGGGAAGTATTGTATTCCACCCAAAAATTTGATGTCGAGATTACACCGGAAATACATGTTTTGAGGCCCCCTGAATCCAAAAAAAGCATTTTTAGAAAAAGGTCCGTGTGTGTGTCAGTCTTGTACAGCATAACTCAAAAACAAAAAGTCGGTTAAAAACCAAAGTTGGTATTTAAGTTTAATGTCTTTCAAGGATGTGACACGAAGATTTTGAAGAAAATAGCCCCACCCTAAACTACCCTTTACATGGAAAATTTTTCGAAAATTCTGATTTTCTTGAAAATGGCTCTAACGATTTCTATTAAAATTCATATGTTTGAGATATTTTGATGACAAATGAAATTTATATCTTGAATTTTCTGGCTATAGCCCCTGCAGTCGTATTTACTCTGGACGACTTTTGCATAACTGTGGAACGATTTTTGCGTGTAGGAACTGGGGCTGGAGGTTCCACAACATTCACGACGACTCTTTACATATTGGTCCATTTGCCCCGCATAATTACCATTTTGTAGCTATGGGACTCTAAGTGCTTTTCATCGAAGTTCTCGATGAACCTCAGGGCGTAGTACAGGCCTGCGTCTTACAAAGAAGATTAAATTTCCTTTTTATGTTTTTAGTATACTTATTTATTGTTCCTTCAAGTCACAAATAACAATACAACTTTTCAGGATTGGCGTCCTTCTTCACAAGCCCTGCGGGGTTCACACAACACGAACAGCGTAATTTTGCTTGGAACGTTTATTCGTAATCTTCTTCTATTTGTCGATGCAGCCTTACTAATTGTATATCAGTTCTCTGCACTCTTACTCCTGTTGACTGTTAAAACGCAATGTTCTTCCAATAAGCACTATATGTCGATCACTTTTACAATTGTTCGCGGACTATGCGATTTTCGCATGACGCCAATCCCAACAATACATGAACAAGAACAAGCGAAGACAATTGAAAATCTCTATCATTGCCCACTAGGAAAATGATTCACAATTCTAGGGGGCTTTTTCTGCCACCACTATGAACACAAATTTTAACTATTTTCGGAGGCTTCTTCTAAAAATATCGCCTCAACTGGTAAACCGTTAGAGATAGACCAAATCATACTGTACCAAAAATGTAGATCTTTCTAAAATACACAATTTATGTCTCAATAAATTTTATTATAGGGTGAACCATTTCGGAGATATTCCTTGTTATGTGTGTGAGTTTCAGAAAACTTAGAACTTTCGTGAAATGGGTCATCGTTATTCATTTTTTTATATGTTACGTGTGCAAAGAGAATGGAATCTCAAAGCTTTAAAAGATTTGACTATCGCACAAAGCCTACTGTATTCCAATATTCCCCTTGCACCTACAAGGAAATAAGGAATAAAATAATTTGTACAAATGTTTATTTTAACTAACACGAAGGAGATATAGGAATAAGAGTTTGTAAGAATGGTTGGTACAAAAGTAGAGAAAGTCATGTGAGTGCAACACATCAGATTTTTTCTATCATACTACTCCCTCTTCTACAAACAGTCCATACATTTGAAATATAAGTGCAACGTATAACATTCACACAGCTTTTCTACTCACTTTTCTTTAGTAAAACACAATCACATTTCTTTCACTATTTCCACTTCCACGAACAATACATACAATTTTCAATGTGATTGAAACAGAAATGCGCAATACATTCACATGACTTTATCAACCAGCTTTTCTTCCTGTAGTCTTTATTCTTCAACAGTGCTTTTGCTTAGTGTCGCTCCAGTGTTTTAATAAAAAATAAAGTAATAGTTACACAAGTAAAGTAATCACAATTGGTGTCAGGAGTGCGAAGAAAAGCATGATATGGAACAGTTGATGAAACAAATGTTAGCCAAGATGGACATAATGGGAAATGAAATGAATTCCGGAATGCGGCAGAGGAAACAAATATGGAAACCGAATTGGAAAACTGTAAACTACGGAATAGAAAATATGGGAACAAAAATGGAAGGCAAATTGAAAATGTAAACTCCGAAATGGAAAAGATGAAGACGGGAATTTCAATATGAAGACAGATCTATCGGAGAATACTAATGAGCGACTGGCCGGGGTTAAGGAAGCCATGGAAGAACTCGACGGAAGTATGAAGGACCTTGACCAACGTGTTAACGTCCTGGAGTCAATCGTAGCAGCAAAGAACTGAACTCCATAATGGAACAAATGCTCGACGAAAACCTCAAAGTGGGTGGATATCTACGGGGAGGCCTGCGTTCAGCAGTGGACGTTTTACATCTGAAATGATGGTGTTTATGAAATATTTTTATGCATTTCTATATCTGTTGTATCTCGGACATTATTCTTAACAATTGCAACAAGTAGTTTTATTTAGTTAACGTTTTGCCTTTCAGGTTTACCTAAACAAGTATCTTCTCCCACAGAAAACAAGATTTCACAAAAACAGAGGCGAAAAACGCTGAGCGAAGCTCGGCTGCCCAGGTACTATGGCTGAAAGCACAAGCAGCTTTATTAACATTGCACGGCTGGTAACCAGAGAAGCTCTTATTAGATATTACAGTGTCACTAATGCATTTCTTTTGCTTGTTCTACAGTGTTATCAGATTACGCTTTTAATAGCACCTCGGTCACAGGCCACTTACCTCTCGACATTGTTCTCCCTGTGTGGACCGTCTTATGCATTGAAACAATAAGATCAACAAATAAGGTCAACCTGAGCCATTATTTTTTCACAAATTACAATACTGAATGTACCTTTTGCTTAACTTTTCTTTCGGAATGAAGGCATAATCTTTTTTCTGTTTAATTTCTCATAAGTACAAACATAACAAGAATGAATGCTCCCCTTCAGGGACATCGTTTTATTTTGTATTGTTTTGTCAAAATTTCCACTTGCATGCACAGTAGATAAAATCCATCTAATGCATTCTGTTTGAAGTATTTTAGTACCATTCCCAGACCAAAAGATGGAGCATGCATTCTAATTACATTCTGTGCTCATAACTCAATTTCATACAAAGTGATCCTTATCCACTTATTTTCATGTTTTCAATTAACCATATATCATCAAATTAAGGTGATGCTAACTTATGTCTTTCAACCTCTTCGCGGATATGGACGTCATATGTCAATTTTATAATGCAGGAGAACTGATATGGGTGTCATTTGATGCCCTGTACATGCATGTGTTTAATGCTTATTTAACCCTAAGTATTTTAATTCTTGTCTTTTATAATAAGTTTAAATAAATTCTAGGATAAATAAAGTCTTACCTTTAAAAGTTCCTTTTTGAATGGTACATCTCAAAACATGGATAGACACATTAGGGCACATCTCCACATTCACGGCATATCATATTAGTCTCTTTATCAACTCCTTTTTTGCGACACACCAGACACCTTTGAAATGGACGTGACTTTTTTGCTGTTGGTGGTATCCTTTTAGGAAAATGTTTTCCTTCAAGTCTGAGGGGTGCAGGGGTTGTAGATTTCTTACCCCCTGTATGAAGAGGCCTTTGAATGTTATAGCACTCAATTAGGCTACAAGCTATATATATGCAGAAATCCAGATAGGTCATTGTCTTGGGTGGGTTTAGAGTTCTCCAAATTACTAAACAATTGTATATGGTGACATCCAGCTGGTGTAACATACCTTGTTATACCATTTAACTGCTTTTTGTAAAGAGGGATATGATTGCAATACCTGATCTACTAGATCCACACCACACATAAGCATATTGTATTCCTGGATAACATCGGGCTTGAAAATTGACATTTTGGTGTGGGCATCTATTTTTCCAGTGTCAATCATCAAAATCATAGGGCTGCAATTGGACAATGCCGTAATTACCCTCCTATCTTGCCAAGTAATGTAAGTCAAGGGTGGGAGCTGATGCACCTGCATTTCTCCTCCCCTTAGTCTTTGTATTCACATTCTTTGGCAAATCAATACAATTTGAATGCACTGTTCCAATTGCATTTGTTTTCCTTTTGTATAGGCCATATATAATTTAGGGGAGCTGTACCAATTATCTAAATATATAGTCCCACCCTGGTCAAGTATAGGTTCCATCAGATGCATTACTATGGAGCCAGATAACCACAAATCTTTGGCTCCAGCATCAGTTCCTTGACCAGTGTAAATGCAGTTATTGTAAAGATATCTTGTTTTAGTTTCACAAAGATCAAAACTCTTTATGCCAAATCTGGCCCTCTTTGTTTTGATGTATTGCTTCTAGCCTAAGAGGCCCTTCTAAAGCATCAAGCTTTCGTCAACAGTGACCTTATCACCAGGCATATAATTTTCTTTGAATTCTAAAATAATATATTCCAAAACTGACCTAATTTTGTGTAGCTTATCATTTACATTTTCTGTGCTGGTGAAATGAAGGAACCACAAAATGGAAGTAAATTTGTTATTTGACATACATTTCCCAAAAAATGGAGTAGCTAGCATGTCATTTGTAAACCAGTACATGTCTAAAGTTGGTTTACGAATAACACCCATGAGCGTAATAAGGTCAATTAGCCTGGAAATGTCATTCAGTGTTACTTCTGTCCACTTGTGAATTCTACTCTTAGGCCCTAAATTACCTTTGGAAGCTAGGTCTTCCTTCACCTTACTCACATATGCATTTGTTTCCGTAACAATGAGAGACACTAAGTCAGCAGTGAAAATTTTGTGAAAATGTCAATTGGTTCGCTGTCAGAAGTCAGCTGAGCCTGGGGTTGTACACCAGGATGAAGCTATGTCTAGTTGTTTTGGAGTCATTTTGACTACCCCCACAATGTTGCTTCTTAACGAACACCTGAAAGAAGAAAGTCATTTTCTTCCTCACTGCTACCTATATCCTCAACACCCTCCTCAGAATCTGAAAACTTGCTGTCAATATCAAAGTCACTGTTATATAGCAAAAAGTCCTCCACATTATCTGAAGCAATTTCTGAAGCCCATACACTGCCTACATGAGCTAATTTGTTAGCTACATTACTAGTTGAAGCCATGGTTAGAACTGAGATATAACATTTTCAAATGTGCTTTTCTGATAGCTAAAACAAAAAACTGTGAACCCCGTAGCTACATGGCCGTAACATAAATCACTGCTGTGTATTTATTCTAAGACGTAAATAGAAATGCTGACAGAGAAGTTTGATTTCTATGCCACTTGTGTGACCAAAACGCATGCGCACACACACACGCACACGTAATTGCATCGTAGTAATAAACAGAATGAAGCTGAGAACATTGTGCTTAGTTCACTATATGTAAATACATTTGTACGCACATAACACAAGCCTGACTCACAAATTTGTGTGTTCGACGTACAGAATGACTTTTGCTATAGAGAAAAAATTAGTGATATTTAAACGTTTTATTAATACAGTCTTTCTTTATTTTCATGACAGATGTAAAGTGCCTTTAATGAGCTTTAAGCCAGTTTTTGTTTCATTAAAATAACTTAATAAATACCAAAGATACGAGTGTTTATATACGAAGAATATTTACTTACAGTTAACAATTTAAATGCCTTGAATTGTGTATTGGGTATCCATTTCCGGCCATGCAGCGTTTAAATGGCTATCGCTCAAACGGTTAAACCCGTCATTAAACTAAAGCAACAGAGTAGAGCATATTTACTTATTATATTAGCTTACGTCACTCCAACACACATCCAGAACTGGTCCTTGCATTGTTTGCATTGACTTTGGAATGGTTTTGCCTGTTTGCTCTACTTCCCAGCATCGCACCTGGAAACAACACAAAACAAAGTATAACTCAGAAGTCTCAGATTTCTAAAATATGCAAGTTCTGTACTGTATAGTTTACCACAGAACTGTAAATTAAAACGGTATATAAAAGTTCAGCGTATTCGTGAATGTGAACTCGCTGCATAGACTTGCCAATTTTATATACTTAGCTGTCAGTTCTTATGCTAAACAATTATAGGGCTTATGCTTTTAGAAGGATATTGATTATTACTAGGTGAGGCTTAGGTGTCAACTGGCTATCACAGGAGTGTAATATTTAGGCTAAATGTGGCACAAGATGAGCAATCATATTCCCTACTTTCCTTGTGCCTGAAAATACTATTAAACCTCACAGTTTTACTTTATCTAACAATATGCAGCAGAACATTTTGAGGCTGATTCTCCTGGCCACAATTCCTCACCATGTATAGTGTCCCAAAATTACACTGACAAACTTCGGGAGCTGATAGATAACGTTATTTTAAACTTTTGTTAAGGAAAGCTTTTACTGCAATGCTTCGTTTAAGCGCTAGACGAGTTAATGTCAGATTACTGCCTCCCACCCAATTTAAGTATTACGGCAAAATGAACAATGCAAATTATTATTGCACTTATCTCAATCAAACAAACACAGAAACAAAATACAAACATCTAATTGTTTATAGTTAATCAAGGCTTTACTATTCAAAATAAATGTTGGAACGCACGCCCATTGTGATTAACACAACAAGTTCATTGCATGCCTTATTCCGCTGTACTCTCGCAAAGACACCAGCCATTTCTCTGGTTTAAAAGTTTGTCAGTCTAATTTTGAATAGTAAAGCTGTGATGAACTGTAAACAATTAGATGTTTGGTTGTGTTTTGTTTCTGTGTTTATTTCTTAGATTAATATTGTGTGCCTTACTAAGATAAGTGCAATACTGATTTACATTGCTGATTTTTCTGTAAATACATAAACTGGGTGGGCACCAGTAATCTATGACATTAACTACTGTAGCGCTTAAACGAAACACCGCAGCAAAAAACTTTCCATAGTAAAAGGTGTTTAACAAATGTAATCTATCAGCTCCCGAAGTTTGTTGGTCTAATTTTGGGACACCTGTATAGTACATTTTAACATTGGCCTGACCGCTCTGCAGCGGCAGTGGGCCGGGCGAGGACTGGCATATCCTCTGCCAATTACACGTAAATGACTGGCATTGAATTCATGCATAGAATTTGCAGCAGTGTGCGCCATAGCTGAATCCTGCTGAAACCAGTCACATAATCTTTCATTTCTTGTTAGTTATGGAAAATAATTACTCAAAATAGAACTTTCATAAACTTGACTACCGCAAGACAATTATTGGCAAAAATATCAAAACAGAGAGAGAAACCTCAAAACTCAAGATGGCTTTGAGGCGATATTGTTTGGGAGAAGCCTCCTAAAATATTTAAAATGTGTGTTTATAGTGGTGGCATAAAAAGCCCCCTTAAGTTTTGAATTGTTGTTACAGTGGGCAATGATGTAGATATGCAATTGTCTTGTTCATGTGTTATCTGGATTGGCGTCGCATCTGATACACCAAATCCGAGTAAAAACTGTGGTATTATGGCATATACGCCATAATATACAAATATTCATGTGTAGTAGTAAGAAGGAATTACCCTTCATACAAGAGATACATTATTTTATGACACGGGTCACAATATAAAGAACTTATCGAACATAGAATAGTGCATGGTCCATGGCATCGACGGGTGAGCCCCGTACATAGGAAAGGACGTCAATCCATCATATCTAAACGTGTATTCTCGTGTGATAGTAAAATTAAATTAATTCAACAAATTAAATGTGAACTTATAATTAATCAAACCGCGTGTTGTTCCGCACCACTCCCTAGATATGTACATTTAACAGGACTACAGAGAAAAGAAAGAGTCATTCATGCTCACCGCTGTGTTTGCCCGGCAAGGAAGGATTGACGCCCCCCACACCAAACAGCAAATGGTACCCTCAGGACTCAGTGAGGTAAGCTCCACGTAAGAAGGAGGAATGTTACAAATTGAAAACTACCTGGTCAACAGTAAACTGAGCAGCATCGTTACAAATGTCACATCAACGTGTGGCTAGTAAGAATAAATAAAGTACCGTTACAGCTTCATACAGAAAGCTAATAAATTACAAGAACACCATAAACCAAATCAAAAGCCTGAGAGACTCTTCATACCAGTTTCACAAATAGGCGATATAGATATTAACTATAACTTAAACTTGATGGAACATGTACTTAAAAGTAACAGGTCTCCCTCCAAATTAAAACAAATTTCTCTGGAAACAATCCACAGCTTGTGTCCCAAACCACTATGGCTAAACATCTACACTGACAGTTCCATATTGCATAGTGAAGATACTGGAGCTGGAATATTGAAAATTATTCAGCTATTACATAGCTGTGAGAAAAAATTCAACCCATTTTGATGGAGAAATGCAGGCTATAAAGACAGCACTAACACATCTTATATACAGAATAAAGTCTTCTCCAAATGCTGTTATTTTAAGTGACTCAAGCTATTGCATCAAATAACTCTCCCTCTTCCTCTAATGTGTTAGAAATGAAACAGAGGATAAAAATGTCAACAAAACAAAATAAAAATATCCAGCTCCAATGGATACCTTCTCATTGTGAGATATATGGGAATGAAGTTGTGGATCTCCTTGACAAAAAAATAACCAAAAACCAAGGGATGGAGGGTCTGCGACCGCAGGAAAGAGAGGGGTGTCTGCCTTGTGGTCAGTATGAGCTCTAAGGTGGCCGAACAACTGATGGCCATGGAGAAGATCTTCTGTGGTGTCCACATGGCAACCTTCACACTGCTGGAGTCCAGGAGCACCAGGAGGGAGACTGGTGGTGCTGCAGAAAGCCAATAATATAAGTCATTCTTACTTTTTTGCACGCTAATCTACAGCATAGCATAGCTGCCTCTAGGCTACTCTTGAGTAAGGTGCAAAGAAGTAGGTTAACAATCGCCTTGATACAAGAGCCATGGATAAGGCAGGGCCATATCAAGGGGCTAAATTGTACAAGCTACACCTTATTCTATCTAGAAGGGGTTGGAGAGCCTAGAGTTTGTATCCTACTGAAGGATGGTAATAATTGGGCAATGCTGGGATTCTTAACTACAGATCTGGTAGCTGTTCTAATGAGAGATACTGAGGACGTACAACAAAAGGAAGTTGTAGTATGTTCAGCTTATTTTCCAGGGGATTCCAGGACTCCTCCACCCACGGAGGAGTTCAGAAATCTGATAACTGAGTGAAGAAACGAGGGTCTTGGTCTTGTGATTGGCTGCAACTCCAATTCTCATCATACTGTATGGGGGGGTAAGGCGGTCAATCCAAGAGGCGAGGCTCTACTTGAATATCTTAATAAAACAGATTTAGAAATCTTGAATGTGCGAGATGCTCCAACTTTCAGTAATGGAAGATAGGAGAAGATCTTAGACTTAACACTTGGATCTATGAGGATCCAATAAGACATTAACAGCTGGAGAGTCTCTTCGGAGCCCTTATTGTCGGATCATAGACACATTGTGTTTAATATAAAGGGCTCAATTGAGGCTCCTTTGTACAGGAACCCCAGAAGAACGAAATGGATTTCTTTTAGGGGAGACCTGAGAAAGGGACTTGAAAATGGGCCTTTAGGAAATACACGGAATAGAGAGAACTTGGAGATGGGTGTTGCCCACCTCACCAGAGTCCTCGACTCCTATGAAAACAACTGCCCACTTAGCAGAATAAGGGCAGGTGGAAAGTTCAAGTGGAACTCTTATTTGGAACATTTGAAAACAAAGACCCAAAGACTCTGGTGTCGTTACAGAATCTATGGAGACAGACATAACCAGGAGCTTTGGAAAGAAGCACAGAGAGAATACACGAAAGAGGTGCAGAAGGCTTCTAGGAGATCCTGGAGGCACTTTTGCAGCTCGATTGATAAACAACATGAAGCTTCTAGGCTTCATAAGATATTATGTAGGGACGGAAGGTCGAGGCTGGGACCCCTGGTCTGGCCGTCTGGAGACTATACATCAACAGAGGGCGAGACCTCAGAGCTCATGCTCGAGTCCCACTTCCCTGGAGCATGGCTGACTGGTGGTGAGGTGGGCTCTGCTGGAGCTCGCTGGCCTAACCACAATGGCTAGCGGAAGGGCGGCGGAGACTGTCACCTACCATCGAGTTGGTTAGGCCATAACAACATTTGGACCATATAAAGGCCCAGGTGTAGATGGTATCTTCCCGGCTCTCCTTCAGGAGGGATGGGAAATCTTGTTGCCATTTTTGGTAAGAATTTATAGGGCCTGTATAGCCATGGGATATGTTTATTCAAAATGGCGACTGGCTAAGGTGGTGTTTATACCTAAACCAGGCAGGTGTTCGTATATGAGACCCAAGGATTTCTGTCCCATCAGTCTGTCGGTCTGGGTGGCTCAGTTGGTTAGACGCTGGCCTACTGTTCCCAAGGTCGCGGGTTCAAACCCGGCCCAGACCGATGGTTTTTAAGTGTGCTTAAAAACGACAGCTCCATGTCAGTAGATTTACTGGCATGTTAAAGAACTCCTGCGGGACGAAATTCCTGCACACCGGCGACACTGATGTGATCCTGGCAATTGACAGCGTCGTTAAAGAACAAAATAATTTAATTTTAATTTTCCCATCAGTCTGACCTCGTTTCTTCTTAAGACACTGGAAAGACTGGTGGAAAGATATATTCAGGAAAGTATTATGGTCAACAGATCTATACATCCACATCAACATGCGTATCAGTCGTGTATGTCTGTGGAGACGGCATTTCCCCAGCTTATTGTTAGGCTGTAGAGGATGTTGGACCACAAACTGGCTATGGCAGTATTTCTTGATATAGAAGGAGCTTTTAACTGCACCTCCCTTGACTCCGTTAGGCGAGATTCAAGACAAGAGGTTCGAGTTTTATGCTCAATAGATGGATAATGGTCACCCTGAAAAATCGCCAGGTGTTGGTTGCCCTCAATAATTTTAAGGTGAGAGCAGCTATATGCAGGGGATGTCCACAAGGGGGTGTGTTATCACCAATCATATGATGCCTGGTGGTAGACGATCTACTAGCCAGGCTCAATGAAGGTGGGGTGTATGCTCAAGGATATGTTGACGACATATGCCTTGTGGCAACAGGCAATTTCCCCAGTACAGTTTCGGATCTAATACAGGGTTCCGTGTGCCGTGGTGATGGTAGGTCTGACGGTTAATCCTGACAAGGCAGAGCTCATGGTGTTTACAAGGAAAAGAAGGCTGGATGGGTTAGTGGAGCCCTTTTCTTTGGTAGTAGATTAGTTCAAACAGCTTCGACTAAGTATCTGGGAGTAATTCTGGACTCAAAGCTGAGCTGGAAGAAGCACATTGACAATAAGGTTGATACGGTTTGCAAATCCTTGTGGGCCAGCCAGAGGGCTGTTGGTGGGACGTGGGGCCTGAGGCCTAAGGTGGTCTATTGGCTCTATGTCTCTGTCATCAGGCCCTCCATTACCTTTGGGTCAGTAGTCTGGTGGCCGGGCTCTGAACATAGGGCATCGGCTGACAGACTAAATAGTATGCAAAGACTAGCGTGCCTTAGAATAACAGGGGCTATGCGCACTTCACCGCTCAGTGCATTAGAGCCACTTTTGGGTCTCCCTCCTTTGACTTTGTTTGTCAAGGAGGTTGCGAGGGCAGGCACATATCGCCTCTGGACTTTGGGGAGGTGGTCATTTAAACATCCTTTGGGTGGCCACTCCACCGCCCTTACCAGACTTCATGCATCAAAGCCCATCACTAGTATGATTGGGGACCTGATGAAGCCTAAGTTTAATCTAGACTTTAAATACTCCATGGTTGTCCCAACCAGGGAGGAGTGGATCAGTGGTAGTCCTTGCATCTCGCGTGGTGGGTCTGTCTGGTATACAGATGGCTCACGGATGGAGACGAGGACAGGCGCGGGAATTTGGGTTCCTGATATACAGGAATCATTTTCCCTAGGCACATATGCTACTGTTTTCCAGACTGAGGTATTTACCATATTGGCCTGTGCTATATATATCAAAGATTCAACCAGCTATACAGGAAGGATTTCTATCTGTTCCGATAGCCAGTCTGCTATAAGGGCTCTCTGCGCAGTCAGGACCACTTCCAAGTTGGTCTGGCCGTGTCAGAGGGCTCTGGATGAACTCTGTGACTGAGGGACAGTAACTTTAATTTGGGTGCCTGGACACTTGGGAACTGAAGGCAATCAGAAAGCTGATGCACTGGCAAAACAAGGATCTGCCAGTGATTTTATTGGCTGTGAACCTTGTTTAGGGATCTCGCCATGTAGTGTAAAGCTAGATCTTTCCATGTGGACAGACAAGCTGCACTCCGATATATGGAAGAGACACTGGGGCTAGGCAGGAACATCAATTATGTGGACTTCCTAGCTGCAGATATAAAAAGGTCTTGGTCAAACTTGACCGTGAGGATTGTAGGCATTCTTACTGGCCACAACACCCTACAAAGACATCTGCACATAATGGGCATTAAAACTGATCCAAGTGCAGGAAGTGCAGTGAGGCCAAAGAAACCTCTGCCCATATCCTATGCAGCTGTCCTGCATTTGTACAGCTTATACTCTGTTCATCAAGAGATTAGAGGAGATATAAACAAAGCACCGGTTTGTATCACTCCGCGGCCACGTGCTTTCACAATGACGCAACACAGTTACCTACCGCTACGCGTAGTTATAATATGCATTTTACACTGCTAAAAGGATATATTTACTTGATTCAAATAACATGTAGCACATGGAAATTAACTTACGTCATCTCTGTCCACAATAACACTTTTTCATTTTCTGCTCACAATCTCGAAACCAATCTCCAGAAGCAGCTTGTGGAGGGAGGTTAGTTTTAAATCTGGAAGATCGGGTTCAGAGTTAACTGCCAACAGCACTTTGTTTAAGGTGAGGATTCATTGACTGACGAACTTTTCCACGGATTGCAGATCTCACACTCACAAATTCGTTGCAAACTACATCCACCATTTATCTGGCACATGGAAGCTTTTGGCTGGGATCTTCACCAACTGATGATTTCTCTTTGCGTGTGCTGTAAATACTTGCAACTGACACACCGGTAAACTAGAATGTTAATTTTATCACGTCTTCGATAGCAAGTTCGGGATATTTCTCGCAGAACTTGTTAAACACGTTCAATATTATTGTCTTTTCACCACTTCGCAACGCTTTGCCGCGCTTATATTTTACAGCACTCACTTGTTCTGCCATGTTACTGTCATACTGAATAATGCGCACGCAGAATGAATTAGGCTGGTTACAGATTCACGTAAGTGCGTATTCTTACACTTTAGCTATGCTTAGTACACTTAGTTCATGCTTTAGCAAACATTAAGTGACATTTTAGACCTTAGTAACAGTATTTCTTCAAGGGACTATTTACATGGCGAAAGCGTCAAGAGGGCGCACTGTGGTCAAAACGCACGTGGCTTTGTTTACGTCTCCTCTAATCTCTAGATGAACAGAGTATAGGTATCGGCTCTTGGGATCTTTCTTTTTGATCCCAGAAGATATTAAGAGAACTAACATCTGGTCCCTCAGTGCTTTTGTGAAAGCTACGGGGCTAATGTAGAGCACTCTAGATAAGGGGCATAAAGGGTATAATAAAAGGACCTATGTGCAGGGCTCTTATAAAGGGGCCATCCAGCTCTTAATCATCAATCACCGTGTACCAGCAGATAGAGGACATTTTCAGCATCGAAAGTGAGAAATGTAAGTACACATTTTTTTACACATTTTAAGTATAAGAGTGCACGCCAACCACCAGCTGTAAGATCTATCCGCTCCCGGCAATCGGCTCCACGGACACTGCCGTGCTTTTGCCATCCTCTTGCAAAATTCTAAACTAAGGACCCTGTATTTTAAGTTTGAAAGGAATAAGGAGAGGATTATCTATCTGCACTTTAAACAAATGCATATTAACTTATTTTTATTTTAATAGGGAAGAGATAAAAAAGAAATCTGGGTATGTGAATAATTAATGCCTACAAACACATGGTGTGGTGCTGTAAAGGGGCACTCACATGTCTGAGATGATTATTATTTTGTTGTTTAACGATGCTATCAATTGCCAGGATCACATCAGCGTCACCCAGACAAGTATTGTGGGTTACCCTGGAAGTAGAGTTGGAGAGTCATGTGGTCTGGCTTCAAGATGTGGGGGGGAGTCACAAGGGTAATCGAGGAATTGGATGGTCCCTAGTAACCAATGTATTACAGCATACCACAGCTCCGTCCAAATTTCTCCTGCTGCTTCCCTCTCCAAATCTCTTAATCACATTACACAAAGGAAAAGTGAGTGGGGAAAACACTGTGAATGTAATATGTTATATGTAACATATAAAAAAATTGTATGTATTTTTTGCAGAACATGGAATAGAGAAATACACATGAATGTAGTACATAACAAAGTGAGTAGATAAAACTGTTTGAGTGCAATACATTGCACTTCTATGTATTACGTGAAAGAAAAGCAAGTAGAAAAAAAACATGTGAATGCAATACATCACAAATCTATTGCACACATAGAAAATTGTATGAATTGTTTGTAGGACAAGGAGTAGAGAAACCCATATGAATGTATTACATAAGAGGAAAGTAAATAAACAAAACTGTGTGATGCAATACCTTGCATTTCTATGTATTACATAGAAGGAAAGCGAGCAGAGAAAACCAGGTGAATGTAATACACTGCATTTCTATTCCAAACATATAGAAAATTGTATGAACTGTTTGTAGAACAGGGAGCTTGCGACAAGGGTAAATGTGAGGTGAAGTGGACTGGCTACCAGGGACCATCCAATTTCTCCATTACCGAGGTGCGCAGACACAGAATCCGGATTGCTCACTGTTAACTCACTAAAATACCATTGTTACTCACGTTGTTATCCCAGCTTCCAGCAATAAGGAAATTTTGCGGTATAGTAGCTGGACTAAATGCCAGTGATGAAATAGAATCATCAGGTGGTGATGTCACTTCAAAATCCTTCATAGGATTTGCTGACGAGGTTGTAGCTGTAACACCAAAACCGGTAGTTCCACCCAATGTGTTCTGATTGAACATAATTTATCCTGCACAAACAAAATCACGATGTTTCAAAGTTAACACACACCTAACCGCTTAAAACATATTCAGAATAATGGTCTTGAGCTCTTCATCCAGCAACACAATACCACAAATTAATTCGTAAACATGTAACCTATCTACTGCAAATAAGCTTTATTTTTATAAAACAGAAATTCAGTATTGGCAACTAGTGTTAGCCTAAAAGTCCCCAAATTAAAAGTTGCTTGCCATCAAAATAAATGATATTTGTATAATATTTAACAATTTTAAAAGCAAAACTCACTTTCGCATCCAGAAGAAGGATTATGTTTCTTATTTGCCAATTCACTTCATGTGGGTTATCGTGCACTTTTATCACGACTGTATCCATAGAAAAGTCAATATGTCTTTCGTTCCTTAGCTTTACTTCGAAAACCGAAGATAAGATATGGCCACAGGTTATACGTGGCGCAACACCGGCGGAGATAAACTATGAAAAATCGCGGTCCCAAATGCTCACGTTGCTAGTGGCTGCTACAGCTGAATTTTCATACCCGCCTATCTAGCTGTCAGGGCGCTATACATAGTCGTTAGCTTGAGTATTTCTTTAGGTGAGGAATAGATGAAACATTCGCTTTGGTATGCAAAGATATTTCTTTAGGAATCCCTTACCTAGAGGAAACATCGAGTGGGTTCTTCGGAAATACTCAGAAAATGATCAAGACGTTATTTGTGTGCTAATAATTCTCATACAAACACATCCCTTTTAGCCAATTAGGAACCTTCGTAACATACGCAAAGTATATCAATCGACATGGCGGGAGAAACTTACGAGAGAATGTTTTGTACTTAGGAAAATAATATTTTAATTGACTTAGTCCAAGAAAACGAAATCGAAAAAAAGAATGTTGTAGGCGTTCTGAAATAAGGCAGCATGGGAGGAAATCGAACGTCAGTTTTTAACAACAATTATGCCGTGCCCAAAGCAAGGAAATATCTAATAAAACCGCGAATTTCAAACAGTATTTATGGTTTAATTGGTACAGATGTAATTACCATAGTTTCATGGAGTAATTCACCAAGTATTGCAGTGGTGTAAATAACGGTTCGAGCTTCAGAGGTCCCCGACTGCCTTTTACACGTTTCTTAAAAATGACAAAAGTGTGTTGTTTATTTAGGAAAAATAACCATAAGTGTTGGTAATCAGTGTTATTTTAACAGTTCACTAGGTGCGTACCGCCTCATGCAATAGAGAGCGCAGAATAACAAGAATGCTTACCCCACGCATTTTTGTTGCTTGCTTGTGTCGTCTGCGAGTGTTATTATTACCTTTCAGAATTCCATGCTGTTCACAACACTATAGGCATCAACAATTTCTTTAAGCCAGTAGCTCATTTAGTTTATGCGTGTGACACAGACAACGTTTGTGATAATGCGGGAAAACTGCAAATAGATAAGTGACTCTCGACTCGAATATGGCCATTGTGTATTTATGCAATCGCATTTGTTTACCGCTTAACTAAGCTCTGCTAGCATTAACTTATTCTTCTTCTTTTCTTCCCCGTTTGCCGGTTATAACCTTCATATACTTTTAAACGTCTGCAGTAAATTAGAATTACAATGTCGAGAAATAGGCCAAGTTTAAGTGGTTGTCAAAAGAGAAAATTAAAAGCCTGCCGAGATGCAGAAATTAAAAAGGTCATAAAAATAGATAAAATGTTCCAGCTGCGAGCTACCCACCCAGAACAGGTGTACAATGAAATGGGGAACAATCTGGTGATACAGAAGGAGAACGTTGACATGCTAGCACTACCATTTCCAAAAAATCTCATGTGTTGCACTCACATGGGTTACTCTACTCTTGTACTAAGTTACTAACCATTCTTGCAAACTCTTATTCCTATAATCTTCTTCGTGTTACTTAAGGTAAACATTTACAGAAATTATCTTGTAGCTTATTTCCTTGTAGGTGCAAGGGAAATATTAGAATAACATAGGTTCTGAGCGATAGTTAAATATTTTAAAGCTTTGAGATCCCGTACTCTTTGCACGCTTAACATATAAAAAATGAACAACGATGTTGCATTTCACCAAAGTTTTAAGTTTTCCAAAACTGACACAAATAATAAGGGATATATCTGAGATGGTTCACTCCACAAAAAACGAAAAGAATTATTTGGACACAAATTGTGTGTTTTCGCGAGATCTAAATTTTTTGTACAGTAAGATTTTGTCTATCTCTTACGGTTTACGAGTTATTCAAAAGTCACCCAGAGTAAACAGGACTACATAAGCTATAGCCAGAAAATTCAAAATATACATTTCATTTGTCATAAAAATATCTTAAACATACGTAATTTTAATCAAAATCGTTAGAGCCATTTTCAAGAAAATCAAAATTTTCCATGTAAAGGATAGTTTAAGGTTGGCCTATTTTCTTCAAAATCTTCGTATCGCATCCTTGAAAGACAAACTTGGTTTTAATCAACTTTTCGTTTTTGAGTTATGCTGTCCACAGGCTTACAGAAATGGGTTTTTTCTAAAAATGCTTCTTTTGGTTTCAGGAGGCCCCAAAACATATTTGAGGCGATATCTCGAAAGCGAATTTTTGGGTGGAATACAATGCGTCCTCAGTTACCAGTAGAGAAAGTTAAAGAAAACCGAAACGAGACGAAACGGGAGAAGAATTTAGGATTTACAGGTTCATAGCGGACAAGAAACCAGTTCTGAAACTGAAGCGGGGGAAATTCAGGAGATTTACTATTTGAACGTGGACCGTCAACAATGGATACCATCACCACCACAAACACCAGTAACAGACAGTTCTTCTCAACTTGAAAATAATCAGCAAAATACACCATTTAGCACCGACCGAGGATTATTCCAAGGTAAGCTGAATGATGAAATTAAGCTGAGAGTTATAAATAGCCCGTCATGCAAACCTCAGGGTCCTTTCTCTAGAGACGCTAAGACCAAAATATATTTTAACTGTGATTATTATAATTACAGTAAAACAGGTACACACGATTGATCGACTCTGGTTGTGCTACTCTCCCACTTTAAATTCAGTATGCTGTGAAGCAAGCTGGTTGCTCGGAGTGAGAGAAAATGCTTGGCGTGATGGATAGATTCATGATTGGCAAGGTCTAAGCAAGAAAATAAAAGTACATGAAACGTGTGCTTCACAATTAAATGCATGTATTACTTACAGCATGTGGAAACACGGTAAAAGCCTTATTACATTTAGGGATGAAGGGCATGAGCAAATGAAAGCTATTATTTCTAAAATACTAGATGTAGCAAGAACATTGACTCAATGTCCGGTTGCTTTCCGGGGTCATCATGAATGTGGAAGAGAAGAGCAGAGTGGCAATCTCTTAAGCATTATACACCTCCTCTACCGATATGATCCCCTTTTGAAGGAAAGTCTTTCTAATGAAAAAAGTAAAACAAAATATTTGAGCCCACAAATTCAAAACGAGATGGTACAACTGTTGAATGATTGCGTTTTAGAGCGGATCATCAGCTAAATTAAACAGCCGTTCTTTTCAATTATTGCAGACATAGCTCCCGATATATCACGAAAGGACCAGCTTAGCATTGTCATAAGATATTTGTTTTAAATCTAGGCAAATCAAACTTCATGGAAATTGAAATTAAAGATTCGTTTTTAGGATTCTTTGAGATAGGCGGATGCATAGAGTTTTGAAGAAGAAATAATAACGGCTTTAGAGAAGAGGGATAGTGTAGAGGCCAAGGATACGATTGTGCTGCATATATAAGCGGCAAGTACTCAGGTTTGCAGGCAAGAATTAAAGCACGGGTCCCAAAAGCAGAATTTATCCATTGTTCGGTGCATAACATGGTACTAAATGGTGGTCATGAATATAATGGAATTACAACGATTTATGACAAAATGCAAATCATTTACATTTCCTTTAGTCGATGGCAACAAGTAAATTAAACTTTTGCAGCCAGTAGCGATGGCAGGCTTAGAAGTACTCTGAAGAAACTGTGTCCATGTAGGTGGTCTTCCAGACTGTAAACCCGTTGAAATATGATACTGTCTTCTTTGACCAACTTCAATGTTTGTGTGATGGGAATATTATGCTGGTATTCTTCGTTTCCATAAAACATCTCAAGTTCCGTTTTCAAACTACTTATTTTAAATAAGTTCGGATATGTTTCCTGAAGAGAGGTGAGAGCATCAATGGGAAATGCAGGAACCTCGAAGAATCAGCAAGAGTACAAAACTGAAGTTCTGCAAGGTCTTGAAATGTAATGGCAATTTCTGCCAAGATCAAATCCAATATTTCAAAATCTAATAATTTTTACTTCTGTAGAAGTTTATGTTGGTACATCTTAACATATTTTCGCCCTAAAACTCCCTCCTTTGTTTTGCTGTTTCAAAACAATTTTAAGGAAACTTTATCGGTTATTTTTCTTTTAAGTATGCTATCATTGTTTTCTATTTGCTTCTGACAGAAAACTACGTCAAGAGATCTTTTTTGAAGAATATCACACAGAAGACTGATAACCTGAAATATCTCACTAAAAACAATCACCAAAAATGCAAATTCAAAGTCATTCAGATTATTAAAAAAAATTTTGAAAGCCGAATTGCTGTCCGGTCAGACTCAAAATCAACTGCTAACTCCTGAGTAAACTTCACTGAGATCATTCCAGTTTTCTTCAATCACTATAAGCAATTTTTTTAGTATGAACTCCATTGGGTGTTGGCTGCAGTGGGTACATGCCGCCCTAAAAGGGTGTCTAGGGCATAGCTTCTCTTGGCACAGATATGAAAAAATGAAGGGATTCCGGCAATATCAGCAAAAAGTTTGCGGCATTGAGAAGTTTCATACTTTGTGCTTTGTATAACTGAATTCAGCATATGGGCTAAACAATGAACAAAGGCTACCTGAGGTGCAAAATCCTTTACTTCTTTTTTTTTTTTTTTTTTTTTTTTTTTTTTGCAAACCATTTAAATGTCTATACATGACACTGGCGCCATCATAGCACCGTTCTGTAAGTTTTGACTGATAGTTACACGGTCCCAACACAATTAAGCAAGGCACACAATGCTTCCGATGTTTTATCGCGACTGATATCAAAGAAGTCCAAAAAATGTTCAACTAGTTCGCCATTGGCGTCTACCAGTCTAACAATTGTGTAACGCTGCTGTTTTTATATATCTGTAATATCATCCATTTGAACTGAAAAACGTCCCTGCTGCATATTTCCAATTTAATATAATCATCAATGTACTCCCAAATATAGCCAGTAACCTCGTTCTGTACTGTTCGAATACCCAGTGCAGATACTTTTAATCTTGTTGTAATGAGTCTGAACCTAAAAGACTTGTCAAGATTAATAAAGGCAACAGCCCTTTGAAATTTCCCGTGTTAGATGAAGATGAGCTTTCATTGTGACCACGAAAAGCAAGCTCTTGTCTGGCTAAATACATTACTGCATTAATTAAAACTTTAAAAACTAATCGGTTCAGTCGTACATTTTCAGTGCGCTGAACAACATGCAATCACCTGTTTTCCTTCAAAGCATCAGCAATGGTATTTTGATTTTTTTCGAGTTGCTTCCATTGGAGCGCGCACTTGAGATGTTCAGCAGAGTCTAAATGCTTATGTAATGGCCGATTGGTGTTTAAAATGTCACAAAAACCAGCACTGTTTCACGCTGTCTTTTTTACATAGTATATAGGCAAAGTAATAGACAAGGTCAACAAAACAGTTATTCCATATAATAACTAACTCACAGCCATTCATATTCACTGCACCACGAACCTTTAAAATGCTTTTTGTAACATTTCATACCTTTCTGTTCCATTTTTTGTGTCGATATCTTAAGAATATGGGTTGGTCTCCTTGTTAATAGCACACCCCTTTTATCACAATCAGTCCACCGCGAAAATGGTGTGTGTAATATGCTACACACAATATCATTTTGTGGATTCATATCTCCACTAACTAAACAAAACAGAAATTGTAGCGAAGCTAACTTTAATAAAATGGGCAACTTTATCCTAACAGTATTTTTACACTGTTTAATTAATAACAACAATAAGAGAGGGAGGTGAATTTGCTTGTCTTTCACGAGGACAATAAACCGATAGATTAGCCTCTACAAGGGGCTGAGGTTTGCTAAATCCCTGAACCGAGTACCTGCACTTTACCCTCGCATCAAATCTATTTAGCAATACGTGGAACTTCATATTCTGCTTCGTTGTCATGGCAACCGGATATAAAGATGCAGATATATATCAGCTGACAGGAATAGCTGCATTTCAAGCTTCAAGGTTAAAGCGTGAGAGAGAAAGCAGGTAGCTGGTATCCTTCCCTTTACCCTTACAGATATATTTCCGAATGGTTGCTTTTATAACAAATTAAATACCCATATAATATTTAATACAACTAAAACTGGTGAGGTGGAGCTCCATTAGTTTCACCTGAATAGCCGCCACTGCTTCCAGATTTGTTATCAATCTAACAAAATTTCATGCCCAGTATTCATCCTATGTAAACTTGAAGAGTAAGAATAACGCAGGGAGGGAGGAAGCTTCAAATTTGAGGAAAAATACGGAAAGCTTTGATTTTGTCCTGCTACTGTATTTCAAAGTAAGGTTTTGGAAATAATTAACCTAATTTCCAAACTACTGCAGCCCCCTAACTCTGATCTAGGTATAGATACAACTTCTGCAAAATTCAAGAGACAATTTAGTCACCTTAAGAAGCAATTTCGAAACTTGGTAGAAGAAGCTAAAGTTCCAGCGAAAGCTTGGGTTTTCGATCCAAAATTAACCTTAGTGACCTTGAAAAGTGAAGAAACATTTTGATGAGCTTTCTTCGGATCACAATTACAGTTTTCAATGCTTCTCTTGATATTTTCATTCAACAGTTAAGCAACCGTTTTACCAGCCTACATAATATTAACGAGTAGTTTTCTTTCTTACAACTCATTCATCTCTTCAAGTTGGAAAATGAGAATATGCAGGAAAGAGCAAAAACGCTGGTTAGAAAATACGAATTAGATTTAACCATGAATCTTTCAAACGAACTCATTACTCTCAAAACGCTCAAATGGAAATACATTAACAAAAAGGAAACCATATTGTCAATCAAAGATCTCATAAGATTTTTGTTTGTTGAAAATACTTTTGTTGCAAGAAGGTGTATGCACAGTCTTCAATTATGCTTGATGCTGCCAGTTACTTCTGCTAGAGCACAAAGATAGTTTTCTAAATTGAAGCTAATTAAAGCGTTTCTGTGAAACACAATCTCCAAGACCAAATTAAGTGTCTTAGCAGTCCTGAATATTGAAAATGAAACATGTAGTTTCCTTGACTTGAATGAAGTTGCTGAAACGTTTCTGAGTGCCAAGCACAGGAGAAATGGACCAATGTGTTTGCTATAGCTGGACTTAATAACTGAAGGCGTTGATTGCTCCAAAAAGAGTTAATCATTAGGTGAGTTTATTTCACTTTCATGCTAGTCCATGTGAGTAAATATGTAATATTGCAATCTCTTCTTTTTTATGCTTGGTGCAGTTTAAATATTAAGTGTAAAGTTTTGGCGTCTTATCTCGTCCTACGTTGCGGAGTCGCTTGGTGCAGTTCAAAAGCTCGTTGGACGAAGAGCGATGAGTGATTTCTTGATCTCGGGTCGCGGTGATGGAATAAAACATATACCGGATTCTCCAATTAAATCTATGAAGTTATTTTGTTTATCACTACGTTATTGTCTTCCTTAACAATACCTCCTCCTACTTCAGCAGAACAGTCTTTAGCATTATACTGGTTTCACCGAAAGAATTGGTCATGATGTACACAAAAGCACGTGTACAAATAGAATTAAAGTGTACGTTCATTGGCTGATGCCACGTATTACAAGGTACACCGGCTGCAAAGCAGG
The DNA here is from genome assembly GCA_030765045.1 of Tenodera sinensis. Classification (NCBI taxonomy): domain Eukaryota; kingdom Metazoa; phylum Arthropoda; class Insecta; order Mantodea; family Mantidae; genus Tenodera; species Tenodera sinensis. The sequence goes on along the minus strand of CM060974.1, from coordinate 50,385,405 downwards.
CCGCTTAAGGCAATGTATCTGTGAAAATTAAAATATCCACAGTTTTCTTCTGATTGCTTTGATTTTTTGTCACACACTCAGAACACAAAATAAATATTAGGTATACACATTTTACTGTCATATGTCAAACCATTTTTAAATTATTAATACATTAATCACTTTTTGATTTGCTCATAGGAAATGATCCTTGGACCCTACAGTTTATGGTATCTCTCTTAAATGCTTAGTTTGGGCTCTGTATACAAATATAAAGAAATTGCCATACCGAAATTGCTTAGATTTAATTACTTTAAGAGAAAAAACGTTTTGTGTACAATTTATCAATATTTTCGATTTTTTCAGTATTAGTTATGAAAAATATTTAATTTCAGCTCAAGTATTTAATATTTTTTAAAAAGGCCAATGACAAATTTTATTACCTTAATCTTTAAAGGTCTCCTGAAAATTTTATGCTAATAAGTTATAATACTAACACACCTTCCCACTTTCAAGGTTGACCGAAGGAAGGCAGTCTGCGCACGTTCTTCGCTCATTTTCTGATTAAGTGCAATTAATTACTTTAGATTCATTTTGTTGCAGTTCTACATGATAAACATACCATTGTTACATAATACAGAAAAGATCCAGTAGTTTTTGTTACTATTAAGGCAATGTATCGGTGAAAAGTGGTGAAAATCACCGAAAATTTTGATTTTTACTTTTTGCATGTTTTATTATGCTTATACTTTGTGATTTAACGGCATACTTTAGTTTTCTCAATACCAGCCATTTTTAAAGCTCCAGGAGAGTATTCAAATGTGCTAGTGTGGGTGAGCGTTCCTCGTCGCTACAGCTTTAAAATGCATTTTTCGTTTTCACTGGCTCTGTGTTTGGTCTCTTGCAGGGAATCTTGCTTCAGAAAGGTTGGCTGTTATGAAATGAATTCGATATTCGATGTAAAATGCCGCGAATCTGACATGTTTTGCTTCCAAACAGAGAAATGCAGTCAGTGTTCTGTACTTCTATAATCTTGCCAGATTATTTCAGTGTTCCAGTTATATATTAGACATTGTTTAGGTACTTAATAGGTTTTAAGTTATTTGAGCCGTAACAAGCAGATATTCTATGAATTTTGTGTATAAATTAGTGAAAGTGCATAATGTAGAGGTTAGCTAAGAATAATACATTTCTAAATTTTGTGAACAATGCCAAGGTGAAAGGAAAATTTTCATATTAAGAAACAACCAAGTACGCTTAAAATTCTCATAAAAATGCTAATGAGGCCAAGAAGAAAGCAACAGAGAATCCCATATATGGTGCTGGGGAATTTTAAGTGGATTGGATTTAGGTAAAGAACAAAGGCATACTGTTAAACTTTAAAATTAATTTTTCTCAGTTTTTTTTTTTTTTTTTTTTTTTTTTTTTTTTCTTCAGCACTTTTCACTATTTAAAATGCTCCTTGCACACGCAGTTAAAGGTTAAAAGCAGGGAAGTGAACCATGCCTATAACTGTTAGGATTCTGAGTTTACCACTGGTCACACAAATCACGTGAACGTGTGAGCGTTTGTACAAACTTATACTCTGTTCATCAAGAGATTAAAGGAGACGTAAACAAAGCCACGTGCGTTTTGGCCACAGCGCGCTATCTTGACGCTTTCGCCGTGTAAATAGTCCCTTGAAGAAATACTGTTACTAAGGTCTGAAATGTCACTTAATGTTTGCTAAAGCATGAACTAAGTGTACTAAGCCTAGTTGAAGTGTAAAAATACGCAGTTAAATGAATCTGTAACCAGCCAAATTCATTCTGCGTACGCATTATTCAGTATTAAAGTAACATGGCGGAACAAGTGAGTTGTGAAACATAAGTGCGGCAAACCGTTGCGAAGTGGAAAAAGACAACAATATTGAACGTGTTTAACAAGTTCTGCGAGAAATATCCCGAACTTGCTATCGAAGACTGATGAAATTAACATCCGAGTTTACCAGTGTGTCAGTTGCAAGTAATGACAGCACACGCAAAGAAAAATCGTCAGTTGGTGAAGATCCCGGCCAAAAGCTTCCACGTACCAGATAAATGGTACATGTAGTTTGCGATGAATTTCTGAGATCTGAAATCCGTCGAAAAGTTCAGCAGTTCTTTGTTAACAACGAACCCCCACCTCAAACAAAGTGCTAACTCTGATCCCGATCTTCCAGATTTAAAACGAACTTCCCTCCACAAGCTGCTTCTGGAGATTGGTTTCGAGATTGTGAGCAGGAAATGAAAAAGTGTTATTGTGGACAGAGATGACGTAGGTAGCAGTTAATTTCCATGTGCTACATGTTATTTGGATCAAGTAAATATATCCTTTTAGTAGTGTAAAATGCATATTATACCTACGACTAACGGTAACTGTGTTGCGTCATTGTGGATGCACGTGGTCGCGGAGTGATACAAACCGGTGCTTTGTTTATATCTCATCTAATCTCTAGATGAATAGAGTATATATCTCTAATTCACGGAAGCTTAAGTTAGCGTTCGTTTTATTTATAGTTTTAGGTTAATTAGCACCCACTGGGTATCCAAAGATAAAGGGAGAGGGGAGGAGCAGAACTCCGATCTAGATGGAATGCTACCCCTTTCTGATTCAGATTAGATATGATAAAGATTTCTTTTCTAGTGATTTTAAATTTATATTTATTATATTTTTAGTTCAGAGCGCTACACGCGATTGTTATCTAATCACTAGCGCGTGTTATAAACTATCGCGTAAAGGTGGGTCGAAGGCAGGCGATGATAGTTCCTGGTGGTTTTCTCTCTTAGCTACAACGAAAGTAATGCCGTTCTACGAAGAGAATGAAATAATTACTTAGGAGTTTTGTGATTTTGTACATTGTAGGTACAGCCTGAAACACGCCCAGTCATCCACCCACCTTTTACTTTCTCTATTGGTAAACAGGGGAAGTATTGTATTCCACCCAAAAATTCGATGTCGAGATTTCACCGGAAATATATGTTCTGAGACCCCCTGAATAAAAAAAAGCATTTTTAGAAAAATGTCCGTGTGTGTCTGGACAGCATAACTCAAAAACGAAAAGTCGGTTAAAAACCAAAGTTGGTATTTAAGTTTAATGTCTTTCAACGATGCGACACGAAGATTTTGAAGAAAATAGCCCCACCCTAAACTACCCTTTACATAGAACATTTTTCGAAAATTTTGATTTTCTTGAAAATGGCTCTAACGATTGTGTCATATGTTTGAGATATTTTTATGACAAATGAAATGTATATCTTGAATTTTCTGGCTATAGCCCCTGTAGTCGTATTTACTCTGGACGACTTTTGCATAATTGGTAAACCGTTAGAGGTAGACCAAATCACACTGTACAAAAAATGTAGATTTTGCTAAAATACATAATTTATGTCTAAATAAATTTTCTTGTAGAGTGATCCATTTCGGAGATATTCCTTTTTATGTGAGTTTCGGAAAACAAATTTCGTGAAATGAATCATCGTTGTTCATCTTTTATAGGTTGAGTGTGCAAAGACAACAGAAACACAAAGCTTTAAAACATCTATCGCATAAAGCCTACAGTATTTTAACATTCCCTTTGCACCTATAAGGAAATAAGCAATAAGATAAGTTGTACAAATGTTTATCTTAACACGAAGAAGATACAGGAATAAGAGTTTGTAAGAATGGTTAGTACAAGAGTAGAGAAAGTCATATGAGCGCAACACATAAGATTTTTAGTACGTTTTATTATACAGTAATATAATCACGTAAATTACAACACACGTGGCCGTCCTCCCTTACTGATATTGCACAATGACGGCTTCTAAACCAAAAGAGGAGGGGAATTCGCGGTATTAGTGATGTTTTGATTTTTTTTCCTTTTACAGTGAAACGTTGATACTGCACTAAACTAAACGATAGAACATAGCTTATAACGGATTGTGCAATACAGTTGGCCCTTTTAAGTTAAAGTAAATACAACCGAATGACAAATGAATTGCCAAAATATACTCGCCATTCAATAACAACACCAACAGCAGTAGTAATAATAATAGTAATAGTAGTAACAACAACAACCATAATAATAATAATAATAATAATAATAATAATAATAATAATAATAATAATAATAATAATAATAATAATAATAATAATAATAATAATAATAATAATAATAATAATAATAATAATAATAATAATAATAACAATAACAATAACAACGATAATAACGATAATAACGATAATAACGATAATAACGATAATAATGATAATAATGATAATAATGATAATAATGATAATAATGATAATAATGATAATAATGATAATAATGATAATAATGATAATAATGATAATAATGATAATGATAATGATAATGATAATGATAATGATAATGATAATGATAATGATAATGATAATGATAATGATAATGATAATGATAATGATAATGATAATGATAATGATAATAATAATAATAATAATAATAATAATAATAATAATAATAATAATAATAATAATAATAATAATAATAATAATAATAATAATAATAATAATAATAATAATAATAATAATAATAATAATAATAATAATAATAATAATAATAATAATACGAGCTATTCACTTTTCTATTTACGCTATATACAGATTTCCTGCGCGGTCAGGTTGCAGCTCCTGTATGGTTCCCAAGGCACAGACCTCTGTGGGATCTGGATTTTAAGGTGAAGGGTTTGGTTAGTTGTTCGGAGTGGAGCCTAGAGGGTTTTGGACAGTTTAGACTTGCTTTAAGGAGTTCTCTCAAGCTTCCACGGCCATCGTTTAAAATATCTTGGCTATCCGGTTGTTGCCGCGTCAAATTATAAAATGCCGACGTTTCGATCATCTTGTCGTGGTCGTTATCACAGGCAAACTTGCCTGTGATAACGACCACGACAAGATGATCGAAACGTCGGCATTTTATAATTTGACGCGGCAACAACCGGATAGCCAAGATATTTTTTGCTTTAAGGAGGTTTTGGAGGCATTGGCCTAGGCCACACGTGCATATAGGACCACCGAAAGAATAAATCTCTTGTATAAAATTAATTTGGACCTAAGTTGCAACTGTTTGCTGCGGAAGATGGGAGTGCATAACTTTAGCTGTTGTCTGCCTTTATTGGCGCTATTTTTAATGTGGATGGACCAGCGTATCGTGTGGGATATTGGCAGATTCTAGGAGTAAGTTCAAGTCGCCTGGGTTAATCCAGGAGGATGGTAAAGGGGCCACGGTATCTATCCGTTTAGTACGGATTTACCCGTGTGGTTTAACAGGTGTTGTCTAAGTTTACCAGCTTTGGTGTAAATGTCGGTTGATGGTGTAGGTTGGTTACCTATGTTGTCACTAGCGGCGGGATGTGTCCGACTTTGGATGTCTGATCATCGGAGCGACTATTGCCCCACTGCTTACTTCGCCGGCCAGTTGCGGGACCGTCGAGCAAGGCAGTGCCAGTGGACAGAAAACTGAGAGGATTAGGTGAAGGGTGTGGTAGTGCCAAGTGTGGAGTACATTTGGCGGTTGAGATGCTTGAGAGGATAGCGGTGGTTACCAGCCAAGGGCGTCCTTTGGCAAGCGGTGGCTCTGCCGCCGTCTAGGTAGACGGTGGTCACATTGCCCCAGCGTGTTGACCAACTGGTTAGGATGAGGTGTGAGTTTAGCATACACTGTGCGAGTTCTGTCCCGCACAACGTCTTCAATATATGGGATGCCGGAATAAGTGTGGAGGATGTGTGATGGGAACCTACGGTCGATATCGTAGATCCTAAGCGCCCTGTTCTGCACGGCCTGAGCCTGCGGATGGTGGATCGAGCCACCGTTCCCCAGACCTCGCACCCGTACAGTATCAGGGGCGGGACGATCGCACGGTACAAATGTAGTTTCAGGTGAGTAGGCATGGTTGAACGGAAACTAGGATACAGCTGTCTGAGGGCGGCGTGTTCCAGACCGACCTTTGTCCTGACATGTTAAGTGAAGGTTAGACCGCGGTCGAGTAGCACTCCTAGGTATTTGGCGGAGTTAACCCAGGGAATTCTTCTCCGCCGTCGTGCCAGAGATACACCCGGCCGCCAGTTTCGAACTTTGTCCAGTAGTAGAGCTTGACTCTTCTGGGGGGCTAATGGTCAGTCTCCACTATTCACTCCACCTGCCAATGGCATCGAGCCGTCTCTGTAGTGGAGGGAAGCAATATCGAACGTTTTTGCTCTGTGCCAGTATGAGGACATTGGCTGCATACTGGAAGGCAACAGTACGCGGTTCCACGGGTAGGTCAGACATATAGGCAGTCAAGAGTAACGGCGACCGCACTCTACCTTCCGGTACTCCAGCCGCTATGGGTCTGACCAAGAATAACTTCCCCTCCACCTGCAAGTGCAATCCCGTAGGAAGCTACCAATCAGGGTGAGGCATTTCTGCCTCTCTGTGTTTATACAATAAGCCCTGGTGTCATGTGGTTGCAAAGGCCTTTTCCACATCTAGAGTACCGCAACTGTTTTGAAGTTTTCTTGGACTCCCAGGACAACCTCTATCAGTCGCAGTAGCTGTAGAGTAGTGGAATGTCCACGATGAGAACCGAACTGATGATCCGGGATGAGTTGCCTTTCCTCAAAGAGAGGAGTGAGGCGGGATAGGAGTAATCGTTCAAATATTTTTGAAACGATGGGTAGTAGGCTGATGGAACGGTAGTTTGAAGGAAACTTCAAACCTTGCCGGGCTTCAAAATGCAGACCACGCTTGCCTTCTTCCAACAAGTTGGAAAGTGGCGGAGATGCAGACATGCATTATAAACCCGTGTCAAGTGGACGACGGCCTTACGGGGTAGGTGCTGGAGTATGGGCGCCGTGATGCCATCATGCCCCGGGGATTTGCTGGGTTTCAAGATTTTGATGTAAGAGGCCACCTGTTTAGGAGTGACTATGGGGATATGGATCTCTGCGTGTGGCGGCGGGCGTGCCTCATAGAGGTAATCCACTGTCGCCTCCACGAGTTCAGTAGTCTTCGTCCTGGACATCTTCCCGGGGTTCGAATTGAGACTCTAGATGGTCTGCGAAATCCGCGGCTTTCTCTTGGGGCTCGAAAGTCTCCCACGAGTACTGTGTAGGGGATGTTGGTGTGCATTTTTGTCCTTTCTAAGGGACCTGATTGGCAGATTGATGGAGCGACCGCTTCTCATCTCTTATTGGTTGTTCGTACGCAAATCACTACTAAGCGGCTGTGTAAACTGCCACATGGTAGGTTCTGTTCGCGTTTTGTATTGCCTAGTACCGGGACCCAGACTGTGTGTTTAAGTGTTGATTCTCCTTTTCTATTAAAATTGTTTTTATGTTTGTGGATCTCAATGGCTTCTCGGCACAGCCGTGCGTGGTAGTATGCTGTGTTGTCCAGAACTTCAGTCTAGTCGAACTTGATGTCATGGCCCGTTTAACACGCATGGTCGGCAAGCAAACGCAGTCTTGGACGAAACGTCAAGTATTTATTCATCGACTAGACCAGGGTCTACAAGCTCGGAAACTATTTTCTACTGCACAATCAGAATGTTTTGCAGGAGCATATATTCTTAGCCTCACCATCACTGTAACCACTAATGTGTTTAGTGGAACAAACTTACGCTTTTAGTTATTTCTGTTATTGCCACATTGTAGTTATTTGTATTTATAGGCATTAACCATATCCCTCTATAACACAGAATTTAAAATTATAAATCCATGGTTAATTACACCTGAATGTGTCTTATCGCCTATTTAGTTGTATTTTATTTCTCTTTACTAATACATTAATTCCACAGCATTAATAAAATGCAAGTGACGATATCAATTTTTCAATGCAAACCTATGAATAACACAAAAGACTCAGCACTGGATGTTTATCTTGGCTTTTTGCAGAAATAAGGAAAGAGCAGTATAAAGATCTGGAGTGCTGCTGCCCATTAGTTTTATCCCAATCTTAAATCAGAAATGAATTATAAATTCTGACGTGGCTTATTTAAGGCAAACGTATGCGTTTGGAGAAAAAATCCAGTTTTTGGCGAAACACAATAACTTTTTTTGTCAAGTGGATCTTTCAGACATATATATTTCCTATGGTACTCAAAATTTAAATTTGGATTTTACATTGTTGTGAGATGAATTTTTATGTAAAACACGAATTTCTTGTAAATCTGATTGTAAACAATTTTTAACCAGTTGTCATGATTCTTTTACTGAAATGTTTCTAATTACATGCAGAATGTAGTGAAACACAATTGCTAACTTCCATTAAATTATCAAATATCTGTGATTTTTATTGTAAACATTGGCATTACTTTTACAATTTTTTACAATTAAACATAATCTTTTTCTCAGAACATTTAGCTCAACTATTCTGCTTCAAAACGTTCCTTATTTTATTCTAATTAATTTGGTATATAAAATTAGTGGTTCCCTTAATTGTTAGTATGTCATTTTTTATTCTGAATAGCACAAAATGTACAAGTTTTTAATTTTGAGAAAATGAGGAAATAAAGTTTATCGTATAACTGCAGTCCTGTACTCACAATTTAAATAGCTAGAACTCCCCTGCTCCATAAGTAGGACCCTCTTCTTCATTATTTCTGTCCTTGAGTTTCCTTCAGCCTCTAAGATATCCTTTACGCTGTTTTTGCTCTGGTGTGCTGCTCTTTATACTGTAGCGTAGCCGTAACTCATTTGATTTCAGAACACCTTACATTGTGTACCTGCCTGGTGCAATTTTCATCCTGTGCAGGAGCTCTGCTTCCGCTGTGTTACCACAGTTAAAATGCAGTATAGCATCCAGAACACCCAGTTTTAGGGTTTCTAGACCTACATAAGTTTCTTTCCTACATTTTCGCCAAATCATCCCATTAAATGACTCATTGGCATTCTGTGTTAATCCATGTAGGTATTTGGATAGCATATTTGTATCACAAAGTCTTTCGTAAACAGGCTTGCATGCCTGAAGTATTTTCAGTGGTATTCCTGGTTTATGCTTATAAGAATCAAGCTGATCATTGACCTTTGCTCGCTGATAAGAGCACCAGCTGTCATTCCCTTCAGGACATGTATGGTGTAATGGTATCTTTGCTGTCAGATGATAAAACGAAGCCAAAATGACATTTTTCATACCCTCAATACTGTCTGTGTTAGACCTCAAAGCTATTCCAAACTAATTTTGACACTTCTCAATTAGAGCTTCAGTCAGCTTTCCCTTTCCAACCAGTTTTTTTTTTCTTTTGCCAGCTTACGGAAGGCACTGCCCAAACGCCTTTGATAGTGTCTCACACATTCTAGTTTATTAATTTTTTCCCATGAAATGGGTTAGATTCCACAACAGATTTATAACTTGGAATCCCCATCTCCGTAAAAATCCAAATATTCCAGAGCTCTGGTTTGAACCGACCTAGCAAAAATCTTTTTTGCTCCATATTTGGGGCTGACCCAGTGTAATTTTTTGCACAAACAAGTGAGTGATCAGCCTGCCATGCTGTATAAGCTAAAGTATTTTTGTCGTCGTTTACATGCTTCTTACAATCTATGCATGATTTTGGCGTGATTTCAGCATCAAGCACTTCCTTTAGGGATACTGCAGCTACTACACCTGACAGTGATTAATGACCACGTTTCTGCCAGGTACTATCTACAGAAACACCACAATCCCCTCCATGTATTTCTTCTCCTTCTCTGGCAGCCGGTTCATACGTTTCTCTGCGTATGTGCTGGATGTGAGGGCTAATACTGTCACATGCTCATTATAAGCTGGTGGTAGAGGAGGAGGCAAATTCATTACTGTAGAAAAAGTTTTAGCCTCTGCATATCCACAACCAATTAATCTCATTGCATAAACAAGCCCTCTGTTTACTTCAGGAGTTTATTCCTACCACTTGGCTGTACACAACTTGTCACTCTCATAACCACATCAATTTCATGACAGCCAAGTGTCAGCCCAACCAAATCTCAAATGTTCATAGTTAACCACTTTCAGTGTCTCACTTTTATAATAAGGACAAGCTAACATATTTACAATACTATGAAAACAAGAGATGTCAAAAATTACATTATAACCTTCATAACTGGTAATATTGTCCTCTATATTACAGATTTTAGATGTAAGTTTGCTTTATGAAGCACTGTATGAAGTACCAGTGTTTGCATTTTTATTGTTGTCGACATTACATTTTTTTGATTTAGTATGCTGATTACCCCAGAAACTATGCCTTCTCTTCTTACCTCTTTGACTTGCAGAACCCATTTTTAAAGCTTTTTGACATCCAACTAGAAATAACGTCCTCAAAGCAAAAGCACAACATAGAACAAGGAGGCTACCATATTTGTTTACTCTTCACAAACAAATGAAATGAGTTTACAGGCCATCTGTGGAGAAGAAGAAACACTAGGCACTACTGAGTCTCTTGCACAAGCAAGCGGTAATTTTAAACAAAATGTATTAGCAAAATACAAGAAACCTAAAACAGCAGTGGATGATACGCACCCTTTAATTTAACAGCATCACAGGGTTACCTTTAAATTCTTCTAAACACAAAACTACACAGGAAATTCAAATAAATGATATATCAGTTGAAAGCAGAATAGGGCTAATAAATGACACAATAAACAAAAATGGCATTTCAAGCGTATATGTGTACCGGAAGTTGTACACGCTATGGGAAAATGATTTACCTTTTAACTTAATCACCTAACCCCCAAAGAATCCATTTGTTACACTTCTCTTCCTATCCAGTAGAATATAGGTATAAAATGTGCAAAATAGACAAAGTAAGAAATTATAGAGAACATAATTCACTTGTTTCCATTCATAAATGAATTTATAAACAAATACAAGTTTTACGCTAACTAAAATTTTGGATTGATGAAACAAACTGGCTCCTTTATAAATTAATGAAGAGCGAAACACTACTCAGATTCATCACCCTCCTGTGGACTTTGTGATTGCGAACTAAGGGTTCTGGAAATTAACAGCTGAGAGTATCTTACTCACAAATATCTACTGTGGCTATTTGTTCTGGTGAAGTAGTATGTGTTTTTTCAGATATGATAATGTAGTAAAAGCTTTCTTACAAATATTACACTTGTATTGCTTTATGCCTTCATGAATCAATTTGTGTGATTTCAAATTTGATAACTCAGTAAACGCCTTGTTACAAACGTTACACTTGTGTGGCTTTATGCCTTCATGAATCAGTTTGTGTCTTTTCAAACTTGATAGATGAGTAAAAGTCCTATTGCAAACATTACACTTGTGTGGCTTTATACCCTCATGGATCAATTTATGTATTTTCAAATCTGATAACCGAACAAAAGCCCTGTTACAAACGTTACACTTGTGTGGCTTTATGCCTTCGTGGATCAATTTATGCCTTTTATAATCTGATAACTGAGTAAAAGCCTTGTTACAAATGTTACAATTGTGTGGCTTCATACCCTCATGAATCAATTTGTGTCTTTTATAATCTGATAACTGAGTAAAGGCCTTGTTACAAATGTTACACTTGTGTGGCTTAATGCCCAGATGAATCAATTTGTGTGCTTTTAAATGCGATAACTCATTAAAAGCCTTGTTACAAATGTTACACTCGTGTGGCTTTATGCCTTCGTGATTCAATTTATGTATTCTCAAACGTTGCAAACGAGTAAAGCTCTTATTACAAATATTACACTTGTGGGTTTTTTTCTCATCAATCAATTTGTGAGTTTCCAGAGACAGATGATTCACACCCTTGGTCGAAATGTCACACAATCTGCATTTTTTTGAATGGGCCGAATATTTAAAACACTTCTTAGTAACATCACATTTGATGGACTTTCTGTTCTCATGACTCAAGATTGACTTGCAGTTCTTATTACTGATATCCTGTTTAATTCTGCTGCTCTGCTGAAGCAACTTACTTTGTTTCAAACAGGAAGTCATGCACACAATTTTCCAATCAGATGTTTCTGAGCAAACACTTGTTTCTATTGCAGATATATCAGTTACTACAGTTTTCTGGCTTTGAAATGCCCTGCCACTTTCACATTCAGCTCTATCCTTGTTCATATTGAAACTAACATTATTTTCTAAATCTTCATTGGCGAATAAATCTATTGTACAAGTGGACACAACTTCTTTGCATATACTGAAATATAAAAGTAACACTATCAGTAATTACTAAACCCTCGCTGCTCTTACTTTAAAGTATAGTGTAAACAGCAGCACATGTTTGACTAACAATTCACCAGTTGATCGAACTGTACAACTTCCATTTCAGCAGACACAAATGAAAATATAGTCTGTTAACATGCAAAATAGCATTAAATTTAAAATAACTACAAGAATTATTTACAAAAACAGTTTGAAAATTTTATAGCAACAACAAATGGAATACATTCATATCCAAATACATCATTATTAACAGCGATATGAAATACATGCGGTGGAGTACAATTCTGCATTTGTTTACATTGCAGTTTAAGTTAAGGCCGACTGAGGTATAGAACACAGGGATGAAAAAATAAACCATAGAGGGTGTGGATGTTAATTTTTAAGTGCACGTGATGAGAGATAGAATGACTTTATGAAAACAGGAGTATTTGGATATGTTATGTGTTCAATTAGCAGTTATATGGATTACATTGTGGCAAATGCAAGCAATTATTGAGTCTGTCTCTTTCAAATCATTGGTTGCCTACACACATACAGGCAATCAGTGTTATCTTTATGCAAATATAGGTAATAGGAATGATTATTATGTATCTAGTTATCTGATGTTCATTATTTTGTGTAAAATGCTCAGTTTGTTTCTTTTATTTATATAGGCAAGGGAACTAATGCAATTTGTTTTGCTTTATACTTTGCTTAACATAGTGTGAAGGCGGCTGCATTACCAGGGAGGTCGGCCATCATGAAACCCTGGGGGTTGTTTATATGTTGTAAGCAGGATGGCACATCAACGCATCTGGATGAAGGACAACTGGAGGAAGAATCATCACAACCGGTGAAGCCTCAAGCAGGGCGGCAGACATCGACCTAAGAAGACCAAGGGGCGCTATCCAACAACACCGCCAAGGACCATGCCACCCGGAGAAGGATTCGAAAGTCTACCGCATCCATCCGGGAACATCTGGCCAACTATGACATTAATGGTCGGGACAACCAGCAGAGAGGAGAGAGCAGTGTGACACTGACCACGGCGCACAATAAAGAACAGTCGAGGCCAGACCCCTCCACACTGGCTGAACCAATGTATCAAAGGCGCTCAAGCTCAGGCTGCATCGCGTGACTGTTCCGAAGACATCACAATATTTACAAGGGCAGGACACAAGGGGTTTTCGAGATTATTTGAAAAATGTCCGGTGCATATGTAGAACTTTGAGAAAGGTACATGTTGAGCTTTCCTCACTGCACAGAGGCGAGGCAGCGAGCAGAGTGAGTTGGAGTCATAAGTCGTTGGATGTCAGTTCTTAGTTTCAGTGTCAGTTGTATGACTACAGTCACGTTGTGAAGGAAAATAGAGAAACAGTTTGAGTGTTGAGTGGCTGTACTGTCAGTCATCTGTTTGAAAGAGAAAGGAACGAAAGACAAACAAGTCAAAGATACGAGAAGGAAACCGTTGTGAGTTGTAATATCATAGATGATTGAAGACTGTTAATCCATTAACGTCCAGCGACTATTTATAGACCGCTACATATATTTTGCTTTTTAGTTTACACGAATTTCCAAGAGTTATTTTGACCATCTATGTCATCACTAATGTTATCTGATTATGTGAACACATTATTGTCTCTTAAAAACCAGAATATTGTGTAGTTTATTAATTTACAATAGTAAGGTGGAAATTCCTGCAGTGATTGTGAAAGCGTATTGTTTTTCACCTTGTTATGTTTCTGTCATAACTTTCTGTAATACAATAAACTGTCGATAAAGGTTTCTATTATTGCATCATGCAAAGAATGAGGTCACAAGCTTCTGCCATGTGTCATATGTCTAGTTTTTCTGTTTGAAACAGAGTGAAGTGACACTCAACAGTATTCTACTCAAATACTGTGTTCCTTGAAGCAAGGATAATATTAACTACATGAATTTCTAAAGTATATATCTTATAGTTATTTTTGGGGATAGTTTTGCAATTCTAACAAAATATGCAAATGATAATAGGTAAGTCCATTAGTTATTTCTTTTTTCATTTTTATTATTTTTAGATTACCTACATTCAGAAATATGGCGTGTAATAATTATGACATTGTGCTTAAAGGAATTACACTGGATATTGTGACCACAACTTTTCCAATAAAATCAATGATGATTGTGATACAGTTGATAGGATTCTTCCTCCTGATCCAGACAGACTGGCATAAAAATGGAGCTCTACAGGTATTATAGTGAATGTGAATAATGTTCCCGGCGCAGATAAGATATATTTCACTGCCTCTGAAAAAAGTGACATACACAAAACGAATGACTCTAGGTTTGAAAAGTCAACCAACAAGAGAAAACCTTGCAACTGACCAATGAGATACAAAAAATGTTTCTAAGTACAGAAAGTATTCCAGAAAATGATCATGCTTCAAATGAAAAATGGGAAGAAATGACAAGTTTGGATTGCATGCCACTTGGGATTCTACAAAAATGTGATGTAACACTGCCCCAGATTTTCCTTTCATAGAAGTTTGAAAACAGTGTTGCTGTAATTAATTTAATTTAAAAGGTGAGTTAATTAATAACACTGAACAACACTTACAACATTTTTTCCGGGACGCGTTTCGAAGGTTAACTTTCCTCCATTATCAACCGGACAATAACTGGATTTCCATGGTGTTTCATGGTGCGGATGGTGATGCTTCTTCTGATGTTTCTTCCGGTGACGGTTCAATGAACTTACTGAAAATGTCTCTCTGAGGAATATCGAAATTAAATAAATTTGAAAGTTTAAGCATAAGAAACAGTTATGAACTAATAAAACACATCAAAGACTTCAAATTAACAGAAGAGGACACCCTTGTCCCCTTTGACGTAAAGTCACTATTTCCCAGTATACCAATAGAAAAACTCCCATCACTAATCAAAAACTAGCTCAAATCGCTTGGAATGTCATCGTCAGAAACTGCAGAATACATAGAACTCACCAAATTATACACAGAACAAAATTTCTTCCAGTTCCAAACAAAGTATTTCCGTCAAACTTCAGGTTTAGCAATGGGCAACCCTCTCTCGCCATTCTTAGCAGATATTTACATGAGTTCTTTGGAAATAAGGATCACAAAAAGTTTCCAGTGGATGTTCAAACTCTGGCAGCGATATGTAGATGACATATTTGCAATAGTTCCAAAAAGACACATCAGTGACGCATTAAAACTTCTGAACATACAGGAGGAAAGTATAAATTTAACAGTGGAAGTAGAAAAAGATAATAAATTACCATTTTTAGATCTAAAATTAATCAAAAACAAGGATAGAATAAATTTCGTTAGAAAAGAAAAGATTATTAAAAGAAACTACAACTCTCACAGCTGCAAAAACAAAAATGATATTCAAAAAATTCACATATCATCCATGGGCCTTTGATAAATTTAAAAAGTGTTCAAGGAATACAACATTCAGCTAGCAGCAGTAAACCATTACTCCATAAAAAAACCTACTACTTTCAAACATCAAAGATGCTATTCCACCTAACAAAAAATCTGGCATATACCAAATTGAATGCAGTGATTGTAATGAAATATACATAGGAAAAACCAAAAGAAATTTAGAAATTAGATGCAAGGAACACATTAGAAACATTAAGAGTAAACAATTAGAAAAATCAGCGGTTGCATTTCACTTTTGGACAAAAAATCATGACATAAAGCTAGAACCAAAACTTCTCAAACATATAACCGGAAAACAAGAACTGTCCACATGGGAACAAATCTTTATTTTAAAAAATAGAAACCGAGTATTTAATTTCGACATTCCTCAGAGAGACATTTTCAGTAAGTTCATTGAACCGTCACCAGAAGAAACAACAGAAGAAGAATCACCATCCGCACCATGAAACACCATGGAAACCCAGTTATTGTCCGGTTGATAATGGAGGAAAGTTAACCTTCGAAACACATCCCGGAAAAATATGTTGTAAGTGTTGTTCAGTGTTATTAATTAACTCACCTTTTAAATTAAACTGCCACAGATGTTTTGGACCTTAGCACAGTTGATAAAAAGCTTTTACCACTGTTTCAGTAAATACATGGTTGGGGTTTATATGATCTGCAATTGCTTTAAGAAATAAAGTTTAATCATAAAACACATGAACTTGACAGAAATGATTCGTTCATCATTATGGTATGTTTTGATACCATTAGTGCCCAGTGGTCTGTTTATAGACTGGATGACTTTGGGTGAATGAAAGGGCAAACAAAAAATATTGTTGACATACTGTATGCTGAATTCTTGAAAAAAAAATAAGTTGGGCATTAATGGGTAAAGATCAGTAAAAGAGAACGTGTATTCCTTCTATTTCCTGAATGTCTTCTTAAGGGTCAGAGTGCCCAACGTCACTCCACTGCCACTAACCAGTTCTATTCTCATTTCCACCATAGTCATTCCATACTTTCTTCCAGTCCTATCTTCCCACATTATACAGGGTCTTCCTTATTCATTTCTTTCTTCTACTCGCATTTCAAAGACAAGTCGTATCTTCCTTTCTTCTTACATGTCCGTACCATTTGAACTGACGTTCCTCCACCAAACTCACCACTGTTTTGGTTTGCCCAACCTCATTCCTTATTCTATCCGTTCTTGTCCGATCCGCCACCCTTCTGGCATATTTAATGTCCATTCCTGTAAATTTATTTAAGTATTTTTCTTGTAGTGCCAAACTCTCCACTCCATATGGTGCTATTAGTACCATTACTGAATTGTAAATTTGTAATTTTGTTTTATTACTAGACTCAGATTTTCCTACAGTAGTATTACTCATACCAAA
Source organism: Tenodera sinensis (assembly GCA_030765045.1). Lineage (NCBI taxonomy): Eukaryota > Metazoa > Arthropoda > Insecta > Mantodea > Mantidae > Tenodera > Tenodera sinensis. The sequence continues at coordinate 50,368,453 of CM060974.1, read as the reverse complement.
ATATGCTGTGGTTTCTTTAATTTTATTTAGTACTCCTGGTTCAATATTTCTGTCACTGCTTATGACGCTGGTCTACAATGAAAAGTTTTCAAAAATGGAAATGGGTGTTTATGTATTTTGACCCCCAAACAAGAATATGTTATTTGTTCTTTTTGTAGCACCCTCAGTTTTAAAAATACTGCATTATATAAGAATATTTATAAAAAGCAATTAGGTAGACTTGTTCAGAATCACCCAAAAAACTTTTGCTACTTCTGTGGGGAGTACACTATTAAATCATGCAGATATGTGACACCTGTAGTGAAGCAACTGTATGATCTTTATTTCAGGTGCAAATTAAGTAATGAGGACTGAAAATGGGCCTCAGATATTGTCCGTATGAAGAAAACAAGTAAAGCTGCAATGCCTTTTGCTACTGTGATGATATGGAGGGAATCGACCAATCACATAGATGATTACTGTTTCAGCATGATTAAAATAGCAGGAAAGAAGCACAGGAATAGAAAGAAGTATGCCTACATCAAGTCAGCTATTCGACCCATACTCCACAGTTTTTCCTTACTTGTACACGTTCCTCCAGACACATTTGAAGATGACACCCAGATAGAAGCCAGTAGACATGGAGAATGCAAGCTCTGATTTTGGTTAAAAAGAAATGATGCCACATCTTCTAACACAAAATGATTTGGATTCTCTTGTTAGGCACCTGCATCTTTCTGGACGCAAGCTGGACTTTTGAGTTTGCATCTAAAATGGTGGAATTTACTAGAAAAAGATGCCAGGATTTCTTGCTTTTGACATTGTCAGACTGCCTTCCCACCATTCTTTGTCATGGAAGACTCACTCTGTTACTGCAATGTGAATAATGTATTTAATGCTATGGCAATGCAATATTTGCCAATGGAATAGCAACTATTTGTTGATGGCTCCAAAACTAGCCTCACAGCAGTACTCTTTCAATGCATATCCCCCTGTTCCCATAGCTTCTGCCACTAAAATGAAGGAAGCTACAGCAGTATGGAATTTTTGTTAAATAAAATTCAATATAACATCCACAAATGGCAAATCTGTGCTGACTTCAAAGTAATTGGGATACAGGATTACGCTCCCTGTACATAAAACACTGCTGGTTCCTTTGTGAATAGGATAACCATGATCAGAGCACTCACTATGACAAAAGTATCTGGCCTGCCTGTATACAACTGATATCTGATCGCAAGAATGTAGCAACCATAGCATTGGTGAAATTGAAAGACATTTCACAGATGAGAGAAGAGACCCACAATATGCTGCTTCAGCAGAAAGGCATTTTGTATGTAAGCTCTATGCATGCCAGACTGTCGACACTGGAACAATGGTGACAAAAATCACACTGAACATTGCTCAGCAGGTTATTCATCTCGAACCACCACACTAAGCTAGTGTTAATCATGCATTCAAAGGTGTTACAAACAACACTCGTTAGGCAAAAGGGTGGTAACTGGAGCAAAGTGTCCATTTCGTTCTGGTCCAAGGGATGGGGGTGAAAATGCCCTATACCAAGAAGACGGGAAAGCATTATAATGCCAGATATGATTGTAAATGCTCAGCACGAAGGGCAAAGCTGCAGGTGGAAGATGAAGTAGCATTTGATGGTGGATCTCAACTGAACCAGGAGAGTCCTTTACAAGAGACAAAGCATGCACCAGCTCTGCAATGGTAAGAGATGCATTCTATGATTTATTATAGCCACTGTTAAAATCAAAGACTACCCACTCCACAGTTTCCTTGATAGATAGAAAGGCAATAAGTGTAACTTTGGGTTTGGCTAGTAGCAGCAAAAAGTCAGCAAGGGCATCGGTGATATTCTATTTGCAGGTGTAAGCGGTGCCCTGTACAGCAAGCCCAGGAATGATGGTACAGCAACACTTGCCGTACGTATGCTTAACAGGATGTGTGTTTTGCTTTGCGAAGCACGTAACATAAAATTCTCCTTGGTAGGATATAAATTTAAAACACACAGAGCACGCTTGCACACTTTAATAGCCAAACGGCATTCCTTGGTCCACCAAGGTACTGGAACATATCGTGGGGTAGATGAACCTTGAGGAATGGCGGAATCTGCTGTGAGCAAGACAGAACTTGTAAAATATTCCATCATTTAATCAATTGTGGTGAAAACATTGTCGGTGAGAGGAATGACAGAGCGAAATTTCCCCCAATCTGCCTTGTAAATAATCCAGTGAGGATGTTGTGTTGGCACAGTATAGGGACCAAAGAGGTGAATGTTAATGGGGTAATGATCAGCGGAACTGCCGAAAGAAATGTGTTAGGCTTTACCATAGGTAAAGCATAAGTATGTTGGGACACAGTGTTTAACAGAAGCAATCTGGACATATCGCAAATGTCTGCTATAATGTACCTGCATGCATCATCGGTGTTGGAAACCCATGAATGTGTTTGGCATTCAAAAAACCCAGAAAGGGGAGAGGTGGCACAATCTGTGTCACAAGAGCCCAAAGATTGTTTTCCTGTACGACACTGAATGGTGGCAGATAGAATTGCAAATAGAGAAACACAGGCCCTGCAACTTCGCACAAACTACTACAAGCCTGCAATGGTGTGTTAAGTGTATGCAAATGGCACCACCAGAGTATGTTTGTTTGTTTTGTGGGTTTAAGGGCACACAACTTCTAGGTCATCAGCACCCTTAAAAATTCATGGCAATAGCCAGATATAAATTTGAATCAAAAATAAAATTACTAGCAACAAAGAAAATATACACATAAACGTAAAAACAGTGGCAATAGCCAGATATAAAACAAGGTAATAAATATGTCAAAAAGCATAAACAAATATCTAAAATTTTAAATCCTCAAATTGATATTACAATTCGTTAAAAACTTAAAAACTCTTATTAACCGCTGTTTTGTTGTCCGCTAAGACCTCTGCAAGTCTGGCAGCTGCAGGGAATCTCGAAGGTGTGCTAGAGAGGAACACTCTAGCAGCACATGACACACACAGACAGCAGCACATGGACAGACAAAAGGTTGCCACACAGCGGACATAGAGGAGCAGGGTCCCTTTTAAACAGGTAACCATGGGAAAAATTGCAATGCCCCATTCTTAATCGAGCCAAACTAACCTCCTTGCGGCAAGATGTGCGACAGGAAGTTACCTAGTTTATCGAAAGTTCTTTCACTTCTCTAAGCTTATTACTGCGGAGAGCTGACCACTCTTCATGCCAGGACGACAGCACACTCTTCACACTTCAAGGCTAAAGTTTCCGAAGTAACACGTGAAATGGTAATACTGGTTTCTGTAGTTGCCGTCTTTGCTGCAAAATCTGCCATTTCATTCCCCGGCAAACCTACCTGGCCAGGAATCCATGCACACACCATGTCAACGCTAGAAGCGTGTAAAACATGCAGGGCATCCAGGATACATTGTACAATACGGTGGGGGTTGTACAGCTCACAAAGGCTCTAAAGTGCACTATGGGAATCGCTCAAAATTAGGCAGTCTACGTAGTTTATGACAGCCCACATACAAAATGGCTCGGTAAATTGCATACAGCTCTGCAGTAAAACTGGAAGTGCTATTTGGAAAACCGAATGTATGTGGTTTGGTTCCATAAACATAAGCACATCCAATATAATTGGTGCTCTTTGACCCATCAGTGTAAATACACCGATGGTCAGTGTAGACAAAAATTCTAAAAAACACGTGCAGATGCTTGAAATAGGCATCAGGGACTTACGGTGTACGGTCATCCCAAGATCTACATGGGGCGTACCAGATAGCCAAGGGAAATAAAGCTTCTCGCCCTTGGCGAACATCCTAGGCAGTTCCATTTCATGCTTCTCTAGAAAATCTTGGAAACGAAACCCCGCTGGCTTAGGATTAAGGGTGCTATGCCTATACCGTTCTCTTAGCGTGGTGGTGTAAAAAGAAGTGAACGTTGGGTGCTTAGGCATACATCTAAGCGCACAACCATAATTTGCCAAGAGAATCTCATGCCGATATTGCAGAGGAGGTTCTGTGGTCTTTGCGTAAAGGCTCACAACTGGGCTTGTTGGAGAAACTTCTATTGCCATGTGGATGCCCCCATTGTGAACCGCATCTAATCTTCTCAGCACAGATGGTCGTACTGACGAACCCACCAGAGTAGCAGCAGCACCTCTTGCTCATCACAGAGCAGCTGCAGTAATGTCTAAATGCCAAAATATCATGCAGTTGTAAACCATTATTGCTTTGCAAATGGGTTTCTTGTAGACAGACTATACAAGGTGATCACTGAGTTACTGAGTGCTGTATGTTTGGAGTACATGCCCAGAACCCATTAACATTCCACGGGACTACTTCCATGGTAAAAAAGAATTAGTGGGTGGTCCTGCAAGGTAGTCTTTGGTAGATCTGTATGCGACATAGAAACATGCTCATATGGTGAGTCAGCTTGGGTGCACATGGAAACACGAGTGAATGGAACATGTCTGTATAGCGGTGTCTTGTTTGGGAACAGCCTGTAAGAGTATTTAATGGTGCTGGTAGGACGAAGTTCATGATACTACTTTCCCACCTCTACAAAGGTAAGGTGCTCCTTCACCCAAAGCTCCTGAATCCCTTTTCCTCTAAAAAGCAGGGGCAATCCCACAAGATCTAAGGGTGCGGTCATCAACAGTTTACACAGGTGGAGTCCTGCTCAAAGAGTGGCATTGTGACCATCATGACCACAGTGAGGACAAACTGGAGAGTCCTTGCAGTGTTGCCACCTGTGCCTGAACTTCTGGAAGTGATAGCAATGCCTGGGGTTCGGTACATATGGATGTATGTTGCAGTAGTCCTGTGCCTTCAAAAGTATAGAAAACCATGCACAAAGGGAACAGTTGATTGTCCCTCTTCCTGATTAAGTGAAATGCAGCAATAACACCTTGGTCTGATAGAATGTTGACATTTGCAGTTCATTCTTCAAAACTTCAAAACTAGTAACAGTTCCTGCAGCTTGCATATTCAACAATAGCATCAGAAGTCAACACAGAACCAGACTTAAAGAAAGTTACCACAAAATCTATACAGCAACTCAGAAGAAAGTGTTTTCACAAAACCTGAGACCCAATTCCATACCTTTACACATTTATTATTAATGTTCATTTACTGCCAATAATTTGTGTATAATATTATGTTATATTTGTAAACATGTTACACTCACCTTTTAAATTAAAATGCTACACTTTATATCTTATGTATATATTTTCACAATTAGTTCATTAAAGAGTAGCCTTGGGCCAACCTCAGCGTTGTTATATCACATATTATCACTGGCCTGTATGACAACGTTGGTTGGTCATAAACTAAAGAAAATGAGAATACAATAATGTATCTGGAGAGTCCTTTGTGTATGCTGACCAAAGAACTGTATTACACTAATTATGTTCAGTGGACAGCCCCAAACCTAACAAATAAGGAATTTGGCAGTGTATCTGATGATAGTTACTTATACAACTTGAAACTGGGTAACTTCCTCTCGCGTGTCTCACCATGAGGAGATTGATTTGGCTCGATTAAGAGTGGGGCACTGCAATTTTTTGCATGGTTGCCTGTTTGGAGGGGACCCTGCCCCTCTATGTCCACTGTGTGACAGCCTTTTATCAGTCAGTCGCATGCTGCTAGAGTGTTGCTCTCTGGCGCGCCTTCAGGATTCTCTGCGGCTGCCTGCCAGACAGCGGAGCAGCAGTTGATGGGGTTTTTTAGTTTTTGGCAGAGTGTAGCATCAATTTGAGGATTTAAAATTTTAGATATCTCTTTTTATGCTTTTTAACATATTTATCACCTTGTTTTGTGTCTGGCTATTGCCACTGTTTTTTACTTTTTCTGTATGTTTTCCTTGTTGCTGGTATTTTTATTTTTCAGTGGGATTTATGTCTGGCTATTGCCATGAATCTTTTAAGGGTGCTGATGACCTTGAAGTTGAGAGCCCTTAAACCAAACCAACAATTATACAACTTGATCAAATAACTGTGTTATACTCATTATGTTCAGTGAAAAGACCCATATCTAAGACTAACAGAAAATATATGTGGGGATAGTCACTGTTACAACCAAATGAAGCAGTTCCACTGTGACCCTTAAGTAGGATAATTACATAATTTCCATACATAACACTAAAAAGGATTATGAGGAAAATTTAATAGAAATAGATAGTCTCTTGTAGAAAGAATAACCAGAAGTCTTACCTTGGTGGTTTTGTAGCATAAAGGTCTTCATGTGTTTCATCCTGTAACGTAATAATTCACTTGTAAAACACATGATCAGCTTTAACCTTATGACTCTTATCTACAAAAAGAGGAGCAGAAACAAAATCAACACTTTTTATATAATCAACATAGAAGAAATTGCTCCAAATAAAACACTCCAATTAAGATAAATAACACTCTTCTATTAAACACATAATGCTTTCTTGTACAAAGGAAAAACACACATCTGTGGATTTCTACATATTCTGTTTCCATAAATAGTTTAAAAGAAATACTCTATTTCTTGCCCTTGTGCCCTTAGGTAGAAGTAATAGAGTGGGTGAGTGAGCAAGTGCTTGAGTGGGGTTTAAGTCAACAAGGTAATTTGGGCCTCTAGAAACAGTGTTGTGTTCATAATTTGTATATTCCAAATGTTGTTTCAGATTTGAACTCATCTTTATAGTGTGACATTGCTTCGAGCTTTCATGCGGAAGAATCCCAAATTGAATCCTCCTTGGATGACATTACATTGCTAAGGAGGCAGAGAAAGTAACTTTGAGAGAGGCTAGTTGTAAAACTTTAGAGTAGTAAAATGACTTTTACATGTAATTGTGATAGTGTTTATAAGTGAGGTCTTACTAATTGTAAAAATAAAGAAAATAAAAGTAACAGAAAGGGAATATAGTTACAACTGGTGACGCAAGTGGGATGAAAACCATGACATGAAACCAAGATGGAAGAAATGATGAAGCAAATTTTAGCCAAGATGGCAGGAATGGAGACAAAACTGAAATCCAGAATGGCAAATATGAAAAACGAGATGGCCAAGATGAGAATAGAGCTGTCAGCGGATGGAGAAGAGAAGCAGTGAGGAACAAAAGTATGTAAGAACTGTGTCAGGTGTACATTAACAGGATTTACAAGACTACTGTACTTCAAACGGTGAGTAAAATGAACTAAGTTAAAGTTTAAAATGAGTCATAGTAAAAAGAGAATTTTGTAGCTAACATGTACCATTTTAACAATCTAGAACTCCCACAGGGAACTTTCAAGGATTTATAAATAGATTAGAGATAACCATCTCATACATTTACATTCAAAATGTTAAAATAATAGTTCATGGACATTTTAAGGTAAACAAATGATGGGGTCAGTCTGGGTGGCTCAGTAGGTTAGACCTTGATTCCAAGGTCGTGGGTTCAAATCTGGCCCAGACTTATGGTTTTTAAGTGTGCTTAAAAATGACAGTTCCATGTCATAGATTTACTGGCATGTAAAAGAAATCCTGTGGGATGAAATTCCAGCACACCAGCAATGCTGATATGATCTTGGCAACTGATAGTATCATTAAACAAAAACAACTTAATAAACTTAATGATGGTAAAATGAAGACTAACCTCTTCTCCCTGTTACATACATTTAAATTAAAGTATGTGGTTCACTTTCTGACCAGAATTCATATGAACCTGCAACAGCTATAGATAAGCTTTACCCAGCTTTATAAATAGTTTAAAAGCATATTTTTTTATATAGTATGCTTGAATTAACGTAACTTGGGTATTTAGACAGTTCCCTTGGCATGTGCTACGCAAGTAATAGGGAGTGGCACAGCGGTCTGTTGTCATGACAACCAGGTTTGACCTTGAAGTAGCCAATAGACTTCATGACGGGATTGTGTGGCCACTAAGTCTATTGGTATATATATATATATATATATATATGTGTGTGTGTGTTCTTTTATAATTAACATTGCAGTGTATTTATGAGAAAAAGAAGAAAAAACCCATGCAACCGTTGTCAAGTGCAACCCCATCATCATGCACGCATGCCATGACACTGTTTTTTTTTGCCCATCTTTTACTGCAGGGTTATTTGACTGTGATCACTAGGACTGATCTCATAACATTTTAGAATGGAGGGCCAGTCCACTACATCACACTTTAACAAGTATGATTATTTGAGTCACTTGCCTCAACGTGTCAGCTAACTCTAGTGAGCCTTTTTTGAACTAGTGGAGAAAGTTGCATACAATTGGGTCATAAAATTCATGGAATTAAACATTTTCTCACTATCCCAATTCGTGTTAAGTAAAAAATATTATAGAGTGCTTCATACAATAAGCTATCATTAAACTACACTAAAACAAGCTGTATTCTATTCAAAACAAGGTATAAGCAAATAAATTAATTACCAATCAGATACAGTAATTACACTCTAAATTTCTTGGACATGAAGAGCTCAGCTTGAGAAAACAAATTAAATTCATGGTACCAAAGGCCTGCTTGTATAATACAGTAAAATCTTGATTTAAAGGACCCCTGTTCCGCAGACCTCCGATTTAACAGACAAAATTTGGTGTTGGTTATAAAATAAATTTAAATGAAATTGAGAAATTCTGCAATGATTAAATTGTAGCAATCCGCTGCTTGTCTGATTGAGAAGACTAATTCACTCATCTTCGGCTACATTCATGAAAGTTTGTGTACGTGTCACTATTCGAGGGTTCATATGATTCTTAGCTTCAGTCTGAATTGGGCATTATCTGGTGCATGTAATATTCGTGTTCATTACAGGTCTACTCTAGTTTTGTTACAGTGCTGAATGTCTGGTGTTAAAAGAAAACGTGTGAACTTGACCATAACTCAGAAGCCCGGGTTAATAAATAAACTGGAAAGTGGAGCATCTGGATGAGGGTGACCCAGATTACCAGATTCTGAGTCATGAAGCGATCGCTGCTGGTGTTCTACACCAGGATGAAGATGAAGACAGTGATGATGAATCTTTCAAGTGTGTACCTAAATTATTATCTGTAATAAGATAACACATGGCTGATGTGATTTCTCATGTGGAAGATCTTCAGACCCACAAGTACTAGCCTATTATGAACATTTCAGACAGCTTCGCTCCTTAATCATAAAGAAGTAATATTCAAGTGGGAAGCAAATGGGTATTGACACTTTTTTCAAACCCACAACTTCACAGGGAACGACTTCCAACCAAGAGTATATCATGCAAAGTAAATGGTATGTACCAATAAAACAGTTTCAATTGTTTTTGCTTCATTCTCATTTCTTTGTGATTTAACAGAATTTCAATTTTCCAGGCAACTCCTGACCCCTTTAGATCCGCTAAACCAAGAGTTTACTGTAATAAGAGCCCTAAAGAATCTGCTTGATGAAAATGCCTTAAGTACTGCATATTTTGTCTACTTTCACTCGCTGGTATGACGAGGTGTGAAAATATTTTCTTTCCTCTACTGAAAAAATAAACTCCTGATATTTATATGTTACAGTTGCACATTTAAAAAATAAGAAAACAAGAAACAAAAAAGTCTGATGTGTTGCACTCACATGACTTTCTCTACTCTTGTATTAACCATTCTTACAAACTCTTATTCCTCTATCTTCTTCATGTTAGTCGAGATAAACATTGATACAAATTACCTTATTGCTTATTTCCTGGTAGGTGCAAGAATATGGGAATACAGTAGGCTTTGAGCGACAGTCAAATCTTTTAAAGCTTTGAGAGTCCATTCTCTTTGTACCCCCCCCACACACACACACACACGCACGCACACACACAATGTCACCAAATATAGCATGATTCTGGCTAAGAGAACCAGCAATCACTGTGACTGCTTTTACTGCAAAGGATTTCTTAAGATTAACGTTAAACCTAGTTCGTTTTTACAAGGCATTATGAAAAGTCTTGGAACAAACGTAAACAAATAGTGGGAACAGCTAAAAACACTATTATAACAAATAGTAAATACAAATTGACTTCAAACGAAGCAGTCATGTATTTGGTTGAATGGTGACCTTCATTATGAAAAGCCTTGGAACATAAACGTAAACAAATATTAGGGCCAGCTGAAAACAGTAGATATTATAACAAATACAAATTAAACTTTAAATGAAAGTCTTATGTATTTGGCTGAATAGTAACCCCTCAAAGCACAATCCGCTGATGGACAGCTCCAAAATTTTCTCATTTGTAATTTAATGTAACCAAATCTTTCATCTTTATAACTTCCAAAATCCACATTCAAATGTCTCCATCATGGTAACAAGCATTTGCGATAGAAAGAAACGGGGAATAAAAAAAGATGATTCCCATAGACTTTGAACAATAGCCAAATCTTTTAAAGCTAGTTACTATATGAAGGCTCTGAAGTATACGTATTGGAAAACTCACACAAATAACCAGGAATATCTCTGAGATGGTTCTCTCCACAAAAAAATTTATTTTGACATATTGTGTATTTTAACAAGATCTACATTTTTTGTATAGTAAGATTTGGTATATTTCTTACAGTTCACCAGTTATGCAAAAGACATCCAGAGTAAACAGAACTACATAAGCCGTAGCCTGAAAATATATAGATAATATATATATAAATAAAGATATACATTTCATTTGTCATCAAAATAGCTTAAACATGTGGCATTTTAATCAAAATAGCCATTTTGGAGAAAACCAAAACTTTCAAAAAATTTTCCATGTAAAGGGTGGTTTAAGGTTGAGGAATTTTCTTCAGAATCTTTTTGTCACAGTAAAAGACATTAACCTTAAATACCAACTTTGGTTTTTAGCTGACCTTTTGTTTTTGAGTTATGCTGCCCACAGAATGACAGACACATACACAGATATTTTTCTAAAAATGCTTTTTTTTTGGATTCAGGGGGCCTCAAAACATATTTCTGGTGAAATCTTGACATCGAATTTTAGGGTGGAGTACAATATTTCCTCAACTTATTAAACGTAGTAGAGAAAGTAATAAAAGTTATGCACTTTTTTGCAGAACTTACCGTAATATCATCATTAATGCATGAATCTTCTCTTCTCAACCACCAACCTTCTTCTTTAATATCTATTTTGGTTTCACTTTCTTTGACGGTTTCATTAAATTTCAATAGATGGTGTTCTTCATTCTGTGAAAAACATTTGGAATCTTCTAGAAGTTCAGGTTTGATATCACTGCTACTTGTAGTAGTTTCAATCTTAACTTTCTTTACAAGACCTTTGGTAGTTCTCTCTTTCTCTGAATCGAAGTCCAGGAAAAAATATTCTTCTTTGATATCCATTTTACTACAGTTGCTGTACTTAAAAAGTTCTATTCTTAAACTTCAGCAGCATGTCTGTGGAAAACAAACACATTAGTAACATCCATGAGTTTGCTTCCAGACAATTGAAACTACATTACATTTTAACAGACAACATAAAGTAGTACAAAGTAACGGTGGTAATTTGGTGTAATGAGTTAAGTATATAAGTTTTAACATTCTAAGATTCATAGCTTCCTTACTTATTGTTCAGTTAATCTGGTGTATTATAGTAAAACAGCTTTAAATTATATTATTCCAAAAGTAAGGTTATAATCTTGAACACAGTATAGGCTACAATGACAATTAGAAAGTTAAAATGGATATTTTACTAATTTTATGCTATTCTGAGGCATAAAAACTTGTTGACTTCAATTCTAAGACTCATTTTAATATGCTATAGTCCAAGAAATTAATTAGGTGATCAACAAAACCACAGTACACTTTCACTCCCACAAAACATCATCACTTATAAAACTACTGTGGCTAATAATTGTTACTCTTTATCCTCAGTGTTGTGGTCCTGTACAATCACTCATATTCATGGATCTACTTGTTTTAAGTTGAAGAGTAAATAAATGCTGTTGCAGTGACCATGTGCGATAGGCAAGGATTATGTAACAGGTACCTGAAGTCACTGCCTTTGTAACCAGTATTATGCAGCCTGCGAGAGTGGCACCTTAGAACACATGCTATTGCAAGCATTTTCTACAAGCTTTCTATATGCAGGGACTTGTTACGATAGATGCTTTGAGAAACTTTAGCTTCCAGAAAAGTTGCCAGTAATTCAGGGACTATAATAAGGAGTCAGCACAGAATGAGAAGTTTAGTTTCTACTGTCAGAGCTGACTTAACAACTGTGCAGTTGTTATTTGTGTCAAGGAAATTAGAACATCTATGAGTTGCAAGGTCTCAAATTGGAAATTGCGTTACAATTAAAAAGAACAATTATGAGCTTTACTTATTTTAGTATTTTGTTAAGAAGTAACAAAGTGACAAAAAGTATCTGGAGTTTTCACAATATTAAACTTAAAGAATAAGCCGCGGTCTGATTACTAGTTCATTAATCACCTTAAAGGGAAGTACTAAATGTTAATAAAGCATCATGCTCTATTGCAATTAACTCAAGAAAAATACACAAAGTCCAATATCTGACCTCTCTCACATATTTGTCACCAGCACACAAACTAAAGTTTTCACCTATACATAACATGTTTAATATTTGGCATGTCCTCCCTTCCACTTGATTATGTCATGCAACCTTCTTGAGAGTGATCCAACTAGGTTTTGACGCTGATGTGATCCTGGCATTTGACAGCATCATCATACAACAAAATAATTGTAATTTTTCTAACTAGGCTTTCTGGTAATTTTCTTGAACTCCACCAACTTCAGATCATTGCATTTTTGCAGATATTTTTCAGGATGTACCAAATATTTTCAATGACTGCAGAGGTATTTCCAACCACTTTGGTGTGTTGTACATCAACCACATCTGTGTGTGAGGGCTGTACCTTTGGGTGAATCATCTGCAAGACCCATACTGTGCACACTCTGTGTGACTTCAGGATGACAATATAACCTCCGTGGTTCATGATGCCAGTAATAAAACACAGATCACCTACACCATTTCCTCTCATGCAACCCCCATACAAGCACAGATCCTCACCATGTTTGATGGTGGCTGAGATTTTTCAGTTCTATCTCCATATCCTTACTCTTACTTTGGATACAAACATACTGAACCTACTTCTTTGGTAAAAACCTTTTTTCAACAGTCATAGTTGTCATTTCTGTGCTGTGTGCACTATTTGAGCTGCTTGTTTCATTGACCTTACCTATGTAAGGTTTTCTGCAGGCTGTTTCATTAATATATTCCCTCATGAAGAATATTTATGACTGGCTAAAGATTTCAACATTTTCCCATATCAGTTTCCAATTTGGGATGATTTTCATCTTTCTATTTGATGTTTTTCCACCTGACTTAGGATTGAAGGTGCACCCCTTCTTTGTTAATTTTTGTGTATTTATTTTTGTTTATACCTGCATATCTATTATCTATTAACTATAGAAGCAGGTATATAATAATACAGCTATTTCTTTGCAATTTCAATAGCATTTGACTGAAATGTCTTTTTACCTTTGTTCTTTCCTAATTTTTCCATCCCATGGATAACTATTTCAACCCATCCAGTTTGAAAGCACAAGACAAAGTTAAACAAAATCGCACAAAATATGGTAAAAATTGACCTTAATATCTCAGATTTTCTTGAAAATTTGTTACGTGTTTTGGAGCAAAATACATTTGACTCGTGTTTCTATGTTTTATATAAAAAAAATTATTTTGGCAGATATTAATTTGAACCACAGACCTTCCGCTTGCCGGGCGGACGCTCTATTTGTGGTTCAAATCCCAGTTGTGGCATTGAATTTTTAAGTTCCAGTTCTACCTCTTAAACTTTGCCCACACACGGCTTGTGTGTTTAAAAACACCAACAGTAAGTTTGTTGGCATAAATAAATAATAGTTCTTTTGGTGTTGTTAAAAGGTGTTAGCCAGGTTGTAGACTGGCTCTAGTAGTGTTTCCTTAAGGTTACAAAAAATTAATATTTTCTGTTTATGCACTTCTTAACCTCCCTCTTTCACACTAACAAAATTCTTTTTTCCTGACATTACCCTACTAATTTAGCAGATTTGTAGAATTCCAGCATCTTTGTTACTCGTGACTGTTGTTTGCTAGGGAACTTGTCACTTTCTGGAGCTTTTCTAGGGGATATCGCTTTTGTGTTAATTTTATTTTTTTGACAGGGGATTCGCTTATTCAAACTAAACTCTTATTAATATCCTCAATATTATCAACATCTTGCACAAGCACAGATCCTGAATAAGAAACAAAATTTTCACTTTCTTCGTTTGCGTGGCATTCACTTGATGTATGTTTATCATCACAAGAACTAGCGACTTCAGATAACAGTTCATTTGATGTAAAATGAAGTTTATACACTTACATGGCATGAATTACACATTTGCACATCTGGAGACTGTTAAATTTCGCTTTGTAAATAAATCGCAACTTACGTATCTTAGATTAGTTTTTATAAAAGACTGTTTAGGAAGATTAAAAGGATTTATACATTTGTTGTATTCTATGCAACGTTCACTGCCACTCATGTACATTTATACCACAAGCTTCAATAACGACCTTCTCCCACCGAAGTTAAATTTGTGACTGGTTAGTGTTTCATCAGAACTGTTTATAAGGACACTGTGTGGAACTAATGAAAAGGAGATGTAGTTACAATAAACATCATTTGCTCCTAGCTGAGGCGGATAGCACATGCTCAAATGTACTTACAAATGGATCTCTATTTCATGTTGTCCATGAGTGCTTTCAGGCCTCCAGAAAACAAATTGTAACAAATGTACTTATGCACTCTCCATAGCTTTTAATGTCTTATTTCATAGATAAAATGTCAGGGAATACATGTGTATTTTTTGTTAGATTTTTAAAACTTTGATTTAAATTTTTTTTTTGGTTTTACAAAATATAGCAGTGTGCCAAACCCCAACTCTCAACTCTATATGGACTTAGAGTAACAAGTGATTTTATATTACGGTGTGCACAGAAATTGCTTAGTTTCTAATAGCCGTGGCTAAGCAAATAATTTGAAAACACAGAAACAAAAGAATACATGTCTCCTTATTTTATGCCTATAATTCATAAAAAAATATTTCAACCTCCAACAAAAGAGTACTGTTTTACGGGTGTGCGATTTGACGTGGATTGACTCAGTTATGGCTATGGTTTATTTTGCTGTGGCCCATGGAACATCTGCAGACACCACTATATGCATGCCATTCATCAGTGATTATGCACAATTATGCCAAAATGCTTTTTTGTTGTGCAACTAATACCACCCACAAGCCAAGTGTGCTGCCACATTGTTTGACGGCTGATATTGTATTTCCTCTTGAAGAAGTGAGTCTCTCGACCTCAACATTGTCACCAGCAGCGCCCAGCTCCAGGAAGTCATACCGTAAGACCTTCATGGCCACTTACCTGAAGTAGCTACTCCCTGTAATGGCCATGTCATACGATACCTTCAGGGTCTTTTCTATATGTGCAGTGGACGAACCACTTAGCCATAGGAAGACAAACTTGACTAATTTGCACCAAAGTCTCCCTTGATGTAGGACACTGTATGCATGGGTGTTCTGCATCAGTTACAATCGAGAGGCCCATGCTGCAGCAATTGAATTCCCCGCTCACTTGCCTCTTTCCTCTGGTCCAGAATGTAGGTGTACCCCAGGTATACCCCTAGGGAAAAGACATTCAGTCTCCCAGACTGCATAAATTCTTGGAGCATGTCCATGATGCTGAAAAGTTGCAATAAATGAAGGTTGTCTCCTAAAACAGTGGTGTCAAGGTCACAGGCACTTCAGGGCTCAACTGTGCAACAGCTGCATGCAGCAGGCAAAACATGACATAATGCATATCAAAACTAGAAACTTTATCAATTGACACCTGTTTACTTGCAAGTTGGTCGCGTCCACTAATAAAACCTTTCTTGGAGTGTGCACACCTTATTAATTTTCTTCCTTCAGAATTGCCTACAAGGATAGATAGCACAGATACAAGTTGGTTCTGCGAAGGGGTACAGTACATCTCACTGCAAATAGAAAACTACTTGACATAGTTATTAAAGTTGATTAAAATAGTTGTTGTTAGCTAATGCTGGATTTCTGACAATGAAGTCATTAGTCCTCTTGCTCTCCAATATTTTTCACTGATGGATGGGGCATTAGAAGTGGCCAGGCATATTTGAAGGTGGTCTCAATCCATTTCCTCTTGCAGATCACATAGAGGACAGAGTGGTGAACAATAGATCCCAATTCTGTTTAAATGTTTTGCCAGACAATCATGTCCTGTAATCAACCTGAAGGTTGCAACTGCTGTTTTTCAAGGATACTCAGGAATTACTGTTTGAATGTTTGGTAGTTCCCATCTTTTATTTTTTGATTTTTCATAGTAATATTTTTCAATAATTTTTTTGAATTCAGTGTTGACTAATCTTTTAGCTGCATAAAATGGTAGATTAACTATTGATTTCTGCACATTGCCAGTACCCTTTTTTGCAAGAAAATCAGCTTTCTCATTACCACTCAGTTCACAGTGAGCTGGTATCCATTGGAAGACTAGGTGTTTTTGAAGTGCTGTTAGATGGGTAAGGATTTTCCAACATTCTATAATTGTTTGGTTTTTTGGTGACAACTTGGAAGTAATTGCTATAATTGCTGCCCTGGAATCTGAGAGAATAACTGCTTGCTGAAAATGTGAAATTCTGTACAAAAGATTTTGTAGGGCCATTCGAATTGCTTCAATTTCTCCATCAAAGTTTGTAGTTCCATAACTTAAAGATCTGTAATAGGAAAAGAGGTGACATGTGACTCCAGCACCTGCTCCATCTTGGTTTGATATTAATGATCCATCAGTATAAATATGGAGCCATTCGTGTTCTGGAAATCTAGTATGGATTGTCTCTAATGCCAATAATTTTAGAACACTAGTTGGGAGTATCACTTTTCTTAACTTCTTCTGTCAGGTGTAAATAATATGTGATGTCTAATGTTTGTGTCGGATTGACTTTAGATATGAAGTTTTCCTTTGAGTTAGGAAGGTATACATTCTTCTTGATGTCTTGAATTTTGGAAAGAAAGCTCTCCTGAGTCTTTAGTGTATGTGTAAAATTTCTCTTGTGCCATGTATTGAATGGGAGTCTGATCAACTTTTTGTGTTGAATAAGAGCCGCTTTTCTATTTCATATTCAATGGGGCATTGGTTGGTTAGTATTTCCATAGCTGCTATTGGTGTGGTTTTGGTAGCACCTGTAATTAATCTCAGACTTTGGTTTTGAAAGATTTGAATCTTTTTTGTGTTTGCTGTTACAAGAACTTCGCTGCAGTAAGTAAATAATGGCTTTATATATATATTGTATGTTGTGTTAAGAGTTGCTCTGGAACATCCCCACTTCATTCCTGTTAGACGTTTTAACAGTGAAAGGCGCCTCTCTGCTCTTTGTATTACATTTTCTATTTGTTTGGTCCATGTAAGTTTAGTATCAAATGTAACTCCTAAATACTTTGCTTCCTTAGTTTCTGGTAATTGTTGACCCTCAAAATTTAGTTTTATTTTTAGTGGCTTTTTTCTTAGTGAAAAGATTTGGTAGTTTGATTTTGTTGTATTAACAGTCATTAAATTTTCTTTGGTCCACCTTTGTAATTTGGTTAAGGATTGTTGCATGGTTTTTTCTAGTTCTGTACTTTTGCTTTTTGGTTTTGAAGTCCACATTACTAAAGTCATCAGCAAATAGTGCACACTTCACACCTGATTCTTGTATTTGTTGTGGCAGATCGTTAATAAATATATTAAAAAGTGTTGTGCTGAGCACTGCGCCTTGTGGTAAGCCACGGTGTACTTGTTTGTATTTAGATATGTTTCTTCCATATCTGGTTGCAATAAAGCGTTGTGTTAGGAAATGACATAGCCATGAAAACATTGGGCCTTGTATCCCTATTTTTTTTTACTTTCTTTAGTAGTTTTGTTCTGCATATAGAGTCATACGCACTTTGGAAATCAATAAAAACTGATAAATTATCTTCTTTTCTATTGAAGGAGTCTTTGATTTCTTAACTGAGAAGTAAGACTTGTTTATTTGTAGAGTGGAACTCTCTAAATCCAGCTTGACATGAGGAAATTAAATTTTTTGATTCTAGAAACCAATTTAACCTGTTTGACACCATTCTTTCCATCACTTTTGCTATTATACTAGTAAGAGCTATTGGTCTATAATTTTTTATTTCTGACGCTGTTTTGTCTTTCTTCAAGAGTGGGACAATTATTATAGTTGTAACCTTCTAATGATTAGGCTGAATTATAGTTACTATTAAACCTACCCCAGCCCTTGGGTTAGCATTCTCAAACTGGAAAGTACACCACTTATGCACTTACATGCCTCTTAAGGATAGATGTTTTTATTACTTTTCAATCCCAGATGTAAAAATGTCAATCTATTTTGAATGAATGAAAAAATAAATAAATAAAGAGAATAATTTCACGGTATTAATTATAGTGCTTTTAATACGAACTTGTATTAGATATAATCTATATTTATATAAAACCTCCAGACATTCTGGGGGTTGTGAGAGAGCGATGTGACCGCCAAAACATAAAAATATGGTGCTCTCTAAAAAGCGGTTGCTATTACTGCTGTTGCTCTCTTCAATATCATTACTATTGGAGAGCAAGAGGATTAATGACTTCATTGTCAGAAATCCAGCATTAGCTAACAACAAATATTTATATAAAAAGTAAATAGCAGCTTTCAAATCCTGTTATACCTTAAATGAATATTCTTAGCTATTTTGATTAAACATAATAACAGAATAATTACTTGTATTATCTTCAAATAAGTGAAATAACACGAAACATTATTAGTAACAGGGGTTGGCAATTTCCTCCAAAATTAAAGGAATGGACTAAATGCAAGTTGTTTGAAAATTACTGTCCTTAAAGATACCTATTTTAGTGTTAAGTGTTTGCATAATGAATTTAAGATAATCTTACTGAAAACCTAAGTAAAATACCACATTTGTAGGATCAGTCACTTGGCATATTTTTCAATTCACACGCTTCTCAAAATTTGGCTTACAAAGACAGATTCTAAGACTGGATGCCAAATTGCTATCCGAGAGACTGTTTCTGTGGCGAGTTTTCAGGAGCTGCATTAAAGAGAAACCCTGTTCACAAAGGTAGGTACTGCCAGACATTGCCATACTTTTTGCTGCATTGGAAATCAAACTTGGGAAATGCCTATTGTAAAGTTTCCGGTAGAATTCAATCAGTGCGTCTGAGCATGAATTGTCAAATTTCTCATGAAGGCGACTCACACTGTACTTCTATCAGCTCCAGCTGAACTGCTGTATTATTTACTTTATCTATGTTCATAATGACTTTGTATGTTGTATTTTTTAATGCAAGATAGTGGTTGCATGTTAGGTACTGAATACTACTACCACAACTTTGCAGAGGAATTTGTTTTCGCATTCAAAACATGCAAATCCAAATGAGTCATGTCTGTGCTCTCGGACGCAGCCAATGCTCTGCCTGCATCACACGGAAAACTGCACTGAACTGGTTTCTAACAGATTGGCCGTCTCTGCCCAGGGCACAGCGACTTGCTCTCTCTGTGGCATTGCCACTCGGGGCCACGATTGACACCAGTTCTAAAACACATGTTTACTCTGCAAGTTTCACAAGAGTGATATATTTGCTTAAAGCTTGTCTATCTGCAAATTAAACTATGTTGTTTAACGACGCTGTCTATTGTCAGGATCATATTAGTGTCACTGGTGTGCCGGAATTTTGTCCCGCAGTAGTTCTTTCATATGCCAGTAAATCTACGGACATGGAGTTGTCAGTGTCTATCTGCAGGCAGACTATTTTCATAAACGTACCATACTGGTTAATTTTCAGTTTTATACTATTAAGTGACAGCCTGCTTAGGACTTATTCGTGGTGTAACCCCCTTTCTTTGTCTGCATAATACACATTTATGTATATTGAGCACAATCAAAGACACAATTGGCACGTAAAAGTTTGCCTGAAAAGATTCCATTCCATCACCGGTTTTGGCTATTTATAGTATACATCTGGAAACTTGAAGACCTTGTGCCTTTGTTTCATACGCCAAGCTAAAAGGCTGTGCCTCAGTCAAAACGGTTCCTCCCTTGAACTTCTTACCTTACCACAAGAGGCCAATTACAAGTAAATACGATATGGCCAATTACAAGTACGCAAGAGACTGCACTCCCCAGTAATAGCAGTTGATTGTTTATCATACTAATACCAGATGTTCTGTCATGCAAATAGATATTCAAAGGATATCTTGTGTATCTCTTACACGCAGGGGAAGACAGGTATTGCTGCTGTGACATCAGCTCACTCAGCTAACATGCTCCTATCGAAGGCCAGTTGAACATGTGACGTCACAGCGGGGAAGAGGAAATGGCATGCGCGACAATGCTGACGGTTTCAATTACGGAATAGTCACAAATTATAAATAATTACATTTCAGCTTTATGCCATATATATATAAATTCTAGTTTATGTGAACAGTCATGTTATAATGCAAATAGAACAGAAATTATAACTATTTTGCCTGAGCTAGAGGAGAGCTATACAGAACAATTAGGTGGATATTTTCCGACATTTGCCGTTTCGCTTTACCTTAACTAGTTTGTCAATGTTAGGGCGTAATGTACAGCACATTTCTAACCGAAGACTGCATGTGAGATTGTGATCTGACAATATGCTTCAGGATTTTTACTTAGAAAGATTCATAACAGAAAAGAGTTGTTCGCACACATATGTAGAACCAAACATACATAATATCCATGAAACAAGGGCATATAACCTCAGAAATCTGGTTTGAGGAACATTCTTATAAAAATCAGTCACGTCTTACTTGTGTTTATATTTGTCCTTCAGCAAATCATCACACTATAAATTTATCAATTCAATTTGCTACCTGCTAGAAACATTGTTAACATCCAATGAATATGGAGTTGCAAAGATCTAAAACGTAGTTGACAATGTTTCTACATCTTGAAGCCTGGTCTCAAACTGGTCTGAAACACGGGGAACTGAACACAAACACAAAACCACAACACACGTCAACAAAAACAACACAATTCGCACTAATGCCGTTAAGATCCCTCACACAACAAATAAAAACCCTCAGACTAGGCTGAAGAGGGTTCTCCCTAAACAGCCCGGGCATGGTGTAAACATGCCCAAATAACATTTTTCATATCCATTCAGTTTCGTGCAAGTAGCTCCGCTGATCTAGGCAGCATAGCAATACACCACTCTTGCCTGACGTCACATGAACGTACAAGCTGGCTCTTTGTTTAAATATGTTACATGGCCCAAAGGTGTCTTCCCCTGTCTTACAGTGTACTGGCTGTACGAAAGTCATTCAGAATGAATTAATAAATACATAGCAATTTTCATGAACTGACACGTCAACAGCTATTTGCAACCTAAGTAATAAAGAGACACTAACTTAAAATATTTTCTGCCAAATGAAAAAACAGTAGATAGTCTCTGTAACGGGGTTGTGACGTTGGGCGCCATTTGTAACCAGTTCGGGACGTTAGATTTAGGTAGGCATGAGAGGATGTTTCTCAGGCGCGAGGTTAGATGACAACACAACACAGACTTTTACTAAGTTTATTCTTCACCACTTCATTTGCCTCGAAGTGCCGACCTGAGCAAGTTTCTGGTGTTTTGTTCTAAGATTGCTATTTGCTTTACTTTACGCTAATCACTGTCGCCCTTCACACCTCGACGTTTCTTTTTGGCGCGAAGCTATACTTATTCAGCGATACGAGGTTCATGCTCCTAGGAACATCGCAACACAGCATATCCGCTAGCAGTGATCTCCTCCAACCTTTCCTATTTGTCTCACCCCCGCACTTTCTCTCTAGTCCCATTATGGAGGAGGGGTGTATTTTCCCCAGCTGTGTCCTGGGACTTCAGGCAACCGTCTCTCGGCTTGGGATGACAAAAGGGGGTTTTGTCATCTGTCCTTCAGAAATTGGCTCAGGTCAACCTACTTCCAAGAGGCAGCTTCTTTGCACAATACAAAGTTATATCTAAAAGTCTTATACATATGTACGTTCATAATCTAAAATTACAAATATATATATATATATATATATAGAAGTTCCCGTCTCATCTCCAATGGGAAAAAATGTTAGTAAATACCCATCACAGATTGATAATGAAAAATGCTTTCAAAAATATTAGTCCCAATCCTCCATTGCCCCCTACACCATTAGTCATTTGCACTCAGCGAATTCTCAATGCACATGCACCAAGACAAACATTTTTCCCGAGCTGGAAGTCAAGTCTGGTGACAGTACCCAGCGAATTATCATTGCGCATGTGGTGGCACTTGAAAATGTTTCTCAAGCTGTTGCACGGCAAAGTCTAGTGCTTGTACCCAGCGAATTCTCAATGCGCATGCACCAATACTTGCAAATTTTATTATTCAATATGTAATGAGTAGAAGTACTTTATTCCAACCAAACATTTCATACCAAGTTTTCACCAGAAATAAATGTTATGGGGCATTTATAGAAACATTATATGAATAGCACTCACATCACCCTTGTCTATTTACTGTACTTTCAAAAGCTTATTAATCTACTCCTTGTTTAATACAGGAAACGTTCATTACAGATTCCCTTGTATTTATAAGAAGAATACAGTAAGTTGAAGCAATTGATCAGATCAAATCTTTTCGGTCGATATGTAATGGCTTCCAAGTGCTCTTCTCTTTGCATAACATATAGACAAAAAGAAAGGGGGGTGGGTTGATTAAAAGGAAAAGAAATATGAATAAGTAATCAGCAATAAAAACTGTATCCATTACACTATGTTTCATTCGTTTTCTCGAGCGGCCGATTTTGTAAACAATTGCCGTTTTTATTTGAGAAGGTATACATATTTTAAAATCACAACAAAAAAATTGAATATCTGGGAAATCGTTAACTCTACACAAAAAAAAAGTTTTGGATATAAATTGTGCATTAAATAGGTTATAGGTTCATACTCCACGTTCATCCGCTTTCGCAGCATTCAACACTATATTGCACTGATTTATTGCACAAGTACTAATCAATAACACACCTTTAGGAACATTAATTTACACTCATAATATGGTATTTATACGTGTCTGTAATATCCACTTATTTGACGGAACGTGCACAATTTTGAGAAACGAAAGAACGCTGAGTATCTCCTATCTAACCAGGTTCGAAAACAGGTTATTTGGATTGATTCTAGGAGTTCAACGAGACAATATCATGTTCTCAAACAACATTAATGCATTCAGGCTATTTATGCATATACCCAACATCAACTAACAAGTGATTTAACCACTACACATTTGTAGATTGTGGTCCAATAAATGATCTTATAGTTGGTACGCTTTATCAAATCAAGTACAAACAGTGAAAAGTACCTAATACGAATAAACCGAGAAAATTCACACGGAACAGTTTGGTTTCATAGATTCAATATTAGAAATGTGAATTAAGGTCTCCGTCTGTACAAAAAGTGAGTAAAGAGACAGACATTACTATTTACTTCTCACATATCATTCAAAGTTAAATATATGTGATTAAAACAGAAGTATAACACTTCATTTTACTTACAGTGATTAAGAAATGTGTTGTAACACAAAGAGTCACTCAGCACAATTCACTCTTGTCTGGAAATAGAATATAAACAGTTGTTGTTGCTGCTGTTGTTGTTGGTTTATTTATTGACGCTGTATCCAGTTGATTCTGGATTTCCGCGTCTGGTGTCCTTGATGAAGTAGAGATGTAGATGTATCATGATATGTAATTTGAATATGTTTTTATTATGCTGTTAGTATTATAGTTTCATTTTACATTTTCTGAGGAAATGAAGAAGAAGTGGTACTATATAACGTATGTTCCAATTTAGAAGTGAGGAAATATTCCAAGCACCGTTTCCAATATGTGCACATATGTGTGAATATAGAAATGTCGAATGTTGGTAATTTTTAGGGCATTGAAAGAGTATATGATCTGCATCGCCAAACTGACCACACTCACAGCAATCTGTATCGCGTTTTCCGATCTTAAATAAATAAGTCGGGGTGGGTGCTACGCCTAATTTCAATTTTGTTGCCAGAGATATAGCCTCTTTATATTTCCCACTGAAAACCCTGGCGTTTTAGGTGGTCTAGGTAGATGGAAATAAGTATCGATATGATGAGTAATATCAGGGTAATATGTTGTCGGACGTCCTGGATGTGTATTCCTGGTGATGGATTTGGGGGAGAATTATGGGCAGCTACTTTGGCCAATTTATCTACGTATTCATTACCTATTATGTTGGAATGGCTAGGTATCCATATCATATGTGTCATGTTCTGTCGTTGATCTAAAGAATCTAGTTCGTGGAAACATAATATTTCCCACCAATCAAGAGAAGGTTTTATTTGGAATCTATTAAGAGTTTGTATAACACCACAGAACACTCTAGTATAGCACTGTAGGAGTCGATGCAGAGTAGGATTGCGGAATTATGTATATGGCGTAAATAATATAGAGCTTGGTATATTGCCTATATTTCTGTTGAATAGTTAGAAAAATAACGTGGAAGAGTGAATAAGTCTCTGGTATCCGTGGTTTGGTTGAAATATGCAGCTCCCGCCCCATCATCAGATAGTGATCCATCAGTATACATACATATATAATCTGGGGAGGTGTTTGTAAAGATTGAGAAAACTGGTCTATGAAGTATGCAAACTGTTTAGGGGTAGTAACATCATGTTTTTACCAGTTAGAATAAATTTGGTCTTAGGGATCAGCTGATCATATTTGAGATAATATAAGGGAGGTATATATAATAATATATACAATATAATATAAACAAACAGTACCTGACCATAAATGTGCAGGGCCGCGTAACATAGAGCAGCCAACCTATGGGAAATAAAATTGGTAGCATTGCTACATTTGTACGCTGAGTGACCTAAGAGTATACTTCTGAACGTTGGAATATGTCAGTACACGCACAGAACACAGGACCGAACACCTAGTAGTACACGTGAAGATCACTTACTTTTCAGATGCAAGAACCCTTGTGTAATTGATGTGACACATAACCCGGAATAAGTCCCAAATCATAAAATAAAACAGTCAAAACAGCAAACTAAATTTTGAACCAATAAAACTAAAGCCTCGGCTTTTGCAAGACTGTATACAATACCAGCGAAAATAGTATTACAAGAAAAAAGTATTAGAACAAATAAACTGTTTGAAGTATTTAGGCTGCAATGTATTCTATGTAAAAAAAAGTCTGATCGTTGCACTCACATGACTTTCTCTACTTGTATTAACCATTCTTACGAACTCTTATTCCTATATCTTCTGTGTTTGCATAAACTATCTTATTATCTTCTTGCAGGTACAAGGAGAATATAGGAATACAGCAGACTTAGGGCGATAGTCAAATCCTTTAAAACACTCACAGGAAAATTTCGCCGGCCGGCCATGGGAAAGAAGAAGTCACAACGCCGAACTTCAGCGCCAATCTCCGCCGCAACCGAGGCACCTCTGGGGGAGGCAGTGAGAGTGCCGGCCTCGGAGACCTCAACGCTACGGCAACCTGCAACAGCACAATCCACCGTCACCGAGGCACCTCTTGGGGAGGCAGTGAGAGTGCCGGCCCCGGAGACCTCAACACCACCGCAACCGCAGAACGCCTCTTCTAACAACGCGCCACCTCAACAGCGCTGGAAATCGCCGCGTTCACCGGGCAATGGAGCTCCATCGGCCCGGGAACCAATCAACATCGCCACAACTGAGAACACTGATGCAGCCAGCACAGCCACCTCATCTTCGTCGGGAACCACACCCTGCGCCGCTACTACCACTCCGCAGCTAGAGAACCGGCCAGTCGAGCGCCTCCGCTCCCCGGTAATGGCAGTGGCAGTGCCAACACCGGAGTTGCCGGCCTCATCACCGCGGAGTTCAGCCTGTCTTCCAGACAACTTACCATCACCGCCTGCACACAGTGGCCCCACTCAAGGGGTCAGTGTTATTATGCGTGGTGTACCACGGGATATCCCCGAGAGACACATTCTACATGCAGCACGTCAGAAGTGGCCCTCAGCAATGAGAGCCATTCGCATCATCACCTCTCGGGGACCCACACCACTTATCAGAATCGTCTTCGCCGACACCACGGACAGTGAAGCCGCCCAGAGAACGGGTCTGACCCTACTCGGACGGCACTTACTCGTCGAACCAGCACGAACTTCCAGACACGTGCCCTGCCGCCGCTGCTGCCGCTTTGGCCACGACAACACCATTTGCAACGCTGCTCCTAGGTGCCACTATTGTGGGGCTTATTGTCTCACACAGGACTGCACCAGGCACGACCTACGCCGCAGACGTCGGTACTGCGCCACCTGTAATGGCTTCGGCCACTTTACGGGTCAGGCGCAGTGCCCTCTCTATCCAAAGGCCAACACTCTGCAATCTACACCAGCCATCGCAGACTCACAACCTCGCCGCAGACCAGCTCCTATTACGCAACGACGCCCATCGTCACAACAGTCCGCCCCATCATCCGCCACCGCCACTACCACTGCACCACTGCCCCGGAATGACACCGAAGACATCCAGCAAGACCTACAAAACCTCCAACAAAGGCTGAAAAGACTGGAAGAAGCCACACTTCAACTCACCACCGCAGTTTCCACCATAGCCAACTCCACAGCCACCATCACGACTCAACTCCAAACCATCATAGACGAAGGACGTCAACTACGCAACTCCACAACAGGCCGCCTCACATCTCTCAGCACCGACGTCCAGAAAATCAACAAGAAGACGAACTCTCTCCGCCGGACCTACCGCAACGGACTCTCAACAATCCACCAACAACTTCTCCACAACACCACCGGCTTCAATTCCGCAGCAGAACTACTAACAGAACTTCGCGACACAACCGCTGCACTGGACAACACAACCACCCTAGACTCCATTCTGCGCAAACTTCACCGAATCGAGGACCGAACTCCAACCCTGACCCATGAAGCCAGCACACAAGTCTCTCTACCACCAACAGCACATGACCGAGATCAACACAGTCTACCCCGAACTACCCTGTTACAACCTGCAGTGCAACATCGCCAACCCTGGACTACATCGCCAGCTCCTGCAACGCAACACAACCAACCTTGGTCTCAACCTACAACGCCAAACGCACTACCAGAAGGACGCAAGATTCCGACACCAGAACAAATTGCACTCTTCAAGAGATATGGACTCATCCACCACTACAACTCCCCGTGCAGTTACCGGTGCAGAGGAAGACCCTGCACTGCCTCCGGACTTGACGAGAGCGCATTCTTTCCACCACCTGAATAACAAGTGCCACCACAGTCATCGCCGTTCACCGGAACCCACATCGCAGTCTCCGCCGATTCACGACCAACTCCCCTCCACACGAAGAATCACCCGCGTGTGTCAGTCAGGGCCTGGTCATGGCTTCCACCCGGTAACCACAAATTAAAGTCGACTCCGGTCGGCCAGCACACCCGCACTACCGAGGGTGCTAACGCGGGACCTCGTGACAACGTTACACTCCTCCCCAATAAAGCTATATTCCGGCGTAATAAGCCAACTCTATCTCCCTTCCAACTCTCTTTCTGTCTCCCCTTTAAAAAAAAAAAAATCCTTTAAAATGTTGAGATTCCGTTCTCTTTGCATGGTTAACATATAAAAAAAGAATAACAATGTTCCATTTGACAGAAGTTCTCCAAAACCCAAACAACAGGAAATATCTCCGAAATGGTTCACTCTACAAACAAAATTATTTGGACATCAATTGTATATTCTAGCATGATTTACATTTTTGTATAGTAAGATTTGGTCTATCTCATACAGTTTACCAGTTATACAATAGTCGTCCAATGTAAATACGACTACATAGGCTATAGCCAGAAAATTCAATGTATACATTTCATTTGCTACATAAATATCTCAAACATGTCATTTGGTAAAAATCGTTAGAGCAATTTAAAAAAAAATAAAAATTTTCGTAAAATTTTTCATGTAAAGGGTAGTTCAGGGTGAAGGAATTTTCTCCATAATCTTTGTGTCGCATCCTTGAAAGACATTAAAATTAAATACCAACTTTGGTTTTTAACTGACATTTCGTTTTTGAGTTGTGCTGTCCACAGAGTGACACATACAGAAAGACAGACAGACAGACACGCGCGCGAGCGAACCTTTTTCCAAAATGCCTTTTTTTTATTCAGGGGGCCTCAAAATACAATTTTTCGGTGAAATCTCGACATCGAATTGTTGGGTGGAATACAACACTTCCTGTACTTTACCATACGTAGAGGAAATTAAATTAAATTTCTACTACGTATAGTAAAGTTAATTTAATTTCTACAAGTAAAAATGAAGATATAAGAAATTAAGTTAATAGATTTAATTAGATGTGTGGTACCATTAAAAGAAAGCTGAAAAACCGAGAATCAAAATTAACATTTTATAAATTAATAACGGTCCCAACACTCCTATATGGCACCGAATGTTGGCCAATGATAAAACAAGAGGAAAGAAAAATTGAGGCGGCAGAGATGCCGCTTTGAAAACATGTAGCCGTTTATACTAAGAGATAGGAATGAAGAAACATATAGAGTTAATGACCTTCAATTTAACAGAAAGAATTCACCAGTGTTGGAGTAATTGGGGAGGCCATGTAAAAATTATTGATAATTACCGCATTCTCAGATTAATTATGGTCTTAAACTTACTGGAAAATGAAATAATAAGTAGACCGAGAAGAAGTTGCACAGAATAATTTTGATTTATGAGACCGGGACAAGCCTAGTTTAAATCCTGTTGTTGATGACTTCACCCAATTCTACACCAGACAGATAGCGCTAAAATGCTTATATATAGGGCTGGGAAGTTCATGCATTTGCATAATTTTGCATGTTTTTTTTTCATTATGTGCACAAATTATGGAATTTTCAGTTGTTTGGATATGATTTTATGGTGCATATAACTGCATATTTTCTTGATTTTGATAAATGCATAATATTTCAATATTATAGCCCCTATATTGCATATTTTAATGACTTTTATGTTTTTTTTATTATTTTTTCCATCTCTGTAATATTTTTCATATTGATAGTATTGCACATGATGATGCAACGAGGTGGCAAGAACTAATGATGAGTCATGTTGTCATGCAGTGAACCCCTTGTTTCCATCCTTTCGTATAATTATGTATGTGTATAGAGAATAATCAGTGCGTTATCTGAAAGGTTTATATTAACAAAGATAAAGTGCAGGTCAACGTTTTGACCAGCACGACCATAGCAACGGTTGCCTGCCCACCAGTAGTTGTGTCGTGGCCTTCAAACGTAACAGTGTTGTGAACTGGTTCCCACAAAATTAAATTAGGCTTATAAAATGTTAAAAAGCTCTTCAAATGCCGAAAACAAAACCAACTTCGAGCGCTAGATTAATTAATTTACAGAAAGAGTTTTCAAGTGATTTAATATCTACAGATAATAGGGTACTGTTCTGTGGAGCGTGTGAGAAAAATATAGGGAGTGAGAAAAGTTTTCAAATAGTTTAGCACATAATCACAGCAAAACATAAGGAGAATTTAATCAGAAAACTCGCAAAGAACCTGTACAAAAAACAGCTAGTAGAGTGATTAGGAAGTAGGGTTGTTGAATTTTCCTATGAGTTGTGCCAAGCATTTTTAGCTGCTGATACTCCTCATTGAAAATTAATAATCCGACATCTGCAAACCTTATTGCCAAGCACACTCGACAACATGTGCCTGAAGAAAGTTAAGACTTATGTAGGACATTGTATTGTCAAATATACAAAATGAATTAGTGGATCAGTTTGTGTGGTTATCTGTTGATGAAACCCCTGATTCTGAACGCCGTTCTGTTGCTAATATAACCGTGGGTGCTTTGAATAATCAGCAAAAGACTACACCTTATTTTCTTAATGTGTGCCAATTGTCGGCCACTGACAATGTAACTGTGAGCCAGTTTGTGATTGACTCTTTGAAATTACTATGGCCATGTGGAATCAAATACGTCCGGTTACTTTGATTTGTTACTGATGCAGATCCTTATATGGTAAAATCAGGACAAAATCTGAAAGGTATTTTTCCTAACTTAATCCATATAAGTTATTTGGCACACGCTCTTCATCGCATTTCTGAGACAATACGTGATTCTTTCCCGTTGGTAGATAGATTTGTGTCCAGTACAAAGAGAATTTTTTGTTAAATCTCCTAAAAGAGTTGAGTTGTTTAGATCAACAACGCCTAATATGCGACTGACTTCCTCCTGCACCAGTGTTAACTCGAATGGGAACATGAGTCGATTATGCTGAGCACATAGAAATAGCCGAAGAGGTTGTTAATTCATTGGACTCGAAAGATGCTTAATCAATAGAAACTGTGCAAAATATTCTGTCAGGCAGTAGGTTAAAAGAGGATCTTAGTTTTATATCTGCCCATTTTTCTTTCTTACCAGCAGCCACAGCTGTAGCATCTCCTTTGCATGAATTACTTACTGTCTTTGAAAAAACAATATGTGATCTGATCTAAGTTCGGTTCCTGGAAGTATAGGATAAAAAGTGAAAGAGAAAGTGAATTATGCAATTTCAAAAAAGTCTGCTTATGAACAGATGTACGCATCTGTCATACTAAGAGACTTGACTCTCTCTCCCGCACTCTCTGTCAAGCAGTTAACATCATTTAAATATGCCCCGATAGCACCTTGTGACGTGGAGAGGAGTTTTTCACGTTTTTGTTTTGTGTTTTGCGAGACAACACACGATGTTTTACAGTTGAAAATTGAACTGCAATTTAGCAGTTAATACTAGCAGCGGGACCACTTCTGCTTCAACATCTAAGGAATAAGGTAGCTTTAGGTATTATTTATACTAACTCGTCTTGTCTACTGCAAAGGGACATTAATTGTTTTAATTAAGTAGTGCATATTTCTTGGCATATTTGCATGCATATTTCAGTGGTTTTTAGGGCATGAACTTTCGAGCCCTACTTATATATCTCCCAATTCGTATAATAACAGTGGCGGCTCGTGTAAGATCCACAAATATACTACAGATTTGTTTCCTCCGACATAATTGCACAAATTTCCATCATACAATCTGCCACTTAATTTTGAAATCTCCTTAAAATCCGCTAACCTACTATATGTTCTTTCACTGCATTGTCTATATTTGAAGCTAAAATCGAAGATAAAAAACACCTGGCTGTTTTTAATATTTCTGCATGGTTCTGTCCTTTCAAAGAATACATTGAAAGAACCGGAGGTTTAATACGAGGGGCGTCTCAAAAGTAACTTGCTATATTTTTTTTAAAAAATAACAGAACGTTTAAATATTTTAAAAAGGGTATAATTTGAAAGCTACATTCAGTACCTATCTTTCCACATAATTTCCTTGAACCTAAATTCATTTTTGATACCGTGGTAACAGTTTTTTTAACCCAATGTCAAACCACTCTCCCGCCAGACTGGATAGCCATTTTTCCACTTCTTGTTTCAGTTCCTCATCATTTACGAAGCGCCTTCCCCCAAGATGTTGCTGCAGCTCCGGAAAAAGATGGTAATCACTCGGTGCAAGGTCAGGTGCACTAGATGAATGACCGAAAACATCCCATCGAAACTGCTCAAAATGGCTTGAGTTTCACGGGCAGCGTGCGGGAGAGTGTTATCTTGGACCAGAAAAACTGTTTTGCTCAACTTTCCCTTCCTTTTGTTTTATATGGCTCTTTTGAGTTTTCTCAGCACCTCACAATAGTGAGCAGCTGTCATTGTGGTCCCATGGAGCAGGTAATCGATTAACAGTACTCCCTTCGAATCCCAGAATATCGTTGTGATGACCTTGACAGCCGATGCAACAACTTTTACCTCTTTTTGGAGTTGCCTCATCCATTGGTTTCCACAACTTGCACACACTTTCCATAGACACAGATCCTTAGAAATAATCCTGTGAAGCGATGCACGGCTTATTTCAATATACGGAGGAAGTTGAAACAAACCTGCATCAAGTGTAAGGCGCTGATCAGTGTTCACGACTGCTCGAACCTCATCAACAATATCCGGAGCGAGGGAAGTGGAGGGTCGGCCGCTTCATTGCTCATTGAGTAATGTTGTTCTCCCTTCAATGAACGATTGGGGCCAACGAGAAACCATTTGTCTTGACAAAATGTCTTTTCCATAAACACTGCACAACTCGCAATGAATTTCAGTCGCACATTTATTTTTTCCCGTCAGAAAACGGATTACAGCGCGAACTTCGCAATCGGCGGTAGGAACGAGTGGAGTCTCCATTGTTACTGCCGTTTTAATGTCCAAGCAATAAACTTAGGGGACTAGGAAGTTTACGGTGCTGCTACTACACCCATACCTATATACCGTGGGACTTTCAGACTTTTTCCGCCTACCGCGCGGATTTAAAAAAATAGTGCAAGTTACTTTTGAGACGGCCCTCGTACATCCCAGAGAGTAAATATTCTTCTTCCCTATCTGCTGAAAGTGTTTCACCATCTCGTCATGATAGGCACGCTTTAATATGGTGACAAAGACCAGTTCCCTTTTAAGTTACCTTATTTCCTCTAAAACAGAATCACAATTCAGAACTTGTAATTCATAGCTGTTCTGTTCTTTCGTAACCTTCACACAAACAGTGATCAGTTGTACACAGCTCGTTCTTACAATTAACTACCCACGGACCTTCCTGTCCGCGCTGACATTTTTATATATCAGAAAATTAGATCCCGGCGATTCTTATAAATATCGACGCTTCTCGTTACAAGTCCTGCAGTGGAAGCTTCCAGAACTGTGTGGAAACGCCGTTTGTTCTTACCCGTCATTATTGCGTATTGCCTAGTGGCTAGTGGTCTGAGATAGTTGACCTTAATTCTCCATCGATGCGCGCTGCGACAATATTGTTGTGATATTAGCATTACATATATTCGGTTTACTGTAAAGATAAAGTAGATGTAAGCAGAAGCACGTGGCGGAAATGAACCTCACTGGCTGATGCATTTTAATACTCCCATATTCTTCCACAATATAGTTCCAAGGCCTGTTTAGCTTCTTGCTTTACTTGCGTTCAATAAATCACGGAAATTTTGTTATAATATAGAATATAACGTTTTAATGTAATATACTGCAATAATACACTATATAGCTTATCGCTAATCGCAGAACATTCAGTTCTCAAGTTTCGAATACCATTTGTCAACCATAGCATTTGCCTGTTGCCTTAGCTCCATCTTGATATGCCAAATGGAAACAAGACCGGTAGAAATGGTTTTGTGTAACATCTGCGAGAAATATCTTTAAGGCACGGTGAAAAGATTATTATATTGTGTATATTCAATAAGTTTTCGGTTAAGCATCCTACCGTGGCTATCAGGAGTATAGCTTAGGGGGACGCTAGTACGCTGAACGTTCCCTTATTTTTCTGTGTTTAATGGTTTTATTTTGTTTTGTAATAGTTTTAACGCAGAGCAATTTTTTAATACAATTACTTAGCATTGATTTTTTCGTAGATCATACTGTTGAACAGCTATATTTAGCTAAAATAGCAAACACAAAATTTTCAAGTCAATCCGTTCCGTTCTAAAACAGCACGTACGCTGAGACAAGGTAACGTTTCACTGTCGGCATGTTTTATGGCTAGGACGGCCTACCCGTAAACCCCTCACTATCTCCTGCCTACCCTTCTTACCTCCGCAAGCCCCTCACATACCCATCTGTGTACACTAGCTTTTAGCCATATTTTAAAGCGCGGTTCTGAGTGTTCTGACTCCGGAGTATTGTTTAGGTACTATCGGTTGTTTCTTTAGAATGAGTGACATACCACACCAGCTATAGTGTTAGTGTTTCCGCTGCATATTTTAATTTTGTTCGTGAAATTTAGTGGTGTGTGCACTGTCATAAAAATGAGTGAGATACCTGAAACATTAGACTTGTTAAACATCTTGCGGTCAAAGCCCCTATCAGATTATACTTATGAAGAACGATGCGAGCTGAAAGCAAAACGTCCTACTCCAAAATTAAATATTAAGGAGGTTAACAAAAAGCAAATACGCCAATTTCAATCTTCGTGGTAGGAGAGGTTCTCCTGGCTTGCGGGTAGTTGTGAAACAAACAAAATGTATTGTTTACATTATGATTGATGAAAAAAACCCAGTGGCGTACAAAAGGCATATCTGATATAAGTAACTTTATTAAAAAAAGCACTCAAACATTAAGAATCAGAGGTGCACTTGTTAAATAAAGAGACATTTCAGCTCTTAAAAAGAAATCGAATTGACCACGCTTTTTCCGAGGCTGCACGTCTTCAGGCAATGAAATATTGAACAGGTGGCATTAAACACACAGATTCTTGTACGTATAATTCAAACTATTATACATCTGTGCAAACCTTTACGTGATCACCGAGAAGATGACGAATTCAATAACAAGGGCAACTATTTAGAACTTTTAAATGTACTTGCCTAAAATGAATCGGTTAGGTATACGAGACCATTTACAGTCTACATCAACATTGAAAGAGACCACTGGATATTCAAAACGAATTTATTGAGATCATAACTTATGTTGTTAAGGACAAAATTAGGTCAGAAATTCAAGATACTTCTATTTCAATTCAAGCTGACGGGGCCTTGGACGTATCTTGCATGAGCCAACTTAGCATCATTTTCCGGTACTGTGTTCAATACAGGATTGAAGAACGATTCGTAGGTTTCTACGATATCTCAAGTGATAAAAGTGGCTCAGGTTTGGCAGATATTATTCGTAAGGTTTCGGAAATGTGGAACATAGATAAAAGCAAAGTGATAAGCCAAATTTACGATGGTTGCCCGGTAATGGTAGGCCAGCAAATGAGTGTACAGCATATTGTAAAGGAGTTTTGCTCTCACGCAATGTTTATTCACTGCTGTGCATACCAGCTAAATCTAATACTTTTGTAGGGGCCAGAAACAATCAAACGAGTTCGATTGTTTATATCTGACTTCACAGCTTTTCATAGCTTTTTTAGTAAGACGTCCAAGCGCACTGCATTACTTACTGAAAAGGGATTTAAGTTGCCACAGGCCTGCACCACAATATGGAACTTTCACTCTAGGCGGTCACAACTATAATTAAATATTTCAATGACATACCAAGTTTTTAAAGCAGTAGTCGACAATGAATATTCTCACTTAGACTACGAGACCATAAATCGTGCACGGGAACTGATTAAGCACATGGATGACCCAACTTTTGTGTACTTGTTGACAGGCACGGATACAGGAGAGGGGTACCAGGGGGCCCGGTCCCCCTGTCATATCCTACTTTATTTTTTTTTATATTTATTATTTGAAGTTGCTTCAACATAAAAGTCATATCGCGACTAAACATTGAGGAAAAAAAGGAGGGAACAAATAATGAAATTTACATTGAATTTAAACATTAATTTTGCATGCTTTGATGAACTTGATGGCTTTCTTGTGATATTGTTGATCACCCAAAGCTAGCTTAAGGTTCTCAGGAGCTCCATACTGAAGTCGCTGGTGAGTGTATCTTGGGCAAACAGTAAGCAGATGCTGAACGGTAAGAGTAGAATCACACAGAGTACATTTAGGAGGAAGTTCACGGGACAGAATGTAGGAATGAGTAAGCGCAGTGTGGCCAATGCATAATCGGGTTATTAGCACCGGGTTAGTGGTCTAATTGTTGTGGACAGGTTAGGTATTGGACAGATATCATGCAATACTTTATTGCTATAAATGCTATATGTGTATTACCTCATCATTACGCAAAAATGGCCAAACGGATTTCTATATGTACTAGCTTTGATAGTTCGTCCCACTTAAAGAGGTGGAAGGATGGGGCCCAAGTTGAATGAATCATAATAACTTGTCTTTTTGGGGAGTTTTTGCAAAAATATTCCTTAGCAAACGTTTTTACCCACGATGGTAAGTTTTGTAATAAGCAACATTTCGTTTCCTTTTTCGAAGTTCCAGGACCCTTTTATTTGTATATTCCTTGTATCCTCTGAATAACAAATACTGGAAGTTGGTGACAGAGGCGTTGGAACCACATTAAAATAGGATTAGAGTGGATTAATGAACTAAACAACAGTCACTTCTTAAATTTTCCCGGAAAATGTTTCAGAGGCTAGCTTTCCTCCATTATCAACCGGTTATCGACTGAACTTGCAGAGGTTGGTTTCTCCTGTAGACTGCTCTGGCAGTGGTTTTAAGAACTTTTATAACAGATCACTTTGTGGTAGGTATATCAAAATTGAAAACTCTGTCTTTGTTTTTTCAGATGAGGATCTGTTCCCATGTTGACAATTCTTGGTTTCCTGATAACTAGAGCGAGGACATATATCCACTGAAGAAGAAATCAGGTTGACTGCACGGCGAATTGCTTGCTTGACGTCATCGCTGCTACCTCGGACTGAGGGGTGAACAGCGTGCTGTGGTTCAGTATGACAGCTGTACCGTACAGATAGGGAGTGCTATTTTCTGTGCGATCCGTGTTTACATACGAGGTCAATAATGTCTTCAGCTTTAGGTGATGGTAAATTAAATAAGTTATTGGAAGAATTTGGAAGAAATAATTTCGTATTGAATGGCGATACGATACACTGTAAGTTATGTTATTCACAAATTAGAGATTCCAAGGAGAAACGGAAATTGTTGAAGCAACATTGTAATACCAAAAACATAAAGCACTTGTTGCAGCATCAAAGAATAAAGAACACGAACACGAACATTTGTCACTTCAATCGGAGTTTTTTTTTAAGACATGTGCAAAATAGATCATGTAATGATCCTGGCTACGCTACAATGGTTCATATAAAAATTGGTTTACAACAGCTAGACAAAATGTCATCTACGTATGACGAACACAATGCAAAATATCTTACGTTTGCTCCCGTTACATCATGTGACGTTGAGAGAAGTTTCTCGCTGTATAAACATTGTTTAGATGACAAGTTTTACTTTTGAACAATTTAAAAATGTATTATTGTTCACTACAATGTTTTTGAGGAACGAATAGATGACGATATGAACTGATGTAAATGGATTAGGGCTTCTTACACAGCCCTGCCCTTTTGTTTACATGTTCTGAACTCCTGTGCTACGCCGTATGCCAGTCACCACGGAGCGTGTATAGTACGAGCGCGCGAACATTGTAAGCGATGGGATATTCATCCTCGCTCTACTGATAACTAAACTAACTAAACCCCGGCGCAACAGCCCATGAAGGGCCAAGGCCTACCGCCCAGCCGCTGCGTCCCCCTACAGACGTCATTGGTGGGGTGCAGTATTGGAGAGTGGGACGTGGTCAGCACCCCGAACCCTCCCGGCCAATTATGCCGTTTTCACGACCTGGGGCCGCTACTTCTCCATCAAGTAGCTCCTCAATTGGTCCCCCCGGGACCTAACGAGGCTGAGTGCACCCCGTGCCAGACCTCCCAGAGGGGATAAAATCGCCATGCTGGTACCGGGGATCGAACCCGGGTCCTCCGCGTCAGAGGCAAGCGCGCTACCAACTGCGCTACGGAGGCGATCTTGGTTTCCTGATATGTATTTTAATAATTTTGGATCTGGATTAATATCATGATTTTCCTTCCAAAATGGGTGGCAACTGCTGATTTTTCCAGGCATTTGTGTTTCATACATCTGAAATGTTTTTTAGTTATTTCCAAATTTCTCTGTTTCCTACATACACCTTATTGCAGTTATTGCCTTCTATTCGGTAGATCCCAGATTTTTTATCTGCTGCAATGCTGTCTTTAGTGTTTGAGCCAAGTAAGTTTTTAACGCTATATCTGTTGATTGGAGCCAATTGTACATTGTATTCTCTATAAGTCTTTGAGAATTTGGCAAATGTCTTCAGGTGGTATGTGAAGTTTTTGAAGACTTTTTTTTTTTTTGGTTTGGTGTTTCATTTGCTAGTTTTCGTTTTCTTTTTCGCTATACTCAATTTTTATCTATCCAAGATTTCTGGAAGCCATCAATCTCTGCAATTCTAATGATTTCTTTAAGTTCTGTTTGATATTCCTGTGTTAAAAGTGGTATGTTCTCTAGTCTGTGAGTTAAACTGCTGAAAGCCGCTTGTTTGTATGGTCTTGGGTGGAGGCTATTGCATTTGATATAATTATCTGTATATGTTGGTTTTCTGTAGATCCCAAAGCTTATTCTGTTTTTAGTTTTTATGATTTTTAAATTTAAAATTGGAAGTTGCCTATCTATTTCTGTTTATATGGTGAATTTTATGGTTTTTTCTTGTTAGTCTAGCAGTTTTTGTGCATCATTGACATGTTTCCTTGGTGCTATTGCAAAGACGTCATCTACGTACCACTGCCATGTTTTAAAAATCCAATGGAAGTTCTTGACTACTCTTGTTTCTAAGGAACTTAGAAGAGATCTGCACTGGAGAAAGTGGGTTACCCATTGCTAGTCCTGTTTGTCTGTAATATTTAAATTGAAATTGGAAAAAAATTGTTCTATGCGTAAATTTGTGAGTTTGATGTATTCTGAAATTTCTTCTGCAGGATTTTTATTGTGCATTGACATCTCCCATTTAATGATTTTACTTGTTATTTCTATGTTATTTAAATCTGTTTCATGTTTGGTGGGTTATAACTGAAATGTTCTTTATTTTTCCAAACATCTACTATTGCAATTTCTGATGTCTGGCTCCTGCATTTTCTTTATGATTTTGAATTTAGATGTTATGCTTTGTTTAACTCCAATTAAATTTCTACTTGCAAGTTGTCTTCCTTTGGGCAATAATTGAGCAGTGTGCCCATTTAATTTATATTTACTGCTATGTTCTTCTGATATACCTATTGGCTTCCACGTTTCCAAAAACATCTATATCTTTTCCATTAAGCTTTTTATGGAGTTCAGTTTTCTTATCATGGGTTAGACCTCTGAAATTCCATTGTAGTACTTACATAGCAGGTTGTTGTTCACCGTAGGCAGTCCACACCCGGAGATCTGAAGGGAAACCTACACTCCGGAATATTTTATATTGGGATTTATTTTCATTTGAGCGAGTAGCAATTGTTTTTATTAAGGGCACTATTTTTTACTTTCTCTACTGGTAAGTAGGGGAAGTATTGTATTCCACCCAAAAATTAGATGTCGAGATTTCACCGGAAATATGTTTTGAGGCCCCCTGAATCCAAAAAAAAGCATTTTTAGAAAAAGGTCCGTGTGTGTGTCTGTGTGTCAGTCTGTGGACAGCATAGCTCAAAAACGAAAAGTCGATTAAAAACCAAAGTTGGTATTTAAGTTTAATGTCTTTCAAGGATGTGACACAAAGATTTTGAAGAAAATAGCCCCACCCTAAACTACCCTTTACATGGACAATTTTTCGAAAATTTTGATTTTCTTGAAAATGGCTCTAACGATTTTGATTAAAATGTCATATGTTTGAGATATTTTGATGACAAATGAAATGTGTATCTTGAATTTTCTGGCTGTAGCCCCTGTAGTCATATTTACTCTGGACGACTTTTGCATAACTGGTAAACCGTTAGAGATAGACCAAATCATACTATACAAAAAATATAGATCTTGCTAAAATACACAATTTATCTAAATAAATTTTCTTGTAGGGTGAACCATTTCGGAGATATTCCTTGTTATGTGTGAATTTCAAAAAACTTAAAACTTTCATGAAATGGAACATCGTTCATTTTTTTTCTTTTTTTATGTTAACTGTGCAAAGAGAACGGAATCCCAAAGCTTTAAAAGATTTGACTATCGCACAAAGCCTACTGTATTCTAATATTCCCCTTGTATCTACAAGGAAATAAGCAATAAGATAAGTTATACAAATGTTTATCTTAACACGAAGAAGATATAGGAATAAGAGTTTGTAAGAATGGTTAGTACAAGAGTAGAGAAAGTCATGTGAGTGCAACACATCAGATTTTTATGATATGGTGATTGCTTAATCGTTTTGCAACCTTTATTAAGCACAAAGGAGCACTCCTGCCGTTGGTCATTGGGTCCCTCGGACCTAGTTGTGAGGTTCAATTTCTAAACCACTGGCTTTTTCCCCACATTTGCCAATTGTGAGTCAATTATTGTTCCATGGCAGGTCCAAAACAGTTAAGAGATATATAGAAAGTAGAAGAGGTGAAATGATCCCCCAGGCATTGAATATTCTAATACCATCGGGACCAAAGGCAACAAGAGTCAGTCAAGGGAAACTGGATAGGAAAGGTTAACAGGGGAATTTGGCAACGAAAAGAAGTACCAGATTCTGTTAATAAACTCGTCAGACTGACCAGTTCCATTTGATGAGTACCCCCACCCCTTAGTTTAACATGCATAAGCATCAGTGGCATATACTGTATCAAAGCTATCATCGAAGCCTATATCTAAAGAGATGGAATCAGGACTGAAAAATTCAATGCCATAGTCGGGATTTGAAACACGGATCTTTCTTCCATTTGTGACGGGGAGGAGTGCAGGAATAAGCATGCCAAGGCTTCATAATCCCATGTCGCTATACCCAACCAAGCGTCTCCAAATGTGTCATATGCACACGACTGAATTGGAGTAGGCAAGAAATCTCTGTTTTTAATATTGTGTGATTGTTACGATCCTCAACAGCTGCACTAACTTTAGTATTATTTGTTTCATAGTGTACAGTGTACCAAGACAGTTGTTAATACTAATTCTTCGAAATGGATAAACAAGGTGTAATATAACTAGTGAAACGATCATATTCGCAATTGAAATACGAAGATAAGTTAAAGATAGTAAAACAAGGAAGGTCTACTGAAGCTCTTCCACACTTAGAGTGAGAGCAGAAGGGGGAAAAAATAAGAATGTTTAGAAAATATTTTAATGTAAACAATTATGATACGTAGGTGTAGCTGACTGGCTAATGCGAATTAATTAAACTTTATTGCTGGCCATGTTTGTAGTTTGCAACTGAGAGAATGCCCTGAAATACGAGTTTGGCAAATTTAGCGTATTTAATCACAGCTTTGGATAAACAAGTAGAAACATAGGATTTGAAGAAATGTGAGCATCGCTAATGAAGGGGACGAAGAAAGGCCTACAAAAGAAATTGTCTCCAACTTAGAAAAGAATGTTGAGAGGGGAACATTGTTGTGTGACGGGCTGTTTCCCCCACTCTTGCCTTCCCTTCATCACATTCTCTGCCACCTTGTTGAGGGTCAATCACCCATTATCACTATTGCTGCTATCCTCTCCGCACTGGTGATCATCGCTCTTAATTATAATAATGCCGTCTGTTTCTGAATCTATAGTATCTGATCTGTATACATGTTTGTACTTTAACATATGCCATTAGGCACCAGAATACTGCTTCTCAAATCTATAGGTTTTATTAAAATTGTAACCAAAAGTTAACTGGAAGGAATGAGGGGGCAGAGAATAGGGAGAACGCTCGCAATGTTTAGTCGTGGCTATATATAACGAAAAAGACAGGCTGCGGCACGAATCGGAGTTCTGTAGTACTGGTAGTCTGATACATGGTACTGTGTACCATCATGAAACTATCTTTTGTATGCATTCAATGAGCAGTTTTTGGGGTTGTTTACAGAGGCAAGGATTGTAATTAATTGTACTGACATGTCGAAATAAAGCTGTATACATTGAAACATAATTTAAAATCTAGATCAAAGCAGCATTAATATGCTCTACTAAAACTTATTAAAAAAAAAAAAAAAAGCAGTGAACAAGACTCAAACCCGAAATCAATGACCCTATGCTCGAATGCTAATATAAATCATTGCGCGAAAGAGGCACGCTCTAAGACATCCCTTCCTTTTTGTGTGCTGTGCTCTCAAATGGTTAATATCAGTCAGTAGCGTACTGTTACTTTAAACACTTATAGCTGTAACTTCGAAGTTTGAACGAACAGGTCATAACTCTATCTCAAATTACTTGTTTAAGACATCTCCATATCCGCTGAAAATATTTTGGTGTAGTTCATTAACATGCTGTATATATATAATACACAAACCTATAAATTAAATGTCCGCCTCACGTTCAAGAGGTCACGAGTCCGAATCTCGCTTAGGGAAAGATACTCGGAGAAGGTTTTTTCCGAGGTTTCCCTTATCCCGAGAAGACGAATGTCGGGTAACAATAATTTTATTCATTCTTTAACAATTACAATAAAGGACATGTCACAATTAGAATTTAACAAATTGAAAAATATGTATATGGTTTACAAATTATTTGCAATTTATTAAATTTATATTCTTCTATACTATGAACTACATTATCAATTAAGTACCTCTTAAAGCAAATTTAATGTTAGAAATTTCTTTTATTTCCTTTGGTAGTCTATTAAATATTTTCCTGTGCTTTCCAAATCCCTGTTATTTAATGTACCTCTTAAAGTTGATCTATAATAATCGTCATTGTTTCTCAAAACAATGTATATTACAATTGCAGCCAAAATTTTCTCTTTTCTCTTCTCACTTCGCTTTTGTCAATGAATTGTCATCAGAAAAGATCTACACTGCTAATTGGCACTTAGCCAAATTAACCCATTAATGCCCAACTTTTTTTTTATAAAAAATTAAGAAAAACATTGTATTTGTTTAGCATACAGTATGTGAACAATATATTTTGTTTGCCTTTTCAGTCACCTAGTGTCTCAAAATCACCCAGTCTATAAATAGATCATTGGGTGCTAACGGTATCAAAACGTAACAATGATTTCCAGAAGGTCATGTATTTTATGATTAAACTTTATTTGTTAAAGCAATTAAAGCTCATTTAAAGCCAAACCACTTTTTAACTGAAACATTTGCTGTGGTAAGAGCTTCTTATCAAATGTGGTAAGGTTCGAAACATCTGTGGCAGAGTGTTACATCACATTTTTGGCAGAATATCAAATGGCATGCAATGCTTCAAACTTATTTTTATTTCTTCCCATTTTTCATTTGAAGCAGACCCATCTTCTGGAATTTTTGTGTACTTGGTAGCACATTTGCACTTTCTCTACTGGAATAAGTATTGTATTCCACCCAAAAATTCAATGTTGAGATTTCACCGGAAATATATGTTTTGGGACTCCCTGAATTAAAAAACAAGTATTTTTAGAAAAAAAGGTCTCTGTTTATGTGTGTGTCGGTCTGTGGACAGCGTAAGTAAAAAACGAAAAGTCAGTTAAAAACCAAAGTTGGTACTTAAGTTTGTCTTTCAAGGATGCGAAACAAAGATTTTGAAGAAAATAGCCCCACCATCAA
Source organism: Tenodera sinensis (assembly GCA_030765045.1). Taxonomy (NCBI): domain Eukaryota; kingdom Metazoa; phylum Arthropoda; class Insecta; order Mantodea; family Mantidae; genus Tenodera; species Tenodera sinensis. The sequence goes on along the minus strand of CM060974.1, from coordinate 50,325,186 downwards.
CTACTCTTTACATGGAAAATTTTGATTTTCTTGAAAATGGCTCTTAACGATCTTGAATAAAATGCCATATGTTTAAGATATTTGTATGACAAATGAAATGTTTATTTTGAATTTTCTGGCTATAGTCTATGTAGTCCTGTCACTCTGGATGACTTTTGAATAACTCGTAAACCGTAAGAGATAGACAAAATCTTACTGTACCAAAAATGTAGATCTCACTAAAACACACAATTTATGTCCAAATAAATTCTTTTGTAGAGTGAACAATTTGGACATATTCCTTGTTATTTGTGTCAGTTTCGGAAAACATAACTTTCATGAAATGGAACTTAGTTCATTTTTTTATATGCTAAGTGTGCAAAGAGAACAGGATTTCAAAGTTTTAAAAGATTTGACTATCGCTCAAAGCCTATCGTATTCCCATATTTCCCTTGCACCTACAAGGAAATAAACAATAAGATAATTTGTACAAATGTTTGTGTCAACTAACATGAAAAAGCTATAGGAATTGGAGTTTGTAAGAATGGTTAGTGCAAGAGTAGAGAAAGTCATGTGAGTGCAACACATCACATTTTTTGTATTATATTGGTCGGTCTCAGTATCCTTTCTCTGGTTGACTTTTTAAACCTAGTCGTCATCCTTAGCAGTGGCAGTAAAATTTACTTCAACTAGGCCGGGAACATCACTCACATTTACTATACCCGTGTTGCTTCAGTTTCATCAGTCGGACTGTCTGGATCAGGAGGAAGAATGACATCAATTATATCAAGCACTAGGAATTTCACTGGAAAGGTTACTGTCACTTATAGTAACCAGCATTTGAATGCCATAATTGTTACACATCATATCTCTGAATGTCATCTAAAAATAATGAAAAGCAAAAAAGAAATAACCAGCAGACTTGCACATTATGGTTTGCATTTTTGTTAGCGCAGAATTGCAAACTTATCCCCCCCCAAAATCTGATGTTGCACTCACATGAGTTTCTCTACTCTTGTACTAACTATTCCTGCAAACTCTTATTCGTGTATCTTCTTTGTGTAAGATGAACATTTGTACAAATTATCTTATTGCTTATTTCCTTGAAGGTACAAGGGGAATAATAGAATACAGTAGGCTTTGTGCGATAGTCAAATCTTTAAAAGCTTTGGGATTCCGTTCTCTTTGCACAGTTAACATAAAAAAAAAGAAAAAATGAACGACGTTCCATTTCATGAAAGTTTTAAGTTTTTTGAAATTCACACACACAACACGGAATATCTCCGAAATGGTTCACCCTAAGAAAATTTATTTGGACTTAATTGTGTATTTTAGCAAGATCTATATTTTTTTGTATAGTATAATTTGGTCTATATCTAACAGTTTACCAGTTATGCAAAAGTCATCCAGAGTAAATGCGACTACAGGGGCTATAGCCAGAAAATTCGAGATATACATTTTGTCATAAAAATATCTCAAACATATGACATTTTAATCAAATTCGTTAGAGCCATTTTCAAAAAAATCAAAATTTTTGAAAAATTTTCCATCTAAAAGGTAGTTTAGACCGGGACTGCTTTCTTCAAAAACTTCCTGTCACCTCCTTGAAATACATTAAACTTAAGCACCAACTTTAGTTTTTAACCTACTTGTCATTTTTGAGTTATGCTGTCCACAGACACACACATGGACCTTTTTCTGGATTCAGGGGGTCTCAAAACATATATTTTGGGTGAAATACAATACTTGCCCTTCTTACCATTTGAGAAAGTAATAATAGCTATAAGGCATATACTTTAGGAATCTATGTGCTTACTGTTATTGTTGCTTCAAAGAACACTATAGAACACTGTTGAATACTAGCTCACTTTCTTTAAAATAGAAAACTGTAGACGAATAACACACGGGGCAGATGCTTGTATACTATTACAGCAGTAACAATCATGCTAGCGCTGCATCAAAGGTTTACATATGCTGACGTGAGATATCACTTGTGGCCAGTAGTCTATAACAGATCCCTTGACTTTAGGATATTTTCAGCATTAGAATTGATCACAGTGGTACGTTCTTTGTATGATGCAATAATGTGCTTTCACAGGCACTGCAGTAATTTGCAGCTTATTGTAAATAAATAAACTACACAATATTCTACTTTTTAAGAGACTATGTTCACATAATCAGCTAACGTCAACGATGGCATACATGTCCAAAATAACTCTTGAGAATTAATGTGAACTAAAAATATCTTTAGCAGTCTATGGACCACTGGGTATTATACCTTCTGCAGGCTAACTTGGCTCAAGGATCATAAAAGTGTCAAGTCACTTCCACTATAGGGTGCACGAAATAAGAAGGCACATGAGTAGCTCCAATCCCTACTCAGCTATGGAGTGCTGTTGCCACATAATATCGCTATGCAAAAGAAAGAGAGGGGAGATATGCATGTGAGCGTTACCGGTAGACAGCAGCGAAGACGGTGAAGGATTGCAAGGTGCACAATTAAAACCTGTCAGAACAATTTCTCTCTCTTTAAAATGAGACAATAGGCTCTCTAATCCTGTAATTTATTTCAAATATAAATTCCTCATCTAAGCAGATAATTCCGATTTGCAATATAATGTTTCAACGGCGTTCATATCTTTCAAGTTGAAAATTGGGCCCAGGTGATAAAACATTACAATGTTGACTTTTTAATTTTTTTATTACATCTGATTCTCTAGGAACATTTTCATGTAAATATTTTTGTTATCGGAGTGAAAATGAGTTATGTGACAATTTAAATAAATCTAAACGGAGGTCATAGTTGCGCAATTTGAGGCATTTTCTGTTAGGTATTTCTCATTTTTCTAAGTGTCTATTAAGAGTTTCTGCACATATGTTAATCAGTTTCTATATTAGGTATTCTAAGTGAAAATCTACATCATTTAGCAACAAATGCCTAAGCACAATTTCAAGCCACCTTTTACGAGTAATATTCCAATGTGGCCTTCTCGGTTGTGTATTTTAGACATTTCAGCACTTGAAATGCTCCTTACAATGCAATTTGTAAGTTATCAGAGCGAAGCTCCGGAAATAGTTTCCCCAACATGTACCAACCAGAGTTTGCTATGCAGTTATTAATATAAGGCAAGTATCTTAGGCTAACATGCTCATCAAAGTTTATATTATATTACATATAGCAAAAGTGGAAACTCGCCATTGAACAAAATTTATCTTTATAAACCAACTGTGTGAAGACTATTTCTTAGCAAACTTACTTTATAGCTCAGTAAGAAACATAAATATGTAGTTTCTAAAGTTGTTGTTGTTGTTTTCTAGTGCCTTGCATCTGGCAATGAAGCCATTAGCATTCGTGCTTTCCAATACTTTTGAACCGTAGTTTCTTCTGTTGCAGCCTTCCTACTATTGACAAATCATGACTGCTTGGCAAGTCATCTCTACAGAATAGGTATCTCAGCCTCACCAATATGTGTCCTGTGTAACGATCCAGCAGAAATGAATGAAGAACACTTGAAGACCTGTGAAGCATTAAGATCAGAAGTTTCTAAAGTAAGAACAAATTAGAAACTAAAAACTTCACTTATCTTAGTAATGTTGTTATTTTTTTGCTAATTTGTTTTTACTTTAGAATCTTGTTGCTTCAAAGTTAATAGCTTCAATTTTCCTTATAAATATGCAGTGTTGATTAAAAATTTGAACACTGTATCACAAAGAGAATTTGTCATAAAATAGCTTACTTATATTTTTGGTTTAAAACACGTCATCCAGGAATGACTTAACATATGTGCACAAGGCTTTGAAGGCCACTTCTTTATACAGATTCAGCAGTACATCTTTCTGTAAGTTGTCCAGATTCAAAATCCGTTTTACTGTCTTGCGGTTTTCCGGGGAATTTAAACAACGGCCGCCCTGATTCAGAAGAGGTTATTTTACCTTGTTGCACTACGCGCGACACTGAATGTTCACTTACATTGCATGCTTTAGCTGTTAGCACCCGGCTCTGTTTGAATACAATGTTCGCACGCATTTCTGAGGACAGTTCTTTTAAAAAAGTATAAACACTGAAAATAATAGCCCGCGCATATGAATGCAATACTTTTCCTTTTGATTTACTCGTCTGTAAGTAGGTTTTGATGTCATATTTCTTAGCAACAAAATGAGTTACAGTAATTATAAGACACACGTAACACTGTACATATATGCGTCAGACTTGGAACAAGCATAAGAATAAACTAAACTCCTTTTCCTTTCCTGCAGACATCTCACTCCTTGAGAAGAAAAATATTTGACATGTTAAATAAACAATCATGATGCAAGGCAAGTGTCGTTTGAAGAAACGCTGCGCTCAGAAATAGCAGTCACTTATATCTTGGGCTACAGGCCTCCTAAAATATTGCTTCTTAGACAGCTTCAATATTTCTAGCTCTTTGCTGTGGAATTCTTTGTAATAATGAGCCGTTGCTGGATTTGATGAGTGCAAAGAGAAAAGTGAAAAGCAAATATTGCGCTAGACAGCGCGTTACCGAACTGGGCAACGTTGCCTCTCTTGGATAGGTTACTTGCTCTCACGCAACTTCGTCTAGCTCCGCCTCATGTGCCTTCTTATTCCGTATGGCCTTTAGCAAGTTAGGGGTAGGGATAGAAAACATATTTTGTGGTCACAAACGCCGAAAGTCCACCTCTCAGTTTGTCTTGTGTTGCGTTCAGTGTCGTACTGCTTCAGTGTGAGCGCTGATGATGGAGCGATTGCTAATTGTTCACAATCCACCACTGATTGGATGGAGGGGATCGAGCCTCTCCCACCTTCTCCATAACACCAATGCCAGAGGGGTGAGGACTTGCTTCTTTTCTTTAGGCTCGAGACAAGATAAACTGCACAGGGTATAATGGGTTAATAAATCCAAGTTGCATGATCTGTTACATCAGAAACCCGCCTGGAGTCCCCTCCTTCAGATCTTGTCAGCGTTTCCTCACATATAAGATCACAACCACACACAGAAATTGGATAAAAGGCAACTCATCCCTGCAGCTACCTATTACTCAACAATGCAAATAGCCATACCCACACTTCCTGAATTTCACATTGAGCATAGTTGATTAAACCAAAAACTGTTTTTTACTTACTCTATTGATAAGTAGAAGGAAGTATTGTATTCCACCCAAAAAGTCAATATCAAGATTTCACCAGAAATATGTTTTGAGACCCCCTGAATTAAAAAAAAAGCACTACCCTTTACATGGAAAATTCTGATTTTCTTGAAAATGGTTGTAATGATTTTGGTTAAAATGACATATATTTAAGATATAGATTTAGATATAGATATTAGAATTACCCAAACCGTAAGAGATAGACAAATCTTACTATATAAAAAATGTTGCTGTTAGCAAATGCTGGATTCTGACAATGAAGTCATTAATCCTCTTGCTCTCAAAAAAACGGGTACTATTACTGCTATTGCTCTCTTCAATATCATTGTAAAAAATATAAAAAATGCAGATCTCGCTAAAACACACAATTTATGTCTAAATAAAATTTCTTATAGAGTGAACCATTTCGGGTATATTCCTTGTTATCTGTGTCAGTTTCAGAAAACTCAAGATTTTCTTGAAATGCAACGTAGTTGTTCATTTTTTTATATGTTAAGTGTGCAATGAGAATGGGATCTCAAAGCTTTAAAAGATTTGATTATTGCTCAAAGTGATAATTATTCCCCTTACACCTACAAGGAAATAAGCAATAAGATAATTTCTGTAAATGTTTATCTCAAGTAACATGAAGAAGATATAGGAATAAGAGTTTGTAGGAATGGTTAGTGCAAGAGGAGAGAAAGTCATGTGGGTGCAACACATCAGACTTTTAGTTCTGCATGGGACTCGTGTATCTAAAACATTCCGGAGATATCATTTGCAATCATTTCACGGAACTCTTGGAATCCAACTGTGTACACATAACGCTCTTAAAATGCAGGAGACCACCATGCTGTACAGCAATGGAAAAAATTATTTGAGCACATTGGAGCAGAATGTCGTACTGCAGTGCAGTTCCCACAAGTCGACGTTTCTAACATGCAGCCTTGACAAACGGTTCAAAACCTTTTAATATGAAAGACATACAGCTTATGTTATGTGCTGCTCTCCACCCTCCTGCATTCATAGTTGATTCCTCACAACCACTACGAACAAGGCTAAATGGAGGGTAACCTCTTGTATGGTTTAGAACATGGATTAGTAAGTCCTATAAACTAGTTACAGGCCACCTCCGTAGTGCAGCTGGCAGCACGCTTGCCTGTGGCGTGGAGGACCCGGGTTCGATCCCCGGTACCAGCATGGGGATTTTATCCCCTCTGGGAGGTCTGGCACGGGGTGCACTCAGCCTCGTTAGGTCCCGGGGGGACCAATTGAGGAGCTACTTGATGGAGAAGTAGCGGCCCCAGGTCGAGAAGACCGCATAACTGGCCGGGAGGGCTCGGGGCGCTGACCACGTCCCACCCTCCAGTACTGCACCTCACCAATGACGCCTGTAGTGGGCAGAGGTGGGGGACGCAGCGGCTGGGCGGTAGGCCTTGGCCCTTCGTGGGCTGTCGCGTGGGGTTTACATTTACATAAACTAGTTACAACACCTTGCTTAGGCTCTAAACTAACTAAACCCCAGCACAACATCCCATGATGGACCAAGGCTTGCCACCCAGCCACTGCGTTTCCCAACTCTGCCCACTATAAGCGTTATTGGTGGGGTGCAGTACTGGAGGGTGGGACGTGGTCAGCGGCCCCCCCCCCCCCTCCCAGGCAGCTATGTGGCCTTGACTTGGAGCCACTACTTCTCCATCAAGTAGTTCCTCAATTTGTCCCCCTGGACCGAACAAGGCTGAGTGTAAACACCTCCCAGCAGGTGGAAAATCTCAATGCTGGTGCCAGGGATCGAACTTGGACCCTCCATGCTAGAGGCAAGCATGCTACCAACTGCACTATGGAGGCGCTCTTTAGGCTCTAAAACTACTTTGAAAGTCAATGACAAAGCAATTCAGACATTTAACTAATAGCTTACTAAAAGTTGAGTCATACATTACATGCATACAAAACCAAAATTATACGATTTTCCTCGTTTGAAGCTGTATGAACTATTTAAAACACCTATTAGGTCAAATTTATGTAGTCAAGAAACATCTAACCATGACGGAAGTTACTTAAATTCGCCATTCCTACGATTTGAATGTAAATTAATGTTACTTGCATTCCACCCTATCAAACTAATAAATCTTACATGCCTCCTTAACACAAGATTGGCAAAATACAATTTTAACACCTGAAGTAAAACATGGGAGCTCATTCAACCACTGTCGAACCTTGCTTATTTTGCTTTCTTTCATAGCATTATAACATATGGTATTATACCTTGGAGTAATAGTAAATATATTACTGATATCCTACTATTGTAAAAGACCATCTGAATAACATCTGATGCAGATAAATTGGCACATTGTAAGCCACTATTTGTACAACTAAGAATAATGACAGTAAAGAACTTATATCTATACAGTCCTCATTTATATAAAAAAGAATATATCTGATTACCACTATAGACAGGATATCCATAAATATAACACAAGATATACAAACCAAATTGATCCATCTTATAATAGACTGTCAAAATCACAAAATAGCTTTGAAGCATTAGGTATAAAAATGTATAACGCACTATCAAATTATGTAACTCAACTGACGTATAATAGATTTGAACGTAGACTTTATGACATTATTAAACAATCTGTACTACTCTCTACAAGAATATTTTGAAAATTTAGCTCAACTGTTGTTGTTAGCTAATGCTGGATGTCTGACAATGAAGTCATTAACCCTCTTGCTCTCCAATATAAAGAGAGCAATAGCAGTAATACTAACCACTTTTTAGAGAGCGCCATATTTTTATGTTTTGGCGGTCACATCGCTCTCTCACAACCCCCCAGAATGTCTGGAGGACCACACCTGTCGTTGGTTTACGGGTCTCACCGACCTGACCGGGAGAGTTATCAAAATAAATTCACCTACCATATCCTCTGATTATCAATCAGAGGACGTATTACATGCCATGACAGATCAGCATGTTAGGGGTTAATATTTTAGAGAAATGGAGAGGTTGGGAAAATAAAGACTCCCTAGCCCTCAGGAACCCTAATAGCATCAGGGTCGGAAGAGAGCAAGAGATGGCCAAGGTAAGGTCAGATAGAAAAGTTACAGTGAGGAGCAAAACACCAGTAAGTGGAAGTAATGTTCTGCTCAGCTTGGGTACCTTGTGGTCGCTATTCACATATTCCCTAGAAGGAGACCCCTGAGTCAGTATATGAATTATGGAAGTGCTTAAAACAGTTAAACTTCGTCAAATTAGTTCAAATTGAGAAGGATATTACATTTTAGTTTCACTTACACGGTCACTGTCCATGCAAATAGACAAGAGCAGTGTAAACACGATGCACAGTGGCACAAATTGACTCCTACAGTTAGGTGACAGGTAACTGACATCAGTTTGTCCAGTACCTTGCAAATGCGAGCATTGCTCCGTGTGAATGATAGCACAGATAAAAATAGAGCAAACAATGGATACATTACTGATATCTACTAATGCGTGTTTGTCATCCCAGTTCTCGTGGATTTATATACTGCTTCGCTTTCACTTTAAGGCTCCATCCTCTCACCCCACTCCTTTAACTGTGCATTTGACTGCTTTCCTCTATTTCAATAAACAGTAAGTTACTTTGGATATGAATATGGAGGCAAGGGACAGCAACCTGCTTTGCCCCATGGAGACCTAGGGAGCTGAAACTGTTATGTACACTGATGATGGTTTGATCCAACTGCTTAAAATTCCTATACCTTTTGATAAGTAAAGCTGTGTTATGGCAATTTAGCAGAGCTGACATTCAGGTTCAATAAAATGTGATATTTATTGTAGAGCAACCCACATAAAAATATTTTGAGGTATTGCTCTAACCCACAATGGGTTATAGCGCCAACTGGAGAGAGAATATGGAGCAAATTTATTCACTTTATGTTGTAGCCAAGCATAAGTTTACCACTTATTGCCAATATTTTGTAAGAATAAAACACACAGGAAAGATATTTGCTACCAGGATCAAGATTATGTGTGCCCCAGTCATTTTTCTTTTTCTCTGCTTTTTTACTTCGTAAACCATTGCTTTTTTGAAATAAAAAAATCTGATGTGTTGCACTCACATGGCTTTCTCTACTTTTGTACTAACCATTCTTGCAAGCTCTTATTCCTATATCTTCTTCGTGTTAGTTAAAATAAACATTTGTACAAATTATCTTATTGCTTATTTCCTTGTAGGTGCAAGGGGAATATTGGAATACAGTAGGCTTTGTGCGATAGTCAAATCTTTTAAAGCTTTGAAATTCCGTTCTCTTTGCACACGTAACATATAAAAAAATGAACAAACGATGACCCATTTCACGAAAGTTCTAAGTTTTCAGAAACTCAACACACATAACAAGGAATATCTCTGAAATGGTTCATCCTACAAGAAAATTTATTGAGACATAAGTTGTGTACTTTAGCAAGATCATTTTTTGTACAGTATGATTTGGTCTATCTCTAACGGTTTACCAGTTATGCAAAAGTTGTCCAGAGTAAATACAACTACAGGGGCTATAGCCAGAAAATTCAAGATATACATTTCATTTGTCATAAAAATATCTCAAACATATGACATTTTAATCAAAATCGTTAGAGCCATTTTCAAGAAAATCAAAATTTTCCATGTAAAGGGTAGTTTAGGGTGGGGCTATTTTCTTCAAAATCTTCGCGTCACATCCTTGAAAGACATTAAACTTAAATACCAACTTTGATTTTTAACCGACTTTTCGTTTTTGAGTTATGCCTCCACAGACTGACACACACACAGACCTGTTTCTAAAAATGCTTTTTTTTGGATTCAGGGGGCCTCAAAACATGTATTTCCGGTGAAATCTCGACATCGAATTTTTGGGTGGAATACAATACTTCCCCTACTTACCAGTAGAGAAAGTAAAAATTCTAACATGCATACTATTGTTGTTTCAATGTCTATGTTATTTTTCTTTAAAAATGTTTTAAAAGTAATATTACTCTCATCAAATGAACTTATTATTATTCTAATATAGTTAATACTTTCCAATCTTATCTGAAACTAATTATTAACAAGCATTCTCTCAAAAAAATAAAAATTACTAAAACAAAGACCGAGCAAAGCTCAGTTGCCCAGGACAAGGAAGCTAAAACTTGGCCAAGTCTTCTTTCCAGTTCTTGGAGTCCAGGAGCTCCTCCCATCAGTAATGAACACTCCCATTTGAATACATGTATTTTAACTTCCTCATTCTAATCATCATTACCATCACTGGTGGTTGTGAACCAGCATTAAGAGCTAAGCATTCCAACTAACCCAGGCTCATTAAATGGTAATTATTATTTGTAAAACATTAAGACATATCCATATTGCGCAAGTACAGTAAAAGCTTTGTTATGTTAAAATAAACATCTAATTTAAATCTCAACTGTAAATATCACTATCATAGTGTCTTTGAAATGTACATTGCTACTCAACTAACGGATATATCCATATACGCTCCATACTTGTGTCTATAAAACAACTGAATGCATTAAAAGTAATATATAGTAGGCCATAGCAAATATTGGTAGCATTATTCTTATAACTGATATTAGTAAATATGTATGCATATATAATTTTACTAGAATCTGTTATATATAACATGTAAACTACACTGACGTCTATTGCTGTAACAGGCCTAATGACAAAAAAATCAATTATTATTAAAATAGAGATTTTGATGTAGCAATTTTAGGTCACCCCACTCCTTTTACTGTGCATTTGACTGCTTTCCCCTATTTCAATAAACAGTAAGTTACTTTGGATATGAATATGGAGGCAAGGGACAGCAACCTGCTTTGCCCCACGGAAACCCAGGGAGCTGAAACTGCTGTTATGTACACTGATGATGGTTTGATCCAACTGCTTAAAATTCCTATACCTTTTGATAGGTAAAGATGTGTTATAGCAATTTAGCAGAGCTGACATTCAGGTTCAATAAAATGAAAGTTTCCACTTAACAAAGTGGTATATTGGTAAATGAAAAACTTTTCGAAACAGATCACGATATGGGTCAGTATCCTTTAAATGAAGGATGTGTTCTTCACAAGTGCCAAAAGGAGGAAGTGAACCTTGCGAACCTTGCTTGGCAAATATTGTCTGCTGTTAAGTGCGCTAATATATTTGTCTTGCTCTGAACATTCTAAGTCTTTCTAGATTTTTTCAGCCCAACAATACTATAGTTGTCTGGGTAGCTCAGTTGGTTAGACGCTGGCCCACTGATCCCAGGGTCGCAGGTTCAAATCTGGCCCAGACCAATGGTTTTTAAGTGTGCTTAAAAACAACAGCGCCATGTCAGTAGATTTACTGGCATGTAAAAGAACTCCTGTGGGACGAAATTCCAGCACACTGGCAACACTGATGAGACCCTGGCAATTGACAGCGTCGTTAAACAAATTTTTTTTTGAATGCTATAATTTTTGGTTTAAAATAAATAAAAAGGATTTAATTTATGAACTCTTGGGAGCGATAAACCTGGCTTTAATAGTCGTAGATATGGATAAAGGAAAGCTTTTTGTAGGTAACCTGTCAAGAAGAAAATAGGTTTAAACCTAAAGATATAGTGTAGTTAAAAGGCACCTTCAGCCCTCAAATTTACAATCTAGCTGTAACTTTTACACGAGCCTCTTGGTAAATGAGACATTGCAGGGTCCAGAGGAAAAAGGGAAGGGGGCTATCATGTAATGGCCACAAATTAACACATCTATACTCTGTTCATCCAGAGAGTAGAGAAGACGTAAACAAAGCCACGTGCATTTTGACCTCAGTGCACCCTCTTGACGCTTTCGCCATGTAAATAGTCCCTTGAAGAAATACTGTTACTAAGGTCTGAAATGTCACTTAACATTTGGTAAAGCATAAAATAAGTGTACTAAGCATAGTTAAAGTATAAGAATACGCAGGTAAGTGAATCTGTAACCAGCCTATTTCATTCTGCACGTGCATTATTCAGTATGAAAGTAACATGGCGGAACAAGTGTTGTGAAACATAAGCGTGGCAAACCGTTGCAAAGTGGTGAAAAGACAACAATATTGAACGTGTTTAACAAATTCTGTGAGAAATATCCCGAACTTGCAATCGAAGACGTGATGAAAGTAACATCCGAGTTTACCGGTGTGTCATTTGCAAGTATTTACAGCACCTGCAAAGAAAAGTCGTCAGTTGGTGAAGATCCCAGCAAAAAGTGACCACGTGCCAGATAAATGGTGGATGTAGTTTGCGACGAATTTGTGAGATCTGCAACCGTCGAAAAGTTCACCAGTTCTTTGTTAACAATTAACCCCACCTTAAACAAAGTGCTGTTGGCAGTTAACTCTGATCCCGATCTTCCAGATTTAAAACGAACTTCCCTCCACAAGCTGCTTCTGGAGATTGGTTTCGAGATTGTGAGCAGGAAATGAAAAAGTGTTATTGTGAACAGAGATGACATGAGTAGCAGTTAATTTCCATGTGCTATGCGTTATTTGGATCAAGTAAATATATCCTTTTAGTAGTGTAAAATGCATATTATACCTACGTGTAGCGGTAGGTAACTGTGTTGCGTCATTGTGAATGCACGTGGCCGCGGAGTGATACAAATCGGTGCTTTGTTTATATCTTCTTAATCTCTTGATGAACAGAGTATAGAATAGCAACAAAACAAGAATGTACATGCACCCAGCCAATACTGTGATATCCCGGCATTAACAGTTGCCCAGCAAGGGGCAACAGGGATTGAAGATGTTTTGTCACACTGAAACTGCCTTGCACGTAAGAAAGTTAAACCCTCCAAGGCCCTTAAAAAAACCACAGTTCATGGCAATAGCCAGATATAAATTTAAATAAAAAAATTAAATTACTAGTAACAAAGAAAATGTTAGCTAATGCTGGATTTCTGACAAAGAAGTCATTAATCCTCTTGCTTTCCAATACTTTTCACTAATGAATTGGGGCATTAGAAGTGGCTGGGCATATTTGAAGGTGGTCTCGATCCATTTCCTCTTGCAGATCACATAGAGGACAGAGTGGTGAAGAATATATCCAATTCTGTTTAAAAGTTTTGCCAGACAATCATGTCCTGTAATCAACCTGAAGGTTGCAACTGCTGTTTTTCAAGGATATTCAGGAATTACTGTGTGAATGTTTGGTAGTTCCCATCTTTTATTTTTTGAATTTTCATAGTAATACGAGGGATGTTCAATAAAGACTGGCACAGATTTTTTTTCCCTTTCATTAAGTGTCTGACTGCGACATCTGTCCATGTACCATTGAACTACGTATTCTAGTCGCTAATCACTGAAAATCACACAGCGATAGCTCTGTCAGTTGATTGTTGACAGCCTGTGAGAGTGAACATGTTTGATAATCGCCTCTAAATATCATCACGAGTACAGAAGTCACCCAATAAGGGCATAGTCATTACTGTTTGATTACCAGAGGATAGTCTACATTCTCACAGTTCCAAGACACTCTACAGACACTGCAGATTATTACAACACTACCGTGAAGCAATTGGTAAAGGATTGCATCCCCAAAAAGCTAAAGAATCTCATTCAGCAGTGCAAGTTTCATCATGACAATGCCAAGCCACATGTTGCTGATGCGGTTATCGAATTCCTGGCACAAAATCATATCTTCACGGTACCTCTTCCACCTTATAATCCTGACCTAGCTCCATGTGACTTTTTTCTTAATTCGAGAGCCAAAAAGGAACTTAAGGGATGTCGGTTCGACAATGAGACCAAAGCAGTGAAAGCTTTAGAGGCGACCCTGAACAGGCTCTCAAAGAATGGCTTCCTGCACGTTTTCCAGGAATGGCAAAGGAGGTGGGACAATTAGATTGTATTGAGGGAGAAGTATTCTGAGGGGGGCAACAGTCTGTATGAGTGATTTTTTACAATACATTGTTGTATGAATATTAGTGCCATTCTTTATTGAGCACCTCTCGTATTTTGCAATGATTCTTTTGAATTCAGAGTTGACTAAGCTTTTAGCTGCATAAAATGGTAGATTAACTATAGATTTCTGCACATTGCCGGTACCCTTTTTTGCAAGAAAATCAGCTTTCTCATTACCACTCAGTCCACAGTGAGCTGGTAACCATTGTAAGACTAGATGTTTTTGAAGTGCGGTTAGGTGGGTAAGGATTTTCCAACATTCTGTAATTGTTTGGTTTTTTGGTGACAACTTGGAAGTAGTTGCTATAATTGCCACCCTGGAATCTGAGAGAATAACTGCTTGATGAAAATGTGAAATTCTATACAAAAGATTTTGTAGGGCCATTTGAATTCCTTCAATTCCTCCATCAAAGTTTGTAGTTCCATAACTTAAAGATTTGTAATAGGAAAAGAAGTGATACGTGACTCCAGCCCCTGCTCCATCTCGGTTTGATATCAATGATCCATCAGTATAAATATGGAGCCATTCGTGTCTGGAAATCTAGTATAGATTGTCTCTAATGTAAAAAAGAAAATATACACAAACGAAAAACAGTAGCAATAAAACAAGGTGATAAATATGTCAAAAAGCATAAAAAGAGATATCTAAAATTTTAAACCCTCAAACCGATATTACACTCTGCTAAAAACAGCGGTTGATGTAATTATAAAGAATAGAATATTCATCCTTGTCACAAATTAATTTTCTACGTGAAACACTTAAATTGTTTAAGTTGGTAGTACTTTTTCCATTGCTTGCCTTGTTCAACAATGTTTGTACAGAGTGAGCACTCAAATAACAAGCTGGTGCCATTAATTCTCTAAATTTGTACGTTCGAAAACTTCTTTGACAGCTGTTTGAAAAATGAGTAATATTTCTAACCTGCTGAAATAAAGTCTTGCAAGTTTTCCTGCACTCACTACTAAGCATACTTTTACTTTTACTTCATGGTATAGGCAGTCGTGCCTGTTCCGCCTTCAAAGCACTCCAGCCACCGTTTCCTGGGTATGCCCGCGACATATTTACCAACTTTGAAAATCATGTGTGCACCTGCAGATGTCTGAATGCATGTTACAAAATGCATCAGATGTATAGGGTGCATCTTTCTTCACAGGCAGTAACAGATTCCTTTTATGGTAAGGCACGATATTCTTGCATATCTACAAAACCAGATGTCCCACAAACATGGGGTTTGGACAGACACCCTAAAAGAAGAAAAATCTATATATATATCTGTTATGTTGGTTTGTGTGCGCTTCAAAAACTCAAAAGCCTTTTCAATGGTCATTACCCCTACTTGCCAATAGATGGCATTGTTAACAATTTTTCTTTCTTGTAATTTACTGACATCGAAAGAACTTATTGAAAAAGTATTTTCTAATAGTCAAATTAATTATAGGAATCACAACTGAATCAGTGAATGAGCTGTCCTTGCCGTGAAGAGTAAAGATGTCCATCAACTTAATAACTATATGCAAAATGAAAAAATTATATATAAATTGATAGACACCATTGTGGAAGCAAATGAAATAGTTAATTACCCATCTGAGTTTTTGAATGCCATCAAACACATTAAAATTGAAAATAGGTGTGCCAATTATATTGCATAATGATAATCAGCCAAAACTCTTAATGACATGAGTCTCGCAGTTAAGAAATTGATGAACAACGTAGCAGAAGCAACGATATTAACTGGACCTTTCAAAGGCGAAGATATCCTCATCCCTACAATTGCCATATTCCTGACCAATACACCATTTAAATTTAAAAGATTACAATTCCGAATTTGATTGGCATTTGCAATCACAATCAATAAAGCTCAAGGTCAATCTTTAGAATTGTATGGTTTAGATTTAGGTGCAGATTCTCACATGAACAATTGTATGTTGAGTGTTCCTGTGTTGGTAAACCAGATAGCCTTTATATCTACGCAAATAATGGAAAAACAAAAGATATTGTATACCCAAAAGTACAGCAAAATTTAAGTTTTTGGAAACATGCTTTGTTTTTTTAATTTAAAAGGTGAGTTAATTAATAAGACTGAACAACACTTACAACATATTTTTCCGGGACGCGTTTCGAAGGTTAACTTTCCTCCATTATCAATGGGACAATAACTGGGTTTCCGTGGTGTTTCATGGTGCGGATGGTGATGCTTCTTCTGATGATGGTTCAATGAACTTACTGAAAATGTGTCTCTGAGGAATGTCGAAACTAAATACTCATCTTTATTTTAAAAAATAGAAACTTTGCTCCCATGTGGACAGTTCTTGTTTTCCGGTTGTGTGTTTGAGAAGTTTCGGTTCTAGCTTTATGTCATGATTTTTTGTCCAAAAGTGAAATGCAACTGCTGATTTTTCTAATTGTTTACTCTTAATGTTTCTAACGTATTCCTTGGATCTAATTTCTAAATTTCTTTTGGATTTTCCTATGTATATTTTATTACAATCACTGCATTCAATTTGGTATATGCCAGATTTTTTGTTAGGTGGAATAGCATCTTTGATGTTTGAAAGTAGTAGGTTTTTTATGGAGTAATGGTTCACTGCTGCTAGCTGAATGTTGTATTCCTTGAACACTTTTAAATTTATCAAAGGCCCATGGATGATATGTGAATTTTTTGAATATCATTTTTGTTTTTGCTGCTGTGAGAGTTGTAGTTTCTTTTAAAAATTTATTCTTTTCTGCTTGTTTTACCTTTTTATTTACTAATTCTTCCCCAAAGAATTCTCACAGCAGCAAAAACAAAAATGATATTAAAAAAATTCACAGATCATCCATGGGCCTTTGATAAATTTAAAAAAGTGTTCAAGGAATACAACATTCAGCTAGCACCAGTAAACCATTACTCCATAAAAAACCTACTACTTTCAAACATCAAAGATGCTATTCCACCTAACAAAAAATCTGGCATATACCAAATTGAATGCAGTGATTGTAATGAAATATACATAGGAAAAACCAAAAGAAATTTAGAAATTAGATCCAAGGAACCAAGGAACACGTTAGAAACATTAAGAGTAAGCAGTTAGTAAAATCAGCGGTTGCATTTCACTTTTGGACAAAAAATCATGACATAAAGCTAGAACTGAAACTTCTCAAACACATAACCGGAAAACAAGAACTGTCCACATGGGAACAAAGTTTCTACTTTTTAAAATAAAGATGAGTATTTAATTTCGACATTCCTCATAGACACATTTTCAGTAAGTTCATTGAACCATCACCAGAAGAAGCATCACCATCTGCACCATGAAACCCCATGGAAACCCAGTTATTGTCCGGTTGATAATGGAGGAAAGTTAACCTTCGAAACACGTCCCGGAAAAATATGTTGTAAGTGTTGTTAATTAACTCACCTTTTAAATTAAATTACAACACTGCTTTCAAACTTCTATGAAAGGAAGGTGCTTTGTTTTGTTCCTCATTTCTCATCCATGCAACCATATGTGCCACAGAGAAGCGTGGAAGTGTTCAGCTAATATATATATAGCTGTGAAATAGGAAAAACAAATGTGGGCTTAGCATCTTCTGAGAGCACAAAGAAATTAGCAGTAGGGTTCAGCAATAGACCAGCCCCACCTTATGTTCATCCCTGTTTTGCAGTTACCTTAGAAATATTTAGAACTGCGCACAAGAATGCAGAAATTACATCAAATGAGGTTTGTGCAAAACGCAGTACATTGGAAGGGGGTGCTGTTTTTTTAATATGGTTGAATGAGCTGAGCTTTTGAGACTCTTACAATCTCGGGTAATGGTACAGGGCGAAATAAGTAATGCGGACACAGGATTTAACTTTTCTATAGCACTTTTATTTGCATCTTTCTTGTTGAGTATATTACACGCGTAACACTTTAATTAACTTTCGTTGCACATGAAACTACCTCCTTAATGGTTTCTTCTCATTATTATTTTATATCACTTTTAGCATCCACATCTGCGCGTGTCACAAAACATGTCTTCTCTGTCCGGACGCTACGGCGCTAAGAAGAAAGATCTAGCATCATCTTACACAATGCGTTTGTATTCATATGCGTATACGTCCATTTCCCACGGAGCACTCTATGAAATCATCTTACACGCTATATAGTTCCTGTAATTGTTAGGGAAGCAATCTCTATCTATCCTCGCTACACTTTAAATATTAAATATAAATTGATTTTTATAATTATACATGTTAAGTTTGAACATATTTAACATTTGTGACGTTATTAAACAAATATTACTTGTAACAATGAGACAATGGTAATACACTATTATTATTTATTCATGCCAACAAACTTACTGTTGGTGTTTTTAAACACACAAGCCGTGTGTGGGCAAAGTTTAAGAGGTAGAACTGGAACTTAAAAATTCAATGCCACAACTGGGATTTGAACCACAGACCTTCCGCTTTCCGAGCGGCTGCTCTACCACTGAGCTATTGTGACAAACTGCCAGAATGGCATTAAACTCTCAAACCAGTTCATATTTCTCCTGGTAAACCACAAAGGCAATCTCACATCAGAGACAAATTACCCCAATTACTATTGTAAGTACTTTATATCCCAGGATTAAATAACCTTCAGATGGTAATTATTATTTATTTATGCCAACAAACCTACTGTTGGTGTTTTTAACCTCTCAAGGGATATGGACGTGAAATCACGCCCATTTAAAATGACGTATGAACGATATGGGCATGTATACACGTCCTGTGCATTTAACCCCTATTTATCCCTTATCCAACTCAACTTATTTTAATTTACCCTTTATGAAACATTTTAGTAAAGTCTATATACTTCATTGGCTTACCTTAATATGTTCTTTCTGCAGTGATTTACCTCAAAACAGGGATAAACACATAAGAGTACATCTCCACATTCGCAAATTCCCTTCTTGCGGCACACGAAACACTTTCGAGATGGGCGGGACTTCTTTGATGTTGGTGGTATTCTTTTAGGATGTTTTCCTTGAAGTCTGAGGGGTGCAGGGGTTTTGGATTTTCAACCCCCAATGTGGTATTCTTCAATTAGGCTGCAAGCTAGATAGTCGGAAGTCAAGGTAGGTCATTGTCCCATGTGGGTTTAGAGAGCTGTCCAAATCACCAAACAATTGTATATGGTTATATCCAGTTGGTGCAAAAACCTTTTTATACCACTTCTCCCTTCAGCTACATGCAGGAAAGTATGCGTATGTATTTCAACAAAGAAAGAGACGGACTCTACTAAGTTACGAAACTCGTGTAAGCAAAAATTGCGATGTTGCTCTATTCTGATGACTCAACAGACCACGCATACAGTAGGGCTTTACTATACAGTATGCTGATGCATAAGCCACACATACAATGGGTGTTTCTTTACTGTTTCTTTCCGAGAACTTATATTAGATGCGTTTGACAGAGCAAAGTTGACTTTTCACCACAGTGAAACAAAATTGTGCCATTTCAATGTTTTGTAAATACAACTCAACTTTGCTGATGACGTACATTTATACTGCAAAAAACGAGTTTTATACCAGTTTTTGTTTCATTAAAATAACTTAATATTTACACAAAATACAGCTGTGTATATACGATGCACTTTAAATGCCCTGCGCTGGATATTGGGTAGCAGTTCTCGGCTCGCGGTCGTTTTAAATGGCCATCGCTCAAGAGGTTAAAAACACAAGCAGTGTGTGGGCAAAGTTTGAGAGGTAGAACTGGAACTTAGAAATTCAATGCCACAACTGGGATTTGAACCACAGACCTTTCGCTTACCGGGCGGCTGCTCTACCACTGAGCTATTGTGACAAACTGCCAGAATGGCATTAAATTCTAAAACCAGTTCGTATTTCTCCTGGTTAACCAGAGACTGGTTTGAGAATTTAATGCCATTCTGGCAGTTTGTCACAATAGCTCAGTGGTAGAGCAGCCGCCCGGTAAGCGGAAGGTCTGTGGTTCAAATCCCAGTTGTGGCATTGAATTTTTAAGTTCCAGTTCTACCTCTCCATGGTAATACACTCTTAGTACTTAGCAAATCCTTACCAACATGAAAAATAAACAATATGTACATAAATGCTTTCTTTTCAGGGTATGACCACATATTCTGTCTCAAAGGGTAACGGGTAACGCATTCAGGAAAATTATAATTATAAGTGTTTAGTGTTATTGACTCACCTTTTAGATTAAATTGATTATAACAACACTGATTTCAAACTTCTAAGAAAGGAAGATAACATGGAAATGTTAAAAAACTGAACAAAACTACCCCAAACTCCTTTATTCAGCTAAATCAAAGATACACAAACAGATCACTGTGCACTGACTTCTTTGACACAATCTTTCTTCAACTTGCCCATAAACAAAGCCTTGTCTGCTGCTGTCTGGAATCTGCCATGACCGAACTTAGAAGTATCTATGAACTTCAAGCTCATCTTCTCCAAAGCCTTCCTCTTTGTATGAACCAAGAGAGACTGAAAGATAAGAACAAAACTTCTTTACACTCTGTTCCATAAATACAATAAGGACTTAATATGTTCATTTTAATTACTGCTTCAGTTCTATCATGGAACATCAAGAAATATTTCAGAATCCTTTTGGCTCTTAGTAAATCATCATATACAGTAAATTGTTCCCAATGTGTACAGAAATCTAAACATGTAGTCAAAATGCAACCAACTGATGCAAAACATTAACCGTTAAAATACCAACCATGGTATGGCCTATTAAAATTGAGAAATTCTGAACATAATACATGTACTCAGCGTTTGAACAGCACCATTTAGACTTTTAAATAGTTGAATTATACCTAGAAAATATTTAATGAAATTTTCAAAGTGCTTATTTAAAGTTATTAATCATTTATGCCAAAAAGCTTATGGTTGGTGTTTTTAAACACACAAGCCACGTGTGGGCAATGTTTGAAAGGTAGAATTGGAACTGAGTAAACCCAACTGCAGTATTGGATTTTTCAGTTAAAATTCTGCCTTTCATACTTATTTCTCGATGAATACAAAGGAAAACCACCATGCTCTTGGTGATGCAATCTTGTAAATACAATTTAGTTTTTCACTTTAAAATTAGTTAAGAAATTAAAACGGTATATATGGTTTGTCCCCAAAAAATATATTAAATACATTATGAATTTGACTTATTTTCAGTTTGTAATTAACTTTATGTTACATCATTATTGAAAATATTGTCTGTTTATCAATGTCATACTTGTTTATTCTGATTTGATGTATAAAACTTTAAGGGTCGTTTTAAATATTAATGCCAAAAATGTTTTGAGGTTAGATTGAAATCGTACTCTTAGTATTTTTGGGATTAGGGAATTATACGGAAAATGAGGTCATAGTGGCATGCTACTAAATCTGCATAACAAAAATAATACAGCAAGATAAGTCTTTCTCTTCGCCAATAGCGTAGATTAAGATGGTAAAAGTGAAATGATGAAGTGAAATATTGATTAATCATAATGTTAATCAATGCAAAGTGCGCAATTAAAGGGACATAAGATCGACGAAGCGCAGTGATGGAAAACTAATTTAGCTAAATATTGCACCTGCCTCGATAGCGCGATGGTTAGCGTGTCTGCTTCACATTCAAGAGGTCGCAAATTGATATCTCGCTTAGGGAAAGTTATCCGGGTAAGGTTTCTTTCGCGAGGTTTTCCCTTATCCTGAGAAGACAAATGTCGGTTAACTTAAAGCTCAATGGACCTCAGCTTCATTTGAGCATCATTTCATCCATTTCATTCATTCACAGTCCAATATGACATTACACTGGAGGACGTTAATTTAAAAAAGGAAAAATATCGCTAAATAATTCAGACAGATGCTACTATGCTAAGAAAGTCGATCCATTAAAATAAAGGACTTACTATTGAATATACAATCTAAATACTGTGAACAAGGTGTGAATAAACTAACTCGTAAAAACTTAACCCCAGGCCCACAATTATTTCACCCTGTCCCACGACTGCAAAGAATCGAAAGCTCTAAAACCACACCAAAATGAACAATTCCTTGAAGTTTGTAAACCAAACTCATAATGGGGTTCATTAAAAATATGTATGCCACCAACCTTGTGCAATGTTATCACACGCTTCTTTGGTCTATGATGAGGAAACCCTCCCATTGGTGTGAGAGTCTTCTGAGTCGGATCTTACTCTGTGGAAGCATTATTCTTCGCAACCTTAAAGGAAGAAACAACAAAAATGTGTTACACCAAATATCACCACCATTCTCAACTTTATTCAACAACCCATGCCTCAGTAATTATTTCCCACTCTGTCATAACTGTCAGATCTACTATCAAACAGCATCACTGACATGGTAATTGACTGCATCAGGCTTATCGATCACATATCATGGATATTCAATATCCTTTTGGCTAGTTGAATTGTCATCATTAGCAGTCGAACACTAGTTTAGTTTAAGTCTATTCATCCTTTTAGAGCATATACATGTTGTTGGATATATCAGGTAACATAGCCATATATACATGTTTCAGGCTTTGTCAGAATTCACTTTACAAATAGTTTCTAATTTACTCACAAATTTGTCTTGATTTTTTATACAAATAGCAATTCTTTATTAAGTACTTACATTTCCAATGAGTATATATTTATTATTTACAAATGTACGAGATCGCTTACACTATGCACAATCTACAGTTATTTGGAAGAGTCCCAGATCATTTACGCTAGCACTGCTTCTATATTTATTTGCACATGTATGAAATATCACTTACACTAAGCTCTACCTACAAATTCTTCAATTCTATACAGGCTTTTACTTATTAGATAGTTTTTACTTTCTCTACTGGTAAGTAGGGGAAGTATTGTATTCCACCCAAAAATTTGATGTTGAGATTTCGCCGGAAATATGTTTTGAGGCACCCTGAATAAAAAAAAAAAAAAGCATTTTTAGAAAAAGGTCTGTGTGTATGTGGACAGTATAACTCAAAAACGAAAAGTCGATTAAAAACCAAAGTTGGTATTTAAGTTTAATGTCGTTAAAGGATGCGACACAAGATTTTGAAGAAAATAGCCCCGCCCTAAACTACCCTTTACATAGAAAATTTTGATTTTCTTGAAAATGGCTAACAATTTTGATTAAAATGCCATATGTTTGAGATATTTTTATGACAAATGAAATGTGTATCTTGAATTTTCTGGCTATAGCCCCTGTAGTCGTATTTACTCTGGACGACTTTTGCATACCTGGTAAACCATTAGAGATAGACCAAATCATACTGTACAAAAAATGTAGATCTCGGCAAAATACACAATTTGTCTAAATACATTTTCTTGTAGGGTGAACCATTTTGGAGATATTCCTTGTTAAGTGTGTGAGTTTCGGAAAACTTAGAACTTTAACGAAATGCAACAACGTTGTTCATTTTTTTATATGTTAATTGTGCAAAGAGAACAATCTCAAAGGTAAAAAAGATTTGACTATCGCACAAAGCCTTCTGTATTCTAAAATCTCCCTTGTACCTACAAGGACATAAACAATAAGATAATTGATACCGAAATTTAGATTTCCGATCGAATGGGCTTTTGAAAAAGACACGTTTTAATTTAATTGCCGGATGTGAGATTTGCGATAAGTGTTAAGTAATAACATAAATAGATAATAGAGCAGGAAGTGTTGTAAGGTGAGCAAGATATGAGTAAATAATAGTCGTTAAATTTGTAGGATAAACGCATTATTGGTTTGAAATTAACGAGTCATGACGTCATACTACATAGTTTAAATACACGTTCGAAAGTCAGGTCTGAAAACCTTAAAAGTCGCGCGATATATTTAATAAAATATAAAGTAAACATCGTTTAATCCTAAAAAGGTAATTATATATTCGAAATTCATAAAAGAACATGTTATAATAGAAAGGGACATTTCTAAATTGCGGGAAAAGGAAATAGCATTTTGGATACGAGGTTTTATTGGATGACGTCATGACATTCAAAATTGAAGTGAACGGTTTTCTTAGCGTGGGTACGCGAGAAAGCGTCTGGTCACTACCCAGACCAGTACGGTACGTTGAGCTGTGCGGATGTGAGTGCGATTCTTCTGCGTGTAGCAGATCGGCATAGCTCCCGCATGTATATAATATGCAAAGGTTTCTTGGGTTGTCTATCACACACCTACGCAGACCCGAGATAAAATAAAGAGATCTCAAGCTGAGCTAGCTGGAAAGAACCAACTCAACGGGCGACAACGAGAACCGAACAACGACTTCAGCTTCAAATGGCGACCACGAGACCAACAACATTTAAGCATCAATGGCGACACGAGAAGTGAAGTACGACTAATAGCTTCAAATGGCGACCCAACGTGTGGCGTCGAAAGAATGGACCAACCCCAAGACGACCAAGCCAGCATCGAGCCAGCAGACAAGAAGGTGCCCAGCGTGTCAACATCTGTGAAACGTGTAGTGAACAAGTTTAAGTGCAGTTAAAAAAAAAAAAAAAAAAAAAAAAAAAAAAAATAGTGAAACAGTGAAAATTATTAAATATTGGTGAGTAGAAAAATACATGTAAATAGCTTAGAAATGGAAGACAGTGATAGCGATTTTCTAGGTTTTGAAAGTCCGGAAAGTGAGAAAAGTGTAGTTAGGATGGAAGAATATAATCAGAATGTAATTGGTAGCAGAATATGCCAAGAAGTAGAAGATCAGAACGTTAGAGAAACACCTAGAGGTAGTTCAGAAATGTTTAGTAGTAATTCAGAAAGGCCAGCAATTATGTCAGAAATAGAGAATATGTTTCAAAAGATAATGAAAAAGATGAGTACAGAGTTAAGTCAAAAGATAGATGAAACTAGTAAAGAATTAAGAACAGTGAAAAAGATGAGTACAGAGTTAAGTCAAAAGATAGATGAAACTAGTAAAGAATTAAGAACAGAGTTAGGACAGAAATTAGAGAAGGGACAACAGGAATTGGGAATGCAATTGGAAAATCAGAAGAGAGCTTTAGAAACCTTTAGGGAAGAAGTTAGGGAGGAAATTAATAAAGTCAGTAGTGAAGTAAAAGAAAATAGAGAACAGGTTAAGGGAGAATTAGAGACAATAAGGCAAGAAGTAAAGAATTCTGAAAAGAAATTAGGTCAACAAGTTAGTGAAAAATTAGATAAAGAAAGGGAAAGAGTAACATATAGTTTAGACAAACAAAGGGAAGAGGTAGTACAAAGGTTAGATAAAGACAGGGAAGAAATTAGAGAAGAGTTACAGGGGTGTAAAGTTAGAATGGAAAGATCTGATGTAGAAAGTGAAAGACAGGCTAGAAATTTGGAGGATGTTACAGACCAAATAAAAGGGGTAATAACAGAAATTACTCATGTAAAAGAGGCCTTAGAAAATTTGAAATTAAATGAAAATCCATGTAATCACAACAATCTTAATAATGAAGCTGCAAGAAACGAGGCAATACCAGGTGTATCAGCTGACATTTCAATGCAAAATAGGGGTAACAGTAATTCCCATTCTGATCTCAGAAATAGTGCAGGGACAGGTGACAATTCAAATTTACATTGGCCTAACCATGTCTTAAATGAAATGACACCTCCAGTTTTTGAAAATGAAGATTCAGATGATCCTAAAGCCTTTTTAGAAGGGTTACAAGAGTACTTCACGGTGAAACGTATACCAGAGGAGTACAAGATGGTGATAGTAAGAAAGTGCCTAAAGGGTAATGCTGCTAATTGGCTAGGCCTTTCTATGGGTAACAATAATGACTACAGGACCTTTAGAAACATCTTTTTAACCAGATATTGGGGAGCTAGTAGGCAGGCTAATATTAGAGTTGAATTAAGCAATGGAAAGTTTAATCCTAGATCGGAGGAATCGATGGTCAACTATTTTATGAGAATAGCGAGAAAATCGAAGATGTTGGATCCTCCCTTAGATGAAAAAGATCTAATAAATATAGTTACTCCACATTTTCCGGAAACGCTTCAACACTACCTAATCATAGCCCGACCTGATAGCATTGCAGCTATGATCGAATTATTATCAGCCTTAGAAGTCAATAAGCCAAAACACGCATTTGGAAATAAATATGAAGAAAAAGAAACTGTCAATTCTTTCGGGCAAGGGGCACAGTATTATCAGAATAGAAGTGAGATTAGGGAAAGATATAAAGGACCAGTACCAAGGATGGAATCATTCCGGTGGGAAAATCAAGGTAGATATAACCAGGAAGGGCATCACCAAAATAGAAATGGTAATCAAAGGGGAAGAAATATAAGGGTGAATTATATGAATACAAATAGATTTGATCGAGGTAGACGGGGACGTTATTTTGGACATAGTAGAAATTCAAATGATGGGTATTGGACAAACGGAGATAATGAGTTTAGACCGAGGTCACCAAGACAGGGAGAAAGGTATTCTAATGGACGAAATTCCCCCGAAAATGCTGAAATGGTTGAGGCCATTAACACGGTCAAAAACATGGTAGGAAGTAACCCCGATTTAATGCAGGAAAACAGAAGTAACAATTCGGGAAATAGTACAGGAGCAATGCCTAAAAATCAGGGAAACGCCAGACCCGGTCAAACGCGCCTTCAGTGAGAACTGGGTATCCTAGTAATGATTGTGATAAGTACTCGGAAATAAATAGTCCTGGAAGGCAAATGATGATACAAAAGAAAAGAGAAAGGAAAAATAGAATTGACGAAAACGAAAAAGTAGGAGATCCACCTAAAATCAAAATTGGAGTAAATGGAAAACAATACAATGCAATTATAGATACGGGATCAAATAGCACAGTATGATCACAAAATTTTTATGATAATTTACAAAGTAGTGGTTTTAAAGTAATGTCTTTACCAGTTAATGGGATATATTGCTCGCTAGCTGTGGGAAAACGAAAAGATAGAGTAAAATTTCAAGCAATGATAAATATTGAAATAAATGGGAGAATACTAGGAATTTTATTTCTGATTGTAGGAAGACTTGTGACAGATATTATAATAGGTTGTGATTGTCTTTATGCCTGGGAAGCTGTGGTGAATTTTAAAAACATGATTCTAGAAATGAAAGTTGAAGATGAGACCATTATAGTGCCTTTTGTGGAAGATAGTAGTTCAGAAACTATTGTACGAGAAAAAGAGGAAGAAGAAATCCAAGGGGATACATTCTTTGTAGAATATGTTAAAGTAGGAGCTATGGAATTAACTGAAGTAAATGTCAAAGAGTACAGTGTCGATAATAAAGAAAATGTAGAATGGGATAAAAATGATTTCATAAGACAATTTGAGATTTTCTGATGCAACTAGGTACTATGATAGGGAGAGTAGTGAAGACTTAGAAGAATTGTTGAGAAAAAAAGTAACTCAGGCTGATCAACTAAATGAACAACAGAGGGATAAACTGTTTGAAATATTAATCCGAAATAAAGAAGTATTCTCTGAGAAACCTGGTAAATGTAATATTTATACTCATTCGTTTGAGATGATACCCATCAAACCTTTTACACATAAAGCGAGAGCTATCCCTAGTACAATAAGAGAAGAGGTAGATGCAGTTATAAAGTCAATGTTAGAAGATGAGGTTATTGAGATTTCGAATTCAGAATTTGTGAATCCCCTATGTATTGTAAATAAGGCCAATGGAAAGATTAGGGTGACATTAGACGCGAGAAAACTAAATCATTGTTCCTCATACTTTCCATCAGGGAATCCCACAGAACGTGTCCTCCGAGATATAGGAATTTATTTACGTGTACTTACACATCATAATCACAAGGATTGGGTGAAATATTGTCCATTGATAGAAAAGATTATCAATCACACCATTAATGTAACTACTGGGTTTGCACCAATAAAATTAATGTTAGGAATTGAACAAGAACCAATATTGATCGGGGTACCAAAAACACTGAAAATTAATGACATTCAGTTAAGTGAAGAAGAAAGAGCGAAAATTGCTTTTGAACGAATCAAGAAAAAGGCAGAGAAGCGAAAATTAAAGAAAAAGAGTAGAAAACATAAATGGGAACCTAAGATAGGCGATTGGGTACTAGTTAAAGACCATAAGTTATCAAGTGCGTTGCGAGGTAGGAACAAAAGGATGGAATTGTTATATAAAGGTCCTGCAGAAATTATATCAAAATTTGGTTATCATACCTATGAATTAAAAGATGTTAAAAATGAAAAATGTCTGGGAAGATGGCATAAACAACTCCTTCGACCATACAAGAAACCGTGTGGTACCTTGGAACCTTGACTTCATGTAAAAAAAAAAAAAAATATATATATATATATATTCGAAGTGTCATTTGTATATTGGCGCCCAATCAGCTTTGAGATAAAATTAAAATGTTAGCTTACTTGAAAACCATATATTGGTCTTACATATTCATGAAAAATGCAGAATGTGAATTGCTATATATTACAAAGAGCTTAAGAATACATTGTATAGAGCTCACAATAACCGCTTCAGAAAGATTGTTAAAATGTTCATCTCCGCATAGAGAGAAAACAGAATATTTAATTTGTAAACATTTGTTAAAATATTTAGATGTATAGATAGTTATCACAGAAAGACAAAGAAAGAACTTGTCTGAAGAATGTAATGGATTTATATAAATATATGTACATTTTAGTGCTTAAAGGATCTAGTACAGATATGTGTTACAATAACAAAAGTGAAAAATCACAGTGCAAGTGATAGTGAGAGCGAAGTGAGCAAACATGAACTAAAAGAAGGAAGTATAAAGAAAGACTCTTGAAATTTAACCTTTATATAAAAGCTTCACAGAAGAAACCATAACATATTGTAATTAGTATTTAAGGATTAATGTTTAGTCAAGTGTACAATTGTTTGTCATGTTAAAAAGATTAAGGAGAAAATATGTTAATAACCAATTTCAAAACAGTGTAATTGAAAATTGTATATAATGGGAGTGTTGCCGATTATTCAAAATACAGGAGTAATTTTTAATTTTTCTTTCGGGCAAGACATTTACATTATTTTATTATGAAATAATAAAATAATATAAATGGGGGCATTTGATACCGAAATTTAGATTTCCGATCGAATGGGCTTTTGAAAAAGACACGTTTTAATTTAATTGCCGGATGTGAGATTTGCGATAAGTGTTAAGTAATAACATAAATAGATAATAGAGCAGGAAGTGTTGTAAGGTGAGCAAGATATGAGTAAATAATAGTCGTTAAATTTGTAGGATAAACGCATTATTGGTTTGAAATTAACGAGTCATGACGTCATACTACATAGTTTAAATACACGTTCGAAAGTCAGGTCTGAAAACCTTAAAAGTCGCGCGATATATTTAATAAAATATAAAGTAAACATCGTTTAATCCTAAAAAGGTAATTATATATTCGAAATTCATAAAAGAACATGTTATAATAGAAAGGGACATTTCTAAATTGCGGGAAAAGGAAATAGCATTTTGGATACGAGGTTTTATTGGATGACGTCATGACATTCAAAATTGAAGTGAACGGTTTTCTTAGCGTGGGTACGCGAGAAAGCGTCTGGTCACTACCCAGACCAGTACGGTACGTTGAGCTGTGCGGACGTGAGTGCGATTCTTCTGCGTGTAGCAGATCGGCATAGCTCCCGCATGTATATAATATGCAAAGGTTTCTTGGGTTGTCTATCACACACCTACGCAGACCCGAGATAAAATAAAGAGATCTCAAGCTGAGCTAGCTGGAAAGAACCAACTCAACGGGCGACAACGAGAACCGAACAACGACTTCAGCTTCAAATGGCGACCACGAGACCAACAACATTTAAGCATCAATGGCGACACGAGAAGTGAAGTACGACTTATAGCTTCATAATTTGTACGAATGTTTATCTTAACTAACATGGAGATATAGGAATAAGAGTTTGTTGGAATGGTTAGTACAGGAGTAGAGAAAGTTATGTGAGTGCAACACATCAGATTTTTTAACTAGCTCTTAAAGGAATTCCCTTGAGCAGATTTGATGCTTTGAGGAAGTTTATTAAATAGTACAGCACCTCAGAAGTAAGGATCCCTGCTTGTTGCAACTTTTGTTGTGTATACCCTATAGTAGTTATTTATACCCCTGGTATTATAAGCATAATGTTCTTTATTCTGGCTAGTTCTGTTGTCCGCCCTTTTAACTAATAATATAAGCTTATAAACATATGATACCGCTGTTAAGATACCTTCCTTTTTAAACACTTCTCTAACACAGTGACAAGTTTTTAAATGATATATACACCTTAAGCATTTTTTTGTGTTATCAATACTCTATTTAAATTAGTTATAGACGCACCCCCCCAGATTTCAATCCCATATTCAATGAGCGAGTGAATCACTCCGTAGTAAACTGATTTTAGTAACTCGTCATCTATATGGTTTGTTAACTTTCTGAGTAAATAAAGTCGAGAGTTTAGTTTCTTACAAAGATTGTCAATATGTTCATTGGAGTTGAAATTTTTATCTACAGCAATTCCTAAAAGTATTATGCTATTTACTGGCTCAATCTGCATATCTTCATACTCTATTTTACATTAATTTTCTTGATCTCCGAGTTGAAATAAAATACATTTTGTTTTATCAACATTGAGTTTGAGCTGTGCGGCTTTCAGGTAGTCAGATATTTTTAAGAGACATGACGTTGCTTTAATTCCAAGTTGATTTAAGTCTTGGTTCGAGCATACAAACGATGTATCATCTGCAGACAGAGGCATATCATTTACGTATATGAGGAATAGAAGAGGACCTAAAACTGAACCTTGCTTCACTCCTGTTTTAACTACATCATATTTAGATTTACATTTACTCAAGCAATTTCCATTTTTCCAGTATATTTGAGTGCATTGCCTCCGATTTTGCAAGTACGAAGAGAGGAGATCATGCATCTTACCTCTTATGGCACATCTAGTAAGTTCCACCAATAAGAGCTCATGGAAATAAACTGTCAAAAGCTTTGGATAAATTGAGGAATACCTCAACAGATTTTTCATTTTGCTCAATATTTCTTAGCACCTCATGTATTAGTTCAGATACAGCTGTAACTAAATAAGGAAAAATTGAAGCTATTAACAGTGAAGCAACAAGATTCTAAAGTAAGAACAAATTAGAAACTAAAAACTTCACTTATCTTAGTAATGTTGATATTCTTTTGCTAACTCCGGGGTTTCAAGCTATGTCCAGCTCATTCTCAAAGCCATATAAACAAACTCGTTGCCAAGCTACAATCTTTTATTTTTTCTGAAAAACTATTATTCATATTCAATTTTTATTTACCAATCTCTGAAAACAAAAATTTATAAATACAATCTATAGATGGTAATTCAAAGTTCATGACACGGTTCCTGTTTTTTAAAATAAAAATTTTTTCCCAAACCATTAAATCTTTCGGATTACTTAATTGTTTTAGTAATTTAACCTCTGGATTAATTTCATGATTAAATGACCAAAAATGATCTGCCACAGCTGATTTATCAGTTTGTTTATATTTAATATTTCTAAAATGTTCTTTTATTCTGGTTTCTAGAGGACGTTTAGTTTTACCAATATAAACTTTATCACAATCTGAACAGCTAAATTGATAAATGCCAGATTTTTTATAATTTGGTATTTTATCTTTTTTTGAAAAATTAAGTAAATTTTGTATATTAAATTTATTTTGAGGGACCAAATTCATTCCAAGCTGGACACAGCTTGAAACCCCAGGGTTAGCACCAAAACAATAAGTGAAGTTTTTAGTTTCTAATTTGTTCTTATTTTAGAATCACACGAAGTTTCTTCACCACAATGTATTATTATCACTTTTTCGATATTTTACATTAAATAATTTCTCTTAGCACCATTCTAAATGATTTAAATCTTTTCACTTTTTCACTTAAAGTGGAACAAAAGCCTGCGAGTCTTGTAAAAGTTCTACAATGCTTACACTACCTAAATATGTCCTTTCACCTTGAATACACACAAGCTAGTGGGAAGATTATGGCGCCACCTCACATGACACCGCCTTTTTCGTATACATCCGCGTATGCGTCCATCAAATAGTTCTTTCTTGTTAGGGAAGCGATCCCTAACCATCCTCCCCTACTTTTATTATGGAACACATATAATTCTATTATTTACACATATATATTAAAATCAAATATGGAAAGATTTATGACGTCTTTGGGCAAACTTAGTTGTTCGTAACAATGAACATTATTAACACGTTTTCGTCATTTAACCATCTCATACCAACATCAAAAAACATTACATTTTTAACAAATATTCACATAAACGATTTTCTTTTGGGGTCTTCTAATATTCTGTCTCAATATGCTGAAGCTACTGCATGCAGGAGTCTGGTGCAGGAGATGAAGTATGGCCAGAAAGTGAGATTAACCCTAAAACGACCTCCGGCTAAGAAGACTTTGTACTACAAACGAAAAACAAGTTTGACATACTCCAAGATGCAAAGGAAGTTGAAAATGAATCATTCGGTTCAATGGAAAACTCGCCGCCCGATTGTCAACATCTAGTGCAATGCACAAGGTGCGCAACATCAATATTTACTCTGATAGTGTGTGTGTGTGCACCCACTGAGAGCAGAGGGGGACACCTCGCCCACTGTGACCCTGACATGAATCTATTGCGGGCTACCACCCCCCAGGGGGAAAGGATCAGGCAAAGTGAAACAGGAAGCACGGACAAGAACAGAGTCTGACTCAGTGCCCAGAGACACACAACAGTCCCGAACAGTTCCAGATATTGACACCTGGCGCCCGAAGCATACGCACTGCTCAGGATGAAGATGACTGGCCCTTGTGGCCCAAGCGGCAACTTCCTAGACAACCAGGGAAGTTTCCAATGAGCATGCAATTGTGCCATCTGCCCACCACAGTTGGAACCAACCACAATACTCTGATAGTTCTGCACGTGGATTATCATCTAAGTTAATGAAAAGCACGCAGTCTCTTGTTAACAAGTAAGAAATTGTAGGGAACGTCAAACCAGGAGCTGGTATATGGGACGTAGTTGCTTCAACCATAAATGACTGTAAAACTATGACAAAGACTTTGTGGTTGTTATGGCTGGAGCGAATGATATTAGTTAGAATGAAAGGAAAACAGCAACAAAGTCATTGAAGAAGACGTTGGGACCCTTGACCCACACCAACATTGTTGTCAATGTGCCTTATCGACAGGATCTGCCTCATTGGTCAACATTTTAACAACTCAGGTAAACGTGTGTTAAGTGATACAATCCTCAAGGTTGTGCAATATAAAATTCAGAATGTAAACAAATCTGTGGTTTGTCAAAATAATATTTCAAGTGAGGTGTTAAAAAACATAGGTCTAGACCAGTTTCTGTACTGTAATACATTTAGAATACAACATAGTCCAACATCTTCAAAGGCAGGGAATTCAGAGAGATGTGTAAAAGATGGTTTTACACATTGCCTTAGTATGAGCTGTAACGCAAATAACCTCCTTGTCACTAAAATTTATCAACAGCACGCAAACCCATTTAGATAGTGTTACCCTTGGTACAGATAAATTCAATTTGATGCATCTCAATATTCAATCAATCAGATTATCCTTTAATGAGTTAGAAATTTTTCTAAATAAAAATACAGTAAATGTTTCTCTCAATGAGCACTAGTCTACTTTATCAGAATTGGAGATGTATACTCCAAAAGGCTAAAAAATTGGGGCATCTTACTGTAGAAGACAAAACAAATTAGGTTATGGTGGTTCACTCCTATTACTTGAAGATGGCATACACCCTTTGAGCCATTTAATGTAGAAAACTTTGCTGTCGACCCTGATTTTGAAGTACGTGCAGTCAGACTTGTGCAACTATACTGGTTTCATCAAAAGAATTGGCTGTGATGTAAACAGAAGCACGTGTACAAATATAATTAAAGAGTATGTTCATTGGCTGATGCAGCATATTACAAGGTACATTGGCTACAAAGTAGTTGGTTCAATAGTAACAAATACTACTGGATCTTCTCTGTATTATGTAACAATGGTATGTTTAAAGTGTTATTGTACGATGTAGAACTGCAACAAAATTAATGCAGAGTAATTAATTGCACTTAATCAGAAAATGAGCAAAGAACATACACAGATGCCTTCTGCTGGTCAGCTTTGGAAGCAGGAAGGTGAGAGTGTAGTAAACCATCATGGCCGAATAAGTGCAGTTTATAAAACATTGCAGAGGGAAGTGGTGAACAAGTTATAATTCTCAATGTGTTCCACAAACTATGTGAGAAATGCTCCACTTTAGCTATCTGGGATATTGTTAACCTTACAGAATACATAAAATCTGAAAAACTATCATCCCGGTACCTGATTTCTAAAACCGGGTTGTGTTTTCCAAATTCTAAATTTATTGAAACTGGTAATACAATTTTTAGAGATATATCAGATAACAATAGAATTAAAATAAAAAAAAAGTAAAAGAAAGCTTGTTCTGATTGATTAATCTTGATCCAGGACATCATTGTTGATAGCCAATCTCGCACATCTTCGAGATGGTTGGACACTTGAATCAACACTTGTTGGTCATATTGCATAAATATTGAAGAGACTTAGCAATAAATGTAACCGCTTTTTAGAGAGCACCATATTTTTATGTTTGGGCGGTCACATCACTCTCTCACAATCCCCAGAATGTCTGGAGGACCACACCTGTAGTTGGTTTACGGGTCTCACCGACCTGAGCGGGAGAATTATCAAAATAAATTCACGTATACATGCCATGACAGGTCAGCATGTTATGGGTTAAGGTTTTATAGAGAAACTAGAGAAATGGAGAGGTTGGAAAAATAAAGACTTCCTAGCCCTCAGGAACCCTAATAGCATCGGGGTCGGAAGAGAACAAGAGTTGACCAAGGTAACGTCAGATAGAAAAGTTACAGTGAGGAGCAAAACACCAGTAATCCATCAGTGAAAAATATTGGAGAGCAACAGGATTAAGGACTTCATTGTCAGAAACCCAGCATTAGCTAACAACAACACTTGTTGGTAAAATATCATTTCCAATAGTTTCATTCCAAGCCACTTCACTAATTTTAGTTGCGAGTATCTCTAGAGGTTTATATAACTCTTGATTTCTCAGAATATCTGCAACTTGAAAACCTCTTAGATTATTTCGATCTTCTTCAGCTGCATTCCCATATTTGATGCATTCAAATAATGTGTACTCTGGAAGGCCCGGAACTTTACAACAGCTACAATTATCATCAGCTTGTTTATTTATTTTCATCCAGTATGTTCCATATGGGCCGTGTCCTGTCAGATAGTTATTAGCTAATGCTGGATTTCTGATAATGAAGTCATTAATCCTCTTGCTCTCCAATACTTTTCACTGATGATACTAAAGAGAGCAATAGCAGTAATAGTAACCGCTTTTTAGAGAGCACCATATTTTTATGTTTTGGCGGTCACATCGCTCTCTCACAACCCCCAGAAAGTCTGGAGGACCACACCTGTCGGTTTACGGGTCTCACCAACCTGACCGGGAGAATTATCAAAATAAATTCACCAACCATATCCTCTGATTACCAATCAGAGGACGTATTACATGCCATGACAGGTCAGCATGTTAGGGGTTAAGATTTTATAGAGAAATGGAGGTTGGAAAAATAAAGACTCCCTAGCCCTCGGGAACCCTAATAGCATCGGGGTCGGAAGAGAAAAAGAGATGACCAAGGTAAGGTCAGATAGAAAAGTTCTAGTGAGGAGCAAAACACCAGTAAGTGGAAGTAATGTTCTGCTCAGCTTGGGTACCTTGTGGTCGCTATTCACATATCCCCTAGACAGAGACCCCTGTTCGTAGAATGAACCATTTCGGGGATATTCCTAATTTGTGTGCATTTTGGAAAACTTAAAGCTTTCGTCAAATGAAACACCGTT
Organism: Tenodera sinensis; assembly: GCA_030765045.1. Classification (NCBI taxonomy): domain Eukaryota; kingdom Metazoa; phylum Arthropoda; class Insecta; order Mantodea; family Mantidae; genus Tenodera; species Tenodera sinensis. The sequence continues at coordinate 50,289,287 of CM060974.1, read as the reverse complement.
ATTCATTTTTTATATGTTAGTCGTGCATAAACTAAGCCCTAGCGCAACAGCCCATGAAGGGCCAAGGCTTGCCGCTCAGCCGCTGTGTCCCCCACCTCTGCCCACTACAAGCATCATTGGTGAGCTGCAGTCCTGGAGGGTGGAACTTGGTCAGTGCCCCCCCTCCCACGAGACCTCCCGGACAGTTATACGGCCTTCTCGACCAGGGCCGCTACTTCTCCATCAAGTAGCTAGCTCCTCAATTTGTCCCCCCGTGACCTAACAAGGCTGAGTGCACCCCGTGCCAGACCTCCCAGAGGGGATAAAATCCCAGTGCTGGTGCCGGGGATCGAACCCGGGTCCTCCGGGCCACAGGAAAGGGCGCTAGTTAGTCGTACAAACAGAACAGAATTTGAAAGCATTAAAACAGACTGTCGCTCAAAGCCTACTGTATTTCCATATTTCCTGTCAGATAGTGAATAGTACCTTTTGTTGGTTTTAAATATTTTAATGTAAGTCCTTGACTTATGTCGGGAATAAATTGTAGGTTCTTCTTCCTTGTTTAGCGTCATCCCATTCTTTTTGCCAGTCTAATTTTAGTCTTGCTTTGACAACCCTTAATGTATAAATTTTCGTACCCATTATTTCCTGTACTTTTTCGAGGTTACTCTTTTTAAGCCAAAAACTTGACCCTCGTAACTTGATTAACATATCAATTGGCCAAATTCCACTTGTTACAAATAGTGCCAATTTCGTGTTGTACAGACTGCTCCAGTATGACGTAATAGAATCTTTCGTTGTGTGCTCCTAATTTGGTGTTTTTATCTTAAGTTGTTCATCCTCACCGCCCATACACCTGCACCATAAGTTACTATGGAGTCGAAAATTGTGTAATGATAGGTCATTATTGTCTGCAAGGAGATTTTAAATTTAGACTAAATTAACCATGATAATTAGAACATTATGTTTTCTGATTTGGTTCTTATATACTCAACATGTTGACTACAATTTAATTTTTCATCCAAGAGAAGACCTAAATATTTAGCTTCTTTTTTATGTTTTATGTTTTGATTGTTCAACTTAAGAATTGGATCTCTTTTTAAAGTCCCTTTTAATACAATATAACTGGATTTTTGTGGTGCAACACACATTTTGGACTTCTTGCACCACTGATCAAATTTGTTTAGTATTATCAGAGACTTATTTTCCAGTTCACGCCTAGAGTTGGCTTCAATTAGAAAGACTACATCGTCGGCATAGGCTATAATATTCTTAATTGCTGGATCCTCTTCTAAGTCTTCGAGTAACGTTTCCATTACTATGTCCCAGAATGTCGGCCTGAGAACCAAACCTGGGGGACAGCCTTTGGTAATGTCTTTCGTAATGCATTCATCAATTCCTTGAATATAAACTTTCCTATTACAGCAGTAATCTTTGAGTATATAGTACAGTGACCTAGGAAAGTTTTGATGTCTTAGCCTTTTGAAGAAAAATGGCCACCATAAGTTATCAAAGACACCAGAGATGTCAATAAAGATACCAATTAAGCTTGTCAGTGGTTGACTATTGTGTAAAGAATTTGGTTGGCTGCATCCTCAGTAGATCTTCCTTTTCTGAAACCATACTGCTTATCGTTTAAGCCAACCAGTGGTCTAAATTCTTTTATACGCTTGTTTATTGAGCTTTCAAATATCTTTCCAGTTGTACTTAGTAAACAAATTGGTCTATATGACTGGTTGCACCAGATCTTTGTCATTACCTTTATTCAATATTACTACCCTTGCCACTTTCCAGAAATCTGGAAAGCAACCTGTTCATAAACAATCATTAAGCAAGTTATATAGAAAAGTTGTTAGTTTCTCTTCCAAGTAGTAGACGACTTCATTTGGTATGTCATCTGGTCCACATGCTTTCTTTCTCGGCATCTTCAATTTATTGATTTCTAATCGAATATATGATTTATCAAAAGGTAATATAATATTATAATTCATAAATGGTCTGGTCAATTCAATTCTGTTTTGAACATTGTCAGACTCCATTTTATCATCTGGTAACAGGGTATGAAGTAGCAATTCTGACATATCTTTCCGGTTATCATTCCATTGTCCCTCATAATGGTGTTTAAATTAGTTTCTATGAAATGTTGCCACGACTTATTCCTGGTTTCATTCAACTGTCTTTTTAATTTCTGTTTGGCATGTCTATATCTAGTTAAGTGGTGTTGTCTTAACTCTTCTATATTACATCGTTGATAAATTTTTCTTAATTTCCTCATCTTTCTTCATAATAAATCCAAGGTATCAGTGCAACTGTGGTCGGTGTATTTTTTGTTCCGCAATTTTGGAACTGAAAAATGTATTGCATTTGTTATTCTCTGTATTAAGTTCTCTGCATCTTAATCTACTTATATACCATTGTATGTAATTGCATTGTCAATTATTTGTTTCAGTTTCTTCCAGTTGGCTTGTGAGAAATTTCTTCTATTAATTGTTTATTTTGAATCTTTTATGAGCCATGTATCGATTTTGTAATTAAAGTAAATAAAACGATGGTCACTGGAGGTGAAATCTTGCCCTACTTTCCAATTAAACATTTTGTGTAATATTCTCGAATTTCCTAAAGTTAGGTCAATATTGGATTTAGCGGTTTATTCAGAATATTTAGATTCAAGTAAAGTAATTAAAGTAAATAAAACGATGGTCACTGGAGGTGAAATCTTGCCCTATTTTCCAATTAAAAATTTTGTGTAATATTCTTGAATTTCCTTAAGTTAGGCCAACATTGGCTTATTCTCAAATGTTGGTGGATTTAGCGGTTTATTAAAAATATTTAGATTCAATTCAGATATTATTTCCTCCATTTGTATTCCTTAATTATTTGTTAACCTTACAGCAGAGTTTACAGGTATATCTGCATTAAGCATAAATTGTGTGTGCAGTGAAAGGTTAAAAGTAGGGAAGTGAACAACGCCTATAGCCGATAAGATTTTTGTGTACCACTGATCACACCAAATCACATGAGCGTGTGTTCGTTATATGCTTTTAATTTGTTATTTGCACAAACTTATATCTCTGATTCACAGGAGGTTAATTTAGCGTTCGTTTTATTTATAATTTTAGGTTAATTAGCAACCACGGGGTATACCAAAGATAATGGTAGAGGGGAGGAGCAGAACTCTGAAATAGATGGAATACAACCTCTTTCAGATGCAGATTAAGTATGTTAAAGCTTTCTATTCTTTATTGACTTTAAATTTATATTTGTTATGTTTTTAGTTCAGAGTGCTACATGCAATTGTTATCTAATCAGCAGCGTATTTTAAACTACCATGTGAAGGTGGGTCAAAGGCAGGCGGTGCTATTTCCAGGCTGCATGCGGTTTTCTCTCTTAGCAACACATGGTTACTTAAGTAGTGCCATTACTGCTCCAATCAGAGCAAGGAAGCGGAAGGATACATTTTTAGGCATTGTTTACATCACAACCAATTCTTTTGCTGAAACTAGTATAGCATAAATCCATAACAAGGATCGTAACTTACCCTTGTATCCTTTTCCCTTAGTAACACCAAATTACATTAATCATTTCATCCGGAGCAAACGCCTGCAACACGGCAACAGGTGTCTCCAAATGTTCGAGCCCACTGCACCTTCTGTTCCACAGTGCCACCATTTAACTGAATCTCCATGATGTGTGCCATCTTCTGCATCTTTTTCAGCAACTTCATCTGCATCAAATGCATACGACTTATGTATACCCAATTTACAATAAACAATATGAATAATTAAGGAAATACTGAAGCTATTAACAGTGAAGCAACAGAATCTAAAATAACAAATTAGGAACTAAAAGCTTCCCTTATGTTAGTAATTATTGCAAGATTTTCCACTGGTGACATGGTTCAAGTTGTAATCCAACTTATTTTCACAGCAAATGACAAATTGATAAATCAACTGTGGCAGATCATTTTTGGTCATTTAATCATGAAATTAATCATGAGATTAAATTATTAAAACAATTAAATGAACCTATACATTTAATAGTTTGGGAAAATACATTTATTTTAAAAAACAAGAACCGTGTTATGATTTTGAAATACCACCAATAGATTATTGTATTTATAGACTTTTGTTTTCAGATTGGTGACAGTTTTAAAATGAGCATCACTAACTATGGTAACTTGTTTGTATAGCTTTCAAAGTAAGTTGGATTACAACTTGAAACATGTCAGCAGTGGAAAATCTTGCAATATTACTAAGATAAGTGAAGCTTTTAGTTTCTAATTTGTTCTTATTTTAGAATATATGAATAGTATAGCAAACTATGTAACCGGCATGGCTTTACTCCAGGGTCATTCATTGTCCAATGGACTCTAGGAAGTTCATGGAATATGCCTTTCCTCCACACACATTTGCTTTGCAGCAACAGGCAGAGTTACTTTCTGATGTTGCAATTTGGATTATACTGCACAGTAATCAAGCAGCTCCTGAGTTGCTGAATGCCAGTTACCACCAAGTCTAGCCTGGCTATAGCTGACAGACATCAATGACAATTTCAATCATACATTAAAAAAATTAAAGCTATTTGCAGTGATGCCTACAGTTTAATTAAATGCAATCAGCAGCAGAATGTTCCAAAACATGCCAAAATCTTCAATGCCTAAACCACAAATTACCTTTTGAGGAGCTTTATACCCTAAAAAAAAAAGTTGACATTCCCATACGATTCAGAAGTTGTCTATATTAAAAAATGAAGTAAAACTATAGACTGTCAAATTTTAACTTGTAAAGTATACTTTTGATGACCATTGTCAGTCATGCATCAACTCAGTATTATCTGTAAATAATCCAGACCACACCATATATGGAAATTAAATAATATATATTTTTCATCATGGGTATCCATTTCTTTTATAGGGCTTTAAGCCTAGGAAAAGCTATCCGTAACAAAAACTACCGCTCGGAGTTGTTAATGGAGGAAAATAAATATTTACAGTGAGCAACAGTGGATGCATATTCACAGAAAGTGTTTTATTTTACCTTAGAGAATTGTAAACTATTTTCAAGTTCAGATCTCGCATACATTTTACCATAAGAAATGAATTTGAGTATAATAATTTTCACATGTGAGACACTGCACAAGCCCTTACGGAGTTTGTTCCGTTATGATTATAGTTTTTCTTGTATTAGTGTTTAATAGAAACGCGCAATATAACATGAACTATGTAGTAATTCCATGTACCTCTTCCTTAAATTATAGGGTTTATATTCATTTTCCTAGAACATTTCCAATTTCCGCAGGTATTTGTTCCCAAACATTATCCCTTGCATTGTTATTACTGTATAATTTGTGGCATTTATCGAACAAAAAGGTGTATCAAGCGCAATGAATGATTTACTGCTACTGAATACAAATGTCACAGAATTAGAGATGACCTTGATTAGCACGAAGACTCCCGACAGAGACACGACTGATACCGATTGTGAAACCACACCCGCGGAAGAATAAGAAATATTCTCTACAAGCGGAAGCGAGTGGATGCCTGAAATTCTGCTTGCTGCCCCACGTACAGGTGAGAGGCTTTCCATTTATTAACATGGGAAAAACATTTTTCGGTGCGTCGCGTTTTGCCTCTTCACGTCCAAGTGTGAGCCTGCCTTTAGTAAGAAGAACTTACGTGAGTAGCATATGAAGCTGACCCGGCTTTGTATTCGCTTTCAAGCTTTACATTTACTTCCTCCAGGAGCCAAGAACGGCAAATCCAGCTGTACTTCATGTTGTCCGTAAGCACTTGCACGCCTCCAGAAAAAAAAATTGTTGCAAATGCACTTATGCATGCTCCATAGTTTTTAACACCTTATTTTATATATAAAATGTCAGGGAATACATGTGCATTTTTTTTTTATTTTTAACACATCGATTTAAATTCTATTTTTGGTTTTACAAAATATACCATAAAACGAAACAGTCCAAACTTTGTGTGTAATAATGATTGGTCGAAAGTTGTTAAAAGTGTTGTATTTAACCTTTCCAGTGCACCAAACCCCAACTCTGGCCTTAAGAGTAACAAGTGATTTTATATTACGGTGCATGCAGAAATTGCTTAATTTCTAATAGCCATAACTAAGTAATTTAAAAATACGGGTCTCCTTATTAGATGCCTATTTATAAAAAAATTTGAACCTCTTACAAAAAAGGAGTGTTTTACGGGTGTGCGATTTGACGTGGATTGACCCAACTGTATAATGAAAAGGAATAAAACACACAGGCAAGATTGGAAGTTGCATACATGAGCCTAAACAAGGGAGTCAGTTGTTTATTCTCGAAGCGATAACTTGAGAACCATACATCGTAGAAAAATGGCCTTTGTACAGGCTGCCTCAGAAGTTCTTGCTGCATACACCAAGGCATATTAGAATGTCAAATTTCCAGTAATAATTTTAGGTGTATGAAAAAGAGAAATCTCTGTTGCTCACGAGTTCCGAACTAGGCAACACTGCACGACTATGATAGGACAGTCGCTCTAGATGAGCCCTCTAGAGCTTCGCCTCATGTGTCTTCTAATACTGTATGTCTTATAATATATGAAGAACATTCTTTTGCAAACTTACATTAAATTTAATGCAATTCTAATAAGCATGAAACCACAGTCTCAGACCGCCCTAGAAAGCTTTCATCAATAATGATCAGTGTCTAACCATATTAAATGAATCATCATTGACAGAGGTTCATGACAAACACTAATTTGAAACTAAAACAATTATCTTACCAGTTCTAGTAAAACCTGCACCTATATTCTTCAGAAAGTTGCTCAACCCATACAGTTCTGAGGGCTCTTAATTCCATGGGCAGTCTTAATATAGCCAACTATACCCACTATCACCATAGGTAGAGTTTCCGAAACTGTTACTGCTGCTACTATCTCCTTGTTGGCCTCTGAAACAATGGATTTGAGCTCATGAAGGCACATTTCCAAGACAAGAATTAATACAGTAAAACTTTTCAGTTTTTTCTATCGGCAGTCCTGGCAAAATCCCATATGACAAATTATTTCGTTTATACGACTTTCATTTATACTATTTTTATCCTTATGCAATTATAGCTTATGTCCCCAAGAACAAAATGAACCATTTTGGAACAGTTTTCTCTAAAATCAAGAAATATTCAAAGCCGAAACTGCCAGCGCTGTACATTTCTCATAAAACATCCTCCGCATGGAAGTAAGAGTGACCTTGACACTATTTTTGAGCAAAATACCAAACCATACTTGCATCAGTCATTTGTGCTGTGCTTTAGTTATGATTAACCTTGCTAGTTAACATGGGTGAAAGGAAAAGGAAGTGAATTACGATTCTAGAAACAATATATTGGCAGTGGACTACTGGGCTTTTTCTTCTTCCCAGACGTTTCGTCTGTGACTATGGTAGACATCAGTGGTCGCGAGATCGAAATATCCTAGTGGAGATTTCAACAGCATAAGCCCAATAAGCCTGGAATATATTGCTTCTAGTATTGACACTGACCGTGAAAGCCTTGGAATCTCAATGAATTAGGACTGCTGAAAAATTATGGAATTTAAATGCAGTGAAGTAATGTGGCAACATGAAACAAACTGAGTGTGTGAGGTTTAACCTCTTCAGGGATATGGGTGTGAAGTCACGTCCATTTAAAATGACGGATGAGCGATATGGGCGTGTATACACGTCCTGTGCGTTTGAGCATTTAACCCTTATTTATCCCTTATCTAATTCAACTTATTTTAATTTTCCCTTTATGAAACATTTTATTAAAGTCTATGCTCTTTATTGGCTTACCTTAATATGTTCGTTCTGCAGTGATTTACCTCAAAACAGGAATAAACACACAAGGGTACATCTCCACATTCGCAAATAATTCCCTTCTTGCAGCACACGAAACACTTTCGAAATGGGTGGGACTTCTTTGCTGTTGGTGGTATCCTTTTAGGATAATGTTTTCCTTGAAGTCTGAGGGGTGCAGGGGTTTTGGATTTTGAACCCCCGTGGTATTGTTCAATTAGGCTGCGAGCTATTTATAGTCAGAAGTCAAGGTAGGTCATTGCCCTGTGTGGGTTTAGAGCTCTCCAAATTACCAAACAATTGTACATGGTTATATCCAGTTGGTGCAAAAATACCTTTTTATATCACTTCTCCCTTGAGCTACAAGCAGGAAAGTATATGTATTTCAACAAAGGAATAAACGGAGTCTACTAAGTTACGAAACTTACGCGTAAGCTAAAGTTGCAATGTTGATCTATTCTGATGACTCAAGAGACCACGCATACTGTAGTGCTTTATTACACAGTATGCTGACGCATTAGCCACACATACAATGGGTCGGCTACTGTTTCTTTCCGAGAATTTGTATTAGATGCGTTTGACAGAGCAAAGTCGATTTTTCACCACAGTGAAACAAAATAGTGCCATTTCAACGTTTTGTAAATACAACTCAACTTTGCTGATGACGTACATTTATACTGCATATAACGAGTTTTATACCAGTTTTTGTTTCATTAAAATAACTTAATATTTACACAAAATACAGCTGTGTATATACGAAGCACTTTAAATGCCCTGCACCGGATATTGGGTAGCAGTTTTCGGCTTACGAACGTTTTAAATGGCCATCGCTCAAGAGGTTAAGGGCCCGTGCACAAGGTCATTTGAGCCCACAGTCAAACAATTAAAGGGCTTGTGCCCTATTCTCAGCCTGCCTGGAATCCCTGCAGGTCAGCCAAGGTTGAACGCTGTCCTTAACTGCCCACAATTCAGTGCCAGCCCACTTCCCACGATTCCTGCCCTACAGCTAATAGATGACGGGAGTAATGCCGCACATCTGTGTAAAGCAATGTGTGCGTTGACAATCCCGGCAAAGGACATCCAGACTTAGCAGCTGCGTCCGCTTCCTCTTTGCCAGGAATACCCACATGGCCTGGGATTCAGGTAAACAACTGGTACTAAAGTAAGAACAAATTAGAAACTAAAAACTTCACTTATCTTAGTAATGTTGCAAGTTATTTTTTCAAACACTGACTCGAGTTTTGAGTTGACTCCAACTCATTCTCAAAGCTATAGCTTTGGGAGGCCTGTACAGCAACAGGGAACAATCGTCCGGCAACACTTGCTGTACATATGCCGAACAGCAGTCCACACCTTTTGCGCCAAACTTCGGCAGAAAGGGAGGAGACAGTTTTCCCACAATCTGCATTTGGCATCAGAGAGTATAAATCACGCTCTAGCATGAGCATGCTTAAAAGCAACAAAGTTCACCTCTGTGCCGGTGAAGCCTCGTTGCACAGTGGTTATCTGGACAGCTAGTGAGCCTACAACTCTTGCACATGTGCAGTGAATACAGCTCATTCAATCTAGCGGAAGCAGTATTACGATTGACGTCTCTCTTGCAGCCAGCTGCTTATATTTGAACTCGCTATGCATAGTTAGCATTTCTATAATTAAAATTGCACTGTGTTTTGGCGTGTGTTTATTAAAGGTGAGGTTATTAGATTGTCTTTTGTATTCTTATATAAAGTAAAATGCCTCCAATTTTTTCAAAACTTGGCACAAAAACTTAGGATAGTTGTGAACAAAGTCCAAGCGTTCATGAAAAGCGAAGCCATTTCTGGTGAGTTATTGATTCCATTGAGGTCTTCCAGCTTCTCCAGGGTAAGCAACATATCAATATTCCTACTCTTTTAATATGATTGACTAGTTATAATATATTGGTTAGACACAATAGGCCATTAAAAATCAAAATGCTAATGAGAATGGAATGTTCCATTTACATGAAAATATTCAGTTTCAGTGGAATTAAGTTTGGCAATAATCCTGGGGCTCATATTTAAAATTTGATAATAGCAGCCATTAACATGGTTATACTAAGTTCAGTCTTAGGTTTGTCCGCGTCAAAACAAACCCATGTGACCAGTGCACTGTGGTACAACACGGTAGCAATGTGTGCAGGGAAGTAGTCCCATCCTAGTAATCTGAGTTTTAGAATGAATTTATCGTTAAATGATGTAATATTCTACACACATATCTAAGAGGTTAATTAACGCTGATGTATACTGATAAACAGAACTACAAGTCCCAACATGCAACTCGTGTGAGTACCTGATATCTTAGTATTGTTTACAGCAAGCAGTTTCTATTTAAAATCATGGCGGACGGCCGCGGTGAATTTGTTCTTGCGTCTTCGACTTATGCAAAGCATAACGCGGGAAAACCATTGACTAGTGGTGAAAAAACAATAGTATTTAACGTGTATTATAAGTTGTGTGAGAAATATCCAACAGTTCCCGTCAAAGAAGTAGCGAAATTAACTTCTCAGTTCACCGGTTTTTCTAGTACCAGTATAAACAGTGCTCGCAAAGAAAAGTAATAATTATGACATGTGCATCGTTTATTTTGTTGTGACTATCAATCTTATTGTCTCTAGTTACATATTAGTCACTCTTTAAATTGACGGAATAAGGGATTGTATCCTTTCTGTTACATACCGCATGCACTCACCACATGGTTGTGACAGTATTTCTGGCGCGAATGGCGGAAGGATACATTATAACTGTGAACTGGCCACCTGGGTTCAGTTTTGCGCGGATCAACCTTAGAATGAATAGATAGTAGATAGTTTATCTTTATTATATTGATATGTGATTTATTATTTATGTAACGTATTATAATATTGTGCAGGTATTTTTGTTATGCGTTTTTATTTTTAATAATGAGTGACAATACAAAGGGTATCATTTCTTTACACTTTTCCTCCAAACGGGAAAGTCATTCATGCTGGCCTCGGCTGAGGCTCGGTTCATCTCCATCAGCTGTTCCAAAGATGACAATCGGGTCGTAGCCTGAGTTTTGCACAAGCCTCAGACACCAACTTGGTCAGGCATAGACTCCTCAATGCACGAGGTAAGTAGGTCACCAGCAAAGAACTATTGTCCATACTATAGGATGTTATATAAAAACATGCCGAGCATGCTTCAGTGCTTTAATAGCCAAACGGCATTTCTCGCACCACCAAGCTGTGTCCAGCTGGACACAGCTTGAAACCTCAGGGTTAGCACCAAAACAATAAGATAAGAAGTTTTTAGTTTCTAATTTGTTCTTACTTTAGAAAGTTATATGAATTTAGTTAGGAAAAATACTTTTCAGAGTTTGTCCTGATTTTACCATATAAGGACCTGCATCAGTAACAAATAAAAGTACCCGGTCATATTTGATTCCACATGGCCATAGTAATTTCAAAGAGTCCAAACTGGGTCACAGTTACATTGTCAAAGCTGACAATTCGCACACATTAAGATAAGGTGTAGTCTTATGTTTATTATTTAAAGCACCCGCGATTATATTAGCAATAGAATGGCGCTCAGAATCAGGGGTTTCATCAACAGACAACCACACAAACTGATTTGCTAATTCATTTTGTATATTTGACAATACGTTATTGTAACAATGTCCCACATAAGTCTTACACAGTGTATTTTCTTTAGGCACATGTGGTCAAGTGTACTAGGCAAGAAAGTTTTTAAATGTTGTTGTTGTTTTCTAGTGCCTTGCATCTGGCAATGAAGCCATTAGCATTCGTGCTTTCCAATACTTTTGAACTGTAGTTTCTTCTGATCTTAATGCTTCACAGGCCTTCAAGTGTTCTTCATTCATTTCTGCTGGATCGTTACACAGGACACATATTGGTGAGAGTTTCTAAATGTTGGATTATTAATTTTGAAAAAGGAAATATCTGCAGCTAAAAATGCCTGGCAGAAGTCATAGGAAAATTCAGTAACCTAAGCACTCTACTAGCTGTTTTTGAACAGGTTCTTTGTTTGCGAGTTTTCTGATTAAATTCTCCTTATGTTTTGCTGTGTTTATGTGCTGAACTATTTGAAATCTTTTCTCACTCCCTACATTTTTCTCACGTGCTCCACAATACAGTACTCTATTATCTGTAGATATTAAATCACCTGAAAACTCTTTCTGTAATTTAATTAATCTAGCACTGGAAGTTGGATTTATTTTCGGCATTTGAAGAACTCCACATTTATACGCCTAATTTAATTTGGTGGGAACCAGTTCACAACACTGTTACGTTTGAAGACCATGGCACAACTATTGGAGTGTAGGTAAACGTTGCAATAATCGTGCTGCTCAAAAAGTTGACCTGCACTTTATCTTTGTTAATATAAACCTCTCAGATAACGCACTGATTATTCTCTACGCACAAACATATAATGAAAGGATGGAAACAGGGGGTTCAGTGCATGACAACATGACTCACCTCGCGAGTTGCATCAACATGTGCAATACTACCAATATGAAAAGCATTATACACATGGAAAAAATAATAAAAACCATAAAATCATAAAAATATACAATATAGGGGCTATAATATTGAAATCTTCGCAAGTTGCATCATCATGCGCAATACTACCAATATGAAAAATATTATCCAGATGGGAAAAAATAATAAAAAACCATAAAAATCATTAAAATATGCAATATAGGGGCTATAATATTGAAATATGCATTTATCAAAATCAAGAAAATATGCAGTTATATGCACCATAAAATCATGTCCAAATAACTGAAAATTCCATAATTCGTGCACATAATGTAAAAGCACACGTTTTTAACCCCTATGAAAAAATATGCACATGCATGAACTTCCTAGCCCTAATCATAACTTTCCTAAGAATCTGCCCAGGATCATCAGGATAGAAAGGGAATTAGCTAAATTTATCAATGTAATGTAATTTTCACCAACCTGAGACGTCTGACTTGAAAATTTGCACAAATCACTGACAGATGACAATGTAATACCATGATTTTGTCCTAATGTCCTCACTAGCAATACCAGGATAAAAAAGTGACTTGGCTAAATTTAACAATGAATGTAATTTTCACCAACTTGAGACCTCTGATCGACTTGAAAATTTGCATACATGTCAAGGATTGATGACAATACCATAATATCCTGACTTTGTCTTAATGTGCTGACTAGTATCTTCAAGATAAAAATGAGTAAACTAAATTTATCAATGCAAAGGAAGCTTTTGACGTAATTTTCACCAACTTAGAATAGTTGGACTGACTTCAAAAATTTACACATGTGCCGAGGACCAATGCCAATACAATATGACTTTGTCCTAATGTTCTGATCAGGATTGTCAGGATAAAAAAATTACTTACATTTATCAATGTAACAGAATCTTTCAATGTAATTTTCACCAACAAAGCACGGGGTGTCAGATGTGCAATGTTATAGTTACATTGGTAGCTATCTATAAATGTAAACTTATAATAAAATTAATGTAAAAAACACACCACGCTGTTATAGAATAAAGTTTATTATTTTGTTAATATATATTACTTTTTACGTTGAACTTATTACAAAATTTTGAACTATAATGAACTACATGACTTTATAGAACAAATTCTACATACCTAATTAAAAATTGTCTACTTTTTAGTTTGGTGTTTTTGTTCGTTCTTTTAAAACTGTAATTTATTACCAGTTAACTGCACGAGCAATCTGAGTGATACACAATTTCAATTTATCTTAAGATGCTGGTGCAACACACGATTAGATGTTTAGACATCAAGACTGGAGCAGGATGAAATGAAAACCAACCTATGTCTTCACACAATAGAAAATCCATAAATCTACACCATTTTCTTTTGGCAGGCAATGCATTACATTGCAGCATCATGGCATTGTGTCTCAGTACTTAAGAGTAAGAAACTTCAAAAAGCTGGATTTGGAGTAGGTTGCAATATTTTTGTTGTTTGATGATGCTGTCAATTGCCAGAATCATATCAGCATCACCAGTGTGCTGGAATTTCATTCCACAGGAGTTTACCTGCCAGTAAACCTGACATAGAGCCGTCGTTTTTAATCACATTTAAAAATCATCAGTCTAGACCGGATTTGAATCTGTGACCTCGTGATCAGTAAGCCAGTATGTAACAAAGCCACCCAGACTGACAAAGTTGCAATATTGATGATGCTCTGGTAAATGACTGCAAATAGAGGAAACTGCAAGAGATCATTCCACAACTATGTAAGTTATGTCAATCTTGTCACTATGGAAGCAATAACTTATCTCCGAGATAGTTTAAAATTAACAAGATCTGAGCAAAGACCATAACGATACTGAAGCACATATCATAAACCGATGGTTTCTGATGTTTTATGGACTCTCAAACATTGACGTGCCATAACGTTTGAGAAAATAATGGGCACATTGAATCATTTTGAAAATACTGTTCATGGCCATGGTGAACTTACTGCAGTCGCTCGATAAGCAGAAGACCCATCTTAAACATTGCCCACACACAGCTTGTTTAAAAACCACCAGCAGTTTGTTGGCACTAATGATTACTATCTAAAGGTTACTTAAACCCAGGACAAAGTACTTACATCGTAAGTCACTCTTGGGGTATTTATCTCTTATGCATAGAAGATAGAAGAGATAGTGTGAGCTCTTTGGGAGTTACTATGGTTCGCTCGCAAGATGGCATTGGTGTCACGGTCGCTTCACTTTAGTTCACGAATGCATGGTGAAAATTGGTTTCATATTATCAATTAGCATTTTAAATACCTAAAATCGTAAGCACGAATATTTGAAATACTGTTTTAAAACATCGTCTTTCCTTGACACATAATATAGGATGCTATTTTACAATAACGGGTATTATAATTAATGAAGAACAATGGGAAATATCTGCTTACATGATTTTATGCTGAAAAATTAAACCATAATGCAAATTATGTATTATGTATATAAAATATCGAAACTCACCGTGGAATTAGATGTTGGAGACCTTGGAGAGTTTACGTGTTGACTTTGCTGACTTCGTTGACGTCATTTCTCTACTGATTTCCTTGGTACGAAAAAAGAAGCGACACTTCATGTAATGTAGTGTTAACTTTCCAACTAAATCCAGTTTGTGTTCCACGGAACATCCTATTCCACTGGGTCCTAATATGATTTCGTCTGTGTTATCTAAGCACTCTTAAAATATATCACCCCACAAACTTTCAGACGAGCACATTTGCTTCTCCAAAGTAGCCTCGACTTGCAAAAGAATATTAACCACACATTCAGAGGGGTAGGATAAATACCGGCAATTTTTTAGGGTGCCATAGTCTTTTATTGTAGTGAAAGTGGAAGCTAATGTGTCAGAGGGTAGATCGGTGGACAGAGTAGGGGCACAGGTTTCACAACTAAGTTTTTCGAGCATCTTTTTTACTATTTAACCCCCTAAATTGTGTACTAAACATTGTTTAGAAATATTGCCCTTATAGAGTTTGGAAACTTCACTTTCCTAGTCAAGTATTTTAGTTTTGTTCTTTATTTTGTTTCCAACAAAATCCAACAGCTCATGGTTTTTTTGCTCAGTTTGTTTTGCCAATATACGAATTTGATTCATAAAAGATATAAGTGGTGGCTCCACTTTATTCTCACAATTAGCAGCATTTGACAGTGCAAGTTTTACAGGGATATACACAGCCTGTAGCATATGTAAATGTAAAGTCAATTGTGGAAGGATGGTCATCACAGCTTAAAGAACGTATAATTCCAAAGTGCCGTTCAAAGGGGTCTTGATTGAATTTTGCTGTTAAGACGTATGCAAATCCTGTATTCCATAAATACTCGGACACTTCCTAAGTACTTTTTAAGGCGACTAAGAGATTCCATTGTCCTAGTTGAGCAGAATGTTATTTTCAGGCGTTATTATGCGAAAGAAATCTTTTAGTACTCTGTGACATTGCAAATTTTTATAGAGTGCTTTAATTGGAACTGTGGAGTTTAATGCATCTACAAAATTATTTACATCTCTTGTGAATAGTTCAGTATTTTCACTTCCCTTATATTTTTCAAAATTAATTTTCCTGAAGAAGTCAATGCCATTTGCAGTGCTGTTACTGAACAATTGAAAACAGTCTCACATTCATTTTCTGAAAAGAGGTGGGATCTATGTGGGATGAGGTCAATTTCGGGCAAACTCTAAGACCAGCAAATTTAGGAGAAGTGTCAGCTTCATAAATATATCTATAAAAATTATATTGGATGCTCTTATTTATGTGTAAGACATCCACCTTATCATGAAAATAATTTCTCATGCATTTTATTATGTGGACGCAATCTGAAAAAGCCCATATTCTTGTTTTGTCATCAAGTGGGTGCTGGATACTACATTGTAGGTATATTTTCACATGTTGCTCCTATTCCTAAATTTGTCCATACTTTTTTGTTTGACTTCCATCACTAGGAAACCAACAATTCTTGTCCCCGAGTTTTCTAACTGGATAATAATTACTTCTATAGGGAGCTTAGCTAGTATATCACCGGGTGTAGCACTTCTACTTGCGTAAATCGCTACTGGTTGGCTCCAATTATGTAATAAGGGAACAAACACAAAAACTAAAGCATGGTTAGCCATCAAATTTTTCTGATTGTCAGGAGTGTGTTCACCCAGATTCACGAATCCGTCCACTTTTTGTGAGCTAGCACTGAACCTAACTTCTCTTAATTTGACTTCATCAAATATTACAACTCCAAGACGTTTGTTTTCATCTTCTTCTTGACTGAATGTAGTAGAAATCGCATTTAGAGCATTACTATTTATACCGTATGTGCACTTTATCCCTTTAGATAATTTCCTTAAATGGGCTTCAGAAGGCAGGGGCAGCAATTCATGTGTTAAGCAATGTCTATAACCTTTAGGGCTTTTAATTTTAAATAGCAAGCTTTCTAATAGAAATTCATTGGTGTAACGCATCCCCTTTGAGCTCGTCTGACATTTTTTAAGCATTGTATCTAGAACCAGCTTTTGTTTTTTACTTAAACAATTTAAATTGCATTTATGTTCGCAACAATTAGTAGCAAATTTCTTTTTTAATATTTTTAATTTAGCCCTCTCTTTAGATAGCAGGATTTTAGTCCTAACTAAATTTTAATTCTTTTCTTCAGTGTAGCAATTTCATTATTGACACTTGTATTTGTGACCTTGGAGGAATTAGAACTGTTTTCTGTGAATTCCTCATTGTTGAAGGACAGCGCGTTTGAAATAAGAACTGGTTGACTGGATCCTGCATCTGGTAATTTACTGATTGTTGAATATTGCTTTTTCAATAATTTTTTGTCTCTGTTTTGTGGAGATTTTCAGGATTTATGCACTGTAGTGAAGTACCTGGGTAAATTAGGAAATATACAGGGAATTGCCCTTGGCTTTAACCGTCATTTAATTCTAGGGATTTCAACTAGTTTTCCATGCACAACGAATGAATCAACTTTCACTAAAAAGTCCTCTGGAAAATGTTTGTCACAAATACTAGATTTAACAGATAATTTAGTGTCTTTCCTAGGAATAGACTTTTCCCATTTGTAAAACATATTTTTATCTTTAGGAGGAGTAAAAAAATGTCTAGCTTCTGAGCAGTTTGTGTATCCTGAATGACACCCGGGTACAAAACAAGTTGGCAGCTTTAATCAATTATTGATGTTGCTTGAAACTTACGTTTTGAAGAACACACACATTTATGCACAAGATTAGGAGGAATTTCACAAGTTATGTACCTAATTACTCATAACACACAACGCATACGTCTGTCTGTACTTCCGAATCACATACTAGGCAGTTCAGCCGCATTTTGAGGTGACTGTGATCGCCACGCCAGTTTCGGTCAGTTGCCACGGGACCACGGATCATGCAGTGAACTAGTGGGAGAGCTCACACTTTCTCTTCTATCCGCTATGTCTTATGTGAGATTCCCTTGTGGTCTAACTGGGAAAGCACAAATTGGTTGGGGAATTTAATGTCATACTGGCAAGTTGGCCATGGTAGTTTAGAGGTCAGAGCAATCGCTTGAAAAGCGGAAGATCTGTGGTTCAAATACCGGCTATGGCATTGAATTTTTCAGTTCCTGATTCCACCTCTTAAACATTGGCCACACACGGCTTGTATGTTTAAAAATGCCAGCAGTAAGTTTGTTGGCATAAATAATTCCAATTATTTACTGATTTTCATTTGAGTTTTTCACACTTATTGGTTTTTTTCCTTTGGTCCTCTTGGAAAACTTTCACTGTAGTTTTAACTGGGGCAAAAGATATGGCTTCAGCATAACCATAATTCAAACAGCAACATTTCTGTAGCAATGAACTACTTGCATTCAATAGATCAAGTTTTAAATACAAACAGGAATTTCATATGAAACCGAAAGTCCAGCCCGTTCACAGAATCAGAGCCTGCTTTTGACTGTCAATGTGATAGCCAAAAGCGGTTTCATAATAACTGATTAGCCTTCTCTCGAAGGTACAACAGCTCACTCACTAAACTTGTCTATTGTACCGTCAGTGGATCTCCGGCTCTGACGTTTAACAGCTGTGATGAGTTGGAGGGGCAAGCTTAATGTTACCAACGTATAATAATGAGTTTCAGAAAATGGATTCTCAAAATTATCTTAGCAATGAAAGTATATTATATTTAAGTTGAAAACATTGAAATACAGCTTTCGGTTTTATTTTCATGCAATATCTTCATTACACAACTATTCTGTTCAAATATTACCTTTACATCTGTTATGGGCAGTAGCTGTTACTTTCAGCAAGACTGGAAGTAACGCACTGGATGTTAAAACTTTCTGCTAGCACCAAACAGCGGTCTCACTGCTAGGCATGGCTTCCAAATGTAGCACCAACGTTGCCAACTATTTTACAAGGACCACATGGTTTCATTTGCTTTGGTGTTTGCAGTTTTTTTTTCCGGTATGTAAACGGTATAAGAATTGTCTCCATATTCTAGTGTTCTCTGATCATTTATAAACATACTGTTCACGTAAATTTACAAAGTAGCGATGTATGAAATGTTTCAGTAGCCAGTTTGAAATTTCTGCTAAAGAACTGGCAACACTGTCATGAAGCCTTGAGAAATGTCAGAGCTGGAGATTCACTGGCTGCACAATAATACAGGGCTATTCAAAAAGAAAGAACAGACTTCAAACATTTATTTCTTCCAAACTACAAAAGATAGAAACATGATTCCAATTCTCGTGGAGAGAGAAAAGTTTACTTTGATATTATGCATTCAATGAGCACCATGTTTTGACAAATGTCAAAATGGTGGCTCATTCTTGCCACACACGAATCAGCTGGTCTCAGTTATCAAATTCACAGCTTCAACAATTCGAGGTCGTAGATCTTCAAGTGTCAGGCATAGGAGGGATATAAACACGGTCTTTTACATAACCCCATAGATAAAAATCACACAGAGTATTTTAAAACATTGTTGTTTGTTGTTTATCTGTAGTGAAATGGCAGAGACATTGTTCATTGTTATCGTTGTCATAACAAAGATCAAATCCCAAGAGAAATTGAGCCAATGTGGCCATGATTGGAACTTCTATCCCTGCTATTTCAATTTTAAACCTTTCTCTGTCCATGAACGTTAGAATCATGTTTCTATCTTTTGTAGTTTGGAAGAAATAAATGTTTGAAATCTGTTTTCTTTTTGAATAGCCCTGTAGTGCAGTGGCAGCTCGTGCCTTACAAACTAGGTGAAGAAGTTCACTTAAGCATGCTGAAAATACAATGCAAAGCCAGTGTCCCAGGGTCCAATATTTTTGTATCCAATGGAATTGCACACAAAAGAAACAGTGTCTGTCAGCATTAGTGTAACATAAAATAAGCATGCCCGACTCGCCTATTTCTTGAAAACTAAGTCGATCCTCCTATTTTTTAGAGCAGCAAATCTGTTGATAATGTCATCATAAAAGGGATGACGTTCCATAAGATCAGCTAGTAGCTCCTTCTCAATGGAAATGATCGCCAAAGATGAAAGCCGTTCTTGTGAAGTGGTTTTCCTTGACCAAGTCTTGATTCTCTTCAGACAAGAAAAGGTTCTTTCAAAGGATGCACTGGTTGAGGGAATTGTTACAACCAGGGAGAAAAGTTGTAGGTTTCCTCAAACACATCACGATTTTTCTTCAATGAGCACAGCACTTCTTGGAGTGTAAAATCCTTATAGATCAAATGATCTGCGTAAAACAAGCACAGTTCATTTTTAAGGTGTTGTGGCTTGCTGAATAATTGAGGGTAACACTGTTGCAACTGGCAGAGAGCGTTTGAAGGAAAATTCACGGAATGATTTTGAAATTTTGATGAGCCGACAAGACACAGGAACTACAATTTCTCACAATCTTGAAACCGAACGCTTATTTGCATCAATACCTTGTCAAGAATTACAAAGTAAATGAGTTTAGAATTCTGGAAAGAATTGTCAGCTGATTCTCTTGTAGTACCCAGACTGGTGAGCTGTGACGCTTTGTTAAACAGTGTTCTAAAATATTCTTCACTGCGTCTGCTTTTTATTAAGTCACTGGTATTTTGAATTTTCGTAACACAGTAGTTAATGTCGAGAGACTTTTTCTGTAGGATGTCAAACAAAATGTCTGTTAAACTGAAAATATCATCGAATACCACTGCCAGAATGGTAAACTGAAAATTGTTCATTTTGTTGAGAAACCCCTCGCTAGATGTGATGGTTGTGTCATCTGAATCTACATCGTTTATTAACCTCTTGAGCGATGGCCATTTAAAAGTCCGCGAGCAGAGAACTGCTAGCATTTAAATTGTTCAATGCGCTTCGTATATACACAGCTGTATTTTGTGTAAATATTAAGTTATTTTAATGAAACAAAAACTGGTATAAAACTCGTTATTTGCAGTATAAATTTACGTCATCAGCAAACTTGTATTTACAAAATGTTGAAATGGCACAATTTTGTTTCACTGTGGTGAGAAGTCAACTTTGCTCTGTCGAACGCATCTAATATAAGTTCTCGGAAAGATACAGTAAAGAAACACCCATTGTATGTGTGGCTTATGCGTCAGCATACTGTGTAATAAAGCGCTACTGCATGCGTGGTCTCATGAGTCATCAGAATAGATCAACATTACAACTTTTGCTTACGCGAGTTTCGTAACTGAGTAGAGTCCATGTCTTTCTTTGTTGAAAGAACATACATATTCTTTCCTGCTTGTAGCTGAAGGGAGAAGTGGTATAAAAAGGTGTTTTTGCACCAACTGGATATAACCATATACAATTGTTTGGGGATTTGGACAGCTCTCTAAACCCACACAGGACAATGACCAACCTTGACTACCGACTATAAATAACTCGCAGCCTAATTGAACAATACCTCGTTGGGGGTTGAAAATCCAAAACCCCTGCACCCCTCAGACTTCAAGGAAAACATTATCCTAAAAGGATACCACCAACAGCAAAGAAGTCCCACCCCTTTCGAAAGTGTTTCGTGTGCCGCAAGAAGGGAATTCGCGAATGTGGAGATCTACGTACCCTTGTGTGTTTATCCCTGTTTTGAGGTAAATCACTGCAGAACAAACATATTAAGGTAAGCCAATAAAGTATATAGACCTTACTAAAATGTTTCATAAAGGGAAAATTATAATAAGTTGAGTTGGATAAGGGATAAATAAGGGTTAAATGCTTAAATGCACAGGACGCCCATATCGCTCATCCGCCATTTTAAATGGACGTGATTTCACGTCAATATCCCTCAAGAGGTTAATATGTATAAAAGATACGACACAATTAAGATAACTGGATATTTAATTTAACACTTTCGCCCCTACATGGGCAAGCTATCAGAAGAACAAACAGAGTTGCTAAGCTACAAAAACAAAACACAAAAGTTGTATAAACGATCACAGAATAACCAACACTTACATTCCATAATTTAAATATTAAAAGTACTGGAGTCTAGCAAACTCGCAACTTATACTGTTCACAGTTATCTAAAACACCACGTTTTAAGTTCACCACCAGCTCTTCCTCGAGGTACACGACTACTCAAGGTAACTAGAGAAAGAAGGTAGGCCACTCCGGCACAATTGCTGCCATTGGTTGCGGGCAAGATACGTCACACGGAGGTCTCAGAGCGTGCGCAGTTCAGACAGCAATAGAAAGTGAGCGCTTTAAACCCGTTTCGACATATACCATTTAAAGCATTGACTGACAGTTCCAGTGCGTAAACACTAAAGCAATAATTAATAAAGTGTAGAAAAATACAGTGATATGTGATAGAAAAGATACCTTAACTGAAAACACATTAGAAACGTTCATCAACACATTCTACTAATTACAAACCAATTTTACCACCGCCACCGAAACTACAATCAAAATAATAAGTAACAAATTGTTTGATCTTAAAAGTAGACTTACATTTGGTCATGTTGTTGCAGAAGAAGTAGCTGACGCCCACTGCTGCCGCTTCCTTGTGTTCGTTTTTGTCATACTTACAGCTTTTAATTTGTTATTTAAATGCCGTATCCTAATGAAAGTGCGGGTCCTGATGTATAGGGAAACAATTCTTTCATCCACTTCAGGAAATTTAGAGCAAATCATGCCAGTAAGCACTTTCATCACTCCAGCACCTTTTTAAACATTAAATATCCCACAAATATAACTTCAAATTCCTTCACTTTTTGGTACCACTGTTCAGTCGGCCAAACAAGTTCGCCCTTTGAAATAACTGTAATCCAGTCCTGTGGCACTTGTTTTGGCAAATTATAGTCACTGTCTTTGCTTCCCAAAGTACTGTCAAAAGGCCGGCACTTGTATGCAATGTAACCCGCAAGATACTTTATAGCGTCTGTGTTAAAATCTTCCATTTCAGAAATATCGCTTATACTTGTATCTTCTAGTAGTATTGCCTCCTCATATTCAGTGGGTACCGAAATTTCTTTAGCAACGTCCATGCACAGCTCGGTAGAAATGAAATCTAAGAACTGAGTGTCACAATCGAAGTCTTGTTTAGACTGGTTTGTCTGATTAATCGCCTCCACTGTTGCTCCATCGGAAATTGGAATTTTGTTGTTGCCTGTAAGAAGCAGTAGACGTATTCTGTTTCTTACTTCAAAGGGTGAGGGATTGTTATAAAATATACCCAGTCCTCGAATAAGGGAAAAAAGTTTTCCAGGCAGTCTTGGTTAAGCCTCGAGGTCAATATATAAGACATGTTTAACTTTTTCATTTCTCCATGTAATCCCAAAAGAGACTTTATGGATGTAATGAAGCCCTTCTGAAATGGGACTAATCCTTTATGATGCCCAATTCTAATTCCGCTCACGATATCCATAAACCGGAGCAGAGTATTCTCCTGGCTTCTTAAATTCAGCCCATATCCACTTCTGAGCATTGTTTTCTCGTCCTTTGGAATCCTAGAATTCAGAACATTGAAGACATCATTTACTAGCTGAAAGAAATTGCCTTCTTTTTCCTTATTAAGGCAGTATTTTATTGCCTGAGCTGTTCTTTTAGAAAATAACTGGGCCGCCATTCTGACATTCTGTCTGGATCTACCAGTTAAACTTAAATGTGCTGGAGTGATATGATAGCTTATAGATAGATCCCCCGTTTTAAATTCTAAAAGATCTTCTATAAGATTCTTGTTCATTTGAGTTCCATCCGCTAACCGCAAACCATCCTCCAGAAAATGGTTTCGCAGTAACTTTAAAAGGTGAGGAACATCAAAGAAAACCCACACCTTCCTGGCTTTATCTTTTGGATTAGTGAAAAAGGTTTTTTCCATGTTTACATTTAATTGTTTCCACACCTTAGTTTTTCCCTCCCATATCACAAGTTACTGCTACTACACGGATATCACAATCCTCCAGTTCATTGATGATGTGATGTAGCAAATTTGCAGTCATTGTCACATCGAACTCGTAGTGAATGGGTTGCTTCCAAGGCGCGAAAAGCCCGCGAACCATGGACGTTACTGTGGGGCCTGATAATGCGATCATCCGAGGAGTCATAACAAATGCGGCCATCTATATTCATTTCGTCGAACACCAAAATGGCATATTTCTCACGATTTTGAAAAGTTCGTAATTTGGCTTTCAGTAAAGCAAGCACTTCGTGTAACACTCCAAGTTTGCATTTATAATGGTGGGTCCAGTTTTGCAAAGTTATCCGACCAGGAAGGGGTATACTATGGCCTCTTAGGTACCTGTAGGCTTTTCTAGACAGCGATCTTAGTGTTAAAGCATGCGCTATATCCTCTGAGGACCATTTGACACGTTTATTACTTTTTAACAGACATCGAATTTGGCCTGGAGTGAAACACTTGGAAAGGATTTTACTCACTTCATTAGTGACAACTTCTTTGCTTAATTTTGAAGCTGTCCTTCGCCCTTTAGCCTTAACAGCATACTTTTCCTTTAGCTGTTTTAGATGTGTACACATTTGTACTAAGACAGCGTTTTGCTTGCTTAAAATGTCAACTTCTCTCAAGTCTCAAAATTTCTTCGTCTTTAGTACAAGTGAAACTTAATTCAGTGTTAGTTGACTGGTCTAATTTTCTTTTTTTGGGGGACAGTGATTTTAAAGTTGATAATGCCCTTTTTCTTGTTTCCCTATATTCCTGTCTGTATTTCCTATCGCCGGAAACCTGTGAAACAAGTAAGAAATGATACCCTTAATACATTTAAGGTTATTACCGGAAATATAAGCTTTTATTGCAAAACCAAACGAGAAACAAGAGAAGGATATGTATATGCTCTTAATGAGACATGTTCATACATTACTTTCAGTAAACATACCCAAATAAACAATTACGTTTTGACATTACATATCTTTTCATTAGTTTGGCTGGTGCTTGTGCTGTTTTCTGAGCTCGAACCCGGGAGCGTGTCACCATTTCATTATACATTATAAAGGATTCATAAGTGAAAGCGATAGACAAAACTTCTCCCCCCTCTCCGTTTCAAGTATATTGGTATTTTCAAAAATGATAGCTCTCGTAATTGTGTTATTTATTTCATTTTCCTCTGCACTGCATTTTCATATTGCTGAAAAAGAGTGGCCACACAGCTATTCTTAGAAGAACACCAATAAAATACTGCCTTAATAGGGAAAGAATGTCTGTCACATTCTGTTTAGTTTATTACATTATTATTAAAAGGCCTTTTAGTAAGGGCTGCGTTGCAAATATAACCTAAATCCTAAAGAAAGTGAAAAAGCGTGTTGAAAGCTCTTAAAGTAATAATTGCACGATTATGTGGCACACGGTTGTTCCTTCCATCTACAGATAATTTTCATTTCTGTTTTACAAAATATAACACAATGAGAGCTTTGTTTTGTTCAATTAAAACACCTGCGTTGACATTTCATGTCAGAAAACAAGGAAAGTAGAGTAGAGATACTTAGATAGTACGATGGGATTTGAATTATATCGTAAAATGTAAGCTGCATGGGTGAATATCGGTACTGCGAGACTCCCGTGTGACATCAGCAGACAGCTCTAGGAAGGGCGATTGCGCGGGAAGCGGCTCCCCTGACAACTACTATCTTCTAAGCGCGCGAAAACAGAAACCATCCCCTCTACCGTGTTCTGTGCCTCTATCCAAGTGCAAATATTTCTTGTTTGCCTGAAGCATATGCATCCACATGTTATTTCCCCGTAGTACATTGTTTCGTGACGTCATGTTGCCATGGCAACCAAGCTGTTTAGTGCAGCAGTTTCTTTCCTAATCCTGACTGCGGCACTTGTCCTTGTGACCGATCAGAGGGTGCCCTCCCACCAATTTTCCCTGCCGAGTGCCTGGCTGTAAGTTCCAAACAAAAGAAGGGTTGGTCATTGACCCTGTTACGGCTGCTAGCAGTTGATATTTGTGACTAAACTGTTAGAATGGCAGTAATAATGCCAACATTAACAAAAATAGAATACTGCTATATTCAAGTGAAAACCTCTTCACCTGCTTCACTTGAATAGCCACCACTGCTGTAGTGAACGAAAGTTTCCAGTGAATACCAGAATTGTGAAAGAAAAATTAACAAGGTGTTCCAACAGCTCAGCAATAGCTCTTATTACATTGTAATTTGTGGGACACAAACTAATAACTGCAGAAGTAAAACCTTAACCTACCCTTATTAATATGATACTTACTTGAAGCTGGCCTATCTGCTTCACAGACCAATGTGTCATTCCTGCTTTGTATCCTACGAAGGCAGCGAAATGACAGGTTTGGAAGTATCATCCTTTGGGTATGCCTTCACTTTACCAGTGTCTATGCAACCCCTTTTTTGGACAGAAGCCCATGGACCCATGTCGAGGTGGAATGAATGTATGAGACTGAAAAAGGAATCTAAGATTAGAGCAAAACCATAAGCATCTTATGCACTTCAGCTATACCTTCTGAGGGCTAACTTGGCTCGAGGATCATGTGTCAAGTTGCTTCCACTAGCAAGTTAGGGGTGGGGGGCACAAAACATTTTGTGGTTGCAAACGCCAGAAGTCTGCCTTTCAGTGTTGTGTTCAGTGTCAGACTATTTCAGTGTGAACACAGATGATGGAGGTATTACTACTTGTTCACAATCCACCACTGACTGGGTGGAGGGGATCGAGCCTCTCCCACCCATAACACCAATACCAGAGGGGCGAGTACTTGCTTCTCTTTTACATCTCTTTCTCTTACTTTAGCCTCGAGACAAGATAAACCGCACAGGGATTTTGTAACTGGCATGGTTTTACTTCCAAGTCAATGCCCAATGGACTCGAGAAAGTTTATGGAATATGCCTTTCCTCCGCACACATTTGCTTTTCAGCAACAGGCAGAATTAATCTTCGATACTGCAACTTGGACTATACTGCACAAAATTCAAGCAGCTCCAGAGTTGCAATGATCTGGTACACACCAAGACTAGCCCAGCAGTTCCAGATCCAGTATCGTTTCAGTAACAGTTTATATAAATTACATTTCTTGAAAAATAACCAATGGCCAAGGAGTTCCATTCACATGACCTCACTTTTCACAAAGTGCTATCAAGAGAGCTTATTCTACTTATTATTAAGAGAAAGCATTAATCCTCTACACATTTAGCCACAGACAGACTACAGGAGGCTAAAGTGAAAGTCAGGAACAGATAGCTTTTAAACTGTCCTTAGCATAAACATGACAAAGGACAATTTGTTGCATTCGCAACTTTCTCTACCCATTCAACAATTCTTAGAAAAGCTGATTCTTCAATATACGAGGATTGGAAATTAAATAGTGGCAACTATTTATTTACATCTAAAATAAGAACAAATTAGAAACTAAAAGCTTCACTTATCTTAGTAATATTGCAAGATTTTATGCAGCTGACACGTTTCAAGTTGACTCCAACTCATTCTCAATGCTGTTTTCAAATTTATAGGTTAATAAATATACCCCTTAATAAGAAAGAATTTGACACAGGATAAACACATTAACACTGCAGTAATTAATGGTTTTAATACAGATTTTACACATAAAAAGATAGAAAAATATAAGTATCAAAAGGCTGTTAAAGAGGTTTCTACCCTCAAAAAAAAAAAAAAAAATTGTATTTTTAAAAAGTTTACTTACCATCCATGGGTCAATTTTTTTTTTAAAGAATATGGAATAAATTTTGTTCCTAAAATAAATTTAATATACAAAATTTACTAAATTTTTCTCAAAGGATAAAATTCCAAATTATAAAAAAAATCTGGCATTTATCAATTTAGCTGCTTGGATTGTGATAGTTTATATTGGTAAAACTAAACGTCATTTAGAAACCAGAATAAAAGAACATTTTAGAAATATTAAATATAAACAAACTGATAAATCAGCTGTGGCACATCATTTTTGGTCATTTAATCATGAAATCAATCCAGAGGTTGAACTATTAAAACAATTAAGTGGACCTATAGATTTAATGGTTTGGGAAAAGATATTTATTTTAAAAAACAGGAACCACATTAAACATTTTGAAATATCTCCAATAGATTGTATTTATAGGTTTTTGTTTTCAGAGATTGGTGATTAAAATGAGCATCAGTATGGTAACTTGTTTGTATAGCTTTGAGAATGAGTTGGAGTCAACTTGAAACGTGTCAGCTGCATAAAATCTTGCAATATTACTAAGTGAAGCTTTTAGTTTCTAATTTGTTCTTACTTTAGATTCTTGTTGCTTCACTGTTAATAGCTTCAGTATTTTCTTATTTATTTACAACTGATACAAAAGAGATGTATGTTACCAAGCTTTACTGTCATTCAAAGTAATCACCAGTGTTGTGTATAATCTGTTGCCAGCAATGTGAAAGTTGTAGGATAACCTCAGCAGCGCCAGTTCTGTTGATAGTTTGAATGGAGCAGTCTACTGCCTGGCAAATCTCTGAAGCAGTTCTGCAGGAAATGCCACGAAGTGGTTCCTTCATATTCGGAGTCAAGTTGAAGTCTCAAGTGCTTCCCAGCCCCATCAACTGAACAAATCAGTCACAGCTTGCGCTGTATGCAGCCAAGCAACGTTGTACCAGAACCATTTCTCTATTTCTGTAAACCAGGCAGAACCTACCTTGATACAATTTTTCTCATGCAGAGATCATGAAGCATGCACTAATCTGGTATCTCGGGCCAGCTCATGCTGACATGGTGTTATCTGTATCCAGCAACACTGCAAAGGCATGCACATCTTCACTGACTCTAGGACAACCTGGCCACATTGTCTGCGATATCTTGGTATCCTTTGTTGAAGGCATTTACCCACCGTGCCACTGTTCTGTAAGGCAACACAGATTCTCTGCAAGCTTCTTGAAGACCTGGATGACCCTGTCGTGCTGTACGACCTCTGGCACATTCAATCTTTATCCAGTTCTGTTCCTACTTCAAAAATATTGTGACATTACATTAGACCACTAGCTTATACAAGAATATATTTCTCTCGCCATTGCACATACCCGTGATGTGAGAGGGAGAGTATTTGCCAGAGGTAAGGTAGGTGTGTACATAACTAACATGCGCTATCAGCGACAATGTTACGTTCCATTGCATAGCAATTCTGCAGTAGTGTTGCCACTATATTAGTTCCAACCCTCGCACTTAATGTTAATTGTGATAAACATCTGTAGAAATGCTACAATTACACATTTCCCTGTACAAGGTTCCCAGCAAAAATCTGACCTTAACCTTTACTTTTCCAACCACACTTGTATTTACACATCTTAAAAGCCTCCTCCACTCCTACTAGCAGTCCAACAGACAAACAATATTTATTACTAGACTGGTACTCTTACGGTGAGAAGGTACTTCACTTGGGGGTCAAAATTCATTTTATTTTAAAATTTTATTATAATTTCACCCCTCTAGATTGCGAGTATATAGTTAAAAAGTTCATTGGAGCAATATTTCATCCCTAATTTGCTTATATTGGTGGGCATTAAGTTGTTGCCATACCCCTTTTCGTACACTTTCAGAAAATTGATAACTTCTATAATACTGAAATACGACTGTTTTGTAAGGGATCTTTCACGCTCCCTGTTGGCACCACTGTAACTCCAATGATGCTGGTTACAGAGGATCAAGACTATGCAGCAGGAATGTTCTCACTCTCATGTGAAAAGTGAGTAATCAATATATAGACTTCAAAACTACTTTTCTCAGTTTTATATTTTTTCAGGTTCCAGTGCACTTTTTTAAAAAATCTGATGCATTGCACTCACATGACTTTCTCTACTCTTGTGCTAACCATTCCAACAAACTCTTATTTCTGTATCTTCTTCATGTTAGTTAAGATAAACATTTGTACAAATTATCTTATTGCTTATTTCCTTATAGGTGCAAAGAGAGTATTAGTGATAGTTGTGTGGTAGTCAAATATTTTAAAGCTTTGAGATTCCAGTCTCTTTGCACACTTAACATATAAAAAAATGAACATGTTCCATTTCACGAAAGTTTTAAGTTTCCCAAAACTTGCACACATAACAAGGAATATCTCCATAATGGTACACCTTACAAGAAAATTTATTCAGACATAAATTGTGTATTTTAGCAAGATCTACATTTTTTGTATAGTATGATTTGGTCTATCTCTAACGGTTTACCAGTTATGCAAAAGTCGTCCAGAGAAAATGCGACTACAGGGGCTATAGCCAGAAAATTCAAGATATACATTTCATTAGTCATAAAAAGATCTCAAACATATTACATTTTAGTCAAAATCGTTAGCCATTTTCAGGAAAATAAAAATTTTCGAAAAAAGTTCCATGTAAAGGGTAGTTTAGGGTGGGGCTGTTTTCTTCAAAATCTTCATCTCGCATCCTTGAAAGACATTAAACTTAAATACCAACTTTAGTTTTTAATCGACTTTTCGTTTTTCAGTTATACTGCCCACAGACACACACTTAGACCTTTTTCTAAAAATGCTTTTTTTTTTGTTGGATTCAAGAGGTCTCTAAACATATTTCCGGTGAAATCTCGACATCGAATTTTTGGATGGAATATAATACTTCCCCTACTTACCAGTAGAGAAAGTAAAAAACTATTCAACCAAAACATATAAAATTTGTTGTATGTATTAAGTAAGAATAGGGGATTTCTCTCTCTGATTCATAATTTTTAAAATCTGATGTGTTGCACTCACATGACTTTCTCTACTCTTGTACTAACCATTCTAACAAACTCTTATTCCTATATCTCCATGTTAGTTAAGATAAACATTCGTACAAATTATCTTATTGCTTATGTCCTTGTAGGTGCAAGGGAGATATTAGAATACAGAAGGCTTTGTGCGACAGTCAAATCTTTTTGACCTTTGAGATTCCGTTCTCTTTGCACGATTAACACATAAAAAAAATGAGCAACTTTATTGCATTTCGCTAAAGTTCCAAGTGTTCCAAAACTCACATACGTAACAAGGAATATCTCCGAAATGGTTCACCCTACAAGAAAATTTATTGAGACATAAATTGTGTATTTTACCAAGATCTACATTTTTTTTGTATAGTATGATTTGGTCTATCTCTAACAGTTTACCAGTTATGCAAAAGTCGTCCAGAGTAAATACGACTACAGGGGCTATAGCCAGAAAATTCAAGATATACATTTCATTTGTCATCAAAATATCTCAAACATATGACATTTTAATCAAAATCATTAGCCATTTTCAAGAAAATCAAATTTTTCGAAAAATTTTCCACGTAAAGGTTAGTTTAGGGTGGGGCTATTTTCTTCAAGATCTTCGTGTTGCATCCTTGAAAGACATTAAACTTAAATACCAACTTTGGCTTCTAACCGAGTTTTCGTATTTGAGTTATGCTGTCCACAGACTGACACAGACACACACACGGACCTTTTTCTAAAAATGCTTTTTTTGGATTCAGGGGGCCTCAAAACATATTTGCGGTGAAATCTCGACATCGAATTTTTGGGTGGAATACAATACTTCCCCTACTTACCAGTAGAGAAAGTAAAAAATTAAAATTATCTGAAATTTCAGGCGTTTTTTAAACAAACTAAAAAGTTGTCAGTACAACATTTTCAAATAAGTCATTATTCAAGATAAAGGTTTTAAGAACATGCCTGAAAACTTTCATGTACATACCAATATGCTTTCTTAGTAATGTGCACCCAAAAATCACAGAAATAGCATTGCGGAGAGAGGCAGTATCCTCTCACCTTAAGGCAAGCTTCAATAGTTTACAGCAGTCTAGACTGATTGTGGTAAGCATCTAGTTTGACTCCAGTTTTAAAACAAAGAACTAGAACATGAATGACAGGTATAGTGGATGCAGTTAATCAGCAGTCCCCATGAGTTCAAGATGACCGAAATTACACTAAACAGCTGATGAAAGAATTCAAAAAAGCAGTCCTGCCAATGTGCATAATAAAGGCATTTCTAACCTCAAATATGGGGTTAAAGTAACATACTTTCAAATAATAATAATGCTTGAACATCGTTACCACACAACACATGAACTTACTCACCTTTAGCAAATCTTGTTCTGCAATAACACTTTTGGATGAAATCACCTCCGAGCATTAAATATTGTAATATACATTTAATGCACTACTGTGTAGCGAACACTAAAATAATAACAGTAACTACAACTGCATATTCTGCTCTAAAAGAATTCAAGGCAAAATCACGCAAACATGAACAGTAAGTCCACAGATTAACACAGCGTCTAAACAGAATCTTGTTTTAAAATCTATCAGTTGGCCTCTCTGCAAATCGTTCATAAACAAGGGCTTCTGTGGCAATGTAACAGGCGCAATAACACCATCTATGGCCTAGCTTTACCATGGTTATGTTACAAACAGCTGGCAGCACTAGTGCAACCCAATGGATGGAATATCACCAAATATAACCAGACTGCACCATAATGGGGGTAAAACGTCAAGGTTGTTTTTTGGGGTATCTCAATAAGCTGTGCCTACTATAAAAGTAGCAAACCTTCTGAACGACAGAGCAATGCAGAGTGAAACAGAACTTCTACACATTGAATGAACTGTTTGACAGCACCGTGGCCAAGTGGTCAAACCTGTCACATAGGTGCCCTGAGTTCGATCCCAGGGACCCATATGTGGTATTTGTGGTGGACGCAGCAGCATCTGGGCAGATTTTTGGAGTTCTCTGCCCCCCCCCCCCCCCCCCCCGTCATTTATTCCAATTCCTCCATCATCACCTTTCAATTATCCATTTCACCTGCATTTCACATCATCCTCTTCTTCACTATCATACCTGGTGCTAGGCTGTCCATCCACTTCCAGGTTATCACTGTACGGGCAATAGGTTGCTTTGCTCCAACCATAGGCACACTTAAGTCCTAGGGGGTGTAAGTCCTACATAAGGACAGGGTAATCAAAAGAATGAACTGTTTGACATGACCAAGGTGAAAGGCAGATAGTTGTGCAAAGAGGATGATAACCTCTAAAAACCACAAATTGAGAGCAAGGGCCAGGTTGGTTACTCCTATATTTGGTGATATTCCATTCACTAGGTTGCATTAGAGACGCCAACTGTTTGTAACATATAACCATGGTAAAGCTACAACTATGATAGTGTTACTCTGTTATGTTGCCACAGAAGCCCTTGTTTATGAACGTGTTGGAGAGAGACCAACTGATAGCTTTTAAAACAGGATTCTGTTTAGACGCTGTATTAATTAATGAGTGGAAGTGCTGCTTGTGCTTGTGGTTTTGTCTTGAATTGTTTTAGAGCAGTATATGCAGTTATAGTTATTTTTGTGTCTGCTACGCAGTAGTGCACCTTGTATATATATTTAGCGCTCGGAAGTGATTTTATCCAAAAGTGCTATTGCAGAACAAGATTTGCCAAAGATGTTGTGGTAACGATGTTCAAGTATTATCATTTGAAAGCATGTTACTTTAACCCGGTCATACATGAGGTTAGAAATGCCTTTATCATGTATGTTGGCAGGACTGCTTTTTGGATATTTTTGTCTGTTTAGTGTAATGTCGGCTGTAATGAACTCTTGGGAACCGCTGATAAACTGTGCCCACTATAGCGCAAAGCCTATCCACCCATCCAAGCAGATGTCAACACTTACCAGTTCAACACCAGCTGATTTTACCCAAAGTTACTCACCAGAGGGCACCAAAGACAGAGCTTGGGATGATACGAATTAAGCATCAATGAGCACAAGGAAGCATAACTGAACAATACAAGTGGACCAAGGCCTTGACTGGAAGTGCTGTAGGCAAACCCATAGTTTTTGTCTCTCACCAGCTAATAATTCTGGAATGAAAACATGTGCAACAAGTGGGAAGGTAGTGGTGCTGTCTGCATCTGTGGCCCAGGCGTGCTAACACACAGTTGCTTTTTTATGCAGCATGTATTTGAAGACAGAGCTTTGCAATGAGTGAATATAGTGAATGTGAGACATTGATCATAGCACAAATCAATTATACCACCAGCACTTTCTAACTTAGGACCAAAACAGACTAGAGAAATTTTTTCTAATGTATGGGCACACATGAAGAAAGCTAAAAGCAAAGAACTGCTTACAGAGCAAGATAAAATAAAAAGTTCAAAAGCGCACATCAGATGCCATGTAAGCGTCAAACAGTGAAAAGAATTGGACCACAAATAAAATTAAAATCAGAAAATCTTTTGGAACGCCATGCAAAAAGCCTTCCAAAACGAGTAATGGATCTAAATGACTTCAATAACTGTCCGAAGAACGATTCAAATTTTTTTTTTTACATTCAGGTAAAATGTGCTCTACAATAGCTTAATTACTTAAAGAGAAAGCATTAACTTTCAGGGCAGCAAGGCATCCTTAGATCAGAACAGTGCAACTGGGTTTTAAATGGAGAAAGACCAAAACAAATGGAAAACAGCTGATAGAAAGCCACAACATTTGTTCTATATTGACTATTTAAAAGCCATACGGAAGTATAAGTCAGAAGGAAGACCTATTTACACAGATGAAACATACACAGTAGACACCAACCCAAAAGGATGGACTAATGACAATACTACAGGCTTCATAGCTCCAGTTTCCCAAAGGAGAGACTAATCCTTGTTTATGCCGGGGGTGAACAAGGCTGTTTCCAATGGCTTGCTCATATGCAAAGGCCGGAGGCGTGTGCATTTTTCCATGGATATACAGCACATAGACTTTACTGTTATCGCTCGCGCATGTAAACAACTGCAGGTAGGTACAGCCTGACCATGAAAACCGCCTCACTGCAGCACAACCTACAAACATCGTAAACTATGCATTCTCGAATTGCACTTAAATGCACATACACATACTGCTATTAGGATAAACTTTAGAAAGTGTCCCATGAGAACTATGTCTAAGTCCCACTTGGCAGTGTGCACGAATTCTTACGAAAGTTGCCGAAGTTGCAGTGTTATTTCATTGTTAATTCAGCACTGTTTCTCCATTAATTCGTTGCCAATCTGAAAATTCAATGTTTTAGCGGGACCCCGGCAGTAAGCTAGTGAAGTTGTTATAAGCAACTTGTGAAAGCCATGACTCGCTTCGTTAGCTTAGTTTCGTGACGTACCTGCGTTAGTGAATCGTGGGTAGTGGTAGAAGTATCCTAAATCAATTATTATTGGTATATTATCAACCACACTAGTTTTTGTTGCCAACACACTAAACACAAATGCATGTGTTGGCTATCTCAGGCGTCGGCTAATCTATTTTTCACATCTAGGCGCTACTTTCTAAAGTTTATCCATTCCTTGTATATATTTATCTGAACATTGGATCCTCTAATTCCAAGATAATATAAGTCGACGATTTATCAAGTTGTAATGTATTTAAAACAAGTATTTTTATAAATGTAAATCAAAATTACTAGAAAATTGCCATAATGCATAACATTCTCTGCAGTGAAACACTGAACTTATGTCATATCTGAAAACTATAGAATAACAATACATAGTGTTATTGCACATAAAATCATGTCCATTTAAAATGGCGGATAAGCACTATGGGTGTGTATACATGTCCTGTGCATTTGTGCATTTAACTCTTATTTATCCCTTATCTAATTCAACTTATTTTAATTTTCCCTTGTTATGAAACATTTAAGTAAATTCTATATACTTTACTGGCTTACTTTTATATGTTCCTTCTGCAGTGATATGCCTCAAAACAGGGATAAACACACAAGGGCACATCTCCACATTTGCCACAGATCATCCCAGTTTCCTTGCGGATTCCCTTCTTGCGGCACACGAAACACTTTTGAGATGGGCGGGACTTGTTTGCTGTTGGCGGTATCCTTTTAGCATAATGTTTTCCTTGAAGCCTGAGGGGTGCAGGGGTTCTGGTTTTTCTACCCCCACTATTAAGAGGCCTCTCAACATGGTATTGTTCAATTAGGCTGCGAGCTATTGATAGTCGGAAGTCCAGGTAGGTCATTGTCTTGTGTGGGTTTAGAGCTCTCCAAATTACCAAACAATTGTATATGGTTATATCCAGCTGGTGCAAAAATACCTTTTTATACCATTTCACTGTTTTTCGTAAAGAGGGATATGCTTGCAATACCTGATCTACTAGATCGACACCGCCCATGTGCATATTGTATTCCTGGATAACGTCAGGCTTGAAAATGCACATTTTGGTATGGGCATTTTTTTTTCCAGTGTCAATCATCAAAATCTTAGAATTGCAATTTGATAATGCCGTAACTACCCTCCTGTCCTGCCAGGCAAGGTAGGTCAAAGGTGGGACCTGACACATCTGCATTTCTCCTCTCCTTAGAGCCTTTGTATTGGCAAGCCAACAAGACTTGAATGTGCTGTTCCAATTGCATTAGTCTTTCTTTTGTATAAGGCCATGTATAATTTAGGAGAGCTGTACCAGTTATCTAAGTACACAGTCCTACGCTGATCAAGCACAGGTTCCATTAGGTGCATTACTATGGAGCAAGATAAGTTCAAATCTTTTGTCTCCAGTATTCTCAGTCCCTTGATCAGTGGAAATGCAGCTATTGTAAAGATATCCCGTTTTACTTTCACAAACATCAAAACTCTTTATGCCAAATCTGGTCCTCTTTGTTTTGATGAATTGTTTCCAACCTAAGCTGCCCTTCCAAAGCATTAGACTTTCATCAACAGTGACCTTTTCACCTGGTACATAATTTTCCTTGAATTCTGAAATAATACAATCGAAAACGCCTAATTTTGTGCAGTTTGTCACATTCTCTGTGTAGGTGAAATGAAGGAACTGCAAAATTGAAAGAAACCTATTACTTGACATGCATTTTCCAAAAACAGTAGTAGCTAGCATGTCGTCTGTGGACCAATACATGTATAATGCAGGTTTACGAATAACACCCATAAGTGTAATTAGACCAAGTAGCCTGTAAATCTCAGTGAGTGTTACTTCTGTCCACCTTTGAATTCTGCTCTTAGGCCCTAATTTACCTTTAGAGAACAGGTCTTCCTTCAGCTTACGCGCATATACATTTGTTTCCGTAACAATGAGAGACACTAAGTCAGTAGTAAAAAATTTTGTGAAAATGTCAATTGGTTGGCTGTCAGAAGTCAGCTGAGCCTGGGGTTGAACACCAGAGTATGTGCTCGTGTAGATGTGCCTATTTGCGTTGCAGTTGTTTTCAGCACTCCACAACGTTGACTCTTCACGAACACCTGAAGGAAGTTGGTCATGTTCTTTCTCACTGCTACTCGTACCTATATTCAAACAATGCATACTGGCTAGTTATTTTAAATATACTTATTTCCTACATGACATTCATTGAAGTTAATATGATAGTTACTATGCTTCTTTAATGGTTTATTCTAAGGAACAGCAATATGCTGCAAACAAAAGCACATGGTGCATGAATGGTGCACAAACACATCAGGCAGGCACAATTCTCTCTCAATGAATTGTACCGCGCTTGACAATAGCAGAGCATGCACACAAAGACAAAATTGGTCCTTGCAGTAGTCAAGTAGGTTTCTCCGCTCATGAAGCTGCAGCACATATTGATCACTGCATTACAGTGTAGAGGTGGGCAAGATTATCCAGGGAAGGGGTTGAACACTCCTGGTTCAGGAAGAACACAAGTCAACTCCAGAAACAGATGCAGCTTTAATTGTAGAAGCAGAGGGGAACCCTTTCCAAACTGCATCTGAAATGAAGGCAAATTCAGATTTCCCTGGGTCAGCTTGAACATTTCTGGGACAGCCCACCTCGGTAGCGTGATGGTTAGCGTGTCTGCCTCATGTTCAAGAGGTCGCAAGTTTGAATCTCGCTTAGGGTAAGTTATCCGGGTAAGATCTTAGAGGTTTTTCCCTCATCCTGAGAGACGAATGTCGGGTAACTTAAAGCTCCATGGACCTCGGGCTCATGTGAGCATAATTTCACCCATTTCATTCATTCACCGTCCGACATTAGGTTGGAGGACGTTAATAAAACTAAAGAAAAAAAAGAAAAAGTTCTGTGACATACAAATGACACAGGACTTAATATGCAAACCACAGCTAAAAACATCAGACTGTTTTGCCTTGTGCTTACACAGGAAAATACCAACTGCAACTAGAATAGACGAGGTGACATTTTCTTCCACAAGTGGTCGTCCAAAGGGGTCCCAATACGATACAAAATACGTGGCTGCACAATTCCAGCATGGTCGTGTATCTGTATTGTGTTGGGGCTGGATATCAAGGGACTGTCTAGGTGTGCCGTGGCAGCTTCACAATATGCTCAACATTGTGCAGTGCAGAGTAATACTTCTGTGAGGACGGGATATCCAGATGGAATTACTGAATTTGTACAGGATAATCATCCTGTCCACACATCTCGAAAGGTTTCAAGTTGGTTCACAGAGGCAGATCTCTGGGCACAAATTCAAGAAACCTCGGACATTGGAGCTTCTTGTCCACATTACTGTAGGTAATGCTCTAACGGTTGAGGACAGTTATGTGCTGAGGTTTCAGATACCCAATATTAGTTAGGTTTATCCTTTGTTTTTGTTTTAGAAGATAAGTTTATTTACATATATTTTTATTTAACAAGTGTTAGTAGAACAATGTGAAGCCCATAACTTCAAAGTTATATTAATGTTATACTAAGTTACAGTAATGCAATGTGTTCTACATATCCTGTCAAAATTAATAAACATAAAATTACCAGCAATTCAGGATTTGAACCTAGGGACCTATGAGTGGAAGCAATGTCTTGTTAATCTCTCGGCAACCATAACATTGTGTTTTGCTTTCAGTACTCTTAAGCTAACCATTGCGCTATAAGTTGCAGACAATTATACAGCTCTTCTGTATGCGTTGTGAACATAGCTTTTACAAAGATACTCAAAGCTCTGTGACCAATACTAAGAGCCTGGAGAGGACTCCTTAGTCCACTGGTGCACATTGTAAAGGCACTTTTTGGACTATACTGCTTTACTAAGAACATTATTCAAGTAGCATATGAAGCGGACACCATTTAACTTACTCTCTGCAGTCATCTGGCTTTTTAAGTACACTCTTTCAAGCTTTACATTTACTTTCTCCAGGGCCCAAGAACAGTGAATCCAGCTGTAATTGCAAGGCACCTTGTTATAGTAGGCACAACTTATTGAGATACCCCAAAAAACAACCTTGACATCCTCCCCTATTATGGTGTAGTCCGGTTTATTCGGTGATATTCCATCTGTTGGGTTGCATTAGTGCTGCCAACTGTTCATTACATACAACTGTGGTAAAGCTACAGCTATGCTGGTGTTATTGTGTCTGTCATGTTGCCTCAGAAACCCTTGTTTATGAATGCCTCGCAGAGAGGCCAACTGATAGATTTTAAAATAATATTCTGCTTAGACACTGTATTAATCTGTGGACGTACTGCTCGTGTTTGCATGATTTTGTCTTGAATTCTTTTGGAGCAGTATATGCAGTTATAGTTACTGCTATTTTTGTGTTTGCTACACAGTAGTACATCTTGTATATACAATACTCTGTGCTCGGAAGTGATTTTATCCAAAAGTGTTTACTTACCAAGCCAGCTACTGCAGAGAGCAAGTGAATTTTTGTCAGCTTCATATGCTACTCCAATAATGTTCTTGCCGAAGTTAGCGACACTAATGCTACCTAATAGATGGAATATCACCAAATGTAACCAGACTGCACCATATTGGGGGAAAATGTCAAGGTTGATTTTTGGGGTATCTCAATAAGCTGTGCCAACTATAACGAGGTGCCTTGCAATTACAGCAGGATTCACGGTTCTTGGGCCCTGGAGAAAGTAAATGTAAAGCTTGAAAGAGCTAACGATGTTCAAGCATTATCATTTGAAAGCATGTTACTTTAACCCTGTGTGTGCCCACCTCAGTAGCATGATGGTTAGCATGTCTGCCTCATGTTCGAGAGGTTGCGAGCTCAAATCTTGCTTAGGGTACGTTATCCGGGTAAGATTTTTTCCCCCAAGGTTTCCCCTTATCCTGAGAAGACGAATGCCGGGTAAATTAAAGCTCCATGGACATCAGGCTCATTTGAGCATCATTTCATTCCTTCGCCATCCGATATGCTGGAGGACGCTAATAAAAAAATTTTTTAAACAAAATTAGAAATGCCTTCATTATCTACTTGACAGGACTGCTTTTTGGGATATTTTCGTCAGCTGTTTAGTGTAATGTTGGCCATGTTGAACTCTTGGGAACTGCCAATAAACTGCCACTATACAAGCTCAAATGTGTGTCCCACTGAGAGCAAAGGTGTACTGCCAACTTCTTGTTGAAAGCATAAATCCCAACCCAATGCCAGTCAGCAAGCCACAAGACTATCTACATGAGAGCTGCTCAGATGAAGCAGTTGATGAGCAATCTTCAACTGGAAAAGTGGAGCACTACTGATGGCAAACACTTTGATGGCTTAGAATATCATGCTATGGTCCTCAAGAATGAACCAAAAGGAATTAAGTTGTCTAGACTCAAATTTAAATATGGGAAAGTCCAGGATTCCAGGATGAAAAGTTCAACGTGGGGGGATCAATTATGATTGTTGTCACCACAAGCATGAATACTCGCAAGAAAGGATGTTCACCTGCAGCAAATGTTCAAAGAGGAAGGTCACCAAACCGAAGTTCAGTTGCCAGCACCATGGGCTGGATCATGTTCTTTGCTCTGTGCGAGGAACTTCACTTGCTCAGTCTTAGGGGAACGAAGGGAAGACATTCCATGCAGTGTACAAGAAGCTCATAAAGCACTCATTTGCTTGCCCCCATACATGTGATCTCAATCCCATACAACTAGCTTGGGCCAAAACAAAATGAATACTTATAAAGAAATATAACAGGTGACTTATTCTTAGAATTGCGCAATGTAATGATCGAGGATATATAACGAGAGACCGAAGCAGGCTGGCAGGGTTTTTGACATATTAAGGCAGAAAGTGGGAGAAAGATGCAGTTGTTGAAAACATTGTTTAGCTTATGAATCAAACATATTCCATGAACAGAAAATAACATTTAAATTGTGCATTTTTTTTTGGAGTTTCTGGTGTGAATGCACACTCCAAGGTTGGCACTCCAGTTGTAATGTTAATAAAAGTTACACACATTTGAAATCTGGCAGTAATTTTACTTGCACATAAACAGGTCATAAGAATCCCCCGAAAATGTGCATTTTAGTTTAGATGCCAGAAGACTTCAGTTTCAAAGCAAACTGCATATTTTTATTTTCTCTACTGGTAAGTAGGGGAAGTATTGTATTCCACCCAAAAATTCAATGTCGAGATTTCACCAGAAATATAGGTTTTGAGACCCCCTGAATCCAAAAAGAAATTTTTGTAAAAGGTCTGTGTGTGTCTGTCAGTCTGTGGACAACATACCTCAAAAAGGAAATGTCAGTTAAAAACCAAAGTTTAATGTCTTTCAATGATGTGACACGCAAATAGCCCCAGCCTAAGCTACCCTTTGTGTGGAAAATTTTTCGAAAATTTATTTTCTTGGAAATGGCTCAAGCGATTTTGATTAAAATGTCATGTTTTAAGACATTTGAATCACAATTGAAATGTATATTTTGAATTTTCTGGCTATAGCCTATGTAGTCCTGTATACTCTGGATGACTTTTGAATTACTCGTAAGCCACAAGAGACAAAATCTTACTATACAAATAATGTAGGTCTCTCTAAAACACACAATTTATGTCTAAATAATTTTTTTTTTGTAGAGTGAACCATCACTTGAGATACTCTTGTTATTTGTGTCAGTTTCAGAAAACTTAAAACTTTCGTGAAATGGAACATCATTCATTGTTTTATTTGTTAAATGTGCAAAGAGAACGGAATCTCAAAGCTTTTAGAAGATTTGACTATCGCTCAAAGCCTACTGTATGCCCATATTCCCCTTGCACCTACAAGGAAATAAGCAATAAGATAATTTCTGCAAATGTTTATCTCAACACAAAGATATAAGAATAGGGTTCGTCAGAATGGTTAGCACAAGAGTAGAGAAAGTCATATGAGTGCAACACATCAGATTTTTAATATGAGCATTGGGGCAACTTTGTTAAACACTTCTGGCAACACTGACGAGTAGTAGTTTTACTTCTGCGTAACTATTTGCTCAACATTTTTTGCCCCAAAAGGAGTTCACAGCCAAATCCATATTTACTTTGTTTCCATGTAATTCAATCCTTATTGAGATCGATTTGGATACACGAGGCTCAAGCACGTATAATTTAAGTTTTTGTTGGTCACTTGGTTTATGTTGGCAAAACTAAATGGGGAATTCAAATTGATACGAGTTATTCTGAATTAATTACTGCATGGAAACATGGATTCAGATTGAATCAAGTCCTTGGATCAGATTGAAATTTTATTGCACAGGAACACTTACCGGATTCGAATTGATGAGTCGGCCAAAAATGTCAATTTCTACTGTAATCAACAAGCTGCATGCTCATGTTTTTTTTGACAAAAATGATGAAATAAAACAAAGCCACTTAACCCTCCGTTAGGCGTGCACCCTGGTAGAACACTGCCAGTCACACAGGGCCCAGTAAGCCTTGCTATATTTTTACACTTATATGCTTGCATTTATTATTTTACATTTTAATTTTACTTCACTCCCATGTTTAGCTTCATTTAGCTTAGATATACATTGCTTTGTTAGCATTATCTTACTAGATTGGGCCAAACTTCCGCAGACCAACCCCGTCAAAAATTAATACAATGGCATTGAAGCTGTATAGAAGTTACTCTCAAGTGTAGCTCCCCAATATTCCATCAGAGAAAGTTATTTATTGTCGACTTTGGTCACCTGTAGTAGAAGATTGTTTATGTTATGGCTATAATGTTTGGGAGTGCCGTGTTAGCTTAGCTTTGGTTAGGTTGGGTATAGCTTAGTTTTTTTAGATTCGGGGATCAAATCGAGAAAGGTGAGGGACAAGGAGAGTGTAGAGGAGGAGAGAAGTGGCGAAGTGTACAGAAGCTGCGTTTCAATGTCTTCGTGAGCATTACCTCTAATATTTTAGGTTTTTTGCGGAACTTGGGAATCTTTATTGGTGGTTTGAGGCATTTTTGGAAGCTAGAACTTTGGGTACATATTTATATGCACCTAACAGATATTTTGGGATAATTTTTTGACAGGTTTGGTCTGCATAAGTTTGCCCCTAGAATGATCAAAGGTAAACTGTAGTATGACTACACTATACATTACAATTTCTACTGCACTACATGGAAAGATAATAAAAATAATAAACAATAATAATACTAACAACAATAATACTTATCATTTTAACAACCACTTGACATACTTATTAGGACATAGGTTGCTTTCATCCTCTTCTTTATGATCAGTTTATGAAAAGATCTAATTTTGAGTTTATCTTCAGAATTGGAATCATCTGATTCATAGGAATTGTAATACATGGATAAGACATCACAAAGTAGATTATTATGCACTTCCAAATTCCTGGAATTTTGTAAATCATACCCTTTATTTCTGTTTTTGAGAAGTAGTAACATCTACTTGCAATCACAAAGATGTACTGCACAACTGGCGAGGAAAAAATGCCATAGTATGTAATGAAAGTATGTGCACAAAGTTTGGTTGACCTCTGTGACACATAACTGTAGATTATTCACTCTTGGAGCTAAAGAAATAAACAGTCCAGGTTGTCACTCTACCATACAGTCGAGTAAGGTAATATTAGATGCCCTAGTCAGGCAGTTGCATAGGCACGGCAGTTCGAAAACTAGAACGTTTAAATAAACATAGGGGTCTCCCAGGCCCTTAGTGACCACCAGAGGGTTAAGGTTTCTAATATCTCACAATATGTTCTTAAAAAGATTCACTAAGCTCAAAACCTACTTAAAATATGCAGAAAATATTTTCTTTGCCTGTTCGCCAACAAAAGCATTGATTTATGCTTGAGCCTTGCATATCAAAATGGATCTCAGTACGGAGTGAATTCAACATGGAAATGCGGACAGCACTGAAAATGGGACTGGACTCCAATCAATTTCAATTCCCTATAGGAACGTAGTATTCTTTTGATGAAACAAAATTTGCTAAATCGAGTGAAGATTTAACACTGGTCACTGAAGGGGACAGGGTAGTGATTTGGGCTAAAAAAAATCAATTTTTTGTTTTTCATCTTTAAAAAAAGTAGAAACCTTCCTCTTCAAAATGATATATATATA
Source organism: Tenodera sinensis (assembly GCA_030765045.1). Lineage (NCBI taxonomy): Eukaryota > Metazoa > Arthropoda > Insecta > Mantodea > Mantidae > Tenodera > Tenodera sinensis. The sequence continues at coordinate 50,245,358 of CM060974.1, read as the reverse complement.
TATTGTAAGGCTTTAAATTACCCCATTTAAATATGGCAGGGTGCTGGCCCATGCTGGGTAAACAGGGCTTCAGAGATGACACACTTTTCTTTAAATGTAGTTTTCTGTAACTTGACATTTTTCAAACTCAGGTACATTTTTTTTTCAAAACCACTGAACATATTGGAATGAAAATTTCACAGTAGTTCCACAAGCATATATCCTACAAACATAACCCCTTATTATTGGAAAAAATCCAAAACTTTTTTACAAAAGTTAAATAATTTTTCTTTTGAATATAGCCAGAGATATTTAAGTAAATTTAGGTTATGAATTATGAATACACATTGCCTAATGCACTACAAAAGTTTCAACACATATGCTTGCATGTTGTAGGAGGAATTTGTACCGCTAGTACTATATATATTACATTTTTTCAAACACAGGTTATCAGTTTTTGCCTTATTACATGCCCATTTTAAATAATTGTTTTGTTCTCTATATCAATGTAATCACAATGAATCTAAATATTCATCCCAAACTAAATTTTGATCTGAGCAGTAGAAGTTTAGATATCCTCAACTAAAGTTATGCTTTGAAATACTGAAATCGTGTACGAATCACTACCTTGTCCCCTGAAACCGGCCCCTGGAGAAGTATGCCTAAGTTTCTGCCAGACTCGCATGTGGAAAAGCAATGCAACTTCAATGATGCACATGGTTTTCTGAAAATGACCAGCCCATATTGCTTCGACGTTTCCCCATAATTTCCGGAGTAATTCCCCAATAGCACTACAAATGTTTAAGAATGAAACTTGGCCTCATACCAAGGCATATGGAAATTGCAATTGCTGCACTTCTGTTTCCGTTTGCACATGGTTAACCTCACAGATCCTTTCTAAAACTAATTAGCATCAAACATTGTGCTTCCAGAAATCTTTTAAACTGACACAATCAAATTCATAGTTCCGCAAGGCTCAATATAGGGCACATTGCTCTTTCTTGTGTTCATAAATGATTTATCTTTTAATCTCAATGAACATTTCAAAACAATACTTCTTGCAGATGACACTAGTGTACTCATATCTCAGAAGTCCTCAGAAGAAATCTTAAGAGGGCTGATCAACAAAGACAGGCTGATTTTTTTTCACAGATGTTTATTACTCCAATTCAATGTTTACATTATCTTTTTCAAAGTAGTCCCCTCCTACTTCAATGCACTTTTTATACCGTCTCTGCCAGTCCTTAAACACGTGCTGCAGACCATTCTTTGTCAGTTCCTTGAGAATCGCCTCACTTTTCTTGAGCACTGCTTCAGAGTTCTCAAATCGAATACCCTAAGCTTTGCCTTTAGTGATGGGAGAAAAGTCACAGGGTGCAACATCAGGGCTATAAGGTGGATGTGGTACACAGGTAATGTTGAATCGAGCCAGAAACTACATGACTTGATTTGCGACGTGAGGCAGTGCATTGTCATGATGAAGTCGCCACCCAGTCCGAGAAAGCTCTGGTCGTTTCTTTGCAATGCGCTTCCTCAGTGAAGTCAATACTGACGCGTAGTGTGCTGCTGTAACAGTAGTGTGAGGGGGAACTGCATGCTGGTAAATCATTCCATTACAGTCCAAAAGTGTGATCACTATCACTTTCCCTGCAGGTGGAACAACTTTTGCCCTTTTTGGTGTTGGAGAACCTGGCGATTTCCACGCTGCGCTGGCGTGTTTTCCTTCAGGATCATAACGATGCGGCCAGGACTCATCACCGGTGATAATCGATTTAAAAAATGCAGCCCTTCCATCAGCAAAGAGATGCAGCACCTCACGACTTGTCTACATTCGCACAACCTTTTGTTCGGGAGTCAACAGACGTGGCACCCGAGCACAAACTCGGGTCATTTGGAGACGATAATTATAAACACACTGCCATATGAAATTCTCAACACTTCACTAAGGTTACGTGATGTTATACGTCGATCATCTCGAACAGTCACAGCAGCTGTGTAGATGTTGACTCCAGTCACAGCAGAAGCTGAAACACCAGGCCCACCTTGATTAACACTAGCAACTCAGCCTTTGAAGTCCTTGAACCACCTAAACCTGTTGCATGAGGTAGTGCATCTTCACTGTACGCTTGCTTCAACTTTTCATAAGTTTCGATGGCTGTATGGTTTAAGCGAAAACAGAATTTGATTGCGCTGTACTGATCCTCTCGTGTCACCTCCATTGTCTGGTATGCGAAATGCACTACAACTGCATTTATAGAGTTGAACATTTGGTTCAAAGCCAACAAATTAATTCTAAATTATGACAAAACATATATTAAATTTAGGACCAAGAGTAAAATTATTCCAGAGTTAAATATTACTTATCACTTCACCATAAATAAAGGAGGTCGTACAAAGTATCTAGGGTTAGAAACAGATGAACAAATGAGCTGGAATAAGTAATACTCAACTTATTTCCAGCTTGTTTTGCCTTGAGATCCATGTATGACTTGCTACATCAGAATGCTCTGACAACTTTATACTTTGCTCATTTCCATTCTGCCATGATCTACAGTATTATTTTTGCGTTAATTCGGTATAAAGTGGGGGGGTCTTCGTCTTACAAAACAGAACATACAAATGTTGGATATTCTTTAGAAAGTGTCCTGTGATAACTTTGTGAGAATCTTGTCTAAGTCCCACTCGGCACTGTGCATGAATTCTTATGAAAGTTGCCGAAGTTGCTGTGTTAATTCAGCACTGCCAACAGCCCTATTTCTCCATTAATTTGTTGCCAATCTGAAATTTGAATGTTTTAGCAGGACCTGGCAGTATGCTAGTGAACTTATTCGAAGCAAGTTGTGCGAGAGCCATGACTCGCTTCATTAGCATAGTAGATTTAGTGCCTTTGTGCTACAGTGAGGAAGAATGTATGCAATTCCTCTATGACGAGGGCCTGCTGAGAACCTGAATGCCATGTAGGGAATATGATGCCATGCTACACCCCATTACAAATGGCTTCAATGGGTTTTATTGCTCCCTTACAAAAGGGGGTCGAAAAATTCCAGCTGTTTTCCTGCAGGCCGGGTCATCCTCAGCAGTTTTTGGAGTCATGCTCCAAGATTTAGTGCACGGGCCAAGGAAAAGGGGTAGGTATGGAAAAAAAAATTCTCTTGTGCAATGTGCTAAAATAAGCTCAACCCCTTAAAGAAAGTTTCACATAAATTTGGGAGCTTCATATTTAATATGCATGTGACGTCCCTTGTGCTAAAGCTTACAGGTGAAAATGTATATTGGAAATGAGGACCCACAACTAGTCTTATACTGGCAATCTATATTATCCGAAATCCAATGATAATTAAAATGATATGGCTGGCGGTATATCGGCGGCGGCATGATGTGAAAAATAGATTAGCCGATGCACGAGTGCATTTGTGTTTGTGTTGGCAACAAAAACTAGTGTTGAAAAAGCAATGTTGGCAGATGTGAAAATCGTCTGCTAGTGACAGCTCATGCAGCGCAACCTAGTGGTGATTCTGGCAATGACTGTCGGCGCATGCGCAGCAAGTACCTTCGGACTTAGAATTTGGCTGACAAGTGCTATGGGACAGTTTCTAAAGATGAGCCCAAATTTTAACTGGTGCTGGAGCCTGTGAATCATGTAGACCCTTAAGAAGATGGGTATTCTAACGCTTGCAAGTCAATACATTTTATCACTTGTGTTGTGTGGTTGATAACTACAATATCTTTAAATTCCATTCTCTTGTACATAGCTACAGCACTACACACAGACCATGTAACTCCTTTTACATTTATCAGAATGGTCCCTGCTACTCTGCCATACAAATAAATAATGGTCTTCCTATAGCTTTAAAATTACTGTGTAACCCAAAGGACTAAGATTTAAAAAGGAATTGAGAAAGTTCTTGCTTGCACACTATTTACAGCATAAAGGAATACTATAAGTTCTTTATACCACTAATTTTAACCCTATTATGACTGTGTTGGGAAGAAAATTGCACGAAATTACATAATTGTATGACGTGTTCTATATCCTTAAGCCTAGCTCATTCTAGGATCAAAAGAACAAGATACGATACAATGCGCTTGGCTTTCTGAAAACGACCAGCACGTATTCCTCTCACGTTTCCCCACACCGGAGTAATTCCCTAATTGCGTTACAAACGTTCAAGAATGAAACTTGGCCTCATTGCGAGGCATATGGAAATTGTAATTGCCGCGCTTCTGTTTCCGTTTGCGCATTAATTCCGCCGATTCTTCCTCGAACTATTTAGCGTCAAAATTTTGTACTTCTGGAAATATTTTAAATAAAGAAATTGATCCATCTTAATGCACCTAGTACCATATCCAAACGATGTGCCATCCACATAATGCGAAGTCACACGTGCACGTGTCTGAGAGCAATTGGAAACCAAACGACTAGCAAAAACAGTCGCGCAACGCCACAAATATGCCCAAGAGACTACCCAAATAAAACCAAAAATATTGGATCTATTCCAACAAGCGGTTCTGAAACGCGTTCCAAACTAATAGCAACATTTTCTTACGCACATGCGCAATTGAGCATGCTAGTTTCCGAAATTTTGTATGTTGGAACATTACTTGAACCATTATTAATCTGTGAAAGCGAATAACCTGCGCATGCTCAAATAATTCAAAACTGAATCTGGATCGTGTTGAAACAAACCTTTTATATTAGCTCTTGTGTCTCAAAATGCCTTCCAATGTGAACCTCGACATGTCTGTAACTCGTGCAACGTTTCCGTTACTTAAAAAGTTGTAGTATGAAATTAAGTAATAGATGGCTCCTTACTACTATTCCATTACGTAACTTCGTAAGATTTTATTACCCTTTGCAATAATTATACAATTACATGCACAATAGAAGCTTTAAAAACTGCACTACATAACATTTCAAAATCAATTCACTCACCATTTCTGCTTTCCCTCCTCGAACGCAGAACCGGAAAGACTCCAATTTGTTCTGCTCGCCCTTATGAAGAGAACAGATACCACCAGAGGGCTCTGAATTACCACTTTAATACCAACAATACAAATGTAAGTTTTTTTTTTTTTTTTTTTTTTTTTTTAATTGACATAATGTCATCTACTATGGTGTTCTGTGAATGTCATATCGGACGGTGAACGAATGAAATGGGTGAGGTCCATTAAGCTTTAAGTTACCCGACATTCGTCTTCTCAAGATAAGGGAAAACCTCGGAAAAAAAAATCTTACCCGGATAACTTACCCTAAGCCACTAAGCGCACGTCTGTAGTAAGATTACCCCTTCCTCTGCTTTCGGTATACTTGCTAAAATACTACGCAATGATTCTTACATACATTTAATTCTACTGATATATTGCAAAAGTATTAACAATACACATTTAGGAAGAATAATTTACACTTACAGTGTAAATATACAATATACATTATACAATATGGTATATATGGGTAATTCTGGACCTGGACCTATAGGATCCGTGAAATTTCCCCTCAAAAATGCAACCTCCCACCACACCTCTGTGCAGTAAAAGCAAGTTCTCACCATCACCAACGTCTGCAATGACGCACATACGCCCCTTTTGCGTATTGTGACTTTGGTGGGTGTAAAGTAAAGAAGGCATGTAGTCGAGATAAAGAAACACTTTTATTTCCGTAAACAGTAACTTTGTACACTATTTGCAACAGCAAGAAAGTCTTTTTCGATTCACCAACAGCACGGCTCCGAATTAGTAACACAAAAACTGTCCCTTCTCACACTTTACCGCTATTTATATCTCCCAGGCACTATTCTGGAAACTTCAGGAAAGTTCAGTTATTATTGCGGTCAAATACAAAGCAGAAAATTCCAGAAGTCTCTATCCCTTTCTCTCTTTCGGTAAGCGCCCAACAATGCGGCCATTCTCTGTCTCTTCCCTTCGGCTCCTTTGCGGTAGTGCCGACAATAATGCGATGGGCGACACTGCTCCCTCCTCAAGGCTGGTCGTCCCGAACAGCACCATCGTAACGGGCCAGACGATCCAGGTGTACCATTAACATCTTTCCCCGGGGCACCTTCTGGATGCGGTAGACTACGTCTTTAATCCTCTTTACCACTCGGTACGGTCCTTGCCACGGTTGTTGAAGTTTTGGGCAGCGTCCCTTGGTCCGGGTAGGGCGTTACAACCAGACCATGTCACCTTGCTGGAATCCTCGGCTGTTGGCTTGCCTGTCACACCGGGTCTTCATGCGGTTACTCGCCATCTGGATGTTCTGACGAGCCATCTCGTGCATGTCGTGGAGATGGTCTACTAGATTCTCCACATACTCGGTTGCCGGCTGTTTCGCTTCCGGGGGGGCTCCCAAAAGCCAGGTCACAAGGGAGGCGTAGCTCTCGGCCGAACATTAGGCTTGCTGGTGTCATTCCGGTGGTGTCGTGTGTCGACGAACGGTAGGTCAGCAAGAACAGTGGTACCTTGAGGTCCCAGTCTCGGTGATGGCTGGCCACGACCTTCCTCAGGTGCTCCTCTAGGGTCTTGATGTATCTCTCGACCATGCCGTCCGACTGTGGATGTAGGGGTGTTGTGCGGGTCTTGTTCACCCCAAGTCTTTCCAATGCCTTCTTCATTAGGTGCGACTCAAAATTGGTGCCCTGGTCGCTGTGGAGCTCTAACAGGACCCCAAAACGGTAGAACAGCTGTTCCACGAGGCAGTCTGTAATCTTCTTCGCCTCTTGGTTCGGGATGGCATACACCTCCGGCCACTTGGTGAAGTAGTCCACAGCTACCATCAGGTACTTGTTGCCTCGATCGGACACTGGGAATGGTCCAGCTATGTCGACGGCGATGCGTTCGAAGGTCTCTCCGACGTTGTACTGCTGCATGCGACCCCGGCTCCTAGTCTGGGGGCCGCGACTCGCCGCGCACACGTGACATTGACGGCACCAGTTCTCAGCGTCTGCTCGGAGCCTCAGCCAGTAGTAGCGCTGTCGGAGTTTGTCGATCGTCCGGTTTGCTCCTAGGTGTCCACCCGAGGTAGCGGCGTGCACTTCCTCCAAGACTTCCGGGACCTTACTTCGGGGAAGTACCAACTGCTCTTTCTGGGTCTTTCCATCAGGTGATTCCCATACCCGGAACAGCACGCCCTCTTTGGTCTTCAACGAGTCCCATTGGGCCTAGTACGACTTGTATGTTGCGCTTCTGGGTGCGATGTCCTCCCAGGTTGGTCTCGTCCCTGCCTGCACTTCTCTCAAGAGTGGCCCCAAGTCGGCGTCCGCCAGCTGCTCCCTCCTAAGGCCCGCGCTATCCCATCCATCCGCAGGCACTGCCGTGACCACTCTGACAGCTGCGGTACGCTCCTTCTCTTCCACTCTTGCGCACTGGCCGCACTCTTCTGGGCAGGGTCTTCGGGACATGGCGTCTGCGTTGCCGTGGCTCTTCCCTCTGCGATGTTCGGAGGTGAAGTCGTACTCCTGCAACCTCTGGACCCAACGGGCTGTCTAGCCCTCCAGGTTTCTAAAGCTAAGTAGCCAGGTTAGGGCGGAGTGGTCTGTCCTGAGGTGGAATGGCTGACCGTACAGGTACTTGTGGAAGTGCTCCAAGGTCTTCACTACCGCCAGTAGCTCTCGTCGGGTGACACAGTAGTTCTTCTCTGCCTTGGACAACGTCTTGCTGTAGTAGGCTATCACCCGCACGTGGCCGTTCTGGACTTGGGATAGGACGCCTCCAATGCAATTGTCGCTGGCGTCGGTATCCACAATGAAGGCGTCGCCTGGTTGTGGGAATCCCAAAATAGGAGCACTGCAGAGCGTCCTCTTCAGCTGCCGGAAAGCGCCTTCGGCGTCCTCCGTCCACACATAAGGTAGATGTTCTTCCGTCAGGCGAGTGAGGGGTTTGGCGATGCTGGAGAAACCCTTTATGAAGCGGCGGTAATAACTGCACAATCCAAGGAAACTGCCCAGTTCTCGCTTACCCTTTGGGCGAGGCCAATCTCTCACGGCCTGTGTCTTCTTCGGATCTGTGGCCACCCCGGTTGGTGAGACTATGTAGCCCAAGTAGTTGACTTCCCTGCGGAAGAGCAGGCACTTCTTGGCGTTCAGCTTCAAGCCGGTCGCCTGCAGTCTCTGTAGCACCTTGGTCAGTTTGTCAAGATGGTCTTCGAATGTCTTGCCGACGATGATGATGTCGTCCAGGTATAACAGGCAGGCGTCATAAGTCAATCCTCTCATTACTGACTCCATGAGGCGTTGGAAGGTAGCTGGTGCGTTGCAGAGACCAAAGGGCATAACTGTGAACTGCCAAAGCCCTTGGCCTGTCGAGAATGCGGTGTTCTTGTCTCTCGGGTCTAGAGCCACCTGCCAGTAACCCGATTTCAGGTCCGAGGTTGAGAACCACTGCGCACCAGCAAGCGTGTCCAGGGTGTCGTCAATCCGGGGTAAGGGGAAGCAGTCCTTCCTGGTGACAGCGTTCAGCTTCCTGTAATCTACGCAGAAGCGTAGCTCGCCATTCTTCTTCTTCACCAGAACTACAGGGGAACACCAAGGTCTGTCAGACTCTTCGATCACTCCCTTGGTTCTCATGTCCTCCAGCATGTCTCGTACCGCCGCTTGTTTAGCCAACGGAACGCGTCTAGGTGGTTGCCGAATAGGCCGGGGGTCTCCGGTGTCGATGTGGTGAAGCACTCGCTCCGTGCGGCCGTAATCGCTGCTGCCTTGGCTGAAGACGCGCTGATATCGTCTCAGCAGTTGGACCTTCTCCCTCTGTTCAGCGGTCAGGTGGTCGGCCGCCCTCTACAGTAAGCCTTCCAGCCGGGGCCCCAGGTGTTGCGTCGGCACCGGCTCCTGGGTCTTGTCTATTGGTGTTACGCTGACCACGGGCTCGCACGCCCCCAACTCCGTCCCGGCCTGGACGTTGTGATCGGTGTCTGTTGGGTTGAGCAGTCTCACCGGCACCTCCTCTCGGCACGGCAACAATGTCCCGGCTACACAGAGCCCGTGCACATGCGTCTTCCGGTCCAGCAGCATGTTCTTCTTGCGCTGGCCTTCCAGTCGCGCCGTCACTACCATCTCGCTTCTCGCGGGGACAACTACATCTTCCCTGAGAATGACCCTGCAGATTCCAAGGCGTTCTTCGGGGTGCCGGAGCATTACTTCCTCTCCCTTAAGCCGCAGAACCTTCTTACCAATGTCGACCGTCGCCTCGTGGCTCCTGAGGGCATCCAGTCCCAGTATCACCTCCTCAGCCACCTCCGCGACGAACATCCACAAACGCAAGACACTTCGCCCCAAGGTCAACTGCAGCAGGGCCTCCCTCTCCAGAGGCAAGGTGTCACCCGATGCCGTCACTAGTTGGTACGGTCGGCTCGGTTTTCTCGACGGCAAGCCCCTGGCTACGTCAGGTCTGATGACAGTCACGGCTGCTCCAGTGTCAACAAGTACGCGGCACGGCTTCCCTCTCACCCAACCGTCCGCGATGAGGCTGTCATCCATCCGTCGGCTGACGGCGCGCAGTGTCACTCGAGGGGATGATGTTGATGGCGCCGACGTGCCCCTCGCCACGCCGGCCATTACTCGTTTTCCGGCTGCTCTTCTTGGTGCCGGCAGTTTCTCATCAGGTGTCCCGGCTGGTCACACCCCCAACACACGCCACCTGTCTTCGTCGGCGTCCCTGGACTGGTCTGCAGTCCTCATCGTAGCGGACACTCCTTGTCTTCGAGGTCGGGGTAGCCGTCACTTTGGCCGCTTCCATTCTTAATGCGGCCGTTAGAGCCTCGTGGATGGTCTTGTAGTCGCCGAGCATCAGGCGTTGACGTATCTCGGCATCGCGTGCCCTGTCGACGAAGGTATAGGCGGCTTCTCGGGATACGAATTCGGAGGGGAGGTCGACCAAGGCTTTGCTGGCCAGCTGTTCGATTGCCAGGGCGAACTCCTGCAGCGTCTCCACTGGCAGTTGCATCCTAGATTTCAGTTGGCTGGGGTAGGCTGCGGCTAAGCGGTGGTTTCCGAACCGGTTCTCCAGGGCCTCCCAGATGTCCTTGGGCGCCGCCGCTGTCTGGACTGCGTTCAGCACCTCTGCGGCTCGTCCCTGGAGGCTGGCTATCAGCTGCGCGGCCTCTTCTTCTGGCGACCATTTGTTGTGCTTGGCCACTGTGTCGAATTGACGGCGGAAGACCTCAAACGTTGGCGTGCCATCGTACTTCGGTGGTTTGACGCGCGTCGATGTTGTGTCGCGTGCTGGAGCCTCGGCCTTGTAGTTCTTGAGCTTTTCACTAAGCATCCCTTCCACCATTGCATTTAGCTCCTTGGCGCTACCGTCGACCCTGTCTTCGAGAACGCTAAGCCGTTCCCCGACATTCTCCAGGGCGTCAACGCGTTGGCCGAGGTCCTCCATCTTTCCACCTTTCCACCGAGCTCTTTCACATCCTTCCTTACGCCAGCCAGTTGCTCGTCAATTTTCGCCGATAGCTCCGTCTTCATTTCTTTCAGCTCGGCAGCGAGGTTGTCGTTTGCCGTCTTCATCTCTGGTTTCAGCTCTTGTAAAAAGCTCACCACTGTGGCCTCCATCGTCATATCACGCTTCTGACACCAGCGTGACTTTGGTGGGTGTAAAGTAAAGAAGACAGATGTAGTCGAGATAAAAAAAAACCACTTTTATTTCCGTAAACAGTAACTTTGTACACTCGTTGCAACAGCAAGAAAGTCTTTTTCGATTCACCAACAGCACGGCTCCGAATTAGTAACACAAAAATTGTCCCTTCTCACACTTCACCGCTATTTATATCTCCCAGGCACTATTCTGGAAACTTCAGGAAAGTTCAGTTATTATTGCGGTCAAATACAAAGCAGAAAATTCCAGAAGTCTCTATCCCTTTCTCTCTTTCGGCAAGCGCCCAACAATGCGGCCATTCTCTGTCTCTTCCCTTCGGCTCCTTTGCGGTAGTGCCGACAGTAATGCGATGGGCGACAGTATCATTTCCCGTCACCCCATTACCTGCCTCGGGTTACTCCTGTGCCTTTGTTCACATCTTTCCTCTTTCTGTTAAAATTGAACTCTCATACGTCTACCCACATTCTATTTTCAATATATGATTATTACATGTATACGTATAATTAATATGCATAGGTTTCAGCTTCAAAGTGAGTTGGATGCTTGATGTTTTCGTTTATTTTGGTCAATGAATTAACAGATAATGCTGACGATGACGATAATAGTAATAAATAATCATAATTAATAAATCAATAATTAATAATGATGATACAAAAGAGTAATCAAATGTATTTTGTTCCAAAACACAAAAAAATCAAAAAATTTGGAGATATTAAGGTTAATTTGTAGCATATTTCGTACGACTTTACATTGATATTGTATACTAATAAGCCAGGGGAAATGAAATATATTTAATAATACATAACTTATGTGAATTAATATGAATTGTATATTGGACAGCCAAGGGAGATGAAATATATTTAATAATATATAACTTAAGTGAAATTATATGAATTGTATTTTCAAGAGCGAGGTAAAAAAAATGATTAAAACGAGTAATTTTTGTCTGCGAAAAATAGTATACAAATTGTAATGTATCTGTAACACACCTATTTGATGCAAGGTGCACAATTTTCAGAAACAAAGCACATGGTGGGAACGCAGTGTATCCGTCTAACCAGGTTGGATAAAAGGTTCTTTGGGAGGTTCTAGGACAGGGGTGTCAAACAGCACTCACCAGGCGTGAAAAATTTTCCCCTATTTTCCCTCCCTCCGTGATGATCAAATCGGAAAACGGGATAAACAAAGCGAAAACCGGTTCTACTACCGCGTGCTACTGCAGTTAAGGAGGGGTAGACCCCTCTCTTCACACCCTCGGAGTGACGTTTGACATGCCTGTTCTAGGAGCTCAACGAGGCAATTTCAGGTAAATGCTCACAAAATCGGTCACTCGAGAAAGCGAATGAAACATAGTGCAATGGATGCAGTTTTTATTGCTGATTACGATTTTGAAAGTTACGAAAGTTTTATTTGGCGCTCAAGCTTCGTTTTTGATTTATGAGCAAATTTCGTACGTGCCATGCAGCGATTTTATTTCGCTTATGTGGCGGATATCTAGTAAATAAATGTGTATAAACAAGTATAATATATGCTAGAATTATTGATTAATGCATTTACGTTGAAATTGTTGCATAAGCACTTCACAAGTTGTAAATATTTCGATAACACAGGACCCTGTCACCGCACTCATATACATACACTAAATCTAACCCAACACGGGCAAAATTTCGATAACACAGGACCCTGTTACCACATTCATATACATACACTAAACCTAACCTAACACGGGCAAAATTTCGATTACACAGGACTCTGTTACCACACTCATATTGTTGTTGTTAGCTAATGCTGGATTTCTGACAATGAAGTCATTAATCCTCTTGCTCTCCAATATTTTTCACTGATGATATTGAAGAGAGCAATAGCAGTAATAGTAACCGCTTTTTAGAGAGAACCATATTTTTATGTTTTGGCGGTTACATCGCTCTCTCACAACCCCCAGAATGTCTGGAGGACCACACCTGTCGTTGGTTTACGGGTCTCACCGACCTGACCGGGAGAATTATCAAAATAAATTCACCGACCATATTGTTGTTGTTAGCTAATGCTGGATTTCTGACAATGAAGGCAAATTAATCTTCTTCCTCTCCAATACCACACACTAAACCTTACCTAACACAGGGAAAACAAAAACGAAGCTTGACCGCCAAATAAAACTTCCAAAATCGTAATCAGTAATAACAATTTCAACGTAAATACATTAATCAATCATTCTAGCATATATTATACTTGTTTATAAACATTTGCTAAATATCCGCTGCATCGCACGTACGAAATTTGCTCATATATAAAAAACGAAGCTTGAGCACCAAATAAAACTTTCAAAATCGTGATCAGCAACAATAACTGCACCCAATTGCACTATGTTTCATTAGTTTTCTCCATCGACCGATTTTGTAAACAATTATCCAATTTCATGTTTAAAAACAATATTAATGCACTCAGGTTACTTGTACAAGTACCTACCTATAACGTTTGCTAATTTAAGTATTTGTAAAGAAAGTGTGATTTTAGACAGTACGCATTTGTGGAGTGTGGCCCAATCAGTGATCTTATAGTGGACACGTTTTATCAAATCAAGTGGTAACAACAGTGAGTACCTAATAAAAATAAACCAAGAAAGTACACACGGAACAGTATGGTATCACGGATTCAATATGTGAAACATGATTATAATATAATTATATCTCCGTCTGTAAAACAGGTATCATTGGAAACGTGTACAAAGAGATGGACAATTACCATTTAGTTTTCACTCATCATCCAAAGTTAAACATCACAGGAAGCTTGGGATTAAATGAGATGAATGTATGACACTGAACTTTACTTACAGTAATGAAGAAGTATCTTTTAACACAGTCACTCCGCACTATTCCCTATTATTTGGAAACAGACAAGGTAGGGAAACCGAATATAACAAACAGCAGCACAATATACCAGCTCGCGCAACGTATGGCAGCCAACCCAAGCGAAATAAAATTAATAACATTACAACACGAGTTTAGATTAGAATGATTATACCATTTCGGCGTCAGAACACGCCTTCGTAAACGCTTGCCTCAAGATATCCTGCTCAGTTCGACCTCAAGCTTAGAAGACTCCGATCTTTAGTTTTTTCACAAAATGTTAAAAATGTTCTCATGCACATTTGCCTTGTATCTGTGATCTATTATGTTACTTCCTCCTTTATGAGACAAACTATAATTATGTTCGAGGAGCTACATTGATGTAGCCAACCGCAACAACTTTATAATGTTCTTTATTTTGTTATTCTCACAGATCTGTAAAAGCATTATTGCTGATCGATCTTAATATAAAAAAAAACTTTCCTTAGAAAACCTGTTTGTTCATAGGTGCCTGCAGTACGTAACACGGGCCTGCACGGTTTCAGTTGCAGCGTTTGCTATGTTTCCCTTGTATTTAATTCGCTTAATTTCGAAACGGTGAAGTGAGCTAAAGAAATGGTTAGAAGTTATTTCATCATCATTGTAAGTAGTCAGGTGTTATATTCTCGTCTTATTTAATCACAAGTCTCCTGTATAACTTAGCTCGGGAACATACGGGAAAAGTAAGGTTAAAAGAAGTTTGAACTTTACAAGACAAAGCATTCTGGTGTTTAGGAAACCCAATAACGCGTGTCACGTTACGTTCCCTTAATTGAAACTTAAAACTAACAAGGCTATATGTTAAGAAGATTTTTTACTTTCTCCACTGGTAAGTAGAGGAAGTATTGGGTAAGTGTAGGTCGTTTGTACCTGGCCGTGTACGCGAAACAACGAAGTATTGGCGCATGCGCGAATCGGCTAGTCGAAGCGATGGAGGGGTAATTGCCAACCTAAGATGCATGCCTTGCATAAACGTAACTAGCAATCGTGTATTTATGCGTGTATTAGTAATTTGGGTAGTGATATGTTAGTATTATAACTGTTATTCAACAGCTTAAATACGTACAGCAACGTATGCATGACTGGCATTCGGGTGGAAATACACGTTATGAACTCCCCTGAATAAATAAAAATTTTTGACGTCGAGATTTCATTCAAAATATACGTTATGATAATTTCTGAATGTAAAATGCATTTTTCGAAGGAAAAAGAAAGTCCGTGTGTGGATGGGGTGATCAATATAACACATTAACAAAACGTTGGTTAAATACCGGACTTGGTATATAATTTTGCATCTTCCCAGAATGCGACAGGAAGCTTTTCAAAATAATCCCCTGCCTCAGGTTGCCCTTTACATGGAACTTGTTTCAAAATGTTCATTTTCTCAAAAATGTCTAACAATTTTAATTATCATGCCATAAGTTTAAGACATTTTCAGCACAAGTGAATGTATATGTTGACTTTTCTGTGAATAGTCTCTGAAATGCTCTTTATTCTAAATGACTTATTGCCGAGTTGGAACAGATGCACGAAATATTACTGCAGAAAAAGTGTAGGTCTCGTTAAAGTACACATTTTATATCAAATACTTTTTGGGTAGAGTTAACTACCTCCCAGATATTCAATTTATTGGTTTGTAGGTATTACATTTATTTGAGTTGAAAACTTGTTATGAAAGTTTTGGTTGGAATAAAGCACTTTTTATAGGAATGGTTAGTGCAAAAGCAGAGAAAGTCATGTGAGTGCAACACATCAGATTTTATATATAGTAATTTGTTTGCATGTATATACATATACACAATGTTATGTTCCTGTATAAAACTTATGGCTTCCTTAAAATTCAACCTGTGAGAACAAAGATTTTATTTAGTAATGTGAAACAAAGTAAATTTAATTCCATTATATCTGTATATTAATGAGGCGTGTTATGCTCTTATTGTGAACCTTGTTCTAAATTTTCTGACCGGCATATATTCAAAATAAAATCTTTTAGTTTGTGAAAAAATATCTTGGCTATCCAGTGCTTGCCACATCAAGTTGGATAAAACCGATGTTTCGGCGATCTTGTTGAGGTTGTCTTCAAAGGCAAACTGTGCCACTTGTTTTCTTTCTTTTTTTGTTTTTGTTTTTTTGTTTCTCGAGTGTGGGAAAATCCATTTATGGATGCACCCTAAGGTACTACTGTCGGTCTGGTGGCTCAGTTGGTTAGACGCTGGTCTACTGATCCCAAGGTTGTGGGTTCAAATCCGGCCCAGACTGATGGTTTTCAAGTGTGCTTAAAAACGACAGCTCCATGTCAGTAGATTTACTGGCATGTAAAAGAACTCCTGTGGGACAAAATTCCGGCACACCGGCGACGCTGATGTGATCCTAGCAATTGACAGAGTTGTTAAACAACAAAATAATTTTCTTTTAAGGTACTACCAACTAAAAAACCTTCACTGGTGAGAATTCAGGAGAGGAAGTACTGCAAGTTGCACCTGCAGATTCATGTGTTGGCTGGTCGTGTGGCCTAAGCTGGGTATCATTAGCTGACAGGACGTAAACATGACCAAAGCCCTGATTATGACTTGGGAATTCTTAGGTGTGGGATTTGGTTAAGGATTAGAGTCGTTTCCAGCTGGAAATGAAGTTGTAATGTACTGGTTGCATCATGAAACAGAAGGACATAGTCATGTAATTAAGTTGAGACAATTTATAATTATCTAGTTATTAGCTAGTGGTCTGTTCTCCCTCCATAGGGGAGGGCGTCTTATTGAATAGAAGAAGTGTGCACACATGAATGCGCTAGTCTATGTTATCTGTAAGTTAACAGTAGCTTGTTTTGATTTTCGCAAATAGTTGCATCAGTCAATGAAGTCCCTAAGTCTAAATTTTGATGGCAGTGGGCTACACCATAGTGCATCATATTTACTTAGTGCTTAAGTTAGTTCAGTTTCAATTTGATTTGTGCTTAAATATAATCATATTTGTTTTTAGAATCGTTTACATTTATTCATGTGCCAATGTCTAAAATTGTGGTGGTTTGGCATCCCACCTGGGCCGCCTTGACCAGAAGCAAGGGCTTCGTAGACTGCCAATGTCAGGTCATACCGCAAGTCATGGGTAATATTGTTGCTTCTATGGAAGTCTTACTAGTGTCTGAAGATATGCTTATGTATGTATTTCTGGGTCCCCTGTTAAAGAACTCCTGCGGGACGAAATTCCGGCACACCGGCGACGCTGATGTGATCATAGCAATTGACGTCATTAAACAACAAAATAATTTACAATTTTTCCCAGGTTGAAGGACCTGTCAAATAAGGACAGCGGTCTTTTGTGTTTGTTGCATTCTGTTTTGTACATTTCTAATCACAGTGGGGCATTACTGTTTTTATCTTTTTATTTATATACATTAAAGCTTAGACTTTTTATGAATTCCTCAATTGAGTGTAATTTTAGCTCTTTATGTAAGAGGCTGGAGCTACTGGTGGTTGTTTTGCTTTTCTTATTACTCTGTTTTGTAGTGTTTGTATTTGTGTAAATAAGATTTCGCGGCATATTCCTATACCGTGGCTGCATATATGATCATTGGTCTTATTATACTCTTACATAGAGTAAGACTCATGTTTGCTTTAAGTTGGCTGTTGATATTAATGATGGGATAAAGCTTGTTTAATTGACCGTTGGCATGGCTTATGTGGTAATGTTATTATGCCAAGTGAGGCCTTGGTCCATTACTAGACCTAAATAGGTCACTTGGTCCTTCCAATCGATACCTTCACCTTGGTATATTAGCGGCTGAAGGACACGTTTATTTTTCCTGTGCAGAAGTCTTTTAGTGAAAATAATTGCTTGAGTTTTTCTTGTGTTTACTTTGATTCTCCACTTGGAGAACCATGGCTCAGGTGTATTCAAGGCATTTTGGAGCCGTTTATGGATAATTCATAGTTGAGTGGACTTTGTTACTATTGCAGTATCATCTGCATATATGCATTTGTCCAATCTTATTAGGTTGAGCATGTCATTTACATATAAGTTAAATAATGTCGCCCTAAGAGACTTCCTTGTGGGATGTCAGCTTTAATTTGCTTTATGCTTGAGACTGCATCCTCTACTGAGGTACAAAGTGCCAATTAGAGAGGTATTCCATAATTAGGGCTATAGCAGAATCTGGGAAAGCATATTCTTTTAGTTTTCTAAGTAGTCCTGCATGCCAGACTTTATCAAAGGTTCATTCAATGTCCAAGTATAGAGCACCTGTTGATTTATTTGTGTTATATCCATTGGTAATCTGCTCAGTCATTCGCAAAAGTTGTAGTGTGGTAGAGTGTTTAGCTCTCAACCTGAACTGTTCGGGTATCAGTATGTTGTGTTTGTGAATGTGTCTGTTTATTCTTTTTAGTATTACTTTTTCTAGCCCTTTGCTTATGATGTTTAGGAGGCTAATTGGCCTATAATTAATTGTTAGTGCTAGATTTTTGTTACGGAACAGTGGTATTTTGGCTTATTTCCAGCTTGGAGGAAACCTGCCATTAACTAGTGTATAATTAAAGATGTCCACTAAGAGCTTGAGAGCTCTGTGTGGGAGATTCATCAGTATAAAATTTGGTATTTTGTCTGGTCCAGCCACTTTTCTGGTAAGCAGGTGCCTAATGATCCAGCCTATTTTGCTGGGGTTACTCTTTCGGATTTTGTTGTACGTTTGTACTTGGCCTACATTTTTGGCTTCATTTTCAACTTCTAGTGCAAGGTTGTCCTGCCCAACTACCAGAGTGGGAGAAAAGACATTTTCTAAGGTGACCACAAAAGTTTCGGCCTTTGCCTGGGGTGTTTCGGCTATTGTGATGTTAATTTGAAGGGAAGGGATATTCGTACATGTTAGCGCGATGCATTTGGCTATTCCCTATGTTGCAGTTTGTTGGGGATTTAGATTTTTCAATGTGTTGTTCCATAGGTCCTGGATGAATGTTCTGGCACGTTCATTAGCTAAATCTCTAGCTTAGTAATATTTAATTTGCTGGAGTATGGTTCTCGTTTTTTGCCATTTGTGTCAGACTTTGTTTTGTGCTTGTTGGAGCACTTTTATATCGGGGAGAAGCCACTTGTTGCAGCTTGTCAACTTTTTATACAGGCAGGCAAGTGGAGGTGAGCCCTGATTGGCCAGGTGATTCTCTGCACTGCGGCAGCTGAAGGTGGACTTTGAGTGACCAGAATTCCTCTGCACTGCAACATCACTAATGCAGAATCACCACAATATGACACAGATGACGTAGTGTCCTTACGTTTTCTTTCATAATGTACATAATCTTAATAATTTTGTTGAATCCAATACCCAGCTTGATTATCAAAATGAAGTATTTAAAGGGTTCCAAGTTGGAAACTAATTTTCAGGTATAGAGTAGACCTCACAGGAAGTAAGTTTGTGTGCCTTTGATAAATGCTCTTTATGAGCAACTGTGTAGGGACTAAGTCAGAAAGTTGATTAATACTTGAAAATTTCAAGTCCACAACTGAGACTCAAACCAGGGAGCTTTGTTGCTCTAAGTCAATGTTGGGGTGACTTGGCAAGATGCTCATTCATGCATTAAACTTTCTCATTTGATTTAAATATTGCATTAAAGTTGATATCAGATACAAAGATGTCACACCTCAAATGTGATTTGTAATGCTAAAGGTGCTTCATAGTTAACCCATATTGAAGTTAATTTTTAGCCTACTTCCTGTACATGACTAATGTAGAAAAACAATTTGCAGGCCATTCATTAACTTTATGATTGTCAACCATGCAAGTTGCCTTGAAAGTAAATGTAGTGTTTGGGCGGTTAACTATTAGAGGAGATGCTTACTGCTGGTACAGGTATCTCAACATGGTATCTGGAGTTCTAATAACAAAATCTATGGTTTGATTCCCAGACATAACATTGAATTGTCTAACTTGGTTTCAACTTTCCAAAGAGTAAGTGTGTTTGTAAGATAACAGAGGTGTGTGTTACATAGATTGAATAATGGCTGAGAAACTTAAGGTTGAAATTGTAAATAATTTTGGTATGTATGTTTCCTTCTCCACAGATTTGTTAATGAAATGAAGAACAGCAACAGTTGTGAAATGGATACTGAAATAGAAATCAAACAAGAGGATTGTTTCTCAGATGACTTAGCCTCACAGAATGAGGGAGAACTCTTTCACAAAGTTATTAAAGTGAAGTCAAACAGTAATGCTGTGATTCTGGACGATAACAGTTGTGACATGGCCATCAAAACAGAAATTAAATTCAAGACTTCTTTTCCTGAGTTTGAAACTGTTACATGCAAAAACAACTGTGAGATAGTTACTGAAACAAAAATTGAGGAACAAGCTCAGGATTCAGACTTTAATTCACAGAAAGAGGGAGAATTTCTTACTCAGGATCTTGTAATGAAGGCTAAGAACTACAACAGTGATCAAGAGATGGATAATAACATAGAGATTAAAGAGGAATCTTGGTGGCTAGAAAGACAAGCTACAGCTGCTTGTGATGTTATTAAGGTAAGTTTTATTGAAATCTAGTGCAGATAGGTTCTTTGTTATCATCGTCATTATCACTATGTGCAGTGCTATCCAACTTCGTTATGTGCTTGAGCACATTTAACTCATGCCTAAGGAGGTGCGGGTGCCATCACAATGGCAGCGCTGTGGCCGAGCAGTTAGCGCACTCGCCTACCACCTAAGCGGCCCGGGTTCGATCCCAGGGACCCGCATATGCTATTCGTGGTGGACGAAGCGGCATCAGGGCGGGTTTTCTCCGGGTGCTCCGGTTTCCCCCGCCATCTCATTCCACCGGTGCTCCATCTTCATTCCATGTATCACCAGTGTCACCGCCTGCGGTGCCGTAGTAGTAAAAGCAGGCGTTAAACACTACAACAACAGTGCCATCACAACCACCATTAGAGCAAGTCCCCTTCTTTTAAGGGGATAAAGGAAAGCACTAGTTAGAGAAGTAAGGAATATAGATGTACAAAAATGGGTGTATACTGGGAAGATATTCACAAAGAAATAGTTTTGTCTTGAAATTTGAATTAATATTAGAAATCATCGGAGTAAAAGTTTGCTTATGAAGGGCACCAGAAAAATACATCAATGGCGCCATGTTGGACAGCGCTGAGTATTATCACTGAGTTCAATCATCATTACTATCAATTCTTATCATAGTTTGTAAGATCGAGCCTATCAGCTCTTATTTAAGATTCTTGTTTACAAGCCCAGTACGTTATACCTCAACAGCCAGGTTATTGGCATAGAAGAATCCACTTTATTTCTTTCCTTTGCCATGCCATTGTCTGTTGGTGCTGTTTTTATAATATTTTTACGTAGCAGCAGGAATATAGCAGCAGGAATAATGTTTTTACTAAAAGGTGGAAAGTTTGTTATAGCAGACGCTACTCTTATCTACGGGGTCGGTGGATACAGAATGGAATGCACGAATCAACGTTCCTTTATCACAACATAGTGTCACCGCGCCCGCCGCATCTAATTGCCGACAGCCGCAATTGTCACCCATCGCATTATTGTCGGCACTACCGCAAAGGAGCCAAAGGAAAGAGACAGAGAATGGCCGCATTGTTGGGGCGCTTGCCGAAAGAGAGAAAAGGATAGAGGCTACTGGAATCTTCTACTTTGTATATCACCGCAATAAGTGAACGTTCCTGAAGCTTCGAGAATAGTGCCTGGGAGATATAAATAGCGGTAAAGTGTGAGAAGAGTCAGTCAGACGTACGTGAGCGTTGAGTAGTGCCGACGGAGAACAGTCAGACGTATGTGAAGGTTGAGTAGTCGTGCCGACGGAGACGGACAGACGATGTGGAGAGTTATGCCGACGGAGAAGAGTTAGTTCTTTGTGTTACGAGTTCGGAGCCGTGCTGTTGGAGAATCGGAAAAGACTTTCTTGTTGTTGCAACGAGTGTACAAAGTTACTGTTTACGGAAATAAAAGTGTTTATCTCGACTACATCTGTCTTCTTTACTTTACACCCACACCAAAGTTACAATATTTATTCGTTCATTTACACTTTCAACACCATACCAATTAGTTAACAACTTTCAAAATTCGATAGAATCTACACTGGTTAAAAGTTTGGGTGTAATTTACATGTTCACACGCTATCAGCAAAAATATACATCCTTTCACCTTGAGCTCACAGACGCTAATGATAAAAGAGTCCGAGCGTCCCTATGACGCAACACCGCCATTCTTATGTATTCATCCGCGCAACAGTTCTCATTGGTTGAACTCAAAGTGACGAGAAAACATTGTCTATTTTGAGTATTATTAAAAAAAATAAGTTCCTGATACACCCAAATTAAAAGAATTAGAAATTTACACACTCTTACAAAAATATTTACATGAACAATTTTCTATTGATCAATATTCTGTCTCATATGCCCCTTGTTTTGTTTTTCAAGTTGTCATCTTATTTACAATCTTGAAACACAATACAATACTTCTCCCTATTTCTATGATTCAATCACTTTGTACAATTTTTTTTTTTTTAGTCTTCTTCACTGTTTGTCTTTGTCCTTTGTTTTGACATAATACAACATGTCTTTATAAGTTTCACATATTCGGTTACTACACAATGCATTCGGTTATTATACAATACATATCCAGTTATTGCACAACACATTTAGTTATTACACAACATGTCCAATTATTATACAATATATATTCAGTCATTGTACAATATACCCAGTTATCATATCACATATGTTGTTATTATACAATACACCTTCAGTCATTATACAATACATATTCAGTTATTGTACAACACATTCGATTACTACACAACATGTCCAATTATTACACAATACATATTCAGTTGTTGTACAATATATCCTATCCTGCTATCATACCACATATGTTCTGTTATTATGCAATACATATTCAGTTACTACACAATACACATTCAGTTTTTGCATAACGCATTTAGTTATTACTCAACATATTCAGTTATTACACAATATATCCAGTTATCATACAATACATATTCAGTTATTATACAACACATATTCAGTTCTTATACAACACATACTCGGTTATTGTACATTTGACATTGACACAAATATAATTTAAATGTATCATGGTTTATCATGTGGTTTTTGACTTGTATTCATTGCTATGAGGAGAGAAAAACAGGATACAAATTTTGAGCTAATGATTATGATCATGTTTATGGCAATATTTTATTCAGTTCTTTGCCTTCTTTGTCTTATAAGCTTATGTATAGGCAGGTTGTTGAGTCGGTTTTTAAACTCTGATGTTACTAATGGTACTAATTTTCTTGATTGGGTTATTATTCATTGTTGTTTGGTTCAACATTTCTTCGAGCTTAGCATTGGCTATATTCATCTTCATTCATGGGCATTGTTTTTCTGGTTATGGTTTTCCTCATTTCACTAATTGTCATTTTTTTGTCTCTTATTTCTATAAGAGAAAACTTCTATACTTACAATTATTTTGTAATTGTATTATTTTTCTTCTCGATTTACCCTCGACATCTTTGTGTCGAAATATTATATCTTTTTCATCATAATTGATTCATTTTTATTTTTGTCCCTGACATCCTTATGTCAAAAACATATTATCTTCCGTCGCTATGATTCATTTATTTAATGACAATCAGTGTCCTCGTCTGTTTTTGTTGACAATGCTCTTTGTGGTCGATATAGCCAATGACTATGTTGATTTTCTTCCTTGTTGTAATTCCTAATCTGAACATAATTTTCTATAAGTAACCCATTTAAAATTAGTGATAACAGCTTCACGGGTGATCAGCCGTGTTAAACTTAAAAAGGTCGAGCTTTCGGCCATTATACTCTCCATGGCCATCTTCAGGACTAAAATGATGAAAAAGCTCGACCTTTTTAAGTTTAACACGGCTGATCACCCGTGAAGCTGTTATCACTAACGTTCGCCGTGAAAGCTTCAAATCCTACCATTTAAAATTGTTATCTTCTTTCATCTCTACTACTCCTGCCTTACACATTCGTTGACAAAGACTATTTGGTCCTTTCTTTGTATGGCTTCAATTTATTTTTATGGTATCTTCCTACCAACTTGCCATTTGTATTCTGTAGCTCATACGTGTGGTCACCCAGCTGTTTCGTTATAACCAGTGGTCCAGTATACAATAGCTCCATCTTTCCAGATCTTTTTTCAGATGCCTTGGATGCTTTGTGGCTTTTTAAGAGCACCTTTTCTCCAATTTGTGGGGACCATTTCCTGACGAATCTTTTCACCTTGTTCCTCCCTTTTTCAGCCTTCTGCTGTAACCTTCTGAATGCCAATTGACATTTTTCCTTCTCTGATAATTCTCTTTGGGCAGCCATCGTAGTGTCAATGTCAATTGCTAATTTTCTTGGTTTCGTGTTGGTCATTAGCTCGATAGGGGCGAACTTGGTCGTGGGGTTCACCGAATGGTTAATCACCTCCTCTATATATCCGCATTTTTCCGTCCAGGAAGTGTGGTCTCTGTGGCAGAGTAAACAAAAATAAATACTTATATCCCTCATGATTCTCTCAGTCGGGTTTCCCTGGGGATAATATGCTGAGGAATAGTACAATTTTATTCCTAATGTTTCTAAGGTGTTCTGAAACAACTTGCTCTTATGCATGGTCGCATTGTCCGATAGAATACATTTTATTCTCCCATATTTTGGGATGTAGTCCTTGACGATTTTATCTAGGCATGTTCTGCTTTTGATGTTCTTAATGGGGTATATTTTGGTGAATTTTGTGAAAACATCAAACATGACAAATATGTATCTGTTTCCATCTTTACCCCTTGGTAGCTCTCCATGCTCGTCAATACACACCAATGCATTTTTCTCGTTCCTCACGATGGATTGTGGGATGACATCGTACTTTACATTAATTGGCTTGGCCTTTTGGCATAGGTCGCATGAGGAAATTAACTTCCTGACCTTCTTGCCAAGATGTTTGATGTACAATACCTCCTCGATGGCAAGCATTGTTCTCTCAGTACCGGAGTGAAGCATCGAGTGGTGGAATGCCAAAATGACCTTGTCCTGTAAGGAATTTGGTACCATCATTTTCCATTTCCTTACGTCGCGACCATGCAATTTAAATAGGATGTTCCTAAATTTGCCTATCTTGGCATCCAATCTTGGTATTATGTCTGGAGCCTTGTCGAATAGCCTCTTCAATTCAGGGTCTTCTTGTTGTAGCTTTGCTATGTTCTTGAAGTCTTGCAAGATCTCGTTGCTTTCTTTGCTATTTATCTGCATGATTTTAATCTCATGGTGCGGATTGTATATCGTCTCGGGTATGTGACTCTCCGACCTTAATCTTGACAATAAGTCACTGAAGATGTTCTCCTTCCCCGGGATATGTTTGACCTCTATGTCGTGTGACATTATCTCATGTATGTACCTTGAGATCTTGGAGTTGGTTAGCTTGCATTTTTGAATGAAGGACAGGCTTACGTGATCTGTATATATAATTATTTTATAAAGATATATATATTGTCTGAACTTTTGCAACGCAAAATGGATTGCACCTATTTCCAGTTCGGTTATGCAGGCATTGGCTTCTATCTTGTTTAAAAATCTAGAAGCTGTGGCAATCACATGTTTGTTGCCATCTGCATCTTCTTGTGCTAATATTGCTCCATATGAGTGCGCACTAGCATCGGTGTATACTAGAAAAGGTGAATTTGGATCCGGTCGTTCCAGGAGAATACTGTGCTTGAAAAGTTCTTTGATATTCTCAAAGGCCACCTGGTGTTCAGCATTCCATTCCCACTTAGTATCTTTTTTCAACAGTGCTCTAAGGGGTACCAATTCCTTAGCGTAATTGACCACGAATTTTGACTGGTACTGTAAAATGCCCAGAAACCTTCTCAACTGTTTTAAGTTACGTGGGGGTGGTATATGCTCTATGGCCTTGACCCTCTCCGGATTAGGTTGTATACCATCAGGTGTAATGATGTGGCCTAGAAATTCAGCCTCTTTGACGAAAAATTCACACTTTTCTAAATTTAGGGTCATGTTGCTTTCCTGGAACCTGGATAATACATAATCTATGTGATGTAAGTGCGACTCGGGATTCTTGCTGTATATCAAAAAATCGTCGACATATTGCGTCACAAAAGTCTCGATGGTATCCCCAAAAACTTTGTCTAGAGCCCTCAGTAGTGCACTGCTACTGGTCGATAGTCCAAAGGCACATTTTAAAAAATGGTATACCTTTCCTTTGTGCAAGAAACAGGTATATTTCCTGACATCTGGATGAAGAGGAATTTGCCAGAACGATGCTGTCAAGTCGAGACTTGTGAAATGTTGACCTCCCTTCAATTTCGATATTAGTTGGTCTACCCCCTCAGGCCTGTAATGATCCGGCAAGGTATGTGTATTTATCTTCCTTGCGTCTATGGTCATCCTCAATTTTCCCCCTTTCTTATGGACCCATACCACTGGATTCACGTAACATGAGTCCGACGGCTCTATTATTCCGTCCGCTAACATTTTCTGGATCACTCTGTCAGCTTCCTCCCTGATGGAGTTGGGGATGGGCCTGGATTTATGTGAATAGGGGGTAATATCTGTTACTGTAAAAGTATGTACGTACTTGTTACACGTACCTGGCTTTTTATTGAAAACTTTCCTGTTTTTAACCAATATTTTCCTAAGTTGGTTTCTTCCCTCTTCAGAGATGCCATGTGCCCCCCAGACCTTCTCATCGATTAGTTGTAACATCGATTCTTCTCCACCTGTTGGTAGTGGTTCAGGTTGGTAGTTGTCCCAGGCAACATACTCGTCTTCTGTGCAGATCCAATGGCTGCAAACGTTAGTTTCCTCCTCGCTTGTCCAACCTGCTTTCTTCTTATTTACCCTTAGGTCTACCAACCTATTCTCGTGGACATTGATGTTCTCCACAAAGAATTGTTCATCCGGATGGATCCCTGTCTGGTCTGGTTCCTCCTGGCATGTTTCTTCCTCCAGGAACTTCGCAGTGCATTCTGAGGCTCCTTCCTTAATAATAAATTCATGTAGGTCATAGTTAATTACCGACCTCCAAAGGTTAAGCAAATCACTGCCAATGATTAGGGTAGCTGTTAGTCTAGGTATTACTAGGGCAATAAAATCGAACTTCCAACTTCCGATTTCAATTACCAGCCTTACCTGGTATTTAACATGTTCCTTTTTCTTGCCAATTGCTGTGCTGCAATACACTCCACACACAGGCAAGAATTCAGCATTTCTTTTAGTTATCAGTTCCTGGAACAGCTGTTCGTCACATACTGATGTGCTGGCTCCTGTATCAATCATTGCTGGCAATTCGATACCCCATACCTTCAGCCTAATCATTGGTGGATTGGTTATTTCCTTTCTTTCACTCGCCTGTCTTCTCAAGGTACCTACATTACATTGGTCAATATTGCCCCTACTGCCACACAGGTCAACTTCCGGGACACAAAGTTGACTTGTACTTAGTTTTCCTGGACGTTGGAGGTGATCGTCGTTTCTGTATTCTGTGCAGTATCGGTCCTATCCGGCACATTTTCATTCTGTTCCTGTTGTCTTACGTTGTCGGTGTTCCCTTGGTTTCTACCCCTTTGACGTGAACCCCTATTGTACGACGGCCTATGGCTGTTCAAGTATTCCCTACAGAATCGTATATGATTCACTTGATGGGTACGGCCTCCTGGTCTTCCACGATCATATCTATGCGTTCTGTATCTCGATTCACCCCTCGGTATCGTGTCGTGGTATCGCTGTCTTGTGTTCTCCATCCTCTCGCCATGATTATGTGGTTGTGGGAAATGGTGTGCCCCTCTCCCCCTTTCATGGGTACTCCTAGTATTTCTATGTTCTCCCTCACTCTGGTTGTTCGTAGCCGTGTTCCGGTTTAGGATGGGTGAGTTTGGGTGACCGTTCCTATGTCTATGCTCATTAGGCCGACCATTTTGTGTTTCGAAGGCTGTCAGCAGTTCTATCATATCTGCAAAATCTACTGGCCTCGCAACAATTAACCCTGTTCTCACTGTGTCTGGGAAATGTCTTTTTATGCTGGTAATTAGTTCTGCCTCCGACAAGTTGGGGTCTAATAGCTTTCCTTTGTTGGCTACTTTCATAAAATAATCGACTAGCGACAACCCTTTGGTTGGATCGTATCTACCTGTCGCTAGCTCTACCCTAGTTTGGTTTTGTTTAGCTGGGCCCCAATACCTTGATAGGAATAAATTTCTGAATGAGCTATACGACTCATGACCAGCTAGTGTTAACCTGAGCCATTCTAATGCCTTGTTTTTTAAGCTTTTCTTAACTATCATCATCCTAAGCTCGTTTGGTATCCTTTTCACTTTAAAATATTCTTCCATCTCTTTAACAAAGAGTTTTGGATCGTCTCCCTTCTCCTCGTCAAATGTAGGTGGTGTGATTTCATGTAATATGCTGTTGGTGTAACATGTGTTATGTGTTGTGTCATTGTTTGGTTGTGAACCTCTTTCTCTGTATGGTGAGTCAACATTTTGTACATTACTCAAATAACTCTCATCTTGTACATTACTTACATCTAAATCATCTTGTCTTTGTAATGCCTTCACAACATCATTTACATTAGCCAAACTTTCTTTCCCTTTTTTCATTTCTTCACAAATTGATTTTAAATCATTCTTTATTTCTAAGTGGCTTTGTTTCATATCATTTATAGCATCCTGTTGTGAAAGCATCACATCATTCATTGTCTTAATTTTAGGAATTACAATTTGTTCTACAGTTTCATTAATAATGTCTTTCTTTACTACCTGAATCTCTTTACTTAATTCCTCAGTTATTTCTGCTTTTACATTTGTTATCTTACAGTCTACACTTGTATTACATTCTGTTATTTCATCCCTACATCTAGCAATTTCTCCTTCTAACACAATTTTATTCTCTCTCATCTCTGATTCTATCTTTCCCATCCTATCTCCTACAATTTCTATCCTAGCTTCTAAGGCTTCCTTTGTTTCATTTAAGTTTTTATGTACTAATTTTAAATTAGTTTCCATTACTTTCATATTTTCTTTACACTCCTGTCTTCCTAATTCTATTTTCTGTTCTAGGTTCTGTCTACCTAATTCCATTTGCTGTTCTAAGTTCTGTCTACCTAATTCCATTTTCTGTTTACCTAATTCCATTTTTTGTTCTAAGTTCTGTCTCACTTCCTCCATTTTCTGTTCTATTTCTTTTTTATTATTTTCCAAGTGCTCTCTCACTCCCTCTATTTTTTGACCTATACTCTGACCTAAACTTTGCTCTATGTCATGTTTTAATTCTGCGTTATTTTGTTCCATTTTCTGACCTAAACTTTGTTCCAGTCTTTCAAACATCATCATCATTAACCTTTGGTCTTTGCTTATTTCCGCCTGTTCCTCACCTTCTAATTCTATCTGATAACTAGGCCTATCTGCCCCTTCCCCCACTCCTGTTTCTATCTCTTTTCGCGACATTTTAATTTCTTTATCCAATTCACTTAATGTTGAAAGTCCCAATATTTTGCCACTTCTCAGTAGCATATGCAATGGAAATAAAATGTATGTAAAAAACAAAAAATTTTGATCCTACTTTCTTTTCTGTTGGTTCTTCGTCCAGTTATTTACGTCTCCTGGGTAGTTGGCTTCGCTAGATGATCTCCGGTGTTTTTCCCACGTTGATTCTCCGTGTATCGATGTTTTGTTGATATCAGTCGATGGTCTAATGGCGTCTTTCTCCTGCGCGATGAGATGGCGTCATTCGATGTTAACACTTTGTTCTCGTAATTTTGCATTCCATTCTAAATTCGCGCTCCACGTTGGGCAAGCCATTTTGGTGCTGTTTTTATAATATTTTTACGTAGCAGCAGGAATATAGCAGCAGGAATAATGTTTTTACTAAAAGGTGGAAAGTTTGTTATAGCAGACGCTACTCTTATCTACGGGGTCGGTGGATACAGAATGGAATGCACGAATCAACGTTCCTTTATCACAACATATTTATTCGTTCATTTACACTTTCAACACCATACCAATTAGTTAACAACTTTCAAAATTCGATAGAATCTACACTGGTTAAAAGTTTGGGTGTAATTTACATGTTCACACGCTATCAGCAAAAATATACATCCTTTCACCTTGAGCTCACAGACGCTAATGATAAAAGAGTCCGAGCGTCCCTATGACGCAACACCGCCATTCTTATGTATTCATCCCCGCAACAGTTCTCATTGGTTGAACTCAAAGTGACGAGAAAACATTGTCTATTTTGAGTATTATTAAAAAAAAATAAGTTCCTGATACACCCAAATTAAAAGAATTAGAAATTTACACACTCTTACAAAAATATTTACATGAACAATTTTCTATTGATCAATATTCTGTCTCACTGTTAAGACATCTCTGCCATTTTTGTCGTAATTTTCCAAAAGTCTTGCAGAGTTGTATATTATTACTATTATACTTTCCAATAGAAAATTCTGTGTTTTATAAGTCAAACAATTTATCTATATCTAAATCTTTTCTCAATTGCTTGATTTTACTAGGCCCAGTTACATTGAAGGTCAGATGTTTATTTTCATGCATCTATTATTGTAACCCAAATTGTAAACAAATATGGTGCTTTAACACTTAAATATATTGTGTAGGACATTTAACGATGTGAGATTGTATGTTTGAATTCTTCTGTTATAGGATGAAGACTTCCCTCCAGTAATATCTTCAAGGTAAGGTTTGTCTCTTGGCTAAAGTTTCAGTTAGAAGCCTCCCGCTTCTTGTATGATCTTTTGTTGTAATTCTTATATAACTCACATTTACATTGTAGCAGATGTCTCTTGTGTTAAATGAGAACATAACGTTATAAGTTTTATTAAAACACCTTTTATATGCTATTTGTTTTCTTTGTCTTACTTTTTAAAACTCTTGATGTTGAAGTAATATGTGTAACAAAAGCTCCAAATTGTTTGCTCTGTTGTTCCTTTACTTCTTTATTTTATCTGTATATTTATTCTTGTTTTAAACTTGGGATGAGGTGTTAACTACTATTTCTGATTTCACCTTTTTGGAATTGATTTTTACATAGTACAATCTATTTACTAAACATATATCTTATTAAAACACATGGTTTGTGTCAGATAATTCTTTCTTTTCTTTTTTTTTAAACTTGGGATGAAGTGTTAAGTATTTCTGATTTCATCTTTTCGAAATTGATTTTTACATAGTACAATCTGCTTAGTAAATGTATTTCTTACTAAAGCACATGGTTTATGTCAGATAATTGTTTTTTGTGTAATAAATCATTTGACATATTCCATAATATTGGTTTCAATTTTCCAATAGGTTTACTTTTTTCAGTTGATAAGTTATATATTTCTTTATTCCTGTTCATGTAGAGAAAATAGAATTTAAAAGTCATCACATGGCAACCAGGTCTTAAGATTTGGGTATCACTTAAGCCTAGTGTATTCCCCTATTCCAGTTGTGCCTATCTATAAGGAAGTATGTTATAAAATCACTTTTGCAAATGTTTATCTCAATTATCATGAAATATATAGAAGAATTTGTAAGAATAGTTTGTACAAGCATAAGTAGAGAAAATCATGTGAGTAATTAAATTCTATATGCTTTACTGGCTTACCTTTATATGTTCCTTCTGCAGTGATATGCCTCAAAACAGGGATAAACACACAAGGGCACATCTCCACATTCGCCACAGATCATCCTAGTTTCCTTGCGGATTCCCTTCTTGCGGCACACAAAACACCTTCGAGATGGGCGGGACTTCTTTGCTGTTGACGGTATCCTTTTAGGATTATGTTTTCCTTGAAGTCTGAGGGGTGCAGGGGTTTTGGATTTTCTACCCCCAGTATGAAGAGGCCTCTCAACCTGGTATTGTTCAATTAGGCTGCGAGCTATTGATAGTCGAAAGTCCAGGTAGGTCATTGTCTTGTGTGGGTTTACAGCTCTCCAAATTACCAAACAATTGTATATGGTTATACCCAGCTGGTGCAAAAATACCTTTTTATACCATTTCACTGTTTTTCGTAAAGAGGGATATGCTTGCAATACCTGATCTACTAGATCGACACCGCCCATGTGTATATTATATTCCTGGATAACGTCAGGCTTGAAAATGCACATTTTGGTATGGGCATCTGTTTTTCCAGTGTCAATCATCGAAATCTGAGAACTGCAATTAGATAATGCCGTAACTACCCTCCTGTCCTGCCAGGCAAGGTAGGTCAAAGGTGGGAGCTGACGCACCTCCGTTTCCCCTCTCCTTAGAGCCTTCGTATTCACATCTTTTGGCAAACCAATACGATTTGAACGTACTGTTCCAATTGCATTAGGCTTTCTTTTGTGTAAGGCCATGAATAATTTAGGAGAGCTGTACCAGTTATCTAAGTACACAGTCCTACCCTGATGAAGCACAGGTTCCATTAGGTGCATTACTATGGAGCCAGATAAGCCCAAATCTTTGTATCCAGTATTATCAGTCCCTTGACCAGTGTAAATGCAGCTATTGTAAAGATATCCCGTTTTACTTTCACAAACATCAAAACTCTTTATGCCAAATCTAGCCCTTTTTGTTTTGATGTATTGCTTCCAACCTAAGCGGCCCTTCCAAAGCATTAGGCTTTCATCAACAGTGACCTTTCCACCAGGCACATAATTTTCTTTAAATTTTGAAATAATATAATCGAAAACAGGCCTAATTTTGTGGAGTTTGTCATTTACATTCTCTGTGCAGGTGAAATGAAGGAACCGCAAAATTGGCGTAAACCTGTTATTTGACATGCATTTTCCAAAAAAAGGAGTAGCTAGCATGTCATCTGTGGACCAATACATGTATAATGCAGGTTTACGAATAACACCCATAAGTATAATTACCAATTAGCCTGTAAATCTCATTGAGTGTTACTTCTGTCCACCTTTGAATTCTGCTCTTAGGCCCTAATTCACCTTTAGAGAGCAGGTCTTCCTTCACCTTACTCGCATACACATTTGTTTCCGAAACAATGAGAGACACTAAGTCGGTAGTAAAAATTTTTGTAAAAATGTCAATTGGTTGGCTGTCAGAAGTCAGCTGAGCCTGGGGTTGAACACCAGAGCCTGTGCTTGTGAAGATGTGCCTGTTTGTATTGCAATTGTTTTCAGCACTCCACAATGCTGACTCTTCACGAACACCTGAAGGAAGTTGGTCACATTCTTCCTCACTGCTACCTATATCCTCCACACCCCCCTCAAATTCAGAAAATTCGCCATCAATATCCAAATCGCTGTCACACAGCAAGAAGTCCTCCACATTATCGTGTGTAATTTCAGAAGCCCTTACACTTCCACCACTCGCTAACCTTTGTGCAACACTGCTTGTTGATGCCATGTTTTAGCTCTGAGATGGAACACTCAAAAGCTTCTCACTTCAGCTACAAGGAGGAAAGTATACAAATGTATTTCAAGAAAGAAATGAACGGAGCCTGCTAAATCCAAGTTACAAACACGTGTAAGGAAAAATTGCAAACCTGCTTTATTCTGATGACTCATAAACCACGCATACAGTAGTGTTCTATTTCACATTGTGCTGTGATTTGCTGATGCATAGCTCACACATACAATGGGTCAACTACTGTTTCTTTCCTAGAAATTATATTAGATGCGTTCGGTTAACTTTTTACCACAGTGAAACAAATAGTGCCATTTCAACGACTTGTAAGTGCAACTCACCATTGCTGATGATGTACATGTATACTGCATATAATGAGTTTTATACCAGTTTTTGTTTCATTAAAATAACTTAAAATTTATGCAAAATACAGTTGTGTATTTACGAAGAACTTTTAGCGCATTTAACAATTTAAATGCCCTGCGCTGGATATTGGGTATCCGTTCTCGGCCTGCGGAGCTTTTAAATGGCTATCGCTCAAGAGGTTAAGCCTATTGTATTCTATTATTCTCATTGTACCTACATATAAGGAAATATGTAATAAAATCATTTCTGCATATGTTTATCTCAGTTAACATGAAATAGAAGAATTAGGATTTTAAAGAATAGCTGGTATAAGAATGAGTAGAGAAAATCACGTGAGTGCAACTCATCACCTTTTTTTTTTTCTTTTTTTTTTCACTGGACTAGTAAAAATGTTCAACAATACTAAATCACTTTTGTGTATGGTGTTCTGATTTCCAGCTACACTTTCTCAAATGAATTGACATATTCTGATTTGTTCCTTGAAAGAATATTAAGGTGTACTGCTTCAAAGGTTTTTCACTTCTACTTTTACTCACATTCCTTGTCTTTGTATATCTTCTATTCCTTACTTTCCTAAAGCCTCTCTTATTTCTGTCATATGGTCTTCATACATCCCCATTCATATCTTTAGGCTTTTTCTGTCTCCTTCCACTAGCATTTGCTTTGTGTGGGTGTATACAGAATGTTGTCCTATTTCTAGCTGTTCATCCCACTTCTTTCAGTGTTGATTTTGCTACCCTGAGTCCTTTGTTGCAAAACATTCCAGAAGCTCTATTTTCTTGCTTATTACCATTATCTCCTAAACTTCAATTGCAGTTGTCAAGCTTGATTCCACTATTGCTACAGAGATCTTCTCTAGCAAATTTATTGTCATTTCTGGTACTTAGTACTTTGTACTTATACACCCTTAACCCCATCCTAACTGCCATCCCTCTCATTCATATTTTTTACTGCATGCTTCCTATATACCAATGCTGATCAATTGTTGTTGTTAGCTAATGCTGGATTTCTGACAATGAAGTCATTAATCCTCTTGCTCTCCAATAGTTTTCACTGATGGATGGGGCATTAGAAGTGGCCGGGCATATTTGAAGGTGGTCTCGATCCATTTCCTCTTGCAGATCACATAGAGGACAGAGTGGTGAAGAATATATCCCAATTCTGTTTAAATGTTTTGCCAGACAATCATGTCCTGTAATCAACCTGAAGATCACAACTGCTGTTTTTCGAGGGTACTCAGGAATTACTGTTTGAATGTTTGGTAGTTCCCATCTTTTATTCTTTGATTTTTCATAGTAATATTTTTCAATAATTTTTTAGAATTCAGAGTTGACTAATCTTTTAGCTGCATAAAATGGTAAATTAACTATTGATTTCTGCACATTGCCGGTACCCTTTTTTGCAAGAAAATCAGCTTTCTCATTACCACTCAGTCCACAGTGAGCTGGTATCTATTGGAAGACTAGGTGTTTTTGAAGTGCTGTTAGATGGGTAAGGATTTTCCAACATTCTATAATTAAGAGGTAGAACTGGAACTTAAAAATTCAATGCCACAACTGGGATTTGAACCACAGACCTTCCGCTTGCCGGGCGGACGCTCTAACCACTGAGCTATTGTGACAAACTGCCAGAATGGCATTAAATTCTCAAGCCAGTTCATATTTCTCCTGGTAAACCACAAAGGCAGTCTCACATCAGAGACAATTACCCCAATGGTGACTTACTATTGCAAGTACTTTATATCCCAGGATTAAATAACCTTCACATGGTAATGAATGTAATTTGGTTAAGGATTGTTGCATGGTTTTTTCTAGTTCTGTACTTTTGCTTTTTGGTTTTGAAGTCCACATTACTAAGTCATCAGCAAATAGTGCACACTTCATGGTAATATTACCATGTGAAGGTTATTTAATCCTGGGATATAAAGTACTTGCAATAGTAAGTCACCATTGGGGTAATTGTCTCTGATGTGAGACTGCCTTTGTGGTTTACCAGGAGAAATACGAACTGGCTTGAGAATTTAATGCCATTCTGGCAGTTTGTCACAATAGCTCAGTGGTTAGAGTGTCTGCCCGGCAAGCGGAAGGTCTGTGATTCAAATCCCAGTTGTGGCATTGAAATTTTAAGTTCCAGTTCTACCTCTTAAACTTTGCCCACACACGGCTTGTGTGTTTAAAAACACCAACAGTAAGTTTGTTGGCATAAATAAATAATAATTCTATAATTGTTTGGTTTTTTGGTGACAACTTGGAAGTAATTGCTATAATTGCTGCCCTAGAATCTGAGAGAATAACTGCTTGCTGAAAATGTGAAATTCTGTACAAAAGATTTTGTAGGGCCATTCGAATTGCTTCAATTTCTCCATCAAAGTTTGTAGTTCCATAACTTAAAGATTTGTAATAGGAAAAGAGGTGACATGTGACTCCAGCACCTGCTCCATCTTTGTTTGATATATATGATCCATCAGTATAAATATGGAGCCATTCGTTTTCTGGAAATCTAGTATGGATTGTCTCTAATGCCAATAATTTTAGAACACTAGTTGGAGTATCACTTTTTTTAACTTCTTCTGTCAGGCGTAAATAATATGTGACGTCTAATGTTTGTGTCGGATTGGCTTTAGATATGAAGTTTTCCTTTGAATTAGAAAGGTATATATTCTTCTTGATGTCTTGAATTTTGGAAAGAAAGCTCTCCTGAGTCTTTAGTGTATGTGTAAAATTTCTCTTATGCCATATATTTAATGGGAGTCTGATCAACTTTTCGTGTTGAATAAGAGCCGCTTTTTCTGTTTCATATTCAATGGGGCATAGGTTGGTTAGTATTTCCATAGCTGCTATTGGTGTGGTTTTGATAGCACCTGTAATTAATCTCAGACTTTGGTTTTGAAAGATTTGAATCTTTTTTGTGTTTGCTGTTACAAGAACTTCGCTGCAGTAAGTAAATAATGGCTTTATATATACATTGTATGTTGTGTTAAGAGTTGCTCTGGAACATCCCCACTTCATTCCTGTTAGACGTTTTAACAGTAAAAGGCGCCTCTCTGCTCTTTGTATTACATTTTCTATTTGTTTGGTCCATGTAAGTGTAGTATCAAATGTAACTCCTAAATACTTTGCTTCCTTTGTTTCTGGTAATTGTTGACCCTCAAAATTTAGTTTTAGTTTTAGTGGCTTTTTTCTTAGTGAAAAGATTTGGTAGTTTGATTTTGTTGTATTAACAGTCATTAAATTTTCTTTGGTCCACCTTTGTAATTTGGTTAAGGATTGTTGGATGGTTTTTTCTAGTTCTGTACTTTTGCTTTTTGGTTTTGAAGTTCACATTACTAAGTCATCAGCAAATAGTGCACACTTCACACCTGATTCTTGTATTTGTTGTGGCAGATCGTTAATAAATATATTAAAAAGTGTTGTGCTTAGCACTGCGCCTTGTGGTAAGCCACGGTGTACTTGTTTGTATTTAGGTATGTTTCTTCCATATCTGGTTGCAATAAAGCGTTGTGTTAGGAAATGACATAGCCATGAAAACGTTGGACCTTGTATCCCTATTTTTTTACTTTCTTTAGTAGTTTTGTTCTGCATATAGAATCATATGCACTTTGGAAGTCAATAAAAACTGATAAATTATCTTCTTTTCTATTGAAGGAGTCTTTGATTTCTTGACTGAGAAGTAAGACTTGTTCATTTGTAGAGTGGAACTCTCTGAATCCAGGTTGACATGGGGAAATTAAATTTTTTGATTCTAGAAACCAATTAAACCCGTTTGACACCATTCTTTCCATCACTTTTGCTATTATGCTAGTAAGAGCTATTGGTCTATAATTTTTTAGTTCTGATGCTGTTTTGTCTTTCTTCAAGAGTGGGACAGTTATTGCCTTTCGCCATTTAGCAGGTACAGTAGTTTTCCAGGATAGATTGTAGAGTTTTAGTAGTTGTTGTTTTGCTGTTTTTCCAAGGTTTTTTATGAACTCTGGATGTATGTGATCAGGTCCAGGAGACTTTTTGTTTTTTAGATTATTAATTGCAATGTTCAGTTCTTGCATATTAAAATTTTGAAAAAAGATATTGCACTGAGTGTTAGGATTACATTCTCTTTTTTGTTTCAAATCTTTCTTAAATTCTTTACGTTCCCTTTTATTATTTCTTGTTACTTTATGTGAATTAGCATAATATTTATTGAATGTTTTGGCTATGGCTGCATCATTAGTTAATATTTTATTGTTGTGTATGATAGGTGTGCTGTTGTTTTCTATCGTACCCTTGACATTTTTTATGAACTTATGAGCTTTGTTACCATCTGTCCTATAATCCATTTTTTCTAAGAAATTATTAAAGTAATTCTTTTTAGCAGTATTAATTTCTTTTTTTAGTGAGGCACATTTCTTCCGCCATATTTGTGTATCCAATATGTTTTTTGTTTGTTCAGCTGTATTTCTAGCTATATCCCTTTGCTTTTTCAGTTCTTCTAACTGGGGGTTCCAAAAGGGTTTGAAATTTTTTATTCTTCCCCGAGGAATATGTTTTTTTGCGGTTTCTAGGATGACTTTACAGAAATTTTTGTTCAAATGATCTGGTTGGTCATGTAGCTGTGAGTTTGTTTGTTCTTTAAATTTATGTTCCAGTTCAGTTTTATATTTGATCCAATCTGCTTTTTTGAAGTTCCAATACAGATTCGTGTGACCTTGACTGTTATTTGTATTATCTAGTTTTATATCAGCAATTACTGCTCTGTGACCAGAACTTGGATCTTCTATAACTTGTTTTTTAATTTTTGAAACAATATCTGTTGTAGCTAACAAGAGGTCTGGGTTACTCCCTGCTCCAGAGTAATGTATGAAGGTTGTGGGATCTTCTTTACTATAAATCAGTTCAAAAGTTGTGGTATTCAAAAATTCTTCCACTATCTTCCCTGTAAAGTCCACTTTTTTATAACCCCATCTTTTGGAATGAGCATTGAAATCCCCAATTAGGATTGTTTTATTTAATTGGTCAATAAGAGAGAGATCTGGTTCATTCCTGGGAGGATTGTAAATACTGTATAAATGTAGATGTATTTTGTTATCCCAAAAGTTTAACTTTATTAATTCACTTTTATCTGTGTTATCCATTTCTTTAACAATTTCAAAGGAGGATTTAATATCCTTTGTGACTCCAACTAATATTCCACTACATATCTGTCTATTTTTGGGTAGTAGGTGTAGTAAAAACCAGTAAAAATGAGGTATTTAAGTTGGTCATTTGTTAGATTTGCTTCCTGTATGAAAAATAGATCGATATTATAGTCAAATACAATTTTATTCAGTTCTACTGTTTTTGTTTGTGTGAGACCACCCGCATTCCTGCTGATCAATTGTACTCCTAAGTAATTAAACTCTCTCACTACCTCTGATCGCTTATCAATTAGATGCCATTGCTCGTCTCTCCTAATTTTCCCCCCCTGTTTTTAAGTACTACCATTTTTCATTTCTCTGAATTTATTGTTATTCCTCATGCTGTACAAAACTTGTGCTGTTGAGGACTGTTGCAGTAATTGAATGTCACATCCCCAATTTACCATATTCTGTGTGTTTATTTAGTTTTTAGATATGTGATTTGGTTTCATGCCTACAGATTGCTATAGTGTGATGTATTCATTTGTATAACATGTTGCTGTTTATAATTCAGTGTTATAGAAGCTTGCAGGGTACAAACAGATCTCTCTTTGAAGTTGTGTTTGTAAATGCTACTGATAACATTGCTATATTGGACTGTGTGTGAGACTTTCAAAATGTAAAACAAAGCAGAAGCACATATCACTTGTGGCTTTTCTTGGCAATGCTAAGTTATGAAAAATAACGGTCAAAGAATTTATCCAGAGTAGGTGAACATTTGGAATTTTCATTTAGGGAACTAAGGAAATAACTGACTAAAGCTTGTGGAAAGGCACATGTATCAAGAAGTGATATATAAATCAGTGTTATTTTCAAGCTTGACGTATTACAAAATAGAATAGCTGAAGTTGTTAATGCAATTTACAGTATTATTTAAAAGCGAAGAGTTGTTTCCAAAACCATCACCCTGAGAATACCAAAGAATTTTCAAGCCACGTCTGCAGCTAACTTGAGGCAATGCGAGTGAGAGAGAGAGAGATGTAGGTTTAAGGGCGTTCAACTTCATGGTCAGTCAGTTAAAATAATAATAAAAATTATTAGGTGATTTTAGGCCCACTAACATGTGCAATGATATATTTCATTTTAGCTGTGTTGTGAGTAACACAGTGTACACTGCCTTAATGAGCGTGTAAAGAATTATTATTCTTACTGATCCTAAGGTCGCGGGTTCATATCCGGCCCAGACCAATGGTTTTTAAGTGTGCTTAAAAATTACAGGTCCCTGACAGTTCTTTTACATGTCAGTAGATTTACTGGCATGTAAAAGAACTCTTGCGGGATAAAATTCCGGCACCGGCGACGCTGATGTGATCCTGGCAAATGACAGCGTCGTTAAACCACAAAATAAGTAATTCTTTTGGAGCCGCCCATGAGAGGGACACCAAGGACCTCTGCCGCCAAGGCATTACCCTCGTACCCACTTCATTCATCCACTATCCGATATGACACTACGTTGGACGACGTTAACAGGGGGTCATTTGCCCATGCCACACAGCGCACCCCGACGGCCCCTCAAACGTCTCGAGCCCAACATCCACTGTCCAAACAAAACACACGACACCAGTCACAGACCACGCCAGCGTGCTCCTAGACCGCAGAGGGATAGAAATACAGTGGAGACCAAATTAACACTCAGACCGTCGGAGAGTAGATCTCCCAGCCCTCGACATCAACAGGGGAAGATAGGGCTGTGGCCATTCCACCAATACCTCTACCACAATTAGCAGCATCCCAACCCCTGGTTTCGACTTTGCCGACCTGCTAACGCGGAAAGAAAGAGCAGCAGAAAAAATCTCTGATCGCTATGGAGGGACTCTCCCTCCTGAGATCTCTCGTCTCGCCCTACCCAGGATGGCAGATCGAACTAGGCTTAATACCTCTTTCGGTTTGCGTTCTGGAACGGGTGTGAACTGACCGGCCAGGCAGGGGAGGTATACCACCTTGTCCGATCCTATTACCCCGGACGTAAAGTTAGTTGACGAAATACATCTCCGCCCAAACATGCGTTGCCATATTCTGGTCTACGTCTTCCATAGAACAGATCGTCAAAATCGCCTTGGGAGGGGGGGGGGGACGGAATGGCGCTGTTCGTTTTAGGCCACAGCAGTTACTTTGGACCTCGACGGCACATGGATTTTGGTAGCTTCTGCGTACCATTCTACCGGTAGGCAGGTCGTCCCAACGACTACCTCTCTATTTTGGCCCTACATCTCAGTGCCATATTGACCGGCGACTTCAATGATAAGCACCATTGCTGGCACTCTGCTCAAAGGGCAGATGCCCGAGGCAATGCAGTCATTCGCCTTATTGACGTGGACCCTGAACTTCTAGTGCAGGCCCCGTGGCAACCCACTCTGTCCGCGAGACCGAGGACTGCCTTCAGCTATCGACCTTGCTATCATCAAGCATTTCCCATTTCACTTCACCCTTACCTCAATTAACGCTCTCCAGTCTGACCCCAATTTGGGGAAATCAAAACCCGGACTGTCAGTCATGACAGCTCGCTTCAAACTCAAGCAACTGTACGCAATTGCTTTCGCACCTCCATTCCACCCAACCCCAAAATCATAGATATCCCAAACCTTGAGGCGGTGGTCTCATTCTTCACTTCCATAGTAACTGCCCATAACCTAACAGTCTACACCCCAGCCCCCCAACACTCAGATATCGTCCCATTAGACCTAACTCTACTCATCCGACGCATGTCCCAAAACAGAGGTAATTTAATTCCTTATGTCCTTAGTTCCCTTGCTTATACTTATATAACTCAAGGAGACAGAAAATACACGTTTTACACAAAATCTGATATTTAGTTTAGTTTGTCATATTTGGACAAAGAGAACATTGATTACCTTTACACTTTTAATCAGGAAAATGTTTTGAAACATAGACTCAATACTCCCTTACATTTGGTACAATGTTTTAAATTAGTAATCCCATATAACTTAGACTTAAACACTAATAGCAGCATGTCCAAATAGTGGCAAGTCTTTCGTGAATCCATTCTATCTCTTTTAAAAATATAAATGATAATCAGGCATATCGTTTTTCATTTTATTTTATTCATTGTTCGGGTAATTATCAACAATGTGACTTTTATATTTCAGTTTACACAAACAAGGTGCTTCCACTGAAGACCTAGAAAATGCTGTAAGTTTTTATATAAATAAGGATAGTCCTGAATGTGCCAGTGACAGAAAATACCAAGGTCGAAAAAGAGTGGTTACTGATATATCTTCAAAAGAAGCAAGTGTTTACTCAGAAACATCTGATGATGGGACAACTCCCAGCATGGCTTCGTCTTTGAAACAAAGTAAGTTACTTCAGCAGAGCAACACAACTAAACAGGATATCAATAAGAACTGCAAGTCAATCTTGAGTCATAAATACAGAAAGTCATGCAAATGTGTTTCTGAGAAGTGTTTTAAATATTCCTCCAATTCAGGGAAAGACAGATTGGTTCTGGATAGTAAAGAAGCCAATCAGAGTGGCGTTTGTGACAAGGGTTTAAATCAGTTGTCATCTCAGAACACTTGTAAATTGATTGATGAGGGAGAAAAAGCGCACAAATGTAACTGGAGTAATAAGAGTTCTGCTCCTTTGCAACTTTTGAAAATACACAAATTGAATTGTACAGAGATAAAGTTACATAAGTGTAATATTTGTAACAAGGCTTTTACTACTTTACCACATTTAAAAAGACACAAATTGATTCATGAAGGCATAAAGTCACACAGGTGTAACATTTGTAGCAAAGCTTTTACCCAGTTACCAGATTTGAAAAGACACAAATTGATTCACGACGGCATAAAGTCACACAAGTGTAATGTTTGTAGCAAGGGTTTCACACGGACATCATATTTGAAAAAACACAAATTGGTTCATGAAGGCATAATGTCACACAAGTGTAACATTTGTAACAATACTTTTGCTCAGTTATCATCTTTGAAAAAACACAAATTAATTCATGACATACAGCCAAATAAGTGTAACGTTTGTAACAAGACTTTTACTCGATTATCATATTTGAAAATACACAAACTGATTCATGAAGGCATAAAGCCACACAAGTGTAACATTTGTGGCAAGGCTTTTACTCAGCTAACAAATTTGAAAAGACACAAATTGTTTCACGAGGGTGTAAAGCCACACAAATGTAACATTTGTAATAAGGCTTTTACTCATTTAACACCTTTGAAGAGACATACATTGGTTCATGAGGGTATAAAGCCACATAAGTGTAACATTTGTTACAAGAGTTTTTTTCAGTCATCAAGTTTGAAAACACACAAATTAATTCATCAGGGCATAAAGCCACACAAGTGCAACATTTGTAACAGGGCATTTACTGAAATGTCAAGCTTGAAAAAACATAAATTAAGTCATCATGGCATAAAGCCACACAAGTGTAACCTATGTAACAAGGCATTTGCTGAGTTATCACATTTGAAAGCACACAAATTGATTCATGAGGGTATAAGGCCACATAAGTGTAATATTTGTAACAAGGCTTTTACTCAGTCATCTACTTTGAAAAGACACCAATTGATTCACAAGGACACAATAGTATAATTTTTGTGAATAGAGTTCTCTCAGTGGTCAAATTCCAGAACACTATTTGATTCACTGTGACAAAGTCGATGGGAGAGTGATGAAGCTTCAGGTTGAGAATGGAAATAAATGAATTCTTGAAACATGTTTTTTTAACAAGTGAGTTGGTGTCAGTGAAGAGACTCAGTTTACTATCTAGATATAGTGATACAGCAATGTACACAGAATTTTGTTACAAAGTAGTTCATTT
This sequence comes from Tenodera sinensis, assembly GCA_030765045.1. Classification (NCBI taxonomy): domain Eukaryota; kingdom Metazoa; phylum Arthropoda; class Insecta; order Mantodea; family Mantidae; genus Tenodera; species Tenodera sinensis. The sequence goes on along the minus strand of CM060974.1, from coordinate 50,202,220 downwards.
CACTCTTTCTTCGCCTTAAAAAAGGAAAGCTTGTTTAGAAATCCAATGTTCTGCATCAGTGTGAAAACTATTATTTTATGCTATATTATATTCATTATATTCTGTATAATTTCTTAATGTTGTCAGTTTTGCACATAGTTTGTAATGGGAATGGAAGTGCAACAAATGTATATTTTTGGGGGAGGTAATTTAGCTAAAAGGCTAAATGCTTTTCCAATACTTTGTAACATTTAAGTATTTTATCTCAAAATAAACTTCTAATTTAATAGTGTTAATGGTTGCTTTATGGACAGCAGGACTGCAGATTTTGAAGTGCTGTTTTGTTTTCTTATTTCTGTTAAATGTCAGCATGCAGACCCAAAGTTGGTAATTTTGGGTCATAATTATAATTTTGTCCTACCTGCAGGTTTGCATTAAAAATAGATCTTGTGGCTTGCCTTTGCTTATTGTGAGGAATTAACTGTGTTACAGGAAAAGGAAATTGGATAAAAAATCTGATATGTTGTACTCATGAGTTTCTCTACTCTTGTGCTAACTATTCAAACACTTGCCCCTCTGTGTTCTTCGTGTCATTTGAGATAAACATCTGCTGGTATTGTTGCAGGTGCAAGGGAAATAAAAGGTGAAAGTCCAGTAGTTGGATAGTTGTCCTATTTCAGGGTTGTCATAAAGACACTTGCTAATAGATCTGTTTAAGAAGACAATTTTACATATGAATGATAAAGAATAAAAATTATATAATGTAAAAATATTTGATGGATAAAGTGTAATAATGTACAAAATTATACTAAAATTTGGAAATAGAGCAGCTAATAATTTTAGAATTATTTATTTATTTTATTTGGTGTAGTATGCGGATGACAAAACATTGAACTGCAATTCAAGACGTAGGAACAAATGCACAGTAAATTTAGTAATCATCCACGAGCACCAAAACGTAGTCTAATCGCTTCCCAATTTTTGAAATTTTGTAGTTCTCTCTTAAATAAGGAATGCAAGGTTTAAAATGTAGCTTTTCCCCATATCAATTTGTGTAAGTTGGTCTAGATTTTATTTAAATCAGATTGTAGTCTAGAATTACTACCCTATTTTGTTGTCTGTCAATGGCAATTATATCCGTTATTTCATAAAAACAAGGTTAGAAAACGTGTTGTCAATTTAAATAGAGCTATTTCGAAACCATCGCAATGTATATGTTTCAATAAACAATAACTAATTATTTCTGGCTATAAAAATCTTTTTACTGAAATTTCCACCAACAAGTACGTATCTTCTAAACTTGAACGACCAGGAAGTATATATATATTAATATATGTCACGAAGTAATCAGTATAATTAGTAATTACTTATAGGAGTATTGAGAAAATCAAGTGCCTTATCATAGGCTACATTAGGCTTTGAGCGATAGTCAAATCTTTTAAACCTGGTCACTGTATGAAGGCTTTGAAATTAGGTTCTCTTTGAACGAATAAGATATAAAAAGTGAATTGTGGCTTCCATTTGAGAAAAGTATAGGTATTGGAAAGCTCACATAAATAACAAGCAATATCTCCAAAACTGTTCAGTGTATAAAAAATTAATTTGGACATAAATTGTATATTTTAACAACATTTACATTCTAAAATAAAATCAAACTTCGCTTATCTTACTAATTTAGCAAAAAGATTGAATAAAAAATTCAGTACTTTTTTTTTAATTAACGTCCTCCAACATTGTGTCATATCGGGCGAATGAATGAAATGAGTGAAATGATGCTCAAATGAGCCCGAGGTCCATGGAGCTTTAAGTTACCCTACATTCGTCTTCTCAGGGTAGGGAAAACCTCGGAAAAAAACCTTACCCGGATAACTTGCCCTAAGCGAGATTCGAACTCGCGACCTCTTGAACGTGAGGCAGGCATGCTAACCATCACGCTACAGAGGCGGGCAAATTCAGTTCTTCTGATCAGTTTGAGTACTAAACATTCTTTTGAATTGGTAGAAAAGATTAGCAATACAGTATTGTCTGATAATGATTAACACACAGCTTTATTTCCTAGTATTCCTGGAGAAAAGCTTAACATTTGTAGCAAAGCTTTTACCCAGTTACCAGATTTGAAACGACACAAATTGATTCACGACGGCATAAAGTCACACAAGTGTAATGTTTGTAGCAAGGGTTTCACACGGACATCATATTTGAAAAAACACAAATTGGTTCATGAAGGCATAATGTCACACAAGTGTAACATTTGTAACAATACTTTTGCTCAGTTATCATCTTTGAAAAAACACAAATTAATTCATGACATACAGCCAAATATGTGTAACGTTTGTAACAAGGCTTTTACTCGATTATCATATTTGAAAATACACAAACTGATTCATGAAGGCATAAAGCCACACAAGTGTAACATTTGTGGCAAGGCTTTTACTCATTTAACACCTTTGAAGAGACATACATTGGTTCATGAGGGTATAAAGCCACATAAGTGTAACATTTGTTACAAGAGTTTTATTCAGTCATCAAGTTTGAAAACACACAAATTAATTCATCAGGGCATAAAGCCACACAAGTGCAACATTTGTAACAGGGCATTTACTGAAATGTCAAGCTTGAAAAAACATAAATTAAGTCATCATGGCATAAAGCCACACAAGTGTAACCTATGTAACAAGGCATTTGCTGAGTTATCACATTTGAAAGCACACAAATTGATTCATGAGGGTATAAGGCCACATAAGTGTAATATTTGTAACAAGGCTTTTACTCAGTCATCTACTTTGAAAAGACACCAATTGATTCACAAGGACACAATAGTATAATTTTTGTGAATAGAGTTCTCTCAGTGGTCAAATTCCAGAACACTATTTGATTCACTGTGACAAAGTCGATGGGAGAGTGATGAAGCTTCAGGTTGAGAATGGAAATAAATAAATTCTTGAAACATGTTTTTCTAACAAGTGAGTAGGTGTGAGTGAAGAGACTCATTTTACTATATAGATATAGTGATACAGCAATGTACACAGAATTTTGTTACAAAGTAGTTCATTTCACTCTTTCTTCGCCTTAAAAAAGGAAAGCTTGTTTAGAAATCCAATGTTCTGCATCAGTGTGAAAACTATTATTTTATGTTATATTATATTCATTATATTCTGTATAATTTCTTAATGTTGTCAGTTTTGCACATAGTTTGTAATGGGAATGGAAGTGCAACAAATGTATATTTTTGGGGGAGGTAATTTAGCTAAAAGGCTAAATGCTTTTCCAATACTTTGTAACATTTAAGTATTTTATCTCAAAATAAACTTCTAATTTAATAGTGTTAATGGTTGCTTTATGGACAGCAGGACTGCAGATTTTGAAGTGCTGTTTTGTTTTCTTATTTCTGTTAAATGTCAGCATGCAGACCCAAAGTTGGTAATTTTGGGTCATAATTATAATTTTGTCCTACCTGCAGGTTTGCATTAAAAATAGATCTTGTGGCTTGCCTTTGCTTATTGTGAGGAATTAACTGTGTTACAGGAAAAGGAAATTGGATAAAAAATCTGATATGTTGTACTCATGAGTTTCTCTACTCTTGTGCTAACTATTCAAACACTTGCCCCTCTGTGTTCTTCGTGTCATTTGAGATAAACATCTGCTGGTATTGTTGCAGGTGCAAGGGAAATAAAAGGTGAAAGTCCAGTAGTTGGATAGTTGTCCTATTTCAGGGTTGTCATAAAGACACTTGCTAATAGATCTGTTTAAGAAGACAATTTTACATATGAATGATAAAGAATAAAAATTATATAATGTAAAAATATTTGATGGATAAAGTGTAATAATGTACAAAATTATACTAAAATTTGGAAATAGAGCAGCTAATAATTTTAGAATTATTTATTTATTTTATTTGGTGTAGTATGCGGATGACAAAACATTGAACTGCAATTCAAGACGTAGGAACAAATGCACAGTAAATTTAGTAATCATCCACGAGCACCAAAACGTAGTCTAATCGCTTCCCAATTTTTGAAATTTTGTAGTTCTCTCTTAAATAAGGAATGCAAGGTTTAAAATGTAGCTTTTCGCCATATCAATTTGTTTAAGTTGGTCTAGATTTTATTTAAATCAGATTGTAGTCTAGAATTACTACCCTATTTTGTTGTCTGTCAATGGCAATTACATCCGTTATTTCATAAAAACAAGGTTAGAAAACGTGTTGTCAATTTAAATAGAGCTATTTCGAAACCATCGCAATGTATATGTTTCAATAAACAATAACTAATTATTTCTGGCTATAAAAATCTTTTTACTGAAATTTCCACCAACAAGTACGTATCTTCTAAACTTGAACGACCAGGAAGTATATATATATTAATATATGTCACCAAGTAATCAGTATAATTAGTAATTACTTATAGGAGTATTGAGAAAATCAAGTGCCTTATCATAGGCTACATTAGGCTTTGAGCGATAGTCAAATCTTTTAAATCTGGTCACTGTATGAAGGCTTTGAAATTAGGTTCTCTTTGAACGAATAAGATATAAAAAGTGAATTGTGGCTTCCATTTGAGAAAAGTATAGGTATTGGAAAGCTCACATAAATAACAAGCAATATCTCCAAAACTGTTCAGTGTATAAAAAATTAATTTGGACATAAATTGTATATTTTAACAACATTTACATTCTAAAATAAAATCAAACTTCGCTTATCTTACTAATTTAGCAAAAAGATTGAATAAAAAATTCAGTACTTTTTTTTTTAATTAACGTCCTCCAACATTGTGTCATATCGGGCGAATGAATGAAATGAGTGAAATGATGCTCAAATGAGCCCGAGGTCCATGGAGCTTTAAGTTACCCTACATTCGTCTTCTCAGGGTAGGGAAAACCTCGGAAAAAAACCTTACCCGGATAACTTGCCCTAAGCGAGATTCAAACTCGCGACCTCTTGAACGTGAGGCAGGCATGCTAACCATCACGCTACAGAGGCGGGCAAATTCAGTTCTTCTGATCAGTTTGAGTACTAAACATTCTTTTGAATTGGTAGAAAAGATTAGCAATACAGTATTGTCTGATAATGATTAACACACAGCTTTATTTCCTAGTATTCCTGGAGAAAAGCTTTTGATGGTTTTAAAAATGGTTAAGTTCTTTAGAATTACTGCAGAATTAAAAAGCGATTTTGTAAAACTTTGAAACCTTTGACCTGATAAACTTTTCTTTCAGTTTTAAGAGTAATTTCTTTCAACAAACTTCTGGCTTGGCAATGGGCCCACTATTGCTACAGGCTGCCTCCGTAGCGTGATGGTTAGCGTGTGTACCTACGTTCAAGAGGTCGCGAGTTCGAATCTCGCTTAGGATGAGTTATCCGGTAACGTTTCTTCCAAGGTTTTCCCTTATCCTTAGAAGACGAATGTTGGGTAACTTAAAGTTCTGTGGACCCCGGGCTCATTTGAGCACCATTTCACCCATTTCATTCACTCACCGTCCGATATGACGCTACGTTGGAGGACAATCAAAAAGGACTCTTTTGCCATTTCTTGCTAATCCTTTCATGAGCTTTTTTTTGGAATACATATTACTAAAGCATTCCCTTTAAGTTTTAAAATATGGTACAGATATGTGGATGACATTCACACAGATAAATGATGCTTTACAACTTTTCAATTTGAAAGATAAAGCCATAAAATTTTCTTTGGAAATAAAATAATGGATGCCTTCCATTCCTAGATTTAAAAATTAAAAAAATATATGTAAAATGAATTTTGATATTTATAGAAAATCTACTTATAGTGATAATTACATAAAAAATAAAAGTTTTAACCCTTTTTTACTGCTGAACTTATACGTTAATAGATATACCCCTTAATAAGGAAGAATTTTACATAGTATACAGGATGGAAGTGAAATTATTTATCCGTGAGGCTTAAACAGCAAATTTCTCATGTAACAAGAAAGTCATACCAAAATGTTGAAAAGTTTATAGCTTCCTAGAAAAAAAATATTTTTGTCAAACAAATTTATCATCACCTGGCTGAATTATTATTGATTGAAGGTTTCTATATTATGACACCGGCCGCGAAAGCTTACGCGGTTTCTTGATTTATGGCTATATTCATAGAAAATTGAAAAAAACGACATATTTCAATAGATTCAACGGCTTTTTAAATTTAATTTACACAAAAACTGTCGAATCTATTGAAATAGGTACCAAAGGAAAAAGTTGTTTATTCAATTTTCTATCAATATAGCCATAAACCAAGAACCTTCAATCAATAATAATTCAGCCAGGTGATAAGTCTTTTGATAAAAATATTTTTTCTAAAAGACTATAAACTTTTCCACATTTTGGCATTAGACTTTCTTGTTATTTATAACATGAGAAATTCGGTGACGGATCATTTCGTTTCCATCCTGTGCAATCACATTATCAACACTGTAGTAATTAATGGTTTTAGTACAGATTTTATACATAAAAAGGTCTAAAAATTTAAATGTCAAGAGACTGTTAAAGAAGTTACTACTCTCGAGAAAATAAAAGATAAGTGTACTTTTGAAAAGTTTACTTACTATGCTTGGACTAATAAAAATTGACAAAAAATTTTAAAGAGTATGGAATAACTTTGGTCCCTCAAAGTTTACTAAATTTATCTAAAAGGGATTAAATTCGAAATTATGAAAAATTGAATTTAGCTATTTGGATTTTGACAGGGTTTACATTGGTAGAGCTAAACGTCATTTGGAAACCAGAATATAGGAACATTTTAGAAATATTAAATATAAACAAATTGCGTCTGATTATTTTCGGGCATTTAGTCATGAAATAAATTCAGAAATTAAATTATTAAAACAATTAAATGTACCTGTAGATTTAAAGGTTTGGGAAAATATATTCATTTTTAAAAAATCTGATATGTTGCACTCGCATGAGTTTCTCTACACTTGAACTAACTCTTATTCCGATATGTTCTTCATGTTCGTTGAGATAAACATCTGCAGAATTATCTTACTGCTTATTTCCTTGTAGGTACAAGGGAAATAGTCAAATGTTTTAAAGATTTCAACCTCCATTTTCTTTGCACGCCTAACATATAAACATTGCCCGCCTCGGTAGCGTAATGGTTAGTGTGCCTGCCTCACGTTCAAGAGGTCGCGAGTTCGAATCTCTCTTAGGGTAAGTTATCCGGGTAAGGTTTTTCCTACCCTGAGAAGAAGAATGTCGGATAACTTAAAGCTCCATGGACCACGGTAACATTTGAGTATCATTTCACCCATTTCATTCATTCTCCGATATGACACAATGTCGGAGGACGTTAATTAAAATTATATATAAACAATAATGATATTCAATTTGAAGAAAATTTAAGTTTTCCGAAACTCACACAAATAACAATGAGTATCTCAAAAATGGATTGCTCTTTAAAAAAAAGAAAGAAAAAAAACCAGACAAATTGTGTTTTAGAAGAATTACATTTTTTGTACAGTAAGATTTGGTCTATCTCTTACGGTTTACAGTTATGTAAAAGCCCTCCAGAGTAAACTGGACTATATGGGCTACAGCCAGAAAATTCAAAATATACATTTCATTTGTCCTAAAAATATCTTAACCATATGGCACTTTAATCAAATCGTTAGAGCTATTTTCGACAAAAGCAAAATTTTCCACGTAAAGAGTAGTTTAGAGTGGAGGAAGTTTCCTCAAAATCTTTGTGGGACATCCTTAAAGGGATACACACACGAACCTTTTTCCAAAAATGCTTTTCTTTTGACTCAGTGAGTCTCAAAACATATATTTCCGGTGAAATCTCGAGATCGAACCCTGGGTGGAATACAATACTTACTATACGTAGTAGAGAAAGTTACTGTTCAGGCACATTCTTGTGTAATTACATCTGAATGTGCAATTTTAAATTCTCTGTTGCATGAGTGGACATTGCTAGTACCTCTAAGATATAAACAACCCTTGTACAATGTGGCAATAAGAAAAGTCTGTAAATGTTTATGGTTATTTCACTAAATATACTAATGGTTGCATGATGGAAAGCAAAGAATACATGCTCCTGGAAAATATAAAGTACTAATATTTTGTTTAATATTGTTCCATCAATAATAACAAAAATAGAAGAACAAGCATTGCTCCAACACGAGAAAATGTTACGACTGCCAAACTCTAAATGGACAGAAGAGAACCTCGCCCCTTCAATCCTTAAAACTCATAGTAGTTTTCTAGAAAAGGTAACACAGATTAAATCCAAATTGAACATTCCTAACACCAGGGAAAATCTACTTATAAGAGAAAATCCATTGGAATTATTGCAACCGACCTTCAATTTGGAATTAATAGAGGAAATAGGTAAATCAGACACACCAAAAGAAATACAAAAACTTCTAGCTCTGGAAACAATCAATACTAGATATCCCACAGAAGAATGGCTGCACATATATACTGATGGATCCTCGAAGGAAAACCTTACTGGAGCTGGAGTTACGTGTTCACATTTTTCCTTTTATCATTCTGTTGGCAGAGACACGACAAATTATGATGGAGAAATAGAGGCTATACACATTGCTCTCCAACAATTATTAAATCTTCCCTTAAATAAATTTAACAAGGCAGTAATTCTTTGAGATTCTAAAGCTGCAATTCAGGGAATATGTTCAAATACTACAAAGAAGTCAACAAAAATTAGAGAATGCTACAAAATGTTAACACAACTACATAAAGTTAATAAGACTGTTCATCTCCAATGGATTCCAGCACACTGTGGAGTCATGGGGAACGAAGCTGCAGACTCACTTGCAAAGAAAGGCACAACAATAAAACAAAAGTCTAAATTCAATTTCTCATATTCCTCAATAAAACGCTTGATCATTAAAACTTTTTCTCATTCATACCTACAAGAAATAGAAACAAATGCCAAAGATAAAAAATGGATTACACTACTTTCCAACCCAGATATAATCCCCCAGAGACCAAGGAAAACGGCGGTTGCAGCCTTCCGGCTACTGACAAATCACGACTGCTTAGCAAGTCATCTCTACAGAATAGGTATCTCAGCCCCACCAATATGTGTCCTGTGTAACGATCCAGCAGAAATGAATGAAGAACACTTGAAGACCTGTGAAGCATTAAGATCAGAAGAAACTACAGTTCAAACGTATTGGAAGGCACGAATGCTAATGGCTTCATTGCCAGATGCAAGGCGTTAGAAAACAACAAACAACAACGTATTTTGTTTAATTACGCTGTAGATTGGCACGATCATATCAGCGTCACCGGTGTTCGGAAATTGCTGTTCTTTTATATGCCAGTGGATCTATTGACGTGGAGCTGTTTTTAAGCATTGTTAAAAACGTCGGTCTGGGCCGGATTTGAACCCGCAACCTTGAGATCAGTAGGTTAGCGTCCAACCAACTGAGCCAGCCAGACCGATTAGAAAACATAAGATGGCATAAAATAAAACAATACACGTTTATTTTCTTCTTTTGGTATAGATAGCATCAATTTGTACTGATATTTCTTGCTGTTTCCTTACTTTAATAAGCTTCTGGAAATGGCTACCAACCGCTAGTTCTTTGACTGACGACCCTTAACAAGAGCAACAGGTACTATGTGCATTGTGCATATGAGTTAATTGCTTGCCTAAGCAATTCTCTGCTCTGCCTCACAGTTGTGTGTGAGCACTCACATAACCAGTGGCGTAGCCTGAAATAAAAAATCTGATGTGTTGCATTCACATGACTTTCTCTACTCTTGTACTAACCATTCTTAGAAATACTTATTCCTATATCTTCTTCGTGTTAGTTGAGATAAACATTTGTGCAAATTATTCTATTGCTTATTTCCTTGTAGGTGCAAGGGGAATATTAGAATACAGTAGGCTTTGTGCGATAGTCAAATCTTTTAAACCTTTGAAATTCTGTTCGCTTTGCACACTTGACATAAAAAAATGAACGACGATGTTCCATTTCACGAAAGTTTTTAAGTTTTCCGAAACTCACACACGTAACAAGGAATATCTCTGAAACGGTTCTCCCAACAAGAAAATTTATTCAGACATAAATTGTGTATTTTAACAAGATCTACATTTTTGTACAGTAAGATTTTGTCTATCTCTAACGGTTTACCACTTATGCAAAAGTAGTCCAGAGTAAATACGACGACAGGGGCTATAGCCAGAAAATTTAAGACATAGGTACATTTTATCTGTCATAAAAATATCTCAAACACATGACATTTTAATCAAAACCGTTAGTGCCATTTTCAAAACAATCAAAATTTTCCATGTAAAGGCTAGTTTAGGGTGGGGCTATTTTCTTCACAATCTTCGTGTCGCATCCTTGAAAGACATTAAACTTAAATACCAACTTTGGTTTTTAATCTACTTTTCGTTTTTGAGTTATGCTGTCCACAGACACAGACACACACACACACACACACACACACACACACACACACACACACACACACACACACACACACACACACACACACACACACACACAACTTTTTCTAAAAATGCTTTTCTTCGGTTCAGGGGGTCTCAAAACATATTTTCGGTAAAATGTCGACATCGAATTTTTGGGTGGAATACAATACTGCCCCTACTTACCAGTAGAGAAAGTAAAAGGGGTAGTTGACACGAAAGCATGGCCTTTCCTCAAAAAACTGTCATTATGTACGTGGTCGACCGTGAAAAGGAAGTGACGAAAACCACACTCACACTGGACAGCAGATTCTGGGATTTTAGTCACTAGTCAATCATCCGGTGAACCTTTGCTCCACCTTCTTGCAGAGGCAACTGATGTGAGAGATTAGGCGATGGCTAGAAGGGAGACGGCGATCCTAGACATTTTTTAAAATTGGGACTCACCAAGTGTATAGAAAATAGCGGTGCGCCAGATATGGTTATATACCTGTAAGAGAAAGCTTACCGGCCGAAGACAGGTGCTGCGGGATTAAAGTGTGAATACCATTCAGTCAATGTAGAGGGCCTGGAAAGGAGTTGGTCCTGCTCCAGCTCCTGTGTGGTCAAAATCGCGGTACAACACTTGCTGTTAGAAGATCGAAAGTACCTTTCAGGAGACTCAACCCGGTTCTTGATCGGCAAAAAGTTCGTCTGGTACTGTGATGAGCGGGGAACACCAGCAAAGGCATACATCAGAGTGTCATTAGCATCTCTAGGGCAAACTATTGTGCATTTGTTAAGCCTGAGATCAGGACTTTAAAGTTTGAATGTTGTGTGATCCCCAATTTTGTCGGTCTGGGTGGCTCAGTTGGTTAGACACTGGCCTACTGATCCCAAGGTTGCAGGTTCAATTCCGGCTCAGACCAATTGCTTTTAAGTGTGCTTAAAAACGACAGCTCCATGTCAGTAGATTTACTAGCATGTGAAAGAACTGCGGGACAAAATTCCGGCAAACCGGCGACGCTGATGTGATCTTGGCAATTACAGCGTCGTTAAACAACAAAATAAGTTAATGTAAACTATGAAACTCTGCCGGCCACACCACAAAGCTAACCCCTAACCTCATACGGTGGTGCGAAATGACCAAAGGACTCAACACAGTGGAACAAGATCATCTTACTGGTCTATATGATGGGCTGAAAACCGTCTCGATTTTGTAGACGAAGAACAGATATCACGTACAGCAGAGGAACTTATCAGAAATGTCAGGTGATCCATTATTTGTCCAACATTTTTGAACAGGCGGTTTTTGAACACTTAAGCTGGAACAAATAGCCCAGTTCACTCCGGTATAATATTATCTACCAGACGGGCACACCTGACGATGGTAGGTAGTATGATAGCAAGCATGGAAAATCATCGCCAGAGAAGTCAGAGACGATGTACCGCTCAAAGTTATATGCAAGTTGTGCTGAATAAACAGATAAGTTCACGTGAGAGTGAGTGCCAGTAAAAACAGGAACAATCTTGTTTTACACTCAAACAACTCTTCTTCATGCCGTTCGAGATAAACACTTGCAGAAATTATTACTAGTATTCCAGTAGGTGCAAGGGGATGCAGTCCGCTCGGTCAGTCCACTTCCTCCAACCAGTTCTATCCTCCACATTTCCACCATTGTCTTCCCAGGCTTTCATCCAGTCCTATTTTCCCACGTTATACAGGGTCTTCCTCACTCATTTCTTCCTTCTAATTGCATTTCAAAGACCATCCTTTCTTCTTACACATTGGTACCGTTTGAGCTAACCTTCCTCTACCATTCGCACCAACCGTTTATCATCTATCCCTTGTACATTTCATTTATATTGCTGTGAATTTACTTAAATGTTTTTCTTGCAGTTTCAAGCTCTCCACTCCAGTGTTACCATTATTGATTTGTAGCTTCTATTACAAATCCCTAATTTTCCTAAAATTCCATTGTTCATACCAAAACATGCTGTGGTTGTTTTAACTATTCTATTTAGTACTATTTAGTACTTCATACTATTCTTCTGTTGCCTGTTGAAGTCTATGGTGTATTTGCAATAAGTATTATATTATCTGTGTATAACATGTGGTCTTAATGTTGTTGTTAGCTAATGCTGGATTTCTGACAATGAAGTCATTAATCCTCTTGCTCTCCAATATTTTTCACTACATAAATATTGAAGAGACTTAGCAGTAAATATAACCGCTTTTTAGAGAGCACCATATTTTTATGTTTTGGTGGTCACATCGCTCTCTCACAACCCCCAGAATGTCTGGAGGACCACACCTGTCATTGGTTTACGGGTCTCACCGACCTGACCAGGAGAATTATCAAAATAAATTCACCGACCATATCCTCTGATTACGAATCAGAGGACGTATTGTGGTCTTAATGTACACATCAGCTTATTTCTAGCTGTTCTTCTTTTACATATTTTAGTTATTTCATTTGGAAATGTATTCAACAGTAATGTGCTTAAACTATCCCCTAGTTTTATTACTGTCTCCATTGTAAATTCTCCAGATATTTTTCCATCCATCCAAACCACTCCTGTTGATTTTTTATATATCTTCTTGATTGCATTTATTAATCTTATAGTACCAATGAGTCTCCCTTCAGTCTTGGGACTGAATCAAATCCAAAAGAATGCAAGGTATGTAATATATATGATCTTGGATGTGGCATCCTGGACAAATTGCTACCTAAGGTAAGAACAAATTAGAAACTAAAAACTTCATGTATCTTAGTAATGTTGCAAGTTATTTTTTCAAACACTGACTCGAGTTTCAAGTTGACTCCAACTCATTCTCATTGAGAAAAAATAACTTGCAACATTACTAAGATAAATGAAGTTTTTAGTTTCTAATTTGTTCGTACTTTAAAATCTTGTTGCTTCACTGTTAATAGCTTCAATTTCCTTAAATGGCTACCTGTTCCTCTACCAGTAGTCCTACTCTTCTTTCCAATATACTAGTATACACCTTATATGCTACTGCTGAAAGACATGGCTCTCCAATTATTACAATCATTAATATTTCCTTTTCATGCAGTGGTATTATAAAATTCTTCTTCATCTTCAGGTATATAAGTTTGATCCCATACTTTATTGAACAGTTTTACTAATTACTTTACTAACTTTTCCCCCATGTTTTATTAATTCTGGTGCAATTTCATCTGGTGCAGCTATTTTTCCTGTTTTCACCTGATTTATTGCTATTTGTCCTGCATACAAAATAAAAGCATTCATGCACTGATAGTAATGCAGCTATGAGATCATTCATTCCCACAATTCCCACTCAGAATAGATTTCAATCATGAATGACTTTTGATGACTCTGGGAGCCTAAATTGAAAGTACCATCAATTTGCTTAAGAAATATTGAAATTACCAGCATCTCATACAAATCATACACAATCACACAAAATCAAAACTTCCCACAGAACTAAGAAGTTAATCAATAAAGGTATTCTCATCAACTTCAGACAATTTTCGATATTTAACTACATATTTTGACTCCATACATCAACCATGCTACACCAAGAATCGTAAATACACAACGCTTCCTGTAATCATACGAAATCTTTCTTACTCCATCAGTAATGCAGAAATACTAAACACATTACTGGAGTTACAGTATCCTGTGTATAAAGAAACATGACTTGTACAGAAAAATAAACAACCTAAAATTACAAGAGAAAAAAAAAAGACATATTCTTGCAGACATTAGGTTTTTGAATATTTGCTTAAAAAGAAAAGTAACCCCTGTTTTTGTTAGAAGAAATGTTAAACTACATAATAATAGTATTCATCAAAAGGCAGCAGAAAAAGTTATTGAGGTTGAAAGAAATTTGTATTTTAAAAAATTAAATAATATTGAACTTAGGTTATATGACTTACATTTAAAATTAACATGTATTTTAGGAAACTTAATTTGGGTTAATTTTGAACCAAAATTATTTGAGTATCTAAATTTTAACATGAAAAGAAAAACTAAGAGGTTAAAAAACAAGTTAAACAGATTATGCCAAAAGCAACAGAAATTGAATATAAATAAACCAAATAATCAAACAAATAATGTAATTAATTTATCAAATTGTAACTTTAACGAGAAAGAAAGAAATTTTCTAAACAAAGGTATGAAAACTTGTGTAAGTTTTTCAAAAAACACAGATGATTTTGTTGCAGATATTGAAATTGCCAGTCAAGATTTAAATGACATTAATAAATCTTTGATTAAAATGAAATGCACTGAAATTTTGAAAGATATAAATAAAAATCATCCTAAAAGTAATTATAATAATCAGATTATTAAATCATTGAAAGAAAAGGATGTAATTTATACTAAAGCCGACAAAGGCAACAAAATTGTAATTTTAGATCAATCTGATTATACTAATAGAGTAGAACTTTTGCTTGAAAGTAAAGATTACTTAAAAATTGATAATGATCCTTTAAAATCATGTGTTTCAACTTTTAATAAAACTCTCAACGAAGTGAAAATGATACCTAAAAAAGAAAAAAGTATTTTAAAAGTCAATAATCCTGTTTTACCCAGGTTCTATGCACGTCCAAAAATACATAAACCAGGAAATAAAATGAGACCCATTAAGAAAATTATATAAATTCACCTACATATAATTTAGCTAAATGGTTAACTAAAAAATTTAGTACTTTTGATAAATTCGAAAGTTTAAGTAATAAAAATTCTTTTGAATTAGTAAAAAAGATTAATAACATAATATTATCTGATAATGATAAACTCGTTTCTTTTGATGTAATTGCTTTATTTCCTAGCATTCCTAGAAAAAAGCGTTTGATTTTTTAAAAAACATGGTTAAATTCTTCAGAATTAGACAATGACTTAATAGATGATTTTGTAAAACTTACAAATTTTTGTTTAGATCAAAATTTCTTTAGTTTTAATGGTAATTTTTTTCAACAAACTTCTGGCTTGGCAACGGGTAGTCCACTTTCGCCATTTCTTGCTAATCTTTTCATGAGTTTTTTTGAAACTCAAATTACAAAATCATTCCCTCTAATTTTTAAAATATAGTTTAGATATGTGGATGACATTTTTGCTGTTGTCCCTAAAAAACAGATAAATGATGCTTTAAAGCTTTTAAATTTGCAAGATAAAGCTATACAATTCACTTTAGAAACTGAGAATAATGGATTCCTTTCATTTCTGGACTTACAAATTAAACAACATAACAATAAATTGAAATTTGGTACTTACAGAAAATCTACTCACACTGATAATTACATAAAATATTAAAGTTTTAATCCTTTTGCACATAAATTTGCTGTTTTTAATAGTTTAGTTTATAGGTTAATAAATATACCCCTTAATAAAGATGAGTTTAACATAGAATATAAACACATTATTAACACTGCAGTAATTAATGGTTTTAATACAGATTTTATACATAAAAAGTATCAAAAAGCTGTTCAAGAAGTTTCAATTTTTAAAAAAAGAAAAGATAATTCTATTTTTAAAAAGTTTACTCACAATCCATGGGCCAATAAAAAATTTACAGAGATTTTTAAAGAATTTGGAATAAATTTGGTTCCTCAAAATAAATTTAATATACAAAATTTACTTAATTTTTCAAAAAAAGATAAAATACCAAATTATAAAAAATCTGGCATTTATCAATTTAGCTGTTTAGATTGTGATAAAGTTTATATTGGTTAAACTAAATGTCATCTAGAGACCAGAATAAAAGAACATTTTAGAAATATTAAATATTAACAAATTGATAAATCAGCTGTGGCAGATCATTTTTGGTCATTTAATCATGAAATTAATCCAAAAGTTAAATTATTAAAGCAATTAAGTAGTCCTATAGATTTAATGGTTTGGGGAAAAATTTTGATTTTACAAAAACAGGAACCGTGTCATGAACTTCGAATTACCATCTATAGATTGTATTTATACATTTTTGTTTTCAGAGATTGGTAAATAAAAATTGAATATTAGTATTTGTTTTTCAGAAAAAAATAAAAGATTGTAGCTTGGTAACGAATTTGTTTATATGGCTTTGAGAATGAGTTGGACACAACTTGAAACCCAGGGTCAGCAAAAAATAACAGCATTACTAAGATAAGTGTTTTTAGTTTCTAATTTGTTCTTACTTTAGAACCTATACAATGTATGCAGATATGTCATATTTTGCTCCTGCTGCAGCCTAAATACGGTCACCTTTTTCTCTACTCACAGAATGGTTCACTACTTGGCATATTACATTAAATATGAACAAAATCAAAATTAAAATCTTCTCATTAATACCCTTTCATGATCCACCTCCATTATATCTTCTTAATAATGAACTACGATGGCTTCCTGCAGCAACGGCAGTGAAATATTTTTCTTGACAGCAAATTATTCTGGCACTCCCACATCTTTTACAGATCAACGGCCCAAATGACCCAGCTGTCGACGGGCCCTTAAACTCCACACTCCACTCCACTACAGATCAACACTAGACATAGCAAACTGTGGCCAAATTTAACATGCATTCAAAACTGTTGTAGAATGTTCAGCTTGGCTAATACCACCTAATACATCCACTATTTCATACACTGCTCCCATTGGAGCACAGGCAGCAAAAAACCACCATTTTCTACAAGTGATACAAAATAAATTCCTTTGGAAAGTGACCAATGTTGCCTGGTATATAAGGAACAGCCAACTTCGTCATGAATTTGGAGTTCTCCCTCTACAAGAATACTTCATAACATCCTGCAAATCATTTTCAGCAAACTACCAACAGTTCCTGGAGCTTGCACATTCAGTATTGGCATCAGAAGTCATGACAAAACCAGATTTAAAAGAAAGTTACCACAAAGTCTACAAAGCAACTCAGAAGAAAGTAATTTTGCATAACCCAGGTCCCAGTTCCATACTTTTACACAGTTACTAATGTTCACAGGTATTTCTTTCATTTATTGCCAATAATTCTTGTATA
Source organism: Tenodera sinensis (assembly GCA_030765045.1). Classification (NCBI taxonomy): domain Eukaryota; kingdom Metazoa; phylum Arthropoda; class Insecta; order Mantodea; family Mantidae; genus Tenodera; species Tenodera sinensis. The sequence goes on along the minus strand of CM060974.1, from coordinate 50,184,850 downwards.
ACTGTAATGTTATATTTGTAAATGTGTTTATTCTCACAATAGTTAATCTACCCTTTATGCAGCTAAAAGATTAGTCAACTCTGAATTCAAAAAAATTATTGCAAAATATTACTATGAAAAATCAAAAACTGAAAGATGGGAACTACCGAGCATTCAAACAGTAATTCATGAGTAACCTCGAAAAACGGCAGTTGCAACCTTCAGGTTGATTACAGAATATGATTGTCTGGCAAAACATTTGAACAGAATTGGAATATATTCTTCACCACTCTGTCCTCTATGTGATTGGCAAGAGGAAATGAACCGAGACCACCTTCAAATATGCCCAGCCACTTCTAGCGCCCCATCCATCAGTGAAAAATATTGGAGAGCAAGAGGATTAATAACTTCATTATCAGATATCCAGCATTAGCTAACAACAACAACAACAACAACAACAACAACATATTTTCATAATAAGTTCATGTTAGTAGCCTGCGCCAACCTCAGCAACATTATTTTAAGTTATTTATTAAATATTATCACTGGGCTGTTGGTTGCTCAAAAATCTATATATATCTTTAATCGAGCAATTCTTGTATATATATGTTCCGTGCATATTGGAAAGGGCTCTAATGTTTTGGATCAAATTTTGTTTTCAGATAAGGTTTTAGTTTAAAAGTTTATCTATATAGGTGTCTTTCCTGAAAAAAAAAAACCATGATTTTACACAAAAGATAACATATTTTATTCCCTCTTCTACAGAGCAATTCTTGTACATATATTCCATGTATCTCAGAAATGGCTCTAACAATTTAGTTAAAATTGTATATACATATAAGATTTTGCTTTTTAAGTATACCCATACTTTTCTGAGAAAATGCGATTTTACACAAAGAAAAACAAATCTTTATTCCCTTTTATATAGAACAATTTTGCATACATTTTGTGTATCCCAGAAACAGTTCTATAGATTTTGATCAAATTTTGTATTCAGATAAGGATTCATTTCCTAAGTTTATCTACATTGGTTCTTTCCTGAAAAAAATTTGATTTTATAAATAATTCCCTCTTCTGTAAATAATTTATACAATTATGCCCGAAATAGAAATCCTACGTATTACATTCACACTGTATCCTCTACTCACTTTCACGTAACACATTCAGAGCTCTTTCTCTAATTATTCTTCTTTGAACAATTTTCCTGAAAAATTTGTGACCTTACAAAAGAAAAACAACCTTTTTTATCCCTGCTTTTAAAATAAGCCTTACTATTTTCTGTATGTTTGAAATAGAAATGACCGCCTCCGTAGCGCGCTTGCCTCTGGCACGGAGGACCCGGGTTCGATCCCCGGTACCAGCATGGGGATTTTATCCCCTCTGGGAGGTCTGGCACGGGGTGCACTCAGCCTCCTTAGGTCCCGGGGGGACCAATTGAGGAGCTACTTGATGGAGAAGTAGCGGCGCCAGGCCTAGAAGACCGCATAACTGGCCGGGAGGGCTCGGGACGCTGACCACGTTCCACCCTCCAGTACTGCACCTCACCAATGACGCCTGTAGTGGGCAGAGGTGGGGGACGCAGCGGCTGGGCGGTAGGCCTTGGCCCCTAGTGGGCTGTCGTGCCGGGGTTTGGTTTAGTTGAAATAGAAATATTACATTCACACTGTCTTACTCTACTCACTTTTAGATAATGCTCTCACATCTCTTTCTCCACTCACTCTTCTATAAACCATTTTCATTTCTTTATAGCTGCTTTCAAAATAAGTCATACCACTTTCTGTATATTTGATGTAGAAACGCTACATATTACATTTATACTGTTTTCTCCGTTCACTTTTGGGTTATACACTCACATCTGTGTACCCATTCTTCTAAAAGAATCTTCCTGCAAAAATGCAATTTTGCACCAAAATAGTTCATTCCCTTTTCCAAAAATGTCATACACTTTTCTATAGGAGTGAAATAGAAATGCTATGCATTACATTCACACTGTTTTCTCTACTTACTTCTATGCAACACATTCACATTTCTTACTCCACTCACTCTTGAACAATTTGCCGTAAAAAAGTGCAATTTTACACACAAAAAATATTATTTCCTCTTCTACAATAAATCATATAATTCTCCATAAATTTGTATAAATGCTACTACATTCACACTGTTTCCTGTTCTCACTTCTAGATAACTCATTCACATGTCTTTCTCCACTTGCTCTCCTGTAAACAATAACTTTCGTGACCATTCGTACACATTGCCGAATGGGACTTTGCCGGAATTCTGACCAACTCATCGCGTAAACGTGGTGATGAAGAGCCATCGATGTATGTTAAAATATGATTTTTAGTGGGTAGTGCCCTAGGGCGAAGCCTACAGTCCCCCCTCTGTGCCATCCCAGCGCATGGGGCTCCGTAAATGAATTTTTTCTCCACTCGAAAATAATAATAAATTTTCAAGGTAAGTTCGGACACTTAGAATCTGGCTGGCAAGAAAGTGAACGTTTCTAAACATGAGCCGTTATTTCATCATTATTGTAAATAAGGTGGAGTGTTACACTCTCAATTATTTAATCACAACTTTCCTGTGTTATTTAGCTTCGGATGAAGCGTGAAAAGTAAGATTACAAAAATTTGCGTGTAGTTTACAAGGCAAAGTATTGTGGTGTTTAGGAAATTTTAATTGAAACTTAAAGCTAACAAGGCTGTACGTTTATAGAAGACATGGTTATTATTTAATAGTGGGCTGTTGATAATCAAGTGCTTGTTCCACCCGTTATCTGCTTTGTTCATGTTACGCGCTATCTGACTTACTAAGGCACTTCTAGCAAAGGCACCGCTAGCTTTTCTAACCTCCAAACACAAACTGGGATGGATAAGATTGTGTATGTGCTAAAACACTTCACATCGCTTATCGCGCACATAGAGCTTTATATTGCACAAGTTGTGGTAGTACAAGTAATTAACCATAATTCACTCCAAGGATAGCAGTTATACGAGATATTCTAGAGCTTGCTGGCCCAATTTCACCCTGACTTGTGCAACATCACTAAAACCATGCTAGTTTTCCTAAAACTGCTTATACACACTTAACCTCGGATATAACTTGTTTTATGATTATAGTAGGAAAGAAGAAGCATAATTTTTTTTAAACTGGTGGTATAGACTTAACCTAACCTAACGTAACCTTGGTAAGCTTCATGGAAGGACACATATATTTACTGTATTAGATGAGTACACAGTGATTACCTGAACTCCCTAAGTCTTCGGTCCTCATTTGTGTTATTAAAGTGAATCTTTCAAGCATTTTGAAGGTGTAGCAAATTGAACCAGCATACCATGTAATGTCTTTTATACTTGTATATTGTTTTAAAGATGTATATGTTTGAAATAATGCAGTAACACTGCTTATGGTTATATATCCAGATTCAATATTGCATACTGCACACATGTCGCATTATATTGCACAACTTGCAGTAATGTACATAATTCACACAGGATATGATGGTTACAGTTATATATGTAAATGCTTGAAGCAAAACTATATAACTGAGGTCACTTAGAGCAGAGGGTGTGCAGTGCCAATGTCTAATGATGCAAGTAAATAATAATTGTAGTAGTACATGGTGGAAAATATCTGCAGAAACACGGACATCAAACAAGCATAATGTGAAGACGTGTTTCAAGACAGAAGAAAATTACCTCAGAAAGAATGGAAAACTTGTTAAATCAGACCCAAGAAGGTTGCATGACATAATCAAGAGGAAGTGAGAATATACCAAATATTAAAACATATACCTAGTGTTTAAGTAAAAACTTTAGTTTGTGTGCTGGACACAAATATTTGTTTGAGAGAGAAGGCACACATTGACTTTGTTTTTCTTGTGTTAATTACAATAACTGTTCTGTTTTATCATAACACAATGTACAATTCAAGACCTCGCAATTCATGGATGTTCTGTCTAACCGTCTTTGACACAAACAACTGCATAAAACTCAACTCTGACATTAAAAACTAAAATTTGTGGTTCATGCTGACTGCTTGTATTGTCACTGAATTACTGGCAGTTTTTCTGGGAATCAAAGTTTCTCAAAGCTTCTACCATAACAGGTTCCTGGATACAGAAAGCTTGTACAAAATACTTGTAACGGCAGCTTTTTTGAGCTGCCACTGCCACAGTTTGCGTAGAGCTCATTAACAAAGGCAGTGTTGGATACCTGTCACATAATCCTTCACTGATGCACATGTTTGCTGCAACATTATTTACTCTCCAATTTAAAACAAATAGTTATATGAACACTTATTAGAGTGATTGTACAGGACCACAATGGAGAAAGTGAAAAGTAACAATTATTGGCCATACTAGCTTTAAAGTTTTAATACCACACAATAGCATGAAATTAGTAAAATATCCATTTTAACTTTGCAATTGTGATTGTAAGCTCTTGCATGTCCAAGATTATATAATTGCTTTTGGAATGATATAATTTTAAAAGCATGTTTTACTATAATAATACACATTAGATTCAGATTAGTATAACCGTAAGTAAGGAAGCTCTGGATCCTTGAATGTTAAAAATGTTATGATTAACATTCTTTCTCCCCTGATTACCCTCCCCTTATGTAGGACTTACAAGCCAGCCTGGGCTCAGACGCCTGTCGGGGAGCAGAGGGACTTCTGGACCGGACAGAGTGAAGACCTGGAAGCAGGTTGTTAGCCAAGAACCAAGTATGATAGTGAGGAAGAGGATGATATGAAATGCAGGCGAATTGGATAATTGGAAGGGAGATAATGGAGAAATTGGTGTAACAAATGGTGGGGGAAACTAGAGAACCTGGAGAAAACTTGCCCAGATGCCGCTTCGTCCAACATGAATACCACATGTGAGTCCCGCCTAGGTGGTAGGCGAGCGGTCTAACCACTGAGTCACGGCGCCGCCATTATACTTCCAGACTCAGGGAAGGATGAGGAATTTAACATATTACACCAAATTGCCATCATTACTTTGTACAACTTTATGTTGTATGTTGAAATGTAATGGAGTTTCAGTTATTAGGAAGCAAATTCATAGATGTTACTAATAATGTTTCTTTTTCCACAGACTTGCTACTGAAGTTTAAGAACAGAACTGTCCAAATACAGTAACTATAGTAAAATGGATATCAAAGAAGAATCTTGTTTCCCAGACTTATGTTCAGAGAATGAGGGCGATACCAAAAACCTTGCAAACAAAGTTAAAATTGAAACTATTACAAGTAGAAGTAATGTCAAATCAGAACTTGAAGATTCCACATGTTCACAGAATGAAGAACACCATGTGATCAGATTTAATGAAACCATTAAAGAAACTGAAACTGAAACCAAGATAGATATTAAACAAGAACATGGGTGGTTGGAAAGAGAAGATCCATGTCTTAATGATGATATTAAGGTAAGTTCTTGATGTAGAATTTGAAGCTTTTATAGCAATGATTATTAATAAGAGCTTCTGGGGTTATCAGCAGTGCCACATTGATAAAGTTGCTTGAGGTTTCAGCCTTCTTCAGGAAAGTGATGCGTTTCCACTGCCGAGCAGTGTATATATTCTCTGGGTGGAGGGGCAGGGCTGCTTGACACTGTCCAATGGAGAACCGGTGGTTTCTGATTGAGCCAGTGGAGAAGTGCTGGCCGTATATCAGCTATTTTCCCCAGCTCTCCAATGTTTGAGAATCTTTGTCCACACTTTGCTCTGCCATAGACTTTTGTCTCTATTAAAATTGTTTGGTTCTACCTTAATTTCAATTGCTTCTTTAAGAACTTTCATATCAGTCACTAGGGTGTAAAACCATGGCACCGTCAAATAAAATCCAGTGATCACTGTCCAAGTTGTGCTGGCCCACTACTGACATCTCTGGTTGGAGCAGTCTGAGGTTTCTTTTATATACTGCACAGCTCTCTTCAATAGTGCAGCCTATCTGCCCTATGTCTTCCCACATTGGCATGGGATTTTGTATATGCCGGGAGTTTTTAATTCCAGGTTGTCCTTAACTGGTCTCATATATTGTCTCAGTTCCTTGGTGGTACAAATATGCTCTCGATATTATCTCTTTTTGGTATCTGTGTGATCTTATTGGAAACTGTGCTGTAGAAGATAATTCCTGGGGTTTTTAATCCTCTGTGTTATGGTTTTTCGTGGTGTGTTTCCTGTCATTCATGGCCTTCTGGTGTGCGTGATAAATGTCTGTTTGCATACACATTCTTCTTAAATGTGTTAATCAGGTGATTTATTTCTTGAGGTCTGTGTTCATGTGCTATTTCATTGGCTCGGCGGAACAGGGTGGTGAGAATGGTTTCCTTCTGGGCTGGGTGGTGATAGTTGTATACATCCAATTAGTGATATGTGTAGCTGTTGTGTACACACTGTGACCCAGTGTACCATCTTGCTTTTTATGAATTTGAATGTCTAGGAATGGAAGTGAGCCTTGGTTTCCAATCTGCATGGTGAACTTGATAATTCTATGAATGTTATTAATGTGCGAGAGGAAGACATGTAGCACTAGCTGCCCATGTTGTCAGATAAATGTGTCATCCACATACTGGCAAAAAAGCTTGGGCTAAGCGAAGCAGATTGCAGTGCTTTGTGCTCAAAGTATTCCATGTAAAAGTTGGCTACAGTGGGAGAAAGTGGAGAACCCATTGCCACCCCATCCATCTGCATGTAGAATTCCTCATTGAATGTTAAGTATTTGGAATGAGTGTGTGTTCAAAAAGTTTTACTGTATTTGGAGGAAACTGCTAACTAGCAGTTTTAGCGTTATGTAGAGGGGAACCCTAGTAAGAAGTGAAACATCAAAACTAAGAGGTCCGTCGAATCCACTTTAACATTTTCAATAATTTTCACAAACTGCAGAGTTCTTCACATAATGCTTACAGGTGCTGACCAGCTGTGCAAGCATGCTTGTCAGTTGTTTGTCGGTGAACCAATTGCGCTCACTATAGGGCAAAGTGGGAACCCTGGCTTATGCACATAGAGTAGTCCATATAATCTTGGCTGCATTGAATAACAGGGTGTTACTATCTTCTTGATTTCTGAAAGTAAACTGGACGCTGTTATCTGGCAACATGGGAGGAAGTGCTATAAGTCTTTCTCTCGCACATTAACAGCATTCACAGGAATATCAAGTTCACCATGGAGATTGAAAATCAGGGCCTACTTCCATTCCTAAACATTCAAATTCATAAAAAGCAAAATTGCACATTGGGGCATAGTGTGTACAGAAAAGCTTTAAGCTATACACACAGATCACTACTTGGATGTACACAGCCATTACCGTCCAGTCCAGAAGAAAACTGTTCTCACCACCCTGTTCCACCGAGCTTATGAAATAGCACATGAACACAGACCTCAAGAAATAAATCACCTGATTAACACATTTAAGAACAATGGATATGCAAAGACATTTATCATTCACACCGGAAAACCATGAAAGACCACGACTCAGAGGAGGATCAAAAACCCCAAGCAAAGGCTTTTATTCTCTTCTACAGCACAAGTTCCAATAAGATTGCATGGATAGTAAGAAGACATAATATCAAGACCATACCTTTACCACCAAGGAAACAGACAATATATGAGGCCAGTTAAGGACAACCTGGAATTAAAAACTCCTGGTGTATATAAAATCCCATGCCAATGTGGGAAGACATATATAGGGCATGATTAAAGAGAGATGTGTAAAATATAAGAAAAACCTAAGATTGCTCCAACCAGAGAAGTCAGTAATGGCCCAGAACAGCTTGGACAATGACTACAGGATTTGATTTGAGGAGGCCAAGATTTTACACTTTAGTGAGCAATATTATGACTGGCTTATTAACCTCTTGAGCGATGGCCATTTAAAACGTCCGCGAGCCGAGAACTGCTACCCAATATCCAGTGCAGGGCATATAATTTGTTAAATGCGCTAAAAGTGTTTTGTATATACACAGGTGTATTTTGTGTAAATATTAAGTTATTTTAATTAAACAAAAACTGATATAAGACTCGTTATACACAGTATACATGTACATCATCAGCAAAGTTGAGTTGCATTTACAAAACGTTGAAATGGCACTATTTTGTTTTACTGTGGTGAAAAGTTAACTTTGCTCTGTCGAACCATCTAATATAAGTTCTCTGAAAGAAACAGTAGTCGACCCATTGTATGTGTGGCTTGTGCGTCAGCATACTATGAAATAAAGCACTAGTGTATGTGTGGTCTGTGAGTCATCAGAATAGAGCATGTTTGCAACTTTTGCTTACACGTGTTTCGTAACCTAGTAGACTGTGTTTCTTTCTTTGTTGAAATACATATACTTTCCTGCTTGTAGCTGAAGGGAGAAGTGGTATAAAAACGTATTTTTGCAGCAACTGGATATAACCATATACAATTGTTTGGTAATTTGGAGAGCTGTAAACCCACACTAGACAATGACCTACCTGGACTTCTGACTATCAATACCTCGCAGCCTAATTGAACAATACCACGTTGGGGGTAGAAAATCCAGAACCCCTGCACCCCTCAGACTTCAAGGAAAACATTATCCTAAAAGGATAGCACCAACAGCAAAGAAGTCCGGCCCATCTCGAAAGTGTTTCATGTGCCGCAAGAAGGGAATTCGCGAATGTGGAGATGTACCCTTGTGTGTTTATCCCTGTGATTTCATGTCCATATCGCTGAAGAGGTTAAAGAAGCAATTGAAATTAAAGTAGAACCAAACAATTTTAATAGAGACAATGGTCTAGGGCTGAGCAAAGTGTGGATGATTCTCAAACATCGCATAACTGGGAAAAGTAGCTTATATATGGCCAGCACTTTTCTGTTGGCCCAGAGAGCACCGATTCCCCATTGGACGGCGTTAAGTAGCCCGGCCCCTCCATCCAGAGAATATGTACGCTGCCAGGCAGGGTCATGCCAACCTTATCAGGGGAGTGTTTGGTGCAGCAGAACAAAAACTGGTTCATCTTTCAGGCCAAATTGGCCTAAGACTACCACTCCATCCTATGTCATCTCAAGGCCAAGGGTATTCTCCACGCAACCTTCATAGTAATTATTATTTATTTATGCCAACAAACTTACTGTTGGTGTTTTTAAACACACAAGCCGTGTGTGGGCAAAGTTTAAGAGGTAGCACTGGAACTTAAAAATTCAATGCCACAACTGGGATTTGAACCACAGACCTTCCGCTTGCCGGGCGGACGCTCTAACCACTGAGCTATTGTGACAAACTGCCAGAATGGCATTAAATTCTCAAGCCAGTTCGTATTTCTCCTGGTAAACCACAAAGGCAGTCTCACATCAGAAACAATTACCCCAATGGTGACTTACTATTGTAAGTACTTTATATCCCAGGATTAAATAACCTTCACATGGTAATTATTATTTATTTATGCCAACAAACTTACTGTTGGTGTTTTTAAACACACAAGCCGTGTGTGGGCAAAGTTTAAGAGGTAGCACTGGAACTTAAAAATTCAATGCCACAACTGGGATTTGAACCACAGACCTTCCGCTTGCCGGGCGGACGCTTTACCAGCTTTGCCTTTGTGGTTTACCAGGAGAAATACGAACTGGCTTGAGAATTTAATGCCATTCTGGCAGTTTGTCACAATAGCTCAGTGGTTAGAGCGTCCGCCCGGCAAGCGGAAGGTCTGTGGTTCAAATCCCAGTTGTGGCATTGAATTTTTAAGTTCCAGTGCTACCTCTTAAACTTTGCCCACACACGGCTTGTGTGTTTAAAAACACCAACAGTAAGTTTGTTGGCATAAATAAATAATAATTACCATGTGAAGGTTATTTAATCCTGGGATATAAAGTACTTACAATAGTAAGTCACCATTGGGGTAATTGTTTCTGATGTGAGACTGCCTTTGTGGTTTACCAGGAGAAATACGAACTGGCTTGAGAATTTAATGCCATTCTGGCAGTTTGTCACAATAGTTCAGTGGTTAGAGCGTCCGCCCGGCAAGCGGAAGGTCTGTGGTTCAAATCCCAGTTGTGGCATTGAATTTTTAAGTTCCAGTGCTACCTCTTAAACTTTGCCCACACACGGCTTGTGTGTTTAAAAACACCAACAGTAAGTTTGTTGGCATAAATAAATAATAATTACCATGTGAAGGTTATTTAATCCTGGGATATAAAGTACTTACAATAGTAAGTCACCATTGGGGTAATTGTTTCTGATGTGAGACTGCCTTTGTGGTTTACCAGGAGAAATACGAACTGGCTTGAGAATTTAATGCCATTCTGGCAGTTTGTCACAATAGCTCAGTGGTTAGAGCGTCCGCCCGGCAAGCGGAAGGTCTGTGGTTCAAATCCCAGTTGTGGCATTGAATTTTTAAGTTCCAGTGCTACCTCTTAAACCTTCATAGGGTTATCTGCGGGCTCCCCATGGACACACCTGTTAGTGACATCATGGCAGACTTCACACGTTAGGGCATCACCCCCAGAGTGGTGAAGAAGCTAACCAGGTCCGCTGCAGATGGGAAAGACCCAAGAAACCCCTCCCCCTCCTTTTTGTGGTGGAGTGGGCCAATGACCCTGAGGCAAAAATAGATGAGGTAACAGCCCTCTGTTACCTCTGGGTACATATTAAACCCTCCAAAAGTTCTGGTGGTCACCCTCAGTGTTACTGGGGTTTAACCACTCCAGTCACTTTTGCCACCACAAACTGCGATGCTGAAGGTGTGGTGGTGAACATCTCAAAGAAATCTGCCCCCACTCTCAGATGTACCTACATTGCCAACTGCAATGGCTTACTGCAACGTAGCTTACTACAGAGGCTGCCCAGTTAAGAAGGTTTTCAGACAACTACCACAGATGCAACCACAGGCTAGACCTGTCGCTCCTGTCAACCGCCCTCCGACAGGTCCTCCACCAGCAAGGCCTGCACAACAACAGACTCAGGACCAGCATATACTGCAGTAGCACAAGGAGCTGCAGGTACAACTGCAAGGCCACGTGCACACACACAACCACCCCCACCCCCCCAGAGCACAAACAAGAGCTCCATAGACCCCTAAGTCCCCTTATCCCCTAGGTTGCAGAGGTGTTGCAATACTTGGAGGCCGCTTGCTGTCTCTGAGACCCTGTGCGGTCTTGGTGCTGCCACACACATGTGCCAGCCAGGAACTGTTGTGGCTGATGAGGGACCAGAGCATTCCTACATTACCAGCTCCTCGCAAACCCTCACTCCTGCTGCACTGGAGCTTTTCGATTTGCTGGTGTGGCTGCAGTAGTTGCAAAACCATGGCTGTTGCATCTGTGAGCTACTAGTGTAGTTCATTTTATCCACCGACCCAGTTGCCAAATGGCCACCACCATGGAGGGACTCACTTTACTGACATCCAGGAAGGCAGATCGAACTAGGTGTTGCACCTCGTTCAGATTCGTATTCTGGTCAGTCAAGAAACTGAAAAATTCAATGCCATAGTCGGGATTTGAACCATAGATCTTCCACTTACTGAGCAGTTGCTCTAACCACTAAGCTATCATGGCCAACTTGCCAGCATGTCATTACAAATTGGTTGGAGAATTTAATGTCATACTATGAAGTTGGCCATTGCTGGGCCCCAATACCTTGATAGGAATAGATTTCTGAATGAGGTATGCGATTCATGACCAGCTAGTGTTAACCTAAGCCATTCTAATGCCTTGTTTTTTAAGCTCTTCTTAACTATCATCATCCTAAGCTCATTTGGTATCCTTTTCACTTTAAAATACTCTTCCATCTCTTTAACAAAGAGTTTTGGATCGTCTCCCTTCTCGTCGTCAAATGTAAGTGGTGTGATTTCATGTAGTATGCTGCTGGTGTAGCATGTGTTGTGTGTTGTGTCATTGTTTAATTGTGAACCTCTTTCTCTGTATGGTGATTCAACATTTTGTACATCATTCAAATAACTCTCATCTTGTACATTACTTATATCTAAATCATCATTTTGCCTTTGTAGTGCATTCACAACATCATTTACATTAGACAAACTTTCTTTTCCTTTTCTCATTTCTTCACAAGTTGATTTTAAATCATTCTTTATTTTTAAGTGACTTTGTTTCATATCATTCATAGCATCTTGTTGTGACTGTACTACATCAGCCATAGTCTTAATTTTAGGAATGACAATTTGTTCTACAGTTTCATTAATAATTCCTTTCTTTACTACCTCAATCTCTTTCCTTAATTCCTCAGTTATTTCTACTTTTACATTTGCAATCTTACAGTCTACACTTGCATTACATTCTGTTATTTCATCTTTACATCTACCAATTTCTCCTTCTAATACCATCTTATTTTCTCTCATTTCTGATTCAATTTTTCCCATCCTATCTCCTATGATTTCTATCCTACCTTCTAATGCTTCCTTTGTCTCATTTATGTTTTTATGTACTAATTTTAAATTAGTTTCCATTACTTTCATATTTTCCTGTCTCACTTCCTCCATTTTCTGACCTATCTCTTCCTTATTCTGTTTTAGTTTCTGACCAAAACTTTGTCCTATGTCCTGTTTTAATTCTACCTTATTTTGTTCCATTTTCTGACCAATTTCTTTTTTATTTTGTTCTAGTTTTTGTTCTATACTCTGACCTAAACTTTGTTCTAGTCTTTCAAACATGATCATTAATAACCTTTGGTCTTTTCCTATTGCTACCTGTTTCTCGCTTTCTGGTTCTATCTGATAACTAGGCCTATCTCCCCCTTCCCCTACTACTGTTACTATCTCTCTCTTTTCGCGACATTCTCGTTTCTTTATTCAGTTCACTTTGGCTTAAAAGTTCCGCTATTTTGCCGCTTCGCAGTAACATAAAAATAAAATGGATGTAAAAATAAAAATTTTTGGTCCTACTTTTTTCTCGTTGATTTATCCAGTTACGTGCGTTTCCTGGGCGGTTGGCTTCGCTAGACGATCTCTGGTGTTTTCCCGCGTTGAGTATCCGTTCATCGGCGTTCCCGAAGTCGTTGATTTCAAACGATGGTCTAATGGCGTCTTCTTCCTTTTTGGCGCGAAGATTTGGCGTCACTTGGTATTTCGCGTAAGTTCATTTCCCGTAGATTTTCATTCCATCCAAAATTCGTGCCCCACGCTTGGGTAAGCCATTTGGTGCTGTTTTTTTGTATTACGATGTTGATGAGCTTTTGACTCTTTCGTTATCTCGGGTGGTGGTACTGGATGGAATGAACATACACTCGGGCTTAACTTTAGTGAAACATTTTATTTGCACCTTCTTGTTCACAGTATTTAAATCGCATCACAGTAGCAAGTCTTTTATATCAGTGGATCGATTTCCCTAGCATCGCCGAAATTTAATGCCTGAAAATTTAGCGATATTTCGCTAAAAGTGTTTTCTATCACTTTACCTACACTTCGTCTATTTTACGTCCTTTTATTTAATCGCGCACTTCATATTAACTAACTTGTTAAAGTTAGCTAATGTTTCACTTATTTTACACAAATTAACGGTCTTTAAACACTTAGTAAATTTACTTTCACTATTTTATGACGCGTACACATAAAAATACGTCCATCTACACCAAACACATAGACGCTAATCCTAATTCTTTTAGTTGCGAGTCTAGCATTCCGACTGCCACGTGTACATCCGCGCATGCGTTCATCAAATAGTTCCCGCATTGTTAGGGAAGCGACCCTTAGCCATTCTCCCTTCACTTTCAATATTGAACACATATAATTATTTTATTTATACGTACATATTAAAATTAAATATGGAAATATTTATGACGTCTTTAAACAAACTTAATTGTTTGTAACAATGAACATTAGTAACACGTTTTCGTCATTTAACCAACTGATACCAACATCAAAAAACAAATTACACTCTTAACAAATATTCACATAAACGATTTTCTTTTGGGGTCTTTTAACATTCTGTCTCAAATGGAACGCAATCGTTCCAGTAGTATTTTTCCATTTTCACGGGTTTTCGTCTTATAAACTGTTGTACATATTTTAGTAAAACAAAGTACGAAAATATAACCAATGAAATTAAATTGAAGGAATAATTTAAAATAAAATTCTGTAAATAAAAAATAGGTTCAATTGTATGTTTTGCAGTATTTTCAACTTTTATGTCATACATAATTGAAGTTTCTCCATTAGTGTCCTTTCACCCACATATCCATCAAAGTGTACTGTCGTGACTTCTTCACAATAGAATACTCTATGATCTCCTTTGCATCCTGCATCAGCTCCAGGAGTTTTGGAGTATTCTTGGAAGCTGCAGATTCCTGAAGGTCAGTCATAACAGAGAATGCTCCTCTAAAAGTGCATGTTTTTGGTTCCCCTTCATTGCTGTCATCGTTGGTGTCCATTCCTTCCATGACTTCACAACTGTTGTTTCCAGCAACACTATCTGCTGCACTTTGAATGTTGTTAGTCGTGGCAAGTTTGTTATTGAAGCGTGTAACTATGTATTAAGCATAACAAAAATACATTTTAGTTAGCTTATTTATGCATAGTTCTGGAAAAACTATTCCTTTCTGTGTTCGAGTGTTATTTAACATAGGAAATTGCTCGGTCCCAAGATTTATTTTCTGGTTGTCCAGGTTTCTGGTGTATGAGGGGTCCGGTTTAGTCAGGTTTTACTGTATTAAAAATAGCAAAGGCCTGATTATATAGAACCTTGTCGGATACCTTTGGTAATAACACCTAGTTCAGAATTATAGCATGTATCGTAGTTTGCTGTATTCTATTTGTTAACTCCTTAAATTTATAGTTTAGCTGATTTGAACCATTGAATGTTGGGTACAGGCTGTGTGCCACACTAAAGAGCGCAGACTATGACACACATCAAAATCTTCTCTTTATGGGACATGTGTATGTCAAGGTTTTGCTTGATGTTAATTTTCTCTTGTTGGTAGTCCTGCTACAATGTTCTTTTGTTGCATACTGCATCCATGTACTACTGTCATCTAGTGGGTTTCTTTTAAACCCTAAACTTAACAGAAAGTTGTCTAAAGCTGTATTTTCTGCACATCGCTTGCATGTATCAAACATGTTGCATATAAAAATGTTGCATATATACCTTGCCTTGTTATCTGAGCCTCTGTTAAAAAGGTTTGAGTGAATGCTTTCTTACTAAATAAAGAAGAAAATTCCTAAAACTGTACAACCTTTCAAGTAATACACATACTGTGTAACTATATTCACATAACACTACTCAACAGAACTTTTGTTGACATCAAGTGAAGGATGAATATTCTCTTAGAAAATAAAGACAAGTTCTAGGTTTTTGAAATGCTACTTGTGAAGAAAATAGTACTACAAACTAACAGTAATTATAGATATTTTCATTTCACTAATTAGATACTAAATAGGGGAGCAAAGTTTATACATGTAGTACAGCATTTTCAAAGTTATTTGAATGAACAGTAATCACCAAAAGTGTGATTTCAGTGTAGATAACAAGGCATTATCTGCACTATAAAGCGATTGTACAGAAAGAAAATCATTCTGAAGATTTTGAAGTTGAGGAGCCTCTACATGGTGAAGATAAAGAGGCAGAAAAAACACTTCAGAATATAAATTTGTATGATTTTTAGTTTTGCATGTGCAGTAAACAGCATTTCGAACCCTACATTGACTAATGCATGGAAGAAACTTTTGTATGATGACTGTTGAGTTAGACACCAATGCAACAGAACTACATGACCTTCACCAAACACTGGTTGTGGGTGGTGAGAAAGCTGGCACAGTAGACAACATCAAAGGTTGGCTTGACAGAGATGAAGGTGATCCAGCCTATCACATCATGACTGATGAAGAAATTGTGGAAAGTGTAAGCAATGCAAGGGACACTAGTGTAGTGAGTCTCAGGATGCGGATTTTGGAAAGTCAAAAGTGAAATGAAGTGAGGTTAAAGGGCATCTGAATTGTGTAATAGACTTTGTCAAGAAAACTAACAATAAACAGATTTCTGCTACTACCATCATATGAGGAGTTTTTGTAATCTCATGGTGAAAGGGATTGTGATAAACCACAAAAGAAAATTGATAGTTTCTTCAAACCAAACAAAGAATGTGTAATTAAAATCAGGTGGACCTATTGTATATTATATTCTAATAAAATGATAGAGTACATGCTTTAATTTCGTTTACAATTATTCATTCTAAGACTATACAGTACATACTCTAATTTCTGCACAATTTCTTTTTTTGTCATGTTTATTTTACTTAATGCAGACTTTAGACAACATTAAGCTCTGGTCTGGATTAAGGAGGTTTTCTATTAAATTTCAAAGGAGAAAAACTCTTAGAAAGCTTGAAACTAACTCTTGAACTACCTTGAAAACCAGCCATCATACTTACCACTGGTCGTGACTGTCTTAGCAAACACCTGCATAAATTTGGATTTCTATCATTTGCAAATTGTCGCATGCAAAAAGGAAGATAAAATCAATAAGGAACATCTATCAATCTGTGAACAACTTAAATTGTATTGAGACTTTACGTCAGAGTATTGGGAGGCAAGAAGAAGAATGGCTTTGTTGCTAAACCCTGAACATTAGACACACACACACACACACACACACACACACACACACACACACACACACACACACACACACACACACACACACACACACACACACACACAACACACACACACACACACAAATTCATTCTAGATAAAACAGACATTCTTTAAAAACTCATAGCAAATAATTTTACTGTAAGATAATGCTTGTTCATCTTTTGTGATTTTTCTTATAGTGATCCATGTGGTCGAAGTTATCCCTCATACAAGGTAACTTTACCCTCCACTATCTTGTATTAGTGAGGCTAATGCACATAGTAAATATGAAAGTTAATTGTTGCAGAAGATTGGCATAATTTCACTCATCATGCATCTAAATTGCATTTTTATCTTAAAAGCTTTGAATTTTCTTGTCAGATACAGGTGTTCAAAATAATTATATTTAATTCAGGGATTTAACAGCTTGATAATAAAAGCAGTGAATATAATCAATAACAAATTGGAATTTGAAGCAAAATTTATAATTTACAAATTATGAACACATCACTGTTTCTAATACTTCTACATAAGGGCAATGAATCTATTATTTATCTTTAACTATGTATGAAAAAACGTTTAGCAATCCACAGATGTGTTTTAATGGAAGAATGTTATTTATCTTTATGGGGTTGTTTTTGTGTGAAGTAATTTCTTCTCTGTAAATTATACAACAAATGTCTCCATATTTATTTCTCCTCCTGTTTCTGAAGATAAGAGTCATATTGTTAAAGCAGATCACATGTTTTACAAGTGAATTATTATGTTACAGGATGAAACATATGAAGACTTTTATTCTAGAAAACCACCAAGGTAAGTCATTTGGTTGATTCTTTTGTACAACAGATTACCTATTTTTATTAAATATTCCTCATATTCCCTTGTAGTGTTATGGATGGAAATGTTTTTACACCTAATGATGACAGTGGAATTCCTTGATTAAGTAGTATTAATTACTATCAGGAGGCATATTATCATGTTCCCTGTTAGTGTTAGATATGGAACTGTTCACTGAGCATAATGAGTAAAACACAGTTATTTGATCAAGTTGTGTAAGTAACTATCACCAGACACATTGTCATATTCCCTGTTAAGTGTTAGATATGGAACTGTTCACGGAACATAATAAGTATAACACAGGTGTTTGATCATGTTGTATAAGTAACTGTCACTAGACAAATCGCTAAACTCCCTGTTAGTGTTAGGTAACTCATAGCTCATTTTATTCATCCTTTAAGTACATGAATTAAAGGGCACGTCAGAAAGTATACATACATCTTTATATTTACATATATATTTACACCCTGGTTTTCTTTGCCTTAATTGATTTATATTCTTCTAGACTATAAAGAGAATTTTCTATTAAATATTTGTTTATCATTTTTAATTTACATTTGTTATTTTCAATGATTTGTATTTCTTTAGGTAGCTTATTTGTTTCCCCATACCTCTTACATCTCGATTATTTAAAGTACCCCTTAATGTACATCTAAAATATTCATTATTATTTCTTAATCCATACTTATGAACATTGTTATTTTTTTGCTCCTCTTGGTCCAATATGTTTTTTATGCATTCATATATATATATGCAGGGAACGGTTAATATCTTATGGTTTTTTAAAATTTGTCTACACGAATGCCACTTATCCATTCTCTCCATTATTCTGAGCACCTTTTTTTGCAACGTGAATACCTTTTTCATGTCTGTGTCCGTTTCCATGATATTATCTCAAAGAGTAATTCCATATTTTATGTGATGACTCAGGGATCTCCATCTAGGGGAT
This sequence comes from Tenodera sinensis, assembly GCA_030765045.1. Taxonomy (NCBI): domain Eukaryota; kingdom Metazoa; phylum Arthropoda; class Insecta; order Mantodea; family Mantidae; genus Tenodera; species Tenodera sinensis. The sequence goes on along the minus strand of CM060974.1, from coordinate 50,166,547 downwards.
ATGTGAATAGCGACCACAAGGTACCCAAGCTGAGCAGAACATTACTTCCACTTACTGGTGTTTTGCTCCTCACTGTAACTTTTCTTCTGACCTTACCTTGGTCATCTCTTGTTCTCTTCCGACCCCGATGCTATTAGGGTTTCTGAGGGCTAGGGAGTCTTTATTTTTCCAACCTCTACATTTCTCTATTTTCTCTATAAATCTTAACCCCTAACATGCTGACCTGTCATGGCATGTAATACGTCCTCTGATTGGTAATCAGAGGATATGGTCGGTGAATTTATTTTGATAAGTCTCCCGGTCAGGTCGGTGAGACCTGTAAACCAACGACAGGTGTGGTCCTCCAGACATTCTGGGGGTTGTGAGAGAGTGATGTGACCGCCAAAACATAAAAATATGGTGCTCTCTAAAAATCGGTTACTATACTGCTATTGCTCTATCAATATATTAAATATTGGAGAGCAAGAGGATTAATGACTTCATTGTCAGAAATCCAGCATTAGCTAACAACAACATATTTTATGTGAGGGAACAAATGAAAGCAAACTAAATCTGCTTGACAGTTTCTTTATCCATCATGTTTCTAGCCTGTTTCATGATATATATATATATACCTTTATTTACTTTTTTAGAGATATGTTTAATGTATGATTTCCAGTTTAGTTGTTTGTCAACACTCACTCCTAGAAAATTACTATGGTCTGTTACCAATATAATTTCTCAATTTATTTCTATTTTATTACCACCGGTTGAGCTCTTTTTCAATTCAAAATTGATTATAGACTGTTCACTAAACATAATGAGTATGACAGTCATTCGATCAGGTTGTGTAAGTAACTGTCACCATGTGTATTGTCATATTATGTCTTAGTGTTAGATATGGAACAGAATTGTACTGTATTCCCTGTTAGTGTTAGAGCTGTTCTGTGAACATAATGAGTGCAAGTCGGTTCTTGGTCCCCTTAATCAGTGACTGTCTCCTTATTCACTGTTAGGGGTAAGTAAGGGAAGTTTCCCTTTCAGTGAAGGTTCTTGTTTTATTTCCGAAATTCCTCGCACATGTCTCCATGATTTATGATTAAGATACCACGTTTTTACTATGTTTCTACACTAAATGTATAATTCCTATTTTTGATAATAACCTGAAAATTCATTTTCATTCTGAATAAATGTTATACAAGTTGTCCAACTGATACAGCAGCAAAGTCTTGCCATACCAAAATAGAGTTTTCCTTTAGAATTATATCAGGTAAAGTTTGAATTTTCCAGTATGTCTCTAATATGTTGTGTGGGGAGGCAGCAGTTAAAACACTTGGAGAACCAAATAAGTCGAAGACTGTTCTGTTTTTGTTGTTGTTTAACGTCCTCCAACATAATGTCATATCATAGTGAGGGAATGAAACGGGTGAAATGATGCTCAAATGAGCCCAAGGTCCATGGAGCTTTAAGTAACCCGTCATTGGTCTTCTCAGGGTAGGGGAAAACCTTACCCAGATAACTTACCCTAAGCGAAATTCGAACTGGCGACCTCTTGAATGTGAGGCAGACATGCTAACAATCACGCTAACAAGGCGGGCTCGAGGACTAACTTTCAATAACCTGATATTCAGAAGTGGTATTAATTAATACAGACTTCGTTGTGTGTTGCAAGATGTTGATATTATACACACACAAAACCATGGCTAATCAGAAGAATGTTGACTTGTTTCACTGTGAGTCACAGTTGACCTCCCACCTTTAAATATGCTATGCCACTCATAGTCAAACATCTTTTTATATCTCAACTTTGTTTAATATTCTAACATAGGTATAGCTGCAATGGAGAAAGCTTCCCCTAAACTAGAATCTCGGTGGCGTGACCTCATGCCAGGGGAACAGAATTTTATAAGGCTTTGTTGAAAATTTTATGTAAAGAGTAGATGTTTAAATACGAGTTTTTAAGAGCTTTTGTATGTATTTGCACAACTTGTGTTGAATGTGGCCAAGGTGTGTTGCAAAGTTGGAAAAAATAAAAGTAAGTAGGAAAGAGACAAGCTTACACTGGCGTCAGAAGTGTGACGAAAAAACGACAAAAGGGAGGAGATGCTGAAAGAACTACTGGCCAGTATAGCAAAAGTAAAGATGGAAAATTCCGAAATGAAGGCAGAAATAACGACATTGGAATCCGGAATGTAGCAGATGAAAATGGAAATGTCCCTAATGAAGATACATTAATCGGCGAAGATCACCGAGGAACTGGCTGGTGTGAAGGAAGACGTGTAAGAACTCGGCATAAAAATGCAGAACCTTGGCGAACGTGTTAATGCCATGGAAGTTAGAGACGAGGGCAACACCAAGGAAGTGAACTCTAGGATGGAGCACTTGCTCGATGAAAAACTTAAGAACCCGAAGTTCGGGACCCCAGGACGCAACACGTCTGCATGCATCAAACCACCCAAATACGACGGCACATCGACCTTTGAAGTCGTCCGCCGACAGTTTGCCACCGCTACCACCCACAACTGATGACCAACAGAAGAAGCTACCGTCCAGGGGCGTGCGGCAGAACTACTGAACGCTATTCCGACGTCGGCGGCGTCCCAAGACATCTGGGAGGCTCTCGAAAACCGGTTCATAAATCACCGCCTGGATGCAGCCTATCGCAGCCAGCTTAAGTCTAGGTTGCAACAGCCAGGGGAGGCGGTGCAGGAGCTCGCTTTGGATACTGAACGACTAGTAAATAAGTTCGTGGTGAACCTTCCGCCTGGATATTTTTTCTCAGGGTACGCGACACCGAGAAACGTCAGCGCCTAGTGCTCGGCGAGTACAAGAACATTCATGATGTGCTGTTGCCTGTGCTGAGGATGGAGGCGGCTGCGATAAAAACCACCACAACGTTAAAGACCAAGAGCTTCCGATGTGTCGGGGACAGAGGAACAACAGAAGGCCGCCGCTGGAGATAAATAAGTGGTTTGTGTTGGGAGTGTGGCCAGCGAGGACATGTGATGAGGGACTCTCCACACCTGGTCAATGAGCAGGCGGTAAACGATTAAGTTCCGGCGTGACATGGGGAATGTCGGGGTTGTCATTGCCAACCCCTCGAGTGACGCTGTGTTGGAGGATGGAAGATAACCTCATCGAGGATGGATGGGTCCGAGGAAAGCGGTGTCATACTGGTAGACCGTGATTCGACTTAACGCGGCAAAGGGCTTGCTGTCGAGAATACCCGATCGACTCTACGAGATAGTGACGCCATCGGGCGACACCTTGTGTATGGAGAGTGCGGCCTGGAGTTGACCTTGGAGCAGAGCATTAAAAGTCTGGTGTTCGTCGTAAGGATGGCTGAGAAAGTGATGAAGTGATGCCAGGACTGGATGTCCTTAGGAGCTATGACGCGACAGTTGGCGTTGGCAGGAGAGTGTTGCGACTGGGTCAAGACATGCTGACGCTTCGGAACCCAAATGAGCAACCAGGGATGTGCACGGTGACCTTGGAAAACGTGGTAGTGCGCGCGAGAAGTGAGGTGGTTGTTCAGGTGTGCGTGGAGGGGAATCTGGTGCTGGCCCGTAAGACGCCCATAAACGGATTGTGCATTGCCAGGGCATTGTCGTCTTGCCGGAAGTTGTGCCTGTGAGACTTCCGAATTCTTTGGACAGTGTTGAGGATATGCAAGCGGAGCGGAGCTGGGGAAGGGCAAGCCAGTTGTGAGTGTGACACCGTGCGATGGACCGGTAGAGCCGGGCTGGCAAGACCTGGCACACGGCTGAAAGACTTAATTAAGAGAGCAGCAGACCATCTGACCAGAGAGCAACTAGAGAGAGTCGAACATATACTTGGACATTATAAGTAAGTTTTCAGTTAAGGGAACAGTGACTACGGTCGCATCAAACAAGTGCTCTATCTCATCGACACTGGGACAGCCCTCATCCGCCACCAAGATGTGTCCCTCTGGCGAAGTAAGCAGGGGTACGGGACATGCTGCAGGATATGAGATCTAGGGGGATCATTGAAGAATCCGACAGCCCTTGGTGCTCCCTGTAGTCCTCGTGGTGAAGAAGAACAAGAAAACTCGCTTCTGTGTGGATTACCAGAAGCAGAGCCCTAGCACCCAAAAGGACTTTTCCCTTATCCCGGATTGACGACATTCTGGATACTCTTGCTGGTGCCCAGTGGTTCTTGACTTTGAACTTGAAATCCAGGTACTGGTAGGTGGTCCTGAGCTCCAGAGACAAGGAGAAGACCACATTCTTGATGGGCCATGGGCTTTGGCGATTCATAGTTATGCCTTTTGGTCTTTGTAACGTGCCAGCATCTTGGATCCAACATCTCATGGAGTCAATCACGAGGGGCCTGACTTATGATATCTGTCTGCTATACCAGGACAGTATCATCATCATGATTGGCAGCAGCTTCAAAGATCATCGGGGGTACCTGAGCAAGATGTTATGAAGATTACAGGCAGTCAGTCTGAAGCTGAATGCAAAGATGTGCCAGCTGTTCAGCAAGAAGATGCACTACTTGGGCCATATAGTTTCTCCCACAAGGGTAGCCACAGCTCAGGCTGTGAGAGACTGGCCTCGACCGAAAGATAGACAGCAGTTGTGCAATTTTCTGGGGTTGTGCAGCTACTACTGCTGGTTTGTCAGAGGCTTCTCCAACACTATGAAACCTCTCACTCATGTAATGGAGGAACACTGGCCTTATATGTGGATGGAAGAGCCCCAAGGTGCACTCCAGATACTTAAGTCAGCACCCTGCAGTGTTCCTATTTTAGCACTCCCAGAGCCAGACTAGGCTTCGTTATGGACACTGATTCTAACGACAGCTGGATTAGATGCACATTATTCTAAATCTAAGATGGACACGAACTAGTGATAGCCTACTATAGCAAGACACTCTCCAAGGCCAAAAAGAACTACAGTAGTAAAGGCACTGGAGTATTTCCATAACTACCTGTGTGGTCAACCATTCCATTCTGAGGCCAAAAACCTAGAGGGCCAGACTCCAGAGGCTCCAGAAGTATAACTTTACCTCAAAGCACCAGAAAGAAGAGAGCTGTTCCAATGCGAATGTCTTGTCAAGAAGACACAACCTAGAGGAGTGCAGCCACTGTAATAGGGTAGAGGGAAACAAGGGTGCCACAGCTGTCTGTGATTTCAGCAGTACCTGAAGATGTATGGGACAGTGCAGGCCTGGGGAGAGAAAAGCTGGCAAACACCTACTTAGGGATGCTCCTTCAAGAAGTGGAAGCAAGGACAAGGCTGAGCTGGGAGGACATCGCACCCAGGGGTAGTGAGTATAAGTCTTACTGGGCACAATGTCACTAGCTGAAGATGAAAGACGGTGTGTTGTACCAAATCTGGGAGTCATCCAATGGAAAGACCCAGAGAGAGTGGCTGGTAATTCTGCGGAGTGAGGTCATGGAGATCCTGGAGGAGGTACGTTCGGGTTCCTTTGTACGGCATCTTGGATCCAACTGAACTATTCTGTGTGAGCCTATTACCTGTGGCTGTGACAGTACTGCTTAATACTACGGGCTGATGCAGAGATGTGCTATCACCTATGACATGTGTGTGGCAAGTGGCGACCCTCAGACCAGGAGCCAAGGCCACATGCAGCAGTATAATGTGGGAGCACCCTTCGAGTGCATCACAATCAATATAGTTGGACCATTCACAGAGGCAATAAATATGTGCTGGTGGACATGACCACTTTACAAAGAGGCCGGAGGTGTAAGTGATCCCTAACCAGGAGGCCAAAGCGATCATAGACTGCCTTGTGGAATAACTGTTCTGCCAGTTTGGCGTGCCACTAGAACTGCTCAGCGATCAGAGCAGAAACTTCAAGTCCAATCTGATGAAGGAAATGCTAGAGCCACTCGGAGTGCACAAGACACACACAACAATTGTACACCCACAATCAGACAACACGGTTGAAAGGTACACTAAGACCCCTGAAGAACATCTGAGGAAAGTCATGGCCAACCACCAGAGCGACTGGGATGTCTGGGTGCCACTGTTCTTGCTGGCCTATCATTCTTCTATGCATGACACCACTGGGATGATGCCGACTAGTTTGGTCTTTGGCAGAGAATTGCGCCTTCAGTGCGATCTGATGTTTGGAAGTTCTGGATTAGGATAGTCAGCAATCGATTATGTGGAATACCCCGTGGACATGATGTGCACGAGCTGACCCATCAGCGCATCCAGTTAGCAAATAACTGGATGAAGACCCAGCATGAGTGGCAAGCTGACAGCCTAGGGTTCCAGTAGGGTGATTTTGAGTGGCTGTATCGCCCAATCATAGTAAGGACCGCACCACATGGTAAAATGAATGAACGATGTAAGCCTACCACATCCAGAAACTGCCCCACGAGATGCTGGTGGTGCACTTAGATCATCTGGCCCACTATGATGGCACTGAGATAGGGGCAGTATAACATTAGTACAGCTTCCATGGAGTAAGCTTCCCATAAACTAGAAGCTGTGTGGCATGACATCCTCTCATGAGGGGAACAAAGACAGTTTTGTAGGGCTATGTTGAAAAGTTGAGGTAAAGAATAGATGTTTAAATAACAGTTCTAAAAGCTTTTGAGTGTATTTGCGTAGCTTGTGTTGAATGTGGCCAGGGCCTCTTGTAAGTCGGAGAAAATATAAGTAAGTAGCAAAGAGATAAACTTACAATACCTTTCTATACTTGTACATAATTGTTTGTTCTTTGCAAGTCAGTTCTCGCAGTTCAGTTCAGGCAGTTCTGCTCCAGCTTGCAATGTTTGTATCACAGATTGCCTGTGTGCCGACAAGTTCGTTTGGATCATTCTATTTATGTGTTTATTTGCCTTGTATTTACATGTGTCTGAATCTGTGTGTATGTTGTGAGCATTTACAGTTGTCCCACTCTTTTAATGAATATATAATTGTGCCCAAAAATATTGACAAAGACAGCATATCCAAACGAAAACTTTATGTACTCGGGAAGTGAATAAAATTGTGTTTGGTAAGGTACATATCCCAATTAAAGGATTATACAGTCGGTGGTACTGCTGAAGAACAAGGTCACAAAATTGTTTGGTTTCCCACTGTCCTAGTGTAATCCAATTTAATTAATCTGAGCCAAAGTAAAGGGTTACGTTGTGCAAAACAAAGATTTCACTGTGTCGTCTGCAATAAAGCTACATCAACAAAAAGTTGAAAACTGAAAAAGTGGTTACTGATACAAAGGGCATAATATGAAGCAACATGGGAAAATGGAGTTTTAGAAGCAAGGATAGAACAGTGTCATTTTATGGGTAGTTCCAGTAACAACAGCAGTGATGCAAGCAATTTGGATATCAGCGGTATTTTTTCATTACAATATTTCACAGGTATGTTTCTTTTGTTAACATAACTCTTTACAGTGATATATACTTCTGTGTTCTATCCTTTGCATGTAGATTCACTATTTATTATTGTCTTTAAATAAAATATAAATTATACCTGCTCTACATTCCAAACACAATCCAACAGTCTTCTTACACATAATGCTAATGTGCCCTCCAGGTGGTCGTGATAAGTGGCAACATCACCTCTCTCTCACCGTGAACTGTCAATCCCTTTCTTGTTTGGCACCAATAATAATAGTAATGTTTCACTATACAGAGAGATTCAATAAATTCTACACAAAAGTTACATAAGATAAAAAGAGAAATATAAAGTTTATAGCAATTATATACATACTTGATGAAAGTATAATTCCTATGTTTCTCTTTAAGTTTATATTCCTGTATACTGTAAGAGTATCAACAAATATTAGAAATATTTAGAGACTAAGCTTCATTCTGTGACATCAAAGACAGACAAAGGTTTCGTGATTCATTAATCTCATTATTAATGTAGACTAGTTATTCTGGTCACCATTGTTATAGATACTAAGTGATGTATTCTCTCCTCTCGTATTACCAACCACTGAAGGTAAAACAAATTTTTTGACAATCAATCGGCATTTCAAAATTCATTATGTAGTACTTATTTTTCTTTCCTCAACTATTAAATCTAAGGGTCCATTTAATTGTTTTCATCGATTTCTGTAAGTGTATGCTTCACTGAATATATTTTTATTCTTTAAATGTTTTCCTTAACATGATATATGGTATTTATTTGTACCATATAGTTAAAGGTTATCAATCACAGAATTCTTTCACTTTTCCTTATGCTATGTACAAACTTGTCTGATTTGTATATCACTCTGCTCCTTAGCATGCTTGACAATGGCTGTTTGCATTGTTGTGTAGTTCTTGAAACTTCATCTTTCCACGTCTGTGATTCCTTCCCTCTTCTCCCTTGTCTCCTTCTGATATTTTGTTCCTTGCTTCCCTGATCCATCTTCCATAAAGATTTTCCTATCTTTCATTTTCTTTCTTATTTTTCCCCCCTAAGTGACAGCACATCATGCTCTCTAATGCTGTTTTGTCAATACCGTATATCCGTGTTTTTCAACCTGTGGGTCGCGAAGACTCTGTAACAGGGTCACGAGAGGTCGAGAAAAATCAACAAATTTTAAAAGATATATTAAGAAAAATTTAACAAAATGATACTCGTTATGTTATTTATACAAATACATTAACAAAAAATAAAATCGAGTACTCGTTCATTTTAATGTGAAGGTTGCGCTTGAGTTTGTTCAATCAATTCCTCCCATCATGGAACATTTTGCAACATTAAGTATTAAATCATTTTCCAAATTTAAGCGATTTCTTAGTTTACTTTTTGTCATTGATGAAAATGCCAATTTGCACAAGTACGAAGTAGAAAATGGAATCAAACACTTCAAAGACTCAGTTGTTAATTTCGGGTATTCTGTTTTTCTTTTTAACCAAAAGGTATCCAAATTTTCAGACTTGAATTCCAAGTGTAACATCCCATTGGCAGATAATTCCAGCAGATTCTCTTTGAGCTTAGTTGCTAAATCTGCCTCATTTATAGCTGCATTTAAAAACGGATTTAAGTTCTATCTTTGCCCAGTGCTATCCGATATCCCTTGCACTGAGAAGTAATGACACAATTCTTTCTTCAAATTATCTAACACCATTTTCATACCAGATATATATGAGTTGATGTTTATCTCGCTTCCGACTTCTTCAGTGAAAGACTGTCGATGAAAATGAGTCAAAGTTGTTTTGATTTATAGTGATGACCACAATTCAATTTTTTTATAAAGCCATGGAGTTTGTCTTTTGCTGTAAGGACATTTTCATCCCGCCCTTGAAGACTTTTATTCAGGTTATTTAAATGCTCAATAAAGTAAGAAAGAAAAGCCAATTTTAAAAGGTATTCCGGATCAGAAATGAATTCAGAGTAATGTGACTTGGCTTGCTGTAAAACTAGTAATAGTTAAGCGCGAAGTTGCATAACTCTGGTCAAAACTTTGCCTTTTGATAACCACCTAACCTCTGTATGGTAAAGCAAATTGCGGTGTAGTGTTCCTATATCTTCACAAATGATTCGAAACATTCGGGTCTGCAACGCTTTTCCTTTAATAGAATTTACAATGTTAATAATAGTATTTAGAACTTGACTGTACTCTTGGGGCAAGGTTTTGGCTGCAAGAGCTTGGCGATGGAGAACGCAATGCATTCAACAAGCGTTTGGCATCTGCTCTTTCAGTATAGCAATAAATCCAGTCTTCGCACCCTTCATGGCTTTTGCTCCGTCATTACAAATAGCAATGCATTTTTGGGCCCAATCGATATTCATATCTTGCGTAGCTTCAAGGAACATGTCATGCAAGCACTGACCTGTAGTATTCAAGGGAAGTGCCTTTCAAAATAGTATTTCTTCCATTAATGTTTCATTGGATTCAAAACGCACAAAAGCTACAAACTGCGCACAACTCGCAACATCCATTGATTCATCAAATTGCAAGGACACAGATGAACTTTTCTTTACTTTTTCCATGACTTAATCACGAATATTAGTCGCCATATTGCTTATCCTGAGTTGGATGGTATTGTCAGAGAGGTATACTGTTGAGCTTTTCGACTTCTTGTTTGCCAAACAATCTCTGCTATATCTAAAGCCGCTAGTAAAATCAAATGTTTGGCAATACTGTGAGGTTTTCCTGCTTTAGCCACACGAAAAGCTACTCGATAGCTGGCGAGCAATGTTATCTCATTTAGGTTGGATATTTGTCCTATAGCATTTTTTTATGTTCAAGAGCTCTTAATTTTAGCTCAAAAAATTCCACGGGTTTAGTTTTTTCAATAGGATGTTTTGTGTTTAGGTGGCGTATCAACTTCGCTGGCTTTATGCTTTCTCTTGACAAAATTTCCAAGCAAATTACTCACTGCGATTTATCACAGTAAACCCAAATTTCAAATAATTGTCGTCATAACGACGTGTTCGAAGCGTAACGAAACATCTCGATACTTGTGGACCTTTCGCGGAACCCAGGACCTCCTAAATACCGGACCTGACACTGTGATTCAAGATGGCGGCCTATGTGGTGGGAACTACTTGTAAACAACTCGTCTACAGGCTACGATTTCAACGCAGTAAAATAAAAATGTGGTGTAATAACACGCCTATTTTGTGAATATGGGCTGTGTTAAACACAGAAACACTGTCTTAAACATAACCTCAAGTAAACAAAAAAGAATGACATTTAATATTAAACGATAAACCATGGGCAATGAAATATATAACCTCAAATATCATTCATGCAATCTACAGGTTTACATGCCATTATGTAACTGCATTACACACTCAAATTACAAAGAAGATAGACAAAACTGCAAGCAGCATGTTACTTAAATAAAACAGAAGTGTTGACATTGAGTTGACTCAGAATTATTAATCATTGTTTACACTGTTTTTCACATTTGTACAATGTGCATAATGTTATATACCTACACAAAACATACTATACTGGATGGCTGATATACAAATGCTGCTATTTAGAATAATTAGCTACCTACTAAATTCAAAACCTTTAGGGTGGTGCTTTTACTATTACTGAAAACTTTTGATTACTCAGTTTGCAACAACATATTACTCAGCACTTCATGACACTTCATTTTACAGGGGGAATCAAAAGCAGATGAAATATTAAAAATAATAACTGTAAAGCAGCACTGTAAATAAAACATATAAAATACCTAACCTAAAATCAGCATTGTAAAGCAACTTTGGTATAGTCTACAGTTTTACATGCAGCAACATGACACATTACTACAACTACACATTTAAATTACAAAGACAAAAGATAATGTATAAATACAAGTAGCTTACATGAAACAAAGTTTTGGTGTTGCAGCTGTCACTAATTGAGTTCACTTGAAATTATTGTCTTTCACTATTCACCATGTTATATGTATATACACCGGCAACTAACACACATAATGCTGCAATTTATATTAATTAAATATTGTATTTACAAGCTTTGCGTTGTAATTTACCTTTTGTGTTTAGTGAAAGTTTCTCATTTTTAAGTTTACAATAATTATTCAAAAATATATTGCTTAGGACTTTACAGCACTTCTTTACAAGTTTTTGTAGAGGTAGTCCACATTGACAGATTTTCTCAAAGTCAACAGAGTGCAGTTCATAATGAAGCATTGCCAATTGCACCACAAGCTTTCTTTGGCAATTTAGGTGCAAGAAATCCTTTTCATATTTCTCACCAACTAAAATGGTGAATATTTTAAACACCAGTACACACAAATGTATCACAAAATCTGAAGGACACTTGAGACCTCCACGATTGATAGCATCAAAGTATGACAATCTTGCATCACACTCAATTATTAAATTTCTAGCAGAGGATAATGTAGAGGTACATGTTGCACATTTGTCTTTGTTTAATTTCAGTGTGTTAAGAACACTGTGTGCCACGTAGCCACCAATGCATATTATCACTTCTTTATTAGTTTCAATTTCAGCTGAATCGACACATTCAATTACAGATTCAAACTTTTCTAGAACTGTGCTTGGTACATTTTCAGCATTGGAAACAGTTTTGCTGGAGCAAGAGGAAACAAAGGATGTAATAGAACATTCCCCAAACAAGGCAGATTTTAATTTAATGGCACTACAAATTTTCAGTTTTCTTTCAGATTCTAGGACCTGTTCTACTGAAATGTGATAATTTCCACCACTCATTTGTCTATACTGTCCAAATCTACCCTCCAGCTTATCAGTTTGGAACTTTCCTGCCAAAATATACTTCCATTTAAAGTTATAAAAAATGTATTTACACATATGTACAAAAGTGTCTAAAGTGTGTGTGAGAGCAACATGTGTTTCATTTGTCAGTTTACCATTGACTGCTGAAGAATGCCACACTTTCAGAAACAGTGAAAACTCTTCTAAAAATGTAAGTTTTGGATCTTCAGGTCCCTCGATAGGGTTGCAATCAAGATCTCTGTTATGTTTTCCTTTCCATGGACTTTTGACATTTGAAATCTTCCACCATTTGGTAATAAGCTGGAGAAAATTTACTGTTCCTGTAGAAAATTCATTAGGGCACTCGGCCAACTTCCTTTGCAGGGCTACTATGTTTTTGTCATCAAATATCTTTATTGCTAGAGAAACATTCTGCCTCTCAAAAGAAGAGGGAAAAAGTGCCTTTCTGGTGAGTGCAGGAGCCTCCTTAATTATGCTATTTTGCTCTGATTCGAAAACATGTATTAAGTCACTGAACTTAGCTTCTTCTGTAAAATAGGTAAAAGTGATAGATGATGTGGCACTATCATTTATGCTGCTTTGCAACCAATCTTGAGTAATGCCTGACTGAATGTCATTCTTGTTCGGAATATTGAATATCTGGTTTCCTACATTGAGCCAATTGTTTCTTATGCACTTTAACAAATGCACTGAATCAAAAAGTAAGAAGAGTTTTTTGTCACTATTTGAGGGATTTTGTACACTCACTTTTAATGACCCATTACATAAGTGCTGAAACATCCCTTTATTCACCCTGTTGTTGTCAGATATAAGACAAAGAGCAGTGTATCCACAAATTTCCAAAGTGTTCAGTACTTCAAGGGTCATTTGATGCAATGATGTGCTATTTATATTTTTTACTGGGAAGAGAGCAATGACATCTAAATTTCCAGATAGAGGAGATGAAATCATGAATGCTTGGATTGTAGTGGCAGTATCAGCTTCCTTCTCTTTATTTGTGGCAATCCCTTCTATTTTCCCACCCTTATAACGCAACTTGGGCATAACGTAAATTTCATCTAGCAATACATGTTCCCCAATAAGTTTACATTTTTCTGCAAGATATTTTACTTGGGAAGAATTTATCATATTATTATTCCCCAACTTGCAGAGTAGCCTTCTTAAATAAGCTGGATGAGGAAGTGACATAACCTTACTTGTCTGAATCAAACGATAGGCTCCAGGAAAAGAGTAAAATAATACTGAAGCCCAAAACAAAGTTTCCGATGAGTACCTTGGTTGTGTGGACACAGCAAGTTGAAATTGTTCTCTTAAGAACACCAATTTCTTTTTTGTTTTATCTTCAAAATTGGCAAGGTCCATGTTGCCAAACCAATTCAAAAACAATGCAAGTTTATCATTAGTACTTACATTTTCCTCTTCAAATGCTGCTACATGACTCAACAGGCAATCAAACTTTGTCCACTTATCACATATTAATTTCTCACCCAAACACCATTCAAACTGTTTCTTGGGAACTTCTGCATTATTGTGAAATATGTGCACTGAGAGAGATGGCATGATTTTAATACACACAGTCACTTTTGGTGGTTCACTAACACACATGTCATCTATTTTACATAAAGAAATATAAGCACTATCAGGCCTGCTTATTAAAATGAAAGGACTCACATTTCTTCTTTTCAACTTATTCACAAACTCACAGTATCCACTTATATTGTCCCTTTCGTTCCACTCTTCAAATTGTTTTTGGTCACGGGCATGAACTTGGTTCATACGCTCACTGGGGTCCTTTCTTTTAGGAGGCAATTGTTTTGTTAAGTATGATGGTTGATTTTCAAAAATAGTCGGAAATGCACCGTCCTGCAGTTTAATCCTCTTCCTTGGCACTGTTATAAAAGAACCATCATTACAAGGGAATTTATCCTCTCTTACAATAAACTCGGCAGCAAAATGTTTTATGCATACAGCTGACTGCTTTGATGGTGTAAAGTGTTCACGGTGTATGGATCTTATCCATTTTTCTCTAAGCTCTTCATCTTTTGGAAAAATGAATATCGGAACTAATGGTCCATCTTTATTGTAGTTGGATTTGCATCCGGGAACACAACAGTTACGGGGCATTGTGATGTTTGAGGTTAGGTATGGCAGCAATAACAAATACTACTGCAATAGTTTTTCTTCAATAACCTCTCACCACTGTAATCGTAACACAAATTCTACTTTCAAACAGATAAATTAACCACACTATACGTCTAATGTAGCCATAGTCTTAGATGAAGCACAATAAACATGAACACGTGGAAAACACATGGCACAATCAACACGTTATTGGATTTATTTCCGTGCCCTATACTGCCCAAATAAAAGTTTTTAAACACTCGCTTCGTCAATATCAAGACAAACTTACATATGAATTATTATACTAAACAATAACTCAAAGAAAAAAATGCGAAAAACAGCGTGTGGAAACACTTGAGAAATCATTCCCACTTGCCGACGCCATTTTTGTACAACTGGGATGCCAGGGTCAGGTCTGTTAATCTAGAAGGTCCTGGCGGAACCTGTACTAGTTCCGAGTGTTATCAGCAGATGGCGCTGGGAGTCTCGGTCCTAAAAATATGTTTGTATTTGTTGTTATCAATTGGCTACGTGTTCGATTTAAAATTATATGTTTTACGTACTTAACTATATATTTATATCCGAATCCTAATAATGCAAAAGCTTAAAAGTTTGTATGGATTATATATTTTTAACATACATGAATAAAAGGGTCGGGGGGTCGCGAAATATTTTTGATACTAGGGGGGTCGTGTCACGAAAAAGGTTGAAAAACACTGCTGTATATCAACATTTATCCCTTTGTAATTCCGAAATCATTAAGGGTACATATGACTGAATTTTCCTACTTCTATATTTTTTAATCAATTCTGATGAAATTTTATGTGCATATTTATATTGGAACCATATTATGCTGTGCAAAGTTTCAACTCTGTATGTTGCTTGGTTCAAGAAATATCGCAAATTATTTAAATAAATTAATAGTCGCACTTAAAAAGTCCCTTGCGACAAAGTTTTCATCCAATCATTCTAAAATTTTGTAGAGATGCACTTTAAACAGGGATAAATTAGAATTGTATTGGATTTTTAGATCTGGTTATTTGTTTGGCTAACAGAAAAATGTAAATATTTATATTTCATAATTTTTAAAAAAAAATGGAGTAACAGCGTGTTCTGAAGGATAAAAAACACACTAAAATCCATCTGATGTCAAAACCCAATACAATTTTTATTTATAATACATATTACTACATACTGTGCAAGTTTCAAGCCATTGTGGTAAGAAATGCTCGGCAAGGAACATTTTGTATAGAGCAAAATGCTGAAAAATTGCAAACTGAGAGAAAGGCCACCCCCCCCCAAAAAAAAAAAAAAAAAACTGACCTCAGAATTGCCCTGGACCATATGTCTCCCCCTCAGACCTCTTGTTTCTTTCTTCAGATCATATTTACAATTACATTACAAATGGCAGTAGCCAATCATTAGCAAGTTCCTGTTCACCTACTTCAAGCGGCATAATCAAAATAGGAGTGAAATGGCACAATAACATTATATCGTAAAAGTGGGCGTATATGGACATTTAAATACCACCAAGGATGGCTTCTGTTAGCTTTAAAAATGGCGGAACTGAAAAATAAGGAATGCTTATGATAGACGGAAGATTGTAATATTATTTGACGTAAAATAAAGAAAATTCAATTTTTTACCAAAAATCGTCAAAACTCAGTCATATGTACCCTTAAATCAATATAGCTATTTCATTGTTTTAATAATTTGACCCTTGGGTTTGTCTAATTAATTGAAACATCATATCCCACATCTGATTTATCAATCTGTTTAATATTTTATATTTCTAAAATGTTCTTTTATACTGGTTTCCAAATGACACCTACGTTTACCAATGTAAACCTTCCAACAGTCCAAACAGCTAAATTGATACTTGCCAGATTTTTTTTATAATTTCAAATATGAGCTTTTTAAGGAAAAATTCACCAAAACTTTTATATTCTATTTATTATCAGGAGCCAAATTATTCCATGTTCTTTCAATATTTTTTTCGAAGTTTTTATTAGCGCAAGGATAGTAAGTAAAGTGTCCAAAAAGATAATCATCTTTTTTCTTGAGGGTAGAAAGTTTTTTTTACAGTCTTTTGGTATTTAAATTTCTGTTTTATGTACAAAATATGTATTAAACCCAGTAATTAATGTATTGTTGATAATTTGTTTATATTCTCGTACATTCACAGTTATTATTACAATTTATAATAGGCCTCATTTTCTTTCCTGGTTTATGATTTGGGAAGTGCATTCATTTGTGTAAAAGTGGATTACTGGCTTTTAAAATATGCTTTCCTTTACTAGATATAGATTTCACTTTATTAAGAATTTTATTAAAAGTTCTGCTGCATAATTTTGGTAGTCATTATTATTATGATGTAATCCCCGCCTTGAGGTACAGGTTTGTGTCTGGTAATTTAATCAGTCATCCAAAATCACCATCTTATTTCCATTATAAGTTTTAGTATAATTTACATATTTTTCATTCAATGATTTCGTTTAGGACAATTTTTCCTCAAACTTTGCAAGATTTTACTGCATTTTAGTTTAATTGAAAATTTCTCAATTTTATTTAAATCTTGACCGCAATTTCAAAATCTCCATCATTTCTGGTTTTTGGAACCTATGCAACCTTTTATACCTTTGTTTAAAAAATTAAGTTCTTTCTGATCAAAGTCACAATTTGAAAGATTCATTATGTTATTTGTTGGATTGTTCTATGTATTTGTTTGCGGTTTGTTGTTTTCTGCAGTTTTTTTCCACTTCCTCTTAACTTCTTTGTTTTTCATACTGAAATTGACATTGTGAAATAATGTTTCCAAACTAATTCAAGTTAAGTTAAACATTCATTTAAGATGTAATTGATGTAACTTTAGTTCAATATTGTTTAACTTTTAAAGTAAACTTCTATCCATTTCAATTGCTGTTTCGACTGTTGTTAGCGAGCATTATTATTGAATTTTAACTGTTCTTCTAATCAAAAGCTGGGGTTACTTTATATTTCAAGGAATGATACAAAAACAATCTCTGCAAAAGTATGTCTTCTTTTATCTTGAAGCTCTAAATATAATTTAACTTAAGGTTTAATATAATTAAGATTGAGATTAAACCACTAGTTATTACATTTTAAAACTATCCATTTTCTATGGCAGACATTTTCATATTCTAAACTTCTCTGTTTTATGTATAAAATCTATTAGCACCATTAATTAGAGCATTGTTGGTTATGTGTTTATATTCTCTGTTAAATTCTTCCTTATGAAGGGGTATATACATTAACCTATAAATTAAAGTATTACAAACAGCAAATTTATGAGAAAAAGTAATTAAAACTTTTTATGTAACAATATTATAAGTTGTTTCCCTTTATTTGGCACTAGTCAGTAAGTCTAAACCAATTTGGCATGGACATAATTTTCAGGCAGCAATTTGTTATACATTTCTTTCCCAGTGCTCTCCAATAAGCTGATATATCCTCTTACTATTTTTTCATCCCTGTGCTCTAGTATAAATGAATGAATTTGTTTTACTTCCATTATGTACAACCTCTTAACTCTTTACATGTCATCCCTACTACATATACCTATCCTTCCTTTCTAATATACAATCTAAATACACTTGAGTTGCACCTGGTGCAAATATAGATAAACACTGGTTATTAATACATTATACACCAGGTTCATAATCTGCCTATTTGAATTAAGTATGCCAATTTTCCTGATGATCATTCTAGCAAATATACAATTTTATAATATTAAAATGCCTCTCATATTTTATCTAATATTTCCTAATAATACACTCAACTTCCTTATCTCTTCTGTTTTGTTAGACTTTCTAATTCTCATTTTAATTATTTCTCAACCACGTAACTGGTAGGAGCCATTGATCCCTCCATAAGTTTCTCTTTACAATCCAAATAAAATGTAGGTAATAAAATAAGAACAAATTAGAAACTAAAAACTTCACTTATCTTAGTATGTTGATATCCTTTTTCTAATTTGTTCTTATTTTAGAATCTTGTTGCTTCACTGTTAATAGCTTCAATTTTTACTTAAAATGTAGGTAATTTTTCATTTCCTTATACAATGGGCACTTCCCGTTTCATTCCCCTTTGTTTCATTGCGTCAAATCTAAACCATGCCCACCCTCCCCTTTTAAATTTATCACACACTTCAGTATATTTTTCCCTGGTCCAATCTTTTTTTATTTACTTGTACGTACCAAGGTTCTCTTATCCTTAATATTACTAAATATCACTTGTATATTGCTATCCTCAATTCTCTCTCTGATCTCTTTCCAAAACATTTTTCTAAAATTTCTGTTCCCGTTCCTATTTCATCTATAATCTTTTGTATAGATAAAGCCCAGTATCAGATACTAATGTTTTACTCTTGCATAACCATGCATTGTTTCACTTTATTCTGATCTTCCAATTCTCTAACTCGATACCTAAGCTTTGCCAGTCTTTCACTTATTAGCCCTCTAGTTCTTGTTTTACCCAATTCCAAGAGTAGGTACTACTCTTAGGTGATGCAACTAGTAAACCCAAAATTAACCAACCAGAACTCCTAAGCATTAAGTCCACCCCCTGCCACCCTTCTTCACATCCCAATTCAGCATTTTGGCTTCCACTATTGCCTTTTCACTCTTTCTAACCATTTAATTTGTATCTCTGATTCTAAGTACACATGCTCTAATCCTCTTCACGGCAATTTTACCCTTAAATAAAACTTTTATTTTGGTCCTGCCATCTTCCGTTACTACGTAACTGAACCCCTAAGTACTCAGTTTTTCTCACTATGGCTGTTTCCTGCCCTTCCATACTTTATTTTTGTTATCTTTTAATTTGTATTCCTTTTTGAAGACCATAATCCTAGTCTTTTTATAATTTAACTTTAACCCCCAACTTTTGCAAAATCCCCCAATAGATATCTACTCCACCACCAAATCATCCATTGTGGGTGAATATACATTCTTTTTAATAATTACTTCCAGAATATAAATTATAAAGAGGTTAAATGATATGGAACTCAACTTACACTCTTATCTAAGTCCTGTACTATTCACAATAACTTTTGAAACTCTATGCACATCCATCTTTATGCAGAATCTATTGTCTGTATAAATTTTTGGATTGCTCTAATCATCTTAGTACTCACTCCTTTCAACTGGAGCTTCAACCATAATGCCTCTACGAGTTGTATCAAATGCCTTCTTCAAACCCAAAGGACCATATATACTTTACCCCTTTTCTTGGACAAATATTTATCTCTTGTAGGTCATGATCTAGTAGGCATTGGCCTTAATAGTAAGGACTCCGGCTGCGAAAGTGTGAGTTTGTACGATATTGTCGACCATTCTTCTACTCTTCCTAAAGTCTGCCTGGAATTCTGATATCTTGTTAACTTTTTGCAAGCACCCCAGTATAAATTTTTCCTAATATTCATTTTAACTTACACCGCTGTAACTAGTAGTATTATTAATACCCCCTACCTTTGTAGATTGGTACTATAATACTCGTCCTCCATGTTTCTGGCACCTTTTCTCCCTCGAAAATATAATTTAACACATTCTTCAACAATTCCCTTCTGTTCACATCCCCACTCCAAACTTTCCACCATTCCCTCAATATCCCACCTACCCATATTTCCTGGTCAGTAATTTCTGTGTAAAGAACTTCCACTAGTCTCATCTATGGTCTACTCCTTATCCAATTATACTCCACCTTATTGCAATCCGGTAATTCCTTAAAATACCCACACCAAGTATAAACTGCATTATTAGTTTTAATTACCCTACTTTTATACACTTTTTTTGCAATTTCCCAAATTTTGCGATCGTCCTGTAAATTTACTGCTTCCTTTAGTCTATTGCTAATCTTCTGTTCCCAATCCCCTCTCAATTCTAATAAACACCTATACCCCCCATACAGAAAATTTTCTTTTGATTCCTGATCTCCTGCCTGGCTAGATCTTTTTAGTTCAAGCTCTACTCTTGCTATTACACTTTCCTTGTCATACCATCCCTCCTGAACCTTCATAACCTTTCCCCTTACTTTCATTCCTTTCCTGCATTTTTGCTGTACTAATAATCGTGTCCGTTATTTCCTCCATTACTAGTTTATCAAAGCTATTTCCTATTGTACTCTAGTAATTACTAATAGGGTTATTTGAATATTTCTGTTTCAGTTTATTCAGACAAGGTGTGTCCAGTTATACATCAGATCTATTCTCCAGTGAACACTTAGGAAATGAGATAAGTTTCAAAATGAACATGCATTCTCCTAAATGTGAAAATGATAGAAAATGTCCAAATCCGAAGAGTGCATTTACCAATACATCTTCAATAGAAACAAGTGTTTGCTCAGAAACATCTGTTGAGAAGTTTGTCAGCATGACTGAACACATAAATCCGCACAAGTGTAAGACTTGTAGTAAGGCTTTTACTACGTTATCACACTTGAAAGCACATTCATTGATTCATGAGGGGATAAAGCCACACAAGTGCAACATTTGTAACAAGGCTTTCACTCAGCCATCTAGTTTGAAGAGACACAAATTGATTCATGAGGGCATAAAGCCACACAACTGTAACCTTTGTAACAAGGCTTTTACTACATTATCACATTTGAAAAGACATAAATTGATTCATGAGGACATAAAGCCACATAATTGCAACATTTGTAAGAAGGCTTTTACTACATTATCAGATTTGAAAAAGCACAAATTGATGCATGAAGGTATAAGACCACACAAGTGCAACACTTGTAACAAGACTTTTACTCGATTATCAAGTTTGAAAAAACACAAATTGATTCATGAGGAGTTAAAGCCACACAAGTGTAACATTTGTAACAAGACTTTTACTCAGTCATCAAGCTTGAAAGCACACAAACTGATTCATGAGGGCATAAAGCCACACAAGTGCATAATTTGTAACCAGGCTTTTACTGACTTCTCAAATTTGAAAGCACACAAATTGGTTCATGAAGGCATAAAGCCACACAAGTGTAGCGATTGCAACAAGGCTTTTACTAAGTTGTCAAATTTGAAAAGACACAAATTGAGCCATAAGGACACGGGAGTATAAACACTCTGTGGCAATATGCCAAAATCTTTTGTACAGTAAGCATAACATTTAAGTTTGGAAGTACCGATAATGTAAATTAATAATCATTTTAACTGTACCATATATTAACAAAAACCTTGTTTTTTAACATTTTTATGCATTCATTAAGAACACCTGTGAGTTATTCTGTGTCACAAGGCAAACCTTTATACAAGGTCAGATTTAATAATAATACTAATAATAATGATGATGATGATGAAAAATTGTGAGTAGAGTTCTTTCAGTGGTCTCTCAATTTGTTTTGTGAATCCAAAAATCTGTAGTATTGTGAAACTTGCATTAATTGGTATGTAAAAATCTTCATGAGTGGAGAAAAGCATAAAATACGTTCTGTATAATTTCCTATTTTTTCAATTTTGCATATTCTCTGTAACCTACATTTTGATTGGATGGGAGGGGAAGTGTAAGAGCTTGGTTTCTCTTAGTGGTGGGGGTTAGCTGATTAAGTTTAAAGGATTTCAGATATTTTGTGCAACTTAAGTAAACCAACTCAGAATAATTTTCTCATTTAGTACTGTGGTGAAACTGGATATTTAAATGTGGTTGTATTCTATCTCTGCATAAAGCCAGGATAAATATTCAATATTGAGCCTTATGCAAATTGTGATTTAGAGCCATATGTATAATTATATAGCCTTCAAGGGTCTCACTACCACTCCCCTGTTGTATATGTTGGAGGATATCCAGGGTTACCAGTCGTACAGAAGTTGACCATGTGTGAGCGAAGTATGATGGTGTTCAGGTGCCTACTCACACACTTTGTTACATTTGATGGGCCCCACCTCCCTCAGAAGAAATAGGCAGATAATGGGGTTATAGCTGTTAGACTGTATATTCCGCAACCATTGCGATCATTTCAGTGCCAGGGCTGTGGCCACACTAACACCTCTTGTAAATGGGGTGGAGTTTGTCAATCTGCTCCTAGCTGTGTGAAGTATAGAGGTGTCCAACCAGCGACTTCCCGCAGCTGTCGACATTATCTGGACGAGGCCATTAAGGAGCTTAAGATAAAAGAGCGTTTTTCCTTCTCTGAAACCTAGAAACACAATTTGCTCGACAATCTTCTATCCTGAAATTTTTTGCTTATACTTCAGTAGTTTTAAACCAAATACCAAGATGCAATATTAGTATACAGACTTGCCCCGCAGCAACCACCCCCGTCGCTCCCAGGATTCATGCACCAGCTTCCGAGTCCACCGGCTCCAAGACTGATTCTGTTAGTACTGAAGCCCGGAAATTTAAAGGTCAACCGAAATGCACTGACTTTCATAAACACCTAGCCAGCTGAAGCCAGCTTCTGCAAGTTGAAGCTCCTTTAAAGCACATTTTCTTCACCTCCATTGCGATCATGCTCTCGGAGGACACAGTCACGTCCCTTGTCTATAGGCAATTGCTTCACAGCACCGCCTTCGGCTTCCATTGAAATTGAGCCTCTTCTAAGCTGCTTTTAGAGTAAGAACCACTTACTCCCAAAAGCCTTAGTCCCAAATGGAAAGTTGAAGTGACAAGTAAACCTAGCCCACAGTTTGACCCATTTGCCTCTGGATGTGGCCAGTGGAATACATGTGGCATGGGTGAATTGCCATTACTAACCAAATGGATATCTCTCAGTATTCTGTGGTTCTAGGAAGCCAAGCTCCACAAGCAAGACTGTTTTACATTTCTTGGTTTCATTCTGGTACACCTCGACCTCGCTTCTGAACCTGGTACTCCTGCACATGGATGTGTCAAGTTCATGATTGGGATCAATGTTTTTTACCATTCTGTCATTCTTACCACCACAATACAAGCGATCACCAAAGAGAGTAGCGGACATTAAAGTCTCAACAAAATGTAGAGCACTGGCACACTAGATTACATGCATAATGGCAAAAACAAGTGCATCAGATCATGATGACCTGGCTCTTAACGTTAGTACTGTTATGTCACAAAATAAACCCTCAATAATAGGGTTATCAGATTATTATATGGAAATGTAGGACATTTGTCTAAAATGTAAGACTATCAGTCCATGTAAAAATAACATACAGCTATAACTCAAATGCTATTTATATATACCCACAAACTTGTACGTATAAGTTTTCTTCAAATCCTGAAATATACAATATTAAATGTGATCAACAGTCAATCATACTTCAATGAAGAATTAAACTTTGGTACTCTCTGGTTGACTTATGCCACCAAAATTTGTTCTACATTTCTGTTCAATTTCTAACTACTCAAGAATGATGATATTGTTTCAATGGATGTGTATGATGTGAGGTGATGAACAATGTGGAATGTGAGTGTTGCATCTGCAGGCACTAACACAATATGCTGACTGTGTAGGCTGAGCAAATGAACCTTTGGTATCTGAAATACCAGCAGAATTTTGTGAAGTTTTGTTTCTTAGAACGCAGTTTACTTTCAACTTCCTTATTCTTTGACAGCCAAACTCATCTGGAAAAGTGAGACTAAAGCATAATTTTTACTCTCCAGAACACTTTTTCATTTGGAGTGCAAATACTGTCTTGCCAATCTCTTGTTCAGTGTTACTAATGCACGAGTATCCTCTTGAACTGTAGCTATATTGCCATACCAAGCTGCAGTTGCAGCTATTAATCAAATATTTATATTTTCCTAGTTACCTGTTCATTTTCTAATGATCACAACTCTTTCTTCAGAAAATGTAGGACCTTAGAAGCTTTTAAAAAATGCCCCCCCCCCCTCTGATGCTGGACAAATGGGTAAAAGGTAGGGCATTTGCAGGAATTTCCATACGTCTGGTAGCCCTACTTGATAAGGCAAATAAGGCCTGTCCAGGTCCCAAGTTTTAATGAGATAAATTCTATAAGTTTCACTGAACTTCCATTTACATGATGTATGACAAATTATTGTAATAAAACTACCAATTGTAGCAGTAATATTTTTGTAGTATGGTTTAATAACATCTATTTTTCCACTACAAAAGTAACCAGGTAATGGTGCCTAATTACTGGTTGGTATACCCAAGAATTATGTGCTCAAAAAAAGATACATTGTCTAGCTATATGCATTGTGTCTCTCATAAGGATCTTATATAATATAAAATGATACTACAGTACTTAACTGAAGATGGGCAAGTTTAATGGCTCCCATTAACGACCAACTTATTTTTTTCCAATATTAGAAAAACAAAAGATATAGGATATGTATATAAGATACAGTATGTAAACAATATATTTTGTTTGTCTTTTTATTCACCCAATATCCCAAAATCACCCAAGGAGACCTCTGGGTATTAACAGTATCAAAACAATTATGAATAAATGCATTTCCATCAAGTTAATTTATTTTGTGATTAAATTTTACTTCCTAAAGCACTTACAGACCAATTAAAGCCATACCACGTATTAACTGAAACCTCTGGAGTGCTAAAAGCTTTTTATCAACTGTGGTAAGGTCCAAATCCTCTGTGGCAAGCTGTCACATCATACTTCTAGTAGAATCTCAAGTGGCATGCCATTCTTGTAGCTAGTTTTTATTTCTTCCCATTTTTCATTTGAAGCAGGGTCATTTTCTGGAATTTTTATGTATTTGGAAGAACAAATATCTTATTGTTCAGTTGCAAAGTTCTGTGATTTTGGTTGAATTTTAAAACCAAGTGTCAGTGGTTTCCTCTGTAATTCTTTTCAGAGGCACTCAAATATACTTCAATGATGGACCGGGAACATCATTCACATTTACCATACCAGTGCTTCATCGTCATAGGTCAGGCTAACTAGATCATGAGGAAGTATCACATCAGCTGTATCAGAAGCATCAAGAATTTCACTGAAAGGTTATTGCCACTTAACAATATGCAGCATAATTCCTTTGAATGGATGTCATAACTATTATTCGCCATATCTCTGTATCTAATCTAAAAATAATGAAAATGAAAAAAATAACTAAGGGAATTACCTATTATCATTTGCATTATGTGTTAGTGCAGAATTTCAAAACTATCGCCCAAAATAATTAAGATACATGTACTTTAGGAAACCATGTATAGGTCGTGAGGCAAGATGAGCAATTCCCATACATGCACAGTAGCAACCTTGCACCCCAAAGAGCAATGGTGGGGGAAGTTGCACAACCAGGTACATGCAGAAGTCATAACGTTTCCATCCACAAAGGAGTAAGTTCACTAGCATAGCTTTAGTGCATATTGCCAATGACATTATACAGAATGGAAGGTAAGTCATTACATTCCTTCTAATATGTGCTTCATAGAAGTATTACAAAAAAAAAATAGTTTATCCAAGTTGGATGCTTAATTCCACAAGAATGTGCAAAGGTAATAGTTTGTTACTTGTAAGGTGCATAGAGTAACTTATTTCTGACATAGCTTCAGTATTAATTATGCGACCTCACACGGGGTTTCAAAATAATTAATCACTGAAAAGGCATGAAGGAATACTCTGAGCTGCTATTACAGAGATGACATAGCTCAACAACATTGTGTTGAGGTTGGTCGCTGAATTGACCTGGTTTGTGGTTGTAAACAACTTTCACTTTTGGTTATGTTTTGGAAGCTAACGCTGTGACTGGCCTACACTGTCACAGAAACACGGAAGGACAAGGAGGGTATGAGTTTGTTTTCAAAATGTACCATTACCTGTTTGTTTATGTATGGAGCCACACAATCTGCAGTGTTGTCAGGTTGTTTTCAATAAAACTAAAGTATCTCCAAAGGAAATGGTTGCAGATAAAAACTTAAGATACAAAATGTGTTCTGAATACCGAGATCTACCTCTAGTTTAAATTAATATAATGACTTCCCTCCCACCCGGTGTAGGTATAAAAATTAGCATTATAACCGACAGAGTGATTTGGCTATAACTATGGCCATGTGTTAAAAATTACCTTCATGTGAACTGCAGTTGATTCAGCTGCATGCTGTTATAGTAATGTTTGCTCATTTGCGACAAGACCACCTACCTTCTACCCCTCTCAGCTGTTGCAGAGAGGGGGAAGGGGGGAAGGAAAGCAGCTTTCCCCATGCGCAAGATTTATTCATGTCTCGACTCATGACCTATACTTACATGTCCTCACTTCAAAGAATACAATATAGGACACTGTTGAACACCAGTTTATTGTTCCAAACAGAAGAACAGTAGAATACAACACACGTGGCAGAAGCTTATATACTATTACAGAACAACAAGAGTTTCCACAGGAGAAAAAACATGCACCGAGCAGTCTATGAATTGACCGCTTGTTTTTAGGCTCATGTTTTCAGCATTAAAATTTCTTACGGTGGCACATTCTTTGTGTAATGTTATAATACAAACCTTTATCAACAGTTTATTGTATTACAGAAAATAGAGGGAAATGTAACAAGGAGAAAAAACAATATGTTTCACACACTGCAATTATTGTAAATGAATGAACACAATATTCTACTTTTTAAGGCACAGTGTTTACATAGTCAGATAACATCAGTGACATACAAAGTCAAAATAATTCTTGAGAATTCATGTAAGCTAAATAAAAAAATCTGATGCATTGCACTCATATGACTTTCTCTACTCTTGTACTAACCATTCTTAAAAACTGTTATTCCTATATCATCTTCGTGTTAGTTGAGATAAACATTTGCAGAGATTATCTTATTGCTTACTTCCTTGTAGGTACAAGAGAAATATTAGAATATAGTAGGCTTTGATTGATAGTCAAATCTTTTAAAAGTTTGAGACTGCATTCTCTTTGCATGGTTAACATATAAAAAAAATAAATGATGTTGCTAAAATTCTAAAATAAGAACAAATTAGAAACTAAAAACTTCACTTATCTTAGTATGTTGATATCCTTTTTCTATTTTACTGACCCAGGGGTTTCAAGCTATATCCAGCTCATTCTCAAAGTCATATAAACAAAATCGTTGCCAAGATTGTAGCTTGGCAACGATTTTGTTTATATGACTTTGAGAATGAGCTGGATATAGCTTGAAACCCCTGGGTCAGTAAAATAGAAAAAGGATATCAACATACTAAGATAAGTGAAGTTTTTAGTTTCTAATTTGTTCTTATTTTAGAATCTTGTTGCTTCACTGTTAATAGCTTCAATTTTTACTTAATTTAAATGATGTTGCGTTTGATGAAAGTTTGAGTTTTCTGAAACTGACACAAATAACAAGGAAGACAGATTGTGTTTTAGCGAGATCTCCATTTTTTTGTGTAGTAAGATTTGATCTATCTCTTATGGCTTACGAGTTATTCAAAAGTCATCCAGAGTAAACAGGACTACATAGGCTGTAGCCAGAAAATTCAAAATATACATTTCATATGGCCATACAAATATCCTAAACATATGTCATTTTAATTAAAATCATTAAAAGCTATTTTCAAGAATATCAAAATGTTCCATGTAAAGGGTAGTTTAAGGTGGAGCAATTTCTTTCAAAATCATGTTGCATCCTTGAAAGACATTAAACTTAAATACCTACTTTGGGTTTTAACCAACCTTAGGTTTTTGAGTTACACTGTCCACAGTCTGACACACACACACACACAGACCTTTTTCTAAAAAGGCTTTCTTTGGATTCAGGGGCCTCAAAACATACATTTCTGGTGAAATCTTGACATCAAATTTTTGAGTGGAATACAATACTTCCTCTACTTACTACCAGAGAAAGTAAAAATAGTACCTATAGCAACTTGGGAAGTATAAAATAGGTTTTACTCTGATAAGGGAAATAAGCAAGACTTTAAACTTCAGCCAGATAATTTTGATCCACAGTGTGTGTGTAGTACAATCCAGTTTTAAATATACAAATGTCAGTCCCTAGTGGTGTTACTTTGGGCCACAGTGTCCTGAGTTCAGTACAGTGAACTTTGTTGATACTAGAAACTGGAGTTCACACACGTCATTTTATGAATTCACAACATACATACAGTACTTAATTACAAAGAGCATTGTATTCACAATGTAATAAATGTTAGTAATATCAATGATATTAGATTAATAATTGTTTCTGGAGTAAATGTTATCATCAAGAATCCTGTAAACCATATATGTAGCTACATTGTTTATCAAGCCTTCTTTCATGCAGTATATAACATATTCGTACTCTAGATCTTTGCAATAGAAAGCCTTCCTATATTTGCTAAAAAAACTTCTGTTTTCTACATGAACCATATATAGGCGCTTGATGAACCTAATTCAATTTTATTCCAATAGAAAATACATTTGAAAACCAATACTATTGTACCAAATAACAAATGTTAGAAAAATAACCCCAACTTTTGGGCAACTTTGCTATTCATACAGCAGTTAAGAATGCTGTGTCATAAACAGCTTTAACAGGCACCTGTTTCAAAGGTTGCTACACACTGCTGTGGCCACAGCTGTGTATGTATGTTCTGTCAGTAGCAAAATGGGCAAGGAAAAAGAGCTCAGTTCTGATCTTAAGCAGATAACCTTAATCTTTGCACTTACAGGGAATTTACTCAGAAAAATAGGACAAACAGTTAATAAACTGCACTCCACCATTCAGTACATAGCAAACAAATTTAAGGAGCAAGGTTCTACAAAGAATTTATGAAGAAAACCTGAAGAAAGAAGACTGAATGCATGATAGGAACATTTCATTATACGGAGAATCCGAGAAAATCCTAGATTAAATTTTCCTCAGTTACGACCATTAGTAGAAAATGTGTCTGGAAAGAAGATGTCTGAGCAAACAACTTGTGAGTTATGGAAGTATGGATATGATGGCCAAACACCAAGGAAGAACCCCTGTGTAAGTGAAGCAAACAGGAAGAAACAAGTTGCGTTTGCTAAACAGCACATCTATAAGGACCAGAAATTTTGGAACAGCGTGATATAGTTGGAAGAGACTAAGATAAATGTCTCTGGTTCAGATGGATAAACAGAGTCTGGAGAAAAGCAAATTCAGACTATGACCCAAGGAACACTCTTCCCACGGTGAAACATGGTGGTGTTTCCATCATGATTTGTATAGTGGTATATGTTGGTAATATGTAATTTATTGATGGCATAATGAACAAGCATGTGTACTTCGAAATTCTAAAGAGCAGCGTAAAGCAGAGTGCAAGAAAATGGGCACGGTACTTTCTTATAGGTTTCAGCAAGCTAATGATAGTAAACACAAGGCGGGACTAAACATGAACTGGTTGATATGGGATGTACCCATACTGCTTCAAAAACCTCCTTAATGTCCAGATTTGAATGCCATTGAGCATTTGTAGCAAATTTTGAAGAAACGAGTCCACAAAAGCAGTCACATCTAAGCAAGAGCTTAAATGCATTGTGGAAGAAGAATGGAATAAAATCAGCCCAGAGGAATGCAAGAGCTTGGTTACTTACATGAAGAAAAGGTGAGGCAGTTATTAAAGCCAAGCGGTACCCAGCAAAGTATTAATTTATCAATTCTATCTTTGTTATTAAACCACTTGAAGACCTGTGAAGCATTAAGATCAGAAGAAACTACAGTTCAAAAGTATTGGAAAGCACGAATGCTAATGTCATTGCCAGATGCAAGGCACTAGAAAACAACATCTTTGTTATTAAACTATTATTTCTAATGTACAAAGATTCTTGTGCAGGCCAAATCACGGAGTCTGACTGCTCCATTGTTTACAAAGGTATTTCAAACCACAGCGGCAGGACCTCAGTGTTCTTCTGTGCCTCCTCCCAAACAAGGGAAGATGAGGATTGCACCTCCTCAGCCACAGAAAACAACTTCCATGAGCTGATCTCATGCAGAAGCAGACAGGCAGCCCAACTGGTTGTATGGGGTGTGCACCATGGACAATCAGCAGATCCCACACCCCTCCAAGCGGCATGTTCTACCAATCATCATGGATGACATTGCAGGATCTGCTGGTTGTCTCGAGGATGTCATGCCTAATCTGATAGGTGAGCTCACCATACGAGAACCACTTTATATTCCAGGCCAAAATGGTTGAGGATTATTCCTTCCTCCATCACCTGAAACCCAAAAGCATCCTTCATTTCACCTTTAGTCTTGGTAAGGCTCCTGACCTGCATAGGGATATCCGAGGACTTCCTGCAGACACCTCTATGAGAGACATTGAGGCAGAACTCAACAGCTAGGATATCAGCTCCAGACTGATCAAACAACTCACCAGGCATGCTCTAAATGGGCAAGGGCCCAACTTCTCCCTCTTCTTGGTAGTGATGGAGCATGCCAACAACCCAGAGACAAAGATAGATGGTGTGACAACTATCAGTTACCTTTGGGTGTATATCGAACCAGCTTAGGGCTCTAGTGGGTGCCCCACTGCTACCATTTTCTGGGTTAACCACTTCACCACATCTGCTACCACAACCAGTGCTGTTTGGGGTGTGGTGGCTCCCAACTCAAAGGAGTCTGTCCATGTGCCATCACCACTGTACCCACACATGCAAACTGCAAGGACGAGCACATGGTGTGCTATGGAGGATGCCCCACCAAGAGACAGCAACAGGCTCCAGAAGGAAGCCAGCAGGGCAGTAGGACTGCTGATAGAACCAACCAGCCCAGCAGTACATGGATCTATGAAGCTATGTTTGCCTTTCACTACCTCCTTTACCATTCATACCCCATTGATGCTGATGTATTTGGCCATTTTGTAGTGCAAATTTAGGGTATGAAGTGTTACCTAGTGTTAGTGAACAAACACATCGTAGCACAAGAGGTGGTTATGGTATGTTTTGTATCACTTCAGTTTGTTCCTTGGTAACAATATCTTAATAGGACGTTTTTCTTTTATGATGACAGTGGGAATCAGCTCAACTTTTTGCAACAATTTAGATACATCATGCTCACTGAATGTTTGTGTGTGTGTGCTCAAGGAAATGTCCGAAATCATTCAGAAGATTTTGATGATTCCTTCACCAAAGAATCATGTTTTTCTAGCAGGACATATAACATAAGAAAATCATATAGATTTTAAATACCAGTAGTTAGGCTATTAGCCCAGTCACATCACACCAGGGGCTGTTGCTTTGCAATCAAGTAGCTCCTCAATTGGCCCCTCAGGGACCTAACGAGGCTGAGTGCACTGCGGATCAGATCTTCCAGCAGGAGAAAATCTGCATGCCGGTAAAAGGAATTGAACCTGGGTCCCTGCTTGGTAAGCAGCAGTGCTACCACCATGTAAGGAGACCTTCTCTCACCTTACAAGATACAGTAAGTGCCAGGTATTAAGAAGAGGCACTTGTGAAAATGGCTAAAATCCATAATTTTTGTCACAATGATGTGAAACTTTGTGTGCATATGTACATCTAGTAGGTGTACCCAATTTCACTTTTCTATGTAAATAAGTTTTTGCAAAAAAAAATATATATATATATATATATATATATATATATATATTAAGTGTTCTGGGTGCAATTTTAGTGTAATAATAAATGCTTCTTAAAAATATTATTTGTTATAAATTAACTAAAAGTTGGCCATATGTTTCCCTTGATTATATCTACAAAACCTCATATTTGTATTTAGCTACGTCTAACAGTTTTGGAGAGAAAAAAAATGAATACTTCAGTGGCTATTTTTTCAAATTATTAATAATTTTCAAAATACAAATTCAATAACAATAAACTACTCCATCTAGAGCATCTAAAACACCAAGTTTTATGAAGCATTATCTAAGAATATATGTGCAAAATTTTGAACAATCTATTATGAATTGTGCTAGAAGGTGTATTTTGAAGATTGAAAAATATAAAAAAATAGAAAGTGAAGAAAAATGAGTTTAAAGTATTAAGTGTATGACAACATATATTTACTGTTTTAGAATTCCCCTGGACCACACAAAGGTCCTTCAACTAACTGTTTAGCTTCTTCTTCTTTAAGTTTTGCCATCCCTTAAACTCTTTTAGCTGATTTGAAGGTATTTAATGTACTTAGTGCAGTCTGCTTCAATCTTTGCTTATCCCTAACATTACTAATTCTTTCGCTGACTGGACTTATTTTACTAAGTGCAACCCTTTTCTGTACATAGAGTAATTCTCAACTTTTACTGAATGAAATAATAGATGAAGTTGCTATAATTTGCAATTTCTTTTCACAAATAAAAATTCTGGTATAAAATTCAGAAAACCACAACCACATTGTTAACACATATACACAGACAAAACTTTCAGTATACTTTAGAACTGTTTACCTGGACGAATGTGTGTACAAAATCTCACAAGATGTCTCTGCTTAAATTCATCAGCCCTGAATCCGACCGCCTGATTTGAACTTAAAAATTGTACGCTATTTTGCTGCAAAGAGGTAATGAATGCATTTCAGGAGCTATGCCCACCCACACATGGTTATTTAAATCATTACATAACAGCCTTTTAAATGGTGATACAGTGTAAACGATGGTAGATTCTGTAAGTATGTACAAGGTCCAGGCATAATTTTACGGCAGAGAACGAAAAATCATGTTTTGTCCTTTTTGACCAAATTTTACTGTGCCTTCCCTTAAGGGTGTGTGCGTGTGCGCGCGTGTGTGCGTGCGGGTGGGTGCGTGCGTGCAGGTGGGTGCGTGCGTGGGTGTGTGTGTGTGTGTGTTTGTATCTAGCTTCTTAACAGTATCAAACACTTATGTCCCCTTACAAGATTTAGTAAGCACCACATATTGTTAGCTACAAACACAGCTTGAAAAGGAGAATTGATTCCTACTGATAACTGTTTGCTTGTAATATAAAACAACTATTGAATCTTGGTGGCATTCAACAGGAAAAGGAAACAATACTTTTGACTCAATAAACTGGCATCAAACATGTTTTTTCACATTTTTCAAACAAATACAGCACTACTTGTTGCAACCATTGTTAATATACAGAGACAGACAAAGGTATTCGGACACCAATATTTCAACTAAATATTTATCTGTATTCCGGTAATAGCAAAAGCTAGACATGTCATTTATATAACACAACTATATCTTATTGAAGAGCACAAATATTAAATACATATTAAATGAACTTGAATCCATGTGATAAGCAATAAAAAACTAAACCTGCTTTTCCTTTGTGACAAAAGTATTCAGACATAGAACTACACAAACTTAATGTTTCGTTATAGTATGCCCGTTTCTTTGTATTATGGTCCGTAATATTTTAGGCATGGAGTTACATGCTTCCTGATGTCATCAGAACTTAATTGCTTCCATTCTTCTAGAATTATCTGTTTAATATTATCTATTTTTGTCAGTAACTGGTTGTTTAACCTATTGTGTAATTCCTCCAGATATTTTCAGGATTTACAGTTATGCAATATTTATTTTAAGATTTCTGTCTGATGACTGAGGTGGGTGTTCAGAATATGAATGACATCCATCAATCCAAAGCTTGACTACACACGCAATGTGCTTGGGATTATTATCCTGCTGAAAGTGGAAGCTCCTGCTAAAAGTAGAAACTCCTACATAAACCTAACTTCTCAGCACTCAATTTCACGTTTTGTTTCAGTATGTTTAAATAGACATACTTGTCCTTGATCCCATAAATTATTGCAAGTTTACTCACACCAAATGAAACCATACAAATCCAGACCAAAACTTAACGCCCCTGGGTTTGACCATGGCTTGCATGTTCTTAACATCCCACTCTTTATTCTTCTATTGTCATACTTTCACTGAGGTACACATTGAATTTACTTTCATCGGACCACAATGCCCTGCTCCAGAACTCTTCACCTTTTCCTCTGCAAGTTGCTTGCACATTTTCTGATTTGCTTTACTGACGTAGCATTTTATCCTGGGCATTGAAACCAGCACTATTCAGCATTCTTGTGACAGTTCGGAATTGGACGGCTTTTCCTACATTTTCTCTTAAAAGGGTTGTGATTTTGGATGCTGAAATTTGTGGATTTTCTGCACCATTTTGACAACTATCTTCCTATCCCTAAGGCTAAGTTTACATGGACATCCCTGTCTTGCAATGCCGATGACTGTTTTCCTTTCTTTGTAGTTTTTACAATGCTTAGCATTGTTTCTTGAGTTCTTTTAACAGCAAGAGTTATTTCTGCGCACTTTTTTCTTTGGTTATGATGCCGTTTTTAATGATTATTAATGGAATGGGCTGTGCTATGAGACTCGTTTTCTATCTACAAGGTCGTGGTAACAGATGGAATGCATATATCAATGTTTCTTTATCACAATGTATTTATTTATTAACACTTCGATACTTTACACTCTCAGCACCATATTAAATACTTAAAAACCTTTACACTTTTTAATTTAGTAGAATTTATGCTGGATGAAAGTTTGGTGAAAGTTCCATGTTCACATGCTACCAAAACACGTCTTATCACCTTGAACATATAGACGCTAGTAAATTGTTTCTTGGCGTCGCTTTGACACGACACACCGCCATTTTCGTCTTCATCCGCGGTATTCATCCGCGCAAATAATTCTTTCTCGTTAGGGAAGTGATCCCAATTATTGTCTCCTATTTTTATTATGGAACACAAACAATTCTAATATTTATACACTTTTAACAAACATTTACATGAACGATTTTCTATTGGGGTCTTCTAATATTCTGTCTCAGTTATAAAGGTTGATCGTTTTTCTTTCCACAATCATAGTTTCCGGTCCTTTGTTGCCCCATTGTGATTTAAATGCGGCAACTGCACATATTAATATTGTATGTGTATAGGACACTGCGAGTACAGTACTGACCTAACAAGACAGTGCATCTAGATACTGTTTACAGTGTTTGTACCATCAAATTGGGGTGCATCTGAATACTTATGTCCAAGCATAACAGATGATGGTAAAGAAATTATCATATTTTATCAAAGAAGAACATTTTTGTTGAAATACTAACACTATTAGTCAAGAGGACTGAAGGGGACAAAATGCAATCACAAGGGAAAAGTATATGGGTGTTTTAAATATAATTATGCTGGTTCAATATTACGTATTACGTGTGTCCGAATACTTTTGTCTGTCTCTGTACTTTAAGCTGGTTTTTCATTTTCTAAGCAAAGAATACAGGTTTGTTCTGTAAAGCAAAAGTTTCAAACTGTGGGTCAATTTAAATATTGGGAATGTATGAACTGTCAGTGGAAGTTCCAAGTGTCTCAACAACTGATGATTAAAGCTTGAAAAATAGTTTGTTTGTGGTCTTCAACACATTGAATATCTTCTAAATAATTTCCTGTTCATTTAAATTTATATTTCAAGTGTAGCTAATCATAAAGTGCTGCAATATCACAGAATTAGTTTGGTACAGTTCAACAGAAATTTCCTCTAGTATCATTATTTTCAGGAACTATATCTTCCATTATTTTCAGCCCCTTAGATACACCCTCTGGCAGACACTTTAGACATTCACAAACTACATTCAAAGTTTATTAACTTTGTGTTACATAACTCAAACGTATTATTCATACAAAAAGTCTAATTGCAGTATATTTCTACAAAACTTATATATAACCTTTATTATCATCACTAAGTGTTTGAGTTTCTGTTTCCAGTCAGCAAAGTTCCTTCATTTCTAACTTTTTACCCATTTCATGATCACAGCTATATTTGTTATCCTTTATTACAGAATCCTCTGAAAGAAATGCACCCTCCAGTGAACCAAAGTCTGACGCCAAAGTCTGTTACTCAATTGCTACTAGATGTAACAGTTTGTCTTAATGGGATGTTTAGGAAAAGGACTACCTGATTTAATTTCTGTTTTGATTGCCATGTCACAATCATCATCCAGAAGCACAGCGTCACGTTCTCTCTTCATTGTAACAACTTTACAAAATAACTGTCCCATCATGTGAGGCTACATCAGGTGAGAGAGCATCCTCTTATTTGATATTTTGGTATCCATTCCACTTGATGAACTAGCCTGTAAAGAACGAACCACATTATGTATACCCTAAGATATGTATAATTTTAAATATCAGCTTCCTTGAATCTATCACCCAATGTTCAAACCTTGCCTTACACCTCCACTGTTCACTCACCAATAAACACAATGAACATAACTTCTTGGAAAGTTGAATCAGACTTGAGAAATTCAATGCCAAATCCCAGAGTGGAATCAAAATCTCCACCCCTTAATAAAATGTCATTATCACCCAACATCATTCCGATACCACGTTCAAGAGGCAATATCCCCAATAGTAATGTACAGGATCGAGCTGACATGTGAAAAACTATCTTGTGGTGACCTAAAAAAATAGAACAGGTAAAAGCCCGCTTCCTAACACGAGCACTGAGAGTTGGCATAACAGCACCGTCAAGACTGGTATATGAGCTAGCGAAAGAAACCTACATCGAGGACCTGAGACTTACACTGTCATATACAAGAGCCTCAGATAAATACAGAGCTGAGAGAAGAAGGAAACAGAATGAAATCGACCCCGAGTTTTATGGCACAGACGCCATGGTATACAGGAACTGGACGCAAGAAACCCAGGAGCAGAGGCACATCGTAACACGGACAGCTATACATGGATTCCATTATAAAATATATATGATCGAAAGATTCCACGAGCCTGTGTCTACAAATTTTGCAACCAAACCTGTGGTAGACACCACATTGTGCAATGCAATGGAAGGAAAAGATCAATGACAGACTATGCGAAAGACTAACACAAAACTATTAATGCTCAATAGAGTGCCACATTGTATTATTAATTATTATTATTGCTGTTGTTGGTGTTATTGTTGTTATTATTGTTGTTAGTATTATTAGTATTAGTAGTATTAGTAGTAGTATTAGTAATATTATTAGTATCAAGGAAATCACAGATATTAACTTTACCTCCAAGTAGTCAACTATTAAGGTGGTTTTATTGTTTAATACTTTGTTCTTCTACTCTAGTCATCTGCAGCAAATACACTAAAAAATTAACCCCAAAAATGTTAATTATAAAGCATCTGCAACAGGCAACACTTGTCATGTGCAGCAAGTATGTAGGTAAACAAAATTAACTCTAATAATGGAACTATAGATGACCTACAACATTACAAGTCACTTTTGTGGTGCTACATCTCTGTCTTTGAAATTACATTTAAGTCAGTTAACTTTTTTGAAGCTTTGTAACAATGAATGCAAGTTCTAATGAATGAATGTTAAGAGTCAAATTTTGGAACACTTTTGCTTCACTTACACTGTAAATTATGGGGACGTTTCGAAAGCTCTTGCTTCCATCATCTGCTGTAAGTCGACTGGCGGCATTGGCATTTGCTCCCCCCTGGTCATGCCAACTACCAGGGATTAGTCATTATAGGCCCATCTCATTCTCAATGTCTTTTTTCTAAAGCAATGGAAAAAGCTGCAGATAGGTGCTTTATATAATACATGAAGTTAATAAACATTCACTCAACAGTTCAATATGAATTCAACCCTATGTTGGTCGCTAGGGCCAGGGAGACCCTTAGGTTTATTTAAACGTTGGTTTTTGTATGAACGCACCTATGTAATTGTCTGGGACATCTAACACTACACCTTACTCAACTGTTATCTGAAATGAACTTATCTCTTTATTTCTCTGGTTGCAAGAATGAGTAATCAGCAGTTGTGCTATAGAGGCCGCCTGCACCTACTCTTGTTACACATTGCTCACATGCATTTTTCCTGGTTAGCTGTGTAATATCACTTTGCCACAGCAAAAAACTGTCTGTACTTCATGTTGGAGATGAGTAAAAGGTATGATCTACAAAATCCCATCGTCTACTTTGTGATGACGATACCTTATCTGTAGATGGCAATTTGTGTGAATCAGATGATTCTAAATATAAACTGGAAACGAGATCTTTAGATTTAAAAATTGACCATAAAGAAGAGGATGATGAGAGCAACCTTTGTGATGATAATGTGTATTTTATAGGTAACATCATATGATTATTCTAAGTTGGTATTGTTATCATCATCGTCATCATCATTTTAATCTCTAGCATTTACAGAATACTACAGGTATTAATTCTAGGGCTATCTTTCTTGGAAATCAAAACAAACATTCCACAAGGTATGAGGATTTGAAAGCACTATCTCTAGCTTTATGGTCACAACAGCTACCAGAAAAGCAGTGCTATCAAGCCTATCCAGTGATTTAAAAGGTTTTCTGATAAAATATAAAGCTGAATACCCACAGATGACTTCTCAAATACACTACCAATATTGAAAAGGAAACAATGTGAGCCCTGTAACAAAGACACAGATAACTGCGGAACTACATAATATGCATGTGGTAAATGCAACACTCCCCTCTGAACAAACATGTCCAAATTGATTGTGACAGTTGCTTACTCATGGAAAATACACCACAGGTAGTAGATGATTGTAACTGAACAATTCAAAGTCCAAGTTGTATACCTGAAAGTCGCAATTTATTTTCTTTACATGTATTGCAATACAAATTCTGTGTGCTGTATTAATATAATATTTTAGCTGGTACATGTAGTAAGATAATACTAGTAAAAAATCATGTATACTTAACCTCAA
The DNA here is from genome assembly GCA_030765045.1 of Tenodera sinensis. Taxonomy (NCBI): domain Eukaryota; kingdom Metazoa; phylum Arthropoda; class Insecta; order Mantodea; family Mantidae; genus Tenodera; species Tenodera sinensis. The sequence continues at coordinate 50,127,741 of CM060974.1, read as the reverse complement.
TAAAGCTAAACATAGGACAAACTGAAAAGGAAAAGAAAAAATATCAAATATAGGGATATAACCACAAAAATGTAGTGAGAGCCTAGTGGGCCCCACACGACTAACCGTGTTCTTGCAAACCACATGCCTAATGGAAGGTTAAACAAAGAATGTGAACTGAAAATGGTACAATAAATTACGTAGGCTTCGGCGGCCGGTGTCCATAGTAATAAAATCTTCCGGGAAAGGCCATGTCTTGGTTGTGTTGTTGCCAACGTTTCGCCCAACTATGTAGAGCTTCTTCAGGGCTAATGCTCTTCTTGACACAGCTTCTGCAGTGCTGTCAAGAAGAGCATTAGCCCTGAAGAAGCTCTACACAGTAGGGTGAAACGTTGGCAACAACACAACCTCTTCCTTTCTCAGAAGATTTTATTACATGAAAATGGTACATACAGCCAAATTTCTGAAGTAGAACAGCCTTGTATAAAAAAAACAACTACCATTAGGAATATTTTGTGATCCACCAAATACGTTTTATAGTATAGATCATAACCTCTCACTACAAAAGTTAAAATTTTAAGTTTCAGTGGGATCTCAATAAATTGGTTCAGATTTTTACAATCAGAACCCAGAAAATCAGAATAAATTGTTATAATTCTGAACCAAGTGCTATCAATAAAGGGGTCCCAAAGATTCTACATTCAGGCATCTTCCATTTTCAATATTTATAAATAACTTCCCATTTAATCTTAGCCGAGTCAATAGCTGTGCTCCTTGCAAGTGATACTAATGTAGTTATATCTGAAACCTTATATCACCATTTAAGTGATTCTGTCAATAATGGATTTGAATAGCTCTTCATCTGGTTTGAACTAAAATTCTGCAGTGCTGCTGTGCATAAATCAGTTTTATCACAGTATTAAATGAGAAATTAATTCTGAGATAATGTAAAAAATTCACAAAATAAGAAATTATATAGGGAATGATGTATGCTATTCTCCATTCATGAATGAAATTAAAACAATGTCATGTTAATCGAGAACTTTGGATTCACAAAACAAACCTTTACGCAAGGTGAGGAAAGAGTGAAATACTTCATCTCTTTCCTATAGATTTTGTCATTGCGAATCAATTAGTGTTCTGAAATTTGACCAATGAGAGAACTGTAATCTGAAAATTACACTATGGTGTCCTTGTGAATCCGTTTATGTCTGCTCAAACTTGACAACTGAGTAAAAGTCTTGTTACAAATCTTACACTTGTATGCCTTTAGGTCCTGATGAATCAATTTATGTGTTTTAAAATTTGACAAGTCAGTAAAAGCCTTATTACAAATGTTACATGTGTGGGGCTTTATGCCTTCATGAATCAATTTGTGTGCTTTCAAATGTGATAACCGAGTAAAAGCATTGTTGCAAATGTTACACTTGTGTGGCTTTGTGCCTTCATGAATCAATTTGTGTCTTTTCAAACTTGAAAACCGAGTAAAAGCCTTATTACAAATGTTACACTTGTGTGGTTTTAAGCCGTCATGAATCAATTTGTGTGTTTTCAAATGTGATAATGTAGCAAAAGCCTTGTTACAAATATTACAATTGTGTGGCTTTATGCCCTCATGAAACAATGTGTGTCTTTTCAATTGTGATAACTTAGTAAACGCCTTTCTACAAATTTTACACTTGTGTGTTCTTCCTTCATCAATTAATTTGCGAGTTTTTGAAGATGACAAATAATTCAAACCATTGTCATAAATGTCACACTTATTTACTTTCTTACTGTCAACAATCAATCTTTGTTCTTCTACGTGAGACAAATATTTTAAACACTTCACAGAAACTTCACATTTGTAGGACTTAGTGCACTCATGACTCAAAACTGACTTGCCACTCTCCTGTTTATTTGTGTTGCTCTGTTGAAGCAACTTACTTTGTTTTGAAGAAGCCATGCTAACAAGTTTTCCATCATCAGATGTCTCAGAGCAAACACTTGTTTCCATTGAAGACGTATCAGCAACATTTTTTTGACTTTGAAATTTTAAGCTACTTCCATATAGGGGACTATTCTTGTCAACATTGAAACATATGTCCTTTCCTAAGTGTTCGCTGGAGGATAAATCTGATGTACAACTGGTAACATCTTTTATGTATGTACTGAAAAATAAAAATCATAATTACCAGAGCACGGGATGAAAAAATAACAAGTGGAAATAACACCTCACTGGAATGCTTTGGGAATGGAAAGTGTAATAAGTTACAGGAAAGAAATAAAGCCTAAAAATTATACTGATGCCAAAAGATTTAAACTTAAGGATAGAGCACTAAATAAAGCAAACCAAAGTTTATGGTGCCAATTCTGAAAATGCTATTTTTTGGACCCAGGGGGTCTCAAAACATATATTTCCAGTGATATTTCAAAATCGAATTTTTGGTGGAAATTTATATGGGGATAAATTTGCTATATATATATATACAAGGCAAAATTTACACAGGAATACTGGCTGATAGGTTAATAAGCTGTCATGAGGAGGAAGAAAAATTATCAAAATTCCAAGCAGTCTTCAGAAAAGGGAAACATAACACAGATAACATACTCACAAAATGGCATTTGATAAATACTTGGGTGAAAAAAGGGATGGGTATATGTATTGTTTGCAGACTCAAAAGGCAATCAACTAATAAACACAGAAATGTTAGCTTGGAAATTAAGGAAGCACAAACTGAGAGGCTTATAAAGCTAGTAAACTACATTTATAAACAGATAGGTTTTGCTATATGGTAGTGACGAAACAACATTATGGATTGTGGTGCTTATTAATGATGCTGTTAGTTGTTGGGAAACAAAAAAGAAACATAAAGATAAGAAAATATTTTGGGAAGATTAAAGATAATGGATCAGGAAAGTAACAAAATATCAGGAGACAAGGCAGGGTGGAAGAGTCACACATTTAGAAGGGTAAGAGTTGAAGAACGCCACAATTCAAAAGGACAGGGTGTCAGGCATGCTGTGGAGCACAGAGATAAACAAATCTGACAAATTTGTACATAGGATAAAAAAAAAAATTTAGATGTCTGTAATTGAAAACTTTTAACTATTTGTTACAAATAAATATATCATATTAATGCAAACATTTAAGCAATAAAACTACAGTTAGTAAAACATACTCTTATAGTATACCAGAATATGAACTTAAAGAGAAATATAGGAACTATAGATGTATTATAAAATGTCTATTTGTGTATACCATAGTCATATACTTTTCTTTATTATCTAATATAATTTCTGTATACGAATTACAGAATCTCCTTGTATAGTGAGAGCTTTGTACTAATATTAGTGACCCTGTAGTTTGACATTGTTGAGAATTGAACCTGATGAACCAATGCAGATGAAGAGATTAACGAATTTGTTGCCTGACTTACTTACAATTCCCAGATTGCAAAGTAATTACAATTGAGTATGATATTTCCCAGATAAATTTAACTCATTCCAGTTACGTTCTCTATGTGATTCTTTCATAAAGTAAATACATACATACACATACATCTGAAAATACATAGTATAAATTAAAGTGAGAACTAATTTACAAACAAGCAATTACACACAAGTATCAGAAGATATTACACATAGATAAAGTATTGTGACCTCGGGCTCGGCACACAGCAAAGAACAGATGGGCCAGGCTGCTTCCCACCACATGCTGGGCCAGCAAGGGCCGCTCAAGACAAGGCCACCTCACACAACTGCTTTGTGTATGTGACTGTCAGCAATCAAAGCAGTAGAAACAAAAGGGGTTTCAAGAACATTCACAATACTTTTTAGCTGTGTCATTTTCAGTACATGAGACGTCATTCCCATGACATAAGGAGACGAGAAACAGCAGGGAGTGGAGTTCATGGTTACGGACATGAGTCTGTCAGTGTGTCAGTGGGTGCGAGATGTGTGTGTGTGTGTCAGTGGGTGCGAGATGTGTCAGTGGGTGCGAGATGTGTGTGTGTGTGTGTGTCAGTGGGTGCAAGATGTGTGTGTGTGTGTGTGTCAGTGGGTGCGAGATGTGTGTGTGTGTGTTTCAGTGGGTGCGAGATGTGTGTGCATGTGCGTGTGTGTGTGTGTGGTGTGTGTATGTCATTGCAAAAGATAGGTCAGTCATCGTGAAGAAGCTTCTAATGGGCATCGAGTGATTGCATTGTCACAGTGAGCATTTGAGAGACAGAAAGTGAAGAAAAACACTGAGATTGAGCAAGCTTATAAGAAGTAAATTTGATTTGTGAGTTGTGATAGTTTGAAAAACTGTAGACTTATGATGAGAAGAAAACTGTATTTGTGATGAAATTTTGGAGGATAATAAAGTGATAGAAAAGTAACCAGATTTGATTTTGTTACTTTATCACATTGGCTTCAGAAGTGGGAGAAGATAATAAAGTGATACAAAAGTAACCAGACTCCATTTTGTCACTTTGTCACACTGGTGTCAGAAGTGAGATTTGTCAAATTGTCGTTTTAACACAGTATGAAATATCTGTGTGATAATGAGTGGCATTGAATGTTTCAAGGAAGTGAAGTGTGTCTCACAGTGAAAAAAGTCAATTAGTCTAATTGGTCATGATTTTGTATGTGTATGATATTCACAGTTTGCAATACAACAAACTCTATATCAATTAATACCACCTCTGAATAGCCAGAGAATGTAATATTGAAAGTCACTATCTTTGACTTATTTGATTTTCCAAACGTTTCAGCTGCTATTCTATCACACAATATATTAGACATACTAGAAAATCAAAACTTCACCCGATATAAATCTTGTTAAAGAAAACCACATTTTTGTACAGTAACACTTTTTTGGTGTATCAGTTGGATAACTGATATAAAATGTATTCAGAATGAAAAGGAATTTACAGGATATTTGCAGAAAATGAGAATTGTACATTACCTGTGGAAATACAAAATAAAATAGAAAATGATTATCCAGGCTTGTGGGCTGTGGTCCAGTTGAAAATCTCCTTCCAGACATTTCGTTCGAAACTGCATTGAACATCCTCAGTGGTGTGATCGTAGTACCCTGCTAGTCTCAGCGACGACTGACACAGAGCCATTCGATTTTACAGGTTTTATACAATTAGCATGTGTGACGTATGATCGTTGGTCCAGTCTTTGTTTATTGATTTGGCTGCTGCATGGGATGGGTCAAAGTGGAAGCTGCTTCCATTGTGTATGATTGTTGTCGACGGGCTAGCATTTACTGTGGCTGAGGCAGTTGATGATGTATGATCTTGAATTTGTCTCCAGACAGGTTCTTTGCATGCTTTGTATAATGCTGAATGCCAAGCTTTATTTCAGTGTCAATATCACTATGTTCACAGTACAGTTCTAACAATAGCAGCGAATGCAATTATGTATGTGGAAGTCACTAGTACAACTTGGTCAAATAACTGTTACACTCATGTTCAGAGAACACTAACACTAACAGGGAATATGACAATGTGTCTTGTGATAGTTACTCATGCAACTAGATCGAATAACCGAGTTATTCTTATTGTGTTGAGAACAATTACACATCTAAGCACCAATATGGAACATAATACTATCTTTGGTTGTTGCAGAATTAAGCACACTCAACTACTTGGTCATCAGCACCCTTATAAAAATGATCATGGCAAAAGCCAGCGACAAATCTTAATATATAAAATAAAGTTGGGTTTGTTCGGACACTTATAAAGCGAGAACGGCTGGACTGATTTTCATGGTTTTTGATTTGTGGTATTTGTCTCCATCCCGAATAGCAGAGAAACTATTATTAACATTGGAAAACTGACAAAAAAAGAAAATAAAATAAAAAACATTTTACCATACAAAATGTTCATGGGTTTTGTAATTGTTTGTTCATCCCGTTGATACGGTAAACTCTTCCCTCAAATTAAAGAATGTATTTAAATAAAGGTTTCAAATCGACAAGATATATCCACAATATTCGGATAAAGGCATATTTTAGATTTTAAAAATGTAGAATAATGTCAGTAATGAAAAAGGATTGACAGATATATTGGTTGTCAAATATTTATGCATGCGTTCAGAAATTTATTTTGTGTAAACTAAGGAAAATACATCAAGATACTTAAATATAGAACAAATGACAATTAAAAATTAGCAAAGTATTCCCGAACATCATTGATAATCACAAAAATAATGAATGGTTAAGCGAGCGAGCGAGCAATTTTGGCGGCTAAGAATAAAGATGTGAATGACTTAAACTCTATATTTCAGAATCAAATCGTTGGTACTCTACACTCATTCAAATCTATTGACTGTGTAACAAACAAAGACGAAGCTACTAATTATCCAACTGATATTTTAAACTCCTTGAACTCTGATTCTTGATATACTGATGGATCCTCGAAGGAAAACCTTACTGGAGCTGGAGTTACATGTTCACATTTTTCCTTTTATCATTCTGTTGGCAGAGACACAACAAATTATGATGGAGAAATAGAGGCTATATACATTGCTCTCCGACAATTATTAAATCTTCCCTTAAATAAATTTAACAAGGCAGTAATTCTTTCGGATTCTAAAGCTGCAATTCAGGGAATATGTTCAAATACTACAAAGAAGTCAACAAAAATTAGAGAATGCTACAAAATGTTAACACAACTCCAAAAAGTTAATAAGACTGTTCATCTCCAATGGATTCCAGCACACTATGGAGTCATGGGGAACGAAGCTGCAGACTCACTTGCAAAGAAAGCCACAACAATAACACAAAAGTCTAAATTCAATTTCTCATATTCCTCAATAAAACGCTTGATCATTAAAAATTTTTGTCATTCATACCTACAAGAAATAGAAACAAATGCCAAAGATAAAAAATGGATTACACTACTTTCCAATCCAGATATAATCCCCCAGAGACCAAGGAAAACAGCTGTTGCAGCCTTCCGACTATTGATAAATCATGACTGCTTGGCAAGTCATCTCTACAGAATAGGTATCTCAGCCTCACCAATATGTGCCCTGTGTAACGATCCAGCAGAAATGAATGAAGAACACTTGAAGACCTGTGAAGCATTAAGATCAGAAGAAACTACAGTTCAAAAGTATTGGAAAGCACGAATGCTAATGGCTTCATTGCCAGATGCAAGGCACTAGAAAACAACAACATTTTAAACTCCTTGAACCTGCCTGGTTTACCACCGCACAATTTACCACGCACATTTCATCATGCTTCGAAATCTAAACCAACAGAACGCACTTGGTGATAAGAAAACTCATTAGTAATGTGATTCACATGACGATACTCAAAGGAAAATTTAAAGATGAGATAGTTCTCATTCCGAGGATTCCAATGATCCTAACGGATATTCCCTTTGAGTTCAAATGAATTCAGTTCCTCATTCATCTTGCCTTTGCTATGACGATTAACAAATCAGAAGCCCAATCCTTGACTGTTTGTGGTCTCAACTAAGAAAATATATGTTTTTCTCATGGTCAGTTGTACCTGGCATGTTCATGTATCGGCAAGTCATCCACTTTACTTGTTCTTGCACCTGATAAAAAAACAAAAAATATTGTATATCACAAGGGGCTTCAATGAATAGAATTAAACCGAGTGCATCCCATGCTGCACAATATGCACATAGTTTAACTCCATGTCTTGCTGACACGCCATTGATATACTTAATTTTTGTACCTCTTTATTTTTGTGTTATTTTAAAAGTACTGAACTAAATATTTATTTTGTATTCATTGTATTACTTTCATAAAATCATAAATTAAGTTCAGCTAATCTGAAACACGACATTCATTGGCTGTTAGGCAGTACGAAGTTCGATGGATCAGCTAGTTTCAATATAAAATCAAAGAAAAATGCAGCTAAAAAGCAAATACACAAATATACCAAACATGAGGTAAAACCCAAAATAGAAAAGTAAAAATGGTTCAAAAGAAATGAAAACTCGATATGTAGAATTCAACATTTTTAGGATTCTGTTTATCATCCATAAAAATTTAAAAACTTTTTCTGCCAAGACCTCTGTAAGTCTGATGGGCAGTTACAGAGTTTCGAAAGTGCACTAGGAAAACACTCTTTAGCAGCATGTGGTGGACAGACATAAGTTTGTCGCACAGCAGGCAAAGAAGAGCAAGGTACCCCTTAGAAAGTTAACCATGTGTAAAATTGCAGTGGCGAAAGCATAACCAAGCCAAGTTAACCTCCTCACGATGAGATACATGGGATGAGCTTACCCAGTTTATCGGAAGTACTTTCACTGCTCTAACTTACTAGCATGGAGAGCTGACCACCTTTCGTGCCAGCACAACAGCACCGCTTGTCAAGCCTAAAGCCTTCAGAAGTAATAGAGAGATGGTAATACTGGGTTCTGTGATAGCCGCTTTGCTGGCAAATCTGCCATTTCATTCCCAAGCAAATCTTTGTGAGCAGGAATCCATCATACACCATGTTAACACCAGAAGCGTGTAAAACATGGAAGGCATTCTGGATGCTGTGCTGATCACATTTCATTTGTTTTATGGTAGCATACCTTTTGTTTCGCGACTCGGGTTTTTCTTGCTGGGATGCGCTAGTTTTTTTGGGTTCCTCTAGGTCTTACTGCTGTGGAGACAAGGCAGTCAGTGTTCTTTCTTGGCGTGCAGGGTAAGTGGTTCCGTTTTGCTTGTTTTAACTAAGGCTCAGGCCGTGTATTTTAAAATGACTTTCTGACCATACTTGCCTGGGTGGTGCTCCTAGAGCGAAGTAATGATGATTTTAGGGAAGTAATTCTCGTAACCCGTAAGATATGCACATGAATCATCTGGGCACTTTCAAATAGGCCCAAATACTGCCCAACTCCTCGTTTTGGCTGGAGTTGTTGTTGTAGTGTTTAACGCCCGCTTTTACTACTACGGCACCGCAGGCGGTGACACTGATGATACATGAAGATGGAGCACCGGTGGAATGAGATGGCGGGCGAAACCGGAGTACCCGGAGAAAACCCGCCCTGACGCCGCTTCATCCACCACGAATACCACATGCGGGTCCCTGGGATCGAACCCGGGCCGCCTAGGTGGTAGGCGAGCGTGCTAACCACTCGGCCACGGCGCCGCCTATTGGCTGGAGTTGAATGGGGTAATGTAAAATAGTAGTTTTTCACCTGTATTTCTGTTGTAACATATGTGCAGTGTTGTGAAAAATACCCAAATGTGACTGTTCAAGAAATAACAGCTTTTATTGCAGAGCTTACCGGTGTGTCAGCCCATCATAAAGGTCATTTGTCTACACCAGATAAAATGTGTAAGAGACAAAAGCCAATGTCTCAAGTGCAATGCCTTGAATCCAATAGAATCAATGTGGAGCCTTGTAAAGCATCATGTTACCATAAAGAACAGAACATTTAAATTAAGTGAAGTACTTATTTCAAGACATATTAAAGCTTGCAACACCATAAAAGTGGAAATCATTTATGCCATGTGAAAATTAAGAAGGCCTGTGATGCCTTTGTGGTCCTCGTTGAGATCAGCAGTAGTGATGAGGAAGAGGACTCGTTTCCTGGAATTCATGCCCTTTCACATTGAGACAGAATATTGACTAATAGAAGATTGTCCATGTAAATATTTTTGTAAGAGTGTGTAAATTTTTAATTCTTTTAATTTGAATGTATCAGGGACCTATTTTTTTCAATACTCAAAATAGACAATGTCTTCTCAACTGTTTGAGTTCGACCAATGAGAACTGTTGCGCGGATGAATACATAAGAATGGCGGTGTTGCGTCATAGGACGCTCAGAAACTACTTTCATTAGCGTCTGTGACTTCAAAGTGTAAGGACGTATAATTGTTGATGGCGTGTGAATATGTGAATTACACCCAAACTTTTAACCAGCGTAGACGCCGTCGAAATCTAAGAGTTGTTAACTAATTGCTTTGTGAAAAGAAGTGTAAATAACTAATAAATGTGTTTGTGAGAAAAGAACGTTGGCTTTTGCATTCCATTCTACGACCACATCCCTTGCAGAAAAGAGTGGCGTCTGCTCTAACAAACTTTCCACCTTTTAGCAAAAACAATACTCATGCTGCTATATTCACGCTAATATATGTCCATCTAATAAATAAATCCCCGCCACAAATGGCTTGCCCAACGTGGAGCGCGAATTTAGAATGGAATGCAAAATTACGAGAATAAAGTGCTAACATCAAAAAGGACGCTATCCCATCGTGCAGGAAAAAGACGCCATTGAACATCGTTTGATATCAACGATCCGTCAAAACATCGATACACGGAGAATCAACGTGGGAAAAACACCGGAGATCATCTGGCGAAGTCAACTACCCAGGAGACGTAAATAACTGGACGAAGAACCAGCAGAAAAGAAAGTAGGATCAAAACTTTTTGTGTCTTTATTTTATTTCTATTGTGCATGTTTTTAAGAAGTGGAAAAGTAACAGGACTTTCAACATTAAGTGAATTAGATAAAGGAATTAAAATGTCGCGAAAAGAGATAGAAACAGGAGTGGGGGAAGGGGCAGATAGGCCTAGTTATCAGGAAGGATTAGAAGGTGAGAAACAGGCGGAGATAAGCAAAGACCAAAGGTTAATGATGATGATGTTTGAAAGACTAGAACAAAGTTTAGGTCAGAAAATAGAGGGAGTGAGAGAGGACTTGGAAAATAATAAAAAAGAATTAGGTCAGAAAATGAAACAAAATAACATAGAATTGAAACAGGATATAGAACAAAGTTTAGGTCAGAAAATGGAGGAAGTGAGAAAAGACTTAGAACAGAAAATGGAATTAGGTAGACAGAACTTAGAACAGAAAATAGAATTAGGAAGACAGGAGTGTAAAGAAAATATGAAAGTAATGGAAACTAATTTAAAATTAGTTCACAAAAACTTAAATGAAACAAAGGAAGCCTTAGAAGCTAGGATAGAAATGGTAGGAGATAGGATGGGAAAGATAGAATCAGAGATGAAAGAGAATAAAATAGTGTTGGAAGAAGAAATTGCTAGATGTAGGGATGAAATAATAGAATGTAATACAAGTGTAGACTGTAAAATAACAAATGTAAAAGCAGAAATAACTGAGGAATTGAGGAAAGAGATTGTGGTAGTAAAGAAAGACATTATTAATGAAACTGTAGAACAAATTGTAATTCCTAAAATTAAGACAATGAATGATGTGATGCTTTCACAACAGGATGCTATAAATGATATGAAACAAAGCCACTTAGAAATAAAGAATGATTTAAAATCAATTTGTGAAGAAATGAAAAAAGGGAAGGAAAATTTGGCTAATGTAAATGATGTTGTGAAGGCATTACAAAGACAAGATGATTTAGATGTAAGTAATGTACAAGATGAGAGTTATTTGAGTAATGTACAAAATGTTGACTCACCATATAGAGAAAGAGGTTCACAACCAAACAATGACACAACACATAACACATGTTACACCAACAGCATATTACATGAAATCACACCACCTACATTTGACAAGGAGAAGGGAGACGATCCAAAACTCTTTGTTAAAGAGATGGAAGAATACTTTAAAGTGAAAAGGATACCAAACGAGCTTAGGATGATGATAGTTAAGAAAAGCTTAAAAAACAAGGCATCAGAATGGCTCAGGTTAACACTAGCTGGTCACGAGTCTTATAGCTCATTCAGAAATTTATTCCTATCAAGGTATTGGGGCCCAGCTAAACAAAACCAAACTAGAGTAGAGCTAGCGACAGGTAGATACGATCCAACCAAAGGGTTGTCGCTAGTAGATTACTTTATGAAAGTAGCCAACAAAGGAAAGCTATTAGACCCCAACTTGTCGGAGGCAGAACTAATTGCCAGCATAACAAGACATTTCCCAGACACAGTGAGAACAGGATTAATTGTTGCGAGGCCAGTAGATTTTGCAGATATGATAGAACTGCTGACAGCCTTCGAAACACAAAATGGTCGGCCTAATGAGCATAGACATAGGAACGGTCACCCAAACTCACCCATCCTAAACCGGAACACAGCTACGAACAACCAGAGCGAAGGAGAACATACAAATACTAGGAGTACCCATGAAAGGGGGAGAGGGGCACACCATTTCCCACAACCACATAATCATGGCGAGAGGATGGAGAACACAAGACAGCGGTACCACGACACAATACCGAGGGGTGAAACGAGACACCAAACATATACATATGATCGTGGAAGACCAGGAGACCATACCCATCAAGTGAATCACATACGATTCAGTAGGGAACACTCGAACAACCACAGACCGTCATATGACAGAGGTTCACGCCAAAGGGGCAGAGACCAATGGTACACTAACAACACAAGACAGCAGGAAGTAGAAGAAGATGTGCCAAATAGGGCAGATACTACACAGAATACAGAGACAACCACCACCAACACTCAGGGAAATTACAACAACTAAGTTCGTCCCAACCGAGTGAATGACAAACAACAAAATCTCGGCAACTTACAATTGACATCGACACCATGATGGCTACACGAAGAGAAAGATGGACCACTGGTCATAACAAAACAGCTGGGTGACCACACGTATGAGCTACAGAATACAAATGGCAAGTTGGTAGGAAGATACCACAAAAATAAATTGAAGCCATACAAAGAAAGGACCAAATAGTCTTTGTCAACAAATGTGTAAGGCAGGAGTAGTGGAGATGAAAGAAAGATAACAATTTTTAATGGGTTACTTATAGGAAATTATGTTCAGAATAGGATTACAACAGGGAAGAAAATCAACATAGTCATTGGCTATATCGACCACAAAGAGCATTGTCAACAAAGACAGATGAGAACACTGATTGTCATTAAATAAATGAATCATAGCGACGGAAGATAATATGTTTTTGACATAAGGATGTCAGGGACAAAAATAAAAATGAATTAATTATGATGAAAAAGATATAATATTTCGACACAAAGATGTCGAGGGTAAATGGAGAAGAAAAATAATACAATTACAGAATAATTGTAAGTATAGAAGTTTTCTCTTATAAAAATAAGAGACAAAGAAATGACAATTAGTGAAGTGAGGAAAACCATAATCAGAAAAACAATGCCCATGAATTAAGATGAATATAGCCAATGCTAAGCTCGAAGAAATGTTGAACCAAACAACAATGAATAATAACCCAATCAAGAAAATTAGTACCATTAGTAACATCAGAGTTTAAGAACCGACTCAATAACCTGCCTATACATAAGCTTATAAGACAAAGAAGGCAAAGAACTGAATAAAGTATTGCCATAAATAAGATCATAATCATTAGCTCAAAATTTGTATCCTGTTTTTCTCTCCTCATAGCAATGAATACAAGTCAAAAACCACATGAAACACTTAAATTATATTTGTGTCAATGTCAAATGTACAATAACTGAGTATGTGTTGTATAAGAACTGAATATATGTTGTACAATAACTGAATATGTATTGTATGATAACTGGATATATTGTGTAATAACTGAATATATTGAGTGATAACTAAATGCATTATGCAAAAACTGAATGTGTATTGTGTAATAACTGAATATGTATTGCATAATAACAGAACACATATGTGGTATGATAGCAGGATATATTGTACAATAACTGAATATGTATTGTGTAATAATTGGACATGTTGTGTAGTAATCAAATGTGTTGTACAATAACTGAATATGTATTGTATAATGACTAAAGGTGTATTGTATAATGACAACATATGTGATATGATAACTGGGTATATTGTACAATGACTGAATATATATTGTATAATAATTAGACATATTGTGTAATAACTAAATGTGTTGTACAATAACTGGATATGTATTGTATAATAACCGAATACATTGTGTAGTAACCGAATATGTGAAACTTATAAAGACATGTTGTATTATGTCAAAACAAAGGACAAAGACAAACAGTAAAGAAGACTGTAAAGAAAAAGAAAAAAAATATTGTACAAAGTGATTGAATCCTAGAAGTAGGGAGAAGTATTGTATTGTGTTTCAAGATTGTAAATAAGGTGACAATTTGAAAAACAAAACAAGGGGCATATGAGACAGAATATTGACTAATAGAAGATTGTCCATGTAAATATTTTTGTAAGAGTGTGTAAATTTTTAATTCTTTTAATTTGAATGTATCAGGGACCTATTTTTTTCAATACTCAAAATAGACAATGTCTTCTCAACTGTTTGAGTTCGACCAATGAGAACTGTTGCGCGGATGAATACATAAGAATGGCGGTGTTGCGTCATAGGACGCTCAGAAACTACTTTCATTAGCGTCTGTGACTTCAAAGTGTAAGGACGTATAATTGTTGATGGCGTGTGAATATGTGAATTACACCCAAACTTTTAACCAGCGTAGACGCCGTCGAAATCTAAGAGTTGTTAACTAATTGCTTTGTGAAAAGAAGTGTAAATAACTAATAAATGTGTTTGTGAGAAAAGAACGTTGGCTTTTGCATTCCATTCTACGACCACATCCCTTGCAGAAAAGAGTGGCGTCTGCTCTAACAAACTTTCCACCTTCTAGCAAAAACAATACTCATGCTGCTAAATTCACGCTAATGTATGAACATCTTTTATAATAAAACCCCGCCACAACATACTGATTAGGTATTCAACATATTTATTTTTTTTTAGTTTCAGGTAATACAAAATGTATTTGCACGACTGCTTCCAGACTTCGTGAAATGTAAGAAAAGCAATTCAATAGTTTATTTTGGTTATTTATCGTTGCTTTATAAAATTCCCAAATTATCACTGCCCATATTTTATTTGAGGAGCATTTAGTCATTTCAATGTGCACAGCATACATTTATAATTGATAATTTTTATAATTGTGTTATTCTTTATTTTATATAAGAGTGTGGTATATATCCGCTCCTTCCTTCCTTCTGTGGCTGTAAGCTACAAACTTGCTCTGTCTTTTTGCTGTCCTTAATGACTCAGGTCCTGGTTGATATTTTCCTGTAATGGATTAAGCTAGCCCATGTAGGATGACATTGAAAAGCCATAAGAGCACACCTACAAGCATGAATGAGATTCCGACATTAATCCACCCACCAAGAAACAGGATATTGATTGGGATGGTAAGTCGACCGTTGAATAGATTGCTCAGCAGCAGAAAGAATCCTCTTGGTAAAATGCTGTTCCAAACCATTCATTGAGTCATGCTTCGTTGTAAGTAAATACAGCCAACTGAGTGTAAGGGTTCCAGTTGGCATGGTCCAAGTGCCATCTAGGTATGCAGCTGCAACATGTATCTTGTGATAATAACGAATGGAAATTGGTCACTAATGTAAGTCAGAGATGACATTCCATTGTAAGGAAACTGCCAACTGAGGTGAACAAACTTCAATGTCAAAGCGTGATAGTCTAGCTACTGAAAGAGTCAGATTACAACCTAGCTCTCCAGTGTTGAGAAGAGCTAGGTTGTAACTATCCATGAAATCAGTGATGAGCTCTCATCCCACACAAGTGCTACTTCAGCCCTAAAGTGGGTGGTGCACATCAATGTCTTCCAGCAACAGACACAATGTGGATAAGTGGGGAAACTAGATCTTCTAATTCAGTGAGTGAGAAGTAATGGGACGGAGGCAAATATATGTTAAATATTTGAGAGGTAGAACTGGAACTTAAAAATTCAATGCCACAGCTGGGATTTGAACCACAGACCTTCCGCTGTGGCATTGAATGGATTCACTGACCTAAGAGTTTTACTTTCCTCTGTTCTAATAATGACTAAGTACCGAGGACCATTCAACTCTGCTGCTTCCATTACACTTACCTTCTGTTGTTTATTCAATCTTTCTGGATTTGTCATGGTGACAATATCCTCCACCACTGCACATCTCAGATAGCCTGCTTACATCATGAGCAGCAGCCCGGTTTTGGCCTGAACCTTGCTCACTCTAGGGTCTCACCTCCCAGTGTATAGATAGAGGGACCAAATTGCCTTCAGGAGTGCATCAGCTCAATGGCCCCATCTCCCCATTCAGTAACAACCCACGTCAAATGTATCCATCAAACTGTGTTCAGGGAGGGATAAGTTTGGAGGTCAAGCACATGTGTAGACCAAATATGTTTGGGAATTTGGCATATGCTCTCTCACCCCTAGAGGAACCCAGTTGAGAGTGTAACTAGGGACCCCAGGTACACCATTTCCTGTGCCTAACATAGTTGGCCCCTGGGGATTATAATCCAGGCGATAGTCACTGATACAACTTAATCAAGCAATTCTACTCTATCATTAAGTATAAAAAACATTTGTATCCATAACATTAAAAGGCCATATGATGAAAATTTAACTGAAATATGAGAGCTATTCTTTTTACTTTCTCTACTACATAAAGTAGAGGAAGTATTATATTCCATCAAAAAATCTGATGTCAAGATTTCACCAGCAATATGTTTCAGCCCCCTGAATCCAACAAAAAGCATTTTTAGAAAAAGGCCTGTGTCAGTCAGTGGACAGCATAACTCAAAAATGAAAAATCAGTTAAAAACCAAAGTTGGTATTTAAGTTTAATGTCTTTTAAGGATGTGACACAAAGATTTTGAAGAAAATTGCTCCATCCTAAACCACCCTTTACATGGAAAATTGTTAGAAAATTATAATTTTCTTGAAAATGGCCCTAACGATTTTGATTAAAATGCTATATATTTGAGATATTTTATGTATATCTTGAACTTTCTGGCTATAGCCCATGTAGTCCTATTTACTATGGATGACTTTTGCATAACTGCATCAACCATAAGAGATAAATGAAATCTTACTGTTCAAAAAATGTAGATTTATGTCTAAATAAATCATTTTGTCAATTGAACCATTTTGGAGATATGCCTACTTATTTGTGTGAGTTTTGGAGAACTTATACTTCTATTAAATGGAGCATTGTAATTCATTTTTTTATATGTTAACCGTGCAAAGAGAACGAAATCTCAAAGCTTTAAAAGATTTGACTATCACTCAAAGCCCACTGTATTCCCATATTCTCCATCTACCGACAAGGAAATAAGCAATAAGATAATTTCTGCAAATGTTTATCTCAACTAACAAGAAGAAGGTGTAGGAATAAGAGTTTGTACGAATGGTTAGTACAAGAGTAGAGGTCGCCTGAGTGCAACCCATCAGATGTTTTCATTCTCTGTTAGGACATGAAATCAAATCCCAATGTGAATAGAAAAATGGTTTTACTGACAAAAGCTTACGACATTCATAAGCTATAAGATAATCATCATGAAAGTCGAAACTGTCTCGCAAAATAGTTTTTCATTTGTGGGTAAAGAGCTGCTAGCTCTGGGCTGTAGGGATGGCGAACAAACACTTCCATCGCTGACCATCTTCATCACAAACATTTATTTCACCATTTCTGAACTCCCTCAAAAATTTCCTCCATACACACAACTCATTCTGTAGTGGATTTCCACTATATTTTGACCCTATTCAAACAGTTGCATTTGGCTGGGATCCTATGGAAATAGACATCTTTTAAGTGCCTAAAGCCAAGCTTTAACTGACCATTTCACTCTGACAGTAATGCCTGATAGTGGCAAGAAGACAGCCAATCACACCATACAATTCCTCATTTCCTATACTACTGGGTCCACCTGTATGTGCCATCAGAGGTTTAAAAAAATAGCCCTTGTAGATAGTCTCTTGAACAAAGAATTAACCAGATGACTCACCTTAGTGGTTTTGCGGAGTAAAAGTCTCCATGTGTTTCATCCTGTAACATAATAATTCACTTGTAAAACCAATGATCTGCTTTAATCCTGACACTTATCTTTAAAAAGAGGAGCAGAAGCAAACCTGGAGACACTTTCTGCATAATCTACAGAGAAGAAATTACTTCACCCTCCACTTAAGATAACATTCTTCCATTAAAACACTAAGCCTTTTTGCACAAAGGAAAGACACACACATCTGTGGATTTCCTAAGTATTTTTCAAAAATAGTTAAAAATAAATATATTTATTGGACTGAAGATTAAATTAGATTGAATTCAAGGAGTTCACAAGTAGCTATAGAGGCTGGTAAACACTGAACATGTCAATATACAGAATAGCATATAAGACACATTTACAGGTACAAAAAGTAACAAAAAAACAAAGAAAAAAAAAGGGTAATAGAGCAACAATCAAACTTCGCTGTAATTATAAGACTTGCATGATGTATATTTACAGATATCAATTGAACAATGTTTTAAACTTTCACTAGGCTTTTCCCACCATGTCCTACTGTTTAGTTATAATTAGCAATGAATGGCATCTTTTGTCAGATTGTTTTATACATATACATTTGAGTAGCTTTCACACAGGCATTAAATGTAATTAATGACAATTTGTCACCAAAGAAGTTAGAGATTACTTAGAAAGCTACCTAAGCATTAACAGGATGACTTGTCATTCAGATTATCTTATACAAAATAAAATGAGCTAGAAGTTTCTTACAAAGCTACCTAAGCATTAACAGAATAATTTGTCATTCAGATTGTCACTCAGATAATCCTATACAGAATAAAATAAGCTAAAAATTACTTACAAAGCATTATTATTAGTGTTATTCGTGTTACTGCTATTGTTATTATTATTATTATTATTATTACTACTACTACTATTATTATTATTAATACTAATCATACCAATCATAATAATAATCATAATAATCACAATCATAATCGTAATAGTATTAATAATAATAATAATAATAATAATAATAATAATAATAATAATAATAATAATAATAATAATAATAATAATAATAATAATAATAATAATGATAAGAATATTAATAATAACAATAATAATGATTGTGGTGGTGGTGGCGATAATAATGAAAACAATAATCATAATAATAATTATGATAATCATAATCATGATGATGATGATAATAATACTGTTAACCCTTTCGTCAATAAATTATTTCCAGACATGTTGCATTAGTTATACATTGATTTTATGGCTAAGAAAACAAGTGTAAAATCATGGTATGAGTTTCAAAAGTGAATATTAACCCCAAGGTCATAAAAAATTAGTGGAACCTTATGTTCCCACTGAACTCTGAAACATCCGCACATAATAACTACATCTTTATTTTATGTATAATAAACTGGTAACAATGAACAATGACACGTAGAAAGTTTATTATCATTTTCAGTATCCTGAGTAATCATTATATAGAACAGTATCAGTTTTCAGATTACTCATAATATAGACTTTATATTACGGCGAAGTGGAATGAAATTTAGCAAAGCATGGTGTAACACACAAAGGCACTTCACAGCTACAGCACATCATCTTTGTTCTTTTTTCCTGGTTCTTTGTGCTACATAAGCGACATCTTCTTTTGGTTTCACCCTTTACTTGCAAGTGTGCCCAACTTTCTGAAGACGAACTTCATCAGGAACACCGGTTACACCTCTTTTTGGCGTATGAAAAATAACAGGCTTTCCTCTTCGTTTCCAGCTTGAGAACCCAGAAATAAGCTGCCTAGCCAAGTGCAACCGGAACATAAGCTGATCTGCGTCAAACTTCTGCAGCTTCCACAATGTATAGGCATTGAAAATGGCCAGATCAAGAAGGAAGTAAAATAATCTATTCCACCATTTCAAAGAACGGCGACCAATAGCATAGCGTTCTCGAAGTTGATCAAATCGATCAACTCCTCCCATTACTTTGTTGTATTCTGCCACAGCAGTAGGTCAAAATAATTCAGATTTGCTACCATCCTTATTTCTTCTCTTCACAGTGGTCACTTCTTTTGGATTGTGACAGTTTGAAAGGATGGATAAAGGTTTACTGTCCTGCCACTTGACTACAGCAACAGATGACTTTGTAGCAAATTCAAATTCGCCTCTGCAGAGTTTGGAATTCTCTTCAACATATCTGGCAGCTCTCTTCTGTTTGTACGTACTTTTCCAATGTCAAAAAGTTTTCTGGTGTGCAGCTCTTTTATTAGTCGATATGTTGTGAAATAGTTATCAAATGCCACTAGGGTTGGAGTCAGATTTACTGCATTTGTCAGAGTAAGCACAACATTCTCACCCAATGAAAATGAATTGGTGTCATTGCTGTCCGGTGTAAATGTCGCAGTTCAAAATATAACCTGTCTTGGAATCAGCAAGACACCATATCTTGTGCCCTCGCTTGACTGTTTCATTGACATGTACTGGTTCAGGGTTGAACGTCCTTTGAAAGCCACCATACATTCATCCACTGCCAAAAATGAAGATGGAATATATACTTCACAGAGTGTCTTGGTCAAAGCATTGATTACAGGTCAAAGTTTGTGCAGTTTATCGTATCCTGGTTGTCCCTTTTCGAAGAAAAGTGAATTGTCATTACAGTGAAGATTTTCTACTATCTTCTTGTATCACAGTATTGTCATTATTGATGATAGAGCAGGCAGGCCCAAGATTGGATCACTGCTCCAATAATTCTCAATCCGTGGAAGCTGATGTATGCCCTTCAAAATAAGCATTCCCATGAATGCCTTCAATTCAGGATCAGTTATATCATTCCAATTTGAGGTTATCTTGGTGGTTTTCTTTCCTGCTTTGAGAACAGTGCGCTCCTGTTTGGCATACAAATTTGTTTGATCACAAATAAATAACATCAAGGCTTCAGGAAATAAAGATTCAAAATATACCACCTCGTTATCAGACCTTGAGAAATTTCCATGAACTTCTGGATTCCTGTCAAAATTAACTGAAAAATTTTCAAAGTAGGAAACATCCTCACTCCATATGTCATCAGTGATGCCATCATCAAATGCAGAAGAACCATGAGTCCCTTCAGTTTCAGTTAGAAACTGCTGCAAATTATTTTCAATTTCGTTTACAGGAACCACTATGTCATCAGTAACAGCGTTTGTTGCACTGACTGTACCCACATATTCATCTTCATCAGACTCAGCATCCAGATCAGAATCCTCTGCATCATCAGGCAGGGAGTAAAAAATACTCAGCAGCTCTTCTGGTGTCAAATTTGACATTCTAAAACAACAAAAACCTGGAATAAATATTCTCTTCATTTCATAACCCCAATCCCAAACGTTCAGCGGGATAAATAGTACCCACTAACTTACCTTGAAGTTATTTTGCAATAAACAGGGCAATAAGATGAACTCTAATGAAAATGGAATCTTTTATAAGCTTAAAATGTAAATCCTTTAGTAGAAGTCACTTCACTAATAAAATACGTACACAGCACACAAAAACACTCGAAACGTCCTGAAAGCAGCTGGCTCAGTGATAGAAACAGCACATTTGCACACATTATCTTGGGTAGCAGAATTTCTACCTGCTCTATGCCAGTGGATTCATTCTATAAACAGTTAGCACACCTTAGGGTAGATGGCAGCATGCACTGGAGGTGGGAATTGCAGTTCCCATTGAACTAAGAATACATAATTATAAGTGGGACCCTGAGTTCCCACTAACCATGAAAGGGTTAATAAGCATTAACAGGATAATTTGTCATTCAGATAATCTGATACAGAATAAAATGAGCTGGAAACTACTCAGAAAGCCACATAAGTATTAACAGGGTAATTTGTCATTCAGATAATGTAATACAGAATAAAATAAGCTAGAAATTACTTACAAAGCTACACGAGCATTAGAAAGATAATTTGTCATTCACATAATCTTGTACAAAACAAAATGAAGGTCATTAGGAAGAGCACAAAATATTTTGATGGTTTCATAATATACCTTTCTGGAAGCAAGAAAGTTTTAGACTCGGCTGATGGATGTTCCTCTTTTGTCTAGTGTTTTCATGTATTTCATTATTTGTTATAAATGTGGATTGATTGCATTTAAAGAATTTTAGGCTCGAGAATATATACATGCAAGGTAAGGTTAAAATTTTCAGTCTTCTAAAAAGGTCTTTACATGAACGTCTGCTATGGGTGTTGGAAATAATTCTTATGACCTTCTTTTGTATGAGGAATATTCGTTTGCTCTCTATTGAACTGCCCCAAAATAAAATTCCATATTCCATCATAGAGTTAAAATAAGCATAGTAAACCAATCTGAGTGTGTCTATAGACTTCACATTTGACAGTGCTTGGATAGCATAACAGGCAGAGCTAAGTTTGGGTAACACATACTTAATGTGAGCTTTCCAGTCTAAATATTTGTCTACTTGAAGGCCCAGAAATTTGATGTTGCCTGTTCTAATAACATGTCATTTATCCCAATTTCGATAGGAGTGTGCGGTGTTTGATGAGTTATAAATTTAACAACTTTTATTTTATCTAGGTTTACAAACAATTTGTTAGCTTTAACCTCTTGAGCGATGGCCATTTAAAACGTCCGCGAGCCGAGAACTGCTAGCATTTAAATTGTTAAATGCGCTTAAAGTGCTTCGTATATACACAGCTGTATTTTGTGTAAATATTAAGTTATTTTAATGAAACAAATACTGGTATAAAACTCGTTATATGCAGTATAAATGTACGTCATCAGCAAAGTTGAGTTGTATTTACAAAACGTTGAAATGGCACAATTTTGTTTCACTGTGGTGAAAAGTCAACTTTGCTCTGTCGAACGCATCTAATATAAGTTCTCGGAAAGAAACAGTAAAGAAACACCAATTGTATGCGTGGCTTATGCGTCAGCATACTGTGTAATAAAGCGCTACTGTATGCGTGGTCTCTTGAGTCATCAGAATTGATCAACATTGCAACTTTTGCTTACGCGAGTTTCGTAACTTAGTAGAGTCCGTGTCTTTCTTTGTTGAAATACATACCTATTGTTTCCTACTTGTAGCTGAAGGGAGAAGTGGTATAAAAAGATATTTTTGCACCAACTGGATATAACCATATACCATTGTTTGGTAATTTGGAGAGCTCTAAACCCACACAGGACAATGACCGACCTTGACTTCCGACTATAAATAGCTCGCAGCCTAATTGAACAATACCACGTTGGGGGTTGAAAATCCAAAACCCCTGCACCCCTCAGACTTCAAGGAAAACATTATCCTAAAAGGATACCACCAACAGCAAAGAAGTCCCACCCATCTCCAAAGTGTTTTGTGTGCCGCAAGAAGGGAATTTGCTAATGTGGAGATGTACGTAGGTACCCTTATGTGATTATCCCTGTTTTGAGGTAAATCACTGCAGAACGAACATATTAAGGTAAGCCAATAAAGTATATAGACCTTACTAAAATGTTTCATATAGGGAAAATTATAATAAGTTGAGTTGGATAAGGGATAAATAAGAGTTAAATGCTTAAACGCACAGGACGTGTATACACACCCATATCGCTCATCTGTCATTTTAAATGGGCGTGATTTCACGTGGATATCCCTCAAGAGGTTAAACCAGTAAGATATGCAGTTCAAAACATAATTCAATTTAATTACACACTCACTAGTAGCATTGGCAAACAGTACGGTATTTGCTGTATCCATTATATAAAGTGATACGTTGTTTATATACATCAGAAATAATATAGGCCCTAGTACTGAACCTTGGGGTATTCCATGTGTTACTGTTTTGCAATTTGATATTTGTTTTCCATAGTCAAGGTCACTGTTTACTTCCAACGCTTTGGTTTCTTTCATTTAGGTATGAAATGAATCAGCTTAAACTTTCATTTCTAAGTCCATAGAATTCCAGTTTTGCCATAAGAATGTCATGATTTACACAATCAAACGCCTTTGCTAGGTCACAGAGAATACCACCTACATGCATTTTATTGTTTGGGGCAGTTAACACTTCATGTATAAGTTTGATAGCTGCATTATTTGTTGAAACTCCTTTTCTGATCCCAAACTGATCCTTCACATGTATTGTCGGTCTGGGTGGCTCAGTTGGTTAGACGCTGGCCTACTGTTCCCAAAGTCGCAGGTTCAAATCCGGCCCAGGCCGATGGTTTTTAAGTGTGCTTAAAAATGACAGCTCCATGCCAGTAGATTTACTGACATGTAAAAGAACTCCTGCGGGGCAAAATTTCGGCACACCGGCAACGCTGATGTGATCCTGGCAATTGACAGCGTCGTTAAACAACAAGATGATCTTTTTTTTTTCACATGTATCTTATTATATTCCAGGCATTCATAGTCTACTGAGCATTACTTTTTCAAGCACTTTTGAAAAACTACTCAGAGCGAAATTGGCCTATATTTTGAAGCACTGTTATGGTCACCTTTTTGAAAAAGGGTTGAACGATTGAGAATTTCATCCTCTCAGGAAAATTCTAGTCTTTAGTGACTCATTGCACAAATAATTCAGGGGAATGCTAAATTGGTGTGAGCCTGATTTTGAGATTTTTATTGTTATTTTGTCATAATCAGAGGAATTCTTTGTTTTAAAGGAATTAATGATTTTATTTATTTCCAAGGTGTTGCCAGATTAGCTTTAAATTCAGGCAATGCTACTGTGAAACTTGATCTTAGAAATTCTAGTGCTGCTTCTTTACTCCCACAGTTAATATTAAGATCATTACTTACATCCAAAAGGAATTTGTTAAAAATTTCCACAACTTTGTGGGGCTTCTTAATTTCTTGATTGTCCAATATATTACACCATTTTAACAACCTATAGTTTCCACGAGAAACTTTCAAGGATATATAAACAAATTAGATAGAACATTTCATATATTTACATTCAAATGTTGGAATAGTTTGTGGATATTTTAAGGTAAACACACTAAATGATGGTAAAATGAACACTAACTTCACCTTGCTGCTCCATACATTTAACTTGGAATATGTGATTCACTTTCTGACTAAAATTTATGGGTACTGCAACAGCTATAGATAATTATTTATTTATTTATGCCAACAAACTTATTGCTGATTACCTGATGTTGAATAATTTGACCAACAGCTGAATGAAGTGCAGGACCATCTCCGAAACTAGTCCTATGATTAATATTATTACAGGTGAGTTAGAGCAAAATGTGTTTCCAAATATCAACAGATTTTTCAATTTAATACATAAGTCATTTGAGGGCAATATTTGAGAGGTAAAATCGGATGGAGAATTTAATGTCATTCTGGCAAGTTGTCACAGTAGCTTAATGGTTAGAGCAGCCTACAGTAAGCGGAAGCTCAAATCCCGGCTGTGACATTGAACTTTTCAGTTCTAATTTTACCTCTCAAACATAGCCCACATGCAGCTTGTATGTTTAAAAACACCAGCAGTATGTCTGTTGGCATAAATAAATAATAATTACCATCTAAATGTTAACCCTGGGACATAAAGTATGATTACAAGTCGCCCTTGGAGTATTTGTCTCTGATGTGCGACTCCCTTTATGGTATACCGTGAGAAATATGAATTGATTGGAGAATAGTGTCATTCTGCCGTTGAAATCCCAGCTTTGGCATTGAATTTTTCAATTTCAATTCTACCTCTAAAGTTACAGATATTTTTCTAGGTGCAGAAAAATACCATATTAAAATTTGACTCCTATTGTAAATGGCTTGTCAGATCACAATGGTAAGTGCTGCTAGCAAGAAACAGATTCATAATAGTAAAAGTAAATTATAACAAGAACAATTAGTGATCAGTATACCTATACATTTAAATTGGTGTTGAAGAATGAGAAGTATAATGGCTATGTCAACACTCAAATAAATGACAAATTTAATGTTCAAGAAAACTGAGAGTGATGCACTTTTACCTTAATATTAATTAATGACATAGTAAGAAAAGTGCTTACAGTAAAACTTTGTTTATATGTTTTCCAGGGGACCAAAGGAAAAAAATGTATAATTGTGAAAAATGTATAAATTAAAGCCAGCAAATTAAAATTGATAAATATATATAGCATATGGGTTATATTTAAGAAGCAAACAAGAAATAATAAGATTGTTTAATTATAATCAGCAATATGAAACATACAAACACAAGACAAATTCACCAAATAAAAATAATACCAAAAAAGTTCAATCACTTCACAAAGTAGTCCATTAACTTGGCTTCTTTTTCTGTTAGCCACAGCATGGGGGGTACAATTTGCCATTATTTCCTCAAAAATGGTATGACGTCACAAAATATTCATATTTTCCCACTGAATGTGGGTGTACCTGTTTACAGAAACATCTAACACATGCACACTTTCTTCAATTTCCATTGCCTTAGCTATAAGTATATTTAAGGTAGATGGAGCAACCCCTAATTTCTTAGCAACATCTGTGCATTTCATACTGTCACTTTTCTTCATTACATTCAAAATTTGTCAGCATGGTAATCACTTCCTTTTCTTATCACCCATGTTCACTAACTAGAATACAACTGAAGCACACAACACAAATGACTGAAGCAAGTCCAGTTTGATATTTCACAACTTTGCTCAAAAATAGCTTCTAGGTCACTCTCATTTCTGCATTGAGGAACGTTTTCCAAGAAATGTACTACCTGACAAACCCAAGAAAGATATCAGGCGAGTGAGTGAGCAGGGTTTAAGGGCCCATCGAGAGCTAGGTCATTAGGGTCCTAAGTAAAAAATATATAAAAAAAAAAGGGAAAACTAACCAGTGCTTAACACTCAGAATTAAAAGCTAAAATGGGATAGCTAAAACAGATAAAAGGTAAAACTAATCTAAAAAGGTAAGCAATAAACAGTTAAAATGTAAAAAGTGATCAGGTAAAAATGTGAAAACAAGATAAAACATCCTAAAAGTTAAAAATAAGACCACAAAATAAAATACTTCTTACTGAAGCCAATACTGGTGACAAGGTGCAGCACTATTTACAACTATCAGGTCATCACATAAGATGGACTTCAGAAGACATACTGGAAAGAATGTAAAAACTGTCGAGTTGTTTACGTGAGCTTATCGCACATACATGGTGAGACAGTGTATCTAGTCTCTGTTAAGAAGCAATCATGTCTTCAGGACAGCAACCTCTCATACATCGGCAGGTACAAGAGATCATACTTTTGTGTTGCGTTACTGACTGTATGTCTAGTCACTACTATTTCACTACTCTAGTAATCAGATAACAATTGGAGCACTCTGACAACCAAGATCGATACACCTAGTTGCTTTGTGAGGTAGTACAGTCAGTCATAAGTTTCGGTTTCAAATATTTGAGGTTCTAAAGAAAGAAACATCATAAATATACAAATGGTGTATTTGGCTCTCGGAGATGTAAGCTATGATTGTATAACCATAAAAATCGTATACATTAAATAATTTGCCAGTATATGCTATAGGATTTTCCAGGGACTGCTGAATAAAAGATGTATAAGTGTGAAACTGATCAAAGAAGGCTTACTGTATGTCTTTTTGAGACAAAATAAACTGATATGATTTTATTTCTTTATGCCAACAAACTGTGTGTTTTTAAACACACAAGTCATCTGTGGGCAATGTTTAAGAGGTAGTATCGGAACTGAAAGATTCAATGCCTCAGCCCGGATTTGAAACACAGATGTTCCACTTATCGTTCAGCTGCTCTAACCATTAAGCTACTGTGACAACCCACGAGTATGACATTGAATTCTCTAACTAATATTTATTTGTTACTGTTGCGCATTTAAGAAAATAAGAAAGAGAAATACAAATAAACGTTAATGTACTTTTTCTGCAGAACTTACCTTAATATCATCATTAATACACCATTCCTCACGTTCTAACCACCAATGTTCTTCCTTAATATCCATTTTGGTCTCAATTTCACTTTCTTTGATGGTTTCATTAAATCTCATTAGATGATGCTCTTCATTCTGTGAATAAGTTGTGGAATCTTCAAGTTCTGACTTGGTATCACTGCTACTTGTAACGGTTTCAACCTTAATTTTCTTTACAAGATCTTTGGTATCTCTCTCAGACTCTGAACCGAAGTCCAGGAAACAAGAATCTTCTTTGATATCCATTTTACTATAGATGCTGCATGTTAACAGTTGTTAAGCTTCAGCAGCAAGTCTGTGGAAAAAGAAACAAATTAGTAACATCCATGAGTTTGCTTCCAGACATTACATTTCAACAGACAACATAAAGTTGTACAATGTAATGATGGTAATTTGGTGTAATATAAGTATAACATTTTTAACATTCAAAGATTTACAGCTTCCTTACTTATGGTTATGTTAATCTGAATCTAATGTATATTATTACGGTAAAACATGCTTTAAATTATAGTACTCTAAAAGCAGATTTATGCTCTTGGACACAGAGGAGCCTACTATTGGCATTAGAAAATTAACCCTTTCAGACCCGAATTATTTTTGTACTTATGCCGTTCTTCCTCTAATTCGAAACCGGTTTAGATTAGGTGGTCTGGGACACCTTCAGCTTGCTGGCTTGGATAGCCATGATCGTTAAGGCAACACGTAGTGCACTGGCCATGCACTCAAAGCCTGAGGTCGTGAGTTCAAGTCTCGGCAACTGCAGTCAAATGTGCCTGTGGTAAAGGACGGGGAGGGCCCACGTAAAATAATCGGTGTGATGGCACGCGTGGATGATGACGGGGTATCATTTGACTGTGGTTGCATGGATTTTGCTTCTTTTCTTAAAAAAAAAAACACTACAATGTAAATTGTAAAAAATAAATAATTTTGTACAATTCAGAACATGTTTTTACATAGGTTTAATTGGTGACGAACAGTATAACAAGAATATAGCAGAAAAAACCGTTAAAAGTATTACAAGTAGGCAAAAAATGCCTATGTCCATTATAATGGACACCGGGACTGAAAGGGTTAAGGTTAGTTTAGTGGTATCTTATGCTGTTCCTTTCCATAAATACTTGCCAACTACAACTTTAAAGGGTATTTTAATATACCACAGTCCATAAAATTAATTAGATGATCAACAGGAGCACAGTAAAGTTTCATTCTCATAAAACAAAGAGTCGTCACTTATAAAGCTGCTATGGCTAATAATTGTTATGCTTCACCTTCTGTGTTGTGGTCCTGTACAATCACTGAAAGAAATATTCCTATAACTACTTCTTTAAAGGCAATGTGTCTATGAAAATTGAAGAATCCAGTTTTCTGCTGATTGCTTTCAATTTTTTTTTCCACACACAGAACATAAAATACCATATTTTATCGCAAAAGGCCCCCCCCTCACATATTTCCCTCCCATATGATTTTTAATAACTAAAAATTATTTACCTATTAAACATTGCATAATTCCCTCTCCTGGTTCATTCTTATTGGAGCGGCGTTCAAATGACTTGATAATGGACAACAATCGACGCAGCGGTGCCTGTCACAGACAATGGACGCAGTACTTGCCACAAAAATACTCAAATTGCCATTGTCACAATGTATCGTAAAATTGAAATGTGAAATTGCAGACGTGTTTCTAAGTCAGTTTGTTACAAGTCGTCATATTGTTAAGAAGAGTTAAAAAAACTGGTATTTCTTGTGCCATTAATGGTTCTGAAGACATGTTGCGGAATAGCGAACATGAAGATGTTATCTGAGCCAAATATAAATGAAAATAGTGATGATAGTGACGAAAATGAGACCACAGAATAGTCAGAGAAAAGAAACAATGAAACAATACATTGTAAGCCCAATGAAACCTGGTATGTAACCAGTTCATTCACAAATTGCTGTATACCTATATAACTTTTACATAATACTACATGATTTCCTTTCCTTTCTGAATTCCTAGAAGCACCACTCGTATAATTACCTCCCCAGTGTTTTCAAGCAAATTTTTTGAGAAAAAAAGGGGGAATTACACGATGAAATACGATATATAGTGTAAGCTTTCATGGCTGGTATCATAAAATACAAAATGATTATCCGGGCTTATGGGCCATAGTCTAGTGGAAAAGCTCCTTCCAGATGTTTCGTTTGAAGCTGCATCAAACGTCCTCAGTAGTGTGACTGTAGTACTCTGCTAGTCTCACAACAACTGATAAGGAGCCATTTGGTTTCACAGGTTTTATACACAAAATTCCAATGACCTGTGTCAAACTTTTCTGAAATTTATGTATGTATTAATAATAAATCCCTTTTTGATACATTAACTTGAGCTCAGAATACAGACATTAATAAACTTTCATACAGCCACTGTTAAGAGAAAGAGAATTTTAAAAAAAAATGTGTATAAAATGTATTGATATTTTCAATCTTTTCAGTACAAGTTATAAAAAATATTTACTTTCAGCTCAATTATTTAATATTATTCAACTTGTGCAAGACACATTTTAATACCTTAATCTCTGAAGCTCTCCTGAATCTTTCCAGTTAATAAGCTTACTAGGTGAGCTACCAAAAGAATAAGTTATACAAATTTTGTCTGTACAGCAGACGGACAAAACCGGTTCCTCACACTGTGCTGTCACATGCACTATGAACACCAAAACTTGATTCCTCTTTAATGTAGCTGAACTTCTAAGCCTACTAATAAGTTATAAACTAGGATTCAAGAGGCATTTTGAAATAATGAAAACTGTTTAAAAGGAAAAAAAAGAATTGAGAGAAATGGATTTTAAACTAGAACACCATATTTTTGTAAAAATCCAATCAACTAAAAAGCCCCAGCACCATATGTGGAATCTTCTGCTGCTTTCTTCTTGGCCTCAGCAACAGTTTCTGAGAATTTCGAGTTTGCTTGCTTGTTTCTTAATATGAAAAATTTCCTTTTACCTTCCCAATGTTCACAAACTTTAGAAATGTATTGTTCTTAGCTAACCTCTAAACTATGCACTTTTGCTATTTTGTATGACAAACTCATAATACATCTGCTTATTACTCTAACGAATAATATTATTTAGCTAACAAATAACCTGAAACCTATTTGATAATTAATGCCTAATATACAACTGGAACTGAAATAACCTGACAAGATTACAGAATTACAAAACACTGATGGCACTCATGTTTACAAGCAAAACATGTGTCAGTGTCACGGATTTTAGCATGATATATCCAATTCATTTCTGCAGAGTGAACTCTCAACCTCTGTAAAGCAAAATTCCTTGCAGGAGACTAAAATCCAAGCCAACAAAAACGAAAATTGCATTTGAAAGCTGTAATGGCAAAGTTCAGCAAGGAACACCCACACACACTGGGACATTTAAATGTACCCCTGGACTTTAAAAATGGCCAATATTGAGAAAATTAAAGTGTGACATTAAAATACAAAGTATAAGCGTAACAGAAAATGAAAAAAGTAAAATTTAAACTTTTCAGCAAGTTCTGCCAAATTGCATCAATACAGTGCCTTAAGTTTTTAACTGTTCTATATTTTTCCACCTGAATCAGGATTGAAGGTTGACCTGTTCTTTGATTCTTTTTGTATGGTTATGCCTGCATAAGATCCTAACTATAGAAGCAGGTCTGTTTAATATTTCAGCTATTTCTTTTAATGTTTTACCCTTTTAAAAGCATCTTACTGCAATTCGTTTTTCGCCTCTCTGGTTTACTCATTTCTCTATCCCACAAATCAAACTGTTCAGATTCACCCATTCCCCCCCCCCCCTCCCCCAAAAAAAAAAAACTTATTGTGCTATAACTACATCAACTGAAGGAAGAGCAATGATCCTTAGTTGTTTTGCCAGGCAAATACTAGTTTGATATTAAAGTTGAACATTCTCATTTTATAAACAGAAGATAATTGTTGGCAATTTGAAACTTTGTCATTAGTAAACAGTAAATAACATTGTATACACAGGATACATTGGAATCAACCAGGCTTAGTTTGTATACATGTTGGTCTGGATGCCTCAGTTGGTTAGGGACTTGACTACTGACACCAGGTAACAGGTTCAAACACAGCCCAGGCCATGGTTTTTAATTGGGTTCCACTCGATAAGCAGAAGATCCGCGGTTCAAATCATGGCTATGGCATTGAATTTGTCGGTCCTGACTCCACCCCTTAAACATTGCACACACATGCCTAGAGTGTTTAAAAACACCAACAGTAAGTATGATAGCATAAAATAAATAATAATTACCATCTACAGGTTACTTAAACCTGGGACATAAAGTACTTACAATTGTGAGTTGCCCTTGGAGTATTTATCTCTGACGTGAGATTCCCTTGTGATCTACCGGGAAAGTAGAATCGGCTGGGGAATTTAATATCATACTGGCAAACTGGCCATGGTAACTTAGTGATTAGAGCAGCTGCTCAATAAGCGGAAGATCCATGGTTCAAATTCTGGCTATGGCATTGAATTTTTCAGTCCTAATTCCACCTCTTAAGCATTGCCCACAAATGCCTTGTGTGTTAAAAAACACCAGCAGTAAGTTTGGTGGCATAAAGTAAATAATAATTACCATCTAAAGGTTACTTAAACCCATGACATGAAGTCCTTACAACTGAAAGTCGCCCTTGAGGTATATATCTCTGATGATTCCCTTGTGGACTACCGGGAAAGTATGAATCGGTTGGGGAATTTGTCATAAGGTAAGTTGGCCATGGTAGCTTAGTAGTTAGAGCAGCTGCTCAACAAACAGAAGATCCATGGTTCAAATCCTGGCTATGGCTTTGAATTTTTCAGTCCTGATTGCACCTCTTGAACATCGCCCACGACGGCTTGTGTGTTTAAAAACACCAGCAGTAATTATTATTTATTTATGCCAACAAACTTACTGTTGGCAATATAAATACTTTATATCCTGGGATATAAAGTATTTACAATAGTAAGTCACCATTGGGGTAATTTGTCTCTGATGTGAGACGACTGCCTTTGTGGTTTACCAGGAGAAATATGAACTGGTTTGAGAATTTAATGCCATTCTGGCAGTTTGTCACAATAGCTCAGTGGTTAGAGCAGCTGCCCGGTAAGCGGAAGGTCTGTGGTTCAAATCCCAGTTGTGGCATTGAATTTTTAAGTTCCAGTTCTACCTCTCAAACCAGCAGTAAGTTTGTTGGCATAAAATAAATAATAATTACCATCTAGAGGTTTCTTAAACCTAGCACATAAAGTACATATAATTGTAAGTCGCCCTTGGGGTATTTATTTCTCATGTGAGATTTCCTTCTGCTCTACTGGGAAAGTACGAATTGGTTGGGGAATTTAATGTCATACTGGCAAGTTGGCCATGGTAGCTTACTGATTAGTACAGCCATTCAATAGGCGGAAGATCCATGGTTAAAATCCTGGCTACCGCATTTAAGTTTTCAGACCTGATTCCACCTCTTATACACAATGTACTTATTTAGCACACTAAGTATGTATATGTTCCTTCACGGAGCTTACCAAGGTAACTTAAGGTTACATTAGGTTAGATCTATATAAGTCGCTTTAAAAAAGGGCAATGCTTTTTTTACTACTATAATCATACGATGTGTTGTATCTGAAGTTAGTGTATATAAGCAGTTTTAAGAAAACTAGTGTGTTTATGGTGGTCTTGCAAGATGAGAATTAAATTGAGTGAGCATAGTATAGAATGTCCACTAGAACTACCATATCCTTGGAGTGAATTATTACTAATTCCGTGGGTAACTACAACTTGTGCAAAATCATGCTACATGCGCCCAATAAGCGATGTGAAGTGTTTTAACACATACACAATCTTAACCACCCCAGTTTCCGTTTGGAGGCTGGAAACGTTAGCAGTGCCTTTTTGAGTCAGATAGCGAGTAACATGAGCAAAGCAGATAGCGGGACAGGCACTTGATTATCAACAGCCCGCTATTAAATCGTCACCGTATCTTCTATAAACGTACAGCCTTGTTGGTTTTAGGTTTCAAACAAGGGAACGTAATGTGACACACGCCTTGTGTATCAAGTTTCCTTAACACCAGAATGCCTTTTCTTGTGAAGTTCATACAAACTTTGTTTAACCTTACTTTTCACATATATTCCCAAGCTAAATTCTACAGGAAACTTGTGATTAAATAAGATGACAGTATAACACTTCACTTTACTTACAACAATGATGAAATAACTTTTAACGCAAACACTTTCTGGCACACTTCACCGTTGTTTTGAAGTAAAGCGAGTTAAGAAACACAGGCAGCCTTGCAGCACATAACATGCAGGGCCGAGTAACGTAGTGCAGCCAACCTATGAGAAACCTTATGTTTCCCGAGGACAGTCTAAGAAGCAAAAGACATGCGTCACTTTTATATGGATATAGTTAAATATTCATAACTATACCCTGGGGTCGTGCTACTTACAGAGTGCTTCCTATTCTAACCTAAACTCATGTTGTAATGCCACTAATATTATTTCTCATGAGTTGGCTGCCTTACGCTAAGTATGCTGGTGTTTCTCTTGGGTGTTTCTGTTATATTGTTTCCAGCAACAGTGAATTGTGCTGATAGACTGTGTTAGAAAATATTTCTTCATTACTGTTGTTATGCTTTCGTCTGATTTAATCACAAGATTCCTGTGATACTTAACATTGGATGTTGTGTAAAAATTAAATGGTAATCTCCATCTGTTTACACATTCACAGCAATTTCTTTTACAGACGGAGACAATCACATTTCTAATATTGAATCCCTGAAACCATACTGTTCCGTGTGTACTTTCATGTTTATTCGTATTAGGCACTTTTAATGTTACTACTTGATTTGATAATCCATACCCACTGTAAGATCATTTATTGGACCACAATCTACAAATTCGTACTGGCTAATATCCCATTTTCTTCATAAATAAGTATGTTAACGAACGTTAGGTACCTACATAAATAACCAGAGTACTTTACATTAAGGAAGCCATTCAAATCAAACTACATCCAAACAATTACAACAGGGA
Source organism: Tenodera sinensis (assembly GCA_030765045.1). NCBI lineage: Eukaryota > Metazoa > Arthropoda > Insecta > Mantodea > Mantidae > Tenodera > Tenodera sinensis. The sequence goes on along the minus strand of CM060974.1, from coordinate 50,093,117 downwards.
CCGCGGTCTTCAGCTAAGCCCTGCCTGGACAATAGCCATGAAACACATTCACAACAGCAACTATAGTGATTCTGGTCCAAGTACTGACCCTCAAGAAAACACTGTGGCCGGTGACAAACATAGCCCGAAACAGCAGGCCCAATCACAAATCGTCACCCGCTCATTGGCCAGGGCAACGCAACCCCCTCTCATCTAACATTGTATATATATGGGAGCGGGAAAAATAACGGTCATTTTGCCTGTGAGAGGACTCTCAAGTGTCTCCGTTGTGCGGGCGAGCACCTGGTAAAGGCTTGCCCGGTACCAAAAGAAGAAAGAAGGTGCGCCAACTGCGATGGATGCCACATAGGGATCTATCGCGGGTGCCCTAGGAGACTTGCGATAATGCAAGGTAGACAGGGCAATGCTGACACTGAAGTCAGAACAGGGGTCTCTTTCGCCACGGCCCTGGCGAGACACGAAGGTGCTCTCGCGCAGGCCGAGGCCGCGGAAGTAACCCCTAGCGACCAGGTTGCCAAGTCGATGACAACGCCAGTCCCGGAAAGTGTCCCACCCCAGGTTGCGAGCACAAAACCTGCTCCAACACCCAGCACTGCTCCTAAGGAAAAACGTCCTCCCAAGAAGGGGAAGAAGAAAGCCTCTGTGGTGAAAAACACAGAAAAACCTACTGTGGCGAAGGATTCCAACAAAACTGTTGGAAAACTCTCCCCACCACCAGTACCCACAGCTCAAGCTGCGTCAACCAATCAACAAGCGGCAGAGACAGCCAATGCTAGCCCGTCCCAGCGGACTGGCTCAACCAACCACGAGGCAGCAGTGCCTCTACAAAACATCCCAGAACCAACCTTAGGGGACACATTCGCTTCCGAGGAGATGGCTGAATTCATCGAGTTGGCAACCTGGTTCGCCGACTTAGTTCAGCGTTCCCTCCCAATACTACGACGCTGCAGGGAAACCTTCAACAAACCCGGGATTTCCGCTGTGACGCTCATCGGTCTGATCGGGTCGGCCGACAGGGCGGTGGTACTGCCATTTTCATAAAGAACCATCTCACCCACACTCCTGTTACCATTCCTCCGCTACAACACCTGGAAGCAACCGCCATAAGGCTATCCTTGGGCGGGAACGATCTGGTGCTTGTGGCGGTATACGACCCGCCGGATGGTCACTTCTATGAAGCGGACATCACGGCACTCCTGAACCTACACCACAGGGTTTGCATTGCAGGCGACTTCAACGCAAAACACCCAAGCTGGCACAGCCGCACCCAGAACGTTAAGGGCCGGGGATTGTACCGTCTCATTAGCTGGAACCCCGCCCTTCACGCGCATGGGCCGAGAGGTCCAACCTACTACCCGGCACGCGGCGCCGCGGACATCATCGATTTCATGGTCACCAAAAACATACCATTTCACTTGGACCTCTCTGTGATTAACGATCTGGACTCCGACCACAACCCTGTTGTGGTGGATGCAGACGTTAATCTTACTGCCCTGGGAGTGCCGGACTGGGTGGATGAAGTCGACTGGGATGCAGCCGTCCTAGCCCTTCAAAACTCTGTGGAAGCAAATCCTCGAATAGACTCGATAGAGGCTCTCGAGGAGGCAGCCACGGGGTTTTCTACCTCCGTCCTAAACGCGGTGCGTGCTCACACGCATCGCATTCCTACCGAAGTACCAAACCCGACATCTATCCCTGTTCCACTAAAACGCCTCATTCAAGCAAAGAATGCTGTCAGACGGCTATGGCAGAGATTCCGACATCCTAGGATAGGAGTAATACACCAGAGGTTCAAATCCCTGGTGAGACGACTCCTAAGAAAACAAAGGCAAGCAGCTTGGGACGAAACAATGCGTCGCGTAAACCTCCAAGAGAGGAAACCGTGGCGCATCGTCCGAGCCCTGAGGAAAGACAAATCTGCACACCAGCATCCAGTGCACAGCCCTCGGGGAAGACTTGTCTTTGAACCGAGGGAAAAAGCAGAGGCACTAGCAGACTATCTGGAGACTCAGTTCCAGCCTAGGGTAGATCCTCAGAACGATGACCATACTGACCTCGTGGAACAAGCGGTAGAAGACTTCCTAGAAGTCCGACCCGCGGGCCACGAGGAGTTCCACATCCCGGTAGTTACCCCTCGCGAGGTAACTAACACCATCCGGCACCTAAAACCTAGTAAAGCCCCTGGGCAGGACCGTGTAACAGCGGAAATGCTCCAGCACCTACCCCATAGAGCCGTGATGCACTTGACCCGCATTTACAACGCATGCCTCAGCATGTGCCACTTTCCAGCTGTCTGGAAACAGGCGCGTGTGGTATGCGTTTTGAAGCGGGGAAAGAATCCGGTTTTTCCATCTAGTTACCGTTCCATCAGCCTCCTACCAGTTGTCTCGAAAGTGTTCGAGAAACTGTTCCTGTCCCGGAGGAAAAAGGTCTCCTACCGGAACACCAGTTTGGTTTTCGTTCTGGTCATTCCACGACTGAGCAACTACTGCGTGTAGCCGAGAAAGCTTCCCTGGCTTACCAGGAGAGGGCTAAAACGGTGGCAGTGTTGCTCGACGTGGAAAAGGCATTTTCTACCACTTGGCATGAGGGGCTTGTCTACAAGCTCATACAGCAGGAAATCCCCCCTCCATACATTTACTTGGTGGCTAGTTTCCTACAGGAACGTAGCTTCCGGGTGAAGGTGGAGGGATCATTTTCTAGAGAAAGGCCCATTGGCGCAGGAGTCCCCGAGGGCAGTGTACTGTCACCGGCACTTTTTGCAGCTTACATGGCCGATCTCCCGACGCACCCCAACACACACATCTGTCAGTATGCGGACGATCTCATGATCTTCGCTACTAACAAGAACCCGCGCTACAGTTACCGACAAGTACAAGCCCACCTCTGTGCCATCAATACATGGTGCGAGAACTGGCGTATGTCTATTAACCCGGAGAAAAGCTCTGCGATTCTCCTGGCTAATACGATAGCCAACCGGCTCCCGCTGGACCTCGTGCTTCGGCGCCGTCGGATCCCCTGGGTCACTACGGCGAAGTATCTCGGGGTCACGCTGGACCGGCGGCTGACGTATAGACATCACGTCAGGGGCAAAGTACTGCAAGGCCACGCTGCCCTGCGGCAGTTGTACCCCATCCTCAGTTCCCAAACCATGCCCCTACGCCTGAAGCTTCGGCTGTATCGAGCGATCATCCCGCCTCTGGTCCTGTACGGATGCGAGATCTGGGGAGTGGTGGCTAGGTCCACCTTCATCAGACTCCAGACGTTGCAGAACCGGGCATTAAGGATGATCTATGATACAGGCCGAAGATTTCCTGCCCATATCCTACACGAACATTCCGGTATCCCGTACATTGTCGACGTGATCAAAACTCGCGCTCGAACAATGTACAATAAACTCCAGAACCACCCTAACCCTCTGGTGAATACCCTGGGCCAATACGACCAGAGACAGCCGCGCCGACTACCATCCAAAAGATTGCCGAAGGACATCTTAAGTCCGGCGATCTAATCTCAAGATGGGAAAGGCGAAAATGCAATCTGTACTCAAAACAGAGCGAATCACCAGTTCAGTTCACCTCTCAGCGAGTGACTGACGGCCAGAACCCTGGTAGGAATTAGCGCGTAAAATTCGCGCACAGCTCACTTGCGAACCAATCCCTGCCTACAATCCCTCCCGTTACTATAAAAACCCCTGTTCCAACAAATTTCCCAGTGAAAACATCCCTGTAGTGACACCGTCAAAACCATCGCGCAGGTAAAGCCGTATGACGGCTAGGTACTGCGGTAAAGACACTCGACCGGAGGAACATTCACCTCACCTCCGTTCGACTCGAACTGGCGTCTGGCGTCTGGCGTAACAGTCATTTCATTCTGACGAAGGCCATGGAGTTTAGAATGGCCGAAAGCTCAATATTTTCAAACCTCACACGGCTGATCGCCCGTGAAACTATAATAAATAACATGCGCCGTGAAAGCTTTAAATCTTACATTAACCTGAGTACATTGTTTTAGAACATGATATTGCCTCATTGAACTTGTACACAACTTGTACCTTGTGAACATGTACACATATTTAAAACTAGAGGAATGGAGTAGCAAAATTGTAAAAATGGGAATTAGTGATTATTTGGACAACCAATTGAAACTAAAACTTTAGGTAAACATAATATGAAATGGATAATATAACAGAAATTACTAGGCTTGGAAATAAAACTACACTAGAAGTTTTAAGATATTTTCAAGCAATAAACTGGGTAGATATACACAAAGAAAAAGAAATAAATGATAAATTTGATTACTTAGATAAAATCTTGAGAAACTGTTGCATTACTTGAAGTAAAATAAAAAACCAAACAAAAGGTAATATTTGGATCTCTAAAGATATAGATATCTCCAAAAAATGTCTGCAGTTTTTAAATAATTTAAAACACCCCAATCTTGATGACAAATCTTATTATATAGAAAAATATAATTGAGTTGTGATTATGCTAGAACATAGATTTTTATGATGTGTGACATAACTGTAGGAGTTAGAATTTTTCTTGTTCATTTAGCAGATCCAGGTTTGGTTGCCTTTTTTTTTATTAACATTTGCATATGGAAGGTTATTTCCTATCTCTGATAACAAGTTTGACTTTGTCCCCACTTCCTGAAAAGCCATCTCCACCACCGAATATGCTCTATTTGTTGTCCTTTCATCCTAGCAATCACTCTGCATTTCGTCTTTCACTGGAGAAGGCTCTTGCGAGTGGAGCCATGCCCAGAAGTTGCCAAGCCTCTTTACAGGCTTTCCAGAGACCATCAGTTGTTCAAGAATGTGTACTTTCCAATGCCATTTTCAGAGTACAAAGACACAAAAATCCATCACAGAGGCATCAGAAGATTTCACTGGGATGTTGCTGAATGGAATGGCATGTATTCTGTTTCCTATGCCATTCTTTGCAAGAATGCAACTGTCGCAACGGAAGAATGGCTGGACTTCTTATCTTGGTGCACCTAGACTTTGTTTTGGTCTCTCACATAGAGAGCTGGGATTTCATTGTGGTAAATTGGGGTGAGAATTTCATCCTGATAATACTTGGAATTGTTTTTGGCCTTTTTAGCAACTCTACGAATTATCAATTTCCCACTGTAGCACTAATCAGCGATGACCATAAATCCCTTTGAGAAACTTTCTGTGCGTTCTGCATATCATCTTTGGAAATTTTTTTCACCTCTTGGTTGGTAGTAAATTGCATGGGGTTTGTTGCAATCACTAAGATACACATAGCCTCATAGCTAGGGCTCGGAAGTTCATGCCCTAAAAAGCACTGAAATATGCGTGCCAATATGCTCTTAAAAACTTGAAAATATGCCACGAAATATGCACTATTTAATTAAAACAATGTTTCTTTGCAGTAGACAAGACGAGTTAGTATAAATAATAAATCAAGTTACCTTATTTCTTAGAGGTTGAAGCAGAAGTGGTCCTGCTGAGCGTTTTAACTGCTAAATTGCAGTTCACAACCAGCACTTTGCACAAATTTTCAACTGTAAAACATCGTCTGTTGTCTTGCAAAACACTTTTGTAACGTGAAAAACTTCTCTCCACGTCACAAGATTTATCGGGGCATATTTAAATATTAACTACTTCACAGAGAGAGTCAAGTCTCTTGGTGTGACAGATGGTTTTCTTTCGAGGATGTCTCGAATAGCACACATCTGTTTATAACCAGAATTTTTGAAATTACATACTTCACTTTCTCTTTCACTTTTTGTCCTATGCTACCAGGAACCGAACTTAGATCACATATTGTTTTTTTCAAAGACAGTAAGTGATTTATGCAAGGGAGATCCTACAGCTTCCAATGCCGTTATGGCTGTTGGCAAGACAGAAAAATGGGCAGATATGGAACTTAGATCCTCTTTTAACCCATTGCCTGGCAGAATATTTTGCACAGGTACTATTGATGAAGCATCTTTCGAGTCCAATGAATTAACAACCTCTTCGACTATTTCTATGTGGTCAGCATAATATAAAACTGCATCAACCCATATTCCCCATCGAGTTAACACTGGTGCAAGAGGAAGTCGGTTATTAGGTTTGCTCCTAGGTGTCCACCCGAGGTACCGGCGTGCACTTCCTCCAAGACTTCCGGGACCTTACTTCGGGGAAGTACCAACTGCTCTTTCTGGGTCTTCCCATCAGGTGACTTACTGCGCATGTGCCGACAGTAGTTTCACAATCGCCCGCTAGATTTCACTGCATGACTAGCAGACTATTTTCACATCTGCCAACATTGCTTTTTACACTACACTAGCTAACATGCTGACCTGTCATGGCATGTAGTACGTCCTCTGCTTGGTAATCAGAGGATATGGTTGGTGAATTTATTTTGATAATTCTCCCGGTCAGGTCGGTGAGACCCGTAAACCAACGACAGGTGTGGTCCTCCAGACATTCTGGGGGTAATGAGAGAGCGATGTAACCGCCAAAACATAAAAATATGGTGCTCTCTAAAAAGCGGTTACTATTACTGCTAAGTCTCTTCAATATTTATATTTTGTGAAAAATATTGGAGAGCAAGAGGATTAATGACTTCATTGTCAGAAATCCAGCATTAGCTAACAACATAATAAAATCTTAAATAACATGATAAGAGGAGCAAAGAAGTTAAATAATACACAACTAATAACAAATGCAGAAAATAAAATTAAAGTTACATGGAGCATCATAAATTCAATACATAAGGAAAACAAAAATATGTCCATTGAAATAAACAGTCAAGTGATACAAGATCCTATAAAAATGGCTGACCATTTCAATGAACACTACATAAATGTAAAAGATTAGGAACGAAATAAATTCATTATGTGCCAATAAATGAAAAAAAAATGTATGTAACTCTATGGTGCTTAGTAAAATTAATGAGAGGAAAGTTCTTGCACAGATAAATTCATTAATATGCAAAAGATCCAGTGGGTTCAATGAATTAATAAATGAGATAATTAAATGCTACATATATGAAATACAGACATACTAACTCACTCAACCAATCAATCTTTCAATTCAGGAATATTTCCTAATAATTTTAAATAAGTTGTAGTAAGACCAATTTACAAGAAAAAACCTCAAAATGAGAAATGGAAAAATTTAGTCCTATATCTTTATGCTCAATCTTCTCAAAAATAGTAAAGGGATTATTTCTAATATACTTACAAAGTTTCTGTAATAGATTTCAAATTCTATCAGAATGTCAGTGTGGGTTTCAAAAAAAAAAGTCTACAATAGACGCAATTTGTAAAGGAAATGGCATTATAAATGCTCTAAATAGAAAGGAATATGTCATTGCAACCTTCCGTAATCTTTCTAAGGCTTTTGATTGCGTTGACATAGAAACCTTGACATCAAAATTAAAAAACTATGGAATTAGAGGCATACCATTAAAGTGGCTTGGCTCATATTTACAAAGTAGAGAACAATGCATTGAAATAACACAATGTAAGTTGAAAGCTAATGAAAATTTGATCATCGTTCAGAAAAGTAACACATGGAGTGCCACAAGGCTGAAAATTCTATTCCTAACTATTCTATCTATTCCTACTCTGTATAAATAGTTTAAAATAATTCAGAAAGTCAGAGAAATATTGATAGGCTATACAAATGACACTACCATTGTAGTGACAGGAAAAACAGAAATAAAGCTATAAATCAGGGCAAATACTTTACTAGAAAGTCAGTCAACATTTAGAAAACTTAGGTATGGTTTTAAACACAAGCAAAACAGGTGGATGCAAATTAGTCTTAGTAACAAAAAACAAGTATAAAGTTAACAGTAGAAAACAGAAATTCAACAGGTAAATAAACAAACTACATAGGGTCAGTGATAGACAGTAACTTGAAATGAAATATGCATGTGTAAAAATTCGTAAGCAAAATTAATTTGGGTTTATATGTACCAATATATACTATGTATATTTATTAACGATCTGCCACAAGAAATACAAGAATCAGGTGTGAAGTGTGCACTATTTGCCAATGACTTAGTAATGTGGACTTCAAAACCAAAAAACAAAAGTACAGAACTAGAAAAAAACCATGCAACAATCCGTAACCAACCTACAAAAGTGGACCAAAGAAATTTAATGACTTAATACAACAAAAACAAATCACCAAATCCTTTCACTAAGGAAAAAGTCATTAAAATAAATTTTGAGTGTCAACAATTACCAGAAACAAAGGAAGCAAAATATTTGGGAGTCATGTTTGATACCAAACTTACATGGACCAAATAATTAGAAAATGTAATACAAAGAGCAGAAAAGTGTCTTTCACTGTTAAAATGCCTAACAGGAATGAAATGGGGATGTTCCAGAGAAACTCTTACACACAATGTATATATGTCATTATTTACTTACTGCAGCAGTTCTTGTAACAGCAAATACAATAAAAAAAAATGAAAGAATAATAAGAATGATAACGATAATGATGATGATGATGATGATAATAATAATAAGGATGATGATACTGACAATAATAATAATAATAATAATAATAATAATAATAATAATAATAATAATAATAATAACAATAAAATCTTTCAAAACTAAAGTACGAGACTAAGTACATATGCTATCTAAACCACACCAATACCAGCTATGGAAATACTAACCAACCAGTGCCCCATTGAATATGAAATAACGTTGATAACAGTTGATCAGTCTCCCATTCAATACATGGAACAAGAGAAATTTTACACACACACCAAAGACTCAGGGGAGCTTTGTTTGCAAAATTGAAGACATCCAGAAGAATGTAGACCTTCCTTTATACACAAGGAAACTTCATAGATAAAGTCAATCCGACACAAACCTTAGACAACATGTATTATTTACACATGACAGAAGTTAAGAAAAGTGATACTCCAGCTAGTGTTCTAAAATTACATATTACACTTCTGGAACATGAAGGGCTCCATATTTATACTGATGGATCACTGATACCAATCCAAGATGGAGCCAGAACTGGAGTCACGTGCTACCCCTTTTCCTATTACAAATCTTTAGGTTATGGCACTACAAACTTGGTGAAATTGAAGCAATTTGAATGGCTCTACAAAATATTTTGTATAGACTCTCAAATTTTCATTAAGAAGTTATCCCTCATATTCCAGGGCAGCAATTATAGTAATTACTTCCAAGTTGTCACCAGAAAACCAAACTATTATAGAATGTTAGAAAATCCTTACCTGCCTAACAGCACCTCAAAAATACCTAGTCTTCCAATGGATACCAGCTCACTGTGGCCTGAGTAGTAATGACAAAGCTGATTTTCTTGCAAAAAAGGTACCAGTAGGACACAGAAGTGTATAGTTTTATGCAGCTAAAAGATTAGTCCACTCTGAACTTAAAAAAAAAATTAATGCAAAATATTACAATGAAAAATAAAAAAAAATGAAAGATATGAACTACCAAACATTACAACAGTAATTCGTATCCTAAAAAAAAAGGCAATTCCAACCTTCAGGGGACATGATTGTCTGGCAAAACATTTGAACAGAATTGGGATATATTCTTTACCACTGTGTCCTCTATGTGACCTGCAAGAGGAAATGGACCAAGGCCACCTTCAAATATGCCCAGCCACTTCTAGCGTCCCATCTATCAGTGAAAAATACTGGAGAGAAAGAGAACTAATGACTTCTTTGTCAGAAATCCAGCATTAGTCAACAACAACGTAAATCCTGATGTTAAGGAGTGTTCAAAAATATTTTGAGCAGTAGTGTATATGCAGATGACCTAGTGGTGGGGGCAAACATTTTAACAGATTTATAAAAAGCTATCCCAGCATAAATTTTGCACAGCATGGCTAAATAACAATAAATACAGAGAACTAAAAATGGTAGTATTCAAAAACAGAAAAAATAGAACAGATGAGCAGTGGCGTTTAACTGATTAGAGATTAAAGGTAGTCAGAGTTTGGTTACTTAGGAATAAAATTGTGTATGGGCAACATGCAGTAAAGGGTGCTAGCAAAAAGGATGGCAGTTATGATGGGATTAAGAGTATTGTCACCGCGCCCGCCGCGTCTAATTGCCGATAACAGCAGTGTCACCCATCGCATTATTGTCGGCACTACGGCAAAGGAGCCGAAGGAAAGAGACAGAGAATGGCCGCATTGTTGGGGCGCTTGCCAAAAGAGAGAAAAGGATAGAGGCTTCTGGAGTCTTCTACTTTGTATCTCGCCGCAATAACTGAACGTTCCTGAAGCTTCCAGAATAGTGTCTGGGAGATATAAATAGCGGTAAAGTGCAACAGAAGGGGGTCAGTATGGGAAGCGTTGAGTAGTCGTGCCGACGGAGACGGACAGATGATGTGAAGCGTTGTGCCGACGGAGAAGAGTTAGTTCTTTGTGTTACGAGTTCGGAGCCGTGCTGTTGGAGAATCGAAAAAGACTTTCTTGTTGTTGCAACGAGTGTACAAAGTTACTGTTTACGGAAATAAAAGTGTTTCTTTATCTCGACTACATCTGTCTACTTTACTTTACACCCACACCAAAAGTCACAGTATATAAGTTCATATTACCAGAAATGACAAATTGTGATTTGTGAAGAACTAATGGAATTCAGAATGACAAATGTAACAAAAATTTGGGAGATAACAGAAACAAACAAGAAAATAAAGAGAGATTCTAGATTGTTTTGCAACAAAATACTAGGATTAACAAAATGAGCACCAAAAGGATTGGGATGAACAGGTAGATGTAGGACAGTAAGAGAAAGCACAATGAAATATTGGAATAAATGCACTAAAAGAGGAACCGAGAACATATAAGATTGTGTATAAACCAAAACAAAGTGGTAGTGAAATGAGATAGGAAAATCCTAAACAGGATATGAATGAAAATGTATGATTATTAAAAATAAATTATTTGTTTAATGACGCTGTCAATTGCCAGGATCACATTAGCGTCGCCGGTGTGCCGGAATTTCGTCCCTCCGGAGTTCTTTTACATGCCAGTATATCTACTGACATGGAGCTGTCATTTTAAAGCACACTTGAAAACCATCGGTCTGGGCCAGATTTAAACCTGCGACCTTGGAATCAATAGGCCAGCGTCTAATCGACTGAACCATCTAGACCGACAAGATGTACAGAAACTAAAGAAAGGAAGTGAGAGAGGCTTTGGAAAGTAGTAAGGAAGAGAAGAATATGAACACAAGTAATATGGGGAACAATAGAGGTGAAAAATCTTGGGAGCAGTATAGCTTGTGGTAAGCCAAGGTGTACTTGTTTATATTTAGATATTTTCCTTCCATATCTGGTAGCAATAAAGCGTTGTGTTAGGAAATGATACAGCCATGAAAACATTGGACCTTGTATACCTATTTTGGCATAAGACATAACATGCTTCGTTGACTTTCAGAGTTCATCTCCAAAAGGTATTGTGCCACATCCTATGGCTCTGTAATGTCAAAATATAAAAAATTGTTTTTTTTAACTTTCTTTACTAGTTTTGTTCTGCATATAGAATTATATGCACTTTGGAAATCAATAAAAACTGATACTTTATCTTCTTTTCTATTGAAGGAGTCTTTGATTTCCAGCCTGAGTAGTAATACTTCTTGGTTTATAGAGTGGAACTCTCTGAATTCCACTTGACATAGGGAAATTAAATTTTGCGCCAATATTTGAGTTTGAGTAAGGACTTTTGAAGTGATGAAATCAGACCTATAGTTTCTTGTGAATTCTGAGAATTCCAGATTACTAATTGTCAGCATATAATGCATTTTTATTGTCAGTCGGTTGTATCTGTTCTGGAAGATTATTTATATAGATATTGAATAAGGTAGTGTAAGAACAGCTCCTTGGTATAATCCAAGAGGACAAATAAGAATATGCCACTTCGTTAGAGAAAGGGTAGCTAGAAATCAGAACACTGCACAAAAGTACCTAATTTAGTATTATTGTACCCTTTCACTAATTCTATTAAAAAGAATGTGATTTGTCCCATGATATTCTTACATACTCTTTTTACTAATCCAAATTATTTTATTTAATGTTAATTGAGATAAACATTTGAAAAAATTGTTGTATGACATATTTCCTTATACAGAGAGATCCAAATACATGTGAACCGTCACGAGGTGTTTTTCCACTGTGAACGCGGAAATACTATAACAGCAGCTGATATATACAAGGTCATGAACATCACTTTTTTTTCTCTGCTCTGCTCACAATCAGTATTGAGCTGATGTTATATCGCGCAGTTGCACTATTACCAGTGTGCTTTATTATCTAGTGCTGTACTTAGTCACAAAGTGTATTATGGCTCCACATTTGTTTTCTACTGCACAGCGTGTATTTATTATGATTTTTTTTTTCGAGTCAACATTTGCCGCCCGTACATAGGTGAATACAATTTTGCGCCTTTTTGTTCAGAAAATTAACCGTCAGGGAGCACGATTTTACCTTTTTTCAATAAGACACTGCAACAGCTCATACAGTCAATCTTTTGATGAGAACAATTGTGTTGTGTGTTTCAAGACAGAATTATTAGTAGAAATTTGTGGCTCCCTCGGTACCCCGAGCTAACCCCCTGTGATTTCTATCTCTGGGGTAACTTAAAGCATAAAGTGTACAAGACAAACCCACACACCCTGGAAGAATTGAAACAAAATATCCATCAGGAAATTGTCTGCATTTCTCAATGTGAACTATGGTGAGATAATTTCTTAACAAGGTGCCGAAAATGTATGGACAATGACGGTGGCCAGTTTCAGCATCTGCTATAATTATATTGGTAAGTAAAGCCTTTAAAAGCAGTTTTAAAAATGCTGTAAGGTTTTATCCGCACTGTTCCATGACAGCAGCAGTTGGCGACGAGTGCAGAGGACCTGTACATGCAAAACACAGCGCTCTTTAAAGCTTTGAGATTCCATTCTCTTTGCATGGTTAACATATAAAAAAATGCATAACGATGTTCCATTATTATTTATTTATCCCAACAAGTTTACTGCTGGTGGCGGAAGATCCGTGGTTCAAATCCCAGCTATGGCATTGCATTTTTTAGTCCTGATTCCACCTCTTAACGATGTTACATTTGACTGAAGTATAAGTTCTCCAAAACTCACACAAATAACAATCAATGTCTCTGAAGTGGTTCAGTCCACAAAAAAATTATTTAGACATTAATTCTATTTTAGCAAGATCCACATTTTTTGTCCAGTAAGATTTGGTGTACCTCTTACGATTTACCAGTAATGCAAGGCATCCAGAGTAAATAGGATTTCATGGGCTATAGTCAGAAAATTCAAGGTATAATTTCATTTGTCATAAAAATATCTCTAACATATGGCATTTTAATCAAAATCGTTAAGAGACACTTTCAAGAAAATCAAAATTTTCCATGTAAAGGAATAGTCTAGGGTGGAGCAAGTTTCTTCAAAATCTTTGTCGCATCCTTGATATACAAACTATGCTTTTTAACCGACTTTTCGTTTTTAAGTTATGCTGTCCACAGACTGACAGACACACATCGACCTTTTTCTAAAAATTCTTTTCCTGGAATCCAGAGGCTCAAAACATATATTTCCGGTGAAATCTCGACATTGAAGTTTTGGGTTGAATACAATATTTCCTCTACTTACTATATGCAGTAGAGAAAGTAAAAATATATAAGAGCTTCCCATTTGCAAAAAAAAAAAACCAGTATTAAAAAACTGAAACAACCATTATTAAATATCTCACAAATGATTATACAAGAAAATTGAGGTAAACCATGTGTTTTGATATGATCTACATTTATTAAAGTTTTTTTGGACCAAACAATTAGCAAACTTAAAAAATGAACCAGAGCAAGAAATTTAGCTGAAACAAAAAAGACCAGTGGAGTATTCTTAACTGGAAAAACAAAGTACCAATTTTTAAAAAAGCAGTATTAACTGCCAAAAGAAGTTCCCTCAATACATTTATTGAAAATATTGCTTGTAGGAAAGATAGTAAAAATGTTCATAATTATATTTCACATATTAAAAATGAAACAGTTCCAAAACGTCAAATTAAATCAGGTGATAAAGAATTAACAAGTGATCTGAAAATTGCAAATGCATTTAACTCAACTTTTACACCACCAAAATTTCCTTGACTTTATAAAAAAAAAGGAAAAAATCCTAAAGAAAGAAACCAACTCAAACAAAAACAATTATATTTTATATTTAACCTCAACACATGAAATATTTTCCAAGGATTTTACAGTTATTGAACTTAATACAGCAATTAAAAATACATATAATCTTAAAGCTCCAGGACCTGATAAAATTAATCCAGAATTGATAGAAAACTCAGGATATAAAGGAAGAAACTAATTACTCAACTTATATAACCACATCTGCAAAACTTCTGTTCCAGCTATATGGAAAAAAGCCATCATAATTCCAACACAAAAACCAGGCAAACCATCAGATATCAAGAAATTACAGATCTTTAACTAGCATCCTGGAAAAACTCATGGAAAGGATGATTTCAGCTTGCCTAAATTCGTACCTCCCCTTGTCACAGATTTTAGGAAAAATCATTCAACAAATGAACAGATAATCAAACTTAGTCAGGAAATTGGTGCAGTTTTTATCGGAACTTGTTTCACGTTTGAGCGATGTGGCTCTTATTTTCCTCTGGGCGTGGTAATGGATGGAATGAAAAATCACACGATGTTTCTTCACCACAGTGTATTATTTTGTTAACACTTTTTCTATATTTTACATTAAAATAAATCCTCCTAGCACCGTTTTAAATGATTTAAAACGTTTCCACTTTTTCATTTAGTAGAACTAATGCTTGATGAAAGTCTGGTAAACGTTCTACAATGTTCACACGTTACGTCAACACGTCCTTACACCTTGAATATATACACGCTAGTGAAAGGATTATGGCGTCACCTCACGTAACACTACCTTTCTCGTATACATCCGCGTATGCGTCCATCAAATAGTTCTTTCTTGTTAGGGAAGTGATCTCTAACCATTCTCCCTTCGCTTTTATTATGGAACACATATAATTCTAATATTTATACATATATATTAAAATTAAATATGGAAATATTTGTGAAGTCTTTAAACAAACTTAGTTGTTCGTAACAATGAACATTATTAACACGTTTTCGTCATTTAACCATCTCATACCAACATCAAAAAACAAATTACACTTTTAACAAATATTCACATAAACGATTTTCTTTTGGGGTCTTCCAATATTCTGTCTCACATGCCCCTTGTTTTGTTTTTCAAGTTGTCACCTATATTTACAATCTTGAAACACAATACAACACTTCTCCCTACTCCTCTGATACAATCACTTTTTTTTCTTTACAGTCTCCTTCGCTATATGTTTTTGTCTTTTGTTTTGGCATGACACAGCATGTCTTTATATATTTCACATATTCAGTTACTACACAATACATATTCAGTTATTATACAACACATTCAGTTATTATAAAACACATATTCAGTTACTATACAATACATGTTCAGATATTATATAACACATATTCAGTTATTATACATTTGACATTGACACAAATATAATTTAAGTGTATCATGGTTTATTGTGTGGCTTTGGACTTATGTTCCTTGTTATGAGGAGAGAAAAGCAGGATACAAGCAGGTCGTTGAGCCAATTCTTAAACTCTGATGTTACTAATAGTACCATTATGTAATTGGGTCCTTATTCACTATTGTTTAGTTTGACATTTCTTCAAGCTTAGCATTGGCTATATCCATCTTAATTCCTGGGCATTGCTTTTCTGACTATGTTTTTTCTTACTTCACTAATTGTCACCTCTTTATGTCTTATCTCTATAAGAGAAAACTTCTATACTTACAATTATTCTGCAATTGTATTATTTTTCTTCTCAATTCACCCTCGACACCTTTGTGTCAAATATTTTATCTTTGTCATCACAATTGATTCCTTTTTATTGTTTTGTCCCTGACATCCTCATGTCAAAAACATATTATCTTCCGTCGCTATAATTCATTTCTTTAATGACAATGAGTGTCCTCATCTGTTTTTGTTGACAATGCTCTTTGTGGTCGATATAGCCAATGACTATGTTGGTTTTCTTTCTTGTTGTAATTTCTAATCTGAACATAATTTTCTATAAGTAACCCATTAAAAATTGTTATTTTCCATCATCTCTACTATTCCTGCCTTACATATTTGTTGGCAAAGACTATTTGGTCCTTTCTTTGTATGGCTTTAATTTATTTTTATGGTATCTTCCTACCAACTTGCCATTTGTATTCTGTAGCTCATACGTGTGGTCACCCAGCTGTTTTGTTATGACCAGTGGTCCAGTGTACAATAGCTCCATCTTTCCAGACCTTTTCTCAGATGCCTTGGATGCTTTGTGGCTTTTTAAGAGCACCTTTTCTCCATTTTGTGGGGACCATTTTCTGACGAATCTTTTTACCTTGTTCCTCCCTTTTTCAGCCTTTTGCTGTAATCTTCTGAATGCCAATTGACATTTTTCCTTCTCTGACAATTCCCTTTGAGCAGCCATCATAGTGTCAATGTCAATTGTCAATCTCTTGGGTTTCGTGTTGGTCATCAATTCGATTGGGGCGAACTTGGTCGTGGGGTTCACCGTATGGTTAATCACCTCCTCTATGTACCCGCATTTTTCCATCCAGGAAGTGTGGTCTTTGTGGCAAAATAGGCAGAAATATATACTTATATCTCTCGTCGTTCTTTCTGTCAGATTTCCTTGAGGATAATAGGTTGAGGAATAGTATAATTTTATTCCTAATGTTCCTAAGGTGTCCTGGAATAATTTACTTTTATGCATTGTTGCATTATCTGATAGTCTAGCTTTTATATTCCCATATTTTGGGATATAGTCTTTAACGATTTTGTTCAGGCAAGTCCTACTTTTAATGTTCCTAATGGGGTGTATCTTAGTAAATTTTGTGAAAACATCAAACATGACAAAGATGTATCTGTTTCCATCTTTCCCCCTTGGTAGCTCGCCATATTCATCGATACACACCAATGCATTTTTCTCGTTTCTCACGATGGATTGTGGAACGACATCGTATCTTACATTGATTGGCTTGGCCTTCTGACATAGGTCGCATGAGGAAATTAACTTCCTGACTTTCTTGCCAAGATGTTCGATGTATAGTACTTCCTCAATTGCAAGCATTGTTCTCTCAGTACCAGAGTGAAGCATCGAGTGATGGAATGCCAAAATAACCCTGTCCTGTAAGGAATTTGGTACCATCATTTTCCACTTCCTTACGTCGCGACCATGTAATTTAAACAGGATGTTCCTAAATTTCCCTATCTTGGCCTCCAATTTTGGTACTATGTCTGGACCCGGGTTCGATCCCAGGGACCCGCATGTGGTATTTGTGCTGGACGAAGCGGCGTCAGGGCGGGTTTTCTCCGGGTGCTCCGGTTTTCCCTGCCATCTCATTCCACCGGTGCTCCATCTTCATTCCATGTATCATCAGTGTCACCGCCTGCAGTGCCATAGTAGTAAAAGCAGGCGTTAAACACTACAACAACAACAATGTCCCCAAAAGTCTGTGACTATTTTTCAAGACTTTGGCACTGGTTTAACCCACTTTTAAAATTGTAGGAAATCATTGAACGAAAATACTCGCTTCCAAGCTCCATTGCAAGGACTGACTACATGCATGCTGGGTTGTTCATCCTTGAGCTGCTGGAGTGGGAGGGTTGCTGCCTGATGCCAGTTTATTCGGAAAGGAAGGGGTTATCCCATTATGCATCCAATTTCTCTAATTTCTCTATAAAATCCTAACTCCTAACATGCTGACCTGTCATGGCATGTAATACGTCCTCTGATTGGTGATCAGAGGATATGGTCAGTGAATTTATTTTGATAATTCTCCCGGTCAGGTCGGTGAGACCCGTAAACCAACGACAGGTGTGGTCCTCCAGACATTCTGGGGGTTGTGAGAGAGCAATGTGACTGCCAAAACATAAAAATATGGTTCTCTCTAAAAAGTGGTTACTATTACTGCTATTGCTCTCTTCAATATCATCAGTGAAAAATATTGGAGAGCAAGAGGATTAATGACTTCATTGTCAGAAATCCAGCATTAGCTAACAATAACAACATATATTTATTAATGTTAATTGATATTTGATTATAAGTGTACTTTGTAAACACAAATAAGTTACTAAAGCAAATCAAACATGTAGTATTACATATTGTAATGGAACATAGAGAACAATAAAGAATCTTAAAAAAAAAAATCAGTCCCTGTAACTATGATCTCATCCCGAAGATGAAGATGCCAATGCGCGAGAACCGCTACCATACCATTGAAGATGTTAAGCACTGTCGAGCGATCTCTTTGCACCATCAATAGATTGGGCAGTGCCAACGGGATCTAGTGACTTCTGCATTACTGGGAACACGTATGCAACAGTGGGGACTACATCGAGGACCTGTGAAACTTTTAACCATCTAGGTGAACTATTTATCCAGTTATAACATTGTTGCCAAAACTAAAAAACCAACCCATGTACATGAGTGTAACAAATACATCCAACACGAACATTGTCAATAAAGAACCATTTTGTCAAAAAAAGAATTAATTTGTGTAAAATATTTGGAGCCATCTGGCTTCTTGATGGTTGGATATAAATGGTTTATTACTTCACTAACTGTGCAAACATTGTGTGAACATTTCTACCTTAATGTGAATGAGTTTAGTCATTATTTAATGTTAAAATGTCATGCAAAGTTTAATTTCTAAGAGAGATTTGGCATTGTTAGCATTAAATTGTAACTAAATTAATTTTAAATAAAGAAACATTACAGCACTGTTCACACAATGTTCGCACGAGTTAGTGTAATAATAAACCATTTATTTCCATTCATCAAGCAGCTACATGACTCCAAATATTCCAAGCATTTTACAATTTTTTTAAGCAAACCAGTTCTTTATTGGTAATAATTGTATTGGACATATTTTTTACATTTTCTCATGTAGAATCCCTGGTTAGCATATGGCTGAAACAATATGGTCCACCCAGTATAACAACAATAATGATAAGAAGAGCCACAATGTCAAAAATTGTAGCACCACGTGTAAAAGAACAAATGATATTTCTAACCATTACAAAATAAGAACACAAAATAGTCAAAATTGAAAAAATGTCGCCATGTGCAAAACAACAAATGTAATTGCAAATGACTAGGGAATAAATTAAGAAGAGGAAGGATAGGGAGAGGAAGAGGAGCAGTAGGAAGAGAGAGACCGTTGCCTTATTCATTATTCTTGTGGTTGACAATATTTACATGCCTCTGCAGATTTCAGAGTTGCAAAGTTAGTAACTTCTGTGTCATCCACGTGTAGCAGAAATACTGAATAATAAATGGACCTAGGCCACTATTATACAGGTAACCAGAGTGCCAACATAACGCAGGGAGTGAAATCTACTAGATAGGTGTAATTTTAAATAGTTCTAATACAGTTAAATGTGCATTAGCTATTTTTAATTTGGCTTTTCTCCCCACTATCCTAGATCATTAAGGTTGACCTACACTGATATTTCGGCTAAGCTGTGGCATCGCTTGGCAAATGTGGCTGCTTTCAGTTATTCCATAAAAAAACATTCCTCCCCAACACTTTGTGGCTTAGGGCCCTCAAGCCCCAGCTATGCTTTGCGTTTGGGCCAAAATCACTCATTATTGACGTAAGAAAGATTAGATTAGACTGCATTCAGCGAGTTCACAAGTAGCCATAGAAGCCCATGTACAGTGAACATGTCAAAGGAAATGTACAGTATAGTATAAAAACACATATACAGGCACAAAAAACAAAACAGGAATAATTGAGAAACACAATCAAATCTTCCCTGCAGTTATAAGATTAACATAATGCACATTTACAAATACAAATTAAACTTTATTTTAAAGTCTTCTTGCCATGTCCCATTATTTAGTTATACAATTTGCAATGAATGGCATCTTTTGCCAGTTGTTCAATATGTACATATAGATTTAAGTGACTATCAAGCAGGCAACAAATGCCATTAAGTGATGTCACTAAAACAGCTAGAAACTATGGAGGAAGCTACATAAGCATTAACAGGATGTCATTCAGATAATCTTGAACAGAATAAAATAATTTTGAGCACAGGTACTCTTTAGCAGAAATTTTAAAAGCATTGAAATTGTCAACTTTTCCCTTAACACCATTAGGAAGAGCATTAAATATTTGTATGGTTTCATAGTATACACTTTTCTTGAAGCAAGAAAGTTTGGATATTGTTTAGTTTAGGTGACGCGAGCACTTGGTCAGAATTTCGACTAAGTCCAACTCGGCAGTGTGTATGAATGGTCATGAAAGTTGCCGAAGTTGCTGTGTTAATTCAGCGCTGCCAACAGCACAATTCCCCCAGGAGTTTGTTGCCAATAGTATGTTTGACCCGGCAGGATGCTGGTGACCTTCTTAGCAGCAAGTTGTGAGAGTGCAATGGATCGCTTCATTAGCATAGTAGATTTAGTGCCTCTGTGCTATAATGAGAAGGAATGCATGCAATTTCTTTACGACGAGGGCCTGCTGAGAACTTGAATTCTATGCAGGGAATGTGATGCCGTGTTACACCCCGTGAGGAGGATATTATAATATAAATATAATAAATATAATATATATAATATAAATGTAATAATAATAAATAATATAAAATAAATAAATAAATAAAAAAAGAACGAGCCAGCATTTCGTGGACCCAGTAACAAGGCAATAACGATAATGTACACAATTGCAGTGAAACCTAGTGGCGATTCTGAAACTACTGTCGGCGCATGCACAGTAAGTAACTTCGGACTTAGAATCTGGCCGGCAAGTGGCAAGTAACCTAATCTAAACTTGAGCCGAAAGTTTTGCACTGGGATAATGGATGTTACCTTTTTGTCTAGTATTTCTCTCATGAATTTCATTGTTTGTTATAAATGTGAATCCATTGTATATAAAGAATTTTAGGGGTAAGTGTAGGTCGTTTGTACCTGGCCGTGTACGCGAAACAACGAAGTATTGGCACATGCGTGGGTTGGCTAGTCGAAGCGATGGAGGGGTTATTGCCAACCAAAGATACAAAGCTAAATTTTATAGATAGCAAGCCTTGCATGCAACGGCAGTAGCGCCAATGTTGCATAAACGTAACTAGTTCAGCAATCGTGTATTTATGCGTGTATTAGTAATTTGGGTTGTGATATATTAGTATTATAACTGTTATTCAACACCTTAAATACGTACCGCAAGCATGACTGGCATTCAGTTGGAAATACACGTTATGAGCTCTCCTGAATAAATAAATAAATAAATAAATAAATAAAAAAATCAACATAGAGATTTCATTGAAAATATACGTTATGATAATTTCTGACTGTAAAAGGTATTTTTCGAAGGAAAAAAAAGTCCGTGTGTGGATGGGGTGAGCAACATAACATAAACAAAACGTCGGTTAAATACCGGACTTGGTATTTTGCATCTTCCCAAAATGCGACACGGAAGATTTTCAAGAAAATCCCCTTCCTCAGATTGTCCTTTACATAGAACTTGTTTCAAAATGTTCACTTTCTCAAAAATGTCTAACAATTTTAATTATACCATAAGTTGAAGACATTTTCAGGACAAATGAAATGCATATGTTGACTTTTCTGTGAATAGTCTCTGAAATGCTCTTCATTCTGAATGACTTTTGTACAATTGCCGAGTCGAATTTTTGGGTGTAATACAATACTTCCCCTACTTTACCAATAGAGAAAGTAAAAATACTTTCAAAAATATTATGTAGTCCCAATCTTCCATTGCTTCCCACACCGTTAGTCATTGTACATGCACCAGGACTTTTAAAATATTTCTCGAGCTGGTTGTGAAGTCTAGTGTCAGTACCCAGCGAATTCTCATTGTGCATGCATATGATTCAACATGTAATAGGTAGGAGTGCTTTATTCCAACCAAAATTTTCATACCAAGTTTTAAACGGAAATAAATGTAATGCAAACCAATAAATTGAATATCTGGAAAATAGTTAACTCTACCAAAAAAAGTATTTAATATAAAATGTGTACTTTAATGAGACCTACACTTTTTCTGCAGTAATATTTCGTGCATCTCTTCCAACCGATATATTTAAAAATATTTAAAGCTTTCAAATCATTCCAGGGAGGGATGTCCCATAGGAGACCTCCCTTATATTATCTCAAATATGATCAGCTGATCCCTAAAACCAAATTTATTCTGTCTAACTGGCAAAAACATGATGTTACTACCCCTAAACAGTTTGCATACTTCCTAGACCAGTTTTCTCAATCTTTACAATCACCCCCTCAGATTATATATACTGATGGATCACTATCTGACCATGGGGCGGGAGCTGCATATTTCAATCAAATACCAGAGACTCATTCACTCTTCCACGTTATTTTTCTAATTATTCAACAGAAATATACGCAATATACCAAGCTCTATATTCTTTACGTCATATACATAATTCCACAATCCTACTTGTATCGATTCCTACAGTGCTATACAAACTCTTAATAAATTCCAAATAAAACCTTCTCTTGATTGGTGGGAAATATTATGTTTCCACGAACTAGATTCTTTAGATCAACGACATAACATGACACATATGATATGGATACCTGGCCATTCCAACATAACAGGTAATGAGTAAGTAGATAAACTGGCCAAAGCAGCTGCCAATAATTCTCCCCCAAATCCATCACCAGGAATACACATCCAGGACGTCCGACAACATGTTACTCATCATATCGATACTTATTTCCATCTACCTAGATCATCTAAAACACCATGGTTTTCAGTGGGAAATGTAGATAAAGAGGCTATATCTCTGGCAACAAAATTGAAATTAGGCGTAGCACCCACCCCGGCTTATTTATTTAAGATCGGAAAACGCGATACAGATTGCTGTGAGTATGGTCAGTTTGGCGATGCAGATCATATATTCTTTCAATGCCCTAAAAATTACCAACATTCGACATCTCTATATTCACACATATGTGCACGTATTGGACACGGTCCCTGGAATATTTCATCACTTCTAAATTGGAAAATACGTTATATAGCACCACTTCTTCGTTTCCTCAGAAAATGTAAAATGAAACTATAATACTAACAGCATAATAAGAACATATGTATATTCAAATTACATCTTATCGTACATCTACATCTGTACTTCATCAAAGACACCAGACGCGGAAATCCAGAATACACTGGATACAGCGTCATTAAATAAACCAACAACTACAAGGTCCTGGTAACATCTATGAGGTACAAGGAGCAAGTGTAGGTTAATATATAAAATCGTTTAACTATTCTTGGTTTCTTTCGGGAACTAACCTTTTGTCGCAAAAGATCACTAGAACATTAATTAGTACATATTAACTCCGGTTTAAAACAAATCGGTCATTGGGAGCTTGTACATTGCCAAGTTATAACATTTAAAATCATCATAGAATACTTACACCGTATTTTTAAACATGAAAATTCTCGAGCAATTTAATTCTCAATACTTACACTATATTTTCACTTGATTTTCACCACAGAACACCCAAGCAAGGTAAGTAGAGAAGAGAAAGAGTGTTCTGTGAAACAAGGTAACTAGAGAAAGACACCCTAGTAGGATTTTCACCACAGAATAACGAAAATTAAACAGTCGCTTACATTCAGAAACTGCCTGCGTATGTTACGTCATCTGCATTCGCAACACAGAGTATATGACCAGAGAGCTTGTATAACATATTCACGTCAGCTAAAATGCGTTTGTTACTTTTTCTGATGTATTGCATTATGGTATATATTGTTCTTTCGATCGTAGAATGAGCCAGATACAAAGATACAACCATGCTTATATCTTTTTCTTCCCCAACATCTAAGCACAATCATAATTGAAAAAAAATTAACACTAGGTGAATAAAGAAGCTATATTATAGTATTATTTTATGTTGTAAACTGAATGCATGAACAAGAAGGTCCTCATTTGCTTTTTAAGTATTTTTGTTTACACGGTGATTTCAAAGTCAAAGTTTGACCATTGTATACTCGTATGACGGAGTAGTAGGGATGCTTCTGATAAACGTACAAGGAGATACATGGCATGATCTAGTCATTTTTGTGTCTACTATTATGGTTGCATACAAATTTTCAAATGTTATCGTTATCATATACATGCTTAGGCATTCACGACCGCCGTTAAGTTATCGTTGTCAACCAAATAACAGGTAAGTGAATATATCCGTGTATTAACTTCTGAAGTAATACCCATTTTCTTGAACAATAGCTTGACTGAGTGGTGAGCTCTAATATCACTTAAAATTCGTAGGGTCCTTTTCTGTACATCGAAGATTTTTCTACTGTGTAATGAATTACCCCAGAGTGCAATACCATGTCTCGTTACGGAATAAAAATAAGCAATGTGCAATCTTCTCAGTGTATTTTGATGTAGCAAAACATTGGCTCTGAAGGCAACACAAGTTGGACTGAGTTTAGGAAATAATTGGAGTATATCCTTTTCCCCTCCTTATTTCTACATCTTCTTCTAACCGCAGGTGGTTCCTACTACCTAGTCTGCTTATTGTAATTCGCGATCCTAAATTCTGGAATAATTTTATTCTTAGTTCCCAATTGAACATGCTATGTTATATCATAATATGGAATTAATTTATTTGCTTTGAACAAAATGTTCAACTCCCTAAACTTGGTTTTACATATGTTTAGTTATTCTAAATACCCTGCTGTCGTCGGCAAAAGGTACTTTTTTAATGTTCACTGAGATAAAAAGGTAAATCGTTTATGAAAACGAGAAAGGCTAATGGGCCCAATATTGACACTGAATAATTCCAAGTTCGATTGTCTTGGATCTGATTCTTTATTGTGGACATAGTTTTTATGCTCTATTCCTCAAATAGGATTTAAAACAGGCTATATTGAGAGCTTATCCAAGCCGTAAAAGTGTAACTCCTCTAGCATCAGCCCACGGATAATACTGTCAATGAACTTGGCCAGATCACAGAACATACCCGTAATGAATTCTTTGTTATTCATGCCAATTTGATATTTCATTGGTAAGTTTATACGTGGCATTGTCAGTAGACAGCCTCTTCCTAAAACGACATTAAGAGGATGCTAAAATGCCATTTTGATCAAGACCATTCATAATAGGACTATACATTGCATTTTCAAAAATATGTGATACTGAGGTAAGCAATAGACTGGTCTGTGATTGGGGGAAATTGTCTGTCACACTTTAAACAATGGCTTAAATATTGCTAACTTTAATCTATCTGGGAATACTCCCGACAAGAACGAACAATTACAAATGTTACTTATGGGTTTATTCAAATCACTTGAGCAGCATTTTAGCAGCTTAGTTTTATTCCATCCGAACCATGTGAGGTTTTACTCTCAAAGACCTTTTTTTTTTTAATTTCTGAGCGTGTAGTAGACTTTCTTCTAAAATATTTTTATGTTGATATTTATGTTTTTTTTAAGTAAATTCAGTGCTGCTACATTTTTATCACTTTTGGTGTGATCCACATTAGATAAATTTGATTCAACAGCATTCAGAAGGTATGCGTATTGAACTCATGCGCAATTTCAAGCACAAAACATGGGCCTGTAGTGCTGTATCTTCGTCCTGAATTGAAGACTTATTTGCAAAAAAGGATTCATAACTTACAGTCCGCTTTTCAAACCTGGACTGCATATCTACTTTTGTTAGGTATTACTGCATAAGGGGTCAATTTCTTTCCAGTCATTACATAATCTTAGTTCTAAACTAAAAGGTATGACGATATAACTTTGCAACTATAATTAAGGAACCCCAGCATTAACTATGGCATACAACTGAAGCATAAAAATACGATTTTCTTGGTTTTTGTCGTCAGGTGTGATTGAAAATACTAACACTAATATTACTGAAGAAGATTAAACACACATATTAAAACTAAAATATGTAACAACCACGCAAAGGCTGTAATTCACATTAGTGTTTAACCTCCTGTGTGGTAAAAATTTGAAGCGCATTTTAGACTAAACTTCTGTGTTTATGGCAGGCGGGTTTTGCACACTTTGCACACATTCTTTTCCATTCGTTTTCACGTGATCTGGCACACATTATAAACCGGGATTTTGGTTGCGGCTCATTTATCAATTCACTGTCTGAATCCCTCCCTTTGTCTTCTTTTTCTTCCATTAGCTCTAAAAGTAATATTTATTTTTATGAATTATACAGTACGACTCTACAGCTCTCATTACGCAGTAAAACACTTACAAACTGGTCTTTAGTAAGAAAGAAATGCAAGATATCTGCTGACTGTTACTGTTTATGTGGCGACAGTGGAGCCCAGCAACTCAATGCAATGCCATTACAAAAGGTTGATGTGTCGAAAATTCCAGGAAAGGCGATTTCTGCACAGCAAGGAACAAGAAATTAAAGTACAAAAATTGTCAGGAGTCAATGCAATCCCCATTTAAAGTTACTTGCTAAGCACTGAAATAAATATTTATTAGAAGCCGAGAATTACTTTGTGTTTAGATAATTCACCATAATTAGGTAGAATTGCACTTCATTTGGTTTGTTAACGTCTGATGCGTAACATCAGGACCCTAGAAGGTCCTGGTAACATCTATGAGGTACAAGGAGCAAGTGTAGGTTAATATATAAAATCGTTTAACTATTCTTGATTTCTTTCGGGAAAATGACTAGGGTCCGCTCGGACCCCATATGCAATCCAGTGTTAAAAGAAGATACATGACAGGCGTCAGCTTCTCCACGAGGAGAGCTGTACTGTTGCTAAGAAGCAGATATCAAATTGGGCGTATCCCCCTCTTAAACCTTCAATACTCGGAACATGTAAACAAGCGTTCGGGTTTACCTCACGGAAGCGAAAACAGGCAGATATAATCTATATTAGCCTACCTTAAGAACAAAAATAATTTGTTCTTAATATGAAACAGTTGTGTGTTCTCAATACGAATTCACTGCGTCTTCACAGTTGTGATTCTGATTACCTAAGTTTCAGTTGAATCTCTCTCTCTCCATCATGTCAGGGATTCGTGTGGTACTTTCAAGCGTAACGTCAGTCCAGCTCTTTGACACTGTATGGCCGGCGTTTACGGAAGTTTCATCCCACCACACTATTTCCTTCAAGTTCCTGGTTTGCATTTCTCTTAAAAACAAGACCCTTAAGATTACAATATCTCACATTTCAAATATTAGTTTTCTGGTATTTATTAATATTCTGTTATGTTATTGATTTATTTTATAACTTAAGTCGCAGCTCAGGGTGGATTTCGTTCAAAGATCTAAGGAGTCTCTCAAAGATTTGCTTCTTTAACAGAAGAAAGAAGCTTACGTGTAGTAGGATGCTCCTTTCGTGTGTAATAGCTATGGATACGCCATTTTATGGAACCTTACTGTCCGCTTGCTTAGCTGGTGATCGCCTGGGCAATTAATCTTAGTTATACATGTACCTCCCACCAACTTTCCATAACTACGTATTTTGGCAAGTATTAACGAAGTAGGCTAACAACATGCAGCGCAACTGAACGCCAAAGAAAGGTTCTTTTTTTTCCAAACAACTTCCGATAACTGACCTGAGGAGCACATGATTCATCAGTGTAAAAATATGGCAAACCTTGCTTACGTTTTCATGGTAATGCCTTTCCCCTCCTACCCTTAATCCCCTTGCTAGACATCTGTCATGTATCTTCTCCTAAACGTCAGAATTAGTGATCTGGCCCATGTAGCTGAAGACATCCTACTAGGTGACAAAATCATGAGGCGTATAGGAAAGAATGTGTAACTGCTGAGTTGTTTACGCGAGCTTATCTCACTAACACGACGAGACAGTGTATGTACACTCTGTTCAGATACAATCATGATTTTAAGATAGCAACGTCACATAAGTAATGCTAAGTACCGGTACCCGTAAGTATTGGTAAGCATCGGGACCGGTCTGTTTGCCTCTTGATTCTCATTGCCTGTAGGAACTGCTCTCGATTTGAAGTTCCATCTTGTGACTGACGCCTGAAGACTCTTCCTTTCACAATTGCATCGAGAACAGCCATTTTCTGAAGTGAATGAGAGAAGAATATTGCTATCTCCGCAATAGTACTGAAAAAAGTTTTACTTGTTTATTTTGACTTGTGGCTTTGGTAAAAATGAAGTTCAGCTGGTGTACATAACAATGCCAATAATGCGCAAAATTATATTCTTCTCTGATAATTGTTTGGATTCCTGCATGTTGACCACGCATGATGCTAGCACCTTCATAACTTTGAGATATTACTGTTTGTTTCTGTTCTTGCAAAACATCACTGAGGACATTTTTAACAAAAGCTGCTAAGGAGGAAGCATCGTTACCCAGCCGCGCTTTAGCCGAGTGGTTAGACCATTCGCTTCCTGCCAAAGTGGCCCGGGTTCGCTCCCAGGCAACCGCATATGAGATTTGTGGTGGAAGAAGCGGCGCTGAGGCGAGTTTCCTCCGGGTTCTCCGGCTTCCCCCACCATCTCATTTCACCGGTGCCCCATCTTCATTCCATGTATCATCAGTGTCACCGCCTGTGGTGCCGTATGCAGTAAAAGTGGGCGTTAAATACCACAAAATAAGCATCGTTACCTGATGGATTTAAAAATATCCAAAATCTTTCAACGGGCTCTCCAGCAGATGGATAATAAATACCGAAATACTACAACTAACTTAAATTTAGAAGTTACATCAGAAGCTTCATCTGCTGTCTTAGACAAATCTGCCTTAGCTACTTCTACACTAATTTCTTCATAACATACATGTAACATACACTCTGATTTGTTATGCCCTTGGATGTAACCTTACATACTATAGATTATTCATGTGTTCCGTTACAACAGCATGCAAAGCTGAAGTGAAATTTATTAGCCCTCTGAGTGTTCCAGGATTGTTAGATTCTGCTGCTTCGTCATGCCCTCGCAACATAAGTTCAAACTCACGGCAGAGCTAAATGCAATCAATTATTTTGGAAAGATCATAGAAATTTTTCTTTTCGTTGTCGTTACGTCTTTCTAAATTGCCTGAAAGCTGGCCTAAGCTGTTGACCAGTTCTGTTTTTCCATTGACTGATAAATCTAAATAAGCATTTTTATGTGTAATAGATTCTTCGTGCTTCTTAACTTTCTGTGTCAGATGACTTAGATTTGACACGCCGGTGTATGTCCAGCTTGTATCTTTACCCCGAGCAAAGAGAAAGCATGGAAAGCAAAATAGCTTATTTCTGAAAATGCAATCGCAAATCCAACTATATATAGTGTGTGTTCAATATACATTGAAGGAGCTCGGCTTCCGTGTGTCTATGTCTGTCTACCATACGTTTGTGATATTTTCACGACAAATGAAATGTATGTGGCTATAACCCAGGAAGTTCTATTTACTCTGGATGACTTTTGCATAACTTGTAAACCGTAAGCTGGCAAATCATACTGTATAAAAATGTAGATCTTGCTAAAACACAGAATTTATGTCTGAATAAATTTTTTGTAGAGTGAACCATTTTGGAGATATTATTTGTGGGAGCTTTGGAGGACTTATACTTCTGTCAAATGGAACGTAATTCATTTTTATAAGTTAGCAGTGCAAAGAGAACGCAATTTGAAGGCTTATAAAAGGATTTGAGGATCGCTCAAAGCCTATTGTATTCACATACTCCCCTTGCACCTACTCAAAAATAAGCAGTAAGACAATCTCTGCAAATGTTTATCTCAACTAATATGAAGAAGATAGAGGAACATATTGTAAGAATGGTTAGTATAAGAGTAGAGAAAGTCATGTGAATGCAGCACATCAGATTTTTACTTTCTCTACTACGTATAGTAAAGTAGTAGAGGTATTGTATTCCACCCAAAAAGTTGATATCAGGATTTCACTGGAAATATGTTTTGAGGTGCCCTGAAACTAAAACAGGCACTTTCACTTTCTCTATAGGTAGAAGTATTGTATTCCAACCAAAAATTCGATGTTGAGATTTCATCGGAAAGATATGTTTTGAGGCCCCCTGAATCCAGAAAAAGCATTTTTAGAAAAAGGTCCGCGTGCGCGCGCGCGTGTGTGTCTGTCAGTCTGTGGACAGCATAAGTCAAAAACGAAAAGTCGGTTAAAATCAAAGGTGGTATTTAAGTTTAATGTCTTTCAAGGATGCGACGCCAAGAGTTTAAGAAATATTGCTCCACCCCAAACTACTCTTTACATGGAACAGTTTCCGAGATTTTTTATTTTCTTGAAAATGGCTCTAACGATTTTGATTAAAATTTCATATGTTTGAGATATTTTTATGACAAACGAAAGGTATATCTTGAATTTTCTGGCTATAGCCCATGAAGTTCTATTTACTCTGGATGACTTTTGCATAACTAGTAAACTGTAAGAAATAGACCAAATCTTGTTCTACCAAAATGTAGATCTGGCTAAAATACACAAATTTATATATCAATAAATATTTTTATAGAGTGAACCATTTCGGAGATATTCATTGTTATTTGTGTCCGTTTCGGAAAAAAAACCTTCTGTAACAGAACATCGTTGTTCACTTTCTGTTTTAATTGTGGAAAGGGAATGGGATCACAAGGCATTTAAAGATTTGACTCGCTCAAAGCCTACTCTGTACTAATATTCCCCTTATACCTACAAGGGAATGAGCAATAGGATAATTTGTACAAATGTTTATCTCAACTAACGCGAAGAAGATAATTATAGGAATAAGAGTTTGTAAGAATGGTTAGTAAAAGAGTAGAGAAAGTCATGGGAGTGCAACACATCGGATTTTAGAAAAAGGTCTGTGTGTGTGTCTGCCTGTGGATAGCATCACTCAAAGGCGAAAAGTCTGTTAAAAACCAAAGTTGTTATTTAAGTCTAATGTCTTTCAAGGATGCGGCACGAAGATTTCAAGGAAAATTGCTTCAACCTAAACTACCTTTATATGGAAAATGTTTCGATAATTCTGATTTTCTTGAAAATTGCTCTAACGATTTTGATTAAAATGACATGTTTGAGACATGTTTATGACAAATGAAATGTATATCTTGAATTTTCTGTGTATAGCCCTTGAAATCCTAATTAGTCTGGACAACTTTTGCATAACTGGTAAACCATAAGATATAGATAAAATCTTACTATACGAAAAATGTAGATCTTGCTAAAATACACAATTTATGTCAAAATATTTTTTTTTGTAGAGTATACCATTTCGCAAATATTCCAGGCTATTTGTGTGAATTTTGGAAAAGTTATACCTCTATCAAATGGATCATCGTTATTTAATTTTGTATATGTTAATCGTGCAAAGAGAACAGAATTTGAAAGGTCAAAAGATTTGACCATTGCTCAGAACCTACTGTATTCTCGTTGCACGTGCAAGAAAAGGCAAATGTTTATCTGAACTAACACGAAGAAGATGGAAGAATATGAGTTTGTAAGAATGGTCAGTACAAGAGTAGAGAAAGTCATGTGAGTGCATTACATCAGATTTTTTCCATATGTTAACTGTCGAAAGAGAACGCAATTTGAAAGATTTGACTATCGCTCAAAGCCTGCTTTATTTCCACATTCAACTTGCATCTACAAGAAAATAAACAATAAGCTAATTTGTACAAATGCTTATCTCAACTTACAGAATAAGATATAGCAATAAGAGTGTGTAAGAATGGTTATTACAAGAGTAGAGAAAGCCGTGTGAGTACAACACATCAGATTCTTTAAGGGACACTGGAAGTGAAATTGTGGTCAAAATTGTCAAAAAGTCGAAAATTGTTTTTTACCTTAAAATGTTCCTGGAACACTTGTGCATTTGGATCAGCTAACATTTTTCATGTCGCCCACTCCATGTGGTCATTACGACCCTTTCAAACAAGGCTCTTCCGTTAACGTACACAGGATGCTCCTATATAAAAGCCTGTTTTTCTCAAAATTACATTTTTGCACATTCCAAAAGAAGGTCGCGCCTCAGTTTTGC
The DNA here is from genome assembly GCA_030765045.1 of Tenodera sinensis. NCBI lineage: Eukaryota > Metazoa > Arthropoda > Insecta > Mantodea > Mantidae > Tenodera > Tenodera sinensis. The sequence goes on along the minus strand of CM060974.1, from coordinate 50,061,087 downwards.
TTCAAATTCAATGAAAATTTCCAAAAGTATTCATAAATAGCAGATAAATAAAACTATGATTTAATATTGATGTTATCATGAATTCCAAAAACATTTTTTTTGTATGAAAAAAAAAAAAAAGAAAAAGAAAGAGCAATAACTTTTAAGATTAAATTTTCTTTGTTATTAAAAAAATATGTACAGCATAATCAGCAAACGTATTTGAAATATCTCTTCATACAATTTTTACCATGTTTTAGAGTATCAGTTCTGCCAATTTAAAAGAATTTTGAAAATTCAATAGACGGGAGCTTTATTTTGAAAATGTACCCATTAAATTCATAAAATAATTTATATATCATAAACGAATTATCCAATTTTAATGAAATTTGATGTACCTTCTATTTTCATATAAATACAAACACAGGAAACATTTCAGAAAAATCTATCAAGAACTGTGGAACTTTCAAATTTCACTCCCAGTGTCCCTTAAGACTTGTTTTGGTTGTCCTATTTGAGAACATCCAAGAATTGATTACATCGACATTTTGCACTCGAATACACCTATCACTTCTCCAGCCTATTATTACTCTATGGTGCTGCTATGCTCTGTGGTACTGTGCAGTTTATGCCAAGAAACTACTAGATTTTCTGCGCAAGAAACACATTTGATCTCTCTACTCAACTTGTCTGGTCATTTTGAAGGTAGATATGAAACAAAGGTAATGTAAACGCTCATTTTGGGGATGGGATAAACTCAGTTGAGAATGCGTTAAAGTGGGTGACTGACTGACCTGTTACTCGTCCATGTTATTTGCTTACTATAATAGATTTATACACAGAACATCTAGGATTAATAGTTAGCTTCCTTCGATATCTGGCCCTGTGTGTTTGTGAGAAGTTCCCATTTTAGGTTGTGACGTATATTGTCATGAAAAACGTAATTAACAGTCAGTGGATACAGGAATACCCTGAAGATCAATGAATAAGTAGCAAACAATTCGATAATGGTAATCTTACTACAGTCTTGTTTTTATGGACAGTGGTAATGGACAATGTTGGTTAGCAACGGTACAGTAGAAAAAACGCTGTGTAAATAGTAAAGGCCCAAGCTGTTGGTAGCTAAAACTGTTATACGCTGCAGCAAAAGAAAGTGTAAAACACTTGCGTGTGTGTTGACGTGCATTATCCTACCTTATATGTTCTGTGTATGCTATGTAGCAGCCCAGAATGGAACATTGGTTTTAGGTTATGGTATGCGGTGGGTTCTTTGTTGTTCTTGCTCGAAAGTCTGCATATTATGTTATGATAGCAACCTGGCGAATTGAATAGCTGACCTATTAAACAGTTTTGAAGTAGAACCCTGGAGGGGAGAGAGTTAAACGGCACTCCGCCATACAAATACATAATGGCCTTCCTATAGCTTTAAAATTATTATGTATCCCAAAAGATTGTTTAAGATTTCAAAAAGAATCGAGAAACTTATTGATTGCAAGTTCTATTTACAACGTAACTGAATACTGTACTATATTTTCTTTACCCCACTAGTATTAACCCTATTATAATGGTTGTGTTTAGGTGTTGGGAAAATAAATTTAAAAAAACAAGTAGTTGAATTATTGCATGAAATTGCATGGTTGTATAGTATGTTCTATATCCTTGAGCCTGACACATTCTAGGATCAAAAGAACAAGATGCAGTACAATACATTGTAGACCTCTAATTTTAAATCTGAGTCAAAATCTATAGATAGCAGTAAAAAGAACATGTGTACGAGAAAATTTAATATGAAAGTAAACAAAATCACATTCATATGCAGCTGTGATGCTTGGAATGCACCTTGTATCTGTTCATGTCATTTACTTGGAAACAGTGATTAGTGGAGTAGAGCGGTAGTTACAGATCTTAGGCATGTTAATAAAGAAACATAGTTTACATAGTAAGAATATATACAGCCCACTTGGCCTTAATATGGTAGGTAATGCTAATATTGCAACAATATTTAGTTGTGCCTATCATGGAATGTGAAGCACTACCAGCAGGTAGGAAAACCAATATTATTTTCTGGAATTATTGATTGTGGTGTATATGAGTATGCTTCAAAAGGCTAAGATGAGACAAAAGGATAGAGAAATCTTGGTGTTAGCAGTACCTTTTTGTGGAGTGAGTGATCCTCATGTACATGTAACATATGCCAACATATTTAGAATTTTTTCTGATGCTTGCACATTTCCAGTCAGTTATTTCTCATAATTTGGCTATGCTGTGTTACACGGCCCTCAATGTTAATTGTGCTGCAACATAAAGGCTGTTTCTCTTACATTCAACTCGCTTTGATATTTGAGAGGTAGAACTGGAACTTAAAAATTCAATGCCACAACTGGGATTTGAAACACAGACCTTCCGCTTACCAGGCGGATGCTCTAACCACTGAGCCATTGTGACAAACTGCCAGAATGGCATTAAATTCTCAAACCAGTTCCTATTTCTCCTGGTAAACCACAAAGGCAGTCTCACATCAGAGACAAATTACCCCAATGGTGACTTACTATTGTAAGTACTTTATGTCCCAGGATTAAATAACCTTCAGATTGTAATTATTATTTATTTATGCTAACAAACTTACTGTTGGTGTTTTTAAACACACAAGCCGTGTGTGGGCAAAGTTTGAGTTCTACCTATTTGTTTTACTGTGGTGAAAAGTTAACTTTGCTCTGTCAAACGCATCTAATATAGGTTCTCTGAAAGAAACAGTAGTCGACCCATTGTATGTGTGGCTTGTGCATCAGCAAAACAAGGCATAATGTGAAATAAAGCACTAGTGTATGCGTGGTCTCTGAGTCATCAGAATAGAGCATGTTTGCAACTTTTGCTTATGCATGTTTCGTAACTTAGTAGACCCTGTTTCTTTCTTTGTTGAAATACATACATATACTTTCCTGCTTGTAGCTGAAAGGAGAAGTGGTATAAAAAGGTATGTTTGCACCAACTGGATATAACCATATACAATTGTTTGGTAATTTGGAGAGCTCTAAACCCACACAAGACAATGACCTACCTGGACTTCTGACTCTATCAATAGCTCGCAGCCTAATTGAACAATACCATGTTGGGGGTAGAAAATTCAGAACCCCTGCACTCCTCAGACTTCAGGGAAAACATTATCCTAAAAGGATACCACTAACAGCAAAGAAGTCCCACCCATCTCAAAAGCGTTTCGTGTGCCGCAAGAAGGGACTTTGCAAATGTGGAGATACATCCTTGTGTGTTTATCCCTATTTTGAGGCATATCAGTGCACAAGGAACATATAAAGGTAAGCCAGTAAAGTATATAGACTTTACTTAAATGTTTCATGAAGAGAAAATTAAAATAAGTTGAGTTAGATAAGGGATAAATAAGGGTTAAATGCACAAACGCACAGTACGTGTATACATGCTCATAACGCTTATCCGTAATTTTAAATGGATGTGATTTCATATCTATGTTGCTGAAGAGGTTAATATTTATGGTATCAGTTGAACTGGTCATTTAACTTGTACCACTAGGAAATGACGTAACACTAAGCAAAAGAGCAAATACGAAGGCTTTGCCCATATAATTTAGTTGTAGCTTTTTATTTGTTCACAGTGAGAGTTAATTTTTTCTTAAAGTCCAATAAAATATGGAGGAACAATTTTGATTTATTATTGCTTTTTACTGTTTTTTCAAGTACTGCGAAAAGTAATTGGCTAACCACTAACTGTAATGAGAATTTAATGCCATTCTGGCAGTTTGTCACAATAGCTCAGTGGTTAGAGCGTCCGCCCGGTAAGCGGAAGGTCTGTGGTTCAAATCCCAGTTGTGGCATTGAATTTTTAAGTTCCAGTTCTACCTCTAAAACTTTGCCCACACACGGCCTGTGTGTTTAAAAACACCAACAGTAAGTTTGTTGGCATAAATAAATAATAATCACTAACTGTAAGTTACTTATCAGATCCCAAACACTTGGGAAAACTGTGCTGCGAGTCTCGTATTCCCAAAGTGCATTCTCAACCTGATGTGTATCACTTACAGTTCTTAGTACACAATATACTATTGGAATAAGATAATTTTAAAGCATGTTTTATTATAATAATACACATTAGATTCAGATTAACCCAAGCATACGTAAGGAAGCTAACTGTTATGCTTAACATATTACACCAAATTATTATCATTACTTGGTACTACTTCATGTTGTCTGTTGAAATGTAATGCTATTTCAGTTATCTGGTAACAAACTCATGGTTGTAAGTGCTAAGACTTTCATGGCTGGTGTCACGCTGTTTAATGGGCCATACTCCACCTGCATGTGTGACTATAAAAAGAAGTGACTTGGCTGTGCTATTCAGTCTGTCCTGGACTCCGGAGGCTGCAGCTAAGCAACTGGCTTTGTTTCTCTGAAGATGCCAAACGCAGTATTCAGTGATATGTTGGAGATAAACAAGAACACTAGACCATGGCCTACATGCACAGAAAAATCACGCATTGAAAACTTCTGGACATTACTAATAATGTGCTTTTTCCACAAACTTGGTACTAAAGTTTAAAAACAGCACTTTTCAAATGCAACAACTATAGTAAAACACATATCAAAGAAGAATCTTGTTTCCTGGATTTTTGTCCAGAGAACCAGAGAGATACCAAGGACCTTGTAAAGAAAATTAAGATTGAACCTGTTATAAGAAGCAGTGATACCAAACCAGAACTTGAAGAAGATTCCACATGTTGTTCACAGCTGGGGAACACCATCTAATGGGATTTAATGAAACTATCTCATTAGATGGTGTTCTTCACTCTGTGAACAGCACCATCTAATGAGATTTAATGAAACCATCAAGGAAAGTGAAATTGAAATCAAAATAGATATTAAAGAACATGGTGCTTAGAAAAAGGAGGTTAAAAGTATTAATGATGATATTAAGGTAAGTTTTACAGAAAAAGGGCTTCACTTTTCTTTTTCTTTATTCCTTTTATTATTTTCTTAAATGTGCAACATTGATATACAAATATCCCAAAAGAAAGAAAATATATTTCTATAAACATTTTCATTGCTGTGCAATTAATTACCTCCATATTACACCAGGAAGTGAAATTAGACAAAATATGCAGTTCTTAAAACATTTTCATTAGGCAGAATTTTTAATATCAAGCAAGCTGAGCACCGACAGCTCTGTCCTTATCTCAGTCATCTTGTTTTTTATATTTGCATTTCATACTCCATGTTTGTCTCCATTCCTGCATTGAATTTTTCAGTCCTGATTCTATGTCTCATAATGAGCCGGATTTTTATGTAATATCAAGGTGCGAAATATATACATATTTATGTAACAAAAAACATCAAAATATGTAATGAAATATGTAATATCAACAAAATATGTAAAATGATGTAATAATCTAAATGCTAAGATTACCACCTCAAATCTAAATGCAGACTGCAAATTACCCAGAATTTTGTAATTTGATGGGTGTATAAGAACATGAATTAATTACAATGAGTTAAAATTTACTAATTATAGAATTAATTACAGGGAAAATGTTTTGTTTTATGCAGAATTTACCTGAAATTTATTTTCAAGTAGGTAATTTCCAAATAAAAAATATTAGTTTTGGATTATGCTTATTAAAATTTACTCATTTCACATAATTATATTACTTAAATTTTAGGCAGTAAAGCAATGTTGAAATACTGAACCAATTTATCAATGAGTGAAACAATCAATTCAAAGTAATTAAATTATATAATGAGGAAGAAGCATTTTCAGTTTTCTATCTCTTGACATACAATGAACAAGCAGGCATTTTCATTTTGAGTCTTTTGCTTCTTTCAGTGAGTAACCATGTATACATTTCCGTATTTTCAGGGGTCATTGTTTGTCTCCAATTGGATAAAATGTTCTTTTAAGCAGAAAAGCTTCTCTCCACGTCACACGAAGTAACAGGAGCATATTTTAGCATAGGAATCTGATTTGCAGAGAAATGTTTTGGTAAATCGACACTGTCACCATTTAGCACTTTAGACACGTATGTATACAAGCATAGAGTATCCTGGATTCTATTTAGTACAGCTTTGAATTCTTCACCTGCCTTCCTTCCTGCAACTACACTAAGCTTCTGTGATGCACGTTCCATTAAGTCCATAGATTCGTGAAGAAGGGAACCTAATGTTTCCAACTGCTTGATGGTGCTAGGCAACCAGCCGAAGTTACTCTTGATGTAAGCACAGGAGCTTGCCACTTTCGGATCTTTAAAGCTGTCCTGAGATTCACATATGGAAACAGCTACTTCTGAAGAGAACATGTTCACCACTGACTGGACTGCTTCAAAATGTTCACAATAGAAGTTCACAGCTTCTAACCATATACCCCATCTTGTAAGTACTAGCTCAGGAGGCAAATGGACATGTTGGAGATGATTTTTATGGCACTGAATTTTGTGTGGTGCTTTCACGAAGACCTCTTTTGTTGCTGATATCAACTTATTCACACTGGGAAAATTACTTCTTACTACTTCAGCAACACGTTGCAATGCATGGGCCAAACGGATACATTCGGGTGGAAAACCTTAAGGGCAGTAGCAGCTTTAACAATGTATGCTGCGGCATCTGAATACATAATTAAAACCTTTTCCTCACACACACCCTCTGGCCACAGAATCTTTATCCCATCATTTACAAATCTTGAAACTGTAGAATGATTTGTTTGTTCTAACACCTTGCAGCAGATTAGAAATGATTTTGCTGGACTTTTGGAATCTAGTCTTCCTACTACTAAATTTGCTATGTACTGACCCATGTCATCTGCAGTTTCATCAATGGCATACCAAATACAGGAGTCTCCAATTGCATTTTGTATATGAGCAACTGCTTCTCCATAGCACACATGAAGATACTTTTTTCCTCAGAGTAGATTCGTCAGGAATAACTTTCTTGCAATATTTTTCTAGAAAGGAGTGCAATTGAGAAATTTGAAGTTTACGCCACAGTATATAGCTGCAACCATTGCAACAGCACAAGTGTTTAAAAAATCATTTCCGGATGGTTCCTGTTGCATTTGTGTCAACAGAACTTGCTTTCTAGAAGACTAGGTGTTTGTTGCATATGTGAAGAGCACTTACTATTACTTTTTCATCGGTTGTAAAGGCGCGATCTAATTTCACCCATGGATTCAACTTGCAGGATAGCGAGGACGCAACTGGTGCCATTTTACTAAGACTTGCAAGAAACTAACTGCAGTATTATTGCCTCGCTATATTGATGGTTGTCCAGCAACTCACTTTGTGAGCAGCTATTATATTACAAGATGCCGACTACTGCGACAATGGTAACAATGATGACAATAAATTTCTCCAGTCCTTGTAAATACCCAAAACGCTACGAGAAACGTGACACTGGAGGTCAATATTGTCGAGTGGCACCTGCTTTCATATAAATGGGCAACAATCAGAACGAGACGGTTATTATCGCATTCTTAATTTAACTTGCATCCTATTTCGCATTCATTTTTGTTGCTTTCAGCAAAACTTGTGAAAACAGTAGTTTGCAATGTGACTACCAATATTTTTTAAAAATAATAAAATTGTAACGAAACCCAGAAAATATGTAAGTTTTATGTAACATCGTTAAAATATGTTGTTGTTAGCTAATGCTGGATTTCTGACAATGAAGTCATTAATCCTCTTGCTCTCATTTAATATATTGATAGAGCAATAGCAGTATAGTAACTGCTAAGTCTGTTCAGTATTTATGTTGAAAAATATTGGAGAGCAAGAGGATTAATGACTTCATTGTCAGAAATCCAGCATTAGCTAACAACAATATTTTTATGTTTTGGCGGTCACATCGCTCTCTCACAACCCCCAGAATGTCTGGAGGACCACACCTGTCGTCGTTAAAATATGTAGAAACGTGCAAAATATGTAAAAAAAAATGTAAAATACAATTTGTAAGGGAGTCCCAAATGACGTAATTCGTCAACATTTTTACTTCTCATTGAAATATTATGCAGACTTTAACATATGTAATTACATAAAAGTCCGGGCTCTACTCATAAGTTATTTGATCAAGTTCTATAAATAACTATCACCAGACACATTGTCATATTCCCTGTTAGTGTTGGATATGGGACTGTTCACTGAACATAATGAGTATAACACAGTTCTTCGATCAAATTGTGTAAGTAACTTATCACCAGACATAGTCATATTCCAGGTTAGTGTTAGATGTGGAACTGTTCACTGAACATAATTAGTGTAATACAGTTCTTCGGTCAATTTACACAAGATACTCTTTGTATTCTTTTCTTTAATTTAGCTTTTGTCTGACCAACATTGTTATACAGGCCAGTGATGATATGTAATAAGTAACTAAAAGTAACATTGTTGAGGTTAGCCCAAGGCTTATCCAACATGAACTAATTGTGAAAATATACACATTAGATATAAAAGCTAATGCATTTACAAATATAAACATAATACAAGAACTTTTGGCAGCAAGCAAAGGAAATATCTGTGAACATTAATGATAAGTATGTAAAAGCATGAAACTGAGGAGCAAGTTATGTAGAATCAGCTTCTTCTGAGTTACTTTGTAGATCTTGTGGCAACCTTCCTAAGTCTGTCTCTGTGATGAATTTTGATGCCAATACTGAATGTGCAAGCTCCTGGAGTTGTTGCTAGTTTGTTGAAAAATGATGTGCAGGGGGTTCTGAAGTATTCTTGTAGAGGGAGAATTCCAAACTCATGAGGAAGTTGGTTCTTATGTTCCAGGTGTCATTGATCACTTTCCAAAGCAATTTGTTTTTTAAAATGTGTAGATAAATGTGTGTTTTGGTGCCTGTGATCCATATTGCAGCAGGAGGACTGTATGGACTGAAATTCTTAGGTTTGACTTGGCCCAGTCTAGCATCAATCAACCCCAAGCTCGAATAGGGTTTACAGAGTGCCAAGTGGCCCAGACCTCATTGTATAATTTTGTGTTAAACAAAATTGCAGTTATTGACATTATCATCATCATTATTTGAATGATAGGTGTCAGTGGAATAGTCATAGAATTCCTAGTAAACGTCTAAAATAAAAAGAAATTAGAAACTAATTTGTTTTAACTTTAGATTCTTGTTGCTTCACTGTTAACAGCTCCATTATTTTATTATCCTAGTAAACAAATACTCCGATAATGTGCTATTCTCAGGATTTCGACATCGGTGACCAAAAATATGATAATTTTTTTGTATCTCTTTAATTTTCAAGCCCGGCGCAGCTTGCACCACTAAAGCACTTCTTAAATTAGGCCTGATTTTCTTGCAAAAAAGGGTACCGGCAATGTACAGAAATCAATAGTTAATTTACCATTTTATGCAGCTAAAAGATTAGTCAACTCTGAATTCAAAAAAATTATTGAAAAGTATTACTATGAAAAATCAAAGAATAAAAGATGGGAACTACCAAACATTCAAACAGTAATTCCTGAGTATCCTCGAAAAACAGCAGTTGCAACCTTCAGGTTGATTACAGGACATGATTGTCTGGCAAAACATTTAAACAGAATTGGGATATATTCTTCACCACTCTGTCCTCTATGTGATCTGCAAGAGGAAATGGATCGAGACCACCTTCAAATATGCCCGGCCACTTCTAATGCCCCATCCATCAGTGAAAAATATTGGAGAGCAAGAGGTTTAATGACTTCATTGTCAGAAACCCAGCATTAGCTAACAACATAAATTAGGCCCGAATGCAGGCCAGGCCTAGGCCTGAGCAGAGCTGTCTCTGTTTACAGGCCTGGATGTGCAATTTGTGACGTCACAACGTGAGGCCCTTGTTCCAAGCAATACATGTAGAATAATCACATGTTTCATAGCATTTTCTTGCTGGAAGAAGCATGCATTCAATTATATTTTCACATTCTCATGTTAAAGTTATTGAATGTTAGTGTGTTAGTGCAAAATATGCTTTCTGTAATTGTTAGCTCTGAGCATACTTACTATCTCAATGCGAATATATCTCCAATTTTCTCTGTAGATAATACCAAACTATCTGCTTAAAAATACCATAAAAGTTTTTCAGAAGATGTTATTTTTACTATTTTGCTCCTCAAAACAACACTCGGTAATTCGCAATATCTTGCGTTACATTAAAAAAGAAGATTATTAATGTTGCGTGTCTCGATAACTAAATGTGGAATTTAGTTTCTCTGGTATTCTACTTTAAGGAATAGTTCATATGCCGCAGAAATTAAGCACTGATTATACTGAAGATGCATGCTGTTATATCATGCATGAACTGTGATGGCCACTCCAGCTATCCCATAAAAAAAAGTTCACGTAGCAATAAATTTATTACTTTTTCGTGATCACTGAACATTTGCACCTTCTCTGCTAAATATTATAAATGTAAAGATTTCGAATTACTGTTGGGACTGAAGTAGTCTGAGGTAATCAGGAAGGGGTAAAGAAAGTAAATTAGAATTATGTATGTGTATAAGCTGAGAAAAATGAATTGAGAACGCCAGGCCCAAATTTAGGACCTCTGACGCCCCTGGGCAAAAAACATTGCTACCCCCCCCCCCCCCCCCCCCAACTTGCAATATATATATTACTTAAATTTTCACAACATAGAGAATGGTTTCACTAGTTTGGATACTTAAGTATGAGTGGCAAGCACCATAAGTGAGGTTATTAAAATTTAAGTAGGAACATCTTAATAGAAAGAACTTACACTGAAGAGGCATCAGCCCCTATTAGATGTCAAAACATATACTGTTTAAATAACAAGAGGCTTCCTCCTTGCCCTGTCATTTGCAAACAAGTTTATGAGTTCGTTATAGTCCATTTTCACTGGTAAGCCAGATTCAAATGCAAGAACACCAAGATAACTAAGACGATCCTTCACTTGTGATGTTCTTAAATAATTATTTATGCGTCTTCGAGCAGAAAATGATTTCTCAGTTGAGCAGTTGGAAGCAGGAGTGCTCAAGTATATTTGTGGAGCTATGTTTAAGTTTGGGTAAACACTCTCTAGACAGCTGTGTAGGAGAGTGCGTCACATTTTCATTCTTTTCTATGTAGCTTTTGAAGTGTAAGCATTCAAGTACAAATGCTGAATCTTCAACATCCGAGCTGTAGAGTTTCTGAAGTCTGGATGATGTTTCCTGAATTTCAGGTGGACTAAGCATCTTCAGATTTGTGAAAAACATAAATGGTTCACTGAATTCCTTGTAGGAAGGAACTCTGTTGTTCAGTTCTTCAATCAATTTATCCAGAATCAAAAGGAACTTTGTTTCATGTCTATGTTTTTTTTTTTTGGTGCAGCTTTCCAGTAATTTTGCCGCCCCCTAAAATGTGCCGCCCTGGGCAATTGCCCGGTTTACCCTTACGTAAATACGGCCCTGGAGAACGCTCATAACAGGGTATTGGGAGTATATTTAACTGACTTTTGACTAACCAATATTATGTATTCTTCTAGAATAGAATAGTTTTGACTATTCTGTAGAATCTTTATTAATTTCCAACCAACATTCCTTTAAAATGTTTGCAGCCTGAAGTAGTTAATGCTGTTTGTTCACTTGCTATTAGGAACCATACAGATGACTTAAAAGAGACAGAGTTTGGACCATTTAACCAATGCCATTTCTTTACCAAGGATCCATTTGAACTTATGATTGGGTATTAGACACTTAACATGTTCAACCTGAATAACAAAATTGGAATTAATTTTCAAGCTGCTCAACGTTTTGGAATTTCTTCAGTATCAATTTGCAAAAGGATCACATTTTCTTTTATGATGACAGTGAATCCCTCTAATTTCATGTCACTAATTCTATTTTTAAAGCTCTGAAAATCAACAATTTTGTAATCTTCGAGCAATTTACGACATGCTGCTGCATCCAATTCCAACATTTCCCCTCTTCTTTCTTCTGGAGCCCTATGGTTGGGAGCTAGTTCAGAAGCCAGATATGGTGGTAAATAGGAAACAGTGCGGGGCATGCATCTTCAGTAAGTTTAATAGTTGTGCTGGGTACTACAAGAACACTCCTATCATTTCGCATGGCAGCAATTTCCTTTACTATATGCTGTTCAGAAAAATGTTTAATACATACCACAGCAGCAACACTTGGTTCATAATTATCCTTGTGAATAGCACGTACCTACTGCTGTCTCCTGTGTGAATCATTTCGAAATGAAAACATACTCCTGAACATTTGTTTTGTATGAAAGGTAGAACTGGAACTTAATGCCACAACTGGGATTTGAACCACAGACCTTCCGTTTACCGGGCGGACGCTCTAACCACTGAGCTATTGTGACAAACTGCCAGAATGGCATTAAATTCTCAAACCAGTTCGTATTTTTCCTGGTAAACCACAAAGGCAGTCTCACATCAGAGACAAATTACCCCAATGGTGACTTACTATTGTAAGTACTTTATATCCCAGGAATAAATAACCTTCAGACGGTAATTATTATTTACTTATGCCAACAAACTTTGCCCGCACACGGCTTGTGAGTTTAAAAACACCAACAGTAAGTTTGTTGGCATAAATAAATAATAATTTGTTTTGTAGTTTGACGTACATCCCGGCACACAACACTTTCTAGACATTTTGTGTTGAAAACTACACTGTTATGTAATGTAATTTTTCGCTCACTTAATTATTTGGTAATTATTATTTATTTATGCCAACAAACTTACTGTTGGTGTTTTTAAACACACAAGCCATGTGTGGGCAAAGTTTAAGAGGTAGGACTGGAACTTAAAAATTCAATGCCACAACTGGGATTTGAACCACAGACCTTCCGCTTGCCGGGCGGATGCTCTAACCACTGAGCTATTGTGACAAACTGCCAGAATGGCATTAAATTCTCAATACCAGGAGAATTACCAGGAGAAATACGAACTGGCTTGAGAATTTAATGCCATTCTGGCAGTTTGTCACAATAGCTCAGTGGTTAGAGCATCCGCCCGGCAAGCGGAAGGTCTGTGGTTGAAATCCCAGTTGTGGCATTGAATTTTTAAGTTCCAGTTCTACCTCTTAAACTTTGGCCACACACGGCTTGTGTGTTTAAAAACACCAACAGTAAGTTTGTTGGCATAAATAAATAATAATTACCATCTGAAGGTTATTTAATCCTGGGATATAAAGTACTTGCAATAGTAAGTCACCATTGGGGTAATTGTCTCTGATGTGAGACTGCCTTTGTGGTTTACCAGGAGAAATACGAACTGGCTTGAGAATTTAATGCCATTCTGGCAGTTTGTCACAATAGCTCAGTGGTTAGAGCATCCGCCCGGCAAGCGGAAGGTCTGTGGTTCAAATCCCAGTTGTGGCATTGAATTTTTAAGTTCCAGTTCTACCTCTTAAATATTTGGTAATTATTTACTGACACATTATAAGACACAAGCACCTTCTTAGCATACCAACTACACACTGATATGCTGCATTTCTATTATGCGATACAAGCGATAATGTAAGCCCCCTATGACGACGTCATTATCACAATTTGCTTCAACCTCTGCCTGTCCCTAATGACCTAGTTGTTGATGGACCCTTAAACATCACCACTCAGCATCTCTTGGCCTGTAAACATAGAGATGCCCCTGGCCGGAGGGCTTGGGTAGAGCCCATAAAGATCTCTAATAGGAACAGCAGATGAAATAAGTGAACATATTTGTGACTTATATAGCAGAGGTGAATGTTCTAGAACAAGTTTTGAACATCTGTTAAATATGGATACAGTTCGATAAATCAGGTGTTGCTGTGTGGGCGATGTGGAATGCCAGGGTAATTTGGTGTGAAGCAGTACTCCAAGATATTTCACTGCCATTTGCAGGAATCCACATTAGTTCATTATGTTGTTTGTTGTTAGCTAATGCTGGATTTCTGACAATGAAGTCATTAATCTTCTTGCTCTCCAATATTTTTCACTGATGGATGGGGCACTAGAAGTGGCTGGGCATATTTGAAGGTGGTCTCTATCCATTTCCTCTTGCAGGTCACATAGAGGACAGAGTGGTGAAGAATATATCCCAATTCTCTTTAAATGTTTTACCAGACAATCATGTCCTGTAATCAACCTGAAGGTTGCAACTGCTGTTTTCCGAGGATACTCAGGAATAACTGTTTGAATATTTGGTAGTACCCATCTTTTATTCTTTGATTTTTCATAGTAATATTTTGCAATAATTTTTTTGAATTCAGAGTTGACTAATCTTTTAGCTGCACTTTTAAATATAAGAATTAAAAGTGAACATAACACAAGAAGTACATTTATGTGCTTAGGCTTTCACGGCCAGTGTCCATTTGGAATAAAATATCTTCCGGGCTTATAGGCCATGGTCGACGTGTAGGAATTGCTCCTGACATTTTGCTCAACGCAGACTTGAGAGAAACATCAGAAGCAATTCCTACACATTGATCACGGCCTACAAGCCCAGAAGAAATATTATTCCAAAAAAGAAGCAAATGGCTAGTAATTAAAAAGAGTCATCTCTTACCCTGAAGATTTTACTGGAGGGAAGTCCTCATCCTGCAACAGAATAATTCAAATATAGAATCATCTATACAGCCTTTGTTAAAGGTACCACATAATATGATTAGAAGATGTGTGGAAACAAAAATTTCACATTTTATCATGTTATGCAGTTTAAGAAAACCATAGCTCAGTCGGTAGAGCACCTATCTGTAATGGGTCCCAGGTTTGATTCCCGGCAGGTCAGTAAAAAAATTTTCTCCAGTAAAGAATGTTCATTATCCTCTCTAGTCTGGAAGTTTGAATGAGAGTGTGAATGTGCGTGTAATCTAAAAATACAAAAAGCCAGTGTTAAACGAATACCACCATTGACGGAAGGTCATATGTTCTGAAGGAAAGGCATATAAATAGAACAATTAAAAAAAAGCAACTGAGAAAGTATTTAATTGTTATGTTTAAAGAACACAGAACTGGCAAAAAGAACGTTAAATATTCAGAATATATGATTCAATTACTCAAGCATTGTCAAAAATTAAGACAGAAATGCTTGAGATGCATCGGGAGACAGATGAACAGCAGAAGAGAGTAACAAACTGGCTTCATAACCTGAGAGTCGAGGTTTATACCATACTGGGATTTGTAAACAAGCATCTTAGAATGTTAATTTTACATTAATAATTTCAGAGCTGGTGGATTCTACCCTGTAAAAAAAAGAAACATTGATAATAACATTCATGATGATGATGATGATTAATAATAATAATGATGATAATAATAAATAATAATACATGATGATGATGATGATGATGATGATGATGATGGGTGGCGGTGATGATAAAGGAATTAATTCAAATGGGTTTTCAGTACACAAGACTTGTTCACAATATGGTCACATCTAAACATACTTTTCAAGAACATCGTACTCCATTTAAAATAAAGAAACTGAAAGTGTAAAAGTGATGAAGTCCACTGTTTTCATGTACTCACACAATAATACATAGTGTATATCTAAATTGTTGTAATGCACTTTGGGAGGTGATTCTTACGATCCAATGAACATGCCACACATTGCACTGTTACCAAGTTAAACAGATCCCCATATCTCATCGAAAATCTTGGAAGTGACTTGAAGAGCATTAAAAGGGATAATGCCTAGACAAAACCAACAAAATACTAATTGAATGGCAGGTTGCAAGACTACTGTGATAAAATGTTCAGTAAAGTTAAACGAACAAGAAGACTTCTGAACAATAAAATGAATTATATCTCATTGTAAACCTGTCACTAAAGAATAAGTTATAAATCTCATGAATAAGCTTACGTCTGAAAATCATAGCGAAGGAGTTGTCCAAAAACTGCTGTGAATGTAAATTAGTGTGCTAGTGTGCATAGCACATGGTATGACAAACTGTTAGAGGCACCATGTTCCTCAATAAAGTAAAGTACATTGCTCCATTGAGTGTTGGGGCAGCATTTACTGGCTGAATAAGTGATAACACACCATATACTGATGACATGCAGGTTTACATCATGTGGTCTGGTCAGTGAAAAAAACAAATGACATGAACAACAGTATGATAGTCACCATGTGGTTGGAAATCTGTCTGGCGAAGTTCTTGAATCCTTTCCAGGTAGCATAATGCACTGCCGTGGGCTCCCTACTTATGTCGCTCATTATTTACACGTTTCTCCAGGGCAGGTCCACATGGTTAGCTAGTACTGAGCCAGTTTCACAAACAGCAACAGCAGGTATCTGGCATGATGGTTCAAGAGTTTTAAGAAGCTTGATTACCTGATAAATCTCTAGTAGCTAATTCTCAGCTATATAAGAGAGTTGGTATGGACAGAGGAATTAGTGTGGATAGTTTTAGTGAGTTTATCATCAGTGTCAACCTTCAGCAAGTTAGTCAGGGAGTGAGTTGAGTTGTTAGAGAGCTGAGTACAGTTGAGCAGTGTTTTGAGTCAAGGTTACAACAGAACAGAACACCTGTGAATTGTGATTCAATTGTTACAATATGAAAATACTGTAACTTTGGCTTGATATATGAAAATACCTATTTAGGCTATAAATACAGTCCATTTGCAATTTGTAATACATACATAGTATTGTAGCTGTTGAAGAGAGCTGTCCTCACTTTACATAAATGTAACATTTTTATAATATTAAATGACCAACTAAAATATATATTAAATGAATGTAATATAAGGGCTTACACACTACAATAACCATATCATTATGTGAAAATTTAAAGCATACAATCGCATGATGAACAAAATTTATGAATGAATAAATCAAATAAAGTGAAAATTATGAAATTTAGGACTGACATTTATTATTGTCACAAAACCACATACTAAATCAGCTACACACAGAGAGCGTGAAAAGGAGAACTGATTTGTCACTAATCATTGTTTGCTTGTAATGTAATGCAACTGTTGAATCTGTATGGCATTTGAGAAAGAAGAGTAACAACTCTTCTCACTGAGTAAATGTAAACACTTTGTAAATAAACACAGCAGTACTTGTTTTAACTGATGTACAATGCAGTTACTATGCTTTAATTGAGTTTCTCTTTCATTAAAGTATCTTAGCATTTAAGTTTATATTTTCTGAACAAAGAATAAAGGTTTGTTCTGCAAAGCAGAAAGTTAAACTGTGGGCTAACTGAAATACCTAGATCTGTTTTCTGGGAATCCATGAACTGCTATTGTGGGTTTCAAGTGGCCCAACAACTGGTTAAAGCTTTATAACTACTATGTCTGTTGTGAATATCCTTTGAGTTCATTTAATGTTTTATTCCAAGTGTTGCTGAGTATAAGAGCTAGGATATAATATTGTGGTATCTTTCAATAGAAATTTCCTCAACTGTCATACAATTTTCAAGACCTATATCAACTATTACTTTCAACCGTTTAAGCACAACATCTGACAAACACTACATATTCATAAACTCTGTATTACATTAAATATTTGACATAGAAGCAATGTTGACAGTGAAGTTTCATTCATGTTGAAATAAGAAGAGTCACACTAATTTTTACAATTACTTCACTCACTTGTTTATTAAAAACTGGAACGTTTTCGAGAGATGTCTCTCTCATCTTCTGCAGATGGTGACTGAGGTTTGAAGTTGGATCCTACATCTACTAGGGTTGCATCTTGCTGCCGTCTATCGGTAGAGAGGCAAAGCTCCATCAGATGGTTTGTTGGCGGGATGTCAAAATGTATAATGTCGTCTGCGTTTTTGGTGATGTATATTTTTTCCCAGATGGAGAGTTCTAGTGGTGAAGAAACTGGTTTTAACAAATTTATGGCTTGACCGATGTTGTGGTTTTCTGACCAAAAATGGTGTGATACAGCAGATTTGTCTGTTTGTTTAAATTTAATGTTTCTCTGATGTTCCTTTAATCTAGTGATTAATTTTCTCTTAGTTTTGCCTATGTAGAATTTATTACAATCTTCACAATTAATTTGGTAAATTCCTGATTTTTGTGTGTCTGGGATAGTATTCCTGAGAGGTTTGTTTAGTAAATTGTTTAGGCTGTATCTGTTTTGGGGAGCTAATCTGATGTCCACCTTATTGAAAATTTTATCAAATTTTTTAAAAGCCCATGGATGAAAAGTGAACCTTTTGTATTTCCATTTTGTGTCCTTGATTGTCTGCAGGGTAGTTGTTTGGGCTATTTCTTTCAGTTTAGTGCCATGTTTTAGCATTTTATTTATCATTGCCGGATTGAAACCATTGGATGCTGCTATGTCCAGTATGTGTTGGCGTTCTTTTGAAAATTCCTCTCTGCTTAGAGGGACTTGGAGTAATCTATGGATCATACTTTTGAAAACTGCCAACTGGTGTGCAATTGGATTGCACACATTCTTCTTTATGTAATTGTCCACATGAGAAGGTTTTCGGTGGATTCCAAATGTGAATTGATCATACCCGAGAAATTCAAAGAAGATGCCCCAAAATTGCTTAACCTACAGGATGTTCATATAAAATTCACTATGGAAACCGAAGAAAATAACATATTACCCTTTTTAGACCTCAAAATTATCAGAGACCAGGATCAATTTGTGAGAGAGCGATGTGACCACCAAAACATAAAAATATGGTGCTCTCTAAAAAGCTATTGCTCTCTTCAATATCATCAGTGAAAAATATTGGAGAGCAAGAGGATTAATGACTTCATTGTCAGAAATCCAGCATTAGCTAACAACTTCTGGGTTCTTTAATATGTCTTGGGCAATTTTAATTGATTCAGAATTTTTGGGATCAAATGAATTCACTACATTCCTGGCGGTTTCCAAATGTTCGGTGTAATAGAGAACTCCACATAACCATGGTCACCAACGTGTTACAATAGGTTCTAGTGGAAGTTGCAGTTGCTTTGAAAGTTTGTTTTCAATATGGTGGTTTAACAAATACTTTGGTTACAGAAGATACCAGCTTGTCTACAAATGGGAAATTTGCACGAATTGTTTCTGTAAACCGATGTAAACCATGTGCAAGCAAGTGAAGTGTATCATATTTGAATATATAACATTCAGACCAATGCCAGCTTTTATCATGTAACTTGCACCATCAGCCCTAGTGAGTAATACATGCTTATACTGAATTTCATCAGGCTATAGGAAGTTCAACAAATCAATAAAAATTTGGATATGGAAGGGCTATTTGTAGCATCAAGGAGGAATGGGGTGGTTGGTTCATTTTTGTGGAGAGATCCAACAATAAAGTTTGCAATAAACCAAGGTTCACTGTCTGTCGTATCATTGACTGACACCCACACAAAATTACCTCCAATCTGTTCTCTAATATCCTTAATTGTGAGATTGTAACACCTATTCACATAATTTTTGCAAAGAGTAGATTGGTCTGGCATTTACAATTAGTATACTGCTAAATGAAATTTCTGGTTGTGGGATTGGTGAGTTTTCACAATGGAATGCCTGCTGCTAAAAATGCTTCACACAAATCAAAGGAGAACTGTGAAAAATTGCTGTCTGAAAATTCACTTAACAGTTTCCAAACAAGGACACCTTTTGAGGGTTTAAGTTTGATATTATCTTTGTGTTTATGAGTATTCAAATGTTAAAGAACTAAAAAACGCTTTTCACAACTAACCGTTTTCTTACACGCTCCACAATACAAAATTCCACCATCTCTAGCTATCACACCTGTTTCAACATCCCTGTAGACTACCACTGTAATTAACTTTTACTTTAGGCATTATTCTATGAAAATAAAAAACTTGTACAAGCTACACTCCACTGACCTTAAGTATCAACTCACAAATGATGAAATGAGTTATTGTGATTTGTGAACCTGCTGTCAAAATTTGGAAGTGAATTTCCAAAACAGACTATAAAGCAACACTTGAATATTTTTAAAGTCATTCCTTTAATATGATACAATTAATTATAATTCAAGTGGTATTAAACAATTAACATAAAACTTAATATTATATTTAAAAACAACAGTTGGACATAACTCCGAGAACCCCTTAACCCTTCATTTTTACTGCTAGAAAGCCAGATAAAGTGGGAATTTCCTGATATGATGTAGCTAAATGCGTTACAGGTTTGAGTTACAAGTTTCAACACTGATTCGTATTGTATGTACAGCAAATTCACAAGTTTTAAATTTTCTATATAAAACAAGCAAATATGCAGCTTAACTTGAAAGATACAGAAATATTACGCACATTAACAAAACGTGTAAAATATGCCATTATATGCACATTAAAATCTTATTTAACTGTTAGAACTTTAGTAATTCACTCGCATGCTAATTGAGCAACTTTCTGGCAACAGAGAAAAAATATGTATTTTCATAAAATTCCCATTCCTGGTTATGACAAATTGCATATGGCTAGACAATATGTTTTTTGAGTACATAATTCCTGTGTATAACTCTGTGGCATAGCAGCCCATCCAGGCCAAGCCCTACTGCTCGACCATTGCATCCCTCTTCTCTGTCCATCACAGGTGTATTTCTACTGAGATGTGTTTCCACTCACGACCTACATGTGAGATGGTGATTTGACTCTCTCACTACAAGGAGGAGCACATACCCAGAGTCAGTGGCTCGGAATCCCAGGTGAGCCAAAACCTGTACATAAGTTGTAGGCCCCTAACATCTACGAGGGAAATGTCATGCAAATTTGAGCACCCAAAGTGTGCAGCCTTATGTGTATCACCTTGCACTGCAAAATCAATTTTTAGTTTCTCTACTACGTATAATAAGTAGAGGAAGTATTGTAATCCACCCAAAAATTTGATACCGAGATTTCAGCAGAAATATGTTTTGAGGCCCCCTGAATCCAAAAACAAGCATTTTTAGAAAAGGTCTGTGTTTCTGAAGAATGTAACTCAGAAACGAAAAGTTGGTTAGAAACCAAATTTGGTATTTACATTAGTATTTTTCAAGGATGCAACAAGATTTTCAAGAAAATTCATGTACCTTAAAGTATGCTTTACATGGAAAACTAATATTCTTGAAAATGGCTCTTAACGATTTTGATTACAATGCCACAGGTTTAAGATATTTTTATGGCAAATTAAACCCAGATTTTGAATTTTTTGGCTGTAGGCCCCATAGTCCTGTTTACTCTTGACAAATTTTGCCTAATTGGTAAACCATAAGAGACAGACCAACTCTTACTATACAAAATGTAGATCTTAATAAAACATATACTAGAACAAATTTTTTATGGAGTGAACCATTTGAGATACATATCTTGTTATTTTTGTGAGTTTTGGAATACTTAGTTTCCTCAAATGGTAGATCGTTATTAATTTTTTGATATTTTAGATGTGCAAAGAGATCGGAATCTCAAAGCCCTCTCTATTTCTATGTTCCCCTTGCACCTACAAGGAAATAAGATAATTTCTGCAAATGTTTATCTCAACTAATATGAAGGTAGAGGAATAAGAGTTTGTAAGAATGGTTCGTACAAGAGTAGAAAAAGTCATGCGACTGTCTTGGGCGAAACATCAGATAATTCATCGACTGGACCACGGCCTACAAACCCAAAAATTACTACCTATTCGATCACACATTAGAGCTTTTAACTTCAATGGATGTGTATTACAACTGATAAAGAAAAAGTGAAATCAGAAGGGACAGTTAACAGAATTTCATGTTTTCATACATACATTTAACAAGGCCAAAAGGAAAAGGCAATGTCTTCAGTTGAACATTTTGGAATTATGTAATATGAAAATCTTGTGAATATCTTAAGATATGCAGGATGTCTAAATTACTCATAAATCATTGGAAAGTTCACTAAAAATCCAATATTGAAAGAAAAAGATGCTCATTGATATATATATCCTTTGTCTTTCACAAAGCTGTTAACATTAACAGCTGTTAACGTCCCCAGTTTCATTTGCCACACAAAGAAGCTGGGTTGCAAAACATCATATGAGCAAGTGGCACTGCATTTTGGAAGCCTGATTTATCCTTGCAAGTGACTGCATGCACACAGCTAGGGTGAAATAAGATTACCAGATATATGCTCCCCTCCTTTATCCAGGACAGTAAAACTGTTGTTGTTAGCTAATGCTGAATTTCTGACAATGAAGTCATTAATCCTCTTGCTCTCCAATATTTTTCACTGATGGATGGGGCATTAGAAGTGGCCGGGCATATTTGCAGGTGGTCTCGATCCATTTCCTCTTGCAGATCACATAGAGGACAGAGTGGTGTAGAGTATATCCCAATTCTGTTTAAATGTTTTGCCAGACAATCATGTCCTGTAATCAACCAGAAGGTTGCAACTGCTGTTTTTCGAGGATACTCAGGAATTACTGTTTGAACGTTTGGTAGTTCCCATCTTTTATTTTTTGATTTTTCATAGTAATATTTTTCAATAATTTTTTTGAATTCAGAGTTGACTAATCTTTTAGCTGCATAAAATGGTAGATTAACTATAGATTTCTGAACATTGCCGGTACCCTTTTTTGCAAGGAAATCAGCTTTCTCATTACCACTCAGTCCACAGTGAGCTGGTATCCATTGGAAGACTAGGTGTTTTTGAAGTGCTGTTAGATGGGTAAGGATTTTCCAACATTCTATAATTGTTTGGTTTTTTGGTGACAACTTGGAAGTAATTGCTATAATTGCTGCCCTGGAATCTGAGAGAATAACTGCTTGCTGAAAATGAGGACAGTAAAACTTTAACACACTGTACAAACCACTTAGGATACCTAAATGATACACAGGCTGAAAAATTGCTACTACCAGAGCAAGTGAGTCATTTTGACCGTAACAATTTAGATTTTTATGTTATGTGGCTGCTTCTCACATAGAACCGTGAATCAAAGCAGAGAAATACTTACGGAAACGATTTCAATTAAAACAGGAC
The DNA here is from genome assembly GCA_030765045.1 of Tenodera sinensis. NCBI lineage: Eukaryota > Metazoa > Arthropoda > Insecta > Mantodea > Mantidae > Tenodera > Tenodera sinensis. Next base: position 50,038,257 of record CM060974.1, on the reverse strand, counting down.
AAAATGCTTAATTGGCGCATAAAAATTGGTAAATTGCTGCACTAATGGCAGGGAATCACCAACTAGCGAGATTCTTAAAATAAAGGAAATACTAATTTAAATTGGTGTTGTCTATACCAGAAGCAGAAATAAAACCATTATTTTATAAGTGAAATTGCCATACAAGAACGAGAATTTTTTCAGGAGCATCTATTCTTAACTTCACCATCGGTGTAACCATTAATGTATTTAGTGAAAGAAACTTTAGGATAGTGTTGCATAGTTATTTGAATTTCATAGGCACTACCAAGGTCCCTTGTATGTAATACAGAATTTATAATACTAAATTCAGGGTTAATTATACCAGAACATACCGATCACCTATTTCTGATTTCCTTTTCCTGTTACATAATTCCACACAATAATAAAAAGAAAGCTATGAGATCCATTGCTCAATGGAAACCTACAGGTAAAATAAAAGACTGAAAATTGAATGTTTATCCTGGCTTTTTGCAGAAATAAGGAAACACAACAGCAGTTCAGCATCTGGAGTGCTCCTGTTCATAAAAAAGTTTTGTGGCAGTATTAACTTAGAAATGAATTCTGAGATGGCTTACTTAAGTTACAAAAGAAATGGGAAAAAATATTTTCCTTCTTAACTTAATTACCAAACCCCCAAATAATCTATTTGTTACACCTCTTTTCCCAAGCAATCAAATGTAACCCACAGATGTGTAAAATTGGAAAAACAAGAACTGTACAGAACACATTTTATGCTTTTGTCCATTCATGAATTAACTTATATACAAATTCATACAAGTTCTACACTAACTGAGAACTTTGGATTTACTGCTTCCTTTATAAGGTGAAAAAGAGTAAAACTTCTTACATTCATCACTCTCCTGTATACTGTGTGATTGTGAACTGATTAAAATATTCTGGAATTTAACAGCTGAGAGTACCCTACTCATAAACATTACACTACTTTGTCTATTTGTCCTGGTGAATTAATATGTGTCTTTTCATATTTGATAACTTATTGAAAGCCTTGTTACAGATGTTACATTTGTGTGGCTTTACACCTTCGTGAATCAATTTGTGTGTTGTCAAATTTGATAACTGAGTAAAAGCCTGGTTACAAAAGTTGCATTTGTGTGACTTTGTGCCTTCATGAATCAATTTGTGTATTTTTAAACTTTTTGACCCAGTAAAGGCCTTGTTACAAATATTACACTTGTATGGCTTTATGCCTTCATGAAGCAATTTGTGCGATTTCAGGTCTGACAACTGAGTATAAGCCTTGTTACAAATGTTACACTTGTGTGGCTTTATGCCTTCATGAATTAATTTGTGAGTTTTCAAACTTGATAACTGTGTAAAGTTCTTATTACAAATGTTACACTCATGTGGCTTTATGCCTTCATGAAACAATTTATGTCTTTTCAAATCTGCTAACTGAATAAAAGCCTTGTTACAAACGTTACACTCATGTGGCTTTATGCCTTCATGGATCAATATGTGTCTTTTCAAATCTGATGACTTAGTAAAAGCCTTGTTACAAATGTTACACTTATGTGGCTTTATGCCTTCATGAATCAATTTGTGTGCATTCAAATTTGATAATGCAGTAAAAGCCTTGTTACAAATGTTACACTTGTGTGGTTTTATGCCTTCATGAATTAATTTATGTGTTTTCAGACGTTGCAAACGAGTAAAACTCTTATTACAAATGCTACACTCATGGGTTTTTTTCAACTCATCAATCAATTTGTGAGATTTCGGAGACGAGAACTGATTGAAATCCTTGTTGGAAACATCACACCTATTTACTTTCTCACTGTCAAGAACCAATCTGCATTTCTTTGAATGGGATGAGTATTCACTACACTTCTTAGAAACATCACATTTGTAGGAATTTCTGGACTCATGACTCATGATTAGCTTGCAATTGTCCGTATTGATACCCTGTTTGTTTGTGTTACTGTGCTGAAGCAACATACTTTGTTTCAAAGAGACAGGCATGCTGACACTCTTTCCATCATCAGATGTTTCTGAGCAAACACTTGCTTCTATTGAAGATATAACAGCAACAGCACCTTCCTGACCTTCACATTTACTGGCACTTTCACATTCAGGAAGATACATGTTCATATTGAAAGTTACATTATTTTTTAAGTCTTCAGTGGAGGATAAATCTAATGTATCAGTGGAAACATCTTCTGTGCATAAACTGAAACACAAAATGATTATCAGTAATTACTACAAGACAATGATGAAAAAAATATCAATTTAAAACAATATGAACTTTTATTTTGATGTGCGGATAGAATGACTTCATGACACAATGTTCGAAGTATTTGGATATTCTGTTATGGATTCAACTAGAACGTACATGGGATAGGTAATTTGAAATATTGTAGTAAATATAAGTGGCTATTGAGTTTGTCCATTTCAAAACACTTTCTTGTCTAAAAGTGTGAAGGTTGAGTATTATCTTTCTCCAAACATGGGTAATGTGGGATGATTGTGTAACTAGTTAGCTGATTTTCATCACTTTGTGTAAAATGTGCATTTTCTGTCTCTGAGATATACAGGCAAGGGAACTAAGGATATAACCAATTGAATTACCAACTTATTACTTGTACTTAATATATTGTGACACTGGCCGCATCACCAGGGAGGTCGGCTGTCATGGTACCTTGGGGGTCGTTATCACGTTAACGCGTCAGGGTGAAGGAGAACCAGAGGAAGACCCATCACAACCGGCGACGTTGCCACAGAGGCTACAACCATTATGGTAGACATCAGCCTACTCAGACTAAGGGACACTACTCAACAAAGCAGACAAGGCCTGTACCACCTGGAGAAGTGGTTTGATGGCAAAGTCTACCACATCCAGAGGCTGTCTCGAGGTGAGGTGCTGGTTGTACATTGCGATCATCTGGCTAACTACGAGGTCTAGTCAGGACGACCAGCGCTGACGAGTGAGTAGTGTGGTGCCAGCCACAGTGCACAATAAAGGACGTTCGGGGTTGGGATGCCCCTCCGCAATTGCTGGTGCATGTATTTAAGGCGCTCAAGTTCAGGTAGCCTCGTGTGACTGTTGTAAACAGCAGCAGAACAAAGTGGGGTTTTCGAGATTACCAGAGAAGTGACCAGCGTATTTATGGACGTTCCAAGAAGGTTTGTGTTACGCCATCCTCGCCATATGAGGCGAGGCAATAAGCAGAATTAGACATGAGTCATTGGGAGTCAATCAGTTCTTAGTTTCAGTCTGTGTCAGCTGCATGAGTACGGTCGCGTCCTGAAGATATCAAAACAATTCATGAGGGTCGAGTGATTGTATGGTCAGTCAGCTGTTTGAGAGACAGAGAAAGTGAAGAAAGACAGAAAGTAGTCAAGGTTACAAGAAGAAAACAGTTGTGAGTTGTAATATCACTGAAGATTGAAGTCTGTGTTAACGTTAGAAAAAGAGAACTGTGTATTTCTTCTTCTATTCTCTTAATGCCTTCTCAAGTGTCAGGGCCCCTTAGTCAATCCACATCCAGTCTTCCCATATTATATGGGAGCTTCCTCGCTCATTTCTTCCTTCTACTCACATTTCAAAGACCTGCTCTTTTTCTTTGTTCTTATATGTAGTACCATTTGAGCTGATGTTCCTCTAAAATTCTTGTCAACCTCTTCTCTTATCCTCTATCACTTCTCATATAGTTCACTCCTGTTGGTGTGAACTTATTTAAATGTCTTTCTTGTAGTGCCAAAATCACCACTCCATATAGTGTTATTGGTACCATTACTGAATTGTAGATATTTTTATTACTAATCTCTGATTTACCTGCAATTGTATTATTCATACCAAAATATGCTGTGGTTGCCTTTTAGTTCTGCTTAGTGATTCTTGTTCAATTTTCCGCCACTGCTTATTATTGTAAGCACATATTCATAAGTTTCTGTTTTCTCCAATATTTTTCCAATTCTATGTTCTAGTACCAACATCACCTTGCTTTTCTTTTTAGCTCTTTGTACCATTATTCTGTTGCTGTTGAAGTCTCTGCAACAAGTGCTATATTGTCTGCATATACTACTGAGATTTGGTCTTAATCTCCAAATTCCCATCTTATTTCTAGCTGTTCGTTTGCATAAGTTAGCTATTTCATCCACAAAGATATTAACAGTAATGGGCTCAAACTATACTCTTGTTTTATTCATATCTCTATTATAAATTCCCCATCCATCCAAACCATTTGTATTGGTTGTTTATACATGCTCTTGATTGCATTTATTAATCTTATTGATAACGTTATGGCTACCAATGCCTCCCACATGTTGTTTTGAGGCTGAATCAATTGCAGAAGGCAAGGTATATATTCCTATTTTTGCAATATTTTTCTTCATTACTGTTCTCAGTGTATACATATGATCTGGGTCTGGCATTCTGTATGAAAGGCTACTTGCTCATTTACCACTAGTCTTAATCTTCTTTCCAATATTCTAGTATACACCTTTGTGCTGATCGCACTTCCTTTGTTTTATTGAAGCCCCTCCTTTTGTTTCACGACTCTTGTTTTTCCCACCAGGATGCGCTAGTGTTCTTTTGGGGGTTTCCTCTCGGTCTCACCACTGTAGGGACAGTCAGTCGGTGTTCTCCTTTCTTGGCGTGAAGGGTAAGTGGTCCCGTTTGCTTGTTTTAACTAAGGCTCAGGCCGTGTATTACAGATTGGCTTTCTGACCGTTACTTGCCTGGCAGGTGCTTCTAACGTGGATGAATTAAATGTAACCTTGTAACAAGTAATTCTTGTAACCCGTACGATATCCACGCGAATCATTTAGGCACTTTCAGATAGGCCCGAAGACTGCCCAACTCCTCGCATTGAGGGGGAGTTGAATGGGGATATGTAAATTGGTTTTGTTTTCACCTGTATTTCTATTGTGTTTCGGCTTCCATTTCTGTTTAAAGATTTGCTATGCCGATTAATCATTCGTTAACAAATGCATAATTTATTGATCCATAAATGTTATAGTTCTTGAAATCTTTAATGGTCTCTTCTCTTCAATTCCTTCCCCCCTCTCACGATTGTACCCACGCCCCTATGGTGCACCTTATATACTATTGATCAAAGACCTTGCTGTATAATTATTACAATCACTACTTCCTTTTTATGCAGTGGTATTATCAATTTGTTCTTCCACTCTTCAGGTATACAGATTTCATCCCATACTTTATAAACTTCTTTCTTCTTTCCAGGACTATCCTCCCCTTATGTAGGACTTAATTTAACTAATTCCTTTACCAGCATTTTCCCCCAATACTTGATTTATTGCTATTTGTCTCGCACACAAAATAGTGTTTATGCAATGATAGCAATGCAGCTATGAGATCATTCATTCCCACAATAGGTTTGGGGCATTATCAAACATGGATGACTCCTGGAGCCTAAACTGAAGGTAACACCAATTTGCTTAAGAAATACTGAAAATTACCAGCTTCTCACAAAAATCATATACAATCACAATTTTCCACAGAACTAAACGATACAATAATAAAGGCATTCTTATCAACTAGAGACCATTTTTACTTACTCTATTATGTATAGTAAGCAGAAGTATTGCATTCCATAAAAAAATTGATGACAAGATTACACCAGAAATATATGTTTTGAGGCACTAAATCCCCCCCCCCCCAAAAAAAGCATTTTTACAAAAACATCAGCACACGCCCATGTATGTTGTGGGGGGATTGTCTGTGGATAGCATAATTCAAAAATGAACAATCAGTTAAGAAGCAAACTTGGTGTATAAGTTTAAGAGGTAGAACCGGAACTTAAAAATTCAATGCCACAACTGGGATTTGAACCACAGACCTTCCGCTTGCCGGGCGGACGCTCTACCACTGAGCTATTGTGACAAACTGCCAGAATGGCATTAAATTCTCAAGCCAGTTCGTATTTTTCCCGGTAAACCACAAAGGCAGTCTCACATCAGAGACAATTACCCCAATGGTGACTTACTATTGCAAGTACTTTATATCCCAGGATTAAATAACCTTCACATGGTAATTATTATTTATTTATGCCAACAAACTTACTGTTGGTGTTTTTAAACACACAAGCCGTGTGTGGGCAAAGTTTAAGAGGTAGAACCGGAACTTAAAAATTCAATGCCACAACTGGGATTTGAACCACAGACCTTCCTTCCCAGTTGTGGCATTGAATTTTTAAGTTCCGGTTCTACCTCTTAAACTTTGCCCACACACGGCTTGTGTGTTTAAAAACACCAACAGTAAGTTTGTTGGCATAAATAAATAATAATTACCATGTGAAGGTTATTTAATCCTGGGATATAAAGTACTTGCAATAGTAAGTCACCATTGGGGTAATTGTCTCTGATGTGAGACTGCCTTTGTGGTTTACCGGGAAAAATACGAACTGGCTTGAGAATTTAATGCCATTCTGGCAGTTTGTCACAATAGCTCAGTGGTAGAGCGTCCGCCCGGCAAGCGGAAGGTCTGTGGTTCAAATCCCAGTTGTGGCATTGAATTTTTAAGTTCCGGTTCTACCTCTTAAACTTTGCCCACACACGGCTTGTGTGTTTAAAAACACCAACAGTAAGTTTGTTGGCATAAATAAATAATAATTTGGTGTATAAGTTTAATATCTTTCAAGAAAGCAACACAAAGATTTTGAAGAAAATTTCTGCACCCTAAGCTACCTTTACATGGACAATTTTTTGAAAATTTTGATTTCCTCAAAATGGCTATAACAATTTAGTGAAAATGCCATGTTAAAGGTATTTTTATAACAAATGAAATATAGATTATGAATTTAGTGGCTATAGCCTATGTAGTCTTGTTTACTCTTGATGACTTTTGAATAATTTGTAAACTGTAAGAGATGGACCAAATTTTACTATCCAAAAAATGTAATCTTGTTAAAATACAATTTATCTCCAAATGAATTTTTTGTGGAGTAAAGCATTTCCTTGTTATCTGTGTGAGCTTTGCAATACTTATACTTTTCTCAAACAGAAGAACATAATTCGCCTTTTTATACCTTAACTGTGCAAAGGGAAATTTCAAAGCCTTCATATAGCGACCACCTTTAAAAAATTGAACTATTCCTCAAAGCCCACCGGAGACCCTGACAAGACATTTGATTTTTTCAGTACTACTAAAGGAATTCTACTTAGATGTTCTGTGTCACTAATTATATGTTATTACTTGGAGACATACATATTTCTTGTTCACTTAAGTTTGGAAGTTTAAGGAAATATTAGTAAGATGATTTTTACATCCAGGAATAGTTAATTATGAGTTACTGAAATGTATACATTATGATGGTTTCAAAATGGCAATATTTACGTTGACAACACATTCTTTATTTTATTTTTATGAAAGAAAATACATAACTGTCATTGATAGACAACCAAATAGGGGACTAATTCTTGATCCTGCAATCTGATTTTAAAAATATCTAGACAAAATTAAGGGGATTGATGAAAAAAATACAAAAAAAAAAAAAAAAAAAAAAAACATTTTCAGTCTTGCGTTCTGTATTTAAAAGACAGATACAAAGTTGAAATTGGAAAATGATTGGTCTATCTTTTGGTGCTCCTGGAGTGGTGACTAAATGTACTGTTAATTTGTTCAGACCTTTTGAATTGCAATTAATTGTTTTAGAAGACATGGTTTTACAAATTATCTGTGATTTTCTGTACATTTTACACAATTGTCTGTATTCTATACTAAACTAATAAATAATTATAAAATGGCTAGCTGTCTTATTTCCAAACCTTATAATCAATTTGTACATTATTACACAATGTCAAATACTTTTACATCATTTGATTTTTTTATTCTTTGTCATCGATACTTAAAATTTTTTTCTACAGATCTATTAGCAGCTGTCTCTTTATGCGAACCCTAAAATGGGACAGCTATAGGACTCCAAGTACTGGATTTCCTCTGATATTCCCCTTGCACCAACAAGAATATTAGCAATAATTTCTGCAAATGTTATCTCGACTGACATGAAGAAGATAGAGGAATAAGTTTTTGCAAGAATACTCAGTGAAAGAGTAGATAATGTGAGTGTTATACATCAAATTTTTAATATTTAATTACATATTTTGCCTCTGTACATCAGCCATTATACACATACAAAAACCCCAAATATAAAAGGTTTTGTGTAATCAAACAAAACCTTTCTTACTCCATCAGTGAGGCAGAAATGCCAAATGCATTACAGGAGATAAGAGTACCCTGTGTATAAGGTAACACTTCTAGGGAAAAATAAACAACCTAGCTTCTCTGTGCAGTAGAACTTGAAAATAATGATGCAGAAAAATGCATACTATATTTAACATATCTACTTTATAGTCCTCAAAGTTGAATCATGTAAAAAGTAAGGAATATATTATAGTGTACTCACTGTCAGAGCTTTGGGTACACTAAGAACTATTGCCAGTTTGAATCACAATATACATATATGTACAATGCCAACTCATTCATATAACCCAGCAGCTCTTCCTGATATCCTTGATATTGGAATATAGAAAAATGTGCATCTTGCAACATGTTATATCAGCTAAAGCACTGGACTCAGACAACTGTCCTGTCTTAATCACTTTTCAATTAAAGGTAGTAGTTAAAAAACCATGTCTAATAAATATTTTTGTTAATTGAGAAACATTTCAATCTAATTTGAACTCCGAACTAATCTCAACAGATCAGCTAGGGACATCAGAAGAAATCAACAATTGTGTCAAGCATTTTACAAACAGTATCTGCTGCAGTATTAGAAAATCAACAACACTACCACAACGTCCATATCAACACTTCTTTTTACCATCCTATATTATCAGTAAGATAAAAGAGAATGGCAATGCAACAAGCAACCACAGCAGTAATAACTTCAGCTGCAGTTCACTAAGGCTCAATTTTAGCATAAATCATGTATAACATATAAAAATATCATGTCCTGAGCATGAAAACATCTCTCTGGCTATGTATGCAGATGATAGTCATATTTTACTCCTGCTGCAACCTAAATATGGTCACTCTTTTCTCTTCTCATGGAATAGTTCGCTACTTGGCATATGTTCAATATCAACAAAACCAAAACTAAAATCCTCTTACTAAGAGCCTTTCGTGATCCACTTCCAGTATACCTTATTAATAACAACTACCATGAGTTTCTGCAGACAGCAGTGAAATATCTTGGCGTATTGTTTGACACCAAATTATCCTGGCTCTCCCATATCCTTCACATAAGAACACTAGCCAATACCAGACTTATTAAACTGTCTCCACAATTAACAGATGTTCAAAACTTGTTCTAGAATATTCAGCTCTGCGATATAAGTCCTTAATACATCCACTAATTTCACACACTGTTCCTATATGGATACAGGCAGCAAAACACATGAATTGTATACCAGTTACACAAAACAAATTCCTTCAGAAAGTGACCAATGTTGCCTGGTATGTAAGCAACAACAAACTTCATCATGAGTTTGGAATTCTACCTCTACAAGAACACTTCAGAACCCTTGGCAACAGTGCCTGGAGCTCGCATATTCATAGCATCAGAAGTCACCACAGAACCAGACTTAAAAGAAAGTTACTATAAAGTCTACTAAGCAACTCAGAAGAAAGTGATCTCATGTAACTCGGGCCTCAGTTCCATACTTTCACACATTTATTACTAATGTTAAGAGGTATTTCTTTTATTTGCTGCCAATAAATCTTGTATAGTTGAAAGCTTAGATTTGTAATAATGTCATAGTTTATACCTGATGTGTATATTTTCACAATCAGTTCATGTTACAGTGACCTTGGCTCAGCTTACGCAATGTTATTTTAAGTTATTTATTACATGTTATCACTGGGCTGTATAACAATGTTGGTCAGTCAAAAATAAGTTAAAGAAAACAACAATACAGTATACCGTATACAAGGAGAGTTCCTTGTATACACTGACCAAAGAACTGTATTACACTGATTATGTGCAGAAAACAGTTTATCTAACATAAATACAGAATATGACAATGTGTATGCTGATAGTTTCACAACTGGATCAAATAACGGTTATGCTCGTTATGTTCAATGAACAATTCCATATTGAACACTAACAGGGAATGTGACAATGTATTTCTTCTCAGCTACTAACAACTTGGCCAAATAAATGTGCTATACTTATTACTAAAGCCCGGATTTCTAAGCAAAATAAAATAGTAAAATAAGCACGAAAATAAGCAGCCAAGAAAAGCAAAAACGAATGTATGCAACTATGATAAATAGTCTCACAGAACGCTTACATTATTGAGGGCTGTTACAGTCTACAATGAAGGTCATCATGAGATTTTCCGGTGTAAAACTCCTGCGTCTATCAGTGAAAATGCTCACTTCACCAATGCATGATGTCACAGGTGCATGAGAAAAGCACCACATTTCTTCAGTTAATTACTCTTCAATGTGTGTTTCTTTGCCAGAAAGCTTTTTAAAAATTTGACAGTGTTTTGTAACCAGAATTTTTCTGTAGCACCTGATTGAGTTTATCAAATGTAATTTTTGCAATCCTGTGTGATTCTGACATCTATGTTACTGAAACTTCATGAATCAGAGAAAGTGAATGTTCCAAAGGCTTATTTAGAGCTTCCAGCTGCTTCAAAATTTCAGGTATTTTAGAGAAATGATTATGGATGTACTGTATCTTTTGTTGTATGCCATTTTTAACAACACATTCTTGTGCTGTGGCAATACTGACTGCATCATCTGCATTTAAGGAATTCAAAACAGTTTTTACTCAACCGAAATGTCCTACACAATATGAGACAGCTTCTAACCATGTTCCCCACTGAGTCATAACTGGCTGAGGAGGCAAAGATAAATTTGGAAGTAGTTCACAGAATTTTTTAATTCTAATTGGTGACTTTACGAACACTTTCTTTATGCTAGAAACAACAAGATCCACGTCTTTATACTCATTTCTAACAGTTTCAGTGACATGATGTAAACCATATGCAAGGCACGTCAGGTGAACTAATTTAGGGTAAAGGACTTTTAATCCAGCTCCTGCTTTAACAATATATGGGGCAACATCACTGACAAATAGCAATACATTGTTATACCGTATCCCTTCTGGCAACAAAGAATATAAAAATCTGGTAATAGTTGAATGATTTACTTGTTCAAGTATTTGTATATTTAGAGAAATGATTTGCTAACTGCTTTCATAGTACCAACTACAGCACTACACATGCACTGTCTCGATGCATCTGTCGTTTAATCAATAGAAATCCAAGTTTTCATGTTTCAGTGTATTCCGAATATTACTAATCACTTCTTGAAAACACTGTGGCATATAGTTTTTGCGCAATGTAGATTCATCTGGCACCCTTTTATTTGTGTATTTTTCTAAAAATACACGAAGCTGCACATTATTCAATTTATACAATGGAATATCTGAACCCACTAATGCTAAACATAAGTCTTTGGAAAATGTATCACTAGAACGATTGTTCACCAACATTGCCTTTAATCAGTTACTGATTTAACTTAAATTTATTCTTAAACCTCTCTTTATGTCATGTTGTATTAATGTGCTGCAGAAAACTAAAAACCGTAGCGCAAGAAGATGCAGCTTGGATCTCAGGGAATCAGCATCCTTGTTTATGACATCACTGCCATATCTGACTGACGAGTTGACACTCTCCGCAATCATGCACACCTTGCTGGACTAAATGCTGCAGCTTCGAACTCGGGGAATCATCATGCTTGTTTAAGACATCATTGTGTTATCTCAGGTGATAAGTGACTGATGAATTCACTCTACTAATTGCAGCAAGTAATTTTTCTCCTTGCAGTATGATTTCACAACACCAGTCTATATCCTAGTGTTTCTTTCTTATGAATTTAGCTGAGAAAATAGCGAATCATTGATAAATCATGGATAACTGTGAAATATGCAATTTTAAATTTACAGTTTTGGGTAAAATATGCTGTTTTAATTACACATCATAAAATAAGTAAGCAAAAACGTCTTCCTGCGAAATAAGCATAAATAAGCACGAACAAAAATAGTTAAAATTGCTCATCTAGGTGCGTCTTATGAAGTATAGCCCTTCTGCTTACCTTTAAAGCTGCAGAAAAAGTTAAGCATTTTGCTTAGAAATTCAGGCTTTACTTATTACATTCAGTGAACAGTTCCATTCTACGTCTAATAGGGAATATGATAATACATCTGGTGATAGTTTTTTACACATCTTAATCAAGCAATTTTACAGTGATCTTTAAGTATACAAAACATTTCTATGCATAACACTAAAAGGGAATTTGAAGAAAATGTAATAGAAACAGGCAGTCTTTATACAAAGAATCAACCAGATGACTTACCTTGCTGGTGTTGTGGAATAAAAGCCTTCATGTGTTTCATCCTGTAACATAATTCACTTATAAAACATGATCTGCTTTAACTCTTATCTTCAAACAAAGCAGAGACAAAATGAACAATTATTGTGTACTCTAAGAGAAGAAATTACTTCACATAAAAGCAATTCATTCAAGATAAATAACATTCTTTCAATAATATAAAGCTTTGTTATACTAAGGAAAGACACATACACCTGCAGACTTCTAAAGATTCCTTTTCATATGTAGTTAAAAATAATTACATTTATTGCCCTTAAGTGGAGGTATTAGAGTGGGTGAGTGGGGTTTAAGTGTACATGGCCATTTGAGTCCTGGAGCACTAGAAACAGCGTGTGTTCATTATTTGTAAATTATAAAATTTCTTTCGAGTTTCTACTTATCTTTATACTGTAGCATTACTTCGAGCTACCGCATGGAAGCATCCCCAAATTGAATGCTCCTTGGACGATGTGATGTAGCTAAGGAGCAGAGAGAGTAACTTTGAGAGGGGCTACTTGTAAAACTTCAGAATAACGAAAAATTATTTTTAAGAGTGATAGTCATAACTTTATAAGTGATGTCTTACTAATTTTAAAAGCAAAGAAAATAAAAGCAATTGAAGGAGAATATAGTTACTATTTCTTTCAGAAGTGGGAACATGACATGACATGAAAGCAAGATGGAAGAAATCCACAATATCTACAGATGCTTGCAAGTATCATATTAAAATATATGCTATTAAACTATTTTACAAAGTAGGATAAAGCATATTTTTATAATCACCACAGTAGTGCTTTTATAAGAAAAAGAAGCTAAATCCATGCTACAGCAGGCAAATGAAACCTATCATCATGTATATATCACATGACATTGTATTTTACCTGCTTGAGCGATAGCCATTTAAACGCTGTACAGCTGGTAATGAACACTCAATAAACAATTAAAGGTATTTAAATTGTTAAATGTAGGTAAATATGCCTCATACATAAACATTCATATCTTTGGTATATATTAAGATATTTTAATGAAACATATCTGGTTTAAAACTCATTAAAGGCACTATACATCTATCGTAGAGACAAAGAGAGACTGTATTAACAAAACCTTTAAATATCACTAAATGTTTCTCTGTAGCAAAAGTCATTCTGTACATCGAAAGCACCTAATTTGTCAGTCAGGCTTGTGTTATGTACACACAAAGTTCTTGACTTAAAGGTTTTATCATTCTGTTAATTACTACGACACAATAATAGCTATGTGTGTGAGTGGTGAACACCCTAGCTGAACAGAAATCAAACCTCTCTGTCAGCATTGCTATTTACACCTTAGAATAAATACACAGGGGAGATTTATGGTAGAGCCGTGTAGGTACAGGGTTCAGTTTTTTGTTTTAGCTATCAGAAAAGCACATTTGAAAATGTTATATCTCAGTTCTAACCAGGGCTTCAACTAGCAATGTAGCTAACAAATTAGCTTGTGTACACAGTGTACGGGCTTCAGAAATTACTTCAGATAATGTGGAGGACATTTTGCTATATGACAGCAACTTTGATATTGACAGTGAGTTTTCAGATTTTGAGGGGGACATCGAGGATACAGGTAGCAATGAGGAAGAAAATGACTCTTCCTTCAGCTGTTCATGAAGAAGCAATATTATGGGGTAGTCAAAACAACTCCAAAACAACAAGACATCTCTTCACCAGCACAGCTTCTCATGTACACCCCAGGCTCAGCTGACTTCTGACAGCCAATCAATTGACATTTTCACATTTTTTACTGCTGACTTAGTGTCTCTCATTGTTACAGAAACAAATACATATGTGAGTAAGGTGAAGGAAGACCTGACTTCCAAAGGCAATTTAGGGTCTAAAAGTAGAATTCCGAAGTAGACCGAAATAACACTAAATGAAATTTACAGGCTAATTGGTCTAATTACGCTGATGGGTGTTATTCGTAAACCAACTTTAGACATGTACTGGTCCACAGATGACATGCTAGCTACTCCATTTTTTGGGAAATGCATGTCAAATAACATGTTTACTTCCATTTTGCGGTTCCTTCATTTCACCGGCACAGAAAACGTAAATGATAAACTACACAAAATTAGGTCGGTTTTGGAATATATTATTTCAAAATTCAAAGAAAATTACGTGCCTGGTGATAATGCCACTGTTGACGAAAGCTTGATGCTTTAGAAGAGCCGCTTAGTTTGGAAGCTATACATCAAAACAAAGAAGGCCAGATTTGGTATAAAGAGTTTTGATCTTTGTGCAACTAAAACAGGATATCTTCACAATAGCTGCATTTACACTGGTCAAGGAACTGATAATACTGGACAAAAAGATTTGGGATTATCTAGCACCAAGGTAATGCACCTGAAGGAACCTATGCTTGACCAGGGTAGGACTCTATATTTAGATAATTGGTGCAGCTTCCCTAAATTATACATGGCCTTATTCAAAAGGAAAACAAATGCAATTGGAACAGTACGTTCAAATCGCATTGACTTGCCAAAGAATGTGAATACAAAGACTCTAAGGAGAGGAGAAGTGCATGTGCATCAGCTCCCACCCTTGAGCTACATTACTTGACAAAATAGGAGGGTGGTTATGGCATTGTCCAATTGCAGCCCTAAGATTTTGATGATTGACACTGGAAAAATAGATGCCCACACCAGAAGGTCAATTCTCAAGCCTGATGTTATCCAGGAATACAATATGCATATGGGTGGTGTGGATCTAGATCAGGTATTGCAATCATATCGCTCTTTATGAAAAACAGATGGTATAAAAAGCTATTTTTGCTCCAGCTGGATATCACCATATACAATTGATTAGTAATTTGGAGAACTCTAAACCCATGCAAGACGATGACCTACCTGGACTTCCGCATATCAATAGCTCCCAGCCTAATTGAGCACTATAACATTCGGAGGCCTCTTCATATAGGGGGTAAGAAATCTATAACCCCTGCACCCCTGAGACTTGACAGCATGATGAAATCATCATGCACAGCAGGATGTAGGGGAAGTATTGCCGAGCAATAGTGGCCACAAGTGCAGCAGATGTGCCAATGAAATTGGATCAACCCTATGAGATAGTGGTAACATTGGGTTACCCCTTGCCTATGGCAGAGGCCTGAGTGGAGTTGTTGGGTCACAGCGTTTAAGTCTGTGGGTGTTTGTCGCAAGGGTGATACTGAGACTGCATGTCCTCAGGAGCCATGAGGTGACAGTCGATGTCAGCAGTTTCTGTGAGATGGACAAGAGTTAACCTTACGGAACCCCAGTGAGCATCTGGAGGTCAGCAGGGTGACCCCTGAGGAGGTTGTGTTTGGGCTTCCCAGGAGCGAGGTGGTTGAGAATGTGCACTGTGGAGGTCAGCAGTCATAGAACCTGGGGGGTTGTTTTCACATTGTGAGCAGGAAGGCACGTCAACACACCAGTGTAAAGGGAAAGCTGAGGAAAGCCTGTGACAACTGTCAAGGCTGCCACAGATGTTTTAAGCAGCATGGCAGATATTGTCGCACCTGGATCAAGGTAAGTCACCCAATAATATTGCCAAGGTCTGTGTCACCTGGAGAAGTGATACGATGGCAAAGTCTACTACACCTAGGGGCTGCCCTGAGAGATGCTGGTTGTACACTGGGACGGTCTGGCCAACTATGATGGTGCTGATTAGGATGACCAGTGCTGAGCAGGGAGCAATATGACATAGGCTCGGCCTTTGGCGAAGGATGGATGGGGCACTGCATGCCGGGCTGACGAGCAGGTAAAGACATTTACGGCACTGCCTTGAGCAACTGCTTTGCTGTGTGTATAGGATTGTAACAACCGGGGTAGCAGAAGCAAAAGGGGTTTCAGGTACATTCTTGAGGCTTTTAGGTTACTCATTTCTGGTGCGTATGTGTGTAGAAGTTGAGAAAGGTCCGTGTGACATCACCCCATATATAAGGGGGCCTAAGAAGACCAGTTGGCAGTGAGTTTCAGAACTGAGTTATGGTGAGCGTCAGTGAGTGCTTCACAGCTGTACATGTGTGTTGCCCTATTAGTATGTCATAAGATTAAATGAGCATTGCGAATGGTAACACCATAATTAGAATATGAGACAGAGGAAGTAAAGAAAAACACTAAAAGGATTGAGCAAGGTTGAGAAAAATCATGGTGAGTTGTGGTAGCCCAAGAGATTGTAGACTGTGTTAACGATGAGAAGAAAACTGTAGTTGTGGTAAAATTTTAGAAGATAAAACTAACCGGACTGAATTTTTGTGGCTTTGTCAGTATTTATATATTATCTTTCTTTCTGAGACAAATTAAGCTCTTGACACTTAAAAGAGAAAGGAAGCTTCTGGAGCTCTTTAAGGACATGTTGCTCTGAATTGGATGCCAGGGTACTCTTAATGGGGTTATACGACAGCTCTAGGCTGACTTGTGGGGATTAGAAGTGTTCAAAAGAATCCTTGATGACGATTATCTCTATTTAAGGGTGTTCAGCCACTAGGGTCATCAGTGCCCTGAAAAAAATCTGATGTGTTGCACTCACATGACTTTCTCCACTCTTGTACTATTCTTACAAACTCTTATTCCTCCATCTTTCAGTTAGTCGAAATAAACATTTGTAGAAATTATCTTATTGATGATTTTCTTGTGCAAGAGGAATGCAGGAATATAGTAAGCTTTGAGCAATAGTCATATCCTTTAAAGTTTTGAATTGATGTTCTCTTTGCACAGCTAACATATAAAAAATGAATAACAATGTTCCATTTAGCGTAAGTTTGTTTTCCATAACTCACACAAGTAACAAGGAATATTAATAATTGCTTCTTGGGTGATCAGCCACGTCAAATTTATAAAATTTGAGCTAATGCCATGGTAAAAATCATGCTGGTATATATACACAAACAAGGTGGGTGGAGCCAGGTAGGTCTTGGCCAATGAGCATGCAAAGTCCAGTTCCTGAGAGCATTAGTTCCTGGTGAAGACCATGGAGAATCAAATGGTCGAAAGCCTGAATTTTATAATTTGACATGGCTGATCCCCTGAGAAGCAATTATTAGTAACATTCCCAGCAAAAGTTTTAAGTCTTATATAACAAGGAATATCTCTGAAATGGTTCACTCTACAGAAAAATTTGTTTGGACATAAATTGCGTGTTTTAATAAGATCTACATTTTTTGTATACTGCTCTATAAGCATTCAGTTTTTATAATCTTAAATATCATCATCATCATCATCAAGTAACTGGTAGCCAGCTACTTCATTTATTGGTGCTAAGTTAATCTTATATATATATATATATATATATACTATCTGTACCCTGCCACGCTTTGCTGTGGCACATTATGGTTGCATGGATGAGCATACATTTAAAAAAGTATGATCCTCCAGACATTCTGGGGGGTTGTGAGAGAGCGATGTGGCCGCCAAAACATAAAATATGGTGCTCTCTAAAAAACGGTTGCTATTGCTCTCTTCAATATCATTGTGAAAAATATTGGAGAGCAAGAGGATTAATGACTTCATTGTCAGAAATCCAGCATTAGCTAACAACAACAACATTTTTTGTATACTAGTAAGATTTGGCCTATCCCTTTGGTTTCAGTTCTGCAAAGGTCATCAAGAGTAAACAGGACTACCTGGGCTATAACCAGAAAATTCAAAATGTACATTTTATTTGCCATAAAAGTATGTTAAAACATATGGCATTTTAATCAAAATCATCAGAGCCATTTTCAAGAAAATCAAAATTTTCAAAAACTTTTCCATGTCAAGGGTAGTTTAGGGTGAAGGAATTTGCTTCAAAATCGTCATGTCCTATCCTTGAAAGACAAACTAAAATAACAACTTTGATTTTTAACTGACTTTTCGTTTTCGGGTAATATTGTTCAAAGACACACACACACACAGAGAGAGAGAGAGAGAGAGAGAGAGAGAGACCTTTTTCTAAAAATGGCTTGTTGAATTCATGAGGCTGTTTAACATATATTTCTGGTGAAATCTAACATCAAATTTTTGGTTGAATTACAATACTTCCCCTACTTACTATACGTAATAGAGAAAGTAAAAAAAAAAAAAAGAAAGAAAAAAAGAAAGAAAAAAAGAAATGTGATGCAGTTTTACCTTAATATCATAATCAATACATGAATCTTCTCCTTCCAACAAACTTTGTTCTTCTTTAATATCTAGCTTAGTTTCAATTTCACTTTCTTTTATGGTTTCATTAAATATCCCTAGATAGTGTTCTTCATTCTGTGAACAACATGAGGAATCTTCAGGTTCTGATTTGATATTACTGCTACTTGTAACAGTTTCAATCTTAACTTTCTTTATAAGATGTTTGGTATCTCTCTCATTCTCTGGACAAAAGTCCAGGAAATAAGGTTCTTCTTTAATATTCATTTTACTATAGCTGGTGTATTTGAACAGTTCTGTTCTTTAACTTTAGTAGCAAGTCTGTGGAGAAAGAAACAAACTGTTAGTTAACATCCATGTGTTTCCCTCAGGTAATTGAAACTACATTGGATTTCAACAGACAACATGAATAATAAAAAGCAATGATGATAATTTGGTATGATATCTATTTTAACATTCAAAGATCCATGGCTTCCCTATTTATGCTTATGCTAATCTAATTTAATGTGTATTATTATAGTAAAACCTACTTTAAATTATATTACAAAAGCAATTTTATAATTTTGAACACAGAAAGACTCAGAATGATGATTACAAACACAACAAGGATATTTTACTAATTTTATTCACAGTGCTCTCAATTTCTTGGCCTTGCTTTGCATCTTAAGGTTGATTGATTGGTTTTTCTTGTGTGTGGTTCCATATATGCTCAGTTCAAGACTAATGTCATCTGTAAGACACAGGCAGAGCAATCTGGGTCAAAGAACTCTGAATAGTAGAAAACAAGCTAATTTTCAGTCTAATCAGACTGCACAGCAATGTGAGGAGCAAAAGGAAATTGAAAGGATTTAGATATCACCAACTCATGTAGTGCATCATTCAGCTAATAATCTTGCAGGTTTTAAACAAGCTGCTTTCAGTTATTTATTTTAGTGAGTAGGCTGCCCGGATTCAAAGGCCGGGTAGGAGTTTTACACTCGCATGCTTGCATGCGGTAAGAGCGCAAGTAGCCTTTTTCCCCACCACAAAAAAAAAAAAAAAAAAAATATGTTTCAGTAGACTACAGTGCCTAATGCAACTGAACTCAGCTTGTCCATATTATAGGACATTCAAATACAAAAATGAGGCTGCTGGATTGTGTGGTACAAGTGGCAAAGTGAAATTAGTTCCATGCAAGATTTGTGGAATAATAAGAACTGATTTGGTGGTGCAATTAGTTTATTAGTAGGAAATTTCCGTCAAACATTGCCAGTGATTCCACAATCAACACCAGCTGGTGAACTTAGTCCTCCATTTTGTGGAAACATGTGAAGACACTAAATTTAAGTAAAAATATGCATATCAAGTTGCGAAATGATTGATCTGGAGAAATACTTTCAAAATAACTCATTGAACATAGGTAATGGTAAATTTCCTTTAGAATTACAACTGGCTGCATTGCCCTTCCTGACAATTTTATCCGTTTACTGAATCAAGAATCAATCAAACTCATTCAAAAGGTATTCCCAAATGTTGCTCAAAAATACAGAGATCATATTTGGTTGAGCAAACAAGCTATATTCGCTACCTAAAAGTTTGATGTAGATAAACTAAATTTCAAAATGAAATTGTGAGTGAATCGAGGACATACAAATCAGTTGATGCCGCTACTAACCAAGAGAGTGTTGTCAACTGTCCACCCAAATTTTTGAACTTGCTGGACTTGCCAGAATTGTCCCCCAGTATCTTCAATTACAGGCTGGATTGGTAATCCTAATGTTGTGGAATATCAACCAACTGTATCTTCGTAATGGCACATGGCTAGTAGTAAACAAATTATTGAACATGTTTGAAGCAGCCACTCTAAACGGAAAGTATAAAGGAGAATACCTTTTGAGACTATGTGATTCCGACTAACACACCATTTGAATTTAAAGGACTGCAGTTTCCAGTGCGCCTTGCTTTCACTATGACCATAAATAAATCCCAGGGACAGTCATTGAGTGTTTATTTATCCTGAAAACCCATATTTCTCGCATAGTCAACTGTATGTTGCCTGTTCCCATGTTGAAGAACCATCAGCTTTGTTTATGTGCTGGTGCAGTTTTTATCGTAATGTTCTTCAAGTTTGAGCGATGTGGCTCTTATTTTCCTCAGGGCGTGGTAACGGATGGAATGAAAAATCACATGGTTTCTTCTAATTCTGATAATTCTAATATTTATACATATATATTAAAATTAAATATGGAAATATTTATGACGTCTTTAAACAAACTTAGTTGTTTGTAACAATGAACATATGCAACACGTTTTCGTCATTTAACCATCTCAAAAAACCAATTACACTTTTAACAAATATTCACATAAACGATTTTCTTTTGGGGTCTTCTAATATTCTGTCTCACATGCCCCTTGTTTTGTTTTTCAAGTTGTCACCTATATTTACAATCTTGAAACACAATACAACATTTCTCCCTATTCCTCTGATACAATCACTTTGTACAATACTTTTTTTTCTTACAGTCTTCTTTGCTGTATGTTTTTGTCTCTTGTTTTGGCATGACACAGCATGTCTTTATAACTTTCACATATTCAGTTACTATACAATACACATTCAGTTATTATACAACACATATTCAGTTCCTATACAATACATATTCAGTTATTATACAACACATGCTCAGTTATTATACAACACATATTCAGTTATTACACATTTGACATTGACACAAATATAATTTAAGTGTATCATGGTTTATTGTGTGGCTTTTGACTTATGTTCCTTGTTATGAGGAGAGAAAAACAGGATACAAATTTTGAGCTAATGATTATGATCATATTTATGGCAATATTTTATTCAGTTCTTTGCCTTCTTTGTCTTGTAAGCTTATTATGTATAGGCAGATCGTTGAGTCAATTCTTAAACTCTGATGTTACTATTAATACCATTGCAATTGGGTTCTTATTCACTATTGTTTGGTTCAACATTTCTTCAAGCTTAGCATTGGCTATATCCATCTTAATTCAGGGGCATTGCTCTTCTGACTATGGTTTTTCTTACTTCACTAATTGTCACCTCTTTATCTCTTATCTGTATCAGAGAAAACTTCTATACTTATAATTATTCTGCAATTGTATTATTTTTCTTCTCAATTCACCCTCGACACCTTTGTGTCATAAATATTTTATCTTTGTCATCACAATTGATTCCTTTTTATTGTTTTGTCCCTGACATCCTTATGTCAAAAACACATTATTTTCCGTCGCTATTCACTTCTTTAATGACAATCAGTGTCCTCATCTGTCTTCGTTGACAATGCTCTTGGTGGTCAATATAGCCAATGACTATGTTGATTTTCTTTCTTGTTGTATTTTCCAATCTGAACATAATCTTCTATAAGTAACCCATTAAAAATTATTATTTTCCATCATCTCTACTATTCCTGCCTTACATGTTTGTTGGCAAAGACTATTTGGTCCTTTCTTTTTATGGTTTTAATTTATTTTTATGATATCTTCCTACCAACTTGCCATTTGTATTCTGTAGCTCATACGTATGGCCACCCAGCTGTTTTGTTATGACCAGTGGTCCAGTGTACAGTAGTTCCATTTTCTCTTTGTGCAGCCATCATGGTGTCGATGTCAATTGTCAGTTGCTTAGGGTTTGTGTTGGTCAACTCAATTGGGACGAACTTAGTTGTGGTAATTTCCCTGAGTGTTGGTGGTGGTTGTTGTTTCTATATTCTGTGCAACATCTGCCCTATTTGGCACATTTTCATCTACTTCCTGCTGTCTTATGTTGCCAGTGTACCATTGGTTTCTGCCCCTTTGGTGTGAACCCCTGTTGTATGATGGTCTTTGGTTGTTGAAGTATTCCCTACAGAATCGTATGTGGTTCACTTGATGGGTACGGTCTCCTGGTCTTCCACGATCATATGTATATGTTTGGTGTCTTGATTCCCCCTTGGTATTGTGTCGTGGTACCGCTATCTTGTGTTCTCCATCCTTTCGTCATGATTGTGTGGTTGTGCGAAATGGTGTGCCCCTCTCCCTCTGTCATGGGTGCTCCTAGTATTTCTATCTTCTCTCTCATTCTGGTTGTTCGTAGCCGTGCTCCGGCTTAAGATAGGTGAGTTTGGGTGACCGTTCCTAAGTCTATGCTCATTAGGCCGACCATTGTGTGTTTCGAAGGCTGTCAGTAATTCTATCATATCTGCAAAATCTACTGGCCTCGCAACAATTAACCCTGTTCTCACTGTGTCTGGGAAATGTCTTGTTATGCTGGTAATTAACTCTTCTTCCGACAGGTTAGGGTCTAATAGCTTCCCTTTGTTGGCTACTTTCATAAAATAATCGACTAGCGATAACCCTTTGGTTGGATCATATCTACCTGTCGCTAGCTCTACCCTAGTTTGGTTTTGCTTAGCTGGGCCCCAATACCTTGATAGGAATAGATTTCTGAATGAACTATACGATTCATGGCCAGCTAGTGTTAACCTAAGCCATTCTAATACCTTGTTTTTTAAGCTTTTCTTGACTATCATCACCCTAAGCTCATTTGGTATCCTTTTCACTTTAAAATACTCTTCCATCTCTTTAACAAAGAGTTTTGGATTGTCTCCCTTCTCCTCGTCAAATGTAGGTGGTGTGATTTCATGTAGTATGCTGTTGGTGTAGCATGTGTTGTGTGTTGTGTCATTGGTTGATTGTGAACCTCTTTCTCTGTATGGTGAGTCAACATTTTGTACATTATTCAAATAACTCTCATCTTGTACATTACTTACATCTAAATCATTTTGTCTTTGTAGTGCATTCACAACATCATTTACATTAGCCAAACTTTCTTTTCCTTTTTTCATTTCTTCACAAATTGATTTTAAATCATTCTTTATTTCTAAGTGACTTTGTTTCATATCATTCATAGCATCCTGCTGCGACTGCACCACATCGGCCATAGTCTTAATTTTAGGAATTACAATTTGTTCTACAGTTTCATTAATAATTCCTTTCTTTACTACCTCAATCTCTTTCCTTAATTCCTCAGTTATTTCTGCTTTTACATTTGTAATCTTACAGTCTGCACTTGCATTACATTCTGTTATTTCATCTCTACATCTACCAATTTCTCCTTCTAATATAATCTTATTTTCTCTCATTTCCGATTCTATTTTTCCCATCCTATCTCCTATGATTTCTATCCTAGCTTCTAAGGCTTCCCTTGTCTCATTTAAGTTATGTACTAATTTTAAATTAGTTTCCATTACTTTCATATTTTCTTTACACTCCTGTCTTCCTAATTCTATTTTCTGTTCTAAGTTCTGTCTCACTTCCTCCATTTTCTGACCTATCTCTTCCTTATTCTGTTCTAGTTTCTCACATAAACTTTGTTCTGTGTCCTGTGTCACTCCCTCCATTTTCTGACTCAATTCTACGTTATTTTGTTCCATTTTCTGACCTATTTCTTTTTTATTTTGTTCTAGTTTTTGTTCTATACTCTGACCTAAACTTTGTTCTATGTCCTGTTTTAATTCTACCTTATTTTGTTCCATTTTCTGACCTAATTCTTTCATATTCTGTTCTAGTCTTTCAAACATGATCATCATTAACCTTTGGTCTTTTCCTATTGCTGCCTCTTCCTCACTTACTGTTTCCATCTGATAACTAGGCCTATCTGCCCCTTCCCCTACTCCTGTTACTAGATCTCTCTCTTTTCGCGACATTGTTGTTTCTTTATTCAGTTCACTTTGGCTTAAAAGTCCTATTACTTTGCCGCTTCGCAGTAACATAAAAATAGATTCAATATGACAAAAATGTTTGGTCCTACTTTTTTTTTTCGTTGATCTCTCCAGTTACGTGCGTCTCCTGGGCGGTTGGCTTCGCTAGACGATCTCTGGTGTTTTCCCGCGTTGATTATCCGTTCATCGGCGTTTTGATGTAAATTTCAAACGATGGTCTAATGGTGTCTTCTTTCTTTTTGGCGCGAAGATATGGCGTCACTTGGTATTTCGCGTAAGTTCATTTCCCATTGATTTCCATTCCATCCAAAATTCGTGTTCCACGTTGGGTAAGCCATTTGGTGCGGTTTTTTATCGAAGCATTGGTTTCACGTTTGAGCGATGTGGCTCTTATTTTCCTCAGGGCGTGGTAAAGGATGGAATGAAAAATCACACGATGTTTCTTCACCATAATGTATTATTAACACTTTTTCTCTATTTTACATTAAAATAATTCCTCTTAGCACCGTACTAAATTATTTAAGTCTTTCCACTTTTTCAAAAAGTGGAACAAATGCTTGATGAAAGTCTGGTAAACGTTCTACAATGTTCACACGTTACCTCAACACGTCTTTTCACCTTGAATATGCACACGCTAGTAAAAAAAAAGTCAGCGTTGCCTCACGTGTCACTACCTTTCTCGTATACATCCGCGTATGCGTCCATCAAATAGTTCCTTCTTGTTAGGGAAGCGATCCCTAACCATTCTCCCTTCGCTATCAAGACTGAACACATATAATTCTAATATTTATACATATATATTAAAATTAAATATGGAAATATTTATGACGTCTTTAAACAAACTTAGTTGTTCGTAACAATGAACATTAGTAGCACGTTTTTGTCATTTAACCATCTCATACCAACATCAAAAAACAAATTACACTTTTAACAAATATTCACATAAACGATTTTCTTTTGGGGTCTTCTAATACTCTGTCTCAGTGCCACGTAATAAAACAAGAAATATTGTGTACCATACATCATCACAATGAAAATATAATTTAAGACAATATTATTATGGTCTCGGAAATGGAAAGTTGAACTTTGTAAGTAGTTAAATAAAGAAATAATGAAGCTGTTAATAGTGAAGCAACAAGAATCTAAAGTAAGAGCAAATTAGAAACTGAAAGCTTCACTTATCTTAGTAATATTCCAAGTTGTTTGGTGCTAACAAGTTTCAAGTTGACTCCAACTCATTCTCAAAGCTATACAAACAAATTTGTTACCATAGATACTGATGCTCATTTTAATCACCAATCTCTGAAAACAAAAAACCTATAAATGCAGTCTATTGGAGGGATTTCAAAATTCATAACATGTCTTTTGGTTTTTAAAATAAATATTTTTTTCCCAAACCATTAAATCTATAGGTCCATTTAATTGTTTTAATAATTTAACCTCTGGATTAATTTCATGATTAAATGACCAAAAATGATCTGCCACAGCTGATTTATCAGTTTGTTTATATTTAAAATTTCTAAAATATTCTTTGATTCTGGTTTCTAAATGACGTTTAGTTTTACCAATATAAACCTTATCACAATCCAAACAGAAAAATTGATAAATGCCACATTTTTTGTAATGTGAAATTTTATCTTTTTTAGAAAAATTTAGTTAATTTTGTATATTACATTTATTTTGAGGGACTAAATTTATTCCATAGTCTTTAAAAATTTTTGTAAATTTTTATTGGCCCACAGATGGTAAGTAAACTTTTTAAAAATACAATTATCTCTTATTTTTTTTAGGGTAGAAACTTCTTTTTATGTATAAAATCTGTATTAAAACCATTAATTACTGCAGTGTTAATAATGTGTTTATATTCTGTGTCAAATTCTTCTTTATTAAGGGGTATATTTATTAACCTTTAAATTAAACTATTGAAAACAGCAAATTTATGTGCAAAAGCATTAAAACTTTTATTTTTTATGTAATTAGCAGTGAGTAGATTTTCTATAAATACCAAAATTCAATTTATTGTTATGTCTTTTAATTTTTAAGTCCAGGAACGGAAGGCATCCATTATTTTTGGCTTCCAAAGTGAATTGTATGGCTTTATCCTGTAAATTTAAAACTTTTAAAGCATCATTTATCTGTTTTTAGGGACAACAGCAAAAACGTCATCTGCATATCTATACCATGGTTTAAAAATTTGAGGGAATCGTTTTATAATTTGAGTTCCAAAAAAGCTCATGAAAAGATTAGCAAGAAATGGCAAAAGTGGACTAGCCAAGCTAGAAGTTTGTTGAAAAAAAAAGAATTACCATTAAAACGAAAGAAATTTTGATCTAAACAAAGATCTTCAAGTTTTACAAAATCATCTGTTAATTCTTTATTTAATTCTAAATAATTTAACCATTTTTTCAAAAAAAAATCAAAAGCTTTCTTCTAGGAATACTAGGAAATAAAGCATTTACATCAAAAGAAACGAGTCAGACAATACTATATTGTTAATCTTTTCTACTGATTCAAAAGAATTTTTAATACTTAAACTTTCAAACTGATCAAAGGTACTGAATTTTTTATTTAGCCATTTCTCTAAATTATACGTAGATGAATTTATACAATTTATAATTGGTCTCATTTTATTTCCTGGTTTGTGAATTTTAGGAAGTGCATACAATCTGGGTAAAACTAAGTACCCCAACGGCGACTCATAATCATAAGAACTGTATCTCTGTGGTTTGATTAATATTCTTCACATGGTAATTGTCGTATGGCAACCAACATACTGATGGTTTTTAAATACACAAACCAAGCGTGTGTGGGCCGTGAGATTCCCTAGTGATTTACCAGGAAAATGCAAATTGGTTGGAGAATATGTCATGCTGGGAAGTTGCCATGGTAGCTCAGTGGCTAGAGCAGCCCCACGTGAAGTGGAAGAACTGTGGTTCAAATCCCAGTTATGACATTGAATTTTTCAATCCTGATCCACCTCTCAAGTATACATAAGTTTTGAATATGCTTTCCAACAATATGGACTCTTAACATATTTCCATAGGCAACCATACGACTGTTTCACAACAAAATTCTGTAATTAAGTTTCATATTGAAGTTAGCAGAGGGGGAGGGGGGTGTTTCCAGATCCCAGGAGATTAAGAAGCATTGTGACATCAGTAAATAAACACCTTGCATTAAAACACTAGTAATGGCACTGGTCTTAGTCTATCTGGCACAACAACACTATCAAAGTGTTAGAAGTAATACGATAAACTTCAGGATAAAAGCTTCTAGTAAACCATTCAATTGAATCCTAAAATATTGCCACAGTTGGCGCACTGCAGCAAGAGAATATATGACTAGCAGGACACCTTCCTATACTCACCAACATGACTGAAACTAAATGAAAGTGCTGCAAGTACTCCATTCCAATGTTCAGATGAAGAAAGATGCAATTTGCAGGTTACTTAGCAGAATAAATATTTAAACACACATTCCTCATGAAACACGGATTACACCACTTTCTACAGACTATTCAGCACAAATTTAAAGTCTTATGTGTTCTTCAAACCTTATTTGCTATATTTCTTCAGAAATTTCGAAGATTTACACCAAAATAACACAAAGCGAAATTATAACTGAGTTTTATACATGATGTTTTATTTAAGTTTAATTAAAATTATTCATATGGCTAATAATGAAACAAAGATAGTGATGTGTTTCGTACCTGGATTGAAATTTTATATGAAATGTTTAAGATTTGTCATTGACTTACATTGCTCAAAACTTCCAAAGACTTGCACAGAAACAAAATCAGTGTTATACTTGTTTCATATCTGAATTATTAATCATGATAATAGTGAAATACAGATATATTTTTTTATGCCTGGATTAAAACTACATTGGAAAACTTAAGTTAGGTCATCAAGTTACATCACCCAGTTTTTAAAGCTTTACACAAAGTTAGCAAACATTATAACCACTATTATACTAGTTTTCTTTGGTGAATGATACATATTCTTAATTGCTATATACAGTGTTACGGTTTCTGCTTGCATTAAAACATTAATAAACCAAAGGTCAATATTGTGCCTGTGGGGTCCATGGAATTTCCACTCAATTTCCCCAATGTGACCACCCACACCCTCCTAGCAAGCTCCCACCATCACCGCACTCTGCAATGATGCATTTACACCCCTCTTGCATACACAATTTATATACTATTGCTCGCAGATAAGAATTACCCCATTTTAAACTTTTTATTTCGCTCTTCAACATACTATTCATATAATTTCACATAAGTTATATATTACTGAATATGGTATTTCATCTCCCTTGGCTCTTCAATATATAATTTGTATAATACCAACATTAAATCACACAACAAACATATGCTTGTAATAAATGGTGCGTGCAATGCACATTTATAAATGAAGTGAAAGTGAATCCTAATTTAGATTATGGCCAGGACCAGGCCCATCCAAAAGAGGAGTCAAATATATTTTGTTACAAGACACATAAAAACATTTCAAGAAAATTGGAAATATTAAGGTCAATTTGTAGCATATTTTGTGCAATTTTATATTAGTTTTATATGACTTCTATATTAAAGAGCCAAGGAGATGAAATACATTTAATAATATACAACTTATGTGAAATTATATGAATTGTATGTTGAAGAGCGAAACAATAAGTTTAAAATAATTCTTGTCAGCAAGCATTAGTATATGCAAGAGAGATGTAAGTACGTCATTTTAGAGGTCGGTGACAGTGGGAGCATGCGAGGAGGGTGTGGGTGGTTAAGTGATGCGAGGTCACAGTGGGGGCAGTCATGTGTTACTGCACAGCGGTGTTTTGGGAGGTTGCAGATTGAGGGGAAATTGCACGGGCCCTACAGGTACAACATTACCAACCAAAATTAGTGTTATACCTAATTCCTTCATCTTCGATCCTGCAATAGATTCCCTCACGTTCAGTTTGTCCTCAAATGTTGGCAGCTCTTTCTTTTTAACAGCTCAACCACTAACTAGCCTCTACCGGCCTTAAGATGGGTATCTAACATTTGCTAACAATCAAATAACTCACACTAGAATGTGTAAATGGAAACAGTGCAAAAAATGTTGGTATTCAAAAGACCAAAATCTGCTAACTGGTGCAATTTTAGCGGTGTTTCTTTCCACAAAGTTACCTGCGTAATGTTGCATGGAACCCTCCATGATAGGTGCACGTTAGCAGCAAGATTATCCTTTCCTCTGCTTTCGATATATTTTCTTAAACTTTTCACCATTTTTGTGCTAGTGTATTCATGTTACCTATGCCCATTTGTTTAAAACACTTCCATTCATTCCCGGACACATTTAACATTATGTTGCACTGATTTATTGCACAAGTATTACGAACACATCTTTAGGAACAATAGTTTACACTCATAATATGGTATTTATACATATATGTGTCTGTCATATCCATTTACTTCACGCAAGGTGCAAAATTATCAGAAACGAACTTCATGGTGGGAACGCAGTGTATCTTCTATCTAATCAGGTTCGACAAAAGGTTCTTTGAGTGATTCTAAGAGTTCAACAAGGCCATATAATATTATACAACAATGTAATCTACTCAGGTTATTTATGTAGGTCCGCAACATTCGCTAACTTGCGTATTTGTGAACAAAATGGAATTTTAGCAAGCACGCACTTGTAAATTGTGGTCCATTAAATTATCTTATGGTGAGTACGTTTTATCAAATCTAGTAACATTAAAAGTGCCTGTCAAATGTAGGGCATTTGTACCTGGCCGTTTACGCGGAACGCATGCATACGCATGCGCGAATCTGTTGCTGGTCGCCAGTCGAAGCGATGGTGGGATTATTGCCAACCGAAGAATAAACCAAGAAAGTACATGCAGAACAGTTTCAAGGATTCAATATTAGAAATATAATTATGTTTCCGTCTGAAAGACAGATATTGCTGTAAACTTGTAAACAGATGGACATTGCCATTTAGCTTTTGAACAACATTCAAAGTTAAGTGTCACAGGAATCTTGTGATTAAATCAGATGAAGGTATAACAGTTGATTTTACTTACAGTAATGAAGAAATATGTTCTAACACAGTCTCTTAGCACAATTCACTGTTGTATGCAATGAAAATGTAAGACAAACACCAGCACAAATTGCCAGCTCACGTAATGTAAGGTAGCCAACCCATGAGAAATAAAATTAGTGGCATTGCAACATGAATTTTAGATTAGATTAGGAATCACTCTGTAAGTTACACGACCTCAGACGGGTTGAGTGCACTATGTTACTCGGCTCTGCGTGTGTGCTGCAAGGCTGCCTGTGATTTTGCTATATTTCAAAACAGCGGTGAAGTGTGCGAGAAAGTGTTTCTGTTAGAAGTAATTGATGTAAGTGAAGTGAAGTGTTATACTCTCATCTTAATTAATCACAGCTTTACAGTATAATTTAGTTTGGGATTATACCTGAAAAGTAGGGTTAAATAGAATGTCTATATGAATTTTAAAAGACGAAGCATTCTGGTGTTGGGAACCTTGATACACAAGTCGTGTGTCACATTACGTTCGCTTAATTGAAACTTAAAACTAAGGTAATTGATTAGAAAATCGGCCGCTCGAGAAAACTAATGAAACATAGTGCAGTGGTTGCAGTTTTTATTGCTGATCACGATTTTGAAAGTTTTATTTGGCGCCCAAGCTTCGTTTTCGTTTTGCCCGTATTAGGCTAGGTTAGGTTTATGTGTGAATATGAGTGTGGTAACAGGGTTCTGTGTTATCGAAATTTTGCCCGTGTTAGCTTAGGTTAGTGTGTGAATATGAGTGTGGTGACAGGGTTCTGTGTTATCGAAATTTTGCCCGTGTTAGGTTAGGTTAGGTTAGTGTGTGTATATGAGTGTGGTGACAGGGTTCTGTGTTATCGAAATTTTGCCCGTGTTAGGTTAGGTTAGTGTGTGTATATGAGTGTGGTAACTGGGTCCTGTGTTATCGAAATTTTGCCCGTGTTAGGTTAGGTTAGTGTGTGAATATGAGTGTGGTGACAGGGTCCTGTGTTATCGAAATGTTTGCAATTTGGGCAGTGTTTATGCAACAATTTCAACGTAAATGCATTAATCAATCATTCTAGCATATATTATACTCGTTTATACACATTTATTTGCTAAATATCCGCCGCATAAGCGAAATAAAACCGCTGCATCGCACGTAGGAAATTTACTCAAAAATCAAAAGCGAAGTTTGAGCGTAAAATAAAACTGAAAAAGTTGTAATCAGCAATAAAAATTGCATCTATTGCACTATGTTTCATTCGTTTTCTTGAGCAGGCGATTTTGTAAACATTTACCAAAATTAAGAAGGCTGTACGTTTATAGAAGACATGGTGACAATTTAATAGTGGGCTGTTGATAATCAAGTGATTGTTCCATCCGCTTTCTGCTTTGTTTATGTTACTCGCCATCTTATTCACAAAGTAACTGCTAGCGTTTCCAACCTCCAAACACAAACTGGAGTTGTTAAGTCTTACCTAGTGGCGCGTGTTTTCATAACGTTACTAGTCACCCGGGGTGTTCCTTGCACCCCAAATAAAAGCTGCTCTAATGTGATATTTGCACAGCATATCATTAATATAAATATGTTTACTGAGTGACTTCAGAAAGTGACCTCACCTAATATGAGTGTATTTTTTACAAAAACTATCAAATTACTTTTTTTTAAAGCACGTACAATACTACCTGTTCGTTTACAACCTTTGCTAAAATTATTTTTTTCTGGTATTCCTTGTTCTTTACTACTAATTTAAGCCATATAACTAAACAGTTATTCTGATAATTCATATAAAAGTTTTATGAATTCAGTCACTGTCACTAGCTTTATCATAACACTTCACATACATTTTTCATTGCTTTAGACACGTGGCTTTCAAACATCAGGCACAGTGCAGTTTAACTTTTATGTCTTTACTTCTCTAAAACCTCTTGCAGAAGTTTCCATATTCTTCCTTCTTCTCCCCAAATGACCTAGTTGTCGACAGGCCCCTAAACTCCATCCATCCATCCATCTTCCTTCTTCTACTTTGTAAAAAACCATTGCCAAATAAACAACACACAGTGACAACAGAGGAGGAATACAACTGTAAGCTTTCTCAGTGCACAATAATCTAAAGAGTTGTACAGGGTGTTGACAACACCCCAATGAATATTGCTGCATATTTTCTTGGAATTCAGGCTTCCATTATTGATTCTATTTTTACTTAAGCCTTGCACACTACTTCCTAGAAAAGTACCAAAGATCATGAAGGTACACTTGTATCCATTATGTAATAATACATCGATAAGAACAACTGGGATGTTCTGAACATCCCATGTGACCGTTAAAGGGTTAAGATTATGTATCTATTTAAACACTTCGCATTGATCATTGTGTACATGCAGAATTATATTGTACAAGTTATAGTAAAACATGTAATTAACTCCAAGGATTTGACAGTTATACTGGACCTTCTATAGTATGCTATTTCACACTCATCTTGCAAGATTGCCAAAAATACGCTAGCTTTCTTAAAACTACTTATACACCCCTAACCTCAGCTTATTGAGATACCCCAAAAAACAGCCTTGACATTTTTCCCCCATTATGGTACAGCCTGATTATATGTGGTGACATCCCATCCATTGGGGCTGCATTAGTGCCACCAACTGTTTGTAATATATAACCATGGTAAAGCTATGGCTGTAGTTGGTGTTATTGCGTCTGTTATGTTGCCACAGAAGCTCTTGATTATGAACATGTTGCAGGAAGGCCAACCGATAGATTTTAAAACAAGATTTTGTTTAGACGCTGTATTAATTAATCAATCAGTGGATGTAATGCTCGTTTTTTTATGATTTTGTTTTGAATTGTTTTAGAACAGTATATGCAATTACAGTTACTGTTGTTATTTTTGTATTCGCTACACAGTAGTGCACCTTGTATATATTATGATATTTAGCGCTTGGAAGTAATTTTATCCCAAAGTGTTATTGCAGAACAAGATATGCCGAAGGTGAGTAGGTTCATCATGTGTTGTGTGGTAACGATGTTCAAGCATTATTGTTTGAAAGCGTGTTACTTTAACGTTGTGATATTTGAGGTTAAAAATGGCTTTATTATGTACGTTGGTAGGACAGCTTTTTTGATACTTCTGTCAGTTGTTTAGTGTAATGTCAGCCATTTTGAACTCCTGGAGTCTGCCGATAAACTATGTCCACTATATAACACATTTTATGATAATTGTAGTAAAAGAAAATCAGTCTTTTTTGAAACTGCTTGTATGGATCTAACCTGACGTAACCTAAAATTACCTCGGTAAGCTCTGTGGAAGAACATATGCATATTATAACAAGGATGGCAAAATGCAAAATCTTGTTACTCTTCTATCACTTTTTTGTTCTCTAAATTTTACTACAAATGCACAATTTCCTTCTCGTTGAAACAGCTTATAGTCTTAAGAGGTAGAACTGGAACTTAAAAATTCAATGCCACAACTGGGATTTGAACCACAGACCTTCTGCTTACCAGGCGGCTGCTCTAACCAACTTACCAGGAGAAATACGAACTGGTTTGAGAATTTAATGCCATTCTGGCAGTTTGTCACAACAGCTCAGTTGGTTAGAGCAGCCGCCCGGTAAGCGGAAGGTCTGTGGTTCAAATCTCAGTTGTAGCATTGAATTTTTAAGTTCCAGTTCTACCTCTTAAAACTTTGCCTACACACGGCTTGTGTGTTTAAAAACACCAACAGTAAGTTTGTTGGCATAAATAAATAATAGCTTATAGTCTTTTCTGCTATTACAATTCACAGTTGTTCTTCTGATACTCTTTCTCAGTCTTTCAATGTCTTTCTTCAGTTTCTTATATCTTGAATATCATGATACATTCACTCGACACATACTCACTGAGAGGCTGATCGATTTGCTCTGATAACTAGAAGCTAACTGTATACAAGGACTCACAAGACTTAACTGCTACTCTGACTACTAAAACTGACCCACTAACTGCTGCTCTTATGTGTGTCCTATTTATACTTGAGCCAGTGACATATGACCTCCTTTGAGAATCCTCCACACACGCGCGCACAATGATGACTCAGCGGAATTAGCGAGAATCTTCTACACCTTGCTGGTGTTACCAGTGTTCGATCATAGACACACATTCACTAGTTGCCTGTTGTCTTGGACCTTTCTTTTATGTTTTACAGCCATTATTACGGTTACATACATACACAACCACTCCCAATATCCAATATCACACTGCTCCCCTTCTCGTCCATATATTGTATGACTAATGCCACAATATGTAAAATTTGAAGCTTTCACGGTGAACGTTATGGATCAATATTCACTGTGCTAGATGAGTACACTATGACTACCTGAACTTCCTAAACACTTAAGAAGGTATTGTGTCTCCATCTATATTATTACAGTGAGTGTTTGAAGCATTTTGAGAATGTGGCAAATTGAACCAGCATACTATAGAATGTTTGTTATATATTGTATTAAAGATGTATATGATTAAAATAATGCAGTAACACTAATTATCATTGTATATTGCAATACAGAATCAACATTTCTTGTCACACACATTTAGCACTATCTTGCACAACTTGTAAAACATGTAACTGACAATAATTCACGTGTATAACAGGTGTTCAAAAGCAAACGAGCCAGAGTCTGTTTTGCACAAACCGGTGACAGGATAGAAATATCGTGGCGTGTGTAACGAATTGTTGTTCTGACAGAGTGTGGAAGTTCACAGCCCGTCGCTAGAGGGCACACGCGCACGTCACATGACTACACAAAGCTGGCAGCAGCAAGCATCAATCGTCCAACGCTGCCAGTCGCATTGCAAACAGTGAAATGGAGTTGTCAAAAGAAGAGCAAAGAGGTATTGTTTGTTTTCTGACAGCGGAAGGAATAGGGGGAACGGACACTCATTGACAAATCTCACAAGTGTACGGCGAACACTGCAAAGGTCAAGGTGTGGCACAAGCGCTTCATGGGAGGACGGGTGTCGTTAGCTGATGGTGCACGGTCTGGAGTACCACACTGCATTACTGATGACATTGTCAGCTGGTTGATGCACTCATTACCCCGGACCGCCAAGTGACAGTGAAAGCCATAGCCGCCAAGGTCGGATTTAGCGTTCGAAGTGTTCACACCATCATGAAGGAACGACTGCTCTTGAGCAAAGTGTGTGCCCAATGGATGCCTTACAGTCTTCAACCACACCAGGAAGCATGTGGAATGGCCCACTATCTTGGTCATCTGCAGCGATATGCTAGGGAAGGGAATGAGTTCCTGGCATGAGTGGTGGCTGGAGATGAGTCATGGTGTCATCACTTTGAACCAGAATCAAAATGACAAAGTCTCTAGTGGAAGCATCCAGGGTCATCACCACCAAAAAAAAAAGCCAAGGCCATCCACACAAGTGTAGGAAAAGTTATGCTGACGTTTTTCTTTGACCATTCTGATACACTTCCTGCAGTGTGAGATAACAGTGAATGCCCAGCGTTATTCGCAATCCTTGACCAACCTTCGCCAAGTGATCAAATCAAAACGAACAGCCAATCTCACCTGTGGGGTCATTCTGCTCCACGACAATGCAAAGCTTCATATGGCCAACACATTCGCGGCACTTCTGCAGAAATTTAAATGGGAGGTTCTTGGCCACCCTCTATACAGTCCAGACTTTCCCTGTGTCCCTTTCCCTCCACCCGAAAAAAAAAAAAAAAAAAAAGACCTCCGACAATTCCGCTTCCATCAGCAACCCAAGGATGTGTCCCGCTGACTCCCTCAGGTCGCTGTCTTCCATGCCGGTGCTAGCGACGCACCGGTACATCTGTCTCTGGTGGTGTAGTCGTGGGTCTCGGGTCTCTCGGGGTCGTCTCTGGAGATCTGGCCGGTCCCTGCCATGCGCGGCACTCCACGGGGCTGGCGGGGCGTCCTGGAACTTGACGGTTCCTCAGCGACCATAGCCTGTGCCACAACCTCAGCCATACTAGGCACTGGTGGAGCCCGCTCGGGCATTACTCCCCGCGCCCGGCTTCCGGATCCCACAACCGTGTGTCTACCTGAGCCCTGGAGGTTACGTGCCGCCGCCACATGGCGCAGGCATAGCGCGCACGTTCTCAGGGGGGCGGTACATCACAGCCACGAGAGTCATGGTCGCCGGTGCACTTGGAGCACACCCTAACCGCGGCCGAGCACCTCGCCTCTGTGTGCCTGAGTTGTTGGCACTTACTACTCTGGACCGGTATGACCGGTCGTCTGTATAACTCCACCTTCACTCGAAAGTGGAGCATACATTCAACCTGCCCTAGTCGGTCCAGGTCGTCCGCCGTCGCCAGTTCCACCAGATAGAACGGAAGAGGTGTTCGGGCCTGGTCGTAACGCCTAAGTTGCGTTACTCGCAGCACTGAAAAGTGTGCGGCACGCAACTCAGCCTTAATGGCCTCCTCCGCCCCATCATAGTAAACGTGCTTTATCACGGCACGGAAGGATTGCTGCTCGTCCTGCTGCCTCGTCAGCTGGATGTTGACTGCCTTCTGCCGCAGAAAGGCACACATATGTGCATAGTTCACGGGGGACCACATGCGCACCAGGAAGTCCCGCGACAGCGGGGTCCTGGTCACCGTGTAACCCTCATTGGCATAGAGGGAGTCAAACTCTTGCAGGGTCTGAAACAGCGTGACGTGGTGTTTACTGACGTAGATTGGCGCTTGCATCCTGGGTGCTTGGGGGGGGGGGGGCAGTAGGGGCAGGAACCGTAACCGGGTCTGGTCTGGAGCAAGGGCCGGCTACGGCGCTTACGGAAGGGGCCAAGGGAACAGGTTGGTTTGACTGAGGTGGTGGTGTGGAGAGGTTAGAGCCAGGAGGGGAGACGAGAGGAGGCGGGGCAGGGGGCAGAGAGGGGACTGACGCGGCGGAAGAGGAGCGGGATCTAGGGAGGGGGGTATTCAGGGCAGACGGATTCGGTGTGGGAGTCGGGCCGAGCTCAGGCGTCGCGGCAGGGCCGTTTACCGCCTGGGCTGCGACTGGGGGGCTCACGGACGGTGTCACTGGGTGGGAAGTAGGGATGGGGTTAGGTGGGTGAGATTCAGAGGCTGAGGTGCCACCAACATCCAATTGTCGCTTAGTGACCCTTCCACGGGTCGTGCGCATCTCGCCAAGAGATCGCTTCACTGAGGACTTTTTGGACTTGGTCATACTAGGAAGGAGAGATGGAAGTTATAGAGTGAAAAACAGCAAATAAATATACTATATGTCCTAACAATCCCTAACTTGACCTCGGAAGGTTTTCGGAAAAGAAGAGGAAATAAAAGCCTATTGGGGACCTAAACGGGGAGCTTAAAAACTATATAGAAAGAGAAAAATAGTTGAGTAGAAGAGAAAGAGCAGTTAGTGGGCGCTAAAAAGCCCGAAGTACAGAGGTTCTGCCCTAAGGCGCCTAGATTCCAGTCAGGTGACTGTTGGCTACAGACTTGTACTTCTACCAGTTAAGCTGTTAGTGTGCCTGCACAGGCGGGAACTGAAGCTGCAATCGCCGGGCGTCTGAGAGCGTGAGTGGCGGCCTGCGCACTACGCCGTTGGACCGGAAGATCTCTCGGGATCCCTTCTTCACGCTTTTAAGCAAGGTTAGAGGGCTCTTCAAAGCAGCTACAGACGATCTCGAAGTTCTCGCGTTGTAGCAATATAATGGGTGGGTGTCACAAGAGGGAATCCACCTGTGGTGGAGCCTCTAGACAAATGCCATACCAGGACAAGTCCTTTACTGGCTCAATTATTTATTTAAATGGGACTGTGGTAAGACGGTGGAATTGTTGATTGGGATTGGTTGACTCGAATAGAGTTGGTTGCTGTGTTGT
This sequence comes from Tenodera sinensis, assembly GCA_030765045.1. Taxonomy (NCBI): domain Eukaryota; kingdom Metazoa; phylum Arthropoda; class Insecta; order Mantodea; family Mantidae; genus Tenodera; species Tenodera sinensis. The sequence goes on along the minus strand of CM060974.1, from coordinate 50,000,134 downwards.
TATTGGTTTTTTTTTTTGTTGACCTTTTAGTCTAGTTTTGGCCAAGTATGAGTCTGGGACGTTTGTAGGTTTCCCCGGGGTCAAGATCGTATTCCCCGAGGCCACGGATAAGGGCATTAAAGCTCTGTGGAAGGGAATTGTAGAAAGTATGAGATAGGGATAGAATATGGTCTGTAAGGGTTTGGATGGAAAGGTCTCTGTGAATGTCTCTGTTAGGGATATACCAGTCTGTGTCTACTGATATACGTAGAAATCGGTTCTGCAGGGTTTGCAGGCGTTTCAGGTGCGATTTTGCTGCGATTCCTCAGACTTGGCATCCGTAGGTGATAGCAGGGCGGAGGACTTGCTTATACAGGAGCAGTTTGTTGCGAATGGACATCGTGGACTTTCTGTTGTACAGCGGGTATAACATAGCCATCCTACCGTTGATTTTGTTGGATATGTACTCGATGTGGGGTTTCCAAGTAAGCCTATGGTCCAAGGTGACACCAAGATATTTAGCTTGGTTGGACCAGTTCACTCTACCTCCAGCTATTTGTAGTTCTGGAAGATCTTGTACCAGTCTTCTGGTAAAGGTGACTGCCTGGGATTTTCCAGGATGTTGTAGCAAGAGTGATTTTTTTTCTTTTCTTTTCTTTTTTTTTTTTTTTTCTTTATATAAGGATGGCCCCAACCCGCCGTCCTCGGTGGCGATCATCCAGAGGAGCTACATCGCCTCCCCATGCACATGCTCATGCACAAGCAGGGGGACAGGGTGCTAGTGTAGTAATAAGTGTGTGTTCGGGTTCCGCGTAGCACCCCGGCCGTGTGGCGTATGTGCTAGCATGCAATACATGCATCGTGTATGTGTTGTGCCGGGTGATACTCATACCATAGGTCTGAGTAGCACCATCGGGAAGTGAGTGAATGAGTTTGTTAGTAGGACTAACAGACTGACAGTGTAACGTTTGTATAGGGGGAACTTGACAGACTGGACATTGTTGGTATGGCTACCGAAGCCATAGGGACAGACTGACGGACACTGAAGGATAGAGGCAAATATAGAGTGTATTACGCGATTCAGTGGTTGGGCGGGTGTGTGGTGAAGTTAACATGCCATGCAATGTGATAAGCTGTAGTCATGCAAGCTGTGTTTTTAAAAGGCAGTGTTAGGAGACGCACTTTCCAAAAATCATGTCCGGATCCATAGCCAGGTCATATTCCTTACAGGTGGGGGGGCCCTCTAACCCCCCGGACCGCCCTGAAACATAGGGACTTTGAGGGCTAACAGGAAATAAGGAGAATTGGAGGGATGGTCAATTGTTGAAGTAAGATGATCAGTGATGCAGTTGGCAGCTGTGGAGCTGAAACAGAGAAGTTAAGGAGGTTTAAAAGTGTTAAATAAGTGTATGGCTACATCAATGGCTGGATTGGGGTTAGTTATGGATCTGTCGAAGAGATGAAGTGGTCGTTTATGTCCAAGGGGGTCTGTTTCGTAATTGCCTATGGATTGTACGAGTTCATTGTGATTAGTTTTTGTTCGGTCATACAAGCCAGCGGCAAGCTTTTTGATAAATTCCTCAAGATTGAGTATCTTGAGTTCATCATGGAGTTTCCAAGCCGGAGCAAAAGCAGGAACCTTTGCAATGACTCGGAGTATTCTGTTTTGAAAACGAATGAGTGTTTTAATGTGTGTAGCAGCAACGTATCCCCATACGGGGGCGGCGTATGTGAGTATGGGACGGATAAGGGTTTTATATAGTGTGAGTCCAAGTTTGGGGTTTAGTGCACTATTAAGGTTGATGAGGGGGTAGAGGTTGCGGAGTTGGGCTTGTGCTTTGTGTCGAGTTCGTTTAATGTGTGGTTTCCAAGTAAGTCCCTGGTCCATTGTTACTCCCAGGTACAAAACTTGGTCAGTCCAGGGGATGTCACTGTTGAATAGTTGTAGGGGTGCCAGAGAATGTGCTGGATATCTATGTTTTATTTTCCTGGTGAAGATAATGGCTTGGGATTTCTGACTATTTACTTTTATTCGCCATTTTTGGAGCCATGGTTCCAGAGTAGTAAGTGCATTTTGCAGTCTCGTTCTCACGAGGGAAATGCTGCGGGACTGAGTAGTTAAGGAAGTATCGTCCGCATAAAGATATAGATTAATATTTGGGACCTTCGGAATGTCATTTATGTAAATGTTGAATAGAGAAGGCCCGAGTAAACTACCCTGGGGTACTCCCGCTCTTATAATGTGCGGATTAGAGGTAGCTCCGTTTATTGAAGACACAAATTTGCGATTATTTAAGTAGTTGGCAATAAGTTTGACCATAGTGTCCGACACATTTATGTTTTGAAGTTTACGCAAAAGTCCTTCGTGCCAGACACGGTCGAAGGCACGTTCAATGTCCAATAGGACAGCGCCTGTAGATTGTTTAAAATTAAATGCTCTAGTGATGTTTTCGGTTTTGCGAAGAAGTTGAAGTGTGGTGGAATGTTTAGCGCGAAATCCGAATTGTTCAGGAATGATAATGTTGTGTTTGTGGAGGTGGGCATTTAGTCTTTTCAAAATTATACGTTCAAAAAGTTTGCTTAGAGTGCTAAGCAAACTTATTGGTCTGTAATTTTGAGGGTTGGATAAATCTTTGTGTTTCTTGGGAAAATGCAGAATTTTTGCAAGTTTCCAAGTATCGGGGAAGTAGCCGGATTCTAGTGCAAAATTGAATATTTCAGTGAGTCTCTGAAGAGCCCGGGCTGGGAGGTTTTTTAAGACTATGTTAGGAATATCATCAGGGCCCGGTGCTTTCTTATTAGGTAAATGCCTAATAATCCATTGAATTTCTGAGGCACACGTTTTACGAATTTTGTTATGTGTGGGTCGGTTTTTGAGTTCCCGCGTAACAAATGCAGTTTCTAAAATAAATTCCCTATTAGAGGGTTCTAGATTTGGAGTAAGAGTTTCCTCCAAGGCATCTGCCAGCATTTCTGCTTTTTCGCGATCAGTAGTGGCGACTTGTTGTACGCGAAGAGGTGGAATAGTGGTTTTCTCGCGGGTTAAGTATTTGGAAATACGCCAAACAGACGCATGATCAGCATCCAAACCAGATAGGGTATCAGCCCATTGTTTGGATATATAGTCAGTAGTACGTTCACGTATATTGTTTTGAATAAATAGTAGTTTCTCGCGGTCTAATGGTTGCCTTATTTGTTGCCATTTTCTTCGAGCACGATTTCTGGCGGTAGTAAGTCCTTTGATGTCGGAAGGCAAGTGTGTAGCTTTATATGAGGGGATGTGTAGAGGTACAGCTGTCATTGTAGCAAACTGTATGTTAGTCTGTAGTTGTTCGACAGCCTTATTGAGGTCTGTAACTGTTAAGAGAGGAGTGTGCGAGATTTCAGTGTTAAGTATGTTGTGAAAAGCCTGCCAGTCTGCTTTGTTATAATTGCGTCTGGGAATTTCGACTACCGGAGTTAAGGATCCTTCGAGAGTGAGGATAACCGGAAGATGGTCGGAAGAGAGGTCGTTGATGGAGTTCATTTTTAGTCGGGAATTTAGTCCGCGAGTAATGGCAATGTCTAATATATCGGGTAAGTGTTGTGCGTTGTTGGGAATGAAGGTGTATTCTGTGGGGGCATATATGAGGTAGTCAGAGCAATTTTCGTGATTAAGGAGAGTGTGTCCGGCTGTATTAGAGGTGCGAGATTTCCAGAGTGGGTGTTTAGCGTTAAGGTCTCCGGCAATAATGATAGTGTGATTAAGATTTAATAAGGCATCTAGATCATCGGTGTCTAGATCGCCAGGTGGATTGTAAGCCGAAATAAGTAGTGTTCTGGTGTTGTTAATTTTGACAAAGATACCAGTGGCTTCAAGTGAGTTTAAAGTTGGCAAAGGGGCAAGTTCGTGTTCTATAGTGTTTTTAATAATCACAGCAGTGCCGCCGCCGAATCTATTTCTGTCGGAACGATAAATTTTGAAGTTGGGAATGTTAAAGCGGGTATTTATAGCTAAACGTGTTTCTTGTATTAAGATAATGTCGATCTTGTGTGTTGTGACGAAGTCAAGTAGTTCAGTCTTGCGTCTGAGTATTCCATAGGCATTCCATGTCAGTAGTTTAGTAATTTGGTCAGCCATTATTGGAAGAAATGTTGTGGATTGGAAAGCATTGCGAAAAATTTTGAGTGAGTGTGTAGAAATTGTGGGATGTGTAGTGGATTCTGAGGAATTCTGGATGCAATGTTGTATAGGGTTTGGGGTACTTCAGACCAATGCATAGGGGAATGGTTAAGTGGGGGGCGCATTTGGTGTTGTTGAGGGTAGTTGTTTAGAAGAGAAGGGATGTGGGTTTGTGAAGATAGGGAAGGGTGTCCTGAGGTTTGTGAAAAGGTCCTGTTGGGGTTGTATGGGTTTCGGGGGGGTTGTGTTTGCCTCTGAGCAGCAAACGTCTCGGTCACATTAGATGGGGCACGCAATTGTTGGAAGCTTTGTGTTACTCCAGGTCGGGAAGATCTATATGAGTTACCCGACCGGAGTCGCTCCAACTGTTGTCTGTACTCAGGACAGGCTTTGTAACGTGCCCCATGACCCACTTGGAGGCACAGCGAGCACTTCCTAAGTTCTAAAGGACGCTGGCAGAGTCGTGACTCGTGGTGCTGGGCACACTTTGAGCACACAGGCCTGGAGGCAGTGCATCCACGTTCGGAATGACCCAGACGTTGGCACCTGCCACATTGTTGGATTGTGGGAGGAGGCTGGTAGTCCTCTACTCTTACCCTGCAATGACATGCATGGGTAATTTTGAGGAGCCGTTCCCTTTCCTCAGTGGTCTTGACCTCCACTAGGTAGATGGGGAGGAGAGGACGGTCTCTGGCAAGTCTTCGGAGCTGAACCACTCTCAGAGGGTGTATACCAGTACGTTGCAGCTCCGTAGCTAACATGCTCTCAGCATGGTTCAAGGGTAGCTGTTTGACTACCAGTCGATAAGACCGGTCTTGATCTCTCTGTGCCAAGGAGAAGTCCCAGCTCTTTTCTCTTAGAAGTTTGCACCAGTTATTGTAGCCCTCCATGGAAGAGGTGCGTATCATCAGGTCTCCAGAAACTGGTGCTACCTGTACTGTATAGTCCTTAAGTTGTGGCCACCTGGTGTCAAAGATGTCCACAAGAGCAGGGAAATTTTCCTGTCCTCTTGCCACATATATTGGTGCCGCCTGAGCTGCTTTTTCAGCATAGGACTGGAAGGATGATTGGTTTGTAGGGGTTTGAGAGGTGGAAGGGGTTTGTGAGCTGTGGATGGAGACGTGGGCTGTAGAGGTGGAAGGTTGATTTGTTAAGAGAGGAAGAGATGAACTGGGAGTGAGACGAGTGTTGGGGTTGGTGGAGGAGGAAGAGGGGGGCAATGGGATGTGTGATTGGTGTAGTGAGTGTGTAGAAGGAACATTAGGGGTGGGTAGTACTTGGGAAGTGGTAGCTGGTTGAGTAGGATTTGCAGAAACAGAAACTGAGAGGTTAGGGGTAGGAAGGACTTTGGATGTGGGAGGTGGTTGAGTGGAGTTAGAGGAAGTGGAAGGGATAGTATTTGGTGGGGGTGGAATAGGATTTGGGGATGTGGAGAGGATTTGTTCTTGGCAGATGAAGGATGGATGTGAAGGTGCAGGAGCCGAGGAAATAGTAGAAGCTTCAGGATTTGGTTGAAATGGGAGAGGATTAGAGGAGATAGGGGATGAGTTGGGGGATGTATCAGTGTCAAACCCGGAGGCCGACCAGATACTTACACTCTTGTTCTTGAGGAAAATCCTTAGATTACGGTATTCCTCACGAGACGAGGCCCGTACCATTTGGACTCCGGAGTTCTTTTCACTGGTGCGATGAAGATTATTAGGGGCATACGTCCGTGCAAACTCCCCCAGCAGGTCATCAAGCCGTCCCTGGTCCAGTGCAACAAAGAGCCAGGGTGGCAAGACAGCCCTGTCGGTTCCAGAATGTCCGGGTTCTGCATCAGGTGCGATGGAAGAGGGGTTGTCAGGAGGTGGGGAAGAAGATTTGGTTGTTGCCCTCAAACGGGACTTACGGTCAGCAGCTCTCTGCTCGAAGCCTTCTAGAAGAGGGCTTGCGTTTGGAAGAAGTTTGGAAGTGGAGGGGATTTGTGAGTCAGGTAAGGAAGGTGGAAGAGAGGTAGGTAGGTCGGAAGTGTGAGAAGTTAAGGCAACTGACTGGTTGGGTGTGCTAGGTTGGACAGGAGTGAGAGAAACGGTACTTATTTTCATGAAGGGAGCAGGCCTAGTTGGCAATGGTTCATCAGGGGATGAAAACGTTGCAGAGGGTGTGGATGGGGAAGAGAAGGAGGAAGAAGAGGGTGCAGGTGAGGGAGTATGGGATCTGGCACCACCGACCTCAGCCATGAGGTTTCTGGCAACAACCCTGCCCGGTGGAGCCGTCTCCGTAGGAGAATATACCACTGGCTTTCCACACTTCCCCATTGGAACCGTGAAGAGTCAGTAGAAGGAAAAGTATGGTCGAGTCTTAGTAAAGGTTAAGTCCGTTGGGTGTGTACAAGGGAAGCTTAAAAACTAATAGCAAAGATGAAAGAAGAATAACAGTTGTAGAGAAAAGAGCTGATAAAGGGTGCTAATAAGCCCGAGCGACAGTGGACCGAACCCAGTAATGGGCGCCTAGGTACCAGTTTATGTAAACTGTTGGCTAGGTCTTGTCGCTCTGCCCTGTTATCAAGCTAGAATATCAAACCTGTGTGAGTGAGAAGGCTTTTCTCGGCAGAAATAGCCTGGCTGCCTTCTGTCACTGAGCGGCGCTGAGTAGGCTATCTTGGCGGCGAACGCTGGCTTGTTGTCCGATGTGGAGAGCGGCGAATAGCGTGGCTTCCTTCTTCCAAGTCTCGGTCCGCTAGTACGTACCGAGTAGAAAACACCCAGTCTAATGTGGAGGTAGTTCACCGCTCCGTTGGACTCAAGCACAAGCAAGCATTTCGCTCCTCAACACATTCGTCATGGGAAGAAGAAAGCAGCGCAGGAAATCGCCGTCTACACCGGGCAATGGAGCCTCATCGTCCCGGGAACCTGAAACCATCGCCACACCAGAAAATGTTGAGGCAGTCAGCGCAGTAGTTCCGTCCGGAGCCACACCTAGCGCCACTACACCGCAGCTAGAGAACCAATCGCCAAGCCAGAGAGTCAGCTCCCCGGGAATGGTAGTGGGAGTGCCAGTCCCGGGATTGCCGGCTTCACCACAGTCTACCGCCCATCTACCGGACATCTCACCATCGCCGCCTGCACACTCTGGTCCCATCCAGGGGACCAGTGTCATCATACGAGGAGTGCCTCGAGATATCCCTGAGAGACATGTACTACACGCGGCAAGACAGAAGTGGCCCTCTGCAGTGAGGGCCACTCGCATCATCACCTCTCAGGGACCTTCACCACTGCTTCGAATCGTCTTCGCAGACATCACCGACAGCGAAGCCGCCTTGAGGACGGGTCTAACCCTACTCGGGCGACGCCTGCTCGTCGAGCCAGCCAGAACCACCAAGCGAGTGCCATGCCGCCGATGCTGTCTATTCGGTCATGACGTCACCACATGCAACGCTGCTCCCAGGTGCCACTATTGTGGGGCCCAGTGCCTCACACAGGACTGCACCAGCCACGACCTACGCAGAAGACGCCGGTTCTGCGCCACCTGTAATGGCTTCGGCCATTTCACAGGCCAGGCGCAGTGCCCATGGTACCCAAGAGCTTCGTCTTCGCAACCAGCACCAGCCATTGCAGATTCACAGCCTCTTCGCCAAACAGCACATGCCACCGCAGTCTCACAGCCTCCTCGCCGTCTAACACCAACCAACGCAGTATCTTCACCAGCGCAACAGCACACTTCAACCGTCGTCGCCACTGCAAGAGCATCACTGCCCAGGAACGAGACAGAGGACATCCGCCACGACGTCCATCATCTTCACCAAAGACTTGACAAAATCGACGAGACCTTACTTCAAATCACCGCCGCCGTTTCCACCATAGCCACCTCTACTGCTACTGTCCAAACTCAACTGCAAGACGCCATAGACGCAGGACGCAAGCAACACAACTCCACAACTGGCCGTTTGACGTCACTTCGCACAGACATCCGGAGAAACAACAAGAAAAGCAACTCTCATCGAAGGACACACCGCAAAGCATTCACTTTAATTCACCAACGACTTCTTCAAAATTATGTCGACTTCAACGCAGCAGTAAGAATCCTGGAAAGACTCGCCAACACGACCTGGGAACTGGACGACTACACCACAACCTCCATGGACAAAATTCAACGCACACTTCAACAAATGGCAAACCAAACTACAACCACGACACACGAAGCCTACACGCAGACATCCATACTTACACCAGAACCCAATAGTCAGACCTGGACCTCTTCGCCTCAACTAGCATCGCCAACTCCACAGACAACTGAACGCAGGATACCAACACAGGAAGAATTCGACCGCTTCAATAGATATGGTTTTCACAGCCATTCAGGACGTCCCTGCGACTTCAGGTGCAGAAGAAGGCTCTGCAGTGCAAGCGGCCTTGAAGCCACTGATTTCCTACACACTTGAAACTCAAGTGCCACCGCAGACATCGCAGTTCCTCGGAACCCTCTACACAGCCTCCGCCGTTAATAAGTATACTCCTTACTCCTAACCATATCCCACGTCCACTTCCCGTGTGTGACAGTCAGGACCTGGTCATGGCTGTCACCCGGTATCCCCTTCCGATGCCGGTAATAGCCGGCTGTATTCCCGCACTGCGAGGGTGCTTCGGCGGTACCTCGACACTCACGCCACACTTCCCCATAATCCCCTCTTGAAAACCTTTTAGTTTAGTCTTTCTCCCCTTTCCCTTTTTCCCACTCTCCCCGGCGAAATAAGCCAACTCTTTATCCCTCTCCAACTCTACTTCTGTCTCCTCTTTCCATAAAAAAAAAAAAAAAAAAAAAAAAAAAAAGCTCCGTTGGAATCTGTGTTTTCTGAATCGGTCGATTTCCAACTTTAAGGCTGGTTTCCAGGAGGAACTAAACTGCAATCCAGCGTCCCGGTTCAGTGTGTTCTTCCCGGAGGAGATGGACAGAGCCTCCTTAACCCTTCATTCCCATAAACGGCTACATTTTGCCACAATGGTCGTTTCTTTTAAGTTAGCTATGCGGTCTTCAAAGCAGTGGTGCTGCGACAGCCCTGACTTGTCAGGCAGCATTAAGCGTATGGACCGTTCGTGCTCCTTGACTCTGGTGGAAATGGTCCTGCCCGTTTGCCCTATGTACGGCGCCCCGCATTCACAGGTCAACGGTATATCCCTGGTACATTTAGGACCAGTTTGTCCTTTACCGGTCTCACTAGGTGTTTAATCTTCAAAGGCAGCTTGTGGATGGTTCTGATGTTGTGTTTTGCCAGAATTCTACTGATTCTGCCGGATAGATTGTCAGTATATGGGATGCAGGCAGTGGCGGTCGGCTTGTCTGGTGTTAGCTGAGATTGTGGTTTTCCCCTCTTGGCCTTGGAGATTGAGGCTTCAATATTGTCTACGGAGTAGCCATTTTGGCGGAAAGTGTGCCTCAAGTGCTGTAGTTTTTGCTTTAGGTGGCTGGGATCGGAGACAGACACAGCTCTGTGGGCCAGAGTGTTGAGAACTCCGACCCGTTGTGATTTATGATGGAAACTACGAGCATTCAAATAGAGGTCCGTGTGTGTTGGTTTGCGGTACACTGCATGCTCTGGAGTACCGTTTTTTTTCTTTCTGGAGACCAGAATGTCCAAAAATTGCAGTGTTCCGTTCTTCTCCACCTCCATGGTGAACTGAATTTGGGATCGGAGGCTGTTGGGGTGTGTGAGGAAGCTTGGTAGAGTGTCTAGTCTAGGGCTCGGAAGTTCATGCCCTAGAAAACCTGAAATATGTACGCTAATATGCTCTTAAAAACTTGAAAATATGCCAAGAAATATGCACTATTTAATTAAAACAATTAATGTTCCTTTGCAGTAGACAAGACGAGTTAGTATAAATAATAAATCAAGTTATCTTCTTCCATAAAGGTTGAGGCAGAAGTGGTCCTGCTGCTAGTATTAACTGCTAAATTGCAGTTCACAACCAACACTTTGCACAAATTTTCAACTGTAAAACATCGTCTGTTGTCTCGAAAAGCACTTTTGTAACGTGAAAAGCTTCTCTCCACGTCACAAGATGTAATCGGGGCATATTTAAATGATACTAACTGCTTCACAGAGAGAGTCAAGTCTCTTGGTGTGACAGATGGTTTTCTTTCCAGGATGTCTCGAATATCGCACAACTGTTTATAACCAGAATTATTTGAAGTTACATAATTCACTTTCTCTTTCACTTTTTGTCCTATGCTACCAGGAACCGAACTTAGATCACATATTGTTTTTCCAAAGACAGTAAGTGATTCATGCAAGGGAGATCCGTGCGAAAGAATCACGTATTGTCTCAGAAATACGATGAAGACCGTGTGCCAAACAAGTTATATGAATTAAGTTAGGAAAAATACATGTCAAGAGTTTGTCCTGATTTTACCATATAAGGACCTGCATCAGTAACAAGTAAAAGTAACCGGTCGTATTTGATTCCACACGGCCATAGTAATTTCAAAGAGTCCATCACAAACTGGGTCACAGTTTCATTGCCAGTGGCCGACAATTCGCTCAAATTAAGAGGATAAGGTGTAGTCTTTTGTTCATTATTTAAAGCACCCTCGATTATATTAGCAATAGAACGGCGCTCAGAATCAGGGGGTTCATCAACAACCACAAAAACTGATCCGCTAATTGATTTTGTATATTTGACAATACGTTATTTTAACAATGTCCTACATAAGTCTTACGCAGTGTACTTTCTGCAGGCACATGTTTTCGAGTGTACTTGGTAAGAAAGTTTTTAAATGTCGGATTATTAATTTTGAACAAGGGAATATCAGCAGCTAAAAATGCTTGGCACAAGTCATAGGAAAATTCAGCAACCCTACTTCCTAAACAATCTACTAGCTGTTTTTGAACAGGTTCTTTGTTTGCGAGTTTTCTGATTAAATTCTCCTTACGTTTTGCTGTTTATGTGCTGAACTATTTGATATGTTTTCTCACTCCCTACATTTTTCTCACACGCTCCACCAAACAGTACCCTATTATTTGTATTCTGTAGATATTAAGTCACCCGAAAACTCTTTCTCTAAATTAATTACCTAGCACTCGAAGTGGGTTTTATTTTCGGCATTTCAAGAGCTTTTTATCATTTTATATGCCTAATTTAATTTGGTGGGAACCAGTTCACAACACTGGTACGTTTGAAGACCACGATACAACTGCTGGTGGACAGGCAAGCGTTGCTATAATCGTGCTGCTCAAAACGTTGACCTGCACTTTATCTTTGTTAATATAAACCTCTCAGAAAACGCACTGATTATTCTCTATGCACATACATTAATGAAAGGGTGGAAACGGGATTCACTGCATGAGAACATGACTCAAAATTAGTTCTCGCCACCTAACGAAGTGCATCATGTGCAATACTACCAATATGAAAAATATTATCCAGATGGAAAAAAAAAATAAATTCCATAAAATCATTAAAATATGCAATATAGGGGCTATAATGTTGAAATAATATGCATTTATCAAAATCAAGAAAATATGCAGTTATATGCACTATAAAACAATGTCCAAATAAGTGAAAATTCCATAATTCGTGCACATAGCGTAAAAGCATAAATTTTTAACTCCTAAGAAAAAACATGCAAATGCATGAACTTCCTAGCCCTAGTGCAGTCCATGTGGCCATATAACGAATGTGTCGTCAACGTAGCGGTAGAAATGAGATGGCTTGGGTGGGGCTGTGGCAAGTATTTCATGTTCCAGTTGTAGAAATTTGCTATTGCTGGTGACAATGCAGAGCCCATTGCCACACCGTCTACTTGTTCATAGATTCTGCCACCAAACAGTAGTGGCGGCTCGCAGTCAAAATTTTAGGTTAGGCGAAGTGTAACAGCAACAACAAGAAAAACTACAACAGCAACAACAACAACAATAATAATAATACTAATAATAATACACTAGAACCCCGTTTATCCGAAATAAAGGGGGCGAAGTCATTGCGGATAACGCAAACAATATATTGTTTGGTTGTTTAATAAGTGCAGAGTGAATGAGTGTGACTTACGGACGAATTACCGCCAAAACTAAAATGAATGAAGAAATTGAAAAATTGTCTGAAATTAAATAGCTAAAACACTCCTCTTTTCATTGTCAGTGCGCCGCGAAAGCGGACTTTGAAATAGTTCACTAATTAAGTCGGTCATACTGATATTACAACACACTAGTATTACACAGAGTGATAATGAGACGATTCGAATCTCTGATATCTTCGTTCGTGCAGTATGCCTGTTCGGAAAAAGTCGCATAAATTCGGATTTGAGCCGGCAAGTGTTCTAACTGCTAGCAGACGCGTCTACGCATGCTCGGAGTGCGTATACAAACGGAATATTTCCTTATGCATGTTCAAGGGCCTCGTACTGAGGAAAGGGGGCCGAGCCGGCAGAGGTTAAGCTAGCTGGCTCTCCACTACCCAGGTTCCATGCGTATCATTTCTGCCGCGCGTTTCAAACAAGCAGCTCAGTTTTGATGAATTGGAATTGAGATTCAAGGATTTGACCATGCACTGGTCATTATAACCGAGAAAACTTTTCTTGAACTGCAATTTAGGGAAAATGACGGTTAAATGATAAAATGCAGAATCATAGCTAAACATTATTTGTTGATGTATTACGGTAGGGCAGGCAATGTCTCCCTGCCTACCCTGCGGAGCCGCGCCTGCCAAACGGGAAGAAAGAGGACGTCAGAGTGTGCCGGAAGAGCTCGATGATGTCGGCCGGAAAGCGTTCCTTCAGAAGCTGGATGGTTTCTTGTAGCGGCACCCTTGTAAAAAGAGATACCACGTCGAAGCTGACGAAAAGATCAGAAGAGCCAGTAGTGATGTCCAAGGACCGTATGAACTTTGTGGAGTTCTTCATGTGGTGTGGGCAATCCCCTACCTGAGGTTGCAACAGATCCGCTAGGTAACGTGCCAGCCGGTATGTAGGGCTGCCCAAGGCGTCAACAATGAGGCGTACATCAGGTACTGTAAAGGCAGGTTTTTTGTTTACCCAAAAACACTAGAGATGTTTCCTTTTTCTATTGTATTACTGCTAATATTTGCTTTCATTCTGTTACTGTATTTTAGGTGTGAATATTATAAAATTATAATATACTTTATTCATATTGTAAACCTATTTATGTAAACTTATTCAGTTTTACCTTTAGATATCAGGTACAGCTAATGAAACAGTACTTATGGCTTCACTTCAATATGAAAACAATGACACAAAATATGACTGATGATTCATTTGTTACTGTAACAGATCACCTCTCAAAATCAAGTCATGAAACTGAGTTTGATACAGGATTGGTTGACTTATAAGACTTTTTTGGCAATCCTGAGGAGGAGTTCCTATAAACGAGTCAAAAGTGGGGCACCAAATTGTTTGAAATGTTCTAGAAAATTGTGGAAAGCTTGTGTGAAAGAAATGTAAACCACTTTTATATTCCTGTGTTTCTTATTGCTTTGGATTCTTATTGAGTATGCAGGTTAAACAGTCTTTCATGAGTAACTCTTGTGCTGGCAAGTCCTGGATAGGTGCAAAATTATCCTGAGTTATTTAGTGCTTTAAGAACATGAAGTTGTCTCACCAACCCTACCTTTAAGTGACCTCACTTATACAGCAGAAACTAACATGAGAGGGAAGGAAGCGAGTAGTTGCCAAAGTAGCAAAAGGTCACTAAATGAGTGAAATCCCTACTTTGGTTATCATCGGGTTTTAGCTACAGTGATATTTCAACTATATCCTGTCATCGCTTTGCTTTGGCTGCAACTGCTCCACTCCTCTTGTAAAAAGTCCCTCCACTATACTTGTCACTTAGGGCCCTCAATATCCTGGCTACTTTTCACAGCTTTGGAAGTGATAATGTTTGGAACACTTCCATGATGTCTCAGGTGGAATGTGGGTTATGGCTCCCATGTGTTGGCATTACTGTTTTATTTCAAGGATATACTTGTGAAAGTACATACACAACTAAAGAGCTGCTGAAATAAGCAAGCCATTTGAAATACATAAGCGCTTGTAACAACAGTAAACATGTGACTGCAGCAAACATGGTTCCTGACCAAAGCACTCCGATGAAGAAGACCAAATAGATACAGGAATTCTTAATGCTATTGCTGTTTAAAATCTGGTAGCAATTATGGCTAATGCTTCCTTTGTAGTATACTACACTTACAAGTTTTATTTGAGACCAGGAGAAGCTCCACTGACTAAGAACGGGGTTGTCTTTAAATTGTAAATACATGAACAGAGTATGCCAGTGAGCCAGTAAGCAATATTGCGACTAATTTCAGAGTTGCGATAACGTGACCGCACCACAAATGGGTGCTGAGGTATAAAAACACCTGAGGGAAAACTGTTAAAGAGCGGTGAAAAACAGATCATGTTAAATGTGTTTCACATGTTAAAGGAGCACCATCCAGATGTACCAATGAATGGTTTGGTGAAATTAACTGCAGAATATGTATCAGACATCCTACCTTATACCTCCCTGAACAAAGTCAGACGGATACCTTTCGTGTGGGGTGTAGGTGGAGGGGAGATGCAAGGGGTGACTGGGTATACATGTCATGTATCAAAAACCAGTTTTGAGCATGTTCGCAAGGAGTTCAAAGAAACTGGCTGTGGTAGAACTCTGTGTAAGAGGAAAACAGTGTTAGGAAAAGTGGACAACTACTTTACAAATCCTCTTTAGGTGCATAAATATGCTGACTTCATACTATTTTCAGGACATGATGCTGCCATACTTGTAGCTCCACCCACACAAGTTTGCAGCAAAGTTGTTTACATAGCAGATGCTACAGCCATTTCCACATGCAAAAAATGAGGTAGGTAGCAGAAAATGGGAATTAGAAGGTGTTGCCCATGTATGAAAATGAAAACAACTATGAAATTAAGTGATGAATGCAGGAAATGAGACAAAATTTCCTTATTGCAACACACTGCCACTTGCCATTCAAGAAACAAACTAGAACAAATACTGTCAGGGACGATAAATGTTGTGTTCATAATGCAATGTTTTACTGCCTGTATTGGTTATTGTGTCCACATCTACATCTTATTAACTCAAAGAAGTTACTATGTGGCACTAAAACTGTCATGAGCCATATTCAACCACGCGGTACATATGAACTGAATGATATGCAAGCAAAGGTGAATTGGCAGCAGGAATAAACTTATGGAGATTGACAACAAATCCAAAATATGGGTGCAGAAAGCACAACAGAGGATACTTGTGGAAGGACAAAGTGTGTTTGCACGGGGATAAAAGTCATCTTCTAAACAAAGTAATCAGCAAACTCTCCAACAAGTAATGAGGGACTAGATTTTTCGAAGAACAATAATAATCAGTGACTGCTGGAAGGCTGCGACACTCTGGATCATGAGGACTTTGTTCAACTCAAAAAAATTTAAAATTATTTTCTTGTTTAACGACGCTGTCAATTGCCAGGATCACATCAGCGCCGCCGGTGTGCCGGAATTTTGTCCCGCAGGAGTTCTTTTACATGCCAGTAAATCTACTGACATGGAGCTGTCGTTTTTAAGCACACTTAAAAACCATTGGCCTGGGCCGGATTTGAACCCGCGACCTTGGGATCTGTAGGCCAGCGTCTAACCAACTGAGCCACCCAGACCGACTGTTCACCTCAAAATTAACCATTTACTGAAATGTGTGACAACTGGGAGGAAAGATTATATGCACTTAGAAAACCAGAGGAAAGTGGGTGCACTGGAAATTCCACACTCATAGTACCATTTAGCTACATTTGGAGTGCTGAAGCCATGGGCATCGCGAAGGGGGTGCAAGGGGGGGCCGCGGCCCCCCCCCCTGGAAGTTGGTCAGCTTAATATGCAATCAATTACTGACTATTAAACTACTATTTTAAAAGATCAATTTTTATTTAGCACAAATTAATATGGTTATATGCAACAAATATTATACATTTTGACAATAAAATCATGAATTAATATTACCTAATTGCAAATTTCAAACATGTGGCCCCCTCCCCTGGAAAAATGTCTGCCGACGCTCATCGCTGAAGCTGGCAACAGCTGGACAGGTGAGGGAAGGAATGAACAGTAGAGGAACACACTCATGATATCTTGGGTGGACTGCATTTCCTCCATTCCTGTGGTTTTATGAACTTTTCACACCTTGTGTCATTTAAATGGATATTAGATACATATATGTACAATAAATATATCATGATTATTAATTATTGCTTGCAAAGTGTACTGTTACATGTTCTATAATAAATGAGTGCTATATAATGCTATATGGATATGATAAGCAATGTGAAGTGTTTCAGCAAATACACAATCTAACTCTCCATGTTTATTCCCAAGTAAATCAAGCGGTAAACATCAATCACACATACCTGAAACTAAATAACTGTGACATTAATTGACACTTGCTTTATAAGCTACACGCACTATGATGATGTAAATAATGAAAATGCATATATCAACAAATGAAAGCATATGTGACCTGTTTAAGAGCCTGGAAACTGTAATTAGTGTTCTTCCATGCAACAGCCATGTGTAGGACAGGATTGGAAAGGGTAGAGTAAGATAAGACTGAAAAGTTCAATGCCATGACCAACATTTAAACCATGCATTTACCAAGCTGGACAGTAACAAGTAGATTCATGGCTCAAATCCTGGTCATGACATTGAATTTTTCATTCTCAGTCTACCCTTTCCAAGACACTTCACATTGTAACAAACTTTCTTATGTATATCAATCAGTGTAAATAAACAACACCATTTTGTTACAATGGCACACGGGTTCAGGGAAGTGCCAACGCATGAGTAATGGCCGTGAAATCCACAATAATATTGATGTATTTCAGTTCTTCTTCCTTCCAACTCACTCATTCCATAGTTACCTATATATTATCTGTTCATTAAATTCATGTTTTCCCCTGGAACTGGGCTATAGCTTCACAGATACTATGGAAGGACAGTGAGTGTTTTACTTTGCAAGTGCTTTGCTCTTCTTTCTATAAAGACATACCTCCACTACGCTTTGGGGCTGATAGACCACAACCATGGGCTACACTTTTACAAATAAGTTCTGAATATGGATTCCTAACACATTCTTTGCTGAAATCTAAGAATTATTTCTTGGAATATGATATATGTGATTACTGCAAAAATGATTCATATTCTACAATGCAATGGTTGATGTAACAATAAAGAGATCAGTTAAATTCTGGTTATCTGAATGAGGTGAAATTGCATGGTGACAATATTAACATTGTTTGTGTGCACACTGCAGATATTATGTTAACCAATAGCGTATTAGAGATGGAGCTCAGGGTGGAGCACACAATAGTGCTATGTGCCACTTCTGACAAAATGTGAATTTTGGTTTACAGTGGTGCTATGGACCACTGCTATTAACATATCAAGAGTGCCAACTGCCAAGAGTTCAGGAAGCAGTTCAAAGATAATTCCAAAGATAGCAGAAGTGCCATTTCCAGGACATAACATTGGTGTTATATGCCTGTTAACAACTGACTACTTCAAGCAGATTGTACCAGTATAACAGTTTAGGTACAACGGAAATTAATTCTCGTATTAATAAGATGAGAAGAGCAGGAGATTCTGGTTCATTTGGATTAGAGGAAACAAAACTGAAAATTGCTGTAAAGTCATATTTAACAAGGAATTTGAAGCAAATTGCAGCAGTGTCCAAACCATCTTTTGAGGTTAGTTTTCACTATCATAACAATATAGAAATTACTTAGGGATATTTATTGCAGTGTATTATTTTAATTTAAAATATAAAATAAAATTTAAATATACATTTTAAATTTACATTACAATTTATTTTTTCAGGTAATCTGCAAGTGCAAGTATGGTTGCAGTGCTATTTCTGCGGATCATAAATTTTCTCTTGAAAATTATTTCTTCAAGTAGTCCAGGAATACACAATTCATATACATTATGGGTCTACTTACTGTTTGTGGTAAGAAAAGGAAAAGATATGGCTCTTATGAAGACGCTTCTGACAGTCATAGACAGGCTCGTACATGGTTCCCGATGGTTGTGGGAACGTGATTCAAGTATGGAAGAAAACATTTTAAAATATTTTTTCTGTTGGAAAAAACCATTGTTAGAAAGAAAAACATGGGAAAGACCCATCATTATATTGATGAAAAGGAGCAGAACCACCTAATCTAAGTTTACAGATAGGGATAAGCAGCTTATGCGAGATCGTATTCTTTCAACATCTAGAGAAAATAGTCATATAGTCACATTGCACACAAACTGACAAAGAGCTTCTTAGTCCAGATCTGAGTATCAGTCGCTTATTCCGAACTTTCAAAGAGAAGTATCCCAGTTCTCGTATAACCTTGAGATATAACTATAGTTTTCAAGAAAAATTTTCCAAACCTGAGTTTTCGGACACCAAGGTTGGACACAAGATTTGCGATGCTCTGCAATGCCAAATTAGATTGCACAATGCACAAAGTAAAAGGGCCAAGAGTGATTTAGAACTACACCACCATAAAGCAGGAAGTACTAGGGAAGTAATGAAAGAATGTATTACAAGTTCCCAGCTTCCAAGAAGTGATAGATGCTGTGTTTATAAGGATATGCAGTAGGTACTCTTTGTTCCAACTCCCACCCATAGTGAAATGTTCTACAGAAGACAGAGTCTTGTTATAACATTTGTGTTAATGTAAGGGACTTCAGACATTCCTATGTGTGTGTATGGGAAGAGACATTAGCTGGTCATGGAGGAAATGAAATTGCTTCTTGCGTTTTAACAGTGCCCAATAGAGGTGTTACAAATAAAAGGAATTTGTCGGTCTGGAGTGAGAACTGCACAGGCCAAAATACGAACAGAATGGTTGTCTTCATACATGCTTATTTGGTATCTCTTGGCCTTTTTGATAGTATAGAATATAAATTTCTAACTACAGGTTGCAATTTCTTGTCCTGCCACAGAGACTTCACTTGTATTGAAAAATGCAAGCGAGTCTGAAAAGCATATATCCCAGAAGACCTCCATGATGTCATCAGATTAGCAAAACTTTCCAATCCCTTTGAGGTGGTACAAATTGAACCAAATAATTTCCACAACATACAAGAGACAGCAGATAAAGTATTAAATTTGAAACGAATAGAGATTACTAAGTTGGTTGCAATAAGAGTAGAATATAAAATGCCAGCAGTGCTAAAAGTGAAGAAAACATTCAGTGCTCTGGAACCACGGTCAGAAGTGAATATCTTAAGGGGAAAAACCACTGTTGCAGACATTTGCTCTATAGAAATAAAAGGAAATAAGAAAAGCAACGGAATCACAGAAGAGAAAAACAAAGACTTACTTGCTATGGTAGACTATCTTCCATATGGAAAAGACAAACTCTTTCATCAGCTTATTTGTTCATAAGTACACTTAACAGTTAATCTTATGGTTTGTTCTATGATATTTCAACAATATACTGCTTACTATGATCTTTGCCAATTGTTAAGTGTGCTAATATTGTGACAATATTGTTTATGGCACATGGCACCTTCTATCAGTTATATGTTTTCCTGTAACAAAAATTGTATATATGATAAATTACCTAAATCTATGTGTAAGGAGTGTTCTCTTCATATGTACATCAGAATGTATTAAGTTCTTTAGGTTAACCAGTTTCAGTAAAAAGTTTTCTTTGAATAACTCAGTTTCTTTATTTTGACACTTAACACCCTTGTTATTTTAATAACACAATTTTAGAAACTTCTCTTTCCACAGAGTTGTCTGTCTGTCTGTCGTGCGGAACCCACCATAATAGATGCACGACTGCAGCAAGATTATTCCTACCTCTCTTTCGGTAGATTTTGTTGAACTTTAAACCATTTTAGTACTAGTGTATTCATGTTATTACCGTCAATATTGCATATTTGCTTAAAGCCCTTCACATTGATTTTCGGGCACATTTAATACTATATTAAACCGATTTATTACGCAAGTATTCACAATACACCTTTAGGAACAATAATTCACACTCATATTACATTTATACATGTATGTCTGTAATACACAGACGCAAGATGCACAATTTTTAGAAACGAAACGCATGATAGGAACACAGTACATCTTTTATCTAACCAGGTTCGAAAAAAGTTTCTTTGAATGGTTCTAGGAGTTCAACGAGGCAATATCATGTTCTAAAACTATTAATGTACTCAGATTATTTATGCAGGTCCCCAACATTTGCTAACATACGTATTTGTGAAGAAAACGAGATTTTAGCAAACACGCATTTGTAGGTTATGGTGCAATAAATGTTCTCATAGTGGGTGCATATTATATCAAGTGCTAGCATTAAAAGTACATAATAAGAATAAACCAACAAAGTAGACACCGAACAGTATGGTTTCACAGATTCAACATTAGAAATGTGATTCTGTCTGCATCTGTTAAACGGATATTACTGTAAACGTGTAAACAGATGGGTGTTACCATTTAGTTATCACATGACATCCAAAGTTTCACAGGAAACTCATGATTAAAACAATATAAGAAGAATAAAGAAAAGCACAAGCACAAAAATGCCAGCATACGTCACTTAAGGCAGCCAACCTATGAGAAACTATAATAGTAGCATTACAACATGAGTTTAGATTAGAAAGGCTCTGCAGGTTGCACAACCTCAGAGTATGCTTGTGAATACTTAACGCTAGACATTGAATACTGAGGCATTTGTTTCGTTCTTAGATTTTCCTCGGAAAACGTAACATTTTTCATAGGTTGGCTGCACTATCTTACTAAGCTTTGCATGTTACACATGTATTCAGTACTCACAGAACACCCAAGTAGGGTACTTCTATTCCAAACAACGCTGAAGTGTGCCGAGAAAGTGAGCTTGAAATTATTTTATCATTACCGTAAGTAAAGTGAAGTGTTATATTCTCATCTTGGTACGTGTATTTAATCACAAGTTTCTTGTGTAATTTAACTTGGGATTATATGTGAAAGCTGAGGTTAAAATTAGTATGGACCTCATAAAACAGGGCATTCTGGTGTTAGGGAACGTTGGGAAGGAAATTTTCCACTAGACCATGGCCCACAAGTCCAGATAATCATTCTGTATTTTAATACATGTAATTATCAATAAATGACACTCAGGATATAGTAGTTGTATATACATCAGTAATATACACTTAACCCTTGGTTGGTCACTAGGGGTCAGGGAGTTCTAGTTTTTGTATGAACACACCTACAAGGAACATTTAATTATTAAATCCACTAGCCACACATTGGTGCGACATTTGGAACATGTTTATTTTATTTATATGCATTTTGTCATATGTTACATTTGATGCTGGATTGGTGCCTTTGACTGTGCTTAAATTCCTGAAGAAGCGACTTAGAATGCAGAAATTGCCTCAAGATGGGTTCCATACGATATGTCCAAAAATAAAAAATCTGATGTGTTGCACTCACATGACTTTCTCTACTCTTGTACTAACCATCCTTACAAACCAGGGCCTTCTAGATAGGGATTCAAGACACTGGGATTCAAGAAGGCGGCCTATGTGGTGGGAACTACCTATAAACAACTCGTCTATAGGCTACGATTTCACTGCAGCAAAATAAAAATGTGGTGTAATAACATGCCTATTTGGTGAGTATGGGCTGTGTTAAACAGAAAAACACTGTCTTAAACATAACCTCAAGTAAGCAAAAAAAATGACATTTAATATTAAACGATAACCCATGGGCAATGAAATATATAACCTTAAATAACATTCACGCAATCTATAGTTTTACATGCCATTATGTAACTGCATTACACACTCAAATTACAAAGAAGATAGACAAAACTGCAAGCAGCATGTTACTTAAATAAAACAGAACTGTTGACATTGAGTTGACTCGGAATTATTAATCATTGTTCAAACTGTTTTTCACACTTATACCACGTACATAATGTTATATGCCTACACAAAACGTATATTGGATGGCTGATATACAAATGCTGCTATTTAGAATAATTAACTACCTACTGAATTCAAAAGCTTTTGGGTGGAATTTTGCTTTTACTTTTACTGAAAACTTATTACTCAGTTTGCAACAATATATTACTCAGCACTTCATGACACTTTATTTTACAGGGGGAATCCACAAAAGCAGATGAAATATAAAAAATAATAACCCTAAAACACCACTGTAAATGAAATATATGAAATATATAACCTTAAATCAGCATTGTAAAGTAACTTTGCTATAGTCTACAGTTTTATATGCAGCAACGTAACACATTTCTTCTAAACTACAGCTACACATTTAAATTACAAAGACAAAAGATAATGTATAGATACAAGCGGCATACTGCTTACATGAAACAAACTGTTGGTGTTGCAGCTATCACTAATTGAGTTCACTCGAAATTATTGTCTTTCACTATTCACACTATTCACCATCTTATATATACACCGGCAACTAACACACATAATGCTGCAATTTATAGTAATTAAATACTGAATTTACAAGCTTTACGTTGCAATTTACCTTTTGTTTTAACTGAAAGTTTCTCATTTTTAATTTACATCCGGGAATGCAACAGTTACGGGGCATTGTCATGTTTGAGGTTAGGTTGAAGTATGACTGCAATAACATACACTACTGGAACAGTTTTTCTTCAGCAACCTCTCACCACTGTAATCGTGACACAAATACTACTTGCAAACAGATAAATTAACCACAATATATGGCTAATGTAGCCATAGTCTTAGATGGAACACAATAACCATGAACACATGGAGAGCACACGGCACAGTCAACACATTATTAGATTTATTCCCTTCCCTATACTGCCCAAATAAAATTTTTTAAACACTCGCTTTGCTAATATGAAACCAAACTTACATAGGAATTATTATAACAAACAACTCAAAGGCATAGAAAACAATACGAGGGATAGCGTGTGGAAACACCTCAGAAATCACGACGAATAGCCAGCACCATTTTTGTACAGCTGGGATGCCAGTGTCAGGTCTGTTAATCCAGAGGGTCCTGTTACAAACCCTTTATTCCTGTATTATCTTCTTCATGTTAGTTGAGATAAACATTTACAGAAATTTGTTATTGCTTATTTCCTTGTAGGTGCAAGGGGAATATGGGAATACAGTAAGCTTTGAGCGATAGTCAAATCTTTTAAAGCTTTAAGATCCGTTTTCTCTGTACACACTTAACATATAAAAGAATGGACAACGATGTTCCATTTCACCAAAGTTTTAAGTTTTCCGAAACTGACACACATAACAAGGAATATCTCCGAAATGGTTCACTCTACAAAAAAATTTATTCCGATATAAATTGTGAGTTTTAGGGAGATCTACATCTTTTGTATACACTCAGGGGTCTCCATCTAGGGGATATGTGAATAGCGACCACAAGGTACCCGAGCTGAGCAGAATAATTACTTCCACTTACTGGTGTTTTGCTCCTCACTGTAACTTTTCTATCTGACCTTACCTTGGTCATCTCTTGTTCTCTTCCGACCCTGATGCTATTAGGGTTCCCGAAAGCTAGGGAGTCTTTATTTTTCCAACCTCTCCATTTCTCTATAAAATCTTAACCCCTAACATGCTGACCTGTCATGGCATGTAATACATCCTCTGATTGGTGATCAGAGGTTATGGTCAGTGAATTTATTTTGATAACTCTCCCGGTCAGGTCGGTGAGACCCGTAAACCAACGACAGGTGTGGTCCTCCAGACATTCTGGGGGTTGTGAGAGAGCGATGTGACCACCAAAACATAAAAATATGGTGCTCTTTAAAAAGCGGTTACTATTACTGCTATTGCTCTCTTCAATATCAGTGAAAAATATTGGAGAGCAAGAGGATTAATGACTTCATTGTCAGAAATCCAGCATTAGCTAACAACAAACAACATTTGTCACTACTAATGATCAGAAGGGTGGACGCCTTGGCCAAGCGGTTAGCACGCTCGCCTACCACCTAGGCGGGGTTCGATCCCAGGGATCCGCATGTGGCATTCGTGGTGGACGAAGCGGCGTCAGGGCGGCTTTTCTCCGGTTTCCCCCGCCATCTCACTCCACTGGTGCTCCGTCTTCATTCCATGTATCATCAGTGTCACCGCCTGCAGTGCCGTAGTAGTAAAAGTGGGCGTTAAACACAACAACAACTTAGCGTGCCTCTGCTATCCACGGCCTAGTCTCAGCCGGCAAGCCTAAAGTTTCTTTTAATAATCACTAATTTCAGGGGTGATACAGATACAACACATAGATTAAATAATCTATTTCTCTTTTAACATTTTTTTCATATTTTATTGACACTTGTAAATTATTATTTTTCAATAAATCACTCACAAGCAAAATCTGCTAAATAGTGGCATGTTTCGTCTCTAATGGAGTAATTTCTAGACACAGTCAACAATTAAAGTGAATTTTTCTAATAAAACTCATGCAATAGTTCAGTGACAATAATTATTACTTGCATTATAGTTCACTCTTGAAGAATCACAACAAATTCATGTTCTTTTTCGGTTTATGTTTTATAATCAATACTTTACATTAACACATTAAAGTTTATTTCATATCATTTTGTTCTTTATAGCACAAGACAAAAGAAGCCAGCCTATGCTGTCTCTATCTTAACTTTATAATGTCAGGGGGTTTTTCTGCTCCCTCAATATTCACATTTCATATCATTGCAGAGGGCTTGCACAGAAATACTGCATCATACATAATTGACTGACTGTGACATTAACATTACACCTTACTTGACTGTTAGCTGAAGTGACAACTGTATCTGTTTAATAATAATAATAATAATAATAATAATAATAATAATAATAATAATAATAATAATAATAATAATAATAATAATAATAATAATAATAATAATAATAATAATAATAATAATAATAGTAATAGTAATAGTAATAGTAATAGTAATAGTAATAGTAATAGTAATAGTAATAGTAATAGTAATAGTAATAGTAATAGTAATAGTAATAGTAATAGTAATAGTAATAGTAATAGTAATAGTAATAGTAATAGTAATAGTAATAGTAATAGTAATAGTAATAGTAATAGTAATAGTAATAGTAATAGTAATAGTAATAGTAATAGTAATAGTAATAGTAATAGTAATAGTAATAGTAATAGTAATAGTAATTGTTATTGTTATTGTTATTGTTATTGTTATTGTTATTGTTATTGTTATTGTTATTGTTATTGTTATTGTTATTGTTATTGTTATTGTTATTGTTATTGTTATTGTTATTGTTATTGTTATTGTTATTGTTATTGTTATTGTTATTGTTATTGTTATTGTTATTGTTATTGTTATTATTATTATTATTATTATTATTATTATTATTATTATTATTATTATTATTATTATTATTATTATTATTATTATTATTATTATTATTATTATTATTATTATTATTATTATTGTTGTTGTTGTTGTTGTTGTTGGTGGCAGTGTCAGCGCGCCGGTGTTGGTGTTGGTACTATTACTTTCACTATTACTACTATTATTATTATTGTTGTTGTTATTGTTATTATTACGATTAGTATTATTATTGTTATTGTTCTTGTTAGTATTATCATCATCATCATCATCATTATTATTACTATTTCTTTTAGCACATACTGAATATTACAAATATTAATGTTGGGCAATCTTTCTTGGAAACCAAAATGTTGTTGTTGTTGTTGTTTTCTAGTGCCTTGCATCTGGCAATGAAGCCATTAGCATTCGTGCTTTCCAATACTTTTGAACTGTAGTTTCTTCTGATCTTAATGCTTCACAGGTCTTCAAGTGGTCTTCGTTCATTTCTGCTGGATCGTTACACAGGACACATATTGGTGAGGCTGAGATACCTATTCTGTAGAGATGACTTGCTAAGCAGCCATGATTTGTCAATAGTCGGAAGGCTGCAACAGCTGTTTTCCTTGGTCTCGGGGGATTATATCTGGATTGGAAAGTAGTGTAATCCATTTTTTATCTTTGGCATTTGTTTCTATTTCTTGTAAGGTCCAAATGGTAGGAGTATTTGAAAGCACTATCTTAGCTTTACTGTTGCAACAGCTACAAAGAAGAGCAATGCTACCGAACCTATCTAGTGATTTGAAAGATCTTCTGACAAAATATGAACCTGAAGAACCCACAGACGACTTACCAAACTCACCACCGTCCTTATTGAAAAGGAAACCATGTGAATTCTGTAACAAAGACAAAAAGAACTACAAAACTAAATATACACATACTAAATGAAACACTCCCCTCTGAACAAACATGTCAAAATTATTTGTCATATTGCTCATTCAGAGGAAACACAAGAGGTAGTAGATGATTCTGAGTAACTGAACAATTCAAATTACAATGTGTGCACCTGAAAGTTGCAATTTGTTTTCTTTACATATGTTGCAATACAAATTGTGTGTACTGTATTCGTATACTATTTTAGCTGGTCAATGTAGTAAGATAATACTAATAAACAACTATGCTGATCTGACAAGGGTGTTGTTGAATGATGGAAGAAAATAAACATAGCAATGAAAAAAAAATATTAAATCGGACCCAAGAAGGTTGCATGACATATTCAAGATGAAGGGAAGTTCCACCAAATATTAGGCATATAGTGTATATAATTGAACACTTTAATGTGTGTAGTGGAGACAAATATTTGTTTGAGTGAGAAGTCACGCATTTGACTTTAGTTTTCATGTGTTAATTGCAATAGTGCAATTGTTAACATGAAGTGCTTCCCTTTAAGGAAATAAATGAAGTAGCTATTAGAACATGCCTTATTCCTTAAGTTTATAAAATTGTTATAAATACAGATATTTTTTTGTGCTTTATTCCTTCTTAAAATGCTGATACTGTTACAGATCATAAATGCCCTGTTTTATCATATTGCAATTTACAATTCCTAACCTCGCATTCACGGATGTTCTGTCTAATTGTCCTTGACACAAACAACTGCATGGAAACTTTTGGTCTGTGCTGACTGTTTGTACAAGGTATGCCTAAAAAATATTGGACTTATAATCAGGAAAATATGTTATTTACCTGATAGAATTGGGACCCTAATCCCTTTCAAAGTGGTCCCCTTGCGCATTCCACTTCTGAAAACAATTCTGGAAAGCTTTTGAGGTGGCATTCTATTCCACCATTGCATTCCTCATTATCTCTTCTCTGCTCTCAAAATGGAATCCTTTCAACAGTACCTTCAGTTTCGGAAGCAACAGAAGTTGCAAGTAGCCATGTCCAGAGAGTAGGGAGGTTGGCAAATGACCGGACATTCATGTTTTGCCAAAAATAGTCTGGATCAATTGTGTTAAATGTGCTGGAGCAGTGCCAGGATGCAACTGCCAAGTTTCTATCCCCCAGAGGTCTGGTCTTTTCCACTGAACTGCATCATGAGGATGACAGAGAACATTTTGATAGCACTCCTTTGTCACTGTTGGTCCTGGTGCATATTCAGATGCACAACTACACAGGTATCAAAGAGCATTGTTAGCATCACCTTGATTTTGCGTTGCACCTGTTGTGCTTTTTTCAGCCTTTCAGACTCGGATGCCACCATTGTGATGACTGTGCTTTCATTTCTGGGTCATACCTGTAAACCCAAGCCTCATCTCCAGTTATCACAATGTTCAAAAACTCAGGTTCAGTGTTGCAAATGTCCAAAAGGTCTTGTGCAACCTCAAGATGGTGTTGTTTCTGTTCCACTGACAGAAGCTTGGGCAAAAATTTTGCAGCCACTCTGCACATGTTCAAATCAATTGCATGTGTGGAATTTTTATTGATACCGTCTTTGGCAATCTCTCGTACAGTCAAACGTTGATCTCCCAGTATCAGATCTCTCACTTTCAACAGCAGCATTTCGAGCAGTTGGTGGCCTCCCAGGATGCTCATCACTCTCCACCAAAGTGCAGCCACTTTTTAATCTGTTGAACCACTCTTTAATTTGTGTTACCCCCATAGCATCAACTACAAATGCCTGCTGAATTTTACAAATCGTTTCTTTTCCAGAATTGCCTAGCTTTTGGTAAACTTTGATGCAATATCTTTGCTCAATTTGTTTAGTCATCTTGCAAGAAAACTAACTCTGATGAACATGTATAACAGCACCTCACTTGGTGACCTGCAGCCAGCAAAAGACACATGTAAACATGGTGAGGAAATTCAAGCAGGCACTTTAATGTTCCTCCTGTCACCAAGCACAGTGACACTTCCATAGCATCACTACATTGCACAGCAGAAATTAATTTCATATACTTTTTAGACAGGCCTCATATAGGGAAATTTTTCGGGAAATCAAAGTTTCTCAAAGCTTCTAAGCAGGTCCCCGCATTTAAAACATGCTTGTATCAGCATTTATTCTGAGCTGCCATTGTTGCAGGCTGCATAGCACAGATTCCAAAGTCAGTGGCTTCAGGAACCTGTCACATAATCCTTCCCTGATGCAAGTAGTCACCACAATATTTATTCAGTCTTCAGTTAAAACAAGTATTTATATGAGTACTTCTTTGAGTGATTGTACAGCACCACAACACAGGTGACCAATTATTAACAATTATTAGCCATAGTAGCTTTATAGGTGATGACCCTTCTTTTGTAGGAATGAAACTGTACTGTGCTCTTGTTGATCATGTAATTAATTTTATGGATTAAAGTAGGCCTTTCCAACTGAGGTGCTGGCAGGGGCTGCCTGACACTGGCAGTAGCACTGGTGCTGAGCTGGGCACCAGAGAGGTGAGGTATTTTGAAGTAGCAGAGACAGCACCAAGAAGGTACTGTAGTAGCAGCATGAGATAGGGCGAATGTTACATTGACTTTTGAGTGTGATAGATCGTCAAGTCAGCATGAACCTTACCAAAAGAATTGTTAATGACAATTTCATGAACAAACAAGCACACCATTTAATCTCTACATATGTTTTGGTTACACTGGTGTACATTTACCATTAAGGACAATTTTTTATATCGTTTTTCCACAATTTACCAATATTCGGTACAATAGGTATGGTAATAGAGGTTGTAGTATTACCTCTAAGGCACTATCATATAGATGCATTCTGCTTTTAATTTTATTTAAGTTCAGAATTGAAAACATCTGTTAACATGCATAAGTTGTACCAAACATTGGCAGAAATGTTATGGCAAGTGTATAAATTTTGAAAAATTCTTCATGTGTAACAACTTTGTAAAATTTAAATCACCACAGTAGTGGTAGTACCTGTCTGTTAGGATTACATTGTGCTGTAGCTTTATCAGCTCCGTTTGGAAACTTGATTGTGCTTTTTCAGGATGCACCAAAAATGGAGCCGTAAACATTTCAAGTTTAGGTGCTATATCATTAATTTCTTTGACAAATTAAACATTGGACTTTCTCTTTGGTACTGACATCAAAATATAAATCTTCTCATGAAGAATTAAACAACATTTTGTAACAAAGGAGAAGCTATAATAACTGCTGTGCTACCTGCTACATCCTATTTAACACCACCTTTGCATTGTGAAGACAGAGACAGTGTTACTCTATTGTGTCTATTTTACACATGTAGTCGCACTGGCCACTATGTGGTGAGGTCAACAGGGCTGTTAAGTGCTCGAGTTGGTAAGACCTGGACTAACATTTATTAAAATTTATTAAAATTTACTAAAAAATTGATGTTGGGAAATTTTTATTCCAGACAGCAGTATCAAATTAGTGAAATATTCATTTGAACCTTGCAGTTGTGAATGTAAGCCTTCTGTGTCCAAAATTATAAAATTGTTTTTGGAATAATATCATTTTAATACACATTAAGTTCAGATTAGTATGGATAGATGAGAAAACTATGGATCACTGAATGTTAAAAATGTTATACTTAATATATTGCACCAAATTACCATCATTACTTTGTACTACAGACATGGACAAGTTATTAGACTAAGGACAATTTTTCGGCATTGTATAGGTTTGGTGCAGTTTTTATAATTATACTTCGTTGGGTCTTTGAGCTATTGAGATCTTTGTGATCTCAGGGCGTGGTAATGGATGGAATGAAAAATCACACAATGTTTCTTCACCACAATGTATTATTTTATTAACACTTGTTCTATATTTTACATTAAAATAAATCCTCCTAGCACCGTTTTAAATGATTTAAAACCTTTCCACTTTTTCATTTAGTGGAACTAATGCTTGATGAAAGTCTGGTGAAAGTTCTATGTTCACATGTTACACCAATGTCCTTACGCCTTGATTACACACATGCTAGTGGGAAGAGTCTGACGTCACCTCACGTGACACCGCCTTTTACGTATACATCCGCGTATGCATCCATCAAATAGTTCTTTCTTGTTAGGGAAGTGATCCCTAACCATCCTCCCTTACTTTTATTATGGAACACATCTAATTCTAATATTTATACATATATATTAAAATCAAATATGGAAATATTTATGACGTCTTTAAACTAACTTAGTTGTTTGTAATAATGAACATTTGCAACATGTTTTCGTCATTTAACCAACTCATACCAACATCAAAAAACAAATTACACTTTTAACAAATATTCACATAAACGATTTTCTTTTGGGGTCTTCTAATATTCGGTCTCAGGTTAATAGGTATTTATTGCTTTTGCATCACTATATATGAGAACATTGTGTATAATGCTTAGTATGCATCCTTTTTGCCTTGATAACTGCCTGAATTCTCTTTAGCATACTGTGTACAATGTTTCTGCAAGATTCAGGATCTCTGCGAAATTTTTATAATTGACTCTGTGAGTCCCACTTTTGTGGTAATCCTGATATTCTTTAACCTCTTCTTAACAATAGCCCAAATATTCCCAATGGGATTCAAACCCGGACTATTTCCTGGCCAATCAAGTGTTTTAATGTGAGAATCTTGCAAAAACTTCCAAAATTTTTTGTCCTATGACACGGAGAGCCATCTTGCATAAATATGCAGTCGTTCTCTGGAAACCAATCTTTTACTTGTAGCAACAGCCTATTTTCTAGTACTTTTTTGTACTCATCTTGTTTCATGGTGCCTTCAACAGGGTGTAGTTGCCCATTCCATGGATAGACATCACACTCCATACCGTGACAGATCCTGGATACATTCAGTCAGAAATGCTTCTCCTACCCTACCCTGCCCTGCACACATACTAGCTGCTCTTATCACCAATGCTGAATGTACACTCATCAGAGAAGCAAAACTGAAATAGGTTTGGGGATTAGAACAAGTTATTTTTGAGTTTAAGGAGGCAATTAGGCAAGTCACAGCAAAATAAATGTAACAATACAGTAAAATATCAATTTAAAGGACCCCTGTTTAACAGACTTTGGATTTAACAGACTAAATTTGGCGTTGGTTATAAAATAAATTTAAATTAAATTTAGGAGACCTGCGATGATTAAATTATGGAATTCCGCTACTTGTCTGATCGAGAAGGCTAGTTCCGCCATCTTTAACTTTGTTGCAGCTTGGAAAGAGATGAGAACAACATTAACAAATGGGTGGACACTGCTATTAAAAGGAATTGGAGTCGAGTATGATTTCAGTGGCTTCAAAACATCCAATTTTTGTAATACACTGATGAAGCCAAGGAATAATTTAAGTGAACATGACTTAGAAGAGTGGCTGGAGATGGATGAGGGTGACCCACGTTACCAGATTCTGAGTCATGAAGAGACCGCTGCAAGTGTTCTACAAGAGGATGAAGATGAAGAGGACGATTGTGATGATGAACCTTGGATATGTGTACCTAAATTATCTGTAATAAGAGACCACATGGATGATGTGATTTCTTATGTGGAAAGAAATTCAGACCCACAGGTGCTAGCCTATTAAGAACATTTCGGGATAGTTTCACTCCTTAATTCTAAAGAAGCAATATTCAAGTGGGAAGCAAATGGCTATTGACACTGTTTTTAAACCCACAACTTCACAGAGAACGGCTTCTAACCAAGAGTAAATCATGTAAAGTAAATGGAATTGACCAATAAAACAGTTTCACTTGTATTCACTTCATTTTCATTCATTTTGCAATTTAACAGACTTTCCATTTTCCAGACAATTGCTGGCCTCTTTAGTTCCGCTAAACTGAGAGTTTACTGAATTAATCATATCCATTCTGAAGCCAACACAATGAATGATTAATGCAATAAATTGTACAATTTATATATGTGAAACATAATTACCTTTCCCCAGTCCTGTGCAGACCAGCTTTAGCCCAATTCCATCTCTATTTTGCCATGGCAGGAGTGATCTTTGCTTTCTTTCTGGGTCTTCTTGCAGCTAGTGTTCATTGTAAAGCTGTCTCTGAACTGTTCTTGCTGATACATCCTCTCGTAAAGTAGCCAGAGATTTAGACAGCTCTGTGCTGCTCTGCAGTTTTACTTTGAAAGCAGTTTTCTGACTGTTCTTGGGTTGTTTATTCTTTCTACCACATTTTCCAACCCATTGCTGGTCTTACATCACATCTTGATCTTTCTTTATTTTTATTCTGACAGATTTTTGGACATTTTTAGTTTTTCTGCTGTCTGCATGTGTGTGTAATGCCCTTCACCAAGAAGATATCTGGCAATGCCAATTTTCTCAGATATAGATCCTATTTTCTACCTGTAACCTGACTTTTCTCTTCTCTACCTGAAATCTTAAGAATAGGAGTCATTACAGTATGTTTGTATTAGAATAATGAACTTAAGTAGTAAAATATGTTTTGGATATTAAAAATATTCTATTTCATAGTTTATTTGATGTGTAATATAACGACAAACATTCTCTTACCTTACCTGAATTTTCAACCTTAATGTAAGTCATCAATAAACAACCAGTGTTGCCAACATAATTCTGCCAAATTTTAAAACAAGTGGATGCAAAGTAATTAAAAAGGAGTACAGGACATTTTCACAAATTATAGTGGTTTTACTTGTCTTAAAGTGTTTTAAGTTAAAAATTTAATGAAAATATTGCATTAACCAGACATCTAATAATTTGTCCTTGTCTGTACTTTGTTGTCTGCTGAAATGTAATGTTTCAATTATATGGAAGCAAAATTGCAGGTGTTACCAATAATGTGTTTCTTTTTCCACAGACTGAACTTTAAGAACGGAACTGTTCAAACACAGCAACTATAGTAAAATGGATATCAAAGAAGAACCTTGTTTCCTGGACTTCTGTTCAGAGAATGAGACAGATACCAAAGACCTTGTAAAGGAAGTTAAGATTGAAACTGTTACAAGTGCTAATAATATAACATCCGAACTTGAAGATTCCACATGTTTACAGAATGAAGAATACCATCTAATGAGATTTAATGAAACCATCAAAGAAAGCGAAATTGAAACCAAGATAGACATTAAAGAAGAACATCAGTATTTGGAAAGAGAAGATTCCTGTGTTAATGATGATATTAAGGTAAGTTCTGCAGAAAAAGGGCATCCCTATTATTTTTGTTTCTGTTCTCATTTTCCTTAAATGTCCAACACTAACATTTAAATATCAGGAGTTAATTTTATCTCAAAAAGAAAGAAATATGCCTACTTATGTGAATACTGTTCTCACTGTGCAGATAATTACTTCCATATTACACTAGGGAGTGAATGTAGATAAAGAAGTGATTCTTGAGGCACTTTAAATAAGCAGATTTTTTAAAGTTTTTTTAATACTAAGCAAGTAGATCTAAGCTCTGGTAGAATGATTTTTATTTGTTTTCTCCATCTGAACCGTTCATCTCCGAGAAATTTTGTATCATATACTTAACGTACAGTGTAATTGTTGTATCTGATTGGTAATTCATTTACTTATGCTTTCTGTTTAATTGAATAAAATTTGTTTTATCATTTAATGAGGGCTTATTTGCTTCAAACCACATGCTGAGCTGTTCAAATGTTTTATTAATAGAATCTCTTAATTGCTGATATGGCTTTCGGGATGTTGTTTTCTAGTGCATTGCATCTGGCAATGAAGCCAATATCATTCGTGCTTTCCAATACTTTTGAACTGTAGTTTCTTCTGATCTTAATGCTTCACAGGTCTTCAAGTGGTCTTCGTTCATTTCTGCTGGATCGTTACACAGGACACATTGGTGAGGCTGAGATACCTATTCTGTAGAGATGACTTGCTAAGCAGTCATGATTTGTCAATAGCCGGAAGGCTGCAACCGCTGTTTTCCTTGGTCTGGGGGATTATATCTGGGTTGGAAAGTAGTGTAATCCATTTTTTTATCTTTGGCATTTGTTTCTATTTCTAGTAGGTATGAATGAGAACATTTTTTAATGATCAAGCGTTTTATTGAGGAATATGAGAAATTGAATTTAGATTTTTGTTTTATTGTTGTGCCTTTCTTTGCAAGTGAGTGTGCAACTTCATTCCCCATGACTCCACAGTGTGCTGGAATCCATTGGAGATGAACAGTCTTATTAACTTTTTGGAGTTGTGTTAACATTTTGTAGCATTCTCTAATTTTTGTGGACTTCTTTGTAGTATTTGAAGATATTCCCTGTATTGCAGCTTTAGAATCCGAAAGAATTACTGCCTTGTTAATTTTATTTAAGGGAAGATTTAATAATTGTCAGAGAGCAATGTGTATAGCCTCTATTTCTCCATCATAATTTGTTGTGTCTCTGCCAACAGAATGATAAAAGGAAAAATGTGAACACGTAACTCCAGCTCCAGTAAAGTTTTCCTTGGAGGATCCATCAGTATATACACACATGGACAGAAGTATTCGTACAGAGGAAAATTATATGCATTTTTGTTTATTGCTACATAAATATGGCACATGGGCAAAATTGCCTAGAATTATAAACAGTACCTCAATGTACAATATTAACAACAAAAATCCTATACAAGTATAATTATATAAAATAAAAATATATCTTCTCTATGAATAGGAATTTTTGGCCGGACATAACTATTCGTACACATTCTGTTATCAGTATATAAATAACATAAAAGGATTTATTTTCATGTTGTTCAGTTGCCAGTTTGCTTGCCTCTTCTATGTATAATCTCTCTGAATCTATGTGGCATAGAATATACTAAGCATTTTGTGATTTCTGACCCAATAAGTTGCCATTCCATTTGAAGTAGCTGTTTCAATTGAGTTTTGTTTGTTATATAATGTTTTCTAATCCTGGTCTCTAATTCATCCCACATATGTTCGTTTGGGTTAGTATCAGGAGACTGTGGAGGTGTTTTCAATGTGTGGGGGGTGTTGTATAGCAGCCACAGACGAACAATTTGTGCTGTATGTTTGGGCTGTTGTCCTGTTGAAAGTAATATCCCAGAGAAAGGCCTAATTTTTCGGTGCTTTTCTTAAGATTTTCTTTCAGGATGTTCAAGTACATGTATTTGTCCATATTTCCTTCTATGAAAAGCAATTCCCCTACACCTGAAGCAGTCATACACCCCACACAGCATGACACCACCACCTCCATGCTTTACTGTTGTCATAAGTTTCTTCTCCTCGAGCTCTGTATTAGGTTTTGTCCAAACCAAAATGCGCCCATATTGCGAAAAATATTAAATTTACTTTCATCTGTGAACAACACATTCCAAAACTCACTATCTTTCTGCACAAACTCTTTTGCAAGCTCTTCATCCTATTAAGTCTACTAATGTAGGTTTTTTTCCTTGGTACCCTAGCTCGGTATCCATCTCGACGAAGGGCCCGTCTTACTGTATGTGAAGATACTGGATTGTGAAAATATTCAGCTAGTTGTACTGCTATTTCTGATGAAGTTATTTTAGGGTTTTTTTAAATTAAATTAATCATCTACCTCTGCTCTCTTGCTGTAAATTTCTGTGAAAATCTGCTTCTTTTATTGTTAATCATCACTGTTTTGCCTTTGAAACTATTTACTATACTTTGTATACTAGTTCGGCTTCTCCCAACTGAGTTTGCAATCTCGGAATATGATTTTCCTTGATTATGAAGTCTGAGAATAATTTTTCTCCCTTCAACAGATGTTTCCCTCTGTATTTTTTTTTTCCATTTTAACTAAACTGTATCTATCAGTACAACCAGTCTGTGTCTCGGGGTGTGTACTACTCAACTGAACCAGCCAAACAAGGGTCACCCTGTTTACTCGTGTGTCAACTAGGACAGTAACTAACTGTACGAACACTTCTGTCCGGGCATTAATCCGTGTAGACAAACAGAGGCTCATCCTATGCTTTCATTGTACACAGTAGCAAGACGTTTGCAATATTTCTGCATGGTGGGCATTCCAATATATTACCTAGAAATAAAATTGATACCCAATAAACATTATTATACGTAATAACTGCTATGATATTCTTAACATGGTTGTGTGTGAATACTTTTGTCCATGTGTGTATGTGCAGCCATTCTTCTGTGGGATACCTAGTATTGATTGTTTCCAGAGCTAGAAGTTTTTGTATTTCTTTTGGTGTGTCTGATTTACTTATTTCCTCTATTAATTCCAATCTGAAGGTAGGTTGCAATAATTCCAATGGATTTTCTCTTACAAGTAGATTTTCTCTGGTGTTAGGAATGTTCAATTTGGATTTAATCTGTGTTACCTTTTCTAGGAAACTACTATGAGTTTTAAGGATTGAAGGGGGGAGGTTCTCTTCTGTCCATTTAGAGTTTGGCAGTCGTAACATTTTCTCATGTTGGAGCACTGCTTGTTCTTCTATTTTTGTTGTTATTGATGGGGTCCGTGTTAAGGCAAGCATGTAATATACTGTAATGTTTGGGTTATAAATTGTGTGTTATACTAAGAACAAAGTTTGTTTATTTGTGCAGGCCTTTGTTATACCTGAAGTAATCTGAGATTAGAAGCTTTGTTTCATGTGGTGAATTTATTGTTATTGTCTTCATAGGGAAAATAACCTCAAATGCAGATAGCAGAAGTTTGAGAAATCATTACATTTGTCGTTTACTTGAGTTGGCATAGACATAAGTCTCTTTTTCATTCTTCAACATGAAACTGAAATTATAATGTCAATATATTGATAATGGAAAGAAACAAAAGGAGATTCTAGTCAATAGTTAAGGGGAAAATGTAATAAAGCTGAATATGTTAAAGTCTCAAGAATGGAAGCCTAGGCAGATTTAAATGAGTGATAAGGTTACAATTGTTGTATGTACAAAGCTCTAACGATCCCGCGGGCTGATTCCTATCTTACCATGACGTATTCTAAAGTTAGCCAATGGAAATCGCTTCCTTCATGTTGCTCGCGCAAAAACAAATGCAACGCAAGACACACTTGTCTTGAATCGAGCCGAGAGTACACGTGCAATTTCTGAGTTGTACGTAAGCTAGCGCGTATACATAATTCGGCGGTTGCTAAAGGGTGACAAAGTTAAAGTGTTATAACGTTGTAGTTATAAATGTAACAAAGTTACATTCTATTTAAATATCGTGGGCAGTTCTCTACAAATATGGAAATTTACAAATAAAGTGATATGTTGGTTAATTCTTCATTTGGTTCCATTCCTACCACAACTCACGCATACCCTGTAGATTAGGACCTCTTGCTAGAGCTAGTCCGGACACCAAGCACGAGATCTTATAGGTCTTAAAGGCGACGTCTTCGACGGAGAGGAACGTTTGCGTCAAATGGCGCCCAACGTGGGGCACGATAAGACGACGAGGATTGGGCCAACGATATTCGAGAAGAAGAGGACCAGCAGAAGTTGACACAATAAGGATTGAGCCAACAAGATTCAAGAAGAAGAGAATCAACAGAGACTACGGAAGTAATGGACCAGTAACATCAAGGACGGTGGCAACATCAGTGTGCAGCATCAATAATAAGGTACTGAGTGTTAAACTAGTTTATCAGTGATATTTAAGTAGATGATTCTTAGAAACAGCAAGATGCTGGAACAGTCTGTAGTAGATAGTAAAATTCAGGAAATAGAAGTTGGAAATAGGGAAACTGTAGATGTAGTAGCAAATGTAGGGGGAAATGTAAATGTATCAGATCAAAGAGAACAGCTAAGGGAAGGTCATTGTGGCAGTAAATGTCAAACACCAGCTGTAAATGCAGAAAGTAATATGCTAGGGCAGATAATGGCAATGTTCATTAAATTGGAAAATAGTTTAATTGAGATATTTGATAATCACCATAAAAGTTTAACTGAGAAATTGGAAAATAGTTTAACTGAGGTTAGGAAGGAAATTGAAACTAACAATAAAAGTTTAACTGAGGTTAGCGAGAAAATGGAAACTAACAATAAAAGTTTAAATGAGAAATTGGAGAAATTGGAAAATAACAATAAATGTTTGACTGAACAGCTAGAAATGACCACCCAAAGTTTAACTGAAAAGATAGAGAAAGAGATAGAGCGTAGTAGCAAAGTGTTGACAGAGAAATTGGAGAGTAACAATCGAGGCTTGACAGAATTAGCACAGAGAATAGAAAACCAACAACATGTGATAGAAAATTTTCAGGGGGAAATTACAAGTGAAGTGGATAATTTAGGAATTGAGGTTAGGGAGAACAGAACTCAGGTTGCGGGGGAGATAGAAAATGCAAAGAAAGAAATTAATCAAGAATTTGTTCGATTTGTTGAGAAATCTGAGAGAGAGAGAGAGTAGTAAGCTTAGGGAAGAAGTAGGGCAGATATTGAATAATGAGAGAGAAACAACCTGCAAAGAATTGGAAGACAGGGTAGGTGACAGAATGCAGAAAGGGAAGGTAGGAGGTTAACTGTAAATGTGGAAGATTTAAATGAGCATGTAAAGGAAGTGGTTACGGAAATCCAGGGTGTAAAGCAAGCACTGGAAAATTTAAAATTAAATGATAGTCGTGATAATTCTGCTTGTCCTAGTGTAAGCGCAAATCTTATTGAAAGTACTAATCATAGTGCAAACCTAGCCAAACAGGAGATTGATCAAAGCAAAAATCAAAATCAAGGTGAAAGAGCTTTCCAAAACTTTTTCGGGCAGTGGGCAACGCCAAATTTGAATCAGAATTACGAGGTTCGAGAGAGATATCGTGGTCTCATACCTAGAAATGACAATTTATGGGAAAACCGGAAAAGAGTAAACCTTAGAGATAATGGTTAGATCCTTGATATAATTGTGTGTTGCCAAGAACGAGAAAATGTATAAATATTGTAAATATAGTTAAGTTAGCATAAAAGTGATTAAGTGAAAGTGTTGTGCAAACCAAGAAGAGAAAGAGTATCAAGAAACTAATAACTACCAAACCAAGGAACTTTTGTAAAATTATGTAACTTCCGAAGATGAAAAATAAAATGTAAATAATAGGGTTTTAAGTAAAATTTAATCGTTTGGAATGCATGTTTTAAAATGTTTGTAAAAAAAAAAATGTATGTGGATGGAGAATTGCCGACTACGAGAATTAGTATTCACTAAAAATTAATCATTCGGGCAGAACATAAACATTAACTTATTATGTAATAATAAAATAGTGATTATGGCGGCGTTTGAAGCCGAAATTATAATGTCAATATATTTGATAATGGAAAGAAACAAAAGGAGATTCTAGTCAATAGTTAAGGGGAAAATGTAATAAAGCTGAATATGTTAAAGTCTCAAGAGTGGAAACCTAGGCAGATTTAAATGTGTGATAAGGTTACAATTGTTGTATGTACAAAGCTCTAACGATCCCACGGGCTGATTCCTATCTTACCATGACGTATTCTAAAGTTAGCCAATGGAAATCGCTTCCTTCGTGTTGCTCGCGCAAAAACAAATGCAACGCAAGACACACTTGTCTTGAATCGAGCCGAGGGTACACGTGCAATTTCTGAGTTGTACGTAAGCTAGCACGTATACATAATTTGGCGGTTGCCAAAGGGTGACAAAGTTAAAGTGTTATAACGTTGTAGTTATAAATGTAACAAAGTTACATTCTATTTAAATATCGTGGGCAGTTCTCTACAAATATGGAAATTTACAAATAAAGTGATATGTTGGTTAATTCTTCATTTGGTTCCATTCCTACCAAAACTCACGCATACCCTGTAGATTAGGACCTCTTGCTAGAGCTAGTCCGGACACCAAGCACGAGATCTTATAGGTCTTAAAGGCGATGTCTTCGACGGAGAGGAACGTTTGCGTCAAACACCGGTTTAAATTTATTGATATGTTAATCATTAATTATTCTTGTAATGCACATTTTCCATTATCAATTTCTTGCTTCCTTGCTTCCTAACACGCTTTATCATCGTGATCTGACATGCCATTTACGGTAGGAGTTTGTGCAATTTTTTCTGAGTCTAGAAAAACATCTGCAGCTTTTGCAGTTGCAGTGTTCATTTGAATTCCGGTCAGAAAGTGAATCACATATTCCAAGTTAAATGAGTAGCATGGAGGTGAGATGAGTCTTCATTTTAGCATCATTAAGTGTGTTTGCATTAAAATATCTACAAGCTATTTTAGCATTTTGAATATAATCGTTTAAGATGGTTCTATCTACTCTGTTTGTAAACCCTTAAAGTTCCTGTGCTGATGACTAAGTAGTAGTTGTTCACTGTCTTGCACCTGGCAGTGAAGCCATTAGCAGTTTAGCTTTCCAGTGTTTTGAATAACACTGTTCTCAGAGAGAAATGCAGTACAGGATTTCAGGTGATCATGCATGTCGGCATGATCATCCAACGCGGCATGAAGCAGAGGTCAGGATACCAAGATCTATACCTGCCAAGTAGTCAGGGTTTGTCTACCATGGACCTTGAGAGATTACAATTGGAGAGGACACCAAAATACTCCACTTTTTAGATTCAGCATGCTTTCCTACTTCTGATGTCCAAAAGTGAGATATTTTACTTGAAATTAGTCGTTTTATTGAAGAGAATGAGATTATTGTGTTTTTTCTGAAGACTTGTACATTTTTTTTGGCAAGGGCATCAGCGATTTCATTCCCAGCAATCCCACAGTGTGCTGGGAACCATTGTAAATAGATGTTTTATTCCAAGGTTTTGCAACTGAGTAGCACTCAGTAGTTTGCATTGATCTCCTGTTTGTGTAGGTGCAAATTGCTTGGATGGCTGCCCTGGAATCACAAAGAATGACTGCTTTTTACTTTCTCTACTGGTAAGTAGGGGAAGTATTGTATTCCACCCAAAAATTCGAAGTCGAGATTTCACCGGAAATACATGTTTTAAGGCCCCCTGAATCCAAAAAAAAGCATTTTTAGAAAAAGGTCCGTGTGTGTGTCTGTCAGTCTGTCAGTCTGTGGACAGCATAGCTCAAAAACGAAAAGTCGGTTAAAAACCAAAGTTGGTATTTAAGTTTAATGTCGTTCAAGGATGTGACACGAAGATTTTGAAGAAAATAGCCCCACCCTAAACTACCCTTTACGTGGAAAATTGTTCGAAAATTTTGATTTTCTTGAAAATGGCTGTAACGATTTTGATTAAAATGTGATATGTTTGAGATATTTTTATGACAAATGAAATGTATATCTTGAATTTTCTGGCTATAGCCCCTGTAGTCGTATTTACTCTGGACGACTTTTGCATAACTGGTAAACCTTTAGAGATAGACCAAATTATACTATACAAAAACTGTAGATCTTGCTAAAATACACAATTTATGTCTCAATAAATTTTCTTGTAGGGTGAACCATTTCGGAGAAATACCTTGTTATGTGTGTGAGTTTCGGAAAACTTGGAAACTTGAAATGGGTCATCGTTCATTTTTTTATATGTTACGTGTACAAAGAGAACGGAATCTCAAAGCTTTAAAAGATTTGACTATCGCACAAAGCCTACTGTATTCCAATATTCCCCTTGCACCTACAAGGAAATAAGCAATAAGATAATTTGTACAAATGTTTATTTTAACTAACACGAAGAAGATATAGGAATAAGAGTTTGTAAGAATGGTTAGTACAAGAGTAGAGAAAGTCATGTGAGTGAAACACATCAGATTTTTTGAATTTATTTAGGCATTTAAGCAGTTCTTGAAAAGCTATTGAGACTGCCATGATTTCTCCATCATAATTTGCAGTGTCACTGCCTACTGTACGATAATATGAGAAGAGAGGACATGTGACTCCTGGTCCAGTATGACAGTGCATTTATGATCTGTTTGTATATATGTCTAGCCAGTCTTCTGCAGGCTATTTCGTGTTGATTATTTCATGGGCAAGAGCTTTCAGTTGTTTGGATGTTCCTGATTTTATTACTTCATCAATTAGGTGTAAATTATAATTTGTTTGTACCAGGTTAAGTGTATTTATTTTTATTTGTACATCTTTAGTATTTGGGATGTTCAGGTTTCTTTTTAGGTGAGCTACTTTTGCCAAGAAAGTTGGCGGAGTTTTGAAGTTTGCAGTGTTTTGATTCTTGTTTTTCCGTTTGAAATTTGGTAATCTTAGCATTTTTTCATGTCATAAGGAGTGCTTGCTCTTGTATTTTTGTTGTTCTTGGGTGATTTTGTTTTAGCCCAAGTATAGCATCTATAGGTATAAATTTAACAGCTCCTGTGATAAGGTGAAGTACTTGGTTTTGCAGCCGTTCTAATTTTCTAGTATTTGAGATGCTCTTGTTGTTTCTGTGCAGGATGGAGAGGCTGGCTTCACATACATATAATGTGCTGCATTTAGAATTTTCCTAGAGCATCCCCATTTGGCACTTGCAAGTCTTTTAGGAATCTGTGGTTTCTTTTCTGTTGTCTGCGTTTGTTCCAATTTAGCTTTGTGTCAAAGGCAATTCCTAAATAAGTGACGTTGGTTTGCTGGGTTGGTGAACCACTGTAATGAATGATATTGTATGACTTATGTTTCAGTGTGAAGAGCTCATATTGTGTTTTTGCTACATTTATTTCCATGAGATTTCTCAGGCAGCATGAATATCCATTTTGGAGAGATATTTGACTTTTTGGAAGTTCCTGCTGTCTGAACGATGCCTGCAAACACGCTGTTTTTACTTCTGGGGCTTGTTTGTGGTTAGAAGATCATTTGTATACACAGGATGTTAATGAACTATGCCAAAATATTTTCAGAGCAAGTGGAGATCTCGGAAACAAGTAATTTGGGACAGGAGACTTATGGCCTGTTGGTTCACATGTGAGTTACGGCTATAAGTTTCTAAAGTGCCAGTACGCCACTGCTAATAAGGATACGCTTGAGTGCACAACACACAAAAATGAAGAGTCGGTCAGAGCACTCCCTCTGGCACAATGGTTATGACATTAGCTTTCAAGTGAAAGATAAATGAGTTCGCGTCTCCTTCACTTTGCTTTTTTTTTTTTTTTTCATTTTTGATTTGTTTGTTTGGTTGGTTTTGTTTTAATATTTTGTCTAAGCTTTTAATTCTTGTACCATGCATTTTACAGAGTAATTTCACCTTGTGAGTGCAACTAATTACTACTCCTTCTAACAAAGGTTGAATCCTGCTTAATACTCTCACATGCTGTGCATTTAAATGGGAGGAGGATTAAAGGGTGAACGAACTTACATAAAATGAAAAGTAAATGCAACTCTTCACATCAGATTAAACACTAGAACCCCGGTAGTGGTCATTTTGACCGTTCTTGATATTTAAATAAGTTTAGCTCCGCCGGTTGTTTAAAACGAGACTTGGCCTTTCATGACTTTTCCTGATATAACCTCTAGTTTTATA
The DNA here is from genome assembly GCA_030765045.1 of Tenodera sinensis. NCBI lineage: Eukaryota > Metazoa > Arthropoda > Insecta > Mantodea > Mantidae > Tenodera > Tenodera sinensis. The sequence goes on along the minus strand of CM060974.1, from coordinate 49,956,426 downwards.
TAGCATAATAATTTTCGGCATGTCATCATTTGCGTGGGTGTTTTTTCATGTTTGACTATGAACCCTGGAGATGGTCATTTTTGACCGTTACAATTTTGTTAGGCTTTTGCTCGCATTATCGTTGGATTTCTCACTGTCACTAATCTGCTTTGTCGGTCTTCATGACTTCTTTACTTGCGGGGTGCACTTGAGTGCAGAAGCCTTGAGCTAGCTGAACTCTGGTCCAAAAAGTGGGGCCATCTATATTTTCTGATGCCACGGCAAGGGACGGATTCGTGGAACTGATGAGATTTTTACGATTTGATGCCAGGTCATCCCGTTCTGAAAGGCTAAAGACGGATAGGTTTGCACTGGTTTCAACTATTTGGAACAAATTTATTGAAAACTGTGAGGCTTGCTACATACCAGGTGCGTTCCTTGCAGTAGATGAACAACTTTATCCTACAAAATATCGCTGCCTATTCATTCAATACATGGCCAATAAGCCTGATAAATTTGGTATAAAAATATTGGATGCTTGGAGATGTTGTTGTTGTTAGCTAATGCTGGATTTCTGACAATGAAGTCATTAATCTTCTTGCTCTCCAATATTTTTCACTGATGATATTGAAGAGAGCAATAGCAGTAATAGTAACCGCTTTTTAGAGAGCACCATATTTTTATGTTTTGGCGGTCACATCACTCTCTCACAACCCCCAGAATGTCTGGAGGACCACATCTGTCATTGGTTTACGGGTCTCACCGACCTGACCGGGAGAGTTATCAAAATAAATTCACCGACCATATCCTCTGATTACCAATCAGAGGACGTATTACATGCCATGACAGGTCAGCATGTTAGGGGTTAATATTTTATAGAGAAATGGGGGAGGTTGGAAAAATAAAGACTCCCTAGCCCTCAGGAACCCTAATAGCATTGGAGTGGGAAGAGAACAAGAGATGACCAAGGTAAGGTCAGATAGAAAAGTTACAGGAGCAAAACACCAGTAAGTGGAAGTAATGTTCTGCTCAGCTTGGGTACCTTGTGGTCGCTATTCACATATCCCCTAGACGGAGACCCCTGAGTCAATAAATATTTTGTAAGCACCATCATTTCACTCGTAAAATGCAATACATTGTATTTACACCTTTTGTAAACCAGTTTAACCTCAATATACTTAGTTGAGGCAATCTTCACTTCACTATTGCTTGTCAACAGTTTATATCTACCTGGGGCGTAGCGCCAATGGATGTAAGAAATGCATTACAAGCCCAATAATTTTCCTCAAACTGACTGCAAAATTTGTTCTTTGTCATTTTGTGGTACATAATAGTTTTAATGTAATTAAAAATCAAGCTTTCCTAAATATTATAATTTGAATTCGCGACACTCTGCAGCATGATTTGGACACTAGGTTACTTAGTATTAAAGCAAATGTAGGTTAAGATTTACGCAGATTCTGGGAAGAAGCTATTACACAGGCAGTGCAGATCCGAGAGGTCCCAAATGAGACAGAGCTACTGTAGTAAACAAAATTTCGTTTCCGTGCTGTGTAATCGACAACTTTAACGCAAGAAGCTTCAAAACATTAACATTTCTCTAAAAAGCAGTATGTAATTAAAGCAGATCCTCCAAAGCCCTTACTCTGTATTACGACGAACATTAAAAAACGTGTTCAAATGGTTCAATTGTGTATTCTACTGTATGGAACTGAATAAATTAAAAACTAGTTCCCTCTCTCTACTCATCATTTTATCTTGTATTACTTCCTCAGCATGAGTATATGGCCCTGTGTCTGTTGTAGTGGCCTGAAGGCCTTTGTTCTTCCTCCATATTTCCTTCCTCAGTCTGTTTTCCAGTATTCTTGAATGCAGTTTCATTGCTACTGATGATAGACATATAGCTCTGTAATTTTCACATTTAACTGCAGATCCCTTTTTGTGTATGGGTATTAAAATGTTTCTCTCCCAAGTTTCCTCTTGTCTCCGTATCGGTCTAAATAATTCGATCAGCCATTGTTTAACATTTTCTTCTCCATGTTTAGTTAATTCTGGTGTTATGTCACCATCTCCTGCAGATTTCCCATTTCTCAGTCTTTGAATGGCATATTCTATTTCTGCTGCTGATATTTTGAACTCCTCTTTTTCATTTTCCTCCTCCTCTCTACTGTTATTTCTGTTGTGTGTTTCAACTACAGTTACGTCTTTTTCCAAACATATATTTCCATAGTATTCTTTCCAGACTTTCAATATACCCTTGTTCATCACATGTTAACCATTTGAGCATCACGATTATACCAACAACTTCTTCTGCTTAGCACCTCTTGTAACATGCAACTCAATACAGCTTATATACGTTACATGAAATCTGCTTTAACCAATTCACATTATATGATGAGCTATACTCATATAAGTTAAGAATGGCATTTAAATCATGTGACAGGCTTTAGTCAACTATTTCCTACTTGTTTTCATATAATACTAGTCTCTAACAATAAAATAAAGGTATTTGTAGCTTTATACATTAATTTATTTTAACACTACTATAACGTGTTTTGTCTCGAGAACAAAAAGCAAAATCCATGTAACTGCCATCACACCAGTTATTTTTATGTGGACCCTCCCCATCCTTTATCACAGGCACATTTCCTGCAGTTACTGGGATTCAAACTTGTGAAGTTCTACCTTAAATGGATGGCCAGTTCCTTTATCTCATCTTAACAGTAGTTGCTATTCTAATCACTTCCAGTATAGGTATCTGTGTCAGAAATATATAAACTGGTTTAGGAATTACAAGAAGAGTGGCCTATGTTAGCAGAATAACTATCAGGGTATACAAATAAGACACTAGTGAGTCAATACTCAAGCAAAAATGGTGATAAAATCCTGCAGGAATAAACAGATTCCTAACATTTGTCTTCAAATATAAAAAGTACAACGGAAAACCTTATAATTCACATCAACCAAGTTTGGGAATCCATGTTAGAAGTCAGAAGCCCTATCCCCATATCACGAAGCAGAACAGAGAAAGGGAGAATAATGACAACAGAGTTGTGGGTTCAGCTGGTATGTGCCCATTGGAGAGTATTGATATCTGCGCTGAAGTTCCAGGAAATGCTATACAAGATGGAGCATGATATACCTGCCTCACCTCTGCTGGAAATGGCAGGTGACCGACCATGTGGGAAGCAGTGTTGCTATGGCACCAGACAGATCCGGGTTCTCGCTTAGCAACCGCTGGGAGAGCTATTGTCGCCACAGAAATCAATGAAAAATACTTGATCTGTGCTTGCGTGTGCCATTTTGTCAATGTGAAGAGATGTGAACTCAAAGTAACAACTCTGCAACGCTATCCCATACCTGGGGAAGGATAATCAGCGGCCTCAGAACGAATCTGTTTCAGGACAGGTGATGTTTCTAACAAATTATTTTGCAAAAAAGGGACGAAACGTCACCACCGACAACTACTTTACTTCACTATCACTAGCTAAAAGACTAAAGGAGCCAGGCACTAGTATCGTAGAAAATGTGAACAGATCGAGACGAGAAGCTCCTGATCACCTAAGAAACTCCAGAGCTCCTCTTTATGATACCATTCTTATGAAAACAAACAATGGTATTTTGCTAACCATCTATCAAGGAAAGCCACAGAAGAATATAATTATAATGAGTGCAATTCACAACTCATCTGCAATATCTGCAGCCTCCAAGAAACTTCCTGAAATAGTTGAGTTTTACGACAAGACTAAATATGGAGTGGATGTTATTGATCGGATGGCATGATTGTTTTCCTCTCGTGTTGGTACCCGCAGTTGGCCGATGCATGTTTTTTTACAACATATTGGAACTAGCTGCCATCAACGCATGGATAGTGCTTCGAGAAATAAAAGGCAAGGAACTTTCACACCGCAAGTTCGTCTTTCAACTCGCTGAAGAGCTAAGAGAAGCCTACTTGGGAACTAGACAACGTTGTACACAGACTAATCCAACCGAAGAACATCTAACTCCTTATCGCCGACGACAGTGTCAAATAGGTCATAACTGCAGACAGAACAAAGCAAGCAATTCCTGTCACATTTGCAAGAAACCAGTATGTGGAAAATGCACAGCAGAAGTTAGAAAAGTTCTTACGTGTGTAAAATGCAAAGCATAAGTGAATGTTCATAACAATGAAAGGAACTTTCTGTGAAGTACTAACATAGTTGTCATACTGTAATAAGTTTACTAATATAAAGATGTGTGTTGGAATATTAGTTGTTCTATTATACATAAAGTTGAGTTCTCATGTTCATAATCACAAATATTCTTAGTTGTACTATTACACTATATTCCGCCTTTCTGAGAATTTGAGCTATTTTTTTTTTTTTATTTGAGTAAACATACTGTTGAAAGACAGAGATAAATAAAGAAGGCATGTTCATCGTACAGGGTTTTTTATATACTACTAAATTAAATATTTTTTCTCCTAACTCTCCATACCAAAAGCGTATTAAATTTAGTATAGAAAACTCGTATGTATGTCCTAGAAAGGCAATTCTCCAATAATTTATACATACATAGTAATAATATACTGAACCTAGTTACCTAATAATAATAACATCAAAATGGTAAGAAAGAAGTTGTAAAATGTACACCAAAAAGGCAAAAAAAGAACAGTAAAAAATGACCGCTACCGTAGTTAATGGTAGCTAGCGAGCGCCGGGGTTCTAGTGTTAAAGGAACTGATAGAAGTGGTGACCTGCGTTTCCAATCTAAAGTTGACAGCGGCAAAGGAACGACTGTCGTACTCTGTCCAAAATTCCTTGTGTGTGTCGAATAACTTCACATGCTGCCATTATTCGGGCAGTTAAGTCCTCTTCTGATGTAATAGGTGTTTCATACACGAGAGACTTGAGGTGACCCCAGTAAAAGAAATCAATTGGGTTGAGGTCAGGAGAGCGTGCTGGCCAAGCTACAGTTGGACTTCCCCTTCTGATGCATGGGACAGCATAAACATGGTTTAATGCTCTCGTACAGCATGGGTGAAATGGGACAGAGCTTCGTTATGTTGTAGCCACATTCGACGATGAATATGGAGGGGCACATCTTCTAAAAAATACAGGTAATATGTTCTGTAACACATGAAGATAAGCATATCCATTTAACCGAGGGGGGACCAGGTATGGACCAATGACATGGTCTGAAATTATTCCAACCCATATGTTGACTGAAAAAGTCTGCTGGTGACTCTTCTCCACGACAGCATGTGGATTCACATAGTCCCACACATGGCTGTTTCTTGAATTAAGAACTAGGCTATCCCTGGTGAACAAGGCCTCATCATTGAACAATACTGATGAAAAGAATTCAGGCAAGCCCAGTTGCAAAATTGTAGCCAATGGCCATAGTCTTCCAGCTTTAGTGCTTGCACCTTCTGTGGGTGAAATGGGTGAAGTTGGTCTTCATGTATGCTTGCCATAGGCTAACATGGTTAGCACCTAGTGCACATGCAATAGCGCGTATGCTGGTAGATGGCTCTTCTGCAATGCTTTGCAGTACATTCTCCTCGAATTGCACTATGCGTTGAGTTCGTGCAACGCCCGTATAGCCCCTGTTGACCTGGAAGGTTCCTCTCTCTTGCAAACGTCTATCGATGGACTGAAAGATTGACTGGTGTGGTTGGTGCCTATCGGGATACCGCTCCCTGTAAAGTGCTGCAGCAGCTAACCCATTACATCATGATTCTCCGTAAATAAGGTACATATCTGCTAGTTCAGAAACGCTGTACAGGTTCTCCATGTTGTCCAACAGGCAGTCCTCAGCACACTAACTGCAGTGTCTTGAAGAATGGAAATCATACTAGTGTTATTGTACTGGCCAATCAGATTCATGTTCATAATTATGAATCATGCCATTTCTTCCTATTGTAATTTATGACAAAGAAAAAAAAATTAACCACATGACAGTAACCGAACCAATGACCTCTGGAACAAGTTTTCAGCATTATGGTTTGGGCCACCAGAACAGTTACACAAACACTACTAGAGTAGGCTATTGATGCAAGAAGGCAGTTAATCACTGTTCAGTGTCGCACTGGCAGGTGATTAATTCGAGATTTGCGATGTCTTTGAGGCATTAAATCTTGAGAATGCCAATAACGAGCTATTAAGTTTTGATATTTCCATACTCGGAAAGCAGTCTTAAAGACACTGTAATCCAATAATCTCACCCACCTTGTGTAAACACTAACTTATCAGCATCTGATGCCACTTTGGTGTAACACAATTAACTGCATTATGTTAAGCCGCAGAGCAAGCATTGCCTATCTCAGCTTGCTCATATTAGTCACATCTACAATCGCTGAAATTATTTCGGTGTAGTTCATTAACACTCTGTATATTGAAGAATGTGGCACTTAGTACAGCTCCTTGTGGGAGGCCTCTGTGGGTCTGCTTATATTTGGATAGAAAAGTGTTACATCTTGTAGCACAAAATTGCTGAGAAATGAACTGGGTGATCCAATGCAGCATATTATCCTTAATCCCTATTAGACTTAGTTGCTCAACTAGTTTGTTCCTCCCGACTGAATCATATGCCAACTGAAAGTCAATGAATACTGCTAGTGTGGCTTCCCTTTTATGAAATGCTTCCTCAAAGTACTGGCTTAGTATATTACATTTTCACTTGAGTTGTGGTTTTGTCTAAATCCTGTCTGAGCATTATATTGTAATATTCTAAAAAGCAGCTTTACCTGACTGCCACCATTCTTTCCATAACTTTAACTATTACGCTGATTAGCAACATGGGTGTGTAGATTGTGATATCACTCGGGGTTTGTGTTTGTTCAAGATGGGAATGATTGCTTTCTTCTAGGCAGCAGGAATTCAGGTTTTCCAACTAGTATTATATAGCTTTTACAGCACTTTCCACCCTTCTTTGCTAAGATGTTTGAGGAATTCTGGTTGAACTTTGTCTGGTAATGGAGATCTTTTGTTCTGAAGCTACTTTATTGCTACATCTAATTTAGTGTAAGTCTTGACTAAAGATATTGTTTCCCACAGTTTTAGATTTATTATCTTGACTCTTCTTGAATTCTTAGTTTGCTGTCCTGTATGTTAGGGGAATTTGTGGTGTCTTTGTGTAAAATCTATTGAAGGTATCTGCAATTTTCTGGTTAGTATTTTGTTATATATTATCGGTTCTGTTGGTAGGTCTTTAAAGCTTTCACTTAAGTATCCGTATATCTTCTGACTATCTCTTCTAAAGTCCATGTATTCTACAAATTTGTTGAAGCTATTCTCCTCTGCTAATGTTATTTCTTTCCCAAATAAAGGTTTTTTCCTTCAGTCTTGAATATACATTAGAGATTTTATTTCACCTTTGTATCTTGCTATATCTCTGTCTCTTTTAAGAAGAGATAGATAAGAGGGCCTGAATGGAGTATACTTCTTAGGTCTGCCTTTTGGAATACGATTTTTGGCTGCATTTAAAATTATAATGCAGAAAGTTCTGTTTGTTTTATCTTTTGACACATATGGAATCCAGGAATTTGCTGCACTTTTTGAAAAGCAGACCAGTTTTTTTTCTTGAAATTTCAAGAGTTTCTATTCCTGTTTGTTTTCCCTGTAAGACGGTCGGGTTCAAGTGATGGTTATTATCATTCAACGGCCAGAGCCTCGATTGTCTATTATTTTTATCATTGTGTTGTCAACTAACGCTGATTATACCATTAGTAGATCAGAATTTGTGCCTAAACTGTTATAATATAGATATATGAGTGGGTCAGCTGACTATAGATTAGCTCCATTATGGAGGCATTTAGGACGTCCTCAACAATTTTACCTGCTGTGTTATGTATTGTTGTATCCCCACGTTGAGCTGTGGGTGTTAAAGTCCCTTCCTATGATAGTCTTTCTTGTGTAACAGTTTTGTTTAAATTGGGGTGCTGCCTGGTGGATTGTAAATGCTATATTTTTATAGTAGCAGTCATTTTTCCATACTTCAATTTTGACTAACTCGGTTTGTCATATTCTTCCATTTTGTGAATAACTTCTACTGTTGTTTTTATATTGTTTCTTGTTCCAGTTAAGATTCCACTAGCAATTTGGCAAGGGCATAGTAGAATTTTTCTGAAGAAAGTTGCTCAAAGTTGTCCCTATTGGAGAGCCGATGTGGGGAATGTTTTACCTCCAGTGTATTTTAACTATTGATCACTTTCCCATGGTGATTTGGCAGTGTAATGACTGTTTATTTGGGCACCAAGTGTTAAATTTTGGCAGTCACTTTTAAACTTTTAAACCCCAGCAGCTGTGGAGGACCATACCTGTCTTTTGTTGATAAGTCCATCAGATCTAGCCGGGAGGACTATATATATAAATCCACCAACACTCTCCAATCCGCCACCTGGGGATGCCTTTTGATGTCATGGCAGGCTGGCGCAAAGGTTATATTTGTTTGAGGTTTTCTTCCTGTAGCCCTTAGCAAACCAATGCTTAAATGCAAGGCAGCAGCAGTACCTGTTGGTCCATGGGAGGTATTTCATGTCCCTCCTACCACTCACATCTGGGAGGCTTTCCACTATCTGCCAACTGGGGATGCACCCTCTAGGGGTTGCAGGTTCCCATAAGAGTGACTAAGTAGTTGAATGCCCATTAAAACCCAAATCCTTGAAAGCTACTGTGGCAGTTTTTTGTTTATTTCTGATCAAAAACAATACAATCTTAACCTACTAAGTACAAAAATGCAAAAAAAAAACAAAAAAAAAAAAAACCAGCTATTATGGGAGTTCTACATTGTTAAAATGATACATTACCTACCAAATACTATTTTTATTGTGATTCAAACTTTAAACCATCCTTTGATCATTTTAGTCATCTTTTGAAATACAGTCGAATCTCGCAAATCCAAGGTTTCACTTAATCTAAGCTACTTGAAGACATGATTTTTGTTTAATTGCCACAGTACCATATTCAGTTAGTGAACATTTTTTCTCAACATAATCTCCAGAAAGGCTAATACATTTGTGATATTGGTGTTCTAATTTAATTAAACCATCTTTATAGTGCAATTTATCATGGTCCTCAAAATAGCTGTTTACTGCATCAATGACCCTCTCGTTGCTGTGAAATCTTTATCCTCCAAGAAATATTTTGAGGTTCAGGAACAGGCGGTAGTTGCTGGGTGCTAGATCTGGCAAATAGGGTGGATGTTGAAGCAATTTGAACTTCAATTCGCACATTTTTCCCATTGCAATGACTGAATGATGAGCCGGGGCATCATCCTGAAGAAACAAGGTTTTTCTTTTCACCTCATCACTCAAACCTTGCAGTAAGCTTGTGTAGTAGTCACCAGTGATACTTTTACCATTTTCCAAGTAATCAATAAAAATAATTCTCTGTGCATCTCAGGAAACACTCGCCATAACCTTGTTAGCAGACAAAATTTACTTTGCCTACTTTGGAGTTGGCTCACCTGGAGCAATCCACTATTTTGACTGATTTATTTTCTGGAGTGTAATGATGTATCCAAGTTTCATCCATGGTAATAAGCTGTCTCAAAAATTCACTGGGATTTTTACGGTAGAGCTCCAAATTCTTAACAGAAGCAGTTTTTCTTTGCAACTTTAGATTAGGTGTCAACAAACGCGACACGCATCTTGCACAGACCTTGTAAAAGCCCAAAACATTACTTAAAATATTACCTGTACATGCTTTTCGTATGTTTACAGCTTCAATGTGCAGTCTTCCAGTACTAATGAATTTTCTCAATGATCTCTGGAGTTGTGACATCCACAAGGTGTCCTGAGCAAGGCTCATCACTAGTGCTCATACATCCCATTTTAAACTCTGCAATCCACCTTTTAATCATATATATGAAGGGGCAGAGTCTTTCAGTATACTGTCCATTTCCTCCTTGATTTCTTCAGATGTTAAGCCTTTCAAATGGAAGTATTTAATCACTGCTTGTTTTTCCAAATCCTCCACTTTTGTGAAATTTCTACACTTGTCTTGTTTAAAATGCTGTCATTCAAAAACCAAACAAGCTATTGACCTATAACTATGGATACAAACTAGTTTCGAGACTATATGATGCTGTCCGTCAAACTAGCCCAGTGGTGCCAACTCTATGTGAGGCCCAGGACTTATGAGCCAACCTTTGTACTTCTGCAACTTCCTGCCTCTCTTCTAAAGTGTGTGAGGATTTTTGGAGAGACAAAGGTATAGTTACAAAACTTAAAGGGTTTTCACTTAACTTCAAAGAATTTGTAAACAAAACCATGTGACAAGGGATCGGCTGGTGCACAAACTAAAACTTTTCTTGCTTAGCTTGTCTCTTGCTTTACATAAAACAATTCATCTTAAATGTAACATTCTATAGTAGTTCTTATGCAGATCAATTAAATATTTTTATTTTTGTTATTGTTCAATTTAGGAAACAAAATGGATCATTCAAATTCACTTATAAATGACTGAATGATTATACCAGACGGTTTATGAAGCCATGTGCAGGTTGTTTCCAGATAAGCCTTCAGTGCTTTTTTCTGTCACATGTGCAAATATTAAGAAAACATTACTTTTAAGATAGTCATTGCTGAGAATCATTCACCACTGTAGAGAAACACATATCAGGAAAGTGGATAGAAGACAATTTTTTTTTGTTTTTGCTTTAAGTGTATTCAACAAATTCTTAATGCATAAAATAAACACACTTTAGAAGCGTACAAGAAATAGCTAAAGTTAATGACTTCGGTTAGCAGCGGCAGTTATGTTCCAACTTAGGTAGTCAATGTGCGGCAGTTGTTACGATTTCAAATCTGCCCCTCCACCAGCTTGCTCGGTCGGTCTTTTGGCGATGAGACTACCAGGTGCATCTCGGATGCAGAGAAGATGCTTGGAAATGATTTGACTTTCTCCCATATATAATTTATTTATTTAATTTCATAATATTTTATCAATTATCCTTTACAATAACTAGCCTTCTTCAACTGAATAAGGTAAAACAACTCTCGATCCTTTATTGCATCTATTCCTTGGCTATTTTTATCCTCCTATAATTTATCTGATAGGTGAAACATTTTGTAACAGTCTGGGTTCATCATTTGTTTGAACCACAGAAGTTGTAATATCTGGACATTGCCTTGCTGTTTATCCATAGCATACTAAATATAACAGAGCTGTTTTTACCTTGTATAATTTAGTGTCAATTCTTAAAAGCAATTCATAAATTATTAAATAATAAAATTAAATGTAACAAAAAATGGTGAATTTGTGGTGTGACCTAAAATTACTGCCACAGGTTCATCTTTTGTGATTTGTCCTATAGTGCTCCATATAGTCCAAGTTATCCCACGTCCAAGGTGACTTTAACTCTACTACCTCGGTTTAGTCAGACTCTAATGTATATGTTGTTGTTGTTGTTAGCTAATGCGGATTTCTGACAATGAAGTCATTAATCCTCTTGCTCTCCAATATTTTTCACTGATGGATGGGGCACTAGAAGTGGACGGGCATATTTGAAGGTGGTCTCGGTCCATTTCCTCTTGCAGATCACATAGAGGACAGAGTGGTGAAGATTATATCCCAATTAATGTATATAGTAAACATGAAAGTTGCAGAAGATTGATCTAATATCATTTATCATGTAGCTAACTTGTATTTCTATCTTAAAAGCTTTGAATTTTCTTGTCAGGCACAGGTGATCAATATAATTGTATTTAATTCAGAGATTGAAGAACTCACTAATAAAAGCACTAAATATAATCAATAATAATGAGCTGGAATTTGAAACAAAATGTTCAATTTACCAATTTTGCACAAATCACTTTCGGCTTATCTTTAGAAAGTGTCCCATAGCACTTGCCAGCCAAATTCTAAGTCCGAAGGTACTTACTGCAAATGCGCCAAAAGTCATTAACAGAATTGCCACTAGGTTGTGCTGCATATGCTAGCTGTCACTACCAGACGATTTTCACATCTGCCAACATTGCTTTTTCAACAACACTAGTTTTTGTTGCCAACACACTAAACACAAATGCACTGGTGCATTGGCTAATGTATTTTTCACATCATGCCGCCACATGTATACCGCCAGCCATATCTTTTTAATTATAATTAGATTTCGGATAATATAGAATGCCAGTATGATAAGACTAGTTGTGGGTACCCATTTCCAATATACATTTTCACCTGTAACCTTTAGCACAAGGGACGTTATGTGCATATTAAATATGAAGCTCCCAAATTTATGTGAAATTATTTCTTTATGGGGTTGAGTGTGTTTTAGCCTATTGCACAAGAGAATGTTTTTTTGTTCCATACCTACCCCTTTTCCTTGGGCCCTGCCTGAAATCTCGGAGCATGACTCTGAAAACTGCTCAGGATGATCCCACCTGCAAGAAAACAGCTGGAATTTTCAACCCCTTTTTGTAAGGGAGTAATAAAGCCCATTGAATACAATGGAGTGTAGCACGGTATTACATTCCCTGCATAGCATTTGGGTAGCGCATTCGGGTTCTCAGCAGGCCCTTGTCGTAGAGGAATTGCATACATACTTCCTCATTATAACACAAAGGCACTAAATCTACTATGCTAATGACACTCACAACTTGCTTCTAATAAGTTCACTAGCATACTGCCAGGTCCTGCTAAAACATTCAAATTTCAGATTGGCAACAAATTAATGGAGAAATAGTGCTGTTGGCAGCACTGAATTAACACTGCAATAACACAGCAACTTCGGCAACTTTCATAAGAATTTGTGCCCATAGCCGAGTGGGACTTAAGACGAAATTCTCACAAAGTTCTCATGGGACACTTTCTAAAGAATATCCTCACTTTCTAATTTTTCTATTTAAGGGCAATGAGTGTAATATTTATTTTTAACTATTTATGGAAAAACAACCTTTAGAAATCCACAGATATGGATATCTTTCCTTTGCACCACAAAGGTTTATGTGCTTTAATGGAAGAATGTTATTTCTCTTAATTGGAATTTATATGAAGTAATTTCTTCTCTGTAAAGTATTCAGAAAGTGTCTCCATATTTGTTTCTGCTCCTCTTTTGAAGATACAAGTCATAGAGTTAAAGCAGATAATGCATTTTACAAGTGACTTATTATGTTACAGGATGAAATACATGAAGACCTTTATTCTACAAAACCACCAAAGTAAGTCATTTAATTGATTCTTTGTACAGATGATTACATATTTCTATTAAAGTTTCCTCATATTCCCTTTTAAGGTTAGGTACAGAAATTTTTTACACCTAATGATCACAGTAGAATCCTTTGATTAAGTTGTATGAGTTACTATCACGCATATACCATGTTCCCACTTAGTGTTAGATACAGAACTGTTCACTGAACATAATGAGTGTATGAGTTAGTTGATCAAGTTGTACAAGTGACTATCTCAGGATACATTATTGTATTCCCTGTTATTTTTAAAACTGCTCACCAAATATGACTAACATGGTTCTTGCTCCCCTGATCGTCTACTTATTTACTGGTAGGTGTAACTAAGAGGAGGCATCATTGCCAAGCAGCTAGAGTGTTTGCCTACCACCTAGACAGCCTGGATTTTATCCCAGGGACCTCCCACTCCCCTCCTCCCCAAGGCACAGGCTTGTAAGTCCTAGGGGGTGTAAGTCCTGCATAAGGTAAAAAAATAAGAAAGGGAAATTTATCCCACAGTGAAGGTTCTTGTTTATTTCTAAAATTGTCACATATGGCTCCATGGTTTATGATTATGACACTTTAAATACAGCTCTCACACTTCATGTATAATTCTCATTTTCTGCAAATATCCGGTAAATTCCATTTCATTCTTAATAAATTTTATATAAGTAGTCCAACTGATATGCCAACAAAGTCTTCTGTTTTCTCCTTTAGCTGATTACCTTCCCCTTATTAGGGCTTACAGTGCCTAGAGTCAGACGCCTGTCAGGAAGCACAGTAACCTATGGAATGGAGAGTGAAGACTTGGAAGCAGGTGGTGAGTCAAGCACCAAGTGTGATAGTGGGGAAGAGAATGATATGAAATGCACGGAAAATCGATGATTGAAAAGGTGTTTGTTGTATTGCAAAATACTAATATATACACACATAAAGCTGTGAGTCACAATTGACTTCACATCTTAAAATATTTTATGCCACTAATAATCACAGATATTGTATGCCTCGTCTTTGTTTAATATTTGTTCATGTGTTTAATATTTTCTGATTCTCGTGTGTAATTGTTTATTCTATACAAGTTAGTGCTCACTTTAAATTGTACTACATATTTTCAGATGAACATGCATGGGAGAATCACAGAAAATATAAGTGGAATGACTTAAATTTATCTGGGAAATATTTTATTCAAATTTCAATTAACACGAAAACGCTTTACTCGGTTATAATTACTTTGCAATATGTGAATTTTGAGAAAACACATGACCCTTTTAAAAAAAATCCCTAATCTCTTCATCTGTATCTGTTCATTCTCAACAATGTGAAACTCCAAGCTCACAGTGATCAAATAAGAAAATTATTGAAATCTCATTTGTAACCAACAATAATAGCCCAGTGCACATTGTAATTGTATCATTGGTGTGTATCTGGAGCTCTAATATTACCAACATTTTAGTGCAGTTTATATCATGTAAAAGCAAGTAACATTTGCATTTTATTTAATATTTTCTTTATAGATTGTACATTAAGGATATTTTATATTAATACCTAGGTTTTGTTATACAGAGAGCTTCAATAAATTCTAGATAAATTTACATAAGATAAACAAAAAAAGAATATAAGCTGTTAGATACAGTGGCTCCCATAATGATTCAGATTTGTGAAATTATCATTGAGCTCCTTTTCTTGCACTCTAAACAATATGTTGCTGTGATTTAAGTTTTGGAAACACACATTCATTCCTAGATCAGGATCAATATGGAATAATTTTCCTCCATCGTATGATATGACAAGGTAACATTTATTTGCATTCAGAGTAACAGATGTCACCACTCATAACCATTTGGTTTCAGCCCCTTCTGCCTGATACTAATGTGTTTGCACAACAGGTGGAGCATTCATTAGTGTAAGGGTTGATCAACTGAGTAGTACTGTATTTCTTTTGTTGAGTATTAAACAACAGTCAAATGGGTCAAACAGCATGAAACAGTACATTAGAGATAAGGCAACTTTGCACATTTGATCATGCTAAAGACTGTAACTATACAGAAATTGTAAAACTGTTACATATTTCCAAGAATACTGGTGACATCATTAAGAGGCACAAATATGAAGACAGTGGAATGCGTATCACCATCATGTCAGCCGGAAGAATTAACCAACAGAGAAGAACGTGCTATGGTTAGAAAAATAAATACAAGTCCAAGATTAGCTGCCCCACAAATTGCTGTACAAGTGAATAAGCAGTGGAACAAGCAGGTCAGTCCTCAAAGAATTAGAGCACTAAAAGCTTTAATGGCAGAGTAGCCAGGAATAAATCATACATCAGTGAAGTAAATAGGAGGAGGAGACTAAACTTTGCCAAGGAGTGCATTAGAAAAGGCAAAAACTGATAGAATGATGTTTTCACTGATGAGTCTGTTTAAAGCTTTTGGGTCTAATAGGACTATGGTCTGGTGAAGACCTAATCAAGAGCTACAAAAGCGAAACCTTCAACCAACTGTGAAGCATGGTGGAGAAGGTATGATGGTTTTGGGTGTATGTCTGCTGGTCGACCTGGAAATTTGGTGTTTATAGATAATATTCTGGACAAGTATAAATATTTACAATTGCTTAAAGATAATTTGCAGGAAAGTGCAGAGAAATTAGGGGTACTGGAAACATTCAGGTTCGTTCAAGATAATTCCAAACATGTGCCCATGAAGTTCATTCCTGACTGCCGTGGAATTATCCTAGAGTAAATCCAATGCCAGTGCAGTCATCAGATTTGAATCCCTTGGAAAATTTGTGGACTGAACTGAACCGCAAGCTAAGAACTTCTCCAATTATCTCAGTCTTGGAGGAGGAGATATAGGTTTAAGGGCATTGAACTACATGGTCATCAGCACCCTTAAAAGCAATTCATGGCAAAAGCCAGATACAAACAAATCAAAAATAAAATTACTAGCAAACGGTAAAATAAATCTACATAAATATATAAAACCAAATGGCGAAGGTCAAAATTTAAACAAAGTGATAAAGATGTCAAAAGCGTATAATAACTAGGTATCTAAAGTTTTAGATTATCAAACTCCTGTTGCACTCCGCTAAAAACCTAAAAGCTCCTTCCACCACTATTTTGTCGTCTGCCAAGACACTCAGTCTTGGAACTAAAGAGAAGACTGGTCAATGAATGGAATAACATAAGTTGAAACTATAAAGAAGTTAGTGTCTTGTGTGCCAGAGCGTCTCAATGCTGTTTTACATCAAAAGAGTCTTCCAACTAAGTACTGAGTGACACAATACACAGGATCAAAGTGAAAACAATGTTTAAACACATGTATAAACCATTTTCTTTAGGTAAAGGTTGTCAGTTATTTATTTTATTTAGAATATGGGCAAAAGAAGGTTATTGTTTGATATGGAGTTATACGTCCAAGAATATGAAAGGTTGTAATTGTTTCATTTATTATGGCCAAGCTTAGAAATAAATCAAATGTAATGACAGATCAATGATTTCAAACTACACAAAATTGAATGTTTATTAGAGTCCCTGTACATACTTCATAATACATAAGTCCTACATAAAGGGAGGGTAAACAGGCAAAGAAGTGCTCACTGCAGAATTTCACCAATAACTCTGATTTCATCCTACAGCTTAGCACATGATATCTCTCAGATGGTCACTGCATCTTGCACAGGTACAATCTAGGTCAGGCTCATGGAAACTGGGTGATACACAGCTTGTGGTGAAATCTGTGCATAGAGAGTTTTGTTACTGAATGGTGTAATTCATAGCCTCCTTGAATCCAATCTCCACTTGAGGAAAGGCCTTTATCAAACTTTACTTAATTTGGTTAAAAATTTATAAATCATATGGATGGTGTTTTATGATTCATCTTTTATTTTCTTACTGTTATTCAGTGTAGTGGAATATCAAATTATTTCTTTGTTAAACCAATGTTTTAAAATAAAGTATAAGTCATGGCTTCAGTAACAGTTCATCCCATATTTTGCATTTCCTCTTGTGCAGTGCACTCAGTAGATCCTGATGTGCTGGCATTGTTGGGAGTAGGGACTTCAATCATAGCTTTTCTAGTCTCTTAGTCTTTTGGGATTTAAATTTCTCCATTTTATGTACAAAATCTGTATTAAACCTATTTATTAATGCAGTGTTGATAGTGTGTTCATATTCTGAATTTTTCCTCATTAAGAGCTGGATTCATTAACCTATCAATTAAACCATTGAAAACAGCAAATTTATGATGAAAAGCATTGAGACTTTTGTTTATGTGACCATCAGTAAGAGTTGTTTCCCTTTGTTTAGCACTAGTCATTGAGTGTAAACCAATTTGGCTTTAACATAATTTTCAAGCCATAATTTGGTATCCATTTCTTTACCAGAGCACTGCAATAAGTGCTTATTTCCACTTATTTATTCGTCTCTGTGTTATAATAATTACTGATAGTGTTATTTTCATATTTCAGTCTATACAAAGAAGCTGTATCCAGTTATACATCACATTTCTTTTCCAGTGAAGACTTAGGAAGTGACATAAGTTTCAAAATGAACATGGATGGTCCTGAATTTGAAAATGATAGAAAATGTCCAAGTGCGAAAAGTGTAGTTACTAATATATCTTCCGTAGAAATAAGTGTTTGCTCAGAAACATCTGATGATGGGAAAATTGTCAGCATGGCTGAACGCATAAAGCCACACAAGTGTATAATTTGTAACATGGATTTTACTCGGTTATCAAGCTTGAAAAGACACAAACTTATTCACGAGGGCATAAAGCCACATAAGTGCAACATTTGTAACAACACATTTACTCAGCTTTCAAGTTTGAAAAAACACAAGTTGATTCATGAAGGCATAAAACGACACAAGTGTATAATTTGTAATAGGGCTTTTATAGACTTATCAAATTTGAAAGCACACAAATTGATTCATGAGCGCAGTAGGCCATACAAGTGTAGCATTTGTAACAATGCTTTTACTAGATTATCACATTTGAAAACACACAAACTGCTTCATGAAGGCATAAAGCCACACAAGTGTAACAATTGCAGCAAGGCTTTTACTCAGTTGTCAAATTTGAAAAGACACAAACTGGTTCATGAGCACACAGCAGTATAATGTTTGTGAGTAGAGTTCCGTCATTGGTAAAATTTTAGAACACTTAGATTTAGAAGATCTGCAGGAGAATGATAAAGCACTCCCCTATTTTTCATGTAAGAGAATTAATTGTGAGTACAAAGCTCTATTAGTATGAAACTTGTAGTAATTTTTGTATGAAAATTGATGAATGCAGAAAAGCATATAATATATTCGGTATAATTTCTATAATTTATTTTTTCTGTTGTCAGTTTTACATATACTCTGTAAATAAGCCATCTCAGAATTAATTTCTTGTTTAGTATTGTGGTAAAACTGGATTTTTAAACATAGTTGTATTTTCTTGTTTAAACATTAAATGCTGAGCCTTATGAACATTCTAATTTTGAGCCATGTTAATAATTTATTTTACTTGGAGGCTTGCTTTGAAGAATAGTTCTCTTAGCTTGATTTTTATTATTGCTGTAGAATTAATTTTGTTGCAGGAGAAAGAAATCAAATACAACTAAATAGGTGTTAAGGTACATTCTGGTGTAATTGACCCTGAGTTTAGAATTTTAAATTCTATATTACGCACAAGGGATGCTGTTAGTACCTATAAATGCAAATGGGCATATTTTCTATGGTACTAACATAAATGAGTAAAACCTTATGCCTTAATGTTTGAGAGGTAGAACTGGAACTTAAAAATTCAATGCCACAGCTGGAATTTGAACCACAGACCTTCCGCTTACCAGGCGGATGCTCTAACCATTGAGCTACTGTGACAAACTGCCAGAATGACACTGAAATCTCAAACCAATTTGTATTTTTTCCGGTAAACCAGAAAGTCAGTACTTGGCAAAGCCATGAAGGGTATTAGAAAGAACGTGAAACTGTCCAGCTCTTTACGCGAGTTTATCGTACATACACGGCGAGACACTATATGTACACTCTGTTCAGATGCAATCATATCTTCAAGACAGCAACGTATCATTCATCGGCTGGCGCGAGAGATCATCTGTTTGTGCTTTGTCGCGGACTATACGCCTTAATTGGCATAGCTTATTGAGATACCATTTTTCCACCATTATAGTGCAGTCTGGTTATATTTGGTGATATTCCATCCGTTAGGTTGTATTAGTGCCTCCGACTCTTAGTAACATATAACCATGGTAAAGCTGGTGTTACTGCATCCCTTATGTTGCCACAGAAGCCCTTGTTTCAGGGAAGAGAGAATAACGGGAAATGGCATGCTTTCGCTATCCATGCAAGTCAGTTGAAGCCAATGACCACGCCCCCTCTGTACTTAGAAAGATATCCACTTGCATTAAAAGCAATTATGAATACTCCGGAGTTTAGCCGTTTATAATCAATTAATATTGCTTAAAATGTATATTTGGAATCCTTTAGTATTACGACCAAACCTTTTAATGCAATTCCTTAGCAGAATAGAACTCACAGCTAAGAGAGAACTTATAAATTAATTGAAATCTGGTCGGCATGCTAACCAAATTATGCTACCACATCCACAAGCAAAACATCTTTTATTTCACTTAATCGTAAAAAAAAGCATACTTCAAAAACATACTTAGGGCTTAATTATTCCATGGACGTGCATGGTAAGTATTTTATAAATAAAAATAACTCTCATACATGCTGGAAACACAATAAATCTATTGTATTAAAACAGCACATGTTATTTGCATGGTACCTTATCAAGGAAGAAACTTAGGGTACTAATAAAACACATGATTACGATCTATTAATATATTAATATATTAATTAGTATGTATATGTAAAGCACATTAATGACTGGATATAATTAAAATATTGACATACCTAGATGAATTAGGTTTAAAATTGCAAGGGCATAAAACCGACAAATGTTTGAAAAATACCCTTACTTCAAAAACGTACTTAGGACTTAGTTATTCCATTGACGTGCTTGACAAGTATTTTATAAATAAAAATCTGACTGCCGCACTCACATGACTTTCTCTGCTCTTATACTAACCATTCTTACAAACTCTTATTCCTATATATTCGTGTTAGTTAAGATAAACATTTGTACAACTTATCCTATGGCTTATTTCCTTGTAGGTGCAAGGGGAATATTAAAACACAGTAGAATTTGTGCGATAGTCAAATGTTTTAAAGCTTTGAGATTCTGTTGTCTTTGTACACGTAACACAAAAAAGTGAACAACGATGATCCATTTCACGAAAGTTCTAAAGTTTTCCGAAACTCACACACATAACAAGGTATATCTCCGAAGTGGTTCACCCTTCAAGAAAATTTATTGAGACATAAATTGTGTATTTTAGCAAGATCTACATTTTTTGTATATGGTCTATGGTCTATCTCTAACGGTTTACCAGTTATACAAAAGTCGTCCAGAGTAAATACGACTACAGGGGCTATAGCCAGAAAATTCAAGATGTACATTTCATTTGTCATCAAAATATCTCAAACATATGACATTTTAATCAAAATCGTTAGAGCCATTTTTAAGAAAATCAAAATTTTCGAAAAATTTTCCACGTAAAGGGTAGTTTAGGGTGGGGCTATTTTCTTCAAAATCTTCGTGTCGCATCCTTGAAAGACATTAGACATTAAACTTAAATACCAACTTTGGTTTTTAACCGACTTTTCGTTTTTGATTTATGCTGTCCACAGACTGACAGACACAGACGCAGACACGGACCTTTTTCTAAAAATGCTTTTTTTAGATTCCGGGGGCATCAAAACATGTATTTCCGGTGAAATCTCGACATCGAATTTTTGGGTGGAATACAATACTTCCCCTACTTACCAGTAGAGAAAGTAAAAATAAGTGATAAATGCTGGAAATACAATAAATATATTGAATTTAAACAGCACATGTTATTTGCATGGTACCTAATCAAGGAGGAAACTTCAGGTACTATGGTAAAGCCATGCTGTATAACCTAGAATTTGCTGTTAAAACTATGCAAGAAAACCGAGTGTAACTCACAGACTATTGAATAGTAAGGCACTTATAACATGTTCATTATGACAAACTAATGAAATGTTACTGGATTTGCTAATAGTGGCTAAAGATAAGAGTACATTACTGCTACCGAATATTTATTGCATTTTGTTTTACGATGCTTGCATTAAACACACGTTTCCCTGACAAAAAGGAGTTAAAGAGTCTACTTTTACACTTACCTATGGAATCTAATACCTTTATTCTTTCTCGATTTGTGCATCCATATGCATAACATGAAGACATTTTCGCGTTTATATGTTTTGTGGTAGTAGCGATAGTATAACAAACACAATGCGAAACACTACTAGCATGACATACCACACTATTCGAATATAACGAATACAAATAGGGGCAAGCAATGTGCCACGCCCCCTCTGTACTTAACTCTCGGCTTCACAGCTGCGCTATCTGGGCATATCCCGTTATTCTCTCCCTGCCGTGTTCATGAACACATGGCAGAGAAGCCAACTGATAGATTTTAAAACAAGATTCTGGACGTACTGCCCGTGTATGCATGATTTTGTCTTGATTTATTTTAGAACAGTATATGCAGTTATAGTTCTTTCTTGTTTCCCTGATTACCCTCCCCTTATGTAGAACTTACATCCCCTAGGACTTACAAGCCAGTGCCTAGGGTCAGACCCCTGTCGGGGAGCAGAGGGACCTCTGGACCAGAGTGAAGACCTGGGAGCAGGTGGTCAGCCAAGCACCAAGTATGATAGTGAGGAAGAGGATGATATGAAATACAGGCGAAATGGATGATTGGAAGGGTGATAATGGAGCAATTGGTGGAATGAATGGTGGGGAAAACTGGAGCACCCGGAGAAAACGCCCAGACGCCGCTTCATCCATCACGAATATCACATGCGGGTCCCGCCTAGATGGTAGGCGAGTATCTAACCACTCAGCCATGGCGCCTCCATTATACTTCCAGACTGCAGTTATTCTTACTGTTATTTTTGTTTTCGCCATACAGTGGTGCATTAAATATATATTATGATATTTAGCACTCGGAAGTGATTTAATGCAAAAGTGTTACTGCAGAACAAGATTTGCAGAAGGTGAGTACGTTCTTTGTGCTGTGGTAACGATGTCCAAACACTATTATCATTTGAAAGCGTGATATTTGAGGTTAGAAATGTCTTTATTATGTATGTGGACAGGACTGCTTTTTGGGATACCTTCGTCTACTGTTTAGTGTAATGGCCGCCATGTTGAACTCTTGGTAACTGCCGATAAACTGCCTCAAATATACTTCTTATGTGAAACTTAAATCTTTCGTGAAATGGAACATCATTGTTCGTTTTTACTTTCTCTACTGGTAAGTAGGGGAAGTATTGTATATAGACAAGATAAGAAGCTTGGCAGTCAAGGTCAATAGGCCTCATCGCTTTGCCAAGGCTCAACAGCCTTTGTTTTCCGTTACCCATCGTAACTTTTTCTTACAATCAATATTGGTCATGTTTCCCTTTGCTGAATAGCTTCAGATTTTATACTGATGTTTACAAAATAGGTACAATACTCATACAGCAAGAAATTTACACACATATAATGTATATATCTTGACATGTGAATTTTCTCATCAGTTCACTCGGACACAATTCCTTCTGCAACGTCAAAGATAAAGTGACTCTGAACTTGCTTTGCAGGTGTCAATTTTCGTCATTTAGGTACCTAACTTAAGTGTTTATGACAGTGTGTTAGAGTTGGACTCTCTTGGATTAAGTAGGGAACGTATAATGAATCTGATAATGCTCTTTCACATTGGCCCTGTGTATACATACATGAAAATGTTCATACACACCACACCTGAAAGAGTAAGGAGATAACTTAACCTCAACTAGAACCACTATGTGTGGGAATGGAATGTTTCATTCCAGCAGAATGATCTATAATTTACTTACAGGTGACAGTAAATCTATAGACGACTTTAAATTGCTCAAAAACTGAACAAGAGCTTTCTTACAGGAGCAATGCTTCTACACTATAAAGGAATATTTGGAACTTAATAAACAGCCATTGTATAAAAATACTGATACAAGAGATTGCTTATTTGGATCACGCTTTGTCATAGTTACATTGTATACGTGTTATAATCAAAATAAATTGTTAGCTAATTAATGTTATAAATGACGTATACTATATTACTGTACTTGGTACAATACTGATTTTATGGATGGTCGAATAAATATGCAGTCAGTTACAAGGATGAAAACATTCAATATCACTTGCTCGTATGTCTTTCAATCAAGCTTCTTGGTGTGACAAATGAAGCCTGCAAAGTAAACAGCTCTGTCCCAGAAAGACGATATATAGATCTTGCCCTGGAAGAACACAAGCGTTTATTTTACGTGCGCTCTAGGCACGTAATATGCGCGCAGCTTAGCTTCAGTAGACATCTAATGGAACAGTACATCTGCTGAGTGCGTAATCAAGGTCATGAAAGCAAAGCGAGCGTAAACGCGCGTCTTAACGTGGGGCAGAATTGAAATGCTAGAACGCACATAATCTAGAATCTGCGAGCGCGTTGAACTCAATAGCGTCACAAGTGGAAACACTTCACATTCAGTGCGTTTCGTTTGCGTTCTGCTTCTCAAAGAGACTGTTATTGCAAAGGTGGCTATAGAGCCATTAAGGGACACTGGGAGGAAATTTGAAAGTTCCACATTTCTTGATAGATTCATTTGAAATTTTACTGTGTTTGTATTTATATAAGAATAGGAGGTACACCAAATTTCATTAAAGTTGGATGACTCGTTTATGACATATAAATTATTTTATGAATTTAATGGGCACATTTTCAAAATGTAGTTCGCGTCTACTGATTTTTCAAAATTGATTTATATTGGCAGACCTGGTACTCTAAAATATTGGTAACAATTGTATGAAGAGATATTTCAAATACATTTGCTGATTATGCTGTACATATTATTTTAATAACAAAGAAAATTTAATCTTAAAAATTATTGATTTTTTTCATACAAAGAAAATGTTTTTGGGATTCATGTTAATGATAACATAAATATTGAATCATAGAATTGTTTAGGTGCTATTTAGGAATACTTCTGGAAATGTTCATTTAGTTTGAAGCAAAACTCAGGCCCGACCTTCTTTTGGAATATGCAGGAATGTAGTTTTGAGAAAAACAGGCTTTTATATAGGAACATATTCTGTACGTTAAGGGAAGAGCACTGGGCTGCAATGGCCACATGGAGTAAGGGAAATGAAAAATATTAGCTGATCCAGATGCACAGGAGTTCCAGCAACATTTTAATGTTAAAAAAAATCGACTTTTTGACAATTTTGACGAAAATTTCGCTCCCACTGTCCCTTATTAAGCGAGGTTATGGGATATCGCTTGTGATGTATACAAGGACAAGGGTCCGTGTATGTTTGAAAGAAGTTCATTAAATGAAGAAGCTGACATTCGAAAATATTTTAAAATGTCACTGTTTTCACGGAGGATACAGTGTGTAAAAATTGCGGTGCAAATGCCTCTTGCTGTTAATTGAGTCTACCCATCACCTTCTTCCGGTTCTCCTTCGTTTTAGTACGAGATAGCCAAGGTCCACTACAGCAGTAACAACATCGGCTTCCATCTTGGAGAACTAAAAGGACGATAGAACGCGAGTGTGGTTAGAGCTCATACGCGCGCAACGATTACGGTCGTACAAATGGACGCAAAGATTACGTTTGCGTATTCCCAGTGCTACTGTCAGCATTCTTTTGTCTTTCAATGATGGATGTTTGTGGAGGTTACAAGCTGAGACATCCTCAATTTTTTAAACATTCCCATAAGACTTCCATATTGTATAGTTCCAAAATCTTCAATAGGAAACTTTTGACTGCTTTTTTGTTTCCTTATACCCATATAGGGCTGGCGTAGTTGGTAGAGCACCTGCCTGCTGTGCAAGGGTCCCGTGTTCCATTCCTGGCAGGAGATCCTAGCCAGGATTATTCCTCATCCTTCCCTAAGTACAATGGCGGCGCCGTGACTGAGTGGTTAGACCGCTCGCCTACCACCTAGGCGGGACCGGCATATGGTATTCGTAGTGGACGAAGAGGCGTCTGGGCGGGCTTTCTAAGGGTTCTTCGGTTTCCCCCGCCATTCGTTCCACCAATTGCTCCATTATCACCCTTGCAATTATCCATTTCGCTTGCATTTCATATCATCCTCTTCGTCACTCTCAGCTCTCCGCAGTAATAAACTTAGAGAAGTGAAAGAACTTCCGATAAACTGGGTAACCTCCTCTCTCTATCTCTTCGCTTGGAGATGGTGGCTAAGCATTGGCCACTACAATTTAATGCATGGTTACCTTTTTCAACTGGACTCTTCTCCTCTTTGTCCATTTTGCGACATTTTGTGGGTGCGTCATATGTGGCTAGTATTTCCCTAGAGCACCTTCCAGACGCTCTGCAACTGCCTATCAGATTTGCAGAAGTCCGGGAGGACGATAGACACACAGTTGAAAGAATTTAAGTTTTGATCAATAATATACATGAACCTGAGAATTTATAACTTCAGATACCGAAATTTCATGCTTTTTCGACCCTTTCTTTATAATTTTATTTGAATTCTAGCTTTTGCCTGTTTGGTGTGTTTACGTATATCTGCTTTTACTAGCATTTTTATTTTATATTGAAATTTATCTGCCTTTTGCCATGATCCATTTTGTGAGGACGCTGATGACCAATTGTTTGAGCGCCCTTAGACCTTAACCATTTCACCTTATATATGCCGCTCATCCTCTTATTGCTAAACCAGTTTTCATATCCCTTTCCGATGCACCTCGGCCGAAACGATTCGGATAGCCGTGATGGTTAAGGCAATACACATTGAACTGGCCATTCATCCAAAACAAACGTCGCGAGTTCGAATCCCACCAAGTGCAGTCAAATATGCCTGTGGTAAAGCAATGGCACGCTTGGAAGCTGACGGGGTTAGATTTGATTGCAAAAATGCTATATTTTAAATTAATGTGTTTACAATAGGAAACGGCGGCAAAAGCTTTAATTCAATTTATTTAGGTTAGCATAACATATCTCAACAGTGAAAGCGTTACATGCCCCGTCGTCTATGTGAGAGCAAACGCAGTAAAAGGATTAATCATCATTATCTGGATCACTCGCCCCTAATCTATAAACAAACCAAAGGGATTTCTTGTTTCAATCCTAATGTGGTTCAACAGTCCCTTCTAAGTAGCAGTGGACCATAGTTTTGAATGTGTCTGTTGAAAACAAATGAACTCAGGACATGAAGTGAATCATATACAAAGATCATTATTGCATGTAAAACTGATAATTTCAGAGAATCTCTCTGCTGAAGGTGAGCTATTAGAACATTTCAGACTTCCCACAGTTGTTCCAACAGGAACATGGCCTCATTTCCAAAAAGGATAGTTATATTTATTATAGTTATATTATTCCACCGAAATGTAGCATTTGAACATGGATTTTCTATAAATAAAGAAATTACAGTAGAGGATGTGCTTGAGGAACCTCTTGTGGTAGACGAATACTATTTGAAACCTTGGTGGTGTTGAAAATGTCCTCATCCATAAGAACATGCCTCATGATGCAAAGAATGCTCATTCACTGTATATTAAACATAAACGTGATACTGTAGAAGCTTAGAGATGTTCTAAAATAAAGGAGAGAAAAGATGAAAAGTTTCTTTGTATTAAACCAATATTATTTGGCCATTACTATCCTTTTAGCTAATTTTCATTTTACATATACTATTAAGAAATTGTCATTGGTCAAAGAGATAAATGGGCTATATTTTAGTTAGTGCATGTCAGGGGAAAAGTGTATTTTTTGCTGCAATGTGGAGAAATGTCAGGGTATCGTAAAGTTGATTTAGGTGCACATCCTGTTCACATACTTGAGCCAAGTGTTTGAAGAATTGCAATCTATACTGTCTATACTTATCTATACTTATAAAACTATTTTACACAGTACAGGTGCACCAAGTAGATATGGGAAGATATGAAATACTGGTATCCAAGGATCTGTAAAACAAAATACATATAAGCTTGAGAGGTAGAACTGGAACTTAAAAATTCAATGCCACAACTGGGATTTGAACCACAGACCTTCTGCTTACCAGTTCTACCTCTCAAACTTATTGAATTTTTAACTTCCAGTTCTACCTCTCAAACATTGAATTTTTAAGTTCCAGTTCTACCTCTCAAACACATTGAATTTTTAAGTTCCAGTTCTACCTCTCAAACTCATTGAATTTTTAAGTTCCAGTTCTACCTCTCAAACTCATTGCATTTTTAAGTTCCAGTTCTACCTCTCAAACTTTGCCCACACACGGTTTGTGTGTTTAAAAACACCAACAGTAAGTTTGTTGGCATAAATAAATAATAATTACGTATAAGCTGTTTTGTTTCAGGTAAGGGAGTTCAAAAGCAGGAATAGCTCTTGGAAATACTACTTTATATGAAAACTGACATAGCTGAAGAGAACAGCTTTCATAATTTGTGCAAGGGAACACAATCTCACATGCACTTAGACCAGCTGGTGCTTCTGTTGCCCCATTCACAAATGTAGAACACAAAATCATTACAGATCGACGTAGTACACACTGAAAACTTGAATAGAAACTACAACTTCTAAATAGTTATATAATAGGCACCATCAGTAATGATAAGTAGGCACAACCATTTATTAACTTACCACTAAAAAATACATGTTGATACAACAGAACCCATTTGCATATACATACCATGCAGAAAATTGACTCTTCTGTTAACACTAGAAGGACTATACCAGTCATTTTGACCAGATAACGTTCTTTAAAAAAGAACCTATATACATTGAGGTAGTCTGATTATTGCTTTAATATTTCATGACATTTAACAAAATAGAGCAAGGATGATTCCCTAAAATGTTTTTATAGCAGGTTTTAAAAAATTATACATGCTTTTTACCTTAAAGGACTATAGCTGGTCATTTTGATTGCGATTATTTTGCACCCTTCACAACTAAATGGTGGTAACAGTGTATTCGAAAGTTATCCAAGGCTTTCGGTCATTGTTGTACCCCAGTTTAAAAATGTTTAGCGCCAGAGTATACCTGTCATAACTAACAATAATAACAATGTGATTTGAAAACTATCCAAGGCGTGTGATCATTGTACAAGCTTAGTTTGAAAAAGTTTAGCTCCAGATCAGATGTGCTTTAGAAGTCATGTCAATATAGTGAATGGTAAACTATTTTTGAGGCCATACAGCATCATTGCCATGTGACATCATAATTACCACTGTAAGTATCGAGAAGATGAAATGTCAAATTATTTCTATAGTTTACCAGACAATGAGTCAGAAGGAGAGAACATATTTAGTGATGATGAATTATCCAATAATGCTGATGAGTATATTCCTCATCAATCGGATAAAAGCGAATAGTCGGAATTGGACGTTGGTGATACTACAATGATTGAAGAACCTGTACAAGAACAGGCAAATGACCGCGCTGTAGCAGAACCACATAACCCTGTCCCAAGCAAGAAAGGCAGATTCAATCGAAGACGTTGAGCTCCACAAGAAATAAACTTTCCAGCTGTGGGAAGTAACGAGTCTGCTGTTGTTGGTACAATGTGGACAAGAATTGAACCGGGAAACACACATGGCAGACATGGGCGTCACAATGTATGACAGAAAGGCCAGATCCTAAAGATTACGCAAAGAAACTGATAGTGAGTGGAAACTGTGCCAGCACATGGTGAGTATTGATGGATGCTAACATTCTCCAGAATATAGAAAAGTGCACCAAGATAAGAGCTTATCAAGACCTTCAGGACAATTCTCGGACTCTTGAGCTAGACCAACTTGAAGCAGTTATAGCCATATTGTTTGCCCGTAGACAATATGGAGGGAAGAACTTCCCCTTGAAATTTCTGTGGTCAAAGGTGTGGGTACCACCATTTTTCTCATGTTATGGGAAGGAACAAATTTATTGAGATCATGAGGGTCCTGAGATTTGATGATAATCATACACGCGACAAAAGGCAGAAGACACATGGCTTTGCAGCGGCCACACCAATCTGGAGTCCGTACAAGATAGCGAATTTGACTAAATACAAAAATGAGCTGTTTGTGTGATCATTGTGTGTATGACACTCTACTGCATTGTTACCAGTGTTACACGCTACTTCAGAATGCTAAAGTGATATAACTGAGTATGCATATCATTTATATGATCCCATGTTTTTAAGCAGTGTAGTTCAAATTGTAATGGATTCACGCTGTTTAATGAGTAAATATTATGCAAACTCTTTTAAAATGTAAATAAAGGTACTATTTCATGCATAAAATATCCTCATTTTAATTATATTATAAATGAAACGCTGAAAACTGATTGAAAAAGGTACCGGTCAAAATGACTGGTTGGTCCTTTAGCAAGGCAATGTTGGTCCTTCTAGTGTTAATGAAGTATAAATTGTGGCTCTAGCTTGCCTTTTTTGTTCTGCAAGGGATTAGGGTTTCTGTGATACCAGCAGAACCAGTCATTTTACACTAACAATGTAGATTTTCATACTATATGGCTGCTTCTCACATAGAACTGTGAGTCAAAGCATTGGAATACGTACACAAGAAGTTTCAATTCATAGAGTGCTCAAAACACTTAAATGGTATATAAAAATAGGTAGACGGCTGCACTAATGGAGCGTCATCAGTCAAAAAGTTCCTGAGCACTTAGTTACAATTTTGAGATGAATAAAGGAAGTAGCTGGAAATACTAATTTAAATTGATGCTGTCTATACCAGGAGAAATAAAACTTATTTTATTTTGTGAATGAAATTGCCATACAACAGGATGTTTTCCAGGAGCATGTCTTCTTAGTTTCACTATCACTGCAACCATTAATATATTTAGGGAAATAAATTTTAGGATATTAGTAATCCTCTGTGTTGCCACATTGTATAGTCATTTGTATTTCCAAGGCACTAACAGAATTCTTTATATGTAATATAGAATTTGAAATTCTAATGTCATAGTTAATTACATTTGGAGATACCTTATCATCTACTTAGGTGCATCTGATTTGCTTTTCCTGCCACAAAATTAATTCTACACCAACAATAAAGGGCAAACTATGAAATTTATTCTTCTATACAAACCTGCAAGAAAGTAAAAGACTCAACACTGATTGTTTATCCAAACTTTTAACAGAAATAAAGAGACACAATAGCAGCTCAAGATCTGGAGTCCTGCTGTCCATGAAAAAGATTTATCCTAATATTAAATTAGAAAAAGAATTCTGAGATGGCTTCCTGATGTTGCAAGCGTTAAAGGAAAATAATTTTCCTTTTTAACCCTATCAGCTAACCCCACAAAAATCTATTTGTTACACTTCTTTTCCCTTCAATGAAATATTGGGTACAGATAATGTAAAAAATTGGCAAAATAAAACCTTATACAGAACATATCTTACTTCTCTCCATTAATTAATGAATTTATATAGAAATTAATACAAATAAGAAAAAATTTAAGCTATTAACAGTGAAGCAACAAGATTCTAAAGTAAGAACAAATTAGAAACTAAAAACTTCACTTATCTTAGTATGATTTGCTACTGACCCTGGGTTTCAAGCTGTGTCCATATGGCTTTGAGAATGAGCTGGACACAGCTTGAAACCCAGGGTCAGCAGCAAATCATACTAAGATAAGTGAAGTTTTTAGTTTCTAATTTGTTCCTACTTTAGAAATTAATACAAGTTTCACACTAACAAAGAACTTTGGATTCACTAAACAAACTACTTCCTTTATAACAAAAAAACACTTCTCATTCATCACTCTCCTATAGACTTTGTTATTGTGAACTAATCAAAGAGTTCTGGAATTTAACAGCTGAGAGTACCCTACTGAAAAACATTACACTGTTGTGGCTATTTGTCCTGGTGAATTAATATGTGTCTTTTCATATTTGATAACTTAGTAAAAGCCTTGTTACAAATGTTACACTTGTGTGGCTTTATGCCTTCATGAATTAGTTTATGCGTTTTCAAATATGATGACCGAGTAAAGCTCTTGTTACAAATGTTACACTTGTTTGGATTTATACCCTCATGAAACAATTTATGTGTTTTCAAATGTGATAAATGAGTAAAAGCCTTGTCACAAACGTTACACTTGTGTGGCTTTATACCCTCATGAATTAATCTATGTGTTTTTAAATGTGATAACTGAGTAAAAGCCTTGTTACAAATGTTACACTTGTATGGCTTTATGCCTTCATGAATCAGTTTGTGTTTTTTCAATTTTGATAGCTCAGTAAAATCCTTGTTACAGATACTACACTTGTACGGCTTTATACCCTCATGAATCAATGTATGTCTTTTCAGATTTGATAACTTAGTAAAAGCCTTGTTACAAATGTCACACTTGTATGGCTTTATGCCTTCATGAATCAATTTGTGTTTTTCCAAATTTGATAACTTAGTAAAAGCCTTGTTACAAATGTTACACTTGTGTGACTTAATGCCTTCATGATTCAGTTTATCTGTTTTTAAAAGTTGCAAACGTGTACAATCCTTATCATGAATATTACACTGTTTGGTTTTCTTCCCCTCATCCAGCAATTTGTGAGTCTTCAGAGACAAGAACTGATTCAAACCCTTGTGGGAAACATCACAAATACTTGCTTTGTTACTTTTAAAAACCAATTTGCATTTTTTTAAATGGGACGAATATTTAACACACTTCTTAGAAACATGACATTTGTAGGACCTTGTGTACTCATGAGTCAAGATTGACTTGCAATTCACATTACTACTATCCTCTTTAAATGTACTGCTTTGCTGAAGCAACTTACTTTGTGTCAAAGAGCAGGCCATGCTGACACTCTTCGCATCATTAGTTGTTTCTATTGAAGACATATCAGTAACTACACTTTCTTGACCTTGACATTTGCTGTCACTTTGACACTCAGAACTATGCTGGTTCATATCAAAGCTTACGACATTTCCCAATTCTTCAGTGGAGAATAAATCTGATGTATAACTGGAAACACCTTCTTTGCATAAACTGAAATATAAAAGTAACATTATCAGTAACTATTAGAACGCTTCTTGATCTGATTACCCTCCCTTTACATAGGGCTTACACCCCCTAGGACTTATAAGCCAGTGCCTGGAGTCAGATGTCTGTCAGGGGCAGACAAAATTATAGATGGACAGAGTGAAGACCTGGAAGTTTCTGGTCAGCTAAGCACCACGTATGCTAATGAGGAAGAGGACAATATGAAATGCAGACAAAATGGATTTGAAAGGTGATGATGGAGCAACTGGTGAAATAAGTGTTGGGGGAAACTGGAGACTCCAGAGAAAACCTACCGAGATGCAGCTTTGTCCACCATGAATACCACATGTGGGTCCCTGGGATTGATCCTGGGCTGCTTAAGTGGTAGGTGAATGGTGTAACCGATCAGCTACAGTGGCCCCTAATTACTAGAACACAACGACGTAAAAATATATAATGAAAAAGGATGTGAATATTTTGTTATGTGTACATGATGAGAGATAGAATGACTTTATGAAAAACAGAAGTATTTGGAAATTCTGTTATTGGTTCAACTAGAAGTAATATAGGATTACTAATTTAGAACATTGTAGTAAATGTATGCAACTATTGAGTCTGTCTGTTTCAAAACATTTTCTTACCTAAGAATTTAAGTGTAACAAGTGTTATCTCAATTCAGATAAAGGTAATGTACAATTATTATGTAACTAGTTATCTGGTTTTCATCATTTTCTGTAAAATGTGCATTTTCTGTTCCTCCAGTTATATAGGCAATAGAACTAAGGATATTACCAATTGAATTACCCACTGATTCACTTTTTCCTTGTCTTTAATAAATTGTGATGATGACCGCATCACCAGGGAGGTCGGTCGTCATACAGAGAGGTCCAAATACATGTAAACTGCTATTCAGTCTTTTTTCACTGTGAAAATGAAAATATGATAACAGCAGCTGATATGCACAAGGTCACGAGCATCATTTCTTTTTCTTTGCTCTGCTCACAATCAATATTGAGTTGACGTGATATCGTGCAGCTGCATTATTACCAGTGTACTTTATTATTTAGTCCTGTACTTAGTCACAAAGTGTATTATGGCTCAGCATTTGTTTTCTACTGCACAGCTTGTATTTATTATGATTTTTTTCCAGTCAACAATTGTCGCCCATATGTACGTGAATACAATTTTGCGCCCCTATTTAGAGAATTAACCAACAGGGAGCATGATTTTGCCTTATTTTTTTGCAACAAGATTCTGCCTTTTTTTTTTGCAACAAGATTCTGCAACAGCTCATACAGCCAATCTTTCGATGAGAACAATTGAAGGTGTGTTTCAGCACAGAATTATTAGTAGAAATTTGTAGCCCCCTCGGTCCCTTGACCTAACCCCTTGCGATTTCTATCTTTGGGGTAGCTTAAAGCATAAAGTGAACAAGACAAAACCCACACACCTTGGAAGAAATAAAACAAAATATCTATCAGGGAATTGCCAGCACTTCTCAATTTGGACCATGGCAAGAGATAGATAATTTCCTAGAGACGTGCTAAAAATGAATGGACAATGACGGCAGCCAGTTTCAGCATGTTATAATTATATTGCTAAGTTAAGTCTTTAGAAGTACTTTTAAAAAAGCTGTGTGGTGTTATCCAAATTGTTCCATGACAGTGGCAGTCGGCGACAATGCAGAGGACCCTTATACACAAAACACAGCGCAGCCAGTCCAGAGACCTTGGATCACCCGTTAGAACTCACGGGGTCATTTTTACATTGTGCGCAGGATGGCACATCAATGCATCTGGGTGAAGCACGACCGGAGGAAGATCCGTCACAACCGCAGAGGTTTCAAACAGGATGACAGATATCGCCCTATGCGGACTAAGGGGCATTACTCAACCACTCAAGCCCAGAGGGAAGGTGGTGGTTGTACATTGGGATCGTCTAGCCGAATACGACGGTACTGGCCACCAGCGCTGAAGAGCAAACTGTGCGACACTCAAAAAATGGCAGTCGGGACCAAGCTGCACCACTGGTGAATGTATAACAGGCGCTCAAGGTCTGGCTACCTCATGCAACAGTTGTGAACACATAACATTCAGAGAAGCAGAACAAATGGGGATTTTCGAGATTATTCGAGAAGTGCCTGACTTATGTGTAGAACTTTGAGAAAGGTTCGCATTACGTTATCATTGCTGTATAAGAAGGCGAGTCAACGAGCAGAGTGAGTTAGAGACATGAATTGTCAGGAGTCAGTCAGTTTGTAGTTTCAGTGTGTGTCAGCTGGTTACATCATGAAGGAAGCCAACAGGACAGTTAACGAGTGTCAGGCAATTGTATCGTCAACTGTTTGAGAGACAGAGAAAGTAAAGAAATACACAAATGCGTCAAGGTTTTGACAACAAAACAGTTGCGAGTTGTAATATTCCCAAGATTGAAGACTGTGTTAATGTCAGAAAAAGAGAACTATATTATTTCTTCTTCTTGTATTCCCTTAGTACCTTCTCAAGTGTCGGGGTCCCTCGATCAATCCACTTTCTTGAACCAGTTTTATCCTCATTTCCATCATTATCTTCCCATACTTTCATCCAATCCTATCTTCCCACATTATACGGGGCTTCCTCACCCATTTCTTTTTCTATTCGCATTTCAAAGACCTGCTATGTCTTCCTTTCTTCTTAGATGTGAGTAGCATTTGAGCTGACG
Organism: Tenodera sinensis; assembly: GCA_030765045.1. Taxonomy (NCBI): domain Eukaryota; kingdom Metazoa; phylum Arthropoda; class Insecta; order Mantodea; family Mantidae; genus Tenodera; species Tenodera sinensis. The sequence continues at coordinate 49,921,476 of CM060974.1, read as the reverse complement.
TTCCTCTAATATTCTCACCAATATTTTTTCTCTTATCCTCCATCCCATCTTGTCCCTTCTCATATATTTCATTTATATTGCTATGAATTTATTTAAATGCCTTTCATTAGTGCCAAGCTCTCCACTCCATGTTGTGTCATTACTCAATTCTAAATTTATTTTGTTTCGTTACTAATCTCTGATTTTGCTACAATTGTATTATTCATACCAAAATACGCTGTGGTTGCTTTTTTAGTTCTATTTGGTACTTCTTGTTCGATTTTTGCATCACTGTTGATTATTAGGTTCATTACTTGTATGTTGTTTTGATACCTACATTACCTTGCTTTTCTCAATATTCACTACCACTCCTTTCCATTTTAGTTTTTTGTACCATTGTTCTATTGTCTGTTAAAGTCTCTGTGATGAGTACTATACTCCATCCAGCCTCAGATCCATACCTTATATCTCTCCATGATAACCTGATATTCATATTAGCTGTGACTAACACAAACGCCACATGGACCCATGCCTCGTGCTTATGATGCAAGAGAATGATACTTACTCAGGAACTTCGGGAATAGCACTGCTATAGAGTTACATTCCAGTAGTCTTTACCAGGGTTACATACATCTTGAAAACTCACAGATAATTGCCGACATTTAAGGTACTGTATTTTATGGTGTGCTTTGGTTTTGGCGTACCCGGGTTAGTTGTTGATGGTCTGTGTTTACATCAAGCGCAGATCTAAGACTGGAGCGATTATATATCATCTGCACATAGTAATATTTGGTCCTAATCTCTGTATTCCCATTTTATTCGTAGCTGCTCTTTTGCATAATTTAACCATTTCATTTGTAAAGGTAAAACAGGAATTGATTTAAACTATGCCCATGTTTTATTCCATTTCCATTATAAATAATCCAGATATTTCTCCATTCATCCAAACCATTCCTATTGGGTTTTTATATACAGGAGTCTGACAACACTCAGTATATTGTGTGGGATGGCAAAGTGATCCATTTTCAAGAAGTAACCCCTATCCTGAAATGCATGGTTTGGGCACTGGAGAGTGTCAAAGTCTAAGAAGGAAGGGTTGCAACAATTTGTTTTGTTATCTTAATATGGAAAGAATGCAACTCTTTAGCCATCTGTGTATTGTGGATGAATGACCTGAGTCTAATAATGCTCCTGGGCATGTGCTGAACTCCTCCATAGAGTCCTAGGTGTGCATCCTACTACATTATTGGCAGTGTTTCCAGTACAGTAACATGGTTAACAGCAGTGCAACATGCACCAGTATACAGCTGTGGAAATAACCGACATGAGCTCTAGCACACTTTGGTCTAAGTGTGTGGAATCACCTCAATGTCGCATATCAAAATAAATTAATTGGTAGAGGTAGACCAGCTCTGACATCTCTCAACTGTTTTCTGCGGAGCTGTATGAAAAGTGCATGAGCTGTAGCATACTTTGATCTAAATGTGTGGAACCACCTCAATGTCCCATATCAAAAACAATCAATTGGTAGAGGTGGACCAGTTCCATGGCCAGCACGGTCACCAGATCTGACACCTCTCAACTATTTTTTGCGGAGCTGTTTGAAAACTGTGGTGTATGGCACTCCTGTAATGACAGTGGAGAACCTTATTGCTCGAGTCCAAGGAGCAATTGAAAATCTTCAAAGACAGCCACATGTATTAGGTTATGTGTATGAGGCTCAGCACTGCCGATATAGACTTTGCAATACGTAGTAGATACACAGTTCAAAGCCGATTTGCAATGTATGCAGTTCAATGAGCTACTCATGTTGCATTTATTAACTAACACACACCCTCTGAACACTTTGAGAGCATCCAAACCATGCATTTGCACTTTGTTTAAAACTGATCAGTGTACCATCCCTCACAACATACTAAGTGTTGTCTGAGTGTTTCTTTTTTCTTTGTGCTGTATGCTCTATTGGTACCTTCTTAGCCTCCCATACATGCTGTCTCAGGACTGAATCAAATGCAGAAGAATGCAAGCTACACATCCCATTTTTTGCAATATTTTTCCCTATAATTTTTCTCAGTATATGTATGTATATACACAGAATGTCCCAAAAAATACAGACAATACAATTCTGCGTCTGGAGAGTGTCTTGGCAACTTGACCAAAGGACTCTTACAGTAAGTATGTAGAATCAACATTTCCGTATCAAACACTAGCAGTGATTATTATTTATTTATGCCAACAAACTTACTGTTGGTGTTTTTTAAACACACAAGCCGTGTATGGGCAAAGTTTAAGTGGTAGAACTGGAACTTCAAAATTCAACGCCACAACTGGGATTTGAACCACAGACCTTCCGCTTGCCGGGCGGACGCTCTAACCACTGAGCTATTGTGACAAACTGCCAGAATGGCATTAAATTCTCAAGCCAGTTCGTATTTCTCCTGGTAAACCACAAAGGCAGTCTCACATCAGAAACAATTACCCCAATGGTGACTTACTATTGTAAGTACTTTATATCCCAGGATTAAATAACCTTCACATGGTAATTATTATTTATTTATGCCAACAAACTTACTGTTGGTGTTTTTAAACACACAAGCCGAGTGTGGGCAAAGTTTAAGAGGTAGAACTGGAACTTAAAAATTCAACGCCACAACTGGGATTTGAACCACAGACCTTCCGATTGCCGGGCGGACGCTCTAACCACTGAGCTATTGTGACAAACTGCCAGAATGGCATTAAATTCTCAAGCCAGTTCGTATTTCTCCTGGTAAACCACAAAGGCAATTTAATAGAAATAGGTAGTCTATTGTACAAAAAGTCAACCAGATGACTTACCTTGGTGCTTTTGTGGAATGAAAGTCTTCATGTGTTTCATCCTGTAACATAATAATTCACTTGTAAAATACATGATCTACTTTATCCCTATGACTATTAACTGCAAAAAGAGGAGCAGAAACAAAATTCACACTTTTTGTACAATCTATCGAGAAGAAATTACTTTACATAAAAACAATACACTCAAGATAAATGACATTGTTCCATTAAAACACAATGCTTTGTTGTACACAGTAAAGAAATACACTTATATGGATTTCTAAGGATTCTTTTTTCAGAATTAGTTAAAAACAAATATTACATTCATTGCTCTTAAGTAGAAGTATTAGAAACAGTGATGTGCTCATAATTTGTTAATTATGAATTCTGTTTAACATTCCAACTCATCTTTATAGTGTGGCATTGCTTCGACCTTCCATGTGGCAGCACCCAAAACTGAATGTTCCTTGGATGACATCACGTTGCTAAGGTGGCAGAGTAACTTGGAGAGAGGCTAGTTATAAAAGTTCAGAGTAGCAAAGCCAGTTTTAAGGGTAACAATGATAATTTTTACAAGTGCAGTCATACTACTTGTAGAAGTAAACAAAATAAAAGTAATTCAAAGGGAATATTGGTAAAATTCATGTCAGAAGTGGGATGAAAATTATGACATGGATGTACGATGGAAGAAATGATAAAACAACCGTCAACCAACACACCAGGAAGGAGGGAAAAATGCAATCCAGAATGACAAATATGAAAAACGAAATGGCCAAAATAAGGATACAACTGTTGATGATTGATAGATCAACGATCAGCATGAAGAAAGCTGTGAAAGATTTTGCCCAGCATGTTAACACCCAAGAGGATGTTGGGGAACTGATAATTGCCCTGGAAGGCAAGAGAGGTAGTATAACACAAGCAGTCGACAGGATGGGACAAATTCTTGGCAAAAATTGTGAGAGCTTAAAGGTCAAGATGCCAGAATGCAACGTAACATCCACGGACAAGGGCACCTTGACTCATGAGGTCTTCCGCAGACAATTCATCAATGTCACAATTGATGGTCTACAGAAGAGGAAACTACACAGCAGATAGATCTTCCAGGGACAAAAGACAGAGGTGCTGAACATGATTCTGAAGTCAGCAGCATCCTGAAGCATCTGGGAGGCTCTTGAGCACCAGTTCAGAAACCATCGTCAGGCTGCAGCCCATTGCAAACAGTGCAAATCAAGGCTGCAACGGTCAAGGGAGATGCTGCAAGAGATCACACTGAATAATGAGGAACTAATGAATAAGGCTCTGGTGAACCTCCCAGCCAGGTATATGCACTAGGACTCATCTATTCTGTCAATGGGGTGCACACAGCGAGATTTGCTGATGCTTAATACTCACGGAATATCAGGCTAACCACAGTGCACTGATGACCGCATTGACTATGGAGGGAGGGAGATGTAGATTTAAGGATGTTCAACTACTGTATGCCCAGGACAATAAGGCAAGTCTTAGGAATGTGTAGCGTAATCATTTTGTGCTTCCCACACAGTGTTTATGCCTAGTTTCCGACAATGACAAGGATGCTAGGCTCGTTGAAAATACACAATGCTGTCACATAACTCACCCATAGCTAGAAATATGCACTATCATACACTCATTTCCTAGTAAACGGGTCCGCTACTGGAGTAGATACACAGTTCAAGCCCCCTCTGCCCTTCATTCCCCTCTAGCCTTCTTGTCGTGGGCATACAGTACATGGTCATTGGCACCCTTAAAAAGCCAATTCATGGCAAAAAACATATAAACTTCAATAAAAAATAGAATTACTGGAAAAAAGAAAAATGTACATAAATATACAAAATATGGAGGAAAAGTTATAATTAAAACAAAGTGATAAAGATGTCAAAGAAGTATTAAAACTAGATATCTAAAGTTTCAAATCCTAATACTCAAGTTACTCTCTGCTAAAAACTCTGACTGCTTGTTTGTCATCCGCATGACCTCTGAAAATCTGGCAGGCAGTTGCAGTCTCGAAGGTGTGCTAGAGAGGAGCACTAGCAGCATGTGACAGACTGGCAAAAGGTTGTTGCACAGTGGAAAATGAGGAGCAGGGCCCCATTTAAATAGGTAATCATGCAAAAAATTGCATTGGCCAAATTAATAACCGAGCTAAGTTAACCTCTTTGCGATGAGATATACAAGATTATTGGAAGTTCTTTCAATTGTCTAACTTATTACTGTTGAGAGCTGACCACTCTGTGCCAGTACAACAGCACCACTCTCCACACTTCAAACCTAAAGCCTTCCGAAGACACACGAGAGATGGTAATACTGGGTTCTGTAGTTGCCAGCTTTGCTGCCAAATCCACCATTTCATTCCCTGGCTAACCTACGTAACCAGGAATCCCACATTAACACCAGAAGCATGTAAAACATGGAGGGCATTCAGGGTACGTTGCACAATGGGATGGGAATTCTACAGCTCATAAAGGCTCTGAAGTGCACTAGGAGAATCACTCAAAATCAGGCAGTCACCTAGTTTATGACGGCACACATATAAAATGGCTCGGTAAAATGCACACAGCTCTGTAGTAAAATGGAAGTGATATTATGAAAACCAGACGTATGTGGTTTAGTACCATAAACATGAACACATCCATCATGGTGCTCTTTGATCCATTGGTGTAAATAAAACATTCAGTGTAGTCTGAAAAAAATTCTAAAAAACAAGTGTGAATACTTGAGAGGCATCGTGGACTTCCACTGTACGGTCATCCCAAGATCTACATGGGGCATGCCAGGTAGCCAAGGAGGGTACAGCTTCTCACCCTTGGGAAACATGTTAGGTATTTCTATTGCAAGCATCCTTAGAAGCTCCTGGAAACAAAAACCCGCTGGCTTAGGACCAAGAGTGCTTTTCCTATATCGTTCTCTTAGCATGGTACAAAAACGAAGCGAACATTGGGTGCTTAGGCATAAATCTAAGTGCACAACCATACCTTGCTAAGAGAATCTCATACCAATTTTGAAGAGGAGGTTCTGCGGATTCATCATAAAGGCTCATGACTGGGCTTAGTGGAAAAGCTCCTATTGCCATAAGTGTGCCCCTATTATGGGCCATGTCTAATCTTCTCAGCACGGATGACTCCTCCCCGGGACTGACCTTTATCAGCAGATATGAACACATCCTACATGATAGACAGGGGCTGGGAATTTCGTGGTTACCCAGCCACCCCTTGCGTCACCCCATCCACATACAACCCGCGCGTAAGTTATCCATCAGACTGTGTTCAGGGAGGCATCAGGTGGGAGATCAAACACAAAAGTGTACCAAAGTTAATTGGGCGTTTAGCAGATGCTCTCTCACCCCTTAGAGGAACCCAATCAAGAGCATGACTTAGGACCCCGGGCGCACCAAACTTGTACCTACCATAGTAGGCCCCTAGGGGGGGCGGGTGTGTTGAGCATGGAGGCTCTCAATGTAACAACTGACCTCGTCTAGAAGATGGGGAAACAGCCCCAGGACATTAAAAATCTTCCAGAGATGTGAATTGAGAGTGTGGTTGGCCAGGACATCTAGTGAGGGACCGTCCACACCTGCTTAACAAACTAAACAAACTAATGGAAATTGAATAAATATTGGCATGAAGAGGGGCACATCAGAGCTGTCATCACCAACCCCTAGAGTGATGCTACATATTTTGTGCAGGATAGTGAACATCATCATTGCAAACGGATGGGTCCGTGGGTGGCAGTACCAGGTATTGGTGGACACAGATGCAGCCATAAACGTGGTGTGACCTGACGTGCTGGAGGGCTTGCCATCAAGGAAACAGTATCAGTGCTACAAGAGTGCCTGCAATGGGTGACACCTTGTCCATGGGCAAGGCCTTGTTGGAGTTGACCTTGGGGCAGAATGTTGCAATTATGGGGATGTATGTTGCAAGGGTGACTGAGGATGTGCGCATGCGTTTGGAGACAGTTAGGAGTCACAAGACAACGCTCGATGTTGGCAAGAGGGTCCAGCAAGTCGGAGGCAGAGAAACTTTGAGAATTTAAGAAGATTAGTTGTGAAAGTTTGAGCAGCAAAAAGAGTTTTAAGTGAAATTGTGATAATTTATGTGAGGTCATAGTAATTTAAAAGTAAAGAAAATAAAAGCAATTGAAAGTAAATATAGTTGCAATAAATTACATTCACTGTTTTTATTATTACTTAAGTAAATAAATCTCTGAATGAAATATAATTATTTTGAACACATGCACCTGACAGGAAATTTCAAGGATTTTAAGCTAAAACTTCAACTCAGTTGTGTGGTGAAAGAAATTACATGAATCTTCTGCAACAGTTACCTTTCATATTTACTATGTACATCAGAGTCTCACTAATCGGAGGTAATGGGTGGGTGAGGTTACCTTGCATTTGGGATATATGGAGCACTATACGACAAATTATAAAAGATAAACTGAAATCGTTAATAAGATAAACACAATACTTGTGACAAAAAGAATACAGGGTTTATATTGGTAAAACCAAACATCATTTGGAAACCAGAAGAAAGAAACATTTTAGAAATATTTAATATAAACAGATTGACAACTCAGCTGTAGCACATCATTTTTGGTCCTTTAACTATGAAATAAATCCAAAAGTTAAATTATTAAAACAATTAAATGGACCCATAGATTTAATGCTTTGGAAAAAGATTTTCATATTCAAAAATAAGGAAAGTATAATGAATTTTTAAATACTGCAGATTGATTGTTTAGATGTTTTTCTTTCTGTAATTGGTAACAAATAGAAATAATTAAATATTTTTGGTTGGTTATGATAGCAATCAGTATAAACAATAAAATCTGAAGCTTTCCTGGTGACGAACGTATTCTAGACATTCTCGGGTTTCAAGCCAGGTGTGGTAATGAAGAGCCATCAACGTTTCCGGAGTTGAATGATTGACACGAATGATCTTTTTACTGAGACCATCTTGTAATGTGGAAGTCACGACTGAAAAATCCCTGTTACTGGAATTGGAAAGTGAAAGCCTGCTGTGGTACTGCCTGTAGCACCCACGCATTCAGTGGTGAAATTAGGGCTGGTTCACAGTGTGTAGCCAGAGGAGTGAGAATAGGGAGCTGAGAGACAAGCTTGAACCAAGGCTCAGCCTGACCCCTACCAGAGTAGTAGAAAGTGCAGATTGGGTTCAGTGTGATTGTTGTCAGGAATCAGGGTGCTATTTTATCTTATGTAGTTTTGTGCCGGACCGCTCCGTCTTGTGCACCTGAAATACTCTGCTTGTGCACGTGTCAGTATGCACATGCTGTGTTCCTGAAACAATCTAAATTAAACATGCACATACACATAAAAAATTTAATTCATTATTAGTTTAATAATTTTACTTATTGGTGAGATTGATCACCAGCAGCATTGTCAGTTGTGTACATTGTGTGATTACTCCGCCTTACGGCGTCATCTTCATCTATTTCTAGTGTTATTTGTACCATTCGGCATTGTCATGTGTATGTGTGTTGCTCGTATCCATTAGAATACCATGTCATTTAGAGTACACACTCAGCAGGCAGCCTGCCTGAACTGCAGGTGTAGGCCTGTGTCACTCACGAGTGGGCCTTCCTCCCTCTGGAACCCCCTAATAGTAAGGACTTGAGGCCTCGCAATTCTCAACATTCTGGCCCACAGAGCTGTGCCTACCTCCAATCCCAGCCACCTAAAGCACCTGGGACTCACCTTCCACCAAAATCGTTACTCTGTACATGACATCGAAACTTCAATCATCAGGGCAAAGAAAGCAAACCCTCAAACACAGCAAACGTCAGACAAACTGACTGCCATAGCCTACATCTGATTTACTGGCAATCTATCTCTCAGAATCAGCAGGATTGTTACCATTGTTACCAAACACATTGAGACCATCTACAAACCACCTTTAAAGATTAAGCACCTGGTGAGACCAGTGAAGGACAAAGTGGGCCTCAATATATAGTGGACACAGTTTATCGGCAGTTACCAAGAGTTCAAAATGGCTGACATTACACTAAACAGCTAATGATAGAATCGCAAAATGAAGTTCTGCCAACGTACATAATAAAGGCATTTCTAACCTCAAATATCACAGGGTTAAACTAACATACTCTCAAACGACAATAATGCATAAACATTATTACTATACAACACACAATGAACCTACTCATCTTCGGCAAATCTTGTTCTGCAATAACACTTTTGGAGAAAATCACTTCCGAGCGCTACATATTGTAATATATATTTAATACACTACTGTGTAGCAAACACAAAAATAACAACAGTAACTGTAACAGCATATATTGCTCTAAAAGAATTCAAGACGAAAGCATGCAAACATGAGCAGTATGTGCACAGATTAATTAATTAATACGGTGTCTAAACAGAATCTTGTTTTAAAATCTATCGGTTGGCCTCTCTGTACCGCGTTCACAAACAAGCACTTCTGTGGCAACATAACAGATGCAATAAAACCAGCTATGGCCGTAACTTTACCATGGCTATATGTTACAAACAGTTGGCGGCACTAATGCAACCTAACGATGGAATATCACCAAATATAACCAGACTGAACCATAATGGGGGAAAAATGGCAAGGCTGTTTTTTGTGGTATCCCAATAAGCTGTGCCTACTATACCCGGGTTGTACAACATCCCCTGTGAGTGCGGGAGACCCACTACATAGAGCAAACAGGCAGGACCACTGCAACCAGGGTCAAGGAACATGATGGTTCCATACATTTAATGCAGCCAGAAAAGTTGGAACTGGTAGAACATTGCCTTGAAAAGGACCACAGAGCCAACATCAGGGAGACAACCCTCGTGGCTACATGCAGCAGTTACTGGGAGTGAAGGGTTAACTAGGCTCTTGTCGTCTCCTCTGAGAACAGCATACTGAACCGTGATGCCAGATTGCAGTTTAGTCCCTCTTGGAAACTGGCCTTAAAATTGGAATTCGACTGGCTCAGGAAACATAGACTCTGTTGTAACGTACAACCTCCAGATTAGTAGTGGTTTTCTGGAACGTCCACCCTCCAACATTCGGCGGAAGCGTCCCTTGTGTTCTACTGGGTCCATACTAGCAGACAGTATATATACTGCTCCTTTCACTTGTTTCAGTATGAATGTTCTTGAGGAAAAGAGTAAAAACCATAAGGAATTAATTCAAGCACTAGCTGAACTTGACATAATGAAAGATAAACATATTCGAGAGAATCATTAGTCTCAGGGAGCCAGGTATTGACATACAACAATACCTAAATAACTTGGTATATTACCCCGATGTTATTCACATGTGAACTGTGCCACGCTAACACACACACACACACTCTCTCTTCACAGGTAATCAGCAGCCCTCAAGTCCTTATAAGGTGGTCCCACGGGGAGGAAGGCCCCCAATGAGTGACACATGCTCGCACCTGCAGTTCAGACAGACTGCCTGTTGAGTGTGCACTCTAGAGGACATGGTGTTCGAATGGCTATGAGCAACACACATACACATGACGATGCCAAATGGCACAAATAACACACTAGAAATAGATGAAGACACCGCCGTAAGGCGGAGTAATCACACAATGTACACTACTGACGACGCCACTGGCGATCAACCTCACCAATAAGTAAAACTATTTAACTAGTAATGTATATCCTTTTTTGTGTATATGCACATTTAATTTAGATTGTTTCAGGAACACAGCATGCAGGGTACTTCAGGTGCATGACAAGACGCAACACTCCAATGCAAAGCTACATAAGATAAAATAGCACCCTGATTCCTGACAACAATCACATGAACCCAATCTACACTCTCAACTACTCCGCTAGGGGTCAGGCTGGGCCTCGGTCAAGCTTGTTTCCTAGGTCTCAAACCTCACTCCTCTGGTTACACACTGTGAACTAGCCCTACTTTCAACACTGAACGTGCAGGTGCTACAGGCAGTACCGCAGTAGGCTTTCACTTTCCAACTCCGGCAACAGGGGTTTTTCAGTGGGTATGGCCATCTTCAATGGTGACTCACATAGTACCAGATGGTCTAAGTAAGATGTTTCCCCTCCACCCAAAAAAAGAAAGAAAATATCAGTCATTTGTCATCCTGACGATGGGAGAGATGCACACTTCTGAAAAGTTGATGGATCTTCATTACTACACCTGACTTGAAGCCAGAGAATGTCTAGGAAAATATAAACAAATATTACACTGAAGATAGGAATGAGTATTTCAGAAACTGCAGTCTGCAGTTTTCAAGAACCTGGAGCAGATATTAAGATAAGTAAAGCTTACAGTCCAAGTTATTATAATAATAAATTTACTCTAAAGTAAGAACAAAATTAGAAACTAAAAACTTCACTTATCTTAGTAATATTAGAAGTTCTTTGGTGCAAAGCTGACAATGTTATGAGTTGGTAGCTTTAATTTCCTTAATTATAAATTTATGTTGCTTTACTGTTAGAGTCTGTTTATTCAACACATGTGCAGTTCAGCCACCTCCTTTGAGGAACCCTAATAATCATTGTAGAATGCTAGCCCTTTCGGGCAGGGTTGCAACATCTTAACATGAACCTTTGTAGCTAATAAAACAAAAAGAATTGGAATTCAGGATTTTGGCAACTGAGACTCCGCATGAAGTGAACATGTAACTGTCACTCCTTTAAAATCAGGTTTGCTATAGGTCTTCAAGGACAGAGATAGAAGCTTGCCTTTTCTGAGGCTTGGAGGTGGATTTGACAGTCATTAGTTGTGGGTAGCGCAGATTTCCTTTTCCATACAGGAAGCAAATCTAACAAATGACCAACTTAAATACTTCGATTTTACTGGTTTTCTACTACACCTACTACCCAAAAATAGACAGATAAGTAGTGGAATATTAGTTGGAGTCAAAAAGGATATATAATCTTCCTTTGAAATTGTTAAAGAAATAGATAACACAGATAAAAGTGAATTAATAAAGCTAAATTTTTGGAATAACACAACACATCTACATTTATACAGTATTTACAATCCTCCCAGGAATGAACCAGATCTCTCTCTTATTGACCAATTAAATAAAAGAATCGTAATTGGGGATTTCAATGCTCATTCCAAAAGATGGGGTTATGAAAAAGTGGATTCTAAAGGGAAGATAGTGGAAGAATTTTTGAATACCACAACTTTTGAACTGATTTATAGTAAAGAAGATCCCACAACCTTCATACATTACTCTGGAGCAGGCAGTAACCTGGACCTCTTGTTAGCTACAACGGATATTGTTTCAAAAATTAAAAAACAAGTTATAGAAGATCCAAGTTCTGGTCACAGGAGCAGTAATTGCTGACATAAAACTAGATAATACAAATAACAGTCAAGGTCACACAAATCTGTACTGGAACTTCAAAAAAGCAGATTGGATCAAATATAAAATTGAACTGGAACATAAATTTAAAGAACAAACAAACTCACAGCTACATGACCAACCAGATCATTTGAACAAAAATTTCTGTAAAGTCATCCTAGAAACCACAAAATAAAAAAAATTCTTCGGGGAAGAATTAAAAATTTCAAACCCTCTTGGAACACCCAGTTAGAAGAACTGAAAAAGCAAAGGGATATAGCTACAAATACAGCTGAACAAACAAAAAACATATTGGATACACAAATATGGCGGAAGAAATGTGCCTCACTAAAAAAAGAAGTTAATACTGCTAAAAAGAATTACTTTAATAATTTTTTAGAAAACATGGATTATAGGACAGATGGTAACAAAGCTCACAAGTGCATAAAAAATGTCAAGGATAGGAAAGAAAACAACAGCACACCTATTATACACAACAATAAAATATTAACAAATGATGCAGCCATAGCTGAAACATTCAACAAATATGCTAATTCACATAAAGTAACAAGAAATAATAAAAAGGAATGTAAAGAATTTAAGAAAGATTTGAAACAAGAAAGAGTATGTGATCCTACCACTCAATGCAATATCTTTTTTCAAAATTTTAATATGCAAGAACTAAACATTGCAATAAATAATCTAAAAAACAAAAAGTCTCCTGGACCTGATCACATACATCCAGAGTTCATAAAAAACCTTGGAAAAAACAGCAAAACTACTAAAACTCTACAATCTATCCTGGAAAACCACTGTACCTGCTGAATGGCGAAAGGCAATAATTGTCCCACTCTTGAAGAAAGACAAAACAGCATCAGAAATAAAAAATTATAGACCAATAGCTCTTACTAGCATAATAGCAAAAGTGATGGAAAGAATGGTGTCAAACAGGTTAAATTGGTTTCTAGAATCAAAAAAATTTAATTTCCCCATGTCATGCTGGATTTAGAGAGTTCCACTCTACAAATGAACAAGTCTTACTTCTCAGTCAAGAAATCAGAGACTCCTTCAATAGAAAAGAAGATAATTTATCAGTTTTTATTGATTTCCAAAGTGCATATGATTTTATATGCAGAACAAAACTACTAAAGAAAGTAAAAAAAAAAAAATAGGGATACAAGGTCCAATGTTTTCATGGCTATGTCATTTCCTAACACAACACTTTATTGCAACCAGATATGGAAGAAACATATCTAAATACAAACAAGTACACCGTGGCTTACCACAAGGCGCAGTGCTCAGCACAACACTTTTTAATATATTTATTAACGATCTGCCACAACAAATACAAGAATCAGGTGTGAAGTGTGCACTATTTGCTGATGACTTAGTAATATGGACTTCAAAACCAAAAAGCAAAAGTACAGAACTAGAAAAAACCATGCAACAATCCTTAACCAAATTACAAAGGTGGACCAAAGAAAATTTAATGACTGTTAATACAACAAAATCAAACTACCAAATCTTTTCACTAAGAAAAAAGCCACTAAAAATAAAACTACATTTTGAGGGTCAACAATTACCAGAAACAAAGGAAGCAAAGTATTTAGGAGTTACATTTGATACTAAACTTACATGGACCAAACAAATAGAAAATGTAATACAAAGAGCAGAGAGGCGCCTTTCACTGTTAAAACGTCTAACAGGAATGAAGTGGGGATGTTCCAGAGCAACTCTTAACACAACATACAATGTATATATAAAGCATATACTGTATATATACAATATACTGCAGCGAAGTTCTTGTAACAGCAAACACAAAAAAGATTCAAATCTTTCAAAACCAAAGTCTGAGATTAATTACAGGTGCTATCAAAACCACACCAATAGCAGCTATGGAAATACTAACCAACCAATGCCCCATTGAATATGAAATAGCAAAAGCGGCTCTTATTCAACACGAAAAGTTGATCAGACTCCCATTCAATACATGGCACAAGAGAAATTTTACACATACACTAAAGACTCAGGAGAGCTTTCTTTCCAAAATTCAAGATATCAAGAAGAATGTATACCTTCCTAATTCAAAGGAAAACTTCATATCTAAAGTCAATCCGACACAAACATTAGACATCACATATTATTTATACCTGACAGAAGAAGTTAAGAAAAGTAATACTCCAACTAGTGTTCTAAAATTATTGGCATTAGAGACAATTTCCAGAACACAAATGGCTCCATATTTATACTGATGGATCACTAATATCAAACCAAGATGGAGCAGGTGCTGGAGTCACATGTCACCTCTTTTCCTATTACAAATCTTTAAGTTATGGAACTACAAACTTTGATGGAGAAATTGAAGCAATTCGAATGGCCCTACAAAATCTTTTGTACAGAATTTCACATTTTCAGCAAGCAGTTATTGTCTCAGATTCCAGGGCAGCAATTATAGCAATTACTTCCAAGTTGTCATCAAAAAAGCAAACAATTATAGAATGTTGGAAAATCCTTATCCATCTAACAGCACTTCAAAAACACCTAGTCCTCCAATGGATACCAGCTCACTGTGGACTGAGTGGTAATGAGAAAGCTGATTTTCTTGCAAAAAAGGGCACCGGTAATGTGCAGAAATCAATAGTTAATCTACCATTTTATGCAGCTAAAAGATTAGTCAACTCTGAATTCAAAAAATTATTGAAAAATATTACTATGAAAAATCAAAAAATAAAAGATGGGAACTACCAAACATTCAAACAGTAATTCCTGAGTATCCTCGAAAAACAGCAGTTGCAACCTTCAGGTTGATTACAGGACATGATTGTCTGGCAAAACATTTAAACAGAATTGGGATATATTCTTCACCACTTTGTCCTCTATGTGATCTGCAAGAGGAAATGGATCGAGACTACCTTCAAATATGCCCGGCCACTTCTAATGCCCCATCCATCAGTGAAAAATATTGGAGGGCAAGAGGATTAATGACTTCATTGTCAGAAATCCAGCATTAGCTAACAACAACAAGATTTCCTTTCTGAACCAACTGCACATGCGTTGACTAAACAGACTACAGTAGCTTCAGTTTGTTTAATACTAAATGCTTATTGGAAAACAAACTACAGCACCTGCAAATAGCATCATAAGCCCTCTGATATAATGGTTCAGTTATTTATAAGGTACTTTGAAAGATCTCACTCTGTTTCATGACCTGAACTGTTGCAATGATAGTAATTTTTAATTCAGCTGCATAAGAATAACTATAGATGTTACATTTCAACTGAATTGTTCTATGTAAAGGAACAGGTGACAACCTAAGCAGGAAAAGTTGTGTGAATATACCTTTGTCTCTCTAAAAATCCTCGCATACTTTAGGAGAGAGACACAAAACTACGTAATAAACATGTCAGGTGTACACTAACTGGATTTGTGAGACTACTGTGCTTCAGAAGGTGAGTAAAATGAACAAAGGACGGTTTAAAGATTAATGTGAGTCACAGTAAAAATAGGATTTGTAACATAACATTTTTCTTTCTTTTTGAGGCAAAATTAACTTCTAATATATACATATGTCACTGTTGCTCATCTAAGAAAAGGAAAATAAAACTGATGAGGTTTTTCTGCAGAACTTACCTTAATATCATTATTAATACATGCATCTTCTCCTTGCAAACACCAATGTTCTTCTTTTATGTCTATTTCGGTATCAATTCCTCTTTCTTTGGCTGCATTAAATCTCATTGGATGGTATTCTTCATTCTCTGACCAATATGTGAAATCCTCAGGTTCTGGTTTGATATCAGTGTTACTTGCAACAGTTTCAGTCTTAACTTTCTTTACAAAGTCTTTGGTATCTCTCTCATTCTCTGAACAAAGGTAAAGGAAACAAGATTCTTTCTTGAAATCCATTTTACTATAGTTGCTGTATTTGAATAGTTCCGTTCTTAAACTTCAGTAGCAAGTCTGTGGAAAAACCAATACATTATTAGTAACTTTGTTTATGGCATGTTGAGGAGGACAATAGATGGACAATATAGTTAAGGGACCTTTTGGTGTGGTTACATTTATGCTTGTAGCCTGTAGGAAGACTTTATCGTTTTTAGGCATTTCGTGATGAACAATTGAATTTCTTATTATAATGGCAGTTCCGCCATGAGCTCTACCTGAGGGATGGTTTGTGGTGTATATTGCATAACCTGCTATTCTTAAATAATTTTTGTTCGTAAACGTTGTTTCAGAAATAAGCATGATATCTATATCTTCTGTTTTTAAGAATAATTCTAATTCTTGTCTGCGTTGAGACAAGCTGTTGGCATTCCATGATGAAATTTTTAGTGAGTTAATCATTTTGCTTTCTGCTGACGATGGTCTTGATGAGATCAAACATTCTATCCATCATTTTGTCCATAATTTTTTCTACAGTTTTTTCAAACCTTGTGAACATCTGTTCCATAGCAGAAAGTAGTTGTGTGGTTTCATTATTATTTGAATTTATGTTTCCGTTTGTTATGTCTGCGTAAGTCTTGCCTGATACGGTAGGACTTTATATGGTGATATGTGCTGCTGCTGGTGGCGTGTTAGTTGTTGATGAAACATGTTTCTCTCTAAGTGGTGGAAATACCTTCTCCTTATATCCCCTATATGTCTGACATCCTCTATAACTTGCAGGGTGGTCTTGGTTGCAGTTTACGCAAGTAGCTGGAGTGTCAAGCTTTTTGTTACACACGGCAGTCGGATGATCGCCACCGCACTTAACGCATCTGAAAGGGTGATTACAGTGGTCCTCCGTGTAGTGCATTCCTCTAAGTACTAGCCTATACGCTCGTTCGTGTTTCAGCTGATAAGTGTAGTGACTGATATTTTCTTTTAAGAAATATTCTCTAATGAATTTGTAGCTATGTCCACTGGCATCAATTTCACCAGATGTCCAGATTTCATTGTAGTTAATGTGTATTTCTCTTTAGAAATTACACAGTCCATCACTTTTTTAAATTCTTGGATATTCCTTACACCTGTTACAAAAATAGGTTGAGCTTTAGGTGTATATCCATCAAGCGTTTCATTTGTCTCCTGATTCTCCAGGTTGCTCAGTGCTGCAAATCTATTTGAAGTTGGTAAACTGTAAGTGCTACGCGATGGGAATGCATGTAACACTCCTGCGTTAAGCTTAATAGATGGCACCTCATCTTGCTGCCACTCCTTTGAGGGATTTAAAGTGCGCATTCGCTTTCTGTTTGGTGTTGTAGGAGAATGCTGGTAATCATGCTCCATTAGTGAAGCATTTTCATTCATATCACTGTCTACAATTGATGGTATCATTGCTACGCTAGTTGTTGGATTATCTGATTTGTGTAATTTTAAGGTTGGAGCACATATGTAATTCTTAGTAGTCTTACCAGGATCTAAATTGCTCTTGGTCCTCTCCATTTATTTCCAACAGGAATAAAAGAAGGAATCCTTATTCCTTTATAAAACAAAAACAAGTTTTGCTTTCATTTACTCCTCAAAGCAGTTAGCAACAGATATGGCAGCAGTTTATGTTTGGTTAGAAAGCTGATATTTTTAAAAACCAAATAACTTAATATATTATTTAGGAAAAGCATTGGTAACACTTACGTAATAAGACTGGTCTCAAGGCTGCAATCTGATTAGGAGATGGTGGTTATAAAGCCGTTACACTGTTTTAAAAAGAAATATTTCACTTAGGCACTAATCCAGCAACAAACAATATTCGCATGGCCTACTCGAATGATAGCTTCCTTTGGGAGGGGGCGGGGGGGGGGGGGGAAGGGGGTTTATGTTATTCTGAATCTAATATGTACTAACACAGTAAAACAGGCTTTTAATCCAGCCATTGAAATTCAAGTGTAACAAATGTGAGTAATATTAATATTACCTTAGGAACTACAACGAGAATGCTAACTTATAGGAGAGAGCGAAATTTGCTAGTTTGGGGTTTAGCTACAGATCCTGTGGCTACATATTGTTGCTGTTATGGACCTCAGTCTCCCAGCAACGCTTTGCAGCTTAAGGAGCAGAACTGTTAACATTTGTTAGTCTGTTGTTGACAGCTGTGCAGCCAAGTCAGATAGTGAGAAAGATAAATGTGATATCAAATGCACAGTCCTATTCAGGGTTGCCAACATTTAAAAGTAAAATTATCGTACCAGTCACTCAAAATTATAGATTTGGGTTCAAAATTATCGTACATCATAAACCAAATGCTACAACAATAAAAAATAACACTAATGAAAATGTAAAAGTAATGATATTTATTATATTCACTTACAAGATTGATGACCTCAGCCAGTATTACAACTTTAGCACTTATCTTAATTTAAAAGGTGAGTTAATTAATAACACTGAACAACACTCACAACATATTCTTCCGGGACGCGTTTCGAAGGTTAACTTTCCTCCATTTAGCACTTACGTTTCTAGCACTATTCATCAGAAAGTTCATCTTCCTCAAGTGTTGCAGTATTATACAAATTTGTTGTTGGGGTAAGCCCTAACATCTTCTCAGTAACTTGCAGATTTTTGGATATGCCACATTCTGTCATTAGCTGAGATGACAGAATAAGTTCATTTACTGTATCTAGCGCCAATCTGTTTGTAACTTTGGCTTTTACTAAACCCAGTTTAGGAAAAACTTTCGCAAGAAGCTTCTGTGGGGCAACAAAACAGATTACACGAATGAAATCACTGATAATGCAAAGGCCACTAGTTCTTTGAAATCAGTATTTCCACCAAGGTGACATGTGTTTAACAGGACTCCAGAAACTGTCAAGTTCAGGAGTGTTCTTTATTTCACACGGAATATCACTTATTCCGAGTTTTCTCCATTGATCATCAATTTTCTGAACAGTACTTTCTTTATTGAGATTACCAGATTTGGGCACACTGGCAACAAGAGGATGAAGGATAGGAGCCTTAGTAGCATATGAAATAATTGCCTTAGAGGGGTGGGGACAGGCCATGAGGGCAAAAGTGGTGTCGCTATTTGTAATTTGTTTCATTTCGCTGGTGTGACAAACCAGTGAAAATTATATTTTGCCAGAATTGAAATTATCGTACACCCCCATAATTATCGTACGGGTTGGCAACCATTGTACAAACATAATTATCGTGTGCCCTCATAATTATTGTACGAGTTGGCAACCCTGGTCCTGTTAGTTTTAAGTGTCAGATAAGAGAACATAATGTGACACATGATTAGTGCATGAAGTTTCCTAAACACCAAACAGCCTTACATTGTTAGGTACCTACACATCTTTCTTTTTAACTTCCATATGTCTCACACAAGGATATGTTGTTCAAGTTGTATGGGTCGGCAGCACTATCTATTTTAAGGTTGTGTCCTTTTACTTATTCATCAGTTGACATTTATGCATGGGAATGGTGTAATGTGTTGACCTGTTGCTTATTCTGGGCATTGTCATGATTATTGTTGACCATACATAGCCTATGTAATGGACATTACTGTAAAGGTAAGACTGACGTTACTGTAAATGTTTGCTTTTATTGTGCTATTGTATTTTATGTGTTTATAATATACTTTATTTGCATTGTAGATCCATTTATGTAAACTTATCTAGTTTTACTTTTACATGTCAAGTATAGATAATGAAATGTAACCAATAGCTTCACCTCAATATGAAAACAATGATGCAGAATGTGACTGATTCGTTTGTTACTCAAACAGGCCACCTTCAGAAATCAAGTCACGAAACTGAGTCTCAGCTAGTGTTGGATGATTTATAAGATTATTTTGACAAACCTGAGGAGCAGTTTGAGCAAGATGAAGATGAACCATCACAGTTATTTCAAGGAATGGAAAAATACTTTGCCTGATATTCAGAGCCACAAGGATGCAGAAGAAAAACTTATCCAGAATATACAATAAGACTAAATAGGCCATGCTCCTAGTTTACACAATATTCCTGATACTGAGGAAACCAGGAAATACTTCTTTTCAAATGAAATAATAACGGAGATCATCAGGTATCCAAAAAAAAAAAAAAAAAAAAAAAAGCTGCAGCAGACCAAAACAATTGTTCAAGACCTAGCAAGTGCACAATACACAAGCACGTAATCCTAGCATTGAACAGTCTAATGAGTCTTTGTACTATCTTCAAATCTCCACATGAAAAACTGGTATCATGTCTTTGAAGAGATGTAAAACCTCGATTTTTTCTTTGATATTTGTTTATTCATTCATCAGACTACAGATAAAAGAAAATGATCCTACTGCTGAATTCTCCTTCAATTTATTATCTACAACTGTCAGATGATACATTCAATAGGGAGCACATGCATGTGTTGACAAAGTTCTCATTATTTTTTAGAGGTATATGACTTTTTGGGTTTATATAGCAAACAAACCTGCTAAGTATGGCATAAAGGTAAGCTCTTACAGATGCACATTTATTGTACCTTTATACTGCATACATTTATGTGGGGAAGGACAGCGACTGTGTGACACTTATAGCTGAGGAAGGCAAAACCTTTTCAAAACCAACACCTGCAGTCATTCACCTTTGCAAAAGTATTAACTGTGGCAGTAGAAACTTTACCACTGATAACTGAACCTACTACAAAATTACTGAGACAAAACTGACTTATGTAGGTACATTGAAACCAAAGAAGAAACAAATTCCATCAGAACTCCTGCCCAATAAAAACGGAGACATTAAATAAAATATCTACATATTCACTAAATATATTATATTGTTATTCTTTGTACCAAAAAGTGGAAAATCAGTTATATTGCTCTCAACTCTTGACATTTATAAATTTACTGATGAGTAAACTAACAAACCAGAGATGATCTCCTATTACAATACCATAAAATGTGGCATTGATGCATTCAATACAGAATACAGCAACTATTCCTCTAACAGCAAAACCAGGAGTTATTCACCAGTGATATTTTCCATCTTATTTCTCTTGGTTATTCTAATGTATATGTGGCGTTTCATGACAAACATGGCTAGATAAATAGATTTGACTTAAGAAAGCGTATATGAATGACATTGGTGAAGAGTCCCTTGGAAAAGCAACTACAAATTCCTAATTTAATTTAAAAGGTGAGTTAATTAATAACACTGAACAACACATACAACATATTTTTCCGGGACACGTTTCGAAGGTTAACTTTCCTCTATTATCAACCGGACAAGCACAAATTCCTTATTTGACAAATAACTTGATGTAAATTACCTGCATAACCAAGGACACCAACAACAGAAATCACAGTACTTAAACGCTTACACAGCAGAAACTAACATTTTGAGAGCGAAGGAAGTGAGCAGTTACTTGGAACGATATTTCTTGTAGGAACTGGGGCTGGAGGTTCCACAACATTCACGACGACTGTTTACGTGTTGGTCCATTTGCCCCGCGTAACTACCATTTTGTAGCTATGGGACTCTTGGTGCTTTTCATCGAAGTTCTCGATGAACCTCAGGGCGTGGTACGGGTCTACGTCTTACCAAGAAGATTAAATTTGCTTTTATCTTTTAAATATACTTATTTAATGTTCCTTCAAGTTACAAACAACAATACAACTTTTCAGGATTGGCGTCCTTTTTCACAAGCCCTGCGGGGTTCACACAACCCGAACACGGACTGCATAATTTTGCTTGGAACGTTTATTCGTAATCTTCTTCTATTTGTCTATGCAGCCTTACTAATTGTATATCAGTTCTCTGCATTTACACTCCTGTTGACTTTTAAAGCGCAATGTTCTTCCAATAAACACTATGTCGATCACTTTTACAATTGTTTGCGGACTATGCGATTTTCGCATGATGCCAATCCCAACAATACATGAGCAAGAACAAGCTAAGACAATTGAAAATCTCTATCATTGCCCACTAGGACAATGATTCACAATTCTAGGGGGCTTTTTCTGCCACCACTATGAACACAAATTTTAACTATTTTAGGAGGCTTCTTCTAAAAATATCGCCTCAAATGCCTCTCATCAGAATGTATGTAATTTTTAACAAATACAAAAGAAATGTAACAAGCACAAAACAAAACAGTACCTATATTACATACATTCTGATGAATGCCTCTCGACAATTTAAATTACAAACAAGTTAACAATTTTAACATTTACATAAACATGAAGAACATATACATCACAAACATCTATATACATTGTCACAATATCTGGGTTTTTTTTTTTAACTTTGTGGTTCCCATACCGTAACCTCTTGATGGAATTACTGTCTGTCTGGTCATCCTCAACATTATGTCTGTATGCCTCGCCTCTCGTATTTTTCCTTTGCGAGTGCCGTACATTTTTGTTATTTTGAGTTCCTAACCTTATTCTCTCATGTTGGTATTGCTCGTTGTCACTATCTTCCTCATCAGAAGATGATTGGGTTAAGCCACGTAACAGGTAATTCATATTGTAAGGGTGACCTTGATTTGCTATGTGATAGATTTTAGTCAAAACATTTCCATGGAGCTTAACAATGTTACTACCATTGTCAGGTAAGTCAATCTCAGTCACATTCCTATCTACATTTACATTTTGATTTTCGTTAACATTATTGGCCTGCAATGCAATTACAACCTGGGTTAACTTCCCAGTATTTTCTTTTTCTTTTTCTAAATTATCTTGCAATTCCTGCATGTTAATCTTTGCTTCCCCACTGAACTTATTGAACTCCTCACGTTGTAATTGCATTTCAGTACCCATAGTTTTCACAACACTGCTTAGGTTACTAATTTCTACAGCAAGATTACCCTGAGCTAATTTATTTTCATTATGAACTGTCTTAGAATTTTCTGCTATTGCATCTATCTCATGCTTCATTTTGTTCTCTAGCATTTCCAAATCTACTCTTTGTTTATCCAACTTCTCATCCTGCTGTTTCTTAAACTCATCTAACTCTTTAACCATTTCAGTCTGCATGTCTTTCACTACTCTTTCTTGCCCTAACTTGATTTCATTTACTAGTTCTTCTAACTTAATTATATCATTTTTACTAGATCCAATTTCTGCCCTTAATTCTAAAGACAATATTTTCAGTTCTTCTTTACATTCTTTCCTACCCAGTTCAATTCTCTCAGTCACTGTAACTAAGCTACTATCCAATTTGTTATTTAATTCCTTTAATTCCACATTTAATTCCACTATCTTATTTTCTAATCTAATCTCATTACTATCCAATCTATTATTTAATTCTGACTTCGTACTGTCCATCTTCTGAGATAACTCCATCATCTGTTTAGAGAATAATTGCTACAAGAGTTCTTTTAATCCTAACTCTGTCTCACAAACCTTTACCACTGATTCTTCACTATTCTCTCCCTCTTTACTACCACTTAACTCTTTAACATTCTCCATTTTTTTTACTAATTTCCTATTCCTCAGTATCATTTAAACTATTGTCCAAAATTAATTAAGTTTTTTTTTTAATTTTACATATAATTAGAACGGTCTTACTTGTCAAATATTTCACTTCACTAATTTCTCCTCTCTTCTAGCGACCTTCGCTGTCCTTGGGTTTCCTCGTTTCTTCTTCTTTTACCTCGCGTTGACCCAATTCGAGCCTAGCGTTGAGGCGCCATTTGGAATGATATTTTCGTGTAGGAACTGCTGCTGGAGGATCCACAACATTCACGACGACTGTTTACATGTTGGTCCATTTGCCCCGCGTAATTACCATTTTGTAGCTATGGGACTCTTGGTGCTTTTCATCGAAGTTCTCGATGAACCTCAGGGCGTGGTACGGGTCTACGTCTTACCAAGAAGATTAAATTTCCTTTTATCTTTTAAATATACTTATTTAATGTTCCTTCAAGTCACAAACAACAATACAACTTTTCAGGATTGGCGTCCTTTTTCACAAGCCCTGCGGGTTTCACACAACCCGAACACGGACTGCGTAATTTTGCTTGGAACGTTTATTCGTAATCTTCTTCTATTTGTCGAGGCAGCCTTACTAATTGTATATCAGTTCTCTGCATTTTCACTCCTGTTGACTTTTAAGATGCAATGTTCTTCCAATAAACACTATGTCGATCACTTTTACAATTGTTCGCGGACTATGCGATTTTCGCATGACGCCAATCGCAACAATACATGAGCAAGAACAATTGTAAAGACAATTGAAAATCTCTATCATTGCCCACTAGGACAGTGATTCACAATTCTAGGGGGCTTTTTCTGCCACCACTATGAACACAAATTTTAACTATTTTAGGAGGCTTCTTCTAAAAATATCGCCTCATACTGAAGTAACAAAAGATCACTAAATGAGTGATTAGGTGAAAATTCTTCCTTTAGTGATCATTGGGTTTTAACTATATATATGCTTCAGCTATGATCCATTGTTGCTTTGCTCTGGCCACAACTGCTACACTCCTCTTCTTATAAAAAGTCCTTCGAGCATGATTGTGACATAAGAGCCCTCAATATCCTGGCTAATTTTGGTAGCATTGGCAGTGGTAATGTTTGGAACACTCCCATAATGCCTTGGGTGGGATATGTGTTATGGCTGCCATGTGCTGGCTTTACTATTTTATTTCAAGCATATACATCCATAACTACACTGCTCAAGGGACAAACTTTTGTTCAAGTATATTTTTGTAGCGCTACTTATTGTTTCCTTGAATAATTAACCTTTATTTAACAATAACACTAATCATGTTTACTTCTCATAACAAACTTGGCTACTGTAGGCAGAAATTAAGCAGAGTGTAGAAAACAACAATGGATGATCCTTCCACTGAAGCAAAACAACAAAAAGTCATTTCATTATTTTGCGTGGCTCTCATGGGTACATATTATTGCTGCACTCATTTGAGGCATGCTTCTGATCAACTTTTGCATGTCTCTTTGGGAGATACTATCTCATTCTACAGAGAGGACATCTGGAAAGTCTTGAAAAGTCTGAGGAGCTATAGGATGCTGTGTTCTACCATATCCCACAAATGCTCAATGAGAATGAGGCCTGGGAAACCATCTTTAAAAGATAGAAGAAAATAATCTGCATGACACTAACTAAACCTACAGGATCTTGTAGAAATATGTTCAAAAACCTAAAAATATTAACCCTACCATCATAATATCTATACGTGTTAAATAAACATATACATACAAATTTTGAAACACTATATAATTCATAAAATCATCACTGTCACAGAACAAGAACTAAAAAGAAGCTAAAACCTATTGTTTGGCACTATATGAGAAAAGCTCACTGTATGCTGCAATAGAAGTCTACAATAAATTACCCAGCAAGGCCTATTACTCAGTAGAGGAATATATGAGATAGTCTTAGTTTCCATAATGCCTTTTTGTAATTTATCTTGGGAAAATTTTGTAGTTCTTTATATATATTAACTTGTTATCAAAGGAAAGCAGTATAGATGTGTATATTGTACATTTTGTTCTAATTTTGTTGATGTAAATACTGTACATTGATGAGTCACCAGTTTACGGAGCTTTTGCTCAAAAATTTGTAAGTGTATGTGACAATAAACCATTTTATTATAGCAGGCTGGTTCAATGTCTGTAAGGTGGCCATAGTGGCACTAGTTGCATGGGTTCTAGCCCTCATTTAGGCCCCATCCCAACTGCAACAGAACTGGCAACATCGCATCAGCTGTGTTTATTTTCTTTGCATATCCGTACAGTCATGCAGAATAACTTGACTGCATGCAATTACTTTTTGTCGAAGCCGTTAAAGATGTGAAGCCTGACTACGGGTATTGAATACTTCCTTTAAATTCTTATTTCAAGTAAATCCCAATGTTATTGCCTACTTGTTACTGCTAAGAAATGTTAGTTATTTAAGTATGACCATTTTTATTTCTAAAGCTACCACATTAATGGTTAGTCTATGATTGTGGAATTCATGGGTGCAAACACCAGTGTCCAATTTGTTTACCTACATTTCTTGACATATTTTAATATGTTTTGTGTACTTTGCATGTCAGAAATGTTGTGCTGCAAATTTCATTAGATATGAAGTTTTCCTTTGAATTAGGAAGGTATACATTCTTCTTGATGTCTTAAAGTTTGGAGCTTTCTTTCCAAAATTCAAGACATCAAGAAGAATGTATACCTTCCTAATTCAAAGGAAAACTTCATATCTAAAGTCAATCTGACACAAACATTAGACATCACATATTATTTACACCTGACAGAAGAAGTTAAGAAAAGTAATACTCCAACTAGTGTTCTAAAATTATTGGCATTAGAGACAATCCATACTACATTTCCAGAACACGAATGGCTCCATATTTATACTGATGGATCATTAATATCAAACCAAGATGGAGCAGGTGCTGGAGTCACATGTCACCTCTTTTCCTATTACAAATCTTTAAGTTATGGAACTACAAACTTTGATGGAGAAATTGAAGCAATTTGAATGGCCCTACAAAATCTTTTGTACAGAATTTCACATTTTCAGCAAGCAGTTATTCTCTCAGATTCCAGGGCAGCAATTATAGCAATTACTTCCAAGTTGTCACCAAAAAACCAAACAATTATAGAATGTTGGAAAATCCTTACCCATCTGATAGCACTTCAAAAACACCTAGTCTTCCAATGGATACCAGCTCACTGTGGACTGAGTGGTAATGAGAAAGCTGATTTTCTTGCAAAAAATTGTACCAGCAGTGTACAGAAATCTATAGTTAATCTACCATTTTATGCAGCCAAAAGATTAGTCAACTCTGAATTAAAAAAAATGATTGCAAAATATTGCTATGAAAAATCAAAGAATAAAAGATGGGAACTACCAAGCATTCAAACAGTAATTCCTGAGTATCCTCGAAAAACAGCAGTTGCAATCTTCAGGTTGATTACAGGACATGATTGTCTGGCAAAACATTTAAACAGAATTGGGATATATTCTTCACCACTCTGTCCTCTATGTGATCTGCAAGAGGAAATGGATCGAGGCCACCTTCAAATATGCACGGCCACTTCTAATGCCCCATCCATCAGTGAAAAATATTGGAGAGCAAGAGGATTAATGACTTCATTGTCAGAAATCCAGCATTAGCTAGCAACAACAACAAATTTCATTAACTTGAGTTCTTTGGGACTCATAAGATTCTTGTTAAAACTTGGAGTAATTGTGCTTCCAAAAACTTTTGCATATTATTATACAAATTCCTTTCTTTAGATGTAGGTATGTGCATGCATGAAGCATATTAGTCACATTTTAAATTGAGTATATCAAATATTAAAGCAAATTGCACTTATCGGGCCAAAGGTATAAACAATTGCAAATAAGAGGTAGAACTGGAACTTAAAAATTCAATGCCACAACTGGGATTTGAACCACAGACCTTCCTCTGTGGTTCAAATCCCAGTTGTGGCATTGAATTTTTAAGTTCCAGTTCTACCTCTTAAACTTTGCCCACACACGGCTTGTGTGTTTAAAAACACCAACAGTAAGTTTGTTGGCATAAATAAATAATAATTGCAGATAAATTTGGTTTAAATGTATGGCAGTGGAGTGTAAATTCACATTAACAATTACGCTTTCCTAAAGGTTTAGCTATTACTATTACATTGTTATATTCAATACAAAATAATGGCATTAATAACCCAAGAGGTGTCTAATGCAAGAGTGAATGGAAATGCTCAATGCACATTCGCCACATAAATATCCAATGTTGGTATAACCTAACCTCCAGCCATTAGCTGCCAGCCTTGCCACCAATACTTCATACATACGTCTTACAGACGATATGAAAACTACATGTGCTCACCACATGTGTAAGTGTTAGAAATAAACTACCTAACTCTTTATTGCGAACATGAATGTCATGTTAGATCCCTACTATTTCATAAATAAAGTGAATAAGACAACACCCATTTGCTCAGCATGCATACACAGTAAGTAGACATGGACTTAGCGTGTATTCATTTCAAGTGAATTTCTGTATTTTTGACTGATTAGAGCACATTTAAAGTTTCTTCTTTAATGTTTATATAATATTTGTGACCTCCTAATGGACATAATACAGCAACATGTGTCAGATGTCCCACTCACATATAAAACAACAAAACTTGTTGAAACCACTCTGCATTCCCAGGAGTAAACCTATGACCTTTAAATCTCCACAGCTTTGCCGTTCATACCTTGCATAGTTTATAGCTTTCAAAACTATCTTAAAATTCTCATATGTTTCTTTCATCTGGACAGTATGAGCTATAGGGATGGTAGGATAACAATTACCATTATGTAATAAAACTGTCTTTAAACTTAACTTCGATGAATTAATGAAAAGATGCCATTTGAATGGCTTGTAATTGTCACTCAGTTGTTCCATTAGACCATTAACAAAGAAGACCTTTCAAAGAAGTCATATTTAAGCCCCTTGTCAAAATGCTGAAGTTACCTTACCTGTAATAAAACTCTTGCCATCCATAAATGACAAAAGATGTTGAGAGGATGAGCTGACCGATAAAAGATGCAGCGGTGGGAGTGGCATAGCGCAGCACATTTTTGCAAATCACAAAAAGGGCAATATCTAAAAAACATTAGGTGACATCACAAAACAGATTCAGTTCTGAAATTTGTGCTTAAAACTCTATTAGAATCTCCTATTTTGGGTCAATTGCAAATTTCAGTGTTGTACAGTGTAATGAGTGTTTTGCTTAGCAGAAGCTTTAATCCCCTTTTTATAAAAAACATCCCAAGTCTATGGTTTTAGGTTTACAGACATTAACCATGTGCTACGCTTTCAAAATATAAGTTCCAAATATGCTTTCAACAATATGGATTCCTAACACATTTCCATTGGCAAGTGCAGTAATGTTTCACTACAAAATTATGTAACTAAGTTCCTTATTGAAGCTGAAAGAATATTTCGGGTGATTCCAGATCTCCCAGGACATTATAGGAAGCATTGTCACGTTAATAAATAAGCACCTGTCATTAAGACTGGCAATAGTATATATACCCTTACTACACAAATGTTGCAGTCAACTGTATTCTGAAACACAACTTACAAAAACAGGGTTGTTTGTTGTAGCAAATTAAATGCCGACTTGTTAGTCAGAGTAGGCTCGATCAATGTAGCTTCACTGAAGGACATTCGACTAGAGTGTACGAGTGACCTATACCAGCTTATCTATCATCTTCAGTGTATCCTTAGATACTGTGAGACAATGACATGCAGGGTATGTGAACATTCCATGAGCAGCGTAGAGGCATTTGATGGGTGAAGAAAATAAAACAGATCTGCTGGAATTGATAACATCACAGCATAACAAATAAAATATATGTGCAGCATATGTGCAATTACGTGGTTCCTGCCAGATGGAACAGAAGAAACACAAACAATTTTATCTGCAACATCCATTGCTCTAAATTTCGAAGATTAACACAGAAACAACAGCAGAATTAGTGTTACGTGGCGGTGGCGGTGGTGGTGGTGATGATGGTGATGGCAGTGATGATGATGATGATGATGTTGGTAGTAAAACACAGATATATTGTGTTTTTTAATTGGATTAAAACTTCATGAAAACTCAAGTTAGGTCACTTGCGAATTCCTCTTATTTACTTTTGGGGTAGTAAGGGGTAGTGATGCGCCTCCTATAGCCTCTCCTACCCAATTCCCATCCTCATCCTGCCCGTGGTGCACCCTGCTTTTAACAGATGAGGCTCTGGGGACCGAATCACAGCGGTATAACTGTTTCATCTAAAATGGAGGAAATGTCATTTACATATGTGCTGGCCTATCACAGCACAACAGCGTCCCTCAGAGGCACATGAGGGGAAGGTCGGTGGATCTAAATATCATATATTTAGTCCTCCCGGCTAGGTCCGATGGACCCGTTGACCAACGATAGGTGTGGTCCCCCTTACAAAATGGGGGTTTAAGTCGGGTGATGTAACTGCCACATTGTAAAACTGGTGCCCGTTAAGAAAACAGTTACATGAAAGCCACATACATGAATATGAGTCCTAAAGATAAACATTCCGGAGTTAAAACTGTCCCCCAATCGGATCTCCGGGTGGGGACATCTTTAGGCAAATTTCATCAAAACAATTCCAATACTTTAAGACTTCTACAATGGAATGCAGGAGGCATGTCCCAGCCTAAAAAACAAGAGCTAATGAAAATATTAAAAGACCAAGATATAGATGTCTTCACAGTACAAGAAGCCAATATATCACAAGAACAGGAAATATACTTTGAAATGGATCAGTACACTACACATATACTTCCAAAGGCTCGTCAAATAGCAAGTGGTATTCTTACAGGAATTAAAAGAAATATGAAAGCTATTATCCAAATCAAAAAAACAATGGAAGAACAAGATAAATCAGAAATAGTTAAAATTGAAGTATGGAAAAGTAACTACCACTATAGAATTTACAGTATCTACAATCCTCCAGACAATACACTAGATCTAAATTCTATTCCCATAGAACCCAAAAGTATTTTAATAGGTGATTTTAATGCACACTCCCCTAGGTGGGGCTACAGAGATATAAATTCAGCAGGAAGAGTCATAGAAGACCTATTAAACTCGTCAACAATGGAATTAATATTTAATCCAAATGATCCACCCACTTACCTTCATTATAATGGTTCGGGTACAAATCCTGACCTTCTGATGGTGTCATCTGACATAATTGACAATACAAAAAGAGAAATAATAGAAGACCCAGGTTCAGGCCACAGAATCACCATAAACTCCATAAGAGGTCTAATAAATAAAAGTAACAAACCAAAAGTTAAAACTTCTTGGAATTTTAAAAAAGCAGATTGGTCCAGTTTCCAAAATGAGATAGAAGGGAAGTGTAATATACTGTTACAATCAGAGTTCAAGTCAACAGATGAAATGAATAAAAAAATTTGTGAAATATTATTGACAGCAGCCAAAACACATATCCCCAAAGGAAAGTTAAAGAAATATAGCTACTTTTGGTCTCCATCTTTATCTAAGTTAAAACACGAAAGAAATATAGCAAGAGTCAAAGCCGAAAGAACCAAGTGTCCAGAAGATGTACAAAACTGGAGAAGAAAAGCAGCCATTTTTAAGAAAGAATTAATTACAGCAAAAAGGGCCAGTTTCACAAATTTTGTAGAACATATGGACTATAGGAAAGATGGAAATAAAATATACAAATTCCTTAATAAAACAAAATTATCAAAAAATACAACTGAACCATTAAAATATAATAACAAAAGCTTAACTACAGATAGGGAAATAGCAGAATCCCTTAACAAGTTTTATGCTCAGTCACAAAGAATACCCCAAGCGTATAAAAAACAAGATAAGGCTATCCAAAAAACTATCAGAGAAACTAGTAAGCCAAAAGGTATACGAAATGATATTTTTATTCAGGATTTTAATGAAACAGAACTGGATTTAGCAATAGAACAATTACAGAACGAAAAATCTCCTGGACCTGACAAGATCCACCCAGAGTTTATTAAACACCTTGGCAGGAAAGGAAAAGAAATCCTACTTAAACTGTATAACACGTGTTGGAGAATGACTGTACCTTCCGACTGGAAAAAAGCCATTATCATCCCGATTTTAAAGAAAAACAAACCCTCAAACAATATTAATAGTTTCAGACCAATATCTTTGACCAGTGTTATTGCAAAAGTGATGGAAAGAATGGTGGCATCTAGACTTAACTGGTTTCTAGAATATTACAACTTAATTAATAGTTCACAGACCGGCTTCAGACAGAATCATAGTACAAGTGAAAATGTACTCCTACTAAGCCAAGACATCAAGGAAGCTTTCAATAGAAAGGAGGATACCTTGGCAGTATTCATTGATTTTAAATCAGCATATGACTCAGTCTGGAGAAATAAATTAGTTGATAAGTTGCAATCAATAGGTGTGAAAAGTAACATGCTTAAGTGGATAACTCAGTTTATTTCACAAAGATTTTGTGCCACAAAATATAATACATACATTTCCAAATATAAACAAACACACCGAGGACTTCCACAAGGTGCTGTTCTGAGCACAACACTCTTTAACATATATATAAATGACCTTCCATCAATAATAAAAACTTTAGAAACCAAAATTGCTTTATTTGCTGACGATGTAGTCATTTGGACTTCAGGCTCTTCAAAAAAACTTGAATTAATTAAAGACAGAATAGAAACAGCCCTAAACAAAGTACATGAATGGAGCTCCAAAAACCTCATGACTATCAATGTGGAAAAAACAAATTATGAATTATTTACACTAAAATACAAACCAGTTAATGTTAGCATAAATTATAATGGTAAACCACTCAAAGCAGTTGATGATGCCAAATACTTAGGCATCACTTTCGACAGAAAGCTAAGTTGGAAAAAACATATAACAAACATCTCAGAAAAGGTTGAAAAGAAATTGCAAATCCTGAAAAGGTTAGCTGGTGCTAAATGGGGCTGCTCAAGGAGAGTCCTTAACACAACATACAAAATGTATATTAAACCAAACCTCTTGTACTGTTCTGAAGCTTTAATAACAGCAGCAAATGCTAACATCAATAAACTTGAACAAATACAAAATCAGGCTCTTCGCCTAATCACTGGAGCAGTTAAATCCACACCTATTGATGCCATGCTTGCCTTAACACGGACCCCATCAATAACAACAAAAATAGAAGAACAAGCATTGCTCCAACACGAGAAAATGTTACGACTGCCAAACTCTAAATGGAAAGAAGAGAACCTCCCCCATTCAATCCTTAAAACTCATAGTACTTTCCTAGAAAAGGTAACACAGATTAAATCCAAATTGAACATTCCTAACACCAGAGAAAATCTACTTATAAGAGAAAATCCATTGGAATTATTGCAACCTACCTTCAATTTGGAATTAATAGAGGAAATAAGTAAATCAGACACACCAAAAGGAATACAAAAACTTCTAGCTCTGGAAACAATCAATACTAGGTATCCCACAGAAGAATGGCTGCACATATATACTGATGGATCCTCGAAGGAAAACCTTACTGGAGCTGGAGTTACGTGTTCACATTTTTCCTTTTATCATTCTGTTGGCAGAGACACAACAAATTATGATGGAGAAATAGAAGCTATATACATTGCTCTCCGACAATTATTAAATCTTCCCTTAAATAAATTTAACAAGGCAGTAATTCTTTCAGATTCTAAAGCTGCAATTCAGGGAATATGTTCAAATACTACAAAGAAGTCAACAAAAATTAGAGAATGCTACAAAATGTTAACACAACTCCAAAAAGTTAATAAGACTGTTCATCTCCAATGGATTCCAGCACACTGTGGAATCATGGGGAACGAAGCTGCGGACTCACTTGCAAAGAAAGGCACAACAATAAAACAAAATTCTAAATTCAATTTCTCATATTCCTCAATAAAACGCTTGATCATAAAAAATTTTTGTCATTCATATCTACAAGAAATAGAAACAAATGCCAAAGATAAAAAATGGATTACACTACTTTCTAATCCAGATATAATCCCCCAGAGACCAAGGAAAACAGCTGTTGCAGCCTTCCGACTATTGACAAATCATGACTGCTTGGCAAGTCATCTCTACAGAATAGGTATCTCAGCCTCACCAATATGTGTCCTGTGTAACGATCCAGCAGAAATGAACGAAGACCACTTGAAGACCTGTGAAGCATTAAGATCAGAAGAAACTACAGTTCAAAAGTATTGGAAAGCACGAATGCTAATGGCTTCATTGCCAGATGCAAGGCACTAGAAAACAACAACAACAACTTTTATTATTTTCATTACTTTCTCTACTGGTAAGTAGGGGAAGTATTGTATTCCACCCAAAAATTCGATGCCGAAATTTCACCAGAAATATATGTTTTGAGGCCCCCTGAATCCAAAAAAAGCATTTTTAGAAAAAGGTCTGTGTGTGTGTCTGTGTGTCAGTCTGTCAGTCTGTGGACAGCATAACTCAAAACCGAAGTCGGTTAAAAACCAAAGTTGGTCTTTAAGTTTAATGTCTTTCAAGGGTGCGACACGAAGATTTTGAAGAAAATGGCCCTACCCTAAACTACCCTTTACATGGACAATTTTTAAAAAATTTTGACTTTCTTGAAAAGGCTCTAATGATTTTGATTAAAATGTCATATGTTTGAGATATTTTTATGGCAAATGAAATATATATCTTCAATTTTCTGGCTATAGCCCCTGTAGTCATATTTACTCTGGACGACTTTTGCATAACTGGTAAACCGTTAGAGATACACCATATCATAGTATACAAAAACTGTAGATCTTGCTAAAATACACAATTTATGTCTCAATAAATTGTCTTGTAGAGTGAACCATTTCGGAGATATTCCTTGTTATGTGTGTGAGTTTCGGAAAACTTAGAACTTTCATGAAATGGATCATCGTTGTTCATTTTTTTATATGTTAAGTGTGCAAAGACAACAGAATCCCAAAGCTTTAAAACATTTGACTATCGCACAAAGCCTACTGTATTCTAATATTCCCCTTGTACTTACAAGGAAATAAGCTGCGAATAAAGAGAGTTGCTGCGAATAAAGCGTCACAACACCATAAGAGCTCTGCTTGCCAATGCTTTGTGAAGCACAGGATTAGAAGTCCACGAAGAAGTACACTGTGTGGCTGACTGTGGCAGTAACTGTCGAATTGATGTCATTGCTATCGACAGGAAGAAAGGGACAGCTGAGATCTTAGATCCCACAGTGAGGTTTGAGACATCCTTAGACCAGCCAGCAGAAGTGGATCGTGAAGAGAAGAAAATATATGAGCCCAGAATTCCATTCTTCAGTGCCTCATATAATATCAGCAACATCGTGGTCACAGGCCTATTCTTCGGAGCAAGGGGCACAATACCAAAATCATTTGTGCAATGGAGACAACAATATAAGCTCCCTAAACAGCTACAGGACAACATTGTCCTAACGACAATAAAATACTCTGTGGCAATATACCGAAATCATTTGTATGGAAACCATAACATTTAAATTTGAAAGTACTAAAATATAAAATAATCATTTAACTGTGCCATATACTAACAAAAATTTTGTTTTTTGTTGTTTTTTTTTTATTAACCTTTTTATGTATTCATTTCAAACACATGAAAGCTATTCTGTGTCACATGACAAACCTTTATATAAGGTCAGATTTAATAATAAAATTAACTAACAAGGAGAAGATATAGGAATACGAGTTTGTAAGAAGTGTTAGTACAAGAGTAGAGAAAGTCATGTGAGTGCAACACATCAGATTTTTGTTGTTACAGTTACTATTATTATTATTAATGTTAATGTTAATGATGTTAATGTTATTTTTGTTGTTATTATTATCATCATTATCATTATTACTACTATTATTATTATTATTATTATTATTATTATTATTATTATTATTATTATTATTATTATTATTATTATTATTATTATTATTATTATTATTATTATTATTATTATTATTATTATTATTATTATTATTATTATTATTATTATTATTATTATTATTATTATTATTATTATTATTATTATTATTATTATTATTATTATTATTATTATTATTATTATTATTATTATTATTATTATTATTATTATTATTATTATTATTATTATTATTATTATTATTATTATTATTATTATTATTATTATTATTATTATTATTATTATTATTATTATTATTATTATTATTATTATTATTATTATTATTATTATTATTATTATTATTATTATTATTATTATTATTATTATTATTATTATTATTATTATTATTATTATTATTATTATTATTATTATTATTATTATTATTATTATTATTATTATTATTATTATTATTATTATTATTATTATTATTATTATTATTATTATTATTATTATTATTATTATTATTATTATTATTATTATTATTATTATTATTATTATTATTATTATTATTATTATTATTATTATTATTATTATTATTATTATTATTATTATTATTATTATTATTATTATTATTATTATTATTATTATTATTATTATTATTATTATTATTATTATTATTATTATTATTATTATTATTATTATTATTATTATTATTATTATTATTATTATTATTATTATTATTATTATTATTATTATTATTATTATTATTATTATTATTATTATTATTATTATTATTATTATTATTATTATTATTATTATTATTATTATTATTATTATTATTATTATTATTATTATTATTATTATTATTATTATTATTATTATTATTATTATTATTATTATTATTATTATTATTATTATTATTATTATTATTATTATTATTATTATTATTATTATTATTATTATTATTATTATTATTATTATTATTATTATTATTATTATTATTATTATTATTATTATTATTATTATTATTATTATTATTATTATTATTATTATTATTATTATTATTATTATTATTATTATTATTATTATTATTATTATTATTATTATTATTATTATTATTATTATTATTATTATTATTATTATTATTATTATTATTATTATTATTATTATTATTATTATTATTATTATTATTATTATTATTATTATTATTATTATTATTATTATTATTATTATTATTATTATTATTATTATTATTATTATTATTATTATTATTATTATTATTATTATTATTATTATTATTATTATTATTATTATTATTATTATTATTATTATTATTATTATTATTATTATTATTATTATTATTATTATTATTATTATTATTATTATTATTATTATTATTATTATTATTATTATTATTATTATTATTATTATTATTATTATTATTATTATTATTATTATTATTATTATTATTATTATTATTATTATTATTATTATTATTATTATTATTATTATTATTATTATTATTATTATTATTATTATTATTATTATTATTATTATTATTATTATTATTATTATTATTATTATTATTATTATTATTATTATTATTATTATTATTATTATTATTATTATTATTATTATTATTATTATTATTATTATTATTATTATTATTATTATTATTATTATTATTATTATTATTATTATTATTATTATTATTATTATTATTATTAGTATTATTATCACTATTAATATTATTATTATTATCACCACCGCAGCCGCCGCCACCATCACTATAATTATTCTTCTTATTGTTGTTAATACTAAGTAATATGTAATAAAATTACCGTATAATACAACCTCAAATAAGGATTTTCGTACCTTTGATCAGTGTAGTCATCTGTGAAAATCCGCAACAAGTTCAAATTATCTTATTAGAGTATTGGCCTGGTGCCGGTACAGGGCCCAGCTTATAGGCTAGAATTTACATTGTGAACTCACATCACATTACACAATTACAAAACAATAATAATTCTAAGAATAAGGAATCACATTAAGAAGTTGGCAACATTTACATGCTTCTGCACATTTCATACTGTTCAACGACCGGTAACTGATAACACCACTCTTCATTCACAACACAACTGCCTGCCTGTAAACCACATGTGGCCGCCCATCTACAGGGTAACCCAAAATGTTTAATTTTTAAAGCTTCTATTCATTACATTTGGACTTTATTGATGTACTTGTGAAAGGGAACATTACGTATTCACATCTTTTATGCTATTATACTTCTTGTAGCCCGTGCTTTTTATAACACGCATTTCAATGCAAAACAACGTAGCTGTACGAACACTTTTACACTCACTGTATATAACTGAAAATGCTATATCCTGAGTGTGAATTGTTGTCAACTGCGTGCATTACCGCTTGGCTACTTGTGAGAGAAGAACGATATAAAGTGTTTTAGCAAATAGGTACACAATCTTAACCAATAAACGAAAGTGTTTATTACAGAAAAACCTTTCATACCCAGCCGCAACAAATGAAGCTTCATAAGCTTATTACTGAGGTTAGGTTAGGTTAGGTTAGGAATTGCGTAGTGCCATGAGCGTCGGCAGACTTTTTTTCAGGGAGGGGCCGCATGTTTGAAGTTTGAAATTAATTCATTATTCTGTAGTTAAAAACTGCAAAAATTGAGTTGTAGTATTTGTTACGGATAAGCATGTTAATTTATGCTAAATAAAAAAAGTGTATTTTACCTCAAAATTAAAGCAGTAGCCTAACAGTAATTCATTGAACAATACATTTATTATTTTCCAAGGTGGGTGGGGCCGCGGCCACCCCTTGCCTCCCCTTCGCGACGCCCATGCGTAGTGCCCTCTCGCATACTCCGTGCCGTATGAATTCCATGCACGTTGGCCAGGTACAAGTACCCTCCTGTTACCCCAGAAACCTATTTAACACTGAATTAAAAACTTACGCATGTGATTCTCCAAGGATTTAAAAATAGGAACATAACTTTCATTAAACTAGAAGTACTGATACATCTTACCTGTTAACAGAATATACTTGTCCGAAATTGGGTTCAATCATTTTCGAGAAATTATCTCGGGCGCCAAGTTTCCAGCCATTTATTTTGCACAAGAAAGCAACCCCTCGCCAGAGCCATGTGGATTACACGTCGGCCCTATCTTTACTTGGCACTTTTAAAACAATGCGAACAAATTGTCAGAGCTCAGTTTACGTTAGCTGTGAGCCTAACATTTTAATATTAATGTTGCGTTTCAATACGATCTGTGTTCATATGTCAGTATTTAAATTTCCTGCACACTTGAAGAAAGTGTCTATATCGACAAATATCAAGGTTAGAATGGCATTTAAGATATCATGCTACTCTAATGGTAAAAAGAATGGGAAGAATCAGAGTTTCTGACGAAAGGGGGAACAAGTGTGTGATATATTTATGGTAGTAACACAGGGTTTTAATAGCATTTGTGTGTTACATAAGACATAAAACGTAGCAGCGGCGGATACTTCTGATTACATCGCTCAAGAATTCTGATAAAGGAGTCCAACCAGTCCAACTCGGGAGGCGTGTACGAAGACTTATGGTATCTCTCGAAGTTGCTGTGTAATTGCAGCGCTGCAAACATCGCTAGGTGTCCATTAATTTGTTGCCAACAAGTCGTGGAAGTAAAAATTTGTTTATGAAG
The DNA here is from genome assembly GCA_030765045.1 of Tenodera sinensis. Classification (NCBI taxonomy): domain Eukaryota; kingdom Metazoa; phylum Arthropoda; class Insecta; order Mantodea; family Mantidae; genus Tenodera; species Tenodera sinensis. The sequence goes on along the minus strand of CM060974.1, from coordinate 49,882,313 downwards.
GGCGCCAGAAAAATAAATCACGGGCGCTGATGTACTATGGCATTCCTGCAAAAATGTCATGGAGATTTTAATGCATATACATGTCTTGACATCTCCTGAATCCAATAATATAATTTGAGATAAAACTTTACGTAACTGTGACCTGCTCAGCTCAAAACAGAAAAGTTGCAGAAATAGCAAATGTCATACTTAGAGTTAAGTAACCTCTAACAATGTAAGGGGAAAAGTGTTACTGAATTATTCCAACTCAAAACTACACGTATTGGAACGTTTTTTTTATAAAAACGTGTTCCGGAATTTCAATTAAATAACTAACCCTTGGTTACTCGCTTGAATAACTGTAAGGTGTTTATTTGCGTAGGGGACAGGTGTCACCCATTTTATATTCCTACTTTAAACATAAATTTTCAATATTTTGTTCATAAAGATGGATTGTGGACGTAATAATCCATATTTTAGGTATATAATAAGTTGGCAGCTTTTATTCAATCAACACATCTTCTTAATTGGAAATTAATTTCAGTTTTAAGAAAATAGAACTTTATATTCTCTGAATTAAATTTGTTTATTAAAAAACTAGATATCCTTAAAAATGAATAACATCTCATTACCAATTAAAAACAAAATGTGTGTAAACCAAATACACAATAAAAAAATCTGATGTGTTGCACTCACATGACTTTCTCTACTACTTCTGTACTAATCATTCTTACAATCTCTTATTCCTATACCTTCTTTGTGTTAAGATAAACATTTGCACAAATTATCTTATTGCTTATTTCCTTGTAAGTGCAAGGGGAATATGAGAATACAGTAGGTTTTGAGTGATAGTCAAATCTTTTAAAGCTCTGAGATCCCGCTCTCTTTGCCTGCTTAACATATAAAAACTGAACAATGATGTTCCATTTCACGAAGGTTTTAAGTTTTCTGAAACTGACACAAATAACAAGGAATATCTCCAAAATGGTTCACTATAGAAAAAAATTTATTCAGACATAAATTGTGTGTTTTAGCGAGATCTACATTTTTTTGTGTAGTAAGATTTTGTCTATCTCTTACAGTTTATGAGTTATTCAAAAGTAATCTAGAGTAAACAGAACTACATAGGCTATAGCCCCCCCCTCCCAAAAAAAAAAAAAATTCAAATTATACATTTCATTTGTCATACAAATAGTTTAAGCATATGGCATTTCAATAAAAATCGTTAAGAGCCATTTTCAAGAAAATCAAAATTTTCTATGTAAAGGATGGTTTAGGGTGGGGTTATTTTCTTCAAAATCTTTGTGTCACAACCTTGAAAGATACTTAAATACCAACCGTGGTTTTTAACCGACTTCTTGTTTTTAGTTATGCTGTCCACAGACTGACAGACACACACACACCTTTTTCTAAGAATGCTGTTTTGGATTCAGGGGGTCCCAAAACATGTATTTTCAGTGAAATCTCGACATCAAATTTTTGCGTGGAATACAATACTTCCGCTACTTACCAGTAGAGAAGGTAAAAAACAGATACTTATAAGAATGCACTCATATTTACTCATAAAGTTAAGTGTATTTCACATATTCCACCTGAAACTGAGGTTAAAAGATGTTCACATTAACAGCACTTCCTTTACAAAGGTACCTGAGGATATCCTCCCAGGTATCGTCTATTGTTATTGGAATTCCACTCATATTTCACTACCTTGCATCTTATTTCTTCTAGCATTCGTTAAATACTATAGTCATTTACAGGCAATTCACACACAGATACTTCAAATGGCTAGAGCAAGCCCATTAGCAACACTTTGGACACCATTTCCTGCTTCATTTATCTTTTGATCTTCCACATTCATAACCTCATCGGCATCACTTTCTGTATGCACAGTCTTCAAAGCAAGCACATCAAGCAATTCTTGAGCACATCGTGGAATGTTTGCAGGAATTTGTGCGATTTTAGACCTGCGTTCAATCTGTAGTTTTTTCAGTTCCCATGAAAAGTTAGAAATGAAATCTTCCCTTTTTAATACGTTGACATTTTGCTCTTTCGCTTTGTAAATGCAGAAGGCACTGATAGCAGTTATATTTAGCAAGTTACAGAATACAACCATAAGCCAGCACTGGTTTTTCCTGAAATATCATTTATCTGACATAGCTGGTACACCAAGTCGACGCCTACCTTTTGTCATATTGTAAAATGTTACAATGCCTGGCTTTTCCCCCTCATTTGTTTTAGGGTCTATAGCAGCATCGTGATGTATTATGGACACTAACAGAACAAGCTTATTTGTTTTAGGATAGTGTGAAACAAGCAGTTTGCCTTTATCAAAGCCAAATAAAGAACGAACCTCGATCACCTACAGCTACAGGAGTTTTTTGGCGAAGCGCTTTCCAAATTAACAGATCCAGATGACTTTTCCTCGGTGGCAGGGTCGGTAATGACGTTTCTGAGGATGCATCGTTGGTGGTTTTTGATGACCCCATCCAACCCAACAACATCACTATCCCTACAGATAGAAATACTATTAGCATCGACGTGACTTGTGGAGATGGATGCGACAGATGGACCCATCCCAGGTGTACATGTGATGTCTACTTCTGACACTGTGTTGGGATGCATAGCACTGTGGTACACCTACATCCCTGGGCAGAACAAATGCCAACACCATTAAGCTGTGCGACAATGGATTCGACAGGGTTGCTGAAACCCCTCCGCCACTGTTAGAGTCCACATCTTGGAGGTTCCAGCATAACACGAGGGAATGCAGAAATTCAATTTGCAGGTGTCCAACAAAAGAGGTAATATGATTTGTATCTATTCCTTTGATACCACCAAAGATTATATTCCATTGTTTTACACAGATGACCAGCAATATAAGCTAATAATAAGGTTGGATGCATTTCTAAACGACAGGAGCAGAGCTGTTAGACATTTGTGCAATGCATGTCTTAAATACCATGCATCTGAGGTTTGCAAGGTTAGAATTCAAATGGTAGGACAAAAAAATAACAGAGAAACCTAATTGTATGCCTAAATTGATTTCTTATGCAGATTTTGAGGCCTGTATTGGGTTTTACAGGGAACACATGCTCTCTTGCTACTGGTGGTGTGCAGTTTCTGATCACACATTAATAAAGGAAGAACTGCAGACCATTGCGGATGTTAAAGATATTGCCCAACAGTTCGAAAATAATATATGTTCGTTTGTGCGCAAGTGGTCGGCTGCACCTGATGTCTGCACCTTGAATTGCAGAATATGTGGAAACAAAATAGAGGATCCAGATAATGAAGTGGTTGGGAGACGAAATTATATTGATGGCTCCCAAGGGTTGTATCACTATTCATACTGGGCATGCCCCAATAATTCATATGCAGTGTATTTCCATAATTTTGAAGGATATGACTCCCACCTTATCGTCCGTGCATTTATTAAAAATTTTGGCACAAATGTAAAAGTGTCCACCAAAAACTTTGAGAAGTTTGATGTGTTATCGGTCCTTAATGGTGATTACAGGGTGCACTTTCTGCACACCTATAACTTCCTGGTGGTCCTATTGTCAAAATTAACTAGCGCGGTTACTGTTTTTTGGTTCGCATCGATGGATGCCACCGAAGAAGTGCCTTTTCCTTACGATTGATTCGATTGTAACGAGAAGCTCAGATCACCTTTGCCTTCCAATAACATTACATGGTATTGAAAGTTACGGGTGTACAGTAGGACAAGGGGAAGGTATTTAAAATTTGGAACGAAAAACGGTTTTCAATGTTCAAACAGTACCACAATTATTACTTGAGGTTGGATGGCAGACGTTTTTGAACTGTTTCGCCGCAATGCATTTTCAGCGAATGGAATTGATCCTGCATACTTTCAGAGACTTCCATCCTACACATGGTACTGTGCGTTAAGCCACAACCACAGTGTAGCCAGAGTAATTAGTGACCAAAGGCTGTACACCTCAATTCAGAAACAGATACGTGGAGGAGTTTTGCAGTGTAGCTTGCGACATGCTATTGTTAAAACTGCCGAGGAGTACATATCTTATCTTGATGTAAATGCTTTGTTTTAGCAAAGTAATGACCTTTAAACTGCCAACAGAGGTCCAAGCACATCTGTGATATTTGCCGCATGACTGGTTGACCTGGGATCCCACCGGTGATAAGTGCTTCTTGGCATTCCTGGACATGACCTACCCCACTGAATTAATAAGGTGGATTCACTCTCGCACCTGAGCATTATGATAACAGGTTGTGCACTACACTTTTGGACAAGAAGAAGTATATGGTGCATTCATCCCTCCTACAGTTTTACGTTGGTCAGGGACTTGTGATTTCCAAGGTTCATGCGGTATGGGCATTTAATCAGGAGGAGGTGTTTAAATCTTATGTGGAATCTAACATAACAAATAGGTGGCAACATGCCAGCAGTTAAAACCCTTGCCGACATGTACAAACTACTGAATAATAGTCTGTATGGCAAAACCTTAGAAAACATTTTGAGATATTGCCGGTACATGGTACTAAGCGCAGTTAACGAGGTCCATATGGTCGGCAGAATTGCTTCCTATCCAATATAAAAAAAAACTTTTTGGAAGTGGAGGGACACCTTTTATGTGAGGCGAAGAATACCCACATGTGTCTAAATAAGCCAGTGCAGTTGGGCTTTGCAATTTTAGAACTAGCCAAGTTGCAAGTGTATAGGCTCTTGTATGAACTAAAGCGCAAATTTAATGATCACGTGGCTCTGTTCTGCTTTGCCACAATACCGACAGTTTAATTTTGTATTTTCAGAACTGTCCCGAACACCCTCTGCTAACAATGAGTAAGGACCAAATTTTGGGCCCTCTCCTGGACTTTCAACATGCCCCAGCTCGATACGTAATCCAAACTTCAGGTATACACATGGTGCGAGGTGGGTCACAAAACTATAGTGGAATTTGACGGACTTTGTGCAAAGACCTATACCCTCTGGTTTGAGGGAGGAGACAGTATCACAAAAAATAAAGGTATCACCTATGCAGCCAGAGTGTCAGACTGAGACAAACATACAACTTGATCATTACAAATCATGTTTATTTGAGAACAAACATTTGTTTGTCGGCCAACATTTAATCAGGTCTCAGTCTCACACCTTATACAGTATATTCCAAAAGAAATTAGCATCAATTTTGGAGCACAGAAAACGGGTGGTATCCAAGGATAGGATAAACACATTGCCTCATGGATATAAAGGTTCAAAGTATGCATCCAATTCATAAATATCATTTTATTTGTACAGTTCTTTTTGTATACATCAAGTACAAACTTTTATGTTAGAAAAGGTAGTGTCATTTGCGGTTCATATTGTTGCGCTCCCAACCTCAGCCCACCTCTAGCCCTTCAGTGAGTCATATCCAATGGAGCCATTGCGGATATTTCCTCATCTGTAAAGATAAAGGAAATCTGAAACGACTTCCACCATGCATGAGAACCACTGTTTCATTAAGGTACCATTCATCTTATGAATTGGCACCATTGTGACAAAGTGCTGCTGCAGTGGTTTATACTGTGCCTGGAGCCACTAATCACCCAGTGCTATAGGACTGCGGTGCATCTTTGGATTAAAAGTGGATGGCCAAGGCGTGATGCCACACTTCCACAATGTTAATTGTGACTGTTTATCAATACTTTTCACTGAAAAATACGTAAACGATCCTGGGGTGAGCGGATCAAGGTTATTCGGATAAAGAACCAAGGCCATCTCTAAGTAACAGACCTCACGTCACAATGTGAGGCCGACGTTCCAAGCAATTCGTATGGAATAAACACATGTTTTATAGCATTTCTGCACCGTAAGAAGCATGCATTCATTTATATTTACACATTTCGTATTAAAAGTTAATGTGTAGTAGTATGTTAGTAGAAAACATGCTTTGTATAGTTGTTAATGGCAGAGCATGCTTCTTACTTCCTCAATGCAAATATATCTCGTTTCTTTTTTTCTTTAGAATCTCTAGATAGTACCAAACTGTCCTGTTTAATAATGCAGTAGTTTTTCAAGAGGATGTTGGTTATTACTTTTAATATTTTCCTTGTCAAAATAGCACCCGTTAACTCGCAATCGCTAGTATTACAGTCAGCACTGATATTATTAATGTCACATGTCTCAGCACCTAAATTTAGAATTAAGTTTCTCTGAATTTCTACTTTAAGAAATTCTTGTTCATATGTCTCAAAAAATGTACTGCTTTTTCGTGATAAATATTTTAAATATAAGAGTTTCTATCAGGACTGAGGGGTTGAGAAAGTGTTCTGAGGTAATCAGGATGGGGTAAAGAAAGAACATTGGAATCACGTAACTGTCTGTAAGCTGCTGGGTGAGAAAAATAAATTGAGCACGCCCATAACAGGGAATTGGGCGTATATTTAATTGACTTTTGACTGACCAGTTTTACCTGCTCTTCTAAGAATTTAGTTTTTAGATGTTCTGTGGAGTCTTCATTCATGTCCTCCCAACATTCCTTTAAAATGTTGGCGGCCTGAAGAAGTTTATGTTTTGTTTGTTCACTTGCTATTGTGAACGAAAAGAGCATCAAATTTAGACCATTTATCCAGTATCATTTGTTTACGGAGAATCCATTTAAACTTACTATTGGGTATTATAATTTTACCCTATAGAACCTAAATAATAAAATTAGAATTAATTTTTAAAGCTGCTACAATTTTAGGAATTTCTTCAGTATCAATTTTCACAAAAATTACATCATTTTCTTTTATGATGGTAGTGAATCCCTCTAATTTCATGTCACTAATTGTATTTTTAAAGCTCTGAAAACCAACAATTTTGTCATCTTTGAGCCATTTACGAAATGTTGCTGCATCCCTTTCCAACATTTACTCTTTCTTCTGGATCCCTACGTATGGGTGCTGGTTTCAAAAGTCAGGCAGGATGGTAAATTAGAAAACAGCGAAGGGCATGGATTTTCAGTAACTTTAGGAGTTGCTCTGGGTACTACAAAATGCCTCCATCATTTCACTTAGCAGAAAATTCCTTCACTATGTGCTGTTCAGAAAAATGCTTAATACATACGACGCCTGGTTCATAATTATGCCTGTGAATAGCACGTACCCACTGCTCTTTCCTGTGTGGATTCTTTGGAAACAAAAACACTGTAACACTTTTCTAAACTTGTTTTATAGTTTGAGGTACAACCCGGCACACACCACTTCCTAGACATTTTGTGTTAAAAACTACACCAGTTTGTAATTTAATTTTTCATTCACTTAATTGTTTACTGACACATTGTAAGACACAAGCAACTTTTTAGCATTCCAACCAAGCACTGATATATTGCATTCCCGTATTAAACCAGCAGGTAATAAATATGAGCCGCCCTCCCCCCTCCCTTAATGACGTCATTAACATCATCTCTTTCCGTCTTCAGGCCTGTTTAGATAAAGTTGCCCTTGTAAAGAACCTCCCCCTCCAGATTTGTCTCGATATCAAATTCAATGGTATCCGAGGCCCCGACTATTTCGAGCTTATCTAAGTCCTTGCATTTGGATGTGACTCGGTTATCAATGGACCATTTACTAGTAACTTTATTATCTCCTTCCTCATCTATCACACCATATGCATGGGTAAGGCTATTCCATGCTCTATCCTTGTCCGGCCAAAAGGTCATATTTATGTGAGTCCAAGTCATTCAAAACACAACCCTGATATATCTTATTTTTCCGCATTAAATTACCATGAATATTGTGATCTATACCCATTATTTTAAGCGTTTGAATGTTGGCTGTATTGGGTAATCTCACTATTTGATGCTTCCTGTTGTGTCTGAACAAGGAAGAATAGTTTATTCCAGCAGGCTCATCCCTATTACTGAGTGTGTAGCCTGTTGTAATTAAATATTTAAGCATATAATGTATTATTTTACTCTGGTGCACAAAGAAGGGCATTTCCGTAGGTGTGTTTCATTTCACCTGTAGTTGTCCGTTAGCACTATAAAGTTCGTTATTCTGATGTGCAAAAAAAAAAAAAACTATTTTGTTATTTAACGACGCTGTCAATTGCTAGGATCACATCAGCGTCGCCGGTGTGCCGGAATTTTGTCCCGCAGGAGTTCTTTTACATGCCAGTAAATCTACTGACATGGAGCTGTCGTTTTTAAGCACACTTAAAAACCATCGACCTGGGCCGGGATTGAACCCGCGACCTTGGTGAATGTGAAAACCCAAACAACATGGTAACACATTTTTTATCACTTTAATCATTTCGTCACCCAGCACAAGATACAGTATGATACTGATGGGTAAAATACTCAAACTAGTATCGATTTCCTTCCACAGACCTTAGAATGAATGTAAAGGTCGCATGCTTGGCAGCGGCCTGGGTATCAGAGACACACTTTTGCCAAGTACGATGCCATGTTGTGCCGAATTACCGGTGCCCCCGCTGCTACCTGGAATGGAGCACACCACTCTTGCACCATCTTCAGTAGGTGTATCGGTTTCATCCATTTCGTGTCTAGGATGGCTTGGAGGTTCAGTTTCAAACACACTGGGATTGCTGAGTGCTCTTTTTTGGGCAAATGTGTCATCAGACCACAGCATCACTCAATCCTAGTACACATAAAGAGAACCCAATCAGCCACCTGTTAGGCGTGATGAAATAATCACAATGATAAGGTTCTCTAAACTCATATAGGACCATTCTGCCCCTAAATGCCTCCTCATACTTGGGATTTAAATAGCCCTAGCCCAATCTTTCATGGTTTCCTGTTATAATTATTAATGTGCATATTAACACAGTATATTGTTGCTGCATTTTTACTTGCTTATAAATGCATTCAAATGAAGATGTTTTGTGATTGATCTACATTGGATTCTATGAGTTACTGAATATAAACTATGAGAATGTCTCAGACTGTATGGAATATGGTTTTGGAATGGCATGGCTCTGACTACCTATTCTGCTTGCAAAAGTTAAAGGCTTGTGAGCGCTGGCCATTGCTCAAGCGCTGTTACCAAGCGTAGTGAGTGTACCAGTAGAGGTTCTGTGCATAAGAGCATGTGAGATGCATGTACCACATTCGGCAGCGCTGGTAGGAGGGGCTAGCTTAGGATTCGCTGGGGTCTGCAGTATGGCCCGCCTCCATATGCCTTTAACTTTTGCGAAGATTATAGAGCTCATATCACGAAAGTGGTTGCACAGTAGACAAATAACACTTCAGAGTAACATGTCTTCTAACCAATCACGTGTATAGTAGACACAGCTTATCGGTAGTCACCAAGAGTTCAAATTGGCCGACATAACACTAAACAGTTGACAAAAGAATCACAAAAAGCAGTCCTGCCATAATAAAGGCATGTCTAACCTCAAATATCACAGGATTAAAGTAACATACTTTCAAACAATAATAATGCTTGAACATCGTTACCACACAACATATGATGAACCTACTCATCTTCGGCAAATCTTGTTCTGCAAGAACACTTGTATAAAATCACTTCCGAGCACTAAATATTTTAATATATACAATATATATTTAATGCACTACTGTGTAGCGAACACAAAAATAACAGTAACTATAATGGTATATATTGCTCTAAAACAATTCAAGACAAAACCACGCAAATATGAGCATTACGTCCATTAATTAATTATGGTATCTAGACAGAAACTTGTTTTAAAATCTATCGGTTGACCTTTCTGCAATATGTTCACATACAAGGGCTTCTGTGGCAACATAACCCCCAATAACACCAACATTTGCCATAGCTTTACCATGGATATATGTATATTACGAACAGTTGGCGGCACTAATTCAACCTAATGGATGGAATATCACCGAATATAACCATAAGCACCATAATGGGGGGAAATGTCAAGGTATTTTGAGGTATCTCAATAAGCTGTGCCTACTATAGTGTGCATGTGAGAGCTTGTCTGTAGTGAAGAGTGAAAGTAATACGGAGCTACTTCCATTATGTGATAGCAAAATAGTTAACCCTTTTGCTGCAGAGAACATGCTGACCTGTCATTGCATGTAATACGTCCTCTGGTTGGTAATCAGAGGATATGGTCGGTGAATTTATTTTGATAACTCTCCCGGTCAGGTTGGTGAGGCGCGTAAACCAACGACAGGTGTGGTCCTCCAGACATCCTGGGGGTTGTGAGAGAGCGATGTGACCACCAAAACATAAAAATATGGTGCTCCCTAAAAAGCGGTTACTATTACTACTATTGCTCTCTTCAATATCATCAGTGAAAAATATTGGAGAGCAAGAGGATTACCGACTTCATTGTCAGAAATCCAGCATTAACTAACAACAACATATTAACACTTTGTTACTGTCCTTGTGTCCTAGAGATACAAAGTAACTTCTCTTTATGACCACAAGCTGGACCATGGCGTTACCAGACGCTCCTGCGACCTATCTTCCTAGCTCGCAGAGAGACAAACAACATGTAGTGTCATCCCTTAAGAGATGAAGATCATTCTTATCAGCGGTCTGTGTATCTCTCAGATACGATGAGAGCAAATTCGTAAGCATTCTTTTTCTATCTATATTTGGTTGTATTCTCATTCAGTTTTTATACAGTTTAGCCACCACTAGCTTTTCCGTTTTGTTATAAATTATGTTTTCTCAAAAAAATACTCTGAGATACAAGGACAGTATTTATGTAGTTATTTTTTCATTCTTGATCTTCCATTTGTGCCATTCAAAAATGTCCTGAATATTATTTCTACTTAGCTATATGCTAGTAGAATACTCTGTTATGATATTTTTCTCAATTACCGGAACAGGATGGCATCACAAAAGGAAGTTTTTGACCTAAATAATCCCAGTGATGTAGCAAGAGCCATGCAACTTTTATTTGATGGCATAGAAGATGATGTTCAACCTGGCGCTTCATCTTGTGGATTAGAAGAGGAAGACTGTGATACCGATGCTTCAGAGGGCATAGAGAAGCGAGAGGGAGAATCAGAAGCAGAGCAGAGCAATACAGATGTTAGTTTTGATGATGATGATAATGAAAAGAACTTCTTCGTTCGTCACCGGAAGCAGGGAAATAAGGTAATTGAGACTTTTACTTAGAAAAACACTCCTTACATTAAAATCAGGAAAACTACCAAACAGAATATAATCAAGCGGCTTCCAGGTATGATAGGAAAGGCGCGAAATATTGAAAACATTTTTGATACTTGGAAGTGTCTCATTGACGATGGTCAACATTAGATAGGAGTATATATGGTTGACAAAATGTACTCCGCTTACAATGTCGCCAATGGTACAACATAGAAGGTGGCCGATGGTTCTGTTCTTTTTAGTCCTAAATATTGCTGGAATAGATTCTCGAGTGATTCATATGGGAAACAGAAATGAGCGACTCAAACATTGACTGTTTCTTCGAAGAATTGGGAAAGAACTGTTTGATGATCACTTGATTAGGTGATCACTTATGCCCAGGGTTGCCAACTCGTATGATAATTGTGGGGGCATACAATAATTTTAATGTTTGTACGATGGTTGTTAACCCATACGATAATTATGGGGGTGTACGATAATTTGAATGTATTGTAACGTTCCGCTGAGAACGGTTACGAAGCATCCCCAAATACCTAGTGGTAGTTGGAGACGTTCAGGATGGAATAGCTCAAAGGCATTATGTGTTCTCGGCAGGAGTAGTGAAGGTTACTGACATGTAACTAACATGAGTGTTAGGGTTTAACTTTTATGAAGTATATTTTCCCAGAGTGAGAAATAGGTACATTAGACTGAAAGATACCTTTAAGTTATACAATTTACCTAAAGAGAGACTAGAGAGAGACAGCTGTAGTTGTTACCTGTAAGGAAGTTGTAATCCTTATCAGCTCCATTCTCCGGAGTTGTCGTCGCAGATCAAAGTGTCGCAGATTCCGCCCAAAATTGACCCCCGAGTGGTCAGAATTCGGAATTTAAATACTTCAAGCGAGATTACTCAGCGCTTGCCTAACCATTTGTCAGCACAGCTGATGGGTTAACGACCAGAGCAATGGCCTGTTCGTAAACTTACTCTGCAACGTAAGCTTTTAGACCATGCTTCCGCGTGAGCGAAGAGTAAGTGGTCTGTCTGGACTTTAATGACTTTTTGTTCCAAATGTATAATTTTTAGAATTTTAGCTTTAATAAATATTTGCCAAAATTATCAACGTCACAACTTCCGTCGCGCTAAGAACTACAGCCGTCCTCAGCTGACCAAAAAATTAGATTGACAGTATTGATTACAATAACTGGTACAGGGAGAAACATATACAATATATAATAAAAAATTGTGTCATGGGTGGCCAAGAAGGAGAACTGTGGATGGAGAGGGATAAGAGGACTCAGGTACCCAGAGGTTGAGGAAGGGGAGTACTCGCCAAGGCACAGTCTGAAGAACCAACTCATTGCTCTTTCGCTAGACGCACAAAAGTTTTGAGGCACACACACCACAGCACACTTGAACATTGTGTAAACGTAGTTTTGGTGAACATCTTTCCTTTTTCGTCTTGTTTCAAGATCTATCGCACGTTAGTTCTTTTGTACACCATGAATATAACATAACATTGAAGTCATCCAATAGAACAGTTTCTGCAGCCATTACTTAGTGCACCACCCCACTCAGGTGGTACTTTGAAGAACGTGCCGGCACTGAAGTGTCCAACATAGGAGACTCCGTCGAGTAGCTTCTTCCATTGCCCTTTTGCACATATTCCAACATACGCACCAGTAGTAAGATGTACAGGACGGAGAATGAAGACATTGGTGCTGTCCCAGGGTGTATGCCCTCAGATAGGCGCCCTGTGCGAAGTGTCTGGGTAGGCTTTCCTCCTATGGCGAGTACCCGTGTGGAACAGAAGGGATGTTGATGAACTGCCCGCAGGAGACTCGGGGAAAGAAACAAAAGTAGTTACGATTAATAAATTAAATGGGGGAAGGAGGTAAGAACAACAAAACAAAACAAAGATAGGAGGGGAGGCCCAGCACATGTAGAATAACTACAAATGAAATTGAGACAACTATTCCTACCCTGTCCAGCTAAGAAAGAGAAAAAACATGTTTACATATATATGTATGTATATATAATATATATGTGTATAAGTAGTCATATTTCTTAAAACAATTCTGGGTAAACAACATATTAGTGGAGAGACTAGGATTGAAAAGAAAAAAAAAACTCAAAACATCACTGACACGTCTATAGGGTATAGGAATTTAGTCATCATTAAAAAAAACAGCGAGAAAGAAGAAAAAAAGAAAAAAAAATTAGAGAAGAAACGGTAGAATACATTTCAATCTTAACTCAGATATTGCGGTATAAGCTGCATGCTGTGTGTGGAAGAAGTGACCTTAATAATGACTGTTACGTAAATGCAAAGATGAGCTGAAATGCTAACACCATAAATTGAAAAAAAATTAGTGACGTTGCAATCTAGTCCTTACATCGTGCCAAGTTGCGGCATGAAGATTGTCCTGAATGGACGCATCAAATACATTAGTGCATCATACATAAAAACAATATTTGTGCTTGATAAAACAGTTTTAACACTAATTAATCAAAACAGCATAAATTACTAGCAGTGCGCACACACTTCTTCCTGACACTTATGGAAGCTATCAGAAACACCAGAAATATAAAACAAAACACAACTGATAAAACTCATTAAACACCATAACGAATATATACTCCACAGAAACATCACAACAAGACCACGCGGTTTGACACTTGTGTGATTTGTACTCCATAACAATATACACAGACCACCTGCGATAATCTATCATATTTACGTCACAACAAGACCTTGTGGTTTGATACTTGCGTGAACTTATTTCTTAACCTTAATCACATCTTATTCAACAAAATATGCATCAACATCAACATTTATGCCATCAGAGACCATGAGGTTTGACACTCTATGGCCACATTACAAAAGAAGCACCAAAAATAATGGAGTCGCGACGTCATACACACACACAAAATAAAAAAATATTAATGGGGTTTCTGATAGGTCACAACTTAAAACTATAACAATGTAAACAAAACTAACTTATAAATAATAAATTAATCATTACATAGGCTAACAGAGACTTAATATCTAAGCTTCATAATTCTATTAAAAGTGACAAGTGTGGCATTCAGCATTGATCATAGTCTATGCGATGTAGATATTTACTTTCTCACAAAAATTATCTAATGAATTACCATTATAACTTGTAAGGACTTCCATTTATATACTCTGATTTTAATTTCTTTTTGAGTTATTAAACAGAAAAAAAAAGGTTTTACTTATAAGTATTCTGTATTCTGTATTCTTTATTTCTCCAATTGTAAAACATTTACAAGGATCGTCAAATTCTATGTACATACAAGTTATTTACATAAATATGAGACTAGTTGAGAATATTGGGAAGTGCAATATACCATATTTTATCAATTTTTGTACTCTTCTACAGAGTAAAATGCCTTTTCTAATAGATAAGATTTAATATTCTTTAGTTTGATTTTTTCATTTGTTATCTGTTTAATTCTAGATGGTAGATGGTTGTACAGATCTTTGCTACTATTTTCTATGCACTTATTATTTAGACCACCTATAAGTCTATTTCTAAAACAATTTTCTTTTTTTCTAGTGTTATATTTATGGATATTGCTGTTTTTGTTTTGATTATAACTTTTTAATGTGAGTTTAGTACATTCATATATATACAAAGAAGGCAACGTTAGAATATTTAGTTTTTTAAATGCATTTCTACATGAATCTCTTTTTTCTATTCCTGCAATTAAGCGTACTGCTCTCTTTTGCAGCCTAAACAGCCTTAGAAGTAATGTTTTATGTGTTGTGCCCCATAATATCACTCCATAGTTGAGGTGCGAGTGATTGAACGCATACTATACTTGCTTGACACTTCTTTTATCTATTATTTGTGTTATTTGTTTAAGTACATATAAACCTGAATTAATCTTGCTTATGACTTTTCCAGCAAGCATATTCCATTTCAAGTTACTGTCTATTATTAATCCTAGGAAATTTGGTTTATTTACTTGTTGAATTTCTGTTTTCTATTTTTATCTATATATTTGTATTTGTTTGTTTTTTGTTATCAAGACTAATTTGCATCCACTCTGTTTTGTTTGCGTTTAATACCATACCTAAATTTTCTAGATGTTGACTGACTTTTTCTAGTAGAGTATTTGCCCTAATTTGTAGCTCTATTTCTGTTTTTCCTGAAACTACAATCGTAATGTCATCTGCATAACCTATCGCTATTCCCCCAGCTTCTTGAATTATTTTAAATAAACTGTTTATGTAGAGTAAGAATAGATACGGTCCTAATTTTGAGCCTTGTGGTACTCCATGTTTTACTTTTTTGAATTGTGATCGAATTTTTGTTAGCTTTCCACTTAAATTGTGTATTATTTCAACGCATTGTTCTCTATTTTGTAAATAAGAGCCAAGCCACTTTAATGGTGTGCCTCTAATTCCATAGTTTTCTAACTTTGTCATCAATGTTTCTATGTTAACGCCATTGAAGGCTTTAGAAAGATCAAGGAATATTGCGATTACATATTCCCCTCTATTTAGAGCATTTATAATAATGTCATTTCCTTTACAAATTGCTTCTATTGTAGACTTTTTCTTTTGAAACCCAAACTGGCATTCTGATAAAATTTGAAACCTATTACAGAAACTTTGTAGCTGTACGAGAAATAATCCCTCTACTATTTTAGAGAAGGTTGAGCATAAAGATATAGGTCTATAATTTTTCATTTCTAGTTTAGAGTTTTTTTTCTTGTAAATTGGCCTAGCTACAACTTGTTTTAAATTATTGGGAAATATTCCCGAGTTGAAAGACTGATTAATTGAGTGAGTTAGTATGTCTGTAATTTCATATTTGCAGTATTTGATTATCTCATTTGTAAATTCATCCAACCCACTGGATCTTTTTTTTTTTTAATGAATTTATCTGTGCAAGAACTTCATCCTCATAAATTTGCCTAAGCACCATAGAGTTACATACATTTTTTTCATTTATCGGCACATACTGGATTTGTTTTATTCCTAATTTTGTAACAATGTTTACATAGTGTTCATTGAAATGGTCAGCTATCTTTATAGGGTCTTGTATCACTTGACTGTTAATTTCAATGGACATTATTATTTATTTATGCCAACAAACTTACTGTTGGTGTTTTTAAACACACAAGCCGTGTGTGGGCATATTTTCCTGGCATTTTTGTTTGTTTTCCTTATGTATTGAGTTTATGATGCTCCATGTAGCTTTAATTTTATTTTCTGCATTTGTTATCTCATGTGTATTATGTAACTTCTGTGCTTCTTTTATTACATTACTTAAGATTTTATTATATTTTTCTATATAATCATAAGATTTGTCATCAAGATTAGGGTGTTTTATACTATTTAAAAACTGCATACGCTTTTTGGAGATATCTATGCCTTTAGTGACCCAATTATTACCTTTCGGTGTTTTTAATTTTACTTTATGTAACGGCACGGTTGCATCCAAACATTTTCCTAAGATTATATCTAGGCAATCAAATTTATCATTTATTTCATTTTCTTTATGTATATCTGCCCAATTTATTACTTGAAGATGTTGTCTTAACACTTCTATTGTATTTTTATTTACAAGCCTTTTAATTTCTGTTATATTATCAGTATAATTTTTTTGTTTACCTAAGGTTTTAGTTTCAATTTGTTGCCCAAAATGATCGCTAATTCCCATTTTTACGATTTTTCTACTCCAGTTCTCTAGTTTTAAGTTTGTGTACATGTGATCGACGCAGGTAGAGGAGTAGTTTGTTACCCTTGTGGGTCCCGTTTTTGTTAAGGTTAAGTTGTTTCTCTCTAGTACTTCTAGTAGCAATTTTTTCTTTCTATTTTCTCCAATTACATCTATGTTGAAGTCCCCCATCACGATTATGTGTTTATTTTTTATTATGCTATGTAAACAGTCTTCAAATATTTTAAGGAATTCTTTTTTGTTTGCCATTGGAGGACTATATACCCCTAATATTATGAGGTTTTTCTTTTCAAAAGTAACCTCTATTGCAGCTAATTCACAACACATTTCTACACTATACTTTTTAGAATCAATTTCTTTGTACTTTAGCCCATTTTTAACATATATTACCACTCCTCCACTTTTATGTTTTTCCCTACAAAAGCTGGGCCCTAGAGTATAATTTTCGTAATTATTTACCTTTATTTCTTCAGATTTAATGCCATGTTCGGAGAAAATGATAACATCCAGCTGCATAGTTAGTACATTTTGCTCAATTAGTACCCTTTTGTTCGCAATCCCTTGAATATTCTGATGCAGTATTTTAAAGGTTTTTTGTTTAAGCTTGTTTTTTGTTACTGTGTTAGTTGTGTGATTTGGCTGATTTAGTAAATTTGGGTTAGTACTATCTTTTAACTTACCTTCATGTGTTTGTGTACTATTTTTATAATCACCTAATTTATTTGTACATGATATGGTATTTGCACTTCCCATATTTAGTTTCCCTGAATTTTACATAGATTTATTATCCTTTTCATTATTCTTCCTAGTTTTGAAGAACCTTTTCTATTTAGATGCAGTCCATCTCTACTAATACAGTCCTTTCCAATTTGCTTATCTATATCTACAAAAACACACTTCAGTTTGTCACACATCCAGCGAATGTTTTTATTTACACTGTTTATATAGCTGAGATTAACGTCTCTTCTTTTGATTACACCATTTACGACAGCTTGAGTTTTAGGGTATATACGCTTAATATACTTAGTTGCACAGTATAAGTCCCCCATAACCTCTTCTGAACAGCTAGCTTGCTTGAGGTCATTTGTACCCACATGCAAGTATATAATTTCCGGATTTGTTGGAATCCCTGCCGTTTGCATATCTATTTGATTTTCCAATTGTTTTGTCCGAATGCCCCTGTACACTTTCACTTCCGCCGTTCCCCGTAGATCCACGTGTTTCATCATTGAGTCCCCCATCACTATAACATCTTTTTTCACCACGTTCGCTTTGTTTTTCTCCACATCTTTTTTGTTCCAACTGTAGATTGATGCCTTTGTTTTATGTGAGTCCTTTCGGGTGTCCCGTTGTGTATCTTCTACATTGTCTTCTAGATAGTTGAAGTGATTTTTTAATGGAACCGTTTGTTTTGGTATGGCTTCGTATTGGGTTTCCTTCCATCTCGATTTTACATGCTCCCAGTTCATGCTCTCATTTAGTTTCATTTTGTTTTCCAACTTAGATTTCTCTTCTATTAGTTGTTGGATTTCTTTTCCCTCTTCCTTTAGGTCATTTGTGAAGATCTTGATTATCATCTGTAGTGATGCTACGATTTCCTTATCTCCTGTTGCGTTGAATCGTTGTAGAATCTGATGTCTAGCTCTGCGCAGTGGTTGACGTCCTTAAGACTCATCGTAGCCAACATCGTGAAAGCAGGTGGCACAGAAGTGGAGTAAATGAACTTGTCTGGAATAAATCTGAGGATATGGCTACGGAGTCAAAATATCTGTAACAATCTTTAACGCTCTTCTAAATAACATGTAAGAAAACCTCATATTTACTAAAAAAAATCCTCTTTTGGTTCATGTACAGCGTAGATAAGCAGCAAAAACACACGTAATGTCCAGCGCTTGTATAATCCGTGCTAGAATTCCAGGGAAATCTAAGATTACGAATGGCCACAGAGACCGACAAATGGAATAAAGCTGTAAAGCACAGATAAAAAATTAGATAACACATCATTAAGGGATTAGATTATAATCATATGTAGCTAAGCATCAAAGAATAGCTTAGTTTCTGTGTGTAGTAAACGGTCAAGGGATCTGAAACCAGAGAACAGGAAATGCGTTGCCTTTAGTAATAACGCCAAGATATCACGAGCGACCATAGATAATGTCCTTCGCGTTTCTGTACCATAACCAGGTGTGAAACGTATAGTATGGGTACAGTGATGCTTTTTTTTTTAAGGGAGATAACGGAACAACCATATACAAGAGTACAAAAGTTTGTGGTAACTGCAATCTAACTATCCTAGATGTAAAGATTAGCAACCCAGGGATGAAATATTGGAAGGATAATAGTGATACTCATACTGATAATCAAAAGCATCCACAAATACAACATAAAAAATTATATACAGTGCACTAGCAAATAAATAGAAAACATTAAAACTGGAACGGAGAGAGCTAAAAAGGCCTGAGAACGTTGAATGGGAGTTATATACGGTATTAACACATAGGTACAATATCCAGGGGGAAGCCTGACATCGCAAAGAAGGAAAAAAAAAATTGAGCATATTGAATGGAATACATCTGAAGCACTCATTGTGTCTGAAATTATGTTCAGCCTGTGGATAGAAACAATGTGCTGACATCCGGAAAACTGTGGACAACAGAAGACGGATGCTGTCGGTGCAATTCACATCACCAAGGATTGACAAGCTACCGATGTAACTTAAGGTCAGAAGTGTGTAGCAACGTGTGCTCGAAAAAATCTCATACAGTGTGCCAAATTTTGAAAGAAAGGAAATAAATATCAGTGGTGTTTCATTTCTGTGCGAATAATGGATTATAGCGCTGACCCTCGAAAACGTAAGTAATCAGGGAATCATCAAACGCATAAGGATCTAAAGACAAATATTTACTAAGGGCGAAACAAATTCTGTTATGAAACACACAACTTCTATTCCCAACCAAGAATATGTAGAAAATACCAAAAACTAGTATGTACAAGTTAAAATACCACTGTTTCAACATTTTTCTTGTAAATGTGCGTACGTCTATTCCTAAAACAACTAATTCTACCCACGCACACAAAAACTTTATAACATGCAATGCACTACTGCTAAAGTAATCCTTGTGAAATTCATCAAGTGACGCCTCCATCATGCAAACACACTCTAAACAGGCATACTGTTATTACTAGAATGAAATGTGCTGCACTTATTTTTGAAGGCTGCAAGAAATTAACTGTACCTTCATGCATCACCTAGTATTTGTATGTTTTTATTATTAACCCTATCCAACAAGAAACATGATACCACATTTAAAATTATAGTGCTATTTTCATGTTAATGAAACTGAATAGTTCCCGTTCTCCAAATGTGAACTTGTTTTAATAAAACGTAGGAAACTATAAAATAAATATTTTTCTAAACTCAAAAAACTTATCCTCAAAATAATCCCAAATAATGCAGATAGGGAATCTTACATTAGATTTACATCTCACTACAAAGTCTCGGTGGGGGAGGGCGGAAGGGAAGCAAATACATTTTATCACACCGATAACGATTATAAACTTCAAGCACTATTTGTAAGAACAGAAATTAAAATCGACAAATGTAACTTTTTATTTTGTTCTTATTGTATTTAAATTTTTTTTCAGGGAATCTCATTTAATTGTAACACTTTCGAGATTTGATAAAAACGGTGCGACTACATTGACTGCTTAAAAGTTGCAGATTGTAATCTAAAAAGACTTTCCAACACCACTTACCTGCTGTCGAACATGAACTGAAGTCAGGATCCTAAATAATTTGTGTTAATTAGAGATGGCATACGAACTATAATCTTTTGTTTTGCACTTTTATATATGTGGCCAGCATAACAAACATAATCATCATACACTGACAGAAATGCATGTACGACTACTTAGGAAATTAATCTAATAGTCGTACTCTGTTTGTTAAAATGGATTAATATATCAGCAATGGTATAAAATAATTGTAACACTTATTTTTTTGACACTTAGATGAAATTATAATTATCAGTATATAATTCATACAGTAACTAGAAATTAATATTATTAGGATATTGAATTTCCAAGAAATACTTGTAAGTAGTGTACAAGAACAAAGCCGAAAAAAAAAGGACGATACGCACAAGATTTGATAAACATGCTCAAACTGTGGAATGAAAATTAGTCACAAAACATGGTAAAATACTTTGAAACTTAACTTGTTATCATAGACGAAAATAAATTTATAAAGATATTACTGTCATATAACTTGAAAATTTGCTGTCATTTCAAGCTTTTCTTGCAGTAAACACAAAAGGAATTATAATTACAAATAAATGTTGAGAAATCTGCCATAGCTTTGGAATGGTTGACATTCCTGTAAAATTAAATTGTTGGGAGGGGGGGGGGGGGTAGATGTTATCCATACTTATTCCAAATAAAGATCTTTCTCCATGAAAAAATACATATACGTGCCGAATTTCGCGGTGGTCGATTAAGCGGTTTTAAAGATTAACAGTTACCTACACAGTTACATATATACAAACATCCAATTTGTGTGTGTACGTATATATGATATGAATTTTTTATAGAAAAGTGAGTAGAGAAAGAGATGAGAACGTGTTACCTAAAAGTACATAAGTAGAGAAACCACGTGAATGTAATATGCGCATTTCTATTTCAAATATACAGAAAATTGTATGACATTTGTAGCAGAGTGAGCAGAGAAAGAGATGTGAATGTGTTACCTTAAAGTGAGAGGGGAAGACAGCGTGAATATAATAGCATTTCTGTTTCAAACATACAGAACATGGTATGACTTATTTTAAAGCGAGGATAAAAACGTTTTTTTTTTTGTCTAAAATCACGTTTTTTACATAAAATTGTTTATAGAAGAGTAAGTAGAGAAAGAGATGTGAAAGATGTGAATGTGTTACCTAAAAGTGAGAAGAGAAACAGTATGAATACAATATGTAGCATTTCTATTTCAAACATACAGAAAATTGTATGACTTATCTTAAAAGTGGGGATAAAACTGTTTTTTGGTGTAAAATCACGTATTTTATGGAAAAGCGTTTATAGAAGAATGAGTAGAGAAAGCGATGTGAAGAAGTTACCTAAAAGTAAGTTGAGAAACCACTATGAATGTAATATGCAGCATCTCTATTTCAAACATACAGAAAATAGTATGACTTCGAGTGAGTAGGGAAACCACTGTGAATTGTGTTACATAAAAGTGAAAGGAGAAAACAGTGTGAATGTAACAGCATTTCTATTTCAAACATACAGAACATGGTAGGACTTATTATAAAAGCGGAGATAAAAATGTTTCTTGGCGTAAAATCACGTGTTTTTTATGGAAAATTGTTTATAGAGGAGTGAGTGGAGAAAGATGTGTGAATGTGTTACCTAAAAGTGAGTAGAAAAAACACTGTGTATGTAATATGCATGTATACACCAATTTCGCCAAACCTTTACAGCCGTTTCTGAAATACTGGTAATGTATATACAAGAATTGCTCTGTAGAAGCGGAAATAAAAATTATTATTTTTTATGTAAAATCGCATTTTTTCGGGAATTACACCTATATAGATGAACTTAAAAAGCAAAACCCTATTTGAATACAAAATTTGATCGAAATCGTTAGAGCCGTTTCCAAGTTGTGCGGAATATATATATAAGAATTGCTCGTTTAAATATATAAGATTTAAAATAAACTTTCTGAACCTTTTACTGCTAGAATTGTGGTTCCTGGAACAATCGGAAGAAGGCTCCCTCTCCGACATTATCAGCGCCATCTCTTTTCATTCTAGCAGCAGTCTTGGGATGAGATGTCTGGTTCCAAACTGCGGACAATTAAGGATACCGTATACCCCTGGCTGACCTCATTAGGGCCTCTCGGAGGTCCAAGGTTGTTCTAACGTGGTTACGAATTGGTCACACGTGCGGTACTAATGGTCGTCTTTTGCGTGGCGACCTGGCCCCTGTGTGTCCCACGTGCGATATGCAACTAGCTATACCGTCCGCTTGGACGTTGCGTTGGAGGACGTTAATTCAAAAAATGCAGCTGGGTATGTCGCGCCTCTTGCTTATCAGCAATATTCTCCGCAGCGTCAATCCCTTGGTCTGGGTTTTACACTGTGGTACATTCTATTAACGACCCAGTATTGTTTACTGTTTTCTCTAGCTAGCTTAGCCTTTAACAGGAAGTATGTGAATGTTTTAGCCTTCAAAATTTGATTTGGGGCCCAAATGACCTAGCTGTCGACCGGCCATCAAACGCCACCCCTCACTCACTCTTCCGAGACGGGTCTCCACTTACGACCTACATGTGAGGTGATTTGACTGACTCCCTCACCACAAGGAGTCCACAGTCAGGGAGCCAGAATGGCTCGTGACCGTAGGTGGTTAAAATCTGTACCCACTGTTGCACGCCCTTAGTAGGTGTTATTTGCAGATATCCATAAGGAAAATGTCATCTGGGAACTTGGGTACCCTCAAGTTTCAGCCTTTTAGCAGCTTTCTCGTGTTAGTTATAGACGATAATATGTTTGAATCCAACTACAAAGTCTGAAATTCACTGGATACACTTTGAATCTTTCTGTCGGAAGCAGAATTTAGAAATGTTGGGAAAATAAGCTTGAACATATTGTAGACGTTATAGATAAGCTCAAATCGTCTTTTCAACGGGGTTACAATAATGTCAAAACAACAATTCATCAAAATGCCTTTTCACTTTCTGAATTCTTTTATTTTCAAATTGTGAAGCACCCGATTTCTTTGCCAGAAATGTAAATGGTAGCATTATTTCTTCAGAACTATTCTGTTAGCAAGAGGATCTATCAGCTGCTTTCTGTACATGAAAACATGCTTTATCACAATCTAGATTTCTGACTTCATAACTACAGATGCTAGATTAGTACATTCTAGAATCTTTGATTACAACACTTTGTGAAAACTAAAATGAAATTATTCTAATTGTTTTTCCAACAATTTGCTTTCTTTCTTCCATACGTCTTAAATATCAATATTATTTTTGACAGAAACTAAAGTACATGAAGATACTAGCAGTTTCTATCTTTTAACACTATGACTGAAAAGGATAGGAGCTTATTCTGTAGTAAAAGGTCCTAATTTGTTAAATTCCACAGTCAGCATCGATAAGTACTAGGTTTAAATTCCGCACTGTACAATGCATATATTTTGCCGCTCTTTGTTGATTGCTTATTCTAACATATAACCTTTTATATCATTATAGACATTGTCATCGAGAACTAATTAAACGATTCTAGAATTTAACAGCTGAGAATACCTTATTCACAGACATTACACTACGTTGGCTATCTATCCTCATGAATCAATTTGTGTCTTTTCAAATTTGATAAACTAGTTAAAGCCTTGTTACAAATGTTACACTTGTATGGCTTTATACCTTCATGAATCAATTTATGCCTTTTCAAACTTGATGAAAGAACAAAAACCTTATCACAAATGTTACACTTGTGTGGCTGTACATCCTCATGAATCAATTTGTGGTTTTTCAAATATGTTGATTCAACAAAAGCTTTGTTACAAACGTTACACTTGTGTGGCTTTATGCCCTCGTGAATCCAAACATGTTTTTTCAAATGTTGTAAATGGGTAAAAGACTTGTTACAAATGTTGCACTTGTGTTTCTTTATACCCTCATGAATCAATTTATGGTTTCTCAAATTTGATAAATGGCCAAAAGCCTTGTTACAAAAGTTACACTTGTGTGGTTTTATGTCTTGATGAGTCAATTTGTGTGTTTTCAAACTTGTTAATAAAGTAAAAGCCTTGTTACAAATGTTACACTTGTGGGACTTTATACCCTCATGAATCAACTTATGTCTTTTTAAATGTGATAAAAGGGTAAAAGCCTTGTTACAAATGTAACACTTGTGTGACTTTATACCCTCATGTATCAGTTTGTGTTTTTTCAAATTTGATACACAAGTAAAGGCCTTGTTACAAATGTTACAAATGTGTGGCTTTATACCCTCATGAATCAATCTGTGTGTTTTCATATTTGATGACTGAGTAAAAGCCTTGTTGCAAATGTCACACTTGTGTGACTTTATGCGTTCATGATTCAATTTCTGTGTTTTCAAATGTTGCAAAGATATATCACTAAGTACACTTTTCTGACTTTCACATTCTGAACCATCCTTGTTCGTACTGCAACTCATGTCGTCTCCTAGGTGTTCACTGGATAATAAATCTGATGTATAACTGGAAACATCTTGTTGGTATAAACTGAAATACAAACATAACAGTGAGTAATTACTAGTAGACAGAGATGAAAAGATAACATATGAAAATATTTATTTTCCATATGCACATGACAAAGAGAATGGCTTTATGAAAGACAAGCATTTGGATATGCTGTTATGTGTTAAACTGGAAGTTATACAGGATGGAAGTGAAATTATCAGTCTCATTAAAGGTGAGAGTGGATGTACACAAACAGAAATTTCCAGTAACTTTTTTCAATTAAATACACGGTTAACTACATAATCTTATCTAAGCGTAAGAGTGTGTGACAACGTGGCACAACCTGTTGATTGGGTACTCAGCTTCTACCGGCAGTTCTATGAACTATTCTAATGCTCTATAAAACCCTTTTAATTAACGTTAGCCATATATTGAATTCAAATGTTTTGTCGCGGTGCGCCAGACAGCAGAAAATTACGTAAAAATGTGAGGTTATGGCTGATTACCTCACATAAAAACATTACCTCAAACTGCTTGAGGTTATTTTGAGTCACTTATTTACCTTCACTACTAAACCGCTTTTTTAAAGCGGAAACGTTTTCAGGACCATTCGATCCCATCATCAGCCTTACTTCTTTCCCTGATTAACGTCCCCTTATGTAGGACTTACAGGCCCGTAGGACTTAGAAGCCAGTACCTAGGGCCAGACGCCTGTCGGGCAGCAGAGGAATCTCTGGACCAGACAGCGTGAAACCTGGAAGCAGATGGTCAGCCAAGCACCAGGTATGATAGTGAGTAAGAGGATGCTATGAAATGGAAGCGAAATGGATGATTGAAAGGGTGATAATGGAGCAATTGGTGGAATGAATGGCGGGGGAAATCGGAGAACCCGAAGAAACCCCGCCCAGACGCCGCTTCGTCCACCACAAATAACCACATGCGGGTCCCACCTAGATGGTAGACAAGCGGTCTAACCACTCAGTCACGGCGCCGCCCTTATACTTCCAGACTCAGGGAAAGATGAGGAATAACCATGGATGGAGAAAAATTCCTACCACCTGCCGGGAATCGAACCCGGGACCCCTTGCACAGCAGGTAGGTGCTCTACCAACTGCACTATGGGGTCAGCCTCAAATCTTACATTGCCCCGTTATTACACAGATCTTATTTGGTATCTTTAAAGGTATAATATATATATCTGGCCTGTTTTATTTGAGAGGTTTAACCATGATAAGATAGCGACCTCACTTCTTTTAAATGTCATGCAAAGTTGTTTTCTAACTTCCGACACCAGTTGGGTATTGCATTCATTAGGAAGTCACAAATATGATATAAACATAAAAATAAACTTTAAATGTGCTTTTATCAGTCAGGAATATATAAATTCACTTGACATAAAATGGAAAAGGTTAAGTCTAAATAAGTCTAAATATATGTACTTATATATGTACTTCCTGCACATCACAGAACATATCCTCACATGCAAGCCCAGCAGAAGCAAGTTGCCCTATTCAATTAATTTACTGAATGGTAGGGACCTAACTAGATATTAAAGTTCACAATAAATAGCAAGGTAGTTTGTTTCTAACACTTAAACATGTGGTGAACGCATGCAATTTCAATATCGTCTGCAAGACGTTTGTATGGGTCATTGGGGCCAAGGTTGGCAGCTAATGGCTGGAGTTTGGGTTACTTTAATTGGATATTTATGAGGCAAATGTGCATTGGGCATTCCAAAGGCTATTTACGCTCCATTCCAATAAGTTTAAACACAATTTATGTGTACTTTTGTATACGTTAGGCCAACCGGTAGGTGTACGAATCTCTTTAATTTTTAATATACCTGTTTTAAAATGGGATTAATAAGCTTCATGCAAGGACGTGCCTACATCTAATTGCCAGTCTAAAGAAAGGAATTTGTATCACACGTTGCAGAAGATTTTGGAAGCACTTTTGACACAAAATTGCTCCAATAAGTTCTAACAAGTATCTTATGAGTGCCAAAAAGCTTGAGTTAGTGGAATTTGCACCACAAAGTTCCTCATAAGATTTGGGATCGGATATGAAGAAAGATATCAAAATATTTCAAGAAATGTAGGTAAACAAATTTGACATTGATGTTCGCACCCAAAGAATTGCACAGTCACTGAATAATCATTATTTACGTGATAGTTTTAGAAACAAACAAAAAAAGCATATCTTTAAGCACTTACATTTATTAGCAGTAACAAGTATGCTATAACAATTGGATTAATTTCAATTAAGAGTTTAGATGAAGTATTAAATATCTGCAGTCCAGCTTCACATCTTTTGCAGCATTGACAAAAAAAAGCATGAAATTAAATAAACAGTCTACACATATATGGTAAGGAAGTAAACATAGCCGATGTGATGTTGCTAGTTCTAACAGTACTAAGAAGGCAACAAATTGGGATACTTTGAACTTAATTTACACAACAACGGGTGAATCTATTGAAATATTGCAAAGGAAAAAGTTGTCTTTGATTCAATTTTCTATGAAAACTATCCGATCCGACAGACGTCCTGTTCAAACATTGTATGCCCAATGATTATAAAACGTTGTAAATGAACTATAAATTGTTTTGACGAAAAACTGTGTGAACAAATATTTTTAGAATAACTGATATCACCACGCGTAATTATCACAACTTGACCTATAAATTGTGTTTGAGTGTATCTGTATATCTTACTAAAGTACAGACTTTATGTCCAAATTAATTATTTTATGGAGTGAACCATTTCGGAGATATCCCTTGTTATTTGTGTGAGCTTTCCAATACTTATACTGTTCTCAAATGGCAGATCGTAATTCATTTTGCTATTATTATCATCTGTCATCACCTATCATCTATCAACTATCACCTATCATTATAATTATTATTGTTGTCAACATCATTATTATTGCTGTGTTGTCATTTCTCCTTTCCATGGCAAGCGCTTGTTACCTTGATGCAAACACCTTAATGCATTTTTCACAAGATACAACGACGAAATATTTTATGATAGTTACAAATTTGAAAAATCTGCCCATCAGCGCATTGAAGTCCAAGGAGTCGTCATTCAACAAAGTACGTAAAACGGTTTTGTTTACAGCGAAACTTTCAGAAGGAGTTTGTGTGCTGGCATTTCCGCAATGGGCGATAATTGCGTTCACAGTATTCTGATATGACTTTATTTCTGATGCAGGTTATGTTTAGTTATACAAGGTTAGTCCTTCCCTCAGATAACCACGAGTCAGATACAATTCAGCACAAACAACTTAGAAAGGATTTCACCTCCGATGAACCAACAACTGGAGTCGTCTATCCA
The DNA here is from genome assembly GCA_030765045.1 of Tenodera sinensis. Classification (NCBI taxonomy): domain Eukaryota; kingdom Metazoa; phylum Arthropoda; class Insecta; order Mantodea; family Mantidae; genus Tenodera; species Tenodera sinensis. The sequence continues at coordinate 49,853,999 of CM060974.1, read as the reverse complement.
TTTGACAGATCTGAAGTTCTGCATGCATTACAAAACCTCAAAAAGAAGAAGGCTCCAGGACCTGATCAAATACATGCAGAAATATTCATACATATTGTACCAGAAATAACTCCATATCCAACAGATCTCTTTAATGAAAGTCTATGACAAGGCCGTATCCCTTATTGCTGGAAAGAAGCCAGTATAACGATTTTACATAAAGATGGCGATAAGCATCCTGCATTGCCAAAATCTTATAGACCGATTTGTCTACTTAACCTTTTGGGTAAAGTACAAGAAAAACTCCTATGTAAATGAATACAAGAGTTTAGGGTCCTGAAGGCCTTAATTCTATTCAATATGGTTTTAGATCTGGAAAGTCAACAGATGCAATAACTAAAGCCATAATTGCAGCTAAGAACTCTAAAAAGAACTATGTGATGGGTCTCTTCTTTGATATAGCTGGAGCTTTCGATAACCTCTGGTGGCCTGCACTTTTTGAACGCATGCGCCAACAAGAATACCCAAAAAGCCTTTATAGAATTCTGAAGAACTATTGTGTGGACCGCCGAGTCAACATCACAGGGGCAAATAGTACCATCACATGTGATATTACGAAAGGCTGACCGCAAGGTTCTATATTTGGTCCAATATTCTGGGATATAGGTTTGGAGCCTCTGCTTAATGAGTTAGTTGTTGACCCACAAATATATGCCACTATAGAACATGCGGATGATCTGCTTTTATTAATAGAAGGAAACACCCGCCTGGAACTGGAAACAAAATCTTCTGATGTCACCCAGAAGGTATGTGGATGGTGCAACTCTGTTAAACTACAAATTGCAGCTAATAAATCTGCTTATTTGTTATTTAAAGATAAATTATTAAGAAACCCAGTTATACGAATACACGAATAACGTATTTAACTCCACAAGTGTATTAAATACCTTGGAATAACGCTTGATGAGAAAGGCAACTTCAAGACACATGTCACTCAGGTCTGCAACAAAGCCAGTAAAATTATGATGAAGATTGCCAGTATTGCCCAACGTCAATATACACTACCTCTCACTACCATTAGAACATACCATAATTGTATCTTTACTGCTATCATTACATATGGTGCAGGAGCGTGGGCACCGTGCATACAAAAATTAAACCTCGTCGCAGATCTTAGAAAATGCCAGAGGAAAATTCTTCTACATTTTACTGGAGCAGCAAGAATGACCTCTTCTATGGTTCTTCTTGTGGCCACTGGTTCCTGGCCAATATATCTACAGGTTCGTCTATATGGTTCTTACTATTGGTTAAAGAAAAGCAATCAACGAAGGACAGAAGATATAATAGAGAAACGATGCTATATAAAAAGACAAATAAGGGCTGAGTTAATATCCTTATGGCAGTCAGAATGGGATAACCTGCCAACTGGGAGACGCACCTATATGTTTTACCCTAGTATACGAGAAAGGTTACGACTAAAGCACCTAAATCTCTTACAAGCTGCATTACACTATATTACGGGCCATGGGCCATATAGCACTTACTTAAAACGTTTTAATATAACCAACTCTGAAATGTGCACCAGATGCAATGCATAAGATACTCCAGAGCATGTAATGTTTAACTGTCAGAAATACAGTGAAGTACCACAATCTAACAGCGAAAAGCTCATGCACCTCACTTTATCGGAAATGGTCAGAAATAAGGAAAATCGAAATACTTTAAATGAGTTAGCGACTCGAATCAGTATTGCAGAAAGATCTTTAAGACTAACTGAACAAGAAAGAAATCTCAGAAATTTTGATAGACCTCCAGCGACTGTTGTACCATCACCCCGTCGATCGTTAAGATTGTGAAATCAATATAACCGAAACCAAGTGCCCCAAACTCCTGAACCTGTTATACCAAAAACAATTACATAGAACAGAAGAAGATTTCATTGGATCACTTGCCGACAAGTGTAAGCAGGAAGGAGAAGAACGAGGCCAAAACGACAGCCTGATGAGACTTGGACTGCCTACCAGAGACGAGTAACAGCGGCTAGGGAACAATAAAATTGTATGAATACTCAGATCTCGTATAGAACTTGAAATTATCATTAATTTTCGTCATTGTTATTTAGTTTAATTTAGGTTAGTAACTTCTGCACATTCTATTGTGAACAAATTGTAATCAATAAGTTCCAATGAATCAAAATATCCGTACACTACGTCCAGATATAAGAAATTAGGTTTCTGGACATAGCTGGCAGATATTATTATTATTATTATTATTATTATTATTATTATTATTATTATTATTATTATTATTATTATTATTATTATTATTATTATTATTATTATTATTATTATTATTATTATTATTATTATTATTATTATTATTATTATTATTATTATTATTATTATTATTATTATTATTATTATTATTATTATTATTATTATTATTATTATTATTATTATTATTATTATTATTATTATTATTATTATTATTATTATTATTATTATTATTATTATTATTATTATTATTATTATTATTATTATTATTATTATTATTATTATTATTATTATTATTATTATTATTATTATTATTATTATTATTATTATTATTATTATTATTATTATTATTATTATTATTATTATTATTATTATTATTATTATTATTATTATTATTATTATTATTATTATTATTATTATTATTATTATTATTATTATTTTTTTTTTTTTTTTTTTTTTATTTTTTTATTTTTTTTTTTTTATTTTTTTTTTTTTGTTAAATACAGAAATAGACAAGTTTGTACTATGTAGAAAATGTTATGTGTTCATTTCAGTAAAAGCATTTCACCTGTGTTACATGCGTACATAGTTGACGTTTTGCGCCTGACATTTTTTATTTTGTTTTAGTGATGTAAGTGACGTGTTTTTTTTTTTTTTTTTTTTTTTTTTGGGTCGGTCGGTGCGTGCGTGCGTGTTATACCTCCATTAAGCTAGACTAAGTCCCGGCACTACAGCCCATGAAGAGCCAAGCCTTACCGCCCAGTCGCTGCGTCCCCCACCTCGGCCCACTACAGGCGTCATTGGTGGGGTGCAGTATTGGAGGGTGGTACGTGGTCAGCGTCCCGATCCCTCCCGGCCAGTTATTGGTCTTAACAACCTGGATCTCCATTGTGCATTAATGTAAATTTCTGTTGAAATTGATCGTTAAAGTTCAATCGAGTGGCAGTAGCGCAATACGCAATATGTATAATCTATTTTTGAGATGCTTCTGTTCAGCATTTTAGTTTATTTCATCAGCTCAGGCTCAAACAACAAAACCTAAGAAACCAATTGCTGATAGAGTTCAAATTATACCATAATTCCCAAGTGCTGTTAACATTCTGGAAAATGTCTTTCTCGATTCAAGAAAGAACGAGAAGCGTGGAAGTGATGAGCCGATCGAACTGTTACTGAAAGTTTGTGACCACTAGGTTCCCCGAGTCTCACGTGTAAGGATATTTGAAGAGCGAGGCCTTCTGAATATGGTTAGACGTCCACAGCTGAGTATTGATCCTGCAGAGGGTCACTTTCAACATCTTCAGTGAATGGGAAATGCATTTCGGCAATTGTTTCTCATTCGTTTGTGTTTAACATAAAAGGGACAATTGTATATGTACGATCCGTTGTAATATATTTTGTGTGGTTTACCGCAGTATCAACTGTCCACTGTAAAGGGGGGAAAAATCAAAATATCACTAATACCGCGAAGTTTGCTTCTCTTTTGGGTTAGAAGTCGGCCTTGTGCATGCTAAATAGGGGTAGATGGCCATGCTTATTGTAGTTATGTGATTATATTACTCAATAGAAAATCTAAAAATCTGATGTGTTGCACTCATATGACTTTCTCTACTTTTGCACTAACCATTCTAACAAACCCTTATTCCCTATATCTCCACGTTAATTAAAATAAACATTTGTACAAATTATCTTATTGCTTATTTCCTTGTAGGTGCAAGGGGAATATTAGAATACAGTAGGCTTTGTGCGATAGTCAAATCTTTTATAGCTTTGAGATTCCGTTCTCTTTGCACACTTAACATATACAAAAATGAACAACGATGTTCAATTTCACGAAAGCTTCAAGTTTTCCGAAACTCACACACATAACAAGGAGTATCTGCGAAATGCTTCAACCTACAAGAAAATTTATTGAGACATAAATTGTGTATTTTAGCTAGATCCACACTTTTTGTATAGTATGATTTGATCTATCTGTGACGGTTTACCAGTTATGCAAAAGTAGCCCAGAGTAAATACGACTATAGAGGCTAGAGCCAGAAAATTCAAGATATACATTTTATTTGTCAAAAATATCTCAAACATATGGCATTTTCATCAAAATCGTTAGAGCCATTTTCAAGAAAATCAAAATTTTCGAAAAATCTTCCATGTAAGAGGTAGTTTAGAGTGGGGCTATTTTCTTCAAAATCTTCGTGTCGCATTCTTGAAAGACATTAAATTTAAATACCAACTTTGGTTTTTAACCAACTTTTCGTTTTTGAGTTATGCTGTCCACTGACACACAGACACACACGGACCTTTTTCTAAAAATGCTTTTTTTTTTTTTATTCAGGGATCCTTAAAACATATTTCCGGTGAAATATCGACATCGAATTTTTGAGTGGAATGCAATACTTCCCCTACTTACCAGCAGAGAAAGTAAAAAGGATGGGGGGGGGGGGGAGGGGGTCGGTACCTACAATGCACATCACATCACTTAACTGTTTTCGTAGAAGTCGCCACTGCGCACGCTCTGGAGTGGAAGATAGACAGGTTTGTTGTATTTAATTGATTACATTGCTGTATAAGAAAATGTACTCAAAAGGAATGGCAGGGTTGATGGGTGGGTGGGTTCCAGGCTATAACTACAAAGCGCAACATTACAACACTCCTCAGTAATCACTTCATGCTCTTCTTAGAAGCTGACATTGTGGATGCTCAGTTGAAACACTCCTAATTACTGTTTTCTCTTCTTAGAAGTCGTCATTGCGCATGCTCTGTAGAGGGTAAATTGCCATGTTTGTAGTTATGTGATTATATTACTGTATAAGAAAACTTATTAAAAAGGGTGGTAGGGTGGGTAGGTTCCAGGCTGTAGCTATAATGCACAACATCACAACACTTCTAAGTAATTAGTTTATGGTTTTTTATGCTGTTTATTAAATAAGCTTTTGATGATGTGCGTTTTACCAAACTATTTATTGATTTTTAACAAAGCAAAACAAAAGATAGCAACATAGAAAATAAAACTAAGATGTTAAACAAACAACATCGACTGCACTCCTAAAGTTTCTGGAACTCTCAATATGGTTCTTTATGCTGTTTATTAAATAACCATTTGATGCTGAGCATGTTACCAAACCAGTTATTGATTTTTAACAAAGTAAAACAAAAGATAGCAACATACAAAATGAAACTAAGATGTTAAAGAAAGAACATTGGCTGCACTCGAAAATTTCTGGAATTCTCCACTAGGAACCGGCACAAGTTCCTTCTCCTCTTAGAAGTCGTCGTTGCACATGTTCTGTAGGTGGAAGATGGCCAAGTTTGTTGTAGTTACTGATTATATTTTTGTATAAGTAAATGTAATAAAAAGTGCAGAAAGGTCAGTGGGTGGGTTCCTGGTTGTGCCTACAATGCACATCACAACACCCTTTAAGAGATTTTACTATCGCTCAAAGCCTACTGTATCTTCATATACCCACTGCACATGCAAGAACACAACCCACAAGATAATTTCTTATCTTCGCAGTTCATATTCCGTTCTCTTTACATGGTTAACAGGTAAACAAATGAATAGCAATGTTTCATTTGACAGAAGCCCCTCAGGGGTCTACATCTAGGGGATATGTGGATATTTACCACAAGGTACCCAAGCTGAGCAGAACATTACTTCCACTTACTCCATTCTCATTACTCAGAACAATATAGTTTGGCTTATATTATGAACAGTGAGGAATAATCGTATTAAGAACACATGCTCAAGTGATATGTTGTGATCAGTAGGTGGGTCATTCCATGGTAACTCACGTTACAAAGTGATATCTATAATATTGTCTTGGACAATTTAGAGAAGGAAATGTTCAGATTAAATATGTTTTATAAATAAAAACATACTTTATGTAGAAAGCTTTACAAACCTGGAGCACAAGAATTGTTAAATTATTTTATTTATGAAACCAAATCTTATAATTATTCTTGGTATCTCATCTTACATTTCCAAGAAACGGGTCTTGCATACGATTAAGGAATTCACTACACTTGGAGGACTCACTTTTCTGAATATTTTGTCTTTAGGTGGTATATCTCATCTCTAATTTTAGGTCACTTCCGAAACTTCCCTTCTTTTGTCATTACATTAACCATAAGCTCCCCATTTTGAATTTTAGTTACATTGCCTGCAAAATAACAATTGTCATAATTTACTACTATCCAATCATCTACTTGTAAATACATTACTGATGTTTCTGTTCTGGTATTGTTTTCCTGTGCAACTGATAAAGTTGTATGTCCTATTACTTCACTATTATAGAGTTCCAAGTGATGAAATTTCATGATGTTCAAGAAAGGCTTGCAGTTCCTGATTAAGTTCTTGCTTCTTTGACTAAAGTTTTCTTCACCCATAAGAATTGGTGTCACTTTAGAAGAAGAATTTAACAATGCATTTGCAAAATCAGTTGCATTGTTTACAATACATTTCCTGCTTTTCACATGAGACCATACTTGGCGTTTGACAGCCCCACCAATTCCATCAACTGGCCCCTTCCCATGAGAAGTTGCAAAGAACTTCCATGTAAGTCTTTTGCCATGACTCTTACTTAGAACTTTTAGAGCCTCAGCAATATATCTGTTCTTAAACTGGGAAGCAGGACCATCTGACCAGATTGTAACTTCTGTGATATTATTTGGCAGTTCTTCAAGAAGTCTATCAACATAGGAAATGACAGTGCTTTTTGTATGGTCCAGATTATCAGATACCAACCAACACATAGGGATGAGATGTATCTGAATGCCAAATCATAGCAGTAAAAATACTAACCTGACTCTCCTGCCAATGCGCACTTTGAATTTTGTCTTGAGATACACATGTAAAATTTTCAGAAAAGTGTATTTGCATCACTACAGTTAGCATCGAAGAAGGTAGTGATTCCCTGTCACTCTGATAGCTCTTTGATTGTTCTCTCTTGAAGTAACAGTGCTCCAAAAATTTAGGTCCCATGGTAAGAATATGATCCATAAGATCCCGCACAGTCCCTTCTTCCTCTACTTTCAAAAGTCTGGAATCACTCTCCTGCTATACAAACCATTTCACAGCGTATTCCTGTACACTAGTACATATATCATGAAACTTAACTGACATTAAATCTTTTCATTTTGTACACTTTCCTAACCAACAATCAGCTGTAGGTACACATAGAAAAAATTCAGGAAAGTTCCTGGTGTACTCTGGCATTTGAGGGACTATGCTATGAAGAGAGTTAACAGCACAGATGAAATTCTCATGATATTTGCAGACACATGTTGTGAGGAAGTTTACTTGCAAGCATGACATGTTTGTGTCTTAAATCTGCAAACTTACTTTTTCCAATCACTTTGCCATTTTCATCACAAAACATGGCATAGGCTTCTTTCAAAGAAAACATCATGTGTCGTACTTGCAACTTACTCTTACCTCTCTCATCTTTTAGGGTCACTACATCTTTGTGTCCAGGAACCTGTCTACGAATGTCATCCCTTTCATAAAAGTTGTTGACTGCACTAATTGTTTCAGCACTTTTTTTTGGTCTAGGGGTTCTTTCTACTGCTAGAGGTTCAACAAAACTATAATATAATAACTTCTAATAACAGCGCTTTGTTTTCTGGGTGATGCTGGGAGTACATGTTTCACTTTGGATATGACTTTCCCCAATGAAGACCTACCTTTATATGGTGGAGAGGCAGAACTGCATGGTACAGCTGAAGATGCCTCCTTTAGTTGCTTTCTGTGCTTGGCTACTCTTTCTCTTATATTCAGTTTTCTTTTGGTAGCAAGTTGAAATGCACTGTTACTTATCATATATGTAATCTAGAAATACATTGACTGCTCAAAATTATAACTAATGTTGCATAAATAATGGTAACTCACATTACATAAATAAAGTTAACTCACGTTACATGAATTAAACATCCTATTCCAGGAGAAGACTTTCAGATGGAAATTTATTTGACATGCCCAGTTATCATGTATACTTATGTACAAGACAGGACTAAATATAAATTTCTATACTTTAATATATTTATGAAAATCTTTAAAAAACAGGTATCTGGTAACTCATGTTACATATTTGAGGCTAGGTTATATAAATGTTTTTCTAAGTATCATGTTTGAAGGGCTTGCTTCTAAAACTATACCAAAAGGAAGAAGAAGTTTTGCTCTTTGAATTGATATATAGAACATAAAGGATTATTATAAATTTAATGATTGTTTCTTACCTTGAAATTGATCAAAATCTTCTGCATGTACAACTCAACAAATGATCTTCATAACAATGGTTGCCACATGTAAAACAACACATTCTGGAGGGAAAAATCCATCTTGCCAACAAACTTTAATGTTTTACCTAAATATATGACAGGGGAAACATTTCTACAGAAAAGTTAATTTTTTTATAAAGGTTCCCCTTTTACATGGAATGACCCAGGTGATAATTAAACCCAAGGGGGTCATGTCCAGAGGTGGTTGTTCTTTACTTGGATGGGAAATTCTGCATTATGCACGAAAACTCCCTATTTGTCTACCTTTTTCATCTATCTCCTTTGCTTTTATAATGGTTACTATCATTGGTTATATAATATTCCAATAGTGTTTTTCTCTAGAGCACAATTCTCACAATGTATGTTTTTAATTACACCTTAAAATTGCACTTCAATAAATAAGAATATATTAAAGTTGTAGGTTAGGCTGAAGGATATATATTGCACATGTATACATCATTGCATGTAAAATAATCACCTCAATACTGCACCTTACAAATTTGCACAATATACATATATTGCATAATTACATTTAAAAGTATGCTTCCATAAATAATATATTACATTTGTAGGTTAAGCTGATGTTTTAGCCTGACGTGTACACATCATTGGAAATCATGACAAATCATGCAAAATCCCCTCTTCAATGCAGCACCTTACAAATTTGCACAATATATAAAATTGAAGTATAGTTTTAATTACTTTTGCTCAATAAGCATGCACTTTTAATGTAATATTCATGCCAAGCTGTTACCAAAATGCCCTGGAATCCTATTGCAGAACAAAATACCAGAAAATCTAAAATGTGATCACAACACTGCGAGATGGATCCAATTGTGAATCTAAACCATCCAAAGATCAAAAACACATAAATTAGTTATTTCATTAGAAAGAACATGTTCTTTTGGGTGAAGTTATGAATCTAAACCATAGTTGAATCAAGTTTATCACACATGCAAAAGTTCATAAAAACCAGTCCAACATTTAGGAACAGTTCAGTCACACACACAGACAGAAGAAATATATGTGTATAAAGATAGTCATAAATTAAGAACCATCAATGGTTATAATTCAGGCAGATGATGATAAATTTTGTGGATAAAAGTATTTTTATCTAGAAAACTATAAAGTTTTCAGTTTTTTTGGTATGGACTGAGTTGGTTGAGGCACAGTTTGCTGTGCACTCCCTTAATAATATAAGCAAAAAAGGGTAAGTTTAACGTTGTACACCAAAATGTACAATATCTTGGCAATAAGATTGAAGAAATTTGAGTATCTTGCATGAAAATATACTGGATGTCCTAGCCATTTCTTAGCATGGATTTAAGAAAAGCAAACTAAAACTATGTCATTTAGGAGGTCACAAAAATGTAGCCTATTACTGTAGGTATAAGCATAAAGGTGGCAGCACTGCACTCTTTGTATCAAATAAAATAATTAACAGAAAACCCCAAAAATGGATACAAAACAGTAGTATAGATAAAGTTTGCAAGATACCAGGTATAGAAATAAACCTAAACAAAGAAACAGTGGTAATTTTCTCCTGCAATCGATCCCAAAATGCTAAGACTAATGTTTATTTCAATATAATAATAAAAACATTATATAAACTGGATGGACAGAACATAATATTACTTGGGGACATTAATATAAATAAAGACGATAATAGTAGCAATTTTTGAGAGGTAGAACTGGAACTTAAAAATTCAATGTCACAGGTGGGATTTGAACCACAGACTCTCCGCTTACCAGGTGGGTGCTCTAACAATTAAGCTACTGTGACAACCTGCCAGAATAACATTGAATTCTCAAACCAGTTCGTATTTCTCCTGGAAAACCACAAAGGCAGTCTCACATCAGAGACAATTACCCCAATGGTGGCTTATTATTGCAAGTACTTTATGTCCCAGGATTAATTAACCCTCAGATGGTAATTATTATTTATTTATGCCCACAAACTTACTATTGGTGTTTTTAAACACACAAGCCGTGTGTGGGCAATGTTTGAGAGGTAGAACTGGAACTTAAAAATTCAATGTCAGCTGGAATTTGTACCACAGGTTAATTAATCTTGGGACATAAAGTACTTGCAATAGTAAGTCACCATTAGGGTAATTGTCTCTGATGTGAGACTGCCTTTGTGGTTTAGCAGGAGAAATACGACTGGTTTGAGAATTCGATGTCATTCTGGCAGGTTGTCACAGTAGCTTAATCGTTAGAGCATCTGCCTGGTAAGCGGAGGGTCTGTGGTTCAAATCCCAGCTGTGGCATTGAATCTTTAAGTTCCAGTTCTACCTCTCAAACATTGCCCACACACAGCTTGTGTGTTTAAAAACACCAACAGTAAGTTTGTTGGCATAAATAAATAATAGTAGCAATTACTAAAAGTTATTAGACCTAATGTTCAAATTAAAGCTCACGATTAATGAACCTACTGGGGTAACAGATACATCAGCTACTATAATAGATCACAAACCTTCCCGACACAATTTACAGGACAAATATTACACTCAAAGTATAGAAATTGACTGCTATACACCAAGACGGCAGAAATGCTATATAAAAGTTAGAAGTAAATGGTCTATGCTCCCTACTATCCAATGAAACATGGGATAAAGTGTTTAATAAGCAAAACATTCATGCTAAATGGGAGAAATTTTATACTATATTCAAGTACTATTTCGATATTGCATCCACCATAACCACCAAGGAAGTGAAATATTCCACAAATAAGCCCTGGACAAATCAAGACATCAAATGAGCCAAAGAAGTACTAAATAGATATTATGTCTTGTATAAAAACACAAAGGACAAAGAACGTAAGGCAGCATATCGTAGGTATAAGAAAGAATATAAAAATATATGAAAGAAAACAAAATTAAACCATATTAAAAGCATCCTAAGTGTTGGTAATAGTATAGTCAAGAAATATTGGAGCATTATTAATAATGAATGTGGGAAAAACAAAGGTGAACATAGTAACATAATACTAAACAAAGGCCACTAAAAATTTAGGATCCAGTGGAAATAAGCAGTGCATTTAATCTCCAATTTTTAGAAAGTGTAAATCGTTAATATTAAATAAAGACAGGGATAAAATATTTCCATACAAAACAAAGACACTTAGCAATTCCATGTATCTCAGGGAAATAACAAAAGAAGAATTAGTTGAACCTATAAAAAAACTGAAAAGCAAAACATGTTCTGGACCAGATATACCATCACTAATACTATACTGAAGTAATGCGCTCCTTTCATGTTAGAACCATTATTAAATATAATTAACTCTGTTATTGTCACATATATTCTCGGTTTGCCTGAGGAAATCTATAGTCACACCTATACATAAAAAAGGAGATGAGAGTGAAACAAATAACTACTGGCTGATAACACTTATCTTGTCACTCTCCAAATTGGTGGAAAGAATAATTGCTGATCACATCATATCATTTACAGACATATATGAAATCATGGTCAACTTTCAATACAGATTCAGAAAAAATAAATAGACAAAAAATGCTATATCAGAAACAATTGACCACATAATCAATAAGCTTGATAACAATGAAATCAACAGCAGTATATTTTTGAATCTTTATAAAGCATTTGATTGCCTTAAACATGAACTCTTAATGGGATACATGGAATACCAAACAAATTAATTAGGACATATCTGAGCAAATGATCCCAACAAGTAAAAATTTCACATGCTAGGAATCGACATATTGCTGAATACTTCTCAAATAGTAAACTAATGACATATGGAGTACCTCAAGGTTCCATTCTTGGCCCTCTTCTCTTTATAATCTATGCCAATGATATCTCAAATATCTCCAATGGAAAGATATTTATGTACGCTGATGATACATCAATAGTAAACATGGGCGTAAGTTCTCAGGCTCTGGAAAATGCGACAATAGGTAACACAACACAAATTATACAATATTTTAGGTCCAATAACTTACACGTGCACTTAAATAAGACAAATTACCTCCTGTTTCTAACTTTACAGAATAAGTGAATAGCAAATACAAAGATAGTCATTGAAAACAGAGGAATAAACAGAGAAGATAAAGCAAATTTTCTAGGGATAATCATGGGTAAAAACCTTACATAGAATGGACACATTATATCTGTAACAAAATAAGTTCAGGGTTATATGTAATGGAAAAAAATGACAAATATAGTGGATGTTAATACTCAATGTTATATTATGGATTAATCTACCCGCACCTATCATAGGGATAACAGTGTGGGGACACTGTGCTAAAAAGTACACTAACCAAGTATTCTTTCTCCAAAAAGAGGTTAAGACTAATTTTGAGAATGAAACAGATTTGTGTAGGCAAGCCTTCAAGGACCTACAAATTTTGACTCTATACTCTCTATACATGTATGAAGTAATAGTAGAATTGTTCAACAGGCAAGACGTGAGTCGAACAAACAAACAAACAAATACATGAGCACCACACCAGAGGAGACACAAACTTTCACATTCAGTCACATAGGCTACAAATGCAAAAAGTCACACCTACTACTGCGGCTCATATACTGTATAATGAACTCCCTGCTTATCTGAAAAATGTTAATAACTTTAGCATATTCAAGAAAGAGTTAAAGAAATTCTTCATAGAAGATAGTTACTACTCAAGTGACAAATATCTTAGATAATATGGACCAAATAAATAGTATCGATATAGTATTAAGTTGTAATAGTGTATAGTAAGTAATCCATTGTTGTAAAGATGTTACTATAAAATTTATGTATATATAAAGCTGTATGATGTTTTTGTACATATTTCCTTGACAATGCTTTGAATATGTATGTATTCCTTTAAGCAAATAAATAAATAAATTAGACTCTCTTGCTATTCACAATAAGAGATATTTGCTGTTGAAGTCTGACAGATTATTTCACTTCCATCCTGTATAACATTCTTAATGAAAAGAAATTCACAAGGAAGTCTCCAATGTATTTGAATAAATAAGTAACAATGAGTGAAGTAAAATTTATGCAAACGTTAAGTCAGAGATAGAACACTTGTGTTTCTTGACTGGGTTCTGAAGGTACTTGCTCTCATTGTCAGCAGTTCACAAACAAATGTAACAACTCAATCTTTCCGTAACCTCAACACATATGTTTCATTACTCTGTAGATACAACAAACCAGTAGCAGTTGAGTCAAATCATCGAGAAAAAAAAAGAATAGAAATTCTATGTAAGTGGCAGTTTGGGGAGGGAGGATTTTGTTGTAAATCAGTGTATTACACATCTGCATGATGGGAAACTTGATATCAAACTTGGCATGTGTGAGAATTTCAGTTCTGAGTTATGGTAGCTCTCTCTCTTTCTCTCAATTGTTTTCCCTAAAAATGGTATTTTTGCATTCATGAGGCTTTAAAGCATATCTTTGCTGAAGTCTTGACATTGAAAGTTTATTGGAATTGGAATGTAAGACTTACTCTAGGTAGGTAGTATAGATATTAAAAATCTGGTTTGTGTTTGTAATAAGGGCATAAAAGCCTTGAAAACATCTGAGGACTCAACCGTACAACTAATTTCATTGTGTTGTTTGATATAAGTTAAGGAAAATGACACATCTGCTACTACATAAAGGTGGTGGTTATATAAGAATTAAAAGTAAACATAACACAAGAAGCAGAAGACCTGTAATTGAATAGAGTCAAGTCTTACCTTGAATAGTTTACTGGAGGAAAGTCCTCAACCTGTAACAGAATAATTCAACTGTTCAGTTTCGCATAATCATCTATACAAAGAAAGATAAAGGTAAAGGCTTCATGATGGAGGCTGGTGGTGTAACAATGCAGAATATGGCACAAAATGTATAGAAAATAGGAAGTACTTGAGGAAGTGAAGTGAAAAAGAATGATGAATAAAAATCAATGAGATGGAAAACCAAGGAAAATAATGCAATACAGAAAATATATAAATTCTGTGAAAATACGCAGTATAATATCAGCAGTCAACAGGAAACATACAACACACAAGATTAAAACGATAGCATCTAATAAAGTGATTATAGAAGTGTTAAATAAAGGCTTGAAAAGGTGCTCATTAAGAAATACAAATATTTGGTAGGTGGTTGATGTATGGTCAGAAACTGCTCCTGATACAGCTGCCCAAGTCACTTTGTTCTTGGTTTTATAATACACCATGTTTACCTCTTACTACTTGCTGCACATCACATAGTGTTGATGTGTTTATACTCCAAATACCAAGGGTTACTTCACTACAAACTCATTGTAAATCAGAACATGTTCACCATCTCGGGTTTGTTGTCATTGTAGCTTTTTCATTGCTTTAATCTATAGTTTGGCAACAATATCTTAATAGGGTAATTTTCTTTTGTTATGGCCTTGGGAATCAGCCTCTAAAGTTTCCTGTGAACAAATGAGATACACCCTGCACACTGAATATTATAGTGTGTTGAAGGAAATCATAGAAAAGTTCAATAGGTTGTGATAATTCTTCACCACTGAACCACGTTTTTCCAGAAGTACACATACTAACAGGAATGAAGTGGGGATGTTCCAGAGCAACACTTAACACAACATATAATATATATATAAAACCATTGTTTACTTACTGCAGCAAAGTTCTTGTAACAGCAAACACAAAAGAAATTCAAATCTTTCAAAACCAAAGTCTGAGATTAATTACAGGTGCTATCAAAACCACACCAATAGCAGCTATGGAAATACTAACCAACCAATATCCCATTGAATATGAAATAGAAAAAGCGGCTCTTATTCAACACGAAAAGTTGATCAGACTCCCATTCAATACATGGCACAAGAGAAATTTTACACATACACTAAAGACTCAGGAGAGCTTTCTTTCCAAAATTCAAGACATCAAGAACGATGTACACCTTCCTAATTCAAAGGAAAACTTCATATCTAAAGTCAATCCAACACATACATTAGACATCACATATTATTTACACCTGACAGAAGAAGTTAAAAAAAGTGATACTCCAACTAGTGTTCTAAAATTATTGGCATTAGAGACCATCCATACTAGATTTCCAGAACATGAGTGGCTCCATATTTATACTGATGGATCATTTATATCAAACAAAGATGGAGCAGGTGCTGGAGTCATGTGTCACCTCTTTTCCTATTACAAATCTTTAAGTTATGGAACTACTAACTTTGATGGAGAAATTGAAGCAATTCGAATGGCCCTACAAAATCTTTTGTACAGAATTTCACATTTTCAGCAAGCAGTTATTCTCTCAGATTCCAGGGCAGCAATTATAGCAATTACTTCCAAGTTGTCACCAAAAAACCAAACTATTATAGAATGTTGGAAGATGCTTAGTACTTCAAAAACACCTAGTCTTCCAATGGATACCGGCTCACTGTGGACTGAGTGGTAATGAGAAAGCTGATTTTCTTGCAAAAAAGGGTACCAGCGGTGTACAAAAATCTATAGTTACTTTACCATTTTATGCAGCTAAAAGATTAGTCAACTCTGAATTCAAAAAAATTACTGCAAAATATTACTATGAAAAATCAAAGAATAAAAGATGGGAACTACCAAACATTCAAACAGTGATTCCTGAGTATCCTCAAAAAACAGCAGTTGCAACCTTCAGGTTGATTACAGGACATGATTGTCTGGCAAAACATTTAAACAGAATTGGGATATATTCTTCACCACTCTGTCCTCTATGTGATCTGCAAGAGGAAATGGACCGAGACCACCTTCAAATATGCCCGGCCACTTCTAGTGCCCCATCCATCAGT
Organism: Tenodera sinensis; assembly: GCA_030765045.1. Lineage (NCBI taxonomy): Eukaryota > Metazoa > Arthropoda > Insecta > Mantodea > Mantidae > Tenodera > Tenodera sinensis. Next base: position 49,837,702 of record CM060974.1, on the reverse strand, counting down.
GAAAAATATTGGAGAGCAAGAGGATTAATGACTTCATTGTCAGAAATCCAGCATTAGCTAACAACAACATACTATAAGAAATTCCCATAGATTTTAAGAATGTGTTGTTAAGCTATTAGTCTAGTGACATAAAACTTACCCTAGTTTTCTTAAATGTTAAAATCAAAGCATCTGATAATCGTTTACTGCCAATAAGGCTAGCCTCTCTAAACCTAGGGCTTAAAAGGAGTAACATTAATGTATTTTTTGATATGTATCAACACCTGACAACAAACTATGAACAAAAAGATGTTTGAGACCCATTTCCCAAAGAATTGAGTTAATACCATGACATATATAGACCAGTATATGTGAATATAGGTTTTTCTAATAAAACCCACAAAGATTAAACATCTGCCATGAATTAGGTTAGCTTTATATAGGAAGAACAATGTGTGTGAGTGAGTGAGTGAGTGAGTGAGTGAGTGAGTGAGTGAGTGAGTGAGTGACTAAGTCTGTGTGAGTGCGCGTGCATGTGTGTGTGTGTCTGGTTTCTAACAGCATCAACCACTTCTTTCCTCTTGAACGATTTATTAAGTGCTGGGTATTAAGCCAGCTACACACAGACAACTTGAAATGAAGAACTGACTTGCTGCTAATAACTGTTTGCTTACATTGTAATGCAATTATTGAATATTAATAACGTTAGAGAAGAAAGTGCAACAACTCTTTTGGCTTAGTAAACTGGAATGAAATAAAGTATTTGTAGATAACTATACTACTTTTTCCTGTAGTTGATACACAGTGCAGTTAATATACTTTACTCCAGTATCTCTTTCATTAAAATAACATTTATCAATTTTTGAAAAAAAAAATAAAGGTCTGTTCTGCAAAGCAGAAACATAAACTGTAGGCTAATTTAGATACCTAGATCTGTTTATTGAATGTCCATGAACTGCCAGTGTGGAATCCAAATTACCTAACAACAATTAGTTAAAGCTTCAAAACTGGGTTGTCAGTTGTCTTCAAGTCACTGAATATCTTTTAAGTTAATTTTTCATTAATTTAATTTCATATTTCAAGTGCAGCTGATCAAAAGGTGCTGAAGTGTCACAGTACACCTTAGAATGATTTCAACAGAAATTGTCATAAATTCCAAGAAGGATATCTCCATTACTTTCTTTTTCTTTGTTTTTCCTTTGCAGTGTTTAATGTCTGTTATTACATGTGGCAGCCCCGGCAGTGACACTGATAGAATAAGATGACATGAGAGACTGGAGAATCTGGAGGAAACCCCCTCCTGTGCTGCTTCATCCACCACAAATCCCAAATACAGTCACCTGGAATCAAACTTGTGTCGCTTTGTTGAGAGGCATATGGTCTAACCACTCGGCTACAACATGACCTCTGTTAGTTTTAACCCACTATACATATATCACATCTGGCAAGACATGCTACACATTCACAAACTGGTTCATTTTGTAATACAGTAGAACCCCAAAACAACACTGTTATTGGGGGAAATGCTTTAGCCCCACGTTATACTGATTCCATGGTATATCAAAATGTGAGCTTAGAAGTGAAAAAAATTTATCCCACAGAGGTTGTGGGAAGCATTTGTGTAATAATAAATTATGTTTAACTGTCAAGTATGTAATATATATGGTAAAGCACACCACTTTTAATTACAATTACACACCAGTACTGCTAGGGGTGTATTCCAGTCCTGTAACCAATCTTAACTTACATAATGCATACAGTTACTCAGAATCTATTTTACACTAACCTGATTTTGTGGGCGGGCAGGTAGGTAGGTAAATACATAAATAGGTAACTAGTTAAATACATAAATAAATATGTAAATAAAAAAATGAACAAACAAACAAACAAACAAATAAATAAATAAGAAGTAAGATATATTTTCAGGGGGCATACTTTCCCCCACGTTAAATCTGAATGTGTTATTTTGGACTGGGCTATTTGAAACCTTTACAAATGTATTATTGCAAATGTATTATTGACCACACATAAGAAAAAACAATAATTGCACTAGGTTTCCACAAGAAACTTACCTTAACATCACACAAGGCTAAAGTTTCTGTTTCGAACCACAAAGGTTCTTCTTTAATTTCTATTTTGTTAACCATTTCAAAATTAGTGTCGAATTCCACTAACTTTATTGCAGGATCCTCTGAAAGAAGTTCTCCCTTGCTCTGTGAACCAAAGTCTGAGGTCGGAATTTGCTGTTCAATTTGTGTTTTCCTATCTATCTCCCAGTTGCTGCTGCATTCAACAGTTTCAGACTGATTTGCAAGATGAGGTGTCTCAGATTTAATTTCTGTTTTGATTGGCATGTTACAGTGATCATCCAGAAGCACTGCATCACTCTTTCTATTCATTGTCACAACCTTGTGAAAGAATTCTGTTTCATTCTGAGAGGCTACGTCGTCTGAGACAGATTCCTCTTTGATTTCAATCGCTAGTTTGGTATCCATTTTACAGTTGTTTCTGGATGTGATGCTTAGTTTCAGTAACAAGTCTGTGGACAAAGAATGATATATACATCATCATACAGACAGTGCCTATTCTATACATTCAATAAATAATTTATGCAAACAAACCACATAAAAGTGACTTATAATGGGTTTCGATGGATACATCAGTACAGCTAAGGTGAAGGTTAATAATTAACGATACACAAGATGTGTAAGAAGGTATGATATGGAACAAAAATCCTAAAGAAAGGAAAAAACAAAACAATTCTATAGAGAAAATGTGTGAATGCTGTATACTCCAGTAAATAAAATGAGGTACACATTTTTGTCAAAATTCTATAGTTACACAATGTACCTGTTCTATAAGAGCACTTCCAAACTATTGATGGCCTGTAAATTTAGTATCTCTATAAATAACATTATTACCTAGATAATAATACGGTATGGCATGCCCAGAATTATGTTATTTTTCAAATAAACATAATTTGTTTAGTTGCATCTGCAAGCACTACCTTGTGCCACCAATAAGTATGGCTGCATGCATAAAAAATCTTATGTGTTGCACTCACATGACTTTCTCTGCTCTTGTACTAACCATTCTTACAAACACTTATTCCTATATCTTCTTTGTGTTAGTTAAGATAAGCACTTGCACAAATTATCTTATTGCTTATTTCCTTGTAGGTGCAAGGGGAATATTAGAACACAGTAGGCTTTGTGGGATAGTAAAATCTTTTAAAGCTTTGAGATTCCGTTCTCTTTGCACACTTAACATATAAAAAATGAACAATGATGTTTCATTTCACCAAAGTTTAAAGTTTTCTGAAACTCACACCCGTAACAAGGAATATCTCCGAAATGGTTCACCCTACAAGAAATTTTATTGAGACATAAATTGTGTATTTTAGCAAGATCTACATTTTTTGTATAGTATGATTTGGTCTATCTCTAATAGTTTACCAGTTATGGAAAAGTCGTCCAGAGTAAATATGACTACAGGGGCTATAGCCAGAAAATTCAAGATATATGTACATTTCATTTGTCATCAAAATATGTCAAACATATGATATTTTAATCAAAATCGTTAGAGCCATTTTCAAGAAAATCAAAATTTTCCATGTAAAGGGTAGTTTAGGGTGGGGCTATTTTCTTCAAAATCTTTGTGTCGCATCCTAGAAAGACATTAAACTTAAATACCAGCTTTGTTTTTTAACCGACTTTTCATTTTTTGAGGTATGCTGTCCACAGATACACACACACTGATCTTTTTCTAAAAATGCTTTTTTGTTTTATTCAGGGGGTCTCAAAACATACATTTCCGGTGAAATCTCGACATCGAATTTTTGAGTGAAATACAATCCTTGCCCTACTTACCAGTAGAGAAAGTAAACAGCATTTTTGGAAAAAGGTCCATGTGTGTGTCAGTCTGTCTGTCAGCCTGTGGACAGCATAACTAAAAAACGACAAGTTGGTTAAAAACCAAAGTTGGTAGGTATTTAAGTTTAATGTCTTTCAAGGATGCAACACAAAGATTTTTAAGAAAACAGCCCCACCTTAAACTGCCCTTTAGATGGAAAATTTTTCGAAAATTTTGATTTTGTTCAAAATGGCTCTAACGATTTTTTTAAAATGCCATATGTTTGAGATATTTTTATGACAAATGAAATGTATATTTTGAATTTTCTGGCTATAGCCTTTGTAGTCCTGTTTAGTCTGGATGAGTTTTGAATATCTCGTAAACGGTAAGAGATAGACAAAATCTTACTGTACAAGAAATGTTGTTGTTGTTGTTGTTGTTTTCTAGTGCCTTGCATCTGGCAATGAAGCCATTAGCATTCGTGCTTTCCAATACTTTTGAACTGTAGTTTCTTCTGATCTTAATGCTTCACAGGTCTTCAAGTGTTCTTCATTCATTTCTGCTGGATCGTTACACAGGACACATATTGGTGAGGCTGAGATACCTATTCTGTAGAGATGACTTGCCAAGCAGTCATGATTTGTCAATAGTCGGAAGTCTGCAACAGCTGTTTTCCTTGGTCTCTGGGGGATTATATCTGGATTGGAAAGCAGTGTAATCCATTTTTTATCTTTGGCATTTGTTTCTATTTCTTGTAGGTATGAATGACAAAAATTTTTAATGATCAAGCGTTTTATTGAGGAATATGAGAAATTGAATTTAGAATTTTGTTTTATTGTTGTGCCTTTCTTTGCAAGTGAGTCTGCAGCTTCGTTCCCCATGACTCCACAGTGTGCTGGAATCCATTGGAGATGAACAGTCTTATTAACTTTTTGGAGTTGTGTTAACATTTTGTAGCATTCTCTAATTTTTGTTGACTTCTTTGTAGTATTTGAACATATTCCCTGAATTGCAGCTTTAGAATCTGAAAGAATTACTGCCTTGTTAAATTTATTTAAGGGAAGATTTAATAATTGTCGGAGAGCAATGTATATAGCCTCTATTTCTCCATCATAATTTGTTGTGTCTCTGCCAACAGAATGATAAAAGGAAAAATGTGAACATGTAACTCCAGCTCCAGTAAGGTTTTCCTTCGAGGATCCATCAGTATATATGTGCAGCCATTCTTCTGTGGGATACCTAGTATTGATTGTTTCCAGAGCTAGAAGTTTTTGTATTTCTTTTGGTGTGTCTGAGTTACTTATTTCCTCTATTAATTCCAAATTGAAGGTAGGTTGCAATAATTCCAATGGATTTTCTCTAATAAGTAGATTTTCTCTGGTGTTAGGAATGTTCAATTTGGATTTAATCTGTGTTACCTTTTCTAGGAAACTACTATGAGTTTTAAGGATTGAAGGGGGGAGGTTCTCTTCTGTCCATTTAGAGTTTGGCAGTCGTAACATTTTCTCGTGTTGGAGCAATGCTTGTTCTTCTATTTTTGTTGTTATTGATGGGGTCCGTGTTAAGGCAAGCATGGCATCAATAGGTGTGGATTTAACTGCTCCAGTGATTAGGCAAAGAGCCTGATTTTGTATTTGTTCAAGTTTATTGATGTTAGCATTTGCTGCTGTTATTAAAGCTTCAGAACAGTACAAGAGGTTTGGTTTAATATACATTTTGTATGTTGTGTTAAGGACTCTCCTTGAGCAGCCCCATTTAGCACCAGCTATCCTTTTCAGGATTTGCAATTTCTTTTTAACCTTTTCTGAGATGTTTGTTATATGTTTTTTCCAATTTAGCTTTCTGTCGAAAGTGATGCCTAAGTATTTGGCATCATCAACTGCTTTGAGTGGTTTACCATTATAATTTATGCTAATATTAACTGGTTTGTATTTTAGTGTAAATAATTCAGAATTTGTTTTTTCTACATTGATAGTCATGAGGTTTTTGGAGCTCCATTCATGTACTTTGTTTAGGGCTGTTTCTATTCTGTTTTTAATTAATTCAGGTTTTTTTGAAGAGCCTGAAGTCCAAATGACTACATCGTCAGCAAATAAAGCAATTTTGGTTTCTCAAGTTTTTATTATTGATGGAAGGTCATTTATATATATGTTAAAGAGTGTTGTGCTCAGAACAGCACCTTGTGGAAGTCCTCGGTGTGTTTGTTTATATTTGGAAATGTATGTATTATATTTTGTGGCACAAAATCTTTGTGAAATAAACTGAGTTATCCACTTAAGCATGTTACTTTTCACACCTATTGATTGCAACTTCTCAACTAATTTATTTCTCCAGACTGAGTCATATGCTGATTTAAAATCAATGAATACTGCCAAGGTATCCTCCTTTCTATTGAAAGCTTCCTTGATGCCTTGGCTTAGTAGGAGTACATTTTCACTTGTACTATGATTCTGTCTGAAGCCGGTCTGTGAACTATTAATTAAGTTGTAATATTCTAGGAACCAGTTAAGTCTAGATGCCACCATTCTTTCCATCACTTTTGCAATAACACTGGTCAAAGATATTGGTCTGAAACTATTAATATTGTTTGAGGGTTTGTTTTTCTTTAAAATCGGGATGATAATGGCTTTTTTCCAGTCGGAAGGTACAGTCATTCTCCAACACGTGTTATACAGTTTAAGTAGGATTTCTTTTCCTTTCCTGCCAAGGTGTTTAATAAACTCTGGATGGATCTTGTCAGGTCCAGGAGATTTTTTGTTCTGTAATTGTTCTATTGCTAAATCCAGTTCTGTTTCATTAAAATTCTGAATAAAAATATCATTTCGTATACCTTTTGGCTTACTAGTTTCTCTGATAGTTTTTTGGATAGCCTTATCTTGTTTTTTATACGCTTGGGGTATTCTTTGTGACTGAGCATAAAACTTGTTAAGGGATTCTGCTATTTCCTTATCTGTAGTTAAGCTTTTGTTATTATATTTTAATGGTTCAGTTGTATTTTTTGATAATTTTGTTTTATTAAGGAATTTGTATATTTTATTTCCATCTTTCCTTTAGTCCATATGTTCTACAAAATTTGTGAAACTGGCCCTTTTTGCTGTAATTAATTCTTTCTTAAAAATGGCTGCGTTTCTTCTCCAGTTTTGTACATCTTCTGGACACTTGGTTCTTTCGGCTTTGACTCTTGCTATATTTCTTTCGTGTTTTAACTTAGATAAAGATGGAGACCAAAAGTAGCTATATTTCTTTAACTTTCCTTTGGGGATATGTGTTTTGGCTGCTGTCAATAATATTTCACAAATTTTTTTATTCATTTCATCTGTTGACTTGAACTCTGATTCTAACAGTATATTACACTTCCCTTCTATCTCATTTTGGAAACTGCACCAATCTGCTTTTTTAAAATTCCAAGAAGTTTTAACTTTTGGTTTGTTACTTTTATTTATTAGACCTCTTATGGAGTTTATGCTGATTCTGTGGCCTGAACCTGGGTCTTCTATTATTTCTCTTTTTGTATTGTCAATTATGTCAGATGACACCATCAGAAGGTCAGGATTTGTACCCGAACCATTATAATGAAGATAAGAGGGTGGATCATTTGGATTAAATATTAATTCCATTGTTGACGAGTTTAATAGGTCTTCTATGACTCTTCCTGCTGAATTTATATCTCTGTAGCCCCACCTAGGGGAGTGTGCATTAAAATCACCTATTAAAATACTTTTGGGTTCTATGGGAATAGAATTTAGTTCTAGTGTATTGTCTGGAGGATTGTAGATACTGTAAATTCTATAGTGGTAGTTACTTTTCCATACTTCAATTTTAACTATTTCTGATTTATCTTGTTCTTCCATTGTTTTTTGGATTTGGATAGTAGCTTTCATATTTCTTTTAATTCCTGTAAGAATACCACTTGCTATTTGACGAGCCTTTGGAAGTATATGTGTAGTGTACTGATCCATTTCAAAGTATATTTCCTGTTCTTGTGATATATTGGCTTCTTGTACTGTGAAGACATCTATATCTTGGTCTTTTAATATTTTCATTAGCTCTTGTTTTTTAGGCTGGGACATGCCTCCTGCATTCCATTGTAAAATTCTTAAAGTATTGGAATTGTTGTGGTGAAATTTGCCTAAAGATGTCCCCACCCGGAGATCCGATTGGGGAACAGTTTTAACTCCGGAATGTTTATCTTTAGGACTCATATTCATGTATGTGGCTTTCATGTAACTGTTTTCTTAACGGGCACCAGTTTTACAATGTGGCAGTTACATCACCCGACTTAAACCCCCATTTTGCAAGGGGGACCACACCTATCGTTGGTCAATGGGTCCATCGGACCTAGCCGGGAGGACTAAATAGATGATATTTAGATCCACCGACCTTCCCCTCATGTGCCTCTGAGGGACGCTGTTGTGCTGTGATAGGCCAGCACATATGTAAATGACATTTCCTCCATTTTAGATGAAACAGTTATACCGCTGTGATTCGGTCCCCAGAGCCTCATCTGTTAAAAGCAGGGTGCACCACGGGCAGGATGAGGATGGGAATTGGGTAGGAGAGGCTATAGGAGGCGCATCACTACCCCTTACTACCCCTGTACAAGAAATGTAGGTGTTACTAATATACACAATCTATGTCGCAATACATTTTTTTGTAGAGTGAACCATTTTGGAGATATTCCTTGTTTTATGTGTTAGTTTCGAAAAACTTAGAACATTCGTGCAATGGAACATCATTGTTCATTTTTTGTGTTAAGCGTGGAAAGAGAACGGGTTCTCAAAGCTTTAAAATATTTGACTATCGCTCAAAGTCAACTGTATTCTAATATTCCTGTTACACCTACAAGGAAATAAGCAATAAGATAATTTGTATAAATATTTATCTCAGCTAACACAAAGAAGATATAGGAATAAGAGCTTGTAAGAATGGTTAGTACAAGAATAGAGAAAGTCACGTGAGTGCAACACATCAGATTTTTCCAATAGAAATGGCATTCTTAAATGCAAAATACAGCAAATTGGCATAAACAGGTTAGTTTGCTACAGCTATTTTCTGACTACTAATTTGTTTTTTAACTCTTCACTCAGGGGTACTCAAAAGTTAAGTTAGCACTGAGTTCAATTTTATGTGCACCTAACATTGTTCAATAAAGCAGTACAGAGGTATTTTTTAGAGGTGACGTGTGTCGTAATGTTGCGCAGTAGTTCATGGTCGAGTCCACTTGTCTATTGCAAGATAAAAGGGGTGTCTGGTTATAATCTCTTTGACTTCTAGCCCAACTAGCCAGCAGGCTGCTGGTGGAAACTTACCCCCACCATCGCTTTGCGTGATGCTCGGATATGCGCGAGTGACAAGGTCACGCCCCACCTCTAAAAAATATCACTGTACTTATTGCATTTGGTGTTATATCAGTTTAACATTGAGTTAAAATTTAACATTGGTTGGTGAAACCATTCATTACTTATTTAACTTACAGCTAGTTTTAAAGATCTACACCATATTGTCAACGAAGGCTCTTTTTTCCCTGATTACCCTCCCCTTATGCAACACTTACATCCCCTAGAACTTACAAGCCTATGTCTAGGGTCAGATGCCTGTTGTGGAGCAGAGGAACCTATGGAGCAGACAGAATGAGGACCTGAAGCAGATGCTCAGCAAGAACCAGATATGAGGATGAGAAAGAGGTTGATATGAAATGCATGGAAAATCGATGAATGGAAAGGTGGTGATGGAGCAATTGGTGGAATGAGTAGTGGGTAAAATTGGAGAACCTGGAGAAAATCTGCCTAGATTCCACTTTGTCCACCAGAAATACCACATGTGGATACCTAGGAATGAACCCGGGCTGCCTAGGTAGTAGGCAAACGGTCTAACCACTGAGCCATGGCATTGCCCAACAAAGGCTCTCACACTAATGTCAATATTTTAGAGTCATTTTCCAAATATGATAAATCCCTCGTCCTAGGATTGTGAACCTGAGGTGTGAACTTTGGAGATTTAGTGCAAACAATACTAACTTTATTGCTCTATGTTCTCTCAGATTGAGTCCGGGGCATGGGCTACACCACTATTACCAAAACAAGAGGCCTCTTGTGGGACTTATTGCAGAGAGAGTGAGATGTAGCACCATGTCAAATATTCTTAGACTTGTCCTCAATGTGAAGGCAAGGCCCCATTTATTACGGTAAAATCAGAAAGGAGATTACCTCAATTAAGGCCAGTCCCAGTATCGCATAATACAAGCTCAGATTTCTCTTCTATTATGTCTCAAGTAAATTTTAATGCTCAATTATTTCATTGAACTCTACGGGAGCTAAATCGTAAGGGAGACAAACTGAGAAGCTCAAACAGGTATGTGTCAGTAATTTGTTTAACAAAATACCATATGTCAGGGGCAGAACTATAATGTGCAAATACAAGTTACTTTAATCTGGTTCATATTTCTGCAGGAATAGCATCCATGGTGATTGCATAAGTACTTCTCTAAGAAAACAATGCAGGAGCAACAATGTACTGTAGAAAGTCAGATCTAGAATGCTGTGCCACTCAACTAGAGGTCAAAAGGAGGATTTTGTTATATTTACTATATACAGATCAACAGGTATCCTCAACAATTTTTAAATAATTGAGAAAATTAATTACATCATTTTATATTAGTAATGTTAAGTTTATAGTATGTGGCAATTTTGATGTAAATATAGCTGATAGTGATGCAGCCAAGGAAAAACTAATACTCTGGTTATACTCCTTTAATCTTTAATATGAGTAGACAGTAGATTTCCCAGTAAGGATTTATGACAATTCAGCATCAATTATTGACTATTTTACATGAAATAAAAATACTACAACATAAAGTCACAGCCGTCATAAATTACCTATGAGATGATGATGCACAAATATTCATTTTATAAGTTAATTGATAAAATTAAAATGGACAAGCAAAACAATTGCTTTACTAAAATTCAAATAATGAATCATGGGCATATTATTAATTTTGTTCAAGAATTTAAAACTAAAAGCTGAGAATCTGTCTCCTATAGTAATAATGTAAATGAAAACTGTAATATTTTCTTATGTATTTTAATGGAATTATACCCCACGAACTTCAAAAAAGAAAGCTTAATTCCACAGAAACTAAGAATGGATAAGTAATTCAATAATAAAATTGTTTAGTACTAAAGGATAACTTTACTTAAATTATTACATTTTATAACACTAAGATCAGCCTGTTATGTTGGCTTGAACTGTTCATGCATTAAAGAAAACATGAATACTTTTTGAAACAGAAAAGTGCTGGATTTTTCCTTTAATTATACACTAACAGTAGCTTATTCCAATAAAATAAAACAAAAGAAAGGGTGTAGGTGTAAACCTCAGCAAAAAAAAAAAAAAAAAAAAAACCATTTAAAATACCTGTGTAAAGAAATACAAGTCACCTTTTCCTGATGTGAAATCAGGTATCATTGTTGCTCATTGTTTAATTATTGTATACTCCATGAGTGTCGGCAGACTTTTTTCCAGGGGGGGCCACATGATGGAAATTTGCAATCACATAATATTAAATCATTATTTTATTGTCAAAATTTATAATATTTGTTGCAGCAAACAGTATTAATTTGTGCTAAATAAAAATTGTTCTTTACATCAAAATTAAAATAATAGTTTAATAGACAGTAATTGGCTGCACATTAAGTTTACCAACTTCCAAGGAGGGGCCATGGCCCCCCCCCCCTTGCCGCCGTTTCGCGACGCCCATGGTATACTCCATAAAATAGTTTACAGCACAACAATCTACTTTTGGGAAGTCATTGCACCCTTATGAAACCCAACATTCATTCAAATATGTACAGCAAATATGCTAACTTGCAACTTAACATAATGAATGCCCCCCCCCCCCCCCCACAGTACTAATACCATGATATGGCGGAAGGGCTTAGTAGTTCAATGCACCAGAAGACCATACTAAGGGAGCAGAGTTTTCGTGTTAGTTGGTAACAGGTGAGGAGAACTAAGTTTAGTCCCCAACGAGGGAAATAACTTATTACTGCAATGGCTGAAAGCTCAATGTTTTTGAATCTGGCACGGCCTGACCTGAGAAGCCTTGGTTAATAATGCTCGCCGTGAAAGCTTCAGTTCTTACTTTTTTTTTTTAATTAAAGTCCTCTAACATTGTCATATCGGACGAAATTCAACTCTTACAGAGGGAAATAACATCTTACCCGGAACATTGGACATTTTGAATGTCAGAAGAGGAATTGAACTCTGCTATGATTATGGTAGATACATAACAGATCAGGCTGTTCTACCACAGCATGGAACAATGTTCTCTAATGGCACATGTGAAAAATGGTTGGTGGATGAATGTAATCCTCCTGACTAGGTTCGATGCACTCACTGACCAATTGTAGGTGCAGCCCTTCATTCATATTAGGGGTTACGAGGGAGTGATGTAACTACCAAAACATCAAAACTGGTGCCTCCTAACCAACAGTTACAGAATTGCTCATGATGAAGTCTCTGAAAGTGCAATGCTTTGTATTTGCGCCATGCATCAAAAGTCTTTAACAAAGTGAAATGGGATGTTTTGAATACCTTGTTAGTGATGGTAGGAGTAGATATTGTCCCCTCAGAGCATCTAACCCACCTGCCCCCCTGTTTAGGCAGTCTTCTTTTACAAGTAAATTCTACGACAGATCCAAATTCATGGCCATTTTGTTGCTACCGAGCAGATGGACTGGAAGCTGTCAACCTAAGGAATTACTTGAATTTTGCTACACAGAAGTTATGGCTACGTTTTGTCACTGCTTCACTCCTCTTCTTACTGTCTGCAGTGCCGAAGGTAGTAAAAGTAGGTGTTAAGCATGACAGAAAAGAAAAACTCTTATAAAAAGGATCATTTGGATATGTTTGTAGCTTACAGCCATTTATCACTTGGCCATGCTAAACTACTAAATTCATTAGCTGTTAATGATAGCCACATGTTGGCAGCTGTGGATGCTGAAAGGAGACTGGTGGTGTCATCTTCAGTGATAAGTGTGAACTGAAGTGGGAAAGTTCGTAGCTCTGACAAGCGTGAAAGGCGGTACGGATACAATGGCTTTCCCACATGTAACCCAATTACTTGCTGTTCCCCCACAAAAAAACTGTAAGGCAACAAGCTTTAAATGATGGAGCAGATAGTAACTATACCCAGTATCATTATGCATGATATTTATTTACAGAACGGGAATTTCCATTTTTATCAATTGAATAACCATAACCTCCCGATTTCTAAACATTTTAACTGTGTTTGCTGCTATACAAATGGTTTTCATATTATATCAGATTGCCTAGCATATTTATGTGTTACTCAAGCAAGCATAAGACATTAGCACCACAGCAATACACTGAGCTTTCTCATTTCAACCATTTATCTGGGAAAAGGCAAACACCTGTCTTGTTTTTGACAGGTTCTTTATTAGCTAAGTCATGATGTGAAGACAGTAAACCACGCCATGTATAGAATAGTGGGCATTCACGGCTGTGTCTTTTGGATGCCAAAATAGGCACATGAATTTCAAAAAAATTAAAATATTTTCAAATCTGTGAAAACACAAGATTCAATCAAAATTTGTAAATTCTTCCAGTGTTGATTCTGCAAGTAGAACCTGTTTTATGTGAAATGATTAATGGAGCTTTTTATTCAAGTAACCAAACACTTAAAGTAAACTTTATACCAAACTGTTGGCCATGTGATTTACAAGACTGTGACATGCTATAGCAATCATAATAGGTTATGGAATGACAATTAGAGGTCTTCATAATCGTTCTAAGTTGTCTGCTGAAGTAATGATAAATGATTATTTACTTATGCCAACATACTGCTGGTGTTTTTAAACACACAAGCCGTGTGTGGGAAATGTTTCAGAGGTAGAATTGCAACTGAAAAATTCAATGCCACAGCTGGCATTTTAACCAGACCTTCTGCTCTACAAGTGACTGCTCCAACCATTAAGCTACTGTGACAACTTACCAGTATGATGTAGAGCGGAAGGTCTGTGGTTCAAACCCCAGCTGTGGCATTGAATTTTTCAGTTCAGATTCTACCTCTGAAATGGTAAATTAGTTTGACAAGTCAATCTTCATGGAAGAAAATGTGTCACAGTGAGAGAAAGAAAGAGAGAGAGAGAAAGACAGACAGACAGGAAGGAAGGAAGGAAGGAAGGGAGGAAGGAAGGAAGGAAGGGCGGGAGGGAGAGAGGGAGGGAGGCAGGAAGGCAGGAAGGAAGGAGGAAACGAGGGAACGAAGGAAAGAAGGAAAGAAAAGAAAAGAAAATTGCTATTATTACAAATATTAATCTTCTTAAAGGAATCTGGATCTATAAGACCGACCATTCATATTTTAATATCTTTTGACATATATATATATATATATGTCTTTTGGCAATACAATCCAGTGTTACTGGTTGCCAATGTCTTGTTATAGTTAGTAGCACAAAATATACATCCGCCTCACACAATGTATATATCAATAATCCTTATTGGGGTACTTGTTTATCCCGCTCAGTTATGTACCTATAATAAGACTGAACTTAGTGTAACAACTATTGTTTATCGTTTACATATTGTTGAGGCGGGGTTTTATTGTAAAAGATGGACAACACATATCAGCGTGAATATAGCAGCAGGAGTAATGTTTTTACTAAAAGGTGGAAAGTTTGTTATAGCAGACGCTACTCTTATCTGCAGGGTCGACGGTCGAAGAATGGAATGCAAAAGCCAACGTTCTTTTATCACAAACACATTTATTCGTTATTTACACTTTTTATCACAATTTCAATTAGTTAACAACTTTTAAAATCCGATAGCGTCTACGCTGGTTAAAAGTTTGGGTGTAATTTACATGTTCACACGCCATCAGCAAAAATACACTTCCATTCACTCTGAGCTCACAGACGCCAATGAATATAGTACCTAGCATCTCTATGACGCAACACCGCCATTCTTATGTATTCATCCGCGCAACAGTTCTCATTGGTTGAACTCAAAGTGACGAGAAGACATTGGATCTTGAATATCAAAAAGAAATAGGTCCCTGATACACCCAAATTAAAAGAATTAGAAATTTACACACTCTTACAAAAATATTTACATGAACAATTTTCTATTAGTCAATATTCTGTCTCATATGCCCCTTGTTTTGTTTTTCAAGTTGTCACCTTATTCACAATCTTGAAACGCAATACAATACTTCTCCCTACTTCTATGATTCAATCACTTTGTACAATCTTTTTTTTTTTTTTTTTTCAGTCTTCTTCACTGTTTGTCTTTGTCCTTTGTTTTGACATAATACAACATGTCTTTATAAGTTTCACATATTCGGTTACTACACAATGCATTCAGTTATTATACAATACATATCCAGTTATTGTACAACACATTTAGTTATTTCACAATATGTCCAATTATTATACAATATATATTCAGTCATTGTACAATATACCCAGTTATCATATCATATATGTTGTTATTATACAATACACCTTCAGTCATTATACAATACATATTCAGTTATTGTACAACACATTTGATTACTACACAACATGTCCAATTATTACACAATATATATTCAGTTATTGCACAATATATCCTGCTATCACATCACATATGTTCTGTTATTATGCAATACATATTCAGTTATTACACAATACACATTCAGTTTTTGTATAACGCATTTAGTTATTACTCAACATATTCAGTTATTACACAATATATCCAGTTATTATACAATACATATTCAGTTATTGTACAACACACATTCAGTTCTTATACAACACATACTCAGTTATTGTACATTTGACATTGACACAAATATAATTTAAGTGTTTCATGTGGTTTTTGACTTGTATTCATTGCTATGAGGAGAGAAAAACAGGATACAAATTTTGAGCTAATGATTATAATCATGTTTATGGCAATGTTTTATTCAGTTCTTTGCCTTCTTTGTCTTATAAGCTTATGTATAGGCAGGTTATTGAGTTGGTTCTTAAACTCTGATGTTACTAATGGTACTAATTTTCTTGATTGGGTTATTATTCCTTGTTGTTTGGTTTAACATTTCTTCGAGTTTAGCATTGGCTATATTCATCTTAATTCATGGGCATTGTTTTTCTGGTTATGGTTTTCCTCATTTCACTAATTGTCATTTCTTTGTCTCTTATTTCTATAAGAGAAAACTTCTATACTTACAATTATTCTGTAATTGTATTATTTTTCTTCTCAATTTACCCTCGACATCTTTGTGTCGAAATATTATATCTTTTTCATCATAATTGATTCATTTTTATTTTTGTCCCTGACATCCTTATGTCAAAAACATATTATCTTCCGTCGCTATGATTCATTTATTTAATGACAATCATTGTCCTCATCTGTCTTTGTTGACAATGCTCTTTGTGGTCGATATAGCCAATGACTATGTTGATTTTCTTCCCTGTTGTAATCCTATTCTGAACATAATTTCCTATAAGTAACCCATTAAAAATTGTTATCTTCTTTCATCTCTACTACTCCTGCCTTACACATTCGTTGACAAAGACTATTTGGTCCTTTCTTTGTATGGCTTCAATTTATTTTTATGGTATCTTCCTACCAACTTGCCATTTGTATTCTGTAGCTCATATGTGTGGTCACCCAGCTGTTTCGTTATGACCAGTGGTTCCATCTTTCTCTTCGTGTAGCCATCATGGTGTCGATGTCAATTGTATGTTGCTGAGATTTTGTTGTTTGTCGTCCACTCGGTTAGGACGAACTTAGTTGTTGTAATTTCCCTGAGTGTTGGTGGTGGTTGTCGTTTCTGTATCCTGTGCAGTATCTGCCCTATTTGGCACATTTTCATCTACTTCCTGTTGTCTTATGTTGTCAGTGTACCGTTGGTCTCTGCCCCTTTGGTGTGAACCTCTGTCATATGACGGTCTGTGGTTGTTCAAGTGTTCCCTACTGAATCGCATGTGATTCACTTGATGGGTATGGTCTCCTTGTCTTCCACGATCATATGTATATGTTTGATGTCTCGATTCACCCCTCGGTATCGTGTCGTGGTACCGCTGTCTTGTGTTCTCCATCCTCTCGCCATGATTATGTGGTTGTGGGAAATGGTGTGCCCCTCTCCCCCTTCCATGGGTACTCCTAGTATTTCTATGTTCTCCCTCACTCTGGTTGTTCGTAGTCATGTTTCGGTTTAGGATGGGTGAGTTTGGGTGACCGTTCCTATGTCTATGCTCATTAGGCCGACCATTTTGTGTTTCGAAGGCTGTCAGCAGTTCTATCATATCTGCAAAATCTACTGGCCTCGCAACAATTAATCCTGTTCTCACTGTGTCTGGGAAATGTCTTGTTATGCTGGCAATTAGTTCTGCCTCCGACAAGTTGGGGTCTAATAGCTTTCCTTTGTTGGCTACTTTCATAAAGTAATCTACTAGCGACAACCCTTTGGTTGGATCGTACCTACCTGTCGCTAGCTCTACCCTAGTTTGGTTTTGTTTAGCTGGGCCCCAATACCTTGATAGGAATAAATTTCTGAATGAGCTATAAGACTCATGACCAGCTAATGTTAACCTGAGCCATTCCAATGCCTTGTTTTTTAAGCTTTTCTTAACTATCATCATCCTAAGCTCGTTTGGTATCCTTTTCACTTTAAAGTATTCTTCCATCTCTTTAACAAAGAGTTTTGGATCGTCTCCCTTCTCCTCGTCAAATGTAGGTGGTGTGATTTCATGTAATATGCTGTTGGTGTAACATGTGTTATGTGTTGTGTCATTGTTTGGTTGTGAACCTCTTTCTCTGTATGGTGAGTCAACATTTTGTACATTACTCAAATAACTCTCATCTTGTACATTACTTACATCTAAATCATCTTGTCTTTGTAATGCCTTCACAACATCATTTACATTAGCCAAATTTTCCTTCCCTTTTTTCATTTCTTCACAAATTGATTTCAAATCATTCTTTATTTCTAAGTGGCTTTGTTTCATATCATTTATAGCATCCTGTTGTGAAAGCATCACATCATTCATTGTCTTAATTTTAGGAATTACAATTTGTTCTACAGTTTCATTAATAATGTCTTTCTTTACTACCTCAATCTCTTTCCTTAATCCCTCAGTTATTTCTGCTTTTACATTTGTTATCTTACAGTCTACACTTGTATTACATTCTGTTATTTCATCCCTACATCTAGCAATTTCTCCTTCTAACACAATTTTATTTTCTCTCATCTCTGATTCTATCTTTCCCATCCTATCTCCTACAATTTCTATCCTGGCTTCTAAGGCTTCCTTTGTTTCATTTAAGTTTTTATGTACTAATTTTAAATTAGTTTCCATTACTTTCATATTTTCTTTACACTCCTGTCTTCCTAATTCTATTTTCTGTTCTAGGTTCTGTCTACCTAATTCCATTTGCTGTTCTAAGTTCTGTCTACCTAATTCCATTTTCTGTTCTAAGTTTTGTCTACCTAATTCCATTTTCTGTTCTAAGTCTTTTCTCACTTCCTCCATTTTCTGACCTATCTCTTCCTTATTCTGTTCCAGTTTCTGACCTAATTCTACTTTGTTTTGTTCCAGTTTTTGTTCTATACTCTGACCTAAACTTTGTTCCAGTCTTTCAAACATCATCATCATTAACCTTTGGTCTTTGCTTATTTCCACCTGTTCCTCACTCTCTAATCCTATCTGATAACTAGGCCTATCTGCCCCTTCCCCCACTCCTGTTTCTATCTCTTTTCGCGACATTTTAATTCCTTTATCCAATTCACTTAATGTTGAAAGTCCCAATATTTTGCCACTTCTGAGTAGCATTCACAAATGGAAATAAAATAAAGACAAAAATTTTGGATCCTACTTTTTTTTTCCGTTGGTTCTTCGTCCAATTATTTACGTCTCCTGGGTAGTTGGCTTCGCCAGATGATCTCCGGTGTTTTTCCCACGTTGATTCTCCGTGTATCGATGTTTTGTTGATATCAGTCGATGGTCTAATGGCGTCTTTTTCCTACGCGATGAGATAGCGTCATTCGATGTTAACACTTCGTAATTTTGCATTCCATTCTAAATTCGCGCTCCACGTTGGGCAAGCCATTTGGTGCGGGTTTTATAAATTATGTCTTTGCCTAGCAGCGTGAATATAGCAGCGGGAATAATGTTTTTACTAAAAGGTGGAAAGTTTGTTATAGCAGACGCTACTCTTATCTGCAGGGTCGACGGTCGAAGAATGGAATGCAAAAGCCAACGTTCTTTTATCACAAACACATTTATTCGTTATTTACACTTTTTATCACAATTTCAATTAGTTAACAACTTTTAAAATCCGATAGCGTCTACGCTGGTTAAAAGTTTGGGTGTAATTTACATGTTCACACGCCATCAGCAAAAATACACTTCCATTCACTCTGAGCTCACAGACGCCAATGAATATAGTACCTAGCATCTCTATGACGCAACACCGCCATTCTTATGTATTCATCCGCGCAACAGTTCTCATTGGTTGAACTCAAAGTGACGAGAAGACATTGGATCTTGAATATCAAAAAGAAATAGGTCCCTGATACACCCAAATTAAAAGAATTAGAAATTTACACACTCTTACAAAAATATTTACATGAACAATTTTCTATTAGTCAATATTCTGTCTCATTGTTATCGATTGTAACCAGTAGCGAAGCGTGAAGTAACTAAAAGGGTAGAAAGATTCATCTTGGCCTCATCCTTTACCATCGACTCGCTGCGGAATAAACTAGCTTCTTCTTTCGGATAATGTGACTGCTCACCCCTGATTCAAGTTGGCAACACCACATGAAGGTCAATTACTTGACCGCATGAGACGCCTTTGCTCTCTGAGGGGTTGTAAGGTTGTATATACATAACGGTACACCGCTTATGTGCAGGTAGAATGGCCATCTAAAGAAAGGAAAACGTTTACGTCTCTTGACATAGTAAACAGCTGTATACAGCCGTTCAGCAATTTCCAAACACGTTCAAATGAGAATGAAATGTCTTATAATTCATGTTGCATAATAAATGTTTTAACATTAATCAATAATACCTACTTTTATTATTAATTTATGCCAACGAACTTAATGCAAGTGTTTTAATTGCCCCGTGTGTAGGCAATGTTTAAGAGGTGGAACCAGGAATGAAAAATTCAATGTCATAGCCGGGATTTGAACCACGGATCTTCCACTTATCGAATTTATAAATTCGTACTGACTGGCAAGTTGGCCATGGTGGCTTAGTGGTTAGAGAAGCCCTTATAGAAGTACCCTTAAAAACAATTTCCGATTCTAAATGATCTCTCATGAAAGACTCATCTGAAGCCAATAAACCAAGAATGGCCAAGTAAATGCCTTCACTAAAAGAATCTTTGGCTTTCTCGATGACCCCTAAATGACAATTCGTGGATCCCCAAATGGCAAACCACATCGCCCCACAATTTGCCTGTTTTTTGACACAGTTTCATTGTGCCTAATGGCTTGCAACCTATGTCCCTCCGAAACAGCATGATCTATGCGGCATCACCCTAGCATATCACATTTTTCTGCGGAGTTAATATGACTTTGAGATGCTGCATGCTTCCTGGGCCTCTTTTCAAACTTTTTCACTGTATTTACACCAGTGTTTTGCCAAGATTTTTCACCCTTACCACCAAACACCAAGCAAAAATAATATAAAAGCCGTTAACCTTTTCCTTGCCGGTTCCACACAACCACTTGTATTTGTCATACCAGCTGTTTTGGAATTTACGCACAGTTTTACAGTTTGTTTATTATAGAGTATTGACCTGGTGCCGGTACATAGGGCCCAGCTTACAGGCTATAAATTTTACATTTATATACAATTTGCTTACTTATAACTAATTATAGTTTTCGGTTTGTACAAAAACCCATACGGTGACCGTCTATCGGTAACCGAGAATAGTTTTCTTATATCCTTTAAGTTCTATTCAGTTTTTGGTTTATATATACATATGTACATATTTACAATTATATACACGCATACATACACGCGCGCATTCACACACACACACACACACACACACACACACACACACACACACACACACCTTCACTGGGCACACCAGAATATGCGTCCCAGCGCACAGCACTATTTACACTTCATATATACACTTATCCGCTCTTTTCTTACGCGGGCAGGGGACAGCTCCTGAATATTTTCCGAGGCGAGGGCCTCTGCCGGAACATGTGTGTGGCTTAGAACCGAGGTTGCGCGGACGCGCATTTGTCAGCGAGCCGTGCCGCTTCTAGAATATTTTTATTCTAGTATGTTTGCGGTGCTTCGGCTCGCCTTTGCCGATGTTGGCGATCACGCCATTCTCGTAGTTTCTAATGCGCGTCCATGCCACCATTTCTCGTTTTTCTATTGCCTCCGGGATGGATGGGATCCGGGTTTCGAGGTGAGGAGTGTGGTTAGTGGTGAGGAGTGGAGCAGAGATGATTTTTCTGAGGGAGAGGTTTTGGAGGGTTTGGAGTTGTTTCAGGGCAGTTTTGGAGGCATTAGCCCAATCCACACACGCGTCCAGGACCACCGAAAGAATAAAATACCTATATAGTATCAGTTTTGACTTCAGTCGCAACTGTTTACTACGGAAGATGGGGGCGCACAACTTTAGCCGCTGTCTGCCTTTATTGGCGCTATTTTTTATGTGGGTGGAGCAACACATTGTGCGGTCCAAAGTGACACCTAAATATTTAACCTGCTGACGGCAGTGCAATATTTGACCACCGACCGTTAGGTCCATTGCCAAAGTGTGATGCCGCTTAGAGAAATGAATCAGCTGGCATTTGTCGGGATTAATTTTGATTTTCCAGTCATGTTGCCATGAGAGGAAGTTGTTCACATAACGTTGCATTTCTGCAAGGCCGAAACGTGGGTTTCTATGGTGGTTGTATATTGCAGTGTCGTCAGCATACATGGCGACCTTGCATCTGGCGTCCACTGGGAAGTCATTAGTGAATAATATGTACAGAAAAGGGGACATTATTGCCCCTTGTGGGACGCTAGACCGCATCACTCGCTCCCGTGAGGAGGAGCGACCCACTTGGACGTAAAACTGCCGTTTTTCTAGAAAATTGTGCAGCAAGTATAGATAATTTTGAAGAGCCGGGAAATTGTGGTGCAGTTTGTAAATGAGGCCATTGTGCCAGCACCGGTCAAATGCGGCTTCTACGTCCAGAAATAGCGCCAACGTTGAAGCAATTGCTCTGTTACGTCGTCAGTTAGTCTGAGGAGCTGTAGTTCAGTGGAATGTCCTTTTCTAAAGCCAAATTGTGAATTTGAGAGTTCATGTGTTGCTGAGACTTGTTTATGTAGTCGAGAAAGGATACATTTTTCGAGCAATTTACCAAAAGCAGACAAAAGACTAATGGGGCGGTAGTTTTGTGGTTGTCTGGTGCTTTTCCCTTGCTTTGGGAGCATGATAACCTTAGCTCGTTTCCAAGTAGAGGAAATAGCCTTGCTGCAAACAGGCGTTAAATATCTTTGTTAGTTGCACCAGAGCTTTTCTCGGGAGATGCTTAAGTTCCTCATTAGTCACTTTGTCTGGGCCGGCAGCTTTCCCATTAGGCAATTTCCTAATGAGCTTGAAAACTTCCTGCGGTGTTATGATGTGTAGTTGTTGCTCTTGCTTCTGCGCCACCCAGGTTTGTACCCATGTCTGTACCTCCCGTTCTAAAACACGGTTGGTAACTGGGTTTTCACAGAATCTGTCTTGGAGACAGTCAGCGAAGACCTCGGCTTTCTCCTCTTCCGAGAAGTGCAGGCCGCCTTGAGTGTGCAGCGCCTCAGTTGCGGAGTTAACGCTCGTGGAAACTTTGAAAGCCTTTAGTAATTTCCACAAAGAGTCCGAATGGGTGGTACTCAGCATTTTGTTTTCCCACTGTTCAATTTTGTTGATTTTAATGTGTTGCCGAATGACGTTGCGTAGCCATTTCGTTTATCCTTAACTTTTGCTCTAACGTGAGTGATGAAATACCGTTATTAAGTGCATATTGAATTGTATCGAAGTCGGGAATGTTAGGTACAAATTCACAAGACATTGTCCTAGGAGGTACAAAACACACACATACACACACACACACACACACACACACACACTGTATAATAATTTCGCAACACACTGTTAATAGTCACTCCTGAGTTTTACTTATACTGATCACTATAATGACTAACAGCCACAAAAGCACAGAGCACAATGACCTTTCTCATAGGAAGAAATTTCCCTTCTTGGCGCTCGTTGCCTAAGCTGGCGCCAAAAC
Source organism: Tenodera sinensis (assembly GCA_030765045.1). Taxonomy (NCBI): domain Eukaryota; kingdom Metazoa; phylum Arthropoda; class Insecta; order Mantodea; family Mantidae; genus Tenodera; species Tenodera sinensis. The sequence continues at coordinate 49,814,565 of CM060974.1, read as the reverse complement.
ACGTGTTTGCAAGAGACATCATATTAACAGAATATTATGCTATTTAGAGCTTTTAAATAATTACTATTTATAACAACAGTGTATTGTTGATACGAAATTTCTCTTCATATCTCAATTCAATTCAAATTAATCCTTATAAATGCTCTTGAAAGATAACCAATAAGAGTGATTGTCTCTTGGCTCCAAAATATTCCATTACCACAACAGCCAATTACAGCCAAAGGAGACGGAGGCTCCACAGTCTACTGGGCGGAGAAATCTGGCTATACGGAAACATTGTATCGCTGTCAGATGGCGGGCATGTTACCCCCATACTCTAAGCGTGGCAAAATACCTGCTTAATGCAAAAGTTACATAAACCTTCTTTCCCAGAGTTTCCAGGGTAGACGCTGTCTATCCTGTCTCCCCTGAGGCTTCGCCCCTGATTGTAACATATCGATCATAAGGGCCTATAATCGACCTTGGACATTTTCCTGTGATTTGAATAGCTGCAGGATACAGGTTGAGAAATATAACTTTCATGATTGAGAGGTAGAACTGGAACTTCAAAATTCAATGCCACAGCTGGGATTTGAACCACAGACCTTCCGCTTACCAGGCGGCTGCTCTCACCATTGAGCTACTGTGACAATCTGCCAGAATGGCATTAAATTCTCAAACCAGTTTGTATTTCTCCTGGTAAACCACAAAGGCAGTCTCACATCAGAGACAAATTACCCGAATGGTGACTTACTATTGTAAGTACTTTATGTCCCACGATTAAATAACCTTCAGATGGTAATTATTATTTATTTATGCCAACGAACTTACTGCAAAGTTTGAGAGGCAAAACTGGAAATTAAAACTTCAATGCCACAGCTGGGATTTGAACCACAGACCTTCCGCTTACCAGGCGGCTGCTCTAACTATTGAGCTACTGTGACAATCTGCCAGAATGACATTGAATTCAGTAAGTTTGTTGGATTAAATAAATAATATAACTTTGATATCTACATTATATAGAACATTCACAGATATCAGGCAGATACAACTTGACATATCAAACACTGATGGAAATCCTCTCATTAATTCATTTGGACATACAATTCCTGCCACAGTTCTTTCACTAAGACTAGTTTTCAGGCTAGTGTAAGGCATTTTAAAGCGTCACTTATAAAGTAAATAAATCTCAGAAGATACTGTAATCCCCTTCTGCCTAAAAGTGCAGGTATTCATACATTTACTTCTCTTCTGCAGCACTTACCAGGTAACCATTACTGTGTCTGCCAAATCTCTTTGAAAATCGTATGTTAAAAAAAAACCTTATTTGTGCACCTACATGACTTTTTCTATTCCGTTTTGTACAAACTGCTCTTATAAACACTTATTCCTCCATGTACTTCACGTTAGTCAAGATAAACACTGGTAGAAATGGCTTTACTACATATTTCCTTATAGTGAAACATTGTAGGTTTAGGGTATTCAAATATTTTACGACCCGGCAATGTGTTGGCTGTAACATTCCATTATGTTTGTATAGTCAGGGATTAAAAATGAGTAATGACTTCCTATTTCAGAAAAGTTTATGTATTTGAAAATTGTAAGCAATAACAGAGAATACCTAAAAATGGGAAACTGTACAGAAGCACTTATTAAACATGAATTGTGTACATTAATGAGATCTACATTTGCTGTTCTGTAACATTTTGTGTTGTGGTTTAACACCTATGTAGGTTTACCAGTTATGCAAAAGATAAACCTCATGAACATTTCAGAGGCTATTCCCATAAAATTATGGACTCACGTTTTTTTATTGTGAGAGTCAGTTAAATATGGGGTATTTCAATCAAATCAGTAAGACTTCCTTTAAAACATGTGTGGGATTCTTGGAAGATGGTAAACTTAATAACAAGTTGGGTAATTATTATTTATTTATGCCAACAAACTTACTGTTGGTGTTTTTAAACACACAAGCCATGTGTGGGCAAAGTTTTTTTGAGAGGTAGAACTGAAACTTAAAAATTCAATGCCACCGGTAAGCGGAAGGTCTGTGGTTCAAACCCCAGTTGTGGCATTGAATTTTTAAGTTCCAGTTCTACCTCTTAAACTTGAACTTGTTGCGCATTTTCATAGATGACTACACTTATCAAAAGTACAACAATCCTTATTTGAGATTTATAATACGGTACTTTTATTACAGATTACGCAGTACTAACAACAACAACAATAATAATGTCGAGGTTGTATAATACAATAATTGTATTACAGATTACGCAGTATTGCACAATAGTGCAACAATAATAATGAAGTAATTAATAATATTGAGGTTACGGTAATGTTATTACCGATTACGCAGTATTAACAAAAACAACAATATTAATAAATAATAGTACATTGTTTTGGCATTTTGTTACGCGTGGTTGGTAGTTTTGGCGAGTTGCACAATGTTAAGTTGGCAACAGATATTTCTGCCTTGCAGCGCCATCTTCTTCCGTTGTAGGTCAGTGACATAATAGAACTGTTAGTGAACCACGTGACCCCATAACAATGTACTTAACATGAACGAAGGGCTGACCAACCTGACCAACACTTACCTTCGTATGCTATGATTCATGTTCAGAAATTACAAACATTCCGAAACAGAGCTTTGGGTGTAATTTCCAAAACATTGCAAGCCACTGATTCAAACATTAGGAGACTATGGAATACAAACATAAGAGAGTTCCTTGTATCTTTGACAGGAACCTAAGTAACGCTCAAAACGGACACAAAGTACACGAATCCCTAGACCACCTCTCGCAAGATTGACAAGACAAGAAACACTCGACTATCAACTACTCATCTGACTTCTTATAGTTACAGACAGTCCAGTCCCTTCAGTAGCCTTCAAAGGCCTTAAGCTATCCATCCATTCATCGATGTGTTGATGGTTTGTCTGGGTCAGCAAAAGGACGAACAGCGAGGAAAGATACCAACGTTTGATCCGCAAGGAATTCTTGCCGATAATCCAGAAATTAGTCACTTAAGAAATTCAATAAACAGGAAGTCCTGAACATCTAGCGACTAATACCTAAAATATATGCTTGTATGACATAGCTTAAGTCATGCACTAACATAGTTATTAATGCACACACTTGCATTAGCTGTAAGACACATTTCAATTAAGCTTTACTGGACATTTGTACAAACAACTGCAAGAATCTTTAGGCAATTAATCACCCAAAATTGCTCTACGCACCTTCTTCTTCACCTTCTTCCGTATCTTTTTTCCTTTCCACTTCTACAATCCAAGGATTGGAATCATAATTTATTTAGCCTGGATACCATCATCCCCATCTCTTCCAACATCTGACGCGTTTACATGCACATCATACCAGCTTCTCATCTTTCGCTGAAACAGGATGCTACGTGGAAACCCAACAAACCAATGCAAGGGAAACCATGACAACTAACAACTGAAAGCGCTTTGTAGTTGGTAAAGAGACCTAATAGAGTGTTCTGTGAAAGAGACATAATGTTGAGTCTCTCATCTGGGTTGAATCAGTGTGTAAAATACACTTCTTTTTTTGCCACAACGAGAAAAATACTAATACTAATATAGTAATAACTATAAACATTATTATTATTATTATTATTATTATTATTATTATTATTATTATTATTATTATTATTATTATTATTATTATTATTATTATTATTATTATTATTATTATTATTATTATTATTATTATTATTATTATTATTATTATTATTATTATTATTATTATTATTATTATTATTATTATTATTATTATTATTATTATTATTATTATTATTATTATTATTATTATTATTATTATTATTATTATTATTATTATTATTATTATTATTATTATTATTATTATTATTATTATTATTATTATTATTATTATTATTATTATTATTATTATTATTATTATTATTATTATTATTATTATTATTATTATTATTACTACTAGTACTAGTACTACTATGACTACTATTACCATTCCATACATATTGAGATTAATTTACATCTAGAAGGCTCAAGAAGAGATAATTCAAGGTTTTATGTTGGTTGACTTGTTTTACATTAGTGACTATATGGGATGTACATTACTTTTGTTATTCTACTTATTTCTAACAGGTTTTGAGTTTAGAGAATATTTTAGAACAAAATACATTGTGAAGGTATAGAAATGCAAAAAATGGCAATCTTGTGTTTTGCTGCAGAAGTTCTGCAAAGAAAGCAAAATTATAACAGTGGGTGCTTCCATGCAACAAAATTTTGATTGGCTTTAAATTATTCCACTTTTCAAAAATAAAATATCTTTAGTTCAAACTTTCATTAGGCATAAGTCATTTCATAAACAAAAAAGTATGATTAAAATGATGATACAATGATGGTGAAACTATAGATGAATGGCGTCACGTCGTTCATTAACAGTTGTAGTCTGTCACGGACATATAGCGGAAGAACATAGCCCTGCAACGCACAAATATCTCTTGCCAACCTGACATTGTATAACTCGCTAAAAGGTGACAATATCTCTTATTCAGTCCAATTTTTCATTTTCAAAGGTATATAGAATACAGATTAAAACCACAACCACGCCGCACGAGAACTTACGTCACATCACTTAATTACAAAACAATAATAATTCTTATGAATAAGAACAACATTAAAATGCTTCCGCGTATTTCATACTTCCGGCGTTGGCAAAATATACGTCACCAACGTGTTGAAGGACAGGTAGCTAATAACGCCGCTCTTCAGTCAAAACACAGCTGCCTGTCGACCACGTGACGCCGGTATTCTACAGGATAACTTACTTTTAGATCAGTAACTTGATTTAAAAGTGTTTAAAACAATAAGAAAAGGCACCTGAGGTAGTATTGCCCACATAGCAGGCGAGTTCACACAAACTCAGGCCCCGTGTGCTGGCATGGTGTAAAAATCCATCAGTAGATGAGCTGTGCATAAAACTTTAACGAGCCTTAGCTAGTAGTGTACCACTAACTTGTGAAGCCTCATCCCGAAATGAGCTTCCGAGACCGTGAGGTCCGGATAAACTTCAGAAAGTGTCCCGTGAGAATTTTGTCCAAGTCACACTCGGTAGTGTGCACGAATTCTTACGAAAGTTGCGGAAGCTGCCGTCAAGGCAACTAAAGCGCGTCTCACCCTTAAAAGACAGTACACGTTAAATGGAGCGCAGTGTTGTAACATGTACTAGTTGCGAATCTTTCTCCGCGAGCGACTCGAGGTGGCCTGAGTCCTGTACTTAGTCCTTTAATTGCTGCTTGACGAGACAGGCACTTTTAACTTTGGTATCCCTCCACGCCTTTGTTACTGTATGACCTAAATTTACAAATGACTCGTCTGTATAAACAATTGATTTCCCCTGGTCCCTAAACCTTTTACGTCTTTTAGATATTTATGTCGCCATCTGATGATATCGTCTCTTTCTATTAATATGCACTTGTTAACTTTTCTTTCATATTCGAACCCCAAATCAGAGTGGCCCTTGAGAAATTTGGTAGGGTCTCATCACTGTTGAACTGTGACAAAATTATATTCAGCGTGGGTGGAATATTTGCAAACAGTAAAGAATGAACAATTCGCCGCACTCCACCTTGCACTATTCAATCATATTGCGTTAACCTAGCGTTTTGTGTAGTCCCGCCCTTTTTGCTTTCTTTTTCGATGGCGTTCTTAGAAGTCCTTTCATTACTTCCTTTTTAATCCTATACACTACTGCTTCTGAACACTCAACAGCCTTAGCTGTTTCTTTTACTGCCTTAAACGCATTTTACTTCAAAAATAATCTAACACATTCATAATTATTTGGCGTTCCTTACTTCTTTATTTACCAACATATCGTCCCTTCCTAGCTTCACCCTCCATAACTACAAATATTTACAAAAATATTAAACAAATAACGCAATAACAGCTCACAGTTACACACACGGCTTCTTTCGAACTAATGTTAGTGCTGCTCCTTATACTATCTTCTGTCAGGCCTGACGCTGAATAGATGAATACCTTTTGTTTGCCCTACTGGATAAAATAAAGAGGTTACTGCCTTTTGGTTTATTTTAAAAACTTTCTCCAACCTTCCTCAACATTTGTTCTCGCTGGTTCCCTGATATAAACTCAATAACAAAAAAGTTTCACACTGCGTAACTTTTGCAGTGCACATATATAAAATTTTCCGAAAACATTTAATTTAAAAAATTATAACACTTAACTGGGTAAACATAGAGAATTCAAAGTAGGCAGGTAGTAGCACTATAGTTTACTCTACCTAAGAAAAAAATATACATGCATTCTAGCAGTTAGTTTGTTAGTTAGCGCGTGATGAGTGTAGAAACAGCAAATATCGGACTTCTATTGAAAAAAACGTTTTCTGAAGAAATTTGGACCTATAGAAATGTATAATGACTCTGAAAAGGATATAACCTGATAGAGAAAAAAATTCTGCATAGGATAATGTGTTCAAACCTGAAATTTATAACAAATGAATATTTATACCATGCTATTAGGAATCTGGCAACAGAGCGAGGGTAGAAAAGGACGCGGCTAATGGCAACTTGTATGCGCTAGATAGAGACAGAGATGTCCCATTTAACTCCATACTGTCTTCTAAGAGTGAAACGCTATATAGAATAGAGAGGTAGGCCATTCCGGCGAATCGCGCTGCTATTGGCTGTCGCTCATTACGTCATCAGGAAGACTGGTTTACCGCGATAGTTAAAGCACTGCATTGGTTTGTGCTATTGCCCAGTATAAAACGTCGCATAAATGTAAAAACAGAAGGAATATTTCATTAAGTGTAAAGGGATAACAAGCCCTGCGTGCTGCAATAACATTTTCCTCTTGTCATAGGACATATATCAGCACGAGATCACTGATGTGAAGACAGGGCGGTACGAAAGAGAGCATGATCTAATTTATCAGCTTTATCTCCAAAGAAATCTAAAGTTGAACAGTGAACAAATGTTAATATCATTGTCGTATGAATTAAAAAAATTATAATCTGGTTACTATTATCATTATGGTTATTATTATTATTATTATTATTATTATTATTATTATTATTATTATTATTATTATTATTATTATTATTATTATTATCATCATCATCATCATCATCATCATCATCATCATCATCATCATCATCATCATCATCATCATCATCATCATCATCATCATCATCATCATCATCATCATCATCATCATCATCATCATCATCATCATCATCATCATCATCATCATCATCATCATCATCATCATCATCATCATCATCATCATCATCATCATCATCATCATCATCATCATCATCATCATCATCATCATCATCATCATCATCATCATCATTATTATTTAAATATCGTCGTAATTATCTTTATCATTATACTTAGACAATGTCTCTAATCCTCAAATGTATAAAACAAATTCGAAATTAATTACATACAGAAATACTGTCTTATGAATACGCATATTTATTAATTACCAGCTCATTGCCCTTGCTGGTACTTGCCACAGCAGTCTCCCATGTGTTCCCATGCCAATTTGGAATCTTTGTGAAGGTACAGCATCGCTTTGTAATTCTCTTCTTAATGCCAATCCTAGAAGCTCGTGTTTTAAATCCCGTTCGTAATCTTCGGGAAGTAAATGAACTGAATAAATTCTTGCATTATTGACATTAATTGGATCAGCCCTTTTGCACCGAGACACCCATTCACGCTGTAATGTTACATCCTTAGGAAATTTATGATAAACTACATCCGTAGTTTTATATGAAGCATATTTACACACAGCAACAGAGCAATGGTTTCTACTTTTACTCATTGTACTACAGAAGGTCCAAAACCAGGAATAGATACTGGATAATTGCATTGTGTTGTTTATTTTAACAGATAGGCCTGGGATTGGGATATTAACAATGTGCTTCATGTTCTAAAAGTACCCTAATTTCGCTTGGTCCCGTGTATTACGATGCTTGCGCGAGCCTCGGTGTATTCACAATGACGTCACACTGCTCCAGTAGTTTGTGTGGGAAGGCGATTCTGGCCCTGCCTGAGCTCCGCGTTATTTCATGGTTAATTCAGCGCTGCCAACAGTGCTATATCTCCATTAATTGCCAACCTGTTGCAAATCTGAAAATTCAATGTTCTAGCGGGACCCCAGCAGTATGCTAGTGACGTTGTTAGAAGCAAGTTGTGAGAGCCATTGACTCGCTTCATTAGCTTAGTGTCGTGATGTACCTGGGTTAGCGAATCGTGGGTAGTTGCAAAATCATCCTAAATCAATTATTATTGGTATAGTTGGTTTTATATTGATTTTACATTCGTTATGTTTTATTAACTATTTTGTCACTTTTGTATAAGTATTCTTTGTCTTTTTGGCAGCCTATAACTGTGAGGAAGATATTAATATAAAAATATCTGGTCATTTACTAATCCTTGACTAACTGAACTTGCTCACATGGTTTAAAAACTAATATTTTTCAAGTAAATTATACTTATATCAAACTAGACACTGTGCGATATCACAATGTATTGTCATTTTATTGCTTTTAGATATGACACACAAGTTCAGTTTCACTCTATAGAATGTTATGCATTATGGCAATTTTCTAGTAATTTTGGTTTACATTTGTAAAAGTACTCATGGGCGTCGCGAACGGGGGGCAAGGGGGGGCCGTGCGCCCCCCCCCCTTGGAGGTTGGTGAACTTAATGTGCAATCCGTTACGGACTATTAAACTATTATTTTAATTTAGAACAATTGTTATTTAGCACAAATCAATACGGTTAACTGCAACAAATATAAATTTTGACAATAAAATGATGAATTAATAATATCTGATTGCAAACTTCCAACATGTGGTCCCCCCCCCCTGGAAAAAAGTCTGTCGACGCTCATAAAAGTACTAGTTTTAAATACATTCCAACTTGATAAATCGCCGACTTATTATGTTATCTGCGAATTAGCACACCCACTGTTCAGATAAATATATACAAGAAATGGATAGACCTTAGAAAGTGGAGGCAAGATGTGAAAATTCGACGCCCGAGTGCATTTGTGTTTAGTGTATTGGCAACAAAAGCTAGTGTGGTTGAAAAAGCAAGTTGGCAGATGTGAAAATTATCTGATAGTGACCGCTAGCGCATGCAGCGCAATCTAGTGGTGAATCTGCTGATGACTGTCCGCGCATGCGCAGCAAGTACATACGGAAAGTGCTACGGGGCAGTTTCTAAAGATAAGTCATAAGGTCCCCTGTTTCACGTATGTTTAACCAATTTCAGTCCCTAGTGATTTTACGCTGGATCACTATGTCCAGAAAGTTTGGGCTCGTCTCTTTTTTATACTTTTATTTATTTATTCATTCAGTTCAATGCAGTGGAATACACAATTGAACCATATCATGAGTCAATACATAAGATGATATAAAAAGGTACCCTATAAGGGCCCATGTCATGAGAAACATAAATAGAAGGGAATTTAGTAATTACATAGTATATACAATATAATTAGATAAGAAGTTAAATGTACAATTAGTATAATCAAAACATCATAGAAAATATCTATAAGTTTAGGTATTCTTCAATACTGTGAAAAGCTTTGGTTATTAAATAATTTTTTATCCTATTTTTAAAGGTATTATAATTTTCACTTAACCACAGCGGCCATTTTGACACAAGACAAACGACATAACATTTACAACATAGATCTAATCCACAAGTGCAAAGAATATTGTACCCAGCGGAGTCAAAATCAACTGCATAAGTGTAGTAATGATATTATTTCATCTATTATTTCTATAGTAGACGTTACCACTTCAGATTCCTGTAACGCAACCACCCGTCTTGTTTATGAGGGGTTCTTTAATAGCAAAATCACGATGTGAAGGCAGTAAACCACGCTATATATGGAATAGCGGGATATCACGGTTGTCGTTTTCGGTTACAAAATAGGGACACGAATTCCAGTGCTAGTTTTGCAGCAGCAGAAGGTTTATAGAGAATATAAATAACTGGCTGCTTATGAAAATATAAGAATCAAGAAAATCTTAAAATACTGGGAAGCAAAGAGGAGGTTGATTTGTTATTACATTCTAAGCATAACACATAACAAGAAATTTACGTTCCTATAACTTTTCTGTTTTGAATTCAACACCACTTCGCCATAAGGTGTTCAGGAATACCATTAACATTCATAACTGCTCACAAACTAACATTTATATTTGCAGAAACAGTATCAAAAGCTGCAGCGGCAGCGGTAGCGGCAGCGGCAACGGCAACGGCAACGGCAACGGCAACGGCAACGGCAACGGCAACGGCAACGGCAACGGCAATGGCAATGGTAATAATAGTATAAATTACAGAGACAAAATAAAAAGAGCTAAAAATGGTCAGCTTAGGATTACACGTTGCTTTGTTTACATGAATCTGTAAACGTTCAGCCCAGCACTACAACCTTTGTCCTACTCTGACTGGTGTCAAAGAGAGATTGAGTATATACCTTACCGAATCAATTAATGCTCACAAGACACAGTAAGATGCTCGGCTGTACACATAGAAGCATTTGGTTATTCTATCAGTTGCAGAAGTGTAAGCTCAGTACCATTTAATTCAGCACATTTATAGATGACATTTCAGAAAATCTGAAAGAAAATAATCTGTGCCTAGGCATTTTGATCTTTTGCATCGAAGTCCGCCATGTTTAGTGAGAAAATTATGAGTGTTTCATCTGAACGCTAACAAATTTTGTGCCAATAAATTGTTCAAATCATTCATAAAAATAATATTGATTCCTTCATCAATACTACCGCTGTGATAATATTAATAAATTTTATAGCTCTCCCTCTTATACTAGGAGTAAAACTTTGTAAAGACTTTTACCCCAATGAAGATTACTATAATAATAGGCATTGCGTGCCTCGAATTGCAGTAGCATCATTAAATATTGTTCCAATCACGCAGCTCAATAACATATATTGAGAACTATTATTGCTTCTAGTGAATGTGATCTAGAAAACAACTTATGTACATAAATTATTAAAACATTAATAAACAATGAAGTATGTTATGAGTTAAGTGATGATTTCATTTGTTACAATATGTACAATTAATTTCAAGTAGTATTGAATATAAATTAAGTTGAGGTTGTTAAATAATATGAGCTTATTAATGTTACCTAAAAGTGAAAAAATACTTGAATTGCACATGTAGGTAAGCATATGTTTGGAACACAATTCTTGTGTTGTGTTTCTATTTGTATACAACAACCACCGTAAGCAGAGAAATGAATAAAACCCTATATATACACAAGGTGTACTTAATATACAAACCAGTTACCTTAATGGATGGATGAATAAGCAAAGAACCACAATGCAATAAGAAGCAATTTATGAATAATGTACTTGTTACCATCATTGTATAGGATATGCACACCTTAAATGGACTGTAAATCAAATGTTAATTGCCAGCAAGACACCATTTAACACAGCTTGTTTACACTCACATCTTAGTTCTCACTTTTATACACATTTACGCTTTCTTCATTTACTGTTTACTTTTGCTTTTATTTGCCTTAGTGCTGTGAATTAAGAGCATAGCTAGCAATGCATTTTAATCCTTCAGTGCTTTATTATAATTAGCACCAAATGTTAATGATAAATTAGGTCATAAACATACATAGAAAAATATTATTATTTATTTATGCCAACAAACTTACTGTTGCTGTTTTTAAACACACAAGCCGTGTGTGGGCAAAGTTTAAGTTCTGACATTCTGGCAGTTTGTCACAATAGCTCAGTGGTAGAGCGTCTGCCCGGCAAGCGGAAGGTCTGTGGTTCAAATTCCAGTTGTGGCATTGAATTTTTAAGTTCCGGTTCTACCTCTTATAGAAAAATATGTTTAAGATTATGGATTTGAGTCGAAGATGAAAAGCAGCACAGAAGGGATAAATGTAGTTTGGGGTAACGGAGACATGCAGTATCCCAAGAGTAGTTCTACCTGTATTGTTAATTTAATTCAAATACTGTTACCAACTTTGGTCCCAGAAAATTAACTTGCTTTGGATAGCACTGTGATGCATTGAAGCACATTCTGCTTGTGATTCTAAAGCTTTATGAACTGGCTACTTCCAAACTTATGTCCTTAGGTATGTCATGTGGTAAACCAGAAATTAATACAGCAATTGCAATCAATTGCAATTTGTAAAGTATTTCTATTGTATAATGGTTTGAACAGAAGTTGCAAATTGCAGGTAAAAATTACCAGCATTAGTGACTGAAAAGCTTTTTTTTTTTTGCAAAATCAGACTAATATTACAATTATTAGTGAATGATATCTACTTCTATCTGCAGAGGTAGCTTCATAGTACAAGAAACCAAAGCAATAGTCAATTGTTCTAAAGCAAGTAGTTAAATTGCCCTTGAAAATTCCATACATCTTTCCATGATATTGGGGCCCTAATGACCTAGTTGTCGACTGACTGTTAAACACAACTCACTCACTCCATCCATGATATTGCAAGAAATTTCACCATGACCGCTTCAAAAAATTAATTTTGAAAATTTTGAAACGGTGATAATGAATACCTTGGATGTGGTTTTACTTTTTGGGGGAGGTTTCTTTTATACCCCCTCTTCAACTGTTATGTCATTTAAACAACTGTTTACCTTTGGAGTATATTACCTGTTAGAAATGGTGTCAGCTCATGCAGAGTTGTCAGATTTCTGGTTTTTCTTTGCATTTTATAATTAGATGACACACTCTTCCAGATTGGGGAAGATAGGGATAGTTCTGCTAAAGAAAAATTGTCACCCTCCAGCGAGCAATTGAATCTAGGACTCCTTGCACAGCAGGCAAGTGGTCTTATTGACTGAGCTATGAAGCGAGCCCACACAAAAAGTTATTTGAAATAATATGGGTGTTTTAAATAGTGCTATGATATTATCTTTATCTCTTTAGTTCACTGGTTATACAAAATTATTTCTGAGTGAAGACTTGAAGATGCTATTTGCAGAAAATTTAAGATGCACACTTTATTTGCCAAGAAAAATCTTAAATATATGATATATTAATGAAACTGTTTCTGAGAAATGAATAACTTCAAATAAATAAGTTTAGGCTATAGGGCAAAGGCCTCCTTTTTACACAGGGACTGACTCGTAAATAAGCTCCAAAGGTGAGTGAATCCTTGGGAGTTTTGTTGTATTGCTGAGCTGTATTCCTATTCCTAATCCTATTTTCCAATCATAAAACCCCTCTGCTCTTCCTGTCCCCAACACTTCTGTACTGCACCTTTCACAACTTTTGCACTTACTTGACTTTCTGCCCTGTTTGGTGCTTGTTGATTCCTATTTGACTCAAGTTGTCTCCACACTTCTGTTTCTTGCGACTCTTGACTATTGGCTTTCCCCTTTGGTTGGAAAGTAGTCTGTGCATCTGATCCTTTGGCATCCCATGTTTCTTCATCCTTCTCATGGGTCCCACATTGTGATGTGATGCATCCATTTCTGCTATGCATGCAGCCACTAAGGTACATATAATATCGTTCAAATTTGTGCAAATGAAGCTTGAATTGTTTACATTATGATATTAACAGGGTTGTTGAACATCAGCAGTTCACTAATTATTTGTTACATGTCATTAATAGGACAGAAATTTAACAGAGTTCTTGTTGAACAAGGACATTTGTTTAAGAGGTCATGTGAGTATACACACAATTTTTTTAATTTACGACTTTCAGACAGATTCGTCATCCATGGCAATGGCTGCAGGTTACTTGGTAAGAGTTGTAGACATGGGCATCGCGAAGGGGGAGGCAAGGGGGTCCACGCCCCCCCTGGAAGTTGGTCAACGTAGTGTGCAATTAATTACTGACTGTTAAACTATTTTAATCTTAATGTAAAGATCAATTTTTATTTAGCACAAGTTAACATGGTTATCTGCAACAAATGTTAGGTATAAATTTTGACAACAAAATAATGACTTAATATTATCCGCATGAGTGTCGGCAGACATTTTTCCAGGGGGGGGGCCACATATTGGAAATTTTCAATCATATAATATTAAATCATTATTTTACTGTCAAAATTTATAATATTTGTTGCAGATAACTCTATTAATTTGTGCTAAATAAAAATTGTTCTTTACATCAAAATTAAAATAATAGTTTAATAGTCAGTAACTGGCTGCACATTAAGTTCACCAACTTCCAAGGGGGGACGCGGCCCCCCTTGCCCCCGTTTCGCGACGCCCATGATTATCCGATTGCAAATTTCCAACATTTGCCCCCCCCCCCCCCCGGAAAAAAGTCTGCCGACGCTCGTGGTTGCGAAAGAGAACTCCAACGTTTGAATCCCTGCAGTTTTAGGAAGAGGGGGATTACAGTACCTGCCGAGATTTGTTTACTTTTTGAGGAACGCCTTACGGTACCTACCCTGAAAGCGAAGTCTTAGTGAAATAAGTGAAACTGGTTATTCTTCCTATGTTCGTTGATATAAAATAATTGCAAATGCTATAAATTGCGATCAGCAAATCTATGATTCTTAAACAAAACTTAGGAGCCAGAACACCTAACCGACAGATACCTATTCAAAGTGCGAATGCCAGGACTAATAGATTCAGATTCCCTTAATAATATTGATATTTGCAATAGCAGCAAATTTCCCTTTCCCATTTTCTCTGGAACAGTTTCTCTCTCCATAACTATTTTGAAGACCTCTAGGGGTCATTTCATAAATCATGATTATCTCCGTTTATGCACTTAAAATTAATTTAATTAGAAATTGTGATTTATACTTTCTCTACTAAGTATAGTAAAGGAGAGGAAGTATTTTATTCCACCCTAACATTTGATGGTGAGATTTCACGGGAAATATATGTTTTGAGGCCCCCTCAATCCAAGAAAAGCATTTTTAGAAAAAGGTCCGTGTGTGTGTGTGTGCGTGCGTGCATGCGTGTGTGTCTGTGTCTGTCTGTCACTCTGTGGACAGCATAAATCAAAAGCGAAAAGTCGGTTAGTAACCAAAGTTGGTATTTAAGTTTAATGTCTTTCAAGAGTACGACACGAAGATTTAGAAGAAAATTGTTTCACCCTAAACTACCCTTTACATTGAAAATGTTTCGAAAATTTTAACCTTCTTGAAAATGGCTCTAACAATTTTGATTAAAATGCCATATGTTTGGGATATTTTATGACACATGAAATGCATGTTTTCTGAACTCCTGGTACGACAGTTTTCACCCAATCCTGTGCTCGACGTGGAATTTAATCATCGAGTGGAGGAAGAACTCACGCAACCTTTATTACTCACTCCTTTTTGACACTACTTTACCCCTGCTGAAGGTAAAAATATCATCGTTCGCTCCTCAGCTCACAAATCTTCAGGTCCTGATCTTATTGTGCAACCCTTATTACTTAATTATTTTCCCCGGAATGCACTAGTCCTACTAACACAGATCTATAACGCTATCCTCCGCACTGCTCATATCCCTCACCAATGGAAGCATGCTACTGTTATCCTTCTTCCTAAACCTGACAAAGCTAAGAATGATCCCCACAATTATCGTCCTATTAGTTTACTTTCCCTACTCTCCAAAATCTTCGAACGTCTCCTTCTGCCTCGCCTCTTATCTCAGCTCGTACAAATTATCCCTGATACTCAGTTTGGATTTCGCCCTCTTCACTCCTGCTCTCAGCAGCTACATCGCGTAGTTGACACTATTCTTGATACATATGAACATCTATCTGTGTGCTTAGGATTGTTTTTGGATACGGAGAAAGCTTTTGATAAGTTTTGGCACAATGGTCTGTTACTCAAACTCAAACCGCATCTCTCGGACACCTATTTCCGCCTCCTACAGTCCTATTTGCATAATCGCACCTTTTTCGTTAAATATGAGAGCGCCTTCTCCAAGGCCTTTCCTATTTTCTCTGGTGTACCGCAAGGAAGCGTACTAGGCCCCTTATTATATCTGGTATATACCTCGGATTTTCCTAGTCATCCTCAACTCACCATCGCTCACTATGCCAATGACGTGGCAGCTCTGTGTGTGGGTACTTGTGCTGTGACTGCTAGCCACCTTCAGGACTTCGGCAATCAAATTCAGTCTTGGTGCCGACGTTGGAGAATGACTATGAACGCTCATAAGTCCCGAGTTGTGAAGTTCACTTACAAAAAGAACGTGACCCATCATCCCCTTTATCTCAATGGGACGGAGATACCCACAGCGACTTCCACAAGATACCTCGGCCTTATCTTGGACAGCCGGCTAACATGGGGTCCCCATCTCTGTAGTCTAGTGCAGAGGATTCGTCACCGTATCCGCGAAGTCCATCATCTTGTGTCTGGTTCCTCGCCCCTACCTTTGCGGTACAAGCGTCTGGTTTATACTTCCTTAATTCGACCCATGTGGCAGTATAGCTGTGCCATTTGGGGTTCTGCAGCTCCATCGCAGATCCTGAGGATCCAGCGTACACAGAATCGTTTTCTACGCCTCATGACCGGCGCTCCCTGGTACGTGCGCAACTCTACTCTGCATGCTGATACAGGTCTACCGGAGGTGATGTGTATCCTCCGCATCTGCTACAGGAGACTATCAATCCTGTCTGCGCCATTGCAATCCGCTGCTGTGCCATATTTATCTTCCTCCTGAACCTCGACGACGAAGACTAAAGCGTCGCTGGCATTCTGATTTGCGACTGAACATTTAACTCTATACAAATGCTTTTTCTGTAACTGTTTTCTCTATTTCTGTGTAACATTACTGGGACTATCGCTGGATGGCCACCCAATAACAAGTATCATTGTTGCTCTCTGTCTAGCTTAGCTCAACTATATTGTACCTAAATGTACAGAAGAGTTTCCTTTAATTAAAAAAAAAAATGAAATGCATATCTTAAACTTTCTGGCTACAGCCGCTGTAGTCGTATATACTCTGGATGCCTTTTGCATAACTGGTAAACGGTAAGAGATAGACAAAATGTTACTATACAAAATATGTAGATTTTACTAAAATACACAATTTATTCCTAATTAATTTGTGTGTAGAGTGAACCATTTCGGAGATAGACCTTGTTATTTGTGTGAGTTTTGGAGAACTTATGCTTCTGACAAATGTAACATCCTTATTTAATTTTTCATATGTTAACCGTGCAAAGAGAACGGAATTTGAAATCTTGACTTGAATATCGCCCAAGGTCTACTGTATTCCCGTTATGTCCCTTGTACCCACAAGGAAATAAGCGAAAAGATAATTTCTGCAAATGTTTATCTCAATTAACACGAAGAAGATATAGGAATAAGAGTTTGTAAGAATAGTTCGTACAAGAGTAGAGAAAGTCATGTGAGTGCAACACATTAGATTTTTTTTTAATGCATGAACAGCGAACATATTGATTCAGCATTTCACGGCCTTGTAAATCACATAGCCAACGCTCAGAGAGAAAGTTTACATTACATGAAGTGTTGTGCTTATTTAAATTAACACATTAAACATTTCTCAGAGAAAAATTTGTACTTGCTGAAGCAACTCGAGAAAAATTAACAAGTATCAAATCTTTTATTTTCACAGGTATGATATAACCATACTTTTAATTTTCTTGTAATTCGTACTTCTATTTTTGCATCCTAAAGGTAGACAGCCGCGATTACCCACTATTCTATATATGGCGTGATTCATTGCCTTCATATCATGATTTTAATATTGAAGAACTCCTCATAAATAAGATGGGTGGTTGCGTTATAGGATTTTGAAGTGGGACGTCCACTACAGAAATATTAGACGTGGTAATATCATCACTATCATTAGCTTTTATTACCCTTGCTTTTGGCCTTGCTGGTTATGGTATTCTTTGTGCTTATGGATTAGATGTGTGTTATAAATGTTATGTAGTTTGTAGTTGCCATTTCTAGTGTCTACAATGTCCGCTTTGGTTCACTAAATACTTTAACCTCAAAATGAGTTAAAGACGAACTCAATCGTTCACGACATACTGACCCACAGTAAAATCACTAGGGACTAAAATTTCCATCTAACAACCTGCTTACGGTCTCGGAAATTCAGTTAGGGATGAGACTTCACGAGTAAGTGTACAGTTAGTAGTATACCTTAAGGGTACCCACCCAGTAAAGTAGTAAAGAGCACTAGCTAGACGATTCTGAGTAAAAGGCCTCGAATGAGACGAATGTCAGCTCTATGGACCTCGGGCTCATTTGAGTATCATTTCAACCATTTCAGTCATTCAATATTAACAAAAAAGAAGACGTTATTTCAAGTATGGGTTTGGACTCAAATCAATCTCAATTACCCATCGAAACAAAATCTATGCATGGACTCCATACCACATATAGTACAATGCTTCTGATTTTAAGTTTACATGAACGAGAGTTAAAATTAAAAACATCTACATCTATAAACAATAATTCACTTCGTCATTTTCCTAAAATGTATTATAAGCATGTGAATTGAAATCTCGAGTAATTATTTATTATAGCAGTGACACCTCTACCTACAGGCTAACAAAGATGCTACTCTGACAATGAGTTCATACACACACTATACCCTGCAAGAACTAACCTGGCACTTGACAGCTACATTGCTCATGTGGCTCATAAGGGGCGGGTAAGGAGGCTCGGCTTATCACATCCAATCGCGTTACAAATACACCATGTGACTATCATGTGACAAGAGGTGTGTACTCAGCCATGTTGCAATATGTGCGTATATTCATGTATGCCCAGCTTATGTCTTCCGTGTGTTTTGCCGCTCGCAACAATATAGTTTGATTGTTTAATAAGTGCATTGCATAGTGAAAGAAGGTGACTTACGGATGGATAACATACAACAGTGTATCTGTGAGGATCGTAATCTCATTATTTCATATACTTTATATGGTTTACTGCTGCATACTTAAATGGTTTGTTGCATTCATAAGAGATTTTAGTGGTCTTGGTTACAACTTTAGCAGCCTGTAAATTGTGAGATGGAGAGAGAGATGGTAGTTAGACTGTCCAGATTTGAAGACAGTACAAAGAATCATTGGACCGATCAGTGCTAATATTTCATGTTTATCAATGTTTTTGTATGATGCACTTGCTAGGTCTAGAAGTTTTGTTCTTATCTGCTTCAGAATTTTATTTGCATGTGTGATCTTCATTATTTCATCCAAAAAGAAGCGTTTTCAGATTTCAACAGATCAGAATTATTGTCCAAACTAGAAGCATGGCCTATTTAGTCTTATTGATATTCAGGATAAGCTTTCCAACTTCATCCTAGTGACTCTGACTTCTAGATTTTCCCTTCCATAAGCAATTTGAATCATTCATCTTTTTCTTGCTCAAACTGTTCCTCAGGGTTGTCAAAACAGTCTTATAAATCATCCAACCCTATCTCAGACTCATGTCTTGAAGGTGAGAGGTTATTGTTTTTGTAATAAATTAATCATCAGAGTCACAATCTGCATCATTGTTTTCATATGGAAGTGAAGGCATACACAGTAATATTAGTCTCTCAGGGTACTTATGGTAAACAATATTGGTGACAATATCAAGAACAAGTGACAGATGGCTCAACACATTACACTATTGCTACAAATATCAACTGGTGAATAACTTAATGGACATGACTGTAAAACAGAATAGTGCTGCGTACCCATATTAACTCCACATGTGAGACAGGCATTACTATTTAGGAGTTAAACAAAATATGTATCCACTTTACAAAGCAGTTTCATGTTTACCAAACTTATGGCAGCACTGCTGATGTGTCAGAATTTCGTCTCCCAGGAGTCCTTTTACATGTTAGTAAATCTACTGACATAGCGCTGCCACTTTTAAGCACACTTAAAAACCATTGGTCTGGACCGAGTTTGAACCTGTGACCTTGGTGTTAGTAGCCAAGCCCATGACCAAAGAGTCATCTGGACCAATATGCATGCAAACTGAAGTTGGTTGGTTCCAATGTGCCCTGTTTATACAGTGTCATTTACTGTTTACTAATGAAAAATTAGTATTTGCCTGGCAAAGCAGGTGAGGCGAAAACTATCCCATTAGATTATTCTTCCTTCAGCTGGTGCATTTGCGCTGCATTCAGTGTTTTTACTTTCTTTACTATGTATAGTAAGTAGAGGAAGTATTGTATTCCACCCAAAAATTCAATGTCGAGATACCACCAGAAATGTAAGTTTTGAGGCTTCCTGAATTAAAAAAAAAATCATTTTTAGAAAAAGGCGTATGTGTGTCTGTCAATCTGGGGGTAGCATAATTTGAAAACCAAAAGTTGGTTAAGAAACAAAGTAAGTTTAATGTCTCCTAAGGATGCGACACAAGGTTTTCGAACAAAATTCCTCTCCCCTAAACTACCCTTTACATGGAAAAGTATGATTTTCTCAAAATGGCTGGTAACGATTTTGATTAAAATGCCATGTTTAAGATATTTTCATGACAAATAAAATTTATGTTCTGAATTTTCTGACTATGGCCCAATAGTCCTGTTTACCATGGATGACTTTTGCATAGCTAGTAAATGGCAAGAGATAGAGCAAATCTTCGTGTACAGAAAATTTAGATTTGTTAAAATACACAATTTATGTCCAAATGAATCTTTTGTGGAGTGAACCATTTCAGAGATATTCCTTGTTGTTTGTGTGAGCTTTCCAATACTTTAACTTCAAAGCCTTCATGTAGCGACTAGCTTTAAAAGATTTGACTATTGAACAAAGCCTAATGGAATTGTTATTCTTTTTTTCTGTTTTTCTCCTTTCCATCACAAGCACTTGTTACCACGATGGAGACACTTCAATGTGGCTTTTGCTAAATATAAAGATGAAAGATTTGGTTACATTAAATTACAAATAGAGCTGTCCATCAGCTCATTGAACTTTAAGGGGTTATCATTCAAGCAAATATATAGGACTGTTTCATTTTAAGTTTAATTCGTATTTATTATTTGTTATAATATCTACTGTTTTCAGCTGTTCCTAAAAGTTGTTTACTTTTATGTTCATAATAGAGGTTAAAATTCAACCAAATACATAAAGACTATTTCATTTTAAGCTTAATTTGTATTTATTATTTGTTATAATAGCATTTTAGCTGTTTCTACTATTTATTTACATTTATGTTCTGAGACTTTTTACAATGCTTTGTAAAAAATGAACTAACTCTAACTTTAATCTTAAAAATCCTTTGCAGTAAAAGCAGTCAAAGAGATTGCTGGTTTTCTTAGGCAAAATCATGCTATATACGGTGACATTACAAGTACTTAATGTACAAGTAATTCAGTGATGGCATTATGGTTATAAATTGTGTTAGTTTTATAAAACTAATGGACCATTGGCTAGAAACCCAGAAAGAATGAATAATGGAATTAGCAATGCCAGCCATGAAAGCCTTAGCATTTATATGACTGTGATAAGTGTTAATACTTGAATTCACATGTCACTGATAAAATTCTTCATTTAAGTAATGATTTGCACTTGATAACAATTTCAGACTATAATGATATTGTGCCAAATCTACCTTACTTTTGTGCGAACGAAGTTTGGCTGCAGGATATTATAATTGATGACATAAAAGTAACCTGCACTGCGGTGACAAATAATTTTGAATTACAAGAGATCATATCAAGAGATGTAGATAGTGTGCTAGAAAAGCTTTTCCAGTGTTATGAGGATGATGTGTTTACTGCACACTTAAAAGTCTATAGTCTAGTGCATGTACTGGTTTTATATATCTTAGCTGTCAATAGAGAATATAATCTCAAAGCTTTAAAAGATTTGACTCACTCAAGGCCTACTGTATTGCCATATCCCCCTTGCACCTACAAGGAAATAAGCAATAAGATAATTTCTGCAAATCTTTGTCTCAACTAACATGAAGATATAGGAATAAGAGTTTGTAAGAATGGTTAGTACAAGAGCAGAGAAAGTCGTGCGAGTGTAACACATCAGATTTTTAAACAAATAACTATTGATTTGGTTTCCTTTCTCCTCTTTATACCTAGAACAAAATGTATACTGAAATAATTTCTGCCGTTTATCTCGATTTACATGAGGTAGATGGAAAAGTAATTCTTCATAGGAATAGTTTGTACACGCTATATGAAAATAAAAGTGGTAGGAAGTGACCACGTGTGCAATTTTTAAGCTTTCAATCCTGCCTTAAATGTAGATGAAATCTTCATAAATTGGATAACCTAGATCATATTTTTAACATAGACCTTATGTTAATTTTATATACTACATATGTGGTAGAAAGGGAAAAAAATTGTGCCAAGAGAAAAAAATATGTGTTGCGCTTACACAGCATTCCCTACTCTTGTACCAACTATTGTTACAAAGTCTTATTCCTTTATCTTCATATCGGTTGAGATAAACATTTGCAGAAATTATCATATTGCTTATTTTTTTATAGGTACAAGGGGAATGTGGGAATACAGTAGGCCTTGAGCAATAGAGCTTTTAAAGCTTTAAGATTCCATTCCCTTTGTATGGCTAAATATATATAAAAATGAATAGTGATCTTGCATTGGTGGAAAGTATTGTAAAATCAACACAGGTAACAAGGAATATCTCCGAAACGGTTCACTCTACAAAAAAATTTAGGTGGACATAAATTGTCTGTTTTAACAAGATCTACATTTTTTTGTATATATAGAATGTTGGAAGATGCTTAGCCATCTAACAGCACTTCAAAAACACCTAGTCTTCCAATGGATACCGGCTCACTGTGGACTGAGTGGTAATGAGAAAGCTGATTTTCTTGCAAAAAAGGGTACCAGCGGTGTACAAAAATCTATAGTTAATTTACCATTTTATGCAGCTAAAAGATTAGTCAACTCTGAATTCAAAAAAATTATTGCAAAATATTACTATGAAAAATCAAAGAATAAAAGATGGGAACTACCAAACATTCAAACAGTGATTCCTGAGTATCCTCGAAAAACAGCAGTTGCAACCTTCAGGTTGATTACAGGACATGATTGTCTGGCAAAACATTTAAACAGAATTGGTATATATTCTTCACCACTCTGTCCTCTATGTGATCTGCAAGAGGAAATGGACCGAGACCACCTTCAAATATGCCCAGCCACTTCTAGTGCCCCATCCATCAGTGAAAAATATTGGAGAGCAAGAGGATTAATGACTTCACTGTCAGAAATCCGGCATTAGCTAACAACAACAACAACAACAACATTTTTTTGTATGGTAAGATTTGGTCTATCACTTACGGTTTACCAGTTATGCAAAAGTCATCCAGAATAAATATGGCTACATAGGCTATAGCCAGAAACTTCAAAATATGCATTTCATTTTCCGTGCAAATATCTCAAACACAGTAGCATTCTAATCAAAATTGTTAGAGCCATTGACAAGAAACTCAAAATTTTCAATGTAAAGGGTAGTTTAGGGTAGAGGAATCTTCTTCAAAATCTTTGTGTTGCAACCATGGAGCATATTGAACTTAAATACCCTCTTTGGTTTTAACGAACTTTTTCATTTTTGAGTTATGCTATTCAGAGACAGGCAGACAGACATGTGTGGACCTTCTAAAAGTGCTCATCTTGGATTCAGGGGGCCTCAAAACATCTATTTGCAGTAAAATCTCGACATCCAATTTTTGGGTGGAATAGCATACTTCTACTTACCATATGTAGTAGAGAAAGTAATAAACAATACTGGGCAGAAAGTAACATTATTTTAATGTCTATGCTATGTATAGTAAGTGGAGGAAGTACTGTATCCCACCCAAAAATTTGATGTGAAGAATTTACAGGAAGTATGTTTTGAGGCCCTTGAATACAAAATGAGCATTTTTAGAAAAAGGTTTAAGTGTGTGAGCCTCTGAACGGCATAACTCAAGAACGAAAAGTCGGTTAAATACTAAAGTTGGTATTTATGTTTAATGTCTTAAAAGGATGTGACACAAAGATTTTGAAGCAAATTCCTCTACCCTAAACTACCCGGATATTGTTTAGAAAAGCTTACGCAAGCACTTGGTCAGAATTTCGGCAAAGTCCCACTCGGCAGTGTGTACGAATGGTCACAAAAGTTGCCAAAGTTGCTGTGTTAATGCAGCGCTGCCAACAGCAGAATGTTCCTAGGAGTTTGTTGCCAATAGTAAGTTTGAATGTTTTTGCGGGAGTCGGCAGTATGCCGCTGACCTTCTTAGAAGCAACTAGTGCAACGGATCGCTTTATCAGTATATTAGATTTGGCGCTTCTGTGCTTTAATGAGGAGTCATGCATGCAGTTCCTGCACGACAAGGGTCTGCTGAGGACTCGAATGCTATGCAGGGAATGTGATGTGCCCTAGGGCGAAGCCTACAGTCCCCCATCTGTGCCATCCCAGCGCATGGGGCTCTGTAAATGGATTTTTTCTCCACTCGAAAATTAAAAAATAAGTAAAAATAAATAAATAAAAAAGAACGATAATTAATAAAAATAATATAAATATAATAATATAATACTATTAAATATTATATATATAATATATATAATATAATATTAAATAATAATACAATAAAATAATATAATATGTTGTTTTCTAGTGCCTTGCATCTGGCAATGAAGCCATTAGCATTATATTATAATATAATATAAAATAAATAAAAAAGAACAATAAATAATAAAAATAATATAAAGATGATATATATAATATAAATCTAATAACATTAAAAATAATAAAATAAAATAAATAAACAAAAAAAGAACAATAAATAGTAAACATAATAAAAATAATAATATTAAATATAATAAATATAATAACATTAAATAATAAAATAATAATAATAATAAATATAAATATAATATATACTATTATATATAAATAATATATATAATATAAATGTAATAATCATCATCATACGCGATAGCGGTATGTCTGTGGCAGCAACGATGCAAGTGAGTGCATTTGTGTTTAATGTGTTGGCAACAAAAACTAGTGTAGTGTAAAAAGCAATGTTGGCAGATGTGAAAATCGTCTGCTAGTCATGCAGTGAAATCTAGTGGGCGATTGTGAAACTACTGTCGGCGCATGTGCAGTAAGGAAGTTCAGACTTAGAATCTGGCTGGCAAGTGGAAAGTGAGCTGTTCTAAACTTGAGCCAATTTATGTGGAAAATGTTTTGAACATTTTAATTCTGTGAAAACTGGCTCTAACAATTTTGATTGAAATGCCATAACTTTGAGATATTTTTATGGGAAACAAAATCTATATTTTGAATTTTCTGAGTATAGCCTATGTAGCCCTGTTTATTCTACATGATTTTTGCATAATTGGTAAACTGTTAGAGATTGACCAAGTCTTACTAACAAAAAAATGTGTATCACGCTAAACCACAATTTATGTCCACATAAATTTTGATGTAGAGTGAACCATTTCAGAGATATTCCTTGTTATCTGTGTTAGTTTTAGATACCATTACTTTGCACTACTTTAGGTTCTCTTTTGAAATGTAATGCAGTTTAAATTAACCAGAAGCAAACTCATGGATGTTACCAATAATGTGTTTTTTTTCCACAGACTTGCTACTGAAGTTCAAGAACAGAACTGTTCACATGCAGCAACTATAGCAAAATGGATATCAAAGAAGAGTCTTATTTCCTGGACTTTTGTTCAGAGAATGAGGGAGATAATAAAGACCTTGCGAAAAAAGTGAAGATTGAAACTGTTACAAGTAGCAGTGATATCAAACCAGAAAATAAAGGAGATTCCATATGTTGTTCACAGAATGAAGAACGCCATCCAATGAGACTAAATGAAACTATCAAAGAAAATGAAATTGAAACCAAAATAGACATTAAAGAAGAGCGTTGGTGGTTAGAACGACAATATTCATGTGTTAATGATCTTAAGGTAAAACTGCATCATTTTTATTTTGCTTTCTTTTCTTGATCATTAAATTTCTCATTATTTATAGTTTTGAGAGAACTAATTATTCTATTTATTCACAGTGAGAAGATACCTTAATATTCAAAATACTCCAGCCATCTCAAAAACTAAAATATCACAACAGTTTTATTATTTTATAAACAGTAATTGCGTAACAAACACCATCAGTCTCTGGCAGGAAGGAAAAATAGTTATTTTTAAGTTAATTAATTTCTTTGCTGTGATGGACACTTAAAACATTTTTTTAAAACTTTTCTGTGCGTTTAATTTTTTTAAAACTAAACAAATTTTCAGATATTGAAACCAGAGCCTGAGATTAAAGGGACATAAATATAGTGCATGCTGGAAAAATTCTAGGAGCATAGTGCAATATTTAATGCGGTAGGTGCACATAGTGTATTAAAAAATGTAATATCGAGAAAAACCATGTTTTCTACAGACATGCTATAGCATAGGCGCCGTGACGCCATCATGCCCCAGGGATTTGCTGGGTTTCAAGCTTTTGATGAGAGGAGCTACCTGTCTTGGGGTGACTATAGGGATATGCATCTCTGCGTGTGGTGGCAGGGGTGCCTCATAGAGGTAGTCGACCATCGCCGCCATGAGTTAAGTATAGTCTTCGTCCTGGACATCTTCCCGGGGTTCGAATTGAGACTAGATGGTCTGCGAAATCCGCAGCTGTCTCTGGGGGCTCGAAAGAGAGTCTTCCACGAGTGCCGTGTAGAGGATGCTGGTGTGCATTTTTGTCCTTTCTAAGGGACCTGATTATCCACCATGGTTGTTTCTCTGAGAGATCAACATTTGCCATTGTATTTTCCCAGGCTGTTTTGCGGTATACCTTCAGCAGGCGTTGTGACAGGAACTTGAACCGCTGGTTGACTGCCTATATCCTGGGATGGCGGAAATGCTGCCATAGCCTGCGAACAGCTGCTTTGGCATTAAGCAACTGCCTGAGCTCGATGGGTATGGTTCGAGGATTAGGTATATGTGGGCACGTACCACATCCCAGATGTGTTGGGAGAATGCCGTGACTGCCGCCTCTAGTGTATCGATAGAATCGATACGCAGACGTCGGTCCACGGACTGGTTAAGTTCCAGGATGGCTGCATCCCAGTTGACCACGTATGTTCAATCTGGAGTGACAAGGGCTGGCAAGTCAACGTTGGAGTCCACCAGGACTGGGTCATGGTCGGAGTCCAGTTCGTTGACCACTGAGAGGTCTAGATGGAATGGTATGTTCTTGGTGAGCATGATGTCGAGTACATCTGGCCTCCCTCGGGCCAGATGGAATATAGGTCCTCTCGCTCAATGCACAAGTATGCTCGGGTTACCGGTGATCAGGCGGTAAAGCCCTCGCCCCTTGGCATTACTGATGCGGCTATGCCAGTGGGCATGCTTCGCGTTGAGGTCACCTGCGATACATATCGCTGGGTGTAGGTTCAGGAGGGTGTTGAAATCTGCTTCATAGAAGTGGTTATCAGGAGGGTCGTATGCCACCACCAACACAATGTCCACCCCGCCAATGGCAAGTCTAATGGCACAGGCCTCCACATGTTGTGGCGGCGGGAGATGAAAGGAGGTATGAGTGATGTGATTCTTAATGAAGATGACTGTACTGCCCCCCTGTCGGTTGATCCGATCTGACCGATGGATGACATAACTCGGCAGCGAGAAGTTGGTTGCAGCATCCCAGTGGGTTTCACAGACCATTAGAATGTCAATTCCATAAGATTGTAAAATCTCAGTGAGGCTTGAGTAATGGCCCCTTATGCCATTGTGTTCCAGAACGCAGCTCTGACTGAGTTAGGCTGAGTTAGGGAACAGCTGGGCCAAAGTTTGGATCAGTAAGGCATGCATTTGCATGGGGCTCAGGTTAGGGCTTTCATACTGCAGCTTGAACTTTCTAAGTGCAGGCAAGATTCTGTGTAATATGTTATTAAGCCACAGCGTTAGGTCCTGAAATACCTCCAGGTCTGCCTGCAAGGCCGTTCCCCCTAAGAGGGGGGTGACCATGGGTGCAGCGGGTGGCACAGGTAATACCTGTGGACTGGCTGCGACAGCAGTGTCCCTTGGTGCCGGAGCTGCCTCAGTGGACTGCTCTGCCGGCACCTCAGGTTGCTGTTGAGGAGCTGTATGTACTCTCTCCACGGCTTGGCGCTTGCTCATGTTTTTCTTAAGTCGCTTTTGTTTTGGAGGAGGGTTGGCCACTGCAGTCTCCTCAATGGCCTGGAGGTGGTGCCGCAGCCTCTGTTGTGGCGGTTACAGCTACAGCTGATGCTACCTGCGGCTGGTTCAGTGTCTGTTCAGCTCTGCTTAAGGTTTTTGCAAACGAGACGCCAGCGTGGACCTCAGCCACCTCTGGACATCCTTTGCGATGGTTCTCGATTATCTTGAGGTGCATCGTGCCTTTGCAGTTGACACACTCCCTGTTCGTATCCGGCTTAGGGCAGTCCTGCAATTTGTGAGCTCCAGCACACCGCAGACATGCGAGCGGTCGCTCGCATGCCATACTGGAGTGATAGAAGCCCAAGCAATTACGACATTGCACTGGGTCCTCCATGCTGTAAAAGCGCTTAACCTTTACGGTAGTGCAGATCAGGCGGTGCACAGAGTCGATTAGCTAGACTTGCTGGTCGTGCACCTTATCTAGCACGACCAGAAAGAGTGGCATGGGCACCTTCTTGGAGCTGCTTTCGGAGACGGTGGTCTTCTTCAGCTGCGCTACTGATACTGTGATATCATGCTCCTTGAGGAGCGCCAGCTTGTCATCCTCGGGAGTGCAGTCAGAGGCAAGGCCTCTGTGTGTCGGCGAGTAACTGTAGAATGGAATCATAATCTCTTGCAGCACTGTCTTAGCCGTCTCAAAGTCCTCAAGCGTGGAGGTCCTGATGTTTACTTCCCTTGGCTTCCTGACTGCCTCAAAGTGCCCTTTCAGGCACAAGGCTAGAAACCACATGGTTCGAGAATGGAGAAAAACCAAGTTTTCATCAGATATGCATCATGATCTAGAGTAAGATTGCCTGTTTTACCTAAAACTCATTACAGATTTTATATTGAATATGTAGTAATAGCTCACTGACATCTCACGAAATAGCAGCACAAGATACCGTTACATAAATTTTAAGTAATATTTGAACAAAATGTGGGTCAAAAGGGCTCAAAAACAACCAAATTCAGCAGAAAGGGGTGGTTAAGCAGAAAAGGGGTCATTTAAAGGTATGCACATGGCATTTAAAGCCAGTGCTAGACCTTTAAAAATGGCAGAGTCTAAAAATTTCACTGCCAATAACCAATGACTAAAGGTTTGGGGAACATTTATATGCATAAACCTAAAAATCATCAATTTGACCATTTTTCAGTCATTATTCATTCCCAGGGTCCCTTAATGTGTGTGGATGTTGTGCCAGGTCCTGGCATTTTGAGTTTTAAGCTCTTAGGATTTTCACTGAGAATGTGTTACAATCTGATATTTGCTTCTGTTGTGCTGCTGTCAACTGTCAACTCTTATCTTCCATCGTATTAACATGTTACATCCTCTGGGGCATTAACACATTGGCCAAAGTCTTTCAGACTTCCTTTATGCTGACCATTCGACTGTCAATCATTGCCAACAGCTGATCTTCATCTTGGCCATTTCCTTTCTCACATGTGTCATTCTAGATTCCATTTTGGTCACCGTTCGTGCCATCTTGGCTACTATTTGCTTCATAATTTCTTCCATCACCTTTATGTCCTGGTTTCCATTGCACTTCTGACACCAATTGTAACTATGTTCCTGTTCAGTTACTTTTATTTTCTTTGCTTTTATAGTCAGTATGACCTCACTTAAAAAATTATCACTGTTGCACTTAAAATTTGTTTTCTTACTGTAAAACTTTACAGCTAGCTTCTCTCAAACTTACTCTTTCAGCCCTCTTAGCAATGTGACATCATCCAAGGAGCATGATGAGTTGGAATTTGAAACAATATTTATAATTTACAAATAAGAACACATCACTGTTTCTGATACTTCTACTTAAGTGCAATTAATGCTATATTTATTGTTAACTATTTATGAAAAAGGAATCTTTAGAAGTCCACACATGTGTATCTTTACTTTGTACCACACTATATATTTTGATGGAAGAATGTTATTTGAGTTGATTGGATTATTTTCATGTGAAGCAATTTCTCCTCTGTAGCTTATACAAAAAGTGTTCATTTTTTTTCTGCTCCTCATTTTGAAGTAAAGTGTCATAGGATTAAAGCAGATGTATTTTACAAGTGAATTACTGTTACAGGATGAAACACATGAAGAATTTTGTTCCATAAAACCACCAAGGTAAGCTGATTGATTCTCTGCATAAGAAATTACTTATATTAAATTTTTCTCATATTTCTTTTTAGTGTTATGTATAGGAATGTTTTTCATACTCAATGATCACAGTGGAATTGCTTCATTACATTGTAGCAGTAGCATTCTCCACATATATTATGGTATTCCCTGTTAGCGTTAGATATGGGAGCGTTCCATGAATATAATGAGTATAGCACAGTTATTAGATCAAGTTGTGTAACTACCACCTGACTCATTGTCCCCTGTTAGTGTTAGATATGGGATTGCTCACTGAACATGAGTAAAACAGTTAAATTCAATGAAAAAACTGAAACTGTTAACAGTGAAGCAACCGAATCTAAAATAAAAAAAAAAATTAGAGACTTAAAGCTTCACGTTATGTTAGTAATTGCTGTAAGTTCTTCAAATCTTAAAACAATTGTTTCTTGATGACTTCATCACATTTTCAGTGGCTTATTGAAAATTGTATGCAGATTTGAAAAACTTAAGCAATTACTAAGATAAGTGAAGCATTTAATCTCTGAATTTTTTGTTTTAGACAACACAGTTATTTGATGTTTTATTATTGACTTCCTGGATACATTGTCTAATTCCCTGTTAGTGTTAGATATGAAACTGTTCACTGCACATAGTGTAATATAGTCCTTTGGTCAAGTTATACAAAGAAGTCTCCAGATATATTATTGCATTTCCATTTACTTTAATTTAATTTTTGAGCAACCAACATTGTTATATAGTCCAACAATAATATGTAAGAAATAACTTAAAATAACATGTTTAAGTTGAGCCAAGGCCACTCTAACATGAACTAAATATAAAAATATGCACAATAGATTTAAAATGTGACACATTTACAAATATAAACATGTTTATACAAGAATTATTGTTGGCGCATAAAATAAATATCTGTGAACATTAATAATAAACATGTTAAAGTTTGGAATTGAGGCCTGGGTTATGTGAAATCATTTTCTTCTCAGTTGCTATTTAGACCTTGAGTAACTTTCTTTTAAGTGTGGTTCTGTGATGCCAATGTTGAATGTGCGAGCTCCAGGAGCCTTTGGCAGTTTGTTGAAAACTGATCTGCAAAGTTTTCTCAGGTATTCTTGAGAAGGGAGAATTCTAAACTCATGATGAAGTTGGTTGTTTCATACATACCAGCCTGCATTGGCCACTTTCTGAAGGAATTTGTTTTGTATATGTGAAATGGGCATTTTTCTGCCTGTGCTCCATATAGAAGCAGTGTATGAAGTAAGTGGATATTTCTTCTTCTTGTCGTTGTTGTTGTTCTTCTTCCCCTTCTTCTTCTCCTCCTTCTTTTCCTCCTTCTCCTCCTCCTGTCGGTCTGGGTGGCTCAGTTGGTTAGACACTGGCCTACTGATCCCAAGGTTGCGGGTTCAAACCCGGCCCAGGTCGATGGTTTTTAAGTGTGCTTAAAAACGACAGCTCCATGTCAGTAGATTTACTGGCATGTAAAAGAACTCCTGCGGGACAAAATTCCGGCACACCGGTGACGCTGATGTGATCCTGGCAATTGACAGTGTCGTTAAACAACAAAATAATTTTAATTTTTTTTCCTCCTCCTCCGTCGGTCTGGGTGGCTCAGTTGGTTAGACGCTGGCCTACTGAACCCAAGGTCGTGGGTTCAAATCTGGTCCAGACCGATGGTTTTTAAGTGTGCTTAAAAACGACAGCTCCATGTCAGTGGATTTACTGGCATGTTAAAGAACTCCTGTGGGACAAAATTCCGGTACACCGGCGACGCTGATGTGATCCTGGCAATTGACAGCGTTGTTAAACAACAAAATAATTTAATTTAATTCCTCCTTCTCCTACCCCTCCTCCTTTCTCGTCCTAATTACCCTCCCTTATGTAGTACTTGCTCCCCCTAGGGCTTACAAGCCAGTGGCTAGGATCAGATGCCTGTCGGAGAGCCCAGGAACCTATGGACCGGTCAGAGTGAAGACCTGGATGCGGGTGGTCAGTCAAGCACCAGGTATGAGAGTGAGGAAGAGAATGATATGAAATTCAGGTGAAATGGATGATTGGAAAGGTGATAATGGAGTAATTGGTGGAATGAGTGGCAGGGGAAACCGGAGCACCCGGAGAAAAACCGCCCTGTCGCCGCTTCATCTACCACAAATACCACATGCGGGTCCCTGGGACCAAACCTGGGCTGGCTAGGTGGTAGGCGAGCGTGCTAAGCACTTGGCCATGGTGCCACCAAGTGGACACATTTAGAACTTAAATACCAGGGCTGAACGTTCCAATACAAATGTTTTAAATGTTTATGAGTCGACCTATAGACACTTATAGTTTCCCTTACACTTATTTTTATCCAGATGTATTTATAAGATCAGCGTCTTCATTCTCAGTGGTTTCTCGACTGGCAGTTGAAGAGGAAGCATCTGTTGTGGTAGTGACTGTACTACTATCTGGCTTCCTGGATATAAACTTCATTATGTTCTCTGCTTGTGGTATATCAAAATTCATGGCTATGTGAGCATTCTTCATTATGTATATTTTCTCCCAAATTATCAGTTCTGCTGTAGTTTTTTTACATGTTTTAGTAATTTAATATCGTGTTCTATGGTGTGCTGAGTTGACCAGAAGTGTTGGGCTGCGACTGATTTGTCAATCTATTTGAATGTTACGTTTCTAATGTCCTCCTTCAGTAATGTTTTAAGAGCTCTTTTAGTTTGACTGATGTATATTTTTGCGCAATCCTCGCATATTACCTGATAAACACTGTATTGAGTTGGTTGGTATTGTATGCTTTAATGGGTGGTTTAGGAGGTTTCTCAGGTTGAATCTGTTGTAAAGGGCAAGCTTAAGATTATGATCCTGGAACAGTTTCTGGAATTTGTAGTGCAATTTTGGGTGGAATTCAGTGAGAGGAGAGAAGGATGACTATAATTATTATTACGTTGCGTTGGGAACTAAATATGACTGTCATCTGCATACATAGCAATAGAGATGTTTTGCATGCTTGAAAGATCATAGTTGAATATATTATGAAGGATTAGTACTAAAATTGAGTCCTGGGAACTCCAGCTGACATTTTTCAGGGAGTTGATGAATAATTATGACTGAACTATCAATCAACAGTTTGTTAAAAAACATTATCTTGATAATATAATTCCAAATTCTGTATAATTGCAAAATCAATCCAGGATGCCAAACATTGTCAAAAGCTTGTGCAGCATTGACAAAAATAGCTGTGGTGCATTTTTTATTTGAAAACCTTTTCTGAAAATGGTATGCTAATTCTTGTGAAAATGTGTTTGAGGCTGTTGATTTATGACTGTTTCTGTAGAGTTCATATTAGATATCTGCTTTTTTGTCACTCCCAATGATGTTTGGGGTAAATGTAGCTTTGTAATAAGAGGCAAGAACAATTTTACTATGTTTGAGTACTGGTGTATACCTGAGAATCTTCGTGAAGAGCGGGGATGACTGTTGGTTTTCAGAGGATCCTTTGTGTAGAGGGAGTTGTCAGTTGAAGAAAGGATAAATAGCTTTGATATGAATTAAGATGATTCTGTGTTAGTTCAGTTCTAACCTCTGTATAACATCATTGAGCTTTCTTCCCTGCCATGTTTGCTTGTTGTATTGGCATTCTCTTCTAACCGTAAACTTTTCTCTTATGAGCTTGATGGTAAAAATAATTGTTGATGTGGAAGTTGTGAGAGTGTTGTTGATTTTCTAATGCTGGAGCAGAAGTGTCTGTAACATGATTGACCGAATTGCTTTATTTTGATTTATTGAGATTAATTGAAGGTATGTGTGTAAAAACGGTCTAACCCTCAAAACAAAAAAAAAATCTGATTGGTGCTGCAATCTCTTGCTTGAAACAAGCACTAACAGTTTTTGGGAGCTCTAACATCCAAAAGCTTGATTTGAAGTATATATAATGACTTCTATTTCTTGCGATCTGTTTTACCTCATCTTTTGAAACGCATAAATGGTCTAAAAACAGAAGAAAAGAAACTAGGGTAGGATTGCCAACCTTTTAATGTTGTCAGTTACTTATTATGCAGATTCTCATTTAATATACTGCTTTCTTATGAGTTTCAATTTATTATTCTGTTATATTTTGTTGATAATTATTACAAACACTATTATATTAAATTACAAAGATGTATTTTATACAGCCTTTATGACTTGCATGTTGGGGAGAAATGAAGGCACCATGTTGATCAGTCTGACAAGGAAAATGAAACAAACTGAAAGAACAGTTGGAACTACATGAACGAAAAGCCCAAACAGCTTATCAAACTTTAAAACATGATGGAGAACTAGCTAAAACTGATAGCTCTTTGCATGTGATTGCCTTTGACATGTAGCAATGTCTTCCGGCTCCACATTTAACTGTAGGAGTACAATTTTACAAACGCCAGATTTGGACCTACAATTTTGGTGTGCATAATGTTGCCAATGGTAACACATCTATGTTTGTGTGGTTGGAGGATGGCAGAGCGTCAGATGATGTTGTTTCATGTCAACAAAATCATTATTAGATAAAATAAAGAAAAACAGAATATCAGAATCTAAATAAAAAAAGTGTTGTTAAGCAAAGTAGTGTCCTATAAAGGGACAAAGGACAAGCCCTTTCAAATGTTTTTTAAATATACCTATTCAGATATTGAAGAGTATGATTGTGTAGACTTAAGAAAAAGTGTCAGGTAGACCTTCCCTTAAGAATGTGTCCTTACCACCCAAGCATGTAAATCCAAGGCCCATAGCTTTGCCAAAACTTAAAGATGTACTTGACTTGCTCAATTATGTGCCTCCAATACATCATGATTATTACAGAAGTCTTACATCTGTGTCTAATGAAAGTAATGATGTTCATGAAGATGAGCAGTTGTTTGACATACCCGATTTTGTTTAATTATCTGAATAGGCCCATATAGGCCTATAAGTTTTCAACAGCTATTTTTTATAATACGTAGTAATGTAATAAATGTAGATTATTTTAATGCGCAAGGATGCTCTTTTGTTAAGAACAATTAAAATATATGTAGTCTATGCTTTATTTATGCTTTATTTATAATGAGTGTTTCTTTTTTATTACTGTTTTCTTTTATAAGTTTAATAAAAATAATTTAATATTCTTAGAACTGCATTAAAAAAAGTTTGAGGTGTGTCCTTTAACCCTAACTCAAATAAAGTTTGCCACATGTATCAACTAATATTTTTTTTCCAACATGTACAAAACTCTATTTTTCTCAGTTTTAAAAAAGTGTGGGTTAGACCGTTTTTACGCACATACCTTCAATTCAGAATGCAGATTAAATTGAAACTTTTCCCAATTAATCAGATATTGGGTAGAGAAGTTGTGGAATATGAAGTAGATTGCTTCAGATATTTGGTTTATACCTTGGCCAGTAGCTTATGAAGGTGACCTTGAGTTGCCTGTAGATCTTGATTGTTGCCTCTGATCTGTATTCACTGGTGATGGTTCTTGCACGTGAGAAAAGAGCTAGAACCAGGAGAAGAGTAGTTGCTGATCCCTGTTTCTAGATATCTGTTCTGTTATTTGTAGGTAATGTTGGCATCCCCTGTAGTTGCTTGAATGTTCCTTGTTGCAGTTCACATTCTTCAGAGCAGTAGTTTTTGAAACATGGCATTCAGACAAATGATGGGCTTCAAGACAGCATACACATTGTGGTTAAAGTTAGTAATAGTCCTTAGTGTGCCCAAAATTCTCACAGAGAATATACTGTGGTATATTCCTGGACTTTCTGCATGGTCCATGTTTGATGCTGCTGTAAAGTAGACTTGTTAGATTGTGGATTGATTTTCCTTAAACATTATTTTGAAGTTGTATTGTACAGAGAAGTATAGGTTGTTTATTTTTCCCTAGAGGTTGAGTTACTTTATGGACAGGGTGGCATAACTGCTGTAACGCATTTAATATTTCTATGTCACTAATAGAATAAGAAAGATTTCTTATGGTTACAGACAACCTTTTGTCTTTGAGATTCTTGTATGGATAGTACGGTTTGTGAATGGACCCAAAATATGTAGCAAATTATCGAAAATCATCTGAAGTTGACGAGAATAGCTTTATTGTTGAATCTCTTGGTTCAGTGTGAAATTTTGATTTTGTGTGATGGAGTACACTTTGTGTGGGAAGCTGGTAATTTCAAATATTTGTTAAGCTAATTTGGGGCACTTTCAGTTTAGTCTCCAGGAGTCATCAAAAGAGTCATCCATGTATTATAATATTTGAAATCTATTCTGAGTAGGAATTGTAGGATCATCATGGCTGTATTGCTATCAGCGCATGAATGCTTGTTATTCTGGATACAGGACATATTGCGTATATTAGAGCATGCAGTATCCATAATAAATGTTTCAGCTTTCTGGTTCTTAGAGGCGCAGTCCTTATTCATTTTTGGTAAAGATAATTTTAATTGTTTAGCTCAATGTGTCATCAAGCTTGGTTAGTTGATTGACTATCTGCGTGATAGTCTTTCAATTGTTTATTGCTTTTGTTGGTATCACTGGTAGGAATTCTTAAAGCTGAACTAGATCCATTAGTTTTTAAGGTTAGATCAGTAGTTACAGATTCCATTTTTGAAGCCATCTTCTGTATGAATGCCTGGTATTCTGTGTTTGACTTGTGTCACAGTTGACTTCCCACCTTTAAATGTTCTATGCCACTCATAATCACACATATATGTATAGTTTATATTTGTGTAATTATCTTCTGATAACCCCTGTGTAATTGCTTATTCTTTGCAAGTCAGTTCTTCTCTTTAAATTGTACTACATATTTTCAGATCTACATACATGTGTGTACGTTGATGGGAGAGTCACCTAGAAAACAACTGGCATGATTTAAATTTATCTGACAAATATTTTATTCAATTATAATTGCTTTGCAATATGCAGACTATAAGGAAATAAAATACAAAATGATTATCTGGTCTTGTGGGTCATAGTCTATTGGCAAATCTCCTTCCAGACATTTTGTTTGAAACTGCGTCAAACATCCTCAGTGATGTAACCATAGTACTCTTGCTAGTCTCAGCGATGACTGATATGGCGCCGCTTGGTTTCACAGGTTTTATACTATTGGCATGTGTGGGTGTATGATGGTTGGTCTGGTCTTTGGTGGTTTGGCTGCTGCTTAAAATGGGTTAAAGTGGGAGCAGCTTCCAGTGTAGTGGATTGTTGTCAGTGGGCTGGCATTTACTGTGGCGGAAGCTGTGGGTGGTGCATGATCTTCATGGCATCAACAGCTTCAGCCACAGTAAATGCCAGCCCATTGTCAACAATGAAAGGAGCCCCTACTTTAACCCATCCCACGCAGCAGCCAAATCAACAGACTGGACCAACTGTCATGTACCCACACATGCTAAGCGTATAAACCCTATGAAACCAAAGGGCTCCGTATCAGTCATCGCTGAGACCAGCAGAGTACTACTGTCACACCACTGAGGTGTTCAACGCAGCTTCAAACAAAATGTCTGGAAGGAGATTTTTCACTAGACCACAGCCAAGCCCAGATAATCATTTTATATTTTATGACACCAGCCATGAAAGCTTATGCAATTTGTAAGAAAATCGGTGATGATTTTCAAACAGATTCCTTATTTTCTTCATTTGCATCTGTTAATCACTGTCAATTCTCAACAGTATCAAGCTACAGTCTTAAAGTGATGTAATACTAAAATGGTTTAAATTGCATTTGTAAGCAACAAGAATAATCCAGTGAACGCTGTAATTGTATCAATGGTGCATATCTGGAACTCCAATATAACCAAGCTTTTACTGTAGTTCATATCATATAATAACAAGTAACACATTTTATTTCACTGTTTTTCATATATACAAGGAACTTCAATAAATTCTACAGAAAAATTATGCAAGATAAAAAAAGTATAAAGTATATGGCTGTTATGTACATACTTTGTGATACATGTATAAATCCTATATTTCTATTTAACTTCATATTCCTTTATACTGTAAGGCTATCAACTGGTGCAATTTCTTATAATGATTTTTGTTTTATCTATTTTATGGACTTATAACGCTTGACTATGAAATATGGATATATGCCTCGGCGATCAGTTAGTAAGGCACAACACTTAATATCAGAGTCGTGGGTTCAAGACCCATGTTGGGTGCCATTTGGTGCAGGTTTTTTAATAGGTTCTTGCTTATAATATAAAACTGATGAGTCGATCAACAAATGAATAATGGAGAGGACCATAAACATAACATAAACGTTTTTCTTATCTTGGGTCGTTGTTAGGGAATAAAACATTGACTGAGTTCTATTTAAATTTGAGTTATTTATTCGCACCTTTATAAATGATCACAATTACTGAGTCATTATATGATTTCAACACTTTGTGTATTATTTAGTAATGTATGGCAGATCCAAAATTATTTTGCAGCTTTTCGGAGTATCACCAAGAATGGTGTCGATCCAAGAGGGTTTGGAAAATTATTTTATACGCTAATAAGACGATATCATTCGGATATTGTCTTGCTTAACAACTCCTTTTCATGGGCTCATCACAATGACCTCATACTTTCTGTATAATACTTCATTTTATAATTTTCAATGCAAGAAAATAAAGTCAATTTACATTTTAAAACCTTTAACATATTACAGGAAATAATCATTAGTTATATAAACATAGTTGATCTGTTAAAGTTTACAATAATCATCAATTCAATAAATTGGTAACATACCAGTTAAATAAGGAAGAATACCAAATAAACAGTCAAACTAAGAGGTAGAACTGGAACTTAAAAATTCAATGCCACAACTGGGATTTGAACCACAGACCTTCCGCTTGCCGGGCGGACGCTCTAACCACTGAGCTATTGTGACAAACTGCCAGAATGGCATTAAATTCTCAAGCCAGTTGTGGCATTGAATTTTTAAGTTCCAGTTCTACCTCTTAAACTTTGCCCACACACGGCTTGTGTGTTTAAAAACACCAACAGTAAGT
Source organism: Tenodera sinensis (assembly GCA_030765045.1). Taxonomy (NCBI): domain Eukaryota; kingdom Metazoa; phylum Arthropoda; class Insecta; order Mantodea; family Mantidae; genus Tenodera; species Tenodera sinensis. Next base: position 49,775,363 of record CM060974.1, on the reverse strand, counting down.
TTGTTGGCATAAATAAATAATAATAGTCAAACTAATGTTTGATTTAAATATTTCTTGGGATTTATAATAACTGTTTCATATACCTGTTGTGTTATATTTCAGGTTTTCACATTGCACATAAACTTTAACTATGACACGACATTTCCTCGCACTTAATCACCAAACACTTCTGTTTAGTAATTTTACACAATTCTGTTTAAAAGTATTTTTGCTTTAACTTGACACAGCAGGTATTGTGATTATTTTTCCACATTTTGTATTATTATACAGTAGTGATTACCATTTCCATATGTTCACAAAATGTTGTTTACATTGCCTAGATATTACAATTTTTTTAGGTACAGTTACCAACATGTTTTGTCATTAGTTTTCAATTTGACACGTCATGTATAGCATGTTTATTTCTTTGCCACTTACATTATGTATTAGTTGTGAGGAAAAGGGAGGCAATACAATGGAATGGATGATTATGGTTGCACATATGCTATATGATTATTTTATTTGCTCACTTGTTTTATCCTTTATTCTAGGTATTCCCTATACACATGTATTGGACATCCATTTCTTGTAGTCATTTGACATGTGTGTTGTTACTAATTCCAAACAATAGATTCCTGTTTCCAGCATTTTGATTATCAATTGTATTTCTTTACCTAACATTGGCTACTTTCAACTTATTCTTAGCACCATTTCTTTATTATTGTTTTCTCATGCTTACTAATCACCATTTCTTTCTATTGCTCTTGTGCATTGCTTTATTTATTTTTAATTCTGTATGAGAAAATGAATACAATTATGGTTAGTTCCTCTTATTATGTTCATCATTTCATTGTAACATGTTACCTTTCTTCTTACCCTCTATATATTTATTTCATCAAAGACATTTTTCAGCTTTCTTTATTCTTGACATCATCATGTGTGAAAAATATATTTTAAACTCATGGTAGACATTATTTTTCTTCCCTTTCTAACACATACAATATTGCACATTTCATGCAGTTTGATGGAATTTATATGCTTATACTTCAGTGCTTATCTACTATAGTTAGGTCGGCTAAATATTTTTCCGTTCTCTTTTGTTCCTCCAGTTGACGTGGTTTCTGAGCCATTTTGCTAGCAAACCATGGATTTTTAAGTAAAATATTATAGACTATACTTATATTTATATCCTTGTTTCGCAGGTACATTTGTGAAGGATGTTAGTTAATGATACCTTTGAATGACTTCGGTTTACACATGTGGTATCTTCCATCCAGCTTGCCATTCAAGTTCTGTAACTCATATATGTGGGCACCCAATTGTTTTGTCACAACCAAAGGTCCTGTATAGATCAATTCCATTTTACTTGCTCTTTTTGTGGATGCTTTTGATATATTATGCTTTTCTAGGAACACTTTCTTACTTACTGCTGGAAACCATTTCCTATGATGCCTTTTTGCCTTATTTCTTCCCTTCCCTGCTATCTGTTTTAGCCTCCTAAATGCCAACTTGCTCTTATCCTTTCCTATGGGTTCCCTTTGTGCTGTTATAGTGGTGCTGACGTTAATGGTCAGTGGCTTAGGTTTTCTATTTAGCATCAATTCTATTGGAACGAATTTTGTTGTGGGTTTATGGAATCATTTATCACTTGTTTTACATAACTGCATTTCTCTGCCCAGGAAGTATGATGATTGTGGAATAAGATATGAAAATATATTGATATGTCCCTCATTGTTCTCTCTGATAGGTTTCCTTGAGAATAATATGCTTATGAATAGTATAATTTAATTCCCAACTCACAAAGTGTACTTTGAAATACTTAACTCTTATGCACGGTTGCCTTGTCTGATAAGATTGATTTGATTTTTCCATGCTTTGGAATATAATCTTGAATAATTTTGTCCTTGCAGGTTTTACTTCTTATATTTTTAACTGGATGTATTTTTGTGAATATAGTAATGATGTCCAGTATGACAAAGATCTATATGTAGATATATAGATTGCTGTTCACTGGTACACAATCTGGGTTGTAGAGAAATCCCCATCGTGGTAGTGTCTTTGAAATTCCTTGGGGTTGAGTCGCAAGAGTTTCCGTAGTTCTTTTCTTTCAGAGTTCAGTAAGTATTTGTGTCGTTGGACTTTGATTTATTCCTACTCAAGATACATGTTTGGTGCACTTAATAAAATGACTTACTTCTTCTTTACTTTGTCGACTTCTCATTTCACTGCAAAATATTTATTTATGCTTTGGCAATCCGTTGGTAGGACATATGACTTAACCTCAGAGTCTTGGGTTAGAGCCCCACACTGGGTGTCATTTGGTGCAATTTTTTAATAGATTCTTGTTTTATTTATTTTATTTTGTCATCCTATCGTGCTTCACTGCAAAATATTTATATATGCCTCAGCAATCAGTCAGTCGAGCAATGAGAACTCTTTTTCTATCTCAGGTGGTATTTACGGAACAAAGCATTCACTGAACTCCATTTAAATTTGAGTTATTTATTTGCACCTTTATAAATGATCACAATTACTAAGTTATATGATTTCAACACTATCTTTATTATTAGTGAAGACTAGCACATCAGAAAGTATTTATTTTACAATTGCTTGGGAGTATCACCAAGAATGACATCTTGACTTCTTTCAACACGTTGATCCAAGAGAGTTTGGAAAATTATTTTATATATTACTATGATAATATTGTTTGGATATTGTCTTGCCTATCAATACCTACTAATGATGTCATGGTTATGTCATATTTTTGATATAATACTTGATTTTATAATTATCTCGGACATGCCAATAAAATAACATCAGTTTACATTTTAAAACCTTTAACATTGCAATTGATATTGCAGAAAATATTCATTAATTATACAAACATAATTAAAATGTTGAAGTTGACAGTAATTATTATCTCAATAAATTGATAACGTACCAATTAAAGTCAAACAAATGCTTGAGTTAAATATTTCTTGGGATATATAACTGTTTCACAACTATTAACCTTTTGCATTGTTGTGCACTTCATGAACTGTATCATTCTAAATCTGTGACTGTTATTTCCTTATACCTTGTATTCGTTTGCTATTTTGTTCCTTACATTCCTGATTCATCTTTCCTGATATTCCCTAAAGGTGTTCCTACGTATCTCTCTGTACCTTTCTTGTTGTTTTCCCACAGTTAACAGCATTATTAACACCACAATTTAATGTTCTTTTGTCGATATTTCATACCAACATTTATACCTTTGTAACATTTATATACTTTAATCAGCTAAAAATTCGCTGTTGTTGGTTAATAAAGTGTTAATTTAGCCAGAACATTACAGTCTGGTTCTTGTGTTTTTTGCACCATTGAAGATTATAATGTATTATTTATAAATCCTGTCACTCTTATAAATTTTGATGTTTTTTCTATGATATCCTGTTCATCTTTGTATGACCAAGTACATTGTAAATATTTGAAGGCATTCACTTGTTCTAAAATATCATTATATATTACTGTTTTACTATGGATGGGATATTCACCTTTGGGTGCCACGACTTTAGTTTTTTCTGTAGGGACGTTCATTTTAAAATTCATAAGTGTATCATTTTAGGTGTTGACTATTTCTGTAGATCATCATCAGATACTGATACCAGAATTTGATCATCAGCAAATACTAATTTACTTAATTTTGTATACTGAGTAATTTTTATTCCACAGTATTTCTTTTATATTTCAGTTTATCCAAAGATGGTAGTTCCAGCTATACAAGTACATCTTATTTATTCTCCAGTGAAGGCTCAGAAAATGATGCCAGCTTGAATATGGCTAGTTCTGAGTGTGAAAGTGACAGAAAATTTCAAACTCAGGAAAGTGCAGTTACTGATGTATCTTCAATAAAAACAAGTGTTTACTCAGAAACATCTGATGATGAGAAAATTCTGAGCATGGCTTCCTCTTTGAAACAAAGTAAGCTCCTTCAGCTGAGCAATACAAATACACAATATATAAATAATAAGAATTGCAATTCAATCTTAATTCATGAGAACCAGAAGTCCAACAAATGTGATATTTCGAAGAAGCATTTTAAACATTCTTCCCATTTAACAAAACACAGTTTGGTTCTTGACAGTAAGAAAGTAAATAAGTGTGACATTCCCAATAAGGGTTTGAATCAGTTCCTGTCTCTGAAAGCTCACAAATTGACTGATGAAAGGGGGAAAACCTACAAGTGTCATATTTGTAATCAGAGTTTTGCTCATTTGCAACATTTGAAAAAACACAAACTGAAACATGAAGGTATAAAACCACACAGATGCAACATTTGTGACAAAGCTTTCACTAAGTTATCAGATTTGAAACGACACAAATTGATTCATGAGGGCATAAAACCACACAACTGTGACATTTGTAACAAGGCTTTTATTGAATTATCACACTTAAAAAGACACAAATTTGTTCATGAGGGCACAAAGCCATACAAGTGTAACATTTGTAACAAGGGTTTTACTCATTTATCATATTTGAAAACACACAAACTGAATCATGAGGGGATAAAACCACACAAGTGTAACGTTTGTAACAAGGTTTTTACTTATTTATCTAATTTGAAAACACACCAACTAATTCATGAAGGCATAAAGCCACACAAGTGTGGCATCTGCAACAAGGCTTTCACTGAGTTATCAAATTTGAAAGCACATAAATTTATGCATGACGGTATAAGGCCACACAAGTGTGACATTTGTAACAAGACTTTTACTCAGAAATCAAAATTGAAAACACATAAATTGATTCATGAGGGTATAAAGCCACACAAGTGTAACATTTGTGACAAGGGTTTTACTAAATTCTTATATTTGGAAAGACACAGATTGATTCACGAGGGCATAGAGCCACATAAGTGCAATGTTTGTAACAAGGCTTTTACTGAGATATCAGATTTGAAAAGACACATATTAATTCACCTGGAAGAACAGCCACAGTAGTAGTGGTACTGTAAGCATTATATTCCAGAACTCTTTAATCAGCTCATAGTCAGTCTACAGGAGAGTGATGAATATGAGAAGTGCTTCATTCTTTCTTCACTATATAAAGGATGAAGTTTGCTTTGTGAATCCAAAACTCTCTTAGTGCATTGTATTAATTTGTAAATAAGTTCATTCATAAATGGAGAAAAGTATATAATATGTTCTGTATAATTTCTTATTTTGGCAATTTTGCACATTATTTGTAACCTGTATTCAATTGGACATGAAGGAAAGTAATAAATGGAGTCCTTAAGGGTTAGCTGATTAAGTTAAAAAGGTAAATTATTTTCCTATGAACTTTGCAACTTATGTAAGCCATCCTAGAACCCATTTCTAATTTAATATAATAAACATTTTTCATGGACAGCAGCACTTCAGATCTTGAACAGTTGATGAGTTTCCTTATATATGCAAAAAGCTAGGATAAACATTCAGTGTTTGGCCTTTGATTTCGCCTGTTTGTAGGTTTGCATTGAAGAATAGATCTGATAGCTTGCTTTTTTATTATGGCTTTGGAATTGCTTTGGCAGTTGGAAGAAAAAATCAAATCCAACTAAATAGCTGACAGGTGGTGCAGTTTTTGTAACTATTAATGACGTTGTGTTTTTGAGATATTGAGATCTTTGTGATCTCAGGGTGTAGTAACGGATGGAATGAAAAATCACACGATGTTTCTTCACCACAATGTATTATTTTATTAACACTTCATCGATACTTTACCTTAAATAATTCCTCTCAGTACCATTCTAAATGATTTAAAACACTTCCACCTTCTCATTTAGTGGAACCAATGCTTGATGAAAGTCTGGTGAAAGTTCCATACCCAAACGTCACACCAATACGTCCATATGTCTAGATTACACACAGGCGAATGGGCAGATTATGGCGTCCTCACGTGACACCGCCTTTTTCGTATACATCCGCGTATGCGTCCATCAAATAGTTCTTTCTTGTTAGGGAAGCGATCCCTAACCATCCTCCCTTACTTTTATTATGGAACACATATAATTCTAATATTTATACATATATATTAAAATCAAATATGGAAATATTTATGACGTCTTTAATCTAACTTAGTTGTTCGTAACAATGAGCATTTGCAACACGTTTTCGCCATTTAACCAAATCATACCAACATCAAAAAACAAATTACACTTTTAACAATATTCACATAAACAATTTTCTTTTGAGGTCTTCTAATATTCTGTCTCACAGGGTAGGTACTGGGGATCTGGTGGTGATGGTAGATACCGAATTTTGTATAGACAATGGTAAACACTGTGTCACTGTACCATTATCTACACCAAATTCGGTAAAAACCCAGTGCAAAAAGATTTTAGAAGAATTCAAATACAGATCAAGCTACAAAAATAAACGAAATCTTATCCATTCTTTAAAACATAAAATCATAGTCTACACAAAGGCAGACAAAGGGAACAAAATAGTAATAATGAATAAATCAAATTACATAGAAAGAATGGAAACAATGCTAAATGATAGAAACTACGAAAAGATCAGCAAAAACCCGCTAACCACTTGTGTTCAAACCTTTGAAAAAACTATACAAAATTCAAGCATAATACTAAACAAATATGCAATTAAACCAAATAATCCAACCGTACCCAGAATCTATGGTTTACCCAAAATACACAAGCCAGATATCACCATGAGACCCATAATTAGCAGCATAGATTCACCAACTTACAAACTGGCAAAATGTCTATCTAATAAATTTAATTCATTTCCTAAATTTGAAAGTTTAAACATAAGAAACAGTTATGAACTAATAGAACACATCAAAGGCTTCAAATTAACAGAAGAGGACACCCATGTCTCCTTTGACATCAAGTCACTATTTCCCAGCATACCAATAGAAAAACTCCCATCACTGATCAAAAATTGGCTCAAATCACTTGGAATGTCATCGTCAGAAATTGCAGAATACATAGAACTCACCAAATTATGCACAGAACAAAATTTCTTCCAGTTCCAAACAAAGTATTTCCGCCAAACTTTAGGTTTAGAAATGTGCAACCCTCTCTCGCCATTGTTAGCAGATATTTACATGAGTTTATTGGAAATAAGGACCACAAAAGGTTTCCCGTGGATGTTCAAACTCTGGCAGCGATATGTGGATGACATATTTGCAATAGTTCCAAAAAGACACATCAGTGACGCATTAAAACTTCTGAACCTACAGGACAAAAGTATAAATTTTACAGTGGAAGTAGAAAAAGATAATAAATTACAATTTTTAGATCTAAAATTAATCAAAAACAAGGATAGAATAAATTTCGGTATTCACAGAAAACCAATGCAGACAACTACATAAAAGCTAATAGATACAATCCAAGAAGCCACAAACAAGCAATTTTCAAATGTTTAACACATAGATTGGTGAACATCCGTCTTTCAGCCGAAGAATATAAAACAGAATATTACAAAATAATTGAAATAGCACAAAAAAAACGGGTTCCCCAAAGAATTAGTAGATAAAAAGGTAAAACGAGCAGAAAAGAAAAAATTATTACAAGAAACTACAACTCTCACAGCAGCAAAAACAAAAATGATATTAAAAAAATTCACATATCATCCATGGGCTTTTGATAAATTTAAAAAAGTGTTCAAGGAATACAGCAGTAAACCATTACTCCATAAAAAACCTACTACTTTCATACATCAAAGATGCTATTCCACCTAACAAAAAATCTGGCATATAGCAAATTGAATGCAGTGATTGTAATGAAATATACATAGGAAAAACCAAAAGAAATTTAGAAATTAGATCCAAGGAATACGTTAGAAACATTAAGAGTAAACAATTAGAAAAATCAGCGGTTGCATTTCACTTTTGGACAAAAAATCATGACAAAATTAGAACCGAAACTTCTCACATAACCGGAAAACAAGAACTGTCCACATGGGAACAAATATTTATTTTAAAAAATAGAAACCGAGTATTTAATTTCGACATTCCGCAGAGACATTTTCAGTAAGTTCATTGAACCGCCACCAGAAGAAACACCAGAAGAAGCATCACCATCTGCACCATGAAACACCATGGAAACCCAGTTATTGTCCGGTTGATAATGGAGGAAAAGTTAACCTTCGAAACGCGTCCCGGAAAAATATGTTGTAAGTGTTGTTCAGTGTTATTAATTAACTCACCTTTTAAATTAACCCTTAACTGGCGTTGTGGATTCCCTGGGACTCTGGCAAAAATAAATGATTTAATAACGTCAGTGTTTTTCCACCAGATGGCGCGTGCTATTCAGTACCTTCCCACGGTAGGGAGAACTGTTATGCGCTCAGTCGCCAACTGTCTGTCAACAATGCTAGTATGCAAAGAGTGAACCTGAGAGTCTGTTGGACTCCGCGACGCGCTTAGTGTAACACCTCCGACACCGCGACTACATATGTCCGCGAATCCTAAAAGAATTAGATGCAAAAAACAAAAGAGAAGTACCCAAAGAATTTCTCCCTTCCAAATCAAGACCAGTGAGTTCCACACTGTACGGCTTTACAAGTAATAAAACATTGATTTCCAGAGTGCCAAAGAAAAACAAAGCTGTTATACTGATTTCATCGATGCATCACTCCAAAGACGATGTTGATGGTCTGCCTGAGATTAATGCATTTTATAATAACACAAAATCTGGAGTAGATGCTGTAGATGAAAAAACCAGTAAATATTCATCAAGTAGAAGAACACAACGCTGGCCTATGGCTCTGTTTTACAGGCTCGTGGATATGTCTTCAATAAATGCATACATCATCCATCAGTCATGTGTCAACTCAGAAAAGCTACAAAGAATAAATTTTTTGAAATTATTGGCCAAACAACTGTATGAACCGCTTCTTCAGGAAAGAGCTCAGAAAACAAACTTATCAAGAGAGCTAAAAAGCGGCATCTTTGGAATTTTGAAGATAGCGCCTGCGGCACCAGCTGATGCACAAGATGAACTTCCTAGAAATCAGAGGAAATATTGTTCTACATGTAACCCAAAATTGAAGAGAAAGAGTGCTTATTTATGTGTTCAATGCAGAAGACCAATTGGTATGAAGTGTTCTAAAAAAAATCTGTGTTGAATGTACTGAAAATGTAGAGTCCTAAACATTATGTTGTTTTTTCTTGAAGCATTGTCAGTTTTTTATTATTGTATTTTAGAAGTTCATGTGTTTTTATTTTTTGTATTTTAGACAGTACCAAACATATTTTCGGCAAGAAAAGAGCTCATTTATCAGTTTTTGTTTCTCAATATGTTGTTAGCTAATGCTGGATTTCTGACAATGAAGTCATTAATCCTCTTGCTCTCCAATATTTTTCACTGGTGGATGGGGCATTAGAAGTGGCCGGGCATATTTGAAGGTGGTCTCGATCCATTTCCTCTTGCAGATCTGATAGAGGACAGAATTTGGTTCTCGAGAAGTAGTCCCCGCCCGGAGATCCAAATGGGGGACTATTTTAACTCCGGAACATTTTACCCCTCGAGTCATATTTCATAATTTGATATTGAAGAGAGCAATAGCAGTAATAGTAACCGTTTTTTAGAGAGCACCATATTTTTATGTTTTGGCGGTCACATCGCTCTCTCACAACCCCCAGAATGTCTGGGGGACCACACCTGTCGTTGGTTTACGGGTCTCACCGACCTGACCAGGAGAATTATCAAAATAAATTCACCGACCATATCCTCTGATTACCAATCAGAAGACGTATTACATGCCATGACAGGTCAGCATGTTTCTCAATATAAAAATCAAAGAAACACAGTTAATTTTTGTTCCAAAAAATTGGTTTCATATTCTTTTTGTGTTTTGTTTGTATTTTATTCTGTTATAAATAAAAGTTTATTTATTTACATGCTTTTAGTTAATTATACATCCAAAAATAAATAAATGTATATGTAACATTGGGATAACAACAACTTTTATTTCGGAGTCCCAGGGACTCCGCAACGCATTGAATGTAAACATTTCTGGCCACGCCGGTTAAGGGTTAAATAAAGATATGGTGCTCTCTAAAAAGCGGTTACTATTACTGCTATTGCTCTGTTCAATATCATCAGTGAAAACTATTGGAGAGCAAGAGGATTAATGACTTCAGTGTCAGAAATCCAGCATTGGCTAACAACAATCCAGCTTCTTTGTGTGGTAAATGAAGCCTGTCCCATCAGCCACGTTTTGTCCTTCAATGATGAATTTTTGTGGAGATTGCAATGGTTTATGACTGGTTCAATTATTCTGAATGTCTTACGATATTCTTAAGATTTTCATATTGCATAATTGCAAAATGTTCAACTGAAGCTTTGACTCTTATTGTTTCTGTGTATGAAAGTATAAAATTCTGTTAATTTGTCTTTATCGTTTGATACTCTATCTTCATGAACTGTAATTCTGAAATTAAATTAAAAAATATGTGTTGCACTCACATGACTTTCTCTTGTACTATTCCTACAAACTGTCATTTCTATATCTTCTTTGTGTTAGTTGGGAAAGCAATTGTAGAAATTAGCTTATTGGTAATTTTCTTGTAGGTTGTAAGGGGAATATGGAAATACAGCACACTTTGAGTGATACATCTTTTAAAGCCAGTTGCTAAATGCAGGCTTCGGAATTCTGTTGTCCTTACACAGCTAAGAGGTAAAAAGAGAAAAGTAAATATCTCTAAAATGGCTTACTATACAAAATAATACATTTGGACATAAATAGTGGTTTAAGGAGATCTACATTTTTGTGCAGTAAGATTTGCCTCTATGTCTTACGGTTTACCAGTTATGCAAAAGTCATTAGGAGTAAACAGAACTACATGGACTATAGATATAGAATTCGGTATATACATATAATTTGCTACAAAGATATATCATATGTATGGCATTTTAATCAAATTCATTTAAGCTAGTTTTGAAAAATTTTCTATTTTAAGGGTAGTTCAGGGTGGAGTAATTTCCTTCAATATCTTTGTGTCACATACTGAAAGATAGTAAACCTAAATACCAACTTGGTTTTTAAGTGACTTTTCATTGTTAAGTTAGCTCACAGACAGGCACTTTTTCTAAAAGTCTTATGTGTTGCACTCACATGACCTTCTGTACTCTTGTACTAGTTATACTTACAAAATGTTTATTCCTCTACCTTATGCTAGTCAAGATAAATATTTGCCGAAATTATCTCAGTGCTAATTTTCTTAGAGGTACAAGGGAAATATGGGAATACAGTAGGCTTTGAGCGTTAGCCGAATTTTTTAAAGCTGGTCGCAATTTGAAAGCTTTGGGCGATCCTCAGATATTAAATATTTAAGCTGGTGGGTTTACCAAGGACCACCTCCGCAGTGCACTTGGTAGCGCGCTTGCCTCTGGGTTCGATCCCCGGTATCAACATGGGGATTTTATCCCCTCTGGGAGTTCTGGCACGGGGTGCACTACGCCTTTTTAGTTCCGGGGGACCAATTTAAGAGCTGCTTGATGGAAAAGTCGCGTGTAGACCACAACTGACCGGGAAGGATCGGGACGCTGACCACGTACCACCCTCCAGTACTGCACCCCAACAATGTAGTGGGCCGAGTCTGGGCGGTAAGGCTTGCCTTTTCATGGGCTGTAGTGCCGGGGCTTAGTTTAGTTTAGGCTATACGAAGGGTTTAAAGTTCCGTTCTCTTTGCATGGCCAAGAGATAAAACAGTGATAATGACCCTCCATCTGAGAAAGGTTTAAGAATTGCAAAACTCGCACCAGTAACAAGGAATATTTTCGAAATGGTTCACTCCATAAAAATGTATTGCATAACTTGTGTGTTTTAACGAGATCTACATTTTTTTGTACAGTAGGATTTGGTCTATCTTTTATGGTTTACTAGTTATGCAAGATTCATCAGCAGTAAACATGACTACATAGTTAATAAGCAGAAAAATCAAAATATACATTTCATCTGCAATAAAAATATCTCAAACATGGTTGATCTGGGTGGTTCAACTGGCTAGACGCTGGTCTACTGATCCCACGGTCAAGGTTCAAATCCGGCTCCGACCGACGGTTTTTAAGTGTGTCTAAAAACGACAGTTCCATATCAGTAAATTTACTGGCATGTAAAAGAACTCCTACAGGACGAAATTCTGGCACACTGGCGTGATCCTGGCAACTGACAGTGTCACAAAACAATTACTGCTGCCGTAGCCGCTCCTACTCTTCATAATAATAAACTATTTATTATTATTATTATTATTATTATTATTATTATTATTATTATTATTATTATTATTATTATTATTATTATTATTATTATTATTATTATTATTATTATTATTATTATTATTATTATTATTATTATTATTATTATTATTATTATTATTATTATTATTATTATTATTATTATTATTATTATTATTATTATTATTATTATTATTATTATTATTATTATTATTATTATTATTATTATTATTATTATTACTGTTGTTATTGTTTATCATTATCATTATTATTAGTAGTAGTAGTATCATCATCATTATCATCATCATTCATGATGATGACTAGAAGAAAAAATATACATGCAAGTTCCAGATTCACTTGAAGAACATCTGTGACAGCATGGTTGAAGAGGCTGACAACCCTCAGTCAACAATATATGCGAAAGCTAGAAAAATGCTGGAAGACTTGAAGAGCTGACAAATTACACTTTCAGTTACTCTTTTGTCACGTTATTTCTCTTCTAAAACTGAACCACAGCATACAGTTTTCGTTTTATCGCTGTTAACACAATCTCATCATCGTCATCATCATCACTGCCACCACCACAACCACCATCATCATTATTGCTATTATAATTGTTGTTATTTATTAATGAGGAATACATCAATTGCATTATCTTTGTTTAAGGAATTGCGTAAACCCCTTTCTTAAATACTTTAATGCTACCATAAAAAATAAATGTTACCTGTTTAAATAGATGCAGAAAAGAATATGCCGATTTGTTTTGTTTGGGTAGAATAAAATTGATTATTTAGCCCTCTGTTGACTCTCTGCTGACCTCACATCAAAGAAACTCACACAAAAGTAAATACTCTGGTGAAGCCACTGAGTCAGGTGGACCAGGTGCTAGTAATTCATAAGAAATTTTTTCTCTTTTCCCTACACCCTGTTTTCCCTTGGAAAACATTTGCAGTCGGCCATACACGGGGAATATGGGAACACAGGGGACTTTGAGCGACAGTCAAATCATTTAAAACTTGGAGATTCCATTCTCTTTGTATGGCTAAGAAATAAAGCAATGAATGACGAACTTCCGTTTCATGACAGATTAAGTATCACACAGTTAACAAAGAATATCTCTGAAATGGTTCACTCTACAAAAACGTTATTGCATTTTTTTTGCAAGTAATATTTGGTCCATCTCTTATGGTTTACCAGTTATGGAAAAGTCATCCAGAGTAAATTGGACTACATAGGGTATAACCAGTATATTAAAAAAATATACATTGTTTGCCATAAAATATCTCAAATATATGGCTTTTATTCAAAATCGTAAGCTATTTTCGAGAAAATAAAACTTTTAAAAAGCTTTAGCACGTAATGGGCACTTTAAGGTGGAGAAATTTTCTTCTAGATCTTCATGTAGCTTCCTAAAGAATATTACACTTAAATACCAACCATGGTTTATAAGCGACTTTTCGCTTTTGAGTTACGCTGTCCACAGACTGACAGACATACACAGAGACCTTTCTCTAGAAATGTTTCTCATGGATTCGGGGGGCCTCCAAACATGTTTCTGGTGATATCTCGACATCAAATTTTTGGGTGAAATACAGCTCCTATATGTAGCAGAGAAAGTAAAAGTCGTCTTTGCTGTGATATCAGTTTCAACCTGATAGTAAGATATCTTAAAATCCTTATTTAATTGAAATCAGACTAGAGGTATATCACTGTTAATGATAAAATTGAAATTAATTTTCAATTAAGAAGATGTGTTGATCGAATGAAAGCTGCTAACTTAATTTCTGTCACTGTATTGTGAAGTCTGTTGCTATTACTGCACAACAATTGGAATTGAAATAAACTATAGTTGCGAGCCTGGGCATACCAAATTAGTGTAGAGCTCCCTCTCTTACGAAGTATCAGTAAATTCATTTTTACGGCTTGGTGCATTTTGAACTGATTAGATTGAAAAATATTCCCGAAAGCATTTACAAAAGTTCAACGTGTTTTATTTTTACTGTTTTCGATGAATGACAAATCATACATCTGATCTACGCACATTACATTATTCACAATATATTTTGCTTAGACATGATTAAACATTTAGATATGGTTATATTACAACATGGGACAGCTGTATTATATATTAATTCCTGGTGATAAAATATTGCAATGTAAAATTGAAGCAATTGAAACACCTCCATTGGATATTTGCCCTGGTATGTTTCAATATCAAAGTGGGAGTGTAAAATTAAAACAGAGAAGTTCTCTGGAAAACTGTAGCAAGAATATGTGGGCAATAGATTATAAACTAACTAGTTAACTAACAGAAATATAGAGAACATAGTTCTGAAATTTGTTAGCAATATTATCTATGATAAATTACAAATGACACTTGATGAATTTCAAGGTAGTTAATACAAGACAAAGATGTTAAGATAATGTGTATGTATATGTATGTGTATATATACCTATATTACATGAGATTTTATACAAAATCGTTAGCCATTTTCGAGAAAATAAAAATTTTCAAAAACTTTTCCATGTAATGGGTACCTTAGGATGGAGAAGTATTCCTCAAGATCTTTGTGAATCTTGCTAAAAAATATTACAATTAAATGCCAAATTTGATTTTTAACGCACTTTTGTTATGCTGTCCACAGTCTGACACACACATACACACATCCACACACACACACACACACATTCACACACCTTTTTCTAAAAATGCTTTTTTTATTTAGGGGGCCTCAAAACATATTTCTGCTGAAATCTGGACAACAAACTTTTGGGTGGAATACAATACTTCCTCTACTTAAAAAGTGTACAAATTTCAACAATCAAACCAAGAGTACTTCACAGGTTCTTTAACAAAGGAAAAAAAAACATGCTGTCTATCAATTCGCACAAAGTTTGTCATGGATAAAAGGAGTCAAGAGATGTTTAAAAGGAATGGATCTTCCTTTGAAAGTGTAAAGGGATCATTTCACTGTTCTAAACTGACACTTCATTATGTCCAATTTAAAGTCTGTGACCATAGTGCTTCTTGTTTTAGGTTTACATAGGGAAGATCTTTCATACTTAGACTTCTAACATGAATGATAAAAAAGAGAGTGAAATCAGTAAGAATTGCTTAGAAATTGTGTACTAAGTAGATTCACCTGAGAATACTTTAAGCTGTGCATCTTTGCTATGTAGGATTTATTTTAGAGCAGAATGATGGCTTGAAGACACCAAGAAACCTGTCTAGGATATCCCACACGCAAGAATGAGATTGCCAGCTTATGGGAGGTAGTGCAATCAGGTCTGATTTTTGGTAGTTGTAATACAGATGAATGTATATTACCTATCATTTAAGTTTGCATAGCAAGTCAGTCTTGCAGTCTGTCAAAGTGAGTCTTGAGATGTGTGAACGATGTTTCAGTAAGCAAATTTGTGACAATGCTAAGGACTGGACATATGTTGGTTTTGATTCACAAAAAAATGAACTGTCTAAAAGAAGAGGTAACTATTGGCATGCTCCATTACATAACTACATCAATGCAAGAGAATGTCATGGAAAAAAGTGAAGTGATAGTGGAACTAGTTTACAATTGGACCAGATAATAAGTGGAAGTGAAAACTAGACAAGATCACAATACTACTGGGTGCTTCCTGAGGATACGTCCACTCAGATTGGAGCTACTTATTTCTTTACATTAAAGGGCAGAGAAGAACCTTTTCCTTTTGGTTTCTCATTAGTTCAATCAATTAGAACACATTTCACTATATTTTCTAGACTTAGAACCTTTAATGTCTTTTCCCTTCCATTCCCAAAGGAACAACTTTACAGCAAACTTAGGATTTTATCCCAGGATATTTCTTGCAAGGTGATATTATAAGGGATGATTATTTCTAAACAGAAAAGACCATAACATTATTCATAAAAAAAACTATATATCTTTCTGACATGGAGTTAACAAGTGCAATTTGACCTTGAAATCATCCAAGAGAACTCTGTTTTATTGCTGTCGGCAAAATCACTATATTCTGTGAAAGTCTGTATGTAAATTGGTTCTCCCTGAAGAACAACACTGATAAATCAGTTTGGCTTTCACTCATATCATACCAAAGAATGAAACAGGTGAACTTACACTTAGATGAACCCAAAGTTTATTGAGCTGTGAGTTACTCAACATTCTTGTTTTAGGCAAAGGGAAAATAAGGGAAAAACCTTACACAGATTCACACCTGGGACCTCTTGAATGAGAAGCAGATGTACTTCCCCCACACCATACGTTTTAACAAAACACCACAACCACCTCCTTGGGTGGAACTGGAAATGCTTCCTTGACACATCTTGTCAGACTGCAGAGAGGAACTACTTCTACTAAAGTATAATCTTTGCAAAAGTTAAAGGTATATGGAGGCAGGCCATACTGCAGACTGCAGCGAATCCTAAGCTTGTCCCTCCTACCAGCGCTGCCAAATGTGGTATACGCAATTCACATGCTCTTATGTACAGAGCCTCTGAAGGTACATACACTACACTTGGCAACAGCGCTCCACTTGACCATTGGCCAGCGTTCACATGCCTTTAACTTTTGCGAGCAGTTTAACTTGCTTGATCCAACACTACTACTTACTCTCATGAACTGAATAATGTCTCTTCAAGCTTGACATCTGAGTAAAGCTGCTATCACAAGTTTTACATTTATGTGACTTCTTACCCTCATGAATTAAATGATGTTTTTTCAAATCTGACGGCCGAGCAAAGCTCTTATCACAAGTCTTACATTGGTGTGGCTTCTTACCTTCATGAATCAAACAATGAACTTTCAAATGCGACAATTGAGTAAAGCTCTTATCACAATTTCTACATTTGTGTGGCTTCTTACCTTCGTGAATTAAATAATGTTTTTTCAAATCTGATGACCAAGTGAAGCTCTTGTCACAAGTTGTACACTTGTGGGGCTTCTTGCCTTCATGAATTAAATTATGTTTCTTCAAATCTGACAGCTGCATAAAGCTCTTATCGCAAGTATTACACTTGTGTGGTTTCTTACTCTCATGAATTAAATAATGCCTTTTCAAATCTGACGACCAAGTAAAGCTCTTATCACAAGTTTTACATATGTGTGGTCTTTTGCCCTTATTAATTAAAGTCTTTTGTTTCTTTCGTTTAACAGATTCTTCTGGGAGAAAATGTTCTTTTGCAGTTGATATTTCTGTGAGATCACTTTTTTGACGTTCATATTCACGATTATTCTTTCTAGAATAGAAGCTTGTGTCTCTTACAAGAACTTCAGCAGCAGTCAATGGTGCTTTATCACTGCCAGCCCCAGAAACTCCTGCACATAATCTGAAATGTTACAAGATTTCAGACCATTATCTAAGGACAATAATTAGAGGACTAAATCTGAAAACAGGATATCTTTTTACTAACAGTAGGTACATAGACAGCATTAAGTGACAACCATAGTTGTTAATTCTTATGCAATGCCACTGTTGTACATTACAACTGAATTAAGTGCATTAATTCACATATCATTGGATAAATGAAAAACATAAATGGTAAAAACATGCTCATGTATGTGGCCATGTAAATAATGTTTGTTGCATGCACTGAGAATTACAACTTCCAGATTAATATTAACAACTACACAAAGTAGTTTTGCAAGCAATTCCTGTTTTTATTACATTTGGCAACAAAATATATTGATAAAAAGGTGGTCTTAACAAGGCAGCGGCCAACAGGTTGGACTGAAAGTTTGTCATGTCAAAATTCAATTATGTTTCTATGACAGCACTGGAAGCAATGCACAGGAATAAAAGCACTTCTAAAATTATACAGTATATGAATTTCAAACCAAAAGGAAATCAAAAAGAAAGACAACATCTCAGGAAATAATTAAGATGGTCAAAATGTATTTCACAAGTGTTGTTTTTGTGATCTACATTTAATAAGCTTGTTTCTTATGGCTTAAAAGTAATACAGCATTCTGTTAATCCAAAATAAAGGGTGTTCGGGGATTTTTCATTAGAAATGGAAATATAAATTATAGTATTAGCCATGAAAATATCCTTAACATAAACTATTGAAATCAAAACCATTAAAAAATGAGACTTTTGTGTCAATGTTTCAAAGATCCTGAAGTTAAACTCTAAATTTGGAATATATGTGAATTTGATTTTTCAATTATGCATCTGCAGCATTTCTGTTAAGTTGAATATTTATCAGTCTTTTTTCAGAGGGGAAGGAGAAAAACAAATATGTATAGATAGAGTGCTAGTTCTGCAGCAGCAGAAATTTACAGAAAAATTATTAAAATTGCTCCATTGTTTTTTATTAAAATTTTTCTGTAAATTTCTGCTGCTGCAGAACTAGCACTCTGTCACAGAGAATAATCATAACTGCTACATGTGAAAATCTCAAGTGCCAAGAAAATCTAATCTCATAATACTGGGAAGCAAATAGTAGGATCATTTATTACTCAATTCCGAGCATTAGGCACACAATAAATAAGCTAATATGCATTTGACTTTGCTCCTTTAAATGCAATACTTCTCCTTAAGGTGTTCTTAAATTCCACCACAAAATTCATAACTGATCACAAAGTACCATTTGTATTTGTAGGTATAGTCTCAAATGGTGACACATTTTACAGAATTATGGATAAATTGCAACTATATTACAAATTGCAGGGACAAAATA
The DNA here is from genome assembly GCA_030765045.1 of Tenodera sinensis. Classification (NCBI taxonomy): domain Eukaryota; kingdom Metazoa; phylum Arthropoda; class Insecta; order Mantodea; family Mantidae; genus Tenodera; species Tenodera sinensis. The sequence goes on along the minus strand of CM060974.1, from coordinate 49,756,485 downwards.
AAAAGAGCTACAAGTGAGGGTCAACGTAGGATTATGTTTTCTGAGAGGTAGAACTGGAACTTAAAAATTCAATGCCACAACTCAAACTTTGCCCACACACGGCTTGTGTGTTTAATAACACCAACAGTAAGTTTGTTGGAATAAATAATTGTTTTCTGGTAATTATTATTTATAATAATAATGCCCGGTTGTGGCATTGAATTTTTAAGTTCCAGTTCTACCTCTTAAAATTGTTTTCTGTTTTGTTTACGTAGCAAACGTCCAGTCTAGCACTGAAACCTTAGTCCTGCTCTGTCTGATGACGTAGAAGTAAATACCTTACTGTATTAGTTAATGCCGACAAGATGCAGTAAGTTTCTTGACAGTGCACATAAAAGGTTTTAGTTATTCTACAACAGCTATAATACTTTAGATGTCACGTGCTGCAAACAAAATGCTGCACTCCTCTTACTTTTCTGCCTATACACAGGAATAATGGTAGAGGTATTACAAAAGGGGCGAAAACAGAAGAAAGAATATGAGGCAGGCTTCAGATAGAGGAGAACAACTGATATACCTGTTATTTGGATGATAAGTGTAGAAATGTTTATGCAAAAAGAGCAATGATATACACGTTTTTCACTAATTTTTAAAAACAGTAGACAATAGGATTCATAAAGATGGTTAAAAGAAATTATGGAGTAAAAGTTTGTTACATATGAAAAGACAGGCAGACGTTTAAGCTCAATACCATTTAGTTAAACATAGTTACAGATGACATTTTAGGAAATGGCAAAGTAAATAATAAACATTGCTCCACTGTCACAAAGAAACCTGGTTTACTATTATGGGAATCAAGGATGGCAAATGCAATAAAAATATGGCAGAAAATGAAAGCAAGCAAGAAAATAAAGATATCTTCTGTATTGTTTTGCAACAAAGTACTAGGAATAACAAAATCAGTAGAAAATAGAGTGGGATGAACAGGTAGAAATAGGATAGTAACAGGAAGTGTTATGAAATATTGGAATAGGCATACAAAAAGAGGAACTAAGGACATAATAACAACAGGAACTGGCAGAAAGTAAGTGATCGTGAAATGAAATAGAAAAAGCCTGAACAGGATATGAATGGTATGTATGGAGACTAAAGGAAAGAAATGGGAGCGTTTGAAAAGTGCTATGGAATGAAGAGGATTTAAAAATACAAGAAAATTGGGGAACAATAGCGGACAGAAATTGTTGTAGCAACATAGCTTAATATTCTTTCTTTGAAAAATAAAAAGGAATATACCAATTTATTGGAGACAACATAGTTTAAAATCAGATGGCTGTGTACAAAAGAGACTTAGCATTGTACAATTTGTCCAGATTGTCCTGACAATGATGCAAGAGAGGGGAAGTTAGGAGAAGTGATTGGAGTGGTGGGGAACAAGCAAGTGATGTCAGAACTCTGGCAGTCACATACCCAAGCAGTGTATGTGTACATTCTGTAAATAATTATTGTTTGGTTAATACAGTGCAAGTCCTATTACTAATTCCCACCTCTCCTTTTATGCAAATGGGCAGGCCTCTGCAATTGCACATCTATGCTTCAGGAGTGGATGAACTGGACAGCCTGAACCTTTTCACTGGTTCAATAAAGCCTGCCTCTGTGATGTGGTGGCAGCGTGTCTGCCTTGCATTCAAGAGGTTCTGAATGTGAATCTTGGTAGGGTGACTTATCTGGATTAGGTCTTTTTCTGGGGTTTACCCTTATCCTTTAGAACAGTGATGTCAAGGTCACAGGCCGCCGAGAGCTCCCCTGGGCATCTTGTACATGCTGAGGGCAAAACATGACGTAATACATATCAACACCAGTAGCGTTATCACCTGATACCTGTTTACTTGCAACTTGGCTGCGTCCACGGATAAAACCTTTCTTAGAGTGCGTATATATTATGAATGTTTTCCTTCAGAATTACCTACAAGGATGCATAGCACAGATACAAGTTGGATCTATGAAAGGGAACAATACTTCTCACGCGTAAAAGAAAGCTACTTGACAGTTATTCAACTTGATTAAAATAGTAACATAGTTGCAACTTTCTGATGTTTAGGCTGAATTATAGGTATTATTAAACCTACTCTAGCCCTTGGGTTAGCATTCCCGTACTGTGAAGTACACCATTTACGCTCTTTATACCTCTTAAAGATAAGACTTTTCAATCCCAGATGTAAAAATGTCAAAATTAATTTTCAAATGAATGAATAAATAAATAAACTAAATAAATAACAGAATAATTATGCAGTATTAACAATAGTGTTTTTTATACAAACTTGTATCACGTATACCTATTTTATACAAAAAGGAAATGGCAGCTTTGAAATCCTGTTATCCCTTAAACGGATATTTTTATCTATTTTGATTAAACATAAATGACAATATTTACTTGGATTATCTTCAAACAAGTGAAATAACACGAACCATTATTAGTAACAGGAGTTGATGATTTCCTCCAAAATTAAAGGGAAGAACTACAGGTAGGTTGTTTGAAAACTGCTGTCCTTAAAGATACATGTTTTAGTGTTAAGCGTTTGCATAATAAATTTAAGAGAATCTTACTGAACACCTAACTAAAATACCACATGTTACACATTTGTAGGATCAATCACTTGGCATATTTTTGAATTCACACACTTTTCAAAATTTGGCTCAATAATATTACAAAGACAGATTCTAAGACTGGATGCCAAATTGCTATCCGAGAGTCTGTTTTTGTGGAGAGTTTTCAGGAGTTATGCAGAAACCCTGTTCACAAAGGTAGGTACTACCATACATTGTCATAGTTTTTGCTGTCTTAGGAATCAAATTTGGGTAACGCCTATTGTCAAGTTTCTGGTAAAATTCAATCAGTGCGTCTGAGTATGAATAATTGTCAAATTTCTTTTGAAGGCGACGATCACACTACTTCTAACAGCTCCAGCTGAACTGCTGTATTATTTACTTTATCTATTTCATAATGACTTTGTATGTTGTATGTTTAATGCACGATACTGGTTGCATATTAGGTACTGAATACTACTACTACCACAACTTTACAGAGGAATTGTTTTCCCATTCGAAACATGCGAATCCAAATGACTCATGTCTGTGCTCTCGGACGCAGCCATTGCTCTGCCTGCATCACACGGAAAACTGGACTGAACTGGTTTCTAACGGTCTGGCCCTCTATGCCCAGGGCACGGCGACTTGCTCTCTCTGTGGCATTGCCACTCGGGGCCACGATTGACACCACTGCTTTAGAAGACCAATGTTTTGTGACTATAATCTCTATGAACCTTGGGCTCATTTGAGCATCATTTCGCCAATTTCATTCATTCATCCTCTGATATGACATGTTGGTAGTACAATTTGTACGCCAAAAAAGAAACTAGTTAAATAAAACAGGATGTGTTGCACTCTCATGATTTTCTCTACTCAGGCCTGCACAAACTATTCTTACAAATCCTAATTCTTCTATACGTTTCATGTTAATTGAGATATACATATGCAGAGATGCTTTTATGGCACATTTCTTTATCTGTAGGCACAACTGCTGCAGGGCAATACACTGGCTTAAGTGAAACTTAGATCTTTTATGAACTGGTTGGTATATGATGCCTTTGAAATTCCATTTTCTGTGCATGGAGAGAATAAAAAGACATAACTTCCCATTTGAGAAACATATAACTATTGGAAAACTGAGATCAATGAGGAATATCTCACAGAGGATTAACTATACAATAGAGAATTGATGTAAACCATGTGTTTTAATAATATATCATTTATTATGTAGGTTGCACTATGTAAAAATCAATTCTGAAAAAGTGATATCAGAAACAATACTTAAAACCTCATCCCAATTACTACTTAAAACAAGAATAAATACACAGAACAGAAACATACAGAAAATAAAGAAATAAAGGCATAACAGAGCAAACATACTGTAACTGTTACGCATACTGCTTCATGACCCAGTTATAAAAGGTAACACAAAGAAAACAAAAAGCACATAAGAGCTGCTTTAACAAAGCTACAGAATATATTTTCATTTGTATGAGTTCATGAACACATTAAGATATCTGCTACAACATAAATGTAAGAGTTAAATAAGAATTAATATAAAATATCACACAAGAAGCAGTAGGTCTCTAACTGAAACTTTAGCCAGGAGACAAAGCTTCAAAGCTTACCTTGAAGATGTTACTGGAGGGGAGTCTTCATCCTATAACAGAAGAATTCAAACATACAGCTTCACAAAATCACCTATACACTGTAAGTTAAATGTCCTACATAAAACATTTATCTCTCAAAGCAACATATTTGTCTACAAATTGGAATATGATAATAGATGCACAGAAATGAACTTTTGACCATTTAATGTAATTAGGCCTAGCAAAACCAAGCAAGGGAGGAAGGATTTAGATGTAGATAAATTGTTTGATTTACAGAACAGAGAACTGGCTATAGGAAATCAGCATGGCCAACTTAGTAAAAATCAGGCACCTTCAAGTCAGTTCCTCAAAATTTTAAAAAGTTTGTAGTAGTCTAATGAATTGTGAATGATTGCTACATATCTGGATGTGCAATAAAGTCAAGCATTTGTGAGATAAACAAACCAGTTACTATACTGCCATCATAACAACAGGACATAATATGGCTCTCATTATGCCTAAACAAAGTGAACCATATTGGAAAGGCTACATTATTGCCATTTCCGACAATTGAAGCATACAAGAGGTGAAATTTTGTTGTTTCAAGGTATAGGATTAGCTCAGAGTTGAATAAAAAGGGAAAGGGTCACATGCGATTAATTCTGCAAGGAAGAAAACAGGCAGGCCGACCTGCTACTACACACTCTCCAGCAGTGATAACTGGCAGCAATCCAACCACTGTAAGCAAATTGGGAATATTCCTCAAAACTGTTAATATCCTTATAAAAATATTTAAATACGGAGAAACATCACAAAGATGGAGTTCATAAGTTGTTGCCAAATCACATCTCAGAACATTACACCAATAGCAGGAAGCTCTACGAGAACCACCTGACAGGAGAACACTGAAAACTTGTGGTCACATTAGACGAGGCATATGTGTATCTAAGTGACTGCAATAAACCCTGCGCAATTTACTACCAACCAAGGGGTGGAAAACATTTTCAAAACTGGTAAGCAGAAAAGTTTCTCAAAGGGATTCATGCTTATTGCTGGTTACTGCTACAACTAGAAAGCGATATTTATAGGTTGAAGTTCTCACCCAATTTACCACACTGAAATTCCAGCCCTCAATGGAAGAGACCAAAACAAAATCTCAGTGCACGAAGATAGGGTGTTCAGTCATACCTCTTTTCAGACTCTTGCATTCTTGCAAAGAATGAAGCAGGAAACTGGAATATATGCTGTTCCGTTCAGCAATATTGCAGTGAAATCTCGTGATACCGCTCCGATAGATTTTTGCGCCTTTGGACTCTTGAAAAGGACATTGGGAAGTAGGTGCTCTCAAACAGTTTATGTTTCTTAGAAAGCCTAATAAGAGGAGTGGGAAGTTTTGGACATGACTTCACTCCCAAGAGCCTTCTTCAGTGGAAACTGAGGTGCAGAGCGATTGCTCAGATAAAGGGACAACAAACAGGGCATCATCAGTGGTTGAGATGTGGCTTTTCCTAAGGCGGAACAAAGTCAAACTGGTTACCAGAGATAGAAACAACCCTCCGTAGAGGTGGAGCAATCAACTTTCATAGTGAGTTGGTGGTAGAAGTTCAAAATTCGTTGAACAGCATTTTACAATCAAAATATTTTTTAAACATCCAAATCTGTTGTGTTTATTCTGTAAGTTTTAGGTGACTTGTATTCAATGTAAAGAAGTAATTGTTGCCCAAAAATAATGAGCAACTAATAATTTAACAGTCTGTTTGTATTTGATGCACCTCTAGTCTGGTTTCTAAATTTCTCTTAGTATTAGTAATATACGACCGCCTCCATAGCGCAGTTGGTAGTACGCTTGCCTCTGACAAGGAGGACCTGGGTTTGATCCCACTTCCAGCATGGGGATGTTATCCCTTCTGGGAGGTCTGGTTCATTCCGCCTCATTAGTCTTGGAGGGACCAATTGAGGAGCTACTTGATGGAAAACTAGTGGCCCCAGGTTGTGAAGACTGCATAACTTGCCGGGAGGGATCAGAACACTGACCTGGTACCACCCTCCAATGATGCCTGTAGTGGGTCGAGGTGGGGGACGCAGCGGCTGGGTGGTAAGACTTGGCTCTTCATCGGCTGTTATGCTGGGGCTTAGTTTATTAGTAATATACATTTGATCATATTCTGGGCAATTGATTTGATAAAAACATCTTTTATACTGAGGTTCTAAATAAATATTATATTTGTTAACAATGCTGTCAACTGATCATACCAGTGCCACTGGCATGCAGGAATGTTGTCTTGCAAGAGTTCTTATACATGCTGTAAATCTACTTATGTGGGCTATTGCTTTTAAGCAAGCCAATGGTCTGAGCCAAGTTCGAAGCCAAGACTTTGGGATCAGTAACTCAGTGAAACCAACTGAACCACCCAGACCAACTCTATGGTACCCGGTCCTTTATTTCTTGCAGAGTATTCTCTATCCTGAATTTACTTTGTGGAGCCAAGGAGATGTGGAATATGTAGTGAGTACTCAGGTGGAATGTGGTCATCATGGTATAGGTCGCGCGTTAGTTCTTAGTGAATGAAAATTTTATATGAAAGGTTGGATGCGAGTCATTACCTTTTGCGGAAACGCTGGCATCGAGAGAGGAGGTACAGTCTGCAGTGAGATGACAAGCATTTATGCACATGCTTCTGAGCTTAAGTAGTACAACACTATAAATCAGTTTATCATACTTCCAGTAATATCAGCCATACGTATTATACACTATACCTCTATAACTGTTTCCACTTAACTTTCTTGCATTTCTTCTATTCCCGACATTTCTTCCTTGCCTGAATTGCTGTTATTATCGTTATCTTTGTTGCTGCTTTCCATTCAATTAACTTGGATAATAATTTGATCAAACCTTTCTTCCAATATGGCATCTTTAGCCCAGTATTTTTTTTTTCAATTTCTCGACATGACGGTATGCCTTTTCTCATTCTATTTGTCCAATTTCATCAAATCTTTGCCTGCAGAGGTTTTCAACATCTTTTAATTTAAATGTTACATTTCTAGCAGCTACCCACTCCTTTGCGTCTCCCCATACTAACTCAATGGAATCCAGATCTGGGTGATACGGTGGAAGTCTTAAAGTTGTGTGGTTATTTTCGGCCAATATTTGATCAATCAAATATTTCTTCTGAGCCCGCTTATTGTCTAAGATTATGTCATACAAATGTGTCTTCGTGCTGTGCTCATCAAATGAAATATTGTGATTTTCCAGCCAGGACTGCATATATTCTTTTAAAGAATTTGATGTTGGAGGTTTGTCTAACTTATGGTAGGACACATTGTCAATTACTAAAACAGAGTTAGGAGGTAAATTTGGAATTAACATTATACCTGATATAGTTTTCAGTGTTCATTTCTTTATGCAAGTCTCCCACAATTCTCTGAACTGAGCTGTGCGATATCTTGGTGGCTGCAACAACTCTTTCTTGCACCTTCTGGATTTCGTTAAAATACACTGGAGAAAATCACTCTTTGTTTGGCTTCTTCCTTCACATATATAAACATTGGCAATGATCTCGCGACTTAGACTATGCTGAGTTTTCCCTTTCATTTTGACACTGCAGGAGGCATTGCCACGTTAGTAACTAACATGTAACTATACAACTAACTAGCACTCGTTAAAACACCTGCATGCATACATCTGTACCGCACAAAACTTTTGCAGTCGACTGTATACACAAAAGCACCACATGAAAACAGAGGTGTCTGTTATTGGGGCATAAACATTTGCTGACCTTTGAGAGGTAGAACTGGAACTTAAAAATTCAATTCCACAACTGGGATTTGAACCACAGACCTTCCGCTTACCGGGCCGCTGCTCTACCACTGAGCTATTGTGACAAACTGCCAAAATGGCATTAAATTCTCAAACCAGTTTGTATTTTTCCTAGTAAACCACAAAGGCAGTCTCACATCAGAGACAAATTACCCCAATGGTGACTTACTATTATAAGTACTTTACACCCCAGGATTAAATAACCTTCAGATGGTAATTATTATTTATTTATGCCAACAAACTTACTACCCACACACGGCTTGTGTTTAAAAACACCAACAGTAAGTTTGTTGGCATAAATAAATAATAATTTGCTGACCTGTTTATTAAGGGTAGGCAAGCTCACTGGACTTCTGCTCAAGATCATTCGTCAAGAACTACCACGCAGGCTACAGTGCTATTGCTTACCAAGGAGATCTAGGTTCAATTATGGTACCAGGGTGCACTCAGCCTTGCTAATTCCCTGGGGGACTAATTGGCGAGCTACTTGATTGAGAAGTAGCAGCCCCTGGTTGGAAGACCACACATACTCTTCTGAAGGGACTGGGGCACTAAACATGCCCACACTGCAGTACGCCTGTGATGGGCAGAGATGAGGAATGCAGCATCCAGGCAGTAGGTCTTCACCCAGAGAGGGATGTGTTTTTTTTTTTTTTGAGTTTCACTGACAACCTGCACATCAGCTACTATGGCATTTTAACAACTTGAGACTCATGACAGTTCACTCGAGGTAGAGTGAACGTGTGTTAGAACATGTCTTACCAGCATGCCAGATAGCAAACGTCTCATAGGGATTTAGAGCCAGGATCGTAAGCTATATAGCAGGTTAAATAAGGAAAAATTGAAGCTATTAACAGTGAAGCAACAAGATTCTAAAGTAAGAACAAATTAGAAACTAAAAACTTCACTTATCTTATTGATTTGCTGCTAACCCTGGGGTTTCAAGCTGTGTCCAGCTCATTCTCAAAGCCATATAAACAAACTCGTTGCCAAGCTACAATCTTTTATTTTTTCTGAAAAACAATTACTCTTATTCAATTTTTATTTACCAATCTCTGAAAACAAAAATTTATAAATACAATCTATAGATGGTAATTCGAAGTTCATGACACGGTTCCTGTTTTTTAAAATAAAAATTTTTCCCCAAACCATTAAATCTATAGGATTACTTAATTGTTTTAATAATTTAACTTCTGGATTAATTTCATGATTAAATGGCCAAAAATGATCTTCTACAGCTGATTTATCAGTTTGTTTATATTTAATATTTCTAAAATGTTCTTTTATTCTGGTTTCTAGATGACGTTTAGTTTTACCAATATAAACTTTATCACAATCTAAACAGCTAAATTGATAAATGCCAGATTTTTTATAATTTGGTATTTTATCTTTTTTTGAAAAATTAAGTAAATTTTGTATATTAAATTTATTTTGAGGGACCAAATTTATTCCATATTCTTTAAAAATTCTTGTAAATTTTTTATTAGCCCATGGTTGGTAAGCAAACTTTTTAAAAATACAATTATCTTTTATTTTTTTAAGGGTTGAAACTTCTTTGTCAGCTTTTTGATACCTAGCAGCAACTCAATAAGATAAGTGAAGTTTTTGGTTTCTAATTTGTTCTTACTTTAGTATATAGAAGGTTCTTAAATGCATAGAGAAACTTAACACTGCAATATGTTTATTTTATTTTTAAATTTTGCATTTAAAATTGTTACTATATCTTTGACTATATCATTCCACTTTCTGTTCCTTCTGTCTAGTTATGCAGCCAAGGAAATAGAGTAAAACCTGCCTTCAGTGGATCCCTTGCTAAGCAGAAATCTGTCTTAAATGGAATTATTTCATGATCCCATGAATTATGGGGTGAAAAACATGCTGAGTTCCCTTTATTAAATGGAAACTTTTATGCGGACAATGGAAATCAACGTATGCCTTTTAACACAAAATTTCCTGTTCTGGAATGCAGAGTTTAGAAAATGTTAAGGCACCCAGGGAAAGTCAGCATTGTCTGCTCAATGTACGTGATGTTTAAGGTGAAACAACCATTTTGCTGCTAGCTGATGAGTCTGGGAGGGAATTTGCTGATGACAGTCCAAATACTGCATAGGTAACAAATAACATGACTGACTGTAATAATTACAATTATTGTTCTCTTTCCTTTCCAATTCCTGCTCTAATGACTTTCTAAACAATATAGTATACACAGCTTTTAACAGTACACCTCTAAATTTATACAATGGTGATGGTTTAGTTAAGCTGTGGTCACCATAACTCGAAAACAAAAATTGTTCTACATCTTAATATGAGAATGAAAGTAATTTATGCTAGTGAACATGATAAATTGAGTGCAAAGCAGATCATTAAGCTGTTCAACATAGGCAAAACTCAAGTTTATGAGATCCTGAAGAGGAGAGAAATCATCATAACAGAAATGCTGGTTTTTGAAAAATCTATAATGCCTTCAGCATGCTTTACACCTCTTCTTACGACTATGTGTTTCCTTCCTGGATCGTCATTGAAATTAGTTTTATCCTAGTTGACAATGTTAGAATTAGACACATTTTGTACAGTTGGACCAATATTGTGGAAATATTCTTGCACTGATTCTTTGGACACTTCAGCACAAGCTCTTTTGATATTGTCACTTAGTCTAACAGAAAGTGTTGCAGAATGCCTCTTTAAGAAGGAAGCAGCGCAGCCCAGTCCTGGAAAGTTATTCTTGAAGCACCATATTATTCTGGAGGAGCTGAAAGAAACTGCTTTAAGCTATCTTCACTGTGCGGTGGGAGAGTACTATGATGCAGGCATACAAAAATTGGTAAACTGCATGCAAAACTGCACTGATCAGAACAGCGATTATGTTCAAAAATAGGAAAAAGTCTAAGCTTTCCAAAAGTGTACTATACAATGTCAATAAATGTTCTTCACTGTGACAAAAATTGGGAACCTTATTTTACGACAACCCTCGTATCTAGGAAATGATTACATCAACTAAAAAACACTCATGAAGATGATCATTTTATCTACTCAGTCATAATTCACATTCTATCTAGAAAATGATTAAGTCAAATAAAAATCCTGATGTACTTTTTCTATAAAGCTTACCTTAATATCATAATTACATGCACTTTCTGTTGAAGTTGTTTGCAACCACCATTGTTCTTCTTTTATTTCTATTTTGGTGTCAATGTCACTTTTATTACATTCCATTACAGGATCATCTGATGAGAGTTGTCTCTGATCCTGTGATTGAAGGTTGAAAACCTTGGTCTCCTCAATTTCTGTTTTTATATCCATATGACAGTCACTGCCACTTGTAATGGTTTCAGTCTTAACTTTCTTTATGTCTTTGGTAAAACGTTCTTTCTTACTCTCTGAACAAATGTCCAGAAAACAAGAGTCGTCTTTGACTTCTACTTTGATATCCATTTTATTATAGTTGCTGCATTTGAACTGTTTTCAAACTTCACTAGCAAATCTGTGGAAAAAGATACACATTAGTAACATGAAATATTTCATGATTTCTGCTTCTACACAGATGACAGTAATTTGGGTTAAAATGATAAGTACATTTTATGAGAGCTAATATATCCAGCATCGATGAAAATTTGTAATAAACATAATAACAATGAAAATAGCTAAATTAAAGTTTTAGGACAGGTGAGCACTTCAGAGCTTGAATATCACCAACCCATCCTTTTTGAAACACTTTCTATTATATTAAAATCATTGGAGAATGTCAAGCAAGATAGCCATCCTCATATTCCTGTACATGCAAAGGAGAAACTACAATGCTAGTGGTGCAATAATAATCCATAAGAACAGGTTATCTGAATCGTTCATACACACATTAACCAAGGATCAAAGCCTAACTTCTGGTTAAATTTACACACCACATGATCCAGGCATCCCTTTCATATACATGCTGACTTACTTGTTCTAGCCCATCCCTGGGGTAGATTTCAAAATCAACCATGTTGATGTGCTGTTGTAATGCTGTTCATAGACATATAAGGTACTGTGAGATAATCTACAGACAAATTTGAATACCACAGCACCCCCTCATGCTGCTCATATACCCTGAGGTGTTCTGATCTAATCTGTTTAAATTTCAATATCATAGTATGTATATGTCATGTTTATATATGAGGTACCTAGCGGCAAAAGCTGCCAAATCCATTTTTTGACCAAACTGAGCTATGCACCACTTCTGGTAATTGTACCTCAAGGGATTCAATGCAGCCATGATATGGGAGCAAAGCCTAACAGATCTTATTAAAATACATAGGCAAAAATGAGGCTGAGTATCAATATCGCCAAATCCTTTTCAGCCAATCAAAGCCTTGTGTGACTTCCCAGTTTGACCAATGGAAATGTTACTGGCTGCACATGGTGTGAAAGTGACTTTCCTGAAAATACAAGCATAATTTCTTCTTGTCTCTGTCATCACAATAATAAACACTGACCTTTAAGAGAAACAGAATTAATTAATAAGTGGCTAAAATCCAGTACCTCCAAAAGAAATTTCAGAATACATCAAGCTCACAAAATTATGCATAGTACAAAATGTTTTTCCAATTTCAATTCAAATACTACAGACAGACATCAGGACTAGCAATGGGTAACTCACTTTCTCCAGTACTTGTAGACCTTTTCATGAGCTCCTTAGAAACAAGGGTAGCCAAGAAATTCCCTTGGATTCTCAAAACATGGCAAGATTACGTAGACAATATCTTTGCAATAGTACTAAGGAAACACATTGAGGATGCACAAAAACTGCTAAATCTACAAGAAAAAAACATAAAATTCACCATAGAAACAGAAATAGATGGGCAAATTCCATTTTTAGATTTAAAAATCATAAAAGCAAAAAACAGAATAACCTTGGGGATCTACAGAAAACCAACAGACAGATAATTATATAAAATGCAATAGCTTCAACCCAAGACCACAAACAAACAAGCAGCTTTCAACAGTTTAGTTCAAAACTAGAGAACGTACCACTTTCAACACAGGAATATCAAACAGAACTTAAAGAAATCATAAGAATTGCAGAAATTAATGGCTTCCAGAAATCTTGGATATATAAAAAAGTGAGTATAGAAAAAAAGAAGAAACTAGTAAATGAGAAAACTACCCTAAGCAAACCGAAAGAAGAAATGTTATTCAAAAACTTCAAATAACACCCAAAGACATTTGACAAATTCAAAAAGATTTTTAAAGATTACAGTATACAATTGGCTCCAATCAACAGATATAGTGTTACAAAGTGGCTCAAATACTAAAGACAGCATTGCAGCAAATAAAAGTCTGGAATCTACCAATTAGAATACAATATCTGCAACCAGAGGTATATAGAAAAAATCTGATGTGTTGCACTCACATGACTTTCTCTACTCTTGTACTAACCATTCATACAAACTCTTATTCCTATATCGTCGTATTAGTTGAGATAAACATTTGTACAAATTATCTTATTGCTTATTTCCTTATAGGTACAAGGGGAATATTAGAATACAATAGGCTGTGAACGATAGTAAAATGTTTTAAAGCTTTGAGATCGCGTTCTCTTTGCACGCTTAACATATAAAAAATGAACAACGATGTTCCATTGCACGAAAGTTCTGTTTCCCGAAACTGACACACAAAACAGGGAATATCTCCGAAATGGTCCACTCTACAAAACAATTTATTCAGACATAAATTGTGTATTTTAGCAAGATCTACATTTCCTGTACAGTAAGACTTTGTCTATCTCTTATGGTTTACGAGTTATTCAAAACTCATCCCGACTAAACAGGGCTACATAGGCTATAGCCAGAAAATTCAAAATATACATTTCATTTGTCATAAAAATATCTGAAACATATGACATTTTAATCAAAATCGTTAGAGCCATTTTCAAGAAAATCAAAATTTTTTTAAAAATCTTCCATGTAAAGGGTAGTTTAGTGTGGGGCTATTTTCTTCAAAATGTCTGTGTCGCATCCTTGAAAGACATTAAACTTGAATGCCAACTTTGGTTTTTAACCGACTTTTCGTTTTTGAGTTATGCTGTCCACAGACACAAACTAGACCTTTTTCTAAAAATGCCTTTTTTGGATTCAGGGGCTCTCAAAACATATATTTCCGGTGAAATCTCGACATCGAATTTTTGGGTGGAATACAATACTTCCCCTAGTTACCAGTAGTGAAAGTAAATACCCGTAAAAAGCAATTGCTTTTCCATATTTTATTTAATGTTAAGAAAAAATCTGATGTGTTGCACTCACATGACTTTCTCTACTCTTGTACTAACCATTCTTACAAACTCTTATTCCTATATCTTCTTCGTGTTAGTTAAAATAAACATTTGTACAAATTATCTTATTGCTTATTTCCTTGTAGGTGCAAGGGGAATATTGGAATACAGTAGGCTTTGTGCGATAGTCAAATCTTTTAAAGCTTTGAGATTCCGTTCTCTTTGTACACGTAACATATAAAAAAATGAACAACGATGACCCATTTCACGAAAGTTCCAAGTTTTCCGAAACTCACACACATAACAAGGTATATCTCCGAAATGGTTCACCCTACAAGAAAATTTATTAAGACATAAATTGTGTATTTTAGCAAGATCTACATTTTTTGTAGAGTATAATTTGGTCTATCTCTAACGGTTTACCAGTTATGCAAAAGTTGTCCAGAGTAAATACGACTACAGGGGGTATAGCCAGAAAATTCAAGATATACATTTCATTTGTCATAAACATATCTCAAACATATGACATTTTTATCAAAATCGTTAGAGCCATTTTCAAGAAAATCAAAATTTTCGAAAAATTTTCCATGTAAAGGGTAGTTTAGGGTGGGGCTATTTTCTTCAAAATCTTTGTGTCACATCCTTGAACGACATTAAACTTAAATACCAACTTTGGTTTTTAACCGACTTTTCGTTTTTTAGCTATTCTGTCCACAGACTGACAGACTGACAGACACACAGATGGACCTTTTTCTAAAAATGCTTTTTTTGGATTCAGGGGGCCTCAAAACATGTATTTCCGGTGAAATCTCGACTTCGAATTTTTGGGTGGAATACAATACTTCCCCTACTTACCAGTAGAGAAAGTAAAAACTAAGAGGAATTTGGAAATGAGAACAAAAGAACATTTGCGATTCATGAAACACATACATTCAGAAAAATCAGCAGTTGCCACCCATTTTTGGAAAGAAAATCACGACATAAATCCGGATTCAAAATTATAATTTATTATATATTATTTATTATATATTTATTAGTATTTATTATTATTACTATTATTATTATTGTTATTGTTATTGTTATTCTTATCATTCTTCTTCTTCTTCTTCTTCTACTTATTATTATTATTATTATTATTATTATTATTATTATTATTATTATTATTATTATTATTATTATTATTATTATTATTATTATTATTATTATTACTATTATTATTATTATTATTATTATTATTATTATTATTATTATTATTATTATTATTATTATTATTATTATTATTATTATTATTATTATTATTATTATTATTATTATTATTATTATTATTATTATTATTATTATTATTATTATTATTATTATTATTATTATTATTATTATTATTATTATTATTATTATTATTATTATTATTATTATTATTATTATTATTATTATTATTATTATTATTATTATTATTATTATTATTATTATTATTATTATTATTATTATTATTATTATTATTATTATTATTATTATTATTATTATTATTATTATTATTATTATTATTATTATTATTATTATTATTATTATTATTATTATTATTATTATTATTATTATTATTATGATCATCATCATCATCATCATTATCATTATATTAAAACATATCAGGAAACCAAGAACTGCCAACATGGGAACGAATCTTTGTCTGGAAAAAACTAGGACCGCATTTTCAATTTTGATATACCACTAAGCGATCCATTATACAACTTCCTAAAACCACCACCAGAGCAGTCTGCAGGAGATACCAGCCCTGTGAACCAACCTCTACAGCTGAGTCGATGTCCAGTTGATAATGGAGGAAAGCTAGCCTTCAAAACATGTACCCGAAAAATTTAAAAGTGAGTGTTGTTTAGTGTTATTAATTAGCTCAAAATTCATATTTTAAAGTGGTTTCTTGTTTTGTGGATTGGAAAATTAAATGACTTTTTTTGTTGTTTAACGACGCTGTCAGTTGCCAGGAAATGCCAGCATTGCAGACGTGCCAGAATTTTGTCCTACAGTACATGCCAGTAAATCTAGTAACATGGAGCTGTCATTTTTAAACACACTTAAAAACCATCAGTCTGGGCTGAATTTGAACCCCCAACCTTGGGATCAGTAGGCCAATATCTAACCAACTGAGCTACCCAGACCGACTTTGTGGATGGGAATGTGTGCACACGACAAAATAATAAACAGAGTAAAAAATAAAAGTAAAAAGAACTCATTATTATGCTGCAAAATTGGCTTGTAATTTATTATTCTGGAAAAATTCATTGTGTAGGAAGAACACTTCCAAGCCAATGGATGGAAGTGCGTTTATTCCACCAGATTGGTGTTTGGCTTAATTGAAAAGGATATGCTTCTTCAGCTGGAAGAGAATGAAGTGAACCAAAGCCGTGCAATAGTATTCAAGGTGGATAATATCCTTGAGCACTACCGGAAATTTGCAACCGAAAAAGTACTTGAGAAACGTGGGTAACAGCATTTTAAGTTTAACTAAGAAAGAAAAGGAAAAAACAGCTAAACAGTGTTGTCATTGAAGGTGAATTTCTTTTTATCAAAATACAGTTTGTAGGGCTAAACCTATCACTAAGACTAATCTAAACATGATGCACATTAGACCACAAAATTTAAAGACAGTACTTCTGCCAAGTATGTGATATATCAAAATAACTATCAAATCATCTTGCAGAAGAATGGAGCAACGGTGAACTGGTTCAATTTTATTGTGTTTTAGAAAACCAAGAATATCTGGAACCTCAGATTGAAGAAAATTAAAATGAGGTAGTTCAAGAGGAATGTAATGTAAAATTAAGTAAAAGTTTAAAAATCTAAGAGTCATATTTTTGAATAATGCTTCTTGATTTGTACGGTAATCAATCGACACCTACTTTTATTGGGTATTAAAACTAACTTTTTAGATAACTAATATCATTAACAAGCTATTTTTATATTATGCAAATAATAGAACCTCATTTAGTGTTACACAAGACTACAAGTTTCTAAATCCTTCAGTTTTAAAAACCACTAAATTCCAATTTTGGCATCAAACCCCGCCACATTCAATTTTCCTCAAATTTATTTCGAAAATATTTAAAAAATACCATACTCCAAAGAATTTCATGTTGTAAAATTTAATGTTAAATAATTATCATTTTAACATTAAAGATAACTTACTTTGGATAGCAGATTATTCTGGGCAGTATTTTGCAATTATCCAACAATACAGCTGAATAAATTTGGTGTTGTTTGATACAAGGTGCCTTATGTACAGACTACCTATAATGGCTCAACTCTTAGATCCGCGAGTCCACGTGACGTTGCTCTGTGTTAGTCGCAGCTGATACGAACACCAGGTTATTGCGGTGGGATACAAGACCTGGTTAAGGCTGGATGGAGTATAGGTGTTGTAACTTAATCTAGGGTTAAATTTCAATACCACAGCACCCAGCCATGCTCTTCATATACACATAAGGTGTTGTAATTTAATCTAGGGCTAAATTTCAATACCACAGCGCCCAGTCATGCTCTTCACAGCCTACCTCTGCGGTAGGGACATTTTTAGGTAATAGGCCAGTTCAACATAAATCAAAAGGCAATTAGATTTCTTTGAGTAAATGGAATACTGGCCAGAGATCCTCCCTACTATAATGTTGTGGGATGTGGAAGAATTATGATGGAGGTTCATCTAGTAAATCTTATGAAAATGATTTTATTGTTTAACGATGCTGTCAGTTTCCAGGATCACATCAGGGTCGCCAGTGTGCCGGAATTTTGTCCCACAGGAGTTCTTTTACGTGGCAGTAAATCTACTGACATGGAGCTGTCGTTTTTAAGCACACTTAAAAACCATTGGTCTGGGCCAGATCTGAACCTGCGACCTTAAGATCAGTAGACCAGCATCTAATCAACTAAGCCACCCAATTGATGTTAATCTTGTGGACAGTGTAGTGTGGAGGTATCCTAAACATAAAGGGCATAAATGCTCATGAAAACACTAAATTAGTCACTATACTTTTCTTGTTAAATACCTTTTGGGAAATCTTGCGGCAGACTTGCAGCTGTCTTGACAGACAGTGTTGATATGCAAAATTAGACATCAACTGTACAGCAGAAATAATGTTGGGTAAATAGAAAAAATCCGAAGGAGTTCCTACTTGGGAAATGTTTTAAGCTGCAGCAAAAGAAGGTGCAAAGCAATAATGAAATGTAATACAATAAACAATAAGAGCAAGTGTAATGAACACACCAAATAATAACAGCAAAGCAGTAAAGGGGTGTAATAAAGGTGAATGATGATGGTGGTGGTGGTGTTGGTGATAAATATTACCGTAATTTGTCCCATAGTGCGGCATTATTATTCAAAATGTCAAACATTGCAATGATACAAAGGTTATCCATGTTTAATCCCAAGTAAATCATGAGGCAATTGTGAATTATGCAACAACACATACCTGGAACTCAATAACTTGTGCCAGAATATGAAGCAGGAATGTAAGTATTCGTTATTCCACAGGAAAAAAGCTGTTCACTTGCCCAATTTTAGAAGTTTTTCTTACTACAATATTGCCAGATAGACATAGCACAAAACCCAGCATTACAGGTTAACATCTGTAGCAAGATTATTAGTTTAATTAGCCAGTATTATTTCCCAACCTCCCCAGAAAGTGTGAATTAAAGCAATATAAATCCAAAGATTAAAATATCATAGGCATGTGCTGAGCAATTGTTCCAAAGGTAACAATCTGTAGACAAGACCTTAGAAGTTAAAACCTACATATAAACGGAACATTAAAAAAATTAAGGTGTAGTTGTTTCACATACAAATGATCCTTTCACTTGTCATAATCCTTTAAAATAAATAACTAATAAATTTATGTATAATAATTGTGAGAACAGTCAAATAATGACAAATGTACCACTTTATTTTGTGTATTGTTGTGAATCAGTTCCTTTAAAATAAACATAAGTTATACATGCATTCATATAACATGTAAATTATCCTCTCTCTGTGCCTACCCTTTGAAATAAACATTAAATGGAGCTGTAGTCATACCAAATATTGACAGGTCAGTTATGTTGTATGACAGTAGTAATTAGAACAGCGATGACTGACTTTACTTCCTTTAAAATAAACAAGCAGTTATTTCACATGCAAATCCTTGTTTTTTCTTTGAAATAATGGAAGCAGTGGTGGGGAAACCAACTTGCTTGGAGGCAAGGTGAAAAGTGAAGTTATTGTGTGGATACAGAATTACGCTCTTGTTCAAATTAACAAGAGGAGGGGGGATTTCCACCCCTTATTAAATAATTTCCCCAGCTCATCAAAGAACTCCTTCCCTGGCAGGGAAGTGGTTCTTCTTTTTGCTGTATTTACTATTACTGCTCTTTGAAAATGGAAGAAGACACAGAACACTGTTGATGCACACCATACCTAGTACGAGTATGAGCTGTGAGTAAGCAAAAGTCACATACCACAAGTAAGTTAAACAATAAACAGTTCTCATATTTGGGTCACAATTCCTGCAATGATGATTGCAGCTTGCAGTATTTAGTTCAGTTTCTTGCAATTTTCTGTTTTATCGTTTGTCAGCATGGATAAATTTGTGACAGCAAAGTTACAAAAACTAATGGCAGTGATATCTTCTGGTTCAAATCTCAGAGTTCAAGTTCAAGTAATGTAAACCCTTAAATGGTAACATCCGTCTCTCAGACAAATATCAACTTTCAATGCATAGAAGGCACATGTGCAATGTTAGTTTGATGTAATATTTCATCTATACTATGGAATCAAAATCAAAATATTGGTATTAATAATTCATCCAGCTTTTAAATTGTTAAATTCATTAAGTGGACATCAAATGCAAGATTTTGTCACCTTAGTCTCCCAGATGGACGAAACTGTTAGCGCCATGTTTTCACATGCTAGCATTTAAGATTTATGTAATAATAGAGCTTCTCGGATAAAAACTGTAGCATTGAAAGCAACTTGTAGTATCGAAAATAGTGAGAATAAGTTCATTACACTGAGGGATGTGTAGACAAAACTGGATTTGAAAAATGGAAAACAAATTGCCCCTGACTTTCATCAAATAGCTATGGGAAAGTTGTACGCCTGTACTGCTCGGAAACACAAAATTAGGATGCTCTTAAAGTCAGTAAAATAAATGTTGCCACTGCTATGTTTTGTGTATATAACACACCAATGTTAATACCACTTGTATTACTTCCATTATTGGCATAAATATATCACAAACATAAGTCCCCCCCCCCTTGTCAGAAAGTCTGACTTGAACACTGCTCCTTCTTATCACATTTGAGTAACATGATCAGTCTTCAGTTTTCATTATCTGCATTAACCCATAACTGGTGAAGTGACGTCTCTCAGACATAGCTAATGTAATGAAATGCTACCTATTGATAAGGAAGCAGAGTTACCATGTAATGTTTATAGTACCTTCCTATCTCTGTTTAGTAAACATTTTGCCGTCACCTGCATCAATATCAATCTTGCTATTTAGGGGCTAGGAGAAGCTTAAGTTTTGAATACATCTCTCAGACGTCATGTCACCAATTGCATGGGTTTTTCATCCATCTGTGTTTTAGCAGTATAGCAGTTTATAATGTCCCAGCATACTGGACCTTCACAGTTCGTAGGCCTTAATGATCCTGATTTCGAATCCAAAGTGAATGAATGGTTAAATGAAGATGTCAGTGAAGATGTTCCCCGAAAAAATAGGTCCGTCATTTTGATTTCCTCAATGCACCATAACAAAGGAGCTCCTATAGAATCCGGAAAGCCTGAAATAATAGAAGCATACAACAACACGAAAGGAGGTGTTGATAGCCTTGATCAGAAATGTTTTTCATATTCTACCAGTCGGAGGACAAGAGGATGGTCGATAGCTGTGTTTTTCAGAATAGCAGATATAGCAGCTGCTAATGCCTGTCTTCTATATCATTACTACCCTGAGAATTCTCAAATTTCAAAACTGGATTTTCTCAGATCATTAGCATTCCAACTAATAAAGTCCCGCATGCAGAAAAGAATTCAGAATGACAGAATTCCAAGAGAAATAAGGGCTGTCATATCAAGAATTCTAAATGCAAAGCCTTACACTTCAGAACCACAGCAGAAATTTGAAACATGCAAAACTTGTCGACTTTGTCCAGCAACAAAGAAGAGAAGAACTTCTTAGGCCTGTTTGAAGTGCAAGATACCAGTGAGTTTAGAGTGTACCAGTGTGTAAACCGCGCTGAAGATGACTAGTTCATTGCACGAAAGAGAGGAAAGAAACCAATAGTTTACCCTATGCACATTTTATCTGATACAGCTATAGCGTGTGTTGATATACATTTTTGCAATCACTGTTTGTTGTTAAAACACACACCAGTACAGTTTTACAAATAAGTTACTGCATAGTGCAAGTGTAAACAAAAAAAGGGAAGAGTTGTGTTTACGTTATTTTGTAGTGCGTTAAAAGGTTGTGTATTAAATAGCGTTCACAGTTTCTGCAGATATTAATAACCAGGGCCGTATTTACGTAAGGGCAAATCGGGCAACTGCCCAGGGCGGCACATTTTAGGGGGCGGCAAAATTACTGGAAAGCTGCACCAGAAAAAGAGCATAGACATGAAACATCAAGTTCCTTTTGATTCTGGATAAACTGATTGAAGAACTGAACAACAGAGTTTCTTCCTACAAGGAATTCAGTGAACCATTTATGTTTTTGACAAATCTGAAGATACTTAATCCACTTGAAATTCAGGAAGCATCATCCAGATTTCAGAAAGTCTACAGTTCGGATCTTGAAGATTCAGCATTTGTACTTGAATGCTTATACTTCAAAAGTTACATAGAAAAGAATGAAAATGCAACACACTCTCCTACACAGCTGTAAGGTAACTGTCTAGAGAGTGTTTACCCAAACTTAAACATAGCTCTACAAATATACTTGAGGACTCCTGCTTCCAACTGCTCAACTGAGAAATCATTTTCTGCTCTTAGACACATGAATAATTATTTAAGAACATCACAAGTGAAGGATCGTCTTAGTTGTCTTGGTGTTCTTGCAATTGAATCTGACTTACCAGTGAAAATGGCCTATAATGAACTCATAAACTTGTTTGCAAATGACAGGGCAAGGAGGAAGCCTCTTTTTATTAAACCAGTAATGTTTTGACATGTAATAGGGGCTGATGCCTCTTTAGTGTAACTTCTTTCTATTAAGATGTTCCTACTTAAATTTTAATAACCTCACTTATGCTGTTTGCCACTCATACTTAAGTATCCAAACTAGTGAAACCATACTCTATGTTGTGGAAATTCAAATAATATGTATGGTACATTTGCATATAGACGTCTCAGAGACGTCACCTCACCAGTTAAGGGTTAAATAGATCTCATTCTAACCTCAATATTGGTCGATAGTCACAATACTGCACTTTCTTCATGTGTGAAAGGAATACAAATATTTATATATTTCCAGTCTGCAGCATTTATGAACACAGATTGTATAATGCAACGGTCGTAACACTAAAATGTCACGGTACGTTCACAACTTTGGTAAACCGAACTCCGGCATTTCGTTCACGTTGTTTAAAAGTGCTGCTGAGTAAAGGTGGGTGGGTGGGCCTGTCGAGCATGGCGTGTGATCAATAAGGCCCTGGCGAGGGATCGCTTTCTTGTGCAAATTCATGGCTGGAGACTTGGTATCCGGGATAATTTCTCGAACACGGTAGAAGCAAATTTAGGACTATATACAAGCTTAAGGTATTCATAGGTAAGATATATCAGTACTTTTAATGAAAACTGCGTAATCATTCTTAAATACCTGCAGAATCGCATGCGCGAGTTAAAAATATGGTGCTAAATAGGTTTCATGAGAACGGTAGGATACTTGTACCTGGCCGATATGCATGTGATTGATTGATTGATTGATTTGGTTTAAGGGCGCTCAACTTCTAGGTCATCAGCGCCCTTAAAAGATTCATGGCAATAGCCAGATATAAATTTCACTCAAAAAATAAATATACTAGCAACAGGAAAAATATACAAAGGTAAAAAGCAGTGGCAATAGCCAGATGTGAAACAAGGTGATAAATATGACCAAAATCAGAAACAGATAATTAAAATTTTTAAATCCTCAAATTGATATTGCACTCCGCTAAAAAATTAAAAACTATCAACCGCTGTTTTGTCGTCCGCTAGGACCTCTGCAAGTCTGGCAGGCAGCTGCAGAGAATCCCGAAGGTGCGCTAGAGAGCAACACTCTAGCAGCACGTGGCGAACCGACAAAAGGTTGTCACACAGCGGACATAGAAGTGCAGGGTCCGTTTTAAATAGGTAACCATACGAAAAATTGCAGTGCCCTATTCTTAATCGAGCCAAACTAACCTCCTCGCGACGAGATGTGCGACAGGAAGTTACCCAGTTTATCGGAAGTTCTTTCACTTTTCTAAGCTTATTACCGCGGAGAGCTGACCACTCGTCGTGCCAGGACGACAGCATCGCTCTCCGCACTTCAAGCCTAAAGTCTTCCGAAGTAACACGTGAGATGGTAATACTAGGTTCTGTAGTTGTCGTCTTTGCTGCTAAATCTGCCATTTCATTCCCCGGCAAACCTACGTGACCAGGAATCCATGCACACACCACGTCAACACCAGAAGCGTGTAAAACATGGAGGGCATCCTGGATACGCTGTACAATAGGGTGGGGGTTGTACAATTGACAAAGGCTCTGCAGTGCACTAAGAGAATCGCTCAAAATCAGGCAGTCACCTAATTTACGACGGCGCACATACAAAACGGCTCGATAAATTGCATAGAGCTCTGCAGTAAAAATGGAAGTGGTATTTGAAAAACCGAATGTATATGGTTCGGTTCCATAAACATAAGCACATCCAACACCATTGGTGCTCTTTGATCCATCGGTGTAAATATATCGACGGTCAGTGTAACCTGACAAAAATTCTAAGAAACACGTGCGGATACTTGAAATAGGCATCGTGGACTTCTGGTGTACGGTCATCCCAAGATCTACATGGGGCGTACCAGATAGCCAAGGGGGGTAAAGTCTCTCGCCCTTGGTGAACATCATTGGCAGTTCCACTCCAAGCTTTACTAGGAGCTCTTGGAAACGGAACCCCGCAGGCTTAGGACTAAGGGTGCTATTCCTATATCGTTCTCTTAGCGTGGTGGTGAAAAAAGAAGCGAACGTTGGGTGCTTAGGCATACATCTAAGCGCACAACCATAATTTGCCAAGAGAATCTCACGCCGATATTGCAGAGGAGGTTCTGCGGACTCGGCGTAAAGGCTCACCACTGGGCTTGTTGGAAAAGCTCCTGTTGCAATGCAGATGCCCCTATTGTGGACGACGTCTAATCTTCTCAGCAGAGTTGGTCGTGCTGAGGAATAAACAATACACCCATAGTCTAGTTTGGATCGGACCAATGCCCGATATATTCGCAACAAAATTGTCCGATCCGCTCCCCACGATTTGCCATTCAGTACTCGCATAATATTTAGGGAACGGTCACATCTCGCTCTTAGCTGTGCAATATGCGACGACCAACTAAGCTTCCTTTCCAAGATCAAACCCAGGAAGCGCGTCTCTTCTGCGAAGGGAAGTGAATCTGGACCAAATCGGAGCGAAGGTGGTAATCGTCTCCTACGGCGCCAGAAATTAACGCAGATTGACTTCTCAGTTGAGCAACGGAAGCCGTTTTTCACGCTCCATTCTCTAAGGTTGTCCAAACATTGCTGCAGGCGCCGTTGTAAGAACGCCGTGCGCTGAGAAGTACAATAGACAGCGAAGTCGTCTACGAATAGGCATGACGAAACTCCAGGTGGAAGACATTTCCAGATGGAGTTAATTGCTATAGCAAAGAGCGTGACACTTAGCACTGAACCCTGAGGTACTCCCCCCTCCTGAACAAAAGAATTAGAAAAAACCAAGCCGACCCTTACTCGGAAAAAGCGGTCCTTTATAAACTCCTGAATGAAAAGTGGTAGGCGTCCACGTATGTTCCAGGCATACAGGGAACGTAGAATCCCTGCTCGCCAGCACGTATCATAAGCCTTCTCAAGATCGAAAAATATGCCAACAGTTTACAGTTCTTCATAAAGCCGTCCATTATCTGTGTCGATATTGACACAAGATGGTCAACAGTTGAGCAGCGTCGTCGAAAACCACACTGGATGTTAGTCAGTAGGTTACGACTTTCGAACCACCATACCAATCGTCCATTGATCATGCGTTCCATCACCTTGCAGACGCAACTGGTGAGGGAAATAGGACGATAGCTGGAGGGAAGTTGACGGTCCTTTCCAGCCTTCAAGATGGGAATAACTGTGGCCTCCCACCAATTTTCTGGGAGTATACTGTCAACCCAAACACGATTATAGACCTCGAGCAGGAATGCCTTACCTTCAGGAGAGAGCCGTTGTAACATTTGTACATGAATACCGTCCGGTCCTGGTGCTGAACATCGCGAAGATTTCAGGGAATGCTCCAGCTCCGCCATGGTGAAAAGGCGATTGTAATCTTCTACATTTCTAGAACGAAATGAGAAGCCTTGAGATTCCGCCTGAGTTTTAATTGGAAGGAACTCAGGGGAGTAGTTTTCCGAGCTAGACACTTGTGCGAAAGCACTGCCAAAGGTATTGGCCACTTCAAATGAATCAACAACAGCTCCTGTGGCTGTTTTTAGTCCCGCTATTGGTATCTGGGTCGTTTTAGCTGCAACACGCCTTAATCTATCCCACACAACCGAGGAAGGTGTGTGTCGGTTAAATGAAGCTCAAATTTGCTGCATGATGACTTCTTGGCATCCTTAATAACTTGTCTGGACCTGGCGCGCATTCTCTTGTATTCGATTAGGTTTTCCAAAGTAGGGGGATGTTGGAAAATCCTAAGAGCCCGCCTTCGAGCACGAATGGCATTCCGACATTCTTCCATCCACCAGGGGACGGGAAATCGACGAGGGTGTGAAGTCGACCGCGGAATTGATTGTTCAGCAGCAGAGAGAATCGTCTCCGTGAGATGCTGTACCAAATCATTCACTGAGTCGTGCTCGTTGTACGTAAAGACAGCCAGCTGCTTCTAAAGGTTCCAGTTGGCATGGTCCAAACGCCATCTGGGCATACGTGTGGAAAGAGTATGTTGTGTCAAGAGACTAATAAGACATGGGAAGTGGTCACTAGAGTGTAAATCAGAGATGACTTTCCATTGTAAGGAGACTGCCAACTGAGGTGAACAAACTGCAAGGTCAAGGTGTGAGAAGCTGTTGTGAGAGTCAGAAATGAATGTAGGCTCTCCAGTGTTGAGGAGAGCTAGGTTGTGACTGACCAAGAAATCGGCAATGAGCGTACCTCTCGCACAAGCGCGACTTGAACCCCAAAGTGGGTGGTGCGCATTGAAGTCTCCCACCAACAGAAACGGTGTTGGCAACTGGGAAACTAGATCGTCTAAATCAATGTGCGAGAAGTCATGGGACGGAGGCAAATATATAGATTACAGATGGTGAAATGGATGTCTGGCAGTAGAATCCTTATTGCAACTGGTTGAATATCAGACTGTATTGGTACAGATTGCATATATATGTCATCTCTCACAAGTATCATAGCGCCGCCATGTGCCGGAACACCCTCTTCTAGTGTGACATCACACCGTACTGGGGTGTATTGCCTTAGATGGAAAGCGTCTTGAGGACGCAGCTTAGTCTCTTGCAAACAGAGGTTCGTATTCTTTGAGCAAAAGCTCAAGTTCTGAACGTTGACTTCTTATACCACGTGTGTTCCATTGTAGTATAGCCATATTGCATTATGTATGGGATAGGTAATTCCAAGGTAACTCTACATTACTTTGGAGTAGGCGGTTGTCGAATTAATTTCGCCCTTTTCTTCTCTCTTGGGCTTATAGTTTTGTCAGACGCTTTTTCGCGCCTCTTTTCCACTGGGGGTCTCCCAGTGTGGGCAGATTCTAGTTCCATGTCCTCTGCCGAGGACGTCCGTGTTCCCATAGAGAATTTCGGTTCGAGAGCTTCGAAACGATTTGACACGGAGACCGGCGAAGATGACATTCGCCGGTCTGTAGCCTTACCAGAGGATTCCTTTGAAGAGGATCTCCTAGGAGATGGCTTTTTCTTTCCCTTAGATGACTTGGGAGAAACCTTACTCTCCTTGAGGAAATCGGATCTTTTATACTGGGTCTTAAACTTGATCGGTGAAGCATCGTATTCAATCGGTCTACTTCTCGAGGTCGGCTTCTTTGTTGGTGACCTCCCTGGTCTGCTGGATTGAACTGCGGTGCTTGTAGATGCTCTGGCGGACTTAGGTGATGTCTGAGGCTTTGGATGTGACCTAGCTACAAGAATTTTGTCTGAGATTGTTGCCCCATTTATATCGCTAGTTTGAGTTGCGATTTCCCGACATGGTACTGCTTTAGCCGTAACCGAGCTATAGGTACCGGAGTTCGGGATAGTGAGCTGGCGCAAACGTAAGAGCTTTCGGTCTTCTGAGAAGGACACCTTCTCTCTAACCCGGATCTCCTGGATTGCTCTTTCCTCCATGTAGCGGGGACATTCTCGGGAGTTTGCTGGATGTTCTCCCCTGCAACTGGGAGGTGAGGTGAGGTGAGGTACAGTCATCGTCATAGGCGATGCCTCCACAGTTTACGCAGGTAGCTCTACCACTGCATGTGTCACTTGTATGACCAAAACGCTGGCATTTGTAACCTCTAAGTGGGCTCGGAATGTAAGGTCTTACTTGAATGGCCTCGTACCCAGCCTTTATCCTTTGCGGGAGATCTACTCGATTAAAGTTAAGGAAAAGGGTACGGGTAGGCAGATATTCGCCTACATCTTTTCTCTGAACCCAATAAACAGATATTACACCTTGATCTGCGAGGTTCTCCTTAATTCCATCATTGGACATATCGTCCAATGCGCGTGTGTTGACAACACCGCGAGAGGAGTTCAACATTTTGTGCATCTCTACACGCACCGGATAGCTGCCTAGCATATTGGCTTTTAATATAGTAGCTGCCTGTGCTGCTGAAATGGATTCAACCAACAGCATGCCGTTCCGAGATCTTGTGCAGTTCTTCACGGGGCCAGCTATCTTATCGAGACCCTTCTGTATAGCGAATGGATTCACCGACCTAAATGTTTTACCTTCCTCATTTCTTGTAATAACTAAGTAGCGAGGACCACTTAACTCTGCTACTTCATTTTCACTTACTTTACAATGTTTGATTTTTCAGTTTTGAATGTACTCATTGCGATTATATCCTCCACCATTGCAAATGTCTATGATGGCATGCTCACTTCCTGGATGCCACCCCAGCTTAGGTGAGAGTCCTGGCCTGGACCTTGCTCACCCTAGGGTCTCACCTCCCAATGTATAGACAGAGGGACCCAATCGCCTTCAGGAGTGTATCATCTCATGCAATGGCCCCTCCCCGGGACTGACCTTTATCAGCGGATGCGCACACAGATCCTACATGATAACCAGGGGCTGGGACTTACGCGATTACCCAGTCACCCCTTGCGTCACCCCATCCTCCTACAACCCGCGCGTAGGTTATCCATCAGAGTGTGTACAGGGAGGTAACAGGTGGGAGGTCAAACACAAAAGTGGACGAAAGTTGATTGGGCGTTTGGCATGTGCCCTCTCACCTCTTGGAGGAACCCAATCGAGAGTATGGCTCGGGGCCCCGGGTATGCCAAACCCGTACCTACCGTAGTAGGAGCCCCTGGGGGAGTTTGATTTCGGAGTCCTCTTCTCCTAGATGAGTCGTCGACCAAGACTAACGAGCCTCATCTACCCGTTTGGAATGTTCTTTGCTTCCCCTCACCTCTTGCCTACCAGTGGTCACAAAGACACTTAGTAGGCCGTCTCGATCGGGTACTGAGCCCCTCCGCCATGGCAAGGTCATTCTCCTTCGGAGGGGGATATGCATGTGATCCGTACGGTACGTGATGTGTGTGAGAGCGATTAGATAGATTTATTCATCCATATGTTTCGTTTACACAGGACACCTCGTCAGAAGAACTCTGTAAACATGTATCACAATGTATAGTTACATAGTATTGCACAAATATTTACTTATTCATTCAGTTCAATACAGTGGAATACACAATTGAACCATATCATGAGTCAATACATAAGATGATATAAAAAGGTACCCTATAAGGGTCCATGTCATGAGAAACATAATAGAAAGGAATTTAGTAATTACATAGTATATACAATATAATTAGATAACAAGTTAAAACTACAATCACAAGTGTATAACAATGTACAAGTATATTTACATTATGCATAAATCAATTATTGCGCATCTTTTCACAGTATACATCTTTTCATTTTTTTAAATTCATGGTACACAAATTATATTCCATATTTGAAGTCCTGTATACTATAGAATACATTTTCTATTAAATACTTTGTAATGGTTTTCATCATTTTTTTTTGGTTTAGGTTATACTTTTTATTTCATTTGGTAGCTTATTAAATCATTCCCTTCCTTTAATTTCTACTGCACGATCATTTAGTGTTCCCCTTAGTGTTGCTCGGTAGTAATCATTGTTTCTAAAGCTATAAGTGCGTACATTACAATTCTTTTGGTGCCTTTCATGTACCATAATCATTATACTTTCATATATATGCATGGAGCAGTTAAAATATTTAAGCTTTTAAATCGGCTTTTGCATGCTTCTCTATTGTTTGTTTTACCTATTATTCTGATGGCCTTTTTCTGTAATTTAAATGCTTTTTCCATATCTCTTTGGGTAATGTTCCCCCATAGCTTATATGTGAATATATAAATGCAATTCCTAGTCTAATCTCAGTAATGTTAATTTTATAAAGCTTAATTTGGCAGGGCTGGGTTTTAATACCCAGTTTCTCTGTTTCTCTTAATCAACACTTCTGTTTATTGGTTAAAATTGTGTAGCTATTTGTTAAAACACTTCATATTGCTTTTCACGTACGTGTAGTTATATTGCACAAATTGGGTAATCCTGTAGGTGGGCGCCACATGTGGTTCACAGGCAGCTGTGTTGTCAATGCCTCAAGTAGGAAATCCGCTGAAGCATGTGAATGTTGCCAACCAAGTTCTTAACATTATCCTTTCTTCTTAGTATAATTATTCTTTCGTAATCCTGTGATGTCATGTTAGTAAATTTGACCAAGACCTTTTTATATCTGCAGCTAGGAAGCCCACATAATTCTTGTGCCTACCTAGCCCCAGTGTCTCTCTTCCATACATCGGAGTGCAGCTTGTCTGTCCATATGGAAAGATCTAGCTCTACACTACGTGGTGAGATTCCTGAACAACATTCAGGGCCAATAAAATCACTGGCAGATCCTTGTCTTGCCAGTGCATCAGCTTTCTCATTGCCTTCAATTCCTGAGTGTCCAGGCACCCAAATTTAGGTCACTGTCCCTTGGTCACAGAGTTCATCCAGAGCCCTCTGACACGGCCAGACCAACTTGGAAGTGCCCCTGACTGCACAGAGAGGCCTTATAGCAGACTGGCTATCAGAACAGATAGAAATCCTTCCTCTATAGCCAGTTGAATCTTTGCACAGGCCAATATGGCAAATACCTCGGCCTGGAAAATAGTAGCATATGTGCCTAGGGAAAGTGATTCCTGTATACCAGGAACCCAAATTCCCGCACCTGCCTTCGTCTCCATCCGTAAGCCGTCTGTATACCAGACAGACCCACCATGCGAAATGCATGGACCACCACTGATCCACTCCTCCCTGGTTGGGACAACCATGGAGTATTTAAAGTCTAGATTAAACTTAGGCTTCATCAGGCCCCCAATCATGCTAGTGATGGGCCTTGATGCATGAAGTCTGGTAAGGATGGTGGAGTGGTCATCCAAAGGATGTTTAAATGACCACCCCCCTAAGTCCAGAGGTGATATGTGCCTGCCCTCGCAACCTCCTTGACAAACAAAGTCAAAGGAGGGAGACCCAAAAGTGCCTCTAATGCACTGAGCAGTGAAGTGCGCATAGCCCTGTTATCCTAAGGCATGCTAGTCTTTGTATACTATTTAGTCTGTCAGCCGATGCCCTATGTTCAGAGCCCGGTCACCAGACGACTGACCCAAAGGAAATAGAGGGCTTGATGCCAGATCCAATAGACCACCTTGGGCCTCAGGCCCCACGTCCCACCAACAGCCTTCTGACTGGCCCACAAGGATTTGCGAGCCTTATCAACCTTATTGTCAATGTGCTTCTTCCAGCTCAGCCTTGAGTGCAGAATTACTCCCAGATACTTAGCCGAAGCTGTCCGAACTAATGTACTACCAAAGAAAAGAGGCTCCACTATCCCATCCAGCCTTCTCTTCCTTGTAAACACCATGAGCTCGGTCTTGTCAGGATTAACCGTCAGACCTGTCTCAAGACACCATCTTTCCACAGTACACAAGGAACCCTGTATTAGGTCTGAAACTGTACTGGGGAAATTACCTGTTGCCACAAGGCATATGTTGTCAGCATATCCGTGAGCATATACCCCACCTTCATTGAGCCTGGCTAGATCGTCTACCACCAGGCACCATATGATTGGTGATAATACACTGCCTTGTGGACATACCCTGTGTATTGCTGCTCTCACATCAAAATTATTGAGGGCAACCAACACCTGGCAATCTTGCAGGACGGCCATTATCCATCTATTGAGCATAAAACTCGAACCTCTTGTCTTGAAACTCGCCTAACGGAGTCAAGGGAGGTGCAGTTAAAAGCTCCTTCTATATCAAGAAATACTGCCATAGCCAGTTGTGTCTGGTCCAACACCTTCTACAGCCTAACAGTAAGCTGGGGAAGTGCCATCTCCACAGACATACACGTCTGATAGGCATGTTGATCTGTTGACCATAATACTTTCTCAAATATACCTTTCCATCAGTGTTTCCAGTTCCTTAAGGAAGAAACGAGATCAAAGTGATGGGACAGAAATCCTTGGGTCTCACATCTCACATACGAAGATCTGCCAGGTTTAGGTATAAACACCACCTTAGCCATTCACCATTTTGAATAAACATATGCCATGGCTAGAGAGGCTTTATACATTCTTACCAAAAATGGCACCAAGATTTCCTTTCCCTCCTGAAGGAGAACAGGGAAGATACCACCTATACCTGGGCTTTTATATGGTGCAAATGTTGTTATGGCGATTCTGTAACGATGCAAGAGTCTTTGTGTCTTTTTTTTCAAGTGTTCCAAATAAGAGTTCCACTTGAACTTCCCACCTGCCCTTATTCTGCTAAGCGGGCAGTTGTTTTCATAGGAGTCGATGAGAAGTCTGGTGAGGTGGGCAACACCCATCTCCAAGTCCTCTCTATTCCTTGTATTTCCTAAAGGCCCATTTTTAAGTCCCCTTCTCAGGTCCCCCCCTTAAAGAATTCCAATCCGTTCTACTGGGGTTCCTGTACAAAGGAGCTTCAATTGAGCCCTTTATATTAAACACAATGTGTCTATGATCCGACAGTAAGGGCTCCAAAGAGACTCTCTAGCCATTAATGTCCTCTTGGATCCTCATAGATCAAGTGTTAAGTCTAAGATCTCCCATCTTCCATTACTGAAAGTTGGAGTATCTCCCGCAGTCAATTGGATTGGATTGGATTTGGTTTAAGGGCGCTCAACTTCTAGGTCATCAGCGCCCTTAACAGACTCATGGCAATAGCCAGATATAAATTTCACTCAAAAAATAAAAATACTAGCAACAAGAAAAATATACAAAGGTAAAAAGCAGTGGCAATAGCCAGATATGAAACAAGGTGATAAATATGTCCAAAATCAGAAACAGATAATTAAAAATTTTAAATCCTCAAATTTATATTGCACTGCGCTAAAAAATTAAAAACTCTATCAACCGCTGTTTTGTCGTCCGCTAGGACCTCTGCAAGTCTGGCAGGCAGCTGCAGAGAATCCCGAAGGTGCGCTAGAGAGTAACACTCTAGGAGCACGTGGCGAACCGACAAAACGTTGTCACACAGCGGACATAGAGGCGCAGGGTCCCTTTTAAATAGGTAACCGTGCGAAAAATTGCAGTGCCCTATTCTTAATCGAGCCAAACTAACCTCCTCGCGACGAGATGTGCGACAGGAAGTTACCCAGTTTATCGGAAGTTCTTTCACTTCTCTAAGCTTATTACCGCGGAGAGCTGACCACTCGTCGTGCCAGGACGACAGCACCGCTCTCCGCACTTCAAGCCTAAAGTCTTCCGAAGTAACACGTGAGATGGTAATTCTGGGTTCTGTAGTTGCCGTCTTTGCTGCTAAATCTGCCATTTCATTCCCGGGCAAACCTACGTGACCAGGAATCCATGCACACACCACGTCAACACCAGAAGCGTGTAAAACATGGAGGGCATCCTGGATACGTTGTACAATAGGGTGGGGGTTGTACAACTGACAAAGGCTCTGCAGTGCACTAAGAGAATCGCTCAAAATGAGGCAGTCACCTAATTTACGACGGCGAACATACAAAACGGCTCGATAAATTGCATAAAGCTCTGCAGTAAAAATGGAAGTGCTATTTGGAAAACCGAATGTATATGGTTCGGTTCCATAAACATAAGCACATCCAACACCGTTGGTGTTCTTTGATCCATCGGTGTAAATGTATTGACGGTCAGAGTAGCCTGACAAAAATTCTAAGAAACACGTGCGGATACTTGAAATAGGCATCGTGGACTTCTGGTGTACGGTCATCCCAAGATCTACATGGGGCGTACCAGATAGCCAAGGGGGGTAAAGTCTCTCGCCCTTGGCGAACATCGCAGGCAGTTCCACTCCAAGCTTCACTAGGAGCTCTTGGAAGCGGAACCCCGCAGGCTTTGGATTAAGGGTGCTATTTCTATATCGTTCTCTTAGCGTGGTGGTGAAAAAAGAAGCGAACGTTGGGTGCTTAGGCATACATCTAAGCGCACAACCATAATTTGCCAAGAGAATCTCACGCCGATAATGCAGAGGAAGTTCTGCGGACTCGGCGTAAAGGCTCACCACTGGGCTTGTTGGAAAAGCTCCTGTTGCAATGCGGATGCCCCTATTATGGACCACGTCTAATCTTCTCAGCACAGATGGTCGTGCTGACGAATAAACAATACACCCATAGTCTAGCTTGGATCGGACCAATGCGCGATATATTCGCAACAAAATTGTCCGATCCGCTCCCCACGATTTGCCATTCAGTACTCGCATAATATTTAGGGAACGGTCACATCTCGCTCTTAGCTGTGCAATATGCGACGACCAACTAAGCTTCCTGTCCAAGATCAAACCCAGGAAGCGCGTCTCTTCTGAGAAGGGAAGTTCATCTGGACCAAATCGGAGCGAAGGTGGTAATCGTCTCCTACGGCGCCAGAAATTAACGCAGATTGACTTCTCAGTTGAGAAACGGAAGCCGTTTTTCATGCTCCATTCTCTAAGGTTGTCCAAACATTGCTGCAGGCGCCGTTGTAAGAACGCCGTACGCTGAGAAGTGCAATAGACAGCAAAATCGTCTACGAATAGGCATGACGAAACTCCAGGTGGAACACATTTCCAGATGGAGTTAATTGCTATAGCAAAGAGCGTGACACTTAGCACCGAACCCTGAGGTACTCCCTCCTCCTGAACAAAAGAATTAGAAAAAACCGAGCCGACCCTTACTCGGAAAAAGCGGTCCTTCATAAACTCCTGAATGAAAAGTGGCAGGCGTCCACGCATATTCCAGGCATACAGGGACCGTAGAATCCCTGCTCACCAGCACGTATCATAAGCCTTCTCAAGATCAAAAAATATGCCAACGGTTTGACAGTTCTTCATAAAGCCGTCCATTATCTGTGTCGATATTGACACAAGATGGTCAACAGTTGAACGGCGTCGTCGAAAACCACACTGGATGTTAGTAGGTTGCGACTTTCTAACCACCATACCAATCGTCCATTGATCATGCGTTCCATCACCTTGCAAACGCAACTGGTGAGGGAAATAGGACGATAGCTGGAGGGAAGATGACGGTCCTTCCCAGCCTTCAAGATGGGAATAACGGTGGCCTCCCGCCAATTTTCTGGGAGTATACTGTCAACCCAAACACGATTATAGACCTCGAGCAGGAATGCCTTACCTTCAGGAGAGAGCTGTTGTAACATTTGTACATGAATACCGTCCGGTCCTAGTGCTGAACATCGCGAAGATTTCAGGGAATGCTCCAGCTCCGCCATGGTGAAAAGGCGATTGTAATCTTCTACGTTTCTAGAACGAAATGCGAAGCCTTGAGATTCCACCTGAGTTTTAAATGGAAGGAACTCAGGGGAGTAGTTTTCCGAGCTAGACACTTGTGCGAAAGCACTGCCAAAGGTATTGGCCACTTCAAATGAATCAACAACAGCTCCTGTGGCTGTTTTTAGTCCCGCTACTGGTATTTGGGTCGTTTTAGCTGCAACACGCCTTAATCTATCCCACACAACCGAGGAAGGTGTGTGTCGGTTAAATGAAGCTACAAATTTGCTCCATGATGACTTTTTGCTATCCTTAATGACTTGTCTGGACCTGGCGCGCATTTTCTTGTACTCGATTAGGTTTTCCAAAGTAGGATGATGTTGGAAAACCCTAAGTGCACGCCTTCAAGCACGAATGGCATTCCGACATTCTTTCGTCCACCAGGGAACGGGAAATCGACGGGGGTGTGTAGTCGACCGCGGAATCGATTGTTCAGCAGCAGAGAGAATCGTCTCCGTGAGATGCTGCGCCAAATTATTTACTGAGTCATGCTCGTTGTAGGTAAAGACAGCCAACTGGGTGTAAAGGTTCCAGTTGGCATGGTCCAAACGCCATCTGGGCATACGAGTGGAAAATGTATGTTGCATCAAGAGACTAATAAGACATGGGAAGTGGTCACTAGAGTGTAAATCAGAGATGACATTCCATTGTAAGGAGACTGCCAACTGAGGTGAACAAACTGCAAGGTCAAGATGCGAGAAACTATTGTGAGAGTCCGAAATGAATGTAGGCTCTCCAGTGTTGAGGAGAGCTAGGTTGTGACTGTCCAAAAAATCGGAAATGAGTGTACCTCTCGCACAAGCGCGACTTGAACCCCAAAGTGGGTGGTGCGCATTGAAGTCTCCCACCAACAGAAACGGTGTTGGCAACTGGGAAACTAGATCTTCTAAATCAATGTGCGAGAAGTCATGGGACGGAGGCAAATATATATTACAGATAGTGAAATGGATGTCTGGCAGTATAATCCTTATTGCAACTGATTGGATATCAGACTGTATTGGCACAGATTGCATATATATGTCATCTCTGACAAGTATCATAGCGCCGCCATGTGCCGGAACACCCTCTTCTGGTATAACATCACACCGTACTGGGGTGTATCGCCTTAGATGGAAAGCGTCTTGAGGACGCAGCTTAGTCTCTTGCAAACATGCGACCAGAGGTTCGTTTTCTTTGAGCAAGAGCTCAAGTTCTGGTCTTTGAGTTCGAATTCCACGTATGTTCCATTGTAGGATAGTCATATTGCATTGTGTATGGGATAGGTAATTCCAAGGTAACTCTTCATTACTTTGGAGTAGGCGGTTGGCGAACTAATTTCGCCCGTTTCTTTTCTCTTGGGCTTATAGTTTTGTCAGACGCTTTTTCGCGCCTCTTTTCCACTGGGGGTCTTCCAGTGTGGGCAGATTCTAGTTCCATGTCCTCTGCCGAGGACGTGCGTTTTCCCATAGCAAACTTGGGTTCGAGTGTGTCGAACCGGTTGCTAATGGGGACCGGCGAAGATGAAAGACGCCGGTCTGAGTCCACGCCTGAAGATTCTCCAGAAGAAGATTTTCGGGATCTTCGAGGAGATGTTCGGGGACTCCTATATCCCTTCGATGTACTGGGATCGGACGTACCATTTTCCTTGAGGAAGTCGTTTCTTGTATAGGTCTTCTTGAACTTAATCGGTGAGGCATCATATCTTACGGGCTTGCTTCTATCTTGTGTTGATCTTGATGCTTTTGATGGTGATGTAGAGCTGATGTTCTTTGCACTTACGGACGTTGTAGACGTTGACACCGATTTGCGTGCCGATGTAGAAGGCTTTGGAATTGAGCTACGGGGTACGAGTGTCTTTTCTGATATTGTTGCCCCATTTATATCGC
Organism: Tenodera sinensis; assembly: GCA_030765045.1. NCBI lineage: Eukaryota > Metazoa > Arthropoda > Insecta > Mantodea > Mantidae > Tenodera > Tenodera sinensis. The sequence goes on along the minus strand of CM060974.1, from coordinate 49,719,100 downwards.
TGGTTTGTGTTGCGATTTCTCGTTTCGGTACAGTTTTAGCTGTAACTGAGCTATAGGTACCGGATCTTGGAACAGAGGGTTGGCGTAGACGCAAGAGCTTCCGGGCTTCTGGGAAGGGCACCTTCTCTCTAACCCGTATCTCTTGGATCGCTCTTTCCTCTATAAAACGGGGACAATCTCGGGAACTGGATGCATGTTCACCCTTGCAGTTTACGCATGACGGCGCTGCAGCACAATCACCATCATGAAATGCATCCCCACAGTTATTACAAGTAGGTATTCCCTTGCAAAACTCGTTTGTATGCCCAAAGCGCTGGCATTTAAAACATCTCAGCGGGTTCGGGATGAACGACCTAACTTCGATGGACTCATACCCTGCCTTAATCCTTTGCGGGAGATCTACCCGATCAAAGGTCAGGAACAGGGTACGTGTTGGCTTCAGTTCACCACCCTCTTTGCGTTGAACCCGGTAAACATTAGTAACGCCTTGTTCCGTAAGATTTTCTTGAATCTCCTCATTGCTTAAATCATCCAATGCACGGGTGTTTATCACTCCGCGCGAGGAGTTCAAAGTTCTGTGCATCTGAACACTGACAGGATAACTTGCTAGCATATTCGCTTTCAGTATCTTAGCTGCCTGGGTAGCTGAATGTGCTTCAACCAGGAGCGTGCCATTGCGAGATCTAGTGCATGACTTTACTGGACCAGCAATGTTATCCAAACCCTTTTGAATGGTAAATGGGCTCACCGTTAAAAATTTCTTATCTCCCTCAGTTCGAGATATAACTAAGTAGCGAGGACCACTCGACTCAGCTACTTCCTTTACGCAAACTTTAAAATTTTTTTTGTTGTGAGTTTTTTGTGAACTCATGGCGATGTCATCCTCCACCATTGCAGATGTCTCCGATGGCATGCTCACTTCCTGGGCGCCACCCCGGCTTAGGTGAGAGTCCTGGCCTGGACCTTGCTCACCCTAGGGTCTCACCTCCCAATGTATAGATAGAGGGACCCAATCGCCTTCAGGAGTGCATCAGCTCATGCAATGGCCCCTCCCCGGGACTGACCTTTATCAGCGGATACGCACACAGATCCTACATGATAACCAGGGGCTGGGACTTACGCTATTACCCAGTCACCCCTTGCGTCACCCGCGCGTAGGTTATCCATCAGACTGTGTACAGGGAGGTAACAGGTGGGAGGTCAAACACAAAAGTGGACCAAAGTTGATTGGGCGTTTGGCATATGCCCTCTCACCTCTTGGAGGAACCCAATCGAGAGTATGGCTCGGGGCCCCGGGTACGCCAAACCCGTACCTACCGTAGTAGGAGCCCCTGGGGGAGTTTGATTTCGGAGTCCTCTTCTCCTAAATGAGTTGTCAACCAAGACTAACGAGCCTCATCTACCCGTTGGAATGTTCTTAGCTTCCCCTCACCTCTTGACTACCAGTGGTCACAAAGACACACGTAGCAGGCCGTCTGGTTCGGGTACTGAGCCCCTCCGCCACGGCATGGCGACACTCCTTCGGAGGGGCCCGCAGTCAAGATTTCTAAATCTGTTGTACTAAGATATTCAAGTAGGGCCTTGCCTCTCGGATTGACCGCCTTACTCCCCCATACAGTGTGATGAGAATTGGAGCTGCAGCCAGTCACAAAGTCAAGACACTTGTTTCTATACTCAGTTATCATATTCCTGAACTCCTCGGTGGGTGGAGGTGTCCTGGAATCCCCTGAAAAATAAGCTGAACAGACTACAACTTCCTTTTGTTGTCTGTCCTTAGTATATCTCATTAGAAAAACTACCAGATCTCTAGTTAAGAATTCCGGTATTGCCCAGTTATTACTATCCTTCAGTAGGATACAAGCCCTAGGCTCTCCAACCCCTTTTGGATAGAATAAGGTGTAGCCTGGACCATATTTGAAACCATGACCTTGGGATCAATAGGCCAGCTCTTAACCAACTTAGGCACCCAGACTGACATATTTGGATAAGGTTGACGGTGTTTGTTATTCTCATGTTGGTATCTGTGACATAAGTACACACTGTACAGTGAACTGAGAACTTGAGTAAAAGTAAAGAACATATACAGGCCATGCTGTCTAGGTAAGATTAATTTGCTGTCATAATTACTGAAACATGGTTATTATACATGATGGAAGTGAAATAATCAATCAGACTTTAACAGCAAATTTCCCTTATTGTAAATGACAAGAAAATTCAATACCAAAAGGCTGTGAAGTTTGTAGTTTTATAGAAAAAAATATTCTTGTCAAAAAAAATTATCACCTGGTGGAATTATTATTAATTAAAGGTTCTTGATTTATGGGTATATTCATGGAAAATTGAATAAACGACAACTTTTTCCTTCAGTGTACTTCAATAGGTTCAATAGTTTTTCTGTAAATTAAATTTAAAAACCCAACAATTTTTTGCCTTCTTATTGTGTTAGAACTGGCAACGTCGCATTGGCTGTGTTTATTTTCCTCACATATCGGTGCAGATTGCATGGAATGTTTACTTAATCACAAGCAGTTGTTTTTTTTTGTCATAGCTGCAAAAGACGTGAAGCCTGACTACAAGTATTGAATACTTCCTCTAAACTCTGATTTCAAATTAATCCCAATGTGATTGCATACCTGTTACTGCTAGTAAATGTTAGTGACTAATAGTAGTGTCATTTTTCGTTTCTAAAGCTACTATGTAAATAGTGCTTAGTCTATGACTGTGGAGTTCATTGGGTACAAACACCAGTGTCAAATTTGTTTACTTACAAAATGTGATTTGAAGCTTTCCTGGCAACAAACATATTCAAGTTGTTCTCGGGCTTCGAGCCAGGTGTAGTGATGAAGAGCCATCGACATTTCGGGAGTGTACATCTCTTCCATCATCAGGATGATGAAGCCCGAAAACAACTTGAATTTGTTTACATATGCTTCTTGAAATATTTGTATATGTTTCGCACATACTCGTGTGGACAAATCTTACCAGCATCTTTGTGTTCAAATTTCAGTTTTTCAGCATTTATAAATCTTCTTAAAACTTGTTGGAGTAATTGTTGGAAGCTAAAGAGGTTCCAAAACCTTCTGCATCACGTTATACAAATTCCTTTTTAGATGTAGGTATGTGCTTGTATAAAGCACATTAGCACCATTTTAAATTGGGTATATTAAAAATTAGGGAATTGCACACTAACAGGGTGGAACGTGTAAACAATTGCACATACATTTTGTTTAAACATTTTGCAGTGGAGCGTAAATTCACATTATAAATTATACTTTCCTAAAGCTTTAGCAAGTACTAGTATCACATTGTTAAATTCAATATGGAATAACAGTATTAATAATGCAAGAGGTGTTTCTTGCAAGAGTGACATAACCTTTAGAATGCCCAATGTACGTATGAAACATAAATATTCAATGTACCAGGTATAAACTAACCTCCAGCCATTAGCTGCCAGCCTCGGCACCAATGCTTCATACATACGTCTTACGGACAATATGAAAACTGCATATGTTCACCATATGTGTGTTAGAAACAAAGTACCTTAGTATTTATTGTGAACATGAACTTGTGTTAGATCCCTACCATTTAGTAAATAAAGTGATTAAGGCAACTCACTTTTGCTCAGCGTGCATGCACAGTAAGTAGACATGAACTTAGCATGTATTATTTCATTTCAACTGGATTTATGTATTTCTGACTGATTTGAGTATATTTAAAGTTTACTTTTTGTTTTTATCATATTTGTAGCTTCTTAACAGTTGTAATACTTCAACTGGTGTTGGAAGTTAGTAAACGGTTTTGTGCAGCATTTAAATGAATCCGATTCCAAGTGAGCTTGTCTTATCATGGCATAAGCCTCTCACATAGAACAGGCCAGATATTCAGGCATTTAACCGTACCAAATAAAATCTTTGTCATTACGTGGAGATGTAAGATTTCAGGTAATGTTTTCATATGGGGTAGTCAGCCATAACCTTACCTTTTCACATAATTTTCTGGTGTCTGGCACAGCACAACAAAACATCTGTGTTCAATACATGGCTAATGTTACTTAAATGGCTTTTTGGAGCATTAGAATAGTTCTTTGATCCAACAATAGAAGCTGAGTGTCAGATTAACAGATTATGCCATGTTGCCATACGTTCACCTTTAAATATGATTATCCATTTAACTGTGCATTTAATTTAAAGAAGTTCTTAATTTTGTCTCACCTCCTTCAGTTTGGTGGATTATTTCACTTCCATTCTGTATATTTAACTAGGCAATTTTGATAGTTAGGTTGTGAGTTTAATAGCGGTAATTATTTATTTATTATTAGTATAGGAGTGATACACCTGTGAACATCCTACAGTCCTTCAGTGTAGTACCCGGCACTGCCTACAACTCGTTGCCAGTTGTATCGCTGCAGTAGTTCTAGTTCTGTTGACGTTTCTGATGGACCATCCTAATGTTTGAAGAATATTGGGAACAGTCCAGAATCAAACATTACGAAGTGGCTCCTTTATCTTTGCGATCAAATCATAATCACAGGGGTTTAACGCTGGTGAATGTGGTGGATGGAAAAGCACTTCCCACCTGCAGCAATGTTACATATCCGCTACAGGTGTGCCATGTATGTCCAAGTATTATCCTGAAAATTGGTGAGAGGGTTCTGCAAAACATGTGGGCACTTCTTTCACAATGCTGGTCTCAGTTTATTCCCCAAAAGTGATGAAAATATTGTGCATTAAGATTTTGTCCTAGTGGGACAGTATGTGTTAGATGATACCATCAGTCATATGCAAGAATCAGCATAACTTTGACATCTGTAAGGGTACAATGGATTACTGTTTTGCATGGTGACCCATAATGACGCTGCTTATTGGATTGGTGCTTAAGCAGAGGTTTGTATGGCCTGGCCCATCTTTCATGTAGCGCAATATTGCACCATAAGAAGGCAACTCCATCATGACCATGATTTTCCAGGTGAGTTTCAGCAAAGTCATGTCACAACTGTTGCTGTTCTTCCGTCAGATCCCAGGAACCCACAGAGATGCACGTTTTTGCATCCTCCGGTAATTCTTTAGGACACAGAACTAGTCATATACAATATTCGTATCTCCATGGTTAACTCATGTAATGTGTGTTTTTGATCAGTGTCTAATAGTTGGAAACAGCTTGCACATCCTTTTCACCAACACTGGTATGACCCAGCTGAGCTATATGTTGTACATAGTCATGGCTCTCATTGAAGTCTCATCATACGTGTGAGATAATTATGTATGCCAACTATGCAGGCTCTCTCGTTTTGCTGCTTCTCTTCTTGAAGAAGAGAATAGTTAGTTGATCGTATATTGCCATTCTTGCAACTGCCTGAAGTTTAGAGTCTTGGGTAGTTTACTCATCCATTAACTAAAAGTTTTTTTTTTTGTGTTAAGGTCCTCCAACGCAACATCATATCAGATGGTGAGTGAATGAAATGGGTGAAATGATGCTCAAGTGAGCCTGAGGTCCATGGAGCTTTAAGTTACCTGACATTTGTCTTCTCAAGATAAGGGAAAAACTCAGAAAAAAACCTTACCTCGATAACTTACCCTTAGCATGATTCGAACTCACAACCTCTTGAATGTGAGGCAGGCACGCTAACCATCACACTACTGAGGCGGGCCCATTGACTAAAGAAGGGAGAACTACTTACGTGGTAGTTTTCTTGCAATCTAGTAGTAGCCTATTGATTTGAAGCAAAGCAAGCATTCCTCCAGATTATCAGCCATGTAAGCTTGAATTACATGCTCTCAGGAAGAACAAGCCAAGCTAATAAATAATTAGGTCCTTCCATAATTAACAACTCAGCAAAGAGACTTAACCACACTTCTTAAGTTCCTAACGTTTACTGATTCTAACGAATGAGTTATATTTTACAGAAATTAAAACTAAAGGTTTCTCTGCTTACAGTAATATTCAATATTACATTTAAGAAACATTCACATTAGTGCAGTATGTAGTCAAACTAATCAATCTACCATTCAACTCAGGTATGATGTCTCACACATATCCTTCATATATATTTCTTCTGTTCGTCTGTATGTGACGGAACTCATACTAAACGGCAAGACTGAGTTTTATGAAATTTTGTGTGTGTGATTAAGGTGATTCGAGAATGGTTTAGATTTACAATTTGATCTTCTATATAGCGTTTCACTCTTAGAAGACAGTATGGAGTTAAATGGGACATCTCTGTCTCTATCTAGCGCATACAAGTTGCCATTAGCCGCGTCCTTTTCTACCCTCGCTCTGTTGCCACATTCCTAATAGCATGGTATAAATATTCATTTGTTATAAATTTCCGGTTTGAACACATTATCTTATGCAGAATTTTTTTCTATATCAGGTTATATCCTTTTCAGAGTCATTATACATTTCTATAGGTCCAAATTTCTTCAGAAAACGTTTTTTTTCAATAGAAGTCCGATATTTGCTGTTTCTACACTCATCACGCACTAATTAACAAGCTAACTGCTAGAATACAACTATATTTTTTTCTTAGGTAGAGAAAACTATAGTGCTACTACCTGCCTACTTTGAATTCTCTATGTTTACCCAGTTAAGGGTTATAATTTTTTAAATTAAATGTTTTCGGAAAATTTTATATCTGTGCACTGCAAAAGTTACGCAGTGTGAAACTTTTTTGTTATTGAGTTTACATCAGGGAATCAGCGAGAACAAATGTTGAGGAAGGTTGGAGAAAGTTTTTAAAATAAACCAAAAGGCAGTAACCTCTTTCTTTTATCCAATAAGGCAAACAAAAGGTATTCATCTATTCAGCGTCAGGCCTGACACAGAAGATAGTATAAGGAGCAGCACTAACATTAGTTCGAAAGAAGCCGTGTGTGTAACTGTGAGCTGTTATTGCGTTATTTGTTTAATATTTTTGTAAATATTTGTAGTTATGGAGGGGGAAGCTAGGAAGAGACGATATGTTGGTAAATTAAGAAGTAAGGAACGCCAAATAATTATGAATGTGTTACATTATTTTTGAAGCAAAATGCTTGGCAGTAAAGGCAGTAAAAGAAACAGCTAAGGCTATCGGGTGTTCAGAAGCAGTAGTGTGTATGATTAAAAAGGAACTAATGGAAGGATCTCTAAGAACGCCATCGAAAAAGAAAGCAAAATGGGCGGGACTACACAAAACGCTAGGTTAACGCAATATGATTGAATAGTGCAAGGTGGAGTGCGGCGAATTGTTCATTCTTTACAGTTTGCAAATATTCCACCCATGCTGAATATAATTTTGTCACAGTTCAACAGTGATGAGACCCTACCAAATTTCTCAAGGGCCACTCTGATTTGGGGTTCGAATATGAAAGAAAGGGTAACAAGTGCATATTAATAGAAAGAGACGATATCGATAGCATCAGATGGCGACATAAATATCTAAAAGACGTAAAAGGTTTAGGGACCAGGGGAAATCAATTGTTTATACAGACGAGTCATTTAAAAATTTAGGTCATACAGTAACAAAGCCGTGGAGGGATACCAAAGTTAAAAGTGTCCGTCTCGTCAAGCAGCAATTGAAGGACTAAGTACAGGACTCAGGCCACCTCGAGTCGCTCGCGGAGAGAGATTCGCAACTAGTACATGTTGCAACACTGCGCTCCATTTAACGTGTACTGTCTTTTAAGGGTGAGACGCGCTTTAGTACATGTTATTATTTATTTAGTTATTTATGTGTTGATATTTGGATGGTTTAGTCTCACAATTGGATCGAGTAAGCAGAGATTGCATTTTGGAATTTCTGATAGTTGGTGCTGCGATCAGCTTCTAGGAAATTTTTGTCACAGCATAGCATTAATGTTACATTAATATTGTGCGTTTATTGAGAAAAAGTAATTAATAGTGTAATAAAACATATACATTGTTGTGCAAATTTATAGGTTGCAGTATTGAAGTGAGTGTTTTACATGATTTTTGTATTAATTTCAATTATGTATACACAGGCATTTGATATCAATTGGCTCAATGTACAAATTTAATATATTATTATTTATTGAAGTAAAGTTTTAAAGTATAGGTTATTAAAAATATACATTGTGCAAGTTTGTAAGGTGCAGTGAAGAGGTGAGTATTTTACATGATTTTTCATGAATTTTAACAATTTATACACATACATTCAATAACAATCAATAACTTACAAATGTGATATGTATTTCTCAGCAATGGTGTTTTGGAACTTCTGGTAGACGGTGCTGTGAATGGATTCTAGGTAATTTTTGTTGCAGATTAGCATTAATGTTGCTTTAAAATTGAATCCCTATTGAGAAAAAAGTAATTAAAAGTGTGATTGAAAAATATACATTGTGCAAATTTGTAAGATGTAGTATTGAAGTGAGTATTTTCATGAATTTTAATTATGTATACATGTGCATTCAATGGTAATCAGTTTAACCTACAAATTTAATATATTATTATTTATTGAAATAAGGTTTTAAAGTGTAATTAAAAATTTACATTGTGCAAATTTATAAAGTGCGGAATAGAGGTGAGTATTTTATATGATTTGATTGCTGATCAAGGTCCCAATGTGAAGTTTTCACCAGAAATATATAACGAGGCATTAATTAACTTGGGGCTATTTGTATTCTTATTTTGAATATACCACTCATTCATTTTGGCATGCCATCGCCAAATCGCCCAGCAGCAGAAATGATCAAGTGCAATGTTCAGCATAAAAAACAGTTTGGTGCGACCACTTTGGCTACTTATGTTGCTAATAATGAGGAACTGGTCACTGCTGAACAACAGAATGTATATGATCAAATTAGTCAGTTGCAGCACAGCAAGGTAGATCTTTTTTTGGATGCACCCGGTGACACTGGCAAAACATTCATCTCACTGATACTGGTGTGCATTAGATCCAAAATCACATTGTGTTGGCAAACTGCTTCATCAGTTATTGCACTATCCTTGCCTAATGGTGGGCAGACTGCGCATTCAAGTTGTCATTGAACATTCACAGAAATCCAGACGCAATGTGTAACATAAGAATTCAGGTATGGCTAAAATTTTGAGAAAATGTGACACTATTATCTGAGATGAATGCACTATGGCCCACAAGCATTCACTTGAAGCCCTCGATAGAATGCTGAAAGATATCACCAGGCTTTTTGGTGGTGGTGTATTGCGCTGTCTGGAGATTTCAGACAGACATTGCCAGTCATTCCACGTGCTACATATGTGGCCAGAATTAACACATGTTTGAAGGAATCATACCTATGCCAAAGTGTCAGTAAATTATGTCTTACCATAAATGTGTGTGTCCAACTTCAAAATGATCCATTGGCATTGGCATTCTCCGAGCAGTTGCTCAACATTGGCAACAGAAAATTTAAATTGCATGAAAATACACAATGCATCCAACTCCAAGACAATTTTTGCAACATGTTGGATACCAAAGATGCTTTGATACGCTATGGAAATACTAACCAACCAATGCCCCATTGAATATGAAATAGAAAAAGCGGCTCTTATTCAACACGAAAAGTTGATCAGACTCCCAATCAATACATGGCACAAGAGAAATTTTACACATACACTAAAGACTCAGGAGAGCTTTCTTTCCAAAATTCAAGACATCAAGAAGAATGTATACCTTCCTAATTCAAAGGAAAACTTCATATCTAAAGTCAATCCGACACAAACATTAGACATCACATATTATTTACACCTGACAGAAGTTAAGAAAAGTGATACTCCAGCTAGTGTTCTACAATTATTGGCATTAGAGACAATCCATACTAGATTTCCAGAACACGAATGGCTCCATATTTATACTGATGGATCATTTATATCAAACCAAGATGGAGCCGGTGCTGGAGTCACATGTCACCTCTTTTCCTATTACAAATCTTTAAGTTATGGAACTACAAACTTTGATGGAGAAATTGAAGCAATTCGAATGGCCCTACAAAATCTTTTGTACAGAATTTCACATTTTCAGCAAGCAGTTATTCTCTCAGATTCCAGAGCAGCAATTATAGCAATTACTTTCAAGTTGTCACCAAAAAACCAAACAATTATAGAATGTTGGAAAATGCTTAGCCATCTAACAGCACTTCAAAAACACCTAGTCTTCCAATGGATACCAGCTCACTGTGGACTGAGTGGTAATGAGAAAGCTGATTTTCTTGCAAAAAAAGGGTACCAGCAGTGTATAAAAGTCTGTAGTTAATCTACAATTTTATGCAGCTAAAAGGTTAGTCAACTCTGAATTCAAAAAAATTATTGAAAAATATTACTATGAAAAATCAAAGAATAAAAGATGGGAACTGCCAAACATTCAAACAGTAATTCCTGAGTATCCTCGAAAAACAGCAGTTGCAAACTTCAGGTTGATTACAGGACATGATTGTCTGGCAAAACATTTAAACAGAATTGGGATATATGCTTCACCACTCTGTCCTCTATGTGATCTGCAAGAGGAAATGGATCGAGACCACCTTCAAATATGCCCGGCCACTTCTAATGCCCCATCCATCAGTGAAAAATATTGGAGAGCAAGAGGACTCTTTTTGCGTAGTTGTACTAATTAGAGACCGAACACATATATTCTAATAAGAAACCCAGCAATAGAATATTTTTCTCAGTTAATGTTTTTTATAAAGCTCTGCCAATTTACAACGATCTCTAAGTAATTCAGGCTTTCAGATTCTAAGCTTAGGAATTACATGATGTAATAAAAATAATTGAATGCTGCCAATAACACATGTTTCACTAATGATCCAACAAATATATTGCTGCCGCCATGTTTTAAGTTTTACAGTTGTTTACTGAAAATTTTATAAAGTTCATTTAGCAAGCATTCAAAGCTTCAAACACTATTGACGTCACTAAAAACTTGTTCAGCAACAAGGTATATCATATGTGCCACACAGTGCACCCAGTGAGGTGTGGAAATATGTTTCTCCTAATTCTAGCTGCAACATCTTTCTTTTTATCAGTAAAAACTCAAATGGTCAGTCAAAGCTGCAACCAGTAGAGCCAATTGTTAGCACCGATCGGGGCTAAGATTGCAACAGCCAATCAGGAGTGATACAGCTTCGATGCTTCTCTACCTGCTGCTTGATAAATGTGCTGACCGAGGGCATCCATTTTCCAGTTTCTATATTTTGGAATATTTGCCTGGTGCCAGTACAATGGACCCGGCTTACAGCCACAATTATCATGGTGTTATAATTAACAGTGTAGGAGAACAGTGGATTATATGGACCTCTTAAGGAAAAACGTTTATAATACGTTTGATTTTGCTCAAAAAAGATCACAGAAACATTAAAACATTTCTTTGAACACTTTTTTTCGTGTATGTTTTAAAAAAAGTTATGATAGTCAAGAGACGCATACACATAGAAGTTTTAAAAAGAGGGTTATATTTGGTGGTTGGAGAAAAGGTTGGGTTGTATGGGCCGTACGACCACATCCGTAGTGCAGTTGGTAGTGTGCTTGCCTCTGGCATGGAGGACCCGGGTTTGATCCCCAGTGCCAGCATGGGGATTTTATCCCCTCTGGGAGGTCTGGCATGGAGTGCACTCAGCCTCATTATGTCCCAGGGGGACCAATTGAGGAGCTACTTGATAGAAAAGTAGTGGCCCCAGATCGTGAAGGCCGAATAACTGGCCGGGAGGGATCAGGACGCTGACCATGCACCACCCTCCAATACTGCACCCCACCAATGATGCCTGTAGTGGGCCGAGGTGGGGGACATAGCGGCTGGGCAGCAAGGCTTGGCTCTTCATGGGCTGTAGTGCTGGGGCTTGTTGTAATGTTTAACGCCCGCTTTTACTACTACGGCACCGCAAGTGGTGACACATGGAATGAGATGGTGGGGGAAACCGGAGCACCCAGAGTAAACCCGCCCTGACGCCGCTTCGTCCACCATGAATACCACATGCGGGACCCTGGGATTGAACCCGGGCCGCCTAGGTGGTAGGTGAGCGCACTAACCACTCGGCAACAGTGCCGCCTGTGCTGGGGCTTAGCTCAGTAGTATGGGCCATACAAAAGAAGACAGGATTTTAAATTAAATAAAATACTTTTGGGGTACAATAACATGCAGACTGTTTATTTATCTATATATGAAGCGATTCAAAATAAAAAAAGGTAAAAATTTAATTGAGAAAATTCATGTGTTCACACAAATACAAAGAATGGTTTTTTGAGAACCAAAATTGTCATGAAAATCAGATCGCAGTGTTCATAAAAAAGAATAAGGTTTTAACTAAGCTTTATCTAACAGTTATTATTTTACACTAATCACAATAATAATACAAAAGATCTTCAATTGCTGCACAAAGTTCATGAGTCCACCCCTCACATGCTTTGCACTGAATCCAGTTTTCTTCAAAGCTCTCCACACACATAATGTAGTCTTCTTCACATGATTCAGTCCTTTTGCATCTTCTTTTTATGTGCCCGCCTTTGAATTGTTATAATTTATAGGCTTGATTTCTTGTTTCTGCTTTCCTTGCGCTTTGGTTTTCTTTTCAGTCTGGATTCTAGGCCTCATTCCTTCCAACTTCTGTTGTTTCTCAAATTTTAACTGCCTCTTCATCTCTTCTGCAGCTTCTGTTTGAAGTTCCTTATTTTTCTTTTTAACCTTGAATCCAAATCTCTCATATGCTCTACTAAAATTGACTCAAACTCTTCTTCAAATGTTGGTCTGAAAAAGCCCACCTGCGGTTTCATGTTGGTTTGCTGGTTTCCTAAAACTATTTTTATTTTTATTTGAAGTGTAGTTCTAGGAACCTTAGAACGATCGGCTTCAGCTCTTGTAGTCATTTGACTCTCTAAGGCACATGAAACTGCCTGTTTCATAGCATCCTCTTTCCGCTCTCCACAACCCTTACTTTCAGGCTTCTTCTTTAACTTTGGCATCGTGTCCTAAAATCTACTTAGGTGGCCCATACTACCCAATTTTTGTTTGATCCATGCTACCCAACCAACATTGTGCACTTAAACATTTTGGTAACTAAAAACGGCTTGAGCAACTGGAATTACATTACCGCAGTATAGTCTATATTAGTCTAGCTGAACGTTAATACTAGTTTGGTAATTTTACTCCTTACGTTTAACAGCAAACTATGATCACAAAAGTTATGCACAGCAGCAACTTGACCAGAGGAAAACAATCAAAATGTTGTGGCAGCCAAAACAAAGCACTTACATCAACCAACTTCTGTAACAAAATGGAGCGATGGAGGTATAACCTTGGCAATGTATACATCTGCTACCTAGCAGTAAGTCAAAGAAACACCAAGTAGTCCATACTATTCACTGGCCCATACTATCCATCTTTTCCCTATATATAATTTTTTTTTATTATTAAAACACCCATATGGTGACCACCGAGTGCATTTGATGGAGCGTCCAACCTATATATAGGTGAGACGGCCTCTCATCTCTTATGGTTGTTCATATGCCAATCGCTACTGTGTGGCTGTGGGAACTGCCACATGATTGGTTCTGTTGGTGTTTTGAGGCTTTGGTTTTGTATTGTCTAGCACCGGCACCAAGGCTGTGTGTATACATACGGTTGTACCGAAAAGCCATTGAGATCTGCAAGCATAAAAACAATTTCAATAGAAGAGAAGAAATAGCATGCGTACACTCAGTGTAAGTTTTTGTTGTTCTTGTCCTTCTCATCCAAGAAAACTAGCACTAAGACCGCAGAACAACAGCATAAGACTTTCTTGCCTTATATCAAGGCATCACTGATCACATTGACAATTTCTGGAAAGAGCAAATGTTTTACACTATACTACTGACACAATTACAGGTCATGATTGACAAGTACTTGACCAGCGGGTAGGGTAAAAATGTTACAGCCAACAGTCTTTGACTGGTTAAAAGTACCATTTTTTTTTTTATAGGTGGGGGAAAAATCTTGTTGCGAGACCCCATGGTACTGTGAGAATCGCCATTGAAGATGGCCATAGCCACTAAAAAGCCCCATCCACCGGATTATGCTCCAACATATGCACAGATACACAGATTCAGATGCACGTAAATACAAGGCAAATAAATAGAATGATGCAAAGGAACTTGTCAGCACACAGGTAATCTCTGATACAAACATTGCAAGCTGGAGCTGGAGGGATGCATTGTATATATTGCAGGGAAAACAGAAGATAAGACACACAGTATATGTTACTGCTGGATTGCAGGTCAGGCACATGCTAATCATGTGTTAAATATCAACAACACTAGTTTAGCATTGCTATGGAAATGTCTTAGCTCTAATTGGTTTCTCTTTTGCTATGACAATCACAATGCTGCATCAATCCCCTCCTGTTCATTTAGACCACATGGGTAGCAACTGTCAATCCCCTTTTTGTTTGGTGCCGAGTATATCTGTTATGAGCAGGCTCTTTGAAAATGTGGTACGATTAAGGCGTACTCTAGACAGGCACGACATAATCAGACCTGAGCAGCATGGCTTCTGAACATCACATTTCAATATCCACCAACTTCTCCGGCTGGTAGACAAGGTATAAACCATATTCAACAGGCGTCAGTATGTCTCAGATGTAACAAGGTCATTCGACAGTGTGTGGCATGAGGGACTTCTCTCCTGCCTCCTTGCCTATCAAGCTCCACCCTACCTCATTCACCTCTTGCAGTCCTATCTACAGGACAGAACCTTTTCCATTGCTTATGAGGATGCAACTTCTTCGTCCCATCCCGTACGTGCTGGGGTACCCCAAGGCAGTGCACTGGGCCCCACACTGTTGCTTCTCTATATTAACATCCTTCCCAAATTGCCACGGTGCCCTAATGACCTAGTTGTTGATGGGTCCTTAAACACCATCACCACTATTGCCACAGTGCTTCCTCTATCTGGTCTTCAAAACATTGTATGTCAGCCAGACGCATCCAGCACTAATCTGACCTGCTGACCACCTGGTTTAACCACTGGCAGTTATGCATCCATCCACAGAAGAGCCGGGCTAAAACTTTTGGTCATCGTCCAATGGAAGATATTGCACCTATCTGCCTGGTGATTTAAGACATGCCCTAGTCCACATCAGTAAGATACCTGGGTGTTACCCTAGATGTCAAACTTACATGGAAGATGCACTTGAAAGCCATCAGCAACTAAGTAAACAAGAGGATGGCGATACTATACCTGCTGTACAACAGGACATCAAATCTACCCCTGGAGAACAAACTGCTATTGTTTAAACAAGTCTTTCAACCAACATTCACATATGCCTGCCAGGTCTGGCGAGTCGCAGCACAAAGTCACCTCTGCCAGCTGGAAGTACTTGAATCTCGCTTCCTAACAACAGCAACTAACTCTTCTTGGTATATCCCTAACACTACAATCCAAAAGGACCACCACTTCCCCTCCATCAAAGAATATATTCTCATTCTTTCAAAACCTTTTTTTGACAAACTACCCACCAGTTTCAACCAACTTATCTGGGGAATGGGGGAATATGACATAGACTCTGGAGAACGATATAAAAGACCAAGACTTCTCCAAGGCAACACATAAAAAATACTGACAAATCCTCAACAACAACAAAAATAATAACTCCATAACCCAACCTCAAAAAAAAAAAAAGAAAAAAAAAGCCCTTCCCAACCCTAAACAACAGACTAACAGAAAAAAAGGAAAAAAACTTTTACCCACAAACCAGCCTATATTACCATCTCTTACTATAAAACTTTCACAGCCAGTTGGCAATCTTACCATGACCTGGTAAGAACCGGGGGCAGTCTGCAAGATCTTCTGCAATCATAACCCCCCAGTGCCTGTCACTGTCATCAAATGCCCTCTAGTTGTTAACTAGCCAGGAGATGCCAGGAGCTGAAGATGCCCAATGGACTCTTAGGCAAAATATTAGATGCTTATTCATCAACTGGACCATGGCCTACAAGCCCAGAAACTATGTTCTATTGGATAGCATGTGGTATTGCAGTATTGCAAGCAATTGCTTACATATATGGATTGAGACAGTACAAAAACAAAAAATATGATATGTTGCACTCACATGACTTTCTCTACTCTGGCACTAACCATTCTTACAAACTCTTATTCCTATATCTTCTTCATGTTGGTTAAGATAAACATTTGTACAAATTATCTTATTGCTAATTTCCTTGTGGATGCAAGGGGAATATTAGAATACAATAGGCTTTGAGTGATAGTGAAATCTTTTAAAGCTTTGAGATTCCGTTCTCTTTGCACACTTAACATATAAATATATGAACAGCGATATTCCGTTTCACGAAAGTTTTGAGTTTTCCGAAACTCACATATATAACAAGGAATATCTCCAAAATGGTTCACCCTACAAGAAAATTTATTGACACATAAATTGTGTATTTTAGCAAGATCTACAATTTTTGTATAGTATGATGTGGTCTATCTCTAACGGTTTACCAGTTGTGCAAAAGTTGTCCAGAGTAAATATGAGTACAGGGGCTATAGCCAGAAAATTCAAGATATAAATTACATTTGTCATTAAAATATCTCAAACATATGACATTTTAATCAAAATTGTTAGAGCCATTTTCAAGAAAATCAAAATTTTCGAAAAATGTTCCATGTAAAGGGTAGGTTAGGGTGTGACTATTTTCTTCAAAATCTTCGTGTCACATCCTTGAATGACATTAAACTTAAATGCCAACTTTGGATTTTAACTGACTTTTCGTTTTTGAGTTATGCTGTCCACAGACACACACAGACCTTTTTCTAGAAATGGTTTGTTTTTTTTGGATTCAGGGGTGCTCAAAACATATATTTCCGGTGAAATCTCGACATAAAATTTTTGGGTGGAATACAATACTTCCCCTACTTACCGGTAGAGAAAGTAAATAAGGCCAGTATATTATACCTTCAAAAGCCAGGTTAATAAAAGCTGCAAAATACCTCGGAGGGCACATCCATAGCAAATTATTGGTTCAAATACACTGCAGAAAACAGACTAGTACACTTAACATTAACATTCCTTGCCCGCCTTGACAATCAGAGACTCAGCACAAAAAAACTGTACATAGCACTGATAATGTCACAGCTCACATATGCCGCAGTTGCCCTCATGCCCCTAATCACTCCAGAAGCAATAGTGAAAATTCAAGCATTCGAGAGAAGATGTCTACGAACTGCATTCAAGCTTAAAAAAGATTATATGTCCAACCTACTGCACAACTACACAAATACAACACCAATAGACAACCACATTGCCAACCTTATGATTAATTACATTCACAATGCCCACACCAGAATCTACAGGAGACAGCTCATAAGAACAGCACAACACATGAGAACCCTCCGCCCTGGCCAAGAAGAAAAAATCCACCTCTCATCACATTAATCAAGATTTATGACAAACACCAGGAGGATGAACAAAATAAAGTACATCACATATAAACTGTGAATGCACTATTCAACATAGGATGACCATGCCCCCGACAGAGCAAGAACTAGCCACAGTTAAAAGAAATGCAAGGCGAGGTGCAGTAGCAGCAAGTAAAACACACTACAAGCCCATTCAATGCTCTTCTTGGCAGAAGATGGTAGAGACGGCAGCAAAAGGTTGTGGGACCCGGTGCCATGTTATCCGCCTTCATCATAACCAGATGTGTATACAATAATTAATTTTAAAAAAATAATTAAACAAGAAAAAAGAAAGACATGCACGTGCGCACACATGCATGCATGCACGTGCACACACACAGATATATAACACATCTAACGCTTACAGATCACCTCGACAAGCTGCTCCACCACCCAAAATCCCTGTGTACACAACCAAGAGAAAACACACTTCTAGGCTGAAGAGGGTTTATTACCCTAAACAGTCTGGGTATGGTCTATAACCATGCCCAAAATCCTCATTTTAATTTAATTTCCATATTCTATTGTACTTTTCTAAGCCATTATCGGTTCTGCAAGTCAATTTACCTACATCAATATCCTTTCTCCATTGCTTGCTTTTACTAGGCCAGATTACATTGAAAGGCCAAATGTTAATTTCCGGGCATGTATTATCATAATCAAATATGGTGCTTTAGCAGATAAATATGTTAAGTGAGACATTTAACTTACACTATATAGATGATTTTGTTAAACTGTATGTTTGAATTCTTCTGTTATAGTATGAAGACTTCCCTCCAGTAATATCTTCAAGGTAATTATTATTTATTCATGCCAACAAACTTACTGTTGGTGTTTTTAAACACACAAGCCATGTGTGGGCAATGTTTGAGAGGTAGAAGTGCAACTTAAAAGTTCAATACTACAGCTGGGATTTGAACCACAGACGCTCCGCTTACCAGGTGGGTGCTCTAACCATTAAGCTATTATGATAACCTGTCAGAATGACATTGAATTCTTAAACCAGTTCGCATTTTTCCTGTGGCATTGAGCTTTTAAGTTTCAGTTCTACCTCTCAATCTTCAAGGTAAGTTTTTTCTCTTGGCTAAAGTTTCAGTTAGAAGCCTCCTGCTTCTTGTATGATATTTTCTTTTAATTCCAACATTTACATTGTAGCAGATGTCTGTGAACTAATGCAATTGAGTGTGTATTTTATTATTTTTATTAAACACTTGGCTTGAGAATTTAATGCCATTCTGGCAGTTTGTCACAATAGCTCAGTGGTTAGAGCGTCCGCCCGGCAAGCGGAAGGTCTGTGGTTCAAATCCCAGTTGTGGCATTGAATTTTTAAGTTCCAGTTCTACCTCTTAAAACTTTGCCCACACACAGCTTGTGTGTTTAAAAACACCAACAGTAAGTTTGTTGGCATAAATAAATAATAAACACTTATATGCTTTTTGTTTTGTGTCTGTTACGTTTTAAAGCTCTTGGTGGTGAAGTAACATGTGTAACAAAAGTGGTGGTGGTGGTGGCGGTGGCGGCAGTGGTGGTGGTGTCGGTGGTGGCGGCGATGATGAATTCTAGTCTCCTTGCTTCCCAATATGGTTGTTATGATGTTAAGTTTAATCTGGCTAGGGCTGGGCACACATAAAGTTGTTCTGCTGTTATTATGGTGTTTTCATTGTTGTACAGGACACTTTCTGGCGATGGATATATTGATATTTTGTACAAATGTGCTGCCAAACAATCATATCCTGTTATTGTGCAGAATACTGCTACAGCTTCTTGTCTGGGTGAATCAGGAATGGTGTATTTGATATGTATTATGAATGAAGAAAATGCATTACCTTTAAGCCTTAAGATAGAGACAAAGGTTTTATCAACTGTAAAATGTAAACCATAAAAAAACGGGTAACTTATGAGGTACATTCTGGTCACATTAGTCATTTCTGAGATGTTTTTTGCTGTTGATTTCAAATACATATAGAGTATGCATTTTAGAATTTTTCTGTTGTTTTGTGGCCAATGAAAAAGAGGCTATGGTGCAAACTGCAGTGACATAATTCTAGTCTGATCATGGCCCAATGAAGTAAAACTGCAGTTGCCTAATACGTCCATGTTGTAAACAGACCAAAACATGGCTTGTTGAATTCATACAAAAGGTACAGATTTATCATGATGGTATACGATCTTAGCCATGTACCAGACTACCATTACTACATAACTCTGATTCGTGCCACAGCCTGTTTTTTGTAAGCCATGTTGTTTCTTGTGATTTCATAATATGAAATTGTGACACTAGAAACATTTCATCCCTTGTATTGGCTGCTGGCTGGTTAACACCATTTTGTTATAACTATATTTTCTTCCCAAATGTATTGGCATGGTATTACTTACCAAATTATGTGGAATAATCCACTTAGTATATACAAAGCAATTAAAACCTTGAAACCTTTCAAATGATTTGTAGAGATGTTTGTGTTGATCTATACATACTTTTCTAACTTTTTATCCAGATGTGTTTTGAAGACCATCGTCTTCATTATCCAGGGTTTCTCAACTAGCTTTTCAAGAAGAAGTATCTGTTGGGAGTGCACTGCTATCTGGCTGTAAACTTCAGGATCTTCTCAACTGCGCTATTTCAAAATTCATGACTAAGTGACATCCTGAGGTTTACATCCAGCAACCCAGAGCAACAGTCACAACTGTAACAGATTCTTTCTCTTTAAATGCCAGTCGAGAAACCACTAATAATGAAGATGATGGTGTTCAAAATGTGTTCGGATAAAAAGTAAGTTAAGTGAAACTAATAGTGGCTACCTTGATGATAAAGCAAACCAAGAAACTGTTGTAATTCTAAGTGCAGGTAACAAAGATGATATCAGTCTGATGTTTGTGGGAATACAAGCAATATTTTCATTGTCTATCAATACAGTGGTTTCATATAGCCAATTCATTTGTTAGGCATAACATAGTGGCTTTAATAAGAATTTATAACTGCAGTTGTCACTTATTTCTGAGCATACACCCAGAGATTCTGTTTTCAGATTGAATTATATGATTATTCTGCTTAATAATGCTAAGTTGTTCAATATTTCAGATTATGTACAGAGGCAGTTTCTGGTGTGAGTGATAAATCACCATGGCCCGCTGCTGAAATCTCAGGAGGTGATACAAGTATCTATAATGAAAAGCATCCTATTGAATGTGAACATCAGAAAAGTGGTGTCACAAAAATGCCAACTGCAGAAAAACATGTTCTCCCAGAACAATCTGGTAAATATAATGATGGTGAGGAAAAGCACATAAGGCATTTATACCTGAAACAAAAGGCTTTAACTCATAAGAGCATAAGGTCACACAAATGTGAAACTTTTGATAAGAACTTTGCACAGTTGTCGCACTTGAAAACACATAACTTAATTCATGAAGGTAAGAAGCTTCACAAATGTAAAGTTTGTGATAAGAGCTTTACTCAGTTGTCATATTTGAAAACACATAATTGGATTCATGAAAGTAAGAAGCTTTACAAATGTGAAGTTTGTGATAAGAGCTTTACTCAGTTGTCAGGTTTGAAAAGACATAATTTGATTCATGAAGGGAAGAAGCTTCACCAATGTATAGTTGGTGATAAGAGCTTTACTCAGCTACCAAGTTTAAAAAGACATAATTTGATTCATGAAGATAAGAAACCTCACCATTGTAAAGTTTGTGATAAGAGATTTTCTCAGTTGGCTCATTTGAAAAGACATAATTTGATTCATGAAGGTAAGAAGATTCATCAGTGTAAAGTTTGTGGTAAGAGCTTTATTCAGTTGTCAAATTGGAGAAAACATAAATTGGTTCATGAAGGTAAGAGGCCACACCAGTGTACAAGTTGTGATAAAAGCTTTGCTCAGTTGTCATACTTGAAAGAACAATTTGATTCATGAAGGTAAGAAGCCCTATGAATGTACAAGTTGTGGTAAGAGGTTTATTCGCTTGTCAGATTTGAAGGTACATTATCTGGTTCATGAAGGTAAGAAGCCCCACCAGTGTATAAATTGTGGTAAGAGGTTTACTCGCTTGTCACATTTGAGGACACACATTTTGATTCATGAGGCTAAGAAGCCACACCGATGTAAAGTTTGTAATAAGAGCTTTACTCAGTTTTCAAACTTAAAAAGACATGGTTTAGTTCATAAAGATAACAAGTAGTGATTGGTCAAACCAACCAGAATTACTTTTGCTCAGTAGTCGGAGACGTTTTAAGGAAGCATTTCCAGTTCCATTCTGAGGAGATGGTTATATTTCTTTGTGGAAGTATTATCTACCTGTGTGATCTGCAGGTAGCATGTCTACTTCTGGTTCAAGAGGTCCTGTATTTGAATCTCAGTTACAGCAAATTACCTGGACCAGGTTTTTCTGTTTCCTTTTTGCTATATTGAGAATATCGGATAAGTCTGAAATCCATAGACCTTGGGGTCATTTGAGTATAATTTCACCCATTTCATTCTTTGATAATACTGTGACATTAACACGTCAAGCTTCCATGTGAGAAGCATCCCAAGTTACTGTATGACCAGGACAAGAAGGTAAGTCTTAGGAATGTGTAACGTAATCCTGTTTTGCTTCCTGCACGGTGTTTGTGCTTAGTTTCCGAGTATGACAAGGATGCTAGGTTCGTTTAAAATACACAGTGTCATCACATAACTCACCTAGGAGCCCAGTTGTCATGCAAGATTGGAGTCAGAGAAGTCCTAATCTTTGCTGCTGTCACTACCGCTCTCTGCATCTTCATCACTAGACTCCAAGCCTCCTAGTGATATACGTGCCATAGCGCGTGTTAGCAGTGAGAGCCAAATAATGCATAGTACTAAAAAAAATCTCTGCGCCTATCTCTGTAGTACTGCAAAGCGCATTAGTTCTGGCAACGTGAGTGACTCATATGCATTCACATACACTCATTTCCTAGTAAACAGATCCACTACCAGAGCAGATAAACAGTTCAAGCTCCTCTGCCCTTCATTCCCCACTAGCCTTCTTGTCATGTGCATACAGTAGATGCTTCTTGGATGACGTCAGGTTGCCAAGGAGGCAGACAGTAACTTCTGGAGCTGGAAATGCTAGTTCTTGAAAGTTTATGTGCGGAAAAGGGTTTTTGAGTGTATTAATGAAAATTGGTGTTAAGTGAGGCCATAGTTGGATTTAAAATTAAAGGAAATAAAATAATTAAAAAGTAAATATCATTACAATTTGTGTCAAGAGTGTAAGAAAAGCCACAAAATCAAGATGGAGGAAACGATGAAGCAACTATTGGCTAGTGTGGCAGAAATGAAGGTACAAATGAGCACAGTGAATTCCACAATTCAGTAGATGGAAAACAAAATAAATTCTAGAATGCAGCAGATGGAGACAAAAATCGAATAGGGAAACAAGGAAAAATTGAAGCTATTAACAGTGAAGCAACAAGATTCTAAAGTAAGAACAAATTAGAAACTAAACGCTTCACTTATCTTCATGAATTTGTTTATATGGCTTTGAGAATAGCTTGAAACCCAGGGTCAGCAAATAAGAGCATTACTAAGATAAGTGAAGTTTTTAGTTTCTAATTTGTTCTTCCTTTAGAATCGAATAGGGAAAATTTGATAACAGGAATGTTCAAAATGTGTCTAGAGCTGTTGGCGATGATTGACAGGTAACTGTTGGCGAGAAGGAAGCCATGAAAGATTTTGGCCAATGCATTGCTCTGGAGGGCATTAATGGACCTCAAATGACAGTGTCGACAGCAACACCATAAACCAAGCGGCAAGATGAACATCTTAACTCCCCAGTAGACAATGTCAACAGTAGCTGTGCCACACTGGAAGAAATTATCTGCAAAAATCCTAAGAACTGAAAGGTCAAGATGCAAGGATGTGGCATATCATCTGTGCATGTCAAGCCATCCAAGTACAATGGTACTTCTACCCTTAAAGTTTGTTGTTGTTGTTGTTGTTTTCTAGTGCCTTGCATCTGGCAATGAAGCCATTAGCATTCGTGCTTTCCAATACTTTTGAACTGTAGTTTCTTCTGATCTTAATGCTTCACAGGTCTTCAAGTGGTCTTCATTCATTTCTGCTGGATCGTTACACAGGACACATATTGGTGAGGCTGAGATACCCATTCTGTAGAGATGACTTGCCAAGCAGTCATGATTTGTCAATAGTCGGAAGGCTGCAACCGCTGTTTTCCTTGGTCTCTGGGGGATTATATCTGGATTGGAAAGTAGTGTAATCCATTTTTTATCTTTGGCATTTGTTTCTATTTCTTGTAGGTATGAATGACAAAAATTTTTAATGATCAAGCGTTTTATTGAGGAATATGAGAAATTGAATTTAGACTTTTGTTTTATTGTTGTGCCTTTCTTTGCAAGTGAGTCTGCAGCTTCGTTCCCCATGACTCCACAGTGTGCTGGAATCCATTGGAGATGAACAGTCTTATTAACTTTATGGAGTTGTGTTAACATTTTGTAGCATTCTCTAATTTTTGTTGACTTCTTTGTAGTATTTGAACATATTCCCTGAATTGCAGCTTTAGAATCTGAAAGAATTACTGCCTTGTTAAATTTATTTAAGGGAAGATTTAATAATTGTCGGAGAGCAATGTATATAGCCTCTATTTCTCCATCATAATTTGTTGTGTCTCTGCCAACAGAATGATAAAAGGAAAAATGTGAACATGTAACTCCAGCTCCAGTAAGGTTTTCCTTGGAGGATCCATCAGTATATATGTGCAGCCATTCTTCTGTGGGATACCTAGTACTGATTGTTTCTAGAGCTAGAAGTTTTTGTATTTCTTTTGGTGTGTCTGATTTACTTATTTCCTCTATTAATTCCAAATTGAAGGTAGGTTGCAATAATTCCAATGGATTTTCTCTTATAAGTAGATTTTCTCTGGTGTTAGGAATGTTCAATTTGGATTTAAACTGTGTTACCTTTTCTAGGAAACTACTATGAGTTTTAAGGATTGAAGGGGGGAGGTTCTCTTCTGTCCATTTAGAGTTTGGCAGTCGTAACATTTTCTCATGTTGGAGCAATGCTTGTTCTTCTATTTTTGTTGTTATTGATGGGGTCCATGTTAAGGCAAGCATGGCATCAATAGGTGTGGATTTAACTGCTCCAGTGATTAGGCGAAGAGCCTGATTTTGTATTTGTTCAAGTTTATTGATGTTAGCATTGGGGTAGTAAGGGGTAGTGATGCGCCTCCTATAGCCTCTCCTACCCAATTCCCATCCTCATCCTGCCCGTGGTGCACCCTGCTTTTAACAGATGAGGCTCTGGGGACCGAATCACAGCGGTATAACTGTTTCATCTAAAATAGAGGAAATGTCATTTACATATGTGCTGGCCTATCACAGCACAACAGCGTCCCTCAGAGGCACATGCGGGGAAGGTCGGTGGATCTAAATATCATCTATTTAGTCCTCCCGGCTAGGTCCGATGGACCCGTTGACCAACGATAGGTGTGGTCCCCCTTGCAAAATGGGGGTTTAAGTCAAGTGATGTAACTGCCACATTGTAAAACTGGTGCCCGTTAAGAAAACAGTTACATGAAAGCCACATACAGGAATATGAGTCCTAAAGATAAACATTCCGGAGTTAAAACTGTCCCCCTTAAAGTTTTCCATAGACAATTTCTCATCATCACCACCCACAATCGATGGTCAGCAGAAGAAGAAGTTGCGTAGCAGATAGCTAGCCTCCAAGGATAGGCTCCAGAAGTACTGAATGCATTTCTGATCTTGGCAGCATCCCAAAACATCTGGGGACCCTAGAGTGCCAATTTGGATAACATTGTTTGGCTGGAGCCCATCGCAGCCAGCTCAAGTCAAGACTACAACAGCCAAGGGAGATGCTGCAACAGTTCGCCCTGAATAATGATGTAGTGAATAAGGCTCTGGTGATCCTTCCAGCCCGGTATGTGTACCAGGAAGCTATCTACTCTGTCAAGAGGGTGTGCGATGCCAAGATACATCAGTGCCTAATACTTGACAAATATGAAACCATCCACTATACACTGACGACCATGCTGATCCTCGAGGCATTCATAGTAACAACTGCCCTCTCTGGAAGATCCAGAGTATTCTGTTTGTGTGGGATTGGTGAACAGCCCCAGGATATTGACAACTTCCAAATGTATGTGTTGGAGTGTGGCCAGCCAGGACATCCTGTGAGGGACACTTCACACGCTGACTAACTAATGGCTAAATGAATAGGTAGTACCCTGAAGAGGGGCCTGTCAGAACTGTCATCACTGATCCCACAAGTGATGAGTGACGCTCTGTGCTTTGTGCAGAATCATGGACATCATTGTGGACAGATGATATGCAGGAGGTGGTACCAGATATTGGGGTACATGGATGCAGCAGTGACCATGATGGAGGACTTGCTGCCAAGGAAACTAGATTGGCCTTACAAGATAGTCGTAGCATTTAGCAATACTGTGCCTGTGGAAGGGACGCATTGTAGGAGTTTATCTTGGAGCAGAGTGTTACAAATCTGAGAGTGTTGGTAGTCAGAGTGGCTTATAACGTGGTCCTGGGTTTAGACGCCTTTGGGAGTCATGAGCTGATAATCATCGGATCCTGTGAGTCGGACAGGACAAGCTAATGCTCTGAATCTACAGAGAACTTGTGGTCTGTAGGGTAACCCTGGAGGAGGTTGCACTTAGATCAACCAGTTGCGAAGGTGCACTAGGAGAGGTCAGCTGTTATAGAACCTCATGGGTGCAGGATGAGAGGATTGGTGATACAGTCTACCACATCCAGGGGCTGTCCCATAGGAAGATGAAGGTGGCACTGGTCCAGGAGATCAGCGCTGATGGGGCGGCAGTATGATGTTCCTTCAAACTTCCATGTGGAAGCATCCAAAACTAAATGCACCTTGGATGAAGTCACGTGACTTAGGAAGGTACAGGTTTTGAATTAATGGAGGATTTCCCCCTTACATCAGATAATTTCCCTGGCTCATCAAAAAAGAATTCCTACCCTGCCAAGGAAGTAGTTTTTCTTTTTACTGTATTTACTATCATTCCCCTTTCAAAGTAAAAGAAGACAACACTTTTGATGCAGACTGTACATGGTATAAGTGCAAGTTTTTTTTTGTTGTAGTTTTTAATGCCCGCTTTTACTACATATGGCACCGCAGGCGGTGACACTGATAATACATGGAACGAAGATGGAGCACCGGTGGAATGAGATGGCAGGCAAAACTGAAGAACTCGGAGGAAACCCACCCCAGTGCCGCTTTGTCCACCATGAATTGCACATGCAGTTGCCTGGGTTCGAAGCCAGGCTGCTTTGGTGAGAAGTAAATGATCTAACCACTCGGCTATGGCACGGCCGTTATGTGAGCTGTGAGTAAGCAAAACTGTTATTTCACAAGTAAGCTAAACAATAAGCAATTATTCAATTTATTAGTTGGGTTACTATTCCAGCAATGATGATTGCAGCTTGCAGTATTCAGCTCAAATTTGTAACAAGAAAGGAAAATGTTACAGAAAGTAAAGACTGAGATATATTCCGTTTGAATCTCAGGCTTTAACTTCAAGTAATGTCAATATTACAGCATTGGAAGTGACATGTGTCATCGTAAATAGTGAGAGTAAGTGCATTTCATTAATTGAGAAGTGTGTAGAGAAAACTACATTTCAAAAAGTGGAAAATAAATCACCCCTGGCTTTCATCATACAATTTTGGGAGCATTTCCATGCCTGTAAATATTGGAAAGCTTGAGGACTAATGATTATTGTCAGAAATACAGCATTAGCCAACAACAACATACCTGTACTGCTCAGAAATATAAAATCAAGTGCTCTTAAAGACAGTAAAATGTATATTGTCGCTGCTGTTGCCAACGCCGCAGCTGTAACACACCAATGCTACTATCACTGGTATTACTACCATTATTGCTATAAATATAACACAAGGTTAAATTCCCCGCCCTCCTCGTCAGAAAGTATAATGCAAACACTGGGAGACAGAGTAACTTTTAGAGTTTTTGCAAGGAATTGAGAATGTGATGCAGCAGAATAGTTTTAAGTGTATTTGTGTCAATTTATGTTGCATGAAGTCATAGTTAATTGTAAAATTAAGAAAAATAAAAGTAATTAAAAGTGAAAATAGTTACAATTTTAGCAGGACAAGCCTTGGAAAAAATGAATATATATGAACACTGTGAAGATGGTTATGCTTCCTTTTCTGAATATGAAGTGAGGCACATTGTGGTGCCTACGGAGATATCAACCACATCCATTTTAATTGCCCCTTACATACACTTTGTGTCACACAATTTATCAGCACACAAGCCCAATGTTATGGCAATAGTCCATGGACCATCTCCTCTCTGGTATATAGTGCTGATACCCATTTGCCATGACTACTACTTTGCCATCTCGTTAACTGGAAAATAAAACTGAACTGTGCTCTGATTCTCCTTTAGTGATGCATAGTTTCTCTCAGTTCTCCTACTCTATTTTGATTTGACGCAGACATCGATTACTCCTGCCCAGAGTATGACAGTGCGCCCATAAACCCCAAACAACAACATCAACAAGCGAGGCACTTCACAATTATTGTGTATTCCATAAAACAGTTCAAAGCAACAGTCCATTGTGGATAATGGATTGTATGCTTATAGAACTCGCTGCTCATACACTATGCATTGCCAAATAATAGTTTGATATTTACCATAAATAATTAAAGTTTTAACTTCAATTTCCTTAAGTAGTGGTTTATTAACTTGTAGCTGACTTTAGACATGCACCTGAGAGTAATGAAGCTTAACTGCCTCGGCTAATCAAGGACACAAGTTCTTAATTTTGTTGAGTTATCATATTTATGTCTCAAACTTTAGCATTGGTTCGAGAAACTGGTTCTCAAATTGTTTTACAGCTTATTCTGCCTACTTTTGGAAGCTACTTAAAAATGAATTACCTGAGTAAAGATGGATGGCATAATGCTATGAGTTTTGTTCAGTAAATGCAGTTTGTTTAAACTTTTAAGGCATGCATTCACCTTAAGATTCAGTTTCCTTCCGATACTTATTTCTGAAATGTTGAGCAAATAGTTCCCCTTCAAAATGTAAATATGTTCTATCAAATCAAATGATTGGCAGCATGCTCTAATTCAGGAAACACATTGTAAGCGTGTGTTAGTCTCATCTATGTGATATATATAGTCATTAATGTGAGTTTCCACTTTTCTTATTGTAATTAGGTAACCTCAATGTCCTAAATCCTAAACTTTTGAATGATTTTCATGTAATGTGCAGTTTTGAGGTTTACCTATGTGTATCTGTGTTACTTGCTAAGCTAAGCATAGGACATGAAAACCTCAGTAAACCTTTGAGCATCCCACTCTCCAACACTGCATTATACTCATGACACCTGTAGAGGCGGCGCCGTGGCCGAGCGGTTAGCGCGCTCGCCTACCACCTAGGCGGCCCGGGTTCAATCCCAGGGACCCGCATGTGGTATTCGTGGTGGACGAAGCGGCGTCAGGGCGGGTTTTCTCCGGGTACTCCGGTTTCCCCCGCCATCTCATTCCACCGGTGCTCCATCTTCATGTATCATCAGTGTCACCGCCTGCGGTGCCGTAGTAGTAAAAGCGGGCGTTAAACACTACAACAACAACACCTGTAGTAAGCAGAAGTGGGGGCCGCAGTGGCCGGATGGTCAGCCTTGACCCAGAAAGGACTGTTGCACCACAGGGTTTTTAAACCATTGAGTTTTAGGTTGGTTAATTAGGTACTGATTGTCCATGTAGTACCTTGTTAGGCTGCAGGAAGAGGTGTCTCTAAAGTAAATGATTACTTCCAAAATTAATTCATATGCTTATAACACTTTATGTCATAATGGATAAGGTGAATTAACATTTTTAGATGTAGGTGCTACTTACTTTCAACTCTCCCCATATAAACTTAAAACCAGAAGCATTATAGTGCATATGGTGTACCTCTCCATGTACAATAAGCTCAATCACAATCATAACATTGAATCTCAAACCCTCACTAATTTGAACCCAATCCAGTGATAAATATACGCATTTCTGTTTCTCGTGGTTTCACTGTAGTTCAGAAAGTCCTGATTCATCTCTTCATAGAAGTCAGATTTCATATCAAGTCACTTAAAACAGCTAAATTCACCAAAGTCCATTATTTAAATGCTGCATACATGACATAACTTCCTCTGTAAACTATCGTCCTTTCACTAATCCCTCTTCTTTAGCCTTCAAACATACAAAGGAATCTAGAAATCTATTTTCTAGAACACTATAAACATAGTAAGCATATCTGAATTTTCAACTATAGAATTACATTCTCTTTCTAGTTCTTGAATTTTATTGTGAAATACTAACATCAAGGAATGTACAAAAATGTCAAAGATAAGCTTTACTTATTTGTTTTCAAGAACCTGAATTATAAGCTTAGGTGGTCTACACTGTAACAAAAAGTATGACTTTCAATGGGAGGTACATCTGAAGCAATCTTTCTATTGCAGGAAAGAGGATGTTTTTTTCTTTCCATTTAGTTTATGAGCTATACCCCCAAAGTTACTTTTGGTATTGTTCCCAGAAAATGCAATACATTTATTAGAATACCCTAATTTTTCCAGTTTATTAAAAAACATAACCTCCTATAGTGTTAGAGGTTTCATCAGAGGTTCATTTTAGTTCAATAAGTTTTGTGATGCCACTTCATTCATAATTAAAATGCTGTATAAGAATTGGAAACATTTGTACACTTCCATGATTACCTCCCATCTGTGGATACACCAAACGAGAAATAGCCTTCATACACTCAACAATAACTTTAATAGCATGAAGCCCACTATGGATTCAGCTGGGAGAAATACAAATTGGTTGGAGAAGTCAATGCCATTTTGGCAGGTAGTCACAGGAGCTTAATGGTTAGAGCATCTGCTTGGTAAGTAGAGGGTCTGCAGTTCAAATCCCAGCTGTGGCATTGAATTTTCCACTTCCAATTCTACCTCTCAAACATTGCCCATACACGGTCTTCGTATTTTGAAACACCAACAGTAAGTTTGTTGGCATAATTAATGGAATTACAGGTTTGGTTAAGTAAGGTAACAAATGTAAGGGGAGAACAGAAGAAATAATTGCTAAATGATAGAATTTATTAACATAGAAATTATAATCTACCCACTTTTAGCAAGAGGACTGGAGCAAGTGAGAAAATAGATTTAGCTTTAGGACAGAGCAATGCAGAAAATAACAAAATGGAAGTAGTTCATAGTTTAACCAGCAGTGATAGTAACTTTATTTATTTTGTCTAACAAAAGCCCAAGAAACCGAAAACATATGTTAATTTCAAATTTAGCTAATTAGGATATAATGAAGCATAAATTAACAAAATAAATTAAAAATATGAGGGACATTTTATTGATGCAAAGAGGCTAACAGTTAAAATAGCAATTGCAAAATTAGTACCAATAATAACTAAAAAATGTCCACATAGTATGTGGATAGATCAAGAACTTCAGCAAGAAAATTAAGAAGAATGTACCTACCGAAGAATCTTGTTATCCTTACAGAGAGACAATATAATTAGATTAAATGCAGGGAAGTGAAGGGGCTGTTTAAAGTGTCTCTTGAAGAAACAAGACAAAAACAATGAAAAATAGTTGTGGAGGATAAAAGAAATAATATATGGAGAA
Source organism: Tenodera sinensis (assembly GCA_030765045.1). Classification (NCBI taxonomy): domain Eukaryota; kingdom Metazoa; phylum Arthropoda; class Insecta; order Mantodea; family Mantidae; genus Tenodera; species Tenodera sinensis. The sequence continues at coordinate 49,688,049 of CM060974.1, read as the reverse complement.
CACTTTATAGGCCGCTCGATAGCTGAGTGGTTAGACCATTTGCTTCTCATCAAAGCAGCACGGGTTCGATCCCAGGCAACCGCATATGGGATTTGTGATGGACGAAGCAGTGCTGGGGCGGTACTCCGGTTTTCCCTGCCATGTCATTCTACCAGTGCTCCATCTTCATTCTGTGTATCATCTGTGTCACCACCTGGATCGAGGTAGGCCTAGTTTTGAGTTTAGTACCATAACTCTGAACATTCAGTGTCTCATTCACTCAATTGTGTGTGAGTGTAACCCCATTCTATGTCTATTAACATATATCAGTGGAAGTGTAAGGAACATGGATACCATAGAATTGTGCAGAATTTTTGCAAGATTAATCTTATCTATGTGCCCTACATCAACTTGGGTTAAGCACGTTGCACAATAGAATATGTTAAAACTGTAAAAGTTGTGTTTTTGAGTGTTATAGAGGTGTTGTTGTGGCAGACTTAAGTTGTGTTCAACATTTAGTACTAATATCTTTCATACCCTAGTGGTAATTTTGAAAAGAAAAAAGAAAAACATTTTATATGAAATACGGCAAAGGCCATCTAAAATATTTGCACTTTTTATGTACAGCAAAACTCTATTTTGTAAAATTTGATAGTTCCAGCTATATTTGTGCTATCTAAACTACAAGTGTAAAGCTATTAAGTTTTCCTCTGTGAACTATTATACTATCTAATGTACTTGTGCATGATCAAGGTTTAAACCCCAGCCAAACTGTGATGTATGAAACAGAAGTGGCATTGTTTGTTGCTTTTCACTTTTTACCTGTTTGGTGTAATAATATGTTATTTCTTATTTCCAGCCTTGTATACTATCAGCGTTAAACTACTAAACTTTATGTGGTGAACTATAATATCTAGTGGCCTTATTTGGGCATAATTCAATCTACTGCGAAATACAGAACTTAAAATGACAATGTTTGTTGCCATTCACATTTTGCACATTTAGTGTAATTGTGTGTGATGAAAGTGATGAACCAAAGATCTAATTCACCAAGTAGTGGTACCAGAAGAGCCGAGAGAGGGACATCTGAACCCAGAGGTGTTTAGAGGTCACCATGGTTTAGGGGTTAATATGGCAGTTGCAGACATGTAGAAGCCCAAGGTTAACTTGGCAATAGCGAAAATCTGCTTACAACAGATGTCACTCAATAAGACAACCAAAACCAATGTAATTACAGTAAGTGTAACTATCATAATGTCGCCGTCTCTGATTGCCTACACTGGGGAGGGGGAACCCAGCCAGTCGCCTGCCTGGCCTGCCTGCCTGCCTGCCTGACCTGCCGCCGACAACAATAGGAGCGTGTGAGACAATAGCTATTACATGGCGGTGCGATTTCTGGACCATTCCGCCACAGGTACTCCCGAATATTCTACCTCCAGAACTTTCCCTCTGTCTAAGGACCTATATAAGTCGCTGCCAAGCACCGGGCAGGAGGAAAAAAGACGTATACGAAGTGTTCAGGAATCGTGCCGACGAGCAGTTCAGTGCAAGTCTAATCTGACAGTTCTTATTTGTGATTCGGCAGTTGTTCTGTTGCTCTGAGCTTGTACAAAAGTAATCTAAGTGTAACGTTAGCACTACGCTAACTGACTAAAAGGCAATAAAGTGTGAATAGTAGTAACTGGTGTTTTCTTCATTTGTTACAATAGTTTACCATGTAACCATCATAATTTACAACTAATTACAGATAGCTCCAGAAATATCAAATATTCCAGCAATATATTGTGACAAAGTGACAAAATCAGTCGGGTTACTTTTCTATCATTCTATTATCTTCTAAAATTTTACCCGAAATACTTGGTTTTGTTCTCGTTTACAGTTCTTTGGGCTACCAAAACTTACTGATCTTTTCTTTGGGTAGATCCAAGAACAGTGCTATCCCAACTTATCTTCTGTCCAGCATGTAATAGATATTTTCCACAAAGTTTATTATTGGCAAAGTACACAGTTATTTCATGGAATGGGAAAATGTCTTGTCTAGAATTCAGAGGTATAAGGATGCCAAAGAAAAGCCTATCCTGAATGTTTAAGACTAACTAAGCCATGCTCCTAGTTTGGATAATAATCCTGATCCTGAGGAAATCTGGAAGCACTTCTTTACAAATAAAATAATAACAGAGATCATCAGACATGCAAATAAAAGGCTGAAACAGATTAGAACAAAGTAGTAGATTTCTTGCTTTGGAACCCACATTGATTACTATTAATTATATTAAATTTGTTGAGGAATACCATAAGCCTCTTGTACATTACTTTTTCTCATATTTTAGACAAAGTTGAAAGCAAAGCTATTGATCTTTAGTTGTTAGGATCTTTTTTATCTCCTGTTTTGAATATTGACTTAATTTTTGCTATGTTCAGTTCATGTGGGAATGTGCCACTATGAAGAGATTTATTCAGTACTTGACACAGTGGTTTTACAATATTCACAGGGCATGGTGTAATCAATTAGCTTGAACTTCCATCAAGGGCTTCAGATATCTTGTTTTTTGGTTCTTTAATGATATAAAGTATTTCATCTTCACAGACTGGAGTTAGGAATAATGACTTATCATTGCTACAAGTGTTTGCCGCATTTTCTAGATTGCCAGCTGTGTTGGTTTTCATTTGGAAATATTTTGTTATATCAACAAAGAAATTGCTAAATATATTGGCTAGGCTTAGGACTTGTTACAATTATATCTTTGTATTTCAATTTCACCTTGCAATAGCTCATTAGAGTTAGCTTCCCATTTTATAACATCCCACATAACTTTCTTTTTATCTTAAGATGAGTTAATCTTTCTAGAGTTCTCTAATATTTTTGCTGTCCAAATAACTCTTTTATAGACTTTTGGTCACCCATTACAGTGCTTTTCTCTCACTTTAACTTTAACCAGTTGGAGTGTGGAGAAGCAGATATAACTATGAGCTGTACGAGAAATATAAAAGAGCTGACCTGGTAACTTATATTAAATTAAAAACGTTAGAATGGGCTGGACATGTTTATGCAATGGAGGAACATCGAATACCAAAGAGGGTTATGGAAGGGAAGATATATGGGCAAGAGACAGGTTGAAAGACCTAAGAACAGATAGATAAGTTGCTGTGACCTCTGATTCTAGAGTTCTTTTCGGTACTACAGCATGGAAAAGACTGGCTTTGGACAGAGAAGAATGGAGAAAAAGAATAAAGGAGGCTAAGGCCTGACATTGGGCTGTAACGCCATTGTAGAAGAAGAAGTAGGAAGGCTATATTGTATTAGTATTTGAAGGTATTTAAGAATCTAGTGAATGTGATATCTGCTGTAGATTCCTCATAAATGTCTTCCCAAGTTTCTTGCCCCAGAAAATGGTCGAAGTAATCAATATTTTCCACTTTTTGTAATCTGACCTCTTTGAACATTTTACTTGATTTTCTAAGCTTCTTTCTATTTGGGCAGATGATTAGTGATTGTGCAGCCAGGGCATTGTCTAGCCAGCAGAAGCATTACCAACCAAAGAAATGCACACATGTTCAAAATACTAATAACAGTTATAGCAATGATAATAACTATGATAGACATGCCATATTTTGGTTTTCCATTCTTGTAGTTCTTTTAGTAATGTTCAGTGCTATTCTGTAGCAGGCAGTAGTGTGTTTTAGTCTATAGTTGGTGCACTCTTAGTTGGTGATTTCTACTTCCTGGCCATGTGTTCTGAAAACTAGCAGGAGCAGGGAGGGGGTTAATACGTCACTCTGGTATCATAGCAACCACTGAGGGAGCCAATTAGAGGCAAGTTTCCCCACACCATTTCCATAGCAACAACAGACATAATTACAGGTTACAGAAGTAACATTGAATACCATGTATTTTCCATTTAGCACAGCGACTAAAATCTTTACTTGATGCTAATACTATGCTACTGTGTTTCACTGCAAATCAGCGAGTCATTGATGTTACATAGCTGGTACATCAGATTAATTTTTTTGCATGCAGTGTTTAGTTTGTAGTGTCAGTATTTCGCTTGCATTTTCAAATGCAAAATTCAGTGATATGTGTAGCACTGGTATTATGTGGTGTTGATATTTTGCTTGTGTTCATGCACACATAACTGTGTACCTCATTTCTTCATTTGTCAAAAGGGTATACAAGTTTTATTTTGAATTGAAGGTAAATGAGGGTAAGTGTTGGGAACTACAAAACTGTTCTTTTGGAATTTTATTGTAAACTCACCACACACATAACAGAAAAGGCTTGGTGAATTAACACACTTCCTAGACATTGCCGAGGAGGGAAACAAGGAAGGTTGGTATACATGGGAAGTATGTGCTCTAAAACGATAGACACATTTACTAGCTATATGCAATATCTCTCATAACTTGGACACAACTCATTGTAACAGTTTTATACAACAGTACAGAGCATTATTGGAGATCTCAACTGAAGATGTCCAAGTTTAATGTTAACATGGCTCACATTAGCAATACTGTGAATAAATATTAAATAGCCTTTGGACTAACAAGGGAAATAAACAACACTTTGGAATTTAGTCACAGAGCCCCAAACCATATTTTATTTCTTCCATTAATCACATAAGTAAATCAGTAAACCTATGGAACATCTCTGTATTAGAGATTTTGCATAATCACAAGGTCATAAACAATCATATTCCATGTCTTTTAATTACACATTTCATCTAGCTATCTTTATAATTTATGGCATTAAATTTACATTTTCAAAATTAGCGAGAGTTTTGAAAAATCAGTTACTGGAAACATTGCTCAACCCTCAAAACTAATCCATTTCAGTTTGTAGTGGTTTTGCTATGGGCCACAATGTTGTTGTTGTAGTGTTTAACGCCCGCTTTTACTACTACGGCACCGCAGGCGGTGACACTGATGACACATGGAATGAAGATGGAGCACCGGTGGAATGAGATGGCGGGGGAAACCGGAGCACCCGGAGAAAACCCGCCCTGACGCCGCTTCGTCCACCACGAATACCACATACGGGTCCCTGGGATTGAACCCGGGCCACCTAGGTGGTAGGTGAGCGCGCTAACTGCTCGGCCACAGCGCCGCGGGGCCACAATGTCGGAGTTCATTCTTACTCATACTAAAGTTAAAGCACTTAGTTAAGTACAGCAGACATTGTTGATACTAGAAATTGGGAGATCACACATGACATTTTATGAATTTACAACATACATCTAGTCCATAAGTACAGCGTATCATATGCAATAGACTCAAAATAAAATGTAATATGAGTCAGTAATATTAATTATATTAGATTGGCTATTGTCTATGGAGTAAACATCACTTTAGAATCCTGTAACCCATGTATCCACATATATCAGGTCTTCCTTCCTAGCAAAATGATGTGAAGTGTGTAAACCATGCTATATGTAAGATTTTGCACATGCACATCTGGTACAGCCTTTTGGATAGCAGAATAGAATTCTAATTTCCAAGAAAATTAAAATAGAGCTACCACTATATAATACTTGTGGAAACACAAGATTCTATATCTGCTGCTTTTGCAAACAAAGAATTGTTCTCAGAAAAATTTTCATTATTAGTTTTGAATTCAAGTTGTCAAAAATAGTGTGTAATTGTTATTTATGCCACCAAACATACTGTTGGTGATTATTAGTTATTTATGCCAACAAACTTACTGTTGGTAAAATTTGAGAGGTAGAACTGGAACACACGGCTTGTGTGTTTAAAACATCAACAGTAAGTTTGTTGGCATAAATAAATAATAATTACTGTTGGTGTTTTTAAACACACAAGCCGTGTGTGGGCAAAGTTTGACAGGTAGAACTGGAACTTAAAAATTCAATGCCACAACTACCTCTCATACTGTTGGTGTATTTTAAATGTACAAGCTGCGTGTGGGCAATGTTTGACAAGTAGAATCATTAAGCTGCCCACCTGGTAAGCTGAGTGTATGTGGTTCAATTCCCAGCTGTGTGTCATTGAATTTTTCAGTTTAGATTCTACCTCCCAAATGTTTGTATAATTTTTTAATAGCATTGTCAAGTCCATTGCTATAACTGTTCAGTGATTGATATGAAGAAAGTGAGATTAATGCATTTCACATATTCACAAGGTTAGTGTTTTTTGTATTTGCGTTTATTTCTGGTAGCATTATCATTTGAATTTCAAATGGTTAACAAAGCCTATGTTATATGAGATTCATGTAACAGTGACAATGTCTAATAGGATTTTGTAACCTCTAAGACAATGAATAAATCATAAATTAATAAACTCTAGTTGCAACCCTGTGCATACATAATTGCAGTGTACAGCTCCCACTTTTATATGGCACAAAAATTTTCTGTTTTACCTTGATAAATTACAAATTAACAGTTTATGAATATCAGGGCAGTTAATACAGGGAACAGATGCTAGCATAATGTAGGTACATATGTGTATATAAACTAACAATGTATGCCTCCAGTCACCACCATCCTACTCAAAAGAAGACAGTTATCTCCACCTTGTTTCACCGAGCTTTCGATATTGCGGATGAAGACCACATTAAGCAGGAACTTAAATACCTACGAGACACATTGCTGAAAAACGGATACAGTGATAACGACATCAAAAAGGCACGCAAGAAGGTTGAAAACAATCGAAACAACCCCCAACGCCTCACTCAAAGGATGGATAGCTGGCCGAACAAAGTCTACATACCATTCTACGGTTCCGTCTCAAACAAGATCTCCCGCATACTCGCTAGGTATAACATCAAGACCTTCTTCACACCTCCAAAGAAGATCCAAGAATACCTTAGACCGGTAAAAGAACCACTTCGACTCAAGGTCCCAGGAGTTTACAGGATTCCTTGCGAATGTGGTAAAGTGTATGTAGGCCAAACAGGACGCACAATAGAAGAAAGGTGTAAAGAACATCAACACAATATCAGGCTCCTACAACCAGATAAGTCAGCAGTGGCCGAGCATTGTATAGAGTATGTCCACAAAATAAACTTTGAAGACATCAAAGTTCTGGAACATACGGATAAATACTGGGACAGAGTCATTAAGGAAGCCATTCAAATCAAACTACATCCAAAAAATTACAACAGGGACCGCGGTCTTCAGCTAAGCCCTGCCTGGACGATAGCCATGAAACACATTCACAACAGCAACTATAGTGATTCTGGTCCAAGTACTGACCCTCAAGAAAACACTGTGGCCGGTGACAAACATAGCCCGAAACAGCAGGCCCAATCACAAATCGTCACCCGCTCATTGGCCAGGGCAACGCAACCCCCTCTCATCTAACATTGTATATATATGGGGAGCGGGAAAAATAACGGTCATTTCATTCTGACGAAGGCCATGGAGTTTAGAATGGCCGAAAGCTCAATATTTTCAAACCTCACACGGCTGATCGCCTGTGAAACTATAATAAATAACGTGCGCCGTGAAAGCTTTAAATCTTACATAACAATGTATGCATCACATACAACTTGTTTAATGAGGCATGTAGTAGATTTATTAAAAATCTGATGTGTTGCACTCACATGACTTTCTCTACTCTTGTACTAATCATTCTTACAAACCGTTATTCCTATATCTTCTTCGTGTTAGTTAAGATAAACATTTATACAAATTATCTTATTGGTTATTTCCTTGTAGGTGCAAGGAGAATATTAGAATACAGAAGACTTTGTGCGATAGTCAAACCTTTTAAAGCTTTCAGATTCCACTCTCTTTGCACACTTAATATATAAAAAATGAACAATGATGTTCAATTTCAGAGAAAATTTTAAGTTTTCCGAAACTGACACACATAACAAGGAATATCTCCGAAATGGTTCACCCTACATGAAACTTTATTCACACATAAATTATGTATTTTAGCAAGATCTACATTTTCTGTAAAGTATGATTTGGTCTATCTCTAACGGTTTACCAATTATGCAAAAGTCGTCCAGAGTAAATACGGCTACAGGGACTATAGCCAGAAAATTCAAGATATACACTTTATTTGTCATAAACATTTCTCAAACATTTTTAATCAAAATCGTTAGCCATTTTCAAGAAAATCAAAATTTTCGAAAAATGTTCCATGTAAAAGGTAGTTGGCTATTTTCTTTAAAATGTTTGTGTCGCATCCTTGAACGACATTAAACTTAAATACCAAGTTTGGCTTTTAACCGACCTTTCGTTTTTCAGTTATGCTGTCCACAGAATGACACACACACGAACGTTTTTCTAAAATTGCTTTTTTTGGATTCAGGGGTCTCAAAACATATATTCCCGGTGAAATCTCGACATCAAATTCTTGGGTGGAATACAACATTTCCCCTAGTTACCAGTAGAGAAAGTATAAATGGAAAACATTGAATATTATGAATTATGAAAACTTCTTTCACAGAAAATTTATATTACAGTGAGCTTATGTCTATCATTTTACAACAGGGTTATACCTTAAAGATAGCACAAAACACGTCTGATTTTAAGTGGTTGTAATACAAATAAATGTATATTACCAATCATTTAATTTTACATGGCAAGTCAGCTAGAGTGAGTCAGCAACAATGTCGATCTCATTACATCTCAAAAAGAATAATAATTCTATAAGGTACTTAGGAATTCATCTCAATTCCATTCTTCCCAAGTGACAATATGCAAGAGGGGTAGTAAGGGGTAGTGATACGCCTCCTATAGCCTCTCCTACCCAATTCTCATCCTGCCCGTGGTGCACCCTGCTTTTAACAGATGAGGCTCTGGGGACCGAATCACAGCGGTATAACTGTTTCATCTAAAATGGAGGAAATGCCATTTACATATGTGCTGGCCTGTCACAGCACAACAGCGTCCCTCAGAGGCACATGAAGGGAAGGTCGGTGGATCTAAATATCACCTATTTAGTCCTCCCGGCTAGGTCCGATGGACCCGTTGACCAACAATAGGTGTGGTCCCCCTTGCAAAATGGGGGTTTCAGTCGGGTGATGTAACTGCCTCATTGTAAAACTGGTGCCCGTTAAGAAAACAGTTACATGAAAGCCACACACATGAATAGGTATCTCAGCCTCACCAATATGTGTCCTGTGTAACGATCCAGCAGAAATGAACGAAGACCACTTGAAGACCTGTGAAGCATTAAGATCAGAAGAAACTACAGTTCAAAAGTATTGGAAAGCATGAATGCTAATGGCTTCATTGCCAGATGCAAGGCACTGGAAAACAACAACAATATGTAAGATCATTATTTCTAAAAAGATAAAACCAATTGTACAGATTGCTGAGATGGAGTTTAATAAGTGCTGTTTTACCTCGAACTCATCCAAGGGAACTTCGTTCTAAACCAATTGCAAAATGGCCACTTTGTATGAGGTGTCTTTAAGTAAATTAAATCTCTGAACAAGCACAAAGTGAACAGATAAGTTTGACTTTTACCAACATCATATCAAAGAATGGAACAGATCAAATTATGCTTGTATGAGTCCAGGGTAAAGAGCTTAATTATCCAAAATTCTCCATTTAGGAAAAGCAAAGACCGGGTGAAAACCTTATCCAGGTACTGTACTCTGAGATTCAAGCTCAGGACCAGTCGAATGAGAGGCAAGATGTGCTACCCCTATACCACATAGATAGATAATACTTTAACAAACCATAACAACCTCCTTAGGGTGGAACTGTACGTGTCTACTTGACATGCCTTCTCAGGCTGCTGAGAGAAACCAGTTCTAGTAATCTGCTTGATCCAACACTACTTGGTACTTCCATGACTTAAATAATGTGTTTTCAAATGTGACACCCGAGTAAAGCTCTTATCACAGGTTTCACACTGGTACGACTTTTTACCTTCATGAATCAAATAATGTGCTTTTAAGTTTGACAAGTGAGTAAAACTCTTATCACAAGTATTACACTTGTGTGGCTTTTTACCCTCGTGAACTAAATTATGAGTTTTCAAACCTGACAATCGAGTAAAGCTCTTCCCACAAGTACTACATTTGTGTGGCTTCTTACCCTCATGAATCAAATAATGTGCTTTTAAATTTGACAACTGAGTAAAACTCTTGTCACAGGTATTACACCTGTGTGGCTTCTTGCCTTCATGAATTAGATTATGGTTTTTCAAATCTGACAACCGAGTAAAGCTCTTCTCACACGTATTACATTTGTGTGGCTTTAAATTATGTTTTTTATAATCTGACCAAGTAAAGCTCTTATGACAAGTTTTGCATTCATGTGTCTTTTTACCCTCATGAATCAAATGATGTCTTTTCAAATGTGACAACAGAGTGAACCTTTTTTCACAAGTTTTACATTTGTGTGGTTTCTTACCCTCATGAATTAAATTATGATTTTTTAAATCCGATGGCCGAATAAACCTCTTATCACAATTTTTACACTTGTGTGGCTTCTTACCTTCATGAATTAAATAATGTCGTTTCAAATCTGATGACTGGGTAAAGCTCTTATCACAAATTTTACATCTGTGTGGTCTTTTGCTCGTATGAATCAGAGTCTTTTGTTTCAGGTGTAAGGGCCCTATGTACATTTCCTTTCCCTCACTACAGTTACCAGATTGTTCTGAGAGAACAGGTCCTTCTGCACTCGGCATTTCTGTGACATCACTTTTCTGATGTTCATATTCAGGATTGTCCTTTTCAGTATAGAAGCTTATGTGTTTTCCTGAGACTTCAGTAGCAATTAATTGTGATTTACCACTGACAACACTGGAAATTTGTTCTGCACACAGTCTGAAATGTTTAAGGATTTGACATTATTACCCAAGTACAGTAATTAGAGGACTAAATCTGAAAACAGAATTTCTCTTGGCTAACAATAGGTACATGGACAGCAATAAGTGGCAAGTATGTTTTTCATTACATCTGAATTGACTTTATGAATTAACATATCATTACACGAATACAAATGAAAAGCATTAAGGGCAAGAGCAGACCTGTGTATACGGTCATGTAACCAATCTTATTACATGTACTAAGAGTTAGAATAACTTCCAGGGTAGCTTTAATAGCAATTAATTAAGTTGCAATTCCTAAGTTAACTACAATTGCCAAGGAAATATATATATATATAACAAAATGGTCTTAACAAGACAGCAGCCAATACGTTGGATTTAAAGTTTCTGATCTCACAATTTTATTATATTTCTATGATATCCAAAAAACAAACAAATAACAATGAAAAAAGTAGGTCTCAGAAATAAATAATGTGAAGAAACTATATTTTGCAACTTGTCGATTATATAAGGTTATCAAGAAGCCGTTCTGCAGCTCTCATGCAACCAAGATTCCCCTAAAGATGGTAATTCTGGTGGTAGCATGATAATATGGTTATAATGTTCTGTGCAAAAAAGGTATATAACAGATTCACTATGTAATTCATGAAAGGTACTACAGAGAAACAGGAGTACCAATGCTAGGTCCAGTGGTGTGGAGGAACTTGAGAACTCTTTAGGAACTCTTTGTCTCTTATGGGTTGAAAGTATTACATGCTTATTCAAAATGAAGGGTGTTCACAAGTTTTTCAGACAAAATCAGATATAAAGTATATTATTAGCCATAAAACTATGCTTATAAAATATTCCAAAGCAATTGATATGATAAAAGTAAAAGTTTTATATATTTGGAAGAGGTAGAGGAATTTCTTCGAGACCTTTCTGTGAATTTTTCAACGACCCTTCAATGAGGCACAAAGTGTGAATTTATCTGAATGTCATTTTTACTTTCTCTAATGGAAAGTAGGGGAAGTATTGTATTCCACCCAAAAATTCGATGTCGAGATTTCACCGGAAATATATGTTTTGAGACCCCTGAATCCAAAAAAAGCATTTTTAGAAAAAGGTCTGTGTGTGTGTCTGTCAGTCTGTGGACAGCATAGCTCAAAAACAAAAAGTCGGTTAAAAACCAAAGTTGGTATTTAAGTTTAATGTCTTTCAGGGATGCTACACGAAGATTTTGAAGAAAATAGCCCTACGCTAAACTACCCTTTACATGGGAAATTTTTCGAAAATTTTGATTTTCTTGAAAATGGCCCTAACGATTTTGATTAAAATGTCATGTGTTTGAGATATTTTAATGACAAATGAAATGTATATCTTGAATTTTCTGGCTATAGCCCCTGTAGTCATATTTACTCTGGACGACTTTTTCATAACTGGTAAACCGTTAGGGATAGGCCAAATTATACTATACAAAAACTGTAGATCTTGCTAAATTACACAATTTATGTCTGAATAAATTTTCTTGTAGGGTGAACCATTTCAGATATTTTCCTTGTTATGTGTGTGAGTTTCGGAAAACTTAGAACTTTAGTGAAATGGATCATCGTTGTTCATTTTTTTATAAGTTAAGTGTGCAAAGACAACAGAATCTCAAACATTTGACTATCGCACAAAGCCTACTGTATTCTAACATTCCCCTTGCACCTACAAGGAAATAAGCAATAAGGTAAGTTGTACAAATGTTTATCTCAACCAACAAGAAAGAAGATATAGGAATAAGAGTTTGTAAGAATGGTTAGTTCAAGAGTAGAGAAAGTCATGTGAGTGCAACACATTAGATTTTTAAAATATCCTCTTGCATATAATTTTGCCCCTACATCTGTCATATGCACTACTTACTAATCCACATCACAAACTAGTTCCTTATTTCACATGATCGTTTATTTGAATATTTTCAATGAGAATTACCAAATTTATATTTTTAACTGCATTTAGGAAAAATGTTAGATAATAGATTTAATTTGTATCAGAAAATATACAATAGAATCCTTTAATTTAAACCTGTCTCCCAGGATTAAATATTGATTTTTTACTAAGGCCTTGCAATATGCGATACGGCAAATGTTTATCTCTATTATCATAAACTCAGATAGAAGAACAAGCGCTTGTAGGAACTTGTACAAGAGTGAGTAGAGAAATTCATGTGAGTGCAATAGAGACTTTTTACTTTCTCTACTGGTAAGTAGGGGAAGTATTGTATTCCACCCAAACATTTGATGTCGAGATTTCACCGGAAATATATGTTTTGAGACTTCCTGAATCCAAAAAAAAAAAGCATTTTTAGAAAAAGATCCATGTGTCTGTCAGTCTTTGGACAGCATAACTCAAAAACAAAAGTCAGTTAGAAACCAAAGTTGGTATTTAAGTTTAATGTCTTTTAAGGATGCGACACAAAGATTTTGAAGAAAATAGCCTCACCCTAAACTACCCTTTACATGGAAATTTTTTTGAAAATCTTGATTTTCTTGAAAATGGCTCCAATGATTTTTATTAAAATGTCATATGTTTGAGATATTTTTATGACAAATGAAATGTATATCTTGAATTTTTTGGCTATAGCCCCTGTAGTCGTATTTACTCTGGATGACTTTTGCATAACTGGTAAACCGTTAGAGATAGACCAAATCATACTATACAAAAAATGTTGTTTTCTAGTGCCTTGCATCTGGCAATGAAGCCATTAGCATTCGTGCTTTCCAATACTTTTGAACTGTAGTTTCTTCTGATCTTAATGCTTCACAGGTCTTCAAGTGGTCTTCATTCATTTCTGCTGGATCGTTACACAGGACACATATTAGTGAGGCTGAGATACTTATTCTGTAGAGATGACTTGCTAAGCAGTCGTGATTTGTCAATAGTCGGAAGGCTGCAACCGCTGTTTTCCGTGGTCTCTGGGGGATTATATCTGGGTTGGAAAGTAGGTAATCCATTTTTTATCTTTGGCATTTGTTTCTATTTCTTGTAGGTATGAATGAGAAAATTTTTTAATGATCAAGCGTTTTATTGAGAAATATGAGAAATTGAATTTAGGCTTTTGTTTTATTGTTGTGCCTTTCTTTGCAAGTGAGTCTGCAGCTTCATTCCCCATGACTCCACAGTGTGCTGGAATCCATTGGAGCTGAACAGTCTTATTAACTTTTTGGAGTTGTGTTAACATTTTGTAGCATTCTCTAATTTTTGTTGACTTCTTTGTAGTATTTGAACATATTCCCTGAATTGCAGCTTTAGAATCCGAAAGAATGACTGCCTTGTTAAATTTATTTAAGGGAAGATTTAATAATTGTCGGAGAGCAATGTATATAGCCTCTATTTCTCCATCATCATTTGTTGTGTCTCTGCCAACAGAATGATAAAAGGAAAAATGTGAACACGTAACTCCAGCTCCAGTAAGGTTTTCCTTGGACGATCCATCAGTATATATATGCAGCCATTCTTCTGTGGGATACCTAGTATTGATTGTTTCCAGAGCTAGAAGATTTTGTATTTCTTTTGGTGTGTCTGATTTACTTATTTCCTCCATTAATTTCAAATTGAAGGTAGGTTGCAATAATTCCAATGGATTTTCTCTTATAAGTAGATTTTCTCTGGTGTTAGGAATGTTCAATTTGAATTTAATCTGTGTTACCTTTTCTAGGAAACTATTGTGAGTTTTAAGGATTAAAGGGGGGAGGTTCTCTTCTGTCCATTTAGAGTTTGGCAGTCGTAACATTTTCTCGTGTTGGAGCAATGCTTGTTCTTCCATTTTTGTTGTTATTGATGGGGTCCGTGTGAAGGCAAGCATGGCATCAATAGGTGTGGATTTAACTGCTCCAGTGATTAGGCGAAGAGCCTGATTTTGGATTTGTTCAAGTTTATTCATGTTAGCATTTGCTGCTGTTATTAAAGCTTCAGAACAGTACAAGAGGTTTGGTTTAACATACATTTTGTATGTTGTGTTAAGGACTCTCCTTGAGCAGCCCCATTTAGCACCAGCTAACCTTTTCAGAATTTGCAGTTTCTTTTCAACCTTTTCTGAGATGTTTGTTATATGTTTTTTCCAACTTAGCTTTCTGTCGAAAGTGATGCCTAAGTATTTGGCATCATCAACTGCTTTGAGTGGTTTACCATTATAATTTATGTTAATATTAACTGGTTTGTATTTTAGTGTAAATAATTCATAATTAGTTTTTTCCTCATTGATAGTCATGAGGTTTTTGGAGCTCCATTCATGTACTTTGTTTAGGGCTGTTTCTATTCTGTCTTTAATTAATTCGGTTTTTTTTGGAGAGCCTGAAGTCCAAATGACTACATCGTCAGCAAATAAAGCAATTTTGGTTTCTAAAGTTTTTATTATTGATGGAAGGTCATTTATATATATGTTAAAGAGTGTTGTGCTCAGAACAGCACCTTGTGGAAGTCCTCGGTGTGTTTGTTTATATTTGGAAATGTATTTATTATATTTTGTGGCACAAAATCTTTGTGAAATAAACTGAGTTATCCATTTAAGCATGTTACTTTTCACACCTATTGATTGCAACTTCTCAATTAATTTGTTTCTCCAGACTGAGTCATATGCTGATTTAAAATCAAGAAACTGGAATATGCCACAGAGAATTAAGTATACAAAAAAGAATCATCTGATGTAAACCATATGTTTTAGTAAGATACACTTTTATAATGTAGGTTGTACCATGTAAAAATCTATTAAAGTAAAATTGGAAATAATAGTTAAAACTACCATCTCAACACCATTTAAAACAAGAATACAGAGGAAACATATTGGAACTTTGTTACACGTATTGCTCCACCATCAGGAGTTTTAAAAGGTAACACAAAGAAAACAAATAGCGTATAAAAGATGTTTTAATAAAAATTATGAAATACGTTATTCTCTTTTGTTTCAGTTCACGAACACAATAAGACACCTGCTACAATGTAAATGTGAGACTTATTTAAGTATTAAAAGAACATATCACATAAGAAGTATGACCCCATTAACTAAAACTTTAGTGGAGACAAACCTTACCTTGAAGATGTTACTGGAGGGAAGCCTTCACCCTATAACAGAAGAATTCAAACATACAGAAAGGATTTATTTGTAAAAAAATTGTTTGACTTACAGAAAAGAGAACTGGCTATAGGAAAGTAGAATTAGATAACATAACCCAGTAGTGTATTTTCACAAATTAAGACAGAAATGGTGGAGATGCTTTGAGACAATGGCATGCAAAATGAAAGAAATAAAATTGGTTCTTCTGGGCAGACAACCTAGCTGTTGAGAGTATAGCATACTGGGCTTGTAAATAAGAAAATATAAATATAAAATGTATATAAGAGCTGAAAGATACTATGCTGAGGACTGATGATGATGATCAACCCCCCAGCGCAACAGCCCATGAAGGGCCAAGGCCTGCAGCCCAGCTGCTGTGTCCCCACCTCCACCCACTACAGGTGTCATTGGTGGAGTACAGTACTGGAGGGTGGGACGTGGTCAGCGACCCGAGCAAGCCTGGCCAGTTATTAGGCCTTCTCAACCTGGGGCTGCTACTTCGCCATCAAGTAGCTCCTCAATTAGTCCCCTTGGGACCCAACGAGACTGAGTACACCCTGTGCCAGACCTCACCCGAATTGAAACCCGGTCCTCCGCACCAGAGGCAAGCACGCTAACAACTGCACTACAGAGGCGGGCAATAATAATAATATGCTAAAAATGTTTGTTATAGAAATGTTCTCACTCTTTATTCCTTTAAAGAATTGTCAATCAATATCTAGAAAAAAAGCAAACTTCTTAAGCTCTTTCTAAAAGTGCTACAAACATTGTACCTTGCAGTGAAATTAGCTGCCATGTTAGTGACAATAAAACTTAATAGCATATTCATAGAGCATGAATGTCCAAGTAAAGATTAGCTGAGAGGATCGTATTGCATCTGAGGAATTGAGAACTTGTGGCTGCCAGGGGTTCAATCCTCACCTTTCAGTTATTTATTTTTAGAAATACAAAATTAATATACATGTTTAATTCTCCAGTCTTTATCAGGAATGGAGAATGGAGTGAATAAATGCACACAGCTAGAAATTGAGTTAATGGGGACATGGCAATATTGAATAATGCTTGGAACAAAACAACATGGTAACACTGCTAGCTGCAAACAGTTGCTTCATATTGAAGTAATGTACAACTACATTATGTTCTGTTTAATATATCATTAACCACATTATTAATTGGTATCTAGATCTTCTAAAAATGTATTTCTCTGACCATTAAAACAGTATTTTACACTGCCCAATGCTTATATGTGAGACAGAATATTAAATCGTTCATGTGGATGTTTGTTAAAAGTGTATAAATTTCTAGTTCTTGTTTGGGTGTATCAGGGACTTATTTTTAATATTCAGGATAGCCAATGTTTTCTTGTTACTAGATAGTCTGTTGTGTTCAACCAATAAGAACTATTTGCGCGGATGAATACAAAAATGGCGGTGTATCGTACCAAAGCGACGCCAAGAACTAATTTCATTAGCGTCTGTATGCTCAAGATGATAAGACGTGTTTTTTGGTAGTGTGTGAACATGGAACTTTCACCAAACTTTTATCCAGTGTAGATTCTACCAAATCATTTAATTGTGAAGATCTTTGATTATTTAATATGGTGCTGAGAGTGTAAAATAACGAAGTGTTAATGAATAAATATGTTGTGATAAAGGAACATTGATTTATGCATTCCATTCTGTAACCACGACCCTGTAGATAAGAATCGCGTCTGCTATCACAGTATTCCATCTTTCTGAGAAAAACATTATTCCTGCTGTTATGTGTTAATAATAATCTTTTTAAAAACCGCACCAAAATGGCTTACCCAACGTGGAACTCGAATTTAGAATGGAATGCAAAATTACGAGTATTGAAAACACGATAAAATATCAAGTGACGCCATCTCATCGTGCAGGAAAAAGACGCCATTAGACCATCGTTTGATATCAACGATACATCAGAACATCGATACACGGAGAACCAACGTGGGAAAAACACCGGAGATCATCTAGCGAAGCCAACTACCCAGGAGACGTAAATAACTGGACGAAGAACCAACGGAAAAGAAAGTAGGATCAAAAAGTTTTGTTTTCACATACATTTTATTTCCATTTTTATGTTACTGAGAAGCGGCAAAGTAGTGGGACTTTTAACCTTAAATGAATTGAATAAAGAAATTAAAATGTCGCGAAAAGAGATAGAAACAGGAGTGGGGGAAGGGGCAGATAGGCCTAGTTATCAGGTAGAATCAGAAGGTGAGGAACAGCTAGCGATAAGCAAAGACCAAAGGTTATTAATGATCATGTTTGAAAGACTAGAACAAAGTTTAGGTCAGAAAATAGAGGGAGTGAGAGAGGACTTGGAAAATAATAAAAAAGAATTAGATCAGAAAATGGAACAGAATTAAAACAGGACATAGAACAAAGTTTAGGTCAGAAAATGGAGGAAGTGAGACAGAACTTAGAACAGAAAATGGAATTAGGAAGACAGAACTTAGAACAGAAAATAGAATTAGGAAGACAGAACTTAGAACAGAAAATAGAATTAGGAAGACAGGAGTGTAAAGAAAATATGAAAGTAATGGAAACTAATTTAAAATTAGTACATAAAAACTTAAATGAAACAAAGGAAGCCTTAGAAGCTAGGATAGAAATCGTAGGAGATAGGATGGGAAAAATAGAATCAGAAATGAGAGAAAATAAGATTGTATTAGAAGGAGAAATTGCTAGATGTAGAGATGAAATAACAGAATGTAATACAAGTGTAGACTGTAAGATTACAAATGTAAAAGCAGAAATAACTGAGGAATTAAGGAAAGAGATTGAGGTAGTAAAGAAAGACATTATTAATGAAACTGTAGAACAAATTGTAATTCCTAAAATTAAGACGATGACTGATGTGATGCATTCACAACAGGATGCTATAAATGATATGAAACAAAGCCACTTAGAAATAAAGAATGATTTAAAATCAATTTGTGAAGAAATGAAAAAAGGGAAAGAAAGTTTGGCTAATGTAAATGATGTTGTGAATGCACTACAAAGGCAAGATGATTTAGATGTAAGTAATGTACAAGATGAGAGTTACTTGAATAATGTACAAAATGTTGAATCACCATACAGAGAAAGAGGTTCACAACCAAACAATGACACGACACACAACACATGTTACACCAACAGCATATTACATGAAATCACACCACCTACATTTGACGAGGAGAAGGGAGACGATCCAAAACTCTTTGTTAAAGAGATGGAAGAATATTTTAAAGTGAAAAGGATACCAAACGAGCTTAGGATGATGATAGTTAAGAAAAGCTTAAAAAACAAGGCATTAGAATGGCTCAGGTTAACACTAGCTGGTCATGAGTCGTATAGCTCATTCAGAAATTTATTCCTATCAAGGTATTGGGGCCCAGCTAAGCAAAACCAAACTAGGGTAGAGCTAGCGACAGGTAGATATGATCCAACCAAAGGGTTATCGCTAGTCGATTATTTTATGAAGGTAGCCAACAAAGGAAAGCTATTAGACCCCAACTTGTCGGAAGCAGAACTAATTACCAGCATAACAAGACATTTCCCAGACACAGTGAGAACAGGGTTAATTGTTGCGAGGCCAGTAGATTTTGCAGATATGATAGAATTGCTGACAGCCTTCGAAACACAAAATGGTCGGCCTAATGAGCATAGACATAGGAACGGTCACCCAAGCTCACCCAACTTAAACCGGAGCACGGCTACGAACAACCAGAGTGAGGGAGAACATAGAAATACTAGGAGCACCCATGAAAGGGGGAGAGGGGCACACCATTTACCACAACCACATAATCATGGCGAGAGGATGGAGATCACAAGACAGCGGTACCACGACACAATACCAAGGGGTGAATCGAGATACAGAACGCATAGATATGATCGTGGAAGACCAGGAGACCGTACCCATCAAGTGAATCATATACGATTCTGTAGGGAATACTTGAACAGCCAAAGGCCGTCATACAATAGGGGTTCACGTCAAAGGGGCAGAAATCAATGGAACACCGACAATGTAAGACAACAGGAACAGAATGAAAATGTGCCGGATAGGACCGATGCTGCGCAGAATACAGAAACGACGATCACCTCCAACGCCCAGGAAAACTAAGTACAAGTCAACTTTGTGTCCCGGAAGTTGACCTGTGTGGCAGCAGGGGCAATATTGACCAATGTAATGTAGGTACCTTGAGAAGACAGGCAAGTGAAAGAAAGGAAATAACCAATCCACCAATGATTAGGCTGAAGGTATGGGGTATCGAATTGCCAGCGATGATTGATACAGGAGCCAGCACATCAGTATATGACGAACAGCTATTCCAGGAACTGATAACTAAAAGAAATGCTGAATTCTTGCCTGTGTGTGGAGTGTATTGCAGCACAGCAATTGGCAAGAAAAAGGAACATGTTAAATACCAGGTAAGGCTGGTAATAGAAATCGGAAGTTGGAAGTTCGATTTCATTGCCCTAGTAATACCTAGACTAACAGCTACCCTAATCATTGGCAGTGATTTGCTCAACCTTTGGAGGTCGGTGATTAATTATGACCTACATGAATTTATTATTAAGGAAGGAGCCTCAAAATGCACTGCGAAGTTCCTGGAGGAAGAAACATGCCAGGAGGAACCAGACCAGACAGGGATCCATCCGGATGAACAATTCTTTGTGGAGAACATCAATGTCCACGAGAATAGGTTGGTAGACCTAAGGGTAAATAAGAAGAAAACAGGTTGGACGAGCGAGGAGGAAACTAATGTTTGCAGCCATTGGATCTGCACAGAAGACGAGTATGTTACCTCGGACAACTACCAACCTGAACCACTACCAACAGATGGAGAAGAATCGATGTCACAGCTAATCGATGAGAAGGTCTGGGGGGCACATGGCATCTCTGAAGAGGAAAGGAACCAACTTAGGAAAATATTGCTTAAAAACAGGAAAGTTTTTAATAAAAAGCCAGGTACGTGTAATAAGTACGTACATACATTTACAGTAACAGATATCACCCCCTATTCACATAAATCCAGGCCCATCCCCAACTCCATCAGGGAGGAAGCTGACAGAGTGATCCAGAAAATGTTAGCGGACGGAATAATAGAGCCGTCGGACTCATGTTACGTGAATCCGGTGGTATGGGTCCATAAGAAAGAGGGAAAATTGAGGATGACCATTGACGCAAGGAAGATAAATGCACATACCTTGCCAGATCATTACAGGCCTGAGGGGGTAGACCAACTAATATCGAAATTGAAGGGAGGTCAACATTTTACAAGTCTTGACTTGACAGCATCATTCTGGCAAATTCCTCTTCATCCAGATGTCAGGAAATATACCTGTTTCTTGCACAAAGGAAAGGTATACCATTTTTTAAAATGTGCCTTTGGACTATCGACCAGTAGCAGTGCACTACTGAGGGCTCTAGACAAAGTTTTTGGGGATACTATCGAGACTTTTGTAACGCAATATGTCGACGATTTTTTGATATACAGCAAGAATCCCGAGTCACACTTACATCACATAGATTATGTATTGTCCAGGTTCCAGGAAAGCAACATGACCCTAAATTTGGAAAAGTGTGAATTTTTCGTCAAAGAGGCTGAATTTCTAGGCCACATCATTACACCTGATGGTATACAACCTAATCCGGAGAGGGTCAAGGCCATAGAGCATATACCACCCCCACGTAACTTAAAACAGTTGAGAAGGTTTCTGGGCATTTTACAGTACCAGTCAAAATTCGTGGTCAACTACGCTAAGGAATTGGTACCCCTTAGAGCACTGTTGAAAAAAGATACTAAGTGGGAATGGAATGCTGAACACCAAGTGGCCTTTGAGAATATCAAAGAACTTTTCAAGCACAGTATTCTCCTGGAACGACCGGATCCAAATTCACCTTTTCTAGTATACACCGATGCTAGTGCGCACTCATATGGAGCAATATTAGCACAAGAAGATGCAGATGGCAACAAACATGTGATTGCCACAGCTTCTAGATTTTTAAACAAGATAGAAGCCAATGCCTGCATAACCGAATTAGAAATAGGTGCAATCCATTTTGCGTTACAAAAGTTCAGACAATATATATATCATTATAAAATAATTATATATACAGATCACGTAAGCCTGTCCTTCATTCAAAAATGCAAGCTAACCAACTCCAAAATCTCAAGGTACATACATGAGATAACATCACATGACATAGAGGTCAAACATATCCCGGGAAAGGAGAACATCTTCAGTGGCTTATTGTCAAGGTTAAGGTCGGAGAGTCATATACCCGAGACGATATACAATCCACACCATGAAATTAAAATCATGCAGATAAATAGCAAAGAAAGCAACGAAATCTTACAAGACTTCAAAAACATAGCGAAGCTACAACAAGAAGACCCTGAATTGAAGAGGCTATTCGACAAGGCTCCAGACATAATACCAAAATTGGAAGCCAAAATAGGCAAATTTAGGAACATCCTATTTAAATTGCATGGTCGCGACGTAAGGAAGTGGAAAATGATGGTACCAAATTCCTTACAGGACAGGGTCATTTTGGCATTCCACCACTCGATGCTTCACTCTGGTACTGAGAGAACAATGCTTGCAATCGAGGAAGTATTGTACATCAAACATCTTGGCAAGAAAGTCAGGAAGTTAATTTCCTCATGCGACCTATGTCAGAAGGCCAAGCCAATTAATGTAAGGTACGATGTCGTTCCACAATCCATCGTAAGGAACGAGAAAAATGCATTGGTGTGTATTGACGAGCATGGAGAGCTACCAAGGGGGAAAGATGGAAACAGATACATCTTTGTCATGTTTGATGTTTTCACAAAATTCACCAAGATATACCCCATTAAGAACATTAAAAGCAGAACTTGCCTAGATAAAATCGTCAAGGACTACATCCCAAAATATGGGAGGATAAAATGTATTCTATCGGACAATGCAACAATGCATAAAAGTAAGTTGTTCCAGAACACCTTAAAAACATTGGGAATAAAGTTGTACTATTCCTCGGCGTATTATCCCCAAGGAAACCCGACTGAGAGGACCATGAGGGATATAAATATATATTTCCGCCTACTCTGCCACAGAGACCACACTTCCTGGACGGAAAAATGCGGATACATAGAGGAGGTGATTAACCATTCGGTGAACCCCACGACCAAGTTCGCCCCAATCGAATTGATGACCAACACGAAACCCAAGAGATTGACAATTGACATTGACACTACGATGGCTGCCCAAAGAGAATTGTCAGAGAAGGAAAAATGTCAATTGGCATTCAGAAGATTGCAGCAAAAGGCTGAAAAAGGGAGGAACAAGGTAAAAAGATTCTTCAGGAAATGGTCCCCACAAATTGGAGAAAAAGTGCTCTTAAAAAGTCACAAAGCATCCAAGGCATCTGAGAAGAGATCTGGAAAGATGGAGCTATTGTATACTGGACCACTGGTCATAACAAAACAGCTGGGTGACCACACGTATGAGCTACAGAATACAAATGGCAAGTTGGTAGGAAGATACCATAAAAATAAATTGAAGCCATACAAAGAAAGGACCAAATAGTCTTTGCCAACAAATGTGTAAGGCAGGAGTAGTAGAGATGAAGGAAGATAACAATTTTTAATGGGTTACTTATAGAAAATTATGTTCAGATTAGGAATTACAACAAGGAAGAAAACCAACACAGTCATTGGCTATATCGACCACAAAGAGCATTGTCAACAAAGACAGATGAGGACACTGATTGTCATTAAATAAATGAATTATAGCGACGGAAGATAATATGTTTTTGACATAAGAATGTCAGGGACAAAAATAAAAAGGAATCAATTATGATGACAAGAGATAATATTTCGACACAAAGATGTCGAGGGTAAATGGAGAAGAAAAATAATACAATTACAGAATAATTATAAGTATAGAAGTTTTCTCTTATAGAAATAAGAGACAAAGAAGTGACAATTAGTGAAGTGAGGAAAACCATAATCAGAAAAACAATGCCCATAAATTAAGATGGATATAGCCAATGCTAAGCTTGAAGAAATGTTGAACCAAACAACAATGAATAATAACCCAATTAAGAAAAATAGTACCATTAGTAACATCAGAGTTTAAGAACCGACTCAATAACCTGCCTATACATAATAAGCTTATAAGACAAAGAAGGCAAAGAACTGAATAAAATATTGCCATAAACATGGTCATAATCATTAGCTCAAAATTTGTATCCTGTTTTTCTCTCCTCATAGCAATGAATACAAGTCAAAAGCCACATAATAAACCATGATACACTTAAATTATATTTGTGTCAATGTCAAATGTACAATAACTGAGTATGTGTTGTATAAGAACTGAATATGTGTTGTACAATAACTGAATATGTATTGTATGATAACTGGATATATTGAGTAATAACTGGATATGTTGAGTAATAGCTAAATGTGTTATGCAAAAACTGAATGTGTATTGTGTAATAACTGAATATGTATTGTATAATAGCAGAACATATGTGGTATGATAGCTGGATATATTGTACAATGACTGAATATGTATTGTATAATAATTGGACATGTTATATAATAACTAAATGTGTTGTACAATAACTGAATACGTATTGTATAATAACTGAATGTATTATGTAGTAATTGAATATGTGAAATTTATAAAGACATGCTATATCATGCCAAAGCAAAAGACAAAGACAAACAGTGAAGAAGACTGTAAAGAAAAGAAAAAAAAAAAAAAAAAAAATATTGTACAAAGTGATTGAATCAGAGGAGTAGGGAGAAGTATTGTATTGTGTTTCAAGATTGTAGATATAGGTGACAACTTGAAAAACAAAACAAGGGGCATATGAGACAGAATATTAAATCGTTCATGTGGATGTTTGTTAAAAGTGTATAAATTTCTAGTTCTTGTTTGGGTGTATCAGGGACTTATTTTTAATATTCAGGATAGCCAATGTTTTCTTGTTACTAGATAGTCTGTTGTGTTCAACCAATAAGAACTATTTGCGCGGATGAATACAAAAATGGTGGTGTATCGTACCAAAGCGATGCCAAGAACTAATTTCATTAGCGTCTGTATGCTCAAGATGATAAGACGTGTTTTTTGGTAGTGTGTGAACATGGAACTTTCACCAAACTTTTATCCAGTGTAGATTCTACCAAATCATTTAATTGTGAAGATCTTTGATTATTTAATATGGTGCTGAGAGTGTAAAATAACGAAGTGTTAATGAATAAATATGTTGTGATAAAGGAACATTGATTTATGCATTCCATTCTGTAACCACGACCCTGTAGATAAGAATCGCGTCTGCTATCACAGTATTCCATCTTTCTGAGAAAAACATTATTCCTGCTGTTATGTGTTAATAATAATCTTTTTAAAAACCGCACTATATGTACGAACATGGTAATAGTCTATGGAGATGCCTGTGAATGCAAATATTTAAAGGGAAATATTAATTTTCAGAGGAATGCTTGACCATTGAGTTAGATGTTTCCCCGACTTTATTTTCAGCAAATGCAGTTAATATATTATTAAGTATTCAGTTGTATAATTGCAATTGTATTGCAGCATTCCTAAGACAGTGGGAAAAGTTACAATGCTATGCACAATAAAAGTACCTAAAGAAGCTTAATCAGAAATAGATTGCATTATTTCTATAATTTTATATCTCACACATGTTATGCAAATAATGATATTCCTGTTAAGAAACATTAAAGAAAAAGGGGGAAAAGTTAAATGGAATTCTAACTTTAGCCACCCCTGATTATTGGTACAAACAGGCCATAATGAGTTCTGCTATAGCAAACACAGAAACTAAATGTCACTGAGTAAGCTTGCATCTCTAAGCCTAGCAGCCAACAACAGAATCACTTCTGTGCTACTAGTCCACAACTTACTAGAAACACAATAAAACCATATTTTCTGCAGGAACACTGAAGTCGAGTTTGCAATGTGTGTGCATTAATGTAGGAGTATTGCTGAAATATTGCTTGAATTATTAACAAATAGCTTCATTCAGAAGTAACAAAGAAAGTGCTTTGTAAGATGGAAAAAAGAATAAATCTGTGGATTTCCAAATGGCTTGTTTCATAAGCCGTTAAAGTACAGATTTAATACTTTAGGATTCCTTAGTTTCAATTAATTTTAAAATCTGTATCTGTTCAACAGAATTCAATCCCTTTTACTGAGAAATGGATTTCTGTTAGGTTAATTGGAAAATATTTCAATGATTTGACACTACTTCGACAAGTGAATGAACTAAAGAAAGGGTGACTATCATTCAAGGTACTTCACTAATGAAAACTTTGTTAAGATATGTTTCTTGAACACTCAATTTTGTTGTGACTCAAGATTTGTGAAATGTGTGCTAATGTGCATAATTTCCATTTATATGGGTAATCAATGATAATTTATTATTCCAACACAAATCATGTGTAGGCAAACTTATAAAGGTGGAATCAGAACTGATAAATTCAATGCTATAGCTTGAATTTAAACCACTGCCATGTCAATGTCATTGAATTGTTCAGTTCTGATTTGTATAATATTTTAATAAGCCACTAAAAGTCGTATAAACTTGAGATTATGGAAAAAACCTGATGTGCTGCACTCACATAACTTTCTCTACACTTGTTCAAACTATTCAAATATTTATTCACGTATTATTCATTGAGATAATTTTCTAGAGGAATTATTATGCTATTTTAATTTAATTTAAAAGGTGAGTTAATTAAATAACACTGAACAACACTTATTGCTAATTTTATTGTAGGTACAGAGTCTCAAGCTTACGCAATAGTCAAATTTTAAGAGGTGGTTGCTATGTAAAAGCTTTGACACTTCATACTGTTTGCATGACTGGGGGGTAAAAAAAATGACCTATTTGAACAATGTATAAGAATTTCAAAATTCAAAACAAGAAATATCTCAAAATTGTTATCCCCACAAAAATTTTATTTGATATAAATTCTATGCTATACTTTAATGCAGTAAGAACTGTATATCTCTTACAGTTCACCAGTTATACCAAAGTCGTTCAGAATGAAGGGGACATCAGAGCCTATTCACAGAAGATTCAAGATATATACTGATTTTCTCATGAAGATATCTTATGGTATTTTAATCAAAACCATTAGCCATTTTTAAAAAAACTAAAATATTCGAAAATCTGTTCATGTTGTTGTTAGCTAATGCTGGATTTCTCACAATGAAGTCATTAATCCTCTTGCTCTCAAATATTTTTCACTGATGGATGGGGCGCTAGAAGTGGACGGGCATATTTGAAGTTGATCAGGCTCCCAATCAATACATGGCACAAGAGAAATTTTACACATACACTAAAGACTCAGGAGAGCTTACTTTCCAAAATTCAAGACATCAAGAAGAATGTACACCTTCCTAATTCAAAGGCAAACTTCATATATAAAGTCAATCCGACACATACATTAGACATCACGTATTATTTACACTGACAGAAGAAGTTAAGAAAAGTGATACTCCAACTAGTGTTCTAAAATTATTGGTATTATCCATACTAGGTTTCCAGAACATGAATGGCTCCAATTTATACTGATGGATCATTGATATCAAACCAAGATGGAGCAGGTGCTGGAGTCACATGTCACCTCTTTTCCTATTACAAATCTTTAAGTTATGGAACTACTAATTTTGATGGAGAAATTGAAGCAATTCGAATGTCCCTACAAAATCTTTGTACAGAATTTCACATTTTCAGCAAGCAGTTATTCTCTCCGATTCCAGGGCAGCAATTACCTCCAAGTTGTCACCAGAGAAGCAAACAATTATAGAATGTTGGAAAATCCTTACCCATTCTAACAGCACTTTAAAAACACTTAGTTTTCCAATGGATACCAGTTCACTGTAGACTGAGTGGTAATGAGAAAGCTGATTTTCTTGCAAAAAAGGGTACCAGCGGTGTACAAAAACTTATAGTTAAACTACCATTTTATGCAGCTAAAAGATTAGTCAACTCTGAATCCAAAATAATTATTGCAAAATATTACAATTAAAAATCACAGAATAGACAATGGGAACTATCAAACATTCAAACAGTAATTCCTGAGTATCCTCGAAAAACGGCAGTTGCATCCTTCAGGTTGATTACTGGACATGATTGTCTGGCAAAACATTTAAACAGAATGGGGATATATTCTTCACCACTCTGTCCTCTATGTGATCAGCAAGAGGAAATGGATCGAGACCACCTTCAAATCTGTTCATGTAAAAGGTAGTTTTGAGTGCAGCATTTGCTTGAAAATCATGTTGAATCCTTGAAAGATGCTGATACTTAACTGACTTTCTGTTGTTTAGTTATGCTCTTCACATGTACATACTCAGGGACCTTTTTGTGAAAATCTGATGTGTTGCGCTCACATGACTTTCTCTTTCTCTTGCACTAACCATTCTTGTAAACTCTTATCCCTAAATCTTCTTTGTCTTAGTTGAAATCAATATTTGTTTGAATGATCTTGTTTCTTTTCCTGTAGGTCCAAGGGGAATATGGGAATGAACTAGGCTTTGAGCGATAGTCAAATCTTTTAAAGTTGTGAGATTCTGTTCTCTTTGCACGACTAACACATAAAAAAATGAACAGTAATGTTACATTTGACGAAAGTTTAACTTTTCCAAAACTGACACAAATAACATCGAAATGGTTCACCCTACAAAAAAATTAATTTGGACATGGACATAGACTGCATGTTTCAGTGAGATGTACATTTTTGATATAGTAAGATTTGGTCTATCTCTTATGGTTTAGGAGTTATTCAAAAGTCATCCAGAGTAAATAGGACCACATGGTCTATAGTGAGAAAATTCAAAATATATATTTCAATTGTCATATAAATATCTTAAACATATGCCATTTTAACTAAAATCATTAGAACCATTTTCAAGAAAATAAAAATTTTCCATGTAAAGGGAAGTTTAGGGTGGGCCTGTTTTCTTCAAAGTCTGTGTCACACATTCTCGAAGGACATTAAACCTAAATTAACTTTTGGTTTTTAACAGTTTTTTTGTGTTTGAGGTATGCTGTCCACAGACGACAGACACACACACAAACCTTTTTCTAAAAATACATTTCTGGTGAAATCTTGGCATTGAATTTTTGGGTGAAATACAATACTGCCTCTACTTACATAGTAGAGAAATTAGCCATGGTCATCTTTTAGCTTTGGACACTGCATTGCTCTGTGCTCACTGTCATGAGCCTTTGATGGTGTGCGTGTTTTAATTCAGTGCCTCTTTTTTACACAGCTACATGACTCATTGGGACTGCCAGCAACTCTGACTGAGGTTCTGGCAGACACATCATACATTGTAGAGTGTATGTTACATTTTATTCATTTTAGTGGAATGAGCACTCATATACGACTGGCATACTTTATGTTTTGTCTTCTTAAGTTTGGTCGTCGAGTTGATTTATCAGCCCCACATGTAAATCTAAAGTTCCTTTTTTGCTTTACTTGTGCATTTGCTGGCACTGTGTTGGTGCATTTTTAATGCTTTAAAGTTTTAGACTTGTGAGTTTAATTCCTACATTTTTAGCTTTATTGTTTTGCTTGGGCACTAATCACAGCAGTTGTGCACACCACTACTACCACTAATGGTCAGGGCCAGGTTTGAACCCAAGACCTTGGCATCAGTAGGGCAGTGCCTAACCAAATGAGCCATTTGGACCAGCTCTGAGATATCTGATTCTTTATTTGCTGCAGAGTATTTTCTCTATCTTGAATTTACATTTTGGAGCCAAGCAGATGTGGAATTTGTGGTGAATACATGGGTAAGATGTAATTGTCATAGAATATTGCTTACCAAGCAGGAGACCCAGGTTCAATTAAGGTTGTTGTTAGCTAATGCTGGATTTCTGACAATGAGGTCATTAATCGTCTTGCTCTCCAATATTTTTCAATTAAGGTAACATCATAGGGTTTGTTCCTGCTGGGATACCTGGACCAGGGTAGACTCACACTTTTTTTTTAAATTAACGTGCTCCAACATTGTGTCATATCGGATGAATGAATGAAATGAAATGGGTGAGATGATGCTCAAATGAGCCCGAGGTCCAAGGAGCTTTAAGTTACCTGACATTCGTCTTCTCAAGGTAGGGAAAACCTTGGAACCTTACCCTTACCCGGATAACTTACCCTAAGCGAGATTCAAACTTGCGACCTCTTGAACGTGAGGCAGACACGCTAACCATCACGCTACTGAGGCAGGCTCAACTCAGACTTGTTAGGTCCCTGAAGGACCAATTGACAGCCTACTTGACTGAGAACTAGCAGCCCATGTTTGGTAGACCAAAAAGCCTGAAGGGACTGGGTCACTAAACAGGTTCACACTCCAGTACTGACGTCTATATTGGGCAGAATTGAAGAATACAGTGTCCAGACAAACGGTTGATATTTTTTTGAGTTTCATTGACACCCTACATATCAGCTACTGTGCCATTTTAACAACCTGGCACATCTGACAGATCACTTGAGATAGAGTGAACATGCTGTATTAGAACATGTCTTACTAGCATATTGAATAACAAACATCCCATGGAGATTCTAAAGTAAGAACAAATTAGAAACTAAAACATTCACTAGCTATACAGCTTTGAGAATGAGTTGGAGTCAACACAAAACTTGAGTCAGTTTTGCAAAAAGAACTTGCAACATTACTAAGATAAGTGAAGTTTTTAGTTTCTAATTTGTTCTAACTTTAGAATCTTGTTGGTTCACTGTTAATAGCTTCATTTCCCTTAATTATCTCATGGAGATTTAGAGTGCAGATCATAAACTGTACTGCAGCTTGTTCAATGCCTAGAGAAGCATAAAAGTGCACTATTTTTACTTTATTCCTAAATTTTGCATTTAAAATTGTGTTTATAATACAGTTGATTGATCCGCTATTCTAAATTCTATAGCATTTGTCTAGATATGCAGCTTAGGAAATATGTAGAAAATTACTCTACTATTGCACTAACCATTCTTACAATCTCTTATTCTTCTATCTTCTTTGTGTTAGTCGAGATAAACATTTGTACAAATTATCCTATTGCTTATTTCCTTGTAAGTGCAAGAAGAATGTGGAAATACAGTAGGCTTTGAGTGATGGTCAAATCTTTTAAAGCTTTCAAAATCCATTCTCTTTGCAGGGTTAACATAAAAAGAATTAATAACGATGTTCCATTTGACAGAAGTATAAGTCCTCCAAAAATCACACAAACAAGGAATATCTCCAAAGTGGTTCACTGTAAAAAAAATTTACTTTGCAATAAATTGTGACTTTTAGCAAGATCTGTATTTTTTGTACAGTAACATTGGTCCATCTCTTACAGTTTACCAGTTATGCAAACGTCATCCAGAGTAGATAGGACTTCATGGGCAATAGCTAGAAAATTCAAGATGTACATTTCATTTGTCATAAAAATATCTAAAGAAATATAGCATTTTAATCAAAATTGTTAGTCATCATCAAGAAAATCAAAATTTTTTAATTTTCTATGTAAGGGTAGTTTAGGGTGGAGGAATTTCCTTCAAAATCTGCATGTCGCACCCAGGAAAGACATTAAACTTAAATATCAACCTTGGTTTTTAAACAAATTTTCGTTTTTGATTCTACTGTCCATAGACACACACACACAGACCTTTTTCTAAAAATGCATTTTATTGGATTCAGGGGGCCTTAAAACATATTTCTGGTGAAATCTTGACATTGAATTTTTGGGTGGAATTCAATACTTCCTCTACTATATGTAGTAGAGAAAGTAAAAAACCACTGACAGACATGATCATTTTATCTCCTCAGTCATAATTCATATTCTATCTTGGATATGATTGGATCAAAAAGAAAAAAGTTCTGATGTACTTCTTCTACAAAGCTTACCTTAATTTCATAACAACATGGAGTTTCTGTTGAACTTGTTTGTAACCACCACTGTTCTTCTTTTATTTCTATTTTGGTGTCAATTTCACTTTCACTATATCCCATTACAGGATCTGCTGAAGAAAGTTCTCTCTGATCCAGTGAACCAAGATTAGAAACTTCAGCCTCTTCCTTAATTTCTGTTTTGATATCTACATGACAGTCACCGCTAATTGTAACAGTTTCACTCTTAACTTGCTTTACATCTTTGGTAAAAAACTCATTCTCATTCTGTGAACCAAAATCCTGGAAATGAGGTTCTTCTTTGAAATCCATTTTACTATAAATGCAACATTTGTATACTTCTGCTCTTGTACTTCAGTAGGAAGTCTGTGGAAAGAGAAACATATTATTAGTAACATGTGCTATTGCACTGAATTTTGTTTCTACATAGTTCATTGTTATTTTATGGTAAAATGTTAAACACAACATTTTAACCAAGCTGATATATCCAGCATTCCCAAAAAATTGCAAAAAACGGGTGAAAACAATAAAAAGAGCTTCATTAGAGTTTTAGGAGAATTGAACACTTGCAAAGCTTGGATAACACCATCTCACCCTTCTTAACACTTTCTTTTATAGTATAATCATCACAGAATGTCAACTGAGGTAGCCATCTTCTTATTGCTGTGTATGGGGAGAAGAAACCACCAACCCTTGTGAAGTAGTAATCCATGAAGACAGGTTATTTGCATCCGGACTAACCTAGCATGCACTAACCTAGGATTAAAGCCCAACTGATAGTTAAATGTCACTATCACAGCACCTAGTGATCCCTTTCATACACACACACTAACCTAGTGCTGTAATCTCGGGATAAATTTCTATAGCGTAGGATCCTATGATCCTGTTCATGTTCATATACTAATGTGGGTATTGCAAGCTAACCGCAAGTGAAATTTTGAAAACACATGCCTCTGCCATTCTTTTTTCTTTTCTTTTTTTGTGGCATTTAACACCTGCTTTTACTACATACAGCACTGCAGGTGGTGACACTGTTGATACATGGAATGAAGATGGAGCACAGGTGGAATGAGATGGTGGGGGAAACCAGAGGAAATCTACCCCAGCGCTGCTTTGTTCACCACAAGTCCCACATGCAGTTGCCTGGAATCGAACCCAGGTCATTTTGGTGAGAAGCAAACAGTCTAAACATTCGGCTATGGCAGGACCCTCTGTCTGTTCATATGCACACAGAAACTACAAATTGAAGCGCAACCTTGGACGTTGTCCTCCATGGTCTAAGTGCAACATGGTAGCCTCCGGTTCCAGCAGTCATGACTTCAAACCCGGTGGAGGCAATGGATTTTTTCAGGTATAAGAATCCTTTGCATGGCTTCCTACACAAGAGAAGTAAAGCCAGTGGTCCTATATAGTACACTTATAGGACCTCAAGTCTGATAAAGCTATTAGCAAAATTAAGCATGCTTCATACCCAGTACATGATTGGGCGCTGAAAACCACAGGAGTTAAAGAGTGTCCGTAAATAAAAACTCAATTTCCCAAACTCTGACTAAACTTCCAAAACACTGGTCTCTCTCATTCTTTTCATATACTTAGAATAACCTGGTCACTGCAGCCTAACCTCTAAGTAAATTTCAAAAGCAAAGGCCTGTGTCATTCTTTTAATATACTCATATTAACCCTGCAATAGCTGCATAATCTCTGACTAAATTTCAAAAACACAGGCCTGTGTTATTCTTTTAATATACACATATTAACCCTGCAATAGCTGCATAATCTCTGACTAAATTTAAAAAACACAGGCCTGTGTCATTCTTTTAATACACCCATATTAACCTTGAAATAGCAAGTAGCAAATGTTACCTCTGACAAAATTTCAAAAGCACAGGCCTGTGTATATAAACTTAGGCTTTCACGGCTGGTGTCCTGACTATTAGGTATGTTTAGTTCTTTCAGGCTTGTAGGCCGTGGTCTAGAAGGCATTGTAGATACTGTTTCGCCAAGTACTGTGCTTGGCATCATCAGGATAAGACAATCCGTTGTCTGCACTGGTCAGAGTTTGAATGTGGAATCAAAGACCGCTAACCGATACAAGCCAATAGCTACCATAGTCAGTGCAATAATGCCCCTCCCACCCCCACCATATAAGAACCCCAATGGTCATTAACGGTCTTTACTTCCACATCCATCTCTCTCTGCTTCCACATCCAAACTCTGACCAGTGCAGACAACCCTGATGCCAAATACAGTACTTGGTGAAATGCTGGTATTTAAAATGCCTTCTAGACCACGGCCTACAAACCTAAAAGAACTAAACATACCTAATAGACAGGCCTGTGTCATTCTTTTCATATAAGCATATTAACCTTGGAATAGAAGCGTAACTTCAGACTTAATTTCTAAAGCACAGAGGTCATTTTAGTGTGTGATTTTCACATATATATTACCAGATCTTCCTATTTTTAGTGCATCAACCAAACACCAAACATTCCCCCTACTTGGAGAAGCACAAACTTACCAGATGGTTGGATAACAAAGTTTTTCAGATACTTTTAATGTTTAAAGATTCCTAGGTCACTTATGCTTTGTTTAAAAGTGCATTATGATAGATAAATATAATTTACATCACATTATGTCATCAGTAGTTCTATAACCTCAGCGAATTCCATGTTGTAATAAACATTCAAAGGATCCGGTGTGCACCATTACTCAGAACTTCATCCAGTTCTTGCTGAACTTTGTTTCAGAAAATTAAAATATTTCCAATCAGAAGGAAAAAAGCAGCAATTTTACTTCATTGTTCAACATCATTAGTCTAAGGAAAACAATCACTTTGAAATTAGTGGAGAAAGGAACTTCAAAACAGACACTGATCTGATGTTTGAAACACTGCTTCTGGGAAAAAAGCACCCTGAGGAAGAAAACCAAATAGGTCCAACCTTTTTCTTAATGTGTTTGATGTTTAAAATCTATTAGGAATTATGATTGTTCCCCTGGTGGCATACTACATTTACAAGTTTTATTTGAGAACAGGAAAGGCTTCACTGGCTAAATAAGTTTTACATTGTGAACACATGAACAGAGCATGCCAGTTAGTAAGGAATAAGATGGTTAATTTGTGAGTTGCAATTACATGACTGTAAAACACGAGTGCTGATAGTTACAAAAAACACCCTAAGGGAAAACTGTGAAAAAGTAGGAAAAAACAAACTTAAATGTATTTCACAAACTAATAGAACACAATCCAGGTGTGCTTGTGAAAGGTTTAGTGAAATTAATTGCAGAATATACCTGTGTATCCAAAATCAGCACTGTGCATGTTCGCAAGTAGTTCAAAGAAACTGGCTGCATTAAAACTCCATGTAAGGAAAGTGGAGTATCTTAAATAATGTTAGGTAAAGTAGACAATTTTGTGGCATGAACAATTTGCTCTAATATGCATAAGTTCTTTTCTGAAAACAAACAACCAACAATCAACAAAATGCCATGTGCAATCAATAGTGATACAGAATTGCTTAATTTTAAGAAAACGAGCTTCCCTAATTGTCATTGCATTCCATATGAACTTGAAATCTCCTTGTGGTTTACCGTGTAAAATGCAAGTGAGTCAAAGAATTAAACATCATGTCAGCATGCTGGCCGTGGTAGCTAAGTGGTTAGAGTAGCCCGACGAAGAACGGAAGATCAGTGGTTCAAATTCTAGCTATGGCGTTGAATTTTTCAGTGTCATTCTATCCCTTTCCAACCTTCTCCTATATATGGCTATTGTGTGGAAGAACAATTAATTTCCACTGATTGTCCTTATAGTTGGTTAAACTATGAAGCCCAGGACTTAAGAACATACAGCTTGTTAAGTCTCTGTTAGCGTATGTTATCTTATATGAATTTGAGATCTCCTTGTGGTTTACTGGGGAAAATGTGAGAGAATTGGAGAATTTAATGTCATGTCACCACACTGGCCAAGGTAGCTCAGTGGTTAGAGCAATCAGAGGGAGATCAGAAGATCTGTGGGTGGAACAAAAGTGACCATGATATGATTCAAGCAATCTTTGTTACAAGTTATACATTTTAAAGCAATTGATTAGTTTACTTGTCTTAGTGAATGTTGGTTTCTTTATTAAAAAGTGTGCATAGACTTGCCAAGTCATCATAAATGTTATAAAGTATTACTTAAGTGGATTTGCGTAGCTGTGAGTTGAATTGTGCAATTGCCATGTAAATTTGACTTCTGGCATGGATGCTCATGTTAGCAGCGAATATGCAGGCACATGCAGTCTAAATGACAACTGCCCCGCAATGGAACAAGATGATCTACCAACAGAAAATGTAGGTAATGTACTTTTTGTTAATTCTACAAATTCCAGCGTGAATGAATATTTTAGTAATGCTGGCAATAAAACTGGGAGGTGTTCAAAAGTACGAAAAGCAGATGATGATCAAACTTTAAAAAAGAAGACTGTCAA
Organism: Tenodera sinensis; assembly: GCA_030765045.1. Lineage (NCBI taxonomy): Eukaryota > Metazoa > Arthropoda > Insecta > Mantodea > Mantidae > Tenodera > Tenodera sinensis. The sequence continues at coordinate 49,651,855 of CM060974.1, read as the reverse complement.
GCATTCTAAATTATTAATATCCAGGTTAGCAAACCTCCAAATGCAGAAAATGCAAACAATGCATTTTGTGCATTTTCAGTGCCCTCAACAAGCACCTCACATTCGCATATTGGCAACAGTGCAACAAATATATACATTTCTGCTATTCCTACACAAAATACGTATGATATATTGATAATGAATCAGTTGGTTATTCTGAGGCTGCCAAAGATAAAATACCATCAATATGCCTATATGGAATTCAAAATTATCAGCTGCATATCCATAGCATATGTGGTCATTTGAAATGAAAGTTTCAAACTCCACTAAGGGACAAAACTATAAAAGATTTCACTTCTACAATAGACAACTTTTGAGTTTTCAAAGCATATTTTGACTTCATCAATCAAAAATATTTCACATACAGGAACCCTTAAGACAAAACCTTTTCTGTCATCATTTGCAATTTACCCCATTCTAATAGTAATGAAGAGATTTCAGAGGCTTACAAGAACTAAACTGCTCTATTCATAAAGTAACAAGGTTACTAGGCAAAAACAAACAGCCCACTCCGCTATGTGCAGTTCAACTTAATGATGGTCATAAAGGAATGTCCATCCTGAATCTGACCCGTCTGTTATACAGTATGATAAAGGTGGAACGCAGAAGAAAATCTACTAGCATTCCACAATACACTCATTGCCAGAATTATGGGCATACAAAAAACTATTGTCAACTTGAGTGGAGGTGTGTCAGATGTCTGGGTAACAATCATTTCTCTGAATGTATGATTCCTAAGACCACTCCCCCAAAATGCATGAACTGCCATGAACAACACCCAGCTAACTACAAAGGTTGTTTATATTACCTACGTATAAAAGCATGTTCATCTCAATCACCAAATCTTTACCACAAGCAGACACATAACTCAGCTGGAACTCTGCCCCCAATCATGAGGAGTTTCCTTCATTTCCTCAATGGGCAACTTCACCACAGAAGAAGGTTCAAACTAACATGCTGGAACACTTGCCAACTAAAAAACAACAACCAAATTAACAGCAACGCAGTTACCCCAACACTATGAGCAATTTCAGGCAAAGCCAATGATCAGGTGAGTCATCTCCAACCACTTCCTTCCTTACCAATTTGTTAAGACTGTTTTTACCCAATATTGTATAATTTATTAATTCCCATCTGCCAAAAATTCAAGAATTTATCTCTCTTCCCTCAACAACATTTCAAAAGGGCAACACATAATTGTACTTCAATCTATCAACTAACCTTACTAACTTGCAATGCTAATGGCCTTCATCTCAAAAGAGAATCTCTTATTGTTTTACCAATTCACAACATTGATATAGTGTGTGTCATTGAAATACATTACAGAATGAAACCTTCACTATCGCTGGATATAAAACTTACAAAAACAATAGAATTGCCATCACTGCTTCAGACGGAGTAACCATTATACTAGTGTAAAATTTCACACTATACTTCTTCCCAGTATAAAAGAATTAGAAATTATTGGCAATAAAGTTAAGTGCTGTGATAACAATGATTTCGTACGAATTTGTGCTTATAAACCTTCAACTTGTTTAATGCCACCTATCTGAAAACGATCTTTTCCAATGCTGGTTCAACACTTCTTCAGGGTGATTCAAATTGCAAGCACATATCATGAGGATGCTGTACAACTAATCCCAATGGTCACTGTCTCTATGAGTACATTAATAACAACAGATTGTATATTTTAGCACCTACTGAACCGTTATTTTATCCTTACTCGACAGCTTCATCTTCTGACATCTTAGACATAGGATTATGCAAAAATATGCATCCTCCTATGTATGTTACTGCTCTAAGTTCCCTCGATTCAAACCACTGTGCAGTTTTAAATGCATTTCAGTTCATATCCATTGTTGATAACACAACAACCACGCCTGATAAGCAGCTACATCAATTGGAACCAGTTTCAATTAAGACCAGATAAGGCATTGAATTCCACCTGCCCATCAGATATTGATAATGCAGTTCAACATTCCACAGACACTGTGTCAAAGACTTAACAGCCCGTACACACTGACAAAGACCCCGTCTCGACCTCCCAATACACATTTTTCATTTAACAAAAGAAAAACATTGTATTCTAAGACAGTGGCAATGAGAAAGACAGCCTTGGAAATTTAAAAAACTCAATAACCTAGTTTATACAGTAAAGCAGGAGTTTGAATAACATTGCTTTAATTCTGATCAAACTCACTTATCTTCTTTATCTTTTAGCAACAGCCCACTTTGGCATGAAACCAAAAGGATTTTACGAGAACCAACAACAGTACTTTCACCACATGATGATAATAAGATATTTGCAGATTCTCAGTCTAAATGCAATGTCCTTTTTTTTTTTAATTAACGTCCTTCAGCATGACATTAGAAGTAAGAATCAGCTGGGGAATTTGTCATGCTGGCAGATTGACCATGGTAGCTTAGTGGATAAAGCAGCCGTTGGATAAGTGGAACATCTGAGGTTCAAATCCCAGTTATGGGATTGAGTTTTTCAGTTCTGATTCTACCTCTTAAACATTGCCCACGCATGCTTGTATGTTTAAAAACACCAGCAGTAAGTTTGCTGGCATAAATAAATAATTATACTTTGTTAACTTTGTACCTGGTTTTAGGTGCCAACTGTGCAGCAGAAAAAAGAGTGCATGAATAGGCAACACAGAAGCAGTTGGTAGTTGGGAAATGTTTTATGCTGCTGTAAAAGAAGGCACAAAACCATAACAAAATATAGTACAAGTAAACAACAAGTGCTAGTGTGATGAATACACCAAATAATTGCAAAGCAGTAAAGAAATGTAACACAGGTGAATAATAATATATGGAAAACTGGAAGTAGTAAGGAAATGCAGGAAATGAACTAAATAACTGTGAAGCAGCAAACAAATTTAATTCAAGTGAGTAATAGTAAATACTACTTTAATTATGTTCCAAGGATAGTTTGCTCCTTAGTAATGCACTCGTTAGCATTACTAAAGTCGGTTTTGCATCATGAAAGAAAGAAAGCAAAGAAAGCAAGAAAGGAAGGAGGGAAGGCAGGAAGGACAGACGGAAGGAAAGAGGGAGGTACAATGGAGGAAGGGAAGACAGGTAGGAAGAATGGACAGACGGAAGGAAGCAAGGAAGGGAGGGAGGAAGGGAGGGAGGAAGGAAGGAACAGAGAAAGAAATAGTTATATTATAAATATATATTTTTTATAAGTTATTCTCATTTTTATTCACATTCATCTTAATATTTCTAGGCTACCTCAGTGGTTAAACTAGATTACCATATAGGTAGAGTAAAAATTTCAAGTCAATATCTTAAAAATACTTTGAGAAAAATGCACAAGAAATATTAGAAAAATGAAGATATGCAAAACTGAGGATAAAGTGTGGAAAATGAGAAAGGTTTATGGAGATTTGTTTCACGCTGAGGAAGACCTTCAATAATATTCTGTGATAATGGAACGAATTTTAGAAGTGCCCATAATATGATTAAACTTGACTGGCATGAAATAGAAGTTTATAGCAGCATCCAATGTATCACATGGAAGTTTAATTCACCCACAGCATCCTGCTGGGGTGGGTGGTGGGAGAGATTGATTGGACTTGTGAAGGATGCCCTGCGTAAGAACCTTGGGAAATCTTGCCTAACTATTGAAGAGTTACCGACTATGCCATGTGAGTGTGAAGCCCTTGTTAACAGCTGACCTCTGACTGCAGAAGCTGAAGATCCTCATGACCTAAGGCCTATCACGCCCGCCCTGTTTTTACAGGAGGTTCAAGAAATAGGTGTAGCAGATCTTGATCAGATAGACAAAGACCGACTTAAAAGAAGGGCAGTATATTGTCTGCAGTTAAGAAATGCACTGCATCAGCGATTCCATAGAGAGTACCTTGGAGAGTTACTGCTCAAGCGGAACCAGCATTATCACATGAAGAAACGACATGTTGTATTAGTCACAGCAGACAACCTGAAGAGACTTGAGTGGCCACTCTGAGTAACTGAGGAACTCCCTGGAAAGGATGGGCGAACTTGTGTTGTAAGCATTCAAACCAAGAATGGAATTATAATACATCCTGTTCAACGTCTGGTTCCCTTGGAGTGTTCTACACAATTATCTGAGGAGACTACACCAAAGACTGATTCTTCAGAACAGGGAGAAGATCCCCATGAGCCCCCACAGTGCAGGGACATATTGTCTACTCGTAGTGGGAGATTGGTGAAACGACCTGCAAGATTTTATGAACGTGGCTCTCGTATTGCAATTTTTTGAAGTTCCAAAATTGCAAGGCGGGACAATGTTGTGTGAAGTTAACTTGATTGGTGAAACGACCTGCAAGATTTTATGAACGTGGCTCTCGTATTGCAATTTTTTGAAGTTCCAAAATTGCAAGGCGGGACAATGTTGTGTGAAGTTAACTTTAAATTGATTCTCTTTGTAAAAGAGACGCGAAATTCTTTTTTGTTTGTTGCTAAGCACCGCAATTTGCTACGAGAAGCCACGAATTATTTTGTGTTTAGATATTATAAGTTTTCACCATAATTAAGAAGAATTGCACTTCATTTAGTTTGTTAACGTGTGATACGTAACCGTTTTTATAGTCGTATGCCAAGAATAAATCACGGGTTCAGAATTGTGTAAAACGTATATTAAAAACTTAAGTTAAGAATGAAACAATACAGCCCATTTTAATTACTATTTGAGTAATGTAACTTGTCAGTACGTACGTACCTTAAATGTCATTCTAACCTTAGCAGCACACACTGCTGTAGTTATTCTCAACATCTTTCCCTTAAGCAGCTTTTCTTCATATATGAAGGCATCGGCTATTAAGGAAATTAATGTTTCCAAACGATCGTTCCGAAATTAAGACTTTCCAATTGTAAACGTTTACTCATTCAATCAATAAATATATTGGTATTGTCTAAACTTATAAAAAAATACACAAACCACGGCCGCATCGATTACACGGCTTATCCTTCTGAGCTGGTTTCTGAATGTGTATGCCTCCAAGTATTTTATGAGGCATTATTATTCTGTGACGTAAATGTTGTGCAGGTTTTGAGAATCTGATTGTTCGAGAATCTTCAAGTTCAAAAATACGATGTAAGTACTCGACGATTATTGTAAATATAACTTTCTAATGCATAAGCTGCAGTGACCGATCTGTTTTAAACCACGGTCAATACATACTTGACGTAGGTACTAATGTCATTTTGGTACAAGAGGTTAGTTTCGGAAGGAAATCAAGAATAGTCAAAGGTTTTATACTAACCCACATTTGCTTCTTGTAGCTCATGATAGCTTCATACACACTTTATCTCTCTATCCATTAACCTCTTACAGCACATTCTGATCCTGTTGTTTACAGTTAGGCTCCTTGGTAGTACCTGGAGCGACACCATCGTATTCCTTGATCGATGCTCCTGCGATCTTGGCCTTTTCGTCATGTTACTATCATAAGCTGCCAATTGCGATTTTAAAAGCCAAGTATTTCTTACTTATGTATTTCTGACTGATTAGAGCATATTTAAAGTTTTTATTTTTTATGTTCCTATCATATTTGTGACTTCCTGATGGGTGTAATAATGCAACTGGTGTCGCAAGTTACGTGGCGTTTAAAATAACAATATGATTCCAAGTGAGGTGTTTTCTTATTATGGCATAAGCATCTCAAGTACAGCAGGCCAGATATTCAGACCTTTAAAAGTATCAAGTAAAATATTTGTAATTACGCGGAAATGTAAGATTTGAGGTAATGTTTTTATACGGGTTAACCAGCCATAACATGGCCATCGCGAAGGGTTGGGAGGGGGGGGGGGGGGGGGCGGCCCCCTTTGGAAGTTAATGAACTTAATGTGCAATCAATTATTGACTATTAAACTATTATTTTAATGTTGATGTAAATTTCAATTTTTATTTAGCACAAATTAATACGGTTATCCGCAACAAATACTATAACTTTGGACAGTAATATTATGAATTAATATTATCTGATTGCAAACTTCCAATATGTGCCCTCCCCCCTCCCTGGAAAAAGTCTGCTGACGCTCATGAAGTATAAACTTACCTTTTACTTTCTCTACTACATATAGTAAAGTAGAGCAAGTATTGTATTCCACCCAAAAATTCGATGTCGAGATTTCACTGGAAATACATGTTTTGAGGCCCCCTGAATCCAGAAAGAGCATTTTTAGGAAATGGTCCATGTGTGTGTCAGTCTTTGGGCAGCTTAACTCAAAAATGAAAAGTCGGTTAAAAACCAAAGTTGGTATTTAAGTTTAATATCTTTCAAGGATGTGACACGAACATTTTGACGAAAATTGTTCCACCCTAAACTGCACTTTACATGGAACCTTTTTTGAAAAGTTTTGGCAATGGCTCTAACGAGTTTGATTAAAATATGTGTTTGAGATATTTTTATGACAAATGAAATGTATACCTTGAATTTTCTGGTTATAGCCCAAGAAGTCCTATTTACTCTGGATGACCTCTGCATAGCTGGTAAATAGTAGTAGACAGACCAAATCTTACTGTACAAAAAATGTAGATGTTGCTAAATCGAATTTATGTTGAAATTAATTTTTTTTTTGTTGTTAGCTAATGCTGGATTTCTGACAATGAAGTCATTAATCCTCTTGCTCTCCAATATTTTTCACTGATATTGAAGAGAGCAATAGCAGTAATAGTAACCGCTTTTTAGAGAGCACCATATTTTTATGTTTTGGCGGTCACATCGCTCTCTCACAACCCCCAGAATGTCTGGAGGACCACACCTGTCGTTGGTTTACGGGTCTCACCGACCTGACCGGGAGAGTTATCAAAATAAATTCACCGACCATATCCTCTGATTACCAATCAGAGGACGTATTACATGCCATGACAGGTCAGCATGTTAGGGGTTAAGATTTTACATAGAAATTAGAGAAATGGAGAGGTTGGAAAAATAAAGACTCCCTAGCCCTTGAGAACCCTAATAGCATCGGGGTCGGAAGAGAACAAGAGATGACCAAGGTAAGGTCAGATAAAAAAGTTACAGTGAGGAGCAAAACACCAGTAAGTGGAAGTAATGTTCTGCTCAGCTTGGGTACCTTGTGGTCGCCATTCACATATCCCCTAGACGGAGACCCCTGAGTAAACTACATGAAATGTAAACATGATTTAAATATATTGCAACTGATGCAAATCTTCATCTGTAGTTTAAGCTGTTTTAGAAATATTGCTTCACTTGAAATTATTAAATAAAATAGAAAAAAGTAAAAAAAGTTCCTAAATGGTGGATTTCTCTTCGTTTCGTTTTTCCCATACATGGGATGTACTAATGTTATGCACGAGCACCAGATGTTGGTTATGCTATACCAGCATGTAGCTTGTTCGTGGGTTAGGGGCAGTACCACCGCCGCTTCCTGGGGTCTATCCCACTTTTCTAAAATGACGAATTGAGTTTCATACCTAACTTCAAAATATGTAGTTCCTTATCCCACCCAATGCTAATCTCATTCAGTGATCATCTTATGTGCATTAAAATTCTATTTCCTGCCTGTTTATATCACATAGTTCGTCTTTCGACATTTATTAACCACACTGTATCAGTTTTCATTACGCCTATGCACAAATGCAGGGGTAAAGTGACGCCAATAGATAACCCCGCAGTAGCAAATGAACTAAAAGCGATTCCAAAATGTGATCTCATTATGGCTTGGAGAAGTCATTGCCTTTTTGTAGATTGGAGCATTGGCTCAGAGTAGGTATAGCTTTAATTCAGATAACACTTTTAAAATCTTAGAATTGCCTATTTTGATGTGCCATAAATTTTAATTGCCCAGTTCTAGAGCAAATCAACAGAACAGCAGTAAAAGGGAACCTTCTAACATCCTAAGGTGTTGTCATCTTTCCTGCGTACGATAACGCTAAACATAATGTGAATGAGGTAATAGTGTTCCGCTCTCATTACCGACGATAATAAAATCAAAGCGATACACAGAGTAGAATATTGTGCAAATCAAAACCGGGTTATAACTGAAGATTTTCATATAAAATCGACCCTAAATTTAAATTTCCACGAAATGAAACTTCTTCATGCGGTATAGCTTTAATTTATGATAAAGTCTTACATAATCTTGGAATTAGTCCCCACACACTCACTCTTGGAATTAGTTATTGATATTTTATATGTATAGATGTAAAGGATATCAGTATAGCGGTGCAAACGCACGAGTACAAATTATCTACTTCCATATATCAGTTGATACAAGTTCTCAATACTATAAAATTAAGAAAATCACTGATGGAATTTAGAAAGTGTATGAATGTTATCAGTGGAATGCCAGGCGAATCTTAATTTCTATTTAATTTGCCAAATCTTTACTTACAGTTTCGTTCTTTAAAATGAGTATCTCTATCAGGTTTAACATGAATAAGTATATGGATATTTAAATGCAGCAAATATTTAAATCCCCTCCAGACAGGAAAAAGGTGTGTTTGTTTACGTGGCCTGGTGAACGTCACGGAGCTAAAGCTGTGTGTTGGAAGCAAGAGCTGGCGGAAGAGGGGAAGTTTTTATTTATACCAAATCACGACCTTTTGCTTATTCTCAACTTGCTTACCAGCTTCAGCTCACAAGCACTAGCTAGTTTTTATTTATACCACCCAATATTCCCAAAACCACCTCCAAGGGCCCTACCCACCAACTCCACGAAAGGAGATGCCGAAACTAGCCCTATTTGTCGTCCATACATTCTGTAGCCCTTTAGGAAACCATCCATCACTAGCTGTACTTAATGTTGAGAAATGCTAGCAATTTCCTGGCAGATACCCCGCTTCAACTCTTCCAGAGTGCGTGGGTCCGTCCTGCGCACCCCACGCTTTAAGCCACCACAGAGAGAGAAATCGCAAGGGGTTAGGCCAGAGGAGTTAGGGGCCCACAAATCTCTACTAGTAATTCTGTCCTGCAACACTAATTGTTGTTGAAAGATTGGCCATATGAGCTATTGCAGAGTCTTACTGAAAAAAGGCAAACTCGCACTCCCTGTCTGTTAATTCTCTAAAAAAAACATGCAAAATTGTATTCACATATGAGCATCAACTGTTGACTCAAAAAAATTTGATCCTATAGCTCAGAACCTGATATTGTGCATGAAGTACCACTTCATAACAAAAAAATGTATGTATGGTGCATCATTATCAGAATTCTCAGGTTTCTCAGAGCTTCAATAAGCAATTTCTATCTCTGGGGTAACTTAAAACACAAAATGCACAAGACAAACCCACGCACTCTGAAAGAACCAAAACAAGACATCTGCCAGGAGAGTGATCCATTTTGGAGATATTCCTTGCTATTTGTGTGAGTTTTGAAAAATAAACTTTCGTCAAATGGATCATTATTCATCTTTCGTATGTTAGCCATACGAAGAGAATGGAATTTCAAAGCTTTAAAAAATTTGACTGTTGCTCAAAGCCCACTGTATTCCCTTCCCCTTGTACCTACAAGGAAATAAGCAATAAGATAGTTTCTGTAAATGTTTATCTCAACTAACGTGAAGATATAGGAGTAAGAGTTTCTAAGAGTGGTTTGTACAAGAGTAGAGAAAGTCATGTAAGTGCAACACATCAGATTTTTCATGTCATGTTCTCGTGCCTGGCGCAGCACAACAAAATACTGGAATTCTATCCATGGCTAATGTTACTTAAAATATTTTTATTGAGCATTGAAATACTTCATTGATCCACCATTAGAAGCTGTGTATCCAATCATCAGGTTCTGCCACATTGCCACACACTCACCTTAAAAATCCTGAATTATTTCTTTTATCATTATTATTATGATTTTAATGCTCTTTAACTGATTTAGTCATTTGGATGATGAGAGACTGGTTCAAATCTCAGCTGCAGCATTGAATTTTTCAGTTCCAACTTTACCTCTCAAGAAAAATGCATTTTCATGAACAATATGTCAAATATGTATGCAGATAAATTGTAATAAGTAGTGTAAGTGATGGTACATTCTGCAAATGTGATAGTTTGGTATGAACAAATTTGTAAGCAAAATGCTGAAGGTGCCTAAATTGCTATGAGCTTCATTACAGCAAAGCATACTTTTCATTGTGAATCGTCATGTTAATTTATTGGCAAACTGTAGCCCTTATTTTCCATCTAATATGCCCAGATTTCAGAACATTACCCTTTTATACTGCTATTGTGCTAACACTACTGAACGAAAGTATTTATCTTCACAGTTGAACATAAGGAAGTTATGGAGAATGTATTCAGAAGATACTGAAGCTGAGACTCTGCAGGTGAAAGAAACTTACTTTCGTTATATTTTTAACAGGTTCTATAACCTTGGGTTTGGCAGTCCTAGGGTAGATGTTTGCTCCACTTGCCTACATCTTTCTGAGAAAATGAAAACATGCCAGGATGACACACAGAAAAATATCCTACTTACAGAGAAAAGAGTCCATAAGCTACGATCTCAAGCTTTTTATGATTTGCTGAAAGAAGACAAAGGACATAATATTTTGATAGTATCATTTGATTGCCAAAAGAATCAACCCCTTCCAAAATTACCAGACCAGTGTACATATCACAGTCGCCAGTTATATTTAAACCATTTTTGTATAGTAAAAGGCCACTCAAAATCAAAATTGACCAAAGAAAACATTACTTCCTACGTATTGTAACAAATTTAACAACTCTTTTTTATTTTCTCAACACTCAAGTACAGCCACACTACTAGTTTCTGTCTCTTAATCTTTCCAAACTCTCACACCATACTAGTTTCTGTCTCATCATCTTCAACAACTCAAAACTGTCTCTATGGCAACCTCCTTGAAAATCAAAGAGTCTTAATGACATGGAGAAGCCATGTCACACTGCTCCCTCCTCAGAGCTGGTCGTCCCGACCAGCACTATCACTGCGGCATCTCCCTTGCGCCCCGGTGGATTAACCCATCGAACCTCTTCTCCTGGTGGTCCACGAGGGCCTGGTGGTCCTGGTATACCTTGAGGTCCTGGGTTTCCATCTCTTCCAGGCATACCTTTAGTTCCAGGTTCACCATCTTTTCCCGACAATCCTGGAGGTCCACTCATGCCTTTGTCTCCTGGAGGTCCCTGAGGTCCAGGTAACCCTTGTAGACCAATGAGACCACGGTGTCCTTTTGCACCCTTTGGACCTTCTTCTCCTCTATCACCCTTACCTCCCTCTGGCCCTGGAGGTCCTGGCTTTCCTCTAGCTCCCTGTGGCCCTTCTACACCCAGTGGTCCAGTTTCTCCTCGAAGACCCCGTTCTCCTGCTGGTCCTGGAGGTCCATTTGGACCAGGTGGCCCTGGAAGACCTGGTGCCCCTGGAGTTCCCGGAGGTCCTGAAGGTCCTACAGGTCCCTTATCTCCCGGTCTTCCTGCAATACCAGGTGTTCCTGCTTTACCTGGTGCTCCCTCTGGTCCCTGTTCTCCAATTGGTCCCGGTGGTCCTAGAGGTCCTGCAATACCTTGTGGTCCTGGAGGTCCTTCACTGCCTGGCTTCCCTGGTGGACCTGTCTCACCTTGTGCACCTCTCTGACCTCTGAGGCCAGCAGGTCCTGTTGGGCCGGGTAATCCTGGAAGTCCTCTGTCTCCTGGAGGGCCCTGTGGACCAGGTTGTCCTGGAGCTCCATGTTGTCCTTGAGAGCCTGAGTCACCCTTAGGTCCTTCAGGTCCTGGTGCACCAGCTTGTCCTGGAGGTCCTGGATTGCCCTGTTCACCTTTCATTCCTGGGAATCCACGTTCACCCTTCATTCCAGGCAAGCCTACCAGACCCTGAGGGCCAGGGAATCCTTGTAAACCTTGAGGGCCAGTAGGACCTCGCTCTCCAGGGGGCACGATCCTAGGTATCGCTGTTGGATAGTGTCCCTTGGTCCAGGTAGGACGATGTATGCCATCCTGCTTCGAAATTCTGCAACAGTACCGCCGGTCTTGACGGTCCCTCGTCCAGTTGCCCTTCTTCCTGGTGTGTTGACGGGCCATCCTGCGCACTTTGAAACGGCTCACTGGGTACCATGTCCGCCGACCTCTCTGGCGCACCTTCGCAGCCACCTTGCTTCCGATGGGTCCGGCAACAAACCCCACCACATCCGCGCGAGTCGCGTCCACCGCTGCACTCGTGTTCACTCGTGCTCGGCACGGCCTCTCCTGTATCCTGCCGTCCACGATGATGTCCACCATTCTTCCGTTCACGGCACTATGCGTCAGGTGATTGGATGGCCCCGACGGTCCCCCCATGTCACACGCCAAGTCGGTTCTCGCGTGTTGCTCGTTTGCTTGTGCGCTTCCCTGCTGATCGTCCGAAACGGGCGCAACTGTCGCCTCGGCCACTAGGTGCTCCCTCCCCGGCTCCGCGCTATTCCGTCTGCCCCTGGCATCCAGTACTTTGACGCTCTCGTCAACTCTTACTACCAGGGCGCCAAGACGTTCCCCGTCGTCCTCCACGACGTCCACGTGCTGGCAGAGGTCTTCCACCTTTTCGCCGAGTTCTTCCACGCCTTCCGTCACGCCAGCCAGTTGCTCGTCAATTTTCGCCGATAGCTCCGTCTTTATCTTTTTCAGCTCGGCAGCGAGGTTGTCGTTTCTCGTTTCCATTTTGGCAAATAATTCTTTCATCATTGCCATCATCCTGGTTTCCGAATCTCCCTCCATCCCACTTCCTGACACCAAATGTAACAAATTTAACAACTCTTTTTTATTTTCTCAACACTCAAGTACAGCCACACTACTAGTTTCTGTCTCTTAATCTTTCCAAACTCTCACACCATACTAGTTTCTGTCTCATCATCTTCAACAACTCAAAACTGTCTCTATGGCAACCTCCTTGAAAATCAAAGAGTCTTAATGACATGGAGAAGCCATGTCACAGTATGGACGGAGAATGAATTTAAAAAAGGTTCAAACGAAATAGCCTCTTGCTTGTTTGATTATCTAAACTCTATAGATATGACTCCCTATACCATTGTAAGACTCATTAGCGATGGGTGTGGGGTCAAAACAAAAACTCAATTTTAACCTCTTCAGGGATATGGACGTGAAATCACGTCCATTTAAAATGACGGACGAGCGATATGGACGTGTATACACGTCCTGTGCATTTGTGCATTTAACCCTTATTTATCCTCTATCTAACTCAACTTATTTTAATTTTCCCCCGTTATGAAACATTTGATTCAATTCTATATGCTTTACTGGCTTACCTTTATATGTTCCTTCTGCAGTGATATGCCTCAAAACAGGGATAAACACACAAGGGCACATCTCCACATTCGCCACAGATCATCCCAGTTTCCTTACGGATTCCTTTCTTGCGGCACACGAAACACCTTCGAGATGGGCGGGACTTCTTTGCTGTTGACGGTATCCTTTTAGTATAATGTTTTCCTTGAAGTCTGAGGGGTGCAGGGGTTTTGCATTTTCTACCCCCAGTATGAAGAGGCCTCTCAAGCTGGTATTGTTCAATTAGGCTGCGAGCTATTGATAGTCGAAAGTCCAGGTAGGTCATTGTCTTGTGTGGGTTTAGAGCTCTCCAAATTACCAAACAATTGTATATGGTTATATCCAGCTGGTGCAAAAATACCTTTTTATACTATTTCACTGTTTTTCGTAAAGAGGGATATGCTTGCAATACCTGATCTACTAGATTGACACCGCCCATGTGCATATTGTATTCCTGGATAACGTCAGGCTTGAAAATGCACATTTTGGTATGGGCATCTGTTTTTCCAGTGTCAATCATCGAAATCTGAGAACTGCAATTGGATAATGCCGTAACTACCCTCCTGTCCTGCCAGGCAAGGTAGGTCAAAGGTGGGAGCTGACGCACCTCCATTTCCCCTCTTCTTAGAGCCTCCCTATTCACATATTTTGGCAAACCAATACGATTTGAATGTACTGTTGCAATTGCATTAGTCTTTATTTTGTGTAAGGCCATGAATAATTTAGGAGAGCTGTACCAGTTATCTAAGTACACAGTCCTACCCTGATCAAGCACAGGTTCCATTAGGTGCATTACTATGGAGCCAGATAAGCCCAAATCTTTGTCTCCAGTATTGTCAGTCCCTTGACCAGTGTAAATGCAGCTATTGTAAAGATATTCCGTTTTACTTTCACAAACATCAAAACTCTTTATGCCAAATCTAGCCCTTTTTGTTTTGATGTATTGCTTCCAACCTAAGCGGCCCTTCCAAAGCATTAGGCTTTCATCAACAGTGACTTTTTCACCAGGCACATAATTTTCTTTAAATTTTGAAATAATATAATCCAAAACAGGCCTAATTTTGTGGAGTTTGTCATTTACATTCTCTGTGCAGGTGAAATGAAGGAGCCGCAAAATTGAGTAAACCTGTTATTTGACATGCATTTTCCAAAAAAAGTAGTAGCTAGCATGTCGTCTGTGGACCAATACATGTATAATGCAGGTTTATGAATAACACCCATAAGTATAATTAGACCAATTAGCCTGTAAATCTCATTGAGTGTTACTTCTGTCCACCTTTGATTTCTGCTCTTAGGCCCTAATTTACCTTTAGAGAGCAGGTCTTCCTTCACCTTACACGCATATACATTTGTTTCCGAAACAATGAGAGACACTAAGTCGGTAGTAAAAAATTTTGTAAAAATGTCAATTGGTTGGCTGTCAGAAGTCAGCTGAGCCTGGGATTGAGCACCAGACCCTGTGCTCGTGAAGATGTGCCTGTTTGTATTGCAATTGTTTTCAGCACTCCACAATGCTGACTCTTCATGAACACCTGAAGGAAGTTGGTCACATTCTTCCTCATTGCTACTCGTACCTATATCCTCCACACCCCCCTCAAATTCGGAAAATTCGCCATCAATATCCAAATCGCTGTCACACAGCAAGAAGTCCTCCACATTATCGTGTGTAATTTCAGAAGCCCTTACACTTCCACCACTCGCTAACCTTTGTGCAACACTGCTTGTTCATGCCATGTTTTAGCTCTGAGATGTAACACTCAAAAGCTTCTCACTTCAGCTACAAGCAGGAAAGTATACGTATGCATTTCAAGAAAGAAACAAACGGAGCCTGTAAGCTATATCCAAGTTATGAAACACGTGTAAGGAAAAATTGCAAACCTGCTTTATTCTGATGACTCATAAACCACGCATACAGTAGTGTTCTATTTCACATTGTGCTGTGACTTGCTGACGCATAGCTCACACATACAATGGGTCCACTACTGTTTCTTTCCGAGAAATTATATTAGGCGCCTTCGACAAAGCAAAGTTAACTTTTTACCACAGTGAAACAAATAGTGCCATTTCAGCGATTTGTAAATGCAACTCAGCATTGCTGATGATGTACATGTATACTGCATATAATCAGTTTTATACCAGTTTTTGTTTCATTAAAATAACTTAAAATTTACGCAAAATACAGCTGTGTATTTAGGAAGCACTTTTAGCGCATTTAACAATTTAAATGCCCTGCGCTGGATATTGGGTATCCGTTCTCGGCCTGCAGAGCTTTTAAATGGCTGTCGCTCAAGAGGTTAATTGGCATGCTCAGCAATTGGTTTCATAATGTATCTGATAAAATAACTGAAGTTCAACTAGTTTTCGCAATAATGGGACATAGTTGCATACCACCAGACCGTGTATTCAGGAACATTGAAAAACAAATAAAACGATGTGAGATAATTGACCTAAATCAGTACATTGAAATGATAAGCAAGTTTGCAACTGTTAAGAGACTGGGAAGGGATGTCAGTAACAGAGACTGGAAGAAAGCTGTTGAGGAGAACATGAAAAAATCGTGTTCATGGCATTTCAGTATACAATCCTGCAAACGAGTGTACTTAACTCAGAAAAGAAATCCAAACATAGTGACAGTTCTTGTCCAAGGAGAAGCAACATACAGACTGAAAAACGAGCCAGCGCAGGGTGCCAGAAGTATCACTAAACGTGGCAAAGGTTTGGTGTTAAGAGCAGAAGTCATTCCTAGAAGTAATTATATAAAAAAGGAGCAGAACAAAGGAGATGTGGATTCCCTTCTCATTAAACATTACGGCAAAGAGTGGAGAACGGTTGAATCTCCACACTTTTTTAAACATGTAATACATGGCCCAGAAATTGATGTAGGGGCAGATGAACATGAGTGTGGATGCAGTCACGCAGAAGAATCACCTGTTTTACACATTTAGGGCAGACTGTTTCACTTAATTTCAATGTATAAAATTGTAGTTTGCTAATATTTAAGTTCCAATAAAGTGATTTCATTGATATACATGCCAATAAATGTTGTTATCTTAACTGAAGTGTTACATCTTCATTATTCCTGGTATCAAAAATAGCACTCTCCATATTTTTACATTGCAGAACTGACATTCTCCACAGCTTGGTTGCAAAAGTCACATTCTCCAATATTTAATCCTGTTTTTCTATCAATCAAATACCCAGATATATTTTTTTCGTGAAGCAACATTTATTTATTATTCATTCTTCATGGAAATTGCAAAACAATTTCTAATCAATGAATATTTTCATTTGTATTCGTTCTTTTGTGGATTTTTTAAAATTTTAAAAAGTGGAGAATGAGACTTTTGCAGTTAGTCCCTTTGACATCATCAGGCACATGTTCTCAATTGATTTTAATGCCTTGTAAATTTCTTCTTTGATTTGTGAATTTGGGTTTCCTGTTTTTTTTGCACATTTAATGATAAAAATTCTTTTCTTGTTTAATGACACTATCAATTGCCAGGGTCACATTAGCATCACCAGAATTTTGTGTCTGGAATTTTGTCCCCCAGGAGTTCTTTTACATGCCAGTAAATCTACTGACATGGAACTGTCGTTTTTAGGCACACTTAAAAACCATCGGTCTGGGCTAGATTTGAACCCGCAACCTTAGGATCAGTAGGCTAGTGTCTAACCAACTAAGCCACCCAGATCGACTGCACAGTTGATGCAAGATAGAGACACATATGTCATTTTTGTGTTTGATGTGCTTGTGAAAAAATAACAGCATTATTGAGACTTTGAGCATCATTTTCTAACACTTGGAAATGTTGACAGGCTACTCTATAAGAGTCACACAATTCACCATTAGCAGTTTCTAAATGTTGGAATCGTGTTGGGCCTTGAACATGACTAGTAGCAGTTGCAAATAAAAATCTCATTGGTGCTTGAATGGACTGAATAAATTTGACTTATTGCATTGGTGGAATATATATTAGGGTAACCTGGAGCTGCTGTTCCTTGTTTCTGTCATTGAAATTTCTTTGAGAATTGATTCCAAGTAGAATATTCTGGCTTTTTGGAGTACAGAAGTGTTTGGGCAAAATTATGATTGTGGCACCTTTAAAAAACTGGTCAAGGTCGTAGATGGTAGTCGAATAGCTCATTGCAATGTATTTGGTACATTTCACGGAATGGCAACATTCAACATTGATGTGTGCCTTGAAAGCCTTTGATAGGATCTGCGAGTCTGGAACATTCCAAAGATTATCAATTTCAATGTCTTGTTGATTCACTGTGACAGTTGTTGATCTTCCGTTGTCTGCAGTTGATCAGCCACAATGCAGTGGGTAAGCATCATTTCCGGTAATTGTTTCTGCCACTAATGTCTGTGGAGAATGCTTCAAACATTTATCATTCACCCTACACTGTGAATTTTGATTAGGTGTTGCAAAGGGAACATGAATGGCATGAGGTAGCTGTCAAATAATCATTCTCTCAAGCAACAGTATTTATATACTCTTCACCTTAAAATGAGTAGTTACATGAATACTTCTTTGAGTGATTGTACGGGACCACAACACAGAAGTGAAGAGTAACAATTATTGGCCATAGCAGCTTTATAAGTGATGACTCATTGTTTTGTATGAATTAAACTGTACTGTGCTCTTGTTGATCAAATGTATTTTGTGGACTATAATATGTTAAAGAAGGTCTCAAAAATTGATATTGGCAGGAGTAGCATAAAATTCATTAAACCTCATTAGTAACTTTGTAATTGTTATTGTGTTTGGGCCCAAATAACCTAGTTGTCGCTATGTCCTTAAACCAGACTCTCCCATGATTGTAGGTTCTTCTGGATTCAAGATTATAAAATTGCTTTTAGAATAATATAACTTGGAGCATGTTTTAGTATAATACACCTTAAATCCAGATTAGCATAACTAGAAGTAAGACGTTATGGATCTTTGAATGTTAAAAATTATATACTTAACATTACACCAAATAACCATCATTACTTAGTACTACTCTATGCTATCTGTTGAAATATAATATAGTTTCAATTATCTGGAAGTAGACTCATAAATGTTACTAATAGTATGATTCTTTTTCCACAGACTTGCTATTGAAGTTTAGGAACAGAGCTGTTCGCATGCAGCAACTATAGTAAAATGGATATCAAAGAAGAATCTTGTTTCGTGAACTTTTGTTCAGAGAGTGAGAGAAATACCAGAGATTTTATAGAGAAAGTTAAGATTGAAACTGTTCCAAGAAGCAGTGATATCAAACCAGAATTTGGAAAAGATTCTACACGTTCACAGACTGAAGAACAGCCTCTAATGACATTTAATGAAACCATCAAAGAAAGTGAAATTGTTGCCAAAGTAGATATTAAAGAAGAACATTGTTGGTTGGAAAGAGAAGATTCATGTGTTAGTGATAATATTAAGGTAAGTTCTGTGGAAAAGGTGCATCATCTCTACCTGTGTCTCTTTTTTTGATCTCTTCAATGTTGTTGTTGTTGTTAGCTAATGCTGGATTTCTGACAATGAAGTCATTAATCCTCTTGCTCTCCAATATTTTTCACTGATGGATGGGGCACTAGAAGTGGCCGGGCATATTTGAAGGTGGTCCCGATCCATTTCCTCTTGCAGATCACATAGAGGACAGAGTGGTGAAGAATATATCCCAATTCTGTTTAAATGTTTTGCCAGACAATCATGTCCTGTAATCAACCTGAAGGTTGCAACTGCTGTTTTTCGAGGATACTCAGGAATCACTGTTTGAATGTTTGGTAGTTCCCATCTTTTATTCTTTGATTTTTCATAGTAATATTTTGCAATATTTTTTTTGAATTCAGAGTTGCCTAATCTTTTAGCTTCAATGTATAACATTGACATGTGGATATATCAGTTTATTTTGCCATTTTTTCTTTCCTTCATGTCTCTTTTCTTGTTCATCATATTTGATTTATACAAAACATATGTATCGTATGAGAGGTAGAACCGGAACTTAAAAATTCAGTGCCACAACTGGGATTTGAACCACAGACATTCCGCTTACAGAGGGCTGCTCTACCACTGAGCTATTGTGACAAACTGCCAGAATGGCGATCAGAGCTTCACGGGTGATCAGCCGTGTTAAATTTAAGAAGGTCGAGCTTTCGGCCGTTATACACTCCGTGGCCATCTTCAGGACTAAAATGATCAGAATGGCATTAAATTCTCAAACCAGTTCATATTTCTCCTGGTAAACCACAAAGGCAGTCTCACATCAGAGACAAATTACCCCAATGGTGACTTACTATTGTAAGTACTTTATATCCCAGGATTAAATAACCTTCAGATGGTAACTATTATTTATTTATACCAACAAACTTACTGTTGGTGTTTTTAAACACACAAGCCGTGTGTGGGCAAAGTTTGAGGGGTTCAAATCCCAATTGTGGCATTGAATTTTTAAGTTCCGGTTCTACCTCTCAAACTTTGCCCACACACGGCTTGTGTGTTTAAAAACACCAACAGTAAGTTTGTTGGCATAAATAAATAATATGTATCATAATTTTTTGTTTAGCTAATGTTTAAACTTTTTGTTTCAAGTATGTTTAACTATTATTTACACTTGCATGACCTAAATAGTTGATACACACTGAGGATTTCATTTTCACTTATATGAGATGGTTCAAGCCTAATGCAATGTTATTATGTGCTGAAGGAAATAGGAAATGAGACATGGGTGACTCGAGTAGCAAACATTCACCACATGGTGGTGTTAGTATCTTCCAGTGTTATTAAGGTCACCTACTGTCAGTATTAGACATTTGTCATGCTAACAGATAGGTATTCAGTGTCTCTTTGGGGAGTTGTAGTACTTTGTGCTATTACTTCGTTCAACGTTTTGTGAACCATTTCCAGCACGTCAACTGTTGCAAGGAAAATTTCTCATAATGACATGGACAAATAGCCTGCAGTCAACTTCTAACAAATGACAACACATAACCCTCCAGCCTAAGTCATCAGATATGAGAAGAAGCAAAAGTAAACAATAGTCTTTGCATTGCATATGATGATCATATTTTGCTATATTAAACCAAATATACATTTCTCTCAAAATGGAAAAGAAAGGAGAAAAAAAGTACTATCTCCTCTTAAGGTTGAAACTCAATTTCTCTGTTTCATTAGGTCCACAGTCAGTCGGCATAACCACACGGCCATAGTGGATGCTTTAGAACTGCCCTATATTTCTGTAGCCGCTCACTACAACCTATTATCCATTGCAGTGGCATGCAGCCACATGTCAAGTCTCCAATTTAAATGCTTTTTCAGAGAGATGGCAGACAGGCTTAATTACATTCATAATAAGCACTATTTCAATTCCAGTGGATAATATTCATACATTTCTTCCTAATTATGATGTATAGGTCACAATCTTGAATTACTTTGAATACGTATAACTTATTAACTTGACATAGACCATTGGTTTCCTGTCTTAAATTGATTGTCTATAAACTCTATTACTAGAAAAATTTGTGCTGTGTTATTCATATACACTCTGTGTGTATGTATGAGGCGCATCCAGAAAGTAAGTCCCGATCGCATCTAGAAATGGCACCACCCGTCGGATAGGAATGCATGTGCGCAGGAGAAGAGGGGAAGTATATGGTAACATTGCAGTAAAGTTTCAGATTTGTGACAGCAGTGGTTACTGCTCTGTGCTAGGAGCAAATGGCTGCTCCAGTATTGTCTCCCGCCAAATGCGAGGTTCGTGCAGTCATTCAACTTTTGCATGCTCAAAAGCAATCTCCACCAGTGATTCATCATCAATTGTATCACGGGTATGGGCAGGACATCATGTGTGACAGCATGGTAAGAGGATGGTGCAGGCAATTCATGGAAGGAAGAAGCAATATTCATGATGAAGATCGTAATGGCCGACCGTCCCTGGTGACGCTAGAAATGTTGGAAAGTTTGTGGCAAGTAATTGTGCCAAACTGGCTGATCATAGTTTCAGATCTTTCTTGTCAGTTTCCCCAGATGTTTTGCTCACTTGCATGAAATTGTCTCCTGGTGGCTTGGTTTTCACAAAGTGTGTGCAAGATGGGTGCCTAGACAACTGACAGATGAACACAAAACCAAACATCTGGCTGCAGCATTGATATTCCTACAGTGATACGCAGAGGAAGGTGACCAGTTTCTCGACAATATTGTCACTGGGGATGAAACATTGGTGGTGCAAATCACACCAGATACAAAATAACAATCAATTCATTGGCGGCATAGTGGCTCACCTGTGAAGACCAAATTCAAGCAGATAATCTCATTCAAAAAATCATGTACACTGTCTTCTGGAATTGACATGGTGTCCTTGTGCATGCTTTTTACCATGAGGGGAGACCGTAAATGCTGATCGATATTGCCAAACGTTGCATAAACTCAGGCGGGCAATCCAGAACAAGAGACGTGGAATGTTGACAACAGGCTTTACGCTTGTGCATAAGAATGCAAGACCCCATACGGCCAATGCCACATGAAATGTGTTGAATAAGTTTAGATGGGTGGTCTTCGAACATCCACTCTACAGCCCCGACCTCGCTCCAAGTGACTTTCACCTCTTCCGTCTTATGAAGCGTTTTCTAGCAGGAAAACATTTTCACTGTGACACTCAGGTGCAGAATGAAGTGACTTTGTGGCTTGGGACATTGGCGGCAGAATCCTATGACTTGGGCTACAATTAATGGCGCACCATTACAATAAATGCCCCAACAGTGGTGGTGACTATGTTGAAAACTAGCCAGTGAGTCTATATAATTTTTCCAACAAATATTTCGGACTTAGTGATGTTTCTGTTCTCTTTTTCGGTGATCGGGACTTACTTTCTGGATGCACCTCGTGTATATATATATGTGTGTGCGTGATATAAGCCAAAGTGTGATATTAATATCCCTGGCAATTATACTAAGAATAATGTAACATGCTTTAAAATGAATGGCATGGAACTACTTTGTGATAAATACAACAATTCCCTCTGTATCTCTATTGATGGGTCACGGAGTCATGGAATCCATATGATGGAATTCCAGGTGCAGGTTATTGTGTGTAACAAGAAATATTGTTGTTAGCTAATGCTGGATTTCTGACAATGAAGTCATTAATCCTCTTGCTCTCCAATATTTTTCACTGATGGCTGGGGTGCTAGAAGTGGCCGGGCATATTTGAAGGTGGTCTCGGTCCATTTCCTCTTGCTGATCACATAGAGGACAAAGTGGTGAGGAATATATGAAATATGCTGGATTTCTGACAATGAAGTCATTAATCCTCTTGCTCTCCAATATTTAATATATTGATAGAGCAATAGCATTATAGTAACTGCTTTTGCTTTTTAGAGAGCACCATATTTCCATATTTTTATGTTTTGGCAGTCACACACATACATATATATAATATTCATTTCCCTCTAGCCTGAAACAGAACTACTGGCCATAGAGGCAGCTCTTCTTTATGTATCTGCCTTATCTGGTATACTTGTGGTGCTGTGTTTTTAATAATTAGTTACTCTGTGTTGTGCAATGAGATTCTTTTCTTTCTCTCAGGGCATGGTACTGGGTGAAATGAACAAACACTCAATGTAACTCACTATATCACTTTATTTACACTTTTTTTGTCCCATATTAAACTCATAATTGAATTCACTTTCGTTGTACCTATTTGTGTATTCTTGAGAGTCTTTTTACTTTATTAAGTCTTTAAGACCCACGTCTATGTGCCATACAGAAACGTATCTTCACTTTTCAAACTCAGAGACACTATTGACAAAAAATTGACACCTCTTTACATGACGCTCTGTATATTCAAGTGCGTATACGCTCATTTTATACTCTCCTACTCTAAATAGTTCCTGTAATGTTAGGGAACTGATCTTTATCTATCCTCCCTACCCTTTTAACATTAAATATATGTATATTGTTATTAAATTTAAACATGAAACTTAACATTTATGACATTTTTAAACAATTCTATTTTTCTTAACAATTGATGAAATAGTAGTACACTTTCATTACTCAACTAATCCTTACCAACATGAAAAATAATTAGATTTGCAATAAATATTTACATAAATGATTTCCTTTTGGGGTCTAACCATATATTCTGTCTCACTTGTATGCATTTTCAGTGACTCAATGGAAGCTATTCTAAGCATCATAAAATAAACTCCAACTTCCTATGCACGAATTACAATCTCAATACACAAAAATCTGATGTGCTGCACTCACATGACTTTCTCTATTCTTGTACTAACCATTCTTACAAACTCTTATTTCTATATCTTCTTTCTTGTTAGTTAAGATAAACATTTGTGCAAATTACCTTATTGCTTATTTCCTTGTAGGTGCAAGGGGAATATTAGAATACAATAGGCTTTGTGCAATAGTTAGATCTTTTAAAGCTTTGAGATTCTGTTCTCTTTGCACACTTAAAATATAAAAAAATGAACAATGATGTTCCGTTTCACAAAAGTTTTAAAGTTTTACAAAACTCACACACATAACAGGGTTCACCCTACAATAAAATTTATTGAGACATAAATTATGTGTTTTAGCAAGATCTACATTTTTTGTGTAGTATGATTTGGTCTGTCTCAAGCGGTTTACCAGTTATGCAAAAGTCGTCCAGAGTAAATACGACTACAGGGGCTATAGCCAGAAAATTCAAGATACACATTTCATTTTTCATCAAAATATCTCAAACATATGAGATTTTAATCAAAATTGTTAGAGCCATTTTCAAGAAAATCAAAATTTTCGAAAAATGTTCTATGCAAAGGGTAGTTTAGTGTGGGTCTATTTTCTTCAAAATCTTTGTGTCACATCCTACAAAGACATCAAACTTAAATACCAGCTTTTGTTTTTAACCGACTTTTCGTTTTTGAGTTATACTGTCCACAGACACGCTGACACACACACAATGCTTTCTTTGTACTTGGCGGGTCTCAAAACATACATTTCCGGTGAAATCTCGACATCAAATTTTTGGGTGGAATACAATACTTACCAGTAGAGAAAGTAAAAATACTAAATAAACTAAATCTTCAACAAGGAATAGTATTCCAATGGATACCTACTCATTGTGACATTACTGCATATGAGATTTTAGCTAATATTGCTAAACAGGCAATGTCTTTGTGACCCAAGCCTATGCAAACAGCTTCTCTAACCAGCACCCTTTCTGCAGTTAGTTCTCATTAAGAACTTTGTGGATTGAATTATGGCTTTCTTCTGATAAAGGCCAAGTACTTCAAAACACTCAAAGGAAACCTAATGATTTAAAAATGTTTCGCTACATTCCCAGACATACAAGCATTCTTAGTAAGAGCCAGAGCAGGCCATATTATCACTCAGAAGTATCTTCACCACTTTAGTGTTTCTGACTGTAGTAGTTGTTGCTGGTGCAACAATAACAAAGTAACTGCTGTATCACTTACATAGAACTGATTTAAAATCTGCAATCCCTGTAACCTTGGACAACTCTCCAGTACATACTAAATACACCTCATCTTTGGAATGTGGCTCCTGAAACATACAACAAACATTGTGCTTTTTACCCATCATTTGTAAGAAGAGGAAATTCATAGTGAAGTAGAGTAGGAAATGTGTTGTTAGCAAATAGCTGGATACACTTGAAAGATAGATTACTTTTGAGAAAGTAATTGCTGAGGATGCTCCACAACTGTGGAGAAACCTATACCTACAAAGTAGGTTACAGGACAATTTTATTGTTTTAAAATCATTCAAAATACTCTTCATAGATACAACTGACTTTAAAAGCTTACAATAAATAAGTTAATGATTGCAGTTCATCTTTTATCCTAGAGTGCTCCATTTATCTCAAATGCAATATATCCACCTTAGATTAGTTAATATTTTCAGAAGATACGCATTATTTCATTGACCACACAACTGAGTTGGATTTTTGGATTAAAAGCTTTCAATTTTCTTGTGAGGTACAGGTATTTAAAACAATCATATTTAATTCAGATATTTAATAAGGCACTGCTGTGGCTGAGTGGTTAGACCATTTGCCTACCACATAGGTGGCACAGGTTCGATCCCATTAGACCTTAAATTGTATTTGCGGTGGACAAAGTGGCATCTGGGCAGGTTCTCCTGGGTTCTCTGGTTTCCCCCACTACTCATTCCACCAATTGCTCCATCATCACCTTTCCAATCATCGATTTTGCCTGCATTTCATATCATCCTCTTCCCCATTATCATTCGTGGTGCTTGCCTGACCACTTACTCCCTGGTCTTCACTCTGTCCAGTCCATTCCTCTGCTCCACAAGAGACACCTGACCTTAGACACAGGCCTGTAAGTCCTCGAGGGTGTAAGTTCTCCATAAGGGGAGGGTAATCAGGTAAAGGAAGAAAGAGATTTAATTACTCATCTGATAAATAGAACAGTAAATATGATCTATGAACGTGGGTTTTAGGGGACATGCTTTAGCCCCATGTTATAAAGCTTCTGCAGCATATCAAATGTGACCCTAGAAGTGACAAAACTATCACACGGAGGTCGTGGGAAACATTTATGCAATAATAAATTACAGTATATTGTAAAGTTTGTAACATACGGTAAAGCATGCCACTTTCAAATGCAATTACATACCAGTATATTCCTTTCCTGCAACTGATCTTATACAGTGCATACAATTACAGGTATCCATTTCACACTAACCTAATGTTGCATTGTCTTAAAGAAATCAGTAAGTTTTGTTTGGAAAAATAATTCACCTTTTTTCCCCGTATATTGTTTGATTGCAGCAAGATGGGGATCAATACTATTCAGTTCATTTTGTTCCTCCATACACAGAATCATCTTGTTTATAGTACTTATCACTTCTTTAACATGCAGGATATCTTCTGTGTATGTAATTTCTCATTACCTCAGGAAATTCTTAGCAATGCATTAGCCTAGGAAAGCCATAGTGACCAAGGTTATCACTAGGAATGCAGCAGCCTCAGTGGCCAAGGTATATATTAGGGTTAATGAGAAGTACATTCCAGTAGCACTCTTTAAATAAATAAATAAAAAGTATGATATAATTCCAGAGGACATACTTTCCCCCACATTAAATTCAAATCTATGGTGTTTCTGACTGCACTATTTCAGGCTTCTACTGTTTTTGTGAAAAAAGTTTTTGGAAAACTCCATATATGTATGTCTTTCGGTGATACAAATGGGTTTTATATGTTTTAACGGAAGGACAATTTTATGTAATTGGTGGTTTTCACACAAAGTAATTTCTTCTATGCAGGTTATACAAAAGTGTTCATATTATTTTTGCTCCTCTTTTTACTTTCTCTACTGGTAAGTACAAGGAAGTGTTGTATTCCACCCAAAAATTTGATGTCGAGATTTCACCAGAAATATCTGTTTTGAGACCCCTGAATCCAAAAAAGGCATTTTTAGAAAAAGGTTCTTGTGTGTGGGGGTGGGTGGGTGCGTGGGTGTGTGTGTGGGGGGACAGTATAACTCAAAAACCAAAAGTTGGTTGTAAATCAAAGTTGGTATTTAAGTTTAATGTCTTTCAAGAATGCAACACAGAGATTTTGAAGAAAATAGCCCCACCCTAAACCGCCCTTTACATGCAAAATTCTTCTTTTCTTCAAAATGGCTCTAACAATTTTTATTAAAATGCCATATGTTTAAGATATTGGTATGAAAATTGAAAGGTTTATTTTGAATTTTCTGGCTATAGCCTATGTAGTCCTCTTTACTCTGGATAATTTTTGTATAACTCATACCGTAAGAGATAGACAAAATCTTAACACAAAAAATGTAGATCTTGCTAAAACACAATTTATATCAAAATAAATTATTGTGTAGCATGAATCATTTTGGAGATATTCCTTGTTATTTGTGTCAGTTTCAGAAAACTTAAAACTTTCATGAAATGGAACATCACTGTTCATTTTTTTATATGCCAAGCATGCAAACAGAATGAGATCTCAAAGCTTTGAAGTTTTTGACTACTGCTCAAAGCCTACTACATTCTAATATTCCCCTTGCACCAAAAAGGAAATAAGCAATAACATAATTTGTACAAATGTTTATCTCAAATAACACAAAGAAGATATAGGTATAAGATTATGTAAGAATGGTTAGTGCAAGAGTAGAGAAAGTCATGCGAGTCCAACACATAAGATTTTTTAAGAAAGGATTCTTTAAAGCAGTGCATATGTTTTACAGTTGAATTATTTTGTTACAGGATGAAACACATGAAGGCTTTTATTCCACTAAACCACTGAGGTAAGTCATTTGGTTGATTCTTTGCACAAGAGACTATCCACTTCTCTTAAATGTTCCCTTTTAGTGTTAGGTATAGAAGTGTTTTTGCATACTTAATGATCAGAGAGGAATTGTTTAATTTGTATCAGTTACTATCCCTAGAGATATCATGTTCCCTTATCATATACCATTTTCATTTTCTAAACAATATCAAGAGCAGCAAAAATGTAATTTCCATATATATACTAAGTGTTAAGTATTAAATATTTAGTGATTTGTATTTCAAAAATGTTCATGGAGAAATCAGCAAGAAATGGTGAAAGTAGACTACCCATTACTTACCCAGAAATATTTTGAAAGAAATTTGCATTAAAATTTAAAAAAATGTTGATCCAAACAAAGATTGCTAAACTTAACAAAACAATTTATTATTTCAATGTTTAATGCTATAGAACTTAACCATTTTGGAGTGCTAGGAAATAAAGCAATTAAATCAACAGAAATAAGTTTCTCATTAGCAGACAATACTGTAATTTCAATGGTTCCTACCAAGTCAAAAGAATTTTTAATACTTAAGTTCTCAAATTTATCAAAAGTTTGTGAGTTAGAATTAGGTCTGAAAAATTTAATGATAAAGCCAGGATTTGAACCATAGGTCTTTCACTTCATTGTGATACCTTGGCAGCTTGATGTTAAATTCCCCAACCAGTTTGTATTTTCCTGGTAGAGCACTAGGGAATCTCGTATCTGAGATAAGTGCTCCAAGGGTAACTTACAATCATAAGTACTTTATGTCCTGTGTTTAATTAAATAGTCTTTAGATGGTAATTGCTAATTTATGCCAACCAGCTTATGGATGGTTTAACACACAAGCCATGTGTGAGCAATGTTTGAGAGGAAGAATCAGGACTGAAAAGTTCAGATCTTCTTTAGGTGCAGCTGCTCTCCTTCCTGTGCTACCATGTCAACTCATGACATTAAATTCCCCAACCAAGTTTTATTTGCCTGGTAGACAACTGAGCAATCTCTCATCTCAGATAAGTATCCCAAGGGCAACCAATTGTAAGCACTTTGTCCCATGTTTAAACAAATATCCTTTAAATGGTAGTTATGTTATGCCAACCAACTTACTGACGTTTCAGACACACAAGTCATGTGTGGGCAACATTTGAGAAGTAGAACTAGGTCTGAGAAATTCAGCACCATAGCCGAAGGTTTACTTAATTTGTTTTATTTTCCATACTGAGATTGAGATTATCAAATAATTTTGATTCCAAAGTGAGCCAAAGTAGCTTATCTAATGATGTATTAATTTACAATGTTGTTAGCTAATGCTGGATTTCTGACAATGAAGTCATTAATCCTCTTGCTCTCCAATTAGTAATTTACAATGTAATGGTTTAGTTATACTTCATTATTATTTACCTTTTAAAATATAAACCTCTTTCCACTTCAGTTGGCTTTCTTTCTGCTTCAATTTGATAAGCACGGTTTTTATTGAATGTAACACTATTTCTAACAAAACTAGAGTTAGAGGGGTAGAATTGGAACTGATAAATTGAATGCCACAGCTGAGGGTCTATGGTTCAAATCATAAACATTGCCCACACATGGCTTGTGTGTTCAAAAACACCAGCAGTAGTTTGTTGGCATAAATAAATAAGGAAATCTAGAGTTAATTTATGTTTTAAGCAATGATTCAAAAACAATGCATGAGCTCCTAGTGCTTTTACCTAGAAGTTTTAAATATAATATAATTTCAGGTTTAGAATCATTTAGATATAGACTAAACAAATAATTACTACATTTTAAATTATCCATCATAAACCTAAATTGTACCATAACTAGAGAACTAATGCTTCAAACGAAAAACTGAAATCAGTGAAAAAATTTGCGCTATTGGCAGTGAAACAGTATAATTAATAATTATCGGTATCGTTATGGACAGCACATGACATTGTTTTTTCCTATCGTATTGCCAAATACTAAAAGGAAAACAAATATTTTGACAGAATCATTTGACGGTATTTCAAACTTCATTATACCATGCTTTTTTTCAGAATAATTACCTTTTCAGTAACCATTAAACCATAGGCCCATTTAATTGTTTTAATAGTTTAATCTCCGGATTTATCTCATTATTAAATAAACAAAAGTTATCTTTCACTGCTGATTTATCAATGGTTTATGTGTTATTCATCTATTCTGGTTTCCATAACACAGTTTTAGGAATGTAAAACAGCTAATCTGCAAAATGCCACATTTTGTATAATTTGAAATGTCATCCTTTTTTGAAAAGTTTATTATGGGAAACCACTTTCTTCTTCTTTATTAGGGTGTATATTTATTAAGCTATAAATTAAACTATTACATACAAAATATTATGTGAGAAAGAACTAAAACTTATTTTTATGTGATTATAGTATAATTTAATTTTCTATAAACGGCAAAATGCACTTTATTGTTATGTTAATAATAAACAAAAGTAGCACAAGATGTAAATGAATGGTTCGTGAAACCTTGGTCTGTGTTTTGAAATATTTGCAGCTTATAAAAATAAGTGAAGCTTAGTCTCTAAATATGTATTATATTGGCTGAATAAATTGCTGTCTTTATGAAACTCTCACTCCTATTTTCCTAAATTTCCAAGCCAACATATCTGTTTATTGTGTTACAGGACTTATCACTGTAAAATTCATCCCTTTTGTCAATTTTTTTATGAATGTTATTTAACGGGTGTTCCAAAAGCCTCCAAACTGGCTGCGCTGCATTTTGCCTGTACACATCCCCAGCACTTGTTGCCGACTGCCACTGTCATAGAACAGCATGGATAAAACCATTCAACATTTCTAAAACTACTTTTAAAGGCTTTACTTATAAATGTTATTAAAGGAGATGCTGAAACTGGCCACCACAGTCTATACATTTTTGTTACCTCTTTAGAAAACTATCCATTACTCACCTTAGTTCCTGTTGAGAAATGCTAGAATTTCCTGGCGGATATTTTGTTTTACTTCTTCCAAAGTCTGTGGGTTTCTTTTGTACATGTTATGCTTAAGTTACCCCAGATATAGAAATAACAAATCACCTGGAAATCTTTCTGCAAATCGCACTTTCACCTGGCAAGCTCACTGAGTTAACACATATGAATCATAAATACACGCTGCGCAGTAGAAAACAACTGCTGAGCCATAATAATAATACACTTTGCATCTAGGTACAAGACAAAATATTAAAGCACATTGGTAGTAACTCAATCACAGCTTATCACATCAGCTCAATACCGCACTTTTACAGTAGAGAAAAACAAGTTAATCACATGACCTTGTGTACAGCAGCTACGTTATGTTTCGGTGTGAGTGCAGTAGAAAACACGGCACAGTGACTTGGGTCTCTGTATGTTATGTTACCCTTTTCTAAAGACTGCTTGGAATTCTCATCCTTCCTCAGTTTATTTTCTTAACCTATCAGACAGTATTACTTTGTAGATTTTACCTATTATATTTAGCATACTTATCCCCATTGATTTCTGGATTTTTTACTCCTCCCTTCTATTTGATTGCTATCCCAAAGAGTTTTTCAACTCTTTGGGATATGAAACAGAAATATACTGAAGTTCTTAAGTATGTGCTCATAACTGTGTGTTATTGCCTTGATGCATTTTTAATAGCCTAAAGTGATTGAGTTAATATTTCTCTATAGTACTACCCACACTTTATCTTGAGAACCAGCATCAGTGCTAACAATCTGACCTGTTGCATTCACATGACTTTTTCTACTCTTGTACTAACCATTCTTACAAACTCTTATTCCTATATATGCTTTGTGTTAGTTGCAATAAGAATTTGCCGAAATCATCTTAATGCTTATTTCCTTGTAGGTGCAAGGGGAATATGAGAATACAGTAGGCTTTGAGCAATATTCAAATGTTTTAAAACTATGAGATTCCATTCTCTTTGCATAGCTATCATATAAAAAGTGAACAATAATGTTGCACTTGATGAAAGTTTAAGTTTTCCGAAAAGAATATCTCCAAAATAGTTCACTCTACAAAAAAAAAAAAAAATATTTGGACATAAATTGTGTGTACTTACTAATAGAGATGGTAAAGATGGCCCAAGTCAAGAACTTCTGTGTCTTGAGAAGTAACTGAGGCTCGTCCATGCTCCAGTGTAATCACTTGAATATTTCACTGTACCATGTTACATTTGTTGCTGTTCTCTATAGTTACACAGGTTTAGTTTTGTGTTTCGCTGAGTCAAACAATCTTCAAAAACAACAACAATAACAATCATAATAGTAGTAATAATAACAATAATGATGATGATAATATCTTTAAGTTCAACATACAGTATGTGGCTAGTACAGTACAGTTAATTCATTGTTTTGTCATCCATTACATTTATAGCCTGACTATTAGACACATGGTGATACATTCAGCTTGTGATTGCTAGCAGATACTTATCATAAGTATTCCTAGAGTGTTTGTTCCATCATGCCTGTGCTATACCTTTGTCAGCTGTATTCAGTTTTATGACAATGAAAATTGACAAGCTATATTTGTGAGAGAGTTATTTCCATTATTCTTTTAATTTCTATGTAGTTAATCCTCAGTTGCTATAGTTCTGTAAGGTGTGTAACCAGTTGTGATCTTTTTATTTGATGAAATAAGATAAGAGTGAACGTATATTTTGAAAATATATTAACTATGAGTGGAAAATGAAAACAAATTTCAGGTACTTCAATTTTTACATGATTATTTCCTGTTCTTGCGTATCATAAAGACAGAAAATGCATTTTACACAAAATATGAAAATCCAATAACCAGGCAACTATATAATCATCTGACATAAACTCTATCTGCACAAATGTATCAGTGATTACCTTTACACTTTTAGGCAAGAAAATGTTTTGAAACAGGCAGATTCAATATCCATATTTGCTGCAATATTTCAAATTAGTAAACCCTTCTAACTCTAATAATTCACCATGTAATAACATAATATCCAAATATTGGTGCTGTCTTCATGAACTCATTCAATTCACACCATGTGCGTAAGGAAAATAATCATTCAATTCTTTTCCAGTTGTTATTTCTCCATTCTGTGTTCTAAAAATTATTGATAGTATAATTTTTGTATTTCAGTTTATACAAGGATGTTTCCATTTATACATCTGATTTATCCTGCACTGAAGACTTAGAAAATGATGTAAGCTTCAATATGAAAACACACAAATTGAATCATGAAGAGATAAAGCCACATAAGTGTAACATTTGTAATAAGGCTTTTACTAAGATATCACATTTCAAAACACACAAGTTAATTCATGAGGGTATAAAGCCATACAAGTGTAACATTTGTAGCAAGGCTTTTACTAGGTTATCAGATTTGAAAAGACACAAATTGATTCATGACGGCATAAAGCCACACAAGTGTGACATTTGTAACAAGGCTTTTACTCAGTTATCAGATTTGAAAATACACAAATTGATTCATGACGGCATAAAGCCACACAAGTGTGACATTTGTAGCAAGGCTTTTACTCAGTCATCAGATTTGAAAACACACAAATTCATTCATGACAGCATAAAGCCACACAAGTGTAACATTTGTAGCAAGGCTTATAGTAAGTTATCACATTTGAAAACACACCAGCTGAGTCATGAAGACGTAAAACCACATAAGTGTAACATTTGTAACAAGGCTTTCACTCGGTTATCAGATTTGAAAACACACAAATTAATTCATGAAGACACAAAAGCACATGAGTGTAACATTTGTAACAAGGCTTTTACTTTGTTATCAGGTTTGAAAAGACACAAATCGATTCACGAGGGTATAAAGCCCCACAGGTGTAACATTTGTAACAAGGCTTTTACTCGATCATCTAGTTTGAAAAGACACAAATGGATTCATAGGGACACTGTAGTATAATGTTTGTAAGAGTTCACTCAGTGGTCTAATTCCAGAACACTTAATTGATTCAGTGTGTACTGGAGTGTGATAAAGCATGGGGTTGACAGTGGGAGCAATTGAGCTCTTGAAACATGTAGTTTATTTCCTTCTTCACCTTGTAAAAGAAGCTAGTTTAGAACCCAGTGTTCTAAATTTGTGTGGAACTACTAATTTTGTATATTAATGGATACAAGATTGGAGAAAGGCATATATTATGTTCTGAATCATTTCTTAGTTCTACCAATTTTGTACGTAATCTCTAAATCTCTACGTATATTTAATTGCACTGCTGCCGAAATTTCTTATGTGTTCAGGAACATTTAATTAATGCCTAAGAAGATACAGGTGCCATCATAACCACCACTAGGCAAACTACCCTTCTTTTGAGAGGAAACAGGGAAAGCACTGGTTAGGGAAGTGATGGATATAACTCTGCATGCACAAAAATGTACTTCAGGGGCTGTATTGGGAAGATAGAAAGAAATAATTTTATCTTTAAATTTGAATTAAATTAATATAAGAGATCATTGGATTGAAACATTGCTTAGAAGGGCGCCAGAAGAATACATCAGGAGCGCTGCTTTATTGGATGTGAAAGGAAGTGTAAAAAATGAAGTTTTATGCAAGGGGACTCAGGTAATTAAGAATAAGTTGCAAAGCTAAACGCTTTTCTTTGTAATATAAGTAAGTTATGTCATAATGAACTTCTTGTTTAATATTGTGTTAAAATTGCTTCT
Source organism: Tenodera sinensis (assembly GCA_030765045.1). NCBI lineage: Eukaryota > Metazoa > Arthropoda > Insecta > Mantodea > Mantidae > Tenodera > Tenodera sinensis. Next base: position 49,617,641 of record CM060974.1, on the reverse strand, counting down.
ATTTACAGCTGCACTCCAGATTTCATCCTGCTGTTCTGTTTTCCTATTTCTGTAAAATGTCAGGATAAACACCCAATATTGAGTATTATTAACATGGTAATTTTACGCCATGTTTATAATTTTGTTTCACTTTACAGGTTTGCAGTGAAAAACAGATCTTGTAGCTTGCTCTTTGTTACTACTGTGCAATTGATTTTGTTGTGCGAAAGAAAATTAAGTAAGAATAAACAGCCGTTTAAGCACATTCATATATGTAATTACACCTGAATTTAGAATTTTAAATGTTCTATTACATATGTGGGACATTGCTAGCACCTGTGAGATACAAACTGGCAATAAGAAAAACATGTGTAGACTTATGGCTATTTCACTAAATCTCGTCCATTAATGGTAAAGTTCTGTACATGGTACCCTCTCTGATGATATATCTCGCGAGGCCCACCAGTAAAGCTCAGTTCACGGTGCACTCTCTAATTCTATTTAGGGCGAGGCCCACCGCTAAGGAGCAGTTCACGGTAGCCCCTCTCATGCTATAATGAGCGAGTCCAGCTGGTAGAGTTCAGTTCTCGATACCATCTTTGATGCTATGAAGAGCGAGATCCACCAGTAGAGTCCATTTCAGGTATGCCCCTGATGCTATAAGAGAGGAGGCCCTCCACTAAATTTCAGTTCATGGCCTCCCTCTAATGCAAAGTGGGGCGAGGCCCACCGGTAAAGTTCAGTTCACGGCAGCTCTTGTGGCGTTATTTGGGGCAAGGCCCACTGTTAGTTCACTTCAAGGTACCCTCTCCAATGCTTGTGGGGCAAGGCCAACCGGCAAACTTCAGTTCATGGGACCACCTCTGATGTTCTATACGCTACGACCCGATGGTAGTTTAGTTCATGGTACCCTATTTAATCCTACACGGAACGATACCCACCAGTAGAGCTCAGTTCATGGTACCCTCTCTGATGCTAAATGGGGTAACCGAAGGTAGGTCAGTTCACAGTACCACCCTACATGGGACGAGGCCCATCGGTGAGGTTCAGTTCATGGTGTCCTCTCTGATGCTATATGGGGCGAGGACAACCGTCAAAGTACAGTTCATGGTGTCCGCTTTGATGCTATATGGAGCGGGACCAAAAGGTAGTTCAGTTCACGGCACCCCTTTAAATGCTACATGGGGCAAGCCCTACCAGTTCAGCTCACGCTACCCCTTTTAATTGCACATGGGGCGAGCCCACCTGTAAAATTCTGTTCACGGAAAGGGCTTTGACGCTGTCTCTAGAGATATTCGAAATGTAATATTCAGTTCACGGTACTACCACTGATGCTATGTGGGGCGACGCCTAAATGTAAGGATCAGTTCTCGGTATCCCCTCAGACGTTACTTTCAACCACGCCCATTGTCCGTTTTAGTGTACCCTCTCCGATGCGTTATGGGGCGAAGCTCATCGGTAGAGTTCAGTTCATGTTACGCCCTCTGATACTATATTGAGCGCGAGCCGGAGGTAGTTTAGTTCACGGTACCCTATATTTGTTATACGGGTGGAGTCTACAGGTAAAGTTCACTTTACAGGACCCCTCCGATGCAATGTGCGGCGAGGCGCCCCGGCAAATTTGAGGTCATGGTACCCCCTCTGACGGTATATGGAGCGCAATACGAAGGTAGTTTAGTTCACTGTACCCCATTTAATGTTACATGGGGCGAGGCCCATCGGTAAAGTTGAGCTCACGGTTCCTTCTCTAATGCTGAACGGGGCAGGACCCTAAGCTAGTTCAGTTCCCGGTACCCTTTTTAACGCTACATCAGGTGAGACTCAACGGTAAGGTTCAGTTCACGGTACGTTCTTTGATGCAATAGGGGCGAGACCCGAAGGTACTTCCGTTCACGATAGCACCTTTAATTTTGCATGGGGCGAAGCCCACTGGCTAAGTTCAACTCACGGTACTCTCTTTGATGCCATGTAGGATGAGGCGCATCGGTATGTTCAGTTCACGGTACCGCGTTTAATGCTCCACGCAGCGAGGTCCACCGGCAAAGTTCAGTTAATGGCACCCTGTCTGATGCTATATGGGGCGGCACCCGAAGGTAGGTCAGTTCACGGTACCACCTTTAATGCTAAAGCCCACCGGAAAATTTCAGTTCATGGTACCCCCTTTGATGTCATGTGTGGTGTGGCGCACCGGCTATGTTCAGTTCATGGGAGTCCCTTGGTCCATGGGGTGTGAGGTGCACCAGTTATGTTCAGTTCACGGTACCTCCCCAAATGCTATATGTGGCGAGGCCTACCGATAAAGGTCATTTAATGTTACTCCCTCTGATGCTATATGGGGCGGAACCCGAAGTTGGTTTTGTTCACATTACTGCCTTTAAAGCTAAGTGGGGCTGGAACCTCTGGTAAAGCTCAGTTAACTGTATCTCCGCTTATGCTATATGCGGTGGAATCTGACGTTAATTTAAATAACCGTGCCCCTTTATCGCTAAATGGGGGAAGGCCCACCGTTAATGTTCAGGTCTCGGTACCTTCTCAGATACAGAATGGGGGGATACTAGAGTAGTATAGCTCACGGTAACCTCTTTAAATCTACATGGGGCGGGGCCCACCGGGAAATTTTACCGAATTTAGTTTTGATCACTTGACCGTCTATAAAGCTAAGTGGGGTGGGGCCCATCGGTAATGTTCAGTTCACGGTACCTCCTTTGATAAGTTGTGGCTAGATTGGGCTCCCTTTATCTTCAGTGAAGGGTACCCCGTTAATGCTACATAGGGCGAGCGCCACCGGTAAAGTTCAGTTTACGGTACCTTCTCTGATGCTTATAGGAGCGGGACCTGAAGATAGTTCAGTTTACGGTGCCCCTTTATTGCTACATGCCCACCGCTAAAGTTCGGTAATTGTAGCCTCTCAGATGCTATAAGGGGCGGGACCCAATGTTTGTTCACGTCGCGGTACCCCCTTTAGTGCTACCTGGGGCAAGGCCCACCGGTGAAGTTCAATGCGCGGTACTCCCTTTGATTCCATGTGGTTTGAGGCGCACCGGTTATGTTCAGTTCATAAAGCTCCCTTTGCTGGCACGTGGGCTGAGGCGCACCAGTTATCTTAGGTTCACCCTACTTCCTATTATCCTACATGGGGCAAGGCCCACAGGTAAAGTTCAGTTAATGGTACCTTCTATGAAGCTATATGGAGCAAGATCCCAAGTTAGTTTTGTGCACTTTACCGCCTTTAAAGCTAGGTGGAGCGGGGCCCCCCGGTAATGTTCAATTCACGGTACTTCCTTTGATAACTTTGTGGAGAGACGGGTCCCTTTAGCCCTAGTTAACGGTACCCCCGATAATGCTACATGGGGCGAGGTCCACAAATCAAGTTCAGTTAATTGTATCCCCATTTAAAGCTACATGTGGTGAGGCCCACCAGTGAAGTTCAGTTAATTGTACCGTCTCTGATGCCATATGGGGTGGGACCCGAAGTTAGTTCAGTTCACGCTAGCCCCTTTAAGGCTACATTGGGCAAGACTCACCGGCAAAGTTCAGTGCACAGTACACTGTTTGATGCCATGGGCGAGACGCATTGGTTATGTTAGGTTCACCGTACCTCCTTAAATGCTACATTGGGCGAGGCCCACAGGTAAAGTTCAGTTAATGGTACCCTCACTGACCCTATATGGGGCTGGACCCAAAATTAGTTTCATCACTTTACCGTCTTTAAAGCTAACTGGGGCGGGGCCCACCTGTAATGATCAGATCACGGTACCTCCTTTGATAAAATGTGGAGAGACGGGTACCCTTTATCTTCAGTTAAGGGTACACGGGGGTTAATGCTACATGGGGTGAGGCCTACAAGTCAAGTTCAGTTAACTGTAGCCTCTCTTATGGTATATGGGGCCCAACCCGACGCTAGTTCAGTTCAAGGTATCCCCTTTAAAGCTTCTTGGGGTGAGGCACACCAGCAATGTTCAGGTCACGGTACTTTTTCTGATGTTGTATGCAGCGGGACTTGAAGATAGTTAAGTTTATCGCACCCCCTTTATAGCTTTATGGGGCGAGGCCCATCGGTAAGCTTCAGTTGATGGTACCTCCTGTGATGATATGTGGAGAGAGGGGCACTCTTTATCTTCAGTTAAGGGTACTCACGTTAATGCTACATGGGGCGAAGACCACCAGTAATGTTCAGGTAAATGTATCCCCTCTTATGGTATATGGGGCGGAACCCTACGTTAGTTCAGTTCAATGTAGCCTCTTTAAAGCTACTTGGGGCGAGGCCCACCGGCAATGCGCAGATCACGGTACGCTTTCTAAAGCTGAAAGGTGCGGGACCCGAAGGTAGTGTAGCTCGCGGTACCCCCTTTAATGCTACATGGGGCAAGGCAACCGGGACTATTTGTTCACTGTACTCTATTTGATGCCACGTGGAATGATGCGCACCTTTTATGTTCAATTCACGGTAACCCCTTTAAGGCTATATGGGTCAATCCACGTCAAATCGAACACCCGTAAAACACGACTGTTTCGTAGGAGGTTCAACATTTTTTTATGAATAATAGGCATCAAATAAGGAGACCCGTATTTTTTATTTCCGTATTTTTAAATTACTTGCTTAGTTATGGCTATTAGAAACTAAGCAATTTCTGCGCGCACCGTAATATAAAATCACTTGTTACTCTAAGGTCATATAGAGTTGCGAGTTGGGGTTTGGCGCACTGGAAAGGTTAAATATAACACTTTTAACAACTTTCAACCAATCATTATTACACATATATTTTGGACTGTTTTTTTGACGGTATGTTTTATAAAACCAAAAATAGAATTTAAATCGATGTGCTAAAACTCTAAAAAAAATACACACGTATTCCCTGACATTTTATCTATAAAATAAGATGTTGAAAACTATGGAGCTTGCATTAGTGCATTCGCTACAATTTTGTTTCTGGAGGCCTGCAAGCGCGCACGGACGAGTAACAAGCCAGGTGACTGCAGACAGCATGCGAATAGCCGTGTCAGCTATGCTACTCAGGTAACTTCTTACTAAGGCAGTACAGTCCATACAGAAAAATGTCTCCACAATGTACCTTCTTTCTCACACTCCTGTGGCATTTGATACGTGCTTCTGAACTTTTGATTTTTTTTTTATTGAAAAAATCTTCTGATGATTATATGGGTGTGAAGTTTGCGGTGGTACATCAAAGACATACTTCAAAAAAATTACTGTTGTATTAAAATTGTTTGAGCGTGCCTAAAACTACCTCAAAGAAAAGCAGTTCTTTGCTTTTAGCTTCTTCCTTCATGTACGTCCATACATTTGAAATGATTTCTTTACTCTGACTGTGTAATGTTTTGGTCCCTAATTTAGAACGTGCAAGTGGCATAATTGATTTACGCTATGATCAATGTCTCACAAATTCACTATATTCACTCTTTATTGCAAAGATATATGTCTTCAACTGCACGCGGCACTAAAAATCACCTGTGAATTAGCAAGGACCGTCTCAGATCATGCAGACATCATTACCTTCCCCCTCCCTCTCCATTCTTCATTCACAGAATTATACAATATGAGCTGATGAAACAGACAATAGCTATGGATTCGCCAACAGGACTTCCAGCCAAGGTCAGGGTCCAAGAACGATGGGTCCAGCTGTGCTTTAAAATTACACTCCTTCATTCCTTTGTCAAAAACTGAAGCTTTAGTGAAACAATTTTCTTTCGAAGAAGGAGGTAAAGCTGTGTATTGTATGGAAACATTAGTTTAAAATGCATATTTTAAACACGTTTTGAAGATGCTAATAGTGTGCATATAATAGTGTCAGCTAGCAGTGTTCTCCTTTTTTTTATTTTTAAATTAACGTCCTCCAACATTGTGTCATCGGACGAATGAATGAAATGGGTAAAATGATGCTCAAATGAGCCCGAGGCCCATGGAGCTTTAAGTTACCCGATATTCGTCTTCTCAGGGTAGGGAAAACCTCGGAAAAACCTTACCCGGATAACTTACCCTAAGCGAGATTCGAACTCGCGACCTCTTGAACGTGAGGCAGACACGCTAACCGTCACGCTACCGAGGCGGGCAGTGTTCTCCTTACTGTACTGTTGTAACGTTCATGGAACCTCAAGCAGTGGACAATTGCCGTAATGGAAGGTGGCAATTGTGTGAAGTTACTGTAGTCGTCACCGCTGCCTCGCGACTCCGCTGCACTAATTTGCAAAGTTAAGTACAACTGAACTATTAGAGACTCCATTCTGATTTTTTCTGAGAGTATTGAATAAACTTCATTGTATTTTGGGTTTTTTTCCAGATTTTTAAATGGTCGAGTTTATGTTATTATCTAACTTTAAAACTTTAATCGTATAAAATATAATATTAATAATAATTAATAAAATTGTCCAATAAGTACCTCACGAAATACTGCAATTTATCTTTAATTTGAGCCAAAGATCAAGTAATTTTCTTCATTACAATTGGAGGAGTGATTGATCGAAGGGTGAGGAGCGCGCGATTTTTGAGACATTTCAAAACTTAATATCTGCCAAAATAAATTATTTTATATAAAACGAAGAAACATGGGTCAAATATATTTTGTTCCAAAACACCAGAAAACAATTTCAAGAAAATCTGAGAGATCAAGGTCTTTTTTGCCATATTTTGTTCGATTTGACGTGGAATGACTCATATGGGGCGAGGCCCACCGTTAAGTTTCATTTCTCGGACGTTAGTTTAATTCACGGCACTGGCCCACCGGTAAATTTTAGTTTATGATGCACCATTTGATGCCATGTGTGTGTGTTGCAAACATTATTTTCAGTTGACGCTACCCCTTTAATGTTACATGGGGAAAGGCTCACTGGTATAGTTCAGTTCACGGTGCTCGCTTTGATACCACATGGGCTCATGCGCATCTGTCAGTTTCAGTTCGCGGTACGCCCTCTGATGCTTTATTTAGTGTTATTACCTAAAGGTAGTTCAGTTCACTGTACCTACTTTAATGCTACATGGGGCAAGGTACACACGTAAAGTTCAGTTTACGGTACTCCATTTGATGCCACGTAGGATGATCCACATCTTTTACGTTCAGTTCACGGTTCCCCCGTTAGAGCTACTTAGGGCGAGGCCCACCGGTGAAGTTAGTACTTGTAGCCTCTCAGATTCTATAAGGGACGGGACTAGGTTTGTTCATTTCGCAGTACCACCTTCAGTGCTATATAGGGCAACGCCCACTGGTAAGGTTCAGTGCACCTCGATGCTACATGGGGAGAGCCCAGTACAAAACTTCAGTCAATGTTACCCTCTATTACGTTGTATTGGCGGAACTGGACGTTAGTTTAATTCACGGTACCGCTTTCAACGCTACTTGGCGCGAGGCCCACAGGTAAAGTTCAGTTAATGGTACCCTCTATGGGCCTGGACCTGAATTTAGTTTTGATCACTTGACCGCCTTGAAAACTAAGTAGGGTGGGCCCACCGGTAATGTTCATTTTACGGTACCTTCTGTGATGCTGTATGGAGCGGAACCTGAAGATAGTTCAGTTCACGGTACCTCCTTTGATAATTTGTGGCGAGAAGGGCCCCCTTTATCTTCAGTTAAGGGTACCCCGTTAATGATACATGGGGCGAGGCCACAAGTCAAGTTTAGTTAACTGTACCCTCTCTTATAGTAGATGGGGCGAAACCCGACGCTAGTTCAGTTTAAGGTACCCCCTTTCAAGCTACATGAGGTGAGTCACACCGGCAATGTTCAGGTCGCGGTACCGTTTCTGATGCTGTATGCAGTGGGATTTGAAGATACTTAAGTTCGTCGTACACCCTTTAATTCTACATGGGGTGAGGCCCACTGGCATTGTTCAGGTCACGGGATCTTTCCTAAAGCTGAATTGGGTGGGACCCGAAGGTAGTGTAACTCCTGGTAGCCCCTTTAATTCTACTTGGGGTGAGACCCACCGGTCAATTTCAGTTTACGGTGCACAGTTTTATACCATGTGAGTGCGCCGCACAAGGTATGTTCAGTTCACGAGACTCGCTTTGGTGCCACGTGGGGTGAGCCGCAACAGTTATCTGCAGTTTACGGTAGCTCCTTAATGTTGCATGGGGCAAAGGTCACTCGTAATGTTCAGTGCACGGCACTCCGTTTGATGCCATGTGGGGCGAGGCGCTCCGGAAATGTTCGCCTTTCCTCCTTTAATGCTAAAGGGGGTGAGGCCCACCGACAACGCTCAGTTAACGGTACCCTCTCTGATGCTATTTGGGGCGGGATGCGAATTTCGTTTTGTTCACTATACCACCTGTAAACCTAAGTTCGGCGGGGCCCACCGGTTCCTTCTGTACCTGAAGATAGTTCAGTTTACGGTACCTCTTTATTGCTACATGGGCCGAGGTCCACCGGTAAAGTTCAGTAATTGTAGCCTCTCAGATTCTATAAGGGTCGGTTCACTCGCTGTTCATTTCGCGGTACCCCCTATAGTGCTACATGGGGCAAGGATCACCGGCAAAGTTCACTCCACGGTCTTCCGTTTGATTTCATGTGGGGCTAGTCGCACCGGGAACGTTCAGTTCACGGAGCTCCCTTTGATACCACATGGGCTCATGCGCATCGGCCATTTTCAGTTCACGGCAGGGGGGCCTCTTCCTGCTTCCCGCACAATTGCTCTTCCTATAGCTGTCTGGTGATGACGTCACACGGGAGTCACGTAGTACCGATATTCACACGTGCAGCTTACATTTTACGATATAATTCAAATCCCATCGTACTATCTAAGTATCTCAACTCTACTTTCCTTGTTTTCTGACATGAAATGTCAACGCAGGCGTGTTAATTGAACAAAAACAAAGCTCTCATTGTGTAATATTTCGTAAAACAGAAATGAAAATTATCTGTAGGAGGAAGGAACAACAGTGTGCCACATAATCGTGCAATTATTACTTTGTTAAGGGCTTTCAACACGCTTTTTTCACTTTCTTTAGGATTTAGGTCATAATTGCAACGCAGCCCTTATTAAAAGGCCTTTTAATAATGTAATAAACGAAAACAGAATGTGATACTGACATTCTTTCCCTATTAAGACAGTATTTTATTGACTGAGCCGTTCTAAGAATAGCTGTGTGGCCACTCTTTTACAACAATATCAAAATGCAGCGCAGAGGAAAATGAAATAAATAACACAATTACGACAGCTATCATTTTTGAAAATACCAATATATTTGAAACAAAGAGAGAGATAGATAGATAGATAGATAGAGAGAGAGAGAGAGAGAGAGAGAGAGAGAGAGGGAGGGGAGAAGGTTTGTCTCGCTTTCACCTATGAATCCTTTATAATGTGTAATGAAAGTTCATCTTTGTTAACATGAATATATAGAAGGATAAGCCTTAGTAAGAATACTTTGCGCAAGAGTGAGCAAAGAAAATCATTTGTGTATAGTACATCAGATTTTTATCATTGAAATATATGTTGTGGATATTTTAATACAATAAACAACTATAAATAATTTTAGTTATACATATTGCGCGTTTTCATAGATGCCCTCAGTGATCAAAACTAGAGAAAATCTGATTTGAGGCTGTAAAATAATGTGATTAATTGCAAATTACGTTTATTTGTGAAATATCATCAAAGTATTGTATAATTGCAAGGTAATTCCAGCACCTTGCTCCTTTTCTTTAAAATGGGAAAGAAATATTGTCCGTTTTTCCCGAATGTGAAAGAAGCACTGCATAGCTATACAGGAAGGGTCATTAGCCTTTCGTTCATGTTATACCTGAATTTCAGTACGGTTTGGGATAAGGTGGTGCACACCCTTCGACAAAACAAAGGTCATTGTATTTCGCTTCCTTTTATCTTTCTGCTTATCTTAAAAGGGTTGGGGTCATTCTTTCTGAGCCAGGGCGCATTTAAAATGGCACGAAGTAGCATAATACATAAAACGTGCCGAATTGCCCTATGAGATGCATTTTGTGGTACGTGTTAAGGCACTAATTTCTAAGACAGAAAATTTGGGAAGCAAAGACAGTGACTGTGATTTGCCAAAACAAGTGCCACAGGACTGGATTACAGTTATTTCAAAGGGGGAACTTGTTCGACCGACTGAACAGTGGTACCAAAAAGTGAAGGAATTTGAAGTTTTATTTGCGGGATTCCATGGCTTTAATGTTTCAAAATGTCTGGAGTGATAAAAGTACTTACTGGCATGATTTGCTCTAAATTTCCTGAATTGGATGAAAGAATTGTTTCCTATACGTCAGGACCCGCACTTTCATTAGGATACGGCATTTAAATAAACTAATAGCTGTAAGTATGACAAAAAGGAACGCGAGGAAGTGTCAGCAGTGGGCGTCAGCTACTTCTTCTGCAACAACATGACCAAATGTAAGTCTACTTTTAAGATCAAACAATAATTTTTATTTATTTTGATTGTAGTTTCGGTGGCGGTGATAAAACTGGTTTGTAATTAGTAGAATGTGTTGAACGTTTCTAATGTGTTTTCAGTTAAGGCATCTTTTCTATCACATATCACTGTATTTTTCTACACTTTATTAATTATTGCTTAAGTGTTTACGCAGTGGAACTGTCAGTCAATGCTTTAAATGGTATATGTCGAAACGGGTTTAAAGCGCTCACTTTCTATTGCTGTCTGAACTGCGCGCGCTCTCAGACCTCCATGTGACGTATGTTGCTTGCAACCAATGGCAGCAATTGTGCCGGAGTGGCCTACCTTCTTTCTCTAGTTACCTTGAGTTCACGGTACGCTCTCTGATGCTATATATGCTGTTATCAAAGGTAGTTCAGTTCACTGTACCTACTTTAATGCTACGTGGAGCGAGATACACGGGTAAAGTTCAGTTTACAGTACTCCATTTCATGCCACGTAGGATGATCCGCACCTTTTATGTTCAGTTCACGGTTCCCCCGTTATAGCTACTTAGGGCGTAGCCACAGGTGAAGTTCAGTAATTGTAGACTCTCAGATGCTATAAGGGGTGCGAACCTAGGGTTGTTCACTTCGCAGTACCCTCTTTAGTGCAAGGCCCACCGCTGAAGTTCAGTGCACGGTACTCCCTTTGATTCCATGTGGGTTGAGGCGCACCGGGTATGCTCCGTTCACGGTACGTTCTCTGATGATGTATGGGGCGGGAGGCAATTGTGGTTAAGTTTACGGTGCCCCCTTTAATGCTACATGGGGCAACGCTCACCGGTAAAGTTCAGTTCACAGACAGTTGAGTTCAGGGTAGGCTCTTTAGTTGTACATGGGGCGAGGCCTACCGGTAAGGTTTTCTTAATTGTACCCTCTCTGATGCTATATGGAGTGGACCCCAACTTAGTTCAGTTCACGGTACCCCGTTTAATGCTGCATGGGGCGAGGCCCACCGGTAAAGTTCCATTAATGGTATCCTCTCTGATGCTTATTTTTTACAGGGTGTTAAGTTAAAGGGGTAAATGATTTTCCTATATTCCTTGTAACTTAAGTTAACTCAGAATGACCTTATTTAATCTAGAATAAAAACAAAGAGACTAAAATCTTCCCTTATCTTAGTAATTGCTGCAAGTTCTTAAGTGCTACTGAAATATGTTTCAAGAAGCCTGTAAGCAGCATTTAAGGACTTGCAGCAATGACTAAGATAAGTGAAGTTTTTGGTCTCTAAGTTTCTTTTTATTTTAGATTCTGATGCTTCACTGTTAATAGCTTCAATGTTTCATTGAATTAATTCTAATTTAATGTTTGCTAAAACTGCTTTATGAACATCAGACTCTAGATTCTGAACTGGTGTTGTGCTTTCTTACTTCTGCAAAGAAAATTAGGATACACGCCCAATGCTGAGTTTAAGAAAGGGGTAATTTTGAGCTATGTTTAAAATTGTGTATTACTTTTCAGTTTGTATTGAAAAGCAGATCTCTTAGTTCATGCTGAGGATTTAATATTGTTGTAGGAAATGAAAATGGGATATAACATACATTCCGGGGTAATTTGCCCTGAATTTGTTTTTAAATTCTGTATTATATAAGAGGGGCATTGTTAGTGGCCATAAAATAAAAATAACCCCATACAATGTGATAATAGGAGAAATCAGATTTGAAACATTCAGAGTCACTTGCTTGTATGTCTTGCAATCCAACTTCTTTGTATGGCAAATGAAGCCTGCAATGCTGCCAGGAAGGTGGTGTATACATTTTACTATCGGCATGAGCATTTTTTTGTTTCAGTGGTGGCTCTTTGTGGGAGTGTTTGTTATTTAGTGACCAGAAGTGGTAAATAATTTGTAGGTAGATCTTGAAATGCTTACTCATATGATTGTCATATTACATAAAGGATATTGATAATAGTAGGGATGAGACCCTTCAATATTTTCTTAAAGACTTGAAGGAACCTACCTGGGCAATAGCCTAGTGTCAGATCCCTCATCTTGTCTTGCTGCAGCTGTTAGTAATCAAACTTACGTTTGATGAACCAAAGCGAAGAGCTACTCACCAAAAGCACTGCTCAGCATGGTGAGATAATGTCCAAATCGGTATTTCTTCCTTTCCTCTATACAAATTCCCTCTTTAATTCGTGATTTCAAACATATATTAAGTAAAGGATATCAGAAAAGAGCTTAATATATGATTTTTATCATTGACAACACTTCAAGACAGATTATATGGAGAATAAAGGTATATAAATTATATAAACATTGCCAAACTATTGTAAAAGATGCAATTCCTATATGCATTAGCAATTCATAGAGTTATATGCTTTACTAATAGAAACCGTTGTAAGCTGCACACTCTTTACATTGTAATCATAGTAATACGCTGTATAATTATCTCAGTTTAATTTGTTCGACTTTGGATATGTCTTATCAATTATTTTATTATATTTTTATATATTATGTTATTATATTTAATATTATTATTTATTTTGTTTAAATAAATATTTAGTACATATGCTAGACTTACAACTCAAGTATGTAGACGTCAGACCTTATCTGCTATGAAATCGTGTCTAATTTCGATTAAATCAATTTTTGTGGCGTCATTTTAATATAAGCACTTCATAAAACTGTGTCTAAGTCTGCACCCTGCAAAATATCGTGCTGCAAATGCCGTTGTTTGGCAAGTACCCCTGGCAAGTTGTTTGGCAGCGGACTCTATATATAGGTACGTTACAACTCTAGCTTCCCTTGGTTAAAGTCCTAATACCTTTTAAGATGCTAAGGTATTAGAGTGTTGGAGGCCAAGGGGATCTTTTGCACTTTCGTCTTTCCTCTCCTTCACTCTTATTTCATCAAAGGGGTAAGGTTGTTCATGACCATAGAAATCCTCAATCCACATTCACCCTGGGGTGGTGCTAAATGAGCAACATGATAATTGTCCAATGATAATGCTTTCTCCAGAAATGAAATCCAGAGGTAAAATATCCCCTTTCTTGTATCTCTGGCCTGGGGCCAGCAAAAGTAAAGATTGTGGTGGTGTTTTCATCACTGGGAGATGGCAATGGGACTCTTTATCTCCAGGGTGTTAATGGGTTACAGAATAAAAGATGACAAGGGCTTGTATGTGATCAATGAATATTCAAATTTCCACCGAAGTTAACTTTGTTGCAATGAAGTAACAATATTGCTATAAATCATTTCACTCTTGACAAATATAGAATGGTGAATTTCCAAAGCTACTCATTTTAAAATTGTTAGATACTAGAGAGATTTTGCCCACCTTTATAACATTTACCATGAACGTTAAAGTCATGTGGGCTAGGTTCTGTGCATGCATCAGTCTTCCATAAAGAAATGAATAAGCAAACACTCTAAACTTCTTCATTTAACAAGACATTTTACAGTGAATTATAGATTATAGCAAAATGGTACAAAGACTATGTTTTAGTATCACTGACCTAATATTGATGTGAGAAATAATTGCCGCAAATCCATATGAGTATATTACCCTGTGGAAAGAAGTGCAAATGAAAGTGGTGCCTGCAACGAGGAATTATTTTTCCTTGAGCGCCACAAAGGAGCACATGGACCACCTTCTGAAGCCTTTCCAAAGAGCTGATACTACAAATTTACGGAAGTACAGGTTCAATATAATTACAGTAAAATAAAATTCTAGCTATAAAAAGTAGCGCATTTAAAGCAAAGAAGCTCACATGAACAGTTAGATTATGTCTCGATTATTTCACAGCTTCTAAAACAGTTAATGCAACATAGAAATACTATAATCAGATATCGTCTGTATTCATTTATAGTATAAGGCGATGAAAAATTGAGCTATTAACAGTGAAGCAACAGAATCTAAAGTAAAAGCAAATGTAGAGACTAAAAGTTTCACTTATCTTAGTAATTGCTGCAAGTTCTTAAATGCTGTAGCAGTTACTAAAATAAGTGAAGCTTTCACTCTCTAAGTTTGTTTCTATTTTAGATTAGATTATATTCAGGTTATTTTATTCCTAATACAATGAAAATTTATTTGCAAATCAGGATGTGAAGAACAATATGAGGAGCAACTAGTTCCGCAGTCTACATCAGGCCTGGTAAGATAATCAAAATTAGAAAAGAAATTCTGGTTCTTTTGGAACATCCAATTCAAGAACGACTGGCCTGGTAGCCTGAGATGAGGCACTGTTCCATATCAGTGTGTGTAATGTAAATATACTAGAAAGCAGTGAATCTGTTCATGACTTATTGCTATGTGATGATGAGGTTATAAGCTTAACCTAGAATGTGAGTGATGAATCAGGGCCAAGCACAAGCAGTCAGCTGATTACCCAACCTTGCCAACCCAACACTGTCACAGATGTCGGCCTGCTACTTACTGAACCCAGTCCCAATTAAATCAAATAAGAAAAATAAGGATGCAGGGAATCAGCACTTAAAATGTAGCTACCTACCGACTGACCAACCACCCAAATTTTTCGAATTTCATATTTCTTCATGCATACCACCTAATTTTTCCCTTTGTTTTAAGAACTTTAATACCCATTTTGCTGAAATTGAAGCACACTTAAAAACCATCGCTCTGGGTTGGATTTGAACCCGCGACCTTGTGATCAGTAGGCTAGCATCTAACCAAGCTACCCAGACCGACGTCAGAAGTAGTATTGAATTAAGTTGCATTTGCATATTTTGTATGTTCTATTACATATTACTACTTAAATTTCTTCCGTTTAAACATATTTGCAAAACATGTACAGGTTGATTTAAGTTGTCATTAGAAAAATACAAGCACTCCTTCATACATAAGAGTCTGCATTCTAAACAGTTCACATTTTTATGTAACCCCACTTATATATATAAAAAACCTGATTCAGTGCATGTAGTATACATACAACTTGTGAAATGGGTCATTCAATAAATTTATTAAAAACACAATAACACAAAAATTAAACATTATGAAAATGCCTTGCGCTATCAAAAGTTTAATTTTACAGAAAATGTATATCATGATCTACATGTTTCCAGTAGTAAGTTTATCCTTATCCTTTAAAGTTTCCTTCTAAGATAAAAGTGCACAAATCAAACACAGAGTACTTCACAAGTTTTTTACACAAAAAAGGCAAAAACATTCCGCTATCTATTAACTCAAATAGACATTCAAAGCTAGTCATGGATTGAAGCAGTCATTTCAAATGAATGCATCTTCCTTTGGAAGTATAAAGGACTCATTCCACTATTCTGAACTGCCACTTCTTTCTTCCAGTTTGGCATTCTGTGACTAATGCTTCTTGTTTTGGGTTTACATTGGGGAGATATTTCATACTTCTAACATGAATTACCATTTATGTTACAAATATGAAATATCTGTAAGGTGAGCAGGAATAAGGATAGCTTAGGAACTGCATGAGCTGTAGATTTATCTGAGAATCCTTTAATATTAGGTGCTTCCTCCGAATACGTCCATTCAGATTTAAGTCATTTACTCCTCTACGTGAAAAGGCCACAGAAGCTTGCATTTAGATTTTCCAGTAGCCAAATCAACGAGAAAATCACATTTCACTATGTTTTCTAAATCTGAGGGCTTTTGACCATTTTCCCTTCCTTCTCGAAAGGAAAAGCAATTCTATAGGGAATTTAGGATTTTATCCTGATGCCATTGTTGCAAAGTGGCATTAGAAGGGATGATTATTTCCAATAAGGAAAAGCTAAGAAACTATTTATAGAACTAATTGTATAGATTTCTGATACAAAATTAACAACTAGTCTTACCCTTACCTCATGCAGCAGAATTTTTATGCTTTAGACTAATGGGAAAAATTGCTGTTTACTATGAGTCTGTGTGCATTAAATCTCTCTGAAGGATGCAATTAAAAATGTGCTTCACCTTTACCCATATCATATCAAAGAATGAGACAGGTGAAATCATTCTAGGATGAGTCCAGCATGCAGAGCTAGGTTACCCAAATTCTCTGTTTAGGAACAGAGAAGAACCTTAGCCAGGAAATGTACTCTGAGATTAAAATTCCACACCTCTTGAGTGAGAGGCAGGTATCTCACCCTCACACCATACAGATGAATGTTTTAACAAAAAATCATAACCACCTCCTTGGGTGGAACTGGAAATGCCTCCTTTACACATCTTCTCAGACTACTGAGAGGAACTAGTTCTAGTAAAGTAATATGCTTCATCCAACACTACTTCTTACTCTCATGAATTAAATAATGTCTTTTCAAATTTGACAAACTAGTAAAGCTCTTATCACAAGTTTTACACTGGTGTGGCTTCTTACCTTCATGAATTAAATTATGTGCTTTCAAATTTGACAACCGAGTAAAGCTCTTATCACAAGTGCTACACTGATATGGCTTCTTACCTTCATGAATGAAATTGTGTTTGTTCAAATCTGATGACCGAGTAAAGCACTTACCACAAGTTTTACATTTGTGTGGCTTGTTAGCCTCATGAATTAAATTATGTGTTTTCAAATTTGACAACTGAGTAAAGCTTTTATTACAGGTTTTACATTGGTATGGTTTCTTACCTTCATGAATTAAATTATGTTGGTTCAAATCTGACGACCGAGTAAATCTCTTATCACAAGTTTCACATTTGTGTGGCTTCTTACCTTCATGAATTAAATTATGTGTTTTCAAATTTGACAACCAAGTGTAGCTCTTATAACAAATTTTACATTGGTGTGGCTTCTTACCTTCATGGACTAAATAATGCCTTTTCAAATTTAACAAGTGAGTAAACCTCTTGCCACAAGTTTCACATAGGTGTGACTTCTTACCATCATGAATGAAATAATGACTTTTCAAATGTGATAACCGAGTAAAGCTCTTTTCACAGGTTTTACATGTGTGAGGTCTTTTGGTTTTATGAACCAAAGGTTTTTGTTTCAACTGTAAAGTTGTTATGTACATTTCCTCTCCCTCACTACATTTACCAGATTGTTCTGATAGAACATGTTCTTGTGCACTTGGCATTTCTGTGACATCACTTTTCTGACGTTCGTATTCAGCATTATCCTTTCTAGGATAGAAGTTTGCATCTCTTCCTGAGACTTCAGCAGCAATCCATGATGATTTATCACTGACAACACTGCTAACGCCATCTGTACATAATCTGTAGTGTTGGACAAATTGACATTATTACTTTGGTACAATAATTAGAGGACTAAATCTGAAAACAGGATCTCTGTGTACTACTAATAGGTACATGGTCAGCAATAAGTGACAACTGTAGCTGTACATTCTTATGTAAAGCAACTGTAGTTCATTACATCTGAATTAGCTTTATTAATTCACAGATCATAAGATAAATACAAATGAAAAACATTAATGGTAATTACACTCTGATGTAAGCAATGTTGCACTGAGAATTATAATAACTTCCAGCTTAACTTTCATAGGAAGTATTCAAAGTAGTTTTTCAAGCAACTGCTTTGCAGGAAGATATATTTATAACAAGAAAGGGAAGAAGAAATACAAGTATGTACATACAAAGAGAGTGCTAGTTCTGCAGGAGCAGCATGTTTGTACAGAATAATGATGACTGACTGCATGTGAAAATCTCAAGTGTCAGGAAAATCTAGTCTCCAAATACTCGGAAACAAAGAGAAGAATTATTTATTATTCAATTCCAAGCATTAGACATACACATAATAATTTGACTTTTGTATTTCGAATATAGCACTACTTCTCCCTAAGATGTTCAGAAATTTCATAACTGCTCACAAAGTAAGTTGTATTTCTACATATACTCATAGTATTGAGGGGTATAAAATTTTACATAATTACTGATAAATTGCAATCATAATATAGAGTAGAGGGTCAAGATAAAAATAGCTAAAAATGAAGGTCATCCTAGGATTCTTTTGTTTTGCTTACTTAACAAGCAGTCAGTCTAGTAATGCAATCTTTTCCCTGCTCTGCCTGGAAATGAACAACAAATAAGCATCTTACTGTATCAGTTAATGCCCACAATACACAGCAAGGTGGTAGTATGCATAGAAGGAGCAATGTATTTCATAAGTCAGTAATGGAAACAAAACACTGTACTCTTTTACTTTTCTGACTGTACAGAGTAATATTGCAGAGGTATAACAAAAGAGGGCAGAAACAGAAGGGAAAATATCAGAATATCAGGCAGGCATCACATAGAGGAGAATAACAAACATACTCATGATTTGGATAGTGGATAATTATTTATGCTAAAAGGGAGCAACAATACATGTGCTTTTCACTGTTTTTTAGAACGCTGCGTATGATATAAATAGGTAAACATTAATATTGAAGTTACCTGCAGAAAGGGTAAGTGTGAGATTCATAAAGAGGGTTAAAGGAATTTATGAAGGAGCAACATTTTGTTACATATGAAAAGAAAAGTAGAGCTATAAGCTCAGTACCATTTAATTATTTATAGATGACATTTCACAAATTGGCAAAGAAAATGATGTGCACTGATTCATTATAATGAACAAAGAAACACCTGGTCAAATACACAGATTATCCAGTGATAAGAACCAATACAGTAATAGGTCTATAAAAACCCATCAACAGTATAAATTTTGCACAGGATGGGAAATAAATACATATACATAGATATACACACTCACAGGATGGAAGGGAATTCATTACATTCCTTCTAATATGTGCTTCAAAGAAGCATACAAACAAAGGTCTAATGGCATTTTTTTGATCAGCCAATTTCAAAAAAATAAATAGATTTTGATCCAAATTGGATGCTTAATTCCACAAGAATATATGAAAATAACAGTTTGTTACTTGTAAGGTGCATAGAGTAGCTTATTTCTCACAGAACTTTGGTAGTAAATATGGGGCATCACACAGGGTTACAAAATAATTAATCACTTACAAGACGTGAAGGAATACTCCGAGCTGCTCTGTCAGACATGAGGTAAGTTGACAACATGTTGAGGTTGGTCAGGGAATTTACCTAGTTTATGAATGTAAACAGGTCAGGCAGTTTTGCTTTTGTTTAATGTTGTGAGAGCTAACGCTTGTGATTGGCCTACACTCGAACAGTAAACACAGAAGGACAAGACAGGGTATGAGTTTGTTTTCAAGATGCATCCTTAGGCTGTCTGTTTATGTACTGAGCTAGGGAAATTGACTACCCACACAATCTGCAGTTTTAGCAGGTTGTTTTCAAGAAAACTAAAATACTTCCAGAGGAAATGGTCAGACAAAAACGTAAGATACAAAATGTGTTCCAAACAACAAGATCTACCACTGGCTTAAATTAATAAGCCTTCCCTTCCACCCAGTATATATAATAGTACTATTGATATAAGGAAACAAATTTAGGAATGACAGTAATGGCATTTAAATGATATGGCATTGGAGGTAGTGAGACAGTTTGATTACTTAAGAGTAAAACTGAGCAGCATTGGTTTGTGCGAAGCACTCAGTAAATATAAGTGATGGCAGTTATGATGGGGTTAAGGT
This sequence comes from Tenodera sinensis, assembly GCA_030765045.1. Taxonomy (NCBI): domain Eukaryota; kingdom Metazoa; phylum Arthropoda; class Insecta; order Mantodea; family Mantidae; genus Tenodera; species Tenodera sinensis. Next base: position 49,597,792 of record CM060974.1, on the reverse strand, counting down.
TACATAGCTACAAAGTATCAGAAATGACAATAAATTGCCTGGAGAGAGTTTGTGAAGCAATGCTGGGATCAAGAATGCAATAAAAATTTGGTACATAACACAAACATGCAAGAAAATAAAATAGATCTCCTGTTTTGCAACAAAGGTTTAGGAATAACAAAATCGGCACTGTAAGGAGTGCAAATGATAGAAACAGAATGAGCAGGTAAAAAAGTGTTACAAAATGTTAGAATAGATGCATGAAAAGAGCAACTGAGGACATAATAAGCAGAGCTGGGATTTCTATGTAATTACATATTTTTTCTTGCTAATTAAATGCTGGTAAAAGTGATATGTTTTCAACACATGTTAGGTTTAATATAACTAAATTCATTTGATATATTTGTGAGTATATTACATATTTTTAGTGATATGACATAAAGTTACATATTTTAGCATTTTCCTATTTGTATATATATACATGTGCATAAAGCAGCACTGCACAACAATTATCTTCAAGTGTGCTATGATTAGATAATGAACATAAGACAATACATTATAGTGCAAAAGCTATAACTTGACAGCACCTCGAAGCCATGTTTGATCTACTGTAAAGAGCTGGACTTCAAAAGTCACTCAACGTTTGCGAGATTTGTCAATGATGGATTCAAGTTCTGTGGCTGACTGGTGGCAAGATGAGAAGCTATTAGTGATGCATTCAGATGCTGCAACATATATGTCTAAAGCTGCAACTGCTCTGAAAGTACTTTATCCCAATATGCTTCATTTTACCTGCTTAGCTTGTGGACTGCAATGTGTTGCCAAAGATATGTCCACAAGTAACTATGGTAATTTCAGCAACAAAAATGGTGTTTTAAAATCTACACAGTGAATAAAAGGTTACAAGCAGCAATTACCCAAGATACTACTGCCTGTGGAACCAGTATTAACAAGGTGGGGAACAAGAAGTAGTTAAATTCCATAGCAAACATCTATATGTTATAAGAACTGTTGTAGATACTTTTGATCATGAAAGTGCTGCATCTTTTATTCGTCAATTCCAGTCTGCCTTTAGCAACCACAAAGTGATCTCCTCAGTTGCCTAAATCCGGAGCAACTTTGCCTGGCTTCCAGAATGCATAAAATGTTTATAAACATCAGGGCTGCCTATGTCATAGAGGATGCTATTAAAAATCTAAGTGCTGTGCATGCAGAAACTGGTGCAAAAAGTAAATTTCAGAATGTAATGACGACAAATCCTGGCTATTCAGCATTCCATAGTGTATGCCAAATTCCAAATGGAGATAATGTTGAGTCACCTGAGGACATTTCTTTATGAAAAATTCCTTTCCTCAAATTTGTCCCAGTTACATTATGTGATGTGGAAAGAATGTAGGGAACAACAGAAGGGAAAACCTTTAAAGCTATATAGCTTATAATTCTTTGTTTGAGAAATAAATAAGTATATGGCAATCGATTGGGGAAAGCCTAATTTAAAATCAGAAGACTATGTACAAAAATAATTTAGTAATGTTGTACCTTCTCACAGCATCAATAAGCCTGCCTCTGTGGTATGCTGGGAGGGTGTCTACTTCACATTCAAAAAGTCCTGAGTTTGAATCTCAGTCCTTTACCTAATTGTAATTAAGATAAACATTTACAGAAATGGTTTTATGGCATATTTCCTTATATGTAGGTACAATTGGAATTAGGGAATATTCTACACTTAAGTAATAGCCAAATCTTTTAAGGACAGGTTGCTAAGTGATGGCTTTTTAATTCTATTTTCTTTGCATGAATAGCAGCAAGCAACATATCACCTCCCACTTGAGACAAATATATCTACTCAAAAAATGAAACCAATAAGAAATATCCCACGGATGATTAATTATACCAAAAGAATCATCTAATGGAAACCATGTGTCTTAATAAGATATACATTTATTATATAGGCTGTACTATGTCAAAATCAATTCTGAAAAAGTGAAATAAGAAATAATATTTAAAATCTTACCCCAATAACCATTTAAAACAAGAATAAATGTAAGAAAAGAAATACTGAAAAAATAAACAAATGAAGGAACAGAAAAAAGCCTATAAGGGGACTTTTGTTACACATACTACTTCACCATTAAGAGTAGTGAAGAGTACCAAAAAGAAGCATATAAAAGGTGTTTTAATAAAAAATTATGAAAGATATTTTCAGGTGTATCACATCAATCACATCACAAACATATTGAGACATCTACTAAAATTTAAATGTGAAAATTAAAATAAAATATCACACAAGAAGCATGAGGTCTCTAACTGAAACCTTAGCCAAAAGACAAACCTTACCTTGAAGATGTTACTCTAGGGAAGTCTTCATCCTATAACAGAAGAATTCAAACATACAACAGCTTCACAAAATCATATATACAATGTAAGTTAAATGTACTGCGTAACACATTTATCTGTTAAAACACCATATTTGTTCACAAATTAATAAAGATACATCACACAAATTGTGCACAGCATTAACAAATTTGTGTACAAAATTTCATGATGGACGGTCCCTGGTTTTGACATGTGATTACACGGTATTGATTGCATTGTTTACTACACACTTGCACACACAAGTTTCGTCTGGGTCATGAAAGTATTCAGTGTTGCACAGTTTATGGTGATATCCATGTACCGCCATTGAGTTGACAAAGTGTTGCAGGTCTTGGTTAGTGTCTGTCCAAGTTCTATTCATCATGGCCTCCATTGAGTAAAACTCGAGCCAGATTTCTTCCCTCTTGTTCACTCTGTCCTGTAGTAGTTTTTGGTACGTGTATTTGGACGGTAGTCCTTGCTAGCCCTTTGTTCATAAATTGGATTATGATAATAGATGCACAGAAATGAACATTTGACCTTTCAATGTAGTTAAAACCAAGCAAGGCAAAAAGGGTTTAGATGTGGTAAGTTGTTTGCTTTACAGAATACACAACAGATTATAGGACAGCACAATCAGAATATATTGCAACTTTGGGTTGTTCAACAATGTACAGATGAGAGAGGAGCCGGTGGCCTGAAGCGGTTGTATGTATGTGTGTGTGTGTGTTTCTGTAACAATGCAATAACACCAGTAGGGCCAAGTTTCTAGTTAATTCTCCCCAAGTCATCACTGCACGTGTGTATGGAGGGTTCTTGAAAGGTCACATGATGCCAGCTCCAGTACAAACAGAGCTTGTGAGAGCAGCCAGTGAGTCAGCTTAGTCTTGAGTGAGTTGTTTAGTTGTCATGTACAGTTAGCTTTTAGTTACAAGAGTGAGTTGGCCAGTCTGTCAGTGAGTGCATATGTGTCGTCAAGTGACTATCTTAATAGTCCAGATATAAGGCACAGAGAAACTGTATTTGAAAGGCTGAGAGAAATTATCAGAACAATTGTGAATTGTAATACCAGAAAAGACCATAAACTGTGTTGGCAATGACAAGGAAATTGTGCATCTGTAGTAAAATTTAGAGGACAATAAAGTAATAGAAAAGTAACTGGACTTTACATTTTGCTGTCAGTAATGTATTTTGGCAAATTAAAACAGATACTTTAGAGATGCTTTCACAGATAGTGGCATGGAAGAGGAAATAAATAAAATGGGTTCTTCTGTGCCAACAAGAAGAATATGAAGAATGTGAGGGTATATCATACTGGGCTTGTTAACAAGAAAATCAGAATATTAAATTTAGATAATAAGAGCTGATAGACTCGATCTTAGAAACCCTGTGAGGATAGATGTTTTTTGTTGATGTCCTCCAACGTGGTGTCATATTGGACAGTAAATGAATGAGATGAATGAATGATGCTCAAACAAGCATGAGGTCAATTGAGCTTTAAGTCACCTGACATATGTCTTCTTAGAATAAGAGAAAACCTTGGAAAAATATCTTATCCAGATAACTCACCCTTAGCAAGATTCAATCTTGCAACCTGTTGCAACTGAGGCATATACATTACCACCCGGATACATTGAGGATTGATGATTATGGTGATGATGATGATAATAGTAGTAACAACAACAACAATAATAACAACAACAACAATTATATAGGTTCCAGAGGGGGCATTTGAGGCACCTCTTCATTAAGAATTAGCAGCTCTGGCCACGAAGACTGCACAACCAACTGGGGGGCACCCAGGGTGCTAGCCACATTCCACTCTCCAGCACTGCTCCCACTATATACCTATAGTGGGCAGAGATGGAGGTCGTAAGGCCATGCGATAGGGCTGTTGCACCGAGGTTTAGTTTAGTACTCCATTTGAAATAAAGGGCATTGGAAAATAAGCCCAGATTCTATAGATATACATAGATGTGTAAAATAAGCATTGTAATATAAGTGTATAGATGTCCAATGTAACACAAGCACTAGCGATAGGAATGAGCACATATACCTAATATAAAATGTATTCAACTGACAAAGATATAGATGTCCAGTAAGAAATTGCCATACTGATAAAAACCTATTGTTTGATATGCATCTTCCAAAATATGCAGGAAACCCACACATCATATACAGAACTGTGCATATGCAATGCAGGTTTTCTAAACACACCCATGAGAATAATCATGTTGTGGCCTGTAAATCTCATTCTATGTTACATCTGACCACTTCTGAATCCTACTTTCCACTCCTAATTAGACTTTTGAAGTTAGACTTTCATGTGCTTTAGTTATATACATTTGTTTCAGTAAGAAACTTTATGAAAAATCTGATATGTTGCACTCACATGAGTTTCTCTACTCTTGTACTAACCATTCTTACAAACTCTTATTCCTCGTATCTGAGTCTTCCGGGGAAGACAGCGTCTTCTTTATAATGAATGTCGACATTTTGCCCCCCTATGTTGGGTTTCTTCAGGTTTCAATGATCAGTGACAGTCAGATGACAAGAACACATTAGAAGCCTAAAACTGAACCAACCGGATAACTTGGCACTTGCAGTACATGCCATAGAAACAAGACATATAGATTTCGACAAAATACACCTCCTAGCAAACTGTAAACAATTCCATCCCAAAATAGTAAGAGAAAGCATAGAAATCTTAAAATCACACAACTCCCTAAATAGAGACAATGGCAGACAATTCCACACCATCTGGCAGGCACTAATAAAGAACAGGGGATTGGCGGATCACCAGCCAATCAGCACAATGCCTCTTGGAACATGCCCATCATTGCCAGAGTATAAATAAGGAAGCGTCCGCTTGGTCTCTCTCTGGACAAAGGATCGAGTGGAAAAACTTCATCACCTACTTAAACTGGAGAGGGGTCTAACTTTCCATGAGCACATCAGAGATCTTTCAGCAAGGACACAAGGGGCTATTGCCTCACTGTAACCTATGCTGAGGTCGAGATGCCAGTCGGCCTGAAGTTACACCTCTTCTGGTATCTTGTAATCACCTTTATGTTCTATGCCTGCGAAGTATGGGGCATGGCCATAGGCAGCTGGATCCTGTTGCTCCAAAGGGCACAGAATAGAGGACTCCAGTCCATCTTTACTGTTCCCCTACCTTTCCCCGTGAGACTACTTCACGAAGCCTCAACTCTTCCTTATGTGGAGGATGAAATTAGATGCTGTGCAGCAAAATTCTACAAGTTACCAACCCACCAAAGCACTCTGGTTAGGTCTCTTGGGGACTATGACCCCAGAATACACCACTTTAGGTCATACAGGTTTCCCTGCATGGCCAAGGAGATACTCCATCAGCAGCTAAAGCTGAGCTCCATTTATAGTCCCAACAAAGAGTTCTTCAGCTCTCAAATTAAACACCCCCCGCCCCCCAATCAAAATTCTAAATTAAAAACTTTTTCCTTCATCAGAATGCAGACCTTACTGTATCCTGTGAGTCATTTTTCAAGGGTCATAACAACCTAAAACTATTAAAACACTACCCTTATAAACCCTTCCAAATATTTTCCTATCTGCGGTTAAAACCTATTGGGAGTAGGTACACAGCAAAATTTATTGGGCTGAACCTCAGCCTACCAGCAGTTCGTGGTTGTGGTCTCCTCTCAGGCACCGGCCGCTAAAGCCTACACAATGTAATAACTCCTATTCCTATATCTTCCTCATGTAAGTTGAGATATACATTTGCAGAAATTATTTTATTGCTTATTTTCTAGTAGGTATAAGCAGAACATGGGAATACAGTAGGTTTCAAGTGATAGTCATATCTTTTAAAGCTTTTAAATTCCATTCTCTTTGCATGGTTAACATTCACCAAAATGAATAACAATGTCCCATTTGACAGAACTATAAGTTCTCCAAAACTTACACAAATAACAAGGAATATCTCCAAAATGGTTAGCTCTACAAAAGATTTATTTGGTCACAAATTGTGCATCTTAGCAAGATCTAAATTTTTTGTATAGCGTGATTTGGTCTATCTCTTATAGTTTATCAGTTATGCAAAAGTCTTCCAGAGTAAACAGGACTACATGGGCTATTGCCAGAAAACTCAAGATATACATTACATTTGTCATAAAAATATCTCAAGCATATGGTGTTTTAATCAAAATTGTTAGCCATTTTCAAGAAAATTAAAATTTTCACAAAGTTTTTCATGTAAAAGGTAGTTTAGGGTGGAAGAATTTTCTTCAAAAACTTTGTGCCCCATCCTTGAAAGACATTAAACTTAAATACTAACTTTAGTTTTTAATCAACTTTTCGTTTTTGTGTTATGTTGTCCACAGACTGACATGGACACACATGTTGGTCTGGGTGGCTCAGTTGGTTAGACGCTGGCCTAGTGATCTCAAGGTCGTAGGTTCAAATCCGGCCCAGACCGATGGTTTTTAAGTGTGCCTAAAATGACAGCCCATCTCAGTAGTATGTATAACAACAACTGTGCGACAAAATTCTGGCACACCGGCAACAATGATGTGGTCCAGGCAATTGACAACACTGTTAAACAACAAAATATGTTTTTTGTACACACACAGACCTTTTTCTAAAAATGCTTTTTGCAGATTCTGGGGGCCTCAAAACACTTTCTCCAGTGAAATCTCAACATTAAATCTTTGCGTGCAATACCATACTTCCTCTACTTTACTATATGTAGTAGAGAAAGTAAAACATTAAATGTGGCAAATACCATGAGCTGTATATGAGGTAGCAAACCACATGTTGTACTCCTGAAGTGTTGTGTGTCTTCACAGTAGTTTTTGTAACTCTACAGCACTAATACCTGCTGCCCACATCCTCAACAGAAGCCTCTAAACTCACACTGAATATACAAATCACTGTCACACATCAAAACTTGCTCAATGTTCTGAGAAGTTACATCACAAGTTCCAATACTTCCTACACAAGCTAATTTAGAAGCTATACCTCCAGCTGTACCTTGTGGCGACTCAGAACACAAGTAACAAGTTTGCTATTCCACCCAAGAGAATCTTGCATCAAATGTACACAAAACAAAAACCATTTGGTTCCTAGAACAGATTCAGTTTTAACATGCATCTATCTCAACAGGTAAAAATTGTATAGCTGACCTTAGCATAACAAAATAGTGTTTAACACTGTTTTTATTACAGATGACACCACTGTTATGGACTCTGATGATACAGGCAATGTAATGTTATTTGGAAAAGGAAGCACTCCATGCCTAGGTTGATGTACAAGAGTTATGAGGATTGAGCAGATGTTAGAACAAAACATTAGTCAGGTGGAATGTTCCTCGTGGTATTTGAACTTCAGATCCCAAAAGCAAATCTTAAAGGTTATCAAGCCATCAGCTTTCGGTAGAGCTGTGACTTGTGCGAAGTTAAGTGAAATGATGATTGTAGGGCGGAAAACCTGGATGGCCCGTCCAAAGTTAAAGAAGGCAAACTAAAGTGTTAAAACACGGACACCAAAACTACTTTAAACAACTAAGCTTAGAAACAAAGAAGCTGATTAAAACAAACCTAAAAGAAATAAAAATATGGGCAGTGGCTGTAGAATGCAACAAGAAAACAAGGCTCTAAAACAGAAGTTACAAAGGATGTGAAATCCTGAAATGGGTAAAAAGCTAAATCTGAGCAAGTATGCTGCTATGATGAAGAAAGGATAAAACACATTCAACAGCCAATGTGTCATCTGCTACAATTTCAGGCAGGGCGATACCCAAATCCAGAAGGCTGTAGAGAGATGCTAAAAGGAAATAATCTACTAAAATGTATCACACTGTTGCAGTTGCACCACAGCGAGGACAAAGTGGTGTGGGTTCACCGCGCAACAAATGGCAGTGACTAAAAAAAATGCCCTATATGTAGATGGCACAAAATGACCTCTCTATGGGATGGTCAGGAAGACATTTTCCAAACACTGGGAAATGGTTTGACTTCCAGTAGTTTATTTCCCTGGATGGTAGACCATTCGGAAGACCAACAGGAGAGAAAAGTCTTCCGTAAGACAGTTTTAAAATCAGCCACGGGTACTGAAGAAGTAAAACAGGTGAGGGTTAAAATAGCTCACTTTGCAGTGGCATCAGCGGCCTCATTTCCAGGTATGCCAATGTGACCAGGAACCCAAGTAAAAGTAGCATTTATGCCGGCACAACACTCTATGACTTGGAGAGATATATACTACTCTGAATGACACAGAAAGAACAAATGTCATGTGTTCGTGAGACTCATTTACATTCGTCAATCACCTCCATCCCTTACAATATTTATTACGTGCCGTGCATTAGGTCAGTTACCAGCTAAGAAAGGTGAACCTACTTGCTGCTAATAGCTGTTGAAACATGTTTAACTTTCAAGAAGAAAAGTATGAAATTTTTTTAGCTCCATAAGTAGGATTTAGAGATAAATTTTTTGGCATTTGTAAATGAATACAGTATTATTTGTAGTTTATGCACACTACATTCAATATCCTGTGATTCAGTTGTTCTGCTAAAATATAATACAAAATATAGCAATACAAAGATTTGATCTGCAAAACACAAATTTGATTTGCAGACTGACTTAAATCACTACAACTGTTTAATGGGTATCTAGAAGCACCCAATGTGAAATTTATGTGGCCATTGGACAGTGGTTTAAAGCTTTATAGCTGGGCCTTCTGTTCTATTTGAATCACCGAATTTCTGACTTCATTTTGTATTAATATAATTTTTTCAAGCACCGGTGAGCACCTGATGTCTTAATATCACAGATAATTTGGGTATGATTTTGAAACAGCATATATTTGTTCCCAGAGGTCATCATGAACTTTATTTATATGTGTATTTGACTCTGTTTGTCCCACATCATTCCGTCATTGCCAAGAAGATAAATATTATTTTTCAATTGCACTTATTTAATTCAGGATTGTTTTGAATGACTTTAATGTCAGTAATGTCAAACAACCAATTTAATATGATTTTCTTAGCAAATTCAAGATTATAGCAAAACACAAAATAGCCCTAAAATGACATCACAAATAAGCATAAATAAGCCAGAAAATATTGAAACACACCATCTTACCAATGCAGTGATACTAAGTTTTCTCTTGGTCCACTGTTTGTCAACATAACAGACGTTTTTACTTTCTCTACTGGTAAGTAGGGGAAGTATTGTATTCCACCCAAAAATTTGATGTCGAGATTTCACCGGAAATATGTTTTGAGGCCCCCTGAATCCAAAAAAAAGCATTTTTAGAAAAAGGTCTGTGTGTGTCAGTCTGTCTGTCAGTCTGTGGACAGTATAACTCAAAAACGAAAAGTCAGTTAAAAACCAAAGTTGGTATTTAAGTTTAATGTCTTTCAAGGATGCAACACGAAGATTTTGAAGAAAACAGCCCCACCCTAAACTACCCTTTATATGGAAAAATTTTCAATAATTTTGATTTTCTTGAAAATGGCTCTAACAATTTTGATTAAAATGTCATATGTTTGAGATATTTTGATGACAAATGAAATGTATATCTTGAATTTTCTGGCTATAGCCCCTGTAGTCGTATTTACTCTGGACGAATTTTGCATAACTGGTAAACCGTTAGAGATAGACCAAATTATACTATACAAAAAATGTAGATCTTGCTAAAATACACAATTTATGTCTCAATAAATTTTCTTGTAGGGTGAACCATTTCTGAGATATTCCTTGTTATGTGTGTGAGTTTCAGAAAACTTAGAACTTTAGCGAAATGCAACAATGTTGTTCATTTTTTTTATATGTTAATCGTGCAAAGAGAACAGAATCTCAAAGGTGAAAAGGATTTGACTGTCGCACAAAGCCTTCTGTATTCTAATATCTTCCTTGCACCTACAAGGAAATAAGCAATAAGATAATTTGTACGAATGTTTATCTTAACTAACGTGGAGATATAGGAATAAGAGTTTGTTGGAATGGTTAGTACAAGAGTAGAGAAAGTCATGTGAGTGCAACACATCAGATTTTTTCTATGTGCGGTTCAATTAAGTGATTGTTGAATAGTAATTGAATAGTAGTGGACCAAGGTTTAGAAGCAAGGAAATTATTATTGACCAATTGGGCTTTGAAACGTTAAATAATATAATCCATATTACTTAACATAATACAATTAAATTGATGAGATATAACTAGATAGATGACATATTTAGCGAAATTTTACTAAATATTTCAATATAAAATCTTAACTGTGTTCAGAAAAATAAATAAATTAAAGCTAAGGAGTTATAAATGTGCTAAGACTCAAAGAGTAGTAATCTAGAAAGGTGTGAATAAAAATTTAACAAAGAAATTGAGTCTAATAATTGATCTCATTCTGTACAGTGACCCAACATAGTAAAAGAGTCTCATCAATAACTTCCATTATAACACAAGATACGACAACGCAGCCATTCATATAATAAAAGAAAATGCACCAACTTCAACAAGCTTCTTTTAAGTATCTGATAATTTTCAAGAAATGAACTGCCCCCATTACCTATGTACAATCCTTTAAATACACTGTCTGACAATAATGAATACAATTTAAACAATTTCTTTACCTTCATTATTTTGTATTGTCAAATTCAAGTATGTTATTTGGTACATATTCTACCTGCAGTAGATTTCTACTAAACTTACCTTAATATCACCACAAACAGATGTTTCTCTTTCCAGCCATAAATGTTCTGCTTTGATTTCTATTTTATTATCCATTTCGTGATCACTGTTGAAGTCCTTAAGCTTCATCAAAGGATCTTGTGAAAGAAATTCTGTCCTTTTCTGTGTACCAAAGTCTGAATCCTCTTCCTCAATTTTTATTTTGGTGACTGTCTCAAAGTTGTTCCTACATGTAACAGCTTCAAACTCAGGAAAATAAGTTTCTGATCTAATTTCTGTTTTGATGGCCATGTCACAATCATTATCATCCGGAAGCACAGCATTGCTGTATGACTTCACTGCAATAACTTTGTGAAAGACTTCCCTCTCATTCTGTGAGACTAAGTCATTTGAGGAACAATCCTCTTGTTTGATTTCCATTGCGAAGTCCATTTTACAACTGTTGCTGCTGTTGTTCTTAATTTCATTAAGAAGTCTGTGGAGAAGGAAACATGCATAACATAAATATTTATAATGTTAACCTTTACTTTCTCAGCCATTGTTCAACCTATCTAACACACATCCCGGGATATTCTTTAGAATGGGTGATGCGAGCACTTGGTCAGAATTTCAGCTAAGTCCAACTCGGCAGTGTGTACGAATTGTAATGAAAGTTGGCGAACCGAAGTTGCTGTGTTATTGCAGTGTAAATTGAGCACTACCAACGGCACTATTTCCCCATGAATTTGTTACCAATTGTAAGTATGGATGTTATAGCGGGACCCGGCAGTGTGCTAGTGACCTTGATTGAAGCAAGTTGTGAGAGTGCAATGGATCGCTTCATTAGCATAGTAGATTTAGCGCCTCTGTGCTATAATGAGGAGGAATGCATGCGATTTCTTTATGACGAGGGTTCTGTAAATTAATTTTTTCTCCACTCGAAAATAAAAAAAAAATAAAAAAAAGAACAATTCATAAAAATAATATAAATACAATCATATTAAATATAATATATAAATAATATATAATATAAATAAAATAATATTAAATAATAATATTTGAGAGGTAGAACTGGAACTTAAAAATTCAATGCCACAACTGGGATTTGAAAGACAGACCTTCCGCTTACCAGGCATTAAATTCTCAAACCAGTTCTGGCAGTTTGTCACAATAGCTCAATGGTTAGAGCAGCCACCTGGTAAGCGGAAAGTCTGTGGCTCAAATCCCAGTTGTGCCATTGAATTTTTAAGTTCCAGTTCTACCTCTCAAACTTTGCCCACACATGGCTTGGCTGTTTAAAAAAACACCAACAATAAGTTTGTTGGCATAAATAAATAATAATATAATATAAAATAAAAATAAAATAAAAAAAGAACGAGCCAGCGTTTCATGGACCCAGTAACAAGGCAATAACGGTAATGTACACAATAATTTCCACTACAATAGTATGGAGTCGCACTAGCGATATAATGTACAAAATAATTTCCACAACAATAGTATGGAGTCGTGCTGGCGGTATGTCTGTGGCAGCAACGACGCACGAGTGCATCTGTGTTTAATGTGTTGGCAATCAAAAGTAGTGCAGTTGAAAAAGCAATGTTGGCAGATGTGAAAATCGTCTGCTAGTCACAGCTAGCTCATGCAGCAAAACCTACTGGCGATTCTGATAACCACTGTCGGCGCATGCACAGTAAGTAACTTCGGACTTACAATGTGGCCGGCATGTGGTAAGTCACTTATTCTAAAGAAGAGCCCACATCGCGTCATCTTACAAATACTCTACTTCTTGCAAAGTTGAAACAAAGCTAGAAAATTCAATGCCACGTCTGGAATTCAAGCCCTGGATACTAAATTATTCATGTCAATGCTATTGCAACTCCAGAAACTACGCTGAGATAATTATACCAGCATGAATCCATCTCATCTCACCTCTCAAACATTAGATAAACTTTAACCGTTTCACTGCGTTCGTTGTCACATAGACAATGGGGCACTTAACCCTTTCATTATTGAGATATGTTCCACTTTCTTGTTATGTTAACCTAAATAAATTGAATTCAAGTATTCGTAACCATTTCCTATTGTAAAAATATTAATTTAAAACATTAAATTTTTGCAATAAAACTGAGTGCCTTTCTTGTGAGAAAAACAGCAAAATCCACGCAATTGCAGTCAAATGTAACCCTGTCAGCTTCCAAGCATGCCATTGCACCGATTATTTTACATGGGCCCTCCTTTTCCTTTACCACAGGCATATTTGATTGCAGTTGTTGGGATTCAAACTTGCAGTTTGGCTTTGAATGAATGGCCAGTTCATTGCGTATTGCCTTATCTGTCATGGCTATTCAAATTGCTTCAGTTGACGTGCCTCCGAAAGGAATATGAAAACTGGTTTAGGAATTAAGAGGATGAATGGCATATGTAGCAAAATATCTCAGCATTAAAAGGGTTATAGGCAACTTAATAGTGACCACCATAAGGTTTATAAATGATCTGAAAATTCTTTTTCCACATTAGTCATGTACAAGAAGTAAGCTAAAAATTAACTCCAATATTGGTTGACTATAAGGCAACTGTAGCATTAAGGTGTAACATTTTTGTGTCTGATATCATCTTTGTTTAATGCATGACATTTTGGTTTCTGGTATGGACTGCATCTTGTTGACTTTTTTTAAAAGGTTAAAAATTATGCTGAAGTTTCACAGCAAAACTATGTTCAGCATCTCAACTCACAAATAGTCAAATACTCGTTGCTCTCAAAGCACTTTCCTCATGCCAGGTAATATTGAAACTGGTTTCCTATTGTGTTCAATCCTGAATATCATTGGCACCTAGGGAGTGTCAGTCCTCCATACGGGGAGGGTAATCAGATAAAGAAGAAATAGAAGACAATCTCAGCAGGGTTACACAGTAAGTCTTTTGCACTGACATGTGGGGCCTAGGAACCTTCAAAATCCCAGTTGTCAATTAATCCAGATAGCTTCAGCTTTTATTTTATACCAAAAAATATAACCTCCAGCACAATGGACCTTCGCTGACCAAGGCTTACCATCCAGCTGCTGCATCCCCCATCTCTGCCAACTACAGGGGTCATGAGAGGGGTGCACGACTGAAGAGTAGGATGTTGTAGGAGGTCCAAGCCCTCCTGACTAAAGGGCGTACGGAACAAGAAGGCACACGAGGCGGAGTTAGACGAAGGTGGGCGAGAGCAAGTAGCCTATCCTAGAGAGGCGATGTTGCCCAGTTCGGTAACGTGTTGTCTAGTGCCATACTTGCTTTTCACTTTTCTCTTTGCTCTGATTAAATCCAGCAATGACTCATTATTATAAAGTATTTCATTGAAAAGAGCTGAAAATTTTGAACCTGACTGCCCAAGAAACAATATTTTAGGTGGTCTGTAGCCCAAGATATCAGAAGTTAAATAAACACTGCCACCAGTGATAGCAAAGACACTTGCCTTGCATCATGCTTGTTTATTTATGGTCTCAAATAATTTTCTTCTTAAGGGACAACGTGTCTGCAGAAAGCAAAAAGGAGTTCAGTTGTGTCTTACAGTTACTGTAACTCGTTTTGCTGTTAAGATGCATGGCATTATTGAAACCTAGTGGCTTACAGACGAGCATATCAAAATGGAAAGTGTGGCATTCAGATGTCCAGGCAATTATTTTCAGTGTTTACACTTTTCTAAAGGAGTTGGTCTTAGAAGAAATGTGTACGAACACTGCATTTAAAAGAGTCGGATGCCAACAGCTAAGGCATGCAATGTAAGTGAACATTCAGTGAACTTCACGATTTTAAGTACCTACATGTTCTTTAAAGTATAGTTTTAGTTATTGTATTTTAAGCAGAACGGTGGGTGAATTTTCGAAAATCCCAAGTGCTTTCCTGGACATTCTAAAATATAATACCTGTTGTACCTGCTATAAAGAAGCATGGCTGCAAAGTTTGATGCTTGTATGTTAAGTCATTCCTGGACTACATGTTTTAAACTACAAATGTAAGCTATTTTATAAACGATTCTCCTTACGTTGTAATGTTCACAATTTTTAAACAATAGTGCATGTTTATGTTCCTGCTTGAGTTGTAAGATAAGTTTGCTAAGAAATAGAATTTTAATACAATTGGGTTTTAAAAAATTAATTTGTTCAATTGTGGGTTTCTATTCTGTGCCTTGCTTTGAAAAAAAAAAGTATAGGTATATATGCCAAACTTTGATGAACATTATTATTTACTTTTGCCAACAAACTTACTGTTGGTGTTTTTAAACACACAAGCCGTGTGGGCAAAGTTTAAGAGGTAGAACTGGAACTTAAAAATTCAATGCCACAACTGGGATTTGAACCACAGACCTTCCGCTTACCGTGCGGACGCTCTAACCACTGAGGTATTGTAACAAACTGCCAGAATGGCATTAAATTCTCAAGTCAGTTCCTATTTCTCCTGGTAAACCACAAAGGCAGTCTCACATCAGGGACAAATTACCCCAATGGTGACTTACTATTGTAAGTACTTTATATACCAGGATTAAATAACCTTCAGATGGTAATTATTCTTTATTTATGCAAACTAGCTTACTGTTGGTGTTTTTAAACACACAAGCCGTGTGTGGGCAAAGTTTAAGAGGTAGAACTGGAACTTAAAAATTCAATGCCACAACTGGGATTTGAACCACAGACCTTCCGCTTACCGGGCGGACGCTCTAACCACTGAGCTATTGTGACAAACTGCCAGAATGGCATTAAATTCTCAAGCCAGTTCGTATTTCTCCTGGTAAACCACAAAGGCAGTCTCACATCAGAGACAAATTACCCCAATGGTGACTTACTATTGTAAGTACTTTATATACCAGGATTAAATAACCTTCACATGGTAATTATTCTTTATTTATGCCAACAAACTTACTGTTGGTGTTTTTAAACACACAAGCCGTGTGTGGGCAAAGTTTAAGAGGTAGAACTGGAACTTAAAGGAACATGTTGTCGTAACATACTTGCCTTACATTAATAACTGCAAGACAAATTTTAGTGAGCACTTATTGGGGAAACTATTTCTGTAGTTTCACTCTGATAACTAACAAATTGCATCGTAAGGAACATTTTAAATGTTGAAAAATGTCTAAAATACATAACTGAGGAGACCACACTGGAAAAATAATCGTAAAAACTGGTCTGAAATTGTGCGTAGGCATTTGCTAAGAAATAATGTACATTTTTACATAGAATACACAATTTAGAAACTGATTAGCATTTAAGCAGAAATTTTGCATAACAATGTTAGAAAAATATGAGAAATATCAGAAAATGGCTCGAATGCATAACCATGTCCTCCACTTAAATTTATTTAAATCTCTGTGTAACTCTTCTGTATTCACTCTGATAACAAAAATATTTACACAAAAACATTCCTAGAAAATCAGGTATAATAAAAAATTAAAAAGCCAGAATTGCAAGTTTAATCACCTAAGCCCAATTTTCATCATGAAGGATATAAACTCCCTTGAAACAATAGATTGTAAATGAAAACTCCCTGCTTAGATGAGGAATTTATGTTTGAAACAAATTATAAATTCACAGAGCTATCATATTGTTTTAAAGGGAGAGGAATTGTTATGATTGGTTTTAATTCAGCATTTTGCAATCCTTCACCGCCTTTGCTAGTGTCTCATGTGCATATCTTCCCTATCTTTCGCACAGTGATATGATCTGGCAACAGCACACCATAACTGATTAGGGATTGGAGATACTTGTGTACCTTCTTATTTCTTGTGCACTTTAGTTATGCAGTCTTTTTGACATTAAGTCAAAACTTCATTATCAAGTAGCTCCTCAGGGAGCTGACAAGACTGAGTGCTGCACTGTACTAGTGCTCAGTGGTGGAAAATCCCATGCCAGTATCCAGGATCGAACCCAGGTATTCCGCACCAGGGGCAGGCATGTCACCACTGCACTGCGGAGGTGGTCCTTTTATTTTATACTAGCTTACATTAATTAGCAAAGGTTACATGCAACTTTGCTCACATGTTTGCTTAACCCATTTACAACCATTGTCCTTGTATGAGAACAGCTTAACAAAAAAATTATTATACACAATATATAGCCTTTTTCATTAAAATACAGTAGTACAGCTTTATTGTACTTCTACAATTGTAGACCATTTTTCTTTCAAAATAATATTAACAACAATGTCCTATACTTGGCAACAAAGAAAATCTGTATTCGTACTCAGAATAAAATAAAATAAAAATAAAATAATTTCATGATTGTCAAACTTAAATAAAATTACACCCATATGTTCCTTTAACAAAAGTTCAAGAAAGAACTAAACCTAATACTGAAGAATTTGTTCATGATTTTATATATGAAAAAATTATGGTAAAAAAAGACATCCTCAAATAATGAGGCCAAATATGGTTGTTTTTTGTTAGCTAATGCTGGATTTCTGACAATGAAGTCATTAATCCTCTTGCTCTCCAATATTTTTCACTGATGGATGGGGCACTAGAAGTGGCCGGGCATATTTCAAGTGGTCTCAGTCCATTTCCTCTTGCAGATCACATAGAGGACAGAGTAATGTGCCTTGATTTTTATCTCATAAGGTTACTGTTTATGTAAATAGTATTTTGTTATTGCATTGTTTTATGTGAATCAGTGTAACTGTTATAATTGAGTGACAATTTTACTGGATTTTTACTACACTTACTACCCAAAAATAGACAGATAAGTAGTGGAATATTAGTTGGAGTCAAAAAGGATATTAAATCCTCCTTTGAAATTGTTAAAGAAATGGACAACACAGATAAAAGTGAATTAATAAAGCTAAATTTTTGGGATAACAAAACACATCTACATTTATACAGTATTTACAATCCTGCCGGGAATGAACCAGATCTCTCACTTATTGACCATTTAAATAAAACAATCGTAATTGGACATTTCAATGCCCATTCCAAAAGATGGGGTTATGAAAAAGTGGATTCTACAGGGAAGATAGTGGAAGAATTTTTGAATACCACAACTTTTGAACTGATCTATAGTAAAGAAGATCCCACATCCTTCATACATTACTCTCGAGCAGGCAGTAACCCAGACCTCTTGTTAGCTACAACAGATATTGTTTCAAAAATTAAAAAACAAGTTATAGAAGATCCAAGTTCTGGTCACAGAGCAGTAATTGCTGATATAAAACTAGAGAATAGGTACAAATAACAGTCAAGGTCCTACGAATCTGTATTGGAACCTCAAAAAAGCAGATTGGAACAAATATAAAACTGAATTAGAACATAAATTTAAAGAACAAAAAAACTCACAGTTGCATTACCAACCAAATCATATGAACAAAAATTTCTGTAAAGTCATCCTAGAAACCACAAAAAAACATATTCCTCATGGAAGATATAAAAATTTCAAACCCTTTTGGAACCCCCAGTTAGAAGAACTGAAAAAGCAAAGGGATACAGCTAGAAATACAGCTGAACAAACAAAAAACATATCGGATACACAAATATGGCGGAAGAAATGTTCCTCACTACAAAAAGAAATTAATACTGCTAAAAGGAATCACTTTAATAACTTCTTAGAAAAAATGGATTATAGGACAGATGGTAACAAAGCTCATAAGTTCATAAAAAATGTCAAGGATAGGAAAGAAAACAACACACCTATCATACTGAGACAGAATATTAGAACACCCCAAAAGAAAATCGTTTATGTGAATATTTGTTAAAAGTGTAATTTGTTTTTTGATGTTGGTATGAGATGGTTAAATGACGAAAACGTGCTACTAATGTTCATTGTTACGAACAACGAAGTATGTTTAAAGATGTCGAAAATATTTCCATATTTAATTTTAATATATATGTATAAACATTAGAATTATATCTGTTCAGTCTTGATAGCGAAGTGAGAATTTTTAGGGATCGCTTCCCTAACAAGAAGGAACTATTTGATGGACACATACGCGGATGTATACGAAAAAGGTACTATCACGTGAGGTGACGTCAGACTCTTCCCACTAGCCTGTGTATATTCAAGGTGTAAAGACGTGTTGAGGTAATGTGTGAACATTGTAGAACGTTTACCAGACTTTCATCAAGCATTTGTTCCACTTTTTGAAAAAGTGGAAAGACTTAAATAATTTAAAACGGTGCTAAGAGGATTTATTTTAATGTAAAATATAGAAAAAGTGTTAATAAAATAATACATTGTGGTGAAGAAACGTCGTGTGATTTTTCATTCCATCCGTTACCACACCCTGAGGAAAATAAGAGCCACATCGCTCAAACTTGAAGAACACTGCGATAAAAACCGCACCAAATGGCGCCCAACGTGGGGCACGAATTTTGGATGGAATGGAAACCAACGGGAAATGAACTTACGCGAAATACCAAGCGACGCCAAATCTTCGCGCCAAAAAGAAAGAAAACGCCATTAGACCATCGTTTGAAATCTAATACATCAGAACACCGATGAACGGATAATCAACGCGGGAAAACACCAGAGATCGTCTAGCGAAGCCAACCGCCCAGGAGACGCACGTAACTGGATAAATCAACGAAAAAAAAGTAGGACCAAAGATTTTTATTTTTACATCCAGTTTATTTTTATGTTACTGCGAAGCGGCAAAATAGTAGGACTTTTAAGCCAAAGTGAACTGAATAAAGAAACTAAAATGTCGCGAAAAGAGCTAGAAACAGGAGTAGGGGAAGGGGCAGATAGGTCTAGTTATCAGATAGAACCAGAAAGCGAGGAACAGGTAGCAACAGGAAAAGACCAAAGGTTATTAACCATCATGTTTGAAAGACTAGAACAAAGTTTAGGTCAGGAAATTGAACAGAATAGGGCAGAATTAAAACAGGACATAGAACAAAGTTTAGGTCAGAAAATTGACCAGAATAGGGCAGTATTAAAACACGACATAGAACAAAGTTTAGGGCAGAATTAAAGCAGGACATAGAACAAAGTTTAGGTCAGAAAATGGAGGAAGTGAGACAAGACTTAGAACAGAAAATAGAATTAAGAAGACAGAACTTAGAACAGAAAATAGAATTAGGAAGACAGGAGTGTAAAGAAAATATGAAAGTAATGGAAACTAATTTAAAATTAATACATAAAAACTTAAATGAGACAAAGGAAGCCTTAGAAGCTAGGATAGAAATCACAGGAGATAGGATGGGAAAAATAGAATCGGAAATGAGAGAAAATAAGATTGTATTAGAAGAAGAAATTGGTAGATGTAGAGATGAAATAACGGAATGTAATGCAAGTGTTTACTGTAAGATTACAAATGTAAAAGCAGAAATAACTGAGGAATTAAGGAAAGAGATTGAGGTAGTAAAGAAAGGCATTATTAATGAAACTGTAGAACAAATTGTAATTCCTAAAATTAAGACTATGACTGATGTGGTACATTCGCAACAAGATGCTATAAATGATATGAAACAAAGTCACTTAGAAATAAAGAATGATTTAAAATCAATTTGTGAAGAAATGAAAAAAGGAAAAGAAAGTTTGGCTAATGTAAATGATGTTGTGAATGCACTACAAAGGCAAAATGATGATTTAGATATAAGTAATGTACAAGATGAGAGTTACTTGAATAATGTACAAAATGTTGACTCACCATACAGAGAAAGAGGTTCACAATCAAACAATGACACAACACACAACACATGCTACACCAACAGCATACTACATGAAATCACACCACCTACATTTGACGAGGAGAAGGGAGACGATCCAAAACTCTTTGCTAAAGAGATGGAAGAGCATTTTAAAGTGAAAAAGATACCAAATGAGCTTAGGATGATGATAGTTAAGAAGAGCTTAAAAAACAAGGCATTGGAATGGCTTAGGTTAACACTAGCTGGTCATGAATCGTATAGCTCATTCAGAAATCTATTCCTATCAAGGTATTGGGGCCCAGCTAAGCAAAACCAAACTAGGGTAGAGCTAGCGACAGGTAGATATGATCCAACCAAAGGGTTATCGCTAGTCGATTGTTTTATGAAAGTAGCCAACAAAGGAAAGCTATCCTGTAGGAAGCAGAGTTAATTACCAGCATAACAAGACATTTCCAAGACACAGTGAGAACAGGGTTAATTGTTGCGAGGAGAGTAGATTTTGCAGACATGATAGAATTACTGAGAGCCTTTGAAACACAAAATGGTCGGCCTAATGAGCATAGACATAGGAACGGTCACCCAAACTCACCTATCTTAAACCGGAGCACGGCTACGAACAACCAGAATGAGGGAGAAGATAGAAATACTAGGAGCACCCATGACAGAGGGAGAGGGGCACACCATTTCCCTCAACCATACAATCACGGCGAAAGGATGGAGAACACGAGACAGCGGTACCATGACACAATACCAAGGGGTGAATCGAGATACCGAACGCATAGATATGATCGGGGGAGACCAGGAGACGGTACCCATCAAGTGAATCACATACGATTCTGCAGGGAATACTTAAACAGCCAAAAGTCGTCATTAAATAGGGGTTCACGCCAAAGGGGCAGAAACCAATGGAACACCGGCAACATAAGACAACAGGAACAGGATGAAAATGTGCCGAATAGGAACAATGTTGCACAGAATACAGAAACAACCACCACCACCAACACTCAGGGAAATTACCACCACTAAGTTCGTCCCAACAGAGTGGATGACCAACAACACAAACCTAAGTAATTGACATCGACACCATGATGACTACACAAAGGGAAAGATGGAACTACTGTACACTGGACCACTGGTCATAACAAAATAGCTGGGTGACAATACATATGAGCTACAGAATACAAATGGCAAGTTGGTAGGAAGATACCATAAAAACAAATTGAAATCATACAGAGAAAGAACCAAATAGTCTTTGCGAACAAACTGTAAGGCAGGAATAGTAGAGATGATGGAAAATAATAATTTTTAATGGGTTACTTATAGAAGATTATGTTCAGATTGGAAAATACAACAAGAAAGAAAATCAATATAGTCATTGGCTATATTGACCACAAAGAGCATTGTCAACAAAGACACATGAGGACACTGATTGTCATTAAAGAAGTGAATTATAGTGACAGAAAATAATGTGTTTTTGACATAAGGCTGTCAGGGACAAAAATAAAAAGGAATCAATTCTGATGACAAAGATAAAATATTTTTGACACAAAGGTGTCGAGGGTGAATTGAGGAGAAAAATAATACAATTGCAGAATAATTATAAGTATAGAGGTTTTCTCTTATAGAGATAAGAGATAAAGAGGTGACAATTAGTGAAGTAAGAAAAACCATACTCAGAAAAGCAATGCCCATGAATTAAGATGAATATAGCCAATGCTAAGCTTGAAGAAATGTCGAACTAAACAACAATGAATAAGAATCCAATTAAAAAAAAATGGTACCATTAGTAAGATCAGAGTTTAAGAATTGACTCAACGACCTGCCTATACGTAATAAGCTTACAAGACAAAGAAGGCAAAGAACTGAATAAAATATTGCCATAAATATGATCATAAATAATCATTAGCTCAAGATTTGTATCCTGTTTTTCTCTCCTCATAACAAGGAACATAAGTCAAAAGCCACACAATAAACCATGATACACTTAAATTATATTTGCGTCAATGTCAAATGTATAATAACTGAAGGTGTTGTATAATAACTGAATATGTGTTGTATAATAACTGAATGTATTGTATAGTAACTAAATATGTGTTGTATAACAACTGAACATGTGTTGTATAATAACTGAATGTGTTGTATAAAAACTGAATATGTGTTATATAATAACTGAATAAGTGAAATTTATAAAGACATGCCAAAACAAAAGACAAAAACATTCAGCGAAGAAGACTAAAAAATAAAAAAAAGTATTGTACAAAGTGATTGTATCAGAGGAATAGGGAGAAATGTTGTATTGTGCTTCAAGATTGTAAATATAGGTGACAACTTGAAAAACAAAACAAGGGGCATGTGAGACAGAATATTAGAAGACCCCAAAAGAAAATCGTTTATGTGAATATTTGTTAAAAGTGTAATTTGTTTTTTGATGTTGGTATGAGATGGTTAAATGACGAAAACGTGCTACTAATGTTCATTGTTACGAACAACGAAGTTTGTTTAAAGACGTCGTAAATATTTCTATATTTAATTTTAATATATATGTATAAATATTAGAATTATATGTGTTCAGTCTTGATAGCGAAGGGAGAATTTTTAGGGATCGCTTCACTAACAAGAAGGAACTATTTTATGGACGCATACGCGGATGTATACGAAAAAGGCAGTATCATGTGAGGTGACATCAGACTCCTCCCACTAGCATGTGTATATTCAAGGTGTAAAGACGTGTTGAGGTAACGTGTGAACATTGTAGAATGTTTACCAGACTTTCATCAAGCATTTGTTCCACTTTTTGAAAAAGTGGAAAGACTTAAATCATTTAAAACGGTGCTAAGAGGATTTATTTTAATGTAAAATATAGAAAAAGTGTTAATAAAATAATACATTGTCTGAAGAAACATTGTGAGATTTCTCATTCCATCCGTTACCACACCCTGAGGAAAATAAGAGCCACATCGCTCAAACTTGAAGAACACTATGATAAAAACCGCACCAATACACAACAATAAAATGTTAGTAAATGATGCAGTCATAGCCGAAACATTCAATAAATATTATGCTAATTCACATAAAGTAACAAGAAATAATAAAAAGGAACGAAAAGAATTTAAGAAAGATTTGAAACAAGAAAGAAAATGTGATCCTAACACTCAGTGCAATATCTTTTTTCAAAATTTTAATATGCAAGAACTGAACATTGCGATAAATAATCTAAAAAACAAAAAGTCTCCTGGACCAGATCACATACATCCAGAGTTCATAAAAAACCTTGGAAAAACAGCAAAACAACAACTACTGAAACTCTACAATCTATCCCGGAAAACCACTGTACCTGCTGAATGGCGAAAAGCAATAATTGTCCCACTTTTGAAGAAAGACAAAACAGCATCAGAAATAAAAAATTATAGACCAATAGCTCTTACTAGCATAATACCAAAAGTGATGGAAAGAATGGCGTCAAACAGGTTAAATTGGTTTAATTTAAAAGGTGAGTTAATTAATAACACTGAACAACACTTACATAATATTTTTCTGGGATGCATTTCGAAGGTTAACTTTCCTCCATTATCAACCGGACAATGACTTCCTGAAGACTTGTTAGCCCATTTAACTATCTTCCTTTCATAGAAGTTTGAAAACAGTGTTGTTGTAGCACCACCATCCGCACCATAGTTATTGTCCGATTGATAATGGAGGAAAGTTAACCTTCGAAGCGCGTCACGAAAAAATATGTTTTAAGTGTTGTTCAGTGTTATTAATTAACTCATCTTTTAAATTAAATTAATTACAACACTGTTTTCAAACTTCTATTAAAGGAAGGTTAAATTGGTTTCTAGAATTACAAAATTTTATATCCCCATGTCAAGCTGGATTCAGAGAGTTCCACTCTACAAATGAACAAGTCTTACTTCTCAGTCAAGAAATCAAAGACTCCTTCAATAGAAAAGAAGATAATTTACCAGTTTTTATTGATTTCTAAAGTGCATATTATTCTATATGCAGAACAAAACTACTAAAGAAAGTACAAAAAATAGGGATACAAGGTCCAATGTTTTCATGGCTACATGGCTATGTCATTTCCTAACACAACGCTTTATTACAACCAGATATGGAAGAAATATATCTAAATACAAACAAGTACATCGTGGCTTACCACAAGGCGCAGTGCTCAGCACAACACTTTTAATATATTTATTAACGATCTGCCACAACAAATACAAGAATCAGGTGTGAAGTGTGCACTATTTGCTGATGACTTAGTAATGCGGACTTCAAAACCAAAAAGCAAAGTTACAGAACTAGAAAAAACCATGCAACAATCCTTAACCAACTTACAAAGGTGGACCAAAGAAAATTTAACGACTGTTAATACAACCAAATCAAACTACCAAATCTTTTCACTAAGAAAAAAACCACTAAAAATAAAACTAAATTTTGAGGGTCAACAATTACCAGAAACAAAGGAAGCAAAGTATTTAGGAGTTACATTTGATACCAAACTTACATGGACCAAACAAATAGAAAATGTAGTACAAAGAGCAGAAAGGCGCCTTTCACTGTTAAACGTCTAACAGTAATGAAGTGGGGATGTTCCAGAGCAACTCTTAACACAACATACAACGTATATATAAAGCCATTATTTACTTACTGCAGTGAAGTTCTTGTAACAGCAAACACCAAAAAAAAATTCAAATCTTTCAAAACCAAAGTCTGAGATTAATTACAGGTGCTATCAAAACCATACCAATAGCAGCTATGGAAATATTAACCAACCAATACCCCACTGAATATGAAATAGAAAAAACGGCTCTTATTCAACACGAAAAGTTGATCAGACTCCCATTCAATACATGGCACAAGAGAAATTTTACACATACACTAAAGACCTAGGAGAACTTTCTTTCCAAAATTCAAGACATCAGGAAGAATGTACACCTTACTAATTCAAAGGAAAACTTCATATCTAAAGTCAATCCGACACAGACATTAGACATCACATATTATTTACACCTGACAGAAGAAGTTAAAAAAAAGTGATACTCCAACTAGTGTTCTAAAATTATTGGCATTAGAGACAATCCATACTAGATTTCCAGAACATGAATGGCTCCATATTTATACTGATGGATCATTGATATCAAACCAAGATGGAGCAGGTGCTGGAGTCACATGTCACCTCTTTTCCTATTACAAATCTTTAAGTTATGGAACTACTAACTTTGATGGAGAAATTGAAGCAATTCGAATGGCCCTACAAAATCTTTTGTACAGAATTTCACATTTTCAGCAAGCAGTTATTCTCTCAGATTCCAGGGCAGCAATTATAGCAATTACTTCCTAGTTGTCACCAAAAAACCAAACAATTATAGAACGTTGGAAAATGCTTAGCCATCTAACAGCACTTCAAAAACACCCAGTCTTCCAATTGATACCAGCACACTGTGGACTGAGTGGTAATGAGAAAGCTGATTTTCTTGCAAAAAAGCGTACCAGCGGTGTACAAAAATCTACCATTTTATGCAGCTAAAAGATTAGTGAACTCTGAATTCAAAAAAATTATTGTAAAATATTACTATGAAAAATCAAAGAATAAAAGATGCGAACTACCAAACATTCAAAAGTAATTCCTGAGTATCCTCGAAAAACAGCACTTGCAATCTTCAGGTTGATTACAGGACATGATTGTCTGGCAAAACATTTAAACAGAATTGGGATATATTCTTCACCACTCTGTCCTCTATGTGATCTGCAAGAGGAAATGGATCGAGACCACCTTCAAATATGCCCGGCCACTTCTAGCGCCCGATCCATCAGTGAAAAATATTGGAGAGCAATATTGGAGAGACTTCATTGTCAGAAATCCAGCATTAGCTAACAACAACAGCAACAGTTCCAATTGTTGCCAGTTAGTTGTGAGATTTCAACATGAAAACTTCAAGGGCCCTGTTTCTCTAAGGTAACACAAACTTTTACACATGTTTCATTGATGTTATACTATCTTATTTTTATTCTGTAAAGAATGAAGATATAGATGACCATTGAATAATTTTTTTTATATGACATAACTGTAACATGCTTTGGAATAATTTCAGATTCCATGTCATTATGCCAAGAAGGAATCAGTCTGGAGCTGAACTTATTACATTGGATGAGGCTTCTACTTACTTAAAGTAGATGTTAGATGATCCTGGCAAGTGTGTGGAAGATGCAGATCTTTCTGCTCGTAAGATCTGCATCTTCCACACATGAAATTTTATATACTTAAAAAATTAGCACCAGGTAAAATATAAATAAAATGCAATGTAAAGTTTATATTAACACTTACATTAAAATACAAAATGATTATGCGGGCTTGTGGGCCGTGGTACACTGGAAAATCTCCTTCCAGACGTTTCATTGAAAGCTGTGTCGAAAACCTCAGTGGTGTGACCATGGTACTCTGCTACTCTCAGCAAAAACTGATACAGAGCCATTTGGTTTCACCGGTTTTATACACTCAGCATGTGAGGGTGTATAATGGTTGGTCTGGTGTTTGTTTATTGGTTTGTTGCTGTGTGGGATGGTTTAAAGTGGGGGCTGCTTTCATTGTTGTCAATGGACTGGCATTTACTGTACGTAAAGCTGCTGATGGTGTGTGACTTTAAGCCAAACCAATAAACAAAAGCCAGACTAACCATCATATAACTCAGTTAAAAACCAAAGTTAGTCTTAAGTTTAATATCTTTCAAGGATGCGACAGGAAGATTTTGAAGAAAATTACTCCATCTTAAACTACCCTTCATATGGAAAATTTTGATTTTCTTCAAAATGGTTCTAACGATTTTGATTGAAATGCCATATGTTTGAGATACTTTTATGAGAAATGAAATGTACATGTTGAATTTTCTGGCTGTGGCCCATGAAGTGCTATATTTTACTCTGGGTGCCTTTTGCATAACTGGTAAAGTATAAGAGATAGACCAAATGTAGATCTTGCTAAAACACACAATTTGTGTCTCAATAAATTTTTTTGTAGAGTGAACCATTTTGGAGATTTGTGTATTTGGAGAACCTATACTTATGTCAAATGGAACATCGCTATTCATTTTTTATACGTTAACTGTGCAAAGGGAATGGAATTTGGGAGCCTTAAAAGATTTGACTATTGCTAAAAGCCTACTGTATTTCCAAATTCCCTTTGAACGTGTAAGAAAACAAGCAATAAGATAACTTCTGCAAATGTTTATCTCAACTAACATGAAGAAGATACAGGAATAAGAGTTTGTAAGAATGATTAGTATAAAGTAGAAAAAGTCATGTGATGTCACATCAGATTTTTTCATACACAGGTTGGCAACTTCCTCCTTACACATAAATTGGCACTAAGCACCACCAAGGAAAATGTCTACTGTTCCCGATGTCAGGCTAAAAAGATTAGCCAAATTTGGATCATAAGCTTCAATAGCATCAAAATTTACTTTCATACCTTTCCATCTCATTCAGGACAGTTTTTTATAAGTGTATAGGTCGTGAAATAAGACATGAACAATTCTTGCACAAACGGGAAGCTGCTTTCCTTCCCTCCCTCTTTGAAATGGCTGAGAGCGGGGGGAATAGATGCATCAGTTTGCACAAAACACTACAACAGCGTGCAGCTGAAACAATTGTAGCTCACATTAAAGTTATAGTTGGCACATAGCCATAGTTATAACGAAACTGCTTGGTTCGTTATAAAGCTAATAGTTATACATATGTCATTAGCAATATGCACTAAATCTATGGTAGCGAACTTCACTCCTTCGTGGATAGAAACGTTATGACTTCTGCACATACATGTTTGCGCAACTTCCCCCACTATCAGCCTTTCAGGTGAAGAGTTCTACTACGCATCTAAGGAAATTGCTCATGCCTCATGAGCTACAAGAGAATTACAACACAATGTCAACAAAATGATACGATCTAGTCATTGTATCACACGAGTGGAGACAAATGCCAGCGTAACTGAGGGATTGAAAATCACTGCTCCATGCCAATGGAAAGAAAGTCCCTGACAGGAGTTTATTGTCATATCTGTTTGGAAATACTGCAACAAGAAGAGCGAGAGTGTGAAACAGAGAAAGACGTAAAGCTATTCAAAAATTTTGATGTGTTGCACTCACATGACTTTCTCTACTCTTGTACTAACCATTCTTACAAACTCGTATTCCTATATCTTCTTCATGTTAGTTAAGATAAGCATTTTGTAAAACTTATTTTATTGCTTATTTCTTTGCAAGTGCAAGGGGAATGTATAATGTCAGAATACAGTAGGCTTTGTGGGATAGTCAAATGTTTTAAAGCTTTGAGATTCTGTTGTCTTTGCACACCTAACATATAAAAAAATGAACGATGATCCATTTCACGAAAGTTCTAAGTTTTCCGAAACTGACACACATAACAAGGAACATCTCTGAAATGGTTCACCCTACAAGAAAATTTATTCAGACATGAATTGTGTATTTTAGCAAGATCTACATTTCTTTGCATAGTATATTTTATCTGTCTCTAACGGTTTACCAATTATGCAAAAGTCGTCCAGAGTAAATATGACTACAGGGGCTATAGCCAGAGAATTCAAGATATACATTTCATTTGTCATAAAAATATCTCAAGTATATGATATTTTAATCAAAATCGTTAGAGCCATTTTCAAGAAAATCAAAATTTTGAAGAATTTCCAATGTAAGGGTAGTTTAGGGTGGAGCTATTTTCTTCAAAATCTTTGTGTCACATGTTTGAAAGACATTAAACTTAAATACCAACTTTGGTTTTTCACCAACTTTTCATTTTTGAGTTATGCTGTCCACAGACACACAGATAGACGGACGGACAGACAGACATGTGGACCTTTCTCTGAAAATGCTTTCTTTGGATTCAGGGGGTCTCACAACATATATTTACAGTGAAATCTCGACATCGAATTTTTGGGTGGAATACAATACTTCCCCTACTTACCAGTAGAGAAAGTAAAAAGGGACTGGAGCATATGCAGGTCTGCTGCTGGTCGGCTGCTCAAAGCGATGGAGGGCTATTGCCAACCAAAGATACAAAGCCATATAGAATGACCTGCATGCAAGGGCAGTAGCACCAACATTACATAAATGTAACTACTTCAGCACTCATGTCCATGTTGGTGCTGTTTTTATTACAAGTCTTTACATATCAGCAGGAAAAGATTCTTTACATAGCATACCGGAGATAATGTTCTTACTGAATGTAGAAATAGAGTGGTAGCAGACGCTATTTTTATCTGCAGGGTCGAGGTTACAGAATGGAATGCATAAATCAACGTTCCTTTATCACAACATATTTATTCGTTAATTTACACTTTTAGCACCATATTAATTAATCAACAACTTTCAAAATTCGATAGAATCTACACTGGTTAAAAGTTTGGTGTAAGTTACATGTTCACACGCTATCAAAAAATACACATCCTTTTATCTTGAGCATACAGACGCTAATGAAAAACAGTCCTTGGCGTCTGTGTGACGCAACACCGCCATTCTTTTGTATTCATCCGCGCAATAGTCCTCATTGGTTGAACACAAAGTGACAAGAAAACATTGGCTATCTTGAATATTGAAAAATAAATCCCTGATACACCCAAACAAGAATTAGAAACTTACACACTCTTACAAAAATATTTACATGAACGATTTTCTATTGATCAATATTCTGTCTCAATGTATTAGTAATTTATATAGGTAGTAATATGTTAGTATTATATCTGTTATTCAACACCTTAAAATTATATGTACCGCAATGTATGACTGGCATTCGGGTGGAAATATATGTTATGAGCTCTCCTCAATAAAGACATACACCTTATAAGCTCACAAAGACAAAATGTTGGTTAAATACCAGACTCAGTCTATAGTTCTCCATCTTCCGAATGCGACATGATTTTCAAGAAAATCCCCAACCTCAGATTACTGCTTTCATGAAACTTTGTTTCAAAATATTCATTTTCTCAAAAATGCCTTACAATTTTAACTGTGATACCATATCTTCTTTCTTGGGAGTTTGAAAACAGTGTTGTAATAGTAAATTTAAACCAAAAAGGTGAGCCAATTAATAACGCTACACAACACTTACTTATATAATTTACCGGAACATGTTTCGGGAGGCTGACTTTCCTCCATTATTGACTGGACATTGACCATCCATACCAGGGAGAACCAGTCGATGTCCAGTTAAAAAACCAAGATGTCCCTGACAGATTGCATTACAACCTTTAATGTATCCTCAAATAAGTTGAAAAACTTTGCTTCCATTTGTATCAAAGTATTGCAATTTACTATATTTCAACCATGTTTTAGCAATATTTACTACGTATCCATGGCGACTTCAATGCGTACTGAGTTGTCATATCAGACTGAATACCGCATAGAGACACGGATTGAAACGAAGGTCCTCTGATTCCGATCCGCTCATTTAGTGGGATCGTATTGAAGTTGGTTGCACGGAGACACTGAATCTGACAAAGATGCCGTGTTCTACTGTACTCGTAACCTGTTCCACATTTTCGTTAGTCACTTGTTAATGCTGAATTATGCAAGGTTTTGTTTAACGATATCAACACTACAATTGATTTCTTGCGTCGTGTAGCAGGAACATATTTATTTACAAAAAAAGCAATGTCAAAGAT
Source organism: Tenodera sinensis (assembly GCA_030765045.1). Classification (NCBI taxonomy): domain Eukaryota; kingdom Metazoa; phylum Arthropoda; class Insecta; order Mantodea; family Mantidae; genus Tenodera; species Tenodera sinensis. The sequence continues at coordinate 49,566,528 of CM060974.1, read as the reverse complement.
TAGCTAACCCCAAAACCTGCTAAACAACAAGCGAACACAGGTTCTCCAACGTAACGTGCACCAGTCGATCAACTTCAGAAAACTTCTATTATTCCTTCTTCTCCAATCTTGCAGACTCAATACAGTCCCATTTGTATATTGAATTCAACATGGAAACGCGAAAGTGGGAATGTACTCAATACGTATTGAATTCGCCAAGGATACTTATTTACAAGATCATTCAATTAAAAGTACTGCTATACCATACCTACCTGTGAAAACACAATATGCGATCTGCGTTATTTCTCGCGCTGCTGTTTTGTAATTCCGTATGTTTTAATTTCGGAATGTTTTTTAAACTTGTCTTTAAGTAAGTTTACCACAATACCTAATATTATCGATCGTTGTACTCCAGTGTCAGGTGTGAACAAATTCCAGGAGATCCACTTGGCTGTGAACTTCCAGCAGAGCGACTCGGTCCGTAACTTCCACAAAACATTACATATCAAGGGAAGTGGAGCAGAGTTTAGAGATTACATATTCGTAAAGCAAACTCCAGACTCCTCAATGACAATGGCAATCTTCAAATTCATCAGTTTCACATCTACTCCATGGTGTATTGATTTCAGGCATTTCTGCATTATGTGAAAACTGTGTTAATCCCAGACAGATAATGGTACATAGAGTACGCATGAATGAAAAACACTCGCGCTCATAGAACTCGGGCTCATTTGAGGGCATTGAGGGTCATTTCACCCGTTTCATTCATTCACCGTCCGTAATTGTTTACAAAATCGGCCACTCGAGAAAACGAATGAAACATAGTGCAATGGATGGAATTTGTATTGCTGATTATGAGTTCGAAAGTTTTATTTGGCGCTCTAGCTTTACTTGCTCTACTGGTAAGTAGGGGAAGCATTGTATTCCACCCAAAAATTCGAAGTCGAGATTTCACCGGAAATACATGTTTTGAGGCCCCCTGAATCCAAAAAAAGCATTTTTAGAAAAAGGTCCGTGTGTGTGTCTGTCAGTCTGTGGACAGCATAGCTCAAAAACGAAAAGTCGGTTAAAAACCAAAGTTGGTATTTAAGTTTAATGTCGTTCAAGGATGTGACACGAAGATTTTGAAGAAAATAGCCCCACCCTAAACTACCCTTTACATGGAAAATTTTTCGAAAATTTTTATTTTCTTAAAAATGGCTCTAACGATTTTGATTAAAATGTCATATGTTTGAGATATTTTGATGAAAAATGAATTGTATATCTTGAATTTTCTGGCTATAGCCCCTGTAGTCGTATTTACATTGGACGACTTTTGCATAACTGGTAAACCGTTAGAGATAGATCAAATTATACTATACAAAAAATGTAGATCTTGCTAAAATACACAATTTATGTCTCAATAAATTTTCTTGTAGGGTGAACCATTTCGGAGATATACCTTGTTATGTGTGTGAGTTTCGGAAAACTTGGAACTTTCGTGAAATGGGTCATCGTTGTTCATTTTTTTATATGTTACGTGTACAAAGAGAACGGAATCTCAAAGCTTCAAAAGATTTGACTATCGCACAAAGCCTACTGTATTCCAATATTCCCCTTGCACCTACAAGGAAATAAGCAATAAGATAATTTGTACAAATGTTTATTTTAAATAACACGAAGAAGATATAGGAATAAGAGTTTGTAAGAATGCTTAGTACAAGAGTAGAGAAAGTCATGTGAGTGCAACACATCAATTTTTTATTTATGAGCAAATTTCATACGTGCGATGCAGCGGTTTTATTTCGCTTATGCGGCGGATATTTAGCATATTTTAAGTGTGTATAAACGAGTATAATATATGCTAGAATTATTGATTAATGTAATTACGTTGAAACTGTTATTGCTGATTACGATTTTGAAATTCTAGCTTCGTTTTGTCTGTGTTAGGTTAGTGTATGTATATGAATGGGGTGACGGGGTCCTGTGTTATGGAAATATTTACAACTTGGGCAATGTTTATACAACAATTTCAACGGAAATGTAATAAAAAACGAAGCTGGAGCGCCAAATAAAACTTTAAAAAAATTGGGCTCTTCTTTAGATTAGGTTACTTGCCACTTGCCGGCCAGATGCTAAGTCCGAAGTTACTTATTGCGCATGCGCCGACAGTGGTTTCAGAATCGCCACCAAGTTTCGCTGCATGAGCTAGCTATCACTAGCGGACGATTTTCACATCTGCCAACATTGCTATTTACACTACACTACTTTTGGTTGCCAACACATTAAACACAAATGTACTCGCGTCTTTGCCGCCACAGACATACCGCTAGCGCGACTCCATTTTGCTCATTGTGTACATTATTTTGCTCACACTTTTATTCTGCATTTAAAAACCAATCCGTTTACTTATTTATCCTTAAAAACCAGTAATATTTGATGTCTTAGTTTATTAAGTAAATGCATTCGGCTCTTCTATAGAATAGGTGACTTAGCACTTGCCGGCCAGATATTGTGTACATTATTTTGCTCACACAGATATATCGCTAGTGCGACTCCATACTTTTGTTGTGGAAATTATTGTGTACATTATCATTATTGCCTTGTTACTGGGTGCACGAAACGCTGGCTCATTCTTTTTTTATTTTATATTATATTATTATTTATTATTATTACATTTATATTATATATATATTATTTATATATGATATATATTATATTTATATTATAATATCCTCCTCACGGGGTATAGCACGGCATCACATTCCCTGCATAGCATTCGAGTCCTCAGCAGGCCCTCGTCATAAAGAAATTGCATGCATTCCTCCTCATTATAGCACAGAGGCGCTAAATCTACTATGCTAATAAAGCGATCCATTGCACTCTCACAACTTGCTTCTAAGAAGGGCACCACCATACTGCAGGGTCCCGCTAAAACAAACTTACTATTGGCAACAAACTCCTGGGGAAATTGTGCTGTGTGCAGCGCTGAATTAACACAGCAACTTCGGCAACTTTCGTGACCATTCGTACACACTGCCGAGTTGGACTTAGCCGAAATTCTGACAAAGTGCTCGCGTCACCTAATCTAAAGAATATCCCAAAATTGTAATCAGCAGTAAAAACTGCATCCACTGCACTATATTTCATTCGTTTTCTCGAGCGGCCGATTTTGTGAACATATACCGTAATTTTTACTACTTTATTAAACAATAATAGAGGATGACATAAAGTAAAAGAGTAGGTAACTATTTTAATGTGAAAACATAGAAATCCTACACTGCATTTCACTCAGGTCCTATCACTAATTGCAATTGACATATTTCTGTTATACAAAATCGACTTGTGAAACTAATACAACTCAGAACTATTCTGGAGACCTCCTGCGCTCATTCTATGGGCGCCGGGAAGTGGGGGCAAGGGGGGTCCGTGGCCCCACCTTGGAAAATCATGAATGTAATATGCAATCAATTACTACTAGACTACTGCTTTACTGTTGATGTAAAGAACAGTTTTTATTTAGCACAAATTAATGTGCTTATCCACAACTCATCTTTTTCAGATTTTGGCAACAGAATAATGAATTAATATTGAGAGGTAGAACTGGAACTTAAAAATTCAATGCCACAACTACGATTTGAACCACAGACCTTCCGCTAACCGGGTGGCTGCTCTACCACTGAGCTACTGTGACAAACTGCCAGAATGGCATTAAATTCAAAAACCAGTTTGTATTTCTCCTGGTAAACCACAAAGGCAGTCTCACATCAGAGACAAACTTCCCCAATGGTGACTTACTATTGTAAGTACTTTATATCCCAGGATTAAATAACCTTCAGATGGTAATTATTATTTATTTATGCCAACAAACTTACTGTTGGTGTTTTTAAACACACAAGCCGTGTGTGGGCAAAGTTTGAGAGGTAGAACTGGAACTTAAAAATGCAATGCCACAACTGGGATTTGAACCACAGACCTTCGGCTTACCGGGCGGCTGCTCTACCACTGAGCTATTGTGACAAACTGCCAGAATGGCATTAGATTCTCAAACCAGTTTGTATTTCTCCTGGTAAGCCACAAAGGCAGTCACATCAGAGACAAATTACCCCAATGGTGACTTACTATGTAAGTACTTTATATCCCAGGATTAAATAACCTTCAGATGGTAATTATTATTTATTTATGCCAACAAACTTACTACCTCTCAACTTTGCCTACACATGGCTTGTGTGTTTAAAAACACCAACAGTAAGTTTGTTAGCATAAATAAATAATAATTACTAATGAATTAATATTGTTTAATTGCAAACTTACAACGTGCGCCCCCCCTCCTGAAAGAAATGTCTGCTGACGCTCATGGCTCATTCTAGAAATTATTATGATCACTGTTACATTGCAGCATTTCATGACCTTGTAAATCACACAGCCAATGGTCTGAGAGAAAACTCATAGTACATAAAGTGTTGTAACTTGAATTAGAAACTACCTTAAACATTTCTCAGAAAACAAGTTGTACTGGAAGAATTAACTAATATCGAATCTTGAGTTTTCACAGGTATGATATAACAGTAACTTTATTTTAATTTTCTTGGTGATCATATTCCTATTTTGGTATCCAAAAATGTTCACAGCCAGGAATTCTCACTATTCTGTATATGGCGTGATTTACTGCCTTCACATTGTGGTTTTGCTGTCAAAGAAATCCTCATAAATATGGCGGTGGTTGTGTTATTACATGTGTGTTGTAAATTTAATATTGCTTGTACCTCCCATTTCTAGTGTCAACAATGTCCGCTGTGGTTAACTAACTATCTTAACCTCAAAATGAGTAAGAGACAAACTTAAACTTTCAGGACATGGTGACTCACAAGAAAATCACTAGGGACTGAAATTGATTGAAGTTGCGGTTGATAATAGGACTTTAGGATCTCGGAAATTCAGTTCAGGATGAGACTTTAGGGTTTAGTAGTATACCTTAAAGGTATCCACGCAGTAAAGTAGTAAACAGCAATAGCTGTATATGATTCTGAGTAAAAGGCTGTTAAAGTCTTATGCACAGCACATATACTGGTCAATTCTTACACAGTAAAGTGCCAGAGTTTGTATTGAACTCGCTTGTTATGCAGGCGATCTGGCTTTGATACTGCCTCAAATACCTCTTCTTATTGTTTTAAACATAGCACATTTTAAATAATATTAATGATCTAAAGGTGTGATCAGTTAAATCATAAACACCTTTCTTGTTTATGAAAAGACTGTTACAGCTCATTAAAATGTGCATTGAAAGTGTTTTATTTTTAAAAAGTTGAATAATTTAAAATGCATCAAACTGCTGTTTCATGGAAACACTTACTGGTGTAATGAAAGACAAAAATGTCATTTTTATTATTTCCAGAGGTTCACAATGTAGCTTATCCTGTAGAATAATGGGCTCAATTACTGTCATCAGGTACTGAGGGCGAGGTCAACCAAAGAAACATGTACGCACAGAAAATACTAACACTGCGTCACGTAATTGGCAATAATCAAATGCATAAAGATGTTTTCATTGCTAATGAAATTAGCATCTTGCTTAAACCAAGGCATGTATCAATATCTCAGTGTAAACAGGGTGATAAATTCAATGCCGACAATGCTCGAGTTTTGTCAGTACATTTTGGGCCTGAGGACTATCAACAGGACTTAACAAATTAATTACTGCCATGAGGCATTTTACATGCCGATGCAGTGCCTGGGTTGTTGATTATGAAACAGCATGGTGACAGCCACATTTTTTAAAAAATGTAGCCCTCCATGTAAAAGAACTGATACTTTAACCGATTAAGAGGTAATAATAATAGTAAGAAGAAATAGGCATAATTTCACAATATCTAGCCATGCATGCAAGAAAATTAATATCACTTAGTGATTACGAAGTAATGAGAACTAGCACATAGGTTTTTCAGCTATTTATATTTCTTGTGCTTGGCAATATTTACATGCTTCTTTGCATTTCACAGTTTCACAGTTGGCAACATCTGCGCATAGCAGCAATTATATTATAGTTGTAACAATTGTAACAAAATGGTGTTATTTATTTATATTGTGTGATTGATGTGCATAAGAAAGTGTGTTACAACGTGAGGGTGGACAGTCTCCAGGCTCTTGAACAGATCATATATGCTTTCCTTTATTGTGTTATATTCATTTTCATCATTTAAATCATCTTTGTTGCACATGTAGTTTATGAATTAATGTCACAGTTATTTAGTTCCAGGTATGTGTTCTTGTGTGACTGATGATTGATTTGCTTGATGCTTGATTTACTTTGTAATAAACCTGGAAAGTAAGATATTGTATTTACTAAAATGCTTCACATTGCTTGTCATGGCTATAGCATTATATAGTACTGATTTATTATAGAACTTGTAAGAATACACTTTACAAGCAATAATTGTCACTCATGATATATTTATTATACATATATGGACCTATAATATTCAGTTAAGTGACACAAGGTGAGAAAAGTTCAGAAATCCACTAGTGGAGGAAATACCGTCCAATTGAGGTATCGTGGGAGTGTTTGTCTCCTGTTCATCCATTCCCTCATCTGTCCAGCTATTGCCAACATCAGCACTCCAAATGCCGCCAAAGGTGTGACAAAGTGAAATTTCTGCTGCACCCATTTTCAAGTTTTCCAAGCACTTATAATCATTCCCTCCAGTTGACACACATTCCAGTCAATAGTTGACTTTGAGGTGAACGAAGTCCTCCTGATCCAGAATATCATAGGGTTTCCAGGAGTCACTGATTATTTTTGTTTCTTGGAAATTCTAGCCCTTTATTACTTTTTGGAGTTTCCTGATTCCTTTATTCCACAGATGGCTTTTATACCAGCAGTTTGCTCCATACCAGCAAACACACTTTGTCGTTCCACAAGATGTCCTCTATTATACTTTGTGTAGCTGTATTTGGATTTGTCAGTTCACACAGTTTACAGAGCTTTAGCTACTTTGGCAACTACTCACTTTCTTTCTTCTCAAAATGTTAATTTCTGCTGTATAAGTGAGGTCACTTAAAAGTGAGACAACTTCATGTGCTTAAGCCACTACTTAACTCAGGATAATTTTGCACCTGTCCAGATTCGAGAGTTTCTCATGAAACACTGTTTTACCTGCATATACAATTGGAACCCAAAGGAATAACATTAATACAGGAGTACAACAATGGTTTACAGTTCTTTCACACACTTTCCATAATTTTCCAGAATATTTCAAACAATTTGGTGCTCCACACCTGACACTAGTAACAATTCTTGAACTTTTCGGAATGTGAACTTTGTGACCGACTTTTGTGACTGCCATTTTAGGTGACCTATGACTAGATAATTTGTCTCAAGTTATTTGTCAAAGTAGGAATTTTTAACTGCTTTTTCAATTGATTCTTCACCAATGTCATTATCAAATGCTTTGTGAAATAAAATCTATTTATTTGGCTGTATTTCTCATGAAACACTATATATATATATATTAGAACAACTGACATAAATAAGGTGGGAAAATGTCTGTAGTGAATAGCTCCTGGTTTTGCAGTTTGATGAATAGTTACTGTATTTCATATGTAATGCATCAGTTGCAGATTTAGTATCATTCTAAAAAGGAGATTATCTCTTGTTTTCTCATCAATAAATTTGTGGTTGTCCAGAGATGAGGGCAATATAACTGATTCACACTTATTGTACAAAGGATAATATTTCTAGTAAATACATAGCTGTTTAAGTTCTCTGGTTATATTGGGCAGAAATTCTGGCAGACTTTGTTTCTTGTTTGATCTCAGAGTACCTACAGAAGTCAGTTAATATGTTAGCAATTTTTTATGAGGTTCTATTAATAAAAATAGCTATGAGTGGTTCCACAGTTGAAAGTGCAATACAGTTGCTGCCCTTCCTTACATAAATGTGTGCATTGTAAATTGACAAGGAATGTGCATCTGTAAAACACATTACTTTTATGCACACTTAGCAGGTTTATTTAGCATATAAACCATAAAAAGGCATGTGCTTAAAATGAATAATAACCTTGTCAACACATGCATGAGCTCCAATTGAATATATTTTCTGACAATAGAAGAATTGGGAGAATGCAGAGTGGAGTTAGTTTCTGTTCTCTGTAGTCTGATGGATGAGTAATCAAATATCAAAGCCAAAATCAAAGTTTTACATCTCTTCAAAGACATAATGCCACTTTCTCATGTGCAGATTTGAAGATAGTGCAAAGAATCATTTGACCGATCAATGCTCGGATTTCATTTTTATAAGTGTTTGTTTATGAAGCACTTAATGGATCTTGAGGTCTTATTCTCATCTGCTTCAGCCTTTTATTTACATTTTCAATGATCTCTGTTATTGTTTGATTCAAAAAGAAATGATGCCATTCTGGTAGCTTGTCACAGTAGCTCAATGGTTAAAGCAGCTGCCTGGTAAGCGGAAGGTCTGTGGTTCAAATCCCAGCTGTGGCATTGAATTTTTAAGTTCCAGTTCTACCTCTCAAACTTTGCCCACACACGGCTTGTGTGTTTAAAAACACCAACAGTAAGTTTATTGGAATACATAAATAATAATTACCATCTGAAGTTTATTTAATCCTGGTACATAAAGTACTTACAATAGTAAGTCACCATTGGGGTAATTGTCTCTGATGTGAGACTGCCTTTGTGGTTTACCAGGAAAAATACGAACTGGTTGAGAATTCAATGCCATTCTGGCAGACTGTCACAGTAGCTCAATGGTTAGAGCAGCCACCTGGTAAGCGGAAGGTTTGTGGTTCAAGTCCCAGCTGTGGCATTGAATTTTTGAGTTCCAGTTCTACCTCTCAAACTTTGCCCACACACGGCTTGTGTGTTTAAAAACACCAGCAGTAGGTTTGTTGGCATAAATAAATAATATTTACTGATAATAGTTTATAGACAATCCGATGGCCTAGGATTACAAATTACAGAACTGTACCTTGAAATTGTTTGTGGGTATGCATGCCACTGATTAAATACCCTACAACTGTAACGTATGATGAGAAATAAAGTGGACAGCTTTTGTAGCTTGAGTATTTAGCATAATGAATATTTCACCAGGATGACGAAGGTACACATGGATTAAGAGCATGGGTTCAAAGCCCTGTGGCTGCCAATTTTTTTATGTTCATATTTCTCTCTTTAGAATTATTCGTGTCATGTTGTAATGTTTTATTTAACCAATGTTTAAACTGTTGGTAACTGGAAAACTAGGCCTTCTAAAATTTAGAATCTAAATCAATGTGCGAGAAGTCATGGGACGGAGGCATATATAAATTGCAAATAGTGAAATGGATGTTTTACAGTAGAATCATTACGGCAACTGATTGTATATCAGAGCGCAATGGTGCAGATTGTATATATACATCTCTGATAAGCATCATAGCGCCGCCATGTGCCGGAACACCCTCTTCTGTGTAACATCACACCGTACTGGGGTGTATCGCCTTAGAGATGGAAAGCGTCTTGAGGACATTGAGCAAAAGCTCAAGTTCTGGTCGCTGTGTTCTAATACGATGTATGTTGGATTGTAGGATATCCATATTGATATCTGTATGGGACAGGTATTCCAAAGTAACTCTCCTTTACTTTGGATTAGGCGGTTGTGGAATTAATTTTGCCCTTTTCTTCTGTCTTGGGCCGACATTTTTATGTGAGGCTTTTTCGCGCCTCTTTTCCACTGGGGCTCTCCCAGTATGAGCAGATTCATCTAGCTCCATGTCCTCTGCCAAGGACGGCCGTGTTCCCATAGCGAATTTGGGTTCGAGTGTCTCGAACCGGTTGCTAACGGGGACCGGCGAAGATGACAAGACGCCGGTCAGAGTCCACCCCTGAAGATTACCCAGAAGAGGATCTTCGAGATGTTCGTGTACTCTTACATCCCTTCGATATACTGGGATCTGACATACTATTTTCCTTGAGGAAGTCGTTCTTTGTCTTCTTAAACTTGATTGGTGAGGCATCACATCTTACGGGCTTGCTAGTTTTTTGTGTTCAGCTTGATGCTTTTGATGATGATGTAACGCATATGTTCTTTACACTTATGAACTTTGTAGACGATGACATAGATGAACGTGCCGATATAGAAGGCTTTGGAATTGAGCTACGGGCTACGAGTGTCATTTCTGATATTGCTGCCCCCCATTTATATCACTGGTCTGTGTTACGATTTCTCGTCTCGGTACCGGTTTAGCTGCAAGTGAGCTATAGGTACCGGATCTTGGAACAGAGGGTTGGCGTATACGTAAGAGCTTCCGGGCTTCTGAGAAGGGCACCTTCTCTCTAACCCGTATCTCTTGGATCGCTCTTTTCTCTACAAAACGGGGGCAATCTCGGGAACTGGACAGATGTTCACCTTTGCAGTTCACGCATGACGACGCTGCAGTGCAATCACCATCATGTAATGCATCCCCACAGTTATTGCTTGTAGGTAGTCCCTTGCAAATCTAGCTTGTATGTCCAAAGTGCTGGCACTTGAAACATCTGAGCGGTTTCGGAATGGAAGGCCTAACTTCGATGGATCCATGCCCTGCCTTAATCCTTTGCGGGAGAGTTACCCGATCAATGGTCAGGAACAGCGTACGTGTTGGCTTCAATTCACCACCCTCTTTGCGTTGAACTTGGTGAATGTTAGTGACGTCTTGTTCCACAAGATTTTCTTGAATCTCATTGGTTAGATCATCTAATGCACGGGTGTTTATCCCACCGTGCAAGGAGTTCAACGTTCTGTACATCTCAACACGAACAGGATAACTTGCTAGCATATTCGCTTTCAGTATTTTAGCTGCATGGGTGGATGAATGTGCTTCAAGCAGCAGCGTGCCATTGCGAGATCTAGTGCATGACTTTACTGGACCAGCAATGTCATCCAAGCCCTTTTGAACGGTAAAGGGGCTCACCAATATAATTTTTTTTTACCTTCCTCATTTCTAGCTGTTACTAAGTAGCGGGGATCACAAGACTTGGCTGCTTCCTTTCTATTACACAGTTTTGTTTGGTGTTTTTTAGGCACCATGGCGATATGGCACCACTGAAAATTTCTCCGATGGCATGCTCACTTCCTGGGCGCCAACCCAGCTGAGATGAGAGTCCTGGCCTTGACCTTGCTCACCCTAGGGTCTCACCTCCCAGTGTATAGACAGAGGGACCCAATCGCCTTCAGGAGTGCATCAACTCATGTAATGGCCCCTCCCCGGGACTGACCTTTATCAACGGATACGAACACAGGGGCTGTGAATTACGTGGTTACCCAGTCACCCTATGCATCTCCCCAACCACCTACAACCCGCGAGTAGGTTATCTATCAGGTTGTGTACAGGGAGGTATTAGGTGGGAGGTCAAACACAGAAGTGGACCAAAGTTGATCGGGCATTTGACATATGCCGTCTCATCCCTTAGAGGTACCCAATCAAGAGTATTGGCTCAAACCCATACCTAATGTAGTAGGGTTCCCTGGGGGAGGGTGATTTCGGAGTCCTCTTCTCCTAAATGAGTCGTCGACCAAGACTACCGAGCCTCATCTACCCGTTGTGGAATGTTCTTTGTTTTCCCTCAGCTCTTGCCTACCAGTAGTAAAAAATGACTCACTTGGTAGACCATCTGGATGATCGAATACTGAGCCCCTCCGCCACGTCAAGGTGAAATTCCCCGGAGGAGAAAGAATCTAGTGGAGGACCTCCATCACCTACTTAGGAGTTAAACTGTATAGGGATCTAACTCTTCCGCGAACACAGAGACCTCTCTGCAAGGACGTATGGGGCTACTGCCTCACTGAATCCCATGCGCAAGTCCGCGTGAACTTACACCTCTTCTAGGCTCATGTATCCCCTTGTTATATACCTGCGAAGTATGGGGAATGGCTACACCCAGCTGGATCCTCTGGCTCCAAAGGGCACAGACCAGGGGACTCCGGTCCATCTTTTCTGTTCCTCTACCTTTCCCTGTGTGACTACTTGACTAAGCCTTACCTCTTTCATATGTGGAGGATGAAATTAGGCGCCGGGCAACAAAATTCTACGATACATTACCAGCTCACCAAAACACCCTATTTAGGTTTCTTGGTACCCATAATCCCCATAAACCCATAATTCGCCTCTGTAGGTCGTATCGGGTTCCCTGCAAGGCTTGCGGGCATACCGTATAACCAAGGAGCAACTCATCAGCAGCTAAAGCTGAGATCCATGTACAGTTCCAATGAAGAGCTGTTCGGCTCTCAAAATTACTCCCCGTTCAAAATTCTAAATTAAAACCTTTAAAACTAATTTATTTGAAAACCTTTTATTCCACCAGGATGCAGATCTTCCTGTATCCTGATAAATAACTGTCAAGGGGCAACAAGCTTCCTTCAAAATTGAAGCATCCTAAATTTATAAACACGCCACCCTTATATTTCCTATCTGCAGCTAAACCCTATTGGGGGTAGGTACGCAGCAAAATACATCAGGCTGAACCTCAGAGGGCCAGTGCCCTTTTAACTTGAGCACCTTACCTCCAAGGAATTCATTTCTTACACTTCTTTTCCCAGCCAGAGATAATGTACAAAATTGGTAAAATAAGTGAGTATAGCGATAATGTTGTGTGCTTTTCTTAATTGAACTTGTATACAAATTTCACATTAACAGAAACCTTTGGATTCACAAGAAAAATTCTTATCCTTATAACACAAAAAAAGAAACACTTCTCACATTCATCACTTTTCTGTGGGATTTGATTTGATTTGGTTTAAGGGCGCTCAACTTCTAGGTCATCAGCGCCCTTAAAAGATTCATGGCAATAACCAGATATAAATTTCACTCAAAAAATAAAAATACTAGCAACAAGAAAAATATACAAAGGTAAAACGCAGTGGCAATAGCTAGATATGAAACAAGGTGATAAATATGTCCAAAAGCAGAAACAGATAATTAAAAAATTTTAAATCCTCAAATACTTTTCTGTGGGCTTTTTGATTGTGAAGTGACTAGAGATATAATTAAACAGCTGAGAGTATCCTACTCACCAACATTGCACTACTGTGGCTATTTGTCCTGATGAACTAATATATGTCTTTTCAAATATGACAACCAAGAAAATGCTTTGTTACATATCTTACATTTGTGTGGCTTTATGTCATCATGAATTAATTTGTGTTTTTTCAAATGTGATAATGCAGTAAAAGTCTTGTTGCAAATATTACACTTGTGCGGCTTTATGCCGTCATGAACCAATTTGTGAGATTTCAAGTTTGATGATCGAGTAAAAGTCTTGTTACAAATGTTACACTTGTATGGCTTTATGCCCTCATGAATCAGTTTGTGTGTTTTCAAATCAGATAAGCGACTAAAAGCCCTATTACAAATGTTACACTTGTATGGCTTTATGCCTTCATGGTCCAATTTATGGGTTTTCAAATGTTGCAAGCGAGTAAAACTCTTACTACATATGTTACACTTGTGTGGCCTTATGCCTTCATGTATCAGTTTGTGTAATTTCAAATCAGATAACCGACTAAAGGCCTTGTTACAAATGTTACACTTGTATGGCTTTATGCCTTCATGATCCAGTTTATGGGTTTTCAAATGTTGGAAGCGAGTAAAACTCTTATTACATATGTTACACTTGTGTGGTTTTATGCCTTCATGTATCAGTTTGTGTAACTTCAAATCAGATAGCCGACTAAAATCCTTGTTACAAATGTTACACTTGTATGGCTTTATGCCTTCATGGTCCAGTTTATGGATTTTCAAATGTTGCAAGCGAGTAAAACCCTTATTACATATGTTACACTTGTGTGGCTTTACGCCTGCATGAAGCAGTTTGTGTTCTTTCAAATGTGATAAGTGAGTAAAAGCCCTGTTACAAATGTCACATTTGTGTGGCTTTATACCCGCATGAATCAATTTATGTGTTTTCAAATTTTTTAACCCAGTAAACGCCTTTTCACAAATGTCACACTTGTAAGGCTTTATGCCTTCGTGAATCAGTTTGTGTGTTTCGAAACGTTGTAAACGTGTAAAACTCTTATTACAAACGTTACACTTGTAGGTTTTTCGCTTCATATCAATCAATTTGTTGATCGAAATGTCACATTTATTTGCTTCCTTACTGCGAACCAATCTGCATGTTTTCAAATCTGATGAATAGCTAACACACTTATTAGAAGCATCAGATTTGTTGAACTTTCTGTTCTCAGGGCTTAAGATTGGGTTACAGTTCTTCTTACTGATCTGTTTATCTGTGTGCCTCTGTTGGAGCAGCGTACTTTGTTTCAAAGGGGAAGCCATGCTCATAATTTTCCCATCGTCAGATGTTTCTAAGCAAACACTTGTTTCTATTGAAGATATATCAGTAGCTACACTTTCCTGACCTTGACATTTTCTGCCACTTCCATATTCAGGACAACATATGTTCATATTTAAATGCACATGATTTCCTAAGTCGTCCATGGAGAATGAATCTGATGTATAAGTAGAAACCTCTTGTTTGCATTCACTGAAATGTAAAGGCAACGTTGTCTGCAATTACTAAAACACAGGGATGAAAACATCAAATTTAAAATGATGTGGATGTTTACTTTTATGTGCACACAATGAGAGATAAAATGAGTTCTTGCAAGGGTCAGCAGTATTTGGATAATCTGTTATGGGTTCAACTAGAAGTTATATGGGATTACTAACTTGAAACATTGTAGCAAATGTGAGCCATTATTGAATCTGTTTCAAGAATTTTCTTGACTTAAAATCAAAATCTTATCTTTGTGCAAATATAGGTGCTGTGGAATGATATGTAACTAATTATCAAATTTTCATTATGTCATATAAAAGTTGCATTTTCTGACCCTTTGTTATATAGGCAAGGGAACTAAGAATATAACCGGTGGAATTACATATGATTTGTTTTACTTTGTTCTTTCACTTAATATACTTTCAGAATATGTGTACTCATTTATTTCACCACATAAAACTGGAGTTACATGAAATAAAATCACAATAGTTTATACACTATAATCCCAACTATAATCATTGTGAATATAACTTAAGAGAGATTTACAGTATACAGGAAACAGTTTTCTGAAAAATATACTTTGGTTTCTATTCTTCTAATATAATAGAGAATACAACTGACAAAGGTGTCTCATAAGCATAATGGGGCAAACACTGTAGAGGTAATTATGCCAAGTACATATGCTAGCAGCTGCAAACAGAAGATATTACCAGGAAATAAACAAGCTTATGAATATACATATGTAAGTCAGGCTATAAGGGTAATTGGATGATAAAACAATGAAATAAGGGTTCTAGCGATATACTGTATATTGAACTTACAGATGGCCTTGTAATTAAAGACTGATTGACTTGGTAATACACAAAAGTAAACGAATGATAAGAGAAGAGCAACAATTGTAAAATGCATAAGTGGTAACACTGGAGTATGGACAATGATCCTGAGTTGTTAGTTTGCCAAGGCACAACTAACAATTGAGTTGGACTGTTTGTAGCACTATATTCCAGTGCATGAGTTTACATATAATACTGAAGGATACTATAGTGAAATAAATAATGAAAAGAAAGTCATCACTCAAGGTGATTAAAAATACATCAAGGCAATAGGTGCATGCGTATAGGTACAAGTACATTTGCTGTTTCACTTAATAGTGGTGAACTGTAGCGCTTCGAAAAGGAAATGTATAACAAGTTACCAGAAGAAATAAATCCTAAACATTATGTTAGTGACAAAATGGTTTGAACTTTATGACTATAGTGCCAAATAAAGTGAAGGAAAGTGGCAACTCAGAAGGTTTAAAAACAATAATGGTACTGTTATGGAAATAGGAGGGAGAAAAAAAAGCCAGAAGTCTATAGGGAATAAGTTGCTCTAAGTGAACCTTAGGATCTAAAAATATTATTATATTGCTTCACTCCTGATAGCTTCAGTTTTGTAATTAGTTTCAATATTTAGTTGCAAGCATTTGTTCTCTAGTTAAGATGCAATTTAGGTTTACAATAGGCAATTTAGAATGTAATAACTATTTAATCTAAATTATAAAAATTAGTACCACAGTTTTACGCAGAATGTGTATACATCCGAAAATTCATAGCTTAGGAAATAAAATGAGGCTCATTAATAATTGTATAAGACCACCTATATACAATTTATCTAAATGGTTGAATGAAATATGCAGTACTTCTGATAAATTCAACAGTTTAAGTATTAAAAATGGTTTGAATTGGTAGAAACATCAACAATACAGTATTAGCTTCTAAAGACATATTTATTTTGGCATAACTGCCTTATTTCCTAGCATTGCTACAGACATTATTTTGAATGGTACAGATATTCAAAATTTAAAGACAAACCTTAACCAGGCTGTAAAACAATTGGAAGCATGGTTTACTTGCAACGGATTAAAACTCAATAAAACAAAAACAGAAATCCTGCAATTCAAAACCACGGCAGTGAATAATACACAAATTCGTTAACTTCAGCCTCCTCAAAAGAAGTAAAACTATTAGGATTATTTATAGACGAGTGGCTCAAATGGACCAATCACTTAAACTATGTATAAAAAAAGTTGAATATTGCCTGTTTCCACATGTCTTGCTTGCCCCAAGTTACAAACCTAAATACTAGAAAAACCATATATTTCAGTTTCTTTCACTCAATTCTCTCATATGGAATAACTATATGGGGTAATGCTACAGGTTGGGAGAGAATCTTTAAAATCCAAAAAAAAGTTATATGCATACTGACCCACTCAAGTTATAGAGTTTCTTGCAGGCCACTATTCAAAAAATTAGAAATCCTGACACAACCCAGCCTATATATGTACAATCTAATTATACACGTGCACAATAACCATGACAGATATACAACAAATCAGCACCAGCATGAATACAACACAAGGCGAAAAGGAGAAATGAAATACCCAGCGCATAGGCTTGCACTCTATGAAAGAAGTCCACAATATATGGGGTGTAAAATATACAATAAATTGCCACAAAGGATTAGGAAAATCCCAAATCCAAACCTCTTTAAAAACACAGTCAAGAGTTTGTTTGCCAGAAAGGCATACTACTCTGTTACAGAATACATGGAAGATGTACTGTGACCTCAATTTTAGGTGTCTTAACAAATCAGTACTGTACATTTTTTCTCTTTTACCTTTCTTTTATATTTCTATACTCGTGTTTGTAAATATTGTAGACTTATTTTAATCCTAAAAGTTGTAATTATAGCGTATTGATGAGTCACCAATTTACGAGCACCTGCTCACCCATGTGTGTAATGTGACGAATAAAGTATAAGTATAAGAAAACATTTGATGTTTTAATAAAACACTTAAGTTCTGTGGAATAAAAAGAAATTAATAAATAATTCTCTCAAGCTCACCAAACTTTATTTGGATTAAAATTTTCAATTTTAATGGAAATTTCTTTCAACAAACCTCTGGATTAGCAATGGGTGATCCACTTTCATCATTCCTTGGTGATCTTTCCATGAGATTTTTTTAAATACAAATCACAAACACCCCCTTAATTTTTAAAATGTGGTATAGATATGTGGATGACATTTTTGCTATTGTGCCTGAGAAATAAGTCAATAATGCTTTAGAACTTATGAGTTTACAAAATAACATGGTAAAATTCATTTAGAGAATGAAAACATTAGTTGTCTTCAATTCTTGAACATAAACATCATGAGAGACAAAAATAAAGTGAATTTTGGCATTCATAGAAAGTCAACACATACTGCTAATTACATAAAAAAATAAAAGTTTTAGTCCTCCTTAACACAAGCATTTCCAACAATTTAATTTATAGGTTAATAAATATGCCCCTTAATAAAGGAGTTAAAGAAGAATATGAACACAATTTCAACATCTCATTAATTAATGGTATAAATAGAGATCAAAAGCATAAAAAGTAGAGAAATTAAAACATCAAAAAGTTATTACAGAAGTTCCCAACATCAAGAAAATAAAACATGATTGTAATTTTGAAAACTTTAACGTCACCCTTGGGATATTAAAAATTTACATTTTTAAAGAAGATGATATAACTTTGGTTCCTCAAAATATATATGATACTGAAAGTTTGGTGAAGTTTTCTAAAAAGCATATAATTTCAAATTATAAAATATCTTGTATTAATCAATTAAGCTGTTTGAAATCTGACGAATTTATATTGATAAACCAAAGGACATTTAGAAACCAGAATAAAAGAACATTTTAGAATATTTGAATATAAACAGACTGATAAGTCGGTTGTGGCGTATCATTTTTTGGTAATTTCATCATGAAATAAATCCTGAGATTAAATTATTAAAACAATTAAATGGATCTACAGATTTAGTTGTTTGGGAAAGGATATTCATTTTCAAAAATAGAGACAATGTTAGGAATTTTGAAATACCACTGATCAATTGTATTAATAGGTTAGTTTGGTTTTCAGATGTTGGTAATACATAGAAATATTAAGTGATTCAGAATTTGTATCTATGGTAACTATTACAAACAACAGCACTGATGATATGATGGAAACATCAAGAAAGATGTTTGAATAGTATTTCAAGAACTTGCAGCAAATGTAAGATAAGTGGAGCTTTTAGTCCCTAAATAGTTATAATCAAAGGGGAATGAAACACAAAAATCATGTTTCTTGCTAAATGAAGGTTATGGCCTTTGAAACGAAGCGTTAAGACTGTTTCCCTCCTAAGCAATACTGTGCAAGTCAGCTACCTCACACATCAACTCATCTACATGCTGCTGGTATATGAAAATTCACAACTTGCTTTCTGCCGCATGTGCACTAATACGTTTTCATAAGTTGTTCTTGTTGATATTGAAGTTCAAGGGCACTGTTCTTTATTGTGGTGTTACTGAGTCAGTTTAGTGTTGTACAAACAACATAATGTGAAAAATAAAATGCCTCAATATGCATATGGCTGCAATGTGAGAAGCGAAACATACAAGGAATTCATTTTCACTCATTTCCAAACAGACAAATTTCCCACAAAATATAGAATATGGGTAGAATTTTGCAAGATGTTTTACCTGGTCCAACTACTTGCTTATGTTCCTTCCATGGGTATGGTTGCAAATAGATATAGTTATTAAAAAAAGTAGCTTTATTAAGATTTGGAGCTATTGCTACTATAAGGAAAAATGAAGATTCTTCAAGTTGTAAGACAAGTGATCCTTCACCATCTTCATCCAAGAGCAAATGACAAAGAACAGAAAGATATGAGGCTAGAAGTCATAAAAGCATTGTGTCTGAATTATGTGGTAGTGTTACTTGCAATAAAACTGACAACAAAGGCGATGATAATAAAACTAATGAAAGAGAGTCCACAGTAGCTTATTAACAAAATAACTATTCAGAAGTAAAATTAGTACTAGGTACTGAATTTAGAAATATACCCACGATATATTGTTGGAACCTAAAACATCTACAAAACAAGCAATGATGAGGAAGGTCAGGATAAGCTGAATGAAAATGTATACAAAGCTGATACTTCAGATGGTAATTATTATTTATTTATGCCAACAAACTTACTGTTGGTGTTTTTAAACACACAAGCCGTGTGTGAGCAAAGTTTGAGAGGTAGAACTGGAACTTAAAAATTCAATGCCACAACTGCGATTTGAACCACAGACCTTCCACTTACCGGGCGAATGCTCTACCACTGAGCTATTGTGACAAACTGCCAGAATGGCATTAAATTCTCAAACCAGTTTGTATTTCTCCTAGTAAACCACAAAGGCAGTCTCACATCAGAGACAAATTACCCCAATGGTGACTTACTATTGTAAGTACTTCATATCTTAGGATTAAATAACCTTCAGATAGTAATTATTATTTATTTATGCCAACAAACTTACTGTTGGTGTTTTTAAACACACAAGCTGTGTGTGGGCAAAGTTTGAGAGGTAGAACTGGAACTTAAAAATTCAATGCCACAACTGGGATTTGATCCACAGACCTTCCACTTACCGGGCGGCTGCTCTACCACTGACCTATTGTGACAAACTGCCAGAATGGCATTAAATTCTCAAACCAGTTCGTATTTCTCCACACACCTCTTGTGTGTTTAAAAACACCAACAGTAAGTTTGTTGGCATAAAAAATAATAATTACCATCTGAAGGTTATTTAATCCTGGGATATAAAGTATTTACAATAGTAAGTCACCATTGGGGTAATTTGTCTCTGGTGTGAGACTGCCTATGTGGTTTACCAGGAGAAATACGAACTGGTTCGAGAATTTAATGCCATTCTGGCAGTTTGTCACAATAGCTCAGTGGTAGAGCAGTCGCCCAGTAAGCGGAAGGTCTGTGGTTCAAATCCCAGTTGTGGCATTGAATTTTTAAGTTCCAGTTTTACCTCTCAAAAATCGGATACTTCAGATTTTGATATACAAGTGATAATGAGGAAGAAACAGAAGGAGAGTGTTTCATTATACGTTGCTTGGACACCTGTACTTTTACCTATTAAGGTATGTGCTTTATGTAGAAATGGAATGAAAACAATTTCTCATTAGATTAAATGGACAATGCTATGTATTAAAACAGTGTGTTATTGGAGTAATACATTTACTTGGAACTCACAAAATTTATGAGGAAAGGAACTGGAAGAAAATGCCTTAATAGCAAGTTCATTATTATCTGTTAGGTATATAATCTCAGAAATTCCTTCCACAAATCACAGGGTTTGGCAATTTTTTCAAGGCCTACATTTGATAAAACCATTTGAAACTTGGTAGTGTCAGTTATTAGGTCAATTTGGGTTCAAGAAAGGAAAAAGGACTTGAATTAATTAAAAAGTTGTAGTATATCTGTATGGTTGGCAGTAAATGGGCAGTATGACTCCCCAGGACTTTCAGTAAAATATTTAGTCTATTCTATCATGGATTTAAATTCTTACAAAGTTATTGAATTTGAACTAGTTCTAAAAGGTGTGGTGAAAGGCGATTTGGTAAAGGCTGCTTGTGACAATATGACTAGGTTTGTGAAACAGGAAATGTATAGAGTTGAAAGTTTTCTTACTGACAGACATAAAGGCATGAGATATCTGTTAAAAACTCAGTACACAGGACATGAATTTGACATATGGCACTTGCTAAGTCTAATGGAAAAAAAAAAAAAAAGATTAGAGTGGTAGAAAAACAATACACAGAGTTGATCGTATGGAAAGCCAATACAAAATAACCAATTATAGTGAGCTACACTAAACTGTAGCAAGAACAGTGCCATATTAATTGAACAATTTACATCAATTCTTCCTAATATAAAAATGAACACAAATGGCTAGAAAATGGCGAATGGAAACTTTTTTTGGACAAGATGAATTGTTGGAAGAAGGCAACATAAACAAATTGCAGATTAAAGGCAAGTCAAATGCCTATCATGCTCTGAAGGAGATTATTTTGGATAACAGCTTCTTGAAAGATTTGGCTCATATTCGACATTCTGAACATACTGAAAGTTTGGAGAGATACAGTCTTTGTCTCAGATATGCTCCAAAAAGAATACTTTTTCATATAATGGCCTTCAGCTTGTACCAAGGCATGGAATCAGCATGGTCTTTGGTGTTCACAGTGTTGGAATTGCTAGCAGAATGGTTTAAATCTTCAAAATCATATCTTGTAGGTTGATGATGTATACCACCTTCACTAATTTTTAAAGCAGATGTTGGTCTACTGTTTATCACTTATTTAGTATTAATGCATGAACCTTGCTTGTCATTTAAAACATCACGTCTTGTCTGAGTTCCTTGGAATAATGTATTGGGTGATATCAGTAACATGAGAACCACTCACCTTGGGATGGTAAACCTACCAGCAATGCTACCTATTCTTAACGACAAAGAAACAGATGTGGCAAATATTCATTTTTGTGTTCTGTTCCCCTTTAAGATTCAAATGAATATTTAAGGAACTGCAGTCTGCTTTGATTTCAAGAACTTGCAGCAGATACTAAGGTAGGTGAAGCTTGTGGTCTCTTAAGTTATTCTTACATTTATAGATCATATCAAAGCTATTTATTCTCCCATTCTTTAACTGACAACTCCCTCTGGGACACTCCTCTGAGAACTATCATCTCTACTCTTCACTAAGATTCTCAGGTATACAAAAATACCCAATCAAAGTACAACGTTTGTGTCTCTTATTATGAAAAGACATTTCTTCCAAACAACCATGGCAATGACAAAACAAGACATTAATAATTATAATACTTTATAACCTAATATGAACTTCATCAAAACTGCCATAAACTGACCATCTCAAACACAATTCTGCAAGAACTGGTATAACCAATTCAGAAACAACTTGGAAAACGAATCCTGTGGGTATAATTTAATACCCAACATTGTCTGAAGCATATGACCAAGAAATCACTAGTGCAACTAACAAATTTTTAACACCTCTGGTCTACTTTGCTTGACCATGGAAATTCACAGAAACTATTGTTTCATAAACCAAATAGACCAAAACACATGCCATCCAGCCATTGAACTATTAGTTTACTGCCCATGTTATCAAAATGTTTGTGCCCATTTGTTTATCAAAATTATACCATTCTAGTCTTCTAGTTTGATTTTTGTCCACAGTACTTAGCGGTTCATAATTATTAATTATCGCTGAATCCATCAGAAAAGGCTTTGAAAGAAAAGAATGCTGCGCCAGTAATTTTCCTGGATGTTGCACAACTTTTGACATTTTTTGGCATCCTGGATTACTTTAAAATTATACAGAACTGGAACTCCTAATTAACAATATTGATGTAATTTTTTTAACAAACTGCCAAGTGATAATTATGCATCAACTTCTCGAAAAATTCCAGCTGGAGTTCCCCAATGCTCAATTTTAGCACCAGTGCTCGACAATATATTAAACTCTAATTTCTCTAACATGAAAAACACCTCTGTTGCTGTGTATGCAGTTGACACAGTCATATTTTTTCCCAAAATTATCCTGGCACTCCCACAAGGCTCACAAAGCAATACTTACCCACACCAGACATATCAAACTGTATCCACCAATTAACAGGTTCAAACTTGGCCTAGAATGTGCAGCTCTGCTACTTAAGTCACTAATATGTCCACTTAGTTCATACACTGCTCCTATTTGGAGCACAGGCAGGGACATACATTTGTGGTGTACAAGTGTCCAGTTTGTTAGTTTTCTCATAAGGACATTTGTAGTTGTCCAGAGATGAGAGCAATATAACAGTTTTCCCACTTTTTTGTACAAAGGATTACAATGTAATACCTTTATTGAATGCATTGATATTTGACCTCAGTTCTCTGTTTTTATTGGGCAGAAATTTTGGTGAAATATGTTTATTTGATTTCAGAGTACCTATATAATTCAGTTTATGTCTCAGCAATTTCTTGCTCGGTTCTATTGATAAAAATCAATTACCAGTGGTAGTGTTTCTACTGCAACAGTAAATACATTTGCAGAGGTGAATGACTGCTTGTGTTGGTTCTGAAAAGCTCTTTCCTTCCTGAGAAAGTGTCACACAATCACTCCCTCCACATAAAGCTACACATGTTTCCAGGATTAATTTGTAATCAATAGAAAAAGGCATGCAAGTGCAGACATAAATATTTTTAATTTATGATTTTCAGAGACATAGCTCATCCACAGCAATGGTTGCAGGTTACCTCCCAAACATTGCCCACACATGGCTTGTGTTTGAAAAACTCAGCAGTAAGTTGGTGGGCATTAAAAAAACCAATTACTATCTAAAGTGTATTTAAACCTGGAACATAAAGCACTTACAATTATTGTAAATCACCCTTGGGGTACTTATCTCAGATGTGGCATTCTCTAGTGGTCCAGCAGGGGAATATAAATCGGTTGATGTCATACTGGCAAGTTGCTATGATAGCTCAGCAGTTAGACCAGCTGTACCTCCCAGCTATGGAATTAAATTTTTCAGTTGTGATTCTACTTCTCAAAGATTGCCCACACATGACACATGTGATTAAAAACACCAAGAGTAAGTTGGCTGGTAAATAAAAGCTACCAACAGTTCCTGGAACTTGCACATTCAGCATTGGCACCAGAAGTCATCACAGATTTAAAAGGAAGTTACCCCAAAATCTATACAGCAGCTCAGAAGAAAGTGATTTCACATAACCCAGGCCCCAGTTCCATACTCTGGCACATTCATTATTAATGTTCACAGATATTGCTTTTATTGGATGCCAATAATTCTTGCATCATTATAATTTTAAGTTTGTAAATTTGTTACACTTTATATCTAATCTGTACATTTTCACAATTAGTTCATGCTGGAGTGAGTGAGTGAGTGAGTAGGGTTTAAGGGCCCATCAACAGCTAGGTCATTAGAGCCCCAGTTCATGCTGGATGAGCCTTGGCCAACCTCAGCAATGTAATTTTAAGTAATTACATATTATCATTGGCCTGTATAACAATTAATGTTGGTTGTTAAAAACTAAATTAAAAAGGAAGGGAATACAATAATGTACCTGGAGAGTCCCTTATGCAACTTGACCAAGGAATTGTACACTGATTTATATTCAAGATGCTCTCGGGCTTCGAGCCAGGTATAGTGATGAAAAGACATCGACGTTTCGGGAGTGTACATCTCTCCCATCTTCAGGATAAATGACTAGTACGAGTGAAGGGACCAGTATATGTACTGTCAGCCAGTACGTACTGAGCAGAAAACACCCAGTTTAGTGTGGAGGTAGTTCACCGCTCCGTTGGAATCTGTGTTTTTCTGAGTCGGTCAATTTCCAATTTTAAGTCTGCCACGGGCAGCCCTACATACTGGCTGGCACGCCACCTACTGCATCTGTTGCAACCTCTGGTAAGGGATTGCCCACACCACGTGACAAACTCCCCACAGTTCATACAGTTCTTGGACAACATCACTACTGGCCCTTCTGATCTCGTCAGCTTCAACATGGTATCTCTTTTTATAAGAGTACCGCTACAAGAAACCATCCAGCTTCTGAAGGAACACTTTCCGGCCGACATCATTGAGCTCTTCCAGCACACTCTAGCGTCCACTTTCTTCCTGTTTGGTGGCAGATTCTATGAACAGGAAGACGGTGTGGCAATGGGCCCTCCGTTGTCACCAGTAACAGCAAATTTCTACATGGAACACCTGGAACACGAAATACTGGCCACAGCCCCACTTAAGCCATCTCATTTCTACCGGTACGTTGACGACACATTCGTTATATGGCCACATGGACGAGACACTTTGCCGAGCTTTCTCATACACCTCAACAGCCTCCGACCCCAAATTCAGTTCACCATGGAAGTGGAGAAGGACGAAAATCTGCCATTTTTGGACATCCTGGTCTCCAGAAACAACAAGGTACTCTGGGGCATGCAGTGTACCACAAACCAACACATACTGATCTATATTTGAATGCTCGCAGTTTCCATCATAAGTCACAACGGGTCTGAGTTCTCAACACTCTGTGCCGCAGAGCTCTGTCGGTCTCCGATCCCAGCCACCTAAAACAAGAGCTGCAGCACCTGAGGCACACATTCCGCCAAAATGGCTACTCCGTAGAGGATATTGAAGCCTCAATCTCCAAGGCCAAGAGATGAAAACCACAAACTCAGCAAGCACCAGACCAGCCGACCGCCACTGCCTGCATCCCATACACTGGCAATGTTTCCGGTAGAATTCTTGCAAAACACATCATCAGAGCCATCCACAAGTCACCTTTGGAGATCCAACACCTAATGAGGCCGGTAAAGGACAAACTGCACCTTAATGTACCAGGGGTATACCGTATCCCCTGTGAATGTGAGACGCCGTACATAGGGCAAACCGGCAGGACCATTTCCACCAGAGTCAAGGAGGACGAACGGTCCGTACGATTAATGCAGCCTAACAAGTCAGGGCTGGCGGTGCACTGCTTTGACAAAGATCCCAGAGCTAACTTCAAAGAAACGACCATGGTGGCAAAATGTAATGGTTTAAGGAGGCTCTGTTCATCTCCTCTGAGAAGAGTATTTGGAAATTGGAAATTGACTGACTCAGAAAACACAGATTCCAACGGAGCAGTGAGCCACCTCCACACTAAACTGGGTGTTTTCTACTCTGTACGTACTGGCTGACAGTGCATATACTGGTCCCTTCACTTTTACTAGTCATTCATCCTGAAGATGGGAGAGATGCACACTCCCGAAACGTCGATGTCTTTTCATCACTACACCTGGCCTGAAGCCCGAGAGCATCTTGAATATGTTCGTCGCCAGGAAAGCTTCAAATCATATTGTACACTGATTATTTGCAGTGAACAGTCCCTTACCTAACACTAGGAGAGAATATGACAAGAGAGTTACTTATCCAACTTGGATCAAGTAACAGTTATACTCATTATGTTCAGTGAACAGTTCCCACATATAACTCTAACATGGAATATTACAAGTGACAAAGTACGTGTGTAAGGTTCAAGGGCCCATCGACAGCTATATCATTAGAGCTCAAAGTCAAAAGATAAAAACAGGGAAACTTACCACCCTTTAGGATGCACCATTAAAACATAACAAATGGGAAGTTAAAACAGATAACAGGTAAAACAGCTAAACCTTAAAACTGATCATAGAACAGTAACATGTTAAAAATAAAACATAGAATGTCCTAAAAGTCCACTGGGTCATTACCCAAAATTGTCTGCAGAGTAAAACCCAAGCCAATAGACTGGTGCCCATGAGCATATTGCGGACATGTGCTGGAGAGAGTTGAACAGACCATATATGA
Organism: Tenodera sinensis; assembly: GCA_030765045.1. Taxonomy (NCBI): domain Eukaryota; kingdom Metazoa; phylum Arthropoda; class Insecta; order Mantodea; family Mantidae; genus Tenodera; species Tenodera sinensis. The sequence continues at coordinate 49,539,789 of CM060974.1, read as the reverse complement.
GGTGCATCCAGAAAGTAAGTCCCGATCACATCCAGAGATGGCACCGCCAGACGGATAGGAATGTGCGTGCACAGAAGAGAGGAAGTATATGGTAACATTGCAGTAAAGTTTCAGTTTTGTGACTGCTCTGTGCTAGGAGAAAATGGCTTCTCAAATATTGTCTCCCACCAAATATGAGGTTCGTGCAGTCATCCGATTTTTGCATCCTCAAAAGCAATCTCCAGCAGAGATTCATCATCAATTGTGTCACGTGTATGGACAGGGCATTATGTGTAACAGTATGGTAAGACAATGGTGCAGGCAACTCACGGAAGGAAGAACCAACATTCAGAACGAAGACCGTAATGGCTGAATGTCCCTGGTGACGCCAGAGGCATTACGCTTGTGCAAGGCAATGCAAGACCCCATACAGCCAACGCCACAGGAAATGTGTTGAATAAGTTTGGATGGGAGAACATCCACCCTACAGACCCGATCTTGCTCCAAGTGACTTTCATCTCTTCCGTCTCATGAAGCGTTTTCTGGCAGCAAAACGTTTTCACAGTAATGCTGGGGTGTAGAATGAAGTGAATTCGTGGCTGCGGACACTGGCGGCAGAATCCTATGAGTTGGGCATACAATTAATGGTGTAGCGTAACAATAAATGCCTCAACAATGGCGGTGACTATGTTGAAATGTAACTAGTGAGTCTATGTAATTATTCCAATAAATATTTCTTACTTAGTGATGTTCTTATTCTCTTTATCGGTCCTCGGGACTTACTTTCTGGATGCACCTCGTAGCATAGGCAGACATTGGTTCACCAAGCAAAAGGTGCCCATGGGTGGCACATGTGTAGCCTATCCTCAAGTGGGTAAACATCACCTGTTCCTGCCTGGAATCCCTGCAAGAGGTCTGCCAGGGGTGTACGATGTCCTGGGTTGTCCACCACCGAGTGCCAGCTAATGCTCCACAAGACTGCTGCCAGACAGCAAACAGATGGTGATAGAAGTAATGATGCACATCTACATAAAGCAGCGTAGGGTAAAAAACTCTAGGAGGTGACATGCAGACTTGGCTGCATCCACCTCCTTGTTGCCAGGAATACCCATGCGGCCTGGGGTCCATGTAAAAACAAACTGGTTTGCAAGGGGAGTGTCTGAATTTTATGAACCAATGCCGAAACTTTAAAGATGGCCGAAATGACGTGCATGATGAAGAGGGCCAAGGATGCAAGTCTGTCATTAAAGCCGACCTTGTTAACGAGTTAACAGAATGGTTGGAGAAAATGGTAGGTTCAACATAACTGCTTTGTCTATGGAAATTCCAGAAGTTTCAAGATCTGTCGTACACTCTATCGTTACTGAGCATTTAGGCTACGAAGAACTTTGTGCTCATTGGGTTCCAAAAATGTTCACAGACACCACAAAAGTCACCGAAAGGAGTAGGCTTGATATTTTCTTGGCCGTTAGCATGATGGAGAGAAACTTTTGAAATCAATGGTTACTGGAGATGAAACTTGGATCCAATATGGCACACCGGAAACAAAACAACAATCACAAGAATGGATGCAACCAAATTCACCAAACAAACCAACAGAATAAACATTCAACAACAGGAAGGTTATGGCTACCATGTTTTGGGACCAAAAAGGTGTGTTGCTTGTAGAGTTTATGCATCCCAGAACCGCTATCAATGGAACTGTTAATTGTGAAACTTTACGACGTTTGCGGAGTCATTCAAAACAAATGAAGAGGAATGCTGACTTCAGGAATTATGTTGAACAATGACAATGTTCTCCACACACTGCTGGCAACACCTAACAGCTGCTTGAACAATGTCAATGGGGCATTTTCGATCATACAGTCCTGACCTGGCACCCAGCAACTTTCACCTTTCCCCTGAACTGAAGACGTGGCTAGGAGGGCAGCACTTTCAAAACAACATCAATGCTCTTTTGAAATCATTGGTGGCAACATTTTTTGAAGAGGGTATTTCAAAGCTTGTCCACAGGTAGACAAATGTCTCAATCTTTTCGGTGATTATGTTAAAAAGTAACCATAAGTGTACAAAACTTTTGGTAATAAAATAATTGTTTTCTATGAACTTGTCTTTTATTTATAGCCTATCGGAGGTTGAAAACAAACTGCTCTCGTACATCATGTAGCACTCCCACCTGGGATCCATCAGATAATACCAGAGTGTAGTTCTGGTAATGGTCAGTAAAGTGGCGTGAAAAGTTGGCAAAACACCAAGGGAGGGGTTGCTACCTTCGCACAGTCCAATAGCTCCAAGTGAAACCATGCACGCTGGAATTGTCAGGGAAGATAGCTACCAAAAGAATATTGTTCTATGGCAGGCAGTCTGAAGGCATGTGAGATGAGCAGGTTGTAAAACCTTATACTACTCAGATAGGGTACAGTTTCCTCTGCATATAACAGTGGGCGAGGTCTGGACACAAAACAGATGCAAAAGAAGAATGACCTGGACAAGCAACCAACCATGCCACATACGAGCAAATCAAAGCATGTACGAGATTTGGATAGACAACAGAAGTTCACCAGAGTTGGCATACAGATATTCAACTCTACTGGTTTGGAAAGCTCCAGATACCAGTGTTATGGTCAGTGTCCAAACGGCAAAGTTTAGAGGCGGATGCCGCACTGTAGATATAACTGCCATAACCCATTTTGGACCAGACCAGTGAGCGATACAACCTCAACATGATGGTACGGCTGTTGCCTCAAAATACTCCTGATAAAACTTGGAGCACTCGAAGCAAATGATTGCAGGAAGCACGAAGATGACAAATGTGGTGCTCCCAGGTGAGTTTGCTGTCGAGGTGAAGGCTCAAGAACTTCAGGGGTGGAACAAATGGCAGAGGTGTGGCACGCAAATGAAGATCAGGAGGATTTACACCACAAAGTTGATGAAAGTGAATACACTGTTTTTGTAGGGGAAAACTGAAAGCCAGTGTGAAGCACACATGGTGATGGTGTTATGGTCAGCTGTAGTTGATGCTCAATGTGCTCAAGATTATAAGAGCAGTGGTAAATAGCAAGGTTGTCAACATACAGTGGCATGGGGATTCCACTACAAACACTAGCGATGCTGTTAATGATGATGGCAACAAGTATTACACTGCAAATTGACCCCTGAGGAACACGATTCTCCTGGATCCTCTCATGTGATAGTGTATTTCCAATATCCAAATGGAGGTGGCGAAGTTCTAAAGAATTAAAAAGGAAGATTGCTAAATGACCGTGTAAACCGGGAATCTGACAATGTGTCTGGGGATAGTTACTTATACAACTTGATCGAATAGCTGTTATACTCATTATGTTCAGTGAACAGTTACATATTTAACTCTAAGAGGGAACATGAGGATATGCCTGATGATAGTTATTGATACAACAGAATTAAACAATTTTACTGTTATCATTAAGTATAAAGAACATTTCTTAACAGAAATAGGTCATCTTTTGAGTAAAGAATCAACCTGGTGACTTACCTTGATGGTTTTATGGAACACAAGTCTTCATGTGTTTCAACCTGTAACATAATAAATTGTTTGTAAAACACATGTTCTGCTTTAACTCTATGACTCTTAACTATTACAGGTATAAACTACTAGTATAAGTTCGTGGAATTTTAAAAAGGTGAATTGGAAAGGCTACCAAATGGCTTTAGAAGAACTATTGCCTCAATCACAATTCATAATAATGCACCTAACAAAGTCAATAATTATTATTTTAATCTTCGGATAAACACTGCCAAAAAGTATATCCCTAGAAGTAAAATTAAAAAATATAACCTCTTTTGGAACAATGACTTAGAGAAGTTAAAAAATAAATGAGAGTAAGAAATTTAGCTGAAACAAAATAAAGCCTGGAGAGTATCCGTAACTGGAAGAACAAAGCAACAATTAAAACAAAACAAAAGAAAAACAGAAATAACTACTAAAAGAAGTTCCTCTAACATGTTCATTGAAAATATTGATTATAGAAAAGACAGCAAAAAGGCTCATAATTATATTTCAAACATTAAACAAGAAACACTTCCAAAACATCCAATTAAATCTGGTGATAAAGAATTAACAAATGATTTCAACATTACACCAGCAAAACCTCCTCGATCATAAAAAAGGAAGGGAAAAGATCCTTAAAAAAGAAATCAACCCAAACAGAAACAATTACATTACATTATTATTTATTTATGCCAACAAACTTACTGTTGGTGTTTTTAAACACACAAGCCATGGGTGGGCAAAGTTTGAGAGGTAGAAGTGGAACTTAAAAATTGAATGCCACAACTGGGATTTGAACCACAGACCTTCCGCTTACCGGGCGGACGCTCTAACCACTGAGCTATTGTGACAAACTGCCAGAATGGCATTAAATTCTCAAACTAGTTTACCATGAGGAATACGAACTGGTTTGAGAATTTATTGCCATTCTGGCAGTTTGTCACAATAACTCAGTGGTTAGAGCGTCCGCCCGGTAAGCGGAAGGTCTGTGGTTCAAATCCTAAATGTGGCATTCAATTTTTAAGTTCCAGTTCTACCTCTCAAACTTTGCCCACACACGGCTTGTGTGTTTAAAAACACCAACAGTAAGTTTGATGGCATAAATAAATAATAATTACCATCTGAAGGTTATTTAATCCTGGGATATAAAGTACTTAAAATAGTGTCACCATTGGGGTAATTTGTCTCTGATGTGAGACTGCCTTTGTGGTTTACCAGGAGAAATATGAACTGGTTTGAGAATTTAATGTCATTCTGGCAGTTTGTCACAATAGCTCAGTGGTTAGAGCGTCTGCCCGGTAAGCGGAAGGTCTGTGGTTCAAATCCCAGTTGTGGCATTCAATTTTTAAGTTCCAGTTCTACCTCTCAATTACATTACATATTTAGGAATGTTTATCTTTAGGACTCATACTCATGTATTAGATCTAAATTCTATTCCCATAGAACCCAAAAGTATTTCAATAGGTGATTTTAATGCACACTCCCCGAGGTGGGGCTACAGAGATATAAATTCAGCAGGAAGAGTCATAGAAGACCTATTAAACTCATCAACAATGGAATTAATATTTAATCCAAATGATCCATCCACTTACCTTCATTATAATGGTTTGGGTACAAATCCTGACCTTCTGATGGTGTCATCTGACATAATTGACAATACAAAAAGAGAAATAATAGAAGACCCAGGTTCAGGCCACAGAATCACCATAAACTCCATAAGAGGTCTAATAAATAAAGGTAACAAACCAAAAATTAAAACTTCTTGGAATTTTAAAAAAGCAGATTATTCCAGTTTCCAAAATGAGATAGAAGGGAAGTGTAATATACTGATAAAATCAGAGTTCAAGTCAACAGATCAAATGAATAAAAATATTTGTGAAATATTATTGAGAGCAGCCAAAACACATATCCCCAAAGGAAAGTTAAAGAAATATAGCTACTTTTGGTCTCCATCTTTATCTAAGTTAAAACACGAAAGAAATATAGCAAGAGTCAAAGCCGAAAGAAACAAGTGTCCAGAAGATGTACAAAACTGGAGAAGAAAAGCAGCCATTTTTAAGAAAGAATTAATTACAGCAAAGAGGGCCAGTTTCACAAATTTTGTAGAACATATGGACTATAGGAAAGATGGAAACAAAATATACACATTCCTTAATAAAACAAAATTATCAAAAAATACAACTGAACCATTAAAGCATAATAACAAAAGCTTAACTACAGATAGGGGAATAGCAGAATCCCTTAACAAGTTTGATGCTCAGTCACAAAGAATACCCCAAGCATATAAAAAACAAGATAAAGCTATCCAAAAAACTATCAGAGAAACTAATAAGCCAAAAGATATACGAAATGATATTTTTATTCAGGATTTTAACAAAACAGAACTAGATTTAGCAATAGAACAATTACAGAACAAAAAATCTCCAGGACCTGACAAGATCCACCCAGAGTTTATTAAACACCTTGGCAGGAAAGGGAAAGAAATCCTACTTAAACTGTATAACACGTGTTGGAGAATGACTGTGCCTTCCGACTGGAAAAAAGCCATTATCATCCCGATTTTAAAGAAAAACAAACCCTCAAACAATATTAATACTTTCAGGCCAATTTCTTTGACCAGTGTTATTGCAAAAGTGATGGAAAGAATGGTGGCATCTAGACTTAACTGGTTCCTAGAATATTACAACTTAATTAATAGTTCACAGACTGGCTTCAGACGGAATCATAGCACAAGTGAAAATGTACTCCTACTGAGCTAAGACATCAAGGAAGTTTTCAATAGAACGGAGGATACCTTGGCAGTATTCATTGATTTTAAATCAGCATATGACTCAGTCTGGAGAAACAAATTAATTGAGAAGTTGCAATCAATAGGTGTGAAAAGTAACATGCTTAAATGGATAACTCAGTTTATTTCACAAAGATTTTGTGCCACAAAAGATAATACATACATTTCCAAATATAAACAAACACACCGAGGGCTTCCACAAGGTGCTGTTCTGAACACAACACTCTTTAAAAAAACCTGAATTAATTAAAGACAGAATAGAGACAGCCCTAAACAAAGTACATGAATGGAGCTCCCAAAACCTCATGACTATCAATGTGGTAAAAACAAATTATGAATTATTTATACTAAAATACAAACCAGTTAATATTAACATAAATTATAATGGTAAACCACTCAAAGCAGTTGATGATGCCAAATACTTAGGCATCACTTTCGACAGAAAGCTAAGTTGGAAAAAACATTTAACAAACATCACAGAAAAGGTTGAAAAGAAACTGCAAATCCTGAAACGGTTAGCTGGTGCTAAATGGGGCTGCTCAAGGAGAGTCCTTAACACAACATACAAAATGTATGTTAAACCAAACCTCTTGTACTGTTCTGAAGCTTTAATAACAGCAGCAAATACTAACATCAATAAACATGAACAAATACAAAATCAGGCTCTTCGCCTAATCACTGGAGCAGTTAAATCCACACCTATTGATGCCATGCTTGCCTTAACACGGACCCCATCAATAACAACAAAAATAGAAGAACAAGCATTGCTCCAACACGAGAAAATGTTACGACTGCCAAACTCTAAATGGACAGAAGAGAACCTCCCCCCTTCAATCCTTAAAACTCATAGTAGTTTCCTAGAGAAGGTAACACAGATTAAATCCAAATTGAACATTCCTAACACCAGAGAAAATCTACTTATACGAGAAAATCCATTGGAATTATTGCAACCTACCTTCAGTTTGGAATTAATAGAGGAAATAAGTAAATCAGACACACCAAAAGAAATACAAAAACTTCTAGCTCTGAAAACAATCAATACTAGATATCCCACAGAAGAATGGCTGCACATATATACTGATGGATCCTCCGCGGAAAACCTTACTGGAACTGGAGTTACTTGTTCACATTTTTCCTTTTATCATTCTGTTGGCAGAGACACAACAAATTATGATGGAGAAATAGAGGCTATATACATTGCTCTCCAACAATTATTAAATCTTCCCTTAAATAAATTTAACAAGGCAGTAATTCTTTCAGATTCTAAAGCTGCAATTCAGGGAATATGTTCAAATACTACAAAGAAGACAACAAAAATTAGAGAATGCTACAAAATGTTAACACAACTCCAAAAGGTTAATAAGACTGTTCATCTCCAATGGATTCCAGCACACTGTGGAGTCATGGGGAATGAAGCTGCAGACTCACTTGCAAAGAAAGGCACAACAATAAAACAAAAGTCTAAATTCAATTTCTCATATTCCTCAATAAAATGCTTGATCATTAAAAAATTTTCTCGTTCATACCTACAAGAAATAGAAACAAATGCCAAAGATAAAAAATGGATTACACTACTTTCCAACCCAGATATAATCCCCCAGAGACCAAGAAAAACAGCGGTTGCAGCCTTCCGACTACTGACAAATCACAACTGTTTAGCAAGTCATCTCTACAGAATAGGTATCTCAGCTTCACCAGTATGTGTCCTGTGTAACGATCCAGCAGAAATGAATGAAGACCACTTGAAGACCTGTGAACCATTAAGATCAGAAGAAACTACAGTTCAAAAGTATTGGAAAGCACGAATGCTAATATCTTCATTGCCAGATGCAAGGCACTAGAAAACAACAACATTACATATTTAACCTCAAAAGATGAAATATTTTCCTATGAATTAACAATTACTGACCTTAATAGAGCAATTAAAAATACATTTAACAATACACCTCCAGGTCCTGAAAAATTCATCCACAATTTATTAATAATTTGGGATATAAAGCAAGAAACATGTTACTCAACTTACACAACCACATCTATAAAACTTCTGTTCCAGCTATCAGGAAGAAAGCCATCATAATTGCAATACATAAACCACCCAAACCATACTCAGGAAATTAAAGAAGGCTTTAACAAAAATCAAAATACTTTAGCTGTATTTATCAACTTAAAATGAGCATATGACAATGTTTAGAGACACAACCTCATTAAGATGCTACAACAAATTCACAACAAACAGAGCATGCTTTGTTGGCTTTCAGATCACCGAAAGGTATTCTGCCAGATCCTATGGCTCTGCAATATCAAAATACATAAACACCAATCTCATGTTACCCCAAGTAGCGGTTGTTAGTACTACTTTATTCAATATCTATATAAGCGATCTTCCAGAAAAGATATACCAGAATGGCATTAAAACTACATTATATACTTATGATTTAGTAATCTGGAATTCTAAGAATTCACAAGAAACTGAAGGTCTCATTTCATCACTTCAAAATTCTTTATTCAAACTCAAATATTGGTGCAATAATACTGATAAAAGCAACTTTCAATTTTTTTTATTAAGAAACAAATCAGTCAATAACTCCTTATCAGATGATAATGTCCTGTTATTGAACTGAAAATGCAAGACACATTGGTATACTTCTTCACAAGAAATTAACATTGAAAATATAAGGGATCAGGCCAATCATTTTAAAATATTAAAAAGACTAGCTGGAAATAAATGGGGATGCTCAAAAAATTCTCACAATTCAACATACATGTACATAAAACCAATTCTCAAATTTAGTGGTGAAGTTCTTATAACTGCATCCCCCTCGACCTTAGAAATACTTGAATGGACTCAAAATGAAGCTCTCACAGCAATTAAAACCACTACCACATAATAACAATTGGGAAAAATATCATAGTTCTATCAGCACTTTAAAAGCTCAAGTAGGTGTGATACTGACAGTTCAAGAATTGTACAATATAAATTATCCATCTGAAAGAGAACCATTCATACATCTCAAAAAACTGTTGTGTATCCTAGAAGTGAACTATCCTCTAGATCTACTTGAAAATAATACAAAAAAAGATGTCACTCCTGTAGAAGCTAAACAATATGCCCTTGAAACCATGAATTTAAGATTTCCAAGAAATGAATGGATTCATATCTATACCGATGGCTCCCTTTACAGTCAAAATGAAGGAGCAGGTGCTGGTACAACTTGCAAGTTATTCCCCTTTTATAAACATGTTAGACAATTTGGCCAACTTTGATGAAGAAATTGAAGCTATCTATGTATCACTGCAAAATTTACTAATGTAGTCTTATCTGACTTCAAAACCACAATTCAAGCTATATCACCAGATTATCCAAAAACTGCACAAGTATGTGAAATACATAAACCCAACTGCAAAAATAACATAAAACAATACTCATATTTTTCCAACATACACGAGCCCATTGTGGAGTAACTGGCAATTAACGAGCAGGCATGTTAGCAAAGAGAGGGTCCAAAAGTATTTATAAAGTAAAACAAAAAAATCTTATTTGTGTCAATTAAGCAAATAATAAAGAAAATATATTCACACTGAAATTTAAATGATATCTCTCCTCTTTTAAAAATTTCAACTGGCAAGAGATAGAAAAGTAATTCAGTTCAATCCCAAGCTCTCCAAGAGTTGCTAGTTTTCGTCTTCTCATAGGCCATAACTGTCTAGGTAAACATCTATACAAAATAGGATTAGTAACCTCACCCCTATGCATGTTTTGCACCAAAGAAGAGGATATGGATAAAAACCAAGCAGTATGTGAAAGTCTAAAGATTCTAGAAGATCTAACCTCCAAATATTGGGAAGCCAGATGGAGAATGATTTTATTAACTCCTTGCAAATGAAGAAACCTTACTGCCACATGTTGCTTACATGCAATAATGAGCTTGTCAATTTCATAAAATATTTAATAGCATATATAGTTTATATTATACTAGCAAGTATCAATACAAAATAGTCATTTTAAGTTGATTTATATTATAAAACATTTATTTTAAATAATTAACCTTGTAGAGCATTTAAGAAAAAGAAGCAAAAGTCATACCTTAATATTATTAATACATGAACCTTCTCCTAAGCACCAATGTTCTTCTTTAATATCTACTTTGGTTTCAGTTTCACCTTCTTTGATGATTTCATTAAATCTCATTTGATGTTCTTCATTCTGTGAACATGTGGAATCTTCAAGTTCTGGTTTGATATTACTGCTACTTGTAACAGTTTCAATCTTAACTTTCTTTACAAGGTCTTTGTTATCTCTCTCATTCTCTGAACAAAAGACCAGGAAACTAGATTCTTCTTTGACATCCATTTTGTTATAGTTGCTGCTTGTGAACAGTTCTGCTCTTAAACTTCAGTAGCAAATCTGTGGAAAAAGGAACACATTACTTGTAACATCATGAGTTTGCTTCCAGATAATTTAAGCTACATTGCATTTACATTTTACATTTCAACAGATAACATAAAGCAGTACAAAGCAATGACTGTAATTTGGTGTAATAGCATTTTAGCATTCAAATTTCCATAGTTTGCTTACTCATTGTTAAGATAATCTGAATTTAATCTGTATTATTAGAGTAAAATATGCTTTAAATTATGTTCTAAAAGCAATTTTATAATCTTCAACAAAGAGGAGCTTACAATGAGGATTGCAAAGTTGAAATGGAGATTTGGCTCATTTCATGCCATTTTTAGGTATAAAAACTTGCCAAGTTCACCTTTTAGAGTTATTTTAATATGTTATGATCAATAAAATTAATTAGATGATCAACAAGAGCACTTTAGAATTTCATTCGCATAAAACAGATTCATCACTTACAAAGCTACAATGCCTCTTTCATTTCTCCATTCCACAAATTAAACTGTTCAGATGCACCCAGATTCAAAGTCAAAAAGCACTAAATGCAGCAGCTGAAGGAAGAACAATGATTTAATGGGGTGGTGTGGACTCACCTGCTTTGTCAGGCAAGTACTTGTTTGATATCAGAGTTGAGTATTCTTATTTTATAAACAGATGACAGTTCTTGGCAACTTGAACCTTTTTCATTAGTAAACAGTAAATAACATTGTATAAACAGGATACATTGGAATCAACCAGCCTCAGTTTGCATACATGTAGGTCCAGATGACTCAGTTGGTTAGGAGCTTGACTTCTGATACCAAGGTCACAGGTTCAAACCTGGTCCAGACCAATGGTGTTTAAGCTGGCTTAAAACTGACAATCTCTGTACATAGATTTACTAACATGTAAAAGGACTTCTAGGGAATGAAATTCTGTAACATCACCAGCATTGATATGTGTTTTCTTGTGATAAGCCTGAGACATGGAAAGATCATATGCCTTAACTTGTTTCCATTCATAATTTAATTTTATTACTAATGGTGAAGATTTAATACCTAGCCACAGTGATTCATGTGTCGGTCTGGGTGGCTCAGTTGGTTAGAGGCTGGCCTACTGATCCCAAGGTCGCAGGTTCAAACCCGGCCCAGATTGATGGTTTTTAAGTGTGCTTAAAAACGATAGCTCCATATCAGTATATTTACTGGCATGTAAAAGAACTCCTGCGGGACAAAATTCCGACGCTGATGTGATCCTGGCAATTGACAAAGTCGTTTAACAACAAAATAGTTTTTTTAGTTTTGTTGTGATTCATGTGCCATAAATGTGACAAATATTAATGATATTACCTTAGGGATTACAATGAGAATGCTAAATGAAGGAAGTAACTGAAATGTGGTAGTTAGGGGTTTAGCTACAGATCCTTTGGCTACATTTTGTCGTCACTTTGCAGCTGTGGCTATAAAAATATCCCTTGGCTATGCTCTGTGGCTTAGGACAATCTCTTCGGTACACATTGCAGCTTACACCTCTGAATCTCTTCGCTACAGTTTATAACTTGGTACTCTCACTTCCTCAGCTACACTTGGCAGCTCTATCTCTCGGCTACACTTACTAGCTTAAGGACCTCAATCTCTTGGCGACACTTTGCAGCTGATGGCTCTGCATCTCTTGGCTATGCTTTGGAACTGGTGCTCTAACTCCCTCAACTATGCTTGGCAGCTTAGGACCCTCAATCTCTCGACTCAGCTTAGGGTGCTAAATTACTAGTTTGTTAGGCTCATGTGGCTGGCCCCGTAGCGCAGTTGGTAGAGCACCTGCCTACTGTGCAAGGGGCCCGGGGTTCGATTTCCGGTAGGGGTAGGAATTTTTCTCCAGCCAGGATAGTTCCCCACCCTTCCCTGAGTCTGGAAGTATAATGGCGGTGCCATGGCTGAGTGGTTGGACCGCTTGCCTACCACCTACGCGGGATCAGCATGTGGTATTTGTGGTGGACGAAGCAGCATCTGGGCGGGTTTTCTCCAGGTTGTCCAGTTTCCCTCGCCATTCTATTCACCAATTGCTCCATTGTCACTCTTCCAATCATCCATTTTGCCTGCATTTAATATCCCCTTCCTCACTCTCATCCCTGGTGTTTGGCTGACCACCTGCTTCCAGGTCCACATTGTCTGGTTCAGAGATCCCCAACAGGCATCTGACCCTAGGCATTGGCTTGTAAGTCCTAGGGCGTGTAAGTTCTACGTTAAGGAAGGGTAATCAGGGAAAGAGAAGAGAGAGTTCCATACTGACTGCTCTGCCATTGTGAAAGAGAGAGCAAGTAGCTTAAACAAATGAGATAATAGATGCAGCATAAACTTAATTATTAATGGCCCACTATTAAATCATCAATGTCTTCTATAAATACATGCCCTAGTTAGTTTTAAGTGTCAGATAAGAGAGTACATGATCTGCCACATGATTTCCCAATCAAGGTTCCTAAAGACCACAATGCTTTATCTTGTAATGTACCTACATATTTTGTTTAGTTCCTAAATGGTAATATCTATCTCACAGGTGGCTATGTTGGCATGTTGGTGTAGGTTGGTAGCATTGACCTATTTTACGGTTGTGTCCCTCTGGTTAATCATGAGTTGATTTTTATCTGTGGGAAAGATGTAATGTGTTGAGCCATTTGTGAGTTATTTTGTGCATTGCCATTAATATTGTTAACTATACATAGACCATGTGATGGATATTGCTGTAGAAGTAAGTTTTCACTTTGCCTGAAAAACTAATTACACTTCAATTATGTATGCTATTATTTCAATGTTTGCTTTTTTCTGTTATGGTATTTCATGTGTGAATATTACAGAGTTATAATACACTTTATTTGCCCTGTAAAGCTATTTATGTAAACTTATTCTGTTTCACTTTTAGATGTCAAGTGTTGCTAATGAAATTCTACCCATGTCTTCACTTCAATATGGTAACAATGATGGAGAATGTGACTGAAGATCCATTTGTTACTGAAACAGATCACCTTTCAGAATCAAGCCCTAGAACAGAGTCTGAGCCAAAGTTGGATTATTTATATGACTGTTTTAACAATCCTGAGGAGCAGTTTGAGCAAGATGAAGATGAACCACAGTTATTTCATGGAATGTGAAAGGCTTTGCCTGGAATTTAGAGCCACAAGGTTCTAGAAGAAAAGCTTACCCTGAATATATAAGACTAAATACGCTGTGCTTCCAGTTTGGGCAGTAATTCTGATCCTGAGGACATTAGGAAATCCTCATTTTGGATTAAATTATAACAGAGATCTTCAGACATGCAAATAAAAGACTGAAGCAATTCCAAACAAAATTTCAATTTTGGTTTGGTTTAAGGGCACTGAACTTCAAGGTCATCAAAACAAAAGTTCAAGACTCAGCAAGTGCAACACACAAAAAACACTCACAAAGACGAAATCTAAGCATTGATCAATTTAATGGTTCTCTGCACTATCTTCAAATGTGGACATGAGAACCTGGCATCATGTCTTTGAAGAGCTGTAGAACTTTGATTTTGGCTTTGTTATTTCATTCATCTACTAGACCACAGAGAAAACAAACATCCTAGAGCTGCAATCTCCAACTTCTTCAGTTTACTTATCCACGATTGTTGGAAGATATACTTAGAAATCAAACAAGAAATAAATTCCACCTGAATTTCTGCCCCATAAAAACAGAATTATATACACCTGAAACCATTAACAGTGAAGCAATACAATCCACCAATAAGTATGTAGAAACTAATAACTTCACTTCAATAAAATTGAGTTGTACTCATTACACAACCAACACATTTCAGCAGCTTGTCTGTTCCATTTTCAAGGTAAACTGATTTTGGCCAACATTGCTACAAACCACTACATGGTACCATTGATGCACAGATAAGCTGCTCAAACACATTGGTTGTGTAATGAGTACAACTCAAGTTTACTGAAGTGAAGTTATTAGTCTCTACATATTTTGTTATACTGGTGGAAAAACAGAGAAGTTAGATCAAATAACTATGTATTCACCAAACATATTATATTGTAATCCTTTATACAAAAAATCTGATATATTGCACTTACATGACCTTCTCTACTCTTATACTAACCATTCTTACAAACTCTTATTCATCTATGTTCTTTGTTACTTGAGATCAACTTTTGCAGAAATTATCTTATTGTTTACTTCCCTGTAGGCACAAGGGAAGTATGGGAATATGGCTTTGAACAATAGTCAAATCTTTTAAAGCTTTGAGATTCCATTCCCTTTGCATGGCTAAGATATAAAAAAATAAATAACGATCTTCAATTTTAGAAGAGTTCAAGTATTCCCAAACTTATACAAATAACAAGCAATATCTCCACAACAGTTCACTTCACAAAAAAATTCATTTGAACATAAATTGTGTTTTAATGACATCTGCATATTTTGTACAGTAAGATTTGTCTATCTCTTGTGGTTTAGCAGTTATGCAAAAGTCAACTATAAACAGGACTATGTGGCCTATAGCAAGAAAATTGAAAATGTGCATTTCATTTGCCATAAAAATATCTTAAACATGTGGCTTTTGATTAAAATTGCTAGACTTTTTTCTAAAAATGCTTTTTTTTGATTCAGGGGGCCTCAAAACATTTCCGGTGATATCTCCACATCAAATTTTTGGGTGGAATAGAATTCTTCCTCTGCTTACTATAAGTAGCAGAGAAAGTAAGAAGTGTGAAATCAGTTATACTGCTCTCACCTCTGAACAGTTACAAATTTACTGATGAGAAACCTAATAAATCAGAGATGATGTCCTTTTACAATGCCACAAAAGGAGAAATTGATGGGTGTATTTTAGGAAATAGAGCCACTATTTATCAAACTGCACAACTATTAGTTATTCACTGGTGACATTTTTTATCATGTGCCAGTTGTTCTAATTTATATGTGGTGTTTAATGAGAAACATAGCCAGATGAATAGATTTGACTGAAGAAAGCATTTAGGAATGACACTAGTGAAGAGTCATTTGAAGAAACAGCTGCAAATTACTAATTTGAAAAATAACTGAAGACAAATTATCTACACAGTGATAAGGCACTAACAACAGGAATTGCAAGTCAGTTATAAAATTTAAGGCGAGGATTGTTACTATTTACCCTATACTGTAATCACGATTACTGCCCAAAATTCCCTCATGGGAGGGACATCAAATTATTTGAAATTTCTTGAAAATTATGGAGAGCTTGTGTGAACGAACTGTACACCAGTTTTGTAAACCTGTGTGTATGTTATTCCATTGGGTTCCAATTGCATTTGCAGGTTAAACAGTGTTTTGTGAAAAACTCTTGTACTGGCAAATCCTAGATAAGTAATCATCCTGAGTTAAGTAGAGGTTTACGAAGATGAAGTTGTTTCACCTATCCACCCTTTAAGTGACCTCACTTATACAGCAGAAACTAACATTTTGAGAGGGAAGGAAGTGAGTAGTTGCCAAAGTAGCAAATGGTTATTAAACGAGTGATCATGTGAAATCCCTACTTTGGTGATCATTGGGTTTTAGCTACACTGATGCTTCAACTATGTCCCATCATCGCTACACTTTGACTGCAAAGGTTCCACTCTTCTTACAAAAAAGCCCTCGGCTGCACATACGACCATGATGCCTCAAGTGGAATGTGTTATTGCTCCCATGTGTTAGCATTACTATTTAATTTCAAGCGTCGTCCATCCATGCTGCTGGTAGGCTGAAGTTCAGCCTGAATGTGTTTGCTCTGTACCCACCCTCAAAAGGTTTTATTTGCAGATAGCATTTATTGGAAATGTTGTTTAGGCTTATTTTAATTTGTGTAGATTTGGCATTAAGAAGGAAGCTTATTGCTTCTTGACAACTGTCTCTCAGGATGCAGCAGTGGCTGCATCCTGATGTATGTGAAAATTTTTAAAATTAGTTGGCGACAATTTTGAAAGCTGAACAGCTGTTGGGATTAAATGAGCTCAGCTTCAGCTGCTGGTGGATTTGCTCATATGCTACTTGGTATACCCCGCAAGCCATGCAGGGATCCCAATAATGCCTAAGGCAGCATATTCTTGGATCACAGTTCCTAAGAGGCCTAATGAGGGCACTTTGATGTGAAGTAAACTGGTGTAGAAGTTTGCTCCCAACATCTAATTTCATCCTCCATGTATGGAAGAGATGAGGCCTCGTGAAGTACTCTCACCAGAAAGGGAGAGGATAAAAAAAGATGAATTGGGGTCCTTGGTTCTGTGCCCATTGTAACCACAGGATCTAGCTGTCTGTAGCCATGCCCCAGATCTCACAGGCATAAAGCATGAAGGGGACAATAAGCACTTGGAAAAGGTGTAGCTTAAGGTGAACAGATATCCGGTACTTCAAACTGGGTACAGTGAGGCAATTGCTCCCTGTGTCCATGCAAAGATGTCCCTGATATGCACATGGAAAGTTGGACTCTTGTCCAGTACAACTCCTAAATAGGTGATGGAGTTCTTCCACTAAATCCTTCGGCCTCTATATTGGAATGTGGGGGAGTATGCAGAGATATGGAGCTTTGTGACTCTTATCTGGATTAATGGACATTTGCAGGGGCTGGTACCACTCTTGGATGAGACGGAAGTATCACTGCATGTGGTTGAAGGTTCTGACAGTGTTTCTTGGAGCAGAACCGCAGCACATTGTCAGCATATTGAGCTACACTGACCAGCAGCTGCATTCAAACATCTGCTAGATGCTGAACACCACAGAGCCTTTGAGGACTTCACCTCTTATTGGCCTATGTGTGGAAGTTTCCCCACAATTGTGTAAGATATTGCAGTCGGGCGTAGGCAATCTCAGCTGAATGAATTCTGCAGGAGACCTGAATGCCAAGTTATTGAAAAGGCCTTTTCAACATCCAGAGATACAGCAGTAGTGAAGGCCATTTCCTGGAAGCCCAGGGCAGTGGCCCAGACCAATGGTTTTTAATTGTGCTTAAAAATAACAGCTCCATGTCATTAGATTTACTGGCATGCAAAAGTGCTCCTGCAAGACCAAATTCCGGCACGCCAGCGACGCTTATACGATCCTGACAATAGACAGTGACAAACAACAAAACAATTTAATTTCAAGGGCAGCAGCCTCCACCGCAGCAGCTGCTGAGTAGTTAGGTGCTCAGGTAGAAAACCAAACTGGTAGATGGAATGTCTTGAATGTTCCCCAATAGGACAAGGGGTGTAGAATCCGCTCAGGCACTTTCAAGAAGATCGAAAAGAGACTTATCGACTGGTAGCTGGAAGGGTGCACTGCGTCTTTTACACGGTTCAGATGCAAATCACCCAGCTCTCTCCACTCACCAGAAAATGGCCCAGGGTGAGGCACATGTTAAAAATCGTCATCAAAAAGAGCACAGCACTGAAGGAAGGTGACAAAGGCTGAGGAGCTCAACATGCCGGGTCCCACCACCTTTTCAGTTTTGACATACTATAGTGCATCATGGACTTTAGTTGGTCGGATGATTGGGACGTATTCCGTGTCAAGCAGAGGACATCAAATATTGACACACCTCCTGCCGAATGCATGAACTGTTAGGTTATAGGCGGTTCCTGTCACTACAGAATTGAAGGATGAGACCACAGCCTCCAGGGTTGGGATGTCTGTGATCTTGGGGTTGGGTGAAATAGAAGTGCTGAGGCAATTGCTTACAGCTTTCCAGTCGGTTTCTTGAGTTTCAAGAAAGTTATTGTGACCTACAATTTGGGTGTTGACCTCTGTTGACATAGGATTATGGTCACACCGAGTGCACTGATTGAAGTGAGGGGAAATGGGAAATGCTTGAAGGTTGGGAAGTTGATAGCTGAGGGCAGACCTCCACCTCGCAGATGGTATGTGGATTAGCAGAGACCCTGCACTTAAGGTTTGGGGTCTGTTACCTAGCATTATCTCTAGCAGCCATTCGTAGGCCATAATTCCATCGCTAGGGTTTGGCATTGAAGTTGCCAACCATGATGGCACTGGGATGTAGGGCATGCTTGGGATGCAGCATTATACAAAGAATGCACATTCAAGATCATACACCATCAACAGCCTCAGCCGCAGTAAATGCCAGCCCATCGACAACAATTAGAGACAATGGAAGCAACCCCCACAGCAGCCAAACCAATAAACAAATCAGAGTAACCGTCAAATGCTAAGCGTATAAAACCTGTGAAACCAAACACCTCCATATCAGTCCTTGCCAAGACTACCAGAGTACTACAGTCACATCACTGAGGATGTTTGATGCAGCTTCGAACAAAATGTCTGGAAGGAGAATTTCCACCAGACCATGGTCCACAAGCCCAGATAATCATGTTCTATTTTAGAGACAAGAGTGTTGCCACTTTTAACAACACTGTCCAAGTGGTGACCAAGTATATAGCATAAACATGAATAACAGCCATAAAAACTCACAGGAATTAACAGACTCTACACAGTAATGGATCATAAAACATTGCTGCAACAAACACACAAAGAGAATGAAGACTCAATCGAAATGTTTAAACCCATTAATTGCCAGTATTTATTATAAAATAAGCAATTATTATCTGCATAATGCAATATTAGAAGAAAATAGATAAGGAAACCTAAGTACTTGTTCGCTTTACTATAGCAAAATACAACAGCTATCGTGTAGCTATTTTAAGTATATTATATTCAATAAAAGAACCACACCAGTAATTTCACACTTTATTCCAATGGTAAAGTGCTACTCTTTTGTAAATCGCGGTCATCAGCACTGTTGTTAGTGTTGATATTGCCATTATCTTCAGCATCATTACCATGGCCACAATCTGAGTCACTGGGGCCTCCCACAGCTATATCATCCGCTCTTTCTTCCAAAAGGTCTGCACTTTGCAATGGTGCTGATGTAACTACTTTAGTATGAGAGACCACATTCTTCCAATTTTCAGGGTCACATTGGCTAATCCCTCTTCAGTTATTCGAATCACAGACGATACTTTGAAGGTTTTGTGATTAAGAGCAACATATAGCTTAATTTCAGCCCAAATCAACGCTATATTATAATGCTGATGGTGTGGAGGAAGTCTAAGTATTTTATATCCACGTTTCGCAGCAATTTCATGTATTATGTACCACGGAAATCGTAGCTCGTTTATGTTTACTAATTCCAGTAATTCACACTTCTAATGTTACAGCTGACTGTCACATAGTCGGAAATAAATCATTCTAGCATTTTGGCTTTTCTGGTTGCCATTGAGGGAGCTTTATCTAAAATAACAGAATGACGAGTTTGGATGAAGATGGTTCATATGTTTCTTTGCCTACTCTATTGCATTTATGATTATTCCCACTGGATGTGCTGTTCTATCTAGGACCTTGCTAACAGAAGTTAAGAGCTCCCCATTCTCTCTTTCTGCTCCAAAGTACTTCTTGATGGAACATATAATTTCATGCACCTCTCTTCTTATTGGAATATCTCCTCCGAAAACACCTTTGTTCATTTATACAGAAACCTTGGTTTGTCTTTTTGATTTACATGATTTTCAGTTGGTACTGTTGAATAAAAATATTTAATCCAGATAAACATACACCTATGCATAAAAATTAGGTATCACTGAATTTTGTGTTCATAAATGCAAGCCTAATTACAGACAAAACATCTAATACTTATCACTGAAATTTGTGTTCCGGAACACAAACGTAATAACACTACTACAGTAATAATTATGGCATTTTCTTAACCACAAGCATAATATACACTATGTGTAATAACTATTACTGAGTTTTGTGTTAGTAAACGTGCGCAAAACACCCACACTACATGCGCCAGCGTCAGTAGTGAAATGGTTAGCATGTCTGCCTCACATTCAAGAGGTCATGAGTTCGTATCTTGCTTAGGGTAAGCTATCCAGGTAAGTCTTTTTCCGAAGTTTATTACCCTTATCCTGAGAAGACAAATGTCGGGTAACTTAAAGCTCCATTGACCTCTGGCTCATATGAGCATCATTTCACCCATTTCATTCACTCACCGTCCTATATAATATTATGTTGGAGGACATTAATTAAAAAAAAAACACTACATATAACAATCATCACTGAATTTCTGTGTTCATAAATGTGAGCATAATACCAACACTATGCATAATAATCATCACTGAATTTTGTGTTAGTAAACTCAAGCATAATGCGAGCACTACATGTAATAATCACCACTGAACTTTTTGTTATCCTTTTGAGCATAATGTGAACACTACACGAAATACTAACACTATATGAAATAATAATTAGCACCACTATATATAATATTTATCACTGAATTTTGTGTTCACAAATCCAAATGTATTACCGACACTATACGTAATATTTACCACCCTATTTCGTGTTCATAAACAGGAGCATAATACCAACACTACACATACTACTTGCACTAAATGTAATAACTATTACCAACACTACACATAATAATTATCACTGAATTTTGTGTTCACTAATGCAAGCATGATACCAACAGTACAAGTAATACTGACACTAAATGTAAAAATCATTACCAACACTATGCATAACAATTATCACCAAATTCTGTGTTTGTAAACACGAGCATAATGCAAGCAATGCACATAATAACACTGGCCTGCGAAGTTAAAAACTTTTTTCTGTGGCACATGGCTAATCAGCTCTCTATACCTAATTTTGGTACGCTGAATTCAAATCTATTTTCCATTTTGTCATACCAGATAATGTTTTCTTGCCATACAGAAAGGAAATATGTGATATTATGAATTGGCTTCTAGATTTTAAGTACAACTTGAAATGTGGGCAATGATTCAAACAAAGAAAGAATCTCAATTCCATAGGTGCAACAGTTTACACTGAACTTGAAAATTTCAAACATACCTTATGATTACCTTTTCTTTCTTTTACAATGTTATTTCCTCCTCCAATTTTCTAAAAACAAATGCTGAGTTGACTTGTGTTTGTGGTCCTGACGAATGCAGAAAACGCAATTTTAATAAGACAGAAAAGTGCACACTGCACAAAGAGAAATTACAAATGAACAACTATTCCAAAGGCAGTTTTATAATCAAGGTTTTCCTCATTTTTCAGTTTTGAGCATGGTATCTCTTACAATGTTTCTTACACAAAAAACAAACACAATCTTCCTTCAGCTGGTGAAATCTCCTGTTTTGGCAGTCTATGGTGAAATCCATACATGGTGTAACGCCTTACTACGTGTCATAGCTCGTAGTTTGCTTGTTTCTACACGTCCATCACTATGGTATCTGTGGAGTAGAAATCAGACCAGATGGCTCTGCACTTCTTGATCAGGGTTTGAAGTGTATTCTCGTAGGGCTTGGTATTTGGCAGCCAAAACTGCATTTAGATGTCTTCAATGAAGTAGTTTTGCTTGGTTAATACACCTTGAGGGTGCTGACTTCCCGAGGCCTAGAATTCTTTTCAGGTACGAAGCTTTGCCTTTTTCTATTATCAGCTCAAGCTCTTATTGCATCCGAGTACCTTTAACTTTTCGACCATCATTATCAAAATGTGCTCATATTGTTTATCTTTAACATTATCCAAAAACGTGTTTAAAAACTGAGCCCCAAGCTAGAACCTCCCTATTTCTGGCATGATATTTCTAAAGTGAACATCCTTCATGAATTTGCGAATCTGTGGGCCGTTAAAAATGCCTTCTTTTGGTTTTGATTCAGACATTAGAACATTTCTGAATAAGATATTGGAAAAAACAACTACTTTTGTCCAAAGCTTTCACAAATTGCTTCATTGACCCTAATTTGATACACACTGGGGGTAGCAAAACCTTCTGTGAATCAATCGGCGGCTGATTTATTACATTTTTTGTCCCTGGCACTAAATCTTTTCTTTTTTGCAAATTAGTTTCAAACCAGTATCTTTCTCTGGCTCTGGAGTCGCATTTACACAAAAAGGAAATTTTATGTACCCTGCTTGTTAGCCCAATACAATATTGCACACCTTATGATCACAGCACAAGAACCACTTGTATTCATTATATTTAACCTTTTCCAAAACAAATTTTGGTAGGTTTCTTTAAGGGATTTAGAGTGAGCTATTGGAACCAAAGCATGTTGTTGTGCAGCACAACACCTTTCAGACTTGAACTGCCCATGTGAATAAACAGACGTCAATGTTTTGCTTTGTAAGCTGTTCCAAGACGACATAAAGTTAGCAATATCACAACAATACACTAGTTATCCATTTACACAAGTTCAACTCCCTTTTTAATCTCATCTTCTACACTCAAAGTCTCAGTACTATTTTCCAGCAATACAGTAGTTGGTGATGGAACAGAAACACCAGGTCCCTGGAGCACAGGTTAAATTGCTGATACCAGGTTTGGATATATAATCCCCACCTTGATTTTCCTATCGAGTCCAGATAAATTACAAAGACAAAAGCAGTCATGAATATGACTTTGTTGTTTGCACCATATTATAGAAAACCAAAGGGCGTTGATGAACAAACTACATTGTACCATTGTCTTAGATTTTCTACACAGCTTCTATGCACAGTATGAGCAGCAAAATTCATGTCTTGATCTCCTCATTTCATTTTAAAATAGGCCAGATATAAACTCTTGATAAATTTGGTTATGTTTTTCTGTTGCTTTATCGCATAACCACCACAGACAACAGAACTTGTTCACACAGCCCCTCCCAGATATATTAATCAAGCTTGCCATTTTTTTCACACATAACATTCACAGCACAGCTTCAACAAGGGATCAGCTGAGAAGAAGTTTAAAACTGGACTGTGAATTCCAAGACAGATTCCTATTTATGTAATACACAATAAATATTTATGACATAGGCCATGATATGATTTAGCATGTTTACATGATTTAATAAACCATGCTGTAACTTGAATATGCAATGATGTTAATATTGGCATACTGAACATTCAATTTTGTGTTGAATCAGAACTGTTCAAAATCTGACGAGATAAGCAAAACCTAATATTATTTTCAAAATCAGACCACTGAAATTGACTATTATGATGCAAAATATTCCATACCAAAATCTTTGCAGGCCGGTGTAATTATCACTAAATTTTGTGTTCCTATACATAAACATTATATAGACACTACACGTCATAATAATCAATGAATTGTGTGAACACTACACGTAATACTAATGCTACACATAAGAATTGTCACTGAATTGTGTGTTCGTAAAAGCAAGTATAATACCTAAACTACAAAGTAAACAGTATACACAAAAGAAGTAAACCCAAGTACCAGCTATGTGACATGGACTAACTGATTTGCAATGCCACACAATAGCATACTAACAGCATCAGGTAAAGATTCCTGGAAAGGAATTTAGTGTGCTAAATAGAAAACATGTGGTATTCAATTTTACTTCTGGCAACCTTGCAATGGCATCTGTCATTGCCAAGGAAATAGCATGTGGGAGCTTGCCTCTAATTGGTGCCGTCAGTGGTTGCTATGAGACCAAGAGACGTATTAATCCTCTCCCTACCCTGCTACAGTTTTCAGAGCACATTAGCACATGGCCAGGAAATGTCAATCATCAACTAAGAGTGTGCAAACTTTACACTAAAATACACTAACGCCTGCTACAGAACAGTGCTGAATATTACTAAATGTAGTGCAAGAGTAGAAAACCAAAATACGGCTAAATTTATATCAGGGTTATTATCATTATTATTACTATATACTACTACTCCATGTTGCATCATCCGTTCATGTATCACCACCTCAGTTATGCAGTTAGCATTTTGAGCATGTGTGCATTTCTTCACTTGATAATGCTCCTGCTGGCTAGACCATATCCTGGCCGCTAATATAACGGACAAACCTGGGAACACATCCATTCCTCTGTTCTTTCAAAATAAATTAATATGGGGCAGAAGATTAACATTTTCCTTAACTGATCATCAGTACTCCTCTTTACCCTGTGTAATAAAGAATAAACCAAATGTGGAAGAGTATGTTTTCACCAATTCAATATTACAAACATAGTTAAATGTCACTGTGTAAGATGCAAGCATAAATCCATAAAGAGATGGGTATTACCACTCACTTTCAACTCATTATTCAAAGATAAACATCAAGGAAACTTGTGGTTAAATCAGATAAAAGCATAATACTTTATTTTACTTACAGTAAAGTAAGAAGAAATGCATTCTAACAGTCTCTCAGTACATTTCACTGCTGTTTGAATCTCAAATACAAGAGAAACAACAGCTCAAACATACAGAGATGAGTCATGTAGAGCTGTCAACCTATGAGGAATCAAATTAATAGTGAATATGATGGCATATGTTAAAATACATAACATCCCCTTCATTTTTTGATGAAAGAACTCTATGGGCAGTTTTCTATGTTGTATTTCTATGAGACTTCACAGTCTAGAAAGACTCCTAGAATTAATTTTTTAGAACCTTTCTGACAGTAAATGCAAGTTGTGGTTTACTTGTTTTAATAGTTCACAGTTTTTGCATATGTCGAGATGGATTTCCTGATGGCAGATTTGTCTGTTTATATTTAAAGTTGCAGCTGTTCTTTGGTATGGATGCTTATGTTTTATGCGGTCTTAGCAATGTATACTCTATTGCAATTAATTCTATAAATCCCATGTTTTGAAGCTTTCGGCATTCAATTTTTGGGAGATTTTTTAATACATTCTTCAAACTGAAGAACATAATGTAACCCTAGCCATGCTAAATAAGCTCAGCTTATTAATTTAGCAATAAAATTAATAGTAATAATGATGATGATGATAAAGTATAATTATAAGTGAATCAGTTATATTTTCACTCAAAAGGGAGTCCACACTAATATGTCAGTTGTAAGACTATGCTTATGAACTTCAGTCTAAAAGTTTGCAATGCGCTGAATGGTAATTCCCAGTAATAATGATGATTGTTATAATTGCATTTCAAATGGTAACTAGCAAGCTTTGTTTTAACAATTGATTGCATTGTTTTTTTGTTTATTCAAAGGAGGAAAAAGTTTGTTCAGAAGTGTTCATTAATAAATGCTGTTATAGTTATATATTTACTTACAAATAAGGCCTATTTTCAACATCTGGCAACCACAACAGGACATTATTTAAGTATGGAAAAGGCAATCTAAAGTAAGAAATGTTACAAGAACAGTATTTACATGAATACACAATGAAATAAAAGCAGAGTTGAATTCTGGCAAGTCGTCATGTACTTTGGAAGCCGAGACAAAGTTCCAGCTATTACAGATTAAGTTTGACAAACTTAAAGGTCTTGACAAAGAGATATTTACACTGATGTTAGAGGCAGATGCAACAGGGGAACAGCTGGATGCAGAAAACAAGTTGAAAAAAGATTACGCAAGCAAGTATTTCAAGATGAAGTTATCGTTAGAAAAGCAAACCAAAGAGTGTGAATGTGATAACAGCAGTGTTACAAGCAGTCAGAGTAAAAGTAACCTTCAGAAAAAGAAAATTTAAGCTGCCACTGATTGAGCTTAAGATATTTAGTGGTGAGATCAAAGAGTGGTTAGCCTGGTGGCATCAGTTTTCAAAAATTGATGAAGACAGAAGCATTGACGTGAGCAATAAGTTTCAATATTTGACTCGGTCAACTACACCAAATTTCTGTGCTAGAGAAATAGTGGAGAGCTACCCTCAGAGTGCAGAGAATTATCCAAAAGCCTTGAAAGCCCTAAAGTCACGATTTGGGAAGGATGATATGTTGAGAGAAGTATATATTTGCGAGCTTCTGTCGTTAGTGTTACAGAATACATTTGGAGGCTCTTTGTGTGTACTTCCATCTTTATATGATAAACTGGATTCACAGTTAAGGTCTTTGGAGTTCTTGGATATAACTACTGACGAATGTGAAGCCATGTTATTTCCATTGGTTGAACCATGTATTCTCGAAGACTTGCTTCGAGTATGGCAATGGCAGTCTACAGCTGGAGGGAAGCCGAAGGACCGTCTCAAGAGCCTGATGAATTTCATAAAATAAGAAGTAGAGGGAGAGGAAAGAGTTTCAATAGCTAGGTCTGGAATCAAGTTTGAAAAGGGCAAGATAACCAAAGAAAGGAAGCAGATCAGTTTCAAAACAAATGAAGTACCTACTGCCGCAGGCTTACTTACAACTAAGCAAAACAAGATAGGCACAGCTAGTTACTGCATATTCTACAGTGGCAATCATGTAAGCAATGACTGCTATAGTGCACGCTGTCTGTCTGAAACCAGGACATTGTGCCAAGTCATGCAGAATTCCCGTTAAATGTATTATTTGTCTCAGAAAACATTATCCTATCATGTGTCCAGATTTGCCTACCAAAAGGATATTCTGAAAGCGGATGCAAAGAAGTTACATATTCCAGCTAAAAGGAAGCAACAAGAAACAAGTGCTGTGGAAGCATTGCATTCAAGATCATTACATTCTGCTGAAGTATATTTGCAAGCGGTCTTGGTTAGATTAGAAGGAAAAAACTGTGAAAGAATGGCAGAGCAATCATTGATAAGGGATCACAACGCTCATATGTTCTTAAGGAAGCTGCAGTCGAAATGGGTTATGAACCAATAAAAGCAGAAGAGATTATCCACTCATTGTTTGAAGGAAGTAAAACTGAAGTTAAGAAACACAGCACATACAAAATTTGCTTAGGCAATTTAAATGACAGTTACAAGTGTACTCTTGAGGCCTTGGATCAAGAGGATACATGTGCAGATATTAGTTGTATTCAAAGAGAACCATGGATACAAGAACTTGAAGATGCAAACATTGAACTAACCAATGTAGGGGATGGTACAGTTCCAACAGAAGTGCTGGTTGGAGCAGATGTAGCTGCGAAGCTGTTTACTGGAACATGTAAGAAATTTAATTGTGGACTAGTAGCCATACAGACTAAACTGGGATGGACTGTAATGGGAAAAATGAATAAGCAACAGATAAGAAGAAACTGTGCTACATTGTTGACCTCAATGTTTATCAAGAATATTTCAGTGTCAGATTTATGGGACTTGGAACTCATTCAAATCAGGGACCCAATATTGCAGTAAACCAAGAAAGATGTACATCAGACTGTTCTGCAATATTTTGAGAACACTGTGAAAATCAACGACGAGGGATGCTATGAAGTACACATGCCTTGGAAAGAAGGACACCCACCTTTGCCTGATAATTACAAAATAGTGCTTAAAAGATTAGATATGAATTACAACAAACTGAAACGAGAGGGTCTGATAAGTGCGTAAAGACAAGTGTTAGATGAGTGGGAAAATGAGGGAGTAATAGAATGCGTTCCACAGTGAGAATTGGCCAATTATAGGCATTACCTTACTCATCGACATGTAGTAAAAGAGAACAGAAGACAAAACTTGGACCTGTGTTTGACACTTCTGCAAAAATGGCAGGAAAATCTTCATTAAATGAGTGCCCGGAAAAGGGACTTAATCTAATTGAATGCATACCACAGATCTTATTACAGTTCCGACTGAGATTTCTAGGTGTCGTCACACATATAAGAAGAGCTATTCTACAGAAAGCCTTCATAAGTCAGATAGATATTTCCTTTCTTTTCTTTGGTTTAAAAGTGAAGAGAAAATAAAAGTTTATTGTCATTGTAGAGTTGTATTTGATGTGACATGTACTCCTTTTCTGCTAGGGGCTGTGATTAATCACCTTTTAATCAGCAAATTACAGCAAATTAAGAATGATGTTGCTAACGTTTCAAGTTCTACTATAATTAAACTTATGAATGGTTTTTATGTTGATAATTGTGTCACCAGCATTGGCAACATTGAGGAGCTTCACACATTTATGAAAGAAGCATCAGAAGTGATAAAAGAAAAGGAATTTGATTTAAGAGGTTGGGAGCATACTGTGTACAATTCAGGTTCTGGAATTTCTCACACAACTGATGTTTTAGGACTGTATTGGAATAGAAGAGGATACTTTACAAATATCTTCAGAAAGCATGTACAGTTTGACACATCTACGCCAGTTACGAAGAGGAAAATGCTTTCTGTGTTAAACAGGGTGTATGATTCCATAGGATTTACTTGTCATGTATCTTTCAGTCCTTCACTTTTGCTACAATCAACTTGGAAGAAGAGGAAAGGCTGGGACAATGAAGTAAGTGAAGAAAGTGTTTCTGTAATGGGTCAGTGAACTTGCAATTTCAGCAAAGATTAAAATACCCAGGTGGGTAGGTGTCAGCGAAGAAGCAAGTTGAGTTTACACACATTCTGCAATGCAAGTCAGTTTGCATATGTCGCTGTGGTGTATATTCACTGTGCCACAGTTAATAGAATGTCTGTGCAGCTAGTTCAAACTAAGGCAAGGATATCTCCTTTAAACAAGATGACAATTCCACGTCTGGAGTTATCGGCAGCTACCATTGGAGCATGACTGCATAGTTTGGTGATGAAAGATCTTGGAATGGAAAGCACTGAAGAATTTCT
Source organism: Tenodera sinensis (assembly GCA_030765045.1). Classification (NCBI taxonomy): domain Eukaryota; kingdom Metazoa; phylum Arthropoda; class Insecta; order Mantodea; family Mantidae; genus Tenodera; species Tenodera sinensis. The sequence continues at coordinate 49,510,670 of CM060974.1, read as the reverse complement.
TTGGAGTCACTCATCTACGATACTTTGTTGGATTCACTGAGAGGAACAATGGTTGACATTCATTGGAAATCGGGTGACAGAGATAAGAAAGCTAACTTCTGTTAATCAATGGAGACATGTTCCTGGTGAAAATAATCCAGCGGGCTTACCTTCTTGAGGATGTGCAGCAAACAGCTTTGGGAATCCTCAACCTAAGTGGTTGAAACAACCACCAGAATGGTGGCCACAAGCCTCAAATGCAGTTGATGAAACCAAAATTGAGAAGGAAAACAAAAAATCGTCAATGCTAGCCATGGGAAAACCAACCCAAGATTGGTTGTATAGATACTTCTCCAGTTTCATCAAGATTCTCTGCTTAGTAGGATGAATGTGCCGATTCGCTTATAACTGCTATCAACCAAGTGCTCGGAAGTCAGGGGAACTAACAGTTGAGGAATTGAAATCTGTAGAAATTTATGTTGTTAAGACAGTGCAACAAGTCACTTAACGGCATTAAAGATGAGAAGATATCATTATGTCCATTTGAAGACGAAGATGGAATCATGTGAATTAGAACCAAGATACTTGACCACGAAGATGTGAACCATTTTAGATATCCTATGATTTTACCAGCAAAGCATCCTTTGGTAATCTTTTTTCATTCAAGATAAGCACAAGAGAAATAGCTATGTAGGTGTGCAAGGATTATTGTCATTACTATGAGAGTGTTACTGGTTACTTGGAGGACAAAAGTCCATAAAGGCAGCTATTTTGAAATGAACTGTTTGTCAAAGATACCCAGCTCATAAAGTAGAAACAACACCTGCATCACTACCTGTTCATCGACTGACAGATGCTGCTGCATTTGAAGTGGTAGGTGTTGACTTTGCCAGACCACTTTATTTGAGAAACAAGGAAAAGGCTTGAGACATGTTTGTATACATGTGCACTGTATCATGCAGTGCACTTGGAGCTCGTTTCTGGGTTATTGGTGGATAAGTTTATTCAGACACTTTGTCGTTTTACAGCTCGACGAGGCAAGCCATCAATCATTTTTAGTGACAACGGTACAAACTTCTTAGGAGCAGATAATTCATTTAAAAGAGTCAACTTGAGCAGGATAGAGTGCTTCAGTTCAACACAAAGAATTCAATGGAAATTTAATTCGCCTAGAGCTGCGTGGTGGGGAGAATGTTGGGAGAGACTCAGAAGAACCCTTGGAAAATACAAGTTAGATTACGAAGAGATTTTTACAATCCTCTGCGACTGTGAAGTTGCAATAAATTCTCATCCTTTGACTTATCTGTCCAGTGATTCTGATGATGTAGTGGCTGGGCAGTAGGCCTTGACCCTTCATGGGCTGTTGCGCCAGGGTTTTAGTCTTAGTTTTTAGCAATCTTAACACCAGTCATGTTCTTACAAGATATTAAAGAAGTGGGGGTGCCCAATATTTATGAAATAGATTCTGCTAACCTATGTGCTGGAATCTCTTACAGACAGAAACCGAGAGAAGAAGTTAGAGAAAGGTTCCGAAGAGAGTACTTGGGACAACTGCAGCTTAAGAGTACCAGAATGAAAAGTCAATAGATAAAGGTGGGAGATAATGTACTCATTGGAAGCGACAACATGAAACATCTAGAGTGGCCTTTGGCTAAAGTGGAGGAACTGATACCTGAATGTGATGGTGAAGTTCGACTGGTACGTTTGAAGACATCAGCTGGAATACTTCTACGACCAGTTCAACGACTCTATCCTTTGAAGGGTATTGCAGAACAAGAAAGTGCTGTAAATGAACAGCTGGTGAAGGATGCTCAAGAGAAGGTTGAGAGAGCGGAAGAACAAAAACAAAATACAGACTTCCCGAAGCTGACAGCCTGAGGACCAAGTATAAAAATTCCAAAAAGATTAAACTTATTAAATGTGTAACCTTACCACTAGGAATTGTATCTGTTACGTTTATTATGAATTGATGTAAATGTTATGGTGCAATTGTGCATAAAATAGGTTAAGTTAAAGTAGTGCCTTCTGTTAACTTAAGGTGGGGGAATGTTATAATTGCACTTGAAATGATAACTAGTGAGTTTTGTTGTAACAATTGGCTGCATTGTTTTTCATTTATAGAAACAAAGAAAAAGTTTGTTCAGAAGTGTTTGTTAATAAATGCTGTTATAGATATATATTTACTTATAAATAAGACCTATTTCCAGGAATGATGATACATTCAGTTTGCAACACTGCTAACAAAATCATCTTTTGGAATTTGCAGAAGCACCTATACACACTTAGGAGAACCTGAAGAAAATGGCTGCAGCAGTAATTCCTGTGCACAAATACTATAGAAATCATGTGATAAAGAGTAAAGTACTCTATTCCCTACTTCAGATAGAGGAAGGGCCATTTTGAGGGCTACTTAGTTGAGCACGCTTTTAAATATTCCAGGAAGTTTTGTTTTGCAGGAAGAATTTTATGCATCTTCCAACTGCTTCAAACATTCACTGTAATAACACAGATACAGATACAATACCTTCTTCAATATTTAGGGAGTTCAGGTAATCACAGTGTACTCATCTAGCACAGTAAGCTTGTAGAGGTTCTTCCACTGAGTTTATTGAAGTTATTAAGTTAGAGGTCTATATAAGCAGCTTTAAAAAGGAATGCTTTTTTTGCTACTACATTCATAAAACAAGTTAGGTCTACGGTTAGGTTAGGTGTGTATAAGCAGTTTTAAGAAAACCAGCATGTTTTTAGTGATGTTGCAAGGCTCTAATTGAAATTGGACCACTATGCTATAGAATGTCCACTATAACTACTATATTCTTGGAGTGAATTATTGTTATTTTCTTGTTTTACAGGTAATTGTTTACAAAATCAGCCTCTCGAGAAAACAAATGAAACAGTGCAATGGATGCAGTTTTATTCTTGATTACGATTTTGAAAGTCATATTGTTCACTGAAGCTTCGTTTTTTATTTATGAGCAAATTACGTACGTACGATGCAGCAGTTTTATTTCACTTATGCGGCAGATATTTAGCAAATAAATGTTTAAAAACGAGTAGAATATATGCTAAAATTATCGATTAATGTATTTATGTTGAAATTGTTATTGCTGATTACGATTTTGAAAGTTTTATTTGGCGGTCAAGCTTCGTTTTTGTTTTTCCGTGTTAGGCTTGGTTAGGTTTAGTGTGTGTATATGAATGTGGTAACAGGGTCCTGTGTTATTGAAATTTTGCCCATGTTAGGTTAGGCTAGGTTCAGTTTAGTGTGTGTCCATGAGTGTGCTAACAGGGTACCGTATTATCAAAATTTTGCCCGTATTACGTTAGGTTAGTGTATATATATGAGTGGGACGACAAGGTCCTGTTTTATCGAAATATTTACAACTTGGACAGTGTTTATGCGACAGTTTCAACGTAAAAGCAAAAGTCAATAATTCTAACATATATTATACTCGTTTATACACATTTATTTGCTAAATATCCGCTGCATGTGCGATATAAAATTGCTGCATCGCACGTACGAATTTGCTCAGAACTCAAAAATGAAGCTTGAGTACAAAATAAAACTTTCAAAATCGTAATCAAGAATAAAAACTGCAACCATTGCACTATTTTTCATATGTTTTCTCGAGCGGCCGATTTTGTGAACATTTACTGTTTTACAACTTGTGCTATATCATGCTATATGTGTGTGATAAGTAGAGCCCGGATTTTTATGTAATTACATATTTTAAATCCTGCATAATATTTCAATGAGAAGTAAAAGTGCTGGCAAAATACGTCATTTGGGACTCCCTTACATATTTTTGTTTTACATATTCTGCACATTTCTACATATTTCTCTCAAAGTTTGCTTGTGCATTTCTTGACACTGTATTATAACTCTTGTGTTTCACAGTAGAATTTACAGTTAAGAAAAAGTTCAACTGTTACAGTAAGTGTTGCTATAATGATAGTGAACAAGACACTTGTATATGTCACAAGTAAGTAGTAATTCCCAGGGTTGCCAACATTGAAAAGTAAAATTATCGTACCAGTCACTCAAAATTATCGTACATCTTAAACCAAATGCTACAACAATAAAAATATCAGCATAACACTTATGAAAATGTAATATTAATGATGTTTATAATGTGGTCCTCCAGACATTCTGGGGGTTGTGAGAGAGCGATGTGACCGCCAAAACATAAAAATACAGTACTCTCTAAAAAGCGGTTACTGCTACTGCTCTCTTCAATATCATCAGTGAAAAATATTGGAGAGCAAGAGGATTAATGACTTCATTGTCAGAAATCCAGCATTAGCTAACAACATATTTTAACGAAGTTACATAAAACGTGCATACTTTCTGGGTTTCATTACAATTTTAATATTTTTTAAAAAAATATTGTTGTTGTTGTTAGCTAATGCTGGACTTCTGACAATGAAGTCATTAATCCTCTTGCTCTCCAATATAAAGAGAGAAATAGCAGTAATAGTAACCGCTTTTTAGAGAGCACCATATTTTTATGTTTTGGCGGTCACATCGCTCTCTCACAACCCCCAGAATGTCTGGAGGACCACACCTGTCGTTGGTTTACGGGTCTCACCGACCTGACCAGTAGAATTATCAAAATAAATTCACCGACCATATCCTCTGATTACCAATCAGAGGACGTGTTACATGCCATGACAGGTCGGCATGTTAGGGGTTAAGATTTTATAGAGGAATTAGAGAAATGGAGAGGTTGGAAAAATAAAGACTCCCTAGCCCTCAGGAACCCTGATAGCATAGGGGTCGGAAGAGAACAAGAGATGACCAAGGTAAGGTCAGATAGAAAAGTTACAGTCAGGAGCAAAACACCAGTAAGGAAATTGAGGAAACTGAGATGTGGAGGAAAGCATGTGCACTGACGAAGATGACAGGAGAATTACATAGCTTAGGTAAGAGTTTAAACAAAAACTTAGGTCAGTTTTTAAATAAAGTCTAAAACAAATGGATATGGACTGTAAAAAGAGGGAAGGAGCAATAGTTGATTTAGAAAACTTTGTTATTAATTATATTGTAACATGTTTATAAACAAACTATACCAGCGTGTCATGTGGACCAGTGGCCTGGGCCAAAACCACAAGACAGTCAGCAAATTGTATGAATAAATACTAACACTAATACTGTTATTAGCTAAAGCTGGGTTTCTGACAATGAAGTCATTAATCCTTCATATTGTAGTTACATTATAAGCTACTGTTTTCACTAGTTTTACTGAAAGCAACAAAAATCAATCTGCAAAATCGGATGCAAGCTAAATTAAGAATGCGATAATAACTGCCTTGCCTCATTCTGGTTGTTGTCCATTTATATCAAAGCAGGTGCCCTCAACAATGTTGACCTCCAGTGTCACATTTCTCTTAGCACTTTGGGCATTTACAAGGTCTGGAGAAATTGATTGTTACCATAGTCGCAGTAGTCGGCATCTTGTAATATAATAGCTGCAAGGAAACAAAGTGAGCCACTGGACAATCATCAATATAGCGAGGCAATAATACTGCAGTTAGTTTCTTGTAAGTCTTAGTAAAATGGCACCAGTTGCGTTCTTGCTGTCCTGCAAGTTGAATTCATCGGTGAAATTAGATAGTGCCTTTACAAGCGACGGAAAAGTAATAGTCTGTCTAGCATATGGTAAAAGAATTGGCTGTTCCATGAAATCTCAGTTGGAACAACGTATCAAAAGTGCTCCTCACATATGCAATTAACACCTACAGTCGTCTAGAAAGTAAGTTCTATTGACACAAATGCAACAGACACTGTCCAGAAATGATTTTTTAAAGACTTGTGCAGTGCGATGATTGCAGCTAATATTCCGTGGCATAAACTTCAAATTCCTCAACTTCGTTCCTTTCTAGAAAAATATTGCAAGAAAGTTATTCCTGACGAATTTACTCTGAGGAAAAAGTATCTTCATATGTGTTATGGAGAACAGTTACGGAATGAAATTGGATACTCCTTTATTTGGTTTGCCGTTGATGAAACTACAGATGACATGGGTTGGTAGGTACAAAGCAAATTTAGTAGTACGAAAACTTGATTCCGAAAGTCCAGCAAAACCATTTCTATCGGTTGCAAGGTTAATAGAACAAACAAATCATTCTACAATTGCAAGATTTGTAAATGATGGGATGAAGATTCTGTGCCCAGAGGGTGTGTGTGAGGAAAAGGTTCTAATTGTGTATTCAGATACTGCAGTGAACATGATTAAAGCTGCTTCTGCCCTTAAGGTTTTCTACCCTGCTTGCTTGGCTCATGCATTGCAACGTGTTGCTGAAGTAGTAAGAAGTAATTTTCCCTGTGTGAATAAGTTGATATCAGCAACAAAAAAAGGGTCTTCGCGAAAGCACCGCACAGAATTCAGTGCTATAAAAATCATCCCCAACATGTCCATTTGCCTCCTCAGCCAGTACTTACAAGATGCGATATGTGGTTAGAAGCAGTGAACTTCTATTGTGAACGTTTTGAAGGAGTCCAGTCAGTGGTAAACATGTTCTCTTCAGAAGTAGATGTTTGCATACGTGAATCTCAGGACGTCTAAAGTGACAAGCTGATGTGCTTGCATCAAGAGTAACTTCGGCTGGTTGCCTAGCACCATGAAGTAGTTGGAAACATCAGGTTCCCTTCTTCACGAAACTATGGATTTAATGGAACATGCATCACAGAAGCTTAGTGTAGCTCCAGGAAGTAAGGTAGGTGACAAAGTCAAAGCTGTGCTAAACAAGAATCCAGGGTACTCTACTCTTGTGTCCATGTCTAAAGTGCTAAAAGGTGACAGTGTCGATTTACCAAAACATTTCCCTGCAAATCAGATTCCTATGCTAAAATATGCTCCTCTTATTTCATGTGACATAGAGAGAAACTTCTCTGCTTATAAGAACATTTTATTCGATAGGAGACAGACAATTACCCCTGAAAATATCTAAAAGTATATGGTTATTCATTGCATGTTGAAAGAAGCAAAAGACTCAAAATAAAAATGACTGGTTGTTCATTGTATGTCAAGAGATAGAAAACAAAATGCATCCACATTATAAAAGTTAAATATTTTGAATGGTTGTTTCACTCATTGATTAATTGGTTCAGTATATCAACATTGCTTTACCGTCTAAAATTAAAGAAAAATAATTATGTGAAATGAGTAAGTCTAATAAACATAACCCAAAACACATTGTTTATTTCGTGATTACCTACTTGAAAATAAATTTTAGGTAAATTCTGCATAAAACAAAACATTTTCCCTATATTTAATTCTATATTTAGTAAATATTAACTCACTGTAATTAATTTATGTACTTACAGACCCATAAAATTACAAAATTCTGGGTAATTTGTAGTCTGCATTTAGATTTGAGGTGGTAATTTAAACATTTAGATTATTACATAATTTTACACATTTTGTTGATATTAAATATTCCATTACATATTTTAATGTTTTTTGTGTACATAAATATGTACATATTTCGCACCTTGATGTTACATAAAAAACCGGGCTTTAGTGATAAGCAATGTGAAGTGTTTTAGTTCAAGCACAACCTTAACCACCCTAATTTGTATTCGAAGGCTGGAAACTGGGTATTGCTTTTCTGAGTCAGATAGCGAGCAACATGAACAAAGCAGAAAGCGGATGGAACAAGCACTTGATTATCAACAGCCCACTATTAAATCGTCACCATGTCTTCTATAAGCGTACAGCCTTGTCAGTTTTAAATTTGCAGTTACGGGAAAGTAATGTAACACAGATTTGAATAATAAGTTTCCTAAACACCAGAATACCTTGTTTCGCAAAGTTTATGCAAATTTTATTTTACTTCACTTTTCACACATCATCCGAATATAAATTATCCGGAAACTTGTGATTAAACACGATGAGAGTATAACACTTCACTTTACTTACAGTAATGATCACATAACTTATAACACAAACCTTCTCTCAGCAGATTCCACCGTTGTTTAGGAATAATAACAAAGCGAGTTGAATGTAAGAGAAACAGCGTACCTGAAGCGGCACAATTAACATTGAGGGCCGTGCAACGTAGGGCAACCAAGCAGTGTTGCCAATTTAGCTTTTTTCCCGCTAAATCTAGCTTTTTTAAATTTCGTGTTAGCGGCAAAAAACTACTATTCCCGCTTAGCGGGAATTTTAGCTTTTTTTGCATTAATAGGACATTTATAAAAAACAGGCAGAAGAAAATGAATCCATGGTAGTATATGACTGTTTTGTTAGAAGCACGAGATAAGAGCGATGAGGGAGCTGGCTTCCGTTATCGTAACACAACTCTCTATTAAAACGTAAACTATGGTGGATAATAAAGAGGACGGAAAATAAATACTCTTCAAACCGGAGACTTGAGATAACGAATAAACAATAACATCTTATTCAGCATACACCGGAGAGATTTCTCTAGCCTACTTCCCTCAAAGTAATTGCTTGTGGTACAGATATTGGTGTTTCCGGTACTTTAGCTGGGCTACTCGCTATTTATTATCTGCGTTTATGCTTCTCACTTCTGCTGATACTGGCAGTAAACTGTGAGTGTATGTGTGTGTTATTTAAAACACGTATCTGTTTATCCCATGCGTCCCATGCAGACTTATTGCTGATGGTATTTGTTTGTTCCTTTCCTCCTCCTAGCATAACAGATGCAGGTGACCTGTGTTTGGTTCAAGAAATTATATAATTATTTAGAGTAACTTAAAACCTAAAGAAACTTTTCAGTTGCGTTGTTCCCGTCCCCTTCATTACGCACTCTCATCTCGGTGTGCTGCAAGTGCAAGTAAGTAGTGCATTGAAAACGGGTGTAGTCGGTTCATGTATAGTGATTCTGTGATTGATGATATTTAGTCATTGTGTTAACTGTTATTCTACACTTTTATTGTTACAAACTACTTCGTATTCGTGTGAAATGCCTCCAAAATATCAACAGCATTTTCGAAAGGAGTGGCTTAGTGACCCCGCTTTTAAGGACTGGCTTTTAGAAGTGCCGAGTGATAAAGATAAAGTTAAATGCAAATTTTGTAAAGCTATCTTTAACGCAAAACGTAGTGATCTTTTGCAGCATGCTAAAACTAAAAAGCATTTAGCTTCATCTAGTGCATTTAGCTCTTCAAGAAGGTTGGACCAATTTCTTAGCTTAAGTAGAGATTCTGAGAAGTTACGAAATGCCGAAGCTTCTCTCTCACTTTTTGTTGCGTGTCATTCATCACTATTAAGTATTGACGACCTTGGTGAACTTTGCAAATCTATGTTTAGTGACAGTCCAACTGCGGCAAATATTCAGTTGCACAGGACAAAAGGTAGTGCGTTGGTGAACTTTGTTTTAGGTCCCCATTTTGAGAAAGTATTGTGAGAAGATATAGGGACTGGAGTGTATAGTATACTTATTGACGAGTCAAACGACATCAGTGTTACCAAAATTTTGGGGTTTGCAATAGTGTATTTTAGTCTTAGAAACGGTGGGTTAATTTCTACATTTCTAGCTTTTTCTGAGCTACAATCTTGCGACTCTGAGTCAATCGCTGCTTGTGTTTTGAAAACATTGCGTGAGAAAGGGTTAGATATAAAGAATTTAAAGGGTATCGGCTTTGATAATGCTGCTGTTATGACAGGCGTCAACAATGGAGTTTGCACTAGATTGCGCCAAGAATGTCCAGGGCTCATAATGATACGCTGCGTGTGCCATTCTTTGCAGCTGGCAATCTCTTCCGCTGCTCAATATCTTCCAGCAAACCTGGACTTTCTGATACGCGAAACCTACAATTGGTTTACCCACTCGGCTTTACGTCAGAGTCAATATAAGGCTTTGTATGCTGCTATTAACGATGGTGATCAACCTCACAGAATTGCACAAGTGTGTCAGACCCGGTGGCTTTCAATAGAAAGTGCTGTTGTCAGATTACTTGACCAATGGCTTGAACTTAAGACTATGTTTAGCATGGCCAAATCAAGAGACAGAGACTATTCTGCCTCACTCTTGCATGCTATGTATGTTGATGAAAAAAATCATGCATTTCTCCTATTCATTCGACCAGTACTAAGCGACGTTCAAAGGGTTAATAAATCATTTGAATAGCAAGTGGCAGATCCGTGTAAATTATTGGAGGATTTAGTACTTTTGGTAGAGAGTATAGCAAGAAAATTTGTACCTCCAACTTGCAAAGAAGATTTCCTTATTGATAACCTTGAGAATTATGTGGACTGGCATGCGTATTTAGGCTATGAAGTGGAGGAGAAACTTCGGGGTTTAAAATTACCTCCTGACGACGAAAAGGATTTTAGGAAGCGGTGTATCACTTTTTTGTTGAAGCTACATTGTGAACTGCAGGCAAGACTTCCCGATAATGTAAAAATTTTAAGAAAAGTATCCATCTTGTCGGTTGAAAATTCTTTGCGAGTAGTGAAAGAGTCCCTTATTCCAGTCATGAAATATTTAAATATTCCTCCTGAAAAAATCACAAAAGCAGAATTTCAGTGGCATAACTTAATTACTGTAACCTGGAAGGAAACTTCACAGACATTGCGTTTCTGGCATGACGTGGCAAGTTACAAAGATGCATCGGGTGTTAATTCCTTTCAAGAGCTAGCTAACGTTGCAGTATCTTTGCTGGTACTACCTTGGTCCAATGCCGAGATAGAGAAGCTTTTTAGCATGATGAACATAATAAAAACCAAACTCCGTAACAGAATGGGAACACAAATGTTAAATTCAATTACAGCAATCAGGTCAGGACTTCGTCGGATGGGCAAGTGTTGTAAAAATTATCAGTTTCCCCCCGAAGTATTAAATAAAATAGGGACATTGGCTTCGTATAGTAGTGGTTCGAGTGATGACACACCAAGTACTTCACAAACACCAGAGGAACATACTACTTAAATTCTCTTCCCTGAAATTCACGAAATCGACCCCGATGATGCAGAGGAAGTGCAGCTCCACTTCTAAATGAGGTAATGTAGTAATGTCATTCGTTATTAACATAAAGCTAAATGAAGTAATAGTATTTATTACGTAGAATAGATTAAATTGCGTTCAGCGAGTTCAGAAGTAGCCATGGAGGCCGGTGAACATTGAACATGTCAATAACGTACGTAACACTACGTCGTTATAGAATATTGATAACTAACAATTACAGCTAAAGAAATCGTTAGCTTTTTTTCTAGCTTTTTTCTCAGTTCATATTTAAGCTTTTTGGCTTATTTTGAACGACGATCTAGCTTATCTCCTTGAGTATGGGTTGGCAACACTGCAACCAAGCTATGGGAAATAAATGAGTGGAGATGTGGAAATGCCACAGTGTAAGAGAAAATTTTAAGTATGATGGCGTAGGTTACGTGGATGCTCTGTTGCCTATATGAGAAGGTAAATCAACTACAAAAAATGAAGCAAACACCAAGATTTCTCGACCTTTTTGCCTCGTCTTGCCCTCTCAAAGCATACCCGTAAATACAACAACAATTGCTGACAGTAAATTTTGTTTTCCCTATCTGCTGGTTGTGTTTCGCATTATCGTGACAAGCATGACTAATCTTGTAGCGACATTAGCATTACCTATTGCATTAAGGCCACGTGGTTTCTACTCTATCTACCTTGGGACAAGTGGGCTGTATATATACACCAAGTTTCTCTATTAACACATTAATAATTAATCCGAGCATCACCACTGCATATTAATGTGTTTTCGTTTGCTTTTATATCACCTACATGTTTTCGTGTACTTGTGTGTTTTTTTTTTATTTATTTTTTTTTTATTTTTTTTTTTAACCGCTATCTATTGCCTTTGGTCCCACATTTATAATTAGAGGTCTAAATAGATTAATTCGGATATTCTTTACATTAGGTGACGCGAGCACGGCAAGTAACCTAATCTAAAGAAGAGCCCAACCATGCAATTTGCTGCACTTACAATCAATAATTGCAGCAAGTAAATTTTGTTTTCCCTCTCTGCTAGCAGTGTTTTCATTATCGTGATGGACACGACTAAATCTTGCGACATTAGCATTACCTACCTATTGCATTAAGGCTATGTACTTTGTATTTAAGGGTATGCTTTGAGAGGGCAAGACGAAACGAAAAGGTCGAGAAATCTTGGTGTTTGCTTTATTTTTTGTTGTTTATTTATCTTTTGATATAGGCAACAGAGCATAAGAGGTCATCATGTACACGTAACCTACGCCAACATATTTAGAATTTTCTCTTACACTGTCACATTTCCACATCTCCACTCATTTATTTCCCATAGCTTGGTTGCCCTACGTTGCACGGCCCTCAATGTTAATTGTGCCGCTTCAGGTACGGTATTTCTCATACATTCAACTCGCTTTGTTATTATTTCCAAACAACGGTGGAATCTGCTGGGAGAAGGTTTGTGTCAGAAGTTATGTGATCATTACTGTAAGTAAAGTGAAGTGTTATACTCTCATCTTATTTAATCACAAGTTTCCGGATAATTTATGTTCGGATGATGTGTGAGAAGTGAAAACAAATAAAATTTGCATGAACTTTGCGAAACAAAGTATTCTGGCGTTTAGGAAACTTATTGTTCAAATCTGTGTTACATTACTTTCCCGTAACTGAAAATTAAAAACTGACAGGCTGTACGTTTATAGAAGACATGGTGACGATTTAATAGTGATAATCAAGTGCTTGTTCCATCCGGTATCTGCTTTGTTCATGTTACTCGCTATCTCACTAACAAAATGGATCTCAAAGAAGAATCTAATTTCCTGGACTTATGTTCAGAGAATGAGGGAGACAACAAAGACCTTATAAAGAAAGTTAAGATTGAAACTGTTACAAGCAGCAGTAATATCAAACCAGAACTTGAAGATTCCACATCTTCACAGAATGAAGAACATCATCAAATGAGATTTAATGAAATCATCAAAGCAGGTGAAATTGAAACCAAAGTAGATATTAAAGAAGAATATTGGTGGTTAGAAGGAGAAGGGTCATGTATTAATAATACTAAGGTAAGTTATGGAGAAAAAGTGCATGACTTTTGCTTCTTTTTCTGAAATACTCTTCAAGATGAATTATTTAAAATAAATGATTTATAATATAAATCAACCTAAAATGACTATTTTGTACTTATACTTGCTAGTATAATATAAAAATGTATGCTATTAAACTATTTTATAAAGTTGGTAGGCTCATTATTGCATGAAAGCAACATGGGGCAGTAAAGGTTTTTTCGTTTTCAAGGAGCTAATAAAATCATTCTCTATCTGGCTTGCAAGGAGTTAATAAAATCATTCCCCATCTGGCTTCTCAATATTTGGAGATTAGATCTTCTAGGATCTTTGGGCTTTCACATACTGCTAGATGGCTTTCATCCAAATCTTCTTTGGTGCACAACATGCACAAGGGTGAGGCTACTAATGCTATTTTGTATACATGTTTACCATGACAGTTACAGCCTACGAGAAGACGAAAAATAGCAACTCTTGGAGAGTTTGGGATTGAAGTGAATTATTTTTCTATCTCTTTCCGGTTAAAATTTTCAAAAGAGGATAGATATCTTTCAAATTTCAGTGTGAATATATTTTCTTTATTATTTGCTTAATTGACATGAATGGGATTATTTTGTTTTACTTTATAAATAATTTGTATCCTTTGTTTGCTAACATGCCTGCCTGTCAAGCGGACAAAAGGTTATATTGTTCGAGGTACAAATTTAGGCAAGCTGAAATCATCCTTTCCATAATTTTGAACAGGATAGTAGTTAAAGATATGTCTGTAACTCTAGATATTTTATGTCTTGGCTGCTTTATGTATTTGAATTATGATGGCTTTCTTCCTGATAGCTGGAACAGAAGTTTTCCAGATGTGGTTGTCTAAGTTGAGTAATATGTTCTTGCTTTATATCCCAAGTTTTTTTTTTAAATTGTGGATGAATTTTATCTGCACCTGGAGCTTTATGGTTAAAAGTAGTTTAAATTTCTGTATTAAACTCAGTAATTGTTCATTCACAGGAAAATATTTCATCTGTTGAGGTTAATTATGGAATATAATTGCTTCTGTTTGATTTGATTGCTTTTTTACTTTCTCTACTGGTAAGTAGGGGAAGTATTGTATTCCACCCAAAAATTCGAAGTCGAGATTTCACCGGAAATACATGTTTTGAGGCCCCCTGAATCCAAAAAAAAGCATTTTTAGAAAAAGGGCCGTCTGTGTGTCTGTCAGTCTGTGGACAGCATAGCTCAAAAACGAAAAGTCGGTTAAAAACCAAAGTTGGTATTTAAGTTTAATGTTGCTCAAGGATGTGACACGAAGATTTTGAAGAAAATAGCCCCACCCTAAACTACCCTTTACATGGAAAATTTTTCGAAAATTTTGATTTTCTTGAAAATGGCTCTAACGATTTTGATTAAAATGTCATATGTTTGAGATATTTTTATAACAAATGAAATGTATATCTTGAATTTTCTGGCTATAGCCCCTGTAGTCGTATTTACTCTGGACGACTTTTGCATAACTGGTAAACCGTTAGAGATAGACCAAATTATACTATACAAAAAATGTAGATCTTGCTAAAATACACAATTTATGTCTCAATAAATTTTCTTGTAGGGTGAACTATTTCGGAGATATACCTTGTTATGTGTGTGAGTTTTGGAAAACTTGGAACTTTCGTGAAATGGGTCATTGTTGTTCATTTTTTTATATGTTACGTGTACAAAGAGAACGGAATCTCAAAGCTTTAAAAGATTTGACTATCGCACAAACCCTACTGTATTCCAATATTCCCCTTGCACCTACAAGGAAATAAGCAATAGGATAATTTGTACAAATGGTTATTTTAACTAACACGAAGAAGATATAGGAATAAGAGTTTCTAAGAATGGTTAGTACAAGAGTAGAGAAAGTCATGTGAGTGCAACACATCAGATTTTTTAAGGATATTTTCCCTTTCTTTTATATAGTCGAGGAAGTTTTGCTGATGTAAAAGTTGAGGTAAATGCATTTGCAATGTTCAAATCATTTGCTAATTCTGTATCACCAGATTTAATTGGATGCTTTGGAACTGTTTCTTGTTTAATATGTGAAATATAATTATGAACCTTTTGCTGTCTTTTCTATCATCAATATTTTCATTAAACATATTAAAGGAATTTCTTTCATTTATTAGCACTGTTTAACTCTCATTTATTTTTTAAGTTGTCTAAAGTCATTTCCAAAAGAGGTTATATATTTTAATTTTACTTCTAGGGATATATATTTTGGCAGTGTGTATCAGAGGATTACAAAAATCCTTATTGATTTTGTTAGGTGTATTATTATGAATTGTGACTGAGGCAGTATTTCTTCTAAAACCATTTGGTAGCCTTTCCAGTTTGCGTTTTTAAAATTCCAAGAACTTTTACTAGAAGTTGATACCTGTAATAGTTAAGAGTCATAGAGTTAAAGCAGAACATGTATTTTACAAACAATTTATTATGTTACAGGTTGAAACACATGAAGACTTTTATTCCATAAAACCATCAAGGTAAGTCAGCAGGTTGATTCTTTATCCAAAAGATAACCTATTTCTATTAAATTTTCATGTTAATATTAGGCATAGTATAGTTCTCTATACTTAATGATCGCAGCGGAATTGTTTAATTCTGTTGTATCAATAACTATCATCAGGCATATCGTCATGTTCCCTCTTAGAGTTAAATATGTAACTGTTCACTGAACATAATGTGTATAACAGTTATTCGATCAAGTTGTATAAATAGCTATCCCCAGACACATTGTCAGATTCCCGCTTACATGGTCAATTAGCAATCTTCCTTTTTAATTTTTACAATTTTGCCACTTTCATTTGCATATTGGGAAGACACTATCACATGAGAGGATCCAGGAGAATCGTGTTCCCCAGGGGTCAATTGAAGTCGCTTGTTGCCATTACTATTAACGGCATCAGTATTGTTTGTAGTAAAATGCGCATGTCACTTATGTTGACAACTTTGTGATTTACCACTGCTCTTACAATCTTGAGCACATCAAGCATCAACTACAGCTGACCATAACACCATCGCCAACTATATGCTTCACACTGACTTTCAGTTTTTGCCTACAAAAGCATTGTATTCACTTTCATCAACTTATGCTAATGGCTTCATTGCCAGATGCAAGGCACTAGAAAACAACTTTCATCAACTTCGTGGTGTTCGTCCTCCTGATCTTCATTTGCATGGCACACCTCTGCATTTGTTCCACATCTCAAGTTCTTGAGCCTTCACCTCGACAGCAAACTCATCTGGGAGCACCAAATTTTTCATCTTCGTGCTTCCTGCAATCATTTGCTTCAAGTGCTTCAAGTTTTATCAGCAGTATTTTGAGGCAGCGGTCGTACCATCATGTTGAGGTTGTACTGCTCACTGGTCTGGTCCAAAATGGGTTATGGTAGTTATATCTACAGCGCAGCATCCGCCTCTAAACTTTGCCATTTAGACACTGACCATCACACTGGTATCCGCCTTGCTACTGGGGCTTTCTATAAAAGTAGAGTTGAATGTCTGTATGCCAATTCTAGTGGACCTCCATTGTCTGTCTGACGCTCGTACATGCATTGATTTGCTCCTATGTGGCACAATTGGCTGCTTATCCAGGTCATCCTTCCTTTGCATCTATTTTGTATCCAGATCTCGCCCACTGTTACTTGCGGAGAAAACTATACCCTCCCTGGGTGGTATAAGGTTTCACAAACTGCTCATCTCACATGCCTTCAGATTGCCTGCCATAGAACAATATTCTTTTGGTTGCTATCCTCCCTGGCAATTACAGTGTGCGCGGCTTGACTTGGAGCTATTGGGCTCTGCGAAGGTAGCTACCCTCCCTTGGTGTTTTGCCAATTTTTCTGGCCACTTATGGACCATTACCACTACTACACTCTGGCATTTGCTGACAGATCCCAGGTGGTAGTGCTACAAGATGTACTTTAGTGTACAATGGTGAGGCTCACAGGTACCAACTTGTAGACAACAGCTCTGTTTTTACTGCTGAACTGTTTGCCATCTATTATTTTTCACTGTTTCTCTCCAGCATCATTCCTGAAACCATTGTCATCTGCTGCGAGTGTCTCAGCACTATTCAGGTCCAGCAACAGTTTCACGGAGGTCAGCATTGGTTCTTAAAATTCAGACACTCAACTCACAATTGCTTTCTCAAGGATACCAGTTTGTTTTTATATGGACCCCAGGCCATGTTGGTATTCCTGGCAACAAGGATGTGGATGCAGCTGCCAAGTCCGCATGTCACCCCCTCGAGTTATTTTACCCTAGGCTGCCTTATGTGGATGTGCATCGTTACTTCCGTCACCATCTATTTGCTGTCTGGCAGAAGGAGCATTAGCTGGCACTCAGTGGTGGACAACCCAGAACATCATACCTCCCTAGCACACCTCTTACAGGGATTACATGTGGGAAAAGGTGATGCTCACCCACTTGAGGATAGGCCACACATGTGCGACTCATTGGCACCTTTTGTTTGGTGACCCTTTGTTGTTGTTGTGTTTAACGCCCGCTTTTACTACTACGGCACCGCAGGCGGTGACACTGATGATACATGGAATGAAGATGGAGCGCCGGTGGAATGAGATGGCGGGGGAACCCGGAGCACCCGGAGAAAACCCGCCCTGACGCCGCTTCGTCCACCACGAATACCACATGCGGGTCCCTGGGATCGAACCCGGGCCGCCTAGGTGGTAGGCGAGCGCGCTAACCGCTCGGCCACGGCGCCGCCAGGTGACCCTTTGTCATTTGCTCTTGGATGAAGATGGTGAAGGATCACTTGTCTTACAACTTGAAGAATCATGTTTGCTTATAGTAGCAATAGCTCCAAATTTTAATAAAGCTACTTTTTTTAATAACTATGTCTACTCATAATCGTGCCCATGGAAGGAACATAAACAAGTATTGGAACCAGGCAAAAAATCTTCTCTTTTGCAAAATTCTACCCATGTTCTATATCTTTTGGGGGATTTGTCTGGAAATGAGTGAAAATGAATTCCCTTGTATGTTTCCGTTTGCACATTGCAGCCACATGCACAACATTGAGGCAATTTATTTTTCACGTAGCATAGCCTTGTATCCTTTCTTCTAGTCTTCTAATAGTAATATCCAAACCTGAATACTCTTGCATTATAAATGACATGATTTATTTTGAATAATTGTGCTGCCACCCCACCCCCCCCCCCCCCACCTGAGTCATGTATCATATGCTGCTTCACATTCTGCAGCAATCTTTTTAAGATATGACAATTAATTGAATGAAAACTAGAATACTGCACTTCTTATTTTAAAAATTCTCCTGGTCAGGTCAGTGAGACCCGTAAACCAACGACAGGTGTGGTCCTCCAGACATTCTAGGGATTGTGAGAGAGCAATGTAACTGCCAAAACATAAAAATTTGGTGCTCTCTAAAAAGCGGTTACTATTACTGCTATTGTTCTCTTCAGTATCTTAATATTGGAGAGCAAGAGGATTAATGACTTCATTGTCAGAAATCCAGCATTAGCTAACAACATTTTTCACAATATTATGTTGTTTGTATAGCACTATACTGACTCAGTAACACCACCATAGAGAACACTGCCCTTGAACTTAAGTACCAAAAAGAACAATTTATGAAAAGGTATTAGTGCACATACAGCAGAAAAAAAGTTGTGAATTTCCATGTACCGGCAGCACAGAGTTGGAGTTGATGATGTGTGAGGTATTTCACTTGCACAGCGATAATAGTATTGTTTAAGAAGAAAGCAGACTTAAAGCTTCATTTAGCAAGAAACATGATTTTTGTGGTTCATTCCCCTTTGATCATAACAATTATTTGGGGACCAAAATCTCCACTTATCTTAGTATTTGCTGCAAGTTGTTGAAATATTATGCAGACATCTTTCTTGATGTTTCCATCATATCGTCAATGCTCTTGTTTATAATAGTTACCATAGCTACAAATGCTGAATCACTTAATAATTATTTGTATTACCAACCTCTGAAAACAAAACTAATCTGTTAATACAATTGATCAGCAGTATTTAAAAATTCATAACATTCTCCTTATTTTTCAAAATGAATATCCTTTCCCAAACCACTAAATCTATAATTCCATTTACTTGTTTTAATAATTTAACCTCAGTATGTGTTGACTTTCTGTGAATGCCAAAATTCACTTTATTTTTGTCTCATGATGTTTAGGTCTAAGAATTGAAGACAACTACTGTTATGAATTTTATTGCATTATTTTGTAAACAAGTTCTAAACCATTATTGAGTTATTTCTCAGGCACAATAGCAAAAATGGCATCCACATATCTATACCATATTAAAAATTAAGGGAGTGCTTTGCTATTTGTATTTCAGAAAACCTCATGAAAAGATCACCAAGAATTTATGAAAGTGAACCACCCATTGCTAATCCAGAGGTTTGTTGAAAGAATTGCTACTACAATTGAAAAAAATTTTGGTACAAATAAAGTTTGGTGAGCTTAAGAGAATGATTTATTAATTCTTCCTTTTATTCTACAGAACTTATGTTTTAATAAAACATCAAACGTTTTCTGTAGGAATGCTAGGAAATAAGGCAGTTATGCCAAAATAAATTTGTCATTGGTGGCTAATACATGTATTTTTGATATTTACCAATTCAAAAAATGTTTAATACTTAAACTCTTGAAATTATCAGAAGTACTGCATATTTCATTCAACCATTTAGATAAATTGTAAATAGGTGATCTTATACAATTATTAATGAGCCTCGTTTTATTTCCTAGGTTATGAATTTTGGAAAGTACACATATTCTGGGTAAAACTGCGCTACTGATTTTTATAGTTTAGATTAAATAGTTATTATATTCTAAATTGATTTTTGCATTAGACATCGCATATTATTTACATCTGACAAAAGAAGTTAAGAAAAGTGATACCCCAACTAGTGTTCTAAAATTATTGGCATTAGAAACAATCCATACTAGATTTCCAGAACACGAATGGCTCAATATTTATACTGATGGATCATTGATATCAAACCGAGATGGAGCAGGGGCTAGAGTCACGTGTCACCTCTTTTCCTATTACAAATCTTTAAGTTATGGAACTACAAACTTTGATGGAGAAATTGAAATAATTTGAATGGCCCTACAAAATCTTTTGTATAGAATTTCACATTTTCATCAAGCAGTTATTCTCTCAGAATCCAGGGTGGCAATTATAGCAATTACTTCCAAGTTGTCACCAAAAGACCAAACAATTATAGCATGTTGGAAAATGCTTACCCATCTAACCGCACTTCAAAAACATCTAGTCTTCCAATGCATACCAGCTCACTGTGGACTGAGTGGTAATGGGAAAGCTGATTTTCTTGCAAAAAAGGGTACCAGCAATGTGCACAAATTTATAGTTAATCTACCATTTTATGCAGCTAAAAGGTTAGTCAACTCTGAATTAAAAAGAAAAATATTGCAAAATATTACTATGAAAAATCAAAAAATAAAAGATGGGAAGTACCAAACATTCACACACTAATTCCTGAGTATCCTCGAAAAACAGCAGTTGCATCCTTCAGGTTGATTACAGGACATGATTGTCTGGCAAAACATTTAAACAGAATTGGGATATATTCTTCACCAGTCTGTCCTCTATGTGATCTGCAAGAGGAAATGGACCGAGACCACCTTCAAATATGCCCTGCCACTTCTAGTGCCCCATCCATCAGTGAAAAATATTGGAGAGCAAGAGCATTAATGACTTCACTGTCAGAAATCCAGCATTAGCTAACAGCATTGTAAATTGCCCATTGTAAACCTAAATTGGATCATAACTAGAGAACAAATGCTTGCAACTAAATACTGAAATTAATTACAAAACAAAGTATCGAGAGTGAAGCAATATAATACGTTTTTAGATGCTAAGCTTCACTTATAGCTAACTTATCCCCTATAGGCTTCTGGCTTTTTTCTCTCCGTTCTATTTCTATAATGACAGCACCATTATTGTGTTTTCAACCTTCTGAGTTGTCATTTTCCTTCACTTTACTATATTAAGCAAAAGAAAAGAGTAAAGCAATTTGCCTGTAATTCTACTGGTTATATTCTTAATTCCCTTGCCTATTATAACCCAAAGGGTCAGAAAATGCACCTTTTACATGACAAAGAAAATTGCATAATTAGTTACATAATCATTGCACAGCACCTATATTAGCACAAAGATAAGATTTTGATTTTAAGGCAGGAAAATTTCTTCAAACAGATTCAATAATGGCTTGCATTTGCTACAATGTTTGAACCTAGTAATCCCATATAACTTCTAATTGAACCCATAACAGATTATCTTGACTCTTTCATAAACTCATTCAATCTCTCATTGTTTGCACGTAAAAATAAACATCTACATCGTTCTAAATTTGTTTTCATCCCTGTGTTCTAGTAATTACAGACAATGTTACTCTTACATTTCAGTGTATGCAAAGAAGTTTCTACTTATACATCAGATTCATTCTCCAAGGAAGACTTAGGAAATCATGTAAGTTTCAATATGAACATATGTTGTCCTGATTATGAAAGTGGCAGAAAATGTCCAGGTCAGGAAAGTGTAGCTACTGATATATCTTCAATAGAAACAAGTGTTTGCTCAGAAGCATCTGATGATAGGAAAATTGTGAGCATGGTTTCCTCTTTGAAACAAAGTATGTTGCTCCAGCAGAGGCACACAGATAAACCGGATATCAGTAAGAAGAACTGTAAGTCAATGTTAAGTCCCGAGAACAGAAAGCCCAACAAATGTGATGTTTCTAATGAGTGTTTTAACTATTCATCACATTTGAAAACCTGCAGATTGATTCACAGTAAGAAAGTAAATAAATGTGACATTTCGAACAAGAAGTCTTTGAAAACTCATAAATTGATTGATGGGAAGGGAAAAACCCACATGTGTAATATTTGTAATAAGAGTTTTAAAAGTTTACAATATTTTGAAACACATAAGCTGATTCATGAGGGCATAAAGCCATACAAGTGTGACATTTGTGAAAAGGCTTTTACTGGGTTAAAAAATTTGAAAACACATAATTTGATTCATAGAGGTTTAAAGCCACACAAGTGTGAGATTTGTAACAAAGCTTTTACTCACTTATCACATTTGAAAGAACACAAACTGTTTCATGCAGGTGTAAAGCCACACAAGTGTAACACATGTAATAAGAGTTTTACTCGCTTGCAACATTTGAAAATCCATAAACTGGACCATGAAGGCATAAAGCCACACAAGTGTAACATTTGTATTAAGGCTTTTAGTCGGTTATCTGATTTGAAATTACACAAACTGATACATGAAGGCATAAAGCCACACAAATGTAACATTTGTAACAAGGCCTTTACTAAGTTATCGTCTTTGAAAATACACAAATTGATTCATGATGGTATAAGACCACACAAATGTAATATTTGTAACAAGACTTTTACTCGATTATCTGATTTGAAAATACACAAATTGATTCATGAGGGCATAAAGCCATTCAAGTGTAACATTTGTAACAAGACTTTTACTCGGTCATCAAATTTGAAATCTCACAAATTGGTTCATGACGGCATAAAGCCACACAAGTGTAACATTTGCAACAAGACGTTTACCGCACTATCACATTTGAAAGGACACAAATTAATTCATGAGGACATAAAGCCACACAAATGTAACATATGTAACAAGGCATTTTCTTGGTTATCATATTTGAAAAGACACATATTAGTTCACCAGGACAAATAGTGTAATGTTGGTGAGTATGATACTCTCAGCTATTTAA
Organism: Tenodera sinensis; assembly: GCA_030765045.1. Lineage (NCBI taxonomy): Eukaryota > Metazoa > Arthropoda > Insecta > Mantodea > Mantidae > Tenodera > Tenodera sinensis. Next base: position 49,487,889 of record CM060974.1, on the reverse strand, counting down.
TTATATCTCTATTCACTTCACAATCACAAAGTCCTCAGAAAAGTGATGAATGTGAGAAGTGTTTCTTTTTTTTTTTGCATTATAACGATAGGAATTTATCTTGTGATTCCAAAGGCCTCTTTTAGTGTGAAATTTGTATTCAAGTTCATTTATGAATCAAGAAAAGCACACAATATTATCTGTATACTGACCTATTTTGCCAATTTTGTACATTGCCTCTGCCCTATATTTGATTGGATGGGAAAAGAAGTGTAAGAAACATTACTTGGGGGATAGGTGATCAAGCTGAGATTCAGCCCCCGGTTAAACACCCAGTAGGGTTTAACCGCAGATAGGAAATATTTAGTGTAGGAAATCTAAGGGTGGCATGTTTATAATTTTAGGATGCTTCAGTTTTGAAGGAACCTTGTGGCCCCTTGACAATGGTCTATCAGGATACAGTAAGATCTGCATTCTGGTGGAATAAAAAGTTTTTAAGTAAATTGTTTTTTAAGTTTTTAATTTAGAATTTTGAATGGGGAGTAATTTTGAGAGCTGAACAGCTCTTGATTGGGACTATACATGGACCTCCACTTTAGCTGCTGATGGAGTTGCTCCTTGGTTATACGGTATGCCCGCAATTCTTGCAGGGAGCCCGATACAACCTAAAGCAATGTATTCTGGGATCATAGTCCCCAAGACACCTAATCAGGGCGCTTTGGTGAGCTGGTAATTTATCGTAGAATTTTGTTGCCTAATCTCAACCTCCACATATGAAAGAGATGTGGCTTTATGAAGTAGTCTCACAGGGAAAGGTAGGGGAACAGAAAAGATGGACTGGAGTCTTCTGTTCTGTGTCCTTTGGAGCCACAGGATCCAGCTGCCTGCGGCCATGCCCCATACTTCGCAGGCATATAACATAAAGATGATTACAAGGGTCCAAAAGAGGTGTAAGTTCACGCAGAACTGCATCTCCGAACTTAGCATGGGGTGCAGTGAGGCAGTAGCCCCCTACGTCCTTGCATAGAGGTCTCTGATGTGCTTGTGGAATGTTAGACCCTTATCCAGTTTAACTCCTAAGTAGACGATGGAGGTCCTGCACTCGATTGGTTGACCTCGAAATTCAAAGTTGGGGCAGTTTGTGGGGATGTGGCACGTTATCGGACATTCATCAACACCGGCACCACTCTTGGACAAGGCATAGGTGATGCTGTATGGGTTTAGAAGCTCTGAGGAGGTGTTTGTTGGTGCAGAATATCAGCGTATTAAGCTATGGTGACCTGTGGCTGTGATGGGAAGTCTGCCATATAGACGCTGAATAGCGTGGATAACAGCACAGAGCCTTCGGGGTCGCCGTCTCTTAATGGTCTCAGTGTAGATGTTCTCCCCGCGACTATGGCTTAAAATGTGTGATGTCTGAGGAAGCTGTGTAGAATGTTGATAATTTGTGTGGGCAGTCCCAGTTGGGTTAGTTTGAACAGGAGCCCTGCGTGCCAGGTCATTGACAAGGCTTTTTAAACGTCTAGAGATACCGTAGCAGTGAAGGCCCATTCCTGGAAACACGGCAGTAGCTCTGGGGTCTACGAACAGTTTGAGGGGAGAGGTTTGGTCTGGGGTGGTGTTGTGTGCTGCGTGTTGACTGTGTGTGATCACCTCGAGACGTCTGAATAGTATGCGCGCTTTGCTGCCGGGGCATATGTCCCCCCAGATGGATTGACTGCCTGGGGTGCCTGGTGGTGTCCTTGGGTGCTTGAGGTGCAGGGTCTCCCGAGGTCCCTACTGGTGGAATTTGACCCCAGGGTTGATTGTGGGTGCCTGGCGGCAATTACTCGCTTTCTCGTGGGACGCCCACCGTAGCAGACCAGGTACTTGCCCTTGCAATTTGCACTTGTGGGCTCATCCGTGATCGTGTGAGGATAGGACTCTATTGGGTGTGATTCGCCGCAGCGAAGGCACCGCAAGTTGCAAGGGCAGAATTGACTATAATGGCTGAAGCCAAGACACCTTTGAACTGAGGAGGCCCAAAAGAGCTCGTCACCGCCTGCACCTTCACCTGAAGGTAGCAGAGCGTTACGGCTCCATCGATTTTCATCTCCGGATCACATGCTCTCTCCACCACGACCAACAAAATGGGAATTGGTTTCTTGGCCTCACTATTCACACCCGTCTTGATAAGTTGCCTCACCAGTCGTAGGTTAACACCTTGGTGGCAGTGGTCCTCCTCGATGTCGCTTGCGGGCGTGTCCACCGGTAGCCCTGGAATTGCTCGGCGGATGTCTTGGGCCTTATCAAGGCCAAAGGTGAAGTGAGAAGGTTTCCTCCTCTCAAGTGCTGACAGGAAGATATTGTAATCCTCCATGTGCTTAGGCTGGAAGGCATACCGGCTTCTCCTCCTGATGAGTGTGCACGGCCCCGAGAGATTTGGCATGGCGTCCTTTAGGAAGCCTACCATACCCCAGAAATCGTCCATGATCAGAGGGGGAATATGCCATCTGGTTGGCCGCTGCTGTTCTGGAGCACGTCCATCGGTGGGGATGGTTGGTCAATTCTGCCGGTGCTTCTTCCGGCGGTGGACTACCTCCCAAAACTTTTTTGTCCAGCTCCATGGAGATGTTGGAAGAGCTTGTCTCATCCATCTGAATGGATCGGACGACACCAAGGTTCCATCGGCGTCTGAATTAGCGCGGGAATTTGGCCTAACAGTGGAAAGGGTTCGCGGGAAGCGCCTTACTTAGGTGTCTGTTTCGGTGTGGCCAAACTTTTGGCATTGCCTTTTCCGCCATGATGGCATTTTCGGCGACACTGGGTGCCGTCCCCTATGAGCTGAGCTCACGGTAGGTTGGTTGGTAGCACCAGCGTTGGCGCAAGACATTACAGTATCCTGTAGGGCAGGTCTGGGCCTGTTTTCAGGAGGGCTGGTAATGGGTAGGGGGAAAGAATTACGAGGGGCAGGTAACAGCTCTGCACTCGAAGGTGCAGCGCGTACAAAGATACCGGCTGCTAATAAGCGTAACCAACAGAGGACTGGACACCCAAAGGATACGCCTTATGTCTGGTTGTCGAGATTTGCTTATGTGTCATAATTTGGGCTAGGAAGTTCATGCATTTCCATGTTTTTTCTTAGGGGTTAAAATGTATGCTTTTACATTATGTGCACGAATTATGGAATTTTCAGTTATTTGCACATGATTTTATAGTGCATATAACTGCATATTTTCTTGATAATGCATAATAGCTCAATAATATAGCCCCTATATTGCATATTTTAATGATTTTTATGCTTTTTTATTATTTTTTTCCATCTGGATTATATTTTTCATGTTGTAGTATTGCACATGATGACGCAACTCTCAGAGATTTCAATATTATGGCGCCTACATTGCATATTTTAATGACTTTTATGGTTTTATATCGTTTTTTCTATCTTATAATATTTTTCATATTGGTAGTATTACACGTGATGCAAATCGCGAGGTGGCGAGAACTAATGCTGAGTCATGTTGTCATGCAGTGAATCCCCTGTTTCCATCCTTTCATTACATGTATGTGCATAGAGGATAATCAGTGCGTTAACTGAGAGGTTTATATTAATAAAGATAAAGTGCAGGTGAACATTTTGAGCAGCACGAATATAGCAACGCTTACCTGCCCACCAGTAGTTATGTCATGGTCTTCAAACGCACCAGGGTTGTGAACTGGTTCCCCCCAAATTAAATTAGGCATATAAAATGTTAAAAAGCTCTTCAAATGCTGAAAATAAAACCATCTTCGGGTGCTAGATTAATTAATTTACAGAAAGAGTATTCGGGTGATTTAATAGCTACAGTTCTGTTTTGTTGAGCGTGTAAGAAAACTGTAGGGAGTGACAAAAGATTTCAAATAGTTCGGCACATAAACACAACAAAACATAAGGAGAATTTAATCAGAGAACTCGCAAACATAGAACCTGCTCAAAAACAGCTAGTAGGATGTTTAGGAAGTAAGGTTACTGAATTTTCCTATGACTTATGCCAAGCATTTTTAGCTGCTGATATTCCCTTGTTCAGAATTAATATTCCGACATTTAAAAACTTTCTTACCAAGTACACTCGACAACATGTGGCTGAAGGAAGTGCAGTGCGTAAGACTTATGTAGGACATTGTTACACTGACGTATTGTCAAATATACAAAATGAATTAGCGGTTCAGTTTGTGTGGTTGTCTGTTGACGAAACCCTTGATTCTGAGCGCCGTTCTATTGCTAATATAATCATGGGTGCTTTGAATAATGAACAAAAGACTACACCTTATCTCCTTAATGTGTGTGAGTTGTCGGCCACTGACAATGTAACTGAGACCCAGTTTGTGATGGACTTTGGCCATGTGGAATCAAATTCGATCGGTTACTTTTATTTGTTACTGATGCAGGTCCTTACATGGTAAAATCAGGACAAACCCTGAAAGGTACTTTTCCTAACTTAATTCATGTAACTTGTTTGGCACACGCTCTTCATCGCATTTCTGAGACAACACGTGCTTCTTTTACAGTGGTAGATAGATTTGTGTCCAGTGCAAAGAGAATTTTTGTTAAATTTCCTAAAAGAGTTATGTTGTTTAGATCAACAGCACCTAATATCCGAATTCCTCCTGAACCAGTGTTAACTCGATGGGGAACATGGGTCGATGCAGTTTTATATTATGCTGAGCACATAGAAATAGTCGAAGAGGTTAATTCATTGGACTCGAACGATGCTTCATCAATAGAAACTGTGCAAAATATTCTATCAGGCACTGGGTTAAAAGAGGATCTTAGTTTCATATCTGCCCATTTTTCCCTTACCAACAGCCATAACGGCATTGGAAGTTGTGGGATCTTCTTTGCATGAAACACTGTTTTTGAAAAACAATATGTGATCTAAGTTCTGTTCCTGGTAGCATAGGACAAAAACTGAAAGAGAAGGCGAATTACGTAATTTCAAAAAAAATTCTGGTTATAAACAGATGCACTATATTCGAGATATCCTCGAAAGAAAACCATCTGTCACGACAAAAGACTTGACTCCTTCTGTGAAGCAGTTAACATCATTTAAATATGTCCCGATAACATCTTGTGACGTGTAGAGAAGCTTTTCACTTTAAAAAGTGTTTTGCGAGACATCAGACGATGTTTTACAGTTGAAAATTTGTGCAAAGTGTTGGTTGTGAACTGTAATTTAGCAGTTAATACTAGCAGCGGGACCACTTCTGCTTCAACCTCTAAGGAATATGATAACTTAATTTATTATTTATACTAACTGGTCTTGTCTACTGCAAAGGGACGTTGTTTTGATTAAATAGTGTATATTAATTAATCTAGCATCCGAAGATGGTTTTATTTTCAGCATTTGAAGAGCTTTTTAACATTTTGTACGCCTAATTTAATTTGGGGGAACTAGTTCACAACACTGGTACGTTTGAAGAACACGACATAACTGCTGGTGGGCGGGCAAGTGTTGCTATAATCGTGCTGCTCAAAACGTTGACCTGCACTTTATCTTTATTAATATAAACCTCTCAGTTAACGCACTGATTATTCTCTATGCATATACATGTAATGAAAGGATGGAAACAGGGGATTCACTGCATGACAACATGACTCAACATTAGTTCTCGCCACTTCGCGATTTGCATCAGATGTAATACTACCAATTTGAAAAATATAAGATGGAAAAAATAATATAAAACCATAAAAATCATTAAAATATGCAATGTAGGGGCCATAATATTGAAATCTTCGTGAGTTGCGTCATCATGTGCAATACTAACAACATGAAAAATATAATCCAGATGGAAAAAAATAATAAGAAAGCATAAAAATTAAAATATGCAATATAGGGGCTATAATATTGAAATATGCATTTATCAAAATCAAGAAAATATGCAGTTATATGCTCTATAAAATCATGTGCAAATAACTGAAAATTCCATAATTCGTGCACATAATGTAAAAGCATACATTTTTAACCCCTAAGAAAAAACATGCAAATGCATGAACTTCCTAGTCCTACTCATCACTTGAGCTCTTCATAGTTCAAAGACCATTTTTTAAAATTGAGTTATCGTATCCGTGTGAAACTTAAGCACATAAAGAGTATAAATTTTCATAACAGTGTAATAACGTAGCAAAAATGCTTCAACTTACAGTTGTTTTTAGTTCTAGCTCAAAATATGGGTGATTAACATTCTTAATGGTTAAGACACTTAACTGCTGAAATTTTTCAAAATCTGATATTTTTGTATATTTGCTGTTTATTGCCTTCTTATACATCTAAATATTACATACAATGTGTTATTTGACCTTCAACACCTTTAGTGTGACTGAAGCAGAACATGTCCATATGGACATACTGGGCACCTAGACGCATATTTTAAATGTTTTCTGTGTCACTCAAATTCAACTACAAATATTCTCAGGAAACAGTATATAACACAAATAAGGCAATATTTGAACAAAATAATTATTATAAACTTATTTATAACAACAAACAAAAATAATAACAGAAGAGCTTTATTTAGTGACGTGGTATACTTCAAAACATTCTAGACATAATCCTATGTCACATTTCCCACATTTTGTGCGAACTGCTGATGACCTCAGTTTGCAATACAATCCTACACATCTTCTCTTTTTCTCAATTTTCTTAATGTAATGTTTGATGCCATCGATCTTATATGACTTGGAACACGCCATTTGTATACACACAGAGGACTGGTAAGTCTTCCTGCTCCTTTTAGAGGATTCATATTACTAAAGACAGGATATTGTAAGACCCCAAAAGAAAATCATTTATGTGAGTATTTGTTAAGAGTGTAATTTGTTTTCGGTGTTGGTACGAGTTGGTTGAGTGACGAAAACGTGTTGCTATTGTTCATTGTTACAAACAATTAAGTTTGTTTAAAGATGTCATAAATATTTCCATATTTAATTTTAATATATATGTATAAATAAAAGAATTATATGTGTTCAATATTAAAAGCGAAGGGAGAATAGCTAAAGATCGCTTCCCTAACAATTCGGGAACTATTTGATGGACGCATACGTGGATGTACAGAAAAAGAAGGTAGCATCATGTGAAGAGGCGCCAATTGTTTAGTGAATAGCGTCCGTGTGCTTGATACGGGGAACACGTGTTTTTATAGTGCTCTTGGATGTGAGTAGAAAATTGACTAAACTTTCATGAAGCTTTTGTTCTAAAGTTGTTAAGAAACTGGAAAGACTATCAATATAATATAAATTGGTGTGACGAAAATGTAAAAACGAGAAAAAGTGTTAAAGTAATGTAGTGAAATAAACATCGAGTGTATGTTCATTCCATCTAGTACCACGACCTGGGATAGAAAAGGAGTCTCATAGCTCAGCATATTCTATAATTATTATAAAAACAGCACCAACCTCTTTAGGTACACTTGCACAAACTCTCTTCTAAATTCCAGCTGAGTAGTCCTAGCTCCTGTTCCCTTCTTCAATTGCCAGGCATTATTGTGACTTTCGTGGGTGTAAGTAAAGAAGACATGTAGTCGAGATGAAGAAACACTTTTATTTCCATAAACAGTCACTTTGTACACTCGTTGCAACAGCAAGAAAGTCTTTTCCGATTCACCAACAGCACGGCTCCGAATTCGTAACACAAAAACTGTCCCTTCTCACACTTCAGGAAAGTTCAGTTATTATTGCGGTCAAATACAAAGCAGAAAATTCTAGAAGTCTCTATCATTTTCTCTCTTTCGGCAAGCGCCCAACAATGCGGCCATTCTCTGTCTCTTCCCTTCGGCTCCTTTGCGGTAGTGCCGACAATAATGCGATGAGCGACATTATGGATAGATACATCAATTAGCCAAGAAAGGAAAGCCCAATCCATTTCTTGTTTCTAATATTTATTTTGTGCATGGCAATGTTTTCATCCATCCTATCCACTTGCCCCACGTGCTTATTATAAGCTGCAATAATCTGAGGACGCTGTACTTGAATTGTCTTCCTCTCCTATGCAGAATATCTTCTTACAGATGTTACAGGTTCCACTCCTTCACATGTGGATGCTACAGCAACCACAGAATTGTCCATCCATTTGTAACAATAACACCATCATCCTTGCAAAGTGAATATTCGAAATGGCCCCTTTCCGTTTTAGCCAAATCTTTCTTTGAAGCAATGGGGCAAGATTTAGGAAGCCTGTTTTCTCTAATTGTGCCTGTTCCTCCATAACCTTCTTCTCTTAGGAAAGACAGAACAGCAAGTCCTGTAAAGAGATTGTCAAATAAGAAATGGAATGGCAATTGCTTTACTTCCACTGTGAAATCATCTATCATCTGAATAAGAGGAGCAGTGGCCTTACCAAACTGCTCTTCATATGCTGTATTTGGATTTGGTGATTTTCCTTGATAAAAAGAAAAATTTACAAGATATCCAGATGTGCTACGTAAACACCATGCTTTATACCCAAAATGTATTGGTTTTCCTCTGATAAATTGTTTGTAAGAATGTCTCCAAAGTATTTGATTACTGATTCATCATAAGAGAGATTTTGCTCAGGAACAAAAAGCTTATTACATTTGTTTCTTACTCTTTCGATAAAGGGTCTAATCTTCCACATCTTGTCTTTTTCATCAATTTTGTTATTGTCATTACAATGTAAGTATCCGAGAATTTGTTCAAAGTGATTCCTTCTCACGGCACTGCATACAGATTCATTTCTTGTGTCCGAATTTGAATCCCAATATAATCTCTTATTAGGAAGAGGGTTATAACTACTTAGGATGAGGATGCCAAGGAAACATCTCATTTCTTCACAGGTTATATTAGGACTTGGACAGTTCTTAAACAGTGTATAATTGTTTGACTCTTCAACTAGGAATTTTACGAGGTCATCATCAAAAAATAACTCGAAGATTTCCACAAGCAACATATTAACATAATATGTGCAAAATTTTGAATCAGGAAAAGGCTTCAAATTTGAAGTTAGTGAACCATGAACCCAAGTTTTTTGCTTATTTTCATTTCTATAATCAATATTTCTTGGCTCTGTTTCAATCTCTGTATTTGTCAATCTTATTTCAGCTTCAGCCTGGAGTTGTCGAGCATTAAGATTATCTGGAATTCCTCCTTCATCCACATCACCTGAATCCTCGTCTGTGAGAACTGCTGGATCGGGGGGTGCTATGAAAATTTCATCAGCCTGAGGAACATTGGTTTCTTCAAATATGATGTCTCAGACATCCTGCACAGTCAAACCTGGTTCTAAACATTCTGTGAGGCCTTTGTTATGAAATCAAAGAGAAATAGAAACAAAATAATACTTGACCCTGTAACTGCCCTGTGTGTTCATATGGACACGACTGAAATATTGACGTTATAAGCAGAAGGTGAATAATTGATTAACAACTTCTCAGTAACAAAACAATTGATAAACTTATCTACTACACATAGTTTTACTTGGAATAACAAAGAATCTCTTCATAAAACAATACTTACTTTAATATAAGTGCTGAGGCTTTGCATCAATATGCTCCATTACCACAATCAAAGCACTACCTACAATACAGACTGTCACAGATACACTGATAATGGTAATAATGAATTGTTACAAGAATGTGCATAGAGTTTAAACCTTCCCACACAAGAATGCACGGTTGCCAATGCAAAAAATAATAACAGGCAGACAATGCAAAAAGAATAAAACTATTTAACAACCATGTCCATATGGACATGGTGGGAAGCTAAACTGCTTTTTCCATCCAAACTATAATGAATAATAAAACCACTTTCTTCACTCAACATCGTCATATTTGGTAATGACTAAGAGCACCTTCAGATATTTTCAGTGCTCTAGAATTCCCAGAATGTGGCCAATATTAATGAAAGTAGGTCCAGCAAGTTCTATTTTTGCTACATTTACTGTATTTGGACCAGAATAGTTCTTAAGGTTTGATACCTGCAGATTTATTTCCTCTTCAGAGAAAACTGGCATCATCTTTCCTTAACTTGTACTTGAGAAATAATTACCCACAGGAAACCTTTTGAAAATGGCGCCACTGCATATCCCTCCAAACAATCTTTTATCCAGTTATGTCAATCTTTCCTAGCATGAGTTGTTTTCCCAACAATTCTAAAAAGTCATAAAAGTCCTTGTTAGACATTTCAGTGACCACAAATGACTTGTACTTTCCTGGTAATAAAGTTGCATGCAATAGCAAGAATGATGAATAGGAACACGATTCTTAAATTTCTTTTTTTTTCTATGATTGTAAGATCTCCATCACTTTCATGTGTGTACAACCTAATATTAGGAATTAGCAGTCAATAGACTGCAGGATTAGATGTTCCTGAAGTGCAACCACTCATATTATGGCAATGTGACTGTTTTTGTTTTGTCCTTGGCAGGAATCAGAATACATGAGCTATTTTTTACATCTAGATGTTGTTTAAATTAATTGTGAAGGCAAGATCCTAATCATTAGTCCCTCTTAAGACTCATCTTTTATACTGCACAAAACAGTATTCTTACTTGATATCACAGCAGTGAACTTTATTTTTCAGCTCCATAGCTGTCTTTTATAGAAGGTAATGGAGCTACTGACTACTGGAGTTGGTAAGTATTGTTGCAAGTCGAATGTTATGGCTTTCCTCGTAAGACAATTTCTTGAGAGTGACTACCTAGTCATCGTTTTCTTAGTGCATTTCTTTTTCTCAAACTCAAGTATGTTTCACCTTCAGAGATCTCTATCTTCAGCTTAAGTCTATCACATGTCTGGTAGGCATCCCCTTTTGGTTTCTGTAGTTTAACATTATCAAAAATAGATTTGTAGATCCTCCTACCAACATGTCCAGGAATAGCATTTAAGTATTTTTCATATATGTAGTGAAAGTGACACAAGATGGTAAATGGTTTGTGTTTTTACTGAACTGGTATACAGAGTTGGAATACTTAAATTTTTCATGTGTATTGTTGACAAGTCAGAGTTAGCTGTTTTGCATTTCTCCATCTTCACATTAGTGCAATGAAAATAAATACTTGGTCACCAGATAGGTGTAGTGTAAGTTGGATAAGTAATTCAAATTTGTAGCTCATAGCAAGTTAAGTCAGCTCTACAACTGACTTAACCAATTTTGCACTATTGGTTTGATGGTGTAAAATAAGCTAAGTCAAACGTGAGAGACATAACCATCTTTGCACATCCACAACTGATGGCTTTATGACATACCTCCTTTTGCACACTCATGTTACTTGGTTACAATAAGTGACATGACTTAACCAATTAGGTACACAAAATTACACCAAAGGCTGTGCAGAACTCATTTTGTATATTTTTTGACTTGACCACTTTTACACACCCAGTTGAGAATTCATGGTAATTGTTTATTCCATATAACAGTTGAAAGCAACAATCCATTGATGTGAGGGGATGGAAGTCATGGTCGTACAAATATGCACTGCCAAATAATAGTTTGCAATTTAACCTGTGTGATTAGTTTCACTTCAATTTTGTCAAACAGTAGTTTTATTCACTCCTACCTGACTTTGCACACGCAGTTTAAGGTTATGACGATTATTTGCTTCAGCTAATCAAGGACAGCCTATGCTCTTAGTTTTGTTGAGTTATCGTTATTTAAATCTGCCTTAAAGTTTAGCATAGGTTGAAGAAATTGACCCTCAAATTGTTTAATAGCTTGTTGAATTTCAATATTTGGAATTTAAGTCACAATAAAGATGGACAGCATATGCTCAGTAAATGCAACTTGTTTAAACTTTCAAGGCACACCTTCACGTTATGATGATGCAATTTCCTTTTAGTATCACCTTCTGAAATGTTGAGGAAGTAGTCCCTTTTCCAAATGGAAATCACATGTTTTTCTATCAAAACAAATGAAGGGCAGTATGCTTTAATTCAGGAGACATTATAACCGTGCCTTAGTTTCACCTATGTGATATTTATGTACATTACTGGCAATTTCCACTTTTATTCCACATGTCACCTCTTTTCCTATTACAAATCTATAAATTATGAAACTAGTAACTTTGATGGAGAAATTGAAGCAATTCAAATGGCCCTACAAAATCTTTTGTACAGAATTTCACATTTTCAGCAAGCAGTTATTCTCTCAGATTCCAGGACAGCAATTATAGCAATTACTTCCAAGTTGTCACCAAAAAACCAAACAATTATAGAATGTTGGAAAATGCTTAGCCATCTAATAGCACTTCAAAAATACCTAGTCTTCCAATGGATACCAGCTCACTGTGGACTGAGTGGTAATGAGAAGGCTGATTTTCTTGCAAAAAAGGGTACCAGCGGTGTACAAAAATCTATAGTTAATCTACCATTTTATGCAGCTAAAAGATTAGTCAACTGTGAATTCAAAAAAAATTATTGCAAAATATTACTATGAAAAATCAAAGAATAAAAGATGGGAACTACCAAACATTCAAACAGTAATTCCTGAGTATCCTCGAAAAACAGCAGTTGCAACCTTCAGGTTGATTACAGGACATGATTGTCTGGCAAAACATTTAAACAGAATTGGGATATATTCTTCACCACTCTGTCCTCTATGTGATCTGCAAGAGGAAATGGATCGAGACCACCTTCAAATATGCCCGGCCACTTCTAGTGCCCCATCCATCAGTGAAAAATATTGGAGAGCAAGAGGATTAATGACTTCACTGTCAGAAATCCAGCATTAGCTAACAACAACAACATTGAAATAAAAATATTGGAGAGCAAGAGGATTAATGACTTCATTGTCAGAAATCCAGCATTAACTAACAGCACTTTTATTAATATCATTATATAATCTCAATATTCTAAATTCTGAACATTGAAATGGCTTACATGTAATGCACAGTTATGAGGTTTACATATGTGTATTGGTGTTACTGGCTCAGATAAGCATAGGACATGAAAACTATAGTAAACCATTGAGTGTCCCACCCTGCAGTGCTGCATCCTACTCATGACACCTGTGGTGGGCAGAAGTGGGGGACCCAGTGGCCAGGTAGTTGACTGGGACCTGGAGAAGGCTGTTGTGACACAGAATCAGTTTTTGAACGGTTGAGTTTTGAAGTTTCAAGAGTTAATTCCAGAAGACATTTAGGTAGGTTGTATAGGAACTCATGTCAATGTAGTACCATGTTAGGCTGTCAGAAGAAGCATCGCTGCTAAAGTACATAATTACCTGAAAACTGATTTCATATGCTTATAACACTTTATAGTATAAAAGATAAAGGCTTTCACTTAGTGAATTAATATTTTCGCTCCTTATTTTCAACTCTCCTCAAGTAAACTTAAAACCAGAAGCACTATAGTGCATGTGGTATGGGAATGGCCCTCTCCATGTATAATATCCAGAACCATAACAATAACATTGAATCTCTCACAAAACCACAACAATTTAACCCAATACAGAGTTAAATATACAACTTTCTATTATTTATTTATGCCAACAAGCTTACTGCTGGTATTTTTAAACACACAAGCCATGTGTGGGTTATGTTTATGAGCTGGAGAATTTAATGTTGAACTGGCAAGTTGGCCATTGTAGCTTAGCAATAAGCTGAAGACCCGTGGTTCAAATCCCAGCTATGATATTGAATTTTTCAGTGCTGATTTCACCTCAAAAAAATACAAATTTCTGTTTCTAGTAATTTCACTGTGGTTAACAACATCCTGATTCATCTCTTACTCATATTGAAGTTAAAGTACTTGGTTAAACACAGCGGACATTGTTGATACTAGAAATTGGAGATGGAGAAACATGCTACTTTGTCAATTTATAACATACAGCTACTCCGTATGTATGTAGTGAACTTTATATACCTGATAAGCCTGTTTAATTCGGATGAAATGGACACGTGTTGATTTACATTAATGTTTATTGTATGCAATCAATATTTATTAATATTGATGTTATTTATATTAATGTTTGTTCCGTTTGAAACTGTTAGCCCAGGATACATAGGTATGGCTGGCATTGATGTGAATATAGTATGTTAAAGAAGAAATGACTGTTGCTAAAGACAGTAAGCAAGAAAAATCAATCATCTTTATGGAAAAATTGAAGCTATTAACAGTGAAGCAACAAGATTCTAAAGTAAGAACAAATTAGAAACTAAAAACTTCACTTATCTTATTATTTTGGTGCTGACCCTGGGGTTTCAAGCTATATCCAGCTATATGGCTTTGAGAATGAGCTGGATATAGCTTGAAACCCCAGGGTCAGCACCAAAATAATAAGATAAGTGAAGTTTTTAGTTTCTAATTTGCTCTTACTTTAGACTCAATCATCTTTGTTAATGCACATCTTACAAGTGGCAGCTTGTCTATGAAATGTGACTAATTATTACAAATAAACTGTGTAAATGAAGTGAAAACAGGAATTGAGAAAATGAACAACACACAAGTGATGGTACATACAGAAATCAATGTATAAATGATTTTGTGAATAGAAGATTGTAAAATAAAGTGAAAGTTACCAATTTGCACCAAATGGGATACCAAGAAAAGTTTAGTGCGGAAAAGAATTCAAAAACTGTTTCCACCGCTGTGAGCAAACAGTTTTGGACAATGATTTCAAAAACTAACTTGTGAAGGAATTACCTTGTTAACTGAGTCATACTAATTGAATAAAAATGAACACTTGGTGAGAATTTAACCTTATTTATGAACCATTGCCCTTCGTTTCCTTCATGTTTGCCTGTTCCTCCTGATGACAACCTAAAACCAAGATCTCATCTTTATCAATATGCTACATTTAAATCCTCAACTTGGGGACATTAAATGAACAAAAAGTGCAATTTCTTTTAAAAGATGGGAGTAGCCATTTGCTTTATTTAAAACTGCTTTAAGTGCAAAGAGTACCATATCCAGGGGTTAAAATGAAATGCAATAAGGATTAGAAATTTCAATGAAAAAATCTGATGTGTTGCACTCACATGACTTTCTCTACTCTTGTACTAACCATTCTGACAAACTCTTATTCCTATATCTTCCTGTTAGTTGACATAAACATTTGTACAAATTATCTTATTGCTCATTTCCTTGTAGGTGCAAGGGGAATATTAGAATACAGTAGGCTTTATGCGATAGTCAAATCTTTTAAAGCTTTGAGATTCCATTCTCTGTGCACACTTAACATATAAAAAAATGAACAACTATGTTGCATTTCACAAAAGTTTTAAGTTTTCCGAAACTCACACACATAACAAAGAATATCTCTGAAATGGCTCACCCTACAAGAACATTTAGTTAAACATAAATGGTGTATTTTAGCAAGATCCACATATGTTGTGGAGTATGATTTGGTCTATCCCTTAATGGTTTACCAGTTATGCAAAAGTCGTCCAGAGTAAATACGACTACAGGGGCTACAGCCAGAAAATTCAAGACACAGGTTTTGTTTGTCATAAAAATATCTCAAACATATGACATTCTAATCAAAATTATTAGAGCCATTTTAAAGAAAATAAAAATTTTTGAAACATTTTCTATGTAAAGGGAGGGCTACTTTCTTCAAAATCTTCATGTCGCATCCTTGAAAGACATTAAACTTAGATACCAACTTTGGTTTTTAACCTACTTTTCGTTTTTGAGTTATGCTGTCCACAGTCTGACAGACACACAGACAGACACAGACCTTTTTCTAAAAATGCTTTTTTAGGATTCAGGGGTCCCATAGCATCTTTCTGGTGAAATCTCGACATCGAATTTTTGGGTGGAATACAATACTTCCCCTACTTACCAGTAGAGAAGGTAAAAAGTGAAGCTGTTAACAAAGAAGCAACACAATCTCTAATGCACTTCACAAAAGCTTTAAGTTTTCCGAAACTCACACACATAACAAAGAATATCTCCAAATTGGCTCACCCTACAAGAAAATTTATTCAGACACAAATTGTGTATTTTGGCAAGATCCACATATGTTGTATAGTATGATTTGGTCTATCTCTAACGGTTTACCAGTTATGCAAAAGTAGTCCAGACTAAATACAACCACAGGGGCTATAGCCAGAAAATTTAAGATACAGATTTCGTTTGTCATAAAAATATCTCAAACATATGACATTTTAATCAAAA
This sequence comes from Tenodera sinensis, assembly GCA_030765045.1. NCBI lineage: Eukaryota > Metazoa > Arthropoda > Insecta > Mantodea > Mantidae > Tenodera > Tenodera sinensis. Next base: position 49,471,824 of record CM060974.1, on the reverse strand, counting down.
TCATTAGAGCCATTTTAAAGAAAATAACTTTTGAAACATTTTCCATGTAAAGGGTAGTTTAGGGTTGGGCTATTTTCTTCAAAATCTTCGTGTTGCATCCTGGAAGGATGTTAAACTTAGATACCATCTTTGGTTCTTAACCTACTTTTCGTTTCTGAGTTATGCTGTCCCCAGTCTGATAGACACACAGACAGACACCGACCTTTTTCTAAAAATGCTTTTTTTGGATTCAGGGTGTCTCATAACAAATATTTCTGGTGAAATCTTGACATCAAATTTTTGGGTGGACTACAATACTTTCCCTGCTTACCATTAGGGAAGGTAAAAAGGGAAGCTGTTAACAATGAAGCAACAGAATCTCAAATAAAAAGAAATTTATAGACTAAAGGCTTCACTTATCTTGGTAATTAGCTGTTCTTGAATTAATATGCATGTTAATTATTATTAGTCTCTAAGTTTGTTTTTATGTTAAAAAGTTACTAATATTATATGAGTAATTGTTTCTGAATCAACATTACGACTTCAGAATTCTGTAGCCCATGTACCTTCATTATTTATCAGTTCTTCTTTCATAGAAAAACAATCTTTGAGGATGGTAAACCACATCATATGTAGCATACTGTGCATGCATTGCTGGAAGTGCCTGTTGTTAGAGCCCTAATTTCCAAGAAAATTAAAAGTAGTTATATCATACCTATGAAAGCACAGGATTCTATATCTGTTAATTCTTGTGCTACTGCTTGTGCAAGTAAGAACTTTTCTCTGAAAAAGCTTATCATTAGTTTTAAGTATTTTTCTTTCTTCTTTTTTTATTTTTTTCCTGTTTACCTTCCCCTTATGCAAGGCCTACGACCCCTAAGACTTACAAGTATGTGCCTTGGGTCAGACGCCTATCGGGAAGTGGAGGAACCATAGACTGCACAGAGTGAAGACCTGGAAGTGGTTGGTCAGCCAAGTACCAGGTATGACAGTGTGTAAAAGACGATAATATGAAATGCAGACAACATAGATGATTGGAAACGTGCCAGTGGAGCAATTGGTGGAATGAGTGGCAGGGGAAACTGAAGAAAACCCATCCTGACATGGGTTATCCAGCACAAATACCACATGCGGGTCCATGGGATCGAATCCGGGCCACCTAGGGGGTAGGGAAATGCTCTAACTGCTTGGTCATAGTGCCTCCTAGTTTTGAATCTAATCTGACAAAATTTGCTTTTGTGTGATACTTTGTGATTGAATTGTGAAGTCTACTGCATTAACTGCATAATGACTTAAACTGAAATATGAAGAAAGAAAAACAGATGAATGTAGTTGCCATACTTGTGAGACTTATTTTGTATTTTCATTTATTTATAATAGTATTATTTTATTTTTGGGTGCTTGAGAAAACCTATGTTATATAGGATTCAATCACACTGGCAATGTCTAATAGGGCTTTGTAGCCTCTAAGACAATAAATAAATGCACCCGAATTGCAGCCCTGTGCATACTTAGAATAGTTAAAACACAAGAATGAGCTTGGGCCTAGCCAATACACTGATGTTACTCTCTCTGTACTGCCAGTTGCTAGTGAGCAGGTGATAAGCATGGAAGAATTGACTGTTTTTGTCATACTGAAAACTACCTTGCACATAAAACTAGCAATGCCTTGAGAGCAATATCACTGTGTTGGCTAGTTCCATGATCATTCTTGTTTTGTAGCTACTCTGATTGCAGTATATAGCTCCCTCTCTTATACACTTATCACTAAACTCACTCTTAGGAGTGTTTTTGCCTTGGCATATTTTGAACTAACCAGACTGAAAAATACTCTCATGAGCAGTCGGAAGCTTTCATGGCCGGAGTTAGAATTATGGCTAGAGATTTCTTCCGGACTTAAAAGCCGTGGTCTGCTGGAGTTTTGAGGTCCAGATGTTTCGTCCACACCTGTGGTGGACATATCGGTGGCATAGTCTGAGTCTTCTCGGTGAAGGTTTTGGACCTCAGAACTCCAGCAAACCACAGCTTTTATGCCCAGAAAAAATCCCTAGCCTTAACTCTCATGAGCATTTAGAACAGTCCAATGGCAATTCATATGTCTTATTATTCTATCCACATTATTTTACTCACAATATATTCCTGCTTAGGAATAGTTTAAAATTGAGTAAGATGGGCTTCATTACAAAATGGGAAAACAGTATTAAATAATAGTTCTGACTAGCAGGTATTTGCAATGGAAAAGGGAAAGGGGAGAAAAACCAGAAATTGGCACCATTAAATTATATCTGTGATACAGATTGTGTATTTCAGTATGAAAATGGCAGTGTAAAACTAAAACCAGAGACAGAAGTTTTCCAGAAAAATGTAGCAAGAACGTGGGGCTAATGGACAATAAACAGAAGGGAACAAGTAAAACCACAAACAACAGTTTTTAAAACTTGTTATTATGCTTGATAAAGCTGGGAGTGTTAATATTGTCATTACATCTTAATATGTTACTTAAGGTTGATTTTATTTCCTCCTTTATATGAAATTGATGAACACGAAAGTTTGCGTTTAGCTTTCCTGTTCGCCAAATTTATGAGAAACCCGCATTTGCTATGTTTTATAGATCTAAGGTCTCTTAAACATTTTTTCTTCCACCTTAAAAACTAGTACAACTTCCCAGGAATTAAGGATTTCACCCCATCTGCTACCACTCTTGCACTCATTATCAAGGATGATTATTTTCTAAAAAGAAACAAAAGCTAACTAAGAAATTATTTCTAACAGAGACAGATGTCTTACATGGACTTACCAAGTATTCATTTGCCTTGAAGTCATAAGAGAACTTTTATCTTAAATACCAAAGGCAAAATTGCTATTTTCTATGCAAAATCTGCACATAAATCAGATATTCCTATAGAACAAAGTTAATAAATACAACCTACTTTTAACCATAACATATCAAAGAAATAATTGGGTGAAGTTATGCTTAGCACAGCATAGAGATCCACAGTGCTTACAATTACTCAACATTATTAATGTAGGAAAATGGAAAACCAGGGAAAAATATTATTAAGGTAATGTACCCTAAATGTGATTCAAACTCAGGACCATTTGAATGAGAGGCAAATATGCTCCACACCACACAGGCAGATAATACTTTCACAAAGAACCATAACCACCTCCTTGGGTTGGAAATGGAAATGCTTGCCTTGAAACGTCTCTGACTGCTGAGTGGCTTGGCTTGACCCAACACTACTTATCATCTTTATGTGTAAAATAATGTCTTTTCAAATGTTGCAACTGAGTGAAGCTCTTATCACAAATTGTACACTGGTGTGGCTTCTTATCCTCATGAATCAATATATGCGTTTTCAAATGTGACAACTGAGTAAAGCTCTTAGCACAAACTTTGCATTGGTGTGGCTTCTTACCTTCATGAATGAAGTTATGTGTTTGCAAATGTGACAACCGTGAAAAGCTCTTACTACAAATTTTGCACTGATATGGCCTGTTACCTTCATGAATCAGATTATGTGTTTTCAAATTTGACAAGTGAGTAAAGCTCTTGCCACAACTTGTGCATTTGTGTGGCTTCTTACCTTCATGAATCAAATTATGCTCCTGCAAACGTGACAACCGTGTAAAGCTCTTATCACAAACTTTGCATTTGTGCGGTTTCTTACCTTCATGAATCAAAGTATGTTCTTCTAAACGAGACAATCGAGTAAAGCTCTTATCACAATCTTTGCATTTGTGTGGCTTCTTACCTTCATGAATCATAATATGCATTTTTAAATGTGACAACCGTGTGAAGCTCTTATCACAGACTTTGCATTTGTGTGGTTTTATACCTTCATGAATCAAAGTATGCTCTTCTAAACGTGACAACCGTGTAAAGCTCTTATCACAAACTTTGCATTCGTGTGGTTTCTTATCCTGATGAATCAAATTATGTATTTTCAAATTTGAAAACTGTGTAAAGCTCTTATCACAAACTTTACATTGGTGTGCCTTTTTACCTTCGTGAATTAAATTATGTCTTTTCAAATTTGAATATCGTGTAAAGCTCTTATCACAAGCTTCACATTTGTGTGGTCTTTCGCTCTTATGAATCAACGTTCTTTGTTTCAAGGATAAAGGCCTTATGTACTTTTCCCCATCATCACTACAGTTACCAGCTTGTTCTGAGAGATGTTTTTCTGCAGTTGGCATTTCTGTAACATCACTTTCCTGATGTTCAAATTCAAGATGATGCTTTCCATTATAGAAACCTGTGTCACATCCTGAGACTTCAGCAGAGGGTAATGGTGATTTACCACTGACAGCACCAGAAACTGCTTCCATACACAATCTGAAAATGTTGGACAACTTAGCATTATTAAGTAGAATAATCAATTATTAAATCTGAAAACAGAACCTCTATTTGCTAATAAGTGTATGCTCAGAAATAAGCGATAACTGCAGTTGTAAATCCTCATGTACAGAAACTATGTTGTTCATTACAACTGAATTAACTTTATGAACCCACTATATCAAGAAATAATAATTAATGAAAATGTTATTGGTTGTATTTGCACAAACATCAGACTGTTAATATCATGATTGTTACCTGCACTGAGAATTACAACAGCCTCCAGATTTGCCTTAACATCAAAGTAGGACTGTTAGTTTCACTTAACTTACTTTTTATCTCAATGCATTTCAATGACCATTCTACATTACGGACCGTTACTTAACTGGTGGTTGAAGAGGCAGAATCTGTTGCAGCTGTCCCTGCTATCTGGGTTACTGGATATATACTTCAGCATGTCATCTCTTCCATTTCAAAATTCATAACTAGCTGAGCATTATTCGTTATTTGTATTTCTTTTATATTATCAATTCACCTGTAATTTTTAGTTTTAATAATTTGATATCCTGTTTTATGTTGTGCTGAGTTGACCACTAATGATTGGCTACTGCTGACTTGTTAATTATATATATAACTTATAACTTTAAATTTTATGTTCCTCATGTGTTCCTGAAGTCTCTTTTTCAGGTTCTCTTTCGTTTGCCGATATATACTTCTGGGAAATTTTTGCATTTTATTTGGCACGCACCGAATTTTGAAGTGGCTGGTATTGTGCCTTTAATGTATGGTTCAGTAGGTTTCCCAGATTAACCTTGTTGCAACGGGCTAGTATAATGTTGTTGTTAACTATGTTAAGTAGATTTTCCGGGTTTGTGGGCCGTGGTCGAGTTGGATTACCTTCCTCCGACGTTTCGCTGGAAACTGCGTCCAGCATCTTCATCTGAGGCCGTGAAAGCCTCAGCACTTATATTAATGTTGTTGTTAGCTAATGCTGGATTTCTGACAATGAAGTCATTAATCCTCTTGCTCTCCAATATTTTTCACTGATGATATTGAAGAGAGTAATAGCAGTAATAGTAACCGCTTTTTAGAGAGCACCATATTTTTATGTTTTGGCGGTCAAATCGCTCTCTCACAACCCCCAGAATGCCTGGAGGACTACACCTGTCGTTGGTTTACGGGTCTCACCGACCTGACCGGGAGAATTATCAAAATAAATTCACAGACCATATCCTCTGATTACCAATCATAGGACGTATTACATGCCATGACAGGTCAGCATGTTAGGGGTTAAGATTTTATAGAGAAATTAGAGAAGTGGAGAGGTTGGAAAAATAAAGACTCCCTAGCCATCGGGAACCCTAATAGCATCAGGGAGACATTTCAATTAAGAATTTGTAAGAATAGTTTCTAGAAAAGATATAAAAATTAATAATAATAATAATAATAATAATAATAATAATAATAATAATAATAATAATAATAATAATAATAATAATAATAATAATAATAATAATAATAATAATAATAATAATAATAATAATAATAATAATAATAATAATAATAATAATAATAATAATAATAATAATAATAATAATAATAGTTATAGTAATAGTTATAGTAATAGGAATAAAAATAAAAATAATAATAATAATAATAATAATAATAATAATAATAATAATAATAATAATAATAAGAATAATAATAATAATAATAATAATAATAATAATAATAATAATAATAATAATAATAATAATAATAATAATAATAATAATAATAATAATAATAATAATAATAATAATAATAATAATAATAATAATAATAATAATAATAATAATAATAATAATAATAATAATAATAATAATAATAATAATAGTAATAATAATAATAATAATAATAATAATAATAATAATAATAATAATAATAATAATAATAATAATAATAATAATAATAATAATAATAATAATAATAATAATAATAATAATAATAATAATAATAATAATAATAATAATAATAATAATAATAATAATAATAATAATAATAAATAAAGTAGATAATCATTGACTAACACATAAGATTGTTTCTTTTCCTCTGTATAATCCACATTTCATTAGTTACGGTACTGTTTCTAAGCAAAATCTTCCATAAGTCATTCTTGGTGTAATATAAAAAAAATGATAAGCTTATTTTCATTGTAAAGTTATCTCACACCATTGAGTAAGCTTATTTACAGAACATTCAGAAAGTCTAAGGGATACTCTAGTATAATGTTATGTTCCTGGAACAGTTTGTGCAATTGTGCATCTTTGGTGGAATGTGAATTTCCGATATGTGGGTTTGGCTTCGATCCATTGTTCAATGTTGTGATGTTCATATTTTCATATTTTCTGATGAGGCTTTCCACTAAATCTGCTTTGAATCCATTTTTTGCTTCTATCTTGATGTGTTGTTCATTTTTACATTTCTCATCTGTCAGTGGTGTGTTTATTAAGCTGTGAAATATTGCATGCTGACAAGCTTCCCACACATGTTGAAGATTTAGGTAAGATATATTGATGACATCTTTGTCATCATACCAAAGAAACTTTCAGAAGATGTCCTCTAAATCCTTAACCTACAGAACCCAGCTATCAAATTCTCCTAGAATTCAGAAAAGAAAGTTGGCTACCATTTCTGGACCTGAAATTCATGAGGCACAAAAAAAATAGAATTTGGCACTTACAGAAAACATTGCCATACAGAGAGCTACATCAAGGAAAACAACCTTAACCTAAACCACTAGTTTACTATATGTAGATGATCCAGTCGTAGGGGTGAAAACAATAATAGGTTTATAAAGTCATCAACAATATAGATCAATATTTTGCAGCATGGGGAGCAACAATATATGCAGAGAAAGAAAAAATGGTAGTGCACAAAAGCAGAGACAAATTTAGGAAAGTTGAACAATGGCATTTAAATTATGAAAGATATAGAGGTACTGAGAAAGTTAAATTACTTAGAAGTGTGGCTGAGCAGCACTGATGTATAGAAAGTGTGCTGAAAAAATGCACTAGCAAAGGGTGTACAGGTGTCCCAAAAAACACCAACAATGCTTAGTGTGTTGTACAGGATGGCAAACAGATTGGTTTTCAAATAGCAACCCTATCTGAAAATGTATGGTCTGGATGCTGAGAGCATCAAAGTTACAGAACAAACGGTTGTGACAATTTGTTAACACTCATTTTGGTATCTTAAAATGGAAGGTATGCAACCCTTTAACCATCTGTGTACTGGGATGAATGACCTGAGCATAATAACATTCCTGCGCATGCTCTAAATTCCTCCATAAGGTCCTTGGTGGGCAACCTTCTGTGTTACTTGTGTAGTTTCCAGTTCAGTAACATTTTTTAACAGCAGTGCAACTTGTACCAGTACAAACCTGTAGAAATAGCTGACATAAGCCAAATCATACTTTGATGTAAATGTGCAGAGTCCCGTCAACATCGCATATTCAAATCGATGAATTGGTAGAAGTGGACCAGTTCCTGGACAGCACAGTTACAAGATCTAACACTTCTCGACTATGTTCTGTGAAGTTGTATAAAAGGTATGGTGTATGGTACTCCTGTAATGTCAGCAGAGGACCTAATGGCTTGAGTCCACGGAGCAATTTAAAATCTTCAAAGACAACCGCATGTATTGCATCATGGACATGAGGCTCACCCCCATTGAATAGATTCTGCAATGATGTAGGAGGTACACAGTTTGAAGCCTGTTTGTAATGTAGACAGCTCAATGTAGACATCCAAACTGTGCATTTCCAGACAGGGGTTCCTATTTGAAAACTGATCAGTTTGTTGTACTGCACAAAATACTAAGCATTGTCAGTGTTTTTTGGACATCCTGTATAAGCATAGAGTATCAGAAATGACAATAAATTGGCCAGAGCGAATTTGTGAAGCAATCGTGGAATCAAGGATGACAAAGCATTAGATGCTTGGGAGATAACAGAAGCAAGCAGGAAACTAGGAGTTTAATATTGCTTTGCAACAAAGTACTAAGATTAACACGACCAGCACTGAAAGGAGCAGAATGAGCAGGTAGAAATAGGACAAAAACTATTATGAAATATTGGAATAGATACATGGAAAGAGGAACCTAGGACATAATAACAACGACCAACAGAAAGTGAGTGATAGAAAAATGAGATAGAAAAAACCCTAAACAGGATATGAATGGGATGTATGGAGACCAGATGAAAGAAAGAGACTAGAGATTTTTGGAAAGTAGGAAGGAATGAAGAGAATATAGAAAGACAAGAAATATGGGTAACAGAAAACAAAAACCTTTGGAGCATTACAGCTTAATATTCTCTCTTTAAGAAACAAATAAGAAGCTGCCAATTCATTGGAGAAAGGATAGTTCAAAATCAGAAGACTATTAGTATTGCTATACCCCTTCACTGGTTCAATAAGCCCGCCTGGTGGTAGCATATTTATTTCTTATTCGAGAGATCTTGAGTTAGAATCCCAGTTAGGGTGAGTTATCTGGATAAAGTTCTTCCTAAGGTTTTCGCTTGTCCTGAAAAGACAAATATCATGTAACTTTAAGCTCTGTGGACCTTGGCCTCATTTGGGGACCATTTCCACAATTTCATTCATTCATCATTCAATGTGATGTATGTCGGAGGACGTTAATCTATCAAATTTGAAACAAGCTCAATAAAAAAGTTCTGTGTTGAATGCATATGATTTGCACTACTCATGCTTGTACAAACTATTACAAATCCTAATTGTTCTATGTATTTCATGTTGAGACAAAGATTTGCAGAAATTGTTTCATGACATTTTCTTATATGTAGGCACAATTGGGCTTGGGGAATTCACTAGCGTTAAGTGATACCCCAATCCTTTAAGAGCTGGTTGCTATGTGATGGCTTTGAATTCCATTTTCTCTCTATGAATACCAATAAAAACAAGTTATTTACAATTTGAGAAAAATATAACTATTGGAAAACTGAAACCAATATAGAATTTCTCACAGTGGGTTAATTATTCAAATATAATTTTGACATAAACTGTGTGCTTTAATAATATGTACATTTTTTGTGTATGTGGTACTATGTAAAAATCAATTCTGAAGAAGTGAAATCACAAATAATAGTTAAAACTTCATCCCAACATCCATTGTAAACAATAAATACACTGAAAGGAAATGCAAGAGAAGGCAGAGAAGTACAGGAACAACACTGTAAACATATTGGAGCTTTGTTACACATATTACTTCACCATCCAGAGTTTTTAAAAATAACACAGAGGAAACAGAAAGCATTTAAAGGCTTTTTAAAAAAAATTACAAAGTATTATATCTTCATTTGTATCAGTTCACAAACACAATGAGACACCTGCAATAATGAGGATGTCACATTTTTGTAAGAATTAAAATAAAGTATCAGACAAGAAGCAGTAAGGCTAACTGAAACTTTAGCCAAGAGACAAACCTTACCTTGAAGTTGTTACTGGAGGGAAGTCTTCGTCCTATAACATAAGAATTCAAACATAAAGTGTCACAAAATCATTTATACAAAGCGATTTAAGTGTCCTGCACAACATTTGTCCATTAAAGCACTTTGTTTACAAATTGGATTATAATCATAGATGTGCGGAAAAGAACACCTGACATTTCAAAGTAATCTAGATGCCCAATGTACAATGAGCCCAACAGATATAAAGTACATAAATGTCTGGATAAGTCTTCCCAGTCTGCGGATTGAGAAGTTAAGCAGTCCCAACATTTTACAGGCTGTGCTGTATACTATCAAGTACATGGTTTCTATGAATTTGAGCCAAAATTACTGTTTTGCAGTGGTATACTTGAAGTGACTTGCTCTTGTAATGCTTAAAACATTGCAATTATAGCTTAGAAACATAAGGGATCATGACATGATATTTTACTATTCAAAGCTATTCTTTCATACAAAAGAAAGCCAATAAATTGTTCTAAGAGTTTACTGAAAGCAGTGCACACATACAAACTAGGCAATGATATCAAAATATTGTATTTATAGGAAAAGACACTTTCTAGTCCATTCAGAAAAAAACATGATTTGTAGAACATTCTCAAAACAAACAGAAATGAACGAAAACATTATTAATTTGCATGAGTTGAACCTAGGACCTTCTATATGGCCTTCCAGCATGTTAACTCCTGCACTATTAGGGCATGCTAACAATGAGCACCAACATAGCCCTAATCAGCGGGCTGGTGAAAGCACTATCAACATCTGCATTTTGAATCATCTATAAAAGGCAAAAGGTTGCCTACTTACCAATTTGCAAGATGGGAAGACCCACCTCATATACATACATAGATGTCAAAAAATGTATAATGAGCCCAACTGATATAAATGTACATAGATGACCAACATAAAATGAATCCAACTGATTTAAACATGCATACAGGTCTACCATAAAATGAGCCCAACTGACATAAATGTACAACGTAAAATAAGCACTAATGATATGGATGAGTACCTAAGTATAATATAAAATGTGAGCAATTGACAAAGATATAGATGTCCAAAAAGAAGCAGCAACACTGGTGGAAGCCTGCGATTTGACATGCACCTTCGAAAATACAGGATACACACATATCATATATGGAACCGTGCATATGTAGGTTTTCTAAACACACCCATGGGAATAATCATGTCTTAGCCTGTAAATCTCATTTTGTGTTACACCTGACCAGTTCTGAATCGTGCCAGCCTCGGTAATGTGATGGTTAGCGTGTCTCCCTCACGTTCAAGAGGTTAAGAGTTCGAATCTCGCTTAGGATAAGTTATCCGGGTAAGGTTTTTTTTCCAAGGTTTTCCCTACCCTGAGAAAATGAATGTTGGGTAACTTAAAGCTCCATGGACCTCGGGCTCATTTGAGCATTTCACCCATTTCATTTCATTCATTCGTCCGATATGACTTAAAGTTGGAGGACGTTAATTAAAACAAAAGTTCTGAATCATACTTTCAATTCATAATATGCCTTTTAGAGTTAAATGTGTATGCATTTTATGGTTATATAGGTACATTTGTTTCAGTAAGAAACTTTATAAAAAAAAATCTGATATGTTGCATTCACTTGACTTTCTCTACTCTTGTACCAACAATTCTGACTAACTCTTATAACTACATCTTCTTTGTGTTGAGATACACATTTGTACAAATTATCTTATTGTTTATTTCCTTGTAGGTGTAAGAGGAATATTAGAATACAGTAGGCTTTGAGTGATAGTCAAATATTTTAAAGCTTTGAGATCCCATTCTCTTTGCATGCGTAACATAAAAAATGAATGATGTTCCATTTTATGACAGTTTAAGTTTTCCGAATCTAACACAAATAACAAAAAATATCTTCGAAATGGTTCACTCACCAAAAAGTTTATTTGGACATAAATTGTGTGTTTTAGCAAGACCTACATTTTTTGTGGAGTAATTCCTGAGTATCCTCAAAAAACAGCAGTTGCTACCTTCAGGTTGATTACAGGACATGATTGTCTGGCAAAACATTTAAACAGAATTGGGATATATTCTTCACCACTCTGTCCTCTATGTGATCTGCAAGAGGAAATGGATCGAGACCACCTTCAAATATGCCCGGCCCCTTCTAATGCCCCATCCATCAGTGAAAAATATTGGAGAGCAAGAGGATTAATGACTTCATTGTCAGAAATCCAGCATTAGCTAACAACAACAACATTTTTTGTGGAGTAAGATTTTGTCTATCTCTTACGGTTTACGAGTTATTCAAAAGTCATCCAGAGTAAACAGAACTACATAGTTTATAGCCAGAAAATTCAAATATACATTTCATTTATCATACAAATATCTTAAACATATGACATTTTAATTAAAATTGCTAGTTATTTTCAATAAGATCAAAATTTTCAAAAAAATTCCATGTAAAGGGAGTTTAGGATGGGGCTATTTTCTTCTAAATCTTTGTTTCGCATCCTCGAAAGACATTAAACTTAAATACCAATTTTGGGTTTTAAGTGACTTTTCGTTTTTGAGTTATGCTGTCAACAGACGCCACACACAGACCTATTTCCAAAAATGCTTTTTTTATGGATTTAAGGAGTCTCAAAACATATTTCTGGTGAAATCTCAACATCAAATTTTTGGGTGGAATACAATACAATACAATACTTACCAGTAGAGAAAGTAAAAATGAAATGTGGCCAATACTGTGAGCTGTGTACGAGATGGCAGAACCGTATGCTCTACTCCTGAAGTGTTGTGTGCCTTTGTAACTCTACAGCAACCTGCTGCCCATGTCCACATCATCCTCTAATCTCATACTCAATATCCAAATGACTGTCACACATCGAAACGTGTTCCATGTTCTGTGAAGTTACTTCACAAGCTCTAATACCTCCTACACAAGCTAATTTAGAAGCTATACCTCCAGTTAATGCCAGGATTCAGAATGCAACAAGTTTGCTACTCCAGAATAAAATTTATCTCATTTGAATGCAAATAACATAAAAACCATTTGGTGCCTAAAACTGATTCTAGTATCAAAATACAGTTTGTCTATCTCAAGAGGTGAAAATTGTACAGCTGACCTGAGCATAACAAAGTGGTGTTTAATGTTGTTGTTAATACAGATAGCACCGATGTCGTGCACACAGATGATACAGGCAATGTAATGATATCTGGGAAAGGAAATATTCCAAGTCTAGTTTATGTACAAGAGTTATGAGGACTGCATAGATCTTAGACAAAACATTAGTTTGTAGGATGGTCCTAGTGCTAATTGAACTGCAGATCTTTCAAATGCACACCTTAAACGTTACCAAGCAATCACATTCGGTAGAGCTCTTTGTGACTGTGATGGCAGAAAAAGAACAATTGGCATGTGTTTGTGAGTCTGATTTGCATTATGTCAAACACTTCAACCATCTTACAATATTTATTGTGTGTCATGCATTAGATCAGCTACCAGCAGAGAGCTAAGGAATGTGAACTGACTTGCTGCTAATACCTGTTGAAACATGGTAATATTCAAGACAAAAAGAATGAACTCCGTTAGCTCCATAAATGGGATTTAGAGGTCTACTGTTTTGGGGGGCATTTGTAGATTAATACAACATTTTTACTTTCTCTACTACGTATAGTAAAGTAGAGGAAGTACTGCATTCCACCCAAAAATTCAATGTCGAGATTTCACTGGGAATTATGTTTTGAGGCCCCCTGAATCTAGAAAAAGATCCATGTGGGTGTGTGTGTGTGTCAGTCCATGCACAACATAACTCAAAAATGAAGTCAGTTAAAAGCCAAAGTTAGTACTTAAGTTTAATGTATTTCAAGGATGCCACACGATTTTGAAGAAAATTCCTCCACTCTAAACTATCCTTTACATGCAAAACTTTTTTGCAAATACTGATTTTCTTGAAAATGGTTCCAACGATTTTGATTAAAATGACATGTTTGAGACATTTTTATGGCACAGGAAATGTATATCTTGAATTTTCTGGTTATAGCCCATGTAGTCCTAGTTGCTCTGGATGACTTTTGCATAACTGGTATGCCATTAGAGATAGATCAAATCTTATTATACAAAAAATGTATATCTTGTTAAACTTAAATTTATATATATTCCTTGTTATGTGTGAGTTTTGGAGAAGTTATACTTCTGTCAAATGGAACATTGTTATTCATTTTTCATATGTTAACCATGCAACGAGAACCATCTTTGAATGCTTTAAAACATTTGACTGTCGCTCAAAGCATAGTGTATTCCCATATTCTCCTTGCACCTACAATAAATTAAGATAATTTGTACAAATATTTATCTAAACTAACATGAAGATTTAGGAATAAGAGTTTGTAAGAATAGTTAGTACAAGAGTAGAGAAGGTCATGTGAGTGCAACACATCAGATTTTTTGTGGACCAGTGAGTTAAGTTTCAGGGGGCATAGGATTACCCCCACCAATTTTATGCCAAGAATTTCCTCCCATTAAAATATCCCAGGGTGGTTTTTTATAAAGAGACAAACAGTGAAACATTACTAAAATATTTCCATTTCAAGAATATTTGTTCATTAGATGACTAAAAATAAAGCATTAAACATTATGTATATAAATTAAAATATCAGCAGTAATCGATTAGAAGTATTGAATTTGTATTTCATTGTTGTTTGCAAAGGAAAGTGCCTGGGCTGGTAGTGAAAGAAACTGTAAATCAGGGTAGCCATACATACAAGAACTCACTTTTTTGTACAATGTATGAACAAAGATTCAGCTTGTACATAAAGTTTACGAGAATTTCGGTATTTAATTTTTTCCCCCCAATATTTAAAAATGACACTTTTATAATTTTCAGTATTTTGTTTGTCTCTTAACACTGATTGTTAGACTTTATCAATGGATTGATCTATCTGTTATAGAAGCATTGTTAGTTTGTGCAGGGTTATGGCGTCAATTAGGAAGACCTTCTCCTGTGCATCAATGTGGCATGTAAATGATTATTTTCAGTCTATCTGGTGAAGCAGATGAGCAAACACTGAAAATGAAAGCAATATGAAATGTACAAACATGGATTAATTACCCAGTTGTTCAAATGTGATAATGTTAATACAGGTACACCATCAGATTTGGTAGTATGACAACATTCGATAAATACAAATATGGGGGAAAACAAAAGTAAAAGGGCTAGAAGTGATGATGCAATCACGAAAGTGGAGTATTTACCTGTTCATGGACACAGAAATAAAGTTTCAAGGCTTGACAAAAGTCAACCTATGTCGTCAAAGATTAACAGTACAATAGGCAATAACATTTCAACATTGTGGTAGAAGAATCATCCACAATATTTACTACTACTAATGAAAAAGATGTGATGCTGTGCAGGGTTTGCATTTAACATTCTCAGCAAGTGTGCAAAACAATTAGAACTTCATCTAGTGATTTAGTTTGGTCAGGAGACAGTATAGCAAAGAAGAATAAGAACAACCTTCATGCCACATAGAAACAAGAAAAAAGTGTTATTCATTTGGATTGTGTGTAGCAGGAAAAATTAGTAAATAGCAGATCCTAGAAACATATTCAATAACTGATTGTGAGTGATACTTAAAAAATCAGAAGGAAAACGTTAGATGTAACCATTAAGGTATTATGATCATATTCAAGATGCTCTCGGGCTTCGAGCCAGGTGTAGTGATGAAAAGATATGGACGTTTCAGGAGTGTACATCTCTCCCATCTTCAGGATGAATGACTAGCAAGAGTGAAGGGACCAGTATGTGTACTGTCAGCCAGCACGTACCGAGTAGAAAACACCCAGTCTAGTGTGGAGATGGTTCACCGCTCCGTTGGAATCTGTGTTTTCTGAGTCGGTCGATTTCCAATTTTAAGGCTGGTTTCCAGGATGGACTAAATTCGGGATGCTGGATTGCAGTTTAGTCCATCGTGGAAACCAGCCTTAAACTTGGAAATTGACCGACTCAGAAAACACAGATTCCAATGGAGCGGTAAACCATCTCCACACTAGACTGGGTGTTTTCTACTCGGTACGCACTGGCTGACAGTACATATACTGGTCCATTCACTCTTGCTAGTCATTCATCCTGAAGATGGGAGAGATGTACACTCCTGAAACATTGATGTCTTTTCATCACTACGTCTGGCTCGAAGCCCGAGAGCATCTTGAATATGTTTGTCGCCAGGAAAGCTTCAAATCATATTTTGTATTATGATCAGTTTATATGGCTGCCAAAAAGGAGTGGAGCTTTCTGACCATCCAAAACTTATACGACCATCCAAAACTTATACAGTCACAAATTGCAAATGAAATGGATATGGGAACACATCTTCATGCAACTAAGACTGCAGTAACAATAACTAATTATATTGCTGCACAATTACTTTTAAACTTGGTTAATTCTTTTTCAACCAACTGACTTATTCTCCACTTCTGTGGATGAATCAAATGATAGGTTTTCTGAAAAACACCTGATTTTATGTGACATGTGAACAAGCAAAATAACATAGGCTGCTGTTTTTATAAACAATGACCAGTGGATAATATCAATGCAAAGTCCCTTGAAGAAAAAATTATCCAAGCTTTCTCGGAAGATGACATAAGTATGGAAATGCTTAACCAAGGGCTTGTAGGATTTAGTTCAAAAGTAGCAGCAGTGTTTACTGGTGAACAAGGGGCTACAGCTACAATTAGGAGAAACACATCCCCATGTATCCAGTGTATAGCCATGGAAAGAGTGATTGAGTACATTAGGAGAGCAGAATATTTGTAAGTTTCATTTCCTGTTAAAGCATAGTTTACACAAGTCTGTATTTCCAACATGCACTGGGTTTATTTATAGTCTGTGTTCCATAGGTTTTCATCTGTCAGACACACAAATAGGCTACATCTTAAACCACTACTCGCATTTGTATTAGCGAGTATTTGTGCTAATGCCAGTTGTGATTCAAGACACAGCCTATTTGTGTCAGACAGATGATAACATAGGAACACAGACTATTAATAAACTCAGCTGCATGTTAGAAATATAGACTTGTGTAAAGTGTGCTGCAACATGACGTAAATATTCTGCTCTCCTAATATGCTCAATTATTATTCCATAGCTGTACACTGTATGGCTCATAGGATGGACCTTGTTTCTGGACAAGTTTTCAGTGACGTCAATGCTGTGTATAAATTTCAATGCTTGCTGGATGAACTTTACAAAATTTTTAATAAACCACATACAGCTGCAAAACTTAAAAACATTACGGTGGCTACAGGCATCATATGTTATCTGAAAATTAAAAAGCTGCTTCATATTCATTAGATTTCTAGTGAGAAAAATATTTTTTGGGGCAATTTTCAATGAGTTTTATTGTAACATGAAGTTCCAAAACTTAGTAACTGAAAGCTGTGAATTATGGAGACATTGTTGTAAATTGGCACTGCTTTAAAAAACTTTAACTGAGAAAGGTGAAAACAGTGATTTTGACAAAATAAGAGGACAAATTATTCAAGGTTTAATTAATGAGTATGAAAGGTTTCCTTCAAGTTAAGTGACAAAGAGTTTCTTAGTTTTTGAAGAAAATAAAACTAGTGATAAAAGTGGTCTGTACGGTAACTCCGACATATATAAAGCAGTCGAGTTGCTTGGTTTGGATAGTGATTCTGCAAGAGTACAAGTCAGGCTCTCCAACCTTAAATACTTTGCCTATTCTGGAAAAATGAATATGGAAAGTCCATTCAGTGTCTGTCAACTGCTATATGTGAACAAGGCTTCATCATTACTTGTAGAATCAAAATTGCTGGTGAAAACTTTAGTCTGTAATGACAATTAAACTTAATGGGCCACCACTGAATTTCTGGGACACATTTACCATCGCAGATGGATGGGTCATCTCCAGACATCACTTGGCAGATTAGTCTTACTTGCTAAAGCAAAAGAGGGAGGAGTACCACCTCAAATGCTTTAAGGTAAGCTTACTTTAATTCAGTAGTGGTCCGTGATGTCGCTTTAGGTGAAACTAGTCCTTGTATAGAGTAACAAAGTAACCAAGCCAGGTTCACAATTTGTGTAATTACTTAGTTACTTCACCTAATACACCTCGCGAACCGCCCGCCAGTGCTTTTATGTAACATAAGCACCTTTCTTTTAAAGTGGCAATGGTAAAATATTTCCCCAAGCCAACATTCTATGACTTTGTCCCTGACCCTTTAAATATACCATGCATTAAACACTGTACACATGCATAAACTATCTCTTGTCCTTAATCATTTTGCATTGCCAATTACAAATATTTTGTCTGGAGCATAATAAACGTTTTAACAGTAGATTTCTACTACAAAACTTACCTTAATGTCATCACAAACAAATGAAGCTGCTCTTTCCCCCCAGCAAGGTTCTTCCTTAATTTCAATTTTGTTATCCAGTTCATGATCACTGCTGTATTTCTTAAGCTGGATTAAAGAGTCTTTTGAAAGAAATTCTCTCTCTTTCTGTGAACAAAACTCTGATTCCAGAGACTGTTCCTCAATTTTTGTTTGAGTAACTGTCTCACAGCTGTTGCTGCTGCATGTAACAACTTCAAAGTTAACCTGCTTGGTAAAATATTCCCTCTCTTTCTGTGAACAAAGGTCTGAAAAGGAATTCTCAAGTTTAAGTTTTGTCTTCATGGCCATCTCACAACCATCATCGTCCAGAAGCACACCATCACTGTTTGTCTCCATCTTAATCTTGTTGTCATGCTGTGAGGCTAAGTCATCTGAGAGAGTATCCTCTTCTTTGATTTCTATTCTGGTATCCATTTTACAACTGTTGGTGCTGTTCTTAATTCTATTATCAAGCCTGTGGAGAAACATGTAATGTATACATTAGATATTCAAAATCCTAACTGTAAGTTTCATTCAATCCATTGGCCACTGTTCAAATTACAAACACCCTCCACTGTCCTCTCACAGATAAACCCAACTTTATGAAAAATTGGATCACAACTGGAAAGTTCAAAGTGATATTCAGACTTGAACCATGGATCTTTACCCATTCATGCCAATGCTATTACAACTCTAAATATCATATTGAGACGCATGTACCAGCATTAAACCTTCTCATCTAGTGTTAAAAGCTTTAAGGCAATCTGAAATATTAGACATACCCCAAAGGCAGCTTGCAATGTTGACTATAAGGTTAATTCATGTTTTGGTATTATATTCTTCTATACTAGCCTTGTACAGGAAATAAGCTGAACTATTAACTACTCGTACAATAGTGGTTAACTTAAAGCATCTATAACATTGTAAGTTACCTTGGAGGTATGATATCCTTGTATTTGATATTAACTTTGTTTACTGCAATACCTAAATCAAATGAGAAGGTTTAATACTTCTATTGGCATCTTGCTATAGCACATTGAATAGTTGTTGTTTTCTAGTTCCTTGCATCTGGCAATGAAGCCATTAGCATTCGTGCTTTCCAATACTTTTGAACTGTAGTTTCTTCTGATCTTAATGCTTCACAGGTCTTCAAGTAGTCTTCGTTCATTCCTGCTGGGTCGTTACACAGGACACATATTGGTGAGGCTGAGATACCTATTCTGTAGAGATGACTTGCTAAGCAGTTGTGATTTGTCAATAGTTGGAAGGCTGCAACTGCTGTTTTCCTTGGTCTCTGGGGGATTATATCTGGGTTGGAAAGTAGTGTAATCCATTTTTTATCTTTGGCATTTGCACATTGAATAGTAAGAGCACTGACTCAGAGAAACAAAATAATGCTGAGTCTAGCTGTAGAATTGAAATTTTCAAGACTGATTCAACTTTCAACTTTGTACACACAGCTACTCATAAGGAACATTCACCAAAAATACACAAACCTATTTCCTGCGAGGTCAGTTTTATGTCTGAAAACTTCAAACCTCTTAAATGTTGCGTTTTGAATAACAGAATTGATGATACATTCAGCAAAATTATAAAAATTACACATGCACCATCATTCATTTATTTTTCAGGTTCCTAGTGAACGACAATAATGTAGTGCTCATTGTCTTTTCATGATGTTTGATATATTAAAAAGCATGAAAAATTATTAGGGTCTTTTGTACCACCACATTTAAAAATCAGTATTATATTTGCTTTTTATGTATATCAGGTATCATACAGGTGTTGAATGATAGATTGATTAGTTTGACTAGACACTGTACTAGATAATTTGAATGTTTCTTAAACCTAAATTATGTACACTATCCTCACTAGAGACACTTTATTTTCATTTACTAAGAACCAGTAGATATTAAGAACTGAAAAAGGATGTTTAAGCATGTTCATTGTGTCATTCTTTCATAGCTTGGGTGGTTATTTTTGAGAGCATGTAAATCAAATTTATGGGGCTTTCTAATTTTGTTAATTTTTATCATTCAGTTGTCTTTTGATTATGGGTGATCAACCATAAAGCCATAAATAATAATGCTCATCATAAAAGCTTTAAGTCTTACATTTGTCTCTTATTCTGTCTAGAAAGTTTCCTATTTCTATTATGTTTCTCAATTTTACACTCAAAAGCATCTTTGCTTGAACTTCTTCCAGTAAATTTAACCATTCCTTTTTTCTCCAATTTTTTTTTTCCTGAGAATCTTCGTTTTCTCACATTCCAACATTATGTGCCATATGTTTTATTACATAAAGGACACATCTCTGGATTCTCCTGCATCTCAAAGCTTTGAATTTTACCACCCCTGTTCTAGACCATGTCATGCCTCCTCTCTCTGTTTTGTCACATCTATCAGTAGTAACCTTCTGATGAAGGCTATGGAGTCTACAATGGCCAAAAGCTCAATGTTTCTAAATTTCACACAGCTGATCACCCGTGAAGCCTTGATTACTAGTAACCCCACTTAGTTTAGGAGTAACAAGTTTATATCAATATTATCATTAAAATCTATCTGGCATGAAAATGGTTTAGTCTAATAAATTCAACTTTCGAGAACTCTTATGTGTAGCCATTTGATTTTACATTTGTACTATTATTGGTATTTACCTGGAGAATACACAAGTTATGGTTATCTGAAAATATGCTTGAACAAATTATCATAAGATTCACAAGAGAAATGATCTAAAACTCAGGTTGGTTGTTTATTATTACAGTTTAGATTAAAGCTGCCACCAATCTTGATACAGCACTACTACTGGCGTCCAAGGAAAATATATTAAAAACACAAAGTCTATTGCGAACCCTGAAATGCTAGTGAATTGGGATTATAAGACCTGAATAATATCACACTTACTATTATATCTTTTTACACAAAGGTACAATGTTGTTGTTGTTGTTTTCTAGTGCCTTGCATCTCAAATTTCAAGATGCAAATTTTCTCATTCATACCTACAAGAAATAGAAACAAATGCCAAAGATAAAAAATGGATTACACTACTTTCCAACCCAGATATAATCCCCCAGAGACCACGGAAAACAGCGGTTGCAACCTTCCGACTATTGACAAATCACGACTGCTTAGCAAGTCATCTCTACAGAATAGGTATCTCAGCCTCACCAATATGTGTCCTGTGTAACGATCCAGCAGAAATGAACGAAGACCACTTGAAGACCTGTGAAGCATTAAGATCCGTGGTCTCTGGGGGATTATATCTGGGTTGGAAAGTAGTGTAATCCATTTTTTATCTTTGGCATTTGTTTCTATTTCTTGTAGGTATGAATGAGAAAATTTTTTAATGATCTAGCGTTTTATTGAGGAATATGAGAAATTGAATTTAGACTTTTGTTTTATTGTTGTGCCTTTCTTTGCAAGTGAGTCTGCAGCTTCATTCCCCATGACTCCACAGTGTGCTGGAATCCATTGGAGCTGAACAGTCTTATTAATTTTTTGGAGTTGTGTTAACATTTTGTAGCATTCTCTAATTTTTGTTGACTTCTTTGTAGTATTTGAACATATTCCCTGAATTGCAGCTTTAGAATATGAAAGAATTACTGACTTGTTAAATTTATTTAAGGGAAGATTTAATAATTGTCGGAGAGCAATGTATATAGACTCTATTTCTCCATCATAATTTGTTGTGTCTCTGCCAACAGAATAACAAAAGGAAAAATGTGAACACGTAACTCCGGCTCCAGTAAGGTTTTCCTTGGAGCATCCATCAGTATATATGTGCAGCCATTCTTCTGTGGGATATCTAGTATTGATTGTTTCCAGAGCTAGAAGTTTTTGTATTTCTTTTGGTGTGTCTGATTTACTTATTTCTTCTATTAATTCCAAATTGAAGGTAGGTTGCAATAATTCCATTGGATTTTCTCCTATAAGTAGATTTTCTCTGGTGTTAGGAATGTTCAGTTTGGATTTAATCTGTGTTACCTTTTCTAGGAAACTAATATGAGTTTTAAGGATTAAAGGGGGGAGAATCTCTTCTGTCCATTTAGAGTTTGGCAGTCTTAACATTTTCTCGTGTTGGAGCAATGCTTGTTCTTCTATTTTTGTTGTTATTGATGGGGTCCGTGTTAAGGCAAGCATTTCATTAATAGGTGTGGATTTAACTGCTCCAGTGATTAGGCGAAGAGCCTGATTTTGTATTTGTTCAAGCATTTGCTGCTGTTATTAAAGCTTCAGAACAGTACAAGAGGTTTGGTTTAACATACATTTTGTATGTTGTGTTAAGGACTCTCCTTGAGCAGCCCCATTTAGCACCAGCTAACCTTTTCAGGATTTGCAGTTTCTTTTCAACCTTTTCTGAGATGTTTGTTATGTTTTTTCCAACTTAGCTTTCTGTCGAAAGTGATGCCTAAGTATTTGGCATCATCAACTGCTTTGAGTGGTTTACCATTATAATTTATGTTAATATTAACTGGTTTGTATTTTAGTTTAAATAATTCATAATTTGTTTTTTCCACATTGATAGTCATGAGGTTTTTGGAGCTCCATTCATGTACTTTGTTTAGGGCTGTTTCTATTCTGTCTTTAATTAATTCAGGTTTTTATGGAGAGCCTGAAGTCCAAATGACTACATCGTCAGCAAATAAAGCAATTTTGGTTTCTAAAGTTTTTATTATTGATGGAAGGTCATTTATATATGTTAAAGAGTGTTGTGCTCAGAAGAGCACCTTGTGGAAGTCCTCGGTGTGTTTGTTTATATTTGGAAATGTATGTATTATATTTTGTGGCACAAAATCTTTGTGAAATAAACTGAGTTATCCATTTAAGCATGTTATTTTTCACACCTATTGATTGCAACTTCTCGATTAATTTGTTTCTCCAGACTGAGTCATATGCTGATTTAAAATCAATGAATACTGGTAAGGTGTCCTGCTTTCTGTTGAAAGCTTCCTTGATGTCTTGGCTTAGTAGGAGTACATTTTGATTTGTACTATGATTCTGTCTGAAGCTGGCCTGTGAACTATTAATTAAGTTGTAATATTCTAGGTACCATTTAAGTCTAGATGCCACCATTCTTTCCATCACTTTTGCAATAACACTGGTCAAAGATATTGGTGTGAAACTATTAATATTGTTTGAAGGTTTGTTTTTCTTTAAAATCGGGATGATAATGGCTTTTTTCCAGTTGGAAGGTACAGTCATTCTCCAACACGTGTTATATAGTTTAAGTAGGATTTCTTTTCCTTTCCTGCCAAGGTGTTTAATAAACTCTGGGTGGATCTTGTCAGGTCCTGGAGATTTTTTGTTCTGTAATTGTTCTATTGCTAAATCCAGTTCTGTTTCGTTAAAATCCTGAATAAAAATATCATTTCGTATACCTTTTGGCTTATTAGTTTCTCTGATAGTTTTTTGGATAGCCTTATCTTGTTTTTTATACGCTTGGGGTATTCTTTGTGACTGAGCATAAAACTTGTTAAGGGATTCTGCTATTTCCCTATCTGTAGTTAAGCTTTTGTTATTATGTTTTAATGGTTCAGTTGTATTTTTTGATAATTTTGTTTTATTAAGGAATTTGTATATTTTATTTCCATCTTTCCTATAGTCCATATGTTCTACAAAATTTGTGAAACTGGTCCTCTTTACTGTAATTAATTCTTTCTTAAAAATGGCTGCTTTTCTTCTCCAGTTTTGTACATCTTCTGGACACTTGCTTCTTTCGGCTTTGATTCTTGCTATATTTCTTACGTGTTTTAACTTAGATAAAGATGGAGACCAAAAGTAGCTATATTTAACTTTCCTTTGGGGATATGTGTTTTGGCTGCTGTCAATAATATTTCACAAATTTTTTTATTCATTTCATCTGTTGACTTGAACTCTGATTCTAACAGTATATTACACTTCCCTTCTATCTCATTTTGGAAACTGGACCAATCTGCTATTTTAAAATTCCAAGAAGTTTTAATTTTTGGTTTCTTACTTTTATTTATTAGACCTCTTATGGAGTTTATGGTGATTCTGTGGCCTGAACCTGGGTCTTCTATTATTTCTCTTTTTGTATTGTCAATTATGTCAGATGACACCATCAGAAGATCAGGATTTATACCTGAACCATTATAATGAAGGTAAGTGGGTGGATCATTTAGATTAAATATTAATTACATTGTTGATGCGTTTAATAGATCTTCTATGACTCTTCCTGCTGAATTTATATCTCTGTAGCCCCACCTAGGGGAGTGTGCTTTAAAATCACCTATTAAAATACTTTTGGGTTCTATGGGAATAGAATTTAGATCTAGTGTATTGTCTGGAGGATTGTAGATACTGTAAATTCTATAGTGGTAGTTACTTTTCCATACTTCAATTTTAACTATTTCTGATTTATCTTGTTCTTCCATTGTTTTTTGGATTTGGATAGTAGCTTTCATATTTCACAAAGGTACAATGTACTGTGATAGTTATTTACTTATATTTGTTTTTCGAAAACAAATATATGCCCAAAACAGATTGAGAGGCCGCTATTCTGTTCTCGAGTATGGGATAAACTTTAAAGCCATTTGTATTTGGGGTGTAACAAAAATAATGGCAACATTGCCATGGAAGCAAAGGAAAGGGGAATTATTTTTTGTCACTATTACATGTTAGTCTGTCTGACCTCTCCACCCGCCTCGGTAGCATGATGATTAGCATGTCTGCCTCACGTTCAAGAGGTCCCGAGTTCGAATCTCACTTAGGGTAAGTTATCCGGGTAAGGTTTTTTCCAAGGTTTTCCCTTATCCTGAGAACACAGATATTGGATAAGTTAAAGCTCCATGGACCTAGGGCTCATTTGAGCATCATTTCACCCATTTCATTCATTCACCGTCCGACATGACACAATGGTGTAGAACGTTAATTACAACAAAAAAAATTGACCTCTCCTCCAGTAAATTGTCTCTCTATCAGACTCACAGCGTATGTGCTGTGGGAAGAGGAAGTTAGTCCCCTGTTAGTTATTGCTCTAAGCTGTTGGAATTTGCCATGTTTACAAAGTAGGAACTGCAACTTTGACTGCAAATTCAATGTACCTGAGGTTGAATAGTATGATAATGTCATGATTGGGTATATTGGGAGACAGCATAACTATATAGGACTGTGGTGAGTTAAATTAGAGCCTTCCATAAGGGGCATGACTATGCGGAATACATGGCTTGGCCAAATCATCCGAGTATTAGTGAACAAGACAGCTTGCACAGCTCTTTCCACACTACTAGACACCGACCAATGACAGACAGTACATGAGTTATCCTGGAGATAGGAATATTACATCTTACTGTCTTTTATATTCTAAAGAATTGCAAAACTAAAGATGTAAAAAACTGCATCTCAGTGGACTCTCTGGGATTTGACGGACCCATAGTAATGGCTACGTCACGACTCGGCTCTAATTCATCTGAAACCTTATGGTCATCATGGAGATGCCTTCTTATAGGGCATTATTGCACAAGGGTGAAACACGGTCCAGGCCATACAATCTCTACTTAAGCACCACTCCAATCAGTGGCATCATTATGGGTCTCCATGCAAAAAATTTGTGGTGCAGCCCTACAAGTATTAAATTTACATTGGTTCTTGCAAACCGCTTAATGGCATCATTCTAACACATACCGTCCAGCAATGACAGAATGCTAATGCACAGTATATATCATTTTTTGGGGAATAACCTGGGACCAGCATTGAGAAGAAACTGCCCACATGTTTTGCAGAACCCTCTCATCAATTTGCACAATAATGCTTGGGCATATAAGGCACGCCCTTTGTGGGAAAAAAAATATATATTTTGTTGTTGAACGATGCTGTCACTTGTCAGGATCGTGTCAGGGTCACGGGTATGCCGGAATTTTGTCCCACGTGGTTCTTTTACATGCGAGTAGATCTACTGACATGGAGCTGTTGTTTTTAAGCACACTTAAAAATCATCCGTCTGGGCCGGATTTGAACCTGCAAACTTGGGATCAGTAGACAGTTTCTAATGAACTGAGCCACGCAGACCAACACACCCTGTGTGGCTGATATGTACCTTCTCTGGGGGTGCAAAGTGCTTTTCCATCCACCACATTCACTACATTTAAACCCCTATGATTATAATCTGATCCCAAAGATAAGCAACTACTTTGTGATGTTCCAATCCTTGAATGTTCTAAGATTCTCTACAAATTAGGATGGTGCATGAGAAACATCAACGAATAGAAGTTGCTAAAGGAATGCTATGACTTTCCCATAACTGGCAATGAGTTATAGACAATGCTAGGTTCTACACTGAAGAACAGCAGAAGTTTCACTCAATACCAGTAATAAGTAAATAGTTGCCACTATTAAAGTTACAACCTAAGTAACAAAATATTGAAGTTGCATACCTTTTAACCATGATTCAATAAATATCTCTTTCAGACCTGAGACTTTTTTTGTTGAAAAACTGTAATCTGATAGATACAATACCCTATAATTTGGATGGAGAACTAGGAAAAAATAATGAAAAAATATTCTGGTGATAGTTTTCATAAAAATACCCTAGCACGATTGTGCAGGTCAGGATTTATTTAATTAATTATCAAGAAAATAATTTTTCTTTGTTTTTACTGCTATTCAAATGGTATGTGCCCAGCAATTGTGTGTTTAAATTATCTACCTCAAAAACAATATGAAGGCATCATTCAGATGGCATTACACATTTGGAGATAACAATAAAAACATTAAATACAATAAAAGTTACTCTAAAAATGAAAAAAATTACATACAATATAAAAATGAAAACATGTTTAATACAATCAGTATAACATTTTTAGCATTTATGCCTTTTGAAGAACAGGAATTCTGGACTGAATAGGTTCCCAACCATCACATTCCTCATCACTTGAAAAATCACTAAGATAACAGTCTGATTCCTCTAACAGCTTTGTTATCTCTTCATCCAAGAAACTTATATAAGCAAAAGACTAGTTTTAGCATACCAAACTGACACTTACATCTTCAGTACGAGAACAAATAAAATACAAACTCCATTTTGAGGTTACATAACCGCTTACACAAAGCCAAAGTTGCACGATTGTGCATGTTCGAATTTGAGCGCTTAGTACAACTCAAAAATTCAAATATGTGGATATTACTTGATATATTTACCACTTTAAATGAATAAAGAACAGATTTCACTATCACAAATAATGAAATTGTATAAATACAAGGGTAAAATTGCTTACCTACTGCGACATGCCATGCTGCTTTTGTTTAGACCAACTTCTCTAATTTCTCCTGCCATCTACTGATGCAAAAGATTGACCTTACCTAGGCAGCATGACCTGTATGTGTTCTTTACTACCTTTGTTCAATTCCTCAGTTCAGTGTACTGCTTGCACTGATGTCACAAATATCACACTCTGACATCACAGATACCAAAATGAGAATAAGATTACCATCAACCTTATGCAAATATGTCAGTTGGGTTGCTAAGTTGGTTAAGGACTGGCCTACTGATCCCAGGATTGTAGGTTCAAATGCGGCCCAGACTGTTAGTTTTTAGGTGTGCTTAAAATCAGCAAATCTTTAATTTACTGGCATGTGAAAGAACTCCTGCAGTACAAAATTACAACACCGCAATAGTACTGATATAATCCTGGTTATTGGCGGCAACATTAAGAAACAACATATTTATTTACTTACCCAAATACAAATGCAAGATGTAAGCCAGTAAACCTAAAAGAATAAGTAAAACATCAGTACGACTAAAGCCCAATGATGCAGGAAACTAATAGGTTTAAATTAAGTTGGCACTCTCATTCTGCCATGCACTATGCATGTCATATTCTTCTACTCTGATGCAATATTTTGCTATCCAAAGTAGCAAGGAATGTCTGGTTATTTTTAACACTTCAGAGCTTTAAGTATTAGTAATATCCAGGTATTAGAATTGTACTATGTAATGGGTAAAAGTTCTATATAGTGTATGCTCATGGCAACCCAGCAGGGCTGTCCATGGGGAGGAATCATAATGTAAGCTCTGCTATTAGGAACATTTTGGGGGAAATAAAACTTTGGGACATGTAAAAATAATGAAGCTATCACACATATCAACCTATTTATTACTGTTTAATTTACCAATGTATTTGTAAACATTATGTGTAACTAAGTTTGTTAAATTAAATGTGTTGTAACAACAAAAAAAACAGGTAATTTTAAGTATAGCTCATGTGGTGTGGTATAATGTGTATGTAAAATGAACTATAACATTCTAGGTAGGTACTAGATGCAATAATATTAACCGGGCTTGTGGGCCGTGGTCTATTGGGTTCCTTCTTCTTCCCAAACGTTTCGTCTGCGACTACGGCAGACATCTTCAGTGGCGGCGAGGTCGAAGTTTCCTAGTGGAGATTTCAGCACCGACTGTGCTGGTCACCACCAGAGGTGCGGTATTTATGTCGGCGGCTGGAGGGGAAGTACGTTGTGATAGGTCCGGGTGGCCAGTGGGCTGGACTTGTACCAGTGGAGTACTACAAGGAGCTGGCGTCTGATTGGCTGGAGAGGGGTTCTGGATTTTTGTTTTTGTTAACGCTGTTTGCCATATTCTGTTGAGTTTGAGTCCTTCTACTTTGCGATTGATATTATTTTTGTGCTTGTATATTTCAATGGCTTCACGGAATAAGCGAGAATAGTAGTGGGATGTAGATGCCAGAATATCTGTGTTACCATATTGGATGATGTGTTCCCCTTCTTCAAGTATGGCATGTTCAGCAATTGCTGATTTTTCAGTTTGACCCAAGCGACAATTTCTTCTGTGTTCTTCAATGCGGGTTTTTATACTACGTTGTGTGGTTCCGATGTACACCTTGCCACACGAACAAGGTATTCTATATACTCCTGCGGTGGATAGAGGATCCCTGGGATCTTTGGCGGAACGGAGTATGTTACAAATCTGTTTAGTGGGCTTGTAGACGGTGTCAATGTTGTGGCGTTTAAGTAGTTTGCCTATGCGGTCTGTGACTGATCTGATGTACGGTAAAAAGGCCTTGCCCTTCCTATTGTTTGCGGCTGTTTCTGTGATGTTGGGACCTTTACTAGGATGTAATGCTCTCTTAATTTCTCGTTTTGCGTAGCCATTAGAGTGGAGCGCTGACTCTAAGTGTTGAAATTCCTGGTGTAGAACTTGTGGTTCGCAAATGCGTGTAGCTCGGTCTGCCAGAGTTTTAATCATAGCACGCTTTTGTTTCGGATGGTGGTTGGAGTTCTTGTGAAGGTAGCGGTCTGTATGGGTCGGTTTACGGTACACCTTGTGGCCTAGTGTGCCATTCTGTTTTCTGTTCACCATGACATCCAAAAAGGGCAATTTGCCGTCTTGTTCCTTCTCCATGGTGAATTGAATTTGTTTATTGATGCTGTTGAGGTGATCCAGAAATTCTGTCAGGGCTGATTCTCCGTGACTCCAAATGACGAACGTGTCGTCCACGTAACGCCACCAGCACGAAGGTTTAAGCGGTGCTGAATCCAAGGCAGTAGCTTCGAAAAATTCCATGTAAAAATTCGCAATAACCGGACTGAGAGGACTTCCCATTGCTACACCGTCTGTCTGTTCATAGTATTCGTGGTTCCACTGAAAATACGTAGTCGTGAGGACGTGGTGGAAAAGCGTCGTAATGTCTTCTGGAAAAATCTCCTTAAGCTGTGTTATGGCTTCATTGACTGGAACCATGGTGAACAGAGATGTTATATCGAAACTGACAAGTAAGTCGTTGGGTTGTAAGCTGATGGTCTTGAGTTTCTGAATGAAATGGGCGGAGTCTTTTATGTATGTGTCAGTGTTGCCGATGTGAGGTTGCAGCATCTTTGCGAGGTATTTCGCAACTGCGTACGTAGGTGAGTCAATGGCGCTTACAATCGGCCTAAGGGGTGTGCCAGGCTTGTGAATCTTCGGAAGTCCATAAAGTCTGGGAGGTAAAGCTTCACTCCTCTTTAGTTTCAGCTGATCACTGGGTGGAATGGACGAAGACTTAATCAGTTGATTGGTTTTCCGAAGAACGCGACCTGTTGGATCCCTGGAGAGCTTCTTGTAGGTGGTCGGATCTAGGAGCTCAGTCACCTTGTGTTCGTAGTCACGTTGGTTCATCACCACCGTGGCGTTTCCTTTGTCCGCCTGCAGTACTATAATCTCCTTGTTTGAGTTAAGATTTTTAAGAGCTTTTCGTTCTTGAAGAGAAAGATTGCTCTTAGGTGGCTTAGCTCGTTGAAGAATTCTAGAAGATTCGAGGCGTATTTGGTCTGCTGTAGTTGACGGCAATTCACGAATACCGGCTTCAATGCAGGAGATGATCTCTTCTATAGGTAGTACATGGGGTGTGATGGCGTAGTTCCCACCTTTTGAGAGGACGGAAGCTTCTGCGGGTGACAGTTGATGGTCTGACAAATTGACGACCGTTCGGCTTGTCTGTGCGAAGGCTGAAACTTCATTGTTGTTGTTCGAAGTGTGCCGATACTGCTTTTCTGCGCTAGAGTTCAGGCAGTCTTCATATTTCTTTTTGTGTCTTTCCGTAGTCCTGTAGTAGTGAAATACCTCGCAAAGATGCTGCAACCTCACATCGGCAACACTGACACATACATAAAAGACTCCGCCCATTTCATTCAGAAACTCAAGACCATCAGCTTACAACCCAACGACTTACTTGTCAGTTTCGATATAACATCTCTGTTCACCATGGTTCCAGTCAATGAAGCCATAACACAGCTTAAGGAGATTTTTCCAGAAGACATTACGACGCTTTTCCACCACGTCCTCACGACTACGTATTTTCAGTGGAACCACGAATACTATGAACAGACAGACGGTGTAGCAATGGGAAGTCCTCTCAGTCCGGTTATTGCGAATTTTTACATGGAATTTTTCGAAGCTACTGCCTTGGATTCAGCACCGCTTAAACCTTCGTGCTGGTGGCGTTACGTGGACGACACGTTCGTCATTTGGAGTCACGGAGAATCAGCCCTGACAGAATTTCTGGATCACCTCAACAGCATCAATAAACAAATTCAATTCACCATGGAGAAGGAACAAGACGGCAAATTGCCCTTTTTGGATGTCATGGTGAACAGAAAACAGAATGGCACACTAGGCCACAAGGTGTACCGTAAACCGACCCATACAGACCGCTACCTTCACAAGAACTCCAACCACCATCCGAAACAAAAGCGTGCTATGATTAAAACTCTGGCAGACCGAGCTACACGCATTTGCGAACCACAAGTTCTACACCAGGAATTTCAACACTTAGAGTCAGCGCTCCACTCTAATGGCTACGCAAAACGAGAAATTAAGAGAGCATTACATCCTAGTAAAGGTCCCAACATCACAGAAACAGCCGCAAACAATAGGAAGGGCAAGGCCTTTTTACCGTACATCAGATCAGTCACAGACCGCATAGGCAAACTACTTAAACGCCACAACATTGACACCGTCTACAAGCCCACTAAACAGATTTGTAACATACTCCGTTCCGCCAAAGATCCCAGGGATCCTCTATCCACCGCAGGAGTATATAGAATACCTTGTTCGTGTGGCAAGGTGTACATCGGAACCACACAACGTAGTATAAAAACCCGCATTGAAGAACACAGAAGAAATTGTCGCTTGGGTCAAACTGAAAAATCAGCAATTGCTGAACATGCCATACTTGAAGAAGGGGAACACATCATCCAATATGGTAACACAGATATTCTGGCATCTACATCCCACTACTATTCTCGCTTATTCCGTGAAGCCATTGAAATATACAAGCACAAAAATAATATCAATCGCAAAGTAGAAGGACTCAAACTCAACAGAATATGGCAAACAGCGTTAACAAAAACAAAAATCCAGAACCCCTCTCCAGCCAATCAGACGCCAGCTCCTTGTAGTACTCCACTGGTACAAGTCCAGCCCACTGGCCACCCGGACCTATCACAACGTACTTCCCCTCCAGCCGCCGACATAAATACCGCACCTCTGGTGGTGACCAGCACAGTCGGTGCTGAAATCTCCACTAGGAAACTTCGACCTCGCCGCCACTGAAGATGTCTGCCGTAGTCGCAGACGAAACGTTTGGGAAGAAGAAGGAACCCAATAGACCACGGCCCACAAGCCCGGTTAATATTATTGCATCTAGTATTGACACCGGCCGTGAAAGCCTTAGAACTTTGATGATTCTAGGTAGGTATGCAGATATACAGAATGTATATCATTAGTACACTTACAAGTGTATTAGTCTCGTTAGACAAAAACAGAATACATTGAAATTGTTCAAATGCAGCATCTACCAAATGGTTTTTTATATTTTTTGCTGAAAAGATTATGACTTATTATTTTGGTTTTAATTTTTCAATTATTTGTTTAGGCTTTAATTGTTTATCAGTATCACAATAGCAATTATAGTGCCTATCAGACAGCCCCTTTGTGAGGCTTTCCAATGGCATAAAAAAAGAACCAAATAGTTAATACTGAGCTCTCAAAAAAATTGGGGGGGGGGATGTGGCATAGCCTTTTGGGGGATAAGCATACCTGTAACCCAGTGCAGTATGCCAGTGGGAAAGACTAATGTCAGGGACTCTATGGTACCTTCATAGTAATCCTGAGTTAATAAGAAGTAGTAGGAGATCAGTGCATTTTAGCTACACTGTTGTTTTGGTTATGCACTTTCCCATCATTTTACAGCAGTGACCTTCGCTACCACACTCCTCTGCTTATAAACACATCCCTAGGCTGCATTTTCTTCCTTAGGATCCTCAGTATATCTCCCTACAGCTGTTAATTTGTTGTGCAACAAAGGAATAATATACATATTCATTACATGATGATTCAGGGACAATATTCTACACAGAACTGTAGCACTTTAACATAATAATTGACACCATCGCACCTCTGCTGAATTAAGTGTGGGTTACTTCATAACTAAATTCAGTCTTCATGTTCATTTGAAAGTTCTGATATGATGGAACTATTAAATAAACAGTTTAAGAGTGCATATCTGCTACAAACTCTGTTTTGAAGGCAGTATGGTTTTCATGTGCAATAACAACCTAAGCTTCTTCTATTGTTCTATATAATAGCAGCCTGCAAATAAGCAAAAAAAAAAAAAAAAAACTCTAACAGTAAATAACGTAGTTGCAAACAAATCCAGCAGACACCAGGAACATCCTAAATCATTTCAACCTGCTGTGGATAGAGTAATGCTGCCACAAATTGGCACTAACAATATCTGCAATCCTAAATTGATCAGAAGTGAAATTAGCATGTTCCTTATACCAGTGATGTGCAAAAAGATAACCGACACCATAAAACGTATACAAAATTGCTTTTCTGACACATTATATAGGATACCTAACATAAGAAACTGAGGCCAGGTCACTTCTGTAAAGGATAACTGGCAATACTTAGATTAGCAAATCTTACCCACGTGCAGAGTTATCCCTACTTAGTAAGTAGTGCTTTAAGAACATGTATTGCCTTGTTAAAGTCGCAAGGGCCACCCACTTTCCCATTTAGGCTACTTCACTTTTTCAAGCACATATCCATATAACTACCATATCTTGAGTGTGAATCATTGTCAATTACGTGTATTACAACTTATGCAATATAATGCTACAAGCATTTTAATAAATATACGCAATCATAAACGATATCCAATTTGTAGATTATAGAACAACCTTTCATACCTAGCCACACTAAATGCAAATTCATAATGGCGGCGCCGTGCTCGCCTACCACCTAGGTGGTCCGGGTTCGATCCCAGGGACCCGCATGTGTTATTCGTGGTGGACGAAGCGGCGTCAGGGCGGGTTTTCTCCGGGTGCTCCGGTTTCCCCCGCCATCTCATTCCACCGGTGCTCCATCTTCATTCCATGTATCATCAGTGTCACCGCCTGCGGTGCCATAGTAGTAAAAGCGGGCGTTAAACACTACAACAACAGATTCATAAGTTCTCCCGCACACTCCGTGGCCAATAGCCAAGAACATATTTGTTTGTTGATATTACCTGCTTAGTACAGAGTTTACGTACCTGATATCTGCAACATTTCAGTTTTGTCATAAGCTGAAGCGACATCGGAAAGAGTTAGTGTAATTTTCAACGCTAAAGTTATTATTTGGAGGTACATATACAAATTCAGAAGCCAGCTTGGAAAGAGAAGCCGTGTAATCCATGCGGCCGTGGCGCGTTGTGTATTAATTGTCTTCATACGTGAAGAAAGACTGCTTGAAAAAGATGTTGAGCTAATATTGCTAAGTGTGTGATGCTAAGGTTAGAATGACATTTATTTAAGGTACGTACTGATAATTTACATTAATCAAATAGTAATTCAAATGGGCGGTATTGTACCATTTTTAACTAAAGCTTTTAATTTGTTTTACAAAATTCTTAACTCGTGATTTACTTGGCCCACAATTATGCGATCGGTAAGTGTAGGTCGTTTGTACCTGGCCGTGTACGCGAAACAACGAAGTATTGGCGCATGCGCGGATCGGCTAGTCGAAGCGATAGAGGGGTAATTGCCAACCTAAGATGCATGCCTTGCATGCAACGTTGCATAAACGTAACTAGTTCAGCAATCGTGTATTTATGCGTGTATTAGTAATTTGGGTAGTGATATGTTAGTATTATAACTGTTATTCAACAGCCTAAATACGTACAGCAACGTATGCATGACTGGCATTCGGGTGGAAATACACGTTATGAACTACCCTGAATAAATAAAAATTTTCGACATCGAGATTTCATTCAAAATATACGTTATGATAATTTCTGAATGTAAGAGGTATTTTTCGAAGGAAAAAGAAAGTCCATGTGTGGATGGGGTGATCAATATAACACATTAACAAAACGTTGGTTAAATACCGGACTTGGTATATAATTTTGCATCTTCCTAGAATGCGACACGAAGCTTTTCAAAATAATCCCCTGCTTCAGGTTGACCTTTACATGGAACTTGTTTCAAAATGTTCATTTTCTCAAAAATGTCTAACAATTTTAATTATCATGCCATAAGTTTAAGACATTTTCAGCACAAGTGAATGTATATGTTGACTTTTCTGTGAATAGTCTCTGAAATGCTCTTTATTCTAAATGACTTATTGCCGAGTTGGAACAGATGCACGAAATATTACTGCAGAAAAAGTGTAGGTCTCGTTAAAGTACACATTTTATATCAAATACTTTTAGGGTAGAGTTAACTACCTCCCAGATATTCAATTTATTGGTTTGTAGGTATTACATTTATTTGAGTTGAAAACTTGGTATGAAAGTTTTGGTTGGAATAAAGCACTTCTACCTATTACATGTTGAATCATTATGCATGCGCAATGAGAATTCGCTAGGTACTGACACTAGACTTCACAACCAGCTCGGGAAATATTTTCAGAAGTCCTGGCGCATGCGCAATGAGAATTCGCTGGGTACTTTAACGAGACCTACACTTTTTCTGCAGTAATATTTCGTGCATCTGTTCCAACTCGGCAATAAGTCATTTAGAATAAAGAGCATTTCAGAGACTATTCACAGAAAAGTCAACATATACATTCACTTGTGCTGAAAATGTCTTAAACTTATGGCATGATAATTAAAATTGTTAGACATTTTTGAGAAAATGAACATTTTGAAACAAGTTCCATGTAAAGGTCAACCTGAAGCAGGGGATTATTTTGAAAAGCTTCGTGTCGCATTCTAGGAAGATGCAAAATAATATACCAAGTCCGGTATTTAACCAACGTTTTGTTAATGTGTTATATTGATCACCCCATCCACACACGGACTTTCTTTTTCCTTCGAAAAATGCCTTTTACATTCAGAAATTATCATAACGTATATTTTGAATGAAATCTCGATGTCGAAAATTTTTATTAATTCAGGGGAGTTCATAACGTGTATTTCCACCCGAATGCCAGTCATGCATACGTTGCTGTACGTATTTAAGCTGTTGAATAACAGTTATAATACTAACATATCGCTACCCAAATTACTAATACACGCATAAATACACGATTGCTGAACTAGTTACGTTTATGCAACGTTGCATGCAAGGCATGCATCTTAGGTTGGCAATTACCCCTCTATCGCTTCGACTAGCCGATCCGCGCATGCGCCAATACTTCGTTGTTTCGCGTACACGGCCAGGTACAAACGACCTACACTTACCATGCGATCATTAAAATGGTTGCAATTTAGTATTGGGGGGGGGGGGGGAGGGGGGGAACCTTATAACATTGCTTTATTGCACAACTGCAAGGTATACACGTGATTAACCATGGGATAATACTCAGGCCTGACACAAGCTTTCGTGATGTCATGTCGGGCATTCGTAATTTATATAATATGTAATAGAACTTTGAAACTTAAAAGATTAAAAAAGCCTGCCTCTGCAGTCTGCCCTGTAAGGGTTGGGCTATTGGGTCAAGTTCCCATCTATCACACCCGGGGGTGTTGCCACGGCCGCGGCAGGGGAAGTACCAAGGGGCGGGAGTGTCAGTGGCGGTCGTCGGTCACGCAGGGATGTATTTCCGAGAAAATGTAAGCCATTTTCCTTAAAGATCAGACTGAGATTTACACATATTTTTGTATATTACTTTCTCTACTGGTAAGTAGGGGAAGTATTGTATTCCACCCAAAAATTCGATGTCGAGATTTTACCGGAAATATATGTTTTGAGACCCCCTAAATCCAAAAAAAGCAGTTTTAGAAAAAGGTCCGTGTGTGTCTGGACAGCATAACTCAAAAACGATAAGTTGGTTAAAAACCAAAGTTGATATTTAAGTTTAATTTCTTTCAAGGATGCAACACAAAGATTTTGCAGAAAATAGTCCCACCCTGAACTACCCTTTAATTGGAAAATTTTTCGAAAATTTTGATTTTCTTGAAAATGGCTCTATCGATTTTGATTATGTCATATGTTTGAGATATTTTTATGCCAAATGAAATGTTTATCTTGAATTTCTGGCTATAGCCGCTGAAGTCGTATTTACTCTAGGCGACTTTTGTATAACTGGTAAACTGTTAGAGATAGAACAAATCATACTGCACAAAAAAATGTAGATCTTGCTAAAATACGCAATTTATGTCTCAATGAATTTTCTTGTAGGGTTAACCATTTCGAAGATATTCCTTGTTATGTGTGTGAGTTTGGGAAAACTTAAAACTTTCGTGAAATGGATCACCGTTCATTTTTTTATATGTTAAGTGTGCAAAGAGAACAGAATCTCAAAGCTTTAAAAGATTTGACTATTGCTTAAAGCCTTCTGTATTCTAACTTTCCCCTTGCACATACAAGGAAATAAGCAATAATATAATTTGTACAAGAGAAGAGAAAGTCATGTGAGTGCAGCACATCAGATTTTTTTTTATTCTGTGTAGTTTTTAGCACATACTCCATCTTTATTTTTTGGCATTTCTACAAAAATGCACACATAAATTATCTTTGCCTGTCAAATGTGATGGTTGTGAACATTATTTTTATTTGACACTATGACTAAAAGTGGTGGGGTGGTCTTTTGCCAAATCCACAACATGATGTTCTTTCTTTTTGAATATCTCTTTTACGTATAGTAAGTAGATTTATTGCAGTTCACCCAAAAACTCGATGTCAAGATTTCACCAGAAATATATTTTGAGGTACCCGAGAAAAAAAATATCATTTTCAGAAAAATGTGTTTGCGCGTATGTGTGAACAGCATAACTCAAAAACCAAAAATGAAAAGTCGGTTAAAAACCAAAGCTGGTATTTATAATGTGTTTTAAGCATACGACACAAAGATTTTGAAGAAAATTCCTCTACCCTAAACCACCCTTTACATGGAAAAAATTCGAAAAATTGTATTAGGGTTATGTTTTTGTGACAGAAGTCAAATGCAAAAATCTCATATGTTGCACTCACATGACTTTCTCTACTCTTGTACTAACCATTCTTACAAACTCTCAGTCCTATATTTTCTTTGTCTTAGTTGAGATGAACATTTGTACAAATTAACTTATTACTTATTTCCTTGTAGGTGCAAGGGTAATATTAGAATAGAGTAGGCTTTCAGCAATAGTCAAGTGTTATTTATTTATGCCAACAAACTTACTGTTGGTGTTTTTAAACAATTTTTAAATCCCAGTTCTACCTCTTAAATAGTCAAGAATTTTAAAGCTTTCAAATCCCCTTCTCATTGCATGCTCAACATATAAAAAAACGAACAATGATGTTCCATTTCACGAAAGTTTTAAGCTTTCCAAAACTGACACAAATAGCATAAAATATCTCCAAAATGGTTCACTCTACAAAAAGATTTATTCAGACATATATTGTGTGCTTTAGTGAGATCTACATTGTTTGTATAATAAGATTTTGTCTATCTCTTACGGTTTACCAGAGTAAACAAACTGTATAGGCTATAGGCAGAAAATTCAAAATATACATTACATTTGTCATACAAATATCTAAACATTTTAATCAAAATTGTTAAGAGCCATTTTCTAGAAAACCAAAATTTTTGAAGTTTTCTATGTAAAGGATAGTTTAGGGTGGGGCTATTTTCTTCAAAATCTTTGTGTTGTATCCCTGAAAGACATTTAACTTAAATACCAACTGTAGTGGTAGTAAGAGTAATACCATGTTTAACATAAGAGAAATTACTGAAGACTTGAGAACACCCAGAGGGGGTGTCTCCTAAGATTGGAATGGCTGATGTCACGGACTCTGACGAATGCAGTAGCCAGCGGTGTAATAGATATTAAGGCAGTCAGACCTTCTCACACGTTGAGTTCCCAATTGAGTCTTCAACGACAGAGCAACGGTTAGCCAGATCTTGCTGGTTAAGGGTTACCAGTAAGATTTTCATACATATACAAGTACACCGGTTAATCAGTTAAGCTGTCGTATGTCATAACTCCTTAGGAAAGAGCACTCAGCCAGTGATGTCTACATTAGCAAGAAGAAGAAAGAGCTAACATGATACTGAGTCGGCTAGCAGTTATGTGTTGAGCCAAGGGAACTTCACCTTGCCAAGCCAGCAGTTTGAAGACAACTGGTTGCATTTAATGGAGGTCCAGGAACCAGTGGCATGCTCTCTGATTGTATTAAGGAACTCTGCTAAGATAAGTACTAAGCGAGAGTGTAATTACTAGGGCCCGGATTTTTAGGATTTAACCTATTTTTTTCCTTGCCATTTAATTAACTAATTTCAAGACATATGTGCATTTCACATATTTTGAAGCAGAATATATGACTTTCATTGCACCTAAAAATGCCTATTTGAAGGCTTGAGACCTAAAATGACCTAAATAGCTGTTTTTCCTTATTCAAATTATGTCATTTTTCCTTGAAAATCTATTGGATAAATATTATTTCTACCACTACAAGCATTAGGGCTGAGATAGTTCAGCATAATACCGCTAAGATACAGCACATCCATTGCACATGTGACATCTGGTGATTCCTTGAGGCAGTAAGCAGAAGATCAGGAGCACAGATTGGTAAGAAGGAGCTTGTAGTTGTAAGAAGAGAGTCAACAAGTAGGACGTATGGTGAATTGTTGCTGCAATACTTTTTAACTCGAATTGTTATGTAGCGGAACGATGCCTAAATCGCACTTACTGAGACAATGGATTGCTACAGATCCCAACTTTACTGCAGATGGTCGAGTAGTCTATTGTCAGGCATGCTCAAAACAAGTAAGTTCTTGTAAATAACCTAAACACCACATGCATTATCTTACTGAAGTGTATTTAGGATCTGTATTTTTAATTTCAGGTTAAATGTGAGAAGAAATCCCATATTGAGCAGCACAAATCTGCAGATTTAAATATTGCTAGTGCTGCTAGGAGAAATAACTCCAGCAGCATCAGTAGGCAGACGCTTATTTCTTCCACAGTTGGCAAACCTCAAGATAACTTTAACCTTCGCCTCTGTCAGGCGTTGGTATCTGCAAACGTCCCATGGAACGTGCTAACGAACCCGGCCATGAAAACATTTTTAGAAGAGATCAGTGGCCGCATTATACCTAAAGAATCCACTGTAAGGAAGAATTATTTATTTTGGTTCCTGTTTACCAGAACACAGTACATGAAATAAGAAATGATATAGATCACTATATCTGGTGTTCTGTTGATGAGACAACTGTCGCTTCATTCTAAATGTGGTTGTAGGGAAGCTAAACCCAAAAGAACCAGGTAACCCTCATATAATTCTTTGTAAAGAAATGGAAAAAACTAACAATAGCACAATAGTCTGTGCAGTGAGGGACGCTTTACGCATATTGTAGCCAGAAGAGAATCAGGACAGTAAGTTTCTGTTGTTAGTGACAAATAGTGCTGCCTACATGTTGAAGGCAGGGGAAGTTCTTCAGTCCTTCTATCCAAGCATGCTGCATGTTACATCTTGGCTCATGGCCTGCACCACCTTGCGGAGGAGGTTAGAAGCCATTTTGATAATGTAAACAGCGTGATATCTTAGGTCAAGAAGGTTTTCTTGAAAGCCCCAATACATCTACAGTTATTCAAAGAGAAGCTACCGGGAACTCCTCTTCCACCTGAGCCGGCATTTACCCGCTGGGGAACTTAGCTGTCTGCTACCTTCTACTTTTCTGAGCACAGGATATGGTCGGTGAATTTATTTTGATAATTCTCCCGGTCAGGTCGGTGAGACCCGTAAACCAACGACAGGTGTGGTCCTCCAGACATTCTGGGGGTTGTGAGAGAGCGATGTGACCGCCAAAACATAAAAATATGGTGCTCTGTAAAAAACGGTTACTATTACTGCTATTGCTCTCTTCAGTGAAAAATATTGGAGAGCAAGAGGATTAATGACTTCATTGTCAGAAATCCGGCATTAGCTAACAACAACTACTCTGAGCACCTAAATGACATTAAAAGTATAGTAAACGACTTTGATGAAACGGACACTTCCTGCATCGCCAAGACCAAGAAATCGATCAAGGCTCCTACCATCGTCGCTTCCCTTGCGTATATTAAGGAGCATTTTTATTGTATTCCAGAAGCTATCATTGCATTGGAAAGCGCAACCCTGCCACTCAAATGTGCTATGGATGTCTTCGACAATGTTTCCAGAAAAGAAACACCTGGACCAGTGAAAGTTGCATGTTCTTCAAAGCTGCAGAGAATTATTCAACCTAATCCTGGGTTTAATGATGTAAAAGTCTTTCTCCAATATAGCAGGGTGAAAAGTATACCGGAGAACTATCCCTAGAACCTGCAGCATTAGTATCAATGACCTACGCTCCTATGACATCATGTTCCATTGAAAGAACTTTTTCTTGATACAAGAATGTGTTACGTGAGAGTAGAAAGTCGTTCACACAAGAAAATTTGGGTATGCAGTTATATATAACAATGCCAAAAAATAATCAACAAAAGTGACATTAAGATGGATTATCTGTATGCTGTATGATTTATAAGCAAACCAGAAAATTATTTGTACCACTATTGATCCGCAAAGCTAAACCCTAAAAAAAAACCTATTTTAGGCATGTGAAAAACCTAAAAAACCTATTTTAGGCATGTAAAAAACCTAAAATGAAGGTTTTTAGGACCTAAAAATCCGGGCCCTAGTAATTACATATTAAATACTTTCTGTCATGGTATAGGAGCATTCAGGGGGTTATAAGTTTGTGAAGGATATATGTAGTGAAGGTCAAGTTTTAAATGTTATATGTAGTGATGGTCAAGTTTTAAAGGTGGTATGTGTGATGAATCTGAAGTGATCATTAACTGTCAGGAATTGTGAGAATTAAGAAGAATTGGTAACGACAGGTGAAGTTAAAGTGGTTGTTTGTGGGCTTTTTGTCAAGCAATTATTAACTGGACTTTAATTATGAGAAATAGGAAATCTTATGTCAAGAGATTATTTAAGCGCTGAAAGTTTTACTGTTTGAATTGCGTACATTATTTCTTTGAGGTTTCCAGTACTGTTAACTTCACCAGTGTTTAATGTAATGTTTTAGTAAGGTTCAACTTGGCATAATTGTATATTGTTTAACCATTTAATTTATTTTAATAAATTGTTTGTTATGCAGGTGTTGGTTTGTGTGACCTTGCTCTACCCTGGAAGATCCTGTGGATAGGAACTAGTTGAAAAGGACAGATATTTAGAAGGGGAATTAAAGATATCAGTAAGAAGGCTCAGTGTTAAGGAGAGCTCAAACTAGGGTAGCGCACAACTTTGGTTTTTAACCACATTTTCGTTTTTGAGTTATGCTGTCCACAGACTGACAGACACGCACACAAATAAACCTTTTTCTAAAAATGCTTATTTTGGATTCATGGGTTCTCAAAACATGTATTTCTGGTGAAATCTCAACATCAAATTTTTGGGTGGAATACAATACTTCCTTCTACTTACCAGTAGAAGGTACTTACCTCACTACCTCACTACGTTTTTGTTGCTACATGCCTGTATTTAATCTTTTTCTTTACCTTTTTTCCTATGTTTCACTTTATTTATATAAAATATACATGCTTGTATACCAGTATTATCCTACTACACAGACCAGCTAAAATATTATACGAATACGGTACACTCAATTTGTAATGCAATACGTGTAAAGAAAATAAATTGCAATTTCAGGTACACAACTTGTAATTTGAATTCATTTACTCAGAATCATCTACTACCTCTTCTGTGTACCTATTCTGTGTTTTCCGCAAGTAAGCAAATATCATAAATAATTTGTTGTTGTTGTTAGCTAATGCTGGGTTTCTGACAATGAAGTCATTAATCCTCTTGCTCTCCAATACTTTTCACTGATGGATGGGGCATTAGAAGTGGCCAGGCATATTTGAAGGTGGTCTCGATCCATTTCCTCTTGCAGATCACCTAGAGGACAGAGTGGTGGAGAATATATCCCAATTCTGTTTAAATGTTTTGCCAGACAATCATGTCCTGTAATCAACCTGAAGGTTGCAACTGCTGTTTTTTGAGGATGCTCAGGAATCACTGTTTGAATGTTTGGTAGTTCCCATCTTTTATTCTTCGATTTTTCATAATAATATTTTGCAATAATTTTTTTGAATTCAGAGTTGACTAATCTTTTAGCTGCATAAAATGGTAGATCAACTATTGATTTCTGCACATTGCCGGTACCCTTTTTTGCAAGAAAATCAGCTTTCTCATTACCACTCAGTCCACAGTGAGCTGGTATCCATTGGAAGACTAGGTGTTTTTGAAGTGCTGTTAGATGGCTAAGCATCTTCCACCATTCTATAATAGTTTGGTTTTTTGGTGACAACTTGGAAGTAATTGCTATAATTGCTGCCCTGGAATCTGAGAGAATAACTGCTTGCTGAAAATGTGAAATTCTGTACAAAAGATTTTGTAGGGCCATTCGAATTGCTTCAATTTCTCCATCAAAGTTTGTAGTTCCATAACTTAGAGATTTGTAATAGGAAAAGAGGTGACATGTGACTCCAGCACCTGCTCCATCTTGGTTTGATATTAATGATCCATCAGTATAAATATGGAGCCATTCATGTTCTGGAAATCTAGTATGGATTGCCTCTAATGCCAATAATTTTAGAACACTAGTTGGAGTACCACTTTTCTTAACTTCTTCTGTCAGGTGTAAATAATATGTGATGTCTAATGTTTGTGTCGGA
This sequence comes from Tenodera sinensis, assembly GCA_030765045.1. Classification (NCBI taxonomy): domain Eukaryota; kingdom Metazoa; phylum Arthropoda; class Insecta; order Mantodea; family Mantidae; genus Tenodera; species Tenodera sinensis. The sequence goes on along the minus strand of CM060974.1, from coordinate 49,428,007 downwards.
TTGACTTTAGATATGAAGTTTTCCTTTGAATTAGGAAGGTATACATTCTTCTTGATGTCTTGAATTTTGGAAAGAAAGCTCTCCTGAGTCTTTAGTGTATGTGTAAAATTTCTCTTGTACCATGTATTGAATGGGAGTCTGATCAACTTTTCGTGTTGAATAAGAGCCGCTTTTTCTATTTCATATTCAATGGGGCATTGGTTGGTTAGTATTTCCATAGCTGCTATTGGTGTGGTTTTGATAGCACCTGTAATTAATCTCAGACTTTAGTTTTGAAAGATTTGAATCTTTTTTGTGTTTGCTGTTACAAGAACTTTGCTGCAGTAAGTAAATAATGGCTTTATATACACATTGTATGTTGCTCTGGAACATCCCCACTTCATTCCTGTTAGACGTTTTAACAGTGAAAGGCGCCTCTCTGCTCTTTGCATTACATTTTCTATTTGTTTGGTCCATGTAAGTTTAGTATCAAATGTAACTCCTAAATACTTTGCTTCCTTTGTTTCTGGTAATTCTTGACCCTCAAAATGTAGTTTTATTTTTAGTGGCTTTTTTCTTAGTGAAAAGATTTGGTAGTTTGATTTTGTTGTATTAACAGTCATTAAATTTTCTTTGGTCCACCTTTGTAATTTGGTTAAGGATTGTTACATGGATTTTTCTAGTTCTGTACTTTTGCTTTTTGGTTTTGAAGTCCACATTACCAAGTCATCAGCAAATAGTGCACACTTCACACCTGATTCTTATATTTGTTGTGGCAGATCGTTAATAAATATATTAAAAAGTGTTGTGCCGAGTACTGCGCCTTGTGGTAAGCCACGGTGTACTTGTTTGTATTTAGATAAGTTTCCATATCTGGTTGCAATAAAGTGTTGTGTTAGGAAATGACATAGCCATGAAAGCATTGGACCTTGTATCCCTATTTTTTTTACTTTCTTAAGTAGTTTTGGTCTGCATATAGAATCATATGCACTTTGGAAATCAATAAAAACTGATAAATTATCTTCTTTTCTATTGAAGGAGTCTTTGATTTCTTGACTGAGAAGTAAGACTTGTTCATTTGTAGAGTGGAACTCTCTAAATCCAGCTTGACATATGGAAATTAAATTTTTTGATTCTAGAAACCAATTTAACCTGTTTGACACCATTCTTTCCATCACTTTTGCTATTATGCTAGTAAGAGCTATTGGTCTATGATTTTTTATTTCTGACGCTTTTTTGTCTTTCTTCAAGAGTGGGACAATTTAACATGTTTATTCAAACAAAGGGGAATTTTTTTATGATGGTGGTGGCTGCAGTGACAGTAGCAGTGGTTGTGGTGGTGGTGGTAGTAGTGGTGGTGGTGATAGCAATATTAGTAATAAGAATAGTAATAATAAGAATAACAAGAAGAAGAAAAAATAATTGTGATGGTCATGGTGGATGATATTGTTAGGCTTCTTTCACCACAGTCTATATAATTTCCCAACTACTGACTGGTTTAGTAATTCCTATTTATGCTTTTTTGCTGTGAAACAGTTGATACCTATAGTGGACACAGTTTATCGGCAGTCCCTAGGAGTTCAAAATGGCCGACATTACACTAAACAGCTGACAAAAGTATCACAAAAAGCAGTCCTGCCGACATACATAATACAGCCACTTCTAACCTCCAATATCAGTGCTAAAGTAACATGCTTTCAAATGATAATAATGCTTGAACATCGTTACTACACAACACATGATGAACGTACTCACCTTCGGCAAATCTTGTTCTGCAATAACACTTTTGGATAAAATCACTTCCGAGTGCTAAATATTGTAACATATACGAGTTGTACTACTGTGTAGCAAATACAAAAATAGCAACACTAACTATAATTGCATATACTGTTCTAAAACAATTCAAAACAAAATCACGCAAAAACGAGCATTAGTCCACTGATTGATTAATTAATTAATATGGCGTCTAAACAGAATCTTGTTTTAAAATCTATTGGTTGGCCTCTCTGCAATGTGTTTATAAACTGGCAACATAGCAGATGCAATAACACCAACTATGGTGTAGCTTTACCATGGTTATATGTTACAAACAGTTGGCGGCACTAATTAATCCAATGGATGGGATGTCACCAAATATTACCAGACTGCACTATAATGGGGGAAAAATGTTGAAGCTGTAATATTGCTTCCTAGTTATTACCTCGCCATTTGAAGCTGAAGTCGTTGGTGATGTGGTTCGGTGTGTTGTCTCCGGCTAGCTGAGCTTGATCTCTGAGCTTGATCTCTTTATCTCGGGTTTGCGTGAGTGTAAAGGACAACCCAAGAACAACTTTGCACATCAATTTATTTTATATTAAATATTTTCGGGAGATATGCCGATTCTATATGTGTATCTGTAAAAGCATCGCAATCACATCTGCGCAGCACGAACTGCACGAACTCCCGTACTGCTCTCTGGTTGAGTACTGACTAGACGCTTCTCTCTTACCCACGCCAAGAAGACCGTTCGCTTCCAATTTGAATGTCATGACGTCATCCAAGAAAGCCTCGTATCCAAAATGTTATTTCCTTTTCCCGCAATTTAGAAATGTCCCTTTCTATTATAACATGTTCTTTTATGAATTTTGAATATATAATTACCTTTTTGGGATTAAATGATGTTTACTTTATATTTTATTAAATATATCGCGCGACTTTTAAGGTTGGTAGAACTGACTTTCGAACGTGTATTTTAAACTATGTGGTATGACGTCATGACTCGTTAATTTCAAACCAATAATGCGTTTATACTACAAATTTAACGACTATCATTTACTCATATCTTGCTCACCTTACAACACTTGCTACTCTATTATCTATTTATGTTATTATTCAATATTTATCGCAAATCTCATATCCGGCAATTAAATTAAAACGTATCTTTTTCAAAAGCCCATTCAATCGGAAATCTAAATTTCGGTATCAAATGCCCCCATTTATGTTATTTTATTATTTCATAATAAAATAATGTAAATGTCTTGCCCGAAAGAAAAAACTAAAATTACTCCTGTATTTTGAATAATCGGCAACACTCCCCTTGTATACAATTTTCAATTACACTTTTTTTTGAAATTGGTTATTAACACATTTTCTCATTAATCTATTTAACATGACAAACAATTGTACACTTGACTAAACATTAATCCTTAAATACTAATTACAATATGTTATGGTTTCTTCTATGAAGCTTCTATATAAAGGTTAAATTTCAAGAGTCTTTCTTTATACTTCCTTCTTTTAGTTCATGTTTGCTCACTTCGCTCTCACTATCACTTGCACTGTGATTTTTCACTTTTGTTATTGTAACACATATTTGTACTAGATCCTTTAAGCACTAAAATGTACATATATTTTTATATAAATCCATTGCACTCTTTAGACAAGTTCTTTCTTTGTCTTTCTGTGATAACTATCTATACATCTAAATATTTTAACAAATGTTTACAAAGTAAATATTCTGTTTTCTCTCTATGCGGAAATGAACAATTTAACAATCTTTCTGAAGCTGTTATTGTGAGCTCTATACAACATATTTTTAAGCTCTTTGTAGTATATAGCAATTCACATTCTGCATTTCTCATGAATATGTAAGTACCTAACCCATGTATGGTTTTCAAGTAAGCTAACATTTACAATTTATCTCCAAGCTGATTAGGCGCCAATATACAAATGACACTTCCAATTTTTTTTTTTTTTTTTTTTTTTTACATTAAATCAAGGTTCCAAAGCACCACACGGTTTCTTGTATGGTCGAAGGAGTTGTTTATGCCATTTTCCCAGACATTTTTCATTTTTAACATCTTTTAATTCATAGGTATGATAACCAAATTTTGATATAATTTCTGCAGGACCTTTATATAACAATTCCATCCTTTTGTTCCTACCTCGCAATGCACTTGATAACTTATGGTCTTTAACTAGTACCCAATCGCCTATCTTAGGTTCCCATTTATGTTTTCTACTCTTTTTCTTTAATTTTCGCTTCTCTGCCTTTTTCTTGATTCGTTCAAAAGCAATTTTCGCTCTTTCTTCTTCACTTAACTGAATGTCATTAATTTTCAGTGTTTTTGGTACCCCGATCAATATTGGTTCTGGTTCAATTCCTAACATTAATTTTATTGGTGCAAACCCAGTAGTTACATTAATGGTGTGATTGATAATCTTTTCTATCAATGGACAATATTTCACCCAATCCTTGTGATTATGATGTGTAAGTACACGTAAATAAATTCCTATATCTCGGAGGACACGTTCTGTTGGATTCCCTGATGGAAAGTATGATGAACAATAATTTAGTTTTCTCGAGTCTAATGTCACCCTAATCTTTCCATTGGCCTTGTTTACAATACATAGGGGATTCACAAATTCTGAATTCGAAATCTCAATAACCTCATCTTCTAACATTGACTTTATAACTGCATCTACCTCTTCTCTTATTGTACTAGGGATAGCTCTCGCTTTATGTGTAAAAGGTTTGATGGGTATCATCTCAAACGAATGAGTATAAATATTACATTTACCAGGTTTCTCAGAGAATACTTCTTTATTTCGGATTAATATTTCAAACAGTTTATCCCTCTGTTGTTCATTTAGTTGATCAGCCTGAGTTACTTTTTCCCTCAACAATTCTTCTAAGTCTTCACTACTCTCCCTATCATAGTACCTAGTTGCATCAGAAACCCTCAAATTGTCTATGAAATCATTTTTATCCCATTCTACATTTTCTTTATTATCGACTCTGTACTCTTTGACATTTACTTCAGTTAATTCCATAGCTCCTACTTTAACATATTCTACAAAGAATGTATCCCCTTGGATTTCTTCTTCCTCTTTTTCTCTTACAATAGTTTCTGAACTACTATCTTCCACAAAAGGCACTATAATGGTCTCATCTTCAACTTTCATTTCTAGAATCATGTTTTTAAAATTCACCACAGCTTCCCAGGCATAAAGACAATCACAACCTATTATAATATCTGTCACAAGTCTTCCTACAATCAGAAATAAAATTCCAAGTATTCTCCCATTTATTTCAATATTTATCATTGCTTGAAATTTTACTCTTTCTTTTCGTTTTCCCACAGCTAGCGAGCAATATATCCCATTAACTGGTAAAGACATTACTTTAAAGCCACTACTTTGTAAATTATCATAAAAATTTTGTGAGCATACTGTGCTATTTGATCCCGTATCTATAATTGCATTGTATTGTTTTCCATTTACTCCAATTTTGATTTTAGGTGGATCTCCTACTTTTTCGTTTTCGTCAATTCTATTTTTCCATTCTCTTTTCTTTTGTATCATCATTTGCCTTCCAGGACTATTTATTTCCGAGTACTTATCACAATCATTACTAGGATACCCAGTTCTCACTGAAGGCGCGTTTGACCGGGTCTGGCGTTTCCCTGATTTTTATGTATTGCTCCTGTACTATTTCCCGAATTGTTACTTCTGTTTTCCTGCATTAAATCGGGGTTACTTCCTACCATGTTTTTGACCGTGTTAATGGCCTCAACCATTTCTGCATTTTCGGGGGAATTTCGTCCATTAGAATACCTTTCTTCCTGTCTTGGTGACCTCGGTCTAAACTCATTATCTCCGTTTGTCCAATACCCATCATTTGAATTTCTACTATGTCCAAAATAACGGCCCCGTCTACCTCGATCAAATCTATTTGTATTCATATAATTCACCCTTATATTTCTTCCCCTTAGATTACCATTTCTATTTTGGTGATGCCCTTCCTGGTTATATCTACCTTGATTTTCCCACCGGAATGATTCCATCCTTGGTACTGGTCCTTTATATCTTTCCCTAACCTCACTTCTATTCTGATAATACTGTGCCCCTTGCCCGAAAGAATTGACAGTTTCTTTTCCTTCATATGTATTTCCAAATGCGTGTTTTGGCTTATTGACTTCTAAGGCTGATAATAATTCTATCATAGCTGCAATGCTATCGGGTCGGGCTATGATTAGGTAATGTTGAAGTGTTTCCGGAAAATGTGGAGTAACTATATTTATTAGATCTTTTTCATCCAAGGGAGGATCCAACATCTTCGATTTTCTCGCTATTCTCATAAAATAGTTTACCATGGATTCCTCCGATCTAGGATTAAATTTTCCATTGCTTAATTCAACTCTTATATTAGCCTGCCTACTAGCTCCCCAATATCTGGTTAAAAAGATGTTCCTAAAGGTCCTGTAGTCATTATTGTTACCCATAGAAAGGCCTAGCCAATTAGCAGCATTACCCTTTAGGCATTTTCTTACTATCACCATTTTGTACTCCTCTGGTATACGTTTCACCGTGAAGTACTCTTGTAACCCTTCTAAAAAGGCTTTAGGATCATCTGAATCTTCATTTTCAAAAACTGGAGGTGTCATTTCATTTAAGACATGGTTAGGCCAATGTAAATTTGAATTGTCATTTATCCCTGAGCTATTTCCGAGATCAGAATGGGAATTACTGTTACCCCTATTTTGCATCGAAATGTCAGCTGATACACCTGGTATTGCCTCGTTTCTTGCAACTTCATTACTAAGATTGTTGTGATTACATGCATTTTCATTTAATTTCAAATTTTCTAAGGCCTCTTTTACCTGAGTAATTTCTGTCACTACTCCTTTTATTTGGTCTGTAACATCCTCCAAATTTCTAGCCTGCCTTTCACTTTCTACATCAGATCTTTCTATTCTAACTTTACACCCCTGTAACTCTTCTCTAATTTCTTCCCTTTCTTTATCTAATTTTTCACTCACTTGTTGACCTAATTTCTTTTCAGAATTCTTTACTTCTTGCCTTATTGTCTCTAATTCTCCCTTAACCTGTTCTACCTGTTCTCTATTTTCTTTTACTTCACTACTAACTTTATTAATTTCCTCCCTAACTTCTTCCCTAAAGGTTTCGAAAGCTCTCTTCTGATTTTCCAATTGCATTCCCAATTCCTGTTGTCCCTTCTCTACTTTCTGTCCTAACTCTTTACTATTTTCATCTATCTTTTGACTTAACTCTTTACTATTTTCATCTATCTTTTGACTTAACTCTGTACTCATCTTTTGACTTAACTCTTTACTATTTTCATCTATCTTTTGACTTAAATCTGTACTCATCTTTTGACTTAACTCTTTACTATTTTCATCTATCTTTTGACTTAAATCTGTACTCATCTTTTTCATTATCGTTTGAAACATATTCTCTATTTCTGACATAAATGCTGGCCTTTCTGAATTACTACTAAACATTTCTGTACTACCTCTAGGTGTTTCTCTAACGTTCTGATCTTCTAATTCTTGGTATATTCTGCTACCAATTACATTCCGATTAAATTCTTCCATCCTACTTATACTTTCCTGAATTTCCTGACTATCAAAACCTCTAAACTCACTATCACTGTCTTCCATTTCTAAGCTATTTACATGTGTTTTTCTACTCACCAAAATTTTCAGTATTTTCACTATTTCACTTTAACTGCACTTAAACTTGTTCACTACACGTTTCACAGATGTTGACGCGCTGGGCACCTTCTTGTCTGCTGGTTCGATGCTGGCTCGGTCGTCTTGGGGTTTGGTCCATTCTTTCGAAGCCCCACGTTGGGCGCCAATTTGAAGCTGTAATATTGCTTCCTAGTTATTACCTCGCCATTTGAAGCTGAAGTCGTTGGTGATGTGGTTCGGTGTGTTGTCTCCGGCTAGCTGAGCTTGATCTCTGAGCTTGATCTCTTTATCTCGGGTTTGCGTGAGTGTAAAGGACAACCCAAGAACAACTTTGCACATCAATTTATTTTATATTAAATATTTTCGGGAGATATGCCGATTCTATATGTGTATCTGTAAAAGCATCGCAATCACATCTGCGCAGCACGAACTGCACGAACTCCCGTACTGCTCTCTGGTTGAGTACTGACTAGACGCTTCTCTCTTACCCACGCCAAGAAGACCGTTCGCTTCCAATTTGAATGTCATGACGTCATCCAAGAAAGCCTCGTATCCAAAATGTTATTTCCTTTTCCCGCAATTTAGAAATGTCCCTTTCTATTATAACATGTTCTTTTATGAATTTTGAATATATAATTACCTTTTTGGGATTAAATGATGTTTACTTTATATTTTATTAAATATATCGCGCGACTTTTAAGGTTGGTAGAACTGACTTTCGAACGTGTATTTTAAACTATGTGGTATGACGTCATGACTCGTTAATTTCAAACCAATAATGCGTTTATACTACAAATTTAACGACTATCATTTACTCATATCTTGCTCACCTTACAACACTTGCTACTCTATTATCTATTTATGTTATTATTCAATATTTATCGCAAATCTCATATCCGGCAATTAAATTAAAACGTATCTTTTTCAAAAGCCCATTCAATCGGAAATCTAAATTTCGGTATCAATGTCAAGGTTGTTTTTTGGGGTATCTCATTAAACTGCACCAACTATAGTATAGTGCATTAGCACAGTGTACCATGATAGGTACAGTTTTGCGGCATTACTTGAACTAAACCAGTAACTCCAGAACACAAGTTATCACTTGCATACCACCCAAGCCATCTCAGGAGTGTTCCTGCTGCTGTGCATCTACTGCCCACTTTGGCCCTCTAAATACAGCTAAATACAAGGTGAATAACCTGCCAGTATTTCTTTCTTTTTTTTCAAATGAATGCAATCAGTTAAAAAGCAGGTGTGTCAGTCTATCTTGACCACATACTGTACACTTCACATATGGGAACAGACGGAAGGTGGCTTAACATGTCAGTGAATAATTGATTTAAGGGGAAAAGGGTACTTGTGATACAAATCCATTTCAAAAACATCACAGTCATACACTGACACTTTCACCAGTTTTCTGTACTATTTATAAACATTCTTTTAGAGTGTACGTTCTACACACACCCTCCCAAAAGTCTTGATGAGCAAGAACCTATCGTAATAGATTCACTTTCAAAATGAGCTAAAACAAAATGGTGGATCTGTGTCCAGATATAGTGATAGGTTATGACCAATTAAAGACATGCCTCAATTCATAATGATGTACAGATGCATCAGAAAATGTTAAATAGTTTAATAATTCATTATTGGCATAAATCAGAGTACTTACTGGTTTGTACAGCAACATAATAGCTTAGGCATGTTCATTAGTGAAGATAAAACACCAATCAAATCTTAAATTTGCACAAATGGGTCATATCACACTAGTAAAGTTACGAAGCGATGGATAGTTCCTGCATTCCTCAGCTAACATTGGAGTTTAAAAGGCTGGTTGAGCAAAATTACTATGTTTTGGTTGCACCTGTAATCTGAGGTCACATGTTCAAATTTATGGTAATAGGTCAAAGTTTTTCTTAACCTCCATTTCCCTTCTTTACACCAAAGATAAGGCATTACAGAAACAAATCACAAATAAATTACACTAAACAGATGAGAATGAGTTTTAGCATTTCTCTGATCAAGTACCTTTAAATTCACTTTATTCCTACATGTGATTGGAAATGTGGCAAAACATTAACAATATAATCATTTTTCTATAGTTACTATGTACTACTTTTTTACTTTCTCTACTACATATAGTAAAGTAGAGGAAGTATTGTATTCCACACAAAAATTTGATGTTAAGATTTCATCAGAAGCATATGTTTTTAGGTCCCCTGCATCCAAAAAGAGCATTTTTAGAAAAAGGTCTGTGTGTGTGCATGCGCGCGCGCGCGCGTGTGTGTGTGTGTGTGTGTGTGTGTGTGTGTGTGTGTCAGAGAGAGAGAACAGCGCAGCTCAAAAACAAAAAGTGAGTTAGAGTTGGTATTTAAGTTTAATGTCCTAAAGGATGCAACACAAATATTTTTAAGAAAATTCCTCCACCCTAAACTACCCTTAACATGGAAAATGTTGATGTTCTCAAAAATGGCTAACAATTTTGATTAAAATGCCATATGTTTGAGATACTTTTATTGCAAATGAGCTGCTTATTTTGAGTTGTCTTGCTATAGCCTGTGTAGTCCTGTTTACTCTTGATGTCTTTTGCATAACTGGTAACCATAAGAGATAGAGCAAATCTTACTAGCTGTGGCCAAGTGGTTAGACCATTCGCTTCTCACCAAAGCGGCCCAGGCTTCCCCCACCATCTCATTCCACTGGTGCTCCATCTTCATCCCATGAATCATCAGTGTCACCACCTGCAGTGCCGTAGTAAAAGCGGATGTTAAACACTACAAAAAAAATCTTATTAATTATACAAAAATGTAGATGTTGCTAAAACACACAATTTATCTGAATAAATTTTTGGTAGAGTGAACCATTTTGGAGATATTCCTTGTTATTTGTGTGAGTTTTGGAGAACTTATACTTCTGTCAAACAGAAATTTTTTTATACATTTTTTATATGTCAAACCATTAAAACATATGGTAACTTATTCATGGGCCCTCTCCAATGCGTGAGATTTGCAGGCAAAATAGTGCTGGCAGAGGCACATTAAAATCCTTGATTCATAAATTGGCAGCATATCTGTTACTGTTTCATTAAATGAAATGAATCCGTTTTTACTTTCTCTACTACTTATAGTAAGGGAAGCACTGTCTTCAACCCCAAATTTATACATCAAGATTTCACTGCAAATAAATGTTTTGAGGCCCCTGAATCCAGAATAAGCATTTTGAGAAAAAGGTCTGTGTGTATGTGTCAGTCTGTTGACAGCATAGCTCAAAACTGAAAAGTCGGTTAAAAACCAATGTTGGTATTTAAGTATAATGTCTTTGAAGAATGTGACACGAAGATTTTGAAGAAAATAGTCCACCCCTAAATTACATGCAAAATTTTTCAAAAATTTTGATTTTCTTGAAAATGGCTAAAGATATTTATTAAAATGCCATATGTCTTAAGATATTTGTATGGCAAATGAAATGTATGTTTTGAATTTTCTGACAATACCCAATGTAATCCTCTTTACTCTGGATGACTTTTGAATAACTTGTAAACTGTAAAGTTAGAGCAAACCACTCTTGAAAAATTGTTGTTGTTGTTGTTGTTGTTGTTAGCTAATGCTGGATTTCTGACAATGAAGTCATTAATCCTCTTGCTCTCCAATATTATATAAATATTGAAGAGACTTAGCAGTAAATGTAACCGCTTTTTAGAGAGCACCATATTTTTATGTTTTGGCGGTCACATCGCTCTCTCACAACCCCCAGAGTGTCTGGAGGACCACACCTTAAGCTAGAAAATAAAACATCACAAAAATGCAAATCACAATTTACCTTTGTGCAAAATTCTGCCAATAGAACATGTTACACATTATATTAATGAGGTTTTAAAAGTGACATATTTGTTTATTGAATTGAATCTGCTAATGAAATATTTTTAAATATTAACTTCTACACATGCAGATCTAAACATTCCATATCATATCTACATTACAGTAAACTGTTAGTATTGATTTGGATATTTTGCGTTACATTATATTTTATCACACTAGAATATGTCAGCTTTTCTGCATACTCCACACATTGAATGCCTTTTTAAAATCAAAGTCAATGTGAGGTGACCCTTCAGTATTGCGTAATTTACTGGTATTTATGGATTTACTCACATTTAGCTCAAACAAGTTAGAACTATAAGAAACATGTACTTGTATATAAAAAAAATCCCTAGGGCATCTCCTCTATGCAGAGGTTACCCTTATTCGTCCAGCTACTTTGTCCTCCAGCCGCAGCCAAGGCCACAGGGGAGTGCAGGTTGGAGGGTGGCGGGGGTCAACACACTGACTCCCCCAACCGTAAGGCGAGTGCTTGACCTTTTAGAGATGTAAAATTGTAGATCTTGCTAAAACACACAACTTATGTCCAAATAAATTTTTTGTAGAGTGAACCAGCTTGGAGATATCCCTTGTTATTTGTGCCAGTTTCAGAAAACTTAAAACTTCAATGAAATGGAACATGTACAAAGATACTTCTGTAACGTAAGTGAATGGGTCTTCAAGTACTGAGTGGTCTTTCTACTCCCTAACCCATTCTCTGTTTTTGTTGACTTTACTTTTGATATTACTTATTTTTGCCTTAATTTCTTCCTTGAATTTTTCTAATACCTTCTATTACAAAATAGCAAGATTTCCTAATTTCTTTGCTAGTTCCTGTTGTTCCCCCTTTACTTTCTCTACTATGTAGAGTAAGTAGAGGAAGTATTGTATTCCACCCAAATTTTGATGTCAAAATTTCACTGAAAATATATGTTTTGAGGCCCCTGAATAAAAAAAAACAATTTTCAATAAAAGGTCTGTGTGTGTGTGTGTGTGTGTGTGTGTGTGTGTGTGTGTGTGTGTGTGTGTGTGTGTGTGTGTGTGTGTGTGTGTGTCTGTCAGTCTGTGGACAGCATAACTTAAAAACGAAAAGTTGGTTAAAAACCAAAGTTGGTGTTTAAGTTTCATGTCTTTAAAGGATGTGACATGAAGATTTTGAGAAAATGCCTCCACCCTAAACTAACCTTTCCATGGACAGTTTTTTGAAAATTTTGATTTGCTTGTAAATGGCTCTTAATGATTTTGATTAAAATTCTATCTATTTGAGATATTTTAACAGCAAATGGAATGTGTATCTTAAATTTTTGGCCCATGTAGTCCTGTTTACTCTGGATGACTTTAGCATTACTGGTAAACCATAAGAGATAAACCAAGTCTTACCCTACAAAAAATGTAGATCTCCCTCAAATGCAATTTATGTCTAAATAAATGTGTTTGTAGAGTGAACCATTTCGGAGATATTCCTTTGTATTTGTGTGTTTTGGAGAACCTATACTTTGGTGAAATGGAACATTCTTATTATTTTTTTTGTGTTGACGACGCAAAGAACATAATTTGAAAGTTTTGAAAGATTTGACTATCGCCCAAAGGCGATTCTAATGAATTCCTCTTGCACCTACAAGGAAATAAACAATAAGATAATTTCTGCAAATGTTTATCTCGAGTAACACGAAGACATAAGAATAAGAGTTTGTAAGAATGATACAAGGGTAGAGAAAGTAATGTGAGTGCAACACATCAGATTTTTTTAATATCTTGTTATTACTCTCCATCTTATTTCTAGCCTTTGTTGACTATTCTCTAGTTTTACTCCTGCTTTTCCTTTTGACAATTTTCTAGTATATTTGCCAGCTCTTGTTGACTATTTTCCAATTTCTCTGCTAGCATTCCTGACATACTTTCCAGCATCTCCATTATTGCCCTTAAATTGCCTGATTCCTTAAGTAGATACCTTTTGTCCCTCCTGAACATCCATTATTATTTTCACCTAACTTCTTCCACTGCTCCACCACATTTACATGACTGAACTACAAATAAATGCTTCATATTGAGTACCTTGTTTCCTGATGAACTCGCCATCTTACTATGGTGTGTCTGACTTCTTTGTAGATCACTGTGTATTTGTGTAGCCTGAGCTGCTGCCATTGTGAATTGTTTTTTCTTGTGCTGTTGCTTACCAGATTTGATTCCCAGTGTGGCCTCCTCAGTTGCTGTTGGTCCTCCTCAATTTGATGCCCCATGATGGCATGCCCTATTAATGATGAAGTTATGTTTGTGCCAGCTGTGTGGTCAATCTCTAACTCTTATTTATTTATGCTAACAAGCATATTGATGGTGTTTTTAAACACAAGCCATGTGTGGGCAATGTTTGACAGGTAGAATCAGAACTGAGAAACCCAATCTCACAGCTGAGATTTGATCCATAGACCCTCCACTTACCAGGTGGTTGCTCTAACCATTAATGCAGGTAAGCAGAGGGTCTGTGGTTCAAATCTCAGCTGTGGCATTGATTTTTTCAGTTCTAATTCTACCTGTCAATCTCTAATGTCTGTTTTCGATGAGTCTGCTGCCATCGTGATGTGAAATGAGTTCTTAAGCAAATGCAAAGAGAACAGGTGTGATGTAAATAATATTCTTGCAACTTTCACATATAATGGGGTAGATATAGATTTCATAATTTTTCTGAATCTATTAGCCAGCTAGTTTATCCAAAATAAAACATGTTTTGGAGTTGGATGACTATACTAATTTTCAGGACTTGAACTAACCTCATAATAAATAACTTTGTGTGTTTTTCAAAACTTATTTATGACCTGCCATTTGTAGTGGCTAAGTTGCGAACTAAAACAGACTTGAAAAATTCAATTTCACAACCACACCCAAAACTTTGGCGCTCTGAACTGATGTTCTTTGCAATTAGCATAACCTCAAATGATGTGATTAAATGCACAAAAAAATGTCTCAGCAGAGTGTCTAGAGTGGTAAAGAGTGATGGCATAAGGAAGCATGACTTTGAATTTTTCAAGTTGTTCCAATTTTCCAAGAGGTATGTTTATTTGTGAGAAAAATGGAGCTGTCTGGTGCATTTTGAACAGTAACAGATGGATTCAAAGAAGCTAATGGTTAAAATTTTAAATATGTTATTGTAAACCTAATAATATGTATCTTTCTCCACAGCATGTTACTGAAATTAAGAACAGCAACATCAGATTTACCAACAGTTGTGAAATGGATACCAAAGTAGAAATCAGTGAAGAGGATTCTCCCTCAGTTGACATGTTCGCACAAAACAAAACAGAGCTCTTTTCTGAGAAAGTTACAAGGAGCAAAAACGGTGATACTGTGCTTCTGTACAATGATTGGGATACGGCAATTAAAACAGAAATTAAATCTGAGACTCCTGTTACCAAAGAGTGGAATAAGTTTGAAGCAGTTAAATGCAGCAACTACTGGGAGATAGATGTGAAAAGGGAAGCTGAAGAACAGACTGTGGTGTCAGAATTTGGTTCACAGAATGAGACAGAATATCCTGTAATGAAGGTTAAGGAATACAGCAGTGACCACAAAATAGAAATTAAAGAAGAGTCTTGGTGGCTGCAAACAAAAAAATTACCTGTTTGTGATGACATTAAAGTAAGTTTGTTTTGTAGAAATTCAGGATAGTTACAATTGTTGTTTATTGCCAAAAGAGTAAGATTTTACGATGTATGTATTTTAAAGTACCAATAGTTGTCTTAAAAATTATTTTCCAAATACTCCTCCACCTCCTCCTCCTCCTCCTCCTCCTTCTTCTTCTTCTTCTTCTTCTTCTTCTTCTTCTTCTTCTTCTTCTTCTTCTTCTTCTTCTTCTTCTTCTTCTTCTTCTTCTTCTTCTCCTGCTCCTTCTCCTTCTCCTCCTGCTCCTTCTTCTCCTTCTCCTCCTCCATCTTCTCCTTCTTCTCCTTCTCCTCCTCTTCTTCTTCTCATTATCATTATCATCATTATTACCATCATCATTATTATTATGGTTTTACACTACTTCTTCACATAGTCCCCACTATTATTCAGGCACTTGCCATATTGGGAAACTGCTTTTCTTTGCCATCATCAGAGAATAATATTACATGTGATAAAAGTTGAGTCTGCACATTTGATTTCCCAACATTATTGCTTTTGCAAGGTTTTCCACCAAGTAATTTCTTCAGATGAGGAAACAATAACTCGCTTGGTGCTGAATCTGGACCGTGGAGAAGGTGCCAACCAAGTTTTGCAGTTAGATCATAAGTTTGTTTGGCTGTGTGTGGCTTGGCATTGTCATGAGCTAAAAGGATTCCACGCAAAAGCATTTCATGCCTTTTGTTATGTATTACATCATAGAACTTTCATTGTCTTGCACAATAAATGTCTTTGTTGGTTCTCACGCTGTTGGGCAAGAACTTGACCATTGTAACAATTTGTTCCAGAAAATCATCCACATGATTTTTGGAGTGGCTCTTGTCTGTCTGAATTTCTTCACAGGAACATCTTGTGCCTCCACTTCACGGATTGTTGTTTTGATTCAGGAGGATGTGGGACACCCAAGCTTAATGATTATCCTTACAAATTGCTTGAGAAAAGTTAATATAGCAGTAGTTTGCTTATTCATGTATTAATTTAAATTTTTGGACATCCATTTTGAATACAATTTCTAAAATTGTAAGCATTCTGTCACTACGCCATCGAGGACAAAACCAATATGGTAAAATGTCTGTCCTTGTAAATGTTTTCTTCCATACAAGAGAACACCTGACCAAGATCACAGATAATGAACTGCTCTGCTGCCCCTCATGCCATTTTCAAGACCTACTAAGATTTCTAACCCTTTTCTTCACCATTTCATCACTAAAATCATGAATCGCTCAACTTCACAGGAGGTGAATCGTTTGGTTACTATGAGTATTTTCAAACATGCTAATAATAGGATAAAAAATTGACAGTCACTCACAGCTGCATGTATCTTTCTAATAAATGCCAGAAGTAACGTGCATGTTTAGAAATCATGATTGCAGTAGTAAAATATTTCAAAATATCTTGCATTGTGACAGAAATGACAAAATCCAGTCCAGTTACTTTTTTCTCACTTTATTCTCCTCCAATATTTTGCACAACAACACAGTTCTCTTTTACTGGCATTAAAACAGTCTTTAGTCCTTCATGATGTAACTGACAACTGTTTTCTTTTGGTAACCTTGACTCAGTCCTTTCTGTCTTTCTTCACATACTCTGTCTCTCAAACAGCTAACTTTGATGATACAATCATTTAGCTCTCATTAACTGGTTGGCTATCTTCCTCCATGATGCATTGGTTCCCTCACGTACACTTACAACTGACACACACACACACACACACACACTAAACCTAAAATCCTAAAAGACTCCCAACAACTCATGTCGGTAACTCACCACTAACTTACTGTTTTGCTTCCTTATATAGTACGGAGACACAACACAGACATACCTGGAAATTCTGCAAATATGCTGGCTGCCAGACACTTCTCAAATAATGTAGAAAACCTTCTGTGTAGCTGCTCTGACTGTGCTCTTGTGTTTGCTCACGTGAATGTTGTGGGGGAGCTTGACCTCGAGCGCATTTGTTACGCGCTGTACCTGGCATGTGGTGTGAAGTAACTTGGCCCCAACCGTCCTTTGTTGTGCGCCAGGGCCAGTATCACAGTATATATGGTTGTGCCTAAGTTGAAACTAAACATGATTGTAGCTGCATGCTAAAATTAGCTCCATCAAGACTGTGTTAATGTGTAAAATTCATACTCAGGAGCATCGCTGTTCAAATCCTCCTCACAGGTCTTTTCCAAGGTTTCCTCAGTGATCATAACTGGTAAATGTAGGGGAAAAACCTAAACGTAGGTCTTGAATGTTTCCTTTAATAGTCTATATCAGTAGAGTCCAGTGCCATTGGTACTGAGCAGGTTTAATGTAATATGAATTTCGCTATATCATTTTCATCTTTGAGATAGATATATGTGCAACTTGATACTATACGTAGAATCATTTCTAGGTTCCACTTTGTTTTTGATTTTGAGCCTTTGAGGATATTTACA
This sequence comes from Tenodera sinensis, assembly GCA_030765045.1. Taxonomy (NCBI): domain Eukaryota; kingdom Metazoa; phylum Arthropoda; class Insecta; order Mantodea; family Mantidae; genus Tenodera; species Tenodera sinensis. The sequence goes on along the minus strand of CM060974.1, from coordinate 49,410,622 downwards.
TTCAGCTAAATTCTAATTAAGCAAGATTCCCTTGGGTACTAATTTCATATTTATTACTGCCACTTTGAATCCTGGCTTCAACTAGAGTAGCTGTTGGGAACGACGGCGATAAGTGACAGATAGCACGCATGTAGGAGAAAGAGGTAAAGTCCTGCATGGCAAATGTTTCCCATCTTTCTGACGAAGTATTTGTACACATTTTTTTTTTTTTTTTGCTTCTGCCACCTATGAAGCTGTTAATAAATGTACTATCACAAAGGAGTGGACTTATTTCTCGAAATTACTTAACTTCACTGTAAAACTATAAATACTCTCATACATGCGCTCTGAAACAGACTTTGTCCACTGCAGAACACTGAAGTCCTTGGAGTCTACAATGGCCGAAAGCTCAATGTATCTAAATCTCACTTGGGTGATCACCCGTGATGCCTTTATTAATAGTTCAGGTCTTTGCTTGCTACTGTTAATTTCTCTGAAACCTGCAGTTTATATGGCTGGAACTGAAAATCATCATATAGGACACTTCACACACTTTTGTCCCATAAATTTATGATCCAGGAATGCTGCTGCACAGAATAAAATGGATTTCTTTGCAGATCTGTTCTGACAAGTTCAACATTTTCAGATGCCCACCCTGTTTTCTGATGAACTTGAGGTTTGTTATGAACTGATCCCATTTCACTCACTGATGCGCCTACACACTGGTTGTTTTTTTTTTCTAATGGTACAACTTCACCACAAATCTACTCAAAATCACGTTGGGCAGCCACAGTTGCCTTACTTGTAATAAAATGTGATGCTGCACATGCCAACTTTCTATAGCAGACTGAAACCAACAAGGGCTAGAGACAATCAGTTCTGTAAACCCACAGCCACAACCACATACACAGTTTTACCAACCAAAAGTGGGAAATGTTAAATGCCACACCTGTATATATCATGTTTTTAACCTCCTTATAACCTGTACGATGAAATGCATTAGCCCTTAAGTTGTTGATGTGAACTTACAAGGAACCTATCAATATGCTCATATCGCAAACACCTTGAAATTGTTACTGTGTCATCTTTGTGTTATAAAAAGCTCCTGTTCCAAAACGGAGCTGTTGTTTTCAATCCTAAGTACCCAAAATCAAACCTGAAATTTGTCAGTTCAAAGCAGTGCAGCATCAGGAGCTGGACATGCATTACCTGCACATCCACATTGTGAATTCACAGATGACTGTCCTGACTAGTATCTTGTCAGGGCAAAAGCAAAGCAGAAGAGACCACAATTATTAAAACACAGTTCATTTGGCACCATGCACAAGAAATAATCACATTTTCCCACTCTTCTTTACATATTCTCACACTTGTTTGAGACAGAAATTAGCAGGTACAATGAACTCGGAGGGTTGTTCCATTGTTAAGTGTACCTGGTTGCAAACCATAAATATTTAACCATGTTCTGGAACGGCATAGATGGCATTTGGTGATGAATAAATTACTGTATTTTTACTTTCTCTACTACATACAGCAAGTAGGGGGAGTATTGTATTTGATGTAAAAATTTTATGTCCAGATTTCACTGGAAATATGTTTTTGAGGTCCACCAAATTCACAAAAAGCAGTTCCTCTTACTGCTACTCATTCTGCTACTTCGTCTTCTTTTTTTATGAATGCTTGTTAAATGAACTTTTTTATTCTTCTGCTTTGAATTCTATGAGATGTTTTGGAAGCGAGAGACCCACACAGAGCATGCTCTAAAATTTACTCTGCCAAATGAATAGATATTTTGAAATTTCCAGGACCCAGAGCTTTAAAACTTAAGCCAGTTACATTTCTCTTTGCTCTTCTTTCTTCTACAAAGCATGCAAATAATTTACCATACAAATTCCTTTTATGCTCAACAGGAGTTAACAGCAGGGTTTCTGATTCTTTCTTCTATTTATAATTGCCTTGCTGATGTCACCAAATAGAATCTGCAATGCACATTGGTTAATGAGCGGCATTACTTCCCACCTACATTTAACCAGAAAGATGCAGCACTTCCTTTATACTGTCTTAATATTCTTTATCTTTTTTTCTGTGAATTGCAAACATAACTAAAACTAATGGACTTTGTTGGAGACTGGTCTATATTATTAGTCACTAGATTCCAAATCAGCACTTGAACCTGGTTCCCTTATACCACTTGTGCGCACATACTGGTTGAGAGAATGAAGATGAATTGTCACAACTGTCACTATCTTCGATTTCAATTGCATTTATGACCATAGTTGCTTCTGCCATAATGTCAAAACAATAGGATTTGTTTTAAACATCTCTGAACTTGTTATTCCCAAAGAAAGCTGCATTCATGATATTGAGGCAACGTGAACTCTTTAACACATTAACAGGTTTCATGTTTCAATCTTTAAAGAAGCACAGGGCAACTGACTCCACAGTAATATTACATATATCCAGAACACACTGGCAAAGCCTGTGCTATTTTGTTACTTCTTATGCATGGGTGGGAGGCAATCGCCATCCATCAGGTTTGTCCTAGTCCCATCTCTACAGTGCTATATTGTATTTCCTATATGTTCCAAGATATTTGCAACTCATTTTTGGGTACTCAGCATTGAAAACAGCAGCTCATTTTTGGTATATGAGCCTCTTGCAGCACAAAGATGACACAGTAAGGTTTCAAGGTGTTTGCAATATGAGCATATTGATAGGTTCCTTGTTATGCAAGATTCTCATTTATAAGCCCAAAATTATTCTGTTTCAGGATATGGACTTCCCTCCAGCAAAATCTTCAAGGTAAGACATAATCCATGGTAATGTTTCAATTATAAGCCTTCTGTTTCTTGTGTTACATTCTATTTTAATTTTAAAATTAGCAGTTTTTATTACTCTAAGTACATTTTCTACACTAGAACGTACTGGAACATATTTCAGAGACTGTCGTCTCCCACATGATTCACTGTCAGGATTCCTTCTGTGACTTCTAGATGATGTTTTGGCTGGACGTTTAGCACAAATGAATCCTCATACTGAGCATCAAAGGTTAATACATTGTGTTGTAGTTTTGTGAGAGAATAATTTTCCTCAGCTATAGTTCTGTTTGTTTTCTAACTTCATTCTGTTTTTGCTAAAGAAAAATTCAAAATTTCTTTTAATTCTTATATAGCAGTAACATTTATGTAGTAGAAGATCCCTTGATGTTATCTTCTCTAACTACAGAAGCAATTTTATGCTGTTGCAATGTATCATTGCTACAACTTTTGAAAGATTATCTAGAAATGCTTATTTCTCAATAACATTGTGGCCAATTCTCGACTGGATGTGCAAAAGCAGTTATGTCAAAGAATATTAAAAATGAGTTCTCCACAGCCTTTGATGTCATTTTGAGTGCTCTACTTATGTGTCTAATCAGTTAAGTCATATCACTTCTAATGGCTGAGTAACATGAGTGTGCATAAGGAGGTATGTCATGAAATCTTCAGTTGTGTGTGTGTAAAGATGGTTAAGTCTCTCACTTTTGACTTAACCTATTTTACGCCATTGAACCAGCAGTGCAGAATTGGTTGTCAGTAATAGAGCTGACTTAACTTGCTATGCACTACAAATTTGAATGACTTATTCAACTTGACACTACACCTATCTGATGACAGGGTATTTTTTTCATTGCACTAATATGAAGATTAAGTAAACTAAAACAATTGACTTGTCAATAATACAGATGGAAAAAAAAAGTATTGCAACTCTGTATGTAATTTTAGTAAAAACACAGAGAAACGATTACCATCTCTTATAACTTTAACTACTTGTAATGAAGAGTATTTAAATGCTATTCCTGGACATGTTGGCAGGAGGATCTCTGAAACTATTCTTGATAATCTTGAACCACAAAGACTAAGTGGATGCATATCAGATATGTGATAGACTTAAGCTGGAGATAGAGATCTCTGAGGGCGAAAAAAACTTGAGTTTGAGAGTAAGAAATGCACCAAGAAAATATTGACTTGGCAAATCACTCTCAACAAAAGATCTTGCAAGGAAAGCCATAACATTCACCTTACAACAGTGCTTGCCAACTCCAATAGTCAGTAGCTCCATTGCCTTCTATAAAAGACAGCTATGGAGCTGAAACTTAATATTAGCTGCTGTGATGACAAGCAAGCATACTGTTTCATGTAGCACAAAAGACAAGTCTTAAGAGCGACTAATGATAGTCTTGCCTTTGCAATTGATTTAAACAACTTCATCTGGATGTAAAAAAGAACTTACATATTCTGATTCCTGCCAAGGACAAAACAAACACAGTCACATTGCCATAATGTGTGTAGTTGCACATCCCCACTCTATTGACCTTTTATTTGTAATACTAGGGCATACACACATGGAGGGTGATGGAAATCATGTGATCACAGGAGAAAACAAATGGATGTATCCTGTTCCTATTCATGATCCTCACTACTGAATGCAACTTGTTAGTTTATCAGAAGAGAACAAGCCATTTGTGGTCATTGAAATGTCGAAAGAGGACCTTCATAACTTTTCAGCATTGTTGGGTAAAGCACTTGTTCTAAGAAAGGTTGACATAACTGAATAAAAGATCGTTTGGAAGGTCATGCACTGGCTCTGTTTTCAAAAGGTTTCCTTCAGGAAATTCTTTCTCAAGTACAAGTTAAGGAAACATGATTTCAAATTTGCCAGTTTTCTCAGAAGAGGTATCAAACCTTTAAGAAGTATTCTGGTCCAAATGCAGTAAACCTAGCAAACAATAGGACCTGCTATATCTGCTTTCATTTATCTTGACCACATTCTGGGAATTCTGGAGCATTGAAAATATCTGAAAGTGCCCTGGGTACATTTCCAAATACTGATATAAATGATGATGTTAAGTGAAGAATGTGTTTTTATTCTTCATTATATTTTGAAAACAATTTCATGGTAATTTAAAGAAAGTATATGACATTAAACTCATAACAATAAAACGTCTTGTTTCTTTATTTAGTGTTATATTTTCCTAAGTTCATTAACTTTAACAATGTTTTATAAAAAGCTAAAAAGTATAATATTTACTATTCGATTATAAGGTATTATTTTCAAAACTGTGGTGATATCGGGGTTGTCTCCTTAGTGCGGTAGTAGCACTTCTGCTTACCAAGCAAGATACCAAAGTTCAATTCCTGGCACCAGAGTGGGGCTTTTCTCCCAATGGGAGCTCAGGCGTTTTGCTTTGTCTCCGCTACGTGCGCATAGCGTGCAAGCCATGTGTGTTTAAAAACACCAACAGTAAGTTTGTTGGCATAAATAATACTGACTTTATATTTAAGTTGAGGATACTTAAAATTTCGAAGATATTGAAGAAACTCTCACCTCAACCTGAACAGAAAATATACCTATTCTCTAAGGTCTGTTTACATTTTTGATTTAACATTCACAACTTTAAAATATTCTCATGGCTAATATTGAAAGTTATTTATGCATTTTTTGTGAATAGCCTCTGAAGACCTTGTATTATACAAACTTAATTCTGTATTACTGTTAAACCATAAGACAGAGACAAATGGTTACTAAATGTAAAAGGTTAACATTGATTATGCACGCAATTTGTGAAATATGCTTTCATAACACTATTTATTAAGCTTTTGTTATTGATTTGAAATTTCATATACTTTAAAATTTATAAATATATTTATCTGCAGTCCATTTATTTCTTGTGATACAGAAGAACACTCAACTTCTGATTATAAACTTGGGTCAGGGGTGAAATACTTAACATCTCTTATGTGACAAAAGTAATGTTAAGTATTTCAACACCTACTCAATTTTATGATAATTTAGATTCATATCACTGGTGCTAGCTCATTCAATTATATGCAGATTGAATTTTTGTTATGATAGCATTGCCATCCAATATGTTGAGTGCCCATTTATGTTCTTAATAAAAACAATCAAAGCTACCTTAAATAGCTGTTAAATGCAAACATGAAAATTGATGTCATTCTCAGTGCACGTTACAAACATATCTTGTATTATCGCATCAGTGTAGTATCACTGATATGCTTTCCATATATTATCTAATGACATCGTGTAACAACAAAATTAATCCAATTGTAACAAACAAGTTTCTTTGCATTAGGAATTTATAACTAAAATGATATTGCCAAACAGAGATTCTCTTCTCAGGTTTAATTCTCTGATTGTTGTGCTCCATGATTGTAAATCCCTAATGTTTCAGATTAAGTGCAGAAGCAGTTTCTAGTGATATCAGTTGTAAATCACCGTTGTCCTCTGCTGATGTCTCAGGAAGAGGCACACACTTCTATAATGGAACGAATCACCTTGATTATGAAAATCACAAAAATAATGTAATACCAGCAGAAGAACAACACATTTTCTCAGAACAATCTGGTAAGTGTAGTGATCAGGAGAAAATGTACATAACAACTTTCAGCTTGAAACAAAATAATTTTATTCCTGTTACTCCTGAGGGTAACGGGACACACCAGTGTAAGATTTGTGATAAAATCTTTACTCGGTTATCATATTTGAAAAAGCATACTTTGGTTCATGATGGTAGAAAGCCACACAAGTGTAAAATTTGTGATAAGCGCTTTACAAGATCATCATATTTGAAAATGCATTCTTTGGTTCATGAGGATAAGAAGCCACACTAGTGTAAAATTTGTGATAAAAGCTTTACGCAAGTGTGATATCTCAAAACACATTATCTGATCCATGAGGGTAAGAAGCCACACCAATGTAAAGTTTGTGATAAGAGCTTTACTCAGTTATCACATTTGAAGATGCATACTCTGATTCACATGGGTGAGAAACCATACCAATGTAAAACTTGTGATAAGAGTTTTACTCTGTTACCATACTTGAAGACGCATTGTTTGACTCATGAAGGTAAGAAGGTACACCAGTGTAAAACTTGTAGTAAGAGCTTTAGTCAGTTATCGTATTTAAAAAAGCATTGTTTGCTTCATGAGGGTAAGAAGTTACACCAGTGTAAAATTTGTGATAAGAGCTTTACTCAGTTGTCATTCTTGAAAGCACATAATTTAATTCATGGAGATAGGAAGCAACACCTGTGTAAAATATGTAATAAGACCTTTGTTCAGTTAGGATATTTGAAAACTCATTATTTGATTCATGAGGGTAAGAAGCCACACCAGTGTCAAACTTGTGATAAGAGCTTTACTCGATCATCAGATTTGAAAAGACATATAGTGATTCATGATGTTGCAACAGTTATTACTAATAAAAGTTGTTTGGCAATAAGTTCTTGATGTCTGCAGTCAGCAGTAATGATAAGCCAAACTATTAAATTAATTATTGCAGTTATAAGGTGTATAAAAACAAATCATCTGTAATTGATATGATTTGAATAATTTATTCAGTTTGAAATTTCTTGTACTTTATTAATATACAGAGAACAATTTGAGGTGTCAGCTTGAACTGAAGCTAAAACTGCAATGACTATAAATATTTTTGTTTATATACTTACCATCAGCATACTGATCAGTTACAAAATACACTTTGTGATGTTTCTCTATGGTATTGAATGAAGATAATTTATGATGGTCATGTAAGTTTTATTTTCGATATTCTGTTTCGGTTTAAACATGGTTCCAGACATGTGGATTTGTATAAGTATATATAAACATAATATTTCACATAAAATACAACACAAATGAAGATAAAATGTACTTGAAAAATGATTTAAGCATTTTAGCAGATGAGCAAATTTTTTCACCACCACATTACCTCAATATACCAGCATAAGTGTCCCTCATTATCATTACATTTGGGTTAGATTTAGAACTGACTGAAACCAAATGTTCCAATAATAATTGCTCTTGTTTTTCAATTTTCTTTCATTACCTGATTAGCCTCCCCTTATGTAGGACCTACACCCCTTAGGACTTACAAGCCAGTGCCTAGGGCAGACACCTCTTGGGGAGCAGAGGAACCTATGGACAGGGCAGAGTGTAGACCTGGAAGCAGGTGGTCAGCCAAGCACTAGTTATGACAGTGAGGAAGAGGGTGATATGAAATGCAGCCAAAATTGATGATTGGAAAGGTATGGAGCAAAATGCAGTGCAGGGAAAACCAAAGAAACCCCCTTGGTGCCGCTTTGTCCACCATGAATGCCACATGCTGATCCGTGGGATCAAACCCAGGCCACCTAGGTGGTAGGAAAATGCTCTAGCTGCTCAGCCACAGTGCCACTGTTTTTAATGTTTGTTTTTAGGTTATTTGCATTTCTCTGATATACAATTTAGAATTTTTCTACTTCTGTGAGTTTATAATGACCATTTATATGTTTTGTAAATATAGCTGTTGTGTTTATGTACCTCGAAACAGAAACACCTTTATGTATCTTTGCCACTAATGTGAAACAATTTTAATGGAAATTGAGTTGGATTGAAACACTTAACATTATTTACATGTAATTAATCTTGACGATTTTCAAGAACTTGCTCCCATCATCAGAATTAACTGACTGGTTCTTATAGATGTTTGATGGGTGGGTGGCTGGTTGGTTTGAGAGACATCTAGCAGTGAGCTGATGAACTTCCATGGAGGGTTTGGTGGCGGCAAATCAAAATTCATTCTGGCAGGTTGTCACAGTAGCTTAATGGTTATAGCACCCACCGAGTAAGCGGAGGGTCTGTAGTTCAAATTCCAGCTGTGGCATTGAATTTTTAAGTTCCAGTTCTACCTCTCAGTCATCTATTTCATCTTGAGATATGGCATTTTGGAAAAGCCATTTCATCAGTTGGACTAACAGTTCAGCTGTTGGGATGCCAGAAAAGAGTGTTGTTGTTGTTGCTGTTATTGTTAGCTAATGCTGGATTTCTGACAACGAAGTCATCAATCCTCTTGCTCTCCAATATTTTTCACTGATGGATGGGGCATTAGAAGTGGCCGGACTTATTTGAAGGTGGTTTCGATCCACTTCCTCTTGCAGATCACATAGAGGACAGATAGAAAAGAGAAAAGAGTGTTGTGACATCAAAGAATACAAGTTTGTCTTCTGGATTTAATTTGAAGTGTACTATTTTCTTCACTAAGTCCTGAGAATTCCTGAAACTTAGACTGTTGTGCCTGGGTAGTCTTGTGAATTTCTGTATAAGTCATTTTGCCAAATTATATGTGGGTGAGTCAATATTGAGTAGTCGGAAGCTTTCGCAGCCAGAGTTAGAATTAAGGCTAGAGATTTCTTCCCGGCTTAAAAGCCGTGGTCTGCTGGAGTTTTGAGGTCTAGATGTTTCGTCCACACCTGCGGTGGACATCATCGGTGGCGTAGTATGAGTCCTCTAGGTGAAGGTTCAGTTACAACCGAATCGTTTATGACTGGAGGTGCCGTATTTATATGTGGGCTGCTCACAGGGGATTGGCTGGGCTTGAGTGTGAGGTGTGTGTTAGATGGGCGGGGCTTCTCCGTTCTGATTGCTGATTGGTTTACATGATTTCTCTGCATTAGTGCTTTTTTATGTTCGAGTATCAGATGCCAGGTTTTGTTCAACTTTAGAGTTTCTTCCTTCCTGTTAAAATTATTGGGGTGTTTCTAAATTTCTATGGCTTCTCGTTGTAGTCTAGCGTGGTAGTATGGCATAGAAGAAAGAACAATAGTCTCCTTATGCTGAATTATGTGTTCGCCATCGGCTCATATTGCATGTTCTGCGACCGCTGATTTGTCTGTACATATGTCCCAGCTGGGTGTTGATGCTGCATAGGGTGGTACCTATGTTCACAGCGCTGCAGGAACACGGAATCTGGTAAACTCCGGCCGAAGAGAGCAGAATCTTGGGATCTTTGGCCGACCGAAGCAAGTTATTAATCTGTCTGGTAGGTTTGAAGATAGTTTTGATGTTGTGGTGCTTGAGTAGGTGCCCTATTCTATCCAAGACAGTTTTGAAATAAGGCAGAAAAGCAGTGCCTTTGCTGTTGAGTGGATCCCGTTCGAGGTTGGCAGGGCAAGACCTAGGTGGGCGTATTGCTCTGCGAACTTCTTGTGCCGTGTAAGTAACCATTTGAATTATAAAGTCTGTTCCAGATGTCTGAGTTCCTGTTGTAACGAGTTAGGCTCACAGATGCAGGCAGCGCCGTCAGTGAGGGTCTCTATGCTGGCGCGTTTCTGCTTAAGATGGTGATTGGAATTGAAGACTTGAAATAAAAAAGCCTCTAAGTGCCAAAACCATGCATTTGAGGAAAATGAATTTTAACTATTCTAAATAATATTAATGGTCATAATTTCAGTATTAATGTTTTTTTAAGTGAAAGCTGAGCATAGTGTTTCAGTTGGTTAGACGCTGGCCTACTGATCCCAAGGTCGCGGGTTCAAACCCGGCCCAGGTCGATGGTTTTTAAGTGTGCTTAAAAACGACAGCTCCATGTCAGTAGATTTACTGGCATGTAAAAGAACTCCTACGGGACGAAATTGCGGCACACCGGCGACGCTGATGTGATCCTGGCAATTGACAGCGTCGTTAAACAACCAAATAATTTTAATTTTTTGAGCATAGTGTACTGTCCAAAGGAACTTACAAATGTTATATTGTTATAGTATGAAAAGTGTACTGAAAGTGAAATTCTATGAAAGGCTCTAAGTTCCCGAATTCAGAACTCAGGAGAGAGACAACAAAGAGAACAACGAATTAAACAAAATATGATTTTCTTTGTTCATACACCCAAAGTTCATTCTGTAATGCTTCTGTAAAAGTTTTTGTGGTCATCATTGGTCAGATACTGCATCATTTCAGTCAAATCTTTCTTCTTTTCTTTAGAGATGTGGCTTGTAACATCCAGAGCAGTTAGTTACATTTTGTTCATGTCCTGTATTCATACACCCTTTTCAAAATAGTCATATCTTCCCAGGCTTCTCCTGATCTTAACTACATGAGGCTTATGTTTGTCCAACTGTAGCCACCGTACTTTGGAAATGTTTAGCTTTGATGTGTTTACATCACAATCTGCTGCTTTCTTGAAATCGAAGAAGTCAGATGCCTTCATGTTACTGACGGTAAATGACCTTACTTGTCCTGATTCCTTTATCATGTCCTTTATATCTTCTGGAACAATGCATTTGTTAAGTTGTTTTCTTTTCTCAATAAGGGCAAAATCCCTGTCGCAACTTTAGAAGAAATGACCTGATACAAGGAACTTGTGGTTTATTTCTTCAAAAATACCTGCTAGAATTAGGTACATCCAGAGAAAAAGAATGACTGTTTTTGTTTTGGCCACAACCATTTTATCTATGAGAAGGAAGCGCGTGGAACATAGAGCCTTTCATATGTTAACAGCAGCGGCACTTAAATCACATAACATCTGTCGATTGCATTTCAAACTACATTTTCATTCGTGGCACTTCGAGCATTTTATACAATATAGGGCTTGGCATGTAGATCTCATTTTACACAAAATCCCAAAATTCCTTATTATGGTACTTAGAGCCTTTTTTTTTTTTTTATTTCAAGTCTTCAATTTTTGTTCAGATATCGGTCGGTGTGGGTTTGTTTGCAGTAGACTGTATGTCCAAGAGTCCCATTTGCTCTCTTGCTGACCAGCCAATGTGAGGTACAGGAGTACCACTGCGATCTATTGTCAGCAGCTTTGGGTCCCCTACCTACGCTGTTGCAAAGTATTTATCTGATTTACTACAACCTCACATTGGCTCCACGGACTCGCACCATTCCCTCACAAAACTACAGACCATCACACTGCAACCTCAGGATGTCCTTGTTAGCTTCAATGTCGTCTCTCTCTTTACTATGGTTCCCGGAAATGATGCCATCACACCACTGAAAAATCTCTTTCAGGATGACATACTGGCACTATTTCATCACGTGCTTACTACTACTTACTTCCAATGGAACCAGGCATTCTTCGAACAGATTGACGGGGTTGCCATGGCAGCCCACTCGGCCCAGTGCTTGCTAATTTCTTTATGGAGTCCTTCGAGTCCCAGCACCTAAGTTCTGCAACTCACAAGTCGTCTGTATGGTATAGCTATGTGGATGACACTTGTCGTTTGGAGTCATGGGGAATAAGCCCTTGATGGTTCCCTACAGTATCTCAACAGAATCAATCCATGTATTCCATTAACTATTGAGAAAGAAAAAATGGACAGCTGGCCTTCTTAGATGTTCTGGTCAGCAAGAGACTAGACGGGACTCTTGGACATACAGTCTACCGCAAACAAACCCACACCGACCGATATCTGAACAAAAATTCCAATCACCATCCTAAGCAGAAACGCACCATCATAAATACCCTCACTGACCGCGCTGCTCGCATGTGAGCCTAACTCGTTACAACAGGAACTCCGACATCTGGAACAGACTTTATATTCAAATGGTTACACTGCACGAGAAGTTTGCAGAGCAATACGCCCACCTCGAACGGGACCCACACAACAGCAAAGGCATTGCTTTTCTGCCTTATTTCAAAACTGTCACATATAGAATAGGATGCCTACTCAAGCGCCACAACATCAAAACTATCTTCTAACCTACCAGACAGATTAATACCTACCTTGCTTCGGTTGGCCAAAGATCCCAGGGACCCGCTCGCTTCGGCCAGTTTTTACCAGATTCCATGTTCCTGCGGTGCTGTGTACATAGGTACCACCCAACGCAGCATCAGCACCCAGCTGGGACACACAGACAAGTCAGCGGTCGCAGTACATGCAATATGGGCCGATGGCGAACACATAATTCAGTACAACGAGACTATTGTTCTTTTTTCTATGCCATACTACCATGCAGACTACAACGAGAAGCCATATAAATTTACAAACACCCCAGTAATTTTAGCAGGAAGTAAGAAACTCTAAAATTGAACAAAACCTGGCATCCGGTACTCGAACATAAAAAAGAAGCACTAATGCAGAGAAACCACGTAAACCAATCAGCAATCAGAACTGAGAAGCCCTGCCCATTTAACACGCACCTCCTGCTTAAGCCCAGCCAATCCCCTGTGAGCAGCCCACATATAAATACGGCACCTCCAGTCATAAACGATTCTGTTACTACAGCGAGGCAGACATAGATGTCGCCATTGAAAACTTCACTGCCTCGCTACACACGGCCAAGAGAAGCGCTACCACTTACACCACAAGACCACCCGGTTTTTGCACGTACCCCGAGGTATAGCAACTCTTTGCGCGGAGACGACGCTTGACAAGACTGTGGTGGTACACCCGTCAGCCTGAATATAAAGTGCTAGCAAAATGGCTACGCAACATCATTCGGCATCAAATTAAAATCAACAAAACTGAACAGTGGGAAAACAAAATGCTGAGTACCACCCATTCGAACACTTCCTTGTGGAAATTATTAAAGGCATTTAAAGTCTCCACGAACGTCAACTCCGCAACTGAGGCGCTGCACACTCATGGCGGCCTGCACTTCTCCGAAGAGGAGAAAGCCGAGGTCTTCGCTGACTGTCTTGAAGACAGATTCAGCGAAAACCCAGTTACCAACCGCGATATAGAGCGGGAGGTACAGACATGGGTACAAACCTGGGTGGCGCAGAAGCAAGAGCAACACCTACCCATCATAACACCGCAGGAAGTTTACAAGCTCATTAGGAAATTACCTAATGGGAAAGCTGCCGGCCCAGACAAAGTGACTAATGAGGAACTTAAGCATCTCCCGAGAAAAGCCCTGGTGCAACTGACTAAAATATTTAACGCCTGTCTGCAGCAAGGCTATTTACCCTCTACCTGGAAACGAGCCAAGGTAATTATGCTCCCAAAACAAGGGAAAAGCACCAGGTAACCGCAAAACTACCGCCCCATTAGTCTTTTGTCTACTATTGGTAAATTGCTCGAAAAACTTATACTTTTTCGACTTCAAAAACAAGTTTCGGAATCTCATGAACTTTCAAATTCACAGTTTGGTTTTCGAAAAGGACATTCTACTGATTTACAGCTTCTCAGACTAACAGATGACGTAACAGAGCAATTTAACAATGGGGCTTCAACGTTGGCGCTATTTCTGGACGTAGAAGCCGCATTCGACCGGTGCTGGCACAATGGCCTTATTTACAAACTGCACCACAATTTCCCGGCTCTTCAAAATTATCTGTATTTGCTGCACAATTTTCTATAAAAACGGAAGTTTTACGTCCAAGTGGGCCGCTCCTCCTCACGGGAGAGAGTGATGTGGGCTGGCGTCCCACAAGGGGCAATCATGTCACCCTTTCTGTACATATTATTCACCAACGATTTCCCAGTGGACGCCAGATGTAAGGTAGCCATGAACGCCGACGACACTGCAGTACACAACCACCATAGAAATCCCCGTTTCGGCCTTGCAGAAATGCAACGTTATGTCAACAACTTCCTTTCATGGCAACATGACTGGAAAATCAAAGTTAATTCCAACAAATGCCAGCTGATTCATTTCTCTAAGCGGCATCACACTTTGGCAATGGACCTAACGGTCGGTGGTCAGGTATTCCATTGCCGTCGGCAAGTTAAATACTTAGGGGTTACCTTGGACCGCACAATGTGCTGGTCCACCCACATAAAAAATAGCGCCAACAAAGGCAGACAGCGGCTAAAGTTATGCGCCCCCATCTTCCGCAGCAAACAGCTGCAATTGAAGTCCACACTCGTCCTGTATAAGGCTTTCATCCTGTCACTGGTTCTTTACGCGTGTGTGGCCTGGGCAAACGCCTCAAAAACCGCCCTGAAGACTATCCAAACCCTCCAAAACCTCTCCCTCCGGAAAATCCTCTCTGCTCCCATCCTAACCACTAACCGAACCCTTCACCAGGAAACCCAGATTCCTTCCATACCCGAGGCAATAACAAAAAGAGCTACTGTCGCGTGGGCGCGCATCAGGAATCACCAAAATGACGTGATTGCCAATATTGGCAAGGGCGAGCCAAAGCATCGTAAGCATGCTAGAACTAAAATGTCTTAAACATTGCATGGCTCGCCGACTGATGCCCACCCATGCAACCCAGGCCCTAGGCCACGCACTCCAGAAGAGGTCTGTGCCTCGGAAACGCCTCAGGAGCTCCAACCTGGCCGCACAGGAAAACTGCGGAAAATCTGTAAATAGTGAAGTGTATATAGTGCAGTGTAAGTATGTATATACGAGCGTGTGTGTGTGTGTGCGCGCGTGTGATGGGACATATGTGTGGTATGCCCAGGAGTGAGTGTGTATGTATCCGTGTATATAAATTAAAAAAAAAAAACTATCAAAAACGGACAAACATAAGACCGAGTATACGCACAGAAACTGTTCTCGGTGGGCTAAAGTTGCCCACTGTATGGGTTTTTGAACATATAAAAGCAAACATGAACATGTAAATACTGTAAAATAGAATTAATGTTAATTTTAGCCTGTAAGCCGGGCCCTTCTGTACCGGCACCGAGCAAATGTTTTCTATAATAAAATAAGTTGAAGTTGAAGTTGAAACGATTCTGCGTCATACTATAGCGAGGCACACATAGATGTCGCCATTGAAAACTTCACTGCCTCGCTACACACGGCCAAGAGAAGCGCTACCACTTACACCACAAGACCACCCGGTTTTTGCACGTACCCCGAGGTAGAGCAACTCATTGCGCGGAGACGACGCTTGACAAGACTGTGGCGGTATACCCGTCAGCCTGAATACAAAATGCTAGCAAAATGGCTACGCAACATCATTCGGCATCAAATTAAAGTCAACAAAACTGAACAGTGGGAAAACAAAATGCTGAGTACCATCCATTCGGACTCTTCCTTGTGGAAATTATTAAAGGCATTTAAAGTCTCCACGAGCGTCAACTCCGCAACTGAGGTGCTGCACACTCATGGCGGCCTGCACTTCTCCGAAGAGGAGAAAGCCGAGGTTTTCGCTGACTGTCTTGAAGATAGATTCAGCGAAAACCCAGTTACCAACCGCGATATAGAACGGGAGGTACAGACATGGGTACAAACCTGGGTGGCGCAGAAGCAAGAGCAACACCTACCCATCATAACACCGCAGGAAGTTTACAAGCTCATTAGGAAATTACCTAATGGGAAAGCTGACGGTCCAGACAAAGTGACTAATGAGGAACTTAAGCATCTCCCGAGAAAAGCCCTGGTGCAACTGACCAAAATATTTAACGCCTGTTTGCAGCAAGGCTATTTCCCCTCTACTTGGACACGAGCCAAGGTAATTATGATCCCAAAGCAAGGAAAAACCACCAGACAACCGCAAAACTACCGCCCCATTAGTCTCTTGTCTACTATTGGTAAATTGCTCGAAAAAATTATACTTTCTCGACTTCAAAAACATGTTTCGGAATCACATGAACCCTCAAATTCACAGTTTGGCTTTCGAAAAGGACATTCTACTGAGTTACAGCTTCTCAGACTAACAGATGACGTAACAGAGCAATTTAACAATGGGGCTTCAACGTTGGCGCTATTTCTGGACGTAGAAGCCGCATTCGACCGGTGCTGGCACAATGGCCTTATTTACAAACTGCACCACAATTTCCCGGCTCTTCAAAATTATCTGTATTTGCTGCACAATTTTTTAGAAAAACGGAAGTTCTACGTCCAAGTGGACCGCTCCTCCTCAAGGGAGAGAGTGATGCGGGCTGGCGTCCCACAAGGGGCAATCATGTCACCCTTTCTGTATATATTATTCACCAACGATTTCCCAGTGGACGCCAGATGTAAGGTAGCCATGTATGCTGACGACACTGCAATATACAATCACCATAGAAATCCACGTTTCGGCCTTGCAGAAATGCAACGTTATGTTAACAACTTCCTCTCATGGCAACATGACTGGAAAATCAAAATTAATCCCAACAAATGCCAGCTGATACATTTCTCTAAGCGGCATCACACTTTGGCAATGGACCTAACGGTCGGTGGTCAAGTATTGCATTGTCGTCGGCAAGTTAAATACTTAGGGGTTACCTTGGACTGCACAATGTGCTGGTCCTCCCACATAAAAAATAGCGCCAACAAAGGCAGACAGCGGCTAATGTTATGCGCCCCCATCTTCCGCAGTAAACAGCTGCAATTGAAGTCCAAACTCGTCCTGTATAAAGCTTTTATTTTGTCAGTAGTTCTATACGCGTGTGTGGCCTGGGCAAGTGCCTCAAAAACCGCCCTGAAGACCATCCAAACCCTCCAAAACCTCTCCCTCCGAAAAATCCTCTCTGCTCCCATCCTAACCACTAACCGAACCCTTCACCAGGAAACCCAGATCCCATCCATTCCCGAGGCAATTATGTACAAAAAGAGCCACTGCCGCATGGGCGCGCATCAGAAACCACGACAATTATGTCATTGCCAATATCGACAAAGGTGAGCCGAAGCATCGGAAGCATGCACGTATTAAAATGTATTAAACGTCACTCGGCTCACCGACTGATGCGCGTCCACGCAAACACGGGCTCTAGGCCGCACACACGCTACCTTAGAGGCCTGCACCCCAGGGAACAGGTCAGGAGCTGCACCCTGCCCCGCCCAGGATAACCGCGGAGTGTATATAAGGTACATATCGTGTGTATAAAGTGTTTATTATAACATGCTGGGACGCATACTTTCGTGTGCCCAGCATCCATGTGCGAGTGCGACGCCCAATTAAAGTGCCCACTGTGCGTGTGTGTGTGTGTGTGTGCGTGTGTGTGTGTGCGTGTATGAGGGCATATCTTATGATATGCCAGAGTGAATGCGGGAGTGAATGTGTGTAAATATATGTATATAAAAGTAACAGGAAAAAGACAATGTCAAAACATAAAAAACATTACCAAGAACTAATACAGATGGGAACTGTTTTCGGTGACCCAAAGAGGGTCACTGTATGGGTTACCTAAAAACCCAATGTACATAGTTGATGTAAGTATAAAAAAATTGTATAAAACATGACAATTTAGGTCTGTACGCTGGGCCCCATGTACCAGCACCAGACAAAATCTTAATAAATAAATCTGAATCTGAAACGATTCTGTTGTAACTGAATCTTCACCGAAAAGACAGACTACGCCACCGATGATGTCCACCGCAGGTGTGGACGAAACATCTGGACCTCAAAACTTCAGCAGACCATGGCTTTTAAGCCCGGAAGAAATATCTAGCCTAGAGTCAATATTGCTTATTATGAGTCTCACTTTATTGTCTTGTTTATGGATTTTCGGAAGTGCATATAATCTCGGTAAAGTGGGATGGTTTGGTTTTATTCTAGAGTTTTCATTCTCTGTTAAGGCTTTTGTTTGAGACATAGTCTGTTTTTATTTCTGTCTATGCTATTTTTTTAGAAGTTCTTCTACCCTGGAAATGTGATCTTCATCCAGTATAACTAATTTGCCATCTTTGCTTTAGTCTAGATGAATAGTTTGGATCTAAGGGAATTGAGGATTTGTTTGGCTGGGCAATTATTATGATCGATAGTTTGTAGCTCCTTTAGGTCTGTTCCGAATTCTTTCTGAATTGCTAATTTGGTGATGCTTTGTGGTAATGTTGATATCTGCATTATGCTTTCTGTGGAGTTAGTGTAGCTAGACCTTTGTTTAAATGTGTGTTGGGACATTGGCTGTACTTTGTTTCCTACAACTTCTATGTATTTTTTCATGGAGAAGGTTACTATGCTATACATTTTACTGAGCAGCATATTACATTTGCACCGTTTTCTCTACTCGCTTTTCTTTTACAGAACACAATGTTCTTCTCTACTCACCTTTCAACACACAATTCATAAAATTTTCTATAACAAATAGAAATGCAACGTATTATACTCACACGGTTTTCTCCACCCGCTTTTCTGTTATGTAACACTCACATGATCATATCTACTCGCCCCTCAATATACAATTCATACATTTTTACTTCCTCTACTGGTAAGTAGGGGAAGTATTGTATTCCACCCAAAAATTCGATGTCGAGATTTCACCGGAAATACATGTTTTGAGGCCCCTGAATCCAAAAAAGGCATTTTTAGAAAAAGGTCTGTGTGTCAGTCTGTGGACAGCATAAATCAAAAACGAAAAGTCGGTTAAATACCAAAGTTGGTATTTAAGTTTAGTGTCTTTCAAGGATGTGACACGAAGATTTTGAAGAAAATAGCCCCACCCTAAACCACCCTTTACATGGAAACTTTTTCGAAAATTTTGATTTTCTTGAAAATGGCTCTAACGATTTTGATTAAAATGCCGTATGTTTGAGATATTTGTATGACAAATTAAATGTATATATTGAATTTTCTGGCTATAGCCCCTGTAGTCCTGTTTGCTCTGGATGACTTTTGAATAACTGGTAAACCGTAAGCGATAGAACAAATCTTACTGTTTAAAAAAGGTCGATCTCGCTAAAACACACAACTTATGTCTGAATGAAATTTTTTGGGGAGTGAACCATTTCGGAGACATTCCTTGTTATTTGTGTGAGTTTTCCAATACTTGAAATCCTTCACATAGCCACCCGCTTTAAGATTTGACTATTTTCTCAAGGCCTACTGGAATCGTTATTCCTTTCTTCCTCCGTTTCTCTTTCCCATGGCAAGCGCCATACATCAATGTGGTTTTTACAACATATAAAGATTTGGTTACCATAGGTACGAATGTAACAAACTTTGGAGCTGTCCATCAGCGAATTGAACTTTGAGGAGTTAACATTCCAGAAATACGTAAGACTGTTTCATTTTAACTTTAATTCGTATTTATTATTTGTTATAACGTTTACTTTTTTCAGCTGTTATAATATTTGTTTACCTCTATGTTTGAATAGTTTTCATAATAGAGGTTACCATTCCAGCAAATAGGTAACACTGTTTAGTTTTAAATATAATTTTTATTTACTATTTGTTATAACAGTGGTTTTAGCAGTTGCTACTATTTGTTTAGTTTTGTTACAAAAGTTTTCATAATGCGTTGTAAATGACGGACTAGCTTTAACTTTAATCTTAAGAAATCCTTTGCAGTAAAAGCGGTTAAAGTGATCGCTGGTTCTCTTAGCCAAAATCATGCTATATTTGGTGACATTAAAAACACTCAGTGTACAAGTAACTCTGTGATAAGCATTAATGCTTGGAATTCGGACGTCGTTGATAAAATTCTTCACTTAGGCAATGATTTGCACTTGAAATCAATTTCAAATTATAATGGTGTAGTGCCAAATCCACCTTACTTGTGTGCTGATGAAGGTTGGCTGCAGGATATTATAATTGATGACGTAAAGGTAACCTGCAGTGCAGTGACAAATACTTTAGAATTACAAGGGATCATATCAAGAGATGTAGGTAGTGTGCTAGAAAAGTTTTTCCAGTGTTATGAGTATGGTGTGTTTACTGCACAGTTAAAGTCTATAGCTCTTATTAAGAAAGAGGGCATGTACTGGTTGTTTGATCCACACAGTTGCAATCCAAGGGGTTTGTATGATACAGAAGGGGTAGCTGTTGAACTTGCTTTCGAGAATTTAAATGATTATAGGATTTAATGGCAAACAAGTTACCGATAGCTAATGATTCCATTGACCCACTCACGTTAGTTCCTTTTGTGTTTTAATGGTTTTGAAGTTAATGTCAGTTCAGACCATGTAGCAGTAAGTGATGAATTAATAAGTCAAAACATGCATGAAAGCATTGCACGAGGGTAAAGAATATAACGACCAGGAACGTGAAAGAAATAAAGTGGATAAGCGACAGGCTAGAGAAAATGAAGATTACAAAGAATATGAAAGGAAGAAAAACAAAAAGTATAAGCAGCAAGTAAGGGAAGAAGAAGATTACAGAGAATCTGAAAGAATCAGAAACAGAGATTATAAGCAGCAAGCAAGGGAAAATGAAGATTACAGAGAATCTGAAATGAAGAAAAACAAAGAACGTATTCAGCAAATCAGGGAAGATGAAGACTACAGAGAATCTGAAAGGAAGAGAAACAGAGATGATAAGCAGCAAGCAAGGGAAGATGAAGATTACAGAGAATCTGAAAGGAAGAGAAACAGAGGTGATAAGCAGTAAGCAAGGGAAGATGAAGATTACAGAGAATCTGAAAGGAGGAGAAACAGAGATGATAAGCAGCAAGCAAGGGAAGATGAAGATTACAGAGAATCTGAAAGAATCAGAAACAGACATTATAAGCAGCAAGCAAGGGAAGATGAAGATTACAGAGAATCTGAAAGGAAGAGAAACAGAGATGATAAGCAGCAAGCAAGGGAAGATAAAGATTACAGAGAATCTGAAAGAATCAGAAACAGATATTATAAGCAACAAGTAAGGGAAGATGAAGGTTACAGAGAATCTGAAAGGAAGAGAAACAGAGATGATAAGCAGCAAGCAAGGGAAGATGAAGATTACAGAGAAACAATGAGTATATGCAGCAAATCAGAAGAGAGGAAAATTATAAAGACACAGAAAGAAAGAATAACAAGGAGCATATGAAGGTCAGAAGTGATGAAAATTACGTACATTCTGAAAAAGTAAAAAATAAAACGTTAAAACTGGGGTAAAGAAGCAATGAGATTCTCCGTACAAAGCACTATTTTTACAACAAACTAGTGCAAACAGACAATGATTCATCAAGATTAAAATTGAACTTTATCCGAAGCAGAAAGAATGTACCAGAGCATGTTTGCTGCTGTTGCGAAGGTCTGTTTTTAGATCACTCTGTTTCTAAACTGAACATAAATATTATTAAAAGAAAACATGGAAACAACAATTTTGAATATTTTCTTGAAAGGATATCTAATTATGCTTCTTCACACGTGTGTAATACTTGTAAGAATTACATTGTAAAGCTAAAAGTTCCGAAAATGGCGACAAGTGGTATAACATTTGTGGATGTACCAGAATGTATTAAGAAACTATCTTCTTTGGAGAAACGAGTATGCAGTCCTTGAAAGAATGTTATCTCGCCCCTTAATCCAGGAGAGTAAAATTGTAACAACCACTTAAGATACCAGAATCATGCTGAGGCTGAGAAATTGAGAGCAAGCAAGTCATTTTGACTTTAACAATACAGATTTTCATGTCATGTGGTTGCTTCTCATATAAAACTGAGTCAAAGCATAGAATACTTACACAAATGATTTCAATTAACTGACTGCACAACACTTAAATGGGATACAAAAATTGGTAGATTGCTGCACTAATGCGGGGCCATCACTCAAAATATACTTGAGCACTTAGGTACAATTTTGAGATAATTACAAAGTAAGGGAAATGGCATGAAATACGTAAATTGATGTTATCTGTACCAGAAGGAGAAATAAAACTTATTTTATAAATACATGAAATTACCATACAACAGTGAGAATGTTTTTCAGGAGCATTTATTCTTAGTTTCACCATAAATGTAACCATTAATGTATTTATTGAAATAAAGGTTAGAATTCTAGTGCCTTCTCTTATTGCCACATTCCATACTTGTTTGTATTTTGTAAGCCTAACAATGCCATTTTTATGTAATACAGAATTTAGAATTATAAATTCAGGGCTAATTATACTATACCTTACCACTTATTTAGTTGTATTTGACATCTTTTTCCTTCTGCAACATAAATTACACAGCAATAATAAAAACCTACAAGTAAAATTAAAAATTCAACATTGATTATATTTATCCCGGCTTTTTGCATAACTAAGGAAGCACAACAACTGTTCAAGAACAGGAAACAATATTTTGTCATTTAAGGATGCTGTCAATTGCTAGGATCAGATTAGCATCACTATTGTGCTGGACTTTTTGTCCTGCGGAAGTTGTTTCAATGCCAGTAGGTCTACTGACACAGAGGTATCATTTTTAAGAACACTTAAAAACCTCCAGTCTAGGCCAGTGTCTAACCAACTGATCCGCCGAGACCGACTCAAAAACTGGAGTGCTGCTGTACTTGAAACAGGGTTATCCCAATTTTAAATTAGGAATGAATGCTGAGATACCCTACTCAAGCTCCAAATGTCACAGCAAAACCATTTACCTTATTAACTTAATCACCTAACTCCCAGAAGATTCCCTTTCCTACCCTTCTTTTCCCAACCAATAAAATATTAGAGATAATGAGCAAAATTGGCAAAACAAGAAATTATACACAATCCTGAATTACTGCATATACAAACTAATACACGTCTTGCACAGAGACCTTTGGATTCACAACAAATACTGTTTCCTACATAAGGTGAAAAAAGAGTGAAACACTTCTCACATTCATCACTCTCCTATGACTGAATCGATTACAGAGTTCTGGATTTTAACTGTTGGTCTGGGTGGCTCAGTTGGTTAGACACTCGTCTACTGATCCCAAGGTTGCGGGTTCAAACCCAGCCCAGGCCGATGGTTTTTAAGTGTGTTAAGTTTTACTGGCATGTAAAAGAACTCCTGCAGGGCAAAATTCCGGCACACCGGCGACGCTGATGTGATCCTGGCAATTGACAGTGTCCTTAAACAAGAAAATATATATTTTTTTTTCGATTTTAACAGCTCAGAGTACCACACTCACCAACATTGCACTATGTGGCTATTTTTCCTGGAGAATTAATTTGTGTTTTGAAATATAACTCAGTAACAGCCTTGTTACTCTTTGTGAGTTTATGCCCTTGTGAATCAATGTGTCTTTTCAAATCTGATAATTTAGTAAAAGCCTTATTACAGATATTACATTTGTGTGGCTTTATACCCTCATGAATCAATTTGTGTATTTTCAAACTTGATAACTGAGTAAAAGCAGTGTTACAAATATTACATTTGTGTGGTTTTAAGCCTTCATGAACGAGTTTATGCCTTTTCAAATCCGATATCTGAGTGAAACTCTTATTACAAATATTACACTGGTGCGGCTTTGTAGCCTCATGAACAGCTCCGTCAAATGTCGACGGGATCTCAAACGCCACGCCATGAACTCCTTTGTGCTTTTTCAAATGTGATAATTGAATAAAGGCCTTGTTACAAATGTTACACTTGTGTGGCCTTAAGTCACTATGAATCATTTTGTGTGCTTTCAAATTTGATAACTTAATAAAAGCCTTGTTACAAATGTCACACTTGTATGGCTTTATACCCTCATGTATCAATTTGTGTTCTTTTAATCTTGATAGGTCTATAAAAGCCTTGTTACATATGTTACACTTGTGTGGCTTTATGTTGTCATGAATCAATTTGTGCTTTTTCAAATTTGATAAGACAGCAAAAGTCTTGTTACAAATGTTACACTGGTGTGCCTTTATGCCCTCATGAATGATCAATCTGTGTCTTTTCAAAGTTGATAATATAGTAAACTCCTTGTTGCAAATGTTACACTTGTGTGGCTTTATACCTTCATGAATTGATTTGTGATTTTTCAAACTTGATAACTGAGTGAAAGCAGTGTTACAAATGTCACATCTATGTGGTTTTAAGCCTTCATGAACGAGTTTGTGTCTTTTCAAATCTGATAACTGAGTAAAACTCTTATTACAAATGTTACACTTGTGCGGCTTTGTGCCTTCATGGATTAGTTTGTGTGCTTTTAAGTGTGATAATCGAGTAAAAGCCTTGTTACAAATGTTACACTTGTGTGGCCTTATGCCTTCATGAATTAATTTGTGTGTTTTCAAATGTTGCAAATAAGTAAAGCTGTTATTGCCAATATTACACTTGCGGGTGTTTTTGCCCTCATAAATTGGCTCAAGAGTTTTCACAGACAAGAATTCATTCGTACCTTTGTTCGAAATGTGACACTTGTTTACTTTCTTACTGTGAAGAACCATGCTGCTTTTTTTAAAATGGGATGAACATTTAAAACACTTCCTAGAAACATCACATTTCATGGACTTTCTGTTCTCACAACTTAAGATTGACTTGCAGTTCCTTTTAATGATATCCTGTGTATTTGTGTTGCTCTGTGGAAGCAACTTACATTGTTTTGAAGAGGACGCCATGCCCAGAAGTTTCCTATCATCAGATGTTTCTGAGCAAACACTTGTTCCTATTGATATATCAGTAACACTTTCCTGACTTTCACATGTTTTCACATAATTTTCTAAGTCTTCAATGGAGCATAAATATGATGTACAACTGGAAACAGCTTCTTTGTATAAACTGAAATATAACAAACATTATCAGTAATTACTAGAAGAAAGAGATAAAAACATATCAAATTTAAAAGGTTGTAGATGCATATTTTTATGTGCACGTGATGAGACATGAAAGGACATTAGAAGTACTCAAATATTCTCCAATAGGTTCAATTACAAGTTATACGAGATTAATAATTTAAAGTGTTGTAGCAAACATAAGCCATTATTGATTCTCTGTTTCAAAACATCTGGTCTAACAGTGCATCTTTTTGCAAATATAGGTAATATGGGATGATCATAGCTATCTCATTCTCATTATTTTATGTAAAATGTACAATTTCTGTTCCTCTCAGTTACATAGGCAAGAAAACTAAGGATATAACCAACTGAATTATCCACAACTTGTTTTGCTTCTCATTTTGCTTAATATGTAAGGTGCTGGTGGTACTTAAGGATTGTCTGGCCAACAACAGCACTGTGAGGAAGGAGCAGTCTGCTGCCAACCACAGCACACAATAAAAGATGGTCAGGTCCAGACTGCACCACCCCACTAACAGCTGCATCTATCAAAGTCATTCAAGCTCAGGCAACCTCGCACAACTATTGTGAACATGTGATAACCTTCAGAGCGGTAAGTTTGGCATCTGATGTATTTGTAGAAGTTCGAAAAAGGTCCTTGCTATGTCATCATCAGTATATAAGGAGGCGACACAACGAGCAGAGTAAGTTAAAGATATGAGTCATCGGGAGTCAGTCAGTTCTTAGTTTCAGTCTGTGTCAGCTACGCGCATATGGCCGCGTCACGAAGAAAAGTAGCAAAACAGTTCATGAGTGTCAATTGATCATATCATGTCAGCTGTTTGAAAGACAAAGGTGAAAATAGAAAGGAGAAAAGGTTACTAGAAGTAAACAAATGGGAGTTGTAATATCATGAAAGATTGTTAATTACACTAAAAGAGAACTGTGTATTTCTTCTTCTATTTCCTTAATGCCTTCTCAAGCGACAAGGTTCCCTTGGTCAATCCACTTCCTCCAACCAGTTTTCAACATAGTCTTCCCATGCTTTTGTCCAATCCTATTTTCCCACGTTATAGGGGTCTTCCTGGCTCATTTGCTCCTTACACTCGCATTACAAAGACCTTTTTTGTCTTCCTTTCTTCACTCATTGTATATGAATATATTCCTATCTTTGCAATGTTTTTCTCCATTATTGTTCTCAGTGTACATACATCTGGATATATGATCTTGGGTCTGGCATTCTGGATGAAAGGCTGCTTGTTCTTTTACCACTACTCTTAATCTTCTTTCCAATATTCAAGTATATGAGGGGACTCATAAATAACCACAATCAAACTATTGCAGTGTGCATACTTTGTACTCACAAGTTCTGCTGTTAGGTGGTGTTAGTTTGGAGTCTCCCGCATACGTTAGTAAGCTGGCGTCAGTCTGAGTTAAGTGGTTTGTTTGTGGTGCTTTGTTGCTTGCGTTCCAGTTTAAACCCTTTGGCGACTAACGAAATGTTCGACTAGAAACAGAGTCTGTGTGAAATTTTGTCTTTGGTTAGGAAAAACTGCAGCAACAGCCATCCACAATCACAATCTTTTAAAAAAATGTGGATCGTTCTGCACTTCACTCTTCAAGTCGTGGCAAACTTTCATGCAGTCTTATCTTTGGTCTTCAGTGAGCAAGCAAGGAACAAATTTTGCAGACACCATCTCATGTACAAGCCAGTTACAATTTGCTGGACCGCGCTCCATGATGCATTGGGTTCCTGAGAAACTTGGGACAAACCACTCATAGACCTGTGTTTTCACCATAGTATCATTATTAAAGGCTTGTCGAAGTACCCTAATGGTCTAGGCTGCAGTTCTTCCTAACAGAAAACAAAATTTCACACTCTTGTTGTTAGTAGTCAGCCATCTCATTAATCACCGAAGGGTTTAAACAGGAACGCAAACAAAACACCACACACAAACCACTTAACTCAAGACTGATTCCAGCCTACTAACGGATGCCAAAGATACCAAACTAACAGCACCTAGCAGCACAACTCCTAGCTACAAAGTATGTGTACAACATTTAACTTCTGGTTATTCTTGGGTCTCCCCTTGTATACCTTATATACTACTGCTGAAAGACATAAGTTATTCCTGCTTTTCATTGTCTTATTTGTTCTGTACACAGAATAACAAGCATTCAGTCACTGATAACAATGCACCTATGGGATCATTCATTCTCACAACTCCTACCCAGAATAGATTTAAAATATTATCAAACATTGATGACTCTTTTGATAACTCCAGAAGCCTAAACTGAAAGCACAACCGATAATTGCTCTGTGGCTAACTTAAAAAAAAACGACCATTGTGGCAAAATGTAGTGGTTTATGGGAACGAAAGGTTAAGGAGGCTCTCTCCATCTCCTCCGAGAAGAACACACTGAACCGGGATGCTAGATTGCAGTTTAGTTCCTCCTGGAAACCAGCCTTAAAGTTGGAAATCGACCGACTCAGAAAACACAGATTCCAACAGAGCGGTGAACCACCTCCACATTAGACTGGGTGTTTTCTACTCGGTACGTACTAACAGACAGTACATATACTGGTCCCTTCACTCTTGTTAGTCATTCATCATCCTGATGATGGGAGAGATGTACACTCCCGAAATGTCGATGGCTATGCATCACTACACCTAGCTAGAAGCCCGAGAACATCTTGAATATGTTCGTCGCCAGGAAAGCTTCAAATCATATTAATGTCAGCTGTAACATCTTGGAAACAATGTTGGAACATCTTAGTTATTGCAAAGTCTGTGCAAGATGGGTGCAGCGGATGCTTACAGAAGAACAAAAAATCACTGAATGGAAATTTGTCAGGACCTATACGAAGCTGAAAGTGACAATTTGTGAATAGGATCGTCACTGGAGATGAGACATGGTGTCACCACTATGAGCCAGAGACAGTCCATGGAATGACAGCATGAGAATTCTCCGACAAGGAAGAAATTCAAAACATAGGCATCTACAGGCAAAGTGATATGTAGAGTCTCCTGGGATAACCAGGGTGTGGTTCTTTTGGATGTCCTGAAACCTGGAGCAACTGTCAATTCAACACACTACAAGATGACACTGACTAAGCTGAAAGCCCAAATTTCAGAGTAAGGCTAGAGAAGAAGATCAACTTTCACCTGCAACATGATAATGCCAGGCCCCACACCAGTTTTGTGATCACGCAACTGATTGCAAAGTTTGGCTGGATTGTCTTGTCACATCAACCGTACAGTGCAGATTTAGCACCATCAGACTTCCATCTCTTTGGGCCTCTGAAAGTGGACTACATGGCAAACATTTTAGACTCGGATGCTGTTGTCAAAGCTGTCAGAAAGTGGTTAGCCTCAACTGGTACAGTTTTTTACAAGCGTGGCATGCAGGCTCTGGTTCATCGTTGACAAAAGTGCATAACAGATGGTGATGAGTACGTGGAAAAATGACAATCTACAGCTGAAATATTGCTCTATTTAACTGTAATGTTGTGATTTACGTATCTCCTGTAGTTTCCATGAATAAAAATCGGAGGCATTATTTTTGGAAATACCCTCGTAATTACGGTCTACACATTTCAACCCCAAATGAACCCATTTTTTATTCACATAATCCAGCACAATGCTGAAATGAACTCTTTTAACCATTGCATACTATCAAGCTCATATGAGAAAAGTATACGATTAGAAGAGAAAGAGAATCCCACAGGCAACCATGCATGTGAATAAAGATCAATGGTTGTATATGGATGGCTAGAATTGAATTAAACAGCATTATTTTAATTCATATCAAAGCTGTTCATCTTCTCCTTCAAATTACAACTCCCTCTAGCACGCTACAAAATGGATTCTCTGAGAACCAACTATCACCCCTGCACTGCGCAAAGACTCTCCTAATCAAAATGCAGTGTTCTTGCCTCTTATTATGGGGACATTTGAAACAAACAGCCTTGTAAGTGACGAAATAGACATCTAATATGAACTTTATCAAAAGTCGTAAATCAACTATCTCAAACACCTTTCTACAACAATTGGCATACCAAATTCAGAAAAGGTTTTGAAAGAAAGAATAACACTGTAAATGTTTTTCCTCAATGTTGCACAAGCATTTGACATTGTTTGGGCATTATGAATTGCTTTTAAAACTATACAGAACTGGAACTCCTAATTACATTATTAAGATTGTTACCAGCTTTTTAACAAACCACCAATTTATAATATGTCATGATAGTTATACATTAACCCCTAGAAAAATTTCAGCTGGAGTTTCAGCAAAACATCTCTGTTGCTATGCATGCGGACAACATGGACATATGAAAACTAACTAGGCCATCCTTTTCTCTTCTCACTGAATGGTTCACTACTCGGCATATTATGTTAAATATCAACAAAACCAAAATTAAAATCTTCTCACTAAAACCCCTTCATGGTCCACCTCCAAAATATTTTCTTAATAATGATCTAGTATGGCTTTCCGCAGAGAAGGCAGTGAAATATCTTGGAGTATTTCTTCACACCTTATTGTCCATATCTCTCACACCGCAACAGTTACCAACTTGCCAATACCAGACTTATTAAACTGTATCCATAATTAACAGACATTCAAAACTTGTTCTAGAATGTTCAGCTCTGCTCTTTAAGTCCCTAGTATGTCCACTTATTTCAGGCACTACTCCTATATGGATATGGTCAGTAAAACACATCCATTGTCTAAGTTATACCCGTATTTACGGCAGGGCAAACCGGACAACTGCCCAGGGCGGCACACTTTAAGGGGCAGCAAAATTGCTGAAAAGCTGCACAAAATAAGTAAATAAATAAATAAAAAAGCATAGACATAAAACATCAGGTTTATTTGAATTTTCCGCTCGCAGATGAATATTAATTCACGCATGTTGGCTATGCTGTTTAGTTTGCACGCTATGTGCACGTAGCGGAGACAAAGCGAAACGCATTCCAATAGTGAGGATCGATTAACACACCAAAATCCTGTAAGATCAAGAAGTGTATGTTGTTATTCATTAACGTTAATTTTCTGTATATTGTTAGCTGAGGTAATGAACAGGAATTATTATTATTGTAATTATATTGAGTTATTTTATATTTAATGATTCAACATTCCGGCAAAATGAAGTAGTAGGTTATGTTTGAATATTTTAAGTTTTTGAACTGTTTTATCACATTTTCTTTCGTTTTCTCAGTTTCAGTGTCGATTGTCACTGAATAAAATAACAGATAGAAAGAGACTTAGTGCGGCTCAGTATCGTTCGTTCCAACTGCTCAACTGAGAGTTCATTTTCTGCTCTAAGACGCATAAATAATTATTTAAGAACATCACAAGTGAAGGATCATCTTAGTTATCTTGGGGTTCTTGCAATTGAATCGGATTTAACAGTGAAAATGGATTATGATGAACTCATAAACTTACTTGCAAATGACAGGGCAAGGAGGAAGCCTCATTATTTAAACAGTATATGTTTTGACATCTAATATGGGGTGATGCCTCGTTAGTGGATTTAGCAATAGAACAATTACAGAACAAAAAATCTTCAGGACCTGACAAGATCCACCCAGAGTTTATTAAACACCTTGGCAGGAAAGGAAAAGAAATCCTACTTAAACTGTATAGCACATGTTGAAGAATGACTGTACCCTCCGACTGGAAAAAAGCCATTATCATCCCGATTTTAAAGAAAAACAAACCTTCAAACAATATTAATAGTTTCAGACCAATATCTTTGACCAGTGTTATTGCAAAAGTGATGGAAAGAATGGTGGCATCTAGATTTACCTGGTTCCTAGAATATTACAACTTAATTAATAGTTCACAGACCGGCTTCAGACAGAATCATAGTACAAGTGAAAATATACTCCTACTAAGCCAAGACAACAAGGAAGCTTTCAATAGAAAGGAGGACACTTTGGCAGTTTTCATTGATTTTAAATCAGC
This sequence comes from Tenodera sinensis, assembly GCA_030765045.1. Classification (NCBI taxonomy): domain Eukaryota; kingdom Metazoa; phylum Arthropoda; class Insecta; order Mantodea; family Mantidae; genus Tenodera; species Tenodera sinensis. The sequence continues at coordinate 49,379,659 of CM060974.1, read as the reverse complement.
ATATGACAGTCTGGAGAAACAAATTAATTGAGAAGTTGCAATCAATAGGTGTGAAAAGTAATATGCTTAAATGGATAACTCAGTTTATTTCAAAAAGATTTTGTGCCACAAAATATAATACATACATTTCCAAATATAAACAAACACACCGAGGACTTCCACAAGGTGCTGTTCTGAGCACAACACTCTTTAACATATATATAAATGACCTTCCATCAATAATAAAAACTTTAGAAACCAAAATTGCTTTATTTGCTGACGATGTAGTCATTTGGACTTCAGGCTCTCCAAAAAAACCTGAGTTAATTAGAGACAGAATAGAAACAGCCCTAAACAAAGTACATGAATGGAGCTCCAAAAACCTCATGACTATCAATGTGGAAAAAACAAATTATGAATTATTTACACTAAAATACAAACCAGTTAATATTAACATAAATTATAATGGTAAACCACTCAAAGCAGTTGATGATGCCAAATACTTAGGCATCACTTTCGACAGAAAGCTAAGTTGGAAAAAACATATAACAAACATATGAAGGTCGAGCTTTCGGCCATTATACTCTCCATGGCCATCTTCAGGACTAAAATGATGGAAAAACTTATTTAAACTTATTTATTTTATTGAAGAAGACACATTTGCCTGGTGCCGGTACAAAAGGGCCCGGCTTACAGGCTCAAATTAACATTAATTATAATATTTACATTTTTTACAAGTTAATTCATTATCTGTTTTTTTCTGAAAACCCATACAGTGGGCAGCTTTAGCCCACCGAGAACAGTTTTATTTTGTATGTTCAATGTTTATCTGTCTCTTTTTTTTTTTTTATCGTTTTTTGTTTATATACACTCATCCACTCGCTCATTCACTCCTGGGCATACCACACATATGTCCCATCACACTCACACACGCACACACACACACACGCTCGTATATACATATTTACACTCACTACACTGTACACTTCACTTATTTACAGTTTTTTCCGCAGTTTTCCTGTGCGGACCAGGTTGCAGCTCCTGACTGGTTTCTGATTGGGCCTGCTGTAGGCTCGGCTGCAGTGTTTTCCCGCGGGTACGAAATTTGTGCAGTGTTTCTGATGGCTATAGTCCCGAGCAAAACTCACCCAAGCGGAGACTCGTCATGGGAAGAAGAAAGCACCCAAGCGGAGACTCGTCATGGGAAGAAGAAAGCAGCGCAGGAAATCGCCGTCTACACCGGGCAATGGAGCCTCATCGTCCCGGGAACCTGAAATCATCGCCACACCAGAAAATGTTGAGGCAGCCAGCGCAGTCGCCGTAGTTCCGTCCGGAGTCACACCTAGCGCCACTACACCGCAGCTAGAGCACCAATCGCCAAGCCAGAGAGTCAGCTCCCCGGGAATGGTAGTGGGAGTGCCAGTCCCGGGATTGCCGGCTTCACCACAGTCTACCGCCCATCTCCCGGACATCTCACCATCGCCGCCTGCACACTCTGGTCCCTTCCAGGGGACCAGTGTCATCATACGAGGAGTGCCTCGAGACATCCCTGAGAGACATGTACTACACGCGGCAAGACAGAAGTGGCCCTGTGCAGTAAGGGCCACTCGCATCATCACCTCTCAGGGACCTTCACCACTGCTTCGAATCGTCTTCGCAGACATCACCGACAGCGAAGCCGCCTTGAGGACGGGTCTAACCCTACTCGGGCGGCGCTTGCTCGTCGAGCCAGCCAGAACCACCAAACGAGTGCCATGCCGCCGATGCTGTCTATATGGTCATGACGTCACCACATGCAACGCTGCTCCCAGGTGCCACTATTGTGGGGCCCAGTGCCTCACACAGGACTGCACCAGCCACGACCTACGCAGAAGACGCCGGTACTGCGCCACCTGTAATGGCTTCGGCCATTTCACAGGCCAGGCGCAGTGCCCATGTTACCCAAGAGCTTCGTCTTCGCAACCATCACCAGCCATCGCAGATTCACAGCCTCTTCGCCAACCAGCACCTGCCACCGCAGTCTCACAGCCTCCTCGCCGTCTAACACCAACCAACGCAGTATCTTCACCAGCGCAACAGCACACTCCAACCGTCGCCGCCACTGCAAGAGCATCACTGCCCAGGAACGATACAGAGGACATCCGCTACGACGTCCATCATCTTCAACAAAGACTTGACAAAATCGACGAGACCTTACTTCAAATCACTGCTGCCGTGTCCACCATAGCCACCTCTACTGCTACTGTCCAAATTCAACTGCAAGACGCCATAGACACAGGACGCAAGCAACACAACTCCACAACTGGCCGATTGACGTCACTTCGCACAGACATCCGGAGAAACAACAAGAAAACCAACTCTCATCGAAGGACACACAGTAAAGCTATCACTTTAATTCACCAACGACTTCTTCAAAATTACGTCGACTTCAACGCAGCAGTAAAAATACTGGATAAACTCTGCACCACGACCTGGAATCTGGACGACTACACCACTACCTCCATGGACTATATACAACATACACTTCAACAACTAATGGCAAACCAAACTGTAACCGCAACCACGACACACGAAGCCTACACGCAGACCGACATACTCACATCAGAAACCAACAGACAGACCTGGACCTCTTCGCCTCAACTAGCAACGCCAACTCCACAGACAGCTGAACGCAGGATACCGACTCAGGAAGAATTCGACCGCTTCAACAGATATGGTTTCAACAGCCATCCTGGACGTCCCTGCGACTTCAGGTGCAGAAGAAGGCTCTGCAGTGCATCAGGCTTCGACGCTTCTGATTTTCTGCACACTTGAAAATCAAGTGCCACCGCAGACATCGCAGTTTCCTCGGAACCCTCTACACAGCCTCCGCCGTAAATAACAATCCTTACTCCTAACCATATCCTACGTCTACATCCCGTGTGTGACAGTCAGGACTTGTTCATGACTGTCACCCGGCAATCCTCATGCGATGCCGGTAATTTTACCGGCTGTACCCCAACGTACTGCGAGGGTGCTTCGGCGGTACCTCCCCACTTACGTTACACTTCTCCCTTATCCTCCCCGAGAAAAACTCCATCCCATAACCCTTTTCCCACCCCGGCGTAATAAGCCAACTCTTTCTCCAGTCCAACTCTCTTTCTGTCTCCCCTTTCAAAAAAAAAAAAAAAAAAAAATCCACGCGGAACAACACAATGGGAAGAAGAAAGCAGCGCAGGAAATCGCCGTCTACACCGGGCAATGGAGCCTCATCGTCCCGGGAACCTGAAATCATCGCCACACCAGAAAATGTTGAGGCAGCCAGCGCAGTCGCCGTAGTTCCGTCCGGAGCCACACCTAGCGCCACTACACCGCAGCTAGAGCACCAATCGCCAAGCCAGAGAGTCAGCTCCCCGGGAATGGTAGTGGGAGTGCCAGTCCCGGGATTGCCGGCTTCACCACAGTCCACCGCCCATCTCCCGGACATCTCACCATCGCCGCCTGCACACTCTGGTCCCTTCCAGGGGACCAGTGTCATCATACGAGGAGTGCCTCGAGACATCCCTGAGAGACATGTACTACACGCGGCAAGACAGAAGTGGCCCTCTGCAGTAAGGGCCACTCGCATCATCACCTCTCAGGGACCTTCACCACTGCTTCGAATCGTCTTCGCAGACATCACCGACAGCGAAGCCGCCTTGAGGACGGGTCTAACCCTACTCGGGCGGCGCTTGCTCGTCGAGCCAGCTAGAACCACCAAACGAGTGCCATGCCGCCGATGCTGTCTATATGGTCATGACGTCACCACATGCAACGCTGCTCCCAGGTGCCACTATTGTGGGGCCCAGTGCCTCACACAGGACTGCACCAGCCACGACCTACGCAGAAGACGCCGGTACTGCGCCACCTGTAATGGCTTCGGCCATTTCACAGGCCAGGCGCAGTGCCCACGTTACCCAAGAGCTTCGTCTTCGCAACCATCACCAGCCATCGCAGATTCACAGCCTCTTCGCCAACCAGCACCTGCCACCGCAGTCTCACAGCCTCCTCGCCGTCTAACACCAACCAACGCAGTATCTTCACCAGCGCAACAGCACACTCCAACCGTCGCCGCCACTGCAAGAGCATCACTGCCCAGGAACGATACAGAGGACATCCGCTACGACGTCCATCATCTTCAACAAAGACTTGACAAAATCGACGAGACCTTACTTCAAATCACTGCTGCCGTGTCCACCATAGCCACCTCTACTGCTACTGTCCAAACTCAACTGCAAGACGCCATAGACGCAGGACGCAAGCAACACAACTCCACAACTGGCCGATTGACGTCACTTCGCACAGACATCCGGAGAAACAACAAGAAAACCAACTCTCATCGAAGGACACACAGTAAAGCTATCACTTTAATTCACCAACGACTTCTTCAAAATTACGTCGACTTCAACGCAGCAGTAAAAATACTGGAAAAACTCTGCACCACGACCTGGAATCTGGACGACTACACCACTACCTCCATGGACTATATACAACATACACTTCAACAACTAATGGCAAACCAAACTGTAACCGCAACCACGACACACGAAGCCTACACGCAGACCGACATACTCACATCAGAAACCAACAGACAGACCTGGACCTCTTCGCCTCAACTAGCAACGCCAACTCCACAGACAGCTGAACGCAGGATACCGACTCAGGAAGAATTCGACCGCTTCAACAGATATGGTTTCAACAGCCATCCTGGACGTCCCTGCGACTTCAGGTGCAGAAGAAGGCTCTGCAGTGCATCAGGCTTCGACGCTTCTGATTTTCTGCACACTTGAAAATCAAGTGCCACCGCAGACATCGCAGTTTCCTCGGAACCCTCTACACAGCCTCCGCCGTAAATAACAATCCTTACTCCTAACCATATCCTACGTCTACATCCCGTGTGTGACAGTCAGGACTTGTTCATGACTGTCACCCGGCAATCCTCATGCGATGCCGGTAATTTTACCGGCTGTACCCCAACGTACTGCGAGGGTGCTTCGGCGGTACCTCCCCACTTACGTTACACTTCTCCCTTATCCTCCCCGAGAAAAACTCCATCCCATAACCCTTTTCCCACCCCTTTAAAAAATAAAAAAAAAAAAAATAAAAAAATAAAAAAAAAAATCCACGCGGAACTTAGTTTGAGTCCGCCCTCTCTGTTGAAATTGTGGGGCGGACAGAGAGGGCGGACTCAAACTAAGTTCCGCGTGGACTATAGCCATCAGAAACACTGCACAAATTTCGTACCCGCGGGAAAACACTGCAGCCGAGCCTACAGCAGGCCCAATCAGAAACCATCACCCGCGCATTGGTTCGGACAACACAACCTAACCATAGTATATATTTGGAAACTGAGGAGAATTTTCCATCATTTTAGTCCTGAAGATGGCCATGGAGAGTATAATGGCCGAAAGCTCGACCTTCATAAGTTTAACACGGCTGATCACCCATGAAGCTCTTATCACTAACGTTCGCCGTGAAAGCTTCAAATCCTACATATAACAAACATCTCAGAAAAGGTTGAAAAGAAACTGCAAATCCTGAAAAGGTTAGCTGGTGCTAAATGGGGCTGCTCAAGGAGAGTCCTTAACACAACATACATCTTGTATTGTTCTGAAGCTTTAATAACAGCAGCAAATGCTAACATTAATAAACTTGAACAAATACAAAATCAGGCTCTTCGCCTAATCACTGGAGCAGTTAAATCCACACCTATTGATGCCATGCTTGCCTTAACACGGACCCCATCAATAAGAACAAAAATAGAAGAACAAGCATTGCTCCAACACGAGAAAATGTTACGACTGCCAAACTCTAAATGGACAGAAGAGAACCTCCCCCTTTCAACCCTTAAAACTCATAGTAGTTTCCTAGAAAAGGTAACACAGATTAAATCCAAATTGAACATTCCTAACACCAGGGAAAATCTACTTATAAGAGAAAATCCATTGGAATTATTGCAACCTACTTTCAGTTTGGAATTAATAGAGGAAATAAGTAAATCAGACACACCAAAAGAAATACAAAAACTTCTAGCTCTGGAAACAATCAATACTAGGTATCCCACAGAAGAATGGCTGCACATATATAGTGATGGATCCTCCAAGGAAAACCTTACTGGGGCTGGAGTTACGTGTTCACATTTTTCCTTTTATCATTCTGTTGGCAGAGACACAACAAATTATGATGGAGAAATAGAGGCTATACACATTGCTCTCCGACAATTATTAAATCTTCCCTTAAATAAATTTAACAAGGCAGTAATTCTTTCAGATTCTAAAGCTGCAATTCAGGGAATATGTTCAAATACTACAAAGAAGTCAACAAAAATTAGAGAATGCTACAAAATGTTAACACAACTCCAAAAAGTTAATAAGACTGTTCATCTCCAATGGATTCCAGCACACTGTGGAGTCATGGGGAACGAAGCTGCAGACTCACTTGCAAAGAAAGGCACAACAATAAAACAAAAGTCTAAATTCAATTTCTCATATTCCTCAATAAAACGCTTGATCATTAAAAAATTGTCTCTTTCATACCTACAAGAAATAGAAACAAATGCCACAGATAAAAAATGGATTACACTACTTTCCAACCCAGATATAATCCCCCAGAGACCAAGGAAAACAGTGGTTGCAGCCTTCCAACTATTGACAAATCACGACTGCTTAGCAAGTCATCTCTACAGAATAGGTATCTCAGCCTCACCATTATGTGTCCTGTGCAACGATCCAGCAGAAATGAACAAATACCACTTGAAGACCTGTGAAGCATTAAGATCAGAAGAAACTACAGTTCAAAGGTATTAGAAAGCACGAATGCTAATGGCTTCATTGCCAGATGCAAGGCACTAGAAAACAACAACAACTTATGGTGAATAAAGGAAAATGAAGCTATTAACAGTGAAGCAACAAGATCTAAAGTAAGAACATATTAGAAACTAAAAACTTCACTCATCTTGGTAATGTTGCAAGTTCTTTTTGCAAAACTGACTCAAGTTTCGAGTCGACTCCAACTTATTCTCAAAGCTATAGAAACACTCATACCTAAGTATCCAAACCAGTGAAACCATTCTCTATGTTGTGAAAATTTGAGTAGTATATGTATTGCAAGTTGGGGGGGGGGGGGCAGCAATTTTTTTTTTCCCCCCAGGGGCGTCAGAGGTCCTAAATTCGGGCCTGGTTATACCCAACAAATTCCTTAAGAAAAGGACCAATGCCACCTGGTGTGTACGTGTATTACACTAATTATGTTCAGTGAACAGTTCCATTCCTAACATTAACAGGGAATTTGATAATGTATCTGGTGATAGTTACTTATACAACTTAATCAAATAACTGTGTTATACTCATTATGTTCAGTGAACAGTTCCATATGTAACGCTAACAGGGAATATGACAATATGTCTGGTGATAGTTATACAACTTGATCAAATAAGTGTGTTATACTCATTATGTTCAGTGAACAGTTCTATATCTAACACTAACAGGGAATATGACAATGTGTCTGGTGACAGTTACTTATACAACTTGATCAAATAGCTGTGTTATGTTCAGTGAACAGTTGCATATCTAACACTAACAGGGAATATATGTATGGGGATAGTCATTGACACAACTTAATGAAGCAATTCCACTGTGATCATTATGTATATTTCTATATTTCTAGACAGTTGTTATTTCATACAGTTGTGTGATATTTTCCCATTCCTTTCCTCTTGCTGCTATAATGTTTTCTTGCAGTTGTTTACATTTTTATCTGCCTTAACCCCTAACATGCTGACCTGTCATGGCATGTAATACGTCCTCTGATTGGTAATCAGAGGATATGGTTGGTGAATTTACTTTGATAATTCTCCTGGTCAGGTCGTTGAGACTCGTAAACTAACGACAGGTGTGGTCCTCCAGACATTCTGGGGGTTGTGAGAGAGCGATGTAACCGCCAAAACATAAAAATATGGTGCTCTCTAAAAAGCGGTTACTATTACTGCTAAGTCTCTTCAATATTTATATTTTGTGAAAAATATTGGAGAGCAAGAGGATTAATGACTTCATTGTCAGAAATCCAGCATTGGCTAACAACAACATATTTCTAGACATAACACTAAAAGGGAATATGAGGAAATTTCAATAGAAATAGGCAGTCTTTGTACAAAGAACCAACAGGATGACTTACCTTGGTGGTTTTGTGAAATCGAAGTCTTCATAGGTTTCATCCTGTAACATAATAATTCACTTGTAAAACACATGATTTCCTTTAACCCATCGCTCTTATCTTCAAAAACAGTAGCAGAAACAAAATGAACACTTAATACAATCTACAGAGAACAAATTACTTCACATAAAAACAATTCAATGAAGACAAAGTTCTTCCATTAAAGCATAGAGCTTTGTTGTGCAAAGAACGGTCATATTTGTGGATTTATAAGCCCTAGGCCTAAGAAAGCAAATGTTCAGAAAAGTGCAGGAAAGGTCATGCATCTCGTATTCTTTGAGTGAGTGAGTGAGTGTGTCGGGTTTAAGGGCCCGTCGACAACTTGGTCATTAGGGCCCCGAGTCCAGAAGTAAAATTACATACCGTCAAGTGTTAAAACATCTCCCATTAAAAACTAAAAATCTACGGTTAAAATAGATAAAAAACCTCTAAACAACTATTAAAACGTTTCATTTAAAATGCTAAAAACAGAAACTTAAAATTGCTACAAAGTAAAAAACACTAAAACGTTAAAAAACCCAAAAATACGGCCATCTAAAAGGCTAAAATCTCTAAAATAAAATATCCTTACACTTGCTTCATAAAATCAATTGTGGAACAAAACCGCAGCACTGTATTCACAGATACTGGGTCGTTGCCTAAAACTGACGACAGTGTAAGGCCCAGGCCAACAGACTGGCGCTCACGAGCGTATCGCGGACAATCAAGAAGGACATGTGCGACGGAGATTGGAATATTACACGTCGTACAGACAGGCTCCGGATCACCACGCAAAAGGTGTCCGTGCGTGGCTCGGGTATGGCCTATCCTCAGGCGGGTTAAAACCACTTCTTCCCGCCTGGAATTCCTGCAGCTGGTATGCCAGGGTTGTACCGTGTCCTTGATAGTCCGTAATTGAGTGCCAGATAACGCTTCCCAAGATTCCTGCCAGAGAGCAAATAGATGGCGACGGAAATATTTCTGCACATCTATATAGGGGAGCGTACGGGTGGAATACTCCGGAAGGCGACATGCAGACTTTGCAGCCGCATCCGCCGCCTCGTTACCCGGAATACCCACATGGCCTGGGATCCACGTAAAAACAAACTGGTATCCGCGAGACAGTAGCTGAGAAATCAACGTCTGGATTTTAACAACCAATGCCGAGGTGCCGATAAACTGTTGCAGGGCCTGGAGAGCGCTAAAAGAATCGGAACAAACGATAAAACTTCCAGGACCTGAACTGGAGATAAAAAGGAGGAAATAAAATATGGCAAACAACTCGGCGGTAAATACTGAACTGGCGTCCGGTAGGCGGTACGTATGAGCGTCACCGTTGTATATAAAGGCGCAACCCGTCGAACTACCCATCTGGGACCCATCGGTAAATACCGGACAGGAAGTCCGGTATCGCCCCAGTAGTTCCGTGAATAGTTGGCGAAACACGGAATGAGGGGTAGCTATCTTAACACAGCCCGACAGCTCCAGGTCAAAGCGTGCGCGCTGGAGTTGCCAGGGAGGACATCGGCCACGTGAATGCCGCTCTACGGCTGGCAGTCGAAGGGCGTGTGCAGCAAGCAGTTCACGAAACCGGATACCACTTGGACGGGAGATGGTTGTATTTCGCATATAACGGTGCGCGAGGTCTGGACGCAACACGGGTGGAAACGAAGGGTGACCTGGATGGGCGGCCAGCCTTGCCACGTAAGAACAAAGTAATAAAGAGCGTCGAACAGACAGTGGAGGTTCGCCAGAATCAGCATACAGACAATCGATTCTGCTGGTGCGGAAAGCCCCAGTAGCGAGACGGATACCAGTGTGATGTACTGTGTCTAAAAGCCGGAGTTTAGACGCAGACGCCGCGCCATAAATAAAACAGCCGTAGTCTAATTTGGACCGGACCAGAGAGCCATATAACCTCAACATGACGGTGCGATCGCCGCCCCAAGATGCCCCAGATAAGACCCTGAGTACCCGAAGCGAACGATCGCAGAAAGCACGAAGATAGCGGATATGGTGCTCCCATGTGAGTTTACTGTCGAGGTGTAAGCCCAAGAACTTAAGGTGCGGTACAAAAGGAAGACGTGTGTCGCGCAGACGAAGATCAGGAGGAGGGTGTACTCCTCGCAGTCGGTGAAAGTGTAGACACTGTGTTTTCGTAGGGGACAGCCGAAAGCCCGTGCGTAATGCCCACTCGGCGATGGAGGTTATGGTCAGCTGCAGTTGACGCTCGATGTGCTCCATACTATAAGAGCGATAGTAGATCGCAAAGTCGTCAACATACAGCGACATCGGGATACCGCTACGAACAACACTAGTGATGCCATTAATGGCAACTGCGAAAAGTGTGACACTGAGGATGGATCCCTGGGGTACACCATTCTCCTGGATCTTCTCTTGAGACAGCGTGTTGCCTATACGGACACGAAAACGGCGAATGAGTAAAAAGTTAAAAAGGAAAACGGCTAAGTGACCGCGCAAACCATAACCGTGTAGAGTACGGAGAATGCCATAGCGCCAAGTTCGTATTCTTTGACAAACAGGGCGTTCTGTATGATCATGTTGTTACTAATCAACGCACAGTAACTGCAGCTTACTATTGTGACGTACTGAAGGGGCCACTAAAGAAAAAAAATTGTCCGAAATGCGACCAGATCTCGCAAGGAGAAGATGGATCTTGCATCAGGATAATGCTTCTGCTCATCGAGCTCTGCAACTCAAGATGTCATCGCAGAAATGGGCATTGAGATCATACCTCATCCAGCTTATTCTCCGGATCTCGTCCCATACAATTTTCACCTCTTCCCTAAAGTGAAACAGGAGCTTCGTGGTCGCCATTTTCAAAGTGATAGGAGTTGAACAATCTTGTCATGGGTATCCTGACCAGACTGTCCAAAAATGAGTTCAATGAGTGTTTCAAACAATGGGTAAATCATTAGAATAAATTTCATCAGAGGGAGAATACTTCGAAAGTGTGTAGGTAAATGTTAGTGAAATAAAACCATTATGTGTTATTTAAAAAATTAGTTCGGTTATTTTTGAAGGACCCTTGTTGCTAAAACCCAATGATCACCAACTAGTCCTTATTAAATAAGGAAAAATTGAAGCTATTAACAGTGAAGCAACAAGATCCTAAAGTAAGAACCAAATAGAAACTAAAAACTTCACTTATCTTAGTATTATTTGCTGACCCTGGGTTTCAAGCTGTGTCCAGCTCATTCTCAAAGCCATATAAACAAATTCGTTACCAAACTACAATCTTTTCCTGAAAAACAAATACTCTTATTCAATTTTTATTTACCAATCTCTGAAAACAAAAATTTATAAATACAATCTATAGATGGTAATTCGAAGTTCATGACACGGTTCCTGTTTTTTAAAATAAAACTTTTTCCCAAACCATTAAATCTATAGGATTAGTTAATTGCTTTAATAATTTAACTTCTGGATTAATTTCATGATTAAATGACCAAAAATGGTCTGCCATAGCTGATTTATCAGTTTGTTTGTATTTAATATTTCTAAAATGTTCTTTTATTCTGGTTTCTAGATGACGTTTAGTTTTACCAATATAAACTTTATCACAATCTAAACAGCTAAATTGATAAATGCCAGATTTTTTATAATTTGGTATTTTATGTTTTTTGAAAAATCAAGTAAATTTTGTATATTAAATTTATTTTGAGGGACCAAATTTATTCCATATTCTTTAAAAATCCTTGTAAATATTTTATTAGCCCATGGATGGTAAGTAAACTTTTTAAAAATACAATTATCTTCTATTTTTTTAAGGGTTAAAACTTCTTTGACAGCTTTTTGATACTTAAATTCCTCTATCCTTTTATGTATAAAATCTGTATTAAAACCATTAATTATTACTGCAGTGTTAATAATGTGTTTATATTCTATGTCAAATTCATCTTTATTAAGGGGTATATGTATTAACCTATAAATTAAACTATTAAAAACAGCCAATTTATGTGCAAAAGGATTAAAACTTTTATATTTTATGTAATTATCAGTGTGAGTAGATTTTCTGTAAATACCAAATTTCAATTTATTGTTATGTCTTTTAATTTTTAAGTCCAGAAATGAAAGGAATCCATTATTCTCAGTTTCCAAAGTGAACTGTATAGCTTTATCTTGTAAATTTAAAAGTTTTAAAGCATCATTTATCTTATTAACTCAGGATTAACATGCACCTACCCTAAATTGTGAAGTGATGGTAAAGCATTGCTGAAACATCAGTTTAGCTAAAAATTCAATGATTGCAACTACTCCTTATTAACTCAGGATTAATGTGCATCTACACTAAAATCCCAAAGGCAGGTCTTTCTCAAGTTTTAGTAACTGCCATACTAAAATTTAATATATTAACCTTGCGTAACATTAAGCTCCCTTTTTCCCTCGCTCTCGTCCTCCCTATGTCATTTATGGTCAAAATTGTGCACACAGAACTCTCTCTCCAGTGATGAGTGCTTATGGATCGTGGGTAGGTGCAAAATTTTCGTGAGTTTAACAAGTAGTGCTTTAAGAACATGATGTTGCCTTGTAGTTGCCTCCCTTTTAAGCAGAAAATGGGCAGCTCCAGAAACCAGGCGAAATATAAAGCAATCACTAGATCTTTTATTCCTGATTATGATTTCAAAAGTTTTATTTGGCGGTCAAGCATTGTTTTTGTTTTATGAACAAATCCCATACGCATGCTGCAACGGTATTCTTTAACTTATGCAGTTGATATTTAGCATATAACTATTTACTAACTAGCATTATATGCACAAAATGGTTTGTAATGTATTTACATGAAAATATTGCATAAACACTGCATTTCTAAACAAAAGCTTTGGTTTCCTGGATATGGGAAGGTTCTGAAACTATTGGTGTGCAAGAACGGCATATGTCTCTATTCACAGATTAGCAAATCATGTTTTTTTACACGTAGGCATAATTCTCCAGCCACCAAAGAGAGCAGTCTGTAGGCCTCTGATGAGTGCTGTACAGAAAGCATTAATTAGTTTAAACATGGTGTTTACATTTTTCGTATCCTCTGTTTAACTTTAATCTTTCAGTAGCTTTATCAAGATTTTGTTACTCTTCTGCAATGGTATTCTGAGCATTTGATATTTTTTCTTTCTTTTTAACAGCCAACAAACCTTCAATGCCTGACAGGGTCCTATGTTATACAAACGTAGGCCATGTTAGGTTACAATACCTATGTTAGTGTGTTCATATGAAACAGAATGAAAGGTCCCATTATAATCTCTTCTAAAAACACAATTTCTGTCAAACATTTTTCTTTTGTTTCTTTCTTGTGTGGAGTAAACCATTTCTGAGACATTCATATTTTTGTCTGAATTTTCCAATGCTTATATTTTTCTCTAATAGGAAGTTGTTATTCATTTTTATTGTTCTCTATGTACTACATATAGTGAGATGGGGAAGTATTACATTTCATCCAAAAACTTGATTTTGTGTATGCATGCATATGGGTGTGTTCTTTTTTCCCAATGTTAATGCTCTTCTGAAATGGGAAGTCATTTTTTATCCCTTGGCCTTTATCTTATCATTAGCAATAAGATAATTTCTACAAATGTTGATCTCTACTAACAGGAAGTAGGCAGAAGAATAAGCATGTTTAAGAATACTTTGTGCAAGAGTAGAGAATGTTGTGTCAGTGCAACAGATTTTTTTATCTCTTGCACATACAAAGAGAACAAAATTTCATAGTTATTACATAGCGACCAGCTCTTAAGAGATTTGGCTTTTGCTTAAAGCATACTCTGTTCCCATATCTGTCTTTGTACCTACAAGAAAATTAGCAATAGGATGTTTGTCGATTAAATGAAGTAGATAGAGGAATAAGCATTTTTAAGAATAGTTTGTACAAGAGTAGAAAAAGTCATGTGAGTACAACACACCAAAAGTATTGTATTCCACCCAAAAATTCAATGTCAGAGATTTCACTGGAGATACATGTTTTGAGGCCCCCTGAATCCAAAAAAAAAAGCATTTTTAGAAAAAGGTTTGTGTTTGTCTGTCAGTCTGTGGACAGCATAACTCAAAAATGAAAATTTGGTTAAAAACCAAAGTTGGTATTTAAGTTGGTGCTGTTTTTATTTGAGTTTTTCTGCTTGTTTGAGCAATGTGGCTCTTATTTCCCTCAGGGCGTGGTAACGGATGGAATGAACACACACTCGGGTTTAACTTTAGTCAAACATTTTATTTGCACCTTCTTGTTCACAATTTTTAAATCATATCACAGTAGAAAGTCTTAGTTTAGCAGATCAACTCCCCTAGCATCGCCGAAATTTAATTAAGGGTCTCTAAACACTTAGTAAATTCACTTTTACTATTTCATGACGCGTACACATAAAAATGTCTTCTCACCTCGGAGATACACACGCTAGTGTAAAGTTTTTTTGGCATTGTTTGACACGACACCGCCTTCTTCATATTCATCCGTGCTATTCATCAAATAGTTCTTTCTCGTTAGGGAAGCAATCTCTAATCATCCTCCCCTACTTTTATTATGGAACACAAACAATTTTAATATTTATACACATATGTTAAAATCAAATATGGAAAGATTTATGACGTCTTTGTGCAAACTTAGTTGTTCGTAACAATGAACCTTATCAACATGTTTTCCTCATTTAATTATCTCATACCAACATCAAAAAACGAATTACACTTTTAACAAACATTTACATGAACGATTTTCTTTTGGGGTCTTCTAATATTCTGTCTCAAAGTTTAATTTCTTTCAAAGATGCTACACGAAGATAATGAAGAAAATTGCTCCACCCTAAACTACCCTTTACATGGAAAACTTTTCGAAAATTTTAACTTTCTTGAAAATGGCTGCTAACAATTTTGATTAAAATAACATATGTTTGAGATATTTTGATGACAAACGAAATGTTTATTTTCAATTTTCTGGTCCATGAAGTCCTATTTACTCTGGATGACTTTAGCATAACTGGTAAACCATAAGAGATAGACCAAATCTTACTGTACAAAACATGTAGATCTTGCTAAAACACACAATATATGTCCAAATAATTTTTTTTGTAGAGTAAACCATTTTGGAGATATTCTCGTTATTTGTGCAAGTTTTGGAGAAGTTATACTTCTGTCAAATGGAACATTGCTATTAATTTTTTATGTTAACCGTGCAAAGAGAACAGCATTTGAAAGCTTTAAAATATTTTGACTATCGCTTAAAGCCTACTGTATTCCTATATTCCTGTTGCACATGCAAGAAAACGAGCAATAAGGTTAGTTCTGCAAATGTTTATCTCAACTAACACAAAGAAGATAGAAGAATAAGAGTTTATAAGAATGGTTAGTACAAGAGTAGAGAAAGTCATGTGAATGCAACACATCAGATCTTTTTTAAATTGAAATTAGATCAGTTCTACATATAAAATACCTTATATATATAAAAGGTATTTTTATTAGTCCAAAAATATTAAATAATGTGCATCATTAGAGTTTTCCTTAAAAGATATTTCTAGTAGTACCTTATTTATTGTTTATTAATTTTTAAAAGTATCCCAACGAAATATGTTTAAGAAAGTATACTATATGTCAAATATGTATGTGTCCTCAGCACTTGTTGCCACCGTCACAGAACAGTGTGGAAGAAACCATACAAAATTTTAAAGCTGCTTTTAAAGGCTTTACTTACCAATGTTATTAAAGGAGATGCAGAAATTAGCCACCGCCATTGTGCATACATTTTTGGCAGCTCTTTAGAAAACTATCCATCACTCACCGTAGTTCATGTTGAGAAATGCTGGCAATTTCCTGGTGTATATTTTCTCACAGTCTTGTAGGTACTGTAATAGCCTTTGTGACACTGATAAACAGTGAAAGCTTAAACCAATAATTGGACAATTATGGGCCTTCTTCTATCCCCCTCTATTTATTTGTGTGAGCCACGTTTCTCTGCATGGACAGCAGTCAAAACGAAACAAAGAAAGTGCTTAAATTCAGCATCACCATTGGTGCACTAACGAAGATTCAACCACAAATAGAGGAGGAGATGTCCAGGAAACAAGCTCAGCCATATTAACTGGTCATAAACATATACTCATTTATATACCTGTTGTGTATGTGCTATCTATAACGTAGTTTTTTATACATTTATAGCATAGTCCTTTTTGTAGTATTTAATAGATTACAACATTTTAAACATCCCCTCAGGGGTCTCCGTCTAGGGGATATGTGAATGGCAACCACAAGGTACCCAAGCTGAGCAGAACATTACTTCCACTTACTGGTGTTTTGCTCCTCACTGTAACTTTCCTATCTGACCTTACCTTGGTCATCTCTTGTTCTCTTCCGACCCCAATGCTATTAGGGTTCCTGGGGGCTAGGGAGTCTTTATTTTTCCAACCTCTCCATTTCTCTAATTTTTCTATAAAACCTTAATCCCTAACATGCTGACCTGTCATGGCATGTAATACGTCTTCTGATTGGTAATCAGAGGATATGGTCGGTGAATTTATTTTGATAATTCTCCCGGTCAGGTCGGTGAGACCCGTAAACCAATGACAGGTGTGGTCCCCCAGACATTCTGGGGGCTGTGAGAGAGCGATGTGACCGCCAAAACATAAAAATATGGTGCTCTCTAAAAAACGGTTACTATTACTGCTATTGCTCTCTTTTTTTACAGGACATGATTGTCTGGCAAAACATTTAAACAGAATTGGGATATATTCTTCACCACTCTGTCCACTATGTGATCTGCAAGAGGAAATGGACCGAGACCACCTTCAAATATGCCCAGCCACTTCTAGTGCCCCATCCATCAGTGAAAAATATTGGAGAGCAAGAGGATTAATGACTTCATTGTCAGAAATCCAGCATTAGCTAACAACATAAAGATTCCTTTTTCATAAATAGTTAAAAATAAATATCACATTGATAAGCCTTGAGTGGAAGTATGTGAGTGAGTGAGTGAGTGAGTGAGTGAGTGTGGTTTAAGCCTAGGTCATTTGGGCTTGGAAGTATTAGAAACAGTGATGTGTTCATAATTTGTAAATATAAATTTTATTTCAAATTCCAACTCATCATTAGTGTGTGACATTGCTTAGAGCTTCTGTGTCAAAGCATTCCAAATTGAATGCTCCTTCAATAATGTCACGTTAAGAAGGCTGAGAGTAACATTGAGAGAGGCTAGCTGTAAAACTTTTAGATTAGTAAAACGGGTTTTCAGAGTAATAGTGATAATTTTTATAAGTGAGGTCATACTAATTGTAAAAGCAAAGAAAATACAAGTAAATGAAAGGGAATATAGTTACAACTGGCATCAGAAGTGGTATAAAAACCACAACATGAAACTAAGATGGTAGAAATGATGAAGCAAATGTTAGCCAAGATGGCATGGAGACAAAAATGGACTCCCAAATGGCAAATATAAAAAACAATAAGGCCAGGATGAGGGTAGGTCATTGGTAATGATTGACGAAGGAGAGAGGCAGCAAGGCACAAAAGTGTGGGACAATTTATCATATTTACCAAACTTCAAATTTAGTCACAAATAGTTAAGTTAGGGAAACTTAAAAGTATGCTAATAGCTTTTTGGTGAATCTTGTTGGATAGTAGATGCCACACATGGAAGACATGTAGTAGGGGCAAAAGCGAGCTAAGGGATGGTGGGGAAAGTGGTATTGCCAGTTTATGAAAAGCAGTCAGTTATGTCAGCCAATGCATTTTTACGCACTTTTAAGACCATTTGCACTGCTTTATTGCAATGTATGTTAGGAACAATAATCACGCATGTTATTTATTTGCCTCTGCACTTAATTGAGGCAAAGTACACAAACTTGAGATAAACATGCTTGACTTTTGAGTCCCAATGTTGGCAACAGCTCGACAGAAGAGTGAAGGGTTTCGCGGTAGAGGAATGTTCCCACAATGGCTTGGGTGAAGCACATTGCAAACATTTCATTAGAATCTTCAATGTTATGCACCTTGCCTCAAGTAACCTCAGTTTACAGATATTTTCACAAATAAATGACATATTATGTGTGTCAATCAGTGTTCCTATAAGTGTGTTCTTAATACATATGCAATAAATAGTTTAATATATGTTAAAATGCATGGAAATCCATTTGAAGTGTTCTGATAAATACA
This sequence comes from Tenodera sinensis, assembly GCA_030765045.1. Lineage (NCBI taxonomy): Eukaryota > Metazoa > Arthropoda > Insecta > Mantodea > Mantidae > Tenodera > Tenodera sinensis. The sequence continues at coordinate 49,361,329 of CM060974.1, read as the reverse complement.
TTATCCAAGAGTATGTAATACAGAAGTCTGGTGTACACTAATTGGATTTGTGAGACTCGACTGTATCTCAAAAGGAGAGTAAAATGAACAAATGATGGTTTAAAGTTTAAAATGAGTGACAGTAAAAACAGAGCTTGGTAGGTAACATATTTAATCACTAGGACAATATAAAGCTCCCACAGAGAACTTCCATTGACTTATAAATTGATCAGAAAGAACCATCTCATACGGTAATTATTATTTATTTATGCCAACAAACTTACTGTTGGGTTTTTTCAACACACAAGCCGTGTGTGGGCAAAGTTTAAGAAGTAGGACTGGAACTTAAAAATCCCAGTTGTGGCATTGAATTTTTAAGTTCCAGTTCTACCTCTTAAACCATCTCATACATTTACATTCTAAAATTTAAAACAATATTTTGTGGTCATTTTAAGGTAAACCCACTTAATGATGATAGAATGAAGATGAACCTCACCTCCCTGCTACATACATTTAACTTGGAATATGTCACTTTCTGACCAGAATTCATATGAACACTGCAGAAACTATAGATACTTTTCTAGACACAGAACAAATTCCACAATGTAATTTAACTCCTATCGTAAATTACATGGCACATCCCGAAGATGTGTTAGGGAGAAACATACTGATTATAGAAAAAGTAAATAAGAATAGCGATTGGTGTACCTAAAAATTGATTTTGGTGTTGAAGAATTAAAAGTAAACTTATGTCTAGGTCAACACTCAAGTAAATGACGAATTTGATGATTTCTCAAACTTATGCCAAAGCTACATTTACAGACATGCTTTCACTATAAGAAAATACTCAAATAGAACCTCTTAATTACATCTTAAAATTATTTGGTGCTATTCTGACTCATTCTGTATATTTTCTTTCTTGAGACAAAATAAAACCCTGACATTTACATAAGTGTTGCACATTTAAGAAAATATGAAAATAAAGCGAAATGAAAGTGATGCACTTTTACCTTAATATCATCATTAATACATGAATTGTCTCTTTCTAACAACCAAGTTTCTTCTTTAATATCTATTTTGGTTTCAATTTCATCTTCTTTGATGGTTTCATTAAATCTCGTTAGATGCTTTTCTTCATTCTGTGAACAACATCCGGAATCTTCAAGTTCTTGTTTGATGTAACTACCACTTGTAACGGTTTCAATCTTAACGTTCTTCACATGGTCTTTGCTTTCTATCTCATTTTCTGAATAAACTGCCAGGAAATAAGATTTTTCTTTGATATCCATTTCTTACTACAGTTGGTGTATTTAAACAGTTCTGTTCTTAAACTTCACAAGCAAGTCTGTGGAAAAGAAACACATTATTAGTAACATCTATGAGTTTGCTTCCCAATAATTGAAACTACATTACATTTCAACAGATAACAAAGCAGTACAAAGTAATGATAGTTATTTGGTGTTAAGTATAACATTTTTAACACTAAAAGGCTCATAGCTTCCTTATTTATGATTATGCTAATCTGAATCTAATGTGTATTATTATAGTGCAACATGCTTTAAAATTATATTATTCTACAAGGAATTTTATAATCCTGGACACAGAAGAGCTTACAATGATGATTACTAAGATAATATGGATATTTTACTAATTTTATGCACAGGGAGCAGTGATGGCAAGTACAACAAAATTGGGAGCATGGGGATAGGATATATACCAGCCAATCCGTGTCGAGGGTGGTACACCTTATGTATATATATAAGGAAGACATACTCCCTTTCACTCATAAGGGATACTCGGTGGTCAATGTAGCCCAGCTTCGCGCAGTCCGTGGACCCTACAAAGGCCCCCTGCCCCACTTCCGACTGGCATTGGAAAAATCTCTCATCACTGAGGGGATACACCATGAAACTCACATGTTCTCTGCATTTGTCAAAGTTGAGGCCTACAAACCACACCGTAGAGCTCAACAATGCACAAATTGTCAACGGTTCACCCATGGGGCTGCAGAGTGCAACCTTTCTCCTGTATGTACCTTTTGTAGAGAAAGGGCTATGACAGGAACGCTTGTTCAAATTGCCTAATAGAAGGGGTACAGCCCACATGTGCCAACTGTGGTGGCGTCCACTCCTGCCACTATGCCAAATGTCCCATTTGGTAGGAAGCATGCTATGGGATGGAATGTCGCAAGGAAGGAACACTGTCTCGAGCTGATGCTGCCCCTAGGGTTCCAAACCTGCATGGTCTTCCCAAGAACGCCTTCTATGGAACTAGGCACCCTGGCTTACCATCTCGCTAGCCACTGAAATTTGCATCCTGTGCAGTTGCCTCTACCAACCAGCACCCTATTGCAAACCATGTAAATGAGTCTGACAAAATGGCACTTCCTCCTAAAAATGCACCACCACCAGCCTCACTTCCAACCTGCTCATCCCAACCACGCCCAAAACACCCAAACAATCCCTCTTTGGCCACACAACGCCTAACCAGACCAACACTGTCAAACCCCCAGTACCTGGCTCTACAATCAACCAGACCAACCAATGCAAACTACAAAATCTCTGGCCGAGCAACACGTGCCATCCCTCCTGCAGATCATACCAGCTACCAGGAAATGGATACAGCTTTCTACGAAGTCTTCGACCTTATTCCAAGTCACCTACGCATCCAGTTTGCTACTGCTCTGGCAGAAGCATTGCTGTTGCAGCCATCCATACTTACGGTGGACTCAGTGCTCATCCACACAGTCTTTACTTTCTGCAGTCACATTGGTTAGTACGCCCAACTTAAAAAGATTTCTCCTCTGTTTCTGGAACACAAACAGGCTGCAGTGTCCAGGCAAGAAGAGCTAACAGACTTTCTGGCGATGCATAAAGTCCAGGTACTACTACTACAGGAAACATACCTGAAACCACACACAAAAATGAAACTACCTGGAATGAGGTGCTATCAGAAGGACCGAGAAGATGGCTATGGAGGAACAGTGATCTATGTTAACGACTCCATTTGCCACCATCAACTTAACATAACAAATACCAGGCACTTGGAATCCATTGGTATCCAGCTCAGCATGGCTTGGGAACCTCTAAACCTGTTCTCCGTTTATTGTTTGTAGTGTTTAACGCCCGCTTTTACTACTACGGCACCGCAGGCGGTGACACTGATGATACATGGAATGAAGATGGAGCACCGGTGGAATGAGATGGCGGGGGAAACCGGAGTACCCGGAGAAAACCCGCCATGACGCCGCTTCGTCCACCACGAATACCACATGCGGGTCCCTGGGATCGAACCCGGGCCGCCTAGGTGGTACGCGAGCGCGCTAACCGCTCGGCCACGGCGCCGCCCGTTCTCCGTTTATGTAGCACCAACAAGACCATTAATTGATGGTGAACTGGATCTACTGTTCTCCTCCCCAGTACCAACCATAGCCGCAGGTGACTACAACAGCAAGCACTGAAATTGGAACTCCACCTGCATATCCCACTGAGGTCAAAAGTTAAACACTTATGTGATCCCAAGAGCCATCTCAGTCCAGGTCCCTAATTCACCTACCATCCACTATGGTGACTGCACCTTTCCCATCTAAAACTAGAAGATGGTTCTCTATGGCGAACTACCAAAGCACTCATTGGTATTCCACAACAAAACCCACTCCTTCAACATGGCCATATTATAGCACAGTTGAGAAGAGAAAAAGCTGAACTGCAAGCTCAGTTTCTGGAAACATTGTTCAGGGCAGCGGAGCTGACCAGGACCATGTACACCAAGTGCAATCTGAGGTTAACTTCCTCCAGCTTGCTGTTGACTATTCTGATCTTGAAGAAATGTCGGTGCAGCAGATCTCAGGATACATCTACAAGCTTGCTCATCACAAACACTGCTCTCAAAGCCCTGCCGCCTACCTGGTAACAGTTCCTGATCCACCTTTTCAACAGAATACTTTGAGCTTCACACTTTCCTCAAGCCTGGAAGTATGCAAAAGTTAGTACCATGTACAAGCTGGGAAAGGATCCATCTTCTCCAGAGAGATATAGGCCCACCAGCCTACTACCCTTTATGAGCAAGCTCTTTGAAAAACATTATATGTCAGCCAGATGCATCCAGCACTACATTGATCTGCTGACTACCTGATTTAACTGCTGGCGGTTACGCATCCATTCGTAGAAGAGCCAAGCTATAACTTTTGGCCGTTGTCCAATGGAAGAGTTGCACCTATCTGCCTGGCAGCTGAAGACATGTCCTGGTCCGCATCAGTAAAATACCTGGGTGTTACCCTAGATACCAAACTAACATGCAAGACACACTTGGAAGACGTCAGTAGCCAGGTAAACAAGAGAATGGTGATGCTCAATGTTGATGCTGTACAGCAGGAAATCTCATCTATCCCTGGATAACAAACTATTGTTTAAACAAGTCCTTCGACCAATATGCACATATGCCTGTTAAATCTGGGGAGTCACAACACAAAGTTACTTCCACCAGCTGGAAGTACTTCAATCCTCCTACCTAAGAACAGCAACTAACTAATGCTACAATCCAAAAGGACCCCCACTTTCCCTCTGTCAAAGAGTATATCCTCATCCTTTATAAACCTTCCTTAGATAAACTACCCTCCAGTTTCAACCAACTGATCCGGAGACTGGAGGAGTAGGACTTAGACCCTGGAAAACAATATAAAAGACCCAGACTTGTCCTAGGCAACGCATAAGGAAAAAAATAATAAAATAACCTGATAAATGCTCAACAAAAAAATCCCATAACCCTACCTTAAACAAAAACAAAAAACAAAAAGACCCTTTTCACAACCCTAAACTACAGACTTACAAACAAACAAACAAAAAAACAAAAAAAACACTTCACCACAAACCAGCCTATACTATCGTTTCCTACTATAAAACTTTTATGGTCAGTAGAGGTCTTACCCTGACCTGGCAAACACCGGGGAGGGGTTCTGCAAGATCTGCATCCACAAAACCCCCAGTGCCTATTGCAGTCGTAATCTTTCACTCATCATTGGGTCCTCTGATAAGACTCAATGCAGATTTGAGTGAAACATCAGGAGCAATTCCTACTCATTGACCATGGCCAGCAAGTCCGGAAGATATTTCATTCCAAAAGTGCAATGGATGGTTTGCTTTGCAGGTGCTTCACTCATCTTTTAATAAAAAACATCCCTCGACCACGATTTGCAGCTTACAGACCATGACCCTGGGCTACACTTTCAACACACGCATGCACACATGCGTGAGCACACACACACAAGTTTTGAATATGCTTTAGGATTGTTTCGTGGCATAATTCTGTCATTAAGTTTCTTATTGAAGTTGAACGGACATTTCTGGGGACGGGGGGAGCGTTCAGACCCCCAGGACATTACAGGAAGGATTGCCATGTCAGTATATAAGCTGTTGAAACACTGGCAAATGGCATACACCCTCACCGCACAAATTTTGCAGTCAACTGTATTCTGAAACACAACATATGGAAGTACAGCTGTTTGTCATAATGAACTAAATGTTGACCTATTAATTAGAGTAGGCTAGATCACTATAGCTTCACTGAAGGACATTCATCTAGAATAAACAAGTGACTATACCAGCTCATCTATCATTTGTGTATTCTCAGACACTGCAAGACAATAACGTGCAGAGTATGCGAACTTGCCATACGCAGCACACGAGGCATTTGATGAGTACAGAAAATACAAAGCGTTGCTGGAATTTATAACAGATCATGACATAACAAATTAAATATAGCAGTGGCATGTCTGGAATTATGTGGTTCATGCTAGATGGAAGAAGAAGCAGTATAAATTTCACCTGCAACAGCGAACAGGTTGAACTTTGTTAAATGAGGAACTTTACTATATTAACACGTATCTCTTGCTGGAGCAATTAATATGCTGCTGTATCCTATGGCGCATACTGCCTAATCGTAGACAAACCATAATCATGAATGAACTCAAATGCTCATGTGGTCAACTGGCCCAACTATTGTCAGACAATATGAATAAACTGGGGCCTACAAAATCGAAGATCCATTTGCAGGAATTCTTTTTTTTTTTCTTTGCATATCAATGTTTCCCAATGTCATGAAATATCATATGATAAATGGATGAAGTGGTGTTCAAATGAGCATGAGGTCCATAGACCTTAAAGTTACCCAAGATTAGTCTTTTCAGTATAATGGAAAACCTCCGAAAAATACCTTATCTTGATAACCCACCCTGTACAGCATACAGTATTGGCATATGACGTAATACTAAAAGGGGCTCTCTTAGAGTGAATGGCCCATCATAGGTGTGAAGTGCTGCCTAATTCAAACACCAGTGGCACAAGCTCAAGTACAGCTCATCTAAATGTCCTGACATTGTCCCACTCCCGAATCAAAGATGTGTAATAGCATAGAGCAGTCTGCTTGCATAAAAGAGAAGTGGGGGCCAGTGTTCCAGCTGCCGTGAGAGTGACAAGTTCAGACATTGTACATGTGACTGCCTCCAAGCTCTCCTCACTTGCGCATATGGAGTGTCACGACGTTTTAGACAAGCTGTAACAGCAGTTCCCTCTTTCATGCACCCAAAACTACTACTGGATATTCAACATTATACTGCCGAAAAATTTTGAAGCAGCCTGTCCAAAGACCATATTTTTGCACCATATAATTCTCGGGTTATCAATCTAGGAATAAAAATCTATTGTTGTCATGTTTTTGTTTGCGGTATGTTCCAACTTCTAAATTTGCCATGTGTTATTTCTTTTCATAAGCAGTAGTCAATGAAGCATTTATGGAGTAAGGCTCTAAACTAGAGTATTTCTTTTATAAACTAATTGTACACTGTTTAGTGCATTCCCAAAGTAAGCTTATGTCTTCATTGAAGTTCGGTTCAAGACCACTGCATAAAGCAAATTAAGTGCTTTGTGTAACTGTGACAATAACCATGAAGTATTTATTGTTCCATTCTGGGTTTAGTGAAGCGTTAGTAATGTCACTTTAAATATGTGATACCAGCAGTGCAGGCATTAAGGGCAAAGTGCTCCGCTCAAGGCCAGAAATATTATTTTTAAAGTATTCTGTTTCTTCAAAACATTGTCATTTGAGGAAGTGTGTGATCAAATAAATTTTTCACAAAGCAAAGAACTCACAACCAAAGCATGCAACATGAGTGTACATCCCATCTCACACGCTGTGAAAGATGGCAAAACATCTAACACAGAAATTGGCAAACCATTATTTAAATCTCCAGGAAAACATGACAGACAGCAAAAGAGTGCTTCCAATTTAGATGATTTTGAAAAAGACATACTTCACCGCACAATATATGAAATCCATGAAAATGCGAACACCCCACTATTAAAATTCTGGTTCATATTATTTGGGTTCCTCTAGTTCAAGGGGACAGGGTAGTGATTTGGGCTCAAAAATTAAATTTTTTGTTTTTCATCTTTAAAAAAGTAGAAATCTTCCTCTTCAAAATGATATATACATTGTAAGCGTACCGGCATATTTAAGGCTTTAAATTACCCCATTTAAATATGTCGGAGTGCTGCGCCACACTGGGTAAAGAGGGCTTCAGCGATGACACACTTTTCTTTAAATGTAGTTTTCTGTAACTTGACATTTTTCAAACTCAGGTACACTTTTTTTCAAAATCACTGAACCTATTTGAATGAAAATTTTACAGTAGTTCCAGAAGCATGTACTCTACAAACGTAACCCATTGTTATTGAAAAAATCCAAAACAGAAAATTTAAAAAAAAATATTTGTGCAAAAAAAATTTAAGTTTTTTTTTTACAAAAGTTAAATATTTTTTTGTTTGAATATAGCCAGAGATATTTACGTAAATTTAGGTTAACAATTATGAATACACATTGCCTAGTGCACTACAAAAGTTTCAACACATAGGCTTGAATGTTGTAGAAGAAATTTGTACCGCTAGTACTATATATATTATATTTTTTCAAAAACATGTTATCAGTTTTTGCCTTATTACGTGCCCATTTTAAATAATTGTTTTGATGTTCTCTATATCAGTGTAATCACAATGAATCACTAAATATTCATCCCAAATTAAATTTTGATCTGAACAGTACAAGCTTAGATATCCTCAACTAAATTTATGTTTTGAAATACTGAAATCGTGTACGAATCACTACCTTGTCCCCTTCAATTGGATTAATACAGAAACATGTGGGCTTCAGATGCAAAAAAAACTGTCGCACTCACATGACTTTCTCTACTCCTGCATTAACTATTCCTACAAACGCCTATTCCTCTATCTTCTGAGAAATAGTGACAGTGAAGAAAAACAAATTATTGCTAGTAATCTTGTAGGTACCAGGGGAATAGCAGAGAAAATCCAGTACATGAACAGCTGTCCTATGTTAGGGTTGTCATAAAGACAAGCCTGCTAATTGATCGGTAGAAGACAATTTTAAATATGAATGATAAAGGATAAACAATCGTGTTTGATAGATAAAATGTAATAATGTACAAAATAATTATAAAATTTGAAAATAGGACAGCTAACCATTTTGGAATTATCTATCTAACTTAGTGTAGTATACAGATGACTGTAAAATGAACAAAGGATCACAAATAATTTGTAAACCACCATCTTCTAAAACACTTAATCAAAATTCAAAAACTCAGAACAAACTAAAAGTAAATTTAGTAATCAGTCCACCAAACACACACACACACACACACACACACACACAAAAAAAAATACCAGTCACTTCCCAATTTGCAATTTTGTGTTTGTCTCTTAAATAAGAATGCAAGGCTCATAATGTAGTTTTTTCCCCTTATTTATCTCCTTAATTTGATCTAGATCTTTTCAAATCAGATCTAGGGTCAAGAATTAGCCCCCTATTTTGTTGCCTGTCAATGTCAATTACATCTATTATTTCATAAATATAACATTACAAAATATGTTATCAAGATAAGAATTGCAATTTCGAAACCATCGCAATGTATACATCTCAATAAATTGTAATAATTTCTGGATATAAAAATCTTCTTACTAATATTTCCACAAACTAGTATCTTCTACACATAAACGAACAAGAAATATGTATGCATGCATGTCACTAAGTAATATGCATAATTCCTTACAGCAGTATTGAGAAAATCAAATGCCTTGTCATGCCCTACATTAGGCTTTGAGTGATAGTAAAATACTTTAAAGCTGCTAAGTCTTTGAAATTCTGTTCCCTTTGTACAGTTAAGATATAAAAAAGTTAACTACGAACTTCCATTTGAGAAAAGTGTAAGTATTGAAAAGCTCACACAAATAACAAGGAATATCTCTGAAATGGTTCACTCCACAAAAAAATTCATTTGGACATAAATTGTGTATTTTAACAAAATGTACAGCTTTTGTACACCTAGTAAGATTTGGTCTATCTCTTATGGTTTGTGAGTTATTTAAAAGTCATCAAGAGTAAACAGGATTACATAGGTTGTAACCGACTTTTAGTTTTTTAGTTATGCCCCACCCATACCCACACACCAACCTTGTGCTAAACATGTTTGTTTTTTTGATTCAGGAGGCCCCAAACATATACTTCTGGTGACATCTCAACATCGAATTTATGGTTGGAATACAGTACTTCCCCTATTTACTATACATAGAGAAAGTAAAAACTAATGATGGATGCAAATGCTTGCTAGAGTGGGAAGTGGTTTTCTGTTCCAGACCAAAGAGTAAAACTCTTGATTATCATTCTGAAATTAATGCAGGTTCTTACACAAAAGGGTTCATATATGAAATTAAAATTTTTTAGAAGAGGGGTCAATATTGTCATTGATAATGCAACTTACCATTCTAAAATCTTAGATAAATTACCCTCTACTAACTCCAAAAGTAAGATATTCAATATTGGGTAACATGTAATTTTATAGCATTCCACACTTTTTAAACTAGAGCAGAATTGTTACAAAAGTAAATCAGTACAAAATGCTAGGAAAAAAAAAGGATGAGCTAGATCAAGTTGCATTAGAAAACGGGCACCAAATTATTTGTTTACCTTCTTATCATTGTCAGTACATCCCCATAGAATTGATTTGTGCCAAAGTAAAGAAGAAAGTTGCTAAAGAAAACACCAGCTTTTGTCTTACGAATGTTGAAAAGCTTATGAAAGCTGTACCTGACAGAAGGACCAAACAAGATTGGGCTAGTCATGTTGCTTACTGTGAAAAATTCCAGCAAGAATATTTCCATAAAGAAGTAGCCTGAGAGAACACCATGCAAAAACTGGTTACACATCTGCAGGAAACTGATTCCGAATTAAGTGAGCTGACAATGAAGAAGACATGAAGGATGACAAGCTAATAATTCATCTGCAATAAATCACTTTCATAAATTCAGGTACATTGTTTTCAGTAAATAAACACATTAATATTAAATGTTACAGGTGACAATGCTATGTAGAAGCATTGTTCACGTTTGTGGTATGACAAATGTTATTTTCCTTCTTTTTCTCTCCTCAAATTTCTCATTTTGGCACATCACTTGAAAGCAGTGCAGCTATGGCAGGCAAGCATTGGCCTAGCTCACATGCCTTTTAAAACTGTATGCCATATAACTGACTTTTGAACTCAAGACTTCTTGGCTATGAGGCCGACACTACCAAAATACTATATGCAGGCCCCATTTGGTAAAGTAGGAACAGTAGCGGAAATAAACAAGTCAAAAATCAGGCATAGAAAATACCAACCCAAAGTTACATAAAAGGGCAACGTAAAAATCATCATGTAAAATGTAAGGAATGCTCTTACCAGTTGAAGCCAGGGACAGGAAAACTTTGCTGGTCTTACTCTAAAAATGGATTTTACCCGGGATAACAATTGTATCTAAATGCTGGAAGTTACATGATGCACGTCAAGATAAAAGCTTCTAGTACCTCTGAGTAAACCATTCCATCAAATTTTAAAGTACTGCCACAGTTAGCAAACTGCAGCAAGAGAACATACAACTGGCAGAACACCACCTTCCGCTACTCACCAACATGACTAAAAATAAATGAAAGTGCTGCAAGTATTTCATCCCTAACTCCAGAAGAGGAAAGATGCACTCTGCAGGTTAAGTGGAATATATATTACACATACATTCCACATGATGCACAGATTACATACTTTTCTAAAGACTATCCACCACAAATTTAAAGTCATGATCTGTTCATCAAACTTTATTTGCTATTTTCTTCAGCCATTTCCAAAGATATACACAGCAACAATACATAGCAAAGTCAGTGTTATAACCAAGTTTCCTAACATGATTTATTTTTTTTTAAGTTTAATGTAACTTATCCACATTGCCAGTGATGAAATGCAATGGTAGCGCTGTGTTTTGTATTTGGATTAGAATTTTACATGAAACATTTAAGATTGGTCACTGACTTCCGTTGTCCAACGTATTCAAAGATTTACACAGAAACAATAGCAAAATCAGTGTTACACTTATTTCATATCTGAACTATTAATAATGATAATTGTGAAATACAAATATATTGTGTTTCGTCCTTGCATTGAAACTACATGGAACACCTAAGTTAGGTCGTCTGACTTCTATTACTCACAACCTTTTAAAGTTTTACACAGAAACAATAGTAAATATGTTGTTAGCTAATGCTGGATTTCTGACAATGAAGTCATTAATCCTCTTGCTCTCCAATATTTTTCAATAAATATTGAAGAGACTTAGCAGTAAATGTAAATATAGTAAATATAGAAATTGCTATTATATGTATTTCCTTATGTGAATTACTCATACTCTTAATGGTTAAACACCTAGTGTTAGGCTTTCTGCTTGCATTAAAACATTAAAAAAATGTGTTATACCTACTCCATCTACGACTTGGGCAGAATCTAATGAAATACAAATAAACGAGAAGAAAACAGGACCGGTCATGTTTAGGAATGGAGGAAAGCCTGCAAAAGATGACAGAATAACTTTTAAGGGAAAGGACTTGAACAAATCAAATAGCTTCAAACACCTGGGAATAACAATACAAGCTACAGCAAGGAACTTCAGGATACACTTAACAGACAGAATGATAGCAGCGATTAAAAGTATAAATGAAATAAGAAATATAAGAAAAATGTCATTAAAAACTGTAATGAAATTATTCACTTTGAAGGTCCTACCAGTTAGAACATATGGTTTAGAATTAGTATGGGCATACATCACGATGTACCAACTAGAGAAAATAGAGAAGGGTAGGGTTTAAGGGCCCATCGACAGCTAGGCCATTAGGGCAATAGAGAAGATAAAAGTGAGTTTCCTAAAAAGAGAGCTGGGTGTTTCCAATTACACAAGATCTAGATTGACATGTGCTAACTGAAGAAAACTTCCTTATAGAAGATATTCGCTTCTAACTAATTCTAAGGGCTACCAGAAGCTACAATGAAACACTTAGAAAACTAGAGCAGAAAAGGGAGTAAATATGGTAAGAGTTCTATTGCACAGAGGCGATGATGAACCAGAACTGGAAAGAAGCTAACTACCAGCTGCGACACCAGGTGACAAGAATGGCAGTCCATAGGTTTCATTTTAAAGTGTGCAGCCAAAGGAAAGTACATGACCCAAGCCAGAACTGCATATGCGTGTTATGTAATAACAGCTGTGTATCACCTACAGAACTGCAGTAACAGGACAAGGTCTATAATGGAATATGCCAAAGAAGAATAAACAACCCATAACCGACATGCACGAATGTGCAAACTCTCTCTCATCAAGAGATTCTTTCTCCCTGTTTTCCTTCAAATGTTGGCAGCTGTTGCTTTTAAACAGCTGAGCCACAAACTGCACTCTGCCGACGAAACATCCGAGGGTGATTCAAGGCATCAAGTGTTTACCCATAATTGAGTAACTGGCACCGAAATAGTAACTGGAAATGTTGCAACATGTCGGTATTTTAACTGCTAAACCCTGTTCACTGGCGTAACTTTAGCAGTTTTTCTTTCCACAAAGTTGGCTGCCTGGCGTTGCGCGGATAGATGAACTCATCAGCACGATTCCTGTTCGCCAAATATTGCAAATTTGCTAAAATACTTCACACTGCTGCTCGTGCACATTTAACATTATATTACATTGACTTATTGAACAAGTATTCTAAATACACATTTAGGAATAATAATTGACTCAAACAATGATTTTTATACATGTATGTATCTGTAATATCCACTAAATTGATGCAAAGTGCAACATTTTAACGAAACGAAACAGTGTGAACATAGTATCTCCATCTAACCAGGTTCGGAAAAAAAGGATTTCTGGATTGTTCTAGGAGATCGAGTCAATATCATATACTGCAATGTATAAAACCACAGCTCATGAACTGTAAACTTCCTGCTTATCCGAAAAATATTCATAACTTCAACGTGTTCAAGAAAGAGTTAAAGAAATTCTGTTTAGAAGGTTGCTACTACTCAAGTGACGAATATCTTAGGTAATATGGACCAAATAAATAGTATCGATATAATATTATGTTGTAATAGTGTATAGTAAGTAATCCATTATTGTAAATATGTTACTATAAAATGTATCTATGTATATACAAAACTGTATCACGTTTTTGTACATGCTTCTTTGATGCTTTGAATATGTAATTATGTATGTATGTATTCATTTACAAGTAAATAAACAAATTTACCTTTCACATACTATCCAAAGTTAAGTATCACAGGAAGCTTGTGTTTAACTCAGGTGAAAGTATAACAGTTAAGTTTACTTACAATAATGAAGAAATATGTTGTAACACATTCTATCAGCGCAATTCACTACTGTTTGAAATCCGAATACTTAGGTTCTTATGTGTTCTGTGCCGAATACTATACTATAGAGAAAAGCCAGAAATATGGCAGCTCACGTAATGTAAGGCAACCAGTATATGAGAAATATGATTCTTAGTATTGCTATAAGAGTTCAGATTAAAAAGCAGTCTGTAGATTGCACCGCAATCTTTCAATATTTATCTCTTTATTTATTTATACATTTGTATTTATCTATTTATATATGGTTTTCAATATTTATCTCTACCCCTAGAAAAATGAGGCATGTCTTTCGTTTGTTTATTTCTTCGGAAGAACAGATTTATCTTATGTTGGCCATGTATGTTCTGCTGCACTATCTATTTCTTGTATTCAGTTCGCTTTATTTCCAAACAACTGTGAAATTGATGAGAAAGTGTTAAAAGTTATTTCATCACGACGGTAAGTAAAGTGAAGTGTTTGTTTACTTTAGTTTGGGATTATATGTGAAAAGTAAAGGTGAAGCAAAGTTTTTATGAACTTTACAAGGCAAAACATTCTGATATTTAGGAAACTATATGCCCAAATCGTGTGTCACTTTACGTTCCCTTAATTGAAACTTAAAACTAACAAGGCTATACGTTTATAGAAGACATGGTGACGATTTAATAGTGGGCTGTTGATAATCAAGTGCTTGTTCCCTCCGCTATCTGCGTCGTTCATGTTACTCGCTATCTGACTCACAAAGGCACTCCTAGCTTTTCCAACCTCCAAACACAGACTGGGGCGGTTAAGATTGTGTATGTGCTAAAACACTTCACATCGTTTATTTTGCACATATACCATTATATTGTACAAGTTGTAGTAATACACGTAATTAATAATAATTCAGTCCAAGAATGTGGACATTCTATAGTATGCTGGGCCAATTTCACTTTGATCTGTGCGACATCACTAAAAGCACGCTAGTTTTATTAAAACTATATATAGTAATCAGCTAGTATATAATGTAACCTCGGATCCAACTTATTTTATGATTATAGTACTAAAAAACCTATAGTTCTATTAAATATGCTTATATAGATTTAACCTAACGTGACATAACCTGGAATGGCTTATTCGCCACAAACCACGATTTCCATGGTGCATAACAGATGGAGGGGGATGTAGGTTTAAGGGTGGTCAACTACATGGGCATCAGTGTCCTTAAAAAACAATTCACGGCAAAAGCCAGATATAAACGTCAATAAAAATTAGAAATATTGATAAAAAGGAAAATAAATATACAAAAGAGAGTGGCTAAACCAGAATTAAAACAAAGTGTTAAAGATGTCAAAAGAGCATAAAACTAGATGTGTAAAGTTTCAAATCCTCAAGCACATGTTACTCTCCGCTAAAAAGTTAAAAACTCTTTTGACCACTTGTTTGTCATCCGCTAAGACCTCTGCAAGTCTGGCAGGAAGCTGCAGAGTCTCAAAGATGTGCTAGAGAGGAACACTAGCAGCATGTGATGGGCTCACAAAAGATTGTTGCATTGCGGACATACAGGTGCAGGGTCCCGTTTAAATAGGTAACCATGCGAAAAATTACAGTGGCCAATTCGCAACGGTGCCAAGTTAACCTTCTTGCAACAAGGTATGTGAGACAAAGTTACCCAGTTTATTGGAAGTTCTTTGGGTTCTTTAAGTTTATCACTGCGTAGAGCTAATCACTTTTCATGCCAGCACCACTCTGCACACTTCAGGCCTAAAGTCTTCTGAAGTAACGAGAGATGGTAGTACTGGGCTCAGTGGTTGCCGCCATTGCTGTGAAGTCCATTTTATTCCCCAGCAAACTTACATGACCAGAAATCCATGCACACACCACATTAATACCAGAATCGTGTAAAACATGGAGGGCATTCTGGAAACTTACAATAGGATGGGAGTTGTACAGCTTCCAAAGACTCTGAAGTGTGCTAAGAGAATCACTCAAAATCAGGCAGTCACCTAATTTACGATAGCACGCCTATAAAATGGTCGGTATATTGCATACAGCTCTGCAGTATAAATGGAAGTGCTGTTATGAATACCAATTGTATGTGGTTCGATTTCATAAATCTAAGCACATCAAATACTGATGGTGCTATTTGATCCATTGGTGTAAATAAAACATAGGTCAGGGTAGCCTTAAAAAAATTCTAAAAAACCAGTGCAGATACTAGAGATAGGCATCATGGACTTCCAGTGTTCAGTCAACCCAAGATCTACATGGGGCATGCCAGGTAACCAAGGGGGTTAGAGCTTCTCGCCCTAGGTAAACATGTTAGGAATTTCAATTGCAAGCTTCCTTAGAAACTCCTAGAAACAAAACCCTGCTGGTTAGGACTAAGGGTGCTTTTCCTATATTGTTCTCTTAGCATAGTAGTGAAGAATGAAGTGAATGTTGTGTACTTAGGCATACATCTAAGCACATAACCATAATTGCTAAGAGAACCTCACGCCGATATTGCAGAGGAAGTTCTGTGGTTTTGGCATAAAGGCTCACAACTGGACTGTTGGAACAACTCCTTTTGCCATGCATGTGCATATATGGACTGTCTAGTCTTCTCAGCACAGATGGTCGTGCTGATGAATAAACAATACACCCATAGTCCAGTTTTGATCAGACCAGTGCGCGATACATTCGCAGCAAAATTGCTCAATCTGCTCCCCACAATTTGCCATTTTGAGCCCACAAAATATTCAGGGAACCATCACATCATGCTCTTAGCAGTGCTATATGTGATAACCAACTAAGCTTCCTATCTAAGATCAACCGCAGAAAACATATGTCATCTGTGAAGGCAAGTAAATCTGGACCTAAATGTGTTGAACGTGGTAATCGTCTCCTTTGGTGCCTGATATTAATGCAAGTTGACTTCTCAGTTGAGCAATGAAAGCTGTTTCTTGAGCTCCATTCTCATTGCTTCAGGTGCCATTGTAAAAACACTGCACTGAGAAGTACAATGGATGGTGAAGTCATTCACGAATAGGCATGATGAAACTCCAGGTGGAACACATTTTCAGATGGAGTTAATTGCTATAGCAAACAGCATGACACTTAGTACTGAACCCTGAGGTACTCCCTCCTAACAAAATGCCTCGAAAAAACTGAGCCGACCCTTAGTAAAAACAATATGGTCTTTGACAAACTCCTGAATGAATAGTGGTGGGCATCCATGTGTGTTCCAGGTATACAGGGAATGTAGAATCCCTGCTTGCCAGCATGTGTCATAAGCCTTCTCGAGATTGAAAAATATGCCAATGGTTTGACAGTTCTTCATATATTCATTCATTATCTTTGTTGATATCAACACAAGATTGTCTATAGTTGAACAGCGTCGTTGTAAACCACACTGGATCTTAGTTGGTTGCGACTTTCTAACCATCATACCAACCGTCCATTGATCATGCATTCCATCACCTTGCAAATGCATTTGGTGAGGCAAATAGGACAGTAGTTGGAGAGAACATGACAATGCTTTCCAGCTTTCAAAATGGGAATAACTATGCCCTCCCACCAGTTCCCTGGAAATATACTGTCAACCCAAACACAATTATAGACCTTGAGTAAGAATGCCTTTCCTTCAGGAGAGAGTTGTAACATTTGTACATGAATACCATCTTTTCCTGGTGCTGATAGTGGCAAAGATGAACGAGAATGTTCTAGCTCTGTCATGGCGAAAAGCCAATTGTAATCCTCTACGTTTCTGGAACAAAATGTGAAGTCTTGAGATTCCACCCAAGCTTTAATTGAAGGAAACTCAGGAGAGTAGTTATCCGAGCTAGACACTTAAGCGAAAGCAGTGCCAAACATGTTGGTTGCTTCAAATGGATCTACAACAGCTCCTGTAGCTGTTTTCAAGCCTGCAATTGGTATATGGGTCAATTTAGCAGTTACACACCTTAATTTATCCCATACTACCAGGGAAAATATTTGTCGGTTAAGTGAAGCTATAAATTTGCTCCATGATGTCTTTTGCTAATCCAATGTAGGGTGATGCTGAAAAGACCTTAGAGCATCCTTCGAACACAAATGGCATTCTGACATTCTTCCATCCACCAAGGGACAGGAAATGAACAGGAGTAGGAAGTCAACCATAGAATAGATTGCTCAGCAGCAGAAAGAATCCTCTCTGTGATACGCTGCGCCAAATCATTAACTGAGTCAAGCTCGTTCTAGGTAACATTGCCAACTGGGTGTAAAGGTTCCAGTTGGCATGGTCCAAGCGCCATGTAGGCATATGTGTGGAACATGTGTCTTGTGTTAAGAGACTAATAAGACATGGAAAGTGATCACTAGCGCATAAATCAGAGATGACATTCCATTGTAAGGAAACTGCCAACTGTGGTGAACAAACTGCAATGTTAAAGTGTGAAAGACTATTGAAAGAGTCAGAAAGAAATGTAGGAAAGTTAGCTTGAAATTATTCATGAAATCAGCAATGAGCTTTCGTCTCATACAAGTGCAATTTGAACCCCAAAGTGGGTGATGCCACTTGAAGTCTCCCTCCAACAGAAACATTGTTGGTAACTGGGAAACTAGACCTAATTCAATGAGTGAGAATTCCTAGGATGGAGGCAAATGTATGTTACAAATGGTGAACTGGATGGATGACAATTGAATCCCTATGGCAACTGATTGTATATCAGACTGTAAGTGTATAGGCTCCATACATACATCATCTCTGACATGCATCACAACGCCACTGTGTGCTGGAATACCCTCTTCTAGTGTAACATCACACTGTATCACCTTAATTGGAAAGCATCTTGTGGACGCTGTTTAGTCTCTTGCAGACTTGCAGCTAAAGGCTCATTCTTATTGAGCAAAATCTTAAGCTCTGGTCATTAAGTTCTAATGCCATGTATTCCAATGTAGGATAGTCATTCTAATATTTGTATGCGACAAGTACACTAAGGTAACTCCATTACCTTGTAGCTAGTGGTCAATGCAATTTAGCCCTTTTTCTTGTGTGTTGGGCTTGCAGATTTCTGGGCATTATCCTGCCTCTTTTTCACTGGGATTCTCCCAGTGTTGGCAGGATCCTCAAGCTCCATGTCCTCTGCCGAGAACATTCGTGTTCCTATAGTGAACTTGGGTTCTAGTGCCTTGAACGGCAAAGATGAAAAATGCCAGTCCAAGCCCACCCTAGAAGAGGGTCTTCGAGGAGATGCTCATGGAGTCTTATATCCATTCGCTGTACTAGGATCAGACTTCTTGCTTTCCTTGGGGGAGTCATTTTTTGTATAACTTTTTAAAATTTATCGGTGAGGCATCATATATTACGGTCTTGCTAGTCTTTGGTGTTGAGATTAATGCTTTTTTCAGTGATGTAACACCAGTGTTCTTCTCACCTATCGAAACGTATTCTTTTCACACAGATGTGCGTGCTGAGGTAGAAGGCTTTGGAATAAAGCTATGGGCAACGAGTGTCTGTTGTGATATTGCTGCCCCATTTATATTGCTGATCTGTGTTGCAATATCTCGTCCCGGTACTGGTTTAGCTTCAACTGAGCTATAGGTACCATATCTTGGTACATACGCAAGAGCTTCCAGACTTCTTAGAAGGGCACCTTCTCTCTAAACCGTATCTCTTAGATCGCTCTTTCCTCTACAAAATGGGGCAATCTTGGGAACTAGATGGATGTTCGCCCTTGCAATTCACACATGACAGTGCTGCAGTACATGCATCATCATGGAATTCATCTCCACAGTTAGGGCATGTAGCTGAAAGATCTGAGAGGGTTCAGGATGAAAGGCCTAACTTCTATGGATTCATACTGTGCCTTAATCCTGTGCAGGAGATCTACCTAATTAAAGCTCAGGAACAGGGTTTGAGTTGGCTTTAAATCTCCAGCTTCTTTGCGTTGAATGCGGTAAAGGTTAGTAACGCTTTGCTCTGTAAGATTTTCTTGAATCTCCCAATTGGTTAAACTGTCCAATACATGGGAATTAACCACACTGCATGAGGAGTTCAATGTTCTGCACAGGTCAACGCATGCTGGATAGTTGACTAACATGTTTGCTCTTTGTATCTTTGCTGCCTGGTCTGTTGAATGAGCTTCAGTCGAGAGCATGCCATTGTGAGACCTAGTGCATGACTTAACTGGATCAGCTATTTAATCCAGGCTTGTCTGGATTATAAATGGTCTCACTGATGAAAACGTTTTACCTTCATCAGTTCTAGAAATAACTGAGTAGCGAGGACCACAACACTCAAGTACTTCCTTTACACTAACTTTACTATTTTTGGTTTTGTTTTGATTTTTCAACAAGCGCAAGGCAATAATGTCCTCCACCATTGCAAATGTCTGATGGCATGCTCACTTCCTGGGTGCCACCCCAGTTTAGGTGAGAGTTCTGGCCTGAACCTTGCTCACCCTCCAAGTAGGTCACACCTCCCAGTAACTAGACAGAGGGACCCAATCGCCTTTAGGAGTGCACCAGCTCATTCAATGGCCCCTCCCTTCAGCAGATACGAACACAGATCCTACATGATAACAGGAGCCGGGAGTTACGCAGTTACCCAGTCATCCAGTCACCCTTGCGTCACTCCACTCACCTACAACCTGCGTGTAGGTTATCCATCAGGCTGTCTTCAGGGAGGTAGAATTTTGAAGGTCAAACACATACACGGAGCAAAGCAGATTGGGCATTTAGCATGTGCCCTCCCACTCCTCAGAAGAACCAAATCAAGAGTATGGCTCGGGACCCTGGGTGTGCCTAACCCACACTTACCACACTAGGCCCCTGGGCAATAACAGATGAAATTACAGCAAAACATGAACATAAAATACTAAGGCTTCTTCCATACCATTGCCATTTTAACACAATAGAGTTGATTTGGGCTCAAATTAAGGAATATGTTGCTCATAATAGAATTTAAAGTATCATCTGTGATTCAGTTAACAGAAGAGATATTAGCAAACATAACATTCCCATCAGAATAAAACATCAAATTGTAGATATGGTTCTTTTATTTAATAAGATATAATTAAAATAGCTCCACAATAGCTCTCATATTTTGTTACAGTCAAGCAAACAAGACCTTAGGTTTCCATATCAAAATACTGCACTGTACAGATATTTATGGCTTATTTTATAATAAATGTTGACATAAGTATCAAATAAAATGTGATGATCAGCGTGTTCAAACATTTTAATGGAATTTTTATTCTCTTTTTGTATTTGTTGGCTTAATTTGCTATGAACTCTTACTGTGTATATTCATTGTTAATTCCTGTGAGTTTGAGTGACAGATATTTGTGTTACTGCTACACATTTGGCTACCACATGGACAACGGTGTTAAAAATGACAACACTGTTGAAATGCCAATCGCGAACTAAGAATATGCAGACTTTAAATCTTTCACAGCATTGGTTATTGTCAGCAAACAAAACACAGGGAATGTTAATTTTAAGATTTCTAACTCTTTATGTATTTCTTCACTCCTTCTGCCTCTTAAAGTATAACCAGCTACATGTCTTAAAAGCTGCATTTCTGCCACCTCAATTTTTCTTTGTTCTTGTTTTGCTATTGTCCAACATTCGGTTCCATATAAAAGTGTTGCGATTACCACTACTTTATAATATTTTAATTTTGTCTCTTGTATTTTCCAGGTTTCTTTTTATGGTACCATACATCTAATTAAATCTATTAATTTTATTTCTTATATCTTCATTTTTGAGATTTGACCTATAGCAGCCTAACTACTTAAGAGCTTATTTGTACTAATATTTTTTTCTTGCAATATTTTTCAATTGTTTCCGGTCCTCTAAAGCCAAGACTTTAGTTTTATTGGGTAACATTTTTTAGTTCTATGTGTTTTATAAAAAGAGGAGTGAAGCACCTGCAAAGCAAAACATCCATTGTGCTTCCATAGTATCTGTGAAGCTCTAGCCCAATTCCAGGGGAAAACATGGATTTAAGTAACACATAGTATATAGATTGGTGCTGAGTGAGTTTGGAGGAAGAAGAACTGAAACACATCAATATTTTTGTGGACTTCATTAACTACCACTCATCTGTTGGCAGTTCTCTGAGCACATGTGCAGTTGATACAAAATGGTGTTGTTTAATTACATTGTATGATTGATATCGTACACAAGAAAGTGTGGATGGTTTCCAGCCTGTCAAATAAAACATATGATTTTACTGTGTTACATGCATTTTCATTATTTAAATCATCTTTTTTATGCATGTAGTTTATAAAGTACCAATTAATGTTGCAGTTATTTAGTTCCAGGTATGTGTTCTTGTGTGATTGTTGATCACAGCTGGAGTTATGGGAAGTACCTGGGTGACCGAGCTTCGTTCGACTTCCCTTTTCTTTTCCTTTTTTTTTTGTTTTTAATATGTTTTTTTTTTTTCGGGGGAGAAGATACTTTAGATAAACTTGAAAAGCAAAATGTGAACTAAATAGAAATTTTGATCCTAATTGTTGAAGCTGTTTCCGTGATGAGACCTTTAATATCCTAGCTTGTTTGTTAAAATTGGCCCATTAACAGAGAAATTATGGCCAAAATAAGGTTTTGTATAATTGTCTGTTATGCATAGAGTAAGATAGCTACGTCAACTTTCTCTAGGTTTTCTGAGAGCCTTTGACAAGACCTTTAATATCGTGGCTCATCAGTTTAAATTGGCCCATTAACAGAGAAATTATGACCAAAATAAGGTTTAGAGTAATTGTGAGCTTTACACGTAAAATCACGTTTTTACAGGAATGACACCTATATAGATAAACTTAATAAGCAAAGCCCTGTTTGAATATAACATTTGATCGAAATAGAGCTGTTTCCACATTGCATGGAGTATATGTACAGGAATTGTTCATTTAAATACATAAGATTGTGACTGTTACGCTTAGACTAATATAGCCAAGTGAACTATCTTTGAGTTTTCTGAAAGCCCTTGAGACCTTTAATATCCTGGACTGTTTGTTTAAATTGGCCCATTAACAGAGAAATTATGGCCAAAATAAGGTTTTGAATAATTTGTTATGCATAGAGTAAGATAGCTATGTCAACTTTCTCTAGGTTTTCTGAGAGCCCTTGACGAGACCTTTAATATTGTGGCTCGTCTGTTTAAATTGGCCTATTAACAGAGAAATTATGACCAAAATAAGGTTTAGAGTAATTGTGAGCGTTACACGTAAAATCACGTTTTTACAGGAATGACACCTATGTAGATAAACCTAATAGGCAAAACCCTGTTTGAATATAACATTTGATCAAAATAGAGCTGTTTCCACATTGCACGGTTTATATGTACAAGAATTGTTCATTTAAATGTATAAGATTGTGACTGTTACGCTTAGACTAATATAGCCAAGTGAACTATCTTTGAGTTTTCTGAAAGCCCTTGAGACCTTTAATATCTTGGACTGTTTGTTTAAATTGGCCATTAACAGAGAAATTATGGCAAAATAAGGGTAAGAGTAATTGTGACTGTTATGCATAAAATCAGCTTTTTCAGGAGTGACACCTATATAGATAAACTTAATAATCAAAACCCTGTGTGTATACAAAATTTGATCAAAATCCTTAGAGCCATTTCCAAGTTGCACAGAATATATATATACAAGAATTGCTGGTTTAAATGTATCAGATGAACATGGGGAGTAAGATTGTGTATGTGCTACAACACTTTCCATTGCTTATCATATCTATATAACATTATGTAGCACTCAGTTATTGTGGAACGTGTAACAATACACTTTATGAACAATAATGACATTCTTCTTTACCTTTCCCTTCTGCCTTTCAGTGTTGGGCCTTCTGTCCATTTTCTGTACTGTTCTTTATCCTGTGCCTTCCTCTTCAGCTCAGTCATTTCCATCCCTCTTTTCCCTGCTATTTCTCCAATATATTGTTCCCATTCTTTTCTTGGTCTTCCCCATCTTCTTCTTCCTTCTGGTCTTGCCTCATTTACTTGTTTTGTCTTTCGCTGATCATCTATTCTGATTAAGTGTCTGTACCATTTTAAATTTCTTTTCTCTGCCTCATCGACTAATGGGTCTATTTTTAAATTTTCCCCAATAATTATTTATTAATGCCAACAAACTTACTGTTGGTGTTTACCAGGAAAAATATGAACTGGTTTAAGAATTTAATACTATTCTGGCAGTTTGTCACAATAGCTCAATGGTTAGAGCAGCCGCCTGGTAAGCGGAAGGTCAGTGGTTCAAATTCCAGTTGTGGCATTGAATTTTTAAGTTCCAGCTCTACCTGTCAAATCTTTCCCTAATAATTTTATTTCTAACACTATCTTTTCTTGTTTTCCCTTCCACTTTCCTAAAATATTTCATTTCTGCAGGTGTTTCTCTGCTTTTATGTTTGCCTAGCATTACCCATGTTTCTGATCCATATAATAAAGTGGGTATATATACTGTTTTATATATTTTAATTTTCACATATTTTGATATTTCTTTCTTTCCAGTTATTGTGCTGCAGATATTATTTGCCTTAAGGGGTAGAACTGGAACTTAAAAATTCAATGCCACAACTGGGATTTGAACCACCGACCTTCCGCTTACCAGGCAGCTGCTCTAACCATTGAGCTATTGTGACAAACTGCCAGAATGGCATTAAATTTTCAAACTAGTTTGTATTTCTCCTGGTAAACCGCAATGGCAGTCTCACATCAGAGACAAATTACCCCATGGTGACTTACTATTGCAAGTACTTTATATCCCAGGATTAAATAACCTTCAGATGGTAATTATTATTTATTTATGCCAACAAACTTACTGTTGGTGTTTCTAAACACACAAGCCGTGTGTGGGCAAAGTTTAAGAGGTAGAACTGGAACTTAAAACTTCAATGCCACAACTGGGATTTGAACCACAGACCTTCCACTTACGAGGCGGCTGCTCTAACCATTGAGCTATTATGACAAACTGCCAGAATGGCAGTGAGACTGCCATTGTGGTTTACCAGGAGAAATACAAACTGGTTTGAGAATTTAATGTCATTCTGGCAGTTTGTCACAATAGCTCAATGGTTAGAGCAGCCGCCTGGTAAGCGGAAGGTCTGTGGTTCAAATCCCAGTTGTGCCATTGAATTTTTAAGTTCCAGTTCTACCTCTTAAACTTTGCCCACACACGGCTTGTGTGTTTAAAAACACCATCAGAAAGTTTGTTGGCATAAATAAATAATAATTATTTGCCTTATTTACTCTGTTGTTTGTTTCATCATGTAATATTTTGTCAGTGGAAATTATTGTACCTAGATATTTTATGGTATCTACTTGTTCTAATTTTTTGTCTTTCCATTCTATTTTTATATTTTTGCTTTCCCCAATCTTCATTAATTTACTTTTATTTGTATTTATTTTCATTCCTGTCTCTTCTAGTGTACTCACCCATTCTGCTACCCCTAGTTGTAAATCTTGAACATTGCTACTAATTAGTAGTATATCGTCAGCATAAACCAGTGATTGTAGATATATCGGTCTCAGTTTCCAATTGCCCAGTTTAAATTTATTAGTTCTCTTACAATATTTTATTATTTGGTCCATAAATACCATAAATAGTAAAGGACTAAGACTGTCTCCTTGTTTGATTCCTTTATCCATCCTAAAATTTCCACTTGTTTTCCCATACACATTAGTGTATACTCTTTGAATAACTCTTAAGAGTTTCTTTGAAGTTCCAATTTTTGATAAGGCTGTCCAAATTTCTTTTTTCTGGACTGTATCGAATGCAGCAGCCAGATCTAGGAAAGCTGGACACATATATTTCTCCTCCGACTTTATTTGTTTTCTCTATCACAGTTCTAATACAGCTTTTATAATCTTGTGTTTGATGTCCAGATCAATATGCTGCTTGTTCATCCTCCAAGTGATGCTGTATTTCTCTTAACTTCATTTCTAGTATTCTGGTGTAAATTTTAAGTACTACTGAAGATAAGCATATAGCTCTATAGTTTTGGCGGTTTATTATTATTTTTTTTTTTTTTTGGATTGGAATTATGATATTGTTTTCCCACTCTTCTGTTATAATTTGTTGCTTCCAAGCTATTTTATATATTATCTTAAGCCATTTAATGACCTGTTTTCCTCCATATTTTATCATCTCTAGTGCAATTTCATCTGTTACTGGAGCCTTTCCCAGTCTTATCTTTCCCACTGCTATCTCAACATATAATTCATCAATAATTTTCTCCCTCAGTTTCCAGTTCTTCCTCGTCTTCGTGTTCTAGTACCAAATTATCTTTATTCTCTATGAGTCAGTCTGGGTGGCTCAGTTGGTTAGATGCTGGCCTACTGATCCCAAAGTTGCAGGGTCAAATCCGGCCCAGACCAATGGTTTTTAAGTGAGCTTAGAAATGATAGATCCATGTCAGTAGATTTACTGGCATGTAAAAGAACTTCTGTAGTGCAAAATTCCAGCCCATTGCTGAAGCTGATGTGATCCAGGAAATTGACAGTGTCGTTAAACAACAACTTCATTCATTCTCTACTACTATATCATTCTCTTTAAATATTTCCTTATAATAAGTTTCCCAAACTTTTAAAACTTTCTCTGTATTTGTAGCTAGTTTGTTAGTCTTCTCGTTCATAATATTTTTTAATCTTTTCCCTTGTTTATTCTGCAACCTTTTTATAAGTAGCCAAAATTCCGTATTGTCTTTAAAGTTTTCTGCCACCTCATTTCCAAATTCTTCCCAAGTTTGTTGTTTAGATTTTCTTACCTCTTCTTTAGCCTTATTTATTGCTTCAATATATTTATTCCAGTGTTCTCTTTGTTTTGTACTTTTTCCATGCTTCTTTCTTCTCTTTTACCTTTCCTTTAATTGTTTCATTTTGTTCTCGTATATGGTGTTCCTATTGCTTGTTTCCCACAAACTTCTTCAGCTGTTTCAGTTATTTTCTTAAATGCTTTCCATACTGTTTCTATATTTTCTATATTTATTGTCTGTTCTGCTTGTAATAATTTATCCTTCATTAAGGTCTTGCATTGTTCTTTCTTATCTTCATTTTTGAATTCTTCTATTTTTATTTTTATATACTTTATTTCTCTCTGTCTCTGGGATTTTTGTATTTATAAATTGCTCCACCATTAGATCCGCACTTGATGTAAACACAAGCCACCAACAACAAACTCACAATATGCCGAAACCAAAGCACACCATAAAATATATTACCTTAAATATTGGAGATTATCTGTGAGTTTTCAAAATGTACGATAACCCTGGTAAAGACTACTTAAATGTAACGCGATATTTCTATAATTCCTGAGTAAATATCATTCTGTTGTAACATAAATACAAGGTATGAGTCCACGTGGTGTTAGTCGCAGGTGGTAACATCAGGTTATCGCGGAGGGATACAAGGTGCAGATCTAAGGCTGGATGGAGTATAGTTGTCATTATTAGTCATTTATGTTGTGTACTTAATTCACTCCGAAGTACTCTTACGTCTTCTATTGCATATATTGTATTTTTGGTAAAAGCAAAATCTATTATACCTTTTATATTTCTTTCCTCCATTGTAAATGTAATTTGATATATTAGTTTATGAGGAAAGAAAGTATTTCCTACTAATAGTTGGTTATCTATACAGAAATTGGTCATTCTGTCTCCAGTTTGGTTCTTTAATACCTCTCCTCCATATTTTCCCATGCATCCGTGGCTTCTCTCCAATTCTTTCTAGTCCTTGCACTCCAATCACCCATGATTATTATGTGCTTGTTTTTCTCTCTTGCAGTTTCTACTGAAGCGCTGCATAGAACATGTTCTCTAATATGTCTTTATCCTCTGTGGGTGCATATATTTGAACCAGTGAGACAGTTTCCTCTAATTGTAAATCTACTCTTGCTATTCTTGAACTTACAATTTCCCTGTTGATTATCCTTTTACTCATTTCTTCATTTATTACTATACCTACTCCTTTTGCTCGTTTGTTTTTGTTTATGCCAGTGTAAACAAGGGTATATTCTCTGTCCAATTGTATTAGTCCATTTCCTTCCTTTGTTTCTCTAAGCCCTAGTATTGTTAATTGGTATTTTTCCATTTCCTCAATTATTTCTTTTTCCTTTCCTGTTAAAGATGTTGTGTTCCATGTTCCTATTCTGAATTTCTTTTTATCGCCTGTTCGTCTTCTATTTGTCCATCCAGTATGCCTTTCTGTAATTCTCTGAATCAGTAAACATTTAGGGTAAGTAGGTGATTGGCCTATTGTACCCGATTCTGGTGTTAGGATTGCCAACTCTAGTATCTAGACCCACCTCCCTTTGGTCTGGGGATTTGTGTTGGACATTTGCTTCCAGGCACATTGGATTATGGTTTTCCCGCCATTACTTGCATGACTGATTGCAGTGGTTTCCCACTGGGCGATGGGGTCGCGACATCCCTGTGGCATAATTGACATTCATGATGTGTATTATACATATAGGTATGTGTATGTGTAATATCCACTTAAGTGACACAAGTTGGGAAAAGTTAACGAAACCTTAGTAATCGAGGAAATGTAGTCCACCCAAGGTGGTAGCATTTCTCTCCTGTTCATCCCTTCCCTCTGCTGTCCAGCTGTTGCCAACGTCAACACTCCAAATGCAGTCATATGGTGCTGCAAATGCGAAATTTCCACTGCATCCGTTTTCCTCAGGTTTTCAAAGTGCCTATAATCATTCATCCCAGTTGACACATGTTGAAGGGAATGGTTATCTTTGAGGTCAACAAAGTCCTTATGATCCAGAGTGTCATAGGTTTTCCAACAGTTGCTGATTATTATTGTTCCTGGGAAATTCTACTCCTTTGTTCCTTGTTGGGGAGTTTCCTGATTACTTTGTTCATCAGGTGACTTATCCCAATGCTCCACACCAGCAAACACACTTTGTCCTTCCACAAGGCATCCCATAGTGTATTTTCCACATCCATATTTGGATTTGTCTATTTTCACAGTTTTATTCCTACTGCCAATTCACCTTTGGTTGCATACTTCCAGTTCACACATACCTTGTGTTTGTATATGGACCAATTCACAACCGTGCTAGTGCCTCATTGTTACTTCTCTGTAATAGCATGCTGGTGTGAGAACAATAACCAATACAAAAAGACAAACGTACCAATGCCCCATTTACTGTGCCTGGCTAAGGTATTTAGAATATTGTCACCGCGCCCGCCGCATCTAATTGCCGACAACCGTAGTGTCACGCATCGCATTATTGTCGGCACTACCGCAAAGGAGCCGAAGGAAAGAGACAGAGCATGGCCGCATTGTTGGGGCGCTTGCCGAAAGAGAGAAAAGGATAGAGGCTACTGGAATCTTCTACTTTGTACCCCAGCGCAATAAGTGAACGTTCTTGAAGCTTCCAGAATAGTGCCTGGGAGATATAAATAGCGGTAAAGTGTGAGAGAGTCAGTGAGACGTAAGTGAGAGACGTACGTGAAGCGTTGAGTAGTGCCGACGGAGAACAGTCAGACGTATGTGAAGGTTGAGTAGTCGTGCCGACGGAGACGGACAGACGTATGTGAAGCCGACGGAGAAGAGTTAGTTCTTTGTGTTACGAGTTCGGAGCCGTGCTGTTGGAGAATCGGAAAAGACTTTCTTGCTGTTGCAACGAGTGTACAAGTTACTGTTTACGGAAATAAAAGTGTTTATCTCGACTACATCAGTCTACTTTACTTCACAACCAAACCAAAAAAAGTTACAATATCAACATATGTTGCACCATTTGCAGTTACGTATTCTGGCATGAGTTATTCAGTTAATGGTAAATGTTTGATACTTTGAAACTCACACTGTGTTTGATTGGTGGAGGACACTCGGCTGTTTAAAAGGAAGAAATGCCAACATTTGAAGGAAAACCAGAGCGAGAGGGAATCTATAGGGCGATGCAAGATAAACGAAGTAGCCATAACACTAATGTTGGCTTTTTAATGTTTTAATGCAAGCAGAAGGATAGCACTATTCAATTCAATTCAATTCAATTTTATTGCAATTCAATATGGTGTAATACACGATTGAATCCAGTCAATAGTAAGCAAGTACATATGAGTAGCAAAGACGTTAATAATAAACAATAACAATAATAATGATAATAATAGTATGTAACCATTAGGGATATAAATAATTCAGCTTCGGAAGCAAGTATAATATTGATTCCTATGTTTCCAATATTTTGTGTGTAAAATTGTTTAAAGTAGTGAGCAGTGGAAGTAAAATAACCCATAATAAGGGTTCAACATAGTTTATCCAAGCACTAAATATTTTTGTATTTCACTATTATGATTATTAATAATTCAGATATGAAACAAGTATAACACAGATTTTGCTGTTGTTTCTGCGTACATCTTAGAAAATAATAAAATGATAATAAAAATCTTTGGGAGTTATAAACTTTGAGAAAGTTAAACACATACGTGTCTACTTAATCACAATGGTCATTGATAGGTAATGCAGTCAGAATGTTGTCAACAACATTATCAGAGAGATGTGACTAATTGGCCAATGTCTGACTGACAGTTTGTTCCATGAGGTTCAATTTACTCTCATATGGGGGCAACCTTTCTACAGTTAAACCATGTCGTCTATCAAGTATTTGTTTTTATTGTTGTCGACACTGTTTTAAACTAATTTTAGTGCCTCCACTTTTACATTATTAGCATCGACAGACACACCATGGGACTTTAACCACTCAATAATGTCCTGTTTCTGTCATCCAGAATTTGGATGCTGGAACATCTTAGCACTATGGTACAGTACATTATCCAATGACAATGACCCCCACTGGTTCAAGCTTCAATAGTATGTTTGTGAACCACGCCTCTGCTTATGGCAATCACAGGTTTTCTTGGACTCAAAAATAAGGCCCCCACTATCAACAAAACCAGTGTTACTGCCAATATAAAGCATGATTAATCTTTGTCCCTTTCCAATAGATTTCCCTACCCTTGAGAGGTGCCAGAAAGAAAAGCGTGTTTTCTGCCCATTACAATAGTGTCTACCCATGCTTTGGAAGGGCAATAACCTTCTTTAATCCTTGTCTCATCCAAGTAATATATCTTTCTATTCCCATGCCTATAGCAGTGAATATTTCTCAAATATTTATGCACCCACAAAGCAATGTCATCTCTGTCAACTATCATGTTCACACTGTTTCCTTTCACAAATGAAAACCCCATTTCTATTAATCCATTATGGAAGCTCATTTTCTTACAATTAGCTAAATGTTTATCACCATTGACTGCACTCAGCACTTTGTGGATTGTTAACAGTTTGTTTTCAAAAAAGAAGTGCACTTTAGAGCAGAGTGCACACTTCGGGAAATCATCCACTTTTCCTAACACCGTTTTAGGCTTTTTCCTCATTTTACACAGAGTCCTAACACAGCCAGTTTCTTTGAACTCCTTGCGAACATGCACAATGCTGGTTTGTTGTACACTGGTATATTCCACAGTTAATTTCACCAAATCATTCTCAGGTACATCTGGATGGTGCTCCATTAGCTTGTGAAACACATTAAGACAATCTTTTTCTCCACTTTTTAACAATTTTCTCTAAGGGTGTTTTTTATAATCCTCAGCACTCATTTTTTATAAATTAACTGCCATATTCTTTACTGGCTCACTGGCATACTCTGTACACATGTTTACAATTTAAAAACAACTCAATTCTTAGTCAGTGAAGCTTTTGCTGTTCTCAAAGTTTGTAAGTATAGTATGCTACAAGGGAAACATTAGTCATAATTGCTAAGGGATTTTAAACAGCAGTAGTATTGAAGCTCTGATGTGTTGCACTCACTTGACTTTCTCTACTCTTGTACCAACCATTCTTAAAAACTCTTATTCCTATATCTTCATGTTAGTTAAGATAAACATTTGTACAAATTATCTTATTGCTTATTTCCTTCTAGGTGCAAGGGGAATATTAGAATACAGTAGGCTTTGTGCGATAGTCAAATCGTTTAAAGCTTTGAGATCCTGTTCTCTTTGCACGCTTAACATATAAGGAAAATGAACAACGATGTTCCATTTCAGTAAGTTTTAAGTTTTCCAAAACTCACACAAATAACAATGAATGTTATTATTCATTTATGCCAACAAACTTACTGTTGGTGTTTTTAAACACACAAGCCGTGTGTGGGCGAAGTTTGAGAGGTAGAACTGGAACTTAAAAATTCAATGCCACAACTGGGATTGGAACCACAGACCTTCCGCTTACAATAGTAAGTCACCATTGGGGTAATTTGTCTCTGATGTGAGACTGCCTTTGTGGTTTACCAGGAGAAATACGAACTGGTTTGAGAATTTAATGCCATTCTGGCAGTTTGTCACAATAGCTCAGTGGTGGAGCACCCGCCCAGTAAGCGGAAGGTCTGTGGTTCAAATCCCAGTTGTGGCATTGAATTTTTAAGTTCCAGTTCTACCTCTCAAACTTTGCCCACACACGGCTTGTGTGTTTAAAAACACCAACAGTAAGTTTATTGGCATAAATAAATAACAATTACCATCTGAAGGTTATTTAATCCTGGAATATAAAGTACTTACAATAGTAAGTCACCATTGGGGTAATTTGTCTCTGATGTGAGACTGCCTTTGTGGTTTACCAGGAGAAATACGAACTGGTTTGAGAATTTAATGCCATTCTGGCAGTTTGTCACAATAGCTCAGTGGTAGAGCAGCCGCCTGGTAAGCGGAAGGTCTGTGGTTCAAATCCCAGTTGTGGCATTGAATTTTTAAGTTCCAGTTCTACCTCTCAAACAATGAATATTTCCGAAATGGTTCACTCTATAAAAAAAAATTGTATTTAGTCATAAATTTTGTGTTTTAGCAAGATCTACATTTTTTTGTATATTAAGAGTTTGTGTGTCTCTTACGGTTTACGAGTTATTCAGAAGTCGTCCAGAGTAAACAGGACTACATAGGCTATAGCCAGAAAATTCAAAATATACATTTCATTTGGCATACAAATATCTTAAACATATGACATTTTAATCAAAATCGTTAGAGCCATTTTCAAGCAGACAGACACACACACAGACCTTTTTCTAAAAATCTTTTTTTGGATTCAGGGGTCTCAAAATATATATTTCTGGTGAAATCTGGACATCAAATTTTTGGGCGGAATACAATACTTTGTCTACTTACCAGTAGAGGAAGTAAAAAGTACTGGATCTACTTGGTTTTCTTCCTTGGAGTGTTTCAGTAAGGAACCATTCAGATGCGGTCACATGCTTACAGTCGCTATGAGCATTTGTGCATTTCAAGTGATTTGCTTATTTCGGCAGCACTTCAGTTGTTTATGTAGTTACAGATGTATATCCTTGAAATAAAATAGTAATACCAGCACACAGGAGCCATAACACACATTTCATCTGGGGCATCATGGGAGTGTTCCAAACATTACCACTCCCAAAGCTGCCAAAACTAGCCAGGATACTGAGGGTCCTAAGCCACAAGTGTAGCTGAGGGACTTTGAGGAATGGAGCAGTTGCAGCCAAAGCCAAGTGACAATGGGTCATAAGTTGAATCATCTGTGCAGCTAAAACTGAATGATCACCAAAGTAGCCACTCCAACCAGTCACTCATTTAGTGACCTTTTGCTACTTTGGCAACCACTCACTTCCTTTCCTCTCAAAATGTTATTTTCTGCTGTATAAGTGGTCACTTACAGGTACCCTACCCCAAAAGTGAAACAACTTCATGTTCTTAAACCACTGCTTAATAACTCAGTATAATTTTGCACCTATCCAGGATTCGCCAGCACAAGAATTTGTCACAAAACATTGACCTGCATACTCAATTGGAACCAAAAGGAATACCATAAATATAGGAATACAAAAATGGTTTGCAGTTCTTTCACACAAACTTTCCATAATTTTCTAGAACAGACATTGGTGAAGGGTCATTTAAAAAGGCAGCTATAAATTCCTAATTTGACATTTAACCTGGCACAAATTATCTGTGCAGTCATAGAACAGCAACAATGGGAATCACAAAAGTCAGTCACAAACTTTACATACTGAAAAGTGCAAGAATTGTCATTACTGTCTAAATGTGTCAAGTATGGAGCACCAAATTGTTTGAAAATATCAAATTAGGAATTAGTAGCTGCTTTTTCAAATGACCCTTCACCAATGTCACTCTCAAATACTTCAAGTCAAATATAGTCCTCTGGCTGTGTTTCTTGTGAAACACCACACAGAGAATAACTGACAGAAATAAGGTGGAAAAGTATCACTAGTGAGCAACTCCTGGTTTTGCAGTTTCATGAATAGTTGCTGTATTATATCTAACATTTTGTAGCGCTTTAAAAAGATTGTCTCCTGTTTCCTAGTTTTCTCATAAGTGAATTTACAGGTGTCCATAGATGAGAGCAATATATCTTCTTGTTGTTGTTAGCTAACGCTGGATTTCTGACAATGAAGTCATTAATCCTCTTGCTCTCCAATATTTTTCACTGATGGATTGAAGAGAGCAATAGCAGTAATAGTAACCGTTTTTTAGAGAGCACCATATTTTTATTATAATATATCTTATTTCACACTTTTTTGTACAAAAGATGACATACCTTTAGTGAATACATAGATATTTGAGTTCTCTGTTTTTATTGGGCAGACATTCTGGTGGAATTTGTTTCTTGTTATTTCAGAGTACCTACATAAGTCAGTTTGTCTTTGCAATTTCTCACCAGGTTCTAGTAATAAAAAGCAATTATCAGTGATGTTTCTACTAAAACTAAACTAAACCAAACCCCAGTGCAACAACCCATTAAGAGCCAAGGCTTGCCACCCAGCCGCTGCATCCCCCACCTCTGCCCACTACAGGTGTGCAGTACTGGAGGGTGGTATGTGGTCAGCGCCCCGAGACCTCCTGGCCAGCGATAATGTTTCTACTGCTACAGTAAATACATTTGCAGACTGTGTTAGTTTTGAAATGGCCTTTCCTTCCTCAGCTGAAAGTGTCATACAGTCACTGTCCTTCCCCACATAAATGTATGCATTATAAAGGTACTAGGAATGTGCATCTGGAAAACATTACTTTCGTCATATTTGGTAGGTTTGTTTGGTATATAAACCAGAAAAGGTCATGCACCTCTGAAATGAATAAGGACCTTTGTCGACCCTTGCATAAGCTCTAGTTGAATATATCTTCTGACGTTGTAGATAAGGCAATTGAAGAAGAAAGAGATTGCAGCAGGTGGGTGAGTTTTTTTTATCTGCGCTCTAGTGGATGAATAAACAAGTATCAAAGCCAAAATCAGTTTCACATCTCTTTAAAGACACCAACCATCCCAGTTTCTCATGTACAGATTTGAAGATGGTACAAAGAATCAGTGCTAGGATTTCATCTTTATTACTGTTTTTGTATTGTGCAGTTGCTCGGCTTTCACTTTTGTTCAGATGTGCTTCGGCCTTTTATTTGCATGTCTGATGATCTTTGTTATTATTTGATTCGAAAAGAAGTGTTTCCAGATTTCCTCAAGATCAGGATTACTGCCCAAACTAGGAGCATGTCCTGTTTAGTCTTATTATATATTTAGGATTAGCTTTTCCACTGCATTCTTGTGGCTCTGAATTCCAGGCAAAGCCTTTTCCCATTCCATGACTCGTAACTTCAATGATTCATCTTCATCTTGTTCAAACTGCTTTTCAGGATTTCAAAACAGTTTTATAAATCATGCAATGCTATCTCAGACTTAGTTTCATGGCTTGATTCTGAGAGGGGATCAAAAATTGAATCATCAGTCACATTCTGCATCATTGTTTTCATACTGAAGTGAAGCCATAGGTACCATTTCATTAGCTGTACTTCACATCTGAAAGTACAACTGAATAAGCTTACACAAGGAAGTTTTTAATGCAAATAAAGTATATTATAATTTTAAAACATTTGCACATAAAAATAAAATAATAGAATAAAAGGAAACATTGGTAGTAATAAAAAAAGGAAGCATCTATAGCTTTTTAGGTAAACAAAAACTTGCATTTACAGTAACGTCCATCTCATAGGCTATGTATGGTCAAAATTGAAAACAATGCCCAGAAAAAGCGACAGATATCACCATTATCATTGATAAGTATTAACTGAACCTACACATAGTCACCTGTGAAACAGATATTACCATTTAAGAGTTAAACAGAATATTTAGGTACTTTACAACACAAAGCAGTCTGGTGTTTAGGAAGCTTGCTGACCTAATCATGTGTAACATTGTGTTCTCTTATCTGACACTTCAAACTATTAAGTCCATGTATTTATAGAAGACATGGCACTAATTTAATCATGGGCCATTGATAATGAAGTATATGCTACAACTGCTATTTTGTGTACGCTACTCACTATCTGACTCACAACAGCACAGCTGCCAATATGAGACTAGAACAATTGAGCTAAGTAGCATCCTAAGCTGGTAACCGTTGCCGAGAGATTGAGGGCCCTCAGCAACAATGATTAGCCTTGACATTCAGAAGATGCAAAGTTTAGCTTAGAGATTGAGGCCCTTAAGATGCAAGGCATAATGAAGAAATTGTAAGCCCTCTGAATAAAATTAGTAAAATATCCATTACTTGTGTGTTTAAAAACACCAGCAGTAAGTTTGTTGGCATAAATAACTAATAATTGCTATCCATATTTTCTTTGTAATCATCATTGTAAGCTTTTCTGTGTCCAAGATTATAAAATTGCTGTTAGGATAATATAATGTTAAAGCATGTTTTACTATAATAACACACATTAGATTCAGGCTAGCATAATCCTAAATAAGGAAGCTGTGGATCTTTGAATTCTAAAAATGTTATACTTACCATAATACACCAACTAACTATCATTACATTGCACTACAGTATGTTGTCTGATGAAATGTAATGTAATGTCAATTTTTGAGAGGTAGAACTGGAACTTAAAAATTCAATGCCACAACTGGGATTTGAACCACAGACCTTTCACTTACCAGGCGGCTGCTCTACCACTGAGCTATTGTGACAAACTGCCAGAGAGAGAGAGATTGCCCGCCTCTGTAGCGTGATGGTTAGCGTGTCTGCCTCACGTTCAAGAGGTCGCAAGTTCGAATCTCGCTTAGGGTAAGTTATCCGGGTAAGGTTTTTTTCCGAGGTTTTCCCTACCCTGAGAAGACGAATGTCGGGTAACATAAAGCTCCATGGATCTCGGGCTCATATGAGCATCATTTCACCCATTTCATTTCATTCATTCGTCCGATATGACACAATGTTGGAGGACGTTACTTTAAAAAAAAAAAAACTGCCAGAATGGCATTAAATTCTCAAACCAGTTCGTATTTCTCCAGTTCTACCTCACAAACTTTGCCCTCACATGGCTTGTGTGTTTAAAAACACCCACAGTAAGTTTGTTGGCATAAATAAATAGTAATGTCAATTTTTAAGAGGTAGAACTGGAACTTAAAAATTCAATGCCACAACTGGGATTTGAACCACAGACCTTCCGCTTGCCAGGCGGACGCTCTAACCACTGAGCTATTGTGACAAACTGCCAGAATGGCATTAAATTCTCAAGCCAGTCAAATTAAATTCTCAACAGTAAGTGGGGCCCTAATGACCAAGTTGTCGACGGGCCCTTAAACCCAACACACTCACTCACTCAACAGTAAGTTTGTTGGCATAAATAAATAATAAGTAATGTCAATTATTTGGAAGCAAACTCATGGATGTTACTAATAATGTGTTTCTTTTTCCACAGACTCGCTACTGAAGTTTAAGAACAGAACTGTTCAAATACACCAACATAGTAAGAAATGGATATCAAAGAAGAATCTTATTTCCTGGACATTTATTTAGAAAAGCAGGGAGATACCAAAGACCATGTGAATAAAGTTAAGATTGAAACTGTTACAAGTGGTAGTTATGTTAAAAAAGAACTTGATGAGGATTCCGAATATTTTTCACAGAATGAAGAACAGCATCTAATGAGATTCCCTGAAACCATCAAAGAAAGTGAAATTGCAACCAAAATAGATATTAAAGAAGAAGATTGGTGGCTGGAAAGGGAAGATTCTTGTATTAATGATATTAAGGTAAAACTGCGTCACATTTCTTTCCTTGTTTTTTTAAATGTGCAACATTGAGATATGTGAATACCATGAGCTTATTTTGTCTCAGAAAGAAAATATATAAATATTGTAACAAAATGAGAAATATCTAGTCTGGTTAGTTAACAATCAATTTATTTATGTTCTAAAACATTATCACAAATACATAGTTTTCTTCTCGTCGACATCAAAGTCTACAGTCTTTCGGACTATCACAACTATTCTTCTCGTAACTTGCACAGTTCTTTCATCACTTCCCCTTTCTCTCATGGCCTAACTATAATGTTACAGTCACTGCGACGCTTGTTGAATCTTACAGCATACCAACAGGACACTCAGAAGTCTCGAGAATGTTCCTGGAACACCTTTTGTTTCTGCCACTTCCATTATTAGCCACATACACACAGCAAATGGACAAGCACTAGAACCCTGGCATTCACTAGCTACCATTAACTACTTTGCCTTTTCCGTGTACATGTTACAACTTATTTCTTACCAATTTGATATTGTTATTATTAGGTAACTAGGCCCAATATATTATCACTGTGTATGTATAAATTATTGGAAAATTGCCTTTCTAGGGCATGCATTCAAATTTTCTATGGTAAATGTTTTCTCTGATAATCTTGTGGTAATGGAGAGTTAGGAGAAAAAAATATTTAGTTTAGCATATAAAAAGCCCATACAATGAACATATATCCTTTATTTATCTCTATTTTTCAACAGTACCTATGTTTATTCAAATAAAAAAAATACCTCAAATTCTGATAAAGGCGTAATATAGTGTAATAGTACAACTAAGGGTATTGGGATTATGAACATGAGAACTCTATGTATAATAGAACAAGTAATATTCCAACACATATCTTTATATTTGCAAACCTATTACAGTATGACAACTATGTTAGAACTTACACAGAAAGTTCCTTTCATTGTTATGAACATTCACTTATGCGTTTCATTTTATACACGTAAGAACTTTTCTGACTTCTGCTGTGCATTTGCCACATACTGGTTTCTTGCAAATATGATAGGAATTGCTTGCTTTGTTCTGTCTGCAGTTATGACCTATTTGACACTGTCATCGGCAATTAGGGGTTGGATGTTCTTCGGTTGGATTAGTTTGTATACAACATTGTCGGATTCCCAAGTAGGCTTCTCTTAGCTAGTCAATGAGTTGAAGGATGAATCTGCGGCGTGAAAGTTCCTTGCCAGTTATTTCTGGAAACACTATCCAAGCGTTGTAAAAACATGCATCGGCCATTTGAAGGTACCAGCACGAAGGGAATACAATCATGCCATCTCATCAAACACATCCACTCCATATTTAGTCTTGTAAAACCCAACTGTTTCAGGAAGTTCTTGGAGGCTGCAGATATTGCACATGAGTTATAAAGTGTACTCATTATAATTACATTCTTCTGTGGCTTTCCTTGGTAGCTGGTTAGCAAAATACCATCGTTTGTTTTCATGATAATGGTATCATAAAGAGGAGCTCTGGAATGTCTAAGGTGATCAGGAACTTCTCGTCTCGTTCTGTTCACAGTTCCTACGATACTAGTGCCCAACTCCTTCAGTCCTTTAGCTAGTGATACTGAAGTAAAGTAATTGTCAGTGCTGACGTCTTGTCCTGTTTTTATAAAATGATTTGTTAGACATCACGTGTTCTGGAACAGATTCGTTCTGAGGCCGCTGATTATCCTTCCCCAGGTATGTGATATCGTTGCAGAGATACTTTGAGTTCACATCTCCAAGCATCCAGTATTTTATACCAAATTTATCAGACTTATTGGCCATGTATTGAATAAATGGACAGCGACATTGTGTAGGATAAAGCTTATCTACTGTAAGGAATGTCCCTGGTATGTAGCAAGCCTTACAGTTTTCAATAAATTTTTTCCAAATAGTTGAAACCAGTGTAAACCCATCCGTCTTTAGCCTATCAGAACGGGATGACCTAACATCAAATCATAAAAATCCCATCAGCTCCAGGAATTGCTGTCCCTTACATGTCTCTTAGCATAAGCAGTAGGGCCTCTTTCTCCTTTTGCAACATTATGTTGCTGTGTTCTACCAGGATTGTGACCTGGATCTATGATCTGCCATTCAGTACCTTTATCTCTACTAAGTGCAGGAAGTTTTTCCTCTTCATGTTGCCTTTTTCTGCCTCTTCTTATTATTGGTTGCGTTGAAGTAGTTGCGTTACCTAAAGCTGTAGTATTACTAGCAGACATTCTATTTTCACTTGCCGCTTGTGACGCACTCAAATTGGATGGAGTCACACACTGCTGCAAGTCACATTCAAATGGTGGTTGTATCGAGTAATGCCCATACCTTCTTACCTCCCTCGTAGCACGAGAATTACAGGAAATGTTACCCTGAATTTGATTTTCTGAAAATAAATAAGCAAAGAAAATATATATGTATATTGTGTACAAACAAGGGAATGAATAACTAGATAAATGCACCTATTAGGAATACAGTTTCATGTTATGCAATATCTAAAACTTACTATTCAAATCATCTTCACTGAACGACTTGTCTTCCGATTGTTCTGAATTGGCTGGAGGTTGATAACCATCTTCACTACTACCACATTCTTCAAAAAGATCACCTTCTGATACATCATCTGGTATATCATAAAATACAGCTAGGAGTTCATCTGGTTTCAAACCACGAGACATCTTGCAGGCATAGATTCACAACTTACACTATTATAATGAACAGTGGGCATGAAGACGGACAAAGCAGATTAGTGACAATGAATAATCCA
Organism: Tenodera sinensis; assembly: GCA_030765045.1. Lineage (NCBI taxonomy): Eukaryota > Metazoa > Arthropoda > Insecta > Mantodea > Mantidae > Tenodera > Tenodera sinensis. The sequence continues at coordinate 49,320,787 of CM060974.1, read as the reverse complement.
ACGACAGTGCGAGGGAAAGCCTAACAAAATTGTAATGGTCAAAAATGACTGTCTCCGGGGTTCATGGTCAAATATGAAAAAACGTCCACATAAATAATGACATGCTGAAAATTATTATGCTATATAAAACTAGAGGTTATATCAGGAAAAGTCATGAAACCCCAAGCTTCATTTTTATAAACCGGCGGAACTATACTTATTTAAATATCAGGAACGGTCAAAATGACCGCTACCGGGGTTCTAGTGCTAGGCAGTGCAGACCTAAAAGTCCTTACCTGCTCACAGGCCCAATATGCAGCGCAAAGTAGCTTGGCCACATGCCTCCCATGCTTAAGGCCTAGCCTGTTGTCTATCTGGTAGTCCCAACCACCTCCACTGTAGTTGGTCAGATGATCTGAATGTACCACGAGCATCTTCTCTCAGGGCAGCCTCTAGGTGTGGTAGACTTTAGCATATCACCTCTCCAGATGGCACTATCTTTGGCAATGTTATAGACTGGTCACTTGATCTAGGCAGGGCAGTGTCCACCATCCTGCTTGAAAACTGTGGCAACCTTGTCAGTTGTGACAGGTGTGAAACCTTTCCACTCAGAATGTGAAAACAACCTCCATGGTGCACCTTCTCAGCCACCTTTCTCCTGGCAGGCCCTCTTCCAGGGTCACCCTGCTGACCTCCAGATGCTCCAAGGTCGCAGGTTCAAATTCGGCCCAGACCAATGGTTTTTAAGTGTGCTTAAAAATGACAGCTCCATGTCAGTAGGTTTATTGGCATGTAAAAGAATTCCTGCGGGACAAAATTCCAGAACACCAGTCATGCTGATGTGATCCTAGCAATGCACAGCATCGTTAAAGGACGAATTATTAAATTATCCAGATGCTCACTAGGGTTCCATAGCATTACCTCCTCTTGTCTGATTCATAGGACCCTCCTGCTGATGATGACCATCACCTGGTGGCTACTGAGGGCATGCAGTCCCAGTATCACCTCCTCAGTCACTCTTGCGACAAACACCCATAGACCCATAATGCTCTGTTCCAAGGTCAAATTCAGCCAGGTCTCCTCCACAGGCAAGGTGTAACCCAATGCTGCCACTATCTTATAGAGTCGACCAAATTTCCTTGTTGGCATATCCTCTGCCACAGGTGGTCAAATCACAGTTACTGCCAAACTTGTGTTCACTAGCTCTCAGCATGGATTCCCCTGTATCCTGCCATCCACGATGATGTCATCCTCCATTCTTCTTTTCATGATACTCAGTGTCACCTGATTGGATGGCTCTGCCAGTTCTACCATATCCCATGACAAGTCAGTTCTTATTTGTGCCTCGCTTGCTCATAGGCTTCCCTGCTGGCAGCTCTTCACAACATGTTCTGTTTGGTTGCATCCCAGACGCACTCAGCTAGGGGATCCTCAATGACGCTCTATGTCTTTGTCGTGTCATATACTTCTGTTCTCTGAGATGGGTGCAACTGTCAGCTTGATTGTCTGTCTGGGTGGCTCAGTTGGTTAGACGCTGGCCTACTGTTCCCAAGGCCGCGGCTTCAAATCCGGCCCAGGCCGATGGTTTTTAAGCATGCTTAAAAACGACAGCTCCATGTCAGTAGATTTACTGGCATGTAAAAGAACTCCTGCGGGACGAAATTCCGGCACACCGGCGACGCTGATGTGATCCTGGCAATTGACAGCATCGTTAAACAACCACATAATTTTTTTTTTCTGTCAACTTGACCACTAGGTGCTCCCTCCTCTGCTCCATACTATCTCATCTATCCTGGCATCCAGTTCCTTAATACTGCCATCACACTTCCCTTCCAGGGTCCCAAGATGTCCACGTAGGTTTCCTACCTTCCCGCTGAGTTCTTCCACATGGTCCTTCACGCCGAACAGTTCCCTGTCAATGTTTGTCAATACCACCATCTTCATCTTGGATACCTGCCTCTGCAGCGTGATGGCAACATGTCTGCCTCACGTACAAGAGGTCACAAGTTCAAATTTCGCTTAGTGTGAGTTGCCCAGAAAAGACTTTTCATCAAGCTTTTCCCTTATCCTGAGAAGACACATGTTGGTTAACTTAAAGCACTATGGACCTTGGACTCATGACCATCATTTCACCCATTTCATTCATTTACCAACCGATATGACACTACATTGGAGAATGTTAAAAAAATTCATCTTGGACATTTCTGTCTTCATCTTTTCCTTCCTAGAATTCATTTCTGTCTTCACTTCTTCGTTTATGCCCTCCATTTCTTTCTTTGTGGAGTCCATATCTGCCTTCATTTCTGCCATACTATCAAATAGTTTCTCAAGCAGTGCCTCCACTGTGGCGTTCACATCATACTGATGACACCAGTGTGACAAAATGGCAAAAATCCAGTCCAGTTACTTTTCTATCAATTTATTGTCTTCTAAAATTGTTCCACAAACACAGTTTTCTCCTCATTGTTTATACAGTCCACAGTCCTTTGGGTTATCACAACTCACAACTGTTTTCTCATTCCCAGGATACTGTGACAAGCAGCCCGGCCTCATCCGTGCCCCACCAATTGCCAAGCCCAATGCCACAATATCTTTCTTGTTCTGAAATTAATTACCTCCATATTACACCAGGGAGTGAAAGTAGACAAAGTATGCAGTTCTAAGGCATTTCCCCAGCTGAGATCTTCATCTCCAAAAAGTGGTATCAAATACTTCACTTACTGTGTAATTATTGTATCTGATTGGTATTAATTCACTTGTTTATGGTTTGCTTTGAGTAGAATAAAGTGTGTTTTATCATTTTAATTATAGCTTATTTGGAATCGATATATATAGAAAGTGCTTTATATATATAAAGCACTTTCTAATATTCCTTTTTTCTAAATCTGAATTGGGATGATGAGTGAATGTTGTTTAACTCTATGTATTTTATAATTGAATTGTACACAACTTTCTCCATTAGTTCAGAAAAGGCTGTTGAGATTTAGATGACACCTTGAGGCAAGAGACTCAAATAGCCGTGCTCGTTAAAGTGAGATGTAATTGACTGGCCATCCATTCTAAAATGTCATGAGATCAGTCCCCAGCTACTGCAGTCAAATGAACCTGTAGTAAAAGATGGGCAAAGTCCATTTAAAATGCAGTGATTATGGATGTGTGCATGATGGGGTTTCTTTTGACTGCATTTGCATGGATTCTTTTGCTTTTCCTTATAAAAATGTTACAATGTTAATTATAAGAAATGTGTTTTATAATAAAAATCAACTTAAAATACTTATTTTGTACTGATGCTTGCTAGTGTAATACAAAAAATATATGCTATTAAACTATAAAGTTAGGTGAGCTATATTGCTGCTTGAAAACAACCCAGGACAATAATAGGTTCTTCATTTGCAATAGGTATGTGAGCATGATTACTGTTCAGATTACTTCTTTAGGTTACAGCTTTTATTATATTCCACACTGTTTTAATTTTATTATTATATTCAACAATGGCTAGTGAGTAATAGCTTCTTTTTGCTTCTTTCATTACTCCTTTAACTATTTTATAATATGCACCATAGTGTACTGTAATTTTTGTGTGATATACCAACAACAAATTTCTTTGGTTTGCACAGGACTTCCTCATACTTAGGTAATCTAAGGTTTGGCTATTATTTATTACCTGTGATGAATTCATTTTTAATTCGATAAAACAACTTTAAATGATAATAGCATAAGTTTGAGAAATCATCAAACTTGTTTACTTAAATGTTGGCATAGGCATAACTCTACTTTTCATTCTTGAACAGCAATTTAACCCTTCCCGAGCGGACGTGTTTTATGGCTCTGAGCAGAAGGCAATTTTGCTAAAGTATGAAACTGTATTAAATACAGTTAAAACTATATAAAATGCTCAAATGTTCTAAAACACATAGTAGACCTTGCTTTTTGTTGGATTGGATCATAATTGTCCTCCAGGAGTGAAGTTTTGTTAATCCGCGTAAAAATGTTACAAAAATTGCATAAGTAGCACTTCTCCATTTTGTACAGCATAGTTCGTACATATAGGTATTCACAAATAAACCAGCAGTGCTTCAGGAACTAAATAGTGTCACATTATGATATTTAATACTTCCATTTGTAATAATAACAGTAATGATGATAACAAATTATAAAAGTTTTGATATAAATGTGCAGTTACACCTAGCTAGGGCAGGGTATCTAAAATGTGCATATGATTTTCATAGCGACTTGTTTATCTCAATACTATTGAGATAATACTATCTCAGTGCTTTTATATCGGCAATTTCTGGAAGATTCCAAGAAGCAATCCTGGATTTATTCGTTGGAGGTGTTGCCTGTTGTTTTTTTTTATGTTTCTGTGAATACAAGTCTCCTCAGTAATTATTTCCATAATTTTGTCATCAAAACATAGGCTGAAAATGCTACTGGACGTGTATTCTCATCAAAATGAGAAGGAAGTATTGGTCCCTGCTGGATATTGTGCACTGGGATACTAGATGTAGGGCCAGGGTCAAAGTTACCCACCTCTTCCAGCTAGGAGTAAAGCTGTCTGCAGCATCACTTATGTCACTCTCGCTCCCACTTGAACTTACACACGAATCCTCGAATATATCACTCTCATCATCACTGAGCACAAAATTCTATAACTCACTATCACTTTTGTTCAACAATTCTACAATTTCTTGCTCCGTCAACCCTTTCTTTCCCTCCATTCTGTCAAGAAATGAAAAAAACTCTCACTGGATGCAATCACCGCACTGTTTATTCCTACACTACTGAAAACTATGACAGAAATTATTAAATATGGAAAATCTGTGATGAACTGACTACAAACATCTGAAAGAACATTTCCTGCCATCTATTGCCAGTATATATGAATTATTTGAGCAAGAGGAGCCAATCACAATAGCTCTACGACTCCAAATCCATATATGGGTTTTCACTCGTCAGGGTCTGGACAGGTCGCCCATATATGGGTTTTCACTCGCAAAGGGTTAAATTTATAGGCATACTGATCACTAATTATTCTTGTACACTTGTATACTTTTCCTATTATCAATCTGTTTCTCACCAACAATTACTTATCCTGATCTGCCATGCCTTTTACAATAGGAGTTAAATTATGTGGAATTTCTTCTGAGTCTAGAAAAATATTGTCTATAGCTCTGGTAGTGTTCATATGAATTCTGGTCAGAAAGTGAATCACATACTCCAAAGGTGCAGAAATCAATAGTTAATCTACCATTTTATGCAGCTAAAAGATTAGTCAACTCTGAATTCAAAAAAATTATTGCAAAATATTACAATGAAAAATCAAAGAATAAAAGATGGGAACTACCAAACATTCAAACAGTAATTCCTGAGTATCCTCGAAAAACAGCAGTTGCAACCTTCAGGTTGCTTACAGGACATGATTGTCTGGCAAAACATTTAAACAGAATTGGGATATATTCTTCATCACTCTGTCCTCTATGTGATCTGCAAGAGGAAATGGATCGAGACCACCTTCAAATATGCCCGGCCACTTCTAATGCCCCATCCATCAGTGAAAAATATTGGAGAGCAAGAGGATTAATGACTTCATTGTCAGAAATCCAGCATTAGCTAACAACAACAATATTCCAAAGGTTTATTCCAACTCAATCCAGAATCAATTCTTAATTATCTGAGCATGCACAGTACCTAAGCAGGATTGCAATATGACAAAAATTCTGAACTAGTTCTGAGAGTGCGCTCGATTGTGCATGTGTGTAAGAAAATGTTGGTATTAGTTTGGGGAACGTGTTCAGAACCGCTTGTTGGAACAGACCTATAGTTGGAACATTATTTGAATCATCACTAATCTCTAATTCTGAATAGCTGTGCGCAGTAGTAGTTTATAGTCTATACCATTTACGCATGTCCTAAATTTTCAGTTTGTGCTTTTGCCCAAGAACTGATGTCATTGGTTCCAAACTAGTTTCCAAAATGTGGGAACATCAAGTTGGAAATTCAGAACCAGGTAGGAAGGATTTTCTGTCATGTCGGAACACTGCTTACCTGCACATGCTCAGATAACTGATTCTGGATTGTGTTGGAAGAGACTTCATATAGCCTACCTCGCGTGCTCAGGTTCAGAATCACAGATTAATAATGGTTCAAGTAATGTTACAACTGTACAGAAATCCCAACTAATTGAGCATGCTCGATTATGCATGTACATAAAAAAATATTGGTATTAGTTTGGAAGACATTCAGAGCTGCTTGTTGGAACAAACCTCAAGTTAAATGTATATAGCAGGGAGATGAGGTTAGTCTTAATTTTATAGCCATTAAGTGTGTTTACCTTAAAATGTCCCAACTGTTATTTTAATATTTTGAATGTAAAAGTATGAGATGGTTCTATCTAATCTATTTGTAAATTCTTGAACGTTTGCTGTGGGTGTTCTATATTGTTAAAATGATGTTATCTACCAAATTCTATTTTTACTGTGACTCATTTTAAAACTTAAACCATCCTTTGTACATTTCACTCACCTTCTGAAGTACAGTAGAGTCTCACAAATCCAGTTAGTGTACACCTGATGTGTTTATTACATATATTTGTGCTGCTCTCCTAAAGTGTGTCAGGATATTTAGAAAGATAAAGGGTAAATATTCAAACAACTTTTCCTGCTTAACTTGTCATTTCTTGCTTTACATAAAACAATTCAGTTCAAATGTAACATTCTGTATTTCTTCTTGTGTCAGATTCAGTAAAAATGCCTATTACTGTAACAGTTCAATTCATGAAACAGAATGAGATCATTAAATTCACTTATAAATGACTGGACCATTAAACCAGAGGGTTTATGGTGCTATGTGTAGTTTGCTTAGTGTTCATTTTGCCACAGTATTGCAAAAATATGAGAATCCTCTACAACTTCAAGAAGTTATACCTAGAAAGGGGATACAAGACATTTTTGTTTTAAATGCATTCAACAAATTCTTTCTAGATAAAACCTGCACATTTTAAAAGCTGCTATGAATAACTTTACCTTGAGTTAATGATTTCCATTCATCTTTTGTGATTTGTCCTTTTGTGCTCCATATACAAGGTAATTTGGAAGTTGCCATACCCCCTCCTCCTTACATTGATGGTGGAGGAAAGTTTCTCTTGTGTGCTACATGTTGACAACATTGTTTGCCGTGTTCCACTCATTTGTTTCCTGTTTGTTAACCTTGGTGGCAATTAATTTGGAGTTATAATCAAGCATGTGTGATCAAAGTCCATATAGCATTGAAAAAACATTGATTGTTGCAGTTTGGCTTCGCAAAGGCCATCATGCAGGTGACAACATTGAAAGTATTAAAGCAAAATTTACAGACCACTTTGGTATTAGTCCACCAAGAAAAGCAAAGTGGCCTGGGTTCAATCCCAGGCAACTGCATGTAGGATTCCTGGTGGATGAAGTGGCACTAGGGCAGGTTTCCTCCAGGCTCTCCAGTTTTCCCCTCCATCTTATTCCACAGGTGCTCCATCTTCATTCCAGTATCATCAGTGCCATCACCTGCAGTGCTGTAGTAGTAAAAGTGGGTGTTATACACTGCAAAAAAAACAAACAAGAAAAGCCACCATGTTGGGATGGCAAATATATGCATTTGCTATGGGAATTGTGAAAGATCTTCCCCAACGGAGCCAACCAGTAAAACAGAGGGAAACGTGCAGTGAAGTAGAAGCATTAGTGTAGCAATCTCTTTTAAAATTGTTCTTTTTTGCCTGATTATCCTCCCCTTATGTAGGACTTACACCCGCTAGGACTTACAAGCCAGTGCCTAGGGTCAGACCCCTGTCGGGGAGCAGAGGGACCTCTGGACCAGACAGAGTGAAGATCTGGAAGCAGGTGGTCAGCCAAGCACCAGGTATGATAGTGAGAAGAGGATGATATGAAATGCAGGCAAAATGTATGATTGGAAAGGTGATAATGGAGCAATTGGTGGAATGAATGGCGGGGGAAACTGGAGAACCCTGAGAAAACCCACTTAGGCACTGCTTCATCCACCACAAATGCCATATGCGGGTCTCTGGCCGCCTAGATGGTAGGCAAGCAGTCTAACCACTCAGCCATGGCACCACCATTATACTTCCAGACTCAGGGAAGGATGAGGAATAATCTTCTCTTTTAAAATCAACTCAACCATCTCATTTTTATATTTGGCATTCTGGATTCCAATTTTCTTTCTCTTCCTGCCATCTTGGCTAACATTTACTTCATAGTTTCTTCTGTTTTCCTTCCGTGTTGTTTTCAGCCCACTTCTGACCAATGGTAACTATATTCCATTTCAGTTTTATTTATTCTTACAATAAGTATGACCTCACTTATGAAAATTATCACAATTATACTTAAAAATCGTTTGCTACTCTAAAGTTTTACAACTAGGCTCTCTCAGAGTTACTGCCAGCCTCCTTAGCAATGTGACATCATCCAAGGAGCATTCAATTTGGGATGCTTCCAGACGGATGCTCTAAGCAATGTCACACTGTAAACATGAGTTGCAATTTGAAACATATTTTATAATTTACAAGTTATGAACACATCACTGTTTCTCATACATCTGCTTTAAGGGTAATGAATGCAATGTTTATTTTTAACTATTTATGAAGAAAGAATCTTTAAAACTCCAAAGTTGTGTGTCTTTATCTTATGCAACAAAGCTTTATGTGTTTTAATCAAAGAATGTTATTTATCTTGATTGGATTGTTTTTATGTGAAGTAATTTCTCTTCGATAGATTATACAAAACATGTTTCTGCTCCTCTTTTTGAAAATAAGAGTCATAAAGTTAAAGCAGAACATGTGTTTTACAAGTGAATTATTATGTTACAGGATGAAACACATGAAGGCTTTTATTCCACAAAACCATCAAGGTGAGTCATATGGTTGATTCTCTGTACAAGAGACTACCTGTTTCAATTAAATATTCATGTTCCCTTTAGTGTTACGTACAGACATGCTTTTCATACTTAATTATCACAGAGGAATCCCTTCATTAAGTTGTATCTGTAACTATCATCAAACACATTGTCATATTCCCTGTTAGTGTTAGATATGAAACTGCTCACTGAACATAATGAGTATAACAGTTATTTGATCAAGTTTGGTGCTGTTTTTATAATATGGGAAGCTTCATTGGGTTTTTGAGCCTTCAAAATCTTTGTAATTTCGGGTCGTGGTACTGGATGGAATGAACATACACTCGGGTTAACTTTAGTGAAATATTTTATTCGCACCTTCTTGTTCACAGTATTTAAATCGTATTACAGTATTAAGTCTTTTATTTCAGTGGATCGACTTCCCTAGCATCGCCGAGATTTAATGTCTGAAAATTTAGCGATATTTTGCCAAATGTGTTTTCTATCACTGTACACTTCGTCTATTTTACGTCCTTTTATTTTATCACACACTTCGTATTAACTAACTTATTAAAGTTAGCTAATGTTTCACATATTTTACACAAATTAACGGTCTTTAAACACTTAGTAAATTTACTTTCACTATTTTATGATGCTCACACATAAAAATGTGTGATCTACACCATCTACACCAAGGACACGACGCTAATGACTAGACAATTGGCGCCGCATTACACTTCTTTTTGTGTACATCCGCGTATGTGTTCATCAAATAGTTCCCGCATTGTTAGGGAAGCGATCCTTAGCCTTTCTCCCTTCGCTTTCAATATTGAACACATATAATTCTTTTATTTATACATATATATTAAAATTAAGTATGGAAATATTTATGACGTCTTTAAACAAACTTAATTGTTCGTAACAATGAACATTAGTAACACATTTTCGTCATTTAACCAACTCATACCAACATCAAAAACAAATTACACTCTTAACAAATATTCACATAAACAATTTTCTTTTGGGGTCTTACAATATGCTGTCTCAAGTTGTATCAGTAACTATCACCAGACACATTGTCATATTCCCTGTTAGTGTTAGATATGGAACTGTTCACTGAACACCTGTCATTTTCCCTGTTAGTGTCATATATGGGACTGTTCACCAAACATAATGAGTATAACGCAGTTATTTGATCTAGTTCTGTAAGTAACCATTACCAACCACTTTGTCATATTCGCTCTTAGTGTTACACATGAAACTGTTCATTGAACATAGTATAACACAGTTGTTTGATCAACTTCAATAAGTAACCATCAACAGTCAGATTATCATGTTCCCTGTTACTGTTAGATATGGAACTGCTCACTGAATGTGTAACACAGTTGAGTTAGAGAGGTAGAATTAGAACTGACAAATTCAATGCCACAGCTGGGATTTGAGCCACAGACCCTCAACTAATCAGGTGTGTGCTTTAACCATTAAGCTACTGTGACAACCTGCCAGAATAACATTGAATTCTCCAACCAATTCCATTTCTCCCACAAAGGCAGTCTCACATCAGAGACAATTACCCCAATGACGATTTACTATCGTAAGGACTATATCCCGGGATTTAATAACCTTTAAATGATTATGCCCACACATGGCCTGTGTGCTTAAAAACACCAACAGTAAATTTGTTGGCATAAATAAATAATAATTACCATCTAAATATTACCATCTAAATATTATTTAATTCTGGGACATAAAGCACTTACGATAGTAAGTCACCATTGGAGTAATTGTCCCTGATGTGAGACTGCCTTTGTGGTTTACTATGAGAAATATATATATCGGTTGGAGAAGTCCATGTCATTCTGGCAGGTTGCTACAGTAGCTTAATGGTTAGAGCATCCACCTGGTAAGTGGAGGGTCTGTAGTTCAAATCCCAGCTGTGGCATTGAATTTTTTAGTTCCAATTTTACCTCTCAAACATTGCCCACACACAGCTTGTGTGTTTAAAAACACCAACAGTAAGTTTGCTGACATTAATAAATAACAGTTGTGTTATTCTATGCCAACCAATTACTGCTGGTGTTTTTAAACACAGCAATTTTTGGGCAATGTGCAGGCAATGTTTCAGAGGGAATCAGGACTCAAAAATTCAATGTCATAGCTTGGATTTGAACTACTTCTGTTTAACGTGTGGCTGATCTTAACCACTGAGCTACCATGGCAACTTGCTGGTATGATATACATTCCCCAACTGATTCGTCTTTTCCTGGTAGGCCACAAGGGAATCTTACACTTGAGATAAGTGTCCCAAGGGTGACTTACATTCATAAGTACCTTTCGTCCCAGTTTTAAATAATCCTTAGGTAGTAGATGTTATTTTATACCAACCAACTTGCTGCCACAGCCGCGTCTGAAGCAAAAGATCCGTGGTTCAAATCCCGGCTATGGCATGGAATATTTCAGTCACGATTCATCCTCTCATAACACAGTTACTTGGTGAATTTTTATGAGTAACTATCACCAGACAGATTGTCATATTCCCTGTTAGTATTAGATATGGAACGCCTCACTGAACAAAATGAGTATATCACAGTTCCTTGGTTAAAAAAATATTATTTTGTTGTTTAACGATGCTGTCAATTGCCAGGATCACATCAGCGTCACCGGTGTGCCGGAATTTTGTTCCGCAGGAGTTCTTTTACATGTCAGTAAATCTACTGACATGGAACTGTCGTTTTTAAGCACACTTAAAAACCATCGGTCTGGGCCAGATTTGAACCCGCGACCTTGAGATTGGTAGGCCAGCGTCTGAACAACTGAGCCACCCAGACTGACTTCCTTGGTTAAGTTGTATAAGTAACTATCTCCAGACACATTGCGAAATCCCCTGTTAGTGTTAGATATGGAACTGTTCACTGCACATAATTAGCTTAATATAGTTATTTGGTGAACTTACACAAGGGACTATTAGAAATGTTTAGTTCTTCCAGATTTGTAGGCTGTGGTCTAGAAGGCATGGTAGATACCAACGTTTCGCCTAGTACTGCGCTTGGCATCATCAGGGTAACACGATCCTCTGTCTGTACTCTGACCAATGAAGATGGAGGATCATATTACCCTGATGATGCCAAGTGCAATACTTGGCGAAACGTTGGTATCTACAATGCCTTCTACACCACGGCCTACAAGCCTGGAAGAACTAAACATTTCTAATAGGTAAGACACCGGCCATGAAAGTACATATGTTACACAAGGGACTTTATAGATACATGATTGTGTTCTCGTTTTCTTTAAACTAATTTTTTGACCAACCTACATTAATTGTTATACAGGCCAGTGATAATATGTAATAAATTACTTAAAATAACATTGCTGAGGTTGCTTATAATTATACAAGAACTATTAGCAGCAACTAAAAGAAATATCTGTGAACATTAATAATAAGTGTGTAAGTATGGAGCTGAGTACTGGGTTATGTGAACTCACTTTCCTGTGAGTTGCTGGCCTGTCTCGGTAGTGTGTTGGTTAGTGTGACTGCCTCCCATTGAAGAGGTCGCGAGTTCGAATCTCACTTAGGGTAAGTTATCCGGGTAAGGTTTTTTCCCTTATCCTGAGTAGATGAATGTCAGGTAACTTAAAGCTCTATGGACCTCGGGCTCATTTGAGCATCATTACACTCATTTCAGTCATTCATTGTCCAATATGGTATTACGTTAGAGGATGTTAATTTAAAAAAACTGAGTTGCTGTGTAGATCTTGTGATAACTTTCTTTGAAGTCTGGTTCTGTGATGACTTGTGATGCCAATGCTGAATTTATGAGTTTATTTATAGGAACTGTTGCTAGTTTTCTTTAAAAATGATCTGCAAATGGTTTTGAAGTATACTTGTAGAGGGAGAATTCCAAACTTAGGATGAAGTTGGTTGTTTTTTACATATCAGTTGGCATTGGTCAGCTTCTGAGGGAATTTGTTTTTTATAACTTGTAGACAATAAATGTGTTTTGTTGGCTGTGCTCCATATAGGAGCAGTACAGGGAATAAGTGGATGTATTACGAACTTAAGTAGCAGAGCTGAACATTCTAGACCAAGTTTTGAACGTCTGTTAATTAGTGGACACAGTTTGATTTTGGTATTGGCAAGTATTGCTATGTGAGAGATGTGGAAAAGCAGGATAATTTGGAGTCAAATAATCCAAGACATTTCACTGCTGTTTGCAGGAAGCCATGCTACTTCATATTAACAAGATATAATGGAGGTGGATAATGAAGGGTTGTTAGCAGATTTTAGTTTTGGTTTTGTTGACATTTAACGTAATATGCCAAGTAACGAACCATTCAGTGGGAAGAGAAAAGGATGACTGTAATTAAGTTGCATTGGGAACAGAATATGATTGTGTCATCCGCATACATAGCAATAGATAATTTGCAAGCTCAGGGGTTGATATTTGAATATACAGTGCCTTATTTTCGATCTGGATCTGCTAGAGGGCGGCACAGTGCTTGCTGGCAGCATACTAGTTCTTTTCACCTTCCTCGTTTACCCACTGCCTGCCAGTCATGTGAGTTTGTCCCTTGTGAGCATACAAGTTCCAGTGTTAAAGTGTTACGGCTGTAAAAATGCCAAAAAGTGAATTTACTTCAGAACACAAAATCTTTATGTGTGATCCGTGTGTTGGAACAAACTTGTAGACAAGTGACAAGGCTATCTAGGAACAGATTCCCTAAAGTCCGTGCATCTCACAGAGGTACGGTTCGTAATCTTGTGAACAGATTTAAAATAATCTTATGTGTTTCACTCACATGACTTTCTCTACTCTTTTGCTAACCATTCTTATGAACTCTTATTCTTATACCTTCGTGTTAGTTGAGATCATTTGCAGAAATTATCTTATTGCTTATTTCCTTGTAGGTGCAAGGGGAATATTAGAATACAGTAGGCTTTGAGCGACACTCAAATCTTTTAAAACTTTGAGATTCCGTTCTCTTTGCACACTTAACATTTAAAAAAATGAACAACGATGTTCCATTTCACGAAAGTTTTTAAGTTTTCCGAAACTCACACGCATAAGAAGGAATATCTCCGAAATGGTTCGCTCTACAAAAAAAATGTATTTGGACATAAATTTTGTATTTTAGCAAGATCTACACTTTTTGTATCGTATGATTTTGTCTATAACGGTTTACGAGATATGCAAATGTCGTCCAGAGTAAATACGACTACGGGGGCTATAGACAGAAAGCTCACGATATACATTTCATTTGTCATAAAAAATATCTCAAAGATATATTTTAATCCAAATCGTTAGAGCCATTTTCAAGAAAATAAAAATTTTCCATGTAAAGGGTAGCTTAGGATGGGGCTATTTTCTTCAAAATCTTTGTGTCGTATCCTTGAAAAATATTAAACTTAAATACCAACCTCGTTTTTTAGTCATGCTGTCCGAAGACTGACAGACACACACGGACCTTTTTCTAAAAATGCTTTTTTGGATTACGGGAGTCTCAAAGCATAATATCTTTCCGGTGAAATCTCGACATCGAATTTTTGGGTGGAATACAATACTTCCTCTACTTACCAGTAGAGAAAGTAAAAAATTGAACGATGTTTCATTCCACGAAAGTTTTAAGTTTTCTGAAACTGACACAAATAACGAGGAATATCTCCGAAATGGTTCACTCTACAAAAAAAAATTATTTAGACATAAACTGTGTGTTTTGGCGAGACCTACATTTTCTGTACATTTTCTGTCTATCTGTTACAGTTTACGAGTTATTCAAAAGTCAACCAGAGTAAACATGACTAACTTGGCTATAGCCAGAAAATTCAAACTATACATTTCATTTGTCATACAAATATCTTAAACATATGACATTTTAATCAAATCATCATAGCCATTTTCAAGAAAATAAAAATTCTCGAAAAATGTTCCATGTAAAGGGTGGTTTAGGGTATATTTTAGCATTGCATCAAAACCTTCGTGTCGTATCCTTGAAAAACATTAAACTTAAATACCGATTTTTCCTTTTTGAGTTATTTTGTCCACAGACTAACACACACATGGAGCTTTTTCTAAAAATGTTTTTTTTTTTTTTTTTTTCTGGATTCAGGGGTCTCAAAACATATTTCCGGTGAAACCTTGTCATCGAATTTTTGGGTGGAATACAGTACTTCCCCTACTTACCAGTAGAAAAAGTAAAAACGGGTTCTGTTGTACATCAGAAACCAAAAGTAAAGTGCTGTGTTCATACAAAGGACGAACCGGATGAAATAGGAGAAAAGTTCCAAGAAAATCTCAGCGTGGGAATCGAGGGTTTCATAATTCTCGACTACGGAAGCCACTAAACTACTGAAATTAAAACCCAACAGCAGTGATGTTCAACCTGGGGTATCCAAAGTCTTCTTAGGGGGTATGTAAACTTTAATTTGATACCTCTTTTGTGTAGTATTGAATAAGTTATCATGTATACTAAAGCGCGTTCCACCCTTAGAAGACAGTACACGTTAAATGGAGCGCAGTGTTGCAACATGTACTAGTTGAGAATCTTTCTCCGCGCGCGATCCCGAAGTGGCCGAGTCCTGTACTTAGTCCTTCAATTGCTGCTTGACGAACACTTTTAACTTTGGTATCCCTCCATGCCTTTGTTACTGTATGACAAATGACTCGTCTGTATAAACAATTGATTTTCCCTGGTCCCTAAACCTTTTTACGTCTTTTAGATATTTATGTCGCCATCTGATGTATCGATATCGTCTCTTTCTATTAATATGCACTTGTTATCCCTTCTTTCACATTCGAACCCCAAATCATGTAAGAACCGACTAAGAGTGGCCCTTGAGAAATTTGGTAGGGTCTCAGCACTGTTGACCCGTGACAAAAGTATATTCAGTGTGGGTGGAATATTTGCAAACAGTAAAGAATGAACAATTCGCCGCACTCCACTTTGCACTATTCAATCATATTGCGTTAACCTAGCGTTTTGTGTAGTCCCGCCCTTTTTGCTTTCTTTTTTGATGGCGTTCTTAGAGGTCCTTTCATTACTTCCTTTTAATCCTATACACTACTGCTTCTGAACACCCAATAGCCTTAGCTGTTTCTTTTACTGCCTTACTTACACGCATTTTACTTGAAAAATAATCTAACACATTCATAATTATTTGGCGTTCCTTACTTCTTAATTTACCAACATATCGTCTCTTCCTAGCTTCCCCCTCCATAACTACAAATATTTACGAAACTATTAAATAACGCAATAACAGCTCTTAGATTCCACACAGTTACACACACGACTTCTTTCGAACTAATGCTAGTGCTGCTCCTTATACTACCTTCTGTGTCAGGCCGGGCGCGAAATACGCTGAATACCTTTTGTTTGCCCTTCTCGATGAAAGAAAGAAGTTACAGCCTTTTGGTTTATTTTAAAAACTTTCTCCAACCTTCCTCAACATTTTTTCTCGCTGGTTCCCTGATGTAAACTCAATAACAAAAAAGTTTCACACTGCGTAACTTTTGCAGTGCACAGGTATAGATTTTTCCGAAAACATTTAATTTAAAAAATTGTAACACTTAACTGAGTAAACATAGAGAATTCAAAGTGGACAGGTAGTAGCACTATGGTTTACTCTAGCTAAGAACAAAATATGGACGCATTATAGCAGTTAGTTTGTTAGTTAGTGCGTGATGAGTATAGAAACAGCACATATCGGACTTCTATTGAAAAAGTTTTTTGAAGAAATATGGGTCTATAGAAATGTATAATGACTCTAAAGAGGATATAAACTAATAGAGAAAAAAATTCTGTGTAGGATCATGTGTTCAAACCTGAAATTTATAACAACTGAATATTTATACCATGCTATTAGGAATCTGGCAACAGCGCGAAGGTAGAAAAGGACGAGGCTAATGGCAACTTGTATGCGCTAGATAGAGACAGATATATCCCATTTAACTCCATACTGTCATCTAAGAGTGGAACAAGGTATAGATATGGTTATGCATAATTTGACTTAAGAACAACACCAAGTCTAAGCCTAGAGATACAGGCTAAAATGGAAAATTGTCTTTGGAGGTACTCGGAGAAAAAAATCTGATGTGTTGCACTCACATTACTTTCTCTACACTTGTACTAACCATTCTTACAAACCCTTCTTCCTATAACTTCTTCGCGTTAAGATAAACATTTGCACAAATTATCTGATTGCTTATTTCTTTGTAGCTGAAGCTTGAATATTAGAATACACTAGTGCGATTGTCAACTCTTAAAGCCTTGAGATTCTGTTCTCTTTGCACACTTAACATATAAAAAAATGAACAACGATGATCCATTTCACTGACACAAATAACAAGGAATATCTCCGAAATAGCTCACCCTACAAGAAAATTTATTCAGATATAAATTGTATATTTTAGCAAAATCTACATTTTTTGTAGAGTATAATTTGGTCTATCTCTAACGGTTTACCAGTTATGCAAAAGTCGTGCAGAGTAAATACGACTACAGTTATAGCTAGAAAATTCAAGATATACATTTCATTTGCCATAAAAATATCTCAAACATATGACGTTTTAATCAAAATCGTTAGAGCCATTTTCAAGAAAATCAAAATTTTCTAAACATTTTCCATGTGAAGGGTAGTTTAGGGTGGGACTATTTTCTTCAAAATCTTCGTGTCGCATCCCTGAAAGACATTAAACTTAAATACCAACTTAGGTTTTTAACCTACTTTCCGTTTATGAGTTATGCTGTCCACAGACTGACACGCGCGCGCGAACCTTTTTCTAAAATGCCTTTTTTTGGATTCAGGGCGTCTCAAAACATATTTCCGGTAAAATTCCGACATAGAATTTTTGGCTGGTATACAATCATTCCCTTACTTGCCAGTAGAGAAAGTAAAAAAGGTTGAGTACCACTGCCCTATAGGATAACTGTAGTTCAGGAATTACAACCTCGTGATAATGTCAGTAGAGTAAATTTCTGCAATTTGGTGTTAAATGAATTCAACAATCGCACAATTGACCCACATTTAATTTTCTTTACAGACGAAGCATGGTTTTATTTAAATTATCATATATCAAAACAAAAACAGATACTGGAATGCAAATAAGCCAGATCATTGCACGACCAAAAGTTGGTGTATGGTGTGCTCTGAAAGCATACAGAATTATAGGACATATTTTCTTTCAAGAAACAGTTAATGGGCAGTTGTACAGGGAGAACATTATCACACCAATCCTGTAAGAATTGTATGACATTGAATGTAAATAGGCATATTTTCAACAAGATTCGGCTACAGCACATACAGCTGATCTCTCGTTGCAATTAATTGAACATTTTGAACAAAGAGTCATCAGTAAAGGAATATGAGCAGCGAATTCCTCAGATGTTACCGTATGTGATTTTTATTTATGGGGAAACTTAAAGAATAAAATATATTGGAACAACCCTCATATGTTGGAATAATTGCAAGACAACACATGAAGAGAAATTGCCGCAATTTGGAAAGACGAATTAATGCAAGTGAATGCCAATTTTCTTAAAAGGTGTGACAGATGTGTGGCAACACAGGGACATTTTCAACACCTCGTGACAAGGGTATTTGGTTATTGCAATTATCATTGGCATCATAAGCCTATGCACTTGAACTTAAAGGTCTTTGAATAATTGAATCTGCTGGCAAGCAGCTGCCCACCTGCCACTACAACCCTCTGTTGGCAGTGTAGATCATGGTTAAAAATATGGCAATGTATTATAAAGGATTGGTGCTAAACTTGAGCCGTGGGGACCTCCAGCTGAAAGTGCTTGAAGAGTTGATATCAGTAGGTACTGTAAATTGGCAGTTTGTTAGAAAGCTTTGAACAATCTTAAACATATAATTAGCCATTCCAATTCTGTATAATTTTAAAAGTAATCAGGGATGCCAAACTGTCAAAAGCGTATGCAACATCGAAAAAACTCTTGCACTGTATTCTCTTCTTACATAATCTGATCTGATGGATATAGTGATTCTTAATAATTGATGAACAGCTGAATACTGTGAACGAAAATCAAGCTGCAAGGCTTGAATGGTATGGTTTATTATAAACAAGTGAGTAGAGACACTTCTTTATAACTTTCTCAAATAGTTTTTATAACTTGGGCATAAACTAACTGGTCAACAACTGGGTGGCATATTTTTTATCCTATTTGGATTATGGAACAATTTCTGTGAATTTCCATGGTCAAGCAAAGTAGTTCATTGTCAAGGAGGCGTTGAAACTTTCAGTTGCACTAGAGATTCTTTGGTCAAATGCTTGAGTACAATGTTGGGTATTAAATCATAGCCAGGGTTTTTTTTATTTTGAAGTTTTTTTAATTTGGTATGACAATTCATGTGGAAATGTGTTTGGGAAGTTGACTTATCACAGTTTCAATAAATGTCATTAGATGTCTGTAGTTTTGCCATAGTCAAAGTTGTTTGGGCAACTGTTTGTAATGAGAGGCAAGAGCATTCCACTTTCATTGGTTATTGGTGTATACCTGAGAATCTTGGTGAACAGCAAGTAGGATTGTAGCTCTCAGAGGACCCGTTGTGTAGTCTGCCAGAGGGAGTTGTCAGTTAAAGAAAGACCATTCTACATTACTTATATTTGCACAAAAGTAAGACTGATTACCTTTACACTTTTAGGCAAGAAACTGTTGAAACAGACAGACTCAACACACACTCACATGTACTACAATGTTTCAAATTAGTAAACCCATATAACTTTGTAATTGAACCCATAACAGAATATCCAAATAGCTGTCACTTCTTTCATCAAGTCATTCTATCTCCCATCATATGCAACTAAAAATTAACATTCACATCCATTTTCATCTGTTATGTTTTCATTCCCATGTTCTAGTAATTACTGATAATTTTATATTTCAGTTTATACAAAGAAGGCATATCCAGTTATACATCAGATTTATTCTCCACCGAAGACTTAGGCAATGACATAAGTTTCAATGTCAACATGGATAGTCCTGAAAGTGACAGAAAATATCAGGGTCAGGAAAGTGTACCTACTCATATATATTCCATAGACACAAGTGTGTGCGCAGAAATTTCTGATGGGAAGATCGTCAAGATGGGCTCCTCTTTGCAACAAAGTAAGTTTCTTCCACAGAGCAACACAAATAAACAGGATATCAGTAAGGAGAGCTACAAGTCAATCTTTAGTCATGAGCTCAGAAACTCTTACAAAAGTGACCTTTCTGAGAAGCGTTTTAAATATTGGATGCCTTTAGAAAAATGCAGAGTGGTTTCTGACAGGTCTGTTTTGAACAGGGATTTAATTCAGTTGTGGTCCCTGAAAGCTAACGAATCGATTGACGAGGCGAAGGAAACCTACAAGTCGAATGTTTGTAATGAGAGTTTTAGTCATGTACAATGTTTGAAAACACAAAAATTGATTCCTGAGGTTACAATGTCACATGAGTGTAACTTTTGTAACAAGGCTTTTACCAGCTTATCAGTGCTGAAAACACACAAATTGGTTCATGAAGGTATAAAGCCACACAAGTGTATAATTTGTAACCAGGCTTTTACTGAGATATCAAATTTGAAAGCACACACATTTGTTCATGAAAGCATAAAGCCACATAAATGTAACATTTGTAACAAGGCTTTCACTCAGTTATCAAATTTAAAAAAACACAAACTGATTCATGAAGGCATAAAGCCACACAAGTGTCACATTTGTAACAAGACTTTCACTCAGTCATCAAATATGAAAAAGCACAAACTGATTCATGAAGGCATAAAGCCACACAAGTGTCACATTTGTAACAAGACTTTCACTCAGTCATCAAATATGAAAAAGCACAAACTGATTCATGAAGGCATAAAGCCACACAAGTGTATAATTTGTAACAAGGCTTTTACTGAGATATCAAATTTGAAAGTACACACATTTGTTCATGAAAGCATAAAGCCACATAAATGTAACATTTGTAACAAGGCTTTCACTCAGTTATCAAATCTGAAAAAACACAAACTGATTCATGAAGGCATAAAGCCACACAAGTGTCACATTTGTAACAAGGCTTTTACTGACTTATCAAATTTGAAAGTACACAAATTAGTTCATGAAGGCATAAAGCCACACAAGTGTAACAATTGCAACAAGGCTTTTACTACGTTATCAACTTTAAAAACACACACATTTGTACATGAAGGCATAAAGCCACACAAATGTAACATTTGTAACAAGGCTTTCACTCAGTTATCATATTTGAAAAAACACAAGTTGAATCACGAAGGTATAAAGTTACACGGGTTTGACATTTTTCACGAGGCTTTTGCTCATGTATCAGCTTTAATAAGACACAAATCAATTCATGAAGACAAAATCGTACAAGTGTGACATTTGTAACAAGGCTTGATTTATCAAATTTGAAAAAGCACAAATTGATACATCAGGTCATAAAGTCACACAAGTTGAATATTTAAAACAAGGCTTTTACTGAGTTATCAGATATGAAAAGCCACTTTAATTCACCAGGACAAATAACCATAGTAGTGTATTATTAGTCAGTGAAGTACTCTCATATGTTGTTAAGTTCCAGAACTCTTTAATCAGTTCACAATCAGAAAGCCCACAGAAGAGTGATGAGTGTGAGAACTTTCACACTTTTTTCATCATAGAAAGGAAGTAGTTTTGTTTTGTGAATCCAAAATTTTCTTCGCTTGTGTGAAACTTGTATTAATGTCTATATAAATTCACTCATTTATGGAGAAAAGCATACCATATGTTCTCTTTAGATTTGTAATTTGCCAATGGAGAGTAACAAATGGATTCTTTGGGTTTTGGTGATGAAATTAAAAAAGGAAAATAATTTTCCTATATCGTTTGCAACTTATCCCAGAACTCATTTCTGATTTAATATTGTGATAATACTGTTTCAAGGATATCAACGCTTCAGATCTTGAACTCCCTTTGTGTTTCCATATTTCCGCAAAAAAAAATAGTCGGGAGCTTTCACGGCTGGCGTCAGAATTAAAGCTAGAGATCTCTTCCGGGCTTAAAATCCGTGGTCTGCTGGAGTTTAGAAGTCCAGACATTTCGTCCACACCTGCGGTATACATCATCGGTGGCGTGGTCTGAGTCTTCTCGACGAAGATTCTGTTACAACAGAATCGTCGGTCGATCGATCTGCTGGCAGGCTGAGAACAGCCCGAGGTATATCATGCGTGTACCTCCCCTTTTAGGGCTTAACCACCTTATGACGGGATGTGGGGTTTTGCAGAGTGACGGGTGAAGTTTGGATTGTAGGTGGTAACGAGGTAGTAAGGCTATGCTCCTCATCGGTTGTTTTTCAGTGTACATTTTCCGTTGGTCACTGCTGGTGTGTGGGTCCAAAATTTTGAATTTTAATTCCAAGCTTCTCTTAGAAGGACTGTAAAGGAGCTCAGCTTGCGCTGTTGATGGGGTGGAACAGAATCGTTGATTGCAGGTGCCTTCATATCTGGGCCACTCACAGGGGATTGGCTGGGTTCGAGCGGGAGGTGTGTGCTAGATGGGCGGGGTTTCTCCACTCCGAATGGTGAATGGTTTATGCGATTTCTCTGCATTTGTGTTTCTTTTTTATGCTCAAGTATTGGATGCCAAGTTTTGTTCACTTTTAGAGCTTCTTTCTTTCTGTTAAAATTATTGGCGTGTTTGTAAATTTCTATGGCTTCGCGTTGTAGTCTGGTGTGGTAGTACGGCATAGACGAAAGAATAGTCGTCTACTTGTACTCAATTATGTGTTTTTGGTCGGCCCCTATTCCATGTTCCATGACCGCTGACTTGTCTGTGTCTCAGACGCCAGTATCTCATGAGTTGTGTGAGTCGAACCACCCAACGCAGTGTCAACATGTAAGCGGCCCAAATATAAATACGGCACCTCCAGTCTCTCTTCGGCAGTAGCTACAACCAACGGCGAACGGCAGGCCCTTTCCTGGCATTCGATTGCTACTACCAGAACATCCAGATCTTCCAGTCCTCCACAACCTGTTGTTTTTCAGCCCTTGCGAAGATCTACGGGACCTTCAAGATCTTCACCAGCCCTGCAGCGTTAACTATACAGCCTACCGCTACCTTTTACCCGCACCACACATCCTTGTAGCCAGGTCTATACACCCTTTGGGCGTAAAACCTCAGCAAAAAGGACTGATAATTTTCAACTAATAGTCCTGTAGTCTCTCATTGGAGCTGCACATTGGCAGTCTACGACTGTGGGTACAAACAAACCGCGCTTATTAGCAGCTACTCCGTCATACCTAACTTCTCCTATCAAAATGCCTTAGATAAAGCATCTGCGGCCAAATCCTGAAAACCCCCTCCTAGCCCTGACACTAAAGTCCCCCACGTCTAGACTAAAACATACAACACACAGTCACACAATCTCAGTTCAAGTAGTGATTCCTCACACGACATCGGTTTAGAATCAACCACCGACTTAGGTCACAGATTAGGCTCGTTAGCACAGGATAGGCCCATGAGCGTCGGCAGACTTTTCTCCAGGGGGGGCCACATGTTGGAAATTTGCAGTCATATATTATTAATTCATTATTTTATTGTCAAAATTTATATTTCTTGCATATAACCGTATTGATTTATGCTAAATAACAATTGTTCTTAATCAAAATAATAGTTTAATAGTAATTGATTGCACATTGTTTACCAACTTCCAAGGGGGGGTCGCGGCCCCCCCCCTTGCTCCCCGTTCGCGACGCCCATGGATAGGCCTAAAAATTCATCAGGAATTCTCCCCGTACCACGCGGCTGCTACTCATTGTCAATGTATATCAACAGCTGTAGCCCGGAGAAACAGAACACCTGGCACGTTAGAGCGTTGATGCAAAAACAACAGCAGAACCCAGAAAACCTGTTCCGTGCGCAACGAATCCCTTCGCCCAAACACACATTCGTACTGATATTTAAAAACCAACAAGCGGCAGTGACATTCCGGGAGTCCCCCCACATAATTTCGGCCGAACAGCACACTACTCGACCCAGCTGCCACGCCAAGATAACACGGCAAAACTCAAAACTCACAGCGTTATTAAAGCGCATTCCCTGTGATATACCGGACGACACAATTCTCAACAACTATCCCGAAGTTACCAGAGCTTGCCGAATAATTAGCCTAGATAAACCTACACCCCTTGTCAGAGTATTCAGCTCATACGTCGCTACCATTAATACCACTATCGTGCAGGGAGCCATTGTGGAAAGGCAAATATTCCGTGCCGACGCTTCAAAACCCACCAAACGATACCGTGCAAACAGTGTCTCCAATACGGGCACCAGCGATATGAATGTCCGAACCAAGTCACCTGTTTTTACTGCGGAGACAAGGCGCACACCAGACGCTGTCGCCAAAGCACGCTGCACCATATTGCGCCACTTGCCACCAAACTGGACACTACACCGGACAGACAAGATGCCCCATATACCCTAGAAACCCCCTAACCACTACCACATAGACTGCCGAAACACGGATATTCCCACACAACCTACCAGCACCCCGTAAGCCCGCACAGGCAACTCAATGGCCTGAAATAAAATATCCACAAATCCCGAGCAACAAGAAAGAAGTTTCATCCCGGGAAAAGCCAGCCTGCTCAAACACGTAATCTCACACACGGAAGAACAGATAAAGTGCGTGCAACAGCAAATAACTCAGATACACAGGAATATAACCTGCTTCATACAACATGTCGCAAAGATGCTCGCCAGCCAAATACTATCCACAGTCATTCCCCTGCCCTCTACAAAGCTACCCCTCCCAACCAACGCGCAAGACTGCTACACAATATAACGGAAACAGCGCAGAAGACTCTGAAGATGGCAGTAAACAGCAAAAATAGGCAATCAACTAGCCATCTTTATAAACGAAACACTAAAATAGGTCACAATAAACACAACACGTTACAAACAAACGCAGTAATGGTAGGCACAACAGGACCATCTCACTCACGCCATAACCTGAAACTATTCCACATCAACATACACGGCATCAGCGGCAAACGACAGCATCTCCAAGACTCAATCACCCACCACGTAGCAGATATAACTAGGGCTCGGAAGTTCATGCCCTAAAAAACACTGCAATATGCATGCAAATATGCTCTTAAAAACTTGAAGATATGCCAAGAAATATGCACTATTTAATTAAAACAATTAATGTCCCTTTGCAGTAGACAAGACGAGTTAGTATAAATAATAAATAAAGTTACCTTATTCTTTAGAGGTTGAACCAGAAGTAGTCTCGCTGCTAGTATTAGCTGCTAAATTGCAGTTCACAACCAACACTTGGCACAAATTTTCAACTGTAAAGTCTGTCTGTTGTCTGGCAAAACACTTTTGTAACCCGAAAAACTTCTCTCCACGTCACAAGATGTTATCGGGGCATATTTAAATGATGCTAACTGCTTCACACACACACACACACACAGAGAGAGAGAGAGAGAGAGAGAGAGAGAGAGAGTCAAGTCTCTTGGTGAGACATGGTTTTCTTTTGAGAATGTCTCGAGTACCGCACATCTGTTTATAACCAGAATTTTTTGAAATTACATAATTCACTTTCTCTTTCACTTTTGTCCTATGCTACCAGGAACCAAACTTAGATCACATGTTTTTTTTTCAAAGACAGACAGTGATTCATGCAAAGGAGATCCTACAGCTTCCAATGCCGTTATGGCTGTTGGTAAGAAAGAAAAATGGGCAGATATGAAACCAAGCCTGACAGAATATTTTGCACAGTTTCTATTGATGAAGCATCTTTCAAGTCCAATGAATTAATAACTACTTCGGCTATTTCCATGTGTTCAGCATAATATAAAACTGTATCGATCCAT
Source organism: Tenodera sinensis (assembly GCA_030765045.1). Lineage (NCBI taxonomy): Eukaryota > Metazoa > Arthropoda > Insecta > Mantodea > Mantidae > Tenodera > Tenodera sinensis. The sequence continues at coordinate 49,295,070 of CM060974.1, read as the reverse complement.
ATTCCCCATCGATTAACACTGGTGCAGGAAGAAGTCAGATATTAGGTACTGTTGATCTAAACAACTTAACTGTTTTAGGAGATTTAACAAAAATTATCTTCGTATTGGACACAAATCTATCTACCAATGGGAAAGAACCATTGTGTCAGAAATGCTGCCAATATGAAAAATATTATACAGATTAAAAAATAAAAAAGCATATAAATCATTAAAATATGCAATATAGGGGCAATAATATTGAAATCTTCGTGAATTGCATCATCATATGCAGTACTGCCAATGTGAAAAATATTATCCAGATAGAAAAAAGTAATAAAAAGCCATAAAATCATTAAAATATGCAATATAGGGGCTATACAATTGAAATAATATGCATTTATCAAAAATCAAGAAAATATGCAGTTATATGCACCATAAAATCATGTCCAAATAACTGAAAATTCCGTAATTCGTGCACATAATGTAAAAGCATACATTTTTAACCCCTATGAAAAAACATGCAAATGCATGAACTTCCTAGTCCTAATTATAACAGTTAATGAAGCTAAACTAAATAGACAACGAAATTTCAACTTCCACCCCTTTCACATATCCAGGAAAGACAGGTCACAAGGATTAGGAGGAGTCATGATAATGGCCAAGGGTGAGTTAAACCCGAAACTAATGCTTACACCCCCAGCATTCCAGGACCACAAGCTCCTATTGTTTGAAGTTAGGATCCAGTGTTAGAAGCTTCATATAGCAACCTTATACGCCCCGACTTCCTGAAATACCTGCGTGACAACTTCCCCCACCTGAAAATAACTGCAGACCTAAATGTAAGCAATGTTGAACTGCTGGATGAGCTTACCAACAAACACGGCCGGGAATTAAAAAGGATACTAAACCAAACGCAACTAAAACTAGAGCTTGTACCAGGGCCAACTAGAATCGGCAAATATCACCAACCAAGTTCCCCCGACAAAGTCCTCACCTCAAAACTAACTTACCCCCTTATTGCAGATATCACCACCGACGTATCTCCAGACACAGATCACAATCCCATAATATTAGCAATACCGACTAACCCTGGTACACACAAACTCAAAGGACCATAAAGATCAGTAAGTTCCCAATCAAAGACCTGGAGCTTTTTAAGTAAACTGCGCAACAGCTTACAAACAACCTAGTTTCACCACCCCTCACAACATGTCATGACGTCGACACATATGCATTCGCAATTACCAAAAATAACACAAGCGCGCAAAACTGCAGTGCCGCAGGAGATTATAATTAACCTATACAGCAGGCCTCTTCCGCCGAACTTTATACTAATGATTAAGAGAAAAAGACAAGCACACCGCCGATACAAGAAGACACACCACCCTCAGGACAAGCGCATCGTAAATAAACTCCAACAGGGCATCAAGCAAGCAATAGAACCCCATAGTCTCCAACGATGGAGCACCATGCTGGACAAATTGACCAACAAACCACACACGAGAGTCAGCGAAATTCTGGAGGTTGATCACAACGACGAAGAAAAAAGCCCCCCCCCCCCCCAAACTACCCCATCGAAAAAACAGCCAAGTCATCCAAAATACTGTAGAAAAACGAGAAGTCTTACGGCAACATCATAGCTACACAAGAAGTATTTTTCAGGAAAATAAAACGTTATAATGGTGTAATTAGGGTATAGTATAGGTGTTATGGATCCATAGTAAATGATTTTCCAGAGCATACAAAGTAAACGTAGCATGGCATACATTTCCCCAGTGGTAACATAACGTAATAAATGTCCAATAATAATTCATTATTAGGCCAAGCATATGAAAAAAATAATACAGAAATAAAAGTGAAGATGAGAACATGACCAGTACACAGATCCACTTCTATTAATTCGAATATGCATTCTCAGAAATCAGAATGAAGTAAGGAATGCCCAGTCAGCAAGGTCGCGGAAAGATTATTAAGGAAAACAATGGTGTAACAGTGGCGGCACCTACGCAAATCATAATAGTTTATTCTGTCTCAGGGAAGATCATTGATGAAACGATACAGGGAAGGCGTAAAACGGCATGCCTCATCCACCACCCTCACCCTTTAGAGTTAAATTATAAAATTTGGTGGACAAGCTTTTATATAGCTAATAATAAAACCAGTAGCCATTTCAGATGAGCCAATGGAAGAAGGAAGACTTGCAGAAACAACACTCCAGCCCCGGAAGGAAGACAGCTAGCAAGGAAGGGCGTAAGCAAGACAAAGAGGTCACGCAAGATGAAGCATGTTTATTTGAGTGTTTCTTTTTTTAAGAAATGTACTAGGAAAAGGAAAAAATATATAATTTTCACCTATAAAGCAGTTGTCAGAACGGGACTCTAATAACAGCCCGGTAAGTTGTATGCTTTAATGGATGAAAAATACAGGGTAGTCCCATAAGCGTGACCCCGGTAATTTATCACTAAAACACCACTTATCAAAGAAGAATTTTTTAAGGACAGAGCTGTTTCGGGGCAAGCAAAGTTGCCCTCCCCGGAACCCCAAACGTACTTGCATGCATCAGTAAAGATAATGTACATAAGGAGCTCCCAAAATGTAGAGAATTCCCAGGTCAGTCGATTTGCGCCCCTGTGGTGATTGTCCTAAAGGAAGAGCGAGGAAGATTTGTGCCATATAGGAGGCACACTTAATGATGGTGCCAGCCATGGGACTGACCACCCCAGGGATTGGACACCAGTATTTATATAGGAGCTAAGTAGAAAACATAAGATAATTAATAGGCTCCAAGCAAAAGAGATAACTAAAATGAAAAGAAATGGGATATGAAAACCTGCTTAAGAGTTACAGAGCCCCGTCAGGAAGGAAACAGGGTAGTGAGTATGAAACGGTAAACAAAATAGTGACACAAACATCTTAGTGTTTCAGGTATCGTGAGTAGGTGAGCAGAGTGGCGGCTTACCGAACTGCAGAGTAAGGAAGAAGATAGGAAAGAAGAAGAATGAAACAAAAAAACTTTTGTTAAATACGTTAATTTTATCTTATGATATTAATTTTCTATGGTGACACTAACTTATTTTTCGATAGTAATGTAACAAACGGAGCAGAGTCATAACAAACACAGACATTATGTAAATCTTCAGCCTGGCTGAAAGAACCTCAGCATTCTGGTACGATAGTAGTGGATCTCTTGACTGGCTGTAATACACCGACAGGGGCGAAACAATTTAAAATTCTACCACCGATTCCACAAGTAGATTTCCAGTCCCAAAGCGTATAGAAGTCTTCAACCCCCCCCCCCCTACGCGTTGTAAAAGTTCCTTTCCCCACTACTCAGCTTTGTCTGACACCCAGCCCGCAAGACGAAAAAGGAGAAGAAAATTGGACGACAACAGATGCTTTCCTAAAGCAGGACGGCAGATTGAGGGAGACTCACGGCGAAAGTATGCCAAAAGCTCTGTGAAGTCAGTAGGCATAGATAATCATCCAACACTTTTATGGATGGATACAGGCCGCCACTGAATAACCAGCCGGACAACGTCAGCATGTATTGCATGCACATTCTATTTCGCCGACTACATCATCCTCAACAGAAGAGAATGTAAGAAGAATCTTAAGCCAACGTCAGGAAGACCGTCTGCCGCTTAACGGACTGGGTTAACCAGAGACACCCCTTTCCCCATGTTTTTTTCAACCGTCCTAATTCTATCTCTTTCTCTTGGATTCTCGTGCGGACCCGGTGAGCAGAGTGGTGCTACCAAATAGTAAGTTATGTCCAGTCACAGCTACTGTTTTGGAGCACCCCTCATATTTTTACTTTCTCTACTGGTAAGTAGGGGAAGTATTGTATTCCACCCAAAAATTCGATGTTGAGATTTCACCGGAAATATATGTTTTGAGGCACCCTGAATAAAAAAAAGAGCATTTTTAGAAAAAGGTCCGTGTGTGTCTGTCAGTCTGTGGACAGCATAACTCAAAAACGAAAAGTCGGTTAAAAGTCAATCCTGGTATTTAAGTTTAATGTCTTTCAAGGATGCGACACGACGATTTTGAAGAAAATAGCCCCACCCTAAACTACGCTTTACATGGAAAATTTTTCGAAAATTTTGATTTTCTTGAAAATGGCTCTATCGATTTTGATTAAAATGTCCTATGTTTGAGATATTTTGATGACAAATGAAATTTATATCTTGAATTTTCTGGCTATAGCCTCTGTAGTCGTATTTACTCTGGACGACTTTTGCATAACTGGTAAACCGTTACAGATACATCAAATTATATTTTACAAAAAATGTAGATCTTGCTAAAATACACAATTTATGTCTCAATAAATTTTCTTGTAGGGTGAACCATTTCGGAGATGTTCCTTGTTATGTGTGTGAGTTTCGGAAAACTTAGAACCTTAGCGAAATGCAACAACGTTGTTCATTTTTACTTTCTCTACTGGTAAGTAGGGGAAGTATTGTATCCCACCCAAAAATTCGATGTCGAGTTTTCACCGGAAATATATGTTTTGAGGCCCCCTGAATCCAAAAAAAGCATTTTTAGGAAAAGGTCCGTGTGTGTCTGTGTCAGTCTGTCAGTCTGTGGACAGCATAACTCAAAAACGAAAATTAGGTTAAGAACCAAAGTTGGTATTCAAGTTTAATGTCGTTCAAGGATGTGACACGAAGATTTTGAAGAAAATAGCCCCAACCTAAACTACCCTTTACATGGAAAATTTTTCGAAAATTTTGACTTTGTTGAAAATGGCTCTAACGATTTTGATTAAAATGCGATATATTTGAGATATTTTTATGACAAATGAAATGTAAATCTTGAAATTTCTGGCTATAGCCCCTGTAGTCGTATTTACTCTGGACGACTTTTGCATAACTCGTAAACCGTTAGAGATAGACCAAATCATACTGTACAAAAATGTAGATCTTGGTAAAATACACAATTTATGTCTCAATAAATTTTCTTGTAGGGTGAACCATTTCGGAGATATTCCTTGTTATGTGTGTGAGTTTCGGAAAACTTAGAACTTTACCGAAATGCAACAACGTTGTTCATTTTTTATATGTTAATCGTGCAAAGAGAACGGAATCTCAAAGGTCAAAAAGATTTGACTGTCGCACAAAGCCTTCTGTATTCTAATATCTCCCTTGCGCCTACAAGGACATAAGCAATAAGATAATTTGTACGAATGTTTATCTTAACTAACATGGAGATATAGGAATAAGAGTTTGTTAGAATAGTTAGTACAAGAGTAGAGAGAGTCATGTGAGTGCAACACATCAGATTTTTCTATATGTTATCGTGCAAAGAGAACGGAATCTCAAAGGTCAAGAAGATTTGACTGTCGCACAAAGCCTTCTGTATTCTAATATTCCCCTTGCACCTACAAGGACATAGCAATAAGATAATTTGTACGAATGTTTATCTTAACTAACATGGAGAAATAGGAATAAGAGTTTCTTAGAATGGTTAGTACAAGAGTAGAGAAACTCATGTGAGTGCAACACATCAGATTTTTTTCTTTTCGTCCTTTTTTTGATTCATGAAAGCCGCTTTCGGTGAAGCGCTCCGAACGGCGTATCTTTTCGGTTTTTTTCAAAATTAATTCCGAGGTTGGAATTTTTCCGGCCCAGGGTGAAATGTAACGATCATATTGGTTGCGAACACCACGTAAGGGTTACATAAGACAATGTAAAGTGTTGAAAGCTTATCCAGGTCAAGTATCCATAACATCAGAATGCTGACAAAGCAGGCAAGTCCTTTTAATAACGCGGGCAACCGACACCCCTTGGTCTGTCCACCACGAAGATATGTTGTTGGTCTGCCACGAGGCTGTCCTCCTTGAACGTCTGTCTGCTACGAGGTCTGTCTGCCTGTCGTTCATCGCTACGTCTGCCATTAACAAGATAAGTCTGTGTTCATAAGACTCTGGCCCGGGCTTCGGCCTTTTCCGAACCAGCTAGCTAATAAATTGGTTAGTCCACTAACTCAAGGTTAGAATGTTTTCTTCCTCCCGAAACCTCTCCTGAGTACCTCTACACCTCTGAGCCTATACCCCCTGTCTTCGGGCCTTTCCCCGTGAGAGGTCCGTTGCAATATCAAATCTGCGTTCGGTAAATCTTGGATTAACGGCTTGTTATAGAAACTGACCATAGCATACCAGCACGCACCGTCCGATGGATCTCGAGTTTCGTGACAGACCGCACCGCACAAATAAAAATTGACGGCATCACATCCGTCCCGATGCATATGGCAGCAGGCACACCCCAAGGGAGCGTCATCTCCGGCTTCCTATACATCATATATACAGTCGACACACCACAGCCCACACACCCCTCAATCCAGCTAGCTCAATATGCCAACAACACGGCATATTAGAGCACACGCAGCAACTCAATGAGTTCAACAAATGTACAAGAAAATGGCGCATTGCCATAAACACACAAAAACAGCTAATAGCATCAAAAATAAAGAGAGGCCTACAAACAAGCCACCATCAAGTTCAAGAATGAACAATAAAAAATAAAAAACTCATGAAATACCTAGGAAAACACATACAGCACACCCTATCCATCAAACCACAATACACACAGCTGCTGAGGAAAAACCCGCTCCATTCTCGCCACGCTCGCCTTTCTCAACAGACGTGGACTGGCGCCATACATACTGAAGAAGCTATAGATTGCTCTCATCCGTCCCCAACTTACGGAGCAGTTGCCACAATATCCCTCATCGACCCAAACGCTATGCACCAAGTACAGGCATTTGAAAGGAGGTGTCTTCGAACGGCCTTTAAACTGCTACCCAACTTCAAATCCCACATCATACATCAGTACAGACAAATAAGGCCCATTGACAATCACGTAGCACGACCGATGATCAATTACACAACGCAAGTACCAGGCAATTCAGAAGACTCCTTATAAACAGACCTCAGAAGATAGAGGACTATACAACCCGACCAGAAAGAAAGAAAAGTCCCACTCTAACAACCCTAATCTAGGTATGTGATGATCGTGATAAAACGTAGCAAGAAGAATTGGAACATTTGCAAAACTTTGCAAACATATGGGATACCACAAACCTCAACACAAGCAACAGAAAGCAACAAATAAAAAAACATTAAGAAGTGCAGTAGCAAAAGATAAAACAACCCCAACCAATAAAACAGTCTTCTTTAGCAACAATGACGTGACAATGTGTGACCACTGGGAACAATATGCAAACAAAATATATATACATATATTTAAAAACATAATAAAGAAAAAACAAATAAAAGGAAACAAATAAAAAAAAACCCACGCATAAAGATATAATAAACAAACGATAACGCCAGGCACATGCATATTGTCAACCCAAATAAACCAATGACGAGCCATAGCGCATCAACCCTAAGTTCTCTGTCCAACGAAAATTTTAAAATTCTAGCTGGGCTGAAGACAGACATTTCCCTAAACAGCCAGAGCATGCTTCGCATGCCCTAAATCCTCTTTTTGTTTGTTTTCCAACGATTCTGTTGTAACTGAAGTTTCGCCGAGAAGACCCAGACCACGCCACCGATGATGTCCAGCGCAGGTGCGGACGAAACGTCTGGACCTCTAAACTCCAGCAGAGCACGGGTTTTAAAGACTTTCCTCGCAGGTGTTAAACAAAACCTCTTCTATCTATCTTGCTTCCATTTTGCATGCCAAGATGGCGCTGAGGCAACAGGCAAATGCTATGGTTGACGACTGGTTTTGAAAATTTCAGAACTGAATGTTCTGCGATTGGCGATAAGGTATACAATGTACTGTTGTAGTATATTACATTACGTTATATTCTATGTTATAAAAACAATTTAAGTGGTTTATTGAACGCAAGTAAAGCAAGACGCTAAATAGGCCTGGTAACTATGTTGTGGAAGAATATGGGAGCATTAAGATGCAATGAGGTTCATTTCCGCCATGTGCTTCTGCTTACATCTACCTTATCTTTACAGCAAACCGATTATAGTCATTATCTCGAGGATTCTATGCCCTTTCCTCTCTTGACCCGATCTGTATGTCGTCCTCTCCTGGTGTTCCACTCGCATGGGGGTTGGCATGCTCCGGCACTAATCATTTTCAGAATTGTACGTGGTCTTTATGTTCCTGTTTTAAGGTCTCAAACGCTGCTAATGACTCGATCATGTCTGCAAAATTTACAGTTTTGGCTGCTATTAATCTTGCACGTACAGCGTTTGGGAAATGTGTGGTTGTGCTGTTGATTAATTCTGTTTCAGACATGCACGGCTCTATCAGTTTTCCCCTGTTTGCTACTTTTATGAGGTAATCCATCGTGGACAACCCTCTATACTCTGTTCATCTAGAGATTAGAGGAGATATAAACAAAGCACCGGTTTGTATCACTCCGCGGCCACGTGCATTCACAATGACGCAAGACAGTTACCTACTGATACGCGTAGGTATAATATGCATTTTACACTACTAAAAGGATATATTTACTTGATCCAAGTGACATGTAGCACATGGAAATTAACTGCTACTCACGTCATCTCTGTCCACAATAACACATTTTCATTTCCTGCTCACAATCTCGAAACCAATCTCCAGAAGCAGCTTGTGGAGGGAAGTTCGTTTTAAATCTGGAAGATCGGGATCAGAGTTAACTGCCAACAGCACATAGTTTAAGGTGGGGGTTCATTGTTAACAAAGAACTGGTGAACTTTTCGACGGCTTGCAGATCTCACAAATTCGTCGCAAACTACATCCTCCGTTTATCTGGTAGTACGTGGAAGCTTTTTGCCGGGATCTTCACCAACTGACGATTTTTCTTTGCGTGTGCTGTAAATACTTGCAAATGACACACCGGTAAACTCGGATGTTAATTTCATCACGTCTTCGATAGCAAGTTCGGGATATTTCTCGCAGAACTTGTTAAACACGTTCAATATTGTTGTCTTTTCACTACTTCGCAACGGTTTGCCGCACTTATGTTTCACAACGCTCACTTGTTCCGGTGGCGGCTCGTGCCTTACAAACTAGGTGAAGAAGTTCACTTAAGGTGCTGAAAATACAACGCAAAGCCGGTGTCCCACAGCACAACATTTTTTACCAAACTTTTTGTAACCAATGGAATTGCACACAAAAGAAACAGTGTCTGTCATACTATTACCATTTTGGTCCAATACAAATGACAGTTCACGTAGCAAGCGAGAGAAATAAACAGGCCAGACGCAAATATTAATTTAGCGATTACTACTGAGTATAGGTTTGGGATATATATCCACAAGTCTCAGTAGGAATAAAATGTATCAGAAGTAAAAGACGTTGGCGGACACGGTCTTTGTTACAAAGAAGAGAACAGGGCACGGGCCGAGCAGTATTGGGTCTACTCAAAACGAATTGAGGTTAGAGGACCCGGAAAACTATCGCAATTTTCTACGAATTTGCGAATATTTATTTCTCAACCTTCTACATCATGTCAAAGGGAAAATTACGCATCGGGGCATACTTACGAGAAGCACAAAAGAAGTACGAAACAATTGTAATGGTTCACAAACGCACATGAAAAAGTCTACTGTTTTCTTGAAAAGGGTCAGCTATCTTGTTTCTGTTTGTTTAAAGGGTGTTTAATTGTAATTTACATTTTAAATGTTCCGCCGAATCATTGTTGTTGTTGTTTGTAGTGTTTAACGCCCGCTTTTACTACTACGGCACCACAGGCGGTATCATTGTGCTTGTAAAGGGAATGGGTTACATTAATGAAATCTATGAATCCCTCTTTGTTCCGCAGGTTACTTTTGTTAATTAAAAGTAAATAAGGCCAACAGAATAGCGATTGTAAACTACGGCTACTGCATAACCAACAACGGTTATCGAACCATTTTGAATTTAATGTCATTAGGTTTTCCTATTTTATTATCCTCTCTTTTAAGGGGTATATCAATGACATCAGTGGGCCGCCCGAAGTTTAAAACATCTTCCTCGCCTTCATCTTTCCGCCTGGAAAATGGGTTTCTAGCAAATTGCAAACTATATCGTTCATTGGATTCATAACAAAACACTTATATTTCGTAATTCAAATATTACAAACACTGGAGTCTAGCAAACTCATCAAGTATACCGTTTACAGTTATGTAAAACACCACCTTTAAATTTACCACCACCTCTTCCTCGAGGCAGATTACTATCTTCTAACCGCGCGAAAATAGAAACCATCCCCTCTACCGTGTTCTGTGCCCCTACCCAAGTGAAATTATTTCTTGTTTGCCTGAAACATGTGCATGTATATACTATTTCCCCATACTACATGGTTTCGTGACGTCAGGTTGTCATGGCAACCAAGCTGTTTGGTGCAACAGTTTCTTCCATAGTTGTGACTGCTTCACTTGGCTTGCAGCTGATCCGAGGGCGCGCTCCCACCAATTTTCCCTGCCGGATGCCTGGCTGTAAGTTCCGAACACAAGAAGGGTTGGTCACTGACCCTGCTACGGCTGCTAGCAGCTGAAAGTTGTAACTAAACTGTTAGAATGGCAGTAATAATGCCAACATTAACAAACCGCCACTGACTTGTTCCGCCATATTACTTTCATAGTGAATAATGCGCACGCAGTATAAATTAGGCTGGTTACAGATTCACTTAACAGCGTATTCTTACACTTTAATTATCCTTAGTACACTTATTTCATGCTTTAGCAAACATTAAGTGACATTTCAGACCTTAGTAACAGCATAAAATTACTAGCAAATGGGAAAATAAATATACATACACACACACGTACACGCGCACACGCACGCACCTACCTACCTACCTACCCACCCGCCCACCCACCTACCTACCTACCTACCTACCTACCTACCTACCTACCTACCTACCCTCCTACCGACCTACCCGACCCACCGACCCACCCACACACACACACACACGCACGCACGCACGCACGCACGCACGCACGCACGCACGCACGCACGCACGCACACACACACACACACACACACACACACACACACACACATACATAAAACCAAGTGGCACAGGCTAGAATTTACACAAAGTGATAAAGATGTGAAATGAGTAAAAGCTAGTTTCAAATTCTGAAACACGTGTTGCACTCTGCTAAACACCTAAAAACTCCTCCAATGCTATTTTGTCGTTAGCTATGACCTCTGCAAGGCTGGCAGGAAGCTCTTAAAAGTATTCTAGAGCGGAACGCTCTAACAGCACGTGACAGACTGACAAAAGGTTGTCACACAGCGGACAAAGAGGAGCAGGGCCCCGATTAAATAGGTAACCATGCGAAAAACTGCAGTGGCGAATTCGCAACCGAGCCAAGTAAAGCTCCTCGCGACGAGATATGCGAGAAGAAGTTGCCCAGTTCCCGGCATCGCGATAGAAATAAATTCCTAAATGAAGAGTACGTTTCATGTTCTGCAAGCGTTAATCTCAAGTCATTCCAAGGCCGCACTTCTCAGACTTTTCTTGACAACCATCATCCTTAGTTGGCTTGGGATCCTTTTCGCTTTGAAGTGTTCTTCGGTTTCCCCTATAAAAAGTTTAGGATCATCTCTTTGTCCTCGTCGAACGGTAGATGTGTGACCTCGTTTAATATATTGTTTGCGTAACATGTCTGTTATGTGTTGTGCGCGCGAATGTGTAAGTGTTCGTTACTGATTTCATCACCATTTTCAGTTACATTTATGCAATATAAATCCACATTTTGAACCAGTTTTGTACCATTATTCGGTGTTTGCGATCCAATCACAACTTTATCTCTTTGTTGTATGTTTTTCTCCTGCCATTATCCTTCGGCTTATTGACTAATTCTTAATTTACTTTAGTATGAGTTAATCTCATTTCTTGAACTACTTCTTGTGATTGCATCACATTGAACAGCATGTTCATTTCTACTACTACAATTCCTCTTATTCCTCTTAACACTTTCTAACTCTTGAATTGTCACTTTTTTTTTTCACTTCCTCACTTTGTTTTAGTCATTTTGTTCTGACCTCAAATTTTCTATTTCTCCAATTAGTTCTTTTCTCACATTCTTTATTTTATTTTCTAGGTTAGTTTTACATAGTACGATTTCATCTTTACATCTGTTTATCTCTTCCTCTAATAAAACTCCATTCTCCTTCATCTCCAAACTATTCATTTTGGTCCCTATTGTTTTTATTTTACGTTCTATGGCATTCTTATTCTCGCCAATTTCCCTACGGACGGGGGCCTTTTTTTAGATTACCTTCCATTGCTGTCATATTCCTATTACACTCTTCCCTGTTCTATTTCATTTTTCAGATCATATTTAGTTTTCTTTCTAGCTCTACTGTGCCCTGCCATATTTCCTTTCTTAGATCATTTTTAATTTTCTCAGGCTCTACTGCACTCTGCTCAATTTTTGAACCTAAGTCCTATTTCAATTAAGTAGGTTTCCCCTACCATGATTACTGTTCCCAAGGTCGCCGGTTCAAATCCGGCTCAGGCCGATGGTTTTTAAGTGTGCTTAAAAACGACAGCTCCATGTCAGTAGATTTACTGGCATGTAAAAGAACTCCTGCGGGACAAAATTCCGGCACACCGGCGACGCTGATGTGATCCTGGCAATTGACAGCGTCGTTAAACAACAAAATATTTATTTATTTCCTACCTTGATTACTAATTCCATATGGCCATTTCTTGTTTAATTTCTACCCTCAAACCAGTCCTTTTTGAGTTTGTTAGTTATTTCTTCCCTAAATTCTGCCCTACTTTTATGATTAATTGTTTGATATGTGCAAAAGTCCGCTAAGCTCATTTCCACTTGTTTCTGTAGGCCTTCCCCTCTAGTATCCCTCTCTGCTCTCGACCATTTCTCCTAATGCACCTGCTGCCATATTTTCTACATTTTCATTACTCATCTTTGAAGGGTTGACTATTTTTCCGTCTGGCACTTTCATTAATAAAAACAAATTTAATTAGAAATATAGAGGTTCTGTCCTACTTTCTACTTTCTGGCGTCTTCGATTCTTACGCTCCTTCCGTTGCGGTGATCCTGGGATCCTTGGATTCCATGGTCGACCGTACTCCTTGGGATCCAGTCCCGATGCCCTCGAGATGTCTCCCACATAACACCCGATTTGTGTCTCGCCCTCTTGTTTGGCAAGTTGTTCCATTTGTCCGCCTTTCGAGCCCCGCTATTGCATACCTAATTGTAGCGGCTTTTACGAAGGGTTCTCTAGGTATGATGTGGTGCAGCGATCAGCCTCATCTCCAGGGCGTTATGGCTACAAGCACACAAATAAGGGCGATTTGTAAATAGTGTAGGATATTTACGATAGTTGCGCATATTAAACATTTACGCACGATATTAAACTAGACGTCCTTCGGCGACATAATCCAACGTCGTTGGATTGCCGACAAAATCTCTTATTCCGCAGTACGAATATATGACCGTCTTTAGGGACGCCTATATCATTAGTTTTTTTTTTCTTTTTTTTTTTAATTCACGTCCTCCAACATTGTGTCATATCGGACGAATGAATGAAATGAAATGGGTGAAATGATGCTCAAATGAGCCCGAGGTCCATGGAGCTTTAAGTTACCCGACATTCGTCTTCTCAGGGTAGAGAAAACCTCGGAAAAAAACCTTACTCGGATAACTTACCTTAAGCGAGATTCGAACTCGCGACCTCTTGAACGTGAGGCAGACACGCTAACCATCACGCTACCGAGGCGGGCATATATATAATTAGTAATGATTCATTGCCTCTATAGGCGTAATTGTTTATTTTCCTTCTTATGGGCTAATCAACCACGATTGATTGTCTATTTATCGATTCAATTGTGATGCGTCGGTCATATGGTCGTGATCGACCTCAAACATATTTCATTACGTTTTACAATATGTTCGGGACATGGCTTAAGAAATACAATTTTGATAATTACATAGCGTATACAATATTTACGCGGGTTATGTCTAAGCAACTGGGTATATTGAATATTGGCATTAATCTTTTCTCCAATGCATTTTAACATACAATTTGTGCCACACCTTGTAGACTTTTTCGCACAGAATCACCTCTTCTTAACACTGGTGAACTTACTTTGTTTCTGATTCTACTGACACTCGCTCTCACCTGGACTTGTCTGTTAGCTCAGCACAGCCTGCATATCGCTTTGAGTGGTACATCGTCTCTGAGATCTTATCTGGCGATAATTTGCCATGCCTTACCAGCTAGCTACCACACTTCATACCATCGCCACGTGTATCCATCTGGCAGATACACAAAGCTAACTGGACTCTTTATTCCAGACCGCCTGTTCTATGATGTTGACCAGATAGTGGATCACCTTACATTCCTGATAAGATCCTTCTCAACCTGATGTCGACCAGACAGTGGTTACCTTACATTCCTGATAAGATCCTTCTCAACCTGATGTTAACCAGATAGTGGTCACCTTACATTCCTGATAAGATTCTTCTCAACCCGATGTTGACCAGATAGTGGATCACCTTACATTCCTGATAAGATCCTTCTGAACCTGATGTCTTCTTCTACCCAACCGAGAGGTTTGCCGGTCTTTTGATGGACCGACAAATGCCGGAGGGATGGCTGCGCTACGGATATTTCGGCGGGGCTATACGTTAGATAATCTGGTCACTTTCAAGTGATTACACGACAAAGGCCGCTGCATTATATAGACCAGTAAGAGGACTTCCTTTCTCCGACATGTGGAGTCCTATAATCCTTTCACTCCATCGTCTGTCTTTTTGGACTAGCTTCGTCCTGTGTGGTCAAAGTTTACGACACTGATCTTGGTTTTAACAATGACACCACATTTTACCCTGGAGATGCTGCTGACGCTCTGACGTACGGTTTTGTTGGTGTTTCCACCTCATCACATTACGACCCGGAATTTTGCCCATCAAGTACCGGGTTGAATATCATGAAGTGTCCTAACAGCAGCGGTTATTCCGTCTTTTGCACCACGCAAGAACTGGAGCAGCTGGCCTCGTCCAGGCCCTTTGCACTCTGTCCTGATAGTGCTTATTACTTTAATACCACAGGGCCTGTCTTCGTCTGATGAACTCTGTTACAAGCGAGTATAAACATATCTGGCGCACCCCTATTTTCCATCCGTTATTCCAAATTTAAAACCTGGCAAGGATCTAAATCTCTCTTCCACTATCACACGATCTCTCACATCAGTTGGCTCTGCAATATTGGAGCGAAAGATCATCGGCCAATTGACATAGTGGCTGGAATCTCCAAATCTCCTGTCCAATGTTCAGTGCGGTTTTCGTCGCTTCCATTGAACGGTTGGCCACTTAGTCTCTTTACCCACGCATATCATGCACACTTTTCTGTGGGAAGATCAGACCGTTACTGTCTTGTTTGACCTAGAGGAGTCATATGACACTTGGAAGAACGGTATTTTTCGTATCCTCCATAAATGGAGAATTCGTGTCCTTGCCCTTTTTATTCTGGAGTCTTTCGCGTACGAGTGAACTCAGCTTTCTCCAGTGTTTTTACTCAGAGAACAGGGTACCGCAGGGCTCCGTTCTCAGCGTCACGTCATTTGCTATTGTAATCAATTCCATTGTGAAGAGCTTTCCATCCGACTTTATGGATGACCGCCATTTACTATAGTTCTCGGAGGACTTCTGTATTAGAACGCCGCCTCCATTGTCTTGATTGGCTCCTTTTTTCGGAGTTTCAAAACCGTCAATAACTTCTCCAACCAAAAAACCGTTTGTGTTAACTTCTAGCACCGGAAGTCGTTGGCTCCACCTTCTCTACATCTCCGTCTAGATGCACTTCCTTTCGCAGACCAGATGAAAATTTTGGCATTTTTTACAGAAAACTCAGGTTTGCTCATTCCTCCTGAGACAAGGAGGAATGAGCACCTCTAAGACAAGGTTAGAACATAATTTTTACACGTCTTGAGTGGCACTCCCTGGGGCTCATCGGACTAGTCCAATCACAGCTTGATTACAGTTTTATTGTTTATTCATCGGATCGATCGGCGATTTTAAATCGCCTCAATCCTACACATGACTGTTACATCGGTTATATCCGGCCCAGTAATCAGCCTGTGTTGAGGCTGCTGGACCTCTGCTCTCTTATCAACGTGATGCTCGTCCGTGCGGACTCTTTAGTGTCCTGGGTCTTTCTTCCTTCAATCTGTTTTTTAACGGTTCCTCTGAACACCAATACCTAACGAGCTCGCTTACCTTTCTCCTTTGTGGTGTTCGCTACCCTCTCTCTTTCAGATTTTAGAATACCGCCGCGTTAACAAAAGGGAAATATTGATTTCTCCCATGGCTCGGATCAGATTCCCGTCGAACTGGGGCTGCTCTTCGTGACTAAGTCTATGGCGCCAGCTTCCTTCCTTCGTTCCACCTTTTAGCTCTTAAGGCGCACTTTGGAGACGGCAGTGATATCTACACTGATGGCTTGAAGGACGTTCCATGCGTGGGATGGGCTCTTATTCTGGAGGCCAGAGTTTTAAATTCCATATTTTAACAGCGTTCGGTTTTTACAGCTCAGCTTCATATTATTCATCAAGGGCTTTTATATATCCATCGGCAAGCCTTGTATTGTTGTCCGGATTCCACGAGTGTCCTCCAGAGCCTAGAGTCGCTGCACAGTTACTATCGACTGGTGCAGCATATTCAGAAACCGCTTCGCGCAGTAGCATGTCCTTTGTAGGGGTGCCTGGACATGTAGGAAATGGAGCTGCCGATGCTGCTGCGAAGTCAATGGTTTTGCTCCCAAATGTTTTAGCTCTTATACTTCTGATGCTCTTAACTCGCTTATATGCGCTTCTGTCGTTGGACGTATAACAGGACGGATATTCAGGGAACAAAGTTACAGAGGGGAAGCCAATATCTGAGTTCTGGAGGACCTCTTTACTGTCTAGCAAAGAAGTATTGTATTCCACCCAAAAATTCGAGGCCGAGATTTTACCAGAAATGTTTTGAGGCCCATGAATAATAATAAAAAAAAAAACATGTCCGAGTGTGTGTCTGGCTGTCTATCAGTATGTTGACAGCATAACTCACAAACGAAAAGTCGGCTAAAAACCAATGTTGTTATATAAGTTTAATATCTTTCAAGGATGCAAAACGAAGAGTTTGAAGAAAATTCCTCTGCCCTAAACTATGCTTTACAAGGAAAAATTGATTTTCCCAAAAATGGCTCTAACGATTTTGATTAAGATATTCATATCACATAGGAATACTTCGAATATGAATTTTCTGGCTATGGGTCATGTAGGCCTGTTTACTCCGGATTTTTCTGCATAGCCATAAGAGATAGACCAAATCTCACTGTACAAAATATGTAGATATTCGAAAACACACAAATTCTTTTTTTTTTTTTTTTTTCCTTGTAGAGTGGACCATTTTGGAGATATTCCTTTTTATTTGTGTGAGTTCTGGAATACTTAAAGTTTTGTCAAATGGAACATCGTTATTCATTTTTATATCTTAGCCGTGCAAAGAGAACAAATTTGACTAACGCTCAAAGCCCACTGTATTCCCATATTCCCCTTGCAACTACAAGGAAATAAGAAATAAGATAATTTCTGCAAATATTTATCTCAACTCACACGATGAAGATACAGAAATAAGAGTTTGTAATAATGCTTAGTACAAGAGTAGAGAAAGTCATGCGAGAGCAACACATCAGTTTTTAATTTCACATTCACAAAGCCAGTCCGCACACCTGAACAATGACGGATTTAATTTCGTGTTATAACCACCGTTATTTTTGCACGGATTTCGAATTTGTTCAGTATTCAATATTGGTCTTGGCGACCCGAGCTCAAGTTCCAAATGAGATACAAAACTCGTTATACCGCCGCACTGAGTATACTAATTAAACGGTTCATGGTTCACTAATTTATTTCAGTCCCCGTGAAGATTCACACCATGACACCATTCGAAAACGCTGCTAAAACTACGTTTGTTTAACCACTTCCAACACAGCGAATTACATTACGCTACCAGCAAAATTAGCAACATGAATGTAATATTAATGCATTTTCTTGGCATCATTTTATCAGAAATACGCAACACTATACCTTCAATGGTACAGCTACAACTAATTTAGTTCAGCACTAAATTTCATTTCCAAACAATTTAAATTACAAAATTCAATTTAAGAGAAAGGAGTATGTAGTATACCAGTGGTAGCACTGTTAGCAAAGATCACGCGACATTGATTTGTTTCATTCAGGTGAGACATTTCAGAGAAAAGTTATCGAAGGCGCATCCCCCCTTCAGTCGGACTCCGGCCAGATTGTTTTGTCTGCACGCCCCTCGCCTACAGTTGAAGACATCCCCGCAACGCTTGCAGTATCCCGAAGATTCCCGAATGGGTGAAGTATAGTCTGAAATTGCATCCGTAATGAAAACATCGGAACTCTTTTATATATTAGCGGTGTAAAAACATTTTAAACGAAACAAAATTGGTAAATAGAAACAGGAAGCGCAGGAATGTACGAGGGGTGTTCAAGAAAGACTGGCACTAATATTCATACAACAATGTATTGTAAAAAATCACTCATACAGAATACTTCACCCTCAATACAATGTACTTGTCCCACCTCCTTTGCCATTCCTGGAAAACGTGCAGGAAGCCATTCTTTGAGAGCCTGTTCAGGGTTGCCTCTAAAGATTTCACTGCTTTGGTCTCCTTGTCTCATTGTCCCTTAAGTTTTTTTATGGCTCTCGGGTTAAGAAAAAAGTCACATGGAGCTAGGTCAGGATTATAAGGTGGAAGAGGTGCCGTGGACATATGATTTTGTGCCAGGAATTCGATAACTGCATCAGCAACATGTGGCTTGGCATTGTCGTGATGAAGCTTGCACAGCTGAATGAGATTCTTTAGCTTTTTGGGGATGTGATCCTTTACCAACTGCTTCAGGATAGTGTTATAGTAATCTGCAGTGTCTGTAGAGTGTCTTGGAACTGTGAGAATGCAGACTGTCCTCTGGTAATCAAAAACAGTAATGACTATGCCCTTATTGGGTGACTTTTATACTCGTGATGATATTTAGAGGCGATTATCAAACACGTTCACTCTCACAGGCTGTCAACAATCAACTGATAGAGCTATCACTGTGTGATTTTCAGTGATTAGCGACTAGAATACGTAGTTCAATGACACTTGGACAGATGTCGCAATCAGACACTTAATGAAAGGATATTTGAACTAATGTTTTCAATGTAATGTTGTCTTATTTTTATTCACTGGGAAGGCGCCGTCCTAGAGCTCTTCATTGCCAGCCGCCACTGTATCGCAGCATGTATGCTGAATAACAACAATAGTACTAATACAATACAATAGTACTGTATTCCCTTTATGCTTACTATAAGATTTTCAAACAATTTTTGCAGATAAGTCTTATAGCTGTTCTAAACTTAATGCTATTTTGTATATTAGTTAACTATCTTTTCTTTCCCACCGACTGACATGGAAGTTGTGCAGTGCGATCAACCAATGAAGTGTTACTCAAACATGTGCTGTTGTTTATATTACAGTTTAAAGTTAGCCCGTCGAAGGTATAGTATGAAAGAACATTATAAGATATATAAGTTCCCTTCTTAACGTAGGAGAGTAAGATATCTAAATCATTTCCAGCCTGAAAAATTGACACTAGTAGAGAACTGAGAGACAAAGCATACAAACACACAAAACACTTAAATGGTGTACCATAATAGCCCGATGACTGCATTAATGGAGGGCCATCAGCCAAAACCTGCACAGTTTAGCACTAAGATACAATTACGAGATACATTAAAACAAATATCTCTGAAAAATACCTTATCTGGGTAAGTCACTTTAACCAGAGATACAAGGTGGGGACCTCTTGCATGTGAGGCACACACACTAACACACCGTACCACAGGGTGGCACTAATTCGTATAAATCTGGAATGGCAGCAGCTACACAATTTAGTGAGGTTATTTCTCATTTAACAGCATTTTTGAGATCTATTGCATGCTCTAGCAATTCTCTGAATACATTTTCCTCATATTCATTTTGAACAACTATTGCTGGATAGTGAATCTCTTTGTTGGAATGAGAATTTAGAAATATTAGGATAACTTTGAACATATGATAAACATAACAGATATCCTCAAATAGTTTTAACTGGACTACAATAATGACCAAAGAACCATTAAAAACAATGGTACTAAATACATATGTTGATCTCTTAGCCACTCATCCTGAGACAACTCATCAAAATGCTTTTCCACACTTCTTAACTCTTACTTTCTAATTTTGGTGAGATGCCCCATTTAATTGCAAAAGATGTAGCTGATGACATTACTTCTTAAAACTTTTTAACAGCAACATAAATTATCAGCTGCTTTCTGAACAAGAGAACATGCTTTAATAAGGTCTACATTTTCTAGCTACCTAACTGCAGATGCTAAATTAGTACATTCTCTAGAGTCAAAGACTGCAACACCATTTCAAAACTGAAATAAAATGAATCTAATTGGTTTTCCAACCGAGATCGTGTTCTTTCTTCCTAGACATCAATTTAACGTTTGAGGGATACTTAAGTAGAAGATACTAAAAGATCATGTCTTTTTGTAGTACAATTAAAACAGACAGGCAATTATTCAGTCATAAAAGGACCCAACTTCTTGAATTTCACATGCAACATTATGTTTAACTTATGCACTGCACAATGCATATATTTTGCAGTTCTTTATCTTTGTTGAAAGCTAGTTCTAACACATAATACTTTATATCATTCTAGATTTTGTCATCAAGAAATGATTAAAATTTCTGGTATTCAACAGTTGAGAGTACCCTACTCACAAACATCTTGTGTACCCTAATTGTGGTTATTGCTCCTTATGAATGAATTTGTCTTTTCAAACTTGATAACCGAGTAAAAGCTTTGTTACAAATGTTGCACTTCTGTAGCTATTTGTCCTTGTGAACCAATTTGTGTCCTTTCAAATTTGATAATTCAGTAAAAGCCTTATTGTGAATGTTAAATTTGTGTGGTGTTTATGTCCTGATGACTCAATTTGTGTGTTTTCAAATTTGATAACGTAGTAAAAGTCTTGTTACAAATGTTACACTTCTGTGACCTTATACCGTCATGAATCAATTTATGTGTTTTCAAATGTGATGAATGAGTAAACGCCTTGTTACAGATATCACATTTGTGTGGTTTTATGCCTAGATGACTCAATGTGTGCGTTTTAAAGTTTGATAACTTAGTAAAACCCTTGTTACAAATGTCACAATTGTGTGGCTTTATACCCCCATGAATAAATTTGTGTATTTTCAAATCTGATAACTGAGTAAAAGCCTGCTGACAAATGTTACACTTGTGGGGTTTTATGTTCTCGTGAATCAATTTGTGTGTTTTCAAACTTGATGACTGAGTAAAAGCCTTGTGACAAATGTTACACTCGTGCGGTTTTATGTCCTCGTGAATCAATTCGTGCTTTTTCAAATTTGATAACTCAGTAAAAGCTTTGTTACAAATGTTACATTTGTGTGGCTTTATGCCTTCATGAATCAATTTGTGTGTTCTAAAACCTGATAAATGAGTAAAAGCCTTATTACAGATGTTACACTTGTGTGGCTTTATGCCCTCATGAATAAATTTGTGTTTTTTCAAATCTGATAACTGAATAAAAGCCTTATTACAGATGTCACATTTATGTGGCTTTATGCCATCATGAGTCAGTTTATGTGTCTTCAAACGTGATGAATGAGTAAATGTCTTGTTACATATGTTACACTGGTGTGGTTTTATGTCCTGATGACTCAATTTGTGTGTTTTCAAATTTGTTAACTTAGTAAAAGCCTTGTTACAAATGTTGCACTTGTGTGGCTTTATACCCTCGTGAATCAATTCATGTGTTTTCAAACGTGATGAATAGGAAAACGTCTTGTTACATATGTTACACTTGTGCAGTTTCATGTCCTGATGAATCAATTTCTGTGTTTTGAAAGGCTGCAATGAGATATCAGTACCTACACTTGTCTGACTTTTACATTTTCTATCACTTTCACATTCCGAACCATCCTTGTTCATATCAATATTGTGATTTCCTAAGTCTTCACTGGAGAATAAATCTGATGTATAACTGGAAACATCTTGTTCATATAAACTGAAATATAAACACAACAATTTGTAAGTACTAGAACACAGCGATGAAAACAATAACAAGTGGGAGAGAATGTTAATGTTTGTTCACCACATACACATGAGAGATTGAGTTCATGAAAGAGTTACAATTCTTTGGATATGGTCTTATATGTTCAATTAGAAGTAATATGGGATTTCTAATTTGAAACATTGTAATAAATGTAAGCAAGTAATCAGCCTGTCTGTTTCAAAACATTTTCTGGAATAAAAGTGTAAAGGTAATCACTCATATATTTGTACAACTATGGGTAATGTGTGATGATTATGCAACTAGCTAAGTACAGTTGTTGTTTCACCTAGTAACATTTCACTGGAGAGCTTTGGATAAGAAATGTATAACAAGTTACCAGAATAAAATATAAAGCCTAAAAATTGTTATGCTAATGTTTAACTTATTGATTGAAGTGCTAAATAAAGTGAAGGAAAATTAAGACATGGAATTTTTAGGCTGTTAAAACTTATCATTTAGGCACCTAAAAAAGGTTTTAAAAACTTCAAAATAGATCCTAGAAATGCAATTTTAAGTTCTTTAAATTTTGTAGAACTTGGAAAGATAATTAGGTCTGTCACATTAATAACTAACAAATAACACAAGAATTCACACATATGTTAAATTCAATAGCAAAAATTAACAGGGATATAAAAAAGTTTTAATGGCTACAACCAGTAAGTGTTTATTGTCCTTAACAGAACATTCATTTGCGAAATATACAGTGATATTTCTTTTCTCCATAAGAGCAATCCTAAATGAAATGACAGTCCAATAAGGTTATACAGTTATAACAATACAACGGGGAAAAAAAGACATTTACTATACAGATACGTTTTGTTTTTTATTTCAGCTTTTGATTAATTTAAAATCTCAGTTATTAATGGTTACAGTATTTTGTGCCCTATTTATAATTGGCCTTACAATATATCACTATTAGTTTTTCCAAATTTTCTGGTGTTAAACTGCATCTTCTCTCTGATATAACCATTTTATAAGCTGAAAAGGACCGATCCACCGAAACTGAAGTGATTGTGGCACATATAAATTTTGCTAAATTTGACATGTTAATTTGAGTTGGCAGACTTACAACCTCACCATTCAGCACATCGCATACATTTTTCAAAACAGAAAACCCAGCATACTTTTTCATCAATGCACTCCACTTATCTCTACTTTGTCAACAACTCTCCCCACTGCCATATTAACTTTGGTTTCTACTTCCCTAATGATGCCAATTTGCTCGGGAAGGGGCTTTCCCATTGCTTCAAGTTTCGTAATGCAAGGAGGTAAAATTTGGACTGCATATAAACAATGTTTTTCTTTTGCTATCCTGAAATAGTTCTTTTACAACTCACACACATGCCATATTATCACCTACCAATCCATTTACAACACTGGCTCTTACTTCCAAATGTTCAACATAATACACAACAGCGTAAATCCAGATGCCCCACCAATTAATTACAGGTTCAGGATGGAGGGGAACAGAAGGAATTGTTTTTCAAAACAATGCTACTCTTCAAGGGGATTTACAGAAGACTATTTTCATGTTTGACACACGACAACTTGGAGAAATTCATCTAGGATGGTTTCAGCAACTCTGTGTAGTGCATGGGCTAAACAGGTAATGTGAATTAAATTTGGATAAAAGGTCTCCAGGAGAGGTGAAGCAGCAACCATGTAAGATGCAGCATCATACAAAGAAGAAGTTTGAAATCAATTCCATTTAAGAAAAGTAATTTAAGATTCTTATTAACAAAATAAGCAAGTTTCACTGTTGACTCTGTTTTGAACAGAGCAGATACTGGGATGAGGGTTCACATGTGGAACAATTATTAAATTACTATTATTACTATTGTTATTGTTCTTGTTTGCGTCACTGTCACTATTATATTATTATTACTATTAATATTGTTCCTTTGTTACTATATTTGGATTTTACGATCATTTGTAGGAGTGTGACGGGTATTTGTGTGACAGTCTTAATGAAGTTTTTATCCTCGCAGCCTAGCATGAGTCAGAGAGCAATAAGATTCTATTAATATTATCACAGTAGCACGCATATATTATATTGATGAAAGAACCAACATTACTCCCCAGAATAATGTCTTAAACATTTTATTAGCGCTCAAAACTTGTCAGCCTTCTCATAAATCACTTTTACAAATTTCTCGCTAAACATGGCGGACTTAAACGCTAATTAACAAAATGGCTAGGTACAGCCAACAATTGTGAAAAGTCAATATTCCTTTCAAAATCATAGCAATTAGTTTATTTCAATTAATTTCACTGGCGATACGGTTCCTTTTATGAGGATTACATCAAATTCACAGGGTTTTTTTTCTCTTACTTCACGATATACACTACTTTTCGTCATTACACTATCGATCAGTCAATTCCTCCTCCTTCATTGTATCACAATGAACAAAAGAAGTCAGCCTACGCTGCCTATATTCTAACTTCAGGGGGCTTCCTGTTGCCTCTATATTTACATTTGGAATTACTTGAGAGGGCTTATACAAAATACAGCCCCATGTGGATCCATTTTACCAACAATTATATTTCCCATATACCTCCCCATTGCAACAGTAGTTTCGTCTACACACAACCAAATGCAGGAATTCCCTAAGCTTTCACGAATTAATTGCAGAGGGGTCTCACATGTAGAATTTAGACAATTTCTTTTTCCTAAAGTGGATTCAGATGGAATGGAATACCTGCACTGTAAGAATCCTTTGAAAATCAGATTCTGTACATCCAAGGGATGTTAGCAGCTACCAAAGCTTTGCAAAGATCCATATTAAAACTAGCTTCACCTGTAGATGGAGGAAGCTTGTCAACAAAGTTTGTTTCTTTAGTGCAGTCTGGGAAGCTCTAGCTTTATGGCCATTACCGTTGATGTGCTGGTCAATATGAGATTTCTTTTCATCTGAAACCTGCACAAAATAAATGGAGGAGAGTTTTACAGTTACAGCAAAATGAGAATTTTGTGCCAAATACTGAAACACAATTTTGTTAGATGTTTCTACAGATTCGTTAAGTACGAACCTATTTATTGCATAATTTTCAGAAAACGATTTTCCCATCACTGGTGAGTCCTGATATATTCTGGATCCATTGCTGTACCAGTGTACTTTGGAAGATACCACGTTGGGCATTTTAACACTTTATATTTCAGTTTTTACATACTCATTCATACACATAGATGGCTAACACTGTATGTTGGCACTGTAGAGGGTCCACAGCAAGGAAAACTTCATAAGAGGGTTGTTACAAACTCCTTTTGTATTACAAAATGCTGTTTTTAATATGATTTTCTTATTAAGTTTAGAAAATAAAAAGAGATCGTGTTATTATCCACAGGAAATTGATAATCTACTTAAATTTCTTCCATATTTCACAATAAAATGTGCACTGAAAGCTGACTGTAACTGTGATTCTAAAGACTTGGACTGCCATTGTGCAACCCTCTTCTAGAGCTTTGATCCCTTGTAATTGTGCTGAGGCTACTTGCAGGGCGGACTTTCCCTTACTGAATCCCAATTGGCTTTCTGGTATGCTATCTGGGTGATGTCTGTCAGTTTGTTTGTCAATATTTTCATAAACATTCTGAATAGAATATTTTCCAGTACCACCCTTCTGTAAGAGTATCATATTTTCCGTGTTTCCTTTGTCTTTGTGCAATATTTTCAGGGTTGCCCTTTTACTGAATATCTCTTTCCATACTATTTTGCACATAAAAAGATAGAGAAATTTAAATATCAAAGACTGTAAAAGAAGCTTCTACCCTCAAGAAAATAAACAACGATTGCACTTTTAAATAATATACTTAGCATCCTTGGGCTAATAAAAATATTTCAAGAATGTTCACGGAATATGGAATAATTTTGCATCCTCCTAATAAATACAATATAAAAATTATTATTTATTTATGCCAACAAACTTACTGTTGGTGTTTTTAAACACACAAGCCGTGTGTGGGCAAAGTTTAAGAGGTAGAACTGGAACTTAAAAATTCAATGCCACAGCGGAAGGTCTGTGGTTCAAATCCCAGTTGTGGCATTGAATTTTTAAGTTCCAGTTCTACCTCTTAAACAATATAAAAAGTTTGCTAAACTTTACTAAACAGGATAACATTTCAAATTATACAAAATCAGGTATTTTCAATTTAGCTGTTTGTATTGTGATAGAGTTTACATTGGCAAAAGTAAACATTATTTGGAAACCAGAATTAGAGTATATTTTAGAAACAATAAATATGGGTGAGTTAAAATAACACCAGTTTTAAGACGTGATTAAGGGGATCTATTCAATTATTTTCTAATAGTGACTGTATGTTCCTAAATATCTTATCAAGCCAGAGGCAATTTGTGTTTGAAACACTGCATCTGGTCAGATGAAATTGCATCAAACAGGTTGCTAAGCATTTTTACTATACTGCAGCCATTGAGAGTCAAATCATGTTATCTTGTGCCACTACCTCAACCTCAATTACACCCGTCACCACATTCCATTATTACAGTGATTACGCCCTGACAAGGGTAGGTACACATAAGACACCTTGGGCTGTCCACAGTCTGTCAACACTTCTCAACTTCAGTCTCATTTCTATTACAAGGCACTAAGAGAGTTTTGAAATATGTGTATCTTTAATTTTATACAATACAACAACACAAAACTCTCTTGTATGTCTTGATTTAAATACATGGCACTAAATATATATGTGCTCTGAAGTAGGTCAAACTCTTTAACGATCTACAATACATGTTATTGACAAACATTGTTGAACTTCGGAGCATAGTTGATAGTGTTGTAGTAATGATTGGCAAGTTCATTAAAACTAACGGGCATAACACAACTAATACCAAATGCTACAAAAATCCTGGCCATTAGTTCCCCTTCACTATTCACTGGTGTCTCATACACAAAAGCCTGAACATGTCCTTAAGGGAAAAAATCCAAAAGTTTAGATCTGGTGAACATGCTGACCATGATATTGGTGCTCCTGTACTAATGAAGTGATGAGGATACGTTACACTTAGGATATCCCTTATATCACCGGAATGACGCCTTGGAACCACATTAACTGGCAAATTCCTAGAGGAACATCTTCCAGAAATTGTAGTAAAGTATGTTGCAATAACTGTAGATAAATGTGGGCCATCAAACATGGAGGTAGTATATAGGGCTCTATGAGAGGTAGAACTGAAACTTAAAAATTCAATGCCACAACTGGGATTTGAACCACAGACCTTCTGCTTACCGGGCGGCTGCTCTACCACTGAGCTATTGTGACAAACTGCCAGGATGGCATTAAATTCTCAAACCAGTTCGTATTTCTCCTGGTAAACCACAAAGGCAGTCTCACATCAGAGACTTTGCCCACACACGGCTTGTGTGTTTAAAAACACCAACAGTAAGTTTGTTGGCATAAATAAATAGTAATTAGGGCTCTATGAGTCTCGTTCACAATACCAGCCAAAATGTTCACTACAATCTGGTGTTGATAATTTTCAACTCTAGTAGCTCTAGGGTTTTCCTGTAGACAATTGTGATTTATGTGTTAAACATGTCCTCTTGTGTAAAAACCCTTCTCGTCCCTCCATAATATGGTGGTAGGAAATCTTGGTTGATTAAGATATGTATGAAGAAACCACTGAAGCAACTGTAATTGAGGTGCAAAGTCATCTGGCCCCAGTTCTTCAACTTGGAAGAGATGATATAGATATAACTACTGTTCATGCAGAATTCTAGTAACCGAAGTCATGAGCTATTGCTGTTGTGAATGGAGAATTATGGACCCAGTCGATAAGCTTCCCTTCTAGAGCCACTGTTCCTACATTTTTCTCTGGCCTCACAAGCAATGCACTTATTTTTGGGAAGTTCTGGTTTCTCGTAGTTAATGTACAGCAGTAAAGGTGTTGTGATGAGGCACCTGCCTCTTTGGGTATAGCTTAGCATACCCTTTTTGCATTTCGTCACATGCTACCATAGATGTAATGCATATTTGCTAGTTCTGCATAAGTGAAGTGTAACATAAGGAAATAATGAAGCTATTAACAGTGAAGCAACAAGAATCTAAAGTAAAAACAATTAGAAACTAATTAGTTTCTAATTTGTTTTTACTTTAGAAGTGTAACATTTTTATTCCAGGCTGTAAATATGAAAGCCCTTCCAGTAAACAAATAACCTTAGTATAAGCTGATAGCTGAGATTGATAATCAGAGCCGCAAAGTTACAAAGTGCTATATAATGTGACAGAATCCTTTAATTAACAAAACACAGATTTTTGGTTGGTGGTATAAACTGTATGTGTGTGTGTTAGTGTGCATGCATGCGTGTGTATCTAATGCTCTAGAGTTAATAATAAAATTATTCTCCATCTGGCTTCCCAATATATGGAGAATAAATCTTCTAGGATCTTTACACCTTCACATATGCTAGATGGTTTTTATCCATATCCTCTTCTTTGGTGCACAACATACATAGGGGAGTGGTTACTAATCCTATTTTGATTAGGTGTTTGAAACAATCACAGCCTATGACAAGACGAAAAATAGTGACAATTGATTTTCTTGGAAAGTTTGGGATTGAACTGAATATTTGTATTCATTTCTTGCCATATGAAATTTTCAAAAGAGGATCTTTCAAATTTCACTGTGAATGTATTTTTTATTATGTACTTAATTGACACAAATGGAATTTTACTTTATGATTTTGTATCTTTTTTTTTGCTAGCATGTCTGCTAATTCATTGCCAGTTATTCCACAATGAGCTGGAATCCATTGGAAAAATATTGTTGTTATGTTTGTAATTGGATTAGTATATTATAGTTCATATACTGTTGCAGTTTTTGGATAATCTGTTGACATTATACCTTGAATTGCGACTTTGGAATCAGATGACTATATTAGCAAATAAACAATGTTGGTTGTCTGGTTGCTAATGTCAAACATTTGACAATGAAGTCATTTGTTCTCTTGTACTCCAGTATTTTTCAAAGATGGTGTCTTTTGGAACTACTCAGCATTCCTTGAGATGGTGGTAGTCCATTTCTTCATTTAACTGCATAGTAGACAGTTGGGTGATTGTAAAATTCTGATTCTATGGAGGTGTTTTGCAATGCAGTCATGTGCTGTGAGCAATCTGAATGCTGCTACTGCTGATTTCCTTGGTGCATCAGGTATTATATTTTGGTTTTGGCAAATCTCTTTTCATATTTTGTTTGCAGTGTTTTCTATATAAAGCTTTAGTTTTTGGTTTGATTTGTAATTTAACGAGTCCTCTGACAGAGTGGAAGGATAATTTTTCTGTGGGTCTGAAATGGTGCGTACTACTTTTCTTGGCTAGTGCGTCAGCTGTTTCATTACCAAGTATTCCACAGTGCGCCACCAGTATCCAATGGAGAACAATTCATTTGTTTAACTTTATGAGTTGTATTGTGATTTTTGTACATTCTAAGACTTTTGTTGATTTTAGTGATGTTCTGGCTGCTTGTGAATCTGACAATATTACTCCTTTTTGGAATCTGTCAATTCGATACAATAAATTATAGTAATGATAATATAGCTTAGTTCTTCATCAGAATTTGTTGTTCCAAATCCTAGTGGTTTGTAGGACAATAATTTACCTGTCTGTGGCTCCTGCCCCTGCACCTTCATGTAGCAACATTAATGATCAGTCAGTGAATATGTGTAGCCAATCTTGGCTTGGATATTTGGTGTGAATAGTTTCTAAGGTTATCGCTTTCATAAGATCAGTGTATGTCTGATCTTTTTATTTCTTCTGATAAGGTTAAATGTTCCATGGATGATAACTGAGGTGGGTTTTGGGATAATATTACAGTTTCTGTTAATGTAGGAATGTTTAATTATTGTTTTATTTTTTTAACTTCTGTGATATAGCTTCTCTGTTTTTTTTAGTCTGTTTGTTGGTTGATAGGTGTCCCAATTATTGTTTGGTAACCTGATTAATTTTTCCTAATGGATTAGGCCTCTTTCTTCTATTTCAGTTTTTTAGAGTAGGAATGTTGGCTAAAATTTCCATTGGTTCAATAGGTGCTGTCTTCACTGCTCCTGTAATTAGTCGTAGGGCTTTATTTTGTGTTTCGTTTAATGTTTTATCATTTGCTGTGATATTTCACAGCAGTATGTGACGATTGGTAATATATATGTTGTGTACGTAGTACTTAGTACATCTCATGAGACTCTTTTTTTCCCCAGCTAGTCATTTTAGTAATGATATCCGAGTATTTGTTTTGGTGGAGATGCGTGGTATGTTTTTCTTACGTTAATTTGGTATCTAGAGTTACTCCTAAGCATGTAGTTTCATGTTTTATGTAATGGAACACTATTATAGTGAAAGTTAATGGTTGGTTCTTTGTGGCTGAGAGTGAAATCTGGTAGTTGGTTTTACCTCTGTTAACTATTTGCTTTAGACCAGTGTTTCAATTTGGTTAAGACTTCATTTCCAATGTGTTGTAATTTAGAGCTACTCTCTTTGTTTGAAAATCTGTAGTACAATTTAAAGTGAGAACTGACTTGTGAAGAATAAGCAGTTACACACAAGTATCACAATAAATTTTACAAAGATAAAATATACAAATACCTGTGTAATTATGAGTGGTATAGAATACTTGAAGGTGCTAAGCGAACTGTAACTCACAGTGAAAAAAGTTAAAATGTATCTAATTAGTTATGGTATTGCATGTGTGATATTAACATTTGACAATACAACCGGCTGAACCATGGCCGAGCGGTTAGAGCATTTTCCTACCACCCAGGCAGCCCGGGTTAGATTCCAGGGACCTGCACGTGGTGTTCATGGTGGACTAAGCTGTGTCAGGGCAGGTTTTCTCTGGGTTCCCCTGCCACTCATTACATCAGTTGTTCCATTATCACCTTTCCATTCATTGATTTTGCCTTCATTTCATATTCTTTTCCTCACTACCCTGCCTGGTGCTTGGCTGGCCACCTGCTTCCAGGTCTACACTCTGGTCCATAGATTTCTGTACTCCCCGACATGCATCTGACCCTAGGCACTAGCTTTTAAGTCCTAACAGGTGTAATACTTACATAAGGAGTGGGTGATCAGGTAAAGAACAATACAATCACTCAACACTCACTAAAACTCCTCCACTTCAAAACTGATGCCTATGCGACATATCCCAAACTGTGTGTCAACATGCAGTTCTCTCAGCACACACACACATGCACTGCTAACAGCTGTCTTGTACAAACTAACAACCACTCTCCCTTTCTGTCTCAAAATCTGCCTGCACACTTGTGTCCCACAAGCTTGTATGCCAGGGATGGCTGCACAGACTTTTCTCGAAATTCATAAGCAAGCCAGCAGACATAAGCATTGCAAAACTTCCGGAACTCCTTTTTTCCACCGCAATGATTATTCTCAGTCACATATTCATAGCAGTAACATGAGCCAGGCTCACCTTTGCTCGCTTTGATGTCTGCCAGCGTCTGCAGGTGTCACACTGCTCCTAGTTGACCAGACGAACCAAATGAACCACCAATATTTTCCCTCAAGCTAACCTCAAGATGTGGTAGACTTTGCCATCAAACCTCTTCTCCAGGTAGCATAATTCTTGGTAAAAGCTTTGGGTACCCCTCGGATGGTGTATGCCATTCTGCTTGAAACCGTTGTGGCAGCCTCACCAGTTGAAGGGTCTTCCTTTTGTTGCCCTTCATCCATGTACATTGATGGGCCATCTGTGCACAATAAGAAAACAGCCCGTGTGGTTGTATGACTGCTGGCTACTGGTGCATCTTGGCAGCCACATAATTCCTGGTGTGTCCAATGGTAACCTCTACCAGTGTTACCCAACTGAGCCCAAAATGCTCACTGGGGCTCCTGTGCAGCATCTCATCTTGTCTACTTGCAGGATCCTCCTACCAACAATGACCCCCCCCCCACCGCCTTCATGGCTCCTGAGAGCCAGTTCCAACATCACCTCCTCAGCCACTCTTGTAATGAACTCCCTCTGTCCCAAGCTTAAAAACAGCCAGGACCGCTTCTCCACTGGCAAGGTATCACTTGATTGTGTCATAATCTTGTGGGGTTGATCTATTACCTCGTTGGCATGTCCTCTGCCACATCTGGTCAGATCATGGTGTTGGCTGTATTTGTGTCCTCTACTACATGGCACAGCTTCCCATGTATCCTGATGTGATGATGTCCTCCATTCTTCTATCTGCAAGATACAGCATCATTTGATAGATGACTCAAAGAGTTCCTTCACATCTCATGCCAAGTCGATCCTTACTCGATCATAGGCTGTCCTGCTGAGTCCTTCACAATGTGTACTGATTGGCCACATCCCCAACACACTTCACTAGGGGATCATTGCAGACATCTCTGTGTTGGCTCTTTGTATCCATGCCATACACTTCCACTCTCCAAGATGGGCGTAACTGTTAACTTAGTTGCTACGTGCTAATTCCCTAGGTGCACACTACCGTGTAGTCCCTGGCATCTTATTCCTTGATGATGCCATCAACTCTTCCTTCCAGGGATACCCAATGTCCTTCACAATGTTAGCGCACTGGCAGAGGTTTTCCTCCTCCTGCACAGTTCTTCCATGCCTTCCTTCACAAAGATCAGTTGTTACATCAATTTTGCCAATAGCTCCATCTTCACCTCAGTCATTTAAGTCTTAATTTCCTCCTTTACACCGTCCATTTCCACCTCAATCTTCTCTATTGTAGAATTTAGTGCTGTCAGTTGGCTTCCCATTCTGTCCACTCCGGAATTCATTTGTCTTCATTTCTTCTTTCACATCCTTAATTTCTATCTTCATCTGCTGCCATCTCAGATTCTATTTTGTCTCCATTTTTCCATTAATAATTCTTCCATCACTTTCTCCAAAGTGGTGTTTACATTGCACTTCTGATACCAGCCTGACAATGTGACAACAAAGTCCAACTCTTCTAAAACTGAAGCACAAAACGAAGTTCTCTTTTAACATCATTATCACAATCTACAGTTCTTCATGTACTTCCAATTCACAGATGTTCTATTTTCTCGTAACCTTGATATACAACTCTGTCTCACAATTAGCTGGCTTTGATGATACAGTCACTCAACACTCACTAAAATTGCTGCACTTCAAGACTGACTCCGATGCAACTTATCCCAAACTGTCTCTTTCAACACATTTGGTTCTGTCACCATGACAACAGTCTGTACGTACACATGCACACACACACACACACACACACACACACACACACACACACTGCTAACAGCTGCACTACATGAACCAACTACTTTTCCCTTTGTGTCAAAAACTACCTGCTTTCCCACATTACATAAGTTTTACTTTCCCTACTGGTAAGTAGGGGAAATATTGTATTCCACCCAAAAATTCGAAGTCGAGATTTCACCGGAAATACATGTTTTGAGGCCTCCTGAATCCAAAAAAAGCATTTTTAGAAAAAGGTCCGTGTGTGTGTCTGTGTGTCTGTCAGTCTGTCACTCTGTGGACAGCATAGCTCAAAAACGAAAAGTCGGTATTTAAGTTTAATGTCATTCAAGGATGTGACACGAAGATTTTGAAGAAAATAGCCCCACCCTAAACTACCCTTTACCTGGAAAATTTTGATTTTCTTGAAAATGGCCGTAACGATTTTGATTAAAATGTCATATGTTTGAGATATTTTTATGACAAATGAAATGTATATCTTGAATTTTCTGCGTATAGCCCCTGTAGTCGTATTTACTCTGGACGACTTTTACATAACTGGTAAACCGTTAGATAGACCAAATTATACTATACAAAAAATGTAGATCTTACTAAAATACACAATTTATGTCTCAATAAATTTTCTTGTAGGGTGAACCATTTCGGAGATATTCCTTGTTATGTGTGTGAGTTTCGGAAAACTTGGAACTTTTGTGAAATGGGTCATCATTGTTCATTTTTTTTTATATGTTAAGTGTGCAAAGGCAACAGAATCTCAAACATTTGACTATCACACAAAGCCTACTGTATTCTAATATTCCCCTTGCACCTACAAGGAAATAACGAATAAGATAATTTGTACAAATGTGTATCTCAACTATCAAGAAGGAAGATATAGGAATAAGAGTTTGTAAGAATGGTTAGTACAAGAGTAGAGAAACTCATGTGGATGCAACACATCAGATTTTTTATACTGGGAATGGTGTAGGATAGGCCTTACTTGAAATTCACAACCAATCTGGCAGCCAGAAGCCCAGCATACATAACAGAACTCTTTTGCTCTAGCACGCTGATTGCTGTCAGTTATATATTCACAAGCAGTGGCATGAGGCAGTCTGACCTTGGTTTACATTGATGTGTGCTGAAATCACACTATTGCTTTTTTGATTCTCCACATGTTTCAGCTGCTGCCCTTTCATCAGTTGAGCAGCTCTTATAAACTTTATTCAGGACAAAGGAATTTACAGGACATTATCAGAAAATAGGAATTATACAGTTCATGTGGAAATTCAGTAAAACTGTGGTATCTTAATCATAGAGTCACCTAAACAACTTGATCAAATAGCTGTGTTATACTCATTATGTTCAAAGAACAGTTCCATATCTAACACGAATAGGGAATATGATAGGTGTGGGTTGATACCACTTAAAGAATTACATTATGATCACTAAGTATGAAAAACATGTCTATACGATCATTTTCTACATTGTCTGACTTTTATAGAAGATTACAACCTTCCAGCTAAATACTGGAGTGCAAGAAAAATTATTTCATTACCAAGCATTTAACATTAGATATCAACAAACCAACATTTCTATACATAGAACTAAAAGGGAATATGAGGGAAGTTTAATAAAAATAAGTAGTCTTGTACAAAGAACCAGCAGATGGCTTACCTTGGTGGTTTAGTGGAATGAACGTCTTCATGTGTTTTATCCTGTAACACAATAATTCACTTAGAAACACATGATTTGCTATAACCCTCTAACTTATATTCAAAAAGAGGAGCACAAATGAAATAAATACTTTTTACATAATCTAGAGAAAAGAAATTACTTCACATAAAACAATCCAATCACAATAAATACCATTCTTTCATTAAAGCACATAAAGCTTTGTTATACAAAGGAAAGACATACATAGCTGTGGACTTCAAAAGGTTCCTTTTTCATACACAGTTGAAAATAAATATTACATTCATTGCCCTTAAGTAGAAGTATTAGAGTGAGTGAGTCAATGACTGAGTGGGGTTTAGGTCAACGTGATAATTTTGGTCTAGAAGTATTAGAAACAGCTGTGTTCATAATTTGTAAATTATAAACTTTGCTTCAAATTGCTGCTCATCTTTATAGTGTGACATTGCTTTGAGCTTCCAGGTGGAAGTATCCCAAATTGAATGCTCCTTGAATGATGTCATGTTGCTAAGGAGGCAGAGAGAGAGGCTAGTTGTAAAACTTGAGAATAGCAAAACGAGTTTTAAGTGTAATAGTGATAATATTGATAAGTGATATCCTAATTGTAAAAGTAAAGAAAATAAAAGTAGGAGTAATTGAAAGGGAATGCAGTTACATGGGATTAAAACAACATGAAAGGAAGATGGAGGAAATAAATAAATGTAAATGAACATAACTGGTTTAAAGTTAAATATGAGTCACAGTAAAAATAGAACTTGGTAGGTAACAAACTATATCATTTTAACAATATAGCACTCCCACAGGGAACTTTCAAAGATCTTTACACAGATTAGATAGAATCATCTCATACATTTACATTCAAAATGTTAAAACAGTTTGTGGACATTTTAAGGTAAACACACTTAATGATGGAAAAATGAAAACTAACCCCACCTCCCTGCTACATACATTTAACTTAGAATATGTCATTCACTTTCTGATCAGAATTCATAGGAACACTGCAACAGCTATAAATAATATTTCTCTGGACTCAGAAAAAATTCCATTACAATTTAAATCCTATTGTAAATGGCATATCAGATCATGAAGGTCAGGTATTGCTAGTAAGAAACATTGATTATAGAAAAGGTAAATGACAACACTAATTAGTGATCAGCAGATATCTAAATTTAAGTTGGTGTTCAAGAAATGGAAGTAGACTTTTATCTATGTAAACATTTAAGTAAACGACAAATTTGATGATTTCTCAACTTATGCCACTATCATTTAAAGTTATTTTCCCTAGAAAAACAAAGTCATCACATGTAATAATGGTCAAACTTTAAATTACTTAAGTATGAGGAAGTCCTTTGCAAATAAAAGAAACTTGTTCCTAGTATATCACATAGTTTATGACCCAAACATTACAATACTCTACAGACATATTGTAAAATACTTAAAAGAGTAATGAATGAAGCAAAAGAAGGTATTACTCACTAGCTAATGATGAATGTACCAATAAAAATAAAGCAGTGCAGAATATAATAAAAAGTGTAACACAAAGAAAGTAATAATGCTCACATAACTACTCCAAATGAAGAACCCCTTAATGCCGTGTTGCTTTCAGGCAATAAGCTTTACTCCACATAAAATAGTTTAATAGCATAATTTTTTATTTTATGCTAGCAAGTATGAGTACAAAATATGCATTTTAAACTGATTTGTATTATAAAACATGTCTTTTATAATTAAATTTCTAGTGTTTTATAAGGAAAAATAGCAAAATCCATGCAACCACAGTCAAATGAAGCCCTATAACCATGCATGCATGTCATGACACTGTATTTTAAATGAGCTTTGCCCATCATTTACTGCAGTTTCATTTGACTGTACTTGCTGGGACTGATCGTGTAACTTTAAAATTGATGACCAGTCCATTACATCTCCCTTAAATGAGCATGGCTATTTGAGTCTCTTGGCTCAAGGTGTCATCTAACTCTTAACAGCCTTTTCTGAACCAATGGAGAAAGTTGTATACAAATCAGCTCATCCTCATCATCCCAATTTAGATTTAGAAAAAGAAAACATTACAATATGTGCACATACAAACTTCAAATAAGATATCGTTAAACTATGATAAAGAAAAACTGTACTCAATTCAAAACAAAGCGTAAGTGAATTAGTTACCAATCAGATGCAACAATCACACTGTATCTGATACAAAATTTCTTGAAGATGAAGAGCTTAGCTGGAAAAATGCCTTAAGAACTACATATTTCATCTACTTTCGCTCCCAAATGTAACTGGATTGAGTGTGTTAAAGTGCACCAGGGAATATGCCAGAGTGTTTGGACACCAGCAAATATGAATATTGTGTACTGTTTGATTGTCACAATTGGGTTTTTTCTCTTTCTAGTCAATGTCCCGAAACTATGCATATCAAAGTGAAATGTGTTCAAAGTCAATCATGGCCATGTGATTGACATATTCTGATCAAACCAATGATAAATAGCCAATCAATCTCAGTTGCTATGCCCGTAACTAGGAAAATAACAATTACCCTATAGAGGGGTATTGAATGACTAGTTACTACAGATATATGCATCAATGTAGATGGATGCATATTTGTGCTCCTGAATGTATGGAGATTTTGTTGGTAATCCAACAACATTGCATTGTATTGCCGAAGGATGTCTATTTGAACTCCACGTGTAGATATTCATCACGCATGATTATCTCGTAAATATTCCAAGATATTTACAAAAGAAGTGTGGATTTAACTTATACACAAAATGCAGCCTGACAAGTCAGGGCTGGTGGAGCACTGCTTTGAAAAAGACCACAGAGCAGCTCTTAGCCTAAAGAATCCTCGGGAGGGATCCTACCACCTCCATAGAGCGACAGATCACTCAACTAATTAGAAGATCTAGCCTTACTCCAGAAACCAAACAGTTTATATCACCGCCGGGATCCAGGCCTCCTAGAATGTATGGGCTCCCCAAGATCCACAAAACACACGTCCCATTACGCCCCAATGTTGATGCCAAGGGCAGCCCTACATACCGGCTGGCACACTACCTAGCGGATCTGTTGCAACCTCTGGTAGGGGATTGCCCACACCACGTGACGAACTCCACACAGTTCATACAGTCCTTGGACAACATCACTACTGGCCCTTGTGATCTTCTCGTCAGCTTCGGCATGGTCTCTCTTTTTAATAAGGGTACCACTACAGGATACCATCCAGCTTCTGATGGAACACTTTCTGGTTGACATATTTGAGCTCTTCCAGCACACTCTTATGTTCACTTTTTTCCTGTTTGGTGGCACATTCTATGAACAAGTAGACTGTGTGGCAATGGGCTCTCCATTGTCACCAGCAATAACAAATTTCTACATGGAGCACAAAATACTTGCCACAGCCCCACTAAAGCGATCTCATTTCTACCGTTACGTTGATGACATATTCGTTATATGGCCACATGGACTAGACACTTTGCCGAGCTTCCTCACACACCTCAACAGCC
Organism: Tenodera sinensis; assembly: GCA_030765045.1. NCBI lineage: Eukaryota > Metazoa > Arthropoda > Insecta > Mantodea > Mantidae > Tenodera > Tenodera sinensis. Next base: position 49,256,548 of record CM060974.1, on the reverse strand, counting down.
TCCGAAATTCAGTTCACCATGGAAGTGGAGAAGGTCGGAACTCTGCCATTTTTGGACACTCTGATCTCCAGAAACAACGGTACTCTGGGGCATGCAGTGTACCGCAAACTAACACACACTGACCTCTATTTGAATGCTTGCAGTTTCCATCATAAATCATAATGGGTCAGAGACCTCAACACTCTGGCCCACAGAGCTATGTCTATTGCCAATCCCAGCCACCTAAAGCAAGAACTACAGCACCTGAGGCACACTTTCCGCCAAAATGGCTACTCCGCAGATGATATTGAAGCCTCAATCTCCAAGGCCAAGAGAGGAAAACCACAATCTCAGCAAAGACAAGAAAGCCGACCACCACTGCCTGCATTCCATATACTGGCAATCTGTTCGGCAGAATCAATAAAATTCTCGCAAAACACAACATCAGAACCATTCACAAACCACCTTTAAAGATCAAACACCTAGTGAGTCCAGTTACGGACAAACTGGACAATATACCAGGGGTATACCATATCCCCTGTGAATGCGGGACGCTGTACAAAGGGCAAACCGGCAGGACAATTTCCACCAGAGTCAAGGAGCACGAATGGCCCATAATCTTAATGCAGCCTGACAAGTCAGGGTTGACAGAGCACTGCTTTGAAAAAATCCACAGAGCTAACTTCAAAGAAATGACCATTGTGGCACAATTTAGTGGTTTCTGGGAACGTAGGGTTGAGGAGGCTCTGTCCATCTCCTCCGAGAAGAGTACACTGAACCGGGATGTTGGATTGCAGTTCAGTCCCTCCTGGAAACCAGCCTTAAAGTTGGAAATCGACTGACTCAGAAAACACAGATTCCAACGGAGCGTTGAACCACTTCCACATTAGACTGGGTGTTTTCTACTCGGTAAGTACTAGTGGACAGTACATATACTGGTCCCTTCACTCTTGCTAGTCATTCATCATCCTGATGATGGGAAAGATGTACACTCCCGAAATGTCAATGGCTCTTCATCACTACACCTGGCTCGAAGCCCGAGAACACCTTGAATACTATTAAATAAAATCACACCTGACATTTGACGAGGATAAAGGGGAGACCCCAAGCTGTTCATAAGAGAAATAGAAGAGTACAGCTTGATAGACCTGACCCTGCTTAGCTGTATGCGCAGCAGTCGGACTAGTCCACTATCTTATGGGAGGGGTTTTGGGTCGGTAGTAGCTGGGCAGCGAGTGTGTGCACAATGCGGGTAACAAAAACAGGTAAGGAGAATACTGCCAGCCTTTATCCCCCACCCTAGGCTACCTTCTCCTCCTCTGCGTTTCTGCATGGTGAGGTCTAAATAATCAAGCTGTACTTTAAAGTAAAGAGAACACCAAGCAAATTGAAAATGATGATCATTAAACAGAGGCAGAAGAACAAGGCCTTGGAATGGTAAGATTGAAACTCACTGGACATGAAAGCTACTTTTCATTTAGAAACTTATTTCTGTCGTGGCAGATTGTTTGGACACAGCAAATGTGAATATTGTGTACTGTGTTTCATTGTTTTTTTTCTCTCTCTTTTTAGTCAATGTTCAGAAACTATGCGTAACATAGGGAAATGTGTTCAAGGTTGCTCATGGCAGCGTGTTCGATGTACTGTGATCAAACTAATGATAAATAACCACTCAATCTCAGTTGCTATGCCCGTAACTAGGGACGTAATAAATAACTAATTACTAATGTTTAGACAGACACATATACATGCTGCTGAATGTAGAGATTTTGTCGGCTATCCAACATTAGATTGTATTGCCAAAGGACATCTAACTGAACACCACATGTAGATATTCATCACACATGATTATCTCGTAAATATTCCAAGATATTTATAAAAGAAGTGCAGATTTAACTTATACAAAACCATGAAGGTCTTGAATAGAATAGTTTCGGGACCTAATAACACTGATATTTGTAAGAGAGTGAAGATAATTTATTATGTTGTTGTAAGTGCATAAAAATAAAGCTGAATTGGCAGAAAATTGAACATTTATTGGAAGTAGAATAATTATCACCCTTATTTGTTCACTTACACCCATAACGCCCTGTGGATAAGACTCATAGCTACAGCATAACCATAATAAAATAACCACTACACAAGTATATTGAGGTAATTGTGCAGCAATAAAATTGGTATTTATATAAGTATGTTTTCTTTCTATTAGACACAAAATAAAATATTGACATTTACATATCAGTGTTGAATATGAGACAGAATATATGGTTAGACCCTGAAAGGAAAGCATTTATGTAAATATTTATTGCAAATGTAATTTATTTTTTATGTTGGTAAAGATTAGTTTAGTAATGAAAACATATTGCTATTTTTTCAATTGTTGCTAATAAGTTGTTTAAAAATGTCATAAATGTTGGATTTCATTTTAAATTTAATATGTATAAACATAAGAACCATATATATATATATTTAATGTTAAAAGTGTAGGGAGGATAGATAAACATCTCTTCCCTAACATTACAGGAACTATTTAGTGTAGGAGGATTTCAAAGTGTACTTCGCGGCAAAATGAGCGCATACGTGCATGAATACAAAAATATTATGAAAAGAGGTGCCAATTTTTTAGTTCGTAGCATCTCTGAGCTTGAAAAGTGAAGACACATTTTTGTAACGCGCGTACATTTGGGTCTAAAATATTTAATAAAGTGAAAAGACTGTCATGAAAGTATATACATGTGCAACGAAAGATAATTCAATTGTACCGAGTGTAATATTCGACGAAAAAGTGTAAATAAAAGTGATATAGTGAAGTTACATCCTGTGTTCGTTCATTTCACCCTGTACCATGACCTGAGATAAAGAAATAATCTCATAGCTCAACGCAAAGTATAATTATTAAAAACTCAGCACCAAATATTTAAGAAAATAGGAAAAGAAAGCAAAATAAAAGTGATTACTTTTACCTTAATATCGTCATTAATACATGATTCTTCTTTTTCCAACCACAGATGTCCCTCTTTAATATTTGTATTGGTTTCAATTTCACTTACATTGATGGTTTCATTAAATCTCATTAGATAGTGTTCTTCATTCTGTGAACAATATGTGGAATCTTCTTCAAGTTCTGATTTGATATCACTGCTACATGTAACAGTTTCAAATTTAACTTCTGTTACAAGATCTGTGGTATCTCTCTCTTTCTCTGAACCAAAGTTCAGGAAACAAGGTTCTTCTTTGATATCCATTTTACTAGTTGCTGCATGTAAACAGGTCTGTTCTTAAACTTCAGCAGCACATCTGTGGAAAAAGAAACACGTTATTACTAACATCCATCAACTTGCTTCCAGATAATCAAAATAACAAATTACATTTCAACGGGCAGTATAAAGTAGTAAAAGGTAATGATCTGTTATTTGGTGTAATATGTTAAGTATAACACTTATAATTCAAAGATTCATAGCTTCCTTACTTATGGTTATGTTAATCTGAATCTACAGCCTGATTTTTAAAAGAAGATACATGATAAACATCAAGCAAGTGTGGTAAAGGATAAGAGAGGCCGCTACTATGGAAATGTAAACAACGGTTGCCACATTAGCCATAATGATAAATAATTTAGTCCTCAGATCAGTTATGCTTAGCTTCCTTCCTATGTTTACCTGAATTTAATGTGTATTATGACAGTAAGCCATACTTCAAATTCTATTATATTACTCTACAAGCAATTTTATTATCTTTGACACAGAAAAGCTTACAATGACAATTACAAGTATATTATGGATACTTCACTAATTTTATGCACAGGACTCCCAATCTTTTGATTAAACTTTGCAGCTAAGGATCTGTGATCTCAAGACTAACCATTGCTGCTTAGGGCTCTCAATCTCTCGGCAAAGCTTCTTAGGGCACTTAATTGCTTAAGTGGTTTTAGTCTCACATTGACAGCTATGCGTCTGTGAGCAAGATAGTAAGTAGCAGAAACAAATGAGATACCAGATTGAGGCGATATTTTTAGAAGAAGCCTCCTAAAATAGTTAAAATTTGTGTTCATAGTGGTGGCAGAAAAAGCCCCCTAGAATTGTGAATCATTGTCCTAGTGGGCAATGATAGAGATTTTCAATTGTCTTAGCTTGTTCTTGTTCATGTATTGTTGGGATTGGCGTCATGCGAAAATCGCATAGTCCGCGAACAATTGTAAAAGTGATCAACATAGTGTTTATTGGAAGAACATTGCGCTTTAAAAGTCAACAGGAGTGTACATGCAGAGAACTGATATACAATTAGTAAGGCTGCATCGACAAATAGAAGAAGATTATGAATAAACGTCCCAAGCAAAATTACGCAGTCCGTGTTCGTGTTGTGTGAACCCCACAGGGCTTGTGAAAAAGGACGCCAATCCTGAAAAGTTGTATTGTTGTTTGTGACTTGAAGGAACAATAAATAAGTATATCTAAAAGATAAAAGGAAATTTAATCTTCTTCGTAAGACGCAGGCCCGTACTACGCCCTGAGGTTCATCGAGAACTTCGATGAAAAGCACCAAGAGTCCCATAGCTACAAAATGGTAATTACACGGGGCAAATGGACCAACATGTAAACAGTCGTCGTGAATGTTGTGGAACCTCCAGCCGCAGTTCCTACACGCAAAAAACCGTTCCAAGATGCAGTATGTACTTGATTATTAATTGCCCACTATTAAATTATTAATATGTCTTCTATAAATATGCAGTCTTGTTAGTTTGCAATGTCAGATAAGAGAATATGTGACACTTGATTAGTCCATCAAGTTTCCTAAACACCAGACTGTTTTGTCTTGAAAAGTACCTACAAATTTTGTTTTAACTCTTATATGGTAATATCTGTCTCACTGACGGATGTTACCATGTTGGTGTAGGTTGGCAGCAGTGATCTATTTTACGGCCATGTCAACTTAGTTATTTGTCAGTTAATATTTATCACTGCAAAGTGCATTGTGTTGAGCCCTCTGACTTATTCTGGGCATTGTCGTCAATGTGTTGATCATACATAGCCTCTGAAATGGATATTACTGTAAAGGTAAGCTGTTTGTAAGTCTAAAAAATTAAAGATGTTCTTTTTTCTATTGTTACTTCAATGGAAGGAAGACCAAACTGTTGGCTCCGCTACGTAGACGACACTTTTGTTGTATGGCCCCACGGAAAAGAAACCCTCCAAGACTTCCTGTTACACCTAAACAGCATCAACCCCCGCATACAATTCACCATGGAGGAAGAGAAGGATGAACAGATAGCTTTTCTAGGTGTCTTGGTCAGCAGGAAAGCAGACGGCTCACTTGGGCACACTGTCTACCGTAAGCCCACTCATACGGACCGCTATTTAAACAAGGCCTCTAATCATCATCCCAAACAAAAGCGAGCCATGATTAGGACACTTGTCAATCGGGCTTCTCGCATTTGCGAGCCACATTTGCTACCACAAGAACTCCATCACCTTGAACTAGCTTTATTATCGAATGGATACTCAGTTCAAGAAGTCAAAAGAGCCTTCCGTCCTGCGAGACCAAAACCTGCCTCACTCACTACAGATAAACCCAAACATAAAGGTACGGTCTTCCTTCCATACTTACAAAATGTGACCGACCGTATCCAACGCATACTGCAGAGACATAATGTGAAAACTGTCTTCAAGCCCACTAAACAGCTTAAAAATCTACTACGTTCAGCCAAAGATCCCCGGGACCCCCTGTCTTCGGCTGGCGTATATCGTATTCCCTGTTCCTGTGGCTCCATTTACATTGGGACTACACAACGCAGCATAAACACCAGACTCGCCGAACACAAAAGAGGATGCCGTCTGGGCCATACGGACAAGTCCGCAGTTGCACAACACGCCATTGAAGCGAAGGGCGAACACATCATCAAGTTCCAGGATACCAGCATTCTGTCATCCACTACACACTACCATGCCCGGCTACAACGCGAAGCCATTGAGATTTACAAACATCCCCACAATTTCAATAAGAAAGAAGAAGCCTTGAAACTGAACAACAACTGGTACCCCGTCATTGAAAGCAAGAAACAACGGTTAACAGGAATAATAAAAATGAACCAATCAAGAGGAAACAACACATTGGATGGAACCTCCCACCCCTGCCCTGCCGTCCGCCAGCCGGACCAATCAGCGGAAGCCGCTCGGAGTATAAATACAGCAGCTCGGACAGCCGACACCTCAGACGCTACGCTTATTTCTCCGAGGAGACTACGTCCGCGCCACTGAAGATGGCTACCGCAGTTGTGGACGAAACATCTGGCAGTTCTAACTCCAGCAGACCACGGCATAACAGCCCGGAAATATCTTCTAGTAACATTGACTCCGGCCGTGAAAGCCTACGCTCTCTTATAATACACTTTACTTGCATTGTAACCCTATTTATATACACTAATTCAGTTTTACTTTAGAATGTCAGGTACAGCTAATGAAATGGGTACCGTTGTACCATGGCTTCACTTCAATATGAAAAGGATGCAGAATGTGACTGATGATTCATTTGTTATTGAAACAGATCACCTCTCAGAATCAAGTCATGAGACTGAGTTTGAGATAGGGTTGGATGATTTATAAGACTGTTTCAACAATCCTGAGGAGCATTTTGAACAACATGAGGATGAACCATCACAATTATTTCATGGAATGGCAAAATGTTTTGCCTGGAATTCAGAGCTACAGGGATGCAGAAGAAAAGCTTACCTTGAATATATGTATATTAAGATTAAACAATCCATGCTCCTAGTTGGGCAATAATGCTGATCCTGAAGAAATCAGAAAACACCTCTTTTCAAATGAAATAGTAATAGAGATTATCAGACGTGGAAATAAAAGGCAAGATTCAGCGTCTTTTTTAATTGTATTGGGAAGTAAAGACTTTTATTGTTCTGCCATCCACATCAGTACGCTACAGCAGAGAAATTACAATGTGGCACTAAACACATTTGTGAATTGGTCCATATTCAACCAGAAGATGTGTGTGAACTGGATGGTATGAAACCAAAGGTGAGTTGACAGTAGGAATAAAATTGTGGAAATTCACAAATCCAAATATGGGTGCAGAAAGCACAGTAGAGGATGCTTTGTGGAAGGACAAAGTGTGCTTGCTGGTGTGGAGCATGGGGATAAAAGTCACCTGTTGAACAAAGAAATCGGGAAACTCTCCAACAAGTAATAAAGGACCAAAATTTCTCATGAACAATAAAAGGCAGTGACTACTGGAAAGCCTACAACTTGCTGGATCATGAGGGCTTTGTTCACCTCAAAGCTAACCATTCACTGGAATTTGTGCTAGCTGGTAGGAGCAGCTATACACACTTGAAAACAATAAGGAAAATGACTGCACTGAAAATTCCACCAGTTGACTGCATTTTGAGAGCTAACATTGGCAACAGCGGGACAGGTAAGGCAAGGAATAAATAGGAGAGAAACGCTTCCATTATGCCTCGGCTGGACTGCATTTTCTCCATGGTCTTGTGAACATTTTGCACTGGGCATCACTTACTGTATGTTACAGGCACATATATGTATAATAAATATCATATTATTAGTGCTTGTATAGTGGATCATTACAAATTGTGCAATATAATGCCATATGTACATGATGAGCAATGTGAACTATTTCAGCAAATATATAATCTTACTTTCCATGTGTATTCCCAAGTAAATAAAGCGGTAATCATAAATCATACAAGAACACATACCAGAAGCTAAGAAACTGTGGCTTTAATTATCACTTTAAATAGTACATGCACAATGAAGGCAACTTATATAATGAAAATGCATATAACAATAAATGAAAACATATGATCTGCTCAAGAGCCTGAAAACCACTCACTCTCAAGTTGTAACACACTTTCTTATATACCACGTCCATCCGGCAATGTAAATAACACCATTTTGTTACAACTGCACATGTGCTCAGGGAAGTGCCAACACATGAGTTGTAGTACTGCCGTCCACAAAAACAGTGATGCATTTCAGTTCTTCTTCCTCCAAACTCATTACCAAGTTACATATCACCTGTTACTTAAATCTGTTTTCCCTGCAATTGGGCTATAGCTTCACAGATACAATGAAAGGACAATGGCTATTTTGCTTTGCAGGTGCTTCACTCCTCTTTTAATAAAAACCTCCCTTGACCACAGTTTGCAGCTTATGGACAACAACCATGGGCTATGCTTTCAACACATACACACATATATAGTTTTGAATATGCTTTCCAACAACAGCAATTCCTAACATAGTTCCATGGACATTCCATATGATTGTTTCACAACACAGTTCTCTGATTGAGCTTCCTATTGAAGTTGAAAGGATATTTCTGGGGAGGGGGAGTCCAGACCCCCAGGACATTATAGGAAGGATTGTCAAGCTAATAAATAAGCAGCTCTTGTTAAAACACTGGCAATGGCATATATCCTTAGCACACAAATTTTGCAGTCAACTGTAGTCTGAAACATAACATACATAAGCAGAGCAGTCTGTTATAACAAACTATATGCTGACCTGTTAAATAGAGGCTAGGTCAGTGGCTGAGCGGTAGAATAGGAACTGGAAAACTTAATGCCACAGCTGAGCTGAACCACAGACCCTCCACTAACCAGGGGGTGCTCTAACCATTATTACTATTGTCATTATTATCATTATTACTATCCCTATCGTAGCCTATTATTTATTACTATTATTGTTTCTGTTATTACTATTATTATTACTACTACTATTACTATAGCTACTATTACTATTATTACTATTGCTGTTATTATTATCATTAGTATTAGTATTATCATTATCGTTATTATCATTATTATACTAAAAATAGCAATAATAATGCTGTAACAATTAATTATATTATCATGTTTAGTATATTCTTAGATACTGTCAGACAATGACGTGTACAGTATGTGAACATTCCATCAACAGCACAGTGGCATTTGATGGGTGAAGAAAATGGAAGCCTGTGCTGGAATTCATAGTAGATCACAACATAACAAATGAAATATACTTGTGGCATGTCTGCAATAACCTGGTTCCTGGTAGATGGAACAGAGGAAGCAGAATAAATTTCATCTACAACAGGGGGCAGGTTGAACTCTCTGTGAAATGAGGAGCTTTTCTAAGTAACACACATCTCTCACTGGAGCAACTAATATGCTTCTGTATCCTATTGGGCATACTGCCTAATCCTAAACAAACCATAATGATCAATAAATTCAAATGCTCATCTTACACACTGGCCGACTGCCCCATCTATTGCCAGACAATGTTAATAAAGTGGGCCCTACAAAATCAGAGACCCACTTGGAGGAGTATTTTTATTTTTGCGTATCAATGTCAACCAATGCAGGGTTCTAATTGCTGGGGGTTAGGATTTCCCCCTCTCATTAGATAACTTCCCCAGCACGTCAAAGAAAAATTTCTTCCTTGCAAGGAAAGTATTTTTCCTTCTTACATGGAACACTTGATGCAGACTATACATGGTACAAGCAAAAGTATTATGTTGCAAATACACTAAACTACAAAAACTGTTTGGGTTCATTAGCTGGTTTTGCACTCAGGATTACAATTCCAGCATTTCTGGGCTAGTAACGATGATTGCAGCTTGCAGTACTCAGTTCAGTTTCTTGCAACTCACTGTTCTATTTTTCGTCAGCATGAATAAATTTGTGACAAGAAAGCAAAAAGTTGCAGAAACTACTAACAGTGAAGTATTCCAGTTCATATCCCAAACTTCAGTTTCAAGTAATATTGATATTACACCTTCTCAGGCAAAAACTGCAGCATTGGAACTGACATGTGTTAGCGAAAATAGTGAGAGCAAGTGTACTACACTAATCGAGGAATGATTAAAAATTCGATTTGGAAAATTGAAAACAAATCACCCCTGACTTTCATCAGTTTTGGGAGAGCTATATGCTTGTAATGTTCAGAAATATGAAATCCTGTTTTGCTGCTGCTACATTTTATGAATATAACACACCAATGCTACTACCACTGGTATTACTACCATTGCTGGTATAAATATAACACAAACTTAAGTTTCCCCCATCATCAGAAAGCCTGATTCGAACACTACTCCAATGTAATGTTATATCGGACAATGAATGAACAAATTAAATGGGTAAAATGAGGCTCAAATGAGCCTGTGGTTCATAAAGCTTAAAATTACCTGACATTCTTCTTCTCCAGATAACGGAAAACTCTGAAAAATATCTTGATAACTCACCCTAACCGAGATATGGAATCGTGACCTCTTGGATGGGAGACACGCTACCACAACTCTAAACAGGCAGAGCCCATTTGGAGAAGTAGAAACAGTAGTAGAAATAGATGAGTCAAAAACTCAGGCAACGAAAATACCAACATGCTGTTACATGAAAGGACAATGGATGTTTGGTGGTGTACAATGTGAGATATGCTCTAACTTCCTTATGCCGGTTGAAGCCAGGGACAGTCTTAATCTAATCTTTATCCGTAACAACAATGGTACCTAAATGCTAGAAGTAACATGATATAGTTCAGGACAAAAGCCTCCAGTATCATCCAGTAAACCATTTTATTAAATTTCAAAATAGCTGGTGAACTGCAGCAACAGAACTTACATGCAATGACTGGCAGGAAAACACCTTCCTATACTCACAAACACAACTGAAAGAGCTGTAAGTACTCCATCTCTATCTTTGGAAGAAGAAAAATGCAATTTGCAGGTTACTTAGCAGAATATCTATTTAAACATACATTTCCCATGAAGCACAGCAGAGAAGATGCAGGTTTACGGACGTTCAACTATTGGTCATCAGTGCACTTAAAAATCAGTTCAAGGCAATAATCAGATATGCTGTTGTTAGCTAATGCTGGATTTCTGACAATGAAGCCATTAATCCTCTTGCTCTCCAATATTTTTCACTGATGGATGAGGTGTTAGAAATGGCCGTGCATATTTGAAGGTGGTCTCGGTCCATTTCCTCTTGCAGATCACATAGACGACAGAGTGGTGTATAATATATCCCAATTCTGTTTAAATGTTTTGCCAGACAATCATGTCCTGTAATCAACCTGAACGTTGCAACTGCCATTTTTTGAGGATACTCAGGAATTACTGTTTTAATGTTTGGTAGTTTCCATCTTTTATTTTTAATTTTTCATAGTAATATTTTGCAACAACTTTTTTTTAATTCAGAGTTGACTAATCTTTTAGTTTCATAGTCAGATATAAACTTTAATATAACATAGTTACGAGTAAAAACAAAAGTAGACAAAAGCCAGAATTAAAACAAAGTTACAAAGATATCAACAGCATAAAAATCTATCTAAAGTTTTAAATTTTCAAGTTCATGTTTATCTCCGCTAAAAACCAAAAAGCCTTTCGACCACTTGCTTATCATCTGCCAAGACCCAGGACCCTCTAGATTAACGGACCTGAACCTGGCACCCCAGTTGTACAAAAATGGTGTCGGCTGGTGGGAGTGATTTCTGAGGTGTTTCCACACGCTGTTTTTCGTATTATTTTAGATGTCTTAGAGTTATTGTTTGTTATAATAATTCCTATGTAAGTTTGTCTTCATATTAGCAAAGCGAGTGTTTCAAAAGTTTTATTTGGGCAGTATAGGGAATGGGAATAAATCTAATAATGTGTTGACTGTGCCGTGTGCTATCCATGTGTTCATGTTTGTGTTCCATCAAGGACTATGGCTACATTAGCCATATAGTGTGGTTAATTTATCTGTTTGCAAGTACAATTTGTGTCACGATTTCAGTGGCGAGTGGTTGTTGAAGAAAAACTGTTCCAGTAGTGTATGTTATTGTTGCCATACTACAACCTAACCTCAAACATGACAATGCCCTGTAACTGTTGCATTCCCGCATGCAAATTAAAAATAAGAAACTTTCAGTTAAAACAAAAGGTAAATTACAACGTAAAGCTTCTAAATTCAGTATTTAGTTACTATAAATTGCAGCATTATGTGCGTTAGTTGCCAGTGTATGTATAACATGGTGAATAGTGAAAGACAATAATTTCGAGTGAACTCAATTAGTGGCATCTGCAACACCAACAGTTTGTTTCCTGTAAGTAATATGCTGCTTGTATTTATACATTATCTTTTGTCTTTGTAATCTAAATGTGTAGCTGTAGTTTAGAAGAAATGTGTTATGTTGCTGCATGTAAAACTGTAGACTATAGCAAAGTTTGGTAAATATTTACAAATTCGGCCGCTCGAGAAAACGAATGAAACATAGTGCAATGGATGCAGTTTTTATTGCTGATTACGATCTTGTAAGTTTTATTGTGCGCTCAAGCTTCATGTTTTATTTATGAGAAAATTTTGTGCGTGCAATGAAGTGGTTTTATTTCGCTTATGCGGCGGATATTTAGCTAATAAATGTGTATAAACAAGTGTAATATATGCTACAATGATTGATTAATGCATTTACGTTGAAATGATTGCATGAACAGTGCCCAAATTGTAAATATTTCAATAACAGGACCCTCTCACCCCACTCATATACAACGCTAACCTAACACAATGTTGCTTTACAATGCTGATTTAAGATTACGTATCTCATATATTTAATTTACAATGCTGTTTTAGGGTTATTATTTTAAATATTTCATCTGCTTTTGTGGACTCCCCCTGTAAAATAAAGTGTCATGAAGTGCTGAGTAATATGTTGTTGCAAACTGAGTAATCAACAGTTTTCAGTAATAGCAAATTTCCATCCTAAAGCTTTTGAATTTAGTAGGTAGTTAATTATCCTAAATGGCAGCATTTGTATATCAGCCATCCAGTATAGTATGTTTTGTGTAGGTATATAACATTATGTACATTGTACAAATGTGAAAAACAGTGTAAACAATGATTAATAATTGAGTCAACTCAATGTCAACACTTCTGTTTTATTTAAGTAACATGCTGCTTGCAGTTTTGTCTACCTTCTTTGTAATTTGAGTGTGTAATGCAGTTACATAATGGCATGTAGTCCTGTAGATTGCATGAATGATATTTAAGGTTATATATTTCATTGTTAATAGGTTTTAAGTTATTCATTAGTCTGTAGTAAAGCTGTAACAAGCAAGTATTTTATGAATTTTGTGTATAAATTTGCGAAAGGGCATAGCGTAGATGTTAGCAAAGAACAACAAATTTCTAAATTTTATGAACAATGCAAAAGTGAAAGCAAAGTTTTCATATTAAGAAACAACCAAACAAACTTAAAATTCTCAAAAAATGCTACTGAGGCCAAGGAGAAAGCAGCAGAGTCCCACATATGGTGCTGGGGAATTTTAAGTGGATTAGATTTAGGTAAAGAACAATGACATACTGTTAAACTTTAAAATTAATTTTTCTCAATGTTTTTTTCCCTACAGCATTTTTCACTATTCAAAATGCTCCTTGGAACCTAGTGTATAGCTTATTGGCTTGAAATTTTAAGAGACCTTCAGAGATTAAAATATTAAAATTTGTCGTTTGTTAGTTAAAAAATATGAAATAGTTGAGCTGAAATTAAATATTTTTCATAATTCATACTGACAAAATTGAAAATATTGATAAATAGGACAAAAAATGTTTTTTCTCTTAAACTATTAGATCTAAGCAATTTTGGTATGACAATTTCTTTATATTTGTATACTAAATCAAATTTAAAATTTAGGAGGGATACAATAAAACTGTAGGGTCCAAGGATCATTTCATATGAGCATATCAAAAAGTGATTTATTATTAATAAATATATTAATTTAAAAATGGCTTGACATATGACATTGAAATTTTGTGTATATTATTTACTTCATGTTCTGAGCATGTGAAAAAAAAAATTGAAAGCATTCAAAACAAAACTGGATTAAGATGTAGAACTGGAACTTAAAAATTCAATGCCACAACTGGGATTTGAACCACATACCTTCCGCTTACCGGGCGGATGCTCTAACCACTGAGCTATTGTGACAAACTATGTGTTTTTAAACACACAAACGGCTTGTGTGTTTAAAAACACCAACAGTAAGTTTGTTGGCATAAATAAATAATAATTAAAACTGGATTTTTTAATTTTCACTGATACATTGCCTTAAGCAACAATATGAACGCAGCCAATTCATACCAATGTGACAAACCGCCTAAGGGATTTTGTACCATTGTTTCGACATGGAGTTTTAATATGGCTGTAAAATGTTTTACAAGTGTGTGAGTCGATCTATGGATGCTTATAGTTTCACTTCCACTTGTCCGGATGCGTTTCGAAGACCACTGTCTTCATTCTGGACAGTTTCTCGGCTGGTGGTCCGAGAGGGTGGCAGTGGCTGTGCTGCTGTCTGAGTTGTTGGATGTGAACTTCATTATGTCGTCTGCTTGTGGTGATCAAAATTCTTGGCTATGTGAACATTTTTCATAATATGTATCTTCTTCCAAATTATCAGTTCTGTTGTTTTTGCATGTTTTAGTAATTTAATATCCTTTTCTATGCTGTGCTGAGTTGACCAGAAGTGATGGGCTATGATATACCATAGCAGATGACGTAACCATATTTATATCCAGCAGCCCGGATAGCAGCACAGTCGCTGCCACAACAAATGTTTCCTCTTCAACCACCAGTCGGGAGGCTGTTGGGAGTGGGGACACTGGTCTTTGAAACGCGTCTGGACAAAAATAAGTGTAAGTGAAGCTGTGGGTGTCTATGGGTCAGCTCGTGTACTTCTGAAACATTTGAAAAGTTTCACTATATCATTTCATGTGTATTAAGTGGAATGGCTTTAAAAGCTTAGAAAATGGTACATGTATAGGGTTCTTCATTTAGGGCCAAGCGGGCGCACGGCATTTTGCCTGTGTGCGATTGGGTGTGCCACGGCCGGCTTTGCTCCTGCATGGGCTGCACACATGAAGCATTTATAACACTCTTGCCTTATAGAAGATGCTGGAAGTGTCGTCCATCTTCGGCTGGACAAGCGTTGTATTGGGGGAACACATTCTGATTAAGTTGGGTCACTGCAATGTTTCCGATTTCATTTCTAATATTTTGTTTTAGTTCTTCTAATGGATGAGGATTTGTCTCATAAACTTTGTCTTTCAGGTTACTACCCAACACACAGTTAGATCAGGGGAGCAAGAGGGCCATACATAAGCACGAATCATTATCTTCAAACACTTCCCTAATTTTATTCATGGACTCCTCTGCTGTATGGGTAGTAGCAGTATCTTGTTGAAACCTCCCATATGAGTTCTCTTCTTTTGTCAGTTCCTGGTTAAATGGGGTCAAAATGTCATTTGATACCTCTCTACATTTACAGTCTGCTCATAGAATATTGGACCGATTATGTGTCTAGTGCTAACAGCATACCAAACTCCAACTCTCTGATCATAGTGAGGGATTTCTTGAACACAATGTAGATTTCCAGAGTCCCAGTAGGAACCAACTGCTATGAGTGTTGACATGACCATTTAAATGGGATCATGCTTCGTCGGAAAAGAACAGAAGCTGTTGATCAATTAAACCATCATTCACTGTTGAAAGAAACCATTCACAATAATGCATTCATGATACGAAGTCACATTGTTTTAAAGCATGGACACTTGTATACTTATACAGGTTTAGTTTTAACAAATCCTCATATAAAGTATTAGAAATGAAATTACGATGGCCCAACTTAATTGTGTGAATCAGAATGTTCTGCCAATGTAGTGCTTGTTTGGCCGGGAGTGGATGATGTTTCCGGCATCTTCTCATGGTGGGAGTGTTATACGTGCTTTGTGTGCGGAGTTTGTGTAGGAGCGGGGCCCGCTGTGGCACACCCAATTGTGCTCATGTGAAGTGTCGTGTGCCTGTTGGGTTTTAAATCAAGAAGACTGAAAACTGCCATGACAACATAAATCATCAACAAAGTGAAATTGCTGAATGAATATCTAAAATCGCTGGAGTTCTGGGGAGATGTTGAAAAATAAGAAGAATTTCAAAAATATATGGCATAATATTGTGCTTAATTCTAAGGTCTTTTTAAATGACCCTTATACTTTGGATGCTATCTTCAAAATATTTCTTTGGAAGTTCAATGAAATGAAAAATAACACAGATACTAAAGGAAAAAGCAAACATTTGTTGTATTATGAAGAAAGAAAGTGCTCTGTTTTAGGTTGCTGTTTAGCTTGTTGCATAAAGAAAACACTCAAATCTCTTGAAATTTTAGTTCTATCACTTCCCTTTTAAGTTGTTTACAGAAAAGCAGTAACCAAAGCCTGATTAGGATAAAATGGTTCAAGCATAAAATGGGTAATTTTATTAACTTATAAACTATAGGTATCTTACAACATTAATTCTTATTGATCATTAAGTTGTGTAATCAAAATTTTATTTTTTTATAGTATTTGAATAGATAGATAAGGTTCCAGAAACTGACAGCTTGAACTACCTTTCTTACAAATCTGTCCTGTTATCCTCTTCTTGTTTGCTTTGAAACTTGGCAAAAAAGTAAGCAGTTACTGTCTGGTGTAGCCTGAACACTGTACTGAGTGCTCATTTCAAAGTGTGAAACACCAAAAGGTATGAGAAGGAAAAGAAAAGTAATTTTCTTTTTAGTTGTGTAGGTACTTATGATTCAAAAAGACCAATTAATGTGCCTCGCAAAGTCACATGCAAAACATTAAGTAAAATAAAATAAATATTACCAACATCCATTCACTTCATACAGTTGTTTTTGTTTACATTCCTTGAAGGGAACTGCAGCACACAGTGTTGACAAATTCATGTTGCATTATTAGTGATAACTAGATCTGCTTACTATAAAATCTTAAACCCTAACATGCTGACCTGTCATGGCATGTAATACGTCCACTGATTGGTGATCAGAGGATATGGTCGGTGAATTTATTTTGAAAACTCTCCCGGTCAGGTCGGTGAGACCCGTAAACTAACGACAGGTGTGGTCCTCCAGACATTCTGGGGGTTGTGAGAGAGTGATGTGACCGCCAAAACATAAAAATATGGTGCTCTCTAAAAAACGGTTACCATTACTGCTATTGCTCTCTTCAATATCATCAGTGAAAAATATTGGAGAGCAAGAGGATTAATGACTTCATTGTCAGAAATCCAGCATTAGCTAACAACAACATATTTCATTGCCCATGGGTTATCGTTTAATATTAAATGTCATCCTTTTTTGTTTACTTGAGGTTATGTTTAAGACAGTATTTTTGTGTTTAACACAGCCCATATTCACAAAATAGGTGTGTTATTACACAACGTTTTTATTTTACTGCGTTGAAATCGTAGCCTGTAGACAAGTTGTTTATAAGTAGTTCCCACCACATAGGCCGCCATCTTGAAGCACAGTGTCAGGTCCGGTATTTAGAAGGTCCTGCAAGACCTCTGCAAGTCTGACAGGCACTTGTAGAGAGCATTGAAGGTGCGCTAGGGAAACACACTCTAGCAGCACGTGACGGACCGATAAAAGTTTGTTGCACAGCAAACAAAGAGGAGCAGACTCCCGTTTAGAAAGGTAACCATGCAGAAAATTGCAGTGGCCAATTTGCAACAGAGGCAAAATCATCTCTTCACAATGAGATATTCAAGAGGTTTATCAGCAGTTCTTTTACTTCTCTAAGCTTATTGCCACAGAGCCGGCCACTTTTCGTGCCAGCACAACAGCACTGCTCTCCGCACCTCAAGCCTAAAGTCTTCCAAAGTAACATGTGAGATAATAATGGGTTCTGTGGTTGCCACCCATGCTGCCAAATCTGCCATTTCATTCCCAGAGAAACCTATGTGACCAGGAATCCATTAACCTGGTTTATCCAGAAGCTTGTAAAAATGGAGGGCATCCTAGATATGTTGTACGATAGGATAGGAGTTGCACGCCTCACAAAGGCTCTGAAGTGCACCAAGAGAATTACTCAAAATCAGGCAGTCACCCAATTTACAATGGTGCCCATATAAAATGGCTCAGTATATTGCATACAACTCTGCAATATAAATGGAAGTGATACCATGAAAACTAAATGTATGTGGTTCAGTTCCATAAACATAAGCACATCCGCAACTGCTGGTGCTCTTTGATCCATCAGTGTAAATAAAACATCAGTCAGTGTAACCTGACAAAATTCTAAAAAAACAAGTGCGGATACTTGAAATAGACATTATAGACTTCAGGTCTACAGTTATCCCAAGATCTACATGGGACGTACCAGGTAAGCAAGGGTGGTGGGACTTCTCGCCCTGGGCAAACATCCTAGGCATTTGAATAGTAAGCTTCCTTGTAAGCTCCCGGATACTAAATCTCGCTCGCTTAGGACAAAGGGTGCTCTTTCAATATCATTTTCTTAGCATGGTGGTGAAAAATGAAGCCAATGTTGGGTTCAGGCACAAATCTAAGCACACAACTATAATTTGCTAAGAGAATCTCGCGCCGATATTGAAGAGGCCATTCTGCTGATTCGGCATAAAGGCTTACAACCGGGCTTCTTGAAAAAGCTTCTATTGCCATGCGTATGCATATTATGGACTGTGTCAAATCTTCTCAGCACAGTTGGTGGTACGGAGGAATAAACGATACACCCAAAGATCAATTTGGATTGGACCAGTTGGGATACATTTACAGCAAATTTGTCCAATCCACTGCCCACGACTTGCCATTTAGTACCCACAGGACATCCCGAGAACGGTCACATCGTGCTCTTAGCTGTACCATGTGTGATGACCAGCTAAGCTTCCTATCCAAGATCAACCCCAGGAAATGCACCTCATCTGCGAAGGGACGTAAATCTGGACTGAAGGTGGTAATCGTCTCCTGTGGTGCCAGAAATTAATGCAGATTGACTTCTCAGTTGAGAAACAAAAGCTGTTTTTGAGCTCTATTCTCAAAGGTTGTCCAAACAGTGCTGTAAGCTGCCATGATGCACACATTACACTATTTCCTAAAGACTATCCACAAATTTAAAGTCACGATTGTTCTTAAAACCTTATTTGCAATATCCCTTTTGAGAAATTTCCCACCGAAGCAACAGAAAACAAAGTTATTGTTATAAATGAATTTCATACGTGATTTATTATTTTTTTAAGTGTAATGTAAATTATCTAATGGAATGATATTAACTTCCATTGTTCAACATTTTCAAAGCTTTGCGCAGAAAGAACAGCAAAATAAGTGTTACATTTGTTTCATATCTGAATGATTAATAATGATAATAGTAAAATAAAAATATATTGTGTTGTGTGCTTGGATGAAAACTATGTGGGACATTTAAGATAGGTAATTTGATTTCCATCGCTCACAGCTTTTTAAAGTTTTATGGAGAAACAATAGTAAACATTGAACTCACTAAAATACATGTTTCCTTATGTGAATTATTCATATTCTTATAGGTTAAATACAGAGAGTTATGCTTTCTGCTTGCACTAAAACATTTAAGGACCAAAATTGGTGCTATGCCTATTAACTCCATCTTCAATTGTGAAATAGATTCCCTGTCGCTGTTTTTCCTTCAAATGCTCGCAGCTCTTACGTTTAAACAGCTGAGCCACAAACAGCCCTCTACAGACGAAACAGCGAGTCTGCGTTTCAAGGTATTACACATTTACCAGTAACTCACACCATAAAATGTAACTGGAAATGGTGCAACTTCAGTATTCAAATTTTAGTGACTTTTCTTTCCAATGAGTTGCCTGTCTGATGTTGCGCAGAACTCGGCATAATGGGTACACATCCGCAGCAAGATTAGCTTCGGTAGCTTTTGTTGCATTTTAAACTGTTTTTGTACTATATATTCATGGTACGTAAATTAATATTGCATATTTGCTTAAAGCACTTCCCGTTGATTTTTACACATATTTAACACTATGTTAAACCTATTTGTTGCACGAGTATTAACAATTCATCTTTAGGAGCAATAATGCACTCGTAATATGGTATTTATAAATGTGTCTGTAATATCCATTTATTTGACGCAATGTGCACAATTTTCAGAAACGTAAGATATGGTGGGAACGCAGAGTATCGTCTATCTACCAGTTCGACAAAAGGTTTTTTGGGTGATTCTAGGAGTTCAACAAGGCAATACAATGTTCTAGAACAATGTTAATGTACTCAGGTTAGTTATGCAGTACCTAACATCCGCTAACATAAGTATTTGTGAAGAAAATGGGATTTTAGCCAATATGCATTTGTAGATCATGGTCCCATAGATGATATTAGAGTGAGTACATTTTATCAAATCATGTAGTAACATTGAAAAGTGCCTAATAAGAATAAACCAAGAAGGTTCATACGGAATAGTATGGTTTCATAGATTCAACATTAGAAATGTGTTGTGTCTCCGTTGTAAAATAGATTTTACTGTAACTTGTAAACAGATGGGCATTACCATATAGTTTTTACACAACATCCAAAGTTAAATATCACAGGAAACTTGTGATTAAATCAGATGAAAGTGTAACACCTAATTTTACTTACAGTACTGAAGAAATATGTTCCATCATTCTCTCAGCACACTTTACTATTTTTTGGACATAGAACATAGCAGAAACTCCAGCACAAATATGCCAGCTCACGCAACGTATGGCAGCCAACCCATGAGAAATAAAATTAGTGGCATTAAAACATGAGTTTAGATTAGACGCACTCTATACGTTACACGACCTCAGAGTGTACTTCTAAATATTTAACTCTACCCATATAAAAGTTACATATGTCTTATGTGTCTTAGACTTTCCTCGGAAAACCGAAGATATCTCATGGGTTGGCTGCACTATGTTTCGGCCATACATCTTCTGTGATCAAGGCTGCTGATGTTTCTATTGTGTACATTTCGCTTTATATCACACGGTGAAGTGTGCGAGAAAGTGTTCGTATTAGAAGTTATTTCATCATTGCTGTAAACACAATAACTGAAGTGGTGGGTTCAACTTTAGATTATGTCCCAGAGCACTTTCCGTACAAAATCTAAGTCCAAGGGTACTTACTACACAAAATTCCCACGGGACATAATCCAAAGTTTATCCTGGGCTCAACTATGACCACAGATTATTGTTGTTGTTGTTGGTTTATTTAATGACACTGTATCCAGTGTATTCTGGATTTCCGCGTCTGGTGTCCTTGATGAAGTAGAGATGTAGATGTAACATAAGATGTAATTTGAATATACATATGTTCTTATTATGCTGTTAGTATTATAGTTTCATTTTACATTTTCTGAGGAAACGAAGAAGAAGTGGTGCTATATTTTCCAATTTAGAAGTGAGAAAATATTCCAGGGACCGTGTCCAATACGTGCACATATGTGTGAATATAGAGATGTCGAATGTTGGTAATTTCTAGGGCATTGAAGGAATATATGATCTGCATCGCCAAACTGACCACACTCACAGCAATCTGTATCGCGTTTTCCGATCTTAAATAAATAAGCCGGGGTGGGTGCTACGCCTAATTTCAGTTTTGTTGCCAGAGATATAGCCTCTTTATCTATATTTCCCACTGAAAACCATGGTGTTTTAGATTATCTAGGTAGATGGAAATAAGTATCGATGTGATGAGTAATATGTTGTCGGACGTCCGGATGTGTATTCCTGGTGATGGATTTGGGGGAGAATTATTGGCAGCTGCTTTGGCCAGTTTATCTACGTACTCATGACCTATTATGTTGGAATGGCCAGATATCCATATCATATGTGTCATGTTATGTCGTTGATCTAAAGAATCTAGTTCGTGGAAACATAATATTTCCCACCAATCAAGAGAAGGTTTTATTTGGAATCTATTAAGAGTTTGTATAGCACTGTAGGAGTCGATACAGAGTAGAATTGTGGAATTATGTATATGGCGTAAAGAATATAGAGCTTGGTATATTGCGTGTATTTCTGTTGAATAGTTAGAAAAATAACGTGGAAGAGTGAATAAGTCTCTGGTATCCGTGGTTTGATTGAAATATGCAGCTCCCGCCCCATGGTCAGATAGTGATCCATCAGTATACATATATAATCTGAGGGGGTGATAGTAAAGATTGAGAAAACTGGTCTAGGAAGTATGCAAACTGTTTAGGGGTAGTAACATCATGTTTTTGCCAGTTAGACAGAATAAATTTGGTTTTAGGGATCAGCTGATCATATTTGAGATAATATAAGGGAGGTCTCCTATGGGACATCCCTCCCTGGAATGATTTGAAAGCTTTAAATATTTTTAAATATATCGGTGTCTGCTCCCGTGATCCTATTTTGCACTGTAAACGGATATTAAGGCCTAGTTGCAATTTAGAGAACAGCGGTGTCTCTGTGAAGAGAAAGAGTTTTGCTATAAATGGAATAGTTAGGGCTATCTGCCGTTCGGCGAAATTTTGTAGTGCTAATTTGGCAAAAACTTTATGAGTAGTCGGCTTACCGCCGATCCCTAAATTGAGTTTACCAATTTGATAAAGTATAGATGTAATTTTATTTTGCAGTCCAACTGGATATGCAGTAATGGTGATGGCTCCGTAATCTATTTTTGATTGGCAAAGGGCTTTAAATATGATATAGAGGTATCGTGGGTGTGCTCCCCAATGTCGACCTTATATGTATTTAAATATGGGAAGGGTTGATCTAAGGGTGGAGTGAAGATACACAGCATGATTTTTTCAGGATAGTTTATGGTCAAAATATAAGCCTAGGAATTTGGTTGACTGCGTGAGAGGTATAGGATGTCCGTTAATATGTATCGGTGATTGTAAAATTGATGTGCCGCGTTTAAAGAAAATAGAATGACTTTTACTAACATTGAGTTGTAACCCTAGTCGTATGAGGGTTTGCACTAACAAGTCTAAGTCATGTTGTAACTTATGTGTCGATAAACGGATTTCCTGAATCGTTGCCGGAGAGTAAAGGAGGATATCATCAGCAAAAAGGAGCAGTTGACTCTGTTTAAAAGGAAGAGTACTAAGTTCCTGGATATAAATAATAAATAGTAGCGGACTTAGAGGAGTACCCTGGGGTAATCCTTGAGAACTGTAGCGAATTTGGGTGTAGGAGTAGTGTAGATTTAATTGAATTTTACGGTCAATAAACAGGTGGTAAATACATCGTACTATAGGTGCTGGAATGGAAAGTTTCCTTAAAATAGGGATGAGGATGTCCAACTGTACAGAATCGTATGCGTGGGAAATGTCTAAGAAGTGGGCTAGAGGTCCTCGGTTGTGAGTCCAATTGACATGCATGTCATACGTTAGTTGAAGTAGGTTGT
Source organism: Tenodera sinensis (assembly GCA_030765045.1). Classification (NCBI taxonomy): domain Eukaryota; kingdom Metazoa; phylum Arthropoda; class Insecta; order Mantodea; family Mantidae; genus Tenodera; species Tenodera sinensis. The sequence goes on along the minus strand of CM060974.1, from coordinate 49,233,358 downwards.
GATGTGTGGAGAATATTTTTCTAAATCCGTGTTGTCCTTTGGGCCAAAAACCGTTACGTTCCATATAAAACGTGATGCGGGTTTTTAGAATTTGTTCAAATAGTTGCCTTAGTGTGTTGGCTAGGACAATCGGTCTATAGTAGTAGTGTCGGTCTGGGTGGCTCAGTTGGTTAGACGCTGGCCTACTGATCCCAAGGTCGCGGGTTCAAACCCGGCCTAGGTCGATGCTTTTTAAGTGTGCTTAAAAACGACAGCTCCATGTCAGTAGATTTACTGGCATGTAAAAGAACTCCTGCGGGACAAAAGTCCGGCACACCGGCGACGCTGATGTGATCCTGGCAATTGACAGCGTCGTTAAACAACAAAATAATTTAATCGGTCAATAGTGAGTTGCTGCCCTTCCTGTTTTATTTGGTTTCAGAAGTGGTATGATGTAGAAGTGTTGTCATGAATCTGGGATATGACCTGTGTAAGGAATGTATGAATACCCATGTGTAATCAAAAGATTTAAGGTATGTTGAAAGTGTTTGATCCTTTCGTATGATATTCTATCTGGTCCTGAAGCGGTGGTTTTATGATGTGAATTAAGTGCATTAAATAGTTTGTGTGTTGAAATTGGTGACATGAGTGCTAGTGCACCCTCAAATAAAGGCTCTTACTGTGTCATGGAATTCAGAAAAAGAGGATTGTTACGTACCGAGTCTGGAGTGTATTGTTCTATAAATTGTTGTTGAAGATGTATGTCCATTACTATGGGATTAGTAGGGCGTCCGGTATGTCGTGTGAACCAACGTAGTTTACGCCACATTGTGGAGGTAGTAATTGATGGTGACAATTCCGTACAGAATTTTCGCCAACCTTTGCGTTCATGGTATCGGATGATGCGTCGAGTGGATGCGAATTGTGCTTTTAAAATTATAAATTGGTTACAGGTTGGTGTTTGACGGTATTGGTTTAATGCTAATCTACGTTTAGCAACGGCCTCGGAACATTCTGGAGACCACCAAATGGGTTTGTACCTAGTTGTATTGGAAGACTGTATCCGAGTTGGAGATATATGTGATAGTACTGTCGCTACAATGAAAGACACGTGATCCATAGGATGTTGTGTTATGTATGATTTGTTAGATGTTAATGAAGTTGCTGTTAGCCTGTTGGTAAAATCATTCCAATCCAGTACTTGTTGACGAGGGATGGAAGGTCGACGAACATCTAAAGTAGGTGGTTTGTCTATGTTTATAAATATGGGAAAGTGATCACTTCCCATAGAATCAAGCCTTACTCTCCAATGGGTATTTTGCCATAGCGATGATGATATTAGTGATAGATCTGGATATAAGGGAAGTTTATGAGCAGGACCAAATCGGGTTGGTGAGTTGTCATTAAGCAAAAGGAAATGTTGTTCTATTAGCTGATGAAGAAAGGAAAAATTATATTGGGAACAACGAATTTGGTTCGGGGTAAGGCCGAAATTAAAATCGCCAGAGATTATGGTGTTTTTGTTCAGAAGTAATGGTATATGATTCATCCAGAAAGTTCGAGAAATATAACGTTGTGGTGCATTATACATTGCCATTAGTTGCAGACTAGGAAGTTGGAGCAATGGCCTGAAATTGCTCGTCGAAACTGTTGATTGTTTGAAAAGAGGACACCAACAAAGAAGGATGAAGAAGAACCATGATTCCTCCTCCTCCCCCATGCAAACGATCCCGTCGGATAACCTGGAATGGACGATATCGAAATGTTTGTTGAAGGGTTAGCCATGTTTCTGAAATCACTATAATGTCTATGTGATATCTCTCTAAGAGATGTTGTAGATCGTGTAATTTTGGCTTTATGGAACGGGCGTTCCATTTAACTATCGTGAAAGGAGCCATGCTATGAGTGTGATCAATTTAGTTAGCTCTGATTGAGGATATCAATTTGCATAGAAGTTGATTCAAGGCCTCGCTTGGAATGGGTTCATTTTTTCTGGTGAGTTTTCCCATTTCTTCTAGATAATTGAAGAACAGTTGACTGTCCACTTTTTGAGTGGACAAAGGAGAAAGGGAGGGTTTAATAGAAAGTGTCTCGGAAGATGTCTCCTGGCGCTCTTGGTTTTGTAGGTATATGGGAGTATGTGATTCACGGGTACTATTTCTCCCCGTAAAGTAGAAAGGTTGATTGGACGGAATCTGGAAATGTGGTTTAGTGTTATTCGATTTGATTCGTTTGTTTTGTGGAGGTGTCTGGGGTATCTCGAAGGGTTTATGTTTGTAAGGTCTTGTAACAGTATTACGAATTATGATGGGTTTATCTGGGATGAATTGATTCATTTTGGTAGAAGCGGGGTTTGTGTTGTATGGATCTGTTTGGCTATGTAATTTACTAGCGTATGACTGGTCCCCACGAATTAACTGTATAGCTTCGTATCTAGAGATACGTAAGGATTATAATTATTATATTTTATCAGTGATCGCTTGTTCGCGTAGAAAAACTGGGCAATGTTTGTCGTTAGCACGGTGTGGAAGTGTGCAATTATTGCATTTCAAGATGTCGCTATCACAATCTGAGGGGATATGGTTGTCCTTAGCTATATCCAATGTTTTTGGATCCAAATGGCTTTCATGGTTGTCGAGTATGAGTAATGATGGGTTGTCCTTGCTACTTGCTGAGTGTTTGACAAAATGTGCCATTACATGAGCAAAGTTTGCTCCAGTCATCCATCCACTTTTTTCACTTAAGGCTAAAGTGCCACATGGAGCTTTTTCAGACATTACATCGGTGACTTTCTTTCTAGGGAAAACCATTGCTGGAGGTAATGAGTTTCCAGCAGCACAAATTATACAGCAAGTAGTAACTAGAATTCCTTTCTCTGCGCTTGTGACTTGGTTCACTTGCTTTATCCCTCTCCCTGCTACTATTTTTTGTGGTTTATCTGGTACTGTTTTGGTACTGGTCTCATCAAGATTGAAAATTCTAGTGCCATCAGAAAATGTTGGTTCTCGTTCCATTACTTCTTGGAGGTTATCATAAAATAAATTTACATTGTGTCTATTGAAAGATGTTGCTCGTGATAGCGAACAAGCTTCTGGCTTTCTAACTGTCAATGTAGGATTTCTTAGTTTAAAACCATAAAACTAATCTATACCAGCTTTTTTATTTTGTTCCCAACTACCTGGCACCTGAATTCCGTTACTCTTAGCCAAGTTATATGCCAGCTGACGAGATTGTGTTGGAAGTAAACCGTAACACATTTTTGCACACTTTATCAAATAATCTCCTAGCTCCTTTTCTTGTTGGGTACTGAAAACTTTTCGGTTGCTGTAGTTAGGCTCAAAATTCATAGAAATAGGGTTTTCCAAATATTTCAAAACATATCTGCGAAAAGTGGGGTAGGGTATACCAAATTTCTGAGCAGACTTTCGTATTGAGTTATTCCCATTTCTGTGATCCTCTAGAGCTCTCTTCATTAGTTCTGCATCAGGCTGGCGAGAGGTTTTCTTCTTAGGTTTACGAGCCATTCAGTATGCTGAAACATATACATATTACATAAAGTAAAATAATTAGCCTGTGCAAAATAAACTGTGGCCTATGGTTAAGTCACATGCAGTATGTGGGACTCAAATTGACATCTTCACTGCTAATCAGAAGGAAAATAACCAAGGGGTACAGTGAACCACCGGTTCACAGTTCCCCACTTGAAATGGTTCACTGTTTACCATGTTGCCATTCTGGACAAAATGGTAATTGTAAGGTTATGTAAGAGAGCAAGGAGTGTGACAATATGCATATGCATAGCCAGAATCCTAAGATATGAAAAGTATATCAAATTAACTGAATTATTCAACACCAAGAAAATAAAAAAAGAAACTCAAGGAAGAAGAAAAAAGGTATCTTACCTTCAAATATGAAAAAATGCTCTTGAAATCAAATGGCTGTCTGGAACTTAACACATTCATAGCCAAATGAAGAGGGCTTTATTACCAACTGTTCACATGCACAAAATCTAAATTTCCCTTAATAGTTACACATATTAACTAATTGGTTCACACTTCCCCATGGTTCACTGTTCCCCAACCTCCCCTACATGTAGTATTACCACGACATGTTTTGGTAGAATGACCGAATTTAGCACACTTGAAACATTGTAATACTCTTTCTTTGTAAGGTGAAATTGGAAACTGGCTGTAATATAAGCTAAACTTTCGTGGGAGTATTTGCGATCTAAAGGTTAATAGGCATGTTTGAGTGGGTTGGTAGGTTATTGTCTCATTATCTGATAGCACACGTCGTTTAAAACGATATACATGTTGGATTGGATAACCTTCTATAGTTTGTCCATATTTTTGGATTTCTGCTTCTGTGATTTCAGTATCTATATTATGTATAACTCCTTTTGTGTGTATATAGTGATGTGGTATATATGCCCTCAGCTGGTTTTTCGAAGCAAAGTCTGAATTGGGTAATGCATTCGCGGCAGATGCGGAGGGTAGAAATACTTCTAATCTATTTTTTCCTGTTTTTATAATTTTCTCTACTGCTAGATTTTGGTGATTTTCGAATATTAGTTTGCCCAATTTAAGTGGATGTAGTTGGATTATGGTACCCACTGCACTAGTTAATACTACCATAAATGGTGCAGTATCTTGATTATCGTAGAGTAAAGTTGGTTTAACTATTTCTGTATCCGACTCAATTACGGGAGTGAGATCCATAGTCACTGTAATATTTTTCTCGTGTTCGAGAACGTCCGTAAGTGGCGGAGCAGCCTCCCCCGCCATAAGGAGATATAAGTTACACTAGCACTCGCGTGATGAATATGTGCACGGTATAGAAATCAAAATGGCTATTACTCGACACTGAACTAAAGTCACTGAACACTGCTCTCTTGTTACACTCTTCGACTATTACCGAACTCCAACGCTACTGGAATCTGAATGTAGTATAAGGTTCAAGCGATTGCTTCTTTATTACTACAGTTTTAAACTAACAACTGTGATGCGAGGAAATCGAATCTAAGCTGGCAATCACATCACCATCGTTGTAATGCGTGACCACAGATTATGTGACTATGACGTGACTATGACTAAGGCAACTAGAATCAGTTTTGCCACCAGAGGATCAAGAAAAAAAAAACAGACAAAAATAAGAAATCCGCTAAATGTCTGTGTTGTCGATGTTAAAAATATTTTTCTCCAACTAAATGCAATTTATCAAACAACTAAATTCCTATACTAGCAATGTTGTTGTTGTTATTGTTTGGGTTTTTTTGGACGCACTATCACACTCCTGGCAGGAGTAATCGATGTCTGCGTCGAATCGAAATATGTAGGAGAACTGAGAAAAACGTTGCATCACTAAAGGAGGATCGGAGCACAGATCATAGTTTCATTTTGCAGTTAACGAAATGGCGAAGTAGTAGCCGTGGCAAATCGGTATCCGCACTATATACCAGGGAGGAAATATTCCATGGGCCATTTCCATAACGCTTGGCTAGTCTGCTGATAAATTGCGTAACTGGGAGTGCGTGTGAGGGGCAATTAAGAAAGATGTGGTTGATATCACCGTAGGCACCACAATCACAATTTGGAGAGGCTCTTTGGCGGATTTTAAATAGGTAGGCCGGTGTAACGGCGACTCCTAATCGGAGTTTTGAGATCAATGAGATTGTAGCTCTACTGAGAGTGGATTTCTTAAACCATGGGTAGCACTCCGTTAGGGGAGGTGCGTCGGGATAGTTAGAGAGGTGTGAAACCACGTGGTTATATATAAGCCGTGCAGCATCTCTCCAAGGGAGGGTTATCGGTTTCATCGGTGCGGGGAGATGAGCCGCCTCTCTAGCCAGGCGGTCTGCGGTTTCGTTGCCCGAAATATTTGCATGTCCCGGGACCCACAAGAATTGAATTGTATTGCTGCGGTTAAAGTGTTTTGAGATTTCTAGTCGACACATCACCTCCCACCAATCCATCCCCGGATGCATACTGGGTGAGCTGATGCTTCGGAGGGCACTCAAAGAGTCTGAACAAAACAGGATCGTGGAGTTGGAAATACCAAGAGTAGATCGTAGAGCTTGGTAGAGGGCATAAATCTCAGCAAAATAATTGCAGAACCCCGCAGGGAGAGAAACCCGTGCCGACGTTAGTGTTGTCCAATTTATGAACGCCGCTCCCGCACCTGTTGGGGTCACGGAGCCGTCGGTATATAGGTGGAAAAATGGTTGAGTCATGGATGCCTTGTGTTGGGACATGAAGTGGTGGAACCGTTGTGGAGTAGACGGGTCCCCGCGATGCAGATCGGCAGTCAGAAGAGTCGCCTGTGGTTGGTGGACTAAATAGTCCACTAAGTATATCGGTAGCCTGGGGAAACCGGGCATGCCCTCTAATTCTTGGCATTTCCGAAATACTATTAAGTAAACCAACGGATGGTGTGTGGAAGCAACTACTTGGTAAAGTGGTAAGCGTGTACTTAACAGGAGTTTCGCGTATAATGGCGTTTCTCGATATTCAAATAGTTTGGCTATAAATCGGACTGCAAGAACCACCTGCCTATGCAGAAGAGGCTGCATTCCCAGCTCCTTGAAAACCTTATTCATAGAAAGTTTGCCCCCTACCCCAAGTATTGCTTTGCCAATGCGGTATAGGACCGAGTCTATTTTCCTCTGCCACACCTTAGGAAGATGAGTAATGACTATCAAGCCGTAGTCTAATTTTGCCTGACATAAAGATAAGAAAATGTTGTATAGACTCTGGGGGTGTGCTCCCCAGCTACGGCCTTGCAAGTAGCGGAACAGGGTACTAGAAGCCAAGAGGGATGAGTGCAGGTGTATCGCCTGCGATTTCCAACTCAGGTTATGGTCCAGGTGTAACCCAACAAATTTGACGGATCGAGCTAAAGGCAGCGGATTTTCCCCAATGGTCATATTAGCATGTAGCAGAGGTGGACCGCGTTTAAAGAAAATCGATACGCACTTGTCGGGGTGAACCGTCAGGCCAAGGTCTTTGAGCTTGCCAAGAAGGAGGTCTAAATCGGCCTGAAGGGTGGTTGGAGAGTGACTCACAGTATGTAGAGGGGTTTGGGAATATAAGACTAAGTCGTCGACATATAAAAGTAGTTGGCTATGCTTAAATGGTAATGTACTTAATGTGTGAATGTAAAGGATAAAAAGGAGAGGACTGAGGGACGTGCCCTGGGGGAGACCTTGGGAACAAAAACGTGGGGATTGTAACGTATAGCGAGGATGAAGGTAAATGCAGCGATTTGACAGGAGGTTGATAAAAAGTGTAAGTAGGGAAGATGGGAAGGCAAAGTGACGTAATCCTTGGATTAATGGGCCAACAGACACAGAATCATAGGCATGTAATATGTCTAAAAAGTGGGCTAAAACCCCTTGGTTCTGATGCCACGAGACTCGAACGTCGTGTGTAAGTTGTACCAGATTATGCGTAGTAGAGAAACTCTTACGAAAGCCATACTGTCCCTTTGGCCACAGACCAACGCGTTCAAGGTAGAAGGATAGCCGCGAGACCAATATTTGTTCTAACAGCTTGCGCAGTACGGAGGCGAGCACTATCGGTCTATAGTGTGCTGCTTCGTCGCTCGACTTGCCCGGTTTGAGGATAGGGATCACATAAAATGTGTTCCAACCTCCGGGAATCGTTCCTGTGGTCAGGATGTGCGAATAGCATTCTGTAAGTAGGTGTAGAAGTTTGCTCGGAAAATGACGAATCATGTCATAGGAAATACCGTCTGGACCCGGCGTGGAAGAGTGGTTGTGTCGTTGGAGAGCCATTTTTAGTTCTTCGATTGTCACTGCGGAAATCAACTCTCGTCTCCCAGGAATACACTCCACACAACTGTCAGTTGTGTTCTCCACCTCCGGTTTCTCGGCTGCGTAATCTGGGGTTACGGAGCATAAAAATTCCTGTTGTAGCTCAGGGTTATATTCAATGGGAGAGATTGGTCCCCGAACACGCGACGTGAACCATCGAAGTTTACGCCATATCTCACAGGATGAGACGTGGGGTGCGAGGTTAGAACAGTAATTCCTCCATCCGAGGCGCTTCGCCTGTTGTAGAATCCGTCAAGTTTGGGCATATTGTCGTTGCGTGGCCAAGTAGAGGGATCTGGTAGGAGATTCTTTGTACTGTCGCAGGGCCTGGCGCCGTTTAGCTACTGCTGCAGAGCACTCCGGTGTCCACCACGGAGGCTTCGCAGTTCGTGTCAAGGCATACTGACGAGATTTGGGGTAGTATTTGGGGAGGGTAGTGTTTAGCGTGGCATCCAATAGGTCGAGGGGACTAGAGGCTAGTTGTGTGGTGTGCTGATTGCACGTTCATTTTTTTAGGGCGGCGCTGGCCCGATAGGTAGTGCTGTCGTCGTGCGCAGCCTACGTGAGGGAGCGAGAGAGAGGGCAGTCTGGGGTAGTCTGTGTCTAGTAGTCAGTCGTGATGGTAATCGCCAGAGGTATGTAGCTCTTCTCTCTCTCTCGCTCTCTACTACCGCCGTAACTATGCGGGATCGATCTGGTGATATAATTATTTCTATGGGGCAATGAGTTTATGGGGTTAAGTCGTCACTTATGCGGACAATAATTCAGATTTCAAATAGGTAAACTTGGTATATAGCTGGAAAATGTGTACAACTCACTTCATTCATATTTATTGTAAACGTCCACTGGTAATTCTTATCACCCGATAAAACATAGAGACATATAATTGTTATTTCATCAAGCCACAACATTTGTAATTATCATTTATTAAAATTGTGTTGATCCAAATCTTACATTTTATTTCTATAAAAGGGGGGCACTCCTTTGACCGAAAAGGTCCTGCCGTTTCCCCGTTTCGTGATCCTACTCCCACGAAGTAATTGACTACATCCCGTGAAGGGTAGAGCAATTCTCTGGTAGCAGAGCGTGGTTACTTTTCAAAAAAGTCGTAAGTGGGATTATTAGAAAGATAGTTTGGCTTTTCAAAATTTGGTTTGGATTGGAAGACTAACAAAATGGTTACTGTAGTGGACGCAGCCTTCCTACGGAAAGGTGAACTAAACTTTGAGTTGGCTATACGAGGTGGAGTTTTGATTCCGACCGCGGATGTTGCGACCACATTGGAAGAGTTCCGTAAGGTGAACGATTGCCCCATTAGACGGTTGAGTGCTGATAATGTGTTGGTGCAGGACGCGCCGGGTGAATGCGAGAAGGCTTTGGTCGAATTTAAAGAGTTGTTTACTGATTCTGACTTGGGAAAGGCACTCACTAAACAGCAGCTTAGAAGGCTTTCTGCGAGGGTGACCCATTATATTCGAAGACTTGACTACCTCGTGAAATACTTTCCTGACCTTTCTTTTGGAACTTCGTTGCCTCAGTTACGCGAAGGGTTTCAGTCTATTTATCAGAGTTTGGACGGGGTAATGTCCAAAGATGGCGGCCTCGAACTATCCAACGAACAGGTTGCCGAAGTTTCTAGATTGATAAACCCCTGGGCAGTGAAATGGTATCGGCATATCAGCGGATTAAGTTGTTACACCCGCTACAGGAATTTGTTCAATCCCAACCTGATTTTGTAGTGACAGATGTTACAACGGCTGTGCATTTTTTGAGATTTTTAGTACGTGCGAGTGAAATAGCTGAAAGGGCTGACGTGCCGCAAATTGTGTTCCTACAGGCAATTGCTAGCAAGGTTAAGGGCATGGCTCTCACTATTTTGGATCGATCTAAGCAGGCTACGCACCCCATACGTGCTTTACATGAGGAAGTGTTACGATGTTTTGTCCGTCGTAGGGCGCTAATGGCCATAATTCAACAAAATTACTTGAGGCCGCAGGGGTTTCAGGAATCATTTTTGGAATATGTGGAGAGGGTTAAGCATTATGCACGTGTATTGCTGCTGCCTGATAGTGAGCAACAGGTGTGTGACATCGTTTTGTCAGGACTTACTAGGGAGACACGTTCAGCTTTGATCTTTACCAGCCGTCCCGTTACTTTTAGTGAATTGGACTCTTTGGTGCCGTCATTGGCCGAGCTTAATGAAGCCGATAGTGTACGTGGTTGCAACATAATTCGCTCTCCCCCCATCTTACCACGATTGAGTTTGCCTTCGTCAGTTGAGGTGCCTCCTCGGCGCAATGTGGCTGAGGCGCGTAATTGTTATAGGTGTGGAATGGAGGGGCATTTGGTGAGGTGATGTTGTTAGATGGGGGAGGGGGTGATTGTGCTGATTGCACGTTCATTTTTTTTAGGGCGGCGGTGGCCCGATAGGTAGTGCTGTCGTCGTGCGCAGCCTACGTGAGGGAGCGAGAGAGAGGGCAGTCTGGGGTAGTCTGTGTCTAGTAGTCAGTCGTGATGGTAATCGCCAGAGGTATGTAGCTCTTCTCTCTCTCTGCGGGATCGATCTGGTGATATAATTATTTCTATGGGGCAATGAGTTTATGGGGTTAAGTCGTCACTTATGCGGACAATAATTCAGATTTCAAATAGGTAAACTTGGTATATAGCTGGAAAATGTGTACAACTCACTTCATTCATATTTATTGTAAACGTCCACTGGTAATTCTTATCACCCGATAAAACATAGAGACATATAATTGTTATTTCATCAAGCCACAACATTTGTAATTATCATTTATTAAAATTGTGATGATCCAAATCTTACATTTTATTTCTATAAAAGGGGGGCACTCCTTTGACCGAAAAGGTCCTGCCGTTTCCCCGTTTCGTGATCCTACTCCCACGAAGTAATTGACTACATCCCGTGAAGGGTAGAAATGTTGCTTAGCAACCCGATTTGACGGTTAACCCTGTACTAGCAATGTTAAATTTATAAATTTTGCCAACTAAACATATTTCCAAAAAGACCAGTTTTAGATTAAAAACAACTAAATGGGCATCACTGACCAGAATAGAGTATGACTATAGATTCTGCCCCGAAGCACTTTACGTACAAAGCACAGAACACTCTAGTAGGAAGAACGAAACCTACGTGTTAAAAATGTGTCAACAAAAGAGCGCTCCAAGTGGGGCAGTATTGAACTAAAGTATGAGAAATCGCGCTCCCGAATCCTCACGCTACCGGTAGCTCTTACGGCTGTATTTTTCATACCTGCTTACCTGTCAGCCTCAGCTGATCATATGCCCTAACGCCATATTGCTACACTTGCGCGTCAAGTTTAACACGTGAGCTTCCTTAGTTGTCATTACTTTTTAAGATTGATGCATATTAAAGCTCACGCAAATTAACCTTTGCTTTAATAAATGCGACAATCTTAAAAACCGCAATCACAGCTATGGAAGCTCGCGTATTAAACTTTGGGCGTCATCGGAAGCAATATGGCATTAGGACATATGACCAGTTAAGACTGACAACTAAGCACCTATAAAAACAGTTTATTTGTTATAACTTCTTTTTATTAAAATTGTCCAATAGTCTGTACATCAATAGCTTTTATGAAAATCAATGTGTTCTGTAATGGTTGCAGGTTCAAATGACTAGTTTTCTTAATAGCAACAACAAACTCTTTCTTCTTCAATTCTGATGCTGCCACTCATTACTCTGCATGGCATAAAGTAAAATGTCATACTTTAATGAGCTGCCACAAATTTTTGGTGTAAACTTGCAACCAAACATTAGGATGTGCTATTTGACAGGGAAATGGGAACAATTACACACGTTTGACACTTTTATTTATTCCTTCTAGCATTCCGATAGCATAACACAATTTGACATATTTGCGTAACAAGCACAAATAACCTCACAAAGAGGTTTCGGCATACATTATATACAACACTGTATTGCTCCATATGCAAACGCCTGTTTTGTCATTCACTAGGTCATTATTAGCATGGCAATAAATGTCCTCTAACAGTTTCACTTCATTTAACACTTTCACACCATTTCACTCTATATTCAGCACCAGCACTGGACACCAAAAAGGCACAGCTTGCGAAGTTATACACCCACAATCACAGGAATACCTTTAACTCCAACTTTCCACCATACATATCCTAGAAATAAACAAAAAACAATGCAACGAATAGCAACATTTATGTATAACTAAAGTGTAAGTAATGAAAGTGACCTGGATAAAGAAGGGCTAGGCCATTCTCCAATTTGCATTTAAAATATGGATAATTTTAGATGGATTATAATTAGACTTAGTAGTCGAGCTACATTCAAGACGAATCAAGTTATCTGCATTTGTAGTCATGTGACAGAGTGCACAGTGTGTGGAACCAGTTCTGTCTGCTGTTCAGACAAAACGTGCACAACTTCATCCTTTTTGTAGCTCACCTACTAAGCTTAGTTATAAACAATTTCAGCAGTTGTAAATATGATTATCTAGCAAGTAATAAATTTTCTATCAAAAGTCTCAGGTTTGCAATCTTAACACTCCCGTGACAACTTTAGCCAATATTATTATAATATCAGTATGCTCTATTAAACACATAATTCGGTTAACGGTTTGGAAAATACCACTTGAGAGTTAGATATCAAGGGTAAGATTATCTTGTTTTATAGGCATTCATCAAAGGCTCATGTTTAGATTAGGTTACTTGCCACTTGCCAGCCAGAATCTAAGTCCGAAATTACTTACTGCGCATGCATCGACAGTAGTTTCAGAATCGCCCACTAGGTTTCGCTGCGGGCTGGTGGTATTCTGGTGTTTGCGAACCAGGTACCTTTGGCTACGGACTCCAAAAACTGTTCGGGGTGACCCCTCCTGCAGGAAAAAAACTGGAACTTTTTACCCCTTCTACTCACGGGGTGTAGCACGGTATCATATTCCCTGCATAGCATTCGAGTCCTCAGCAGGCCCTCGTCGTAAAGAAATTGCATGCATTCCTCCTCATTATAACACAGAGGCGCTAGATCTAATATACTGATAAAGCGATCCATTGTACTACTTGCTCCTAAGAAGGTCAGCAGCATTCTGCCGGGTCCCGCAAAAACATTCAAACTTACCATTGGCAACAAACTCCTAGGGACATTCTGCTGTTGGCAGCTCTGCATTAACACAGCAACTTCGGCAACTTTCGTGACCATTCGTACACACTGCCGAGTGGGACTTTGCCAAAATTCTGACCAAGTGCTCGCATAACCTAATCTAAACAATATCCAAAATATCAATCATATGTTAATGCACATATAAATTCATTTATGTAAATTTGGTGGATATTGTTTAGAACAGCTTACGCAAGCACTTGGTCAGAATTTCGGCAAAGTCCCACTCGGCAGTGTGTACGAATGGTCACGAAAGTTGCCCAAGTTGCTGTGTTAATGCAGCGCTGCCAACAGCAGAATGTCCCTAGGAGTTTGTTACCAATAGTAAGTTTGAATGTTTTTGCGGGAGTCGGCAGTATGCTGTTGACCTTCCTAGAAGCAAGTAGCGCAATGGCTAGGTTTATCAGTATATTGGATTTGGCGCCTCTGTGCTTAAATGAAGGGGCATGCATGCAATTTCTCTACGAGGAGGGCCTGCTGAGGACTCGCATGCTATACAGGGAAAAATAAATAAATAAATAAATAAATAAATAAATAAATAAATAAATAAATAAATAAATAAATAAATAAATAAATAAATAAATAAAATCAATAAATAAAAATAAATAAAAAAGAACGATAATTAATAAAAATAATATAAATATAATAATATAATACTAAGAAATATAATATATATAAATAATATATAATATAATAATATTAAATAAAAATACAATAAAATAATATAATATAAAATAAATAAAAAAGAACGATAAATAATAATATAAATATAATAATATAATAAATATAATATATAATATAAATCTAATAACATTAAAAATAATAATATAAAATAAAATAGATAAACAAAACAGAACGATAAATAGTAAACATAATAAAAATATGACAATATAATAAATATAATAGCATTATATAATAAAATAATAATATAAAATAAAAAAGAACGATAAATAATAAACATAATAAAAATATAATAATATTAATATATTATAATATAAATATAATAAACATAAGTATAATATATAGTATTATATATAAATAATAATATATAATATTAATGTAATAATAATCATCATCATAAGGTTCCTGAGAACCTTCAGCTAGCTTTGGGTGATCAACAATATCACAAGAAAATCATCAAGGCACGCAAAGTTAATGTTTATATGTTTAAATTCAATGTAAACTTCAGGATTTGTTTTTTTGTTTCCTCCTAATAAATAAATTTAAAAAAATAATAATATAATACAAATAATAATATAATAAAATAATATAATAATAAAGATCGAGCCAGCGTATCGGATCTGTGTGAGCAAGAGAAAATAATGTACACAATGAGCAAAAAAATAATGTACAGAATCCACAACAATAGTATGGGGTTGCGCTAGGCGATGGCGGTGTATGTCTGTGGCGGCAACGACGCGAGTGAGTGCATTTGTGTTTAATGTGTTGGCAACGAAAGCTAGTGTAGTGTAAAAAGCAATGTTGGCAGATGTGAAAATCGTCTGCTAGTCATGCAGTGAAATCTAGTGGGCGATTGTGAAACTACTGTCGCCGCATGCGCAGTAAGTAAGTGGCTGGCATGTGGAAAGTGAGCTGTTCTAAACATGAGCCAATTTGGTTTGGTTTGGCAAATAACAGAACACTCAACACTTGAAGACAATGTCAATGACTGTTCATTGTTTCATATAACAATTCTGTATTTGTTGAAATAGGTTATAATGAGCACGATTTCTATTATCCACAGTTTGTTGCATCCATTTGTATTTTCTGATGTGGTAGTGTTATTGCTGCATTTGCTTATTAATATAATTTAAAATAATTGAAGTGGTGTTACTTAAGAGAACTGAAGAATATAAAGAAAAGGGTATTATATTTATTAGAAAATGTTTAATGTACAAATACTGGTATGAATTAAGCCTGGTTAACAACCACACGGTAATGGAAACCAGAACGAGAATGCATATTATCCATCAGCATATCGTTAGCAAAGTGGAGGTTCATATTGTGCATTGGAATTCATTTGTTTCTCATGGACCACTAATATATTTTCTAGGTTACATCCCTGTTCTCATGCTATTTCATGCATTTATGCACTACTTCGCTATTGCTTGAACGCTCTATACCATTCCTTGACTTCTCGTCTAATCGAATACACAGTATACATATTTCACAAAACCTCATCTTAGTCAAAACATCATGTGCCTATTACTTTGCACAACAAGCAATGTGCACTTTTTTTTTAAAAATACACATTTCTTATAATATCCTGCAATTTTGATTACTATTCCACATCTAAGGGAAGGCCAATTATGTATTTTACAACTTGTGCAACAAATGGATGCAAGTAACGCCATATGTGCGCGAAAAGCTATGATAAACGTTTTGGCAAATACACTACCTTCATCCAATATCACTGGTACAGTAAGCAGCTCTTAAAACTTATTGAAAATAAATAACGTACCTTCAGATTCTAACTTTAGTTTCCACTGGAGATTTACACCGCAATACTGCAAGGAATATATCCTATGCATATCCCACTTTCTGCGTGGTTGAAAATTAAATAAAAATGAATACAACTATCAATAAAATACAATATGTATGTAAACACTTCCGCTAACAATAACCTGTTAAAAGCATCTTACACCTAATTGCTATGTATTTCACCAACATTAATAGAAAATACCAATATTAAACACACATCTATTAAGTAAAAATAATGCAAATGTTTAATTACCTCTCTGTCGAAGATCTTTTTGCGACGAAAAACTTATTTTACCAACAGGCAATATGGCTCAGGCTTCCAGAACGTTCATTCCGTTACAAAACTTGAATCAGCCAATCAGATTTTTCTTCGGGTCTAGCAGTGCCACCAGCGCCAACTCTTGTTAGGGCAGGAGACTACTACGACTCCTGCAGGACCCTCTAGATTAAGGAGGTCATGACTACTGACTCGTGTTTCCAATTCCGCAATCTAAGTGTGACCCTCAATAAGTAAGTACAAAGGTACTTACTGCGCATGCGCCGACAGTAATTAGCAGAATCAACACTAGATTGCCCAACATTGCTTTTTCAACCACACTATATAGTTCTTTCTCTAGTTACCTTGTATAGTTGTTCTTTCCAACACACTAAACACAAATGCACTCGTTCGATGTTGTGATTTCACCGGAAATATATGTTTTGAGGCCCCCTGATTGCAAAAAAAGAATTTTTAGAACAAGGTTTGTGTGTGTGTGTGTGTGTGTGTGTGTGTGTGTGTGTGGGTGGGTGGGTGGGTGGGTGGGTGCGCGTGCGTGTGTGTGTGTGTGGACAGCATAATTCAAAAGCGAAAAGTCGGTTAAAAGCCCTAAGTTGGTATTTAAGTTTCATTTCTACAAGACTAGAGAAAGTCGTGGGTACAACACATCAGATTTTTTTCACATCTTGCTCCCACGGATATATCACCAGCTCGACTCCATACTATTTTGTGTGCACTTGTTACTGGGTCCACGAAATGCTGGCTTGGTTTTTTTATTTTCGAGTGGAGAAAAAATCCATCCCATGTGCTGGGAAGACACTGAGGGGGGACTGTAGGCCTCACCCTAGGGCATTCACTGTTAGATTTGCAGCAAAACCTCAGCCATTAGCCCAGCATATCCTCCCCAACAGTCGGTGTAGATTGGCAACAAATTAATGGAGAAATAGTGATGTTGGCAGCGCTGAATTAACATTGAAATAACACGGCAACTTCGGCAAATTTCGTAAGAATTCGTGCACACTTCCGAGTGGGACTAACAAAATATTCTCACATCCAAGTGGTGATACTGAATGCGTGATGAAATGTGAAGTAGTAGTAGTAGTATATAGTAATAATAATGATAACTCTGGTAGAAATTATGCCACATTTTGGTTTTTACTACTCCTGTAATTCTTTTAGTTATATTAGTACTGTTTTATAGCAGACAGTCATGTATTTTAGTCCAAAGTTGGCACACTTAGTTGGTGCAGGGGGGAGAGAATACCGTTGGTGATTGACATTTCCTGGCCATGTACTCTTAAAACTGTTGCCTGGAGTAGGAAGGGGTTTAATCTGTTCCTCTGGTCCCATAGCCACCTCTGAAGGCCCTAATTAGACACAAATTTCCTCACACCATTTCCATAACAATGACAAATGCACTTGCACGATTGCAGAAATAACATTAAACACCACACGTTTTCAATTAGTACAGTGACCGAATTGCTTTCCAGGAATCTTTATTTGATGCTAATAGTGTGCTATTGTGTTTCATTTGTTTTTTACTTGTTTGGCGCGCACTGTTTACTTCATGAAGTGTCAATATTGTGCCCGCATTTATAAACACAAAATCCAGGGATAATTATATGTTGTGTCAGTATTATGCTTACATTTATGTACACAAAATTCAGGGATACTTATTACTTCTAGTTTTGTTATTATGCTCACATTTACAAACACAAAACTCAGTGATAATTATTGCATGTGTATTGCATGTACTCATGTTTATGAACACAATTCAGTGATATTTATTAGGTAGTGTCAGTATTACACTGGTGTTTACAAACACAAAGTTTAGCAATAATTATTACATGTATTCTTTTTTGTATGTGTGTTAACGTTCTCCAACGTAGAGTCATATCAGACTGTAAATGAATGAAATGTTTAAAATGATGCTCAAATGAGCCCAAGGTCCATAGAGCTACTTAAAGCTACCTCATTCATCTTCTCAGGATAAGGAAAACTTTAGAAAATACCTCCAAGAGAGCATGTTCAAATCCGGCCCAGACAGATGCTTTTTAAGTGTGCTTAAAAATGATAGCTCCATGTCAGTAGTTACATGTCGTGCCCCTATTACACTCGTGTTTAGGAACACAACATTTGGTGATAATTATTACATGCATGTGTGTGTGTGTGTCTTAGCATTAAATATTTTTATTGAACTATGCTGACTGAAAATAATGAAAATCAAAAAGACAAACCAAAGCATTCTAGAAAAGTGAACAAAAGTACAGTTGAACCTGCTTTATACGTAACCCAATTCTACATACTTCACATTTATACATACATTTTTGTAGGTCCCAGCAAAATGTAATTTAGAAATGTGTTAACAGAACCTGGTTTATACATAATGAATTTATATGTAATTCAGTTATACGTATTCAATTTCAGTGAAATACAGCTGATATTTACGTAATTATAATGAGCATTTGGCATAAGTTAAAGTAAAAGGTTCTCGAGACATATTTTCCTTATCCCTGTTGACAAGGATCCAACTTGATTTGGAACCTTTGGCACGACAATATCATAGCAACAAACAAGAAGTAAACATCAATATTTTCAAAATACGATCTGAAGCTTTCCTGGCAACGAACATATTTAAGATTTTCTCGGGCTTCAAGTGGTAAAGAGCCATATGTTACAAGTATTCCACTGAAGAATGGGCATCCTGGAACAAAGCGGATAAGCTGTAGACTAGGATCACTTGATCGGTAGGTATCACTTTAATTCGCCCTTCTGAGTGAGTGCTGCACTCACTCAGAAGGGCGAATTAAAGTGATACCTACCGATCAAGTGATCCTAGTCTAGGATCCTAGCCTAGGCTAGGAATGTTTGGAGCTGATGGTTTTTGCTCCATAGGCTCTTGGGATTGGAGTAGGTTCTGCATCACTGCTAACAGAAGCCAAGTGTATAGCAGTTACCTGTGGTAAAGGAAGGTGGAGAGATCCGTGGCACCCGACGATGCCCTCTGGTATCCTAAGAGTATAAGCACCGAGGAGGGGAAGGAGAACTGGCTGGGAAGGCACACTACCCATTGACAGAGGTCGGAGGGTCTTTAAGAAAATTGTTGCATTTCGGCAACATTAAACTTCCATGTGTCAGTATTAGCACAAAGGGTTTTGGGGCTGGTGCTGGTTGACTCAGAAGCTGTGGCTGGAAGACAAGCAGGTGTGATGTCGGTACTGGCTACCGGGGAATTGTGAGTACCTACATCCCGCTTTGGCATTAAGGTTGACACTACCGACCTGTAGGTACCAAATTTGAGTATCGAAGGCTCGCAAGCAAGATGGCATTTGTGGGCTGCAGAAAATGATAAGCGCTCTTTGAATACATACAGAATAAAGAAAATACATATTGTTAAATGTGCAATATTAGTTGTTCAGTTGTTTATTGTAATACAGGTAATTCATAATGATTCATACTCAGGATGGGGAATTTATAGTAATATATGTGTTATGGGTGCATATACTTGAAATAGAGCTATATAACTGAGGTCACTGAGTCTGGAAGGAACAATATTGGCTTGCTAGCTAAGAGAGACCAACAATGGTCTTTTTCAATCTGCTTTTACCTTTTCATTTACAATATAATGTATTTCAGTGTATTCTCTGCATAAAATAGAAGATTTACTTACATTTTAAAGGAGTTTTCATATGTTCTCGTTAAAAATTGAATCAATTACTAAAGTACCTGGGTTATAAACATCCTAACAATTTTAATGAAGAGGAAGAGGACTTAAGACACTAAACAGCAACTGGCATCCACTCATCAAAAGCAAAGAACATCATAAAAAATCTGATGTGTTACACTCACATGACTTTCTCTATTCTTGTACTAACCATTCTTACAAACTCTTATTCCTATATCTTCTTCGTGTTAAGATAAACATTTGTACAAATTATCTTGTTGCTTATTTCCTTGTAGGTGCAAGGGAATGTTAGAATACAGTAAGCTTTGTGCGATAGTCAAATGTTTTAAAGCTATGAGATTCTGTTGTCTTTCTACAATTCATATAAAAAGATGAACAACGATGATCCATTTCACGAAAGTTCTAAGTTTTCCAAAACTCACACACTTAACAAGGAATATCTCCGAAATGGTTCAGCCTACAACAAAATTTATTTGGACCTAAATTGTGTATTTTAGCAAGATCTACATTTGTTGTATAATATGATTTGGTGTATCTCTAACGGTTTACCAGTTATGCAAAAGTCGTTCAGAATAAATATGACTTCAGGGGCTATAGCCAGAAAATTCAAGACATACATTTCATTTGTCATACAAATATCTCAAACATATGACATTTTAATCAAAATCATTAGTCATTTTCAAGAAGATAAAAATTTTCCAAAAATGTTCCATGTAAAGGGTAGTTTAGGGTGGGGCTATTTTCTTCAATATCTTTGTGTGACATCCCTGAAAGACATTAAACTCAAATATCAACTTTGGTTTTTAACCGACTTTTCGTTTTTGAGTTATGCTGTCCACAGACACACACATGGACCTTTGTCTAAAAATGCTTTTTTTGGATTCAGGGGGTCTCAAAACACATTTCCGGTGAAATCTCAACATGGAATTTTTGGGTAGAATACAGTACTTCCTCTACTTACCAGTAGAGAAAGTAAAAATAGGAAAGCAGAGTGGGCCAATAGCAGCACAAGAGAAATAGAATCCTGCCCATTGGCCACCATTGCCTCTGCGCACTCCTGGCTAATCAGTAGACAGCAGGCATGGTATAGAAATAGAGCGACGTGGAAAATTAATGTACCAGATGCAGCAATACCTTCTTCGAGGAGACTTCAACAACACCACTGAGGATGTCTGCCGCAGCTGTAGACGAAATGCCTGGAGCACCGACCTCCAGCAGACCACAACAAAATAGCCTGGAAAATACTTCAATGTGAATCAATTACATTTTAGAGTGCAATGCTCACAAACGTTCTAAATATTTGTAGCAATTTATTCAAGTTTGAATATTCATAGAATTAGTTCAATGTTTTGTGTTTAGTCATATTCCATTTGATTGGAATACTTCAATCATACATATGTACTGAACATTTTCTGAACACGGATCACGCACATGCCTCGTACACTTCAAGCTATCAATTGTTTTCTAAGGGTATTTGAGCACCCTAAAAATAACATTTCATGCATGCCTTCCTGATTTTATTAGGAAATTTACACCTTCCAATTGGACACATTTTATACACCCTACCTTGTTCAGTGACCTTAATGTTATATGTGTTGTATCTTTCCTTGACAGCATATGTTATTGCAAGTTCTTCTAGCTTCCAAAGAATTTCTCCTCTGGTTACTATACCACGATATAGAACCTATTCTTGATTCTGGCTAGGTCCAGTACATTGAACAATTGTTGTGTTCCTCCATTTCAACTGTTCAGCAAATTATTTAGAAGTAAAAAGATTATTACGACTAACATTTCTTCCTTTTGAAGTGAAAGATTGCATCAATTGTAAGATGGTGCTCTGGTGCCAACATGTTAGGTAGCTGTTCATCTTGTTTTCCCAAATAAGAAAACCATTCACCATAAATTTTGTTTCAGAGTCTGCAGCAAGCCAGAACTTGAAACCTAACTTATCTGGTTTGTTACTCATACATTGAGCGAAGCAGCAACGAACCTTGAATACACAGAGCTGCTCTTCTATAGTAATCACTGCACCTGGTTTTTAGCTCAATATGAAGTTGTTGTAGTGTTTAACGCCTGCTGCTACTACATACGGAATGGCAGGCGGTGAGGCTGATGATACATGGAATGAAGATGGAGCACCGGTAGAATGAGATGGCGGGGAAAACCAGAGAACCTAGAGGAAACCCGCCCCATCGTGGCTTCGTCCACCACAAATCCCATATGCGGTTGCCTGGGAATGAACCCGGGCCGCTTTGTTGGGAAGCGAATGGTCTAACCACTCGGCTACAGTGGATCCTAATATGCAGTTGTGTACAAGTGTACTCCAGATTGGATTAGCTGCTGCGAAGTCTGTCATAGTACACTTGTTTATCATGAAATCTCAGAATCTTCATAATCACAATAAACTAGTCCCTTCACATTTCATGGAAGAAAACTGCTAATCCCCTTACTGTGACTAGAAATTTCTTGGGGAAGTTGTTCGCTCCATTGTCAATGGGCATACAATATAGCTATAGCTGCTTCAAGTTGGTCTTTCATATTCTGGAAAATGTTAGCATCTGTCAACACTTGTCGGTCTGGGTGGCTCAGTTGGTTAGATGCTGGCCTACTGTTCCCAAGGTCGCGGGTTCAAACCCGGCCTAGGCCGATGGTTTTTAAGTGTGCTTAAATACGACAGCTCCATGCCAGTAGATTTACTGACATGTAAAAGAACTCCTGCGGGACAAAATTCCGGCACACCGGCGACGCTGATGTGATCCTGGCAATTGACAGCGTCGTTAAACAACAAAATAATTTTTTTTTAATCTGTCAACACTCACCATTCTATGACATATTTTCCACTCACTGTAAGTTTCTTTGACTAATCTGTAGGACTTGGCCCCTCTATCCATACATTGTGATACCCACATCTTCTAGATGTATTTTCTACTGCAGTTCTGTACCATCTACACTAGATTCGTTACTTTCCACAGCTGGAAAAATTGTTCCAGTAGAGCTTGACATCTTATGGCCATCTCTCTTGCATGGGGCACAAAAAATTAAGATTATTTTGTTGTTTAATGACGCTGTCAGTTGTCAGGATCACATCGGTGTCGCCGGAGTGCCGGTATTTCATTTCGTTGGAGTTCTTTTACATGCCAGTAAATCTACTGACAAGGCGCTGTCGTTTTTAAGCACACTTAAAAACCAGCAGTGTGGGCCGGATTTGTACCCACAACCTTGGGATCAGTAGGCCAACGTCCAACCAACTAAGCCACCCAAACCGACTGCATGGAGCAGGGACATGTAGTACTACTTAAGACAATTTGGCAACAATGCTGTCATTTGCCTGTTCCTCTACAGGTTCTTCATTCATTGTATTATCACCAATATCTTTGGATGATGGACTTTTATCTTATTAATGTGTGATATTTTTAGCATCGTCATAATTATTAGATAATTCGTCATGACTAAATATATTCTATCTTTCTGAGTGATTGTATGGTAAACTAAAGAATTAATTCAACGTTTCAGCTGGAAACATAGTAGTGGTAGTCGGGCTTTAGGGTGCACAACTACAATGGTCTTTCGTGCTCAGATGATGCAATAAAATGGAAAGTGCAGGCACTACCCCTGCAGCCTAAAATATTGCAACAGTTAAAAGATCATCGAAATACTGCCAGTAAATGGAAAGTGCAGGCACTATGCCTACTGTCTAAAATTTTGCAGCAATTAAATGAACACCAAAACAGTAATGGGAACTGTAAGAGTAGAGCTAAAACAGTAAACAAAACCATAACGGAAACTATAAAACTGAATCTCATCAACGGGCAATCAAACAAAAACAAAATCTAAATTCAGCTATTCAAACATAGTCCCCCCCCCCCCCCGCATTCTGCTACGACAGATAAAATTAAGCAACCGTACTACTGCATTTACAGCATCTACCAGCACCTCAGCAGACCGTGCCGTGGTCGAGTGGTTAGACCATTCGCTTCTCACCAACGCAGGCCGGGTTCAATCCCAGGCAACCGCATGTGTGATTTTTGGTGAACGAAGCGGTGCTGGGGTGGCTTTCCTCTTGGTTCTCCAGTTTCCCCCGCCATCTCATTGCACCGGTGCTCCATCTACATTCCATGTATCAGTGTTACCGCCTGCGGTGCCGTATGTAGTAAATGCGAGCGTTAAACACTACCAAAAAAGCACCTCAGAAAGGATAGCTAGCAGACCCAGGGACACACATAAGAGAGCTAAAAACTGGCACTGAGCAGTGGCGGCTCGCAGTCAAAATTTTAGGGTAGGCAAAGTGTAACAGTAACAAACAACAACAACAACAACAACAACAACAATAATAATAATAATAATAATAATAATAATAATAATAATAATAATAATAATAATAATAATAATAATAATAATAATAATAGTAATAATAATAATAATAATAATAATAATAATAATAATAATAATAATAATAATAATAATAATAATAATAATAATAATAATAATAATAATAATAATAATAATAATAATAATAATAATAATAATAATAATAATAATAATAATAATAATAATAATAATAATAATAATAATAATAATAATAAACCCCGTTTATCCGAAATATAGGGGGCGAAGTCATTGCGGATAACGCAAACAATATATTGTTTGGTTGTTTAATAAGAGCAGAGTGCATGAGTGTGACTTTACGGACGAATTACCGCCAAAACTAAAATCACGATTGTCGGCAGACTTTTTTCCAGGGGGGGGGGGCACATGTTGGAAATTTGCAATCATATAATATTAAATCATTATTTTACTGTCAAAATTTATAGTATTTGTTGCAGATAACCGTATTAATTTGTGCTAAACAAAAATTGTCTTTACATCAAAATTAAAATAATACCTTAAAAGTCAGTAATTGACTGCACATTAAGTTCACCAACTTCCAGGGGGGGGGGCCGTGGCCCCCCTTGCCCCCGTTTCGTGACGCCCATGACTAAAATAGATTAAGAAATTGAAAAATTGTCTGACTGCAGCTTTGTGTTAAATAGCTAAAACACTACTCTTTTCATTGTCAGTGCGCCGCGAAAGCGAAATTTGTAATAGTTCATTAATTAAGTCGGTCATACTGGTATTACAGAGTGATAACGACAGATTCAGATCTCCGAGAACTTCGTTCGTGGAGTATGGCTGTTCGGAAAATGTCGCATACATTCGTATTTGGGTAGGCAAGTGTTCGGACTGCTGGCAGACGCGTCTACGCATGCTCGGAGTGCATATACAGACCGAATGTTTCCTTATCCCTGTTCAAGGGCCTCGTACTGAGGAAATGGGGCCGGGCAGGCAGAGGTTAAGCTAGCCTGCTCTTCACTACCCAGGTTCCATTCGTATCATTTCTGCCGCGCGTTTCAAACACGCAGCGCAGTTTTGATGAATCGGAATTGAGATTAAAGGATTTGACCATGCGCTGGTCATTATAACTGAGAAAACTTTTCTTGAACTGCAATTTAGGGGAAAATGACGGTTCAAATGATAAAATGCAGAATCATAGTTAAACATTATTTGTTGATGTATTACGATAGGGTAGGCAATGCCTACCCTGTCTACCCTGAGGAGCCGCGCTTGGCACTGAGTTAAAACATGCAGCACTGTCAAAGGCTCATTACAGTGAGAGCAGAGCAGCACAGCATCTGGGGATAGAAGGTGACTATCACTAAAGTGGCAGTGCCCGATGCGTAATCTGGCTAAAATCACTTCCTCACGACGAAGTCCTCCAGGTGACAGGGAGTGGTTCCACCTCCCGAAGTCTATTCCCCTGAACATGATTCCAGTCACTACTCCCCGTGTAGCAGGGAGTAGGGCCAGGGAGTGCTGGCGATGCAAATTATCATTAAAAACAAAGTAAGAGACAGGTGTTCTGGTAGAAGTGCTATACGCCTTCTCTAGGTCAAAGAACACAGCAACTGTTTGACTCTTCCTCGGGAAGACATCCATCACGTGTGTCGATAACGAGACCAAGTGAAAGAAAAGTATTTGCCTTTAATGTGTGGAAGCGAACTATTGTAATTTCTAAAAAGAAGGTGGCGAAAGGGGAATTGTAATTAATGCACTTGGACACTAGATCCTTCCAATTAGTCAAATAGGAGCATTTGGGCGAAGTAGGAAGAATTGTGTAAATTTAACAGAATGTGAAGGTAAAGTTTTAACATGTATGGTAAAATTATGTGAAGCAATTATTAAAAGGAGACGTGTGTGAACATTAAAGATGCATTCGTCATTTTCATTTAAATTTGTGGTATATTTAATTATCTCAAATATTGCTTAACTGCTAATGAACGTGTAGCCTCCATGATCAGACGGTAATTAATTGTAAGAGGATCAAGAAGAAACTGCTCAGGATGGTAGATTGTTTAACAGATGATTAGCCGTAATATTTTCCTCAAATTGTCCATCTTTATTTCTTTGAGATTTAAACAGTGTTAGCTTTCACATTTGTTTGATGGTAGGTATATCTTTTAATAGTTTCACATTTTCTTGATTGTATACTATTTAAGTTAGTTAAATTATTTTAAATAAATTGTTTATTATGTACGTGCTGGTTTGTGTGACCTTGCACTACCCTGGAAGATCCTGCGGGTTTGAATTACTTGAATTCGGTAGATATCTAACCAAATATTTAGGAAAGGAAAGAGCAATAAACGGATGTCACACGGTTTACACTGAATATCGTTAGTTTAGAAAACGAAAAGGATACTTCACATTGACGACATGAAATGCTATATAAATTAGGTTTACTGTGTACATAAAAAGAAGGAAGGGGGCAAGCGTGAAGCTTATTTGCAAAAGAGTAGCCTGCGCAAATATTGGAGCCACAAAGCAAGCAGGAAATGGAATAGCAAGGCATGCAGCAGCTTGTAAACATCTGAAAATAAAGAAAGTTTGTTTTTAAACAAATTAACTTTGTTCACCATTTACCCAATCGGCTATGCCCCATACTTTTGCACTATACTTATGTGTTTCTATAAAATCCGCCGCTTTTGATTTTTGTTTAACATGTGAGTGATAAAAGGTGGAGTTGCAACCATTTTGTCACTAGCATCCTATTGAATGGAAGTTATTAAAAACCTGAAAGGAATATTTGATCCCCAAATGGATGCTCTGAGCAAAATAAACATAAACCTTTAACTTGGCGTTTTCATAAGGGCAAATTTAAATCTAACGCTATGTATTCTATATCACTTTGGAAAAAAGAATATTGAAACTGATATTGTGGACATTCAATGCTATACTGGGGCAGCAACATATTAATTTGATTAATTGTTGTGTACAGGGTGTCCCAAAAACAGCGACAACGCTTAATATGTTGTACGGGATAGCATTCTGAGCGATTTTCATATAGGAACCCTTGTTTATAAATGCACGGTTTGGACACTAGCGCATCGAAGTGTGAGATGGGTGTACGTTCTCATTTCGTCACTAAACCCAACATCGAGCTGTCCACATTACAAACGGGCTTCGAACTGTGTACTTCCTAGATCTTCGCAGAGCCTATATCGGCATTAGTAAGCCTCATGCACATGACCCTATACGTGGGGTTGTCTTTGAAGATTTTCAATCACTCCGAAACTCGAGCAATAAGGTCATCCGCTGACGTGACAGGAGTGTCATACACCATACAACACTACAGAAAATACTCCAAAGGTGTCAGATCTGGCGATCGCGCTGGCTACGGAACCGGTTCACCTCTACCAATCCGTCGATTTGCATATGCAATGTTGAGGTGATTCCGCACATTTATATCAATGTACTCAAGTTGGCTATTTCAGCAGCTGCGTACTGGTATGTGTCTTACAGCTGTTTAAACGTTCGTGTACTAGAAACTACATAAGTGACGCTGTAGGATGTGCACCAAGGACTCTATGAAGGAATTGAGCACATGTGCAAGAATGTCATTATGCTCAGGTCGTTCATCCCAGTACACAAATGGCTAAAGAGTTGCACGCTTTCCATATTAAGATTCCGAAACGAATGTTAAATTGTGACAAGTTTGTTCACAGACGTTGACGCTCTACAGCGTCCAAATCGTACATTTCCGGACAGGGGTTCCTGTTTAAAAATCGGTCAGTGTGCCATCCCACACAATATAATAAGCATACATATACACCCTGTATATGTATAATAAAATCTTTTGGTTTGAAAAGGAGCATTGTTGTTTGTTGTTGTTGTTGTTTTCTAGTGCCTTGCATCTGGCAATGAAGCCATTAGCATTCGTGCTTTCCAATACTTTTGAACTGTAGTTTCTTCTGATCTTAATGCTTCACAGGTCTTCAAGTGTTCTTCATTCATTTCTGCTGGATCGTTACACAGGACACATATCGGTGAGGCTGAGATACCTATTCTGGAGAGATGACTTGCCAAGCAGTCATGATTTGTCAATAGTCGGAAGGCTGCAACAGCTGTTTTCCTTGGTCTCTGGGGGATTATATCTGGATTGGAAAGTAGTGTAATCCATTTTTTATCTTTGGCATTTGTTTCTATTTCTTGTAGGTATGAATGACAAAAATTTTTAATGATCAAGCGTTTTATTGAGGAATATGAGAAATTGAATTTAGACTTTTGTGTTATTGTTGTGGCTTTCTTTGCAAGTGAGTCTGCAGCTTCGTTCCCCATGACTCCACAGTGTGCTGGAATCCATTGGAGATGAACAGTCTTATTAACTTTTTGGAGTTGTGTTAACATTTTGTAGCATTCTCTAATTTTTGTTGACTTCTTTGTAGTATTTGAACATATTCCCTGAATTGCAGCTTTAGAATCCGAAAGAATTACTGCCTTGTTAAATTTATTTAAGGGAAGATTTAATAATTGTCGGAGAGCAATGTATATAGCCTCTATTTCTCCATCATAATTTGTTGTGTCTCTGCCAACAGAATGATAAAAGGAAAAATGTGAACATGTAACTCCAGCTCCAGTAAGGTTTTCCTTCGAGGATCCATCAGTATATATGTGCAGCCATTCTTCTGTGGGATACCTAGTATTGATTGTTTCCAGAGCTAGAAGTTTTTGTATTTCTTTTGGTGTGTCTGATTTACTTATTTCCTCTATTAATTCCAAATTGAAGGTAGGTTGCAATAATTCCAATGGATTTTCTCTAATAAGTAGATTTTCTCTGGTGTTAGGAATGTTCAATTTAGATTTAATCTGTGTTACCTTTTCTAGGAAACTACTATGAGTTTTAAGGATTGAAGGGGGGAGGTTCTCCTCTGTCCATTTAGAGTTTGGCAGTCGTAACATTTTCTCGTGTTGGAGCAATGCTTGTTCTTCTATTTTTGTTGTTATTGATGGGGTCCGTGTTAAGGCAAGCATGGCATCAATAGGTGTGGATTTAACTGCTCCAGTGATTAGGCGAAGAGCCTGATTTTGTATTTGTTCAAGTTTATTGATGTTAGCATTTGCTGCTGTTATTAAAGCTTCAGAACAGTACAAGAGGTTTGGTTTAATATACATTTTGTATGTTGTGTTAAGGACTCTCCTTGAGCAGCCCCATTTAGCACCAGCTAACCTTTTCAGGATTTGCAATTTCTTTTCAACCTTTTCTGAGATGTTTGTTATAAGTTTTTTCCAACTTAGCTTTCTGTCGAAAGTGATGCCTAAGTATTTGGCATCATCAACTGCTTTGAGTGGTTTACCATTATAATTTATGCTAGTATTAACTGGTTTGTATTTTAGTGTAAATAATTCATAATTTGTTTTTTCCACATTGATAGTCATGAGGTTTTTGGAGCTCCATTCATGTACTTTGTTTAGGGCTGTTTCTATTCTGTCTTTAATTAATTCAAGTTTTTTTGAAGAGCCTGAAGTCCAAATGACTACATCGTCAGCAAATAGAGCAATTTTGGTTTCTAAAGTTTTTATTATTGATGGAAGGTCATTTATATATATGTTAAAGAGTGTTGTGCTCAGAACAGCACCTTGTGGAAGTCCTCGGTGTGTTTGTTTATATTTGGAAATGTATGTATTATATTTTGTGGCACAAAATCTTTGTGAAATAAACTGAGTTATCCACTTAAGCATGTTACTTTTCACACCTATTGATTGCAACTTATCAACTAATTTATTTCTCCAGACTGAGTCATATGCTGATTTAAAATCAATGAATACTGCCAAGGTATCCTCCTTTCTATTGAAAGCTTCCTTGATGTCTTGGCTTAGTAGGAGTACATTTTCACTTGTACTATGATTCTGTCTGAAGCCGGTCTGTGAACTATTAATTAAGTTGTAATATTCTAGGAACCAGTTAAGTCTAGATGCCACCATTCTTTCCATCACTTTTGCAATAACACTGGTCAAAGATATTGGTCTGAAACTATTAATATTGTTTGAGGGTTTGTTTTTCTTTAAAATCGGGATGATAATGGCTTTTTTCCAGTCGGAAGGTACAGTCATTCTCCAACACGTGTTATACAGTTTAAGTAGGATTTCTTTTCCTTTCCTGCCAAGGTGTTTAATAAACTCTGGATGGATCTTATCAGGTCCAGATTTTTTGTTCTGTAATTGTTCAATTGCTAAATCCAGTTCTGTTTCATTAAAATCCTGAATAAAAATATCATTTCGTATACCTTTTGGCTTACTAGTTTCTCTGATAGTTTTTTGGATAGCCTTATCTTGTTTTTTATACGCTTGGGGTACTCTTTGTGACTGAGCATAAAACTTGTTAAGGGATTCTGCTATTTCCCTATCTGTAGTTAAGCTTTTGTTATTATATTTTAATGGTTCAGTTGTATTTTTTGATAATTTTGTTTTATTAAGGAATTTGTATATTTTATTTCCATCTTTCCTATAGTCCATATGTTCTACAAAATTTGTGAAACTGGCCCTTTTTGCTGTAATTAATTCTTTCTTAAAAATGGCTGCTTTTCTTCTCCAGTTTTGTACATCTTCTGGACACTTGGTTCTTTCGGCTTTGACTCTTGCTATATTTCTTTCGTGTTTTAACTTAGATAAAGATGGAGACCAAAAGTAGCTATATTTCTTTAACTTTCCTTTGGGGATATGTGTTTTGGCTGCTGTCAGTAATATTTCACAAATTTTTTTATTCATTTCATCTGTTGACTTGAACTCTGATTCTAACAGTATATTACACTTCCCTTCCATCTCATTTTGGAAACTGGACCAATCTGCTTTTTTAAAATTCCAAGAAGTTTTAACTTTTGGTTTGTTACTTTTATTTATTAGACCTCTTATGGAGTTTATGGTGATTCTGTGGCCTGAACCTGGGTCTTCTATTATTTCTCTTTTTGTATTGTCAATTATGTCAGATGACACCGTCAGAAGGTCAGGATTTGTACCCGAACCATTATAATGAAGGTAAGTGGGTGGATCATTTGGATTAAATATTAATTCCATTGTTGACGAGTTTAATAGGTCTTCTATGACTCTTCCTGCTGAATTTATATCTCTGTAGCCCCACCTAGGGGAGTGTGCATTAAAATCACCTATTAAAATACTTTTGGGTTCTATGGGAATAGAATTTAGATCTAGTGTATTGTCTGGAGGATTGTAGATACTGTAAATTCTATAGTGGTAGTTACTTTTCCATACTTCAATTCTAACTATTTCTGATTTATCTTGTTCTTCCATTGTTTTTTGGATTTGGATAGTAGCTTTCATATTTCTTTTAATCCCTGTAAGAATACCACTTGCTATTTGACGAGCCTTTGGAAGTATATGTGTAGTGTACTGATCCATTTCAAAGTATATTTCCTGTTCTTGTGATATATTGGCTTCTTGCACTGTGAAGACATCTATATCTTGGTCTTTTAATATTTTCATTAGCTCTTGTTTTTTAGGCTGGGACATGCCTCCTGCATTCCATTGTAGAATTCTTAAAGTATTGGAACAATGATGAAATTTGCCTAAAGATGTCCCCACCCGGAGATCCGATTGGGGGACAGTTTTAACTCCGGAATGTTTATCTTTAGGACTCACATTCATGTATGTGGCTTTCATGAAACTGTTTTCTTAACGGGCACCAGTTTTACAATGTGGCAGTTACATCACCCGACTTAAACCCCCATTTTGCAAGGGGGACCACACCTATCGTTGGTCAACGGGTCCATCAGACCTAGCCGGGAGGACTAAATAGATGATATTTAGATCCACCGACCTTCCCCTCATGTGCCTCTGAGGGACGCTGTTGTGCTGTGATAGGGCAGCGCATATGTAAATGACTTTTCCTCCATTTTAGATTAAACAGTTATACCGCTGTGATTCGGTCCCCAGAGCCTCATCTGTTAAAAGCAGGGTGCACCACGGGCAGGATGAGGATGGGAATTGGGTAGGAGAGGCTATATGAGGCGCATCACTACCCCTTACTACCCCTGAAAAGGAGCATTTTAAAATGCACATTTAAAGGCAAAGCCAGCACATATTTGAAACCCACAACGAAAACAGGATACGAACAAACAAGGATCTACTAAATTAGTCCACATATACGCATGTATCTGGAAAAGATAAATAACTGGTTTACTTATGTGGTAAAGGCAAACTTCATGCATAAGAATACAAAAATATAGTTGGCTTACCTTTGTTGTAGAAGAAAACAAGTTTGGAAGCCGAAGAAATGAAAGGTCGTTGAACTTGCAAAATAAGAAATAATATTAAATAAAGAAAAGCCATCACTAAGTAGCGAGGACCACATGACTCGACTACTTCCTTTCCACTTATTTCATTGTTCTTGTTTGTTGATTTGCCATGTACCATGGCACTTAATCCTCCACCATTGCAAATGTCTCCGATGGCATGCTCACATCCTCGGTGCCACCCCGGCTTAGGTGACAGTCCTGGCCTGGGCCTTGCTCATCCTAGGGTCTCACCTCCCAATCGCCTTCCGGAGTGCATCAGCTCATGCAATGGCCTCTCCCCGGGACTGACCTTTATCAGCGGATGCGGACACAAGCCCTACGTGATAATCAGGGGCTGGGAATTACGCGATTACCCAGTCAGCCACTGCGTCTCCCCATCCATCAGCAACCCGCGGTAAAGGTATCCATCAGACTGTTCAGAGAGGCATTAGGTTGGAGGCCAAACACGTGTGCACCAAAGTGGTTTAGGCGGTTGACATGTGCTCTCGCCCCATAGAGGAATCCAATCGAGAGTGACTCGGGACGTCGGGTACGCCAACACCCGTACCTACTGTAGTAGACACCTGGGGAGGAGTGCATGAAGTGATAGTCTATAGACACGGGAAGAGCAAAACCCGCTGAACGCGACGGTGCCCTCTGGTACCTAGAGCGCGTGATCCCAGTGGAGATGAAAGAGAAGTGCCTTAAAGTCAGTCTCTAATGGCAGAAGTCAGGCCATTGAGAAATTCAGTACATTTCGGTTGGACTTCAAATTTCCGGGTTTGGCCTACTGTGGCACTCAACAAGAAGAGAACTTAATATGAGACGTGCACAGGAATATATTATCTTGTCCAAGCCCAAAACGAAAGCTTTGGCCTTTAAAAAGGACTCTCTTCTAATCTATGAATCGCCGGGGAACGAACTGAGAACAACATATATAAATCCATTTTTTCATGGAGTTGCTGTTTTCCTTTAGGAATGCTGCTTGCCACGAGAAAAGATGAATTAATTTTGTCGTCCAGTGCTCCCCAACCACTTGGATAACAGGGCTACACGGGGAATATAGCAGGCTCACCGTCCCACTCACACTGCGATTTAGTGAAACACATACCCCTAGCCGATTGACTAGGGCTGGGTTAGCCTCTAGTCTCCCCTTTAGGTGAACTTTTTTTAAAGTAACGTCTTCCAACTGTGTCATATCGGACGGTGAATGAATGAAATGGGTGAAATTATGCTCAAATGAGCCCGATCTCCATGGAGCTGTAAGTTACCCGACATTTGTCTTCTCAGGGTAAGGGAAAACCTCGGAAAAAGAACCTTACTCGGATAACTTGATCTAAGCGAGATTCGAACTGGCGACCTCTTGAACGTGAGGCAGACACGTTAACCATCACGCTACTGAGGCGGGCCCTTTAGATGAAGAAGACACCAAAGCGATGTATTGGTAATAAATACTCTCCCTGAAGATGGCACCAAACAGGGTCAGACAAGCATCCCTCAACTAACCAGGATCTTCCTTTCTACCGAGACGTGTCTCCACTCACGACCTTACGTGTGATTGGGTTATAGATATAGAACTGTAAGTTAATGAACCAGTGTTCTTAAGAAAAGTTGAAACTGAATCTTTCGGCAAAACATTTTGTTTTACTTCGCGGGAAGGCCTTTGTCGGATTTTACTTAAATTGGTCAAAGGTTGATGAATTATTTTGAATGGTATTTTGTGATCCATTCTACATCAAAAATTAGGAAAATAATAGCAATTAAGAAGAAGCGTAACGAAAATGGTAATCGTGGTGATCTGATAGGATTAAACTCATATTCAATAGGTTTTTTTTCTCGATCTTCAATTTCTTTTCTTTTTTTTTCTTTTCTTTTTTTTTTTTTTTTTTTTTTGTTAAACACACACACATATTGGGTGTCCCCAAAAAACACCGACAACGCTTAGTTGTTTGGGATGGCACACTGATCGATTTTCAAAGAGGAACCCCTGTCCGGAAATGCACAGTTTGGGCGCTGGAGAGCGTCGAAGTTTGAGAACGAACTTTTGTGACAATTTGACTCGACCTAAGTGAGTTTCAAACTCACCTCTTGGACGTGAGGCACACACGCAATCACCACGTTACAGAGGCAGGCTTCAAATAGTAACTTCTGTCGGGAAATGCACGGTTTGGACGCTGTAGCGCATCGAAGTGTCAGGTTGTTCTGAGCTCACATTTAGTCAACAAACCCAACATCGAGCTGTCTACACTACACACGGGCTTCGAGCTACGTGATTGCAGAGCCTATATCGGCGATGGTGAGCCTCATGCACATGAACCAATACCTGCGGTTGTCTTTGAAGATGTTCAATTGCTCCGTGAACTTGAGCCATAAGATCATCTGCTGACGTTACATGAGTGTACCATATTTTTCATACAACTCCGCAGAAAATACTCCAGATTTGTCAGATCTACCAACCGTGTGGCCATGGAATTGCTCCACCTTTACCAATTGATCAATTTGAATATGCGACGTTGAGGTGATTCCGCACATTTACATCGAAGTGTGCTGGAACTCAGGTCGACCATTTTAGGAGCTGTGTACTGGTACGGGTCGCATTGGTGTTAAACCGTTACTGTATTGGAAAGTACACAAGTGACGCAAGAGGTTGCGCACCAAGGACTCTATGGAGGAATTTAGCGCATGCGCAGGAATGTTATGGTTAGGTCGTTTATCTCAGCACACATGTGGCATATCTTCCATATTAATACGCATTGTCGGTGTTTTTTAATTTTTTTTTTTTTTTTTTTTTTTTTTTTTTTTTTTTTTTTTTTTTTTTTTTGGCGGGAAGGGGGGACGCCTAATATATACACCTATTGAAAGGAAGACATTTCATGATATTTACAGGTCATAAACCACTAGCTTACGCATTCAAGCAGAAAAACCAAAAATGTCACCACGACAACAAAGGCAACTGCCATACATTTCAGAATTTATAACTGACATACATTACACCAGTGGAAAACAAGCTGCTATCGCAGATAGTCTGTCAGGAATAGACGAAGTGAATTTTATTGACTTTGACCAACTTGCAGATGCTCATGACAAAAATGGAGAACTTCAAGAGGCCATGAAAAGTGACAATTCCTTGAAATTCACATGTTACCAACTCCCTAGTGGAAGACAGCTGTGGTTAATATAGGCATGGACCATTCATTACTTCAGAATTTCGAAAATCCATGTTCACCTTAATGCATGGCATGGCACATCTAGGAGTAAACTCAACCATTACACAAGTGTCTTTCCGTTATGTGTGGCCAAATATGAAGAAAAATGTATAACAATGGACAAAAGCTTGCATTGCTTCGGAAATCTAAAGTGATTTAATATGTCCACTGCCTCCTTCTTAGGGTAACACATATGCTTTGACTAACATAGATATACAAACTGAATGGAAGTTATACCAATTCCTAACATTATGCTGAAACAGTAGCCAATGGTTTCTATAGTAATTGGATTTCAAGATTTGGAGTAACTACACGAATAACTACTGATCAAGGTAGACAATTTGAATCAACTTTATTCAAGCAATTTAGTTCAATATGTGGTGTTAAGTTGTACAGTACTACACCTTATCCCCAGTGCAATGGAAAACTAGCAAGACTTCACCGAATTCCTAAAACACTACTAGACCCGTACGAAAATCTGATTGGCTGATTCAAGTTTTGAGGTTTTGTAACGAAAACAAACGTTTGGTCTTCTGGAAGCGTTAGCTATGTTGCATGTTGATGTAATAAGTTTTTCGTCGCAAAATGATCTTCAACAGAGAGGTAATTATTCATTTGCATTATTTCTACTTAATGTATGTGTGTAATATTGGTATTTTCTATTAATGTTGGTGAAATACGTAGCAATTAGGCGTAAGATGCTTTTAACAGGTTATAACAGTGGAAGTGTTAACGTGTATTTAATTGATAATTGCATTCATTTGTATTTAATTTTCAGCCACGCAGGTAGTGGGATATGCCTACGATACATACCTTGCAGCATTACAGTGTAAATACCCAGTGGAAACTAAAGTTAGAATTTGAAGGTACGTTATTTATTTTCAATAAGTTTTAAGAGCATCTTATTGTACCAGTGATATTGGTTGAAGATAGTATATTTGCCAAAACGTTTATCATAGCTTTTTGCACACATGTGGCAGTTAATTGCATCCATTTGTTGCACAAGTTGTAAAATACATAATTGACCTTCATTTAGAAGATGCAGAATAGTAATCAAAATTGCAGGATATTATAAGAAATGTGTATCTTAGAAAAATTACACATGGTTGTTGTGCAAAGTAATAGGCACAGGATGATTTGACTAAGACTATTTACTTGGCCGGAGATAATCAAGTGCCTCTGTTTGCGGTCACATGTTTTAAAATATTAATAAGCAAATGCAGAAATAACACAGCCACATCAAAAAATACAAATGGATGCCACAAACTGTGGATAATAGAAATCGTGCTCATCATAACCTATTTCAACAAATACAGAATTGTTGTTGTTGTTGTTTTCTAGTGCCTTGCATCTGGCAATGAAGCCATTAGCATTCGTGCTTTCCAATACTTTTGAACTGTAGAACAGAATTGTCATGTGAAACAATTTTTTCATAAGTCATTGACATTGCCTTCAAGAGTTGAGTGTTCTGTAATTTGCCGAACCAAACCAAATTTACATAAATTAATTTATATGTGCATTAACATACAAGAATATCAACATATGATTGATATTTTAATGAATGCCTATAAAACAAGATAATCATATTCTTGATATCTAAGTCTCAAGTGGTATTTGCCAGACCGTTAACCAAATAATTTTTTAATAGAGCATATTGATATTATAATAATGTGTTGGCTAAAGTTGTCACAAGAGTGTTAAGATTGCAAACCAACTTTTGGCAGAAAATTTATTACTTGCTAGGTAATCATATGTACAACTGCTGAAATTGTTTATAATTAAGCCTAGTAGGTGAGCTACCACAAGAATGAAGTTTTGCACATTTTGTCTGAACAGCAGACAGAACCGGTTCCGCACACTGTGCACTATGTTACATGACTACTACCAATGCTGATAACTTGATTCATCTTTAATGTAGCTCGACTACTAAGCCTAATTATAATCCATCTAAAATTATCTATATTTTAAATGTAAATAGGATAATAGCCCAGCCCTTCTTTACCCAAGGCACTTTCATTACTTGAACTTTAGTTACACATAAATATTAATATTCGTTGCATTGTTTTTTTATTTTTACGATATGCATGATGGAAAGTTGGAGTTAAAGGTATTCCTGTGATTGTGGCTGTATAATTTTGCAAGCTGTACCTTTTTGGTGTCCAGTGCTGTTGCTGAATATAGAATGAAATAGTGTGAAAGCGTTAAATGATGTGAAACTGTTAAGAGGACGTTTGTTACCATGCTAATAATGATCTAG
Organism: Tenodera sinensis; assembly: GCA_030765045.1. NCBI lineage: Eukaryota > Metazoa > Arthropoda > Insecta > Mantodea > Mantidae > Tenodera > Tenodera sinensis. The sequence goes on along the minus strand of CM060974.1, from coordinate 49,195,894 downwards.
TGAATGACAAAACAGGTGTTCACATATGGAGCAATACAGTGTTGTATGCAATGTATGCCGAAACCTCTTTGTGAGATTATTTGTGCTTGTTACTCAAATATGTCAAATTGTCTTATGCTATCGGCATGCTAGGAATAAATAAAACTGTCAAACATGTATAATTGTTTCCATTTCCCTGTCAAATACCACATCCTAATGTTTCGTTACAAGTTCACATTGAAATTTTGAGGCAGCTCATTAAAGTAGAAAAAATTTTACTTTGTCATGTAGAGTAATTAGTGGCAGCGTCAAAATTGAAAAAGAAACATTTTGTTATTAATTTATGCTAACAAACTTATTGTTGGTGTTTTTAAACACACAAGCCGTGTGTGGGCAAAGTTTGAGAGGTAGAACTGGAACTTAAAAATTCAATGCCACAACTGGGATTTGAACCACAGACCTTCCACTTACCAGGCGGCTGCTCTAACCATTGAGCTATTGTGACAAACTGCCAGAATGGCATTAAATTCTCAAACAAGTTCCTATTTCTCCTGGTAAACCACAAAAGCAGTCTCACATCAGAGTCAAATTACCACAATTACCAGGAATTAACGTAATTCTCTATTCTCTATTAACGTAACTCTAAAATTTTGGTGAACTAAACTTTAGAATATTGGTGCTTTTCCTTATTGCCACATTGCATAGCATTTAGTGTTTTATAGACACTCCCAATGTTGCTCTTGTGTAATATAGAATCTAAAATTCTAAATTCAGAGTTAATTACACCAGATTGTGCTCATGAACCAATTTGTGGCTTTTCAATATTGACAGCTGCGTACTTGTTGGGCTTTATGTCCTCATAAATCAATTTGTGTTTTCAAATTTTATAACCGGGTAAAGACCTTGTTACAAAAGTTACACTTGTGTGGTTTTATGCCATCAAGAGTAATTTTGTCTCTTGAACTCTGATAACTGAGTAGTGAGCCCGTCAATGAGGTCATTTGGGCTGATAACTGAGTAAAAAGCCTGTTACAAATGTTACACTTGTGTGGCTTTGCCCTCATAAATCAATTTGCCTCGCTTCAACTGTGATAATGTAGTAGAAGCCTTGTTACAACTGTCACACTCATATGGCTTTCTGTCCCCATGAATAAATCTATCTGCTCTTGAATGTTGCAAATTGGTAAAAGCCTTGTTACAAATGTTACACATTTGTGGCTTTGCCCTCATGGATCAATTTGTGTCTTTTCAATTGTGATGATGTAGTAAAAGCCTTGTTACAAATGCAACACTTGTGTGGCTTTATACCTTCATGAATCAGTGTGTGTCTTTTCAAACCTGATGAGTGAGTAAAAGGCTTGTTACAAATGTTACATGTGTGTGGCTTTATGCCTTCATGAATCAATTTGTGTGTTCTCAAATTTGATAACTGAGTAAAAGCCTTGTAACAAATGTTACACTTGTGTGGCTTTATGTCCTCATGCAGCAACATGTGTGCCTTCAAGGATGATAACCGGCTAAAAGATTTGTCACATATATTACACTTGTGTGGCTTTATACTTTCATGAATAAATTTGTGTGTTTTCAAATTTGATAATGAAGTAAAAGCCTTGTTACAAATGTTACAGTTGTGTGGCTTTATGTCCTCATGAATCAATTTGTGTCTTTTCAAAAATGATAATGACGTAAAAGCCTTGTTACAAGTGTTACACTTGTGTGGCTTTATGCCCTCATGAAATAATTTGTGTGCTTTCAAATTTGACAGCTTTCTAAAAGCCTTGTTACAAATGTTACACTTGTGCGGTTTTAAGCCATCATGAATCAATTTGTGTGCTTTTAAACTTGGTAACTGAGTAAAAGCCTTGTTACAAATGTTACACTTATGTGGTTTTATATTCTCATGAATCAATCCATGTATTTTCAAATGATATGACTGAGTAAAAGCTTTGTTACAAATGTTACACTTGTGGGTTTTCTTCCCCTGATCAATCAATTTGTGAGTTTTCACAGACAACTGATTTAAACCCTTGTTCGAAATGTCACGCTTATTTACATTCTTATTGTCAAGAACCAATCTCCATTTTTTTAAATGGGATGAATATTTAAAACACTTCTTAGAAACGTCACATTTACTGGACTTTCTGTACTCACAACTTAAGACTGACTTGCAGTTCTTAATATTGATATCCTGTTTATTTCTGTTGCTCTGCTGAAGCAACTTTCTTTGTTTCAAAGAGGAAGCCGTGCTCACAATTTTCCCATCATCAGATGCTTCTGAGCAAACACTTGTTTGTATTGAAGATACATCAGTAACACTTTCCTGACCTCCACATTTTCTGCCAGTTTCACATTCAGGAGTGTCCATGTTCATATTGAATCTTACATCAGTTTCTAATTCTTCAGTGGAGGATAAATCTGAAGTATAAGTTGAAACCCCTTTGTGGAAACTGAAATATAAAAGAAGCACTATCAATAATTACTAGAACACGGGGATTAGGAAATTTCAAACTTAAAAGTATGTGGATGATTATCTTCATGTGCACATGAGAGACAGTGTGACTTCATGAAAGAGTTGGAAGCATTTGGATATCTTGTTATGTTTCAATTAGAAGTTATATGGCATTACTAGTTTGAAACATTTCAGCAAATGTAAGCGATCATTAGTCTATCTGTTTCAAAACATGATGTTGCCTAAAATTGTAAGAAAAGTTATCTTTGTGCAAATATCAGTCATCTGGAATGATTATGAATTAGTTACCTGATTGTCATTATTTCATGCAAAATGTAAATTTTCTGTCCCTGAGTTAAATACAGACGGAAACTAGGATATAACCAATTGAATCATCCCAAAATTTCTTTCGCTCTTTAGTTGTGCTTAACATATTGTGAGGCCGGCCAAATCACCAGGGAGGACAGCTGTCATTGAACCCTGGGGTTGTTTTTGTTTTGCTCAGGATATGCACAAAGGGCAACTGGAGGAAGACCGACACAACCAGTGAGTTTACCACAGAGGTTTCAAGCAGGATGGTAATTATCACTCTACCTGGACTAAAGGGCGCTACCCAACAACACTGACAAGGAGCGTGCCACCTGGTGAAGTGGTTCAATACAAAGTCTACTGCATCCAGAGACTACCTCGAGGTAAGGTGCTGGTGGCACATTGGGATCATCTGGCTAACTACAACAGTACTGGACCAATCAGCACTACGGCGGGAGCAGTGTGCCGCCAGCCATGGGACATAATAAATGGCAGTCAGGATTGCATTGCCCCAGCCCACTGGCTGCATGTATCAAAGGCCCTCAGGCTCTGGCTGCATCACGCGACTTGTGAACACATGACAACATTCAGAGTGGCAGAACAACAATGGTTTTCAAGATTCAGTAAAATATTGTTTCTGGGCTTCTTGGCCACCAGCCAGTTGATGCTTGAACACCTGACATTTTGCCCGACATTCCGACAAGCATCCTCAGGGGGATGGTGACTACTAACTACTTAACTAGCTAACAACTAATTAGTAGTCACCATCTCTCTGAAGATATTCATCAGAATGGTGGGCAAAACATCAGGTGTTCACACATCAACTGGACCATGGCCAAGAAGCTCAGAACAACATTTTGCTGGATAGATACCAGCCGTTAAAGCCTAAGCTCACATGTTTTCGAGATTATTCAAGAAGTGTCCGACATATTTGTGGAAGTTCCAGAAACGATCTGTTATGCCATACTTGCTATACGAGGAGAGAAGGCAATGAGCATCGTGAGTTACAGACGTAGTCTTTGAGCGTTCAGCGTTTGTTAGTTTCAGTATGTGTGTCAGCTGCGTGAGTACGGTCAGATTGTGTACGAAAATAGTGAAACAATTAATGAGTGTAGACTGACTGTGTCGTTATTCAACTGTCTGTGAGACAAAGTGAAGAAAGATACGAGGAATGGTTAATAGAAGTAAACACTTAAGTTATAAGAGGTAGAACTTGAACTTAAAAATTCAATGCCACAACTGGGATTTGAACCACAGACCTTCCGCTTACTGGGCGGCTGCTCTACCACTGAGCTATTGTGACAAACCGCCACAATGGTTCATATTTCTCCTGGTAAACCACAAAGGCAGTCTCACATCAGAGACAAATTACCCCAATGGTGACTTACTATTGTAAGTACTTTATATCCCAGGATTAAATAACCTTCAGATGGGATATAAAGTACTTACAATAGTAAGTCACCATTGGGGTAACTTGTCTCTGATGTGTGACTACTTTCGTGGTTTACCAGGAGAAATACGAACTGGTTTGAGAATTTAATGCCATTCTGGCAGTTTGTCACAATAGCTCAGCGGTTAGAGCGTGCGCTCGGTAAGCGGAAGGTCTGTGGTTCAAATCCCAGTTGTGGCGTTGAATTTTTAAGTTCCAGTTCTACCTCTCAAACTTTGCCCACACATGGCTTGTGTGTTTAAAAACACCAACAGTAAGTTTGTTGGCATAAATAAATAATAATATTGATTATATGTTTGCACTTACACATTTTTCACTTCACTTCATACTTAGGGTTGTCCAAACAAGAACGCTTAAAGTACAGTGAAAAATAATGTTTGGAAAAAAAGCATTTCACGCAGTACATTTGCAGATTTTCTTTCACAGTTCTTTGCACAGCAACTCAGAAATTTAAAAGTGTGTGATATTTTTCAAAACGGTGTTACACACAAGCCAACGCCACATTTGGCACACATATACAGAGGTATTTTTTAGAGGTGGTGTGTGACGTAATGTTGTGCAGTAGTTTATGGTCGAGTCCACTTGTCTATTGCAAGATAAAAGGGGTGACTGGTTAGTATCTCTTCGACTTCTAACCCACTAGCCAGCAGGCTGCTGGTGGAAACTTACCCCCACCATCGCTTTGCATGACGTAACTCGCACACATCTGAGCAAGGTCACATGCCACCTCTAAAAAATACCTCTGTACCTATTATTTTATTTATGCCAGTTCTACCTCTTAAACCTCTGTACCTGCTTTCCCTTCACTTCTTCTCTCCTAAAGATGTGTTGGGGCAGACATAGCATTACCTGGTGGGATTTGCTTGCTTTGGGGTGGGTGGTACACTAGAAGGAAAATGCCTTTGTCAACTGTAGAGGTTGGTCACCTGATGATGGTCTTCCTGATGTAGTGGTAGGTCTTGGCGTATAATATTTCTGAAAAATTTCTGTAATGAGTGAAATTTGGAATTCAGCCAATGAAATGTTCTTGCCTGTTTTTACATTCTACAGCGTCTGAGAATTTAGTATCGCGATATGCAGTAGGTGAAGGAAGAATTTTCTGTACCATTTTAGTGACTTTCTAAGGCAGTGAAGAGAACTTAGAATCATATCAGATCTGTTCCTGTTGTAGTCCATTAATTTTCTTACTGGTGTGCTTGTAGTCCTGCTCACTTTTTCAGTTTCCTTCATGTCATTTCTATGCATTGTAGTCAGCATACACACTTCTCGCCTATCCATCCACCTCAATGCAAGCTGATTGTTAGTGTGCCTAGATTCCACTTCTCCTCTTTTCAATTTGGAAGTCATCTTGGGCATTCCCTTCCTGTTTTTCCTTACCGTTCCAGAAGCGTTAGTGCCATTCCTGTGAAGCCAATCATAAAGGAGAGGACAGGAATACCAGTTATCCAACCAAACATTGAGCCCTTTGCGCAGATATTTATGTATGAATGTCCGGACTACTGCTCCGGAAACCCCAAATTCATGGTCTGGAATTATGTCTGTAGTTGCTTCTGTATATGAAATGTCCTTGTTGAAGTCATGCACACGTGGAGTAAAATTTCCATAGCACCACAATGAAATGTCCTTTCGTGCTCACTTTAGCACTTGTGCTGGTATTGCCAGTTGCTCATTTTCACACACACACACACACACACACACACACACACACACACACACACACACACACACACACACACACACACACACACACACACACACCCACCCCCAACCATACGGTTTTCTAAGAATGCCTTTATTACGGTGAAATCTCAACATTGAATTTTTGGGTGGAATACAATACTTCCTCTACTTACTGGTAGAGAAAGTAAAAAGGGCTTCTTTAATTTAATTTTTATCACTACACAACATAGATATTGCTTGTATTACAGAAACACACTTTCTGTCTAATGAGTCTTCCTCTCTTCCTGGTTACAAAAGCTATAGGAACAAACATTCATCAAACATACTGTTACTCATGATGCAATTATCTTATTTGGTATTAGAGATCTGGAACTTCTAGGAGTTGAAATCAAATGTGATAATGCTTTTATTTTGTGCTTACAAGCCTACATCCAACCCACTTAATGTCAATCTTCTTTGATTACTTTTCCAGTCAACAACTCAACTCTCCTCCTGGAACACTTAAACTGTAAACACACATCATGGGGTTGCAGAATAACCAATCCTGATGGACAGCATGTCCTTGGCTGTAGTAATAATTATGGTCTATATATTGTAACAAAACGGCAAAATACAAAGTCTCGTTACTTTTCTATCAATTTATTGTCCTCTAAAATTTCCTACAAGTGCACAAGTTTCTTCTCGTTAACACAGTTTGTGGCCCTCCTGCTATCACAATTGTCCTTCTGATAACTTTCCTCAGTCTTTCAATGTCTTTCTCCAGTTTCTCTGTCCCTTATAGCTTAACTATTAGGATAAAAATCACTGAATGACACATATGTACTCAGTGACAGGCTTGCTGACTCACTCTCGTAACTAAAAACTAACTGCACACAACTTACACAACTAAACAACAACTCAACTCAAACTGACTCAAAAACTTAAAGCTACTGTCTCATTACCTGTGCTATATGTGTCCTATTTATACTGGAGCCAATGTCATGTGGACCATGTGGTCATGTGCAATGACTCAGCGAGAATCAATGAGAAGCTTCTCGGCCCTTTTTGTTATCGCACTGCCGTGGCTATGCACACAGAACCACTCCAAGCTACCTGGCCCCCCTCCTCTCATCCACATATTGTTGTACAACCAATGTCACACTATTTCAACCCCAACTGACCCAATTTTTTATTCATATAATCCAGCACAACGCTCCACAATATCCACATCAACACTTATCCCACAACCTTCATACATTACTCTGGAGCAGGCAGTAACCTCTTGTTAGCTACAACAGATATTGTTTCAAAAATTAAAAAACAAGTTATAGAAGATCCAAGTTCTGGTCACAGAGCAGTAATTATTGATATAAAACTAACAAATAACAGTCAATGTCACACGAATCTGTATTGGAACTTCAAAAAAGCAGACTGGATCAAATATAAAACTGAACTGGAACATAAATTTAAAGAACAAACAAACTCACAGCTACATGACCAACCAGATCATTTGAACAAAAATTTCTGTAAAGTCATCCTAGAAACCGCAAAAAAACATATTCCTCGGGGAAGAATAAAAAATTTCAAACCCTTTTGGAACCCCCAGTTAGAAGAACTGAAAAAGCAAAAGGATATAGCTAGAAATACAGCTGAACAAACAGAAAACATATTGGATACACAAATATGGCGGAAGAAATGTGCCTCACTAAAAAAAGAAATTAATACTGCTAAAAAGAATTACTTTAATAACTTCTTAGAAAAAATGGATTATAGGACAGATGGTAACAAAGCTCATCAGTTCATAAAAAATGTCAAGGGTAGGAAAGAAAACAACAGCACACCTATCATACACAACAATAAAATATTAACTAATGATGCAGCCATAGCCGAAACATTCAATAAATATTATGCTAATTCACATAAAGTAACAAGAAATAATAAAAAGGAACGTAAAGAATTTAAGAAAGATTTGAAACAAGAAAGAGAATGTAATCCTAACACTCAGTGCAATATCTTTTTTCAAAATTTTAATATGCAAGAACTGAACATTGCAATTAATAATCTAAAAAACAAAAAGTCTCCTGGACCTGATCACATACATCCAGAGTTCATAAAAAACCTTGGAAAAACAGCAAAACAACTACTAAAACTCTACAATCTATCCTGGAAAACCACTGTACCTGCTGAATGGCAAAAGGCAATAATTGTCCCACTCTTGAAGAAAGACAAAACAGCGTCAGAAATAAAAAATTATAGACCAATAGCTCTTACTAGCATAATAGCAAAAGTGATGGAAAGAATGGTGTCAAACAGGTTAAATTGGTTTCTAGAATCAAAAAATTTAATTACCTCATGTCAAGCTGAATTCAGAGAGTTCCACTCTACAAATGAACAAGTCTTACTTCTCAGTCAAGAAATCAAAGACTCCTTCAATAGAAAAGAAGATAATTTTTCCGCTTTTATTGACTTCCAAAGTGCATATGATTCTATATGCAGAACAAAACTACTAAAGAAAGTAAAAAAAATAGGGATACAAGGTCCAATTTTTTGTGGCTATGTCATTTCCTAACACAACACTTTATTGCAACCAGATATGGAAGAAATATATCTAAATACAAACAAGTACACCGTGGCTTACCACAAGGCGCAGTGCTCAGCACAACACTTTTTAATATATTTATTAACGACCTGCCACAACAAATACAAGAATCAGGTGTGAAGTGTGCACTATTTGCTGATGACTTAGTAATGTGGACTTCAAAACCAAAAAGCAAAAGTACAGAACTAGAAAAAACCATGCAACAATCCTTAACCAAATTACAAAGGTGGACCAAAGAAAATTTAATGACTGTTAATACAACAAAATCAAACTACCAAATCTTTTCACTAAGAAAAAAGTCACTAAAAATAAAACCAAATTTTGAGGGTCAACAATTACCAGAAACAAAGGAAGCAATGTATTTAGGAGTTACATTTGATACTAAACTTACATGGACCAAACAAATAGAAAATGTAATACAAAGAGCAGAGAGGCGCCTTTCACTGTTAAAACGTCTAACAGGAATGAAGTGGGGATGTTCCAGTGCAACTCTTAACACAACATACAATGTATATATAAAGCCATTATTTACTTACTGCAGCGAAGTTCTTGTAACAGCAAACACAAAAAAGATTCAAATCTTTCAAAACCAAAGTCTGAGATTAATTACAGGTGCTATCAAAACCCCACCAATAGCAGCTATGGAAATACTAACCAACCAATGCCCCAATGAATATGAAATAGAAAAAGCGGCTCTAATTCAACACGAAAAGTTGATCAGACTCCCATTCAATACATGGCACAAGAGAAATTTTACACATACACTAAAGACTCAGGAGAGCTTTCTTTCCAAAATTCAAGACATCAAGAAGAATGTATACCTTCCTAATTCAAAGGAAAACTTCATATCTAAGGTCAATCCTACACAAACATTAGACATCACATATTATTTACACCTGACAGAAGAAGTTAAGAAAAGTGATACTCCAACTAGTGTTCTAAAACTATTGGCATTAGAGACAATCCATACTAGATTTCCAGAACACGAATGGCTCCATATTTATACTGATGGATCATTTATATCAAACAAGGATGGAGCAGGTGCTGGAGTCACATGTCACCTCTTTTCCTATTACAAATCTTTAAGTTATGAAACTACAAACTGTGATGGAGAAATTGAAGCAATTTGAAATTCCCTACAAAATCTTTTGTACAGAATTTCACATTTTCAGCAAGCAGTTATTCTCTCAGATTCCAAGGGCAGCAATTATAGCAATTACTTCCAAGTTGTCACCAAAAACCAAACAATTATAGAATGTTGGAAAATCCTTACCCATCTAACAGCACTTCAAAAACATCTAGTCTTCCAATGGATACCAGCTCACTGAGGACTGAGTGGTAATGAGAAAGCTGATTTTCTTGCAAAAAAGGGTACCAGCGGTGTACAAAAATCTACCATTTTATGCAGCTAAAAGATTAGTCAACTCTGAATTCAAAAAAATTATTGCAAAATATTACTATGAAAAATCAAAGAATAAAAGATGGGAACTACCAAACATTCAAACAGTAATTCCTGAGTATCCTCGAAAAACAGTAGTTGCAACCTTCAGGTTGATTACAGGACATGATTGTCTGGCAAAACATTTAAACAGAATTGGGATATATTCTTCACCACTCTGTCCCCTAAGTAATCTGCAAGAGGAAATGGATCGAGACCACCTTCAAATATGCCCGGCCACTTCTAATGCCCCATCCATCAGTGAAAAATATTGGAGAGCAAGAGGATTAATGACTTCATTGTCAGAAATCCAGCATTAGCTAACAACAACATCAACACTTCTTTTTACCGTCACATATGATCAAGCTCATACAAGACAAGCATGAGGTTGGAAGAGCATGGCAATGCAACAGGCAACCATGGTAACAAAGAAAGCTCAATGTCATATACAGATGCTTGGAACTGAAATAAAACAGCATCACCTTAATTCATATGAAAGCTATTTATCCTCTTTCTTGAACTGATAACTTCCTCTGGCACCCTACAAAATGGATCCTCTGAGAACCAACTATCATCCCTGCTCTTCGTGAAGATTCTCAACATTCAAATATCAATCACAGTGCCGGATGTTTGCCTCTTATTATGTAGACATTTGTCCCAAACAACGTTGGCAGACACAAAATAGACATCTAATATGAATTTTGTGAAAAGAGTCAAAAATCATGTGTCTCAAACACATTTCCACAAGAATTGGTATGCCAAACTCAGAAAGGGGAAAAAAAGAGAGTAAACGTAAGAAAAAAATACACTACAATGTTGCACAAGCTTTTGAAACTGCTTGGCATCCTGGATTTCTTTTAAAACTATACAGAATTGGAATTACTAATTAGATTATCAAGATTGTTTAAAGCTTTTTAACAAACCACCAATTTACAACATGCATTGATTATTATATATCAACTCCTAGAAAAATTTCAGTTAGAGTTTCAGCAAAACATCTCTGTTGCTATGAGCGCAGATGATAGTCATGTTATGCTCCTACTGCAAACGAAATATGGTGATTCTTTTCTCGTCTCCTGAATTGTTTGCCACTTGGCATGTTACATTAAATATCAACAAAACCAAAACTAAAACCTACTCACTAAGACCCTTTCACGATCCACCTCCATTATTTCTTAATAATAAGTAGCATGACTTCCTGCAGAGATGTCAGTGAAATATCTTGGAGTATTGCTTCACACCATATTCACCAGCACCCCCACAAGCAACACTTGCCAACACCAGACTTTCCAAACTGTATCCATAACTATCACATTCAAAACTGGGTCTAGGATGTTCAGCTCTGCTGCTTAAGTGCTACATACATGCACTTATTTCATACATTGTTCATATACATGGAGCACAGGCAACAAAACACACATACATTGTCTACCAGTCATAAAAAACATATTCCTTTTGAAAGAGGCCAATGCCACCTAGTATGTGCAAAACTTACAACTTCATCATGAGTTAGAAATTTTCCCTCCACAAGAATACTTCAGAACACTTTGCAGATCATTTTTCAACAAACTACCAACAGTTCCTGGAACTTGTACATTCAGTATTAGCATCTGAAGTCATTACAAAACCAACTTAAAAGAAAGTTACCACAAGATCTACACAGCAACTCAGAAACTGATTTCACATAATCCAAGCTTCAGCTCCATACTTTTACACATCCTTTATTATTAATGCTAACAGGTATTTCTTTTATTTACTGTCAATAATTCCAATATAATTATAGTGTAATATTTGTAGACTTGTTACACTCATATCTAAAGTATATTTTCCCACCGATATGGGTGGCTCACTTGGTTAGATGGTGGCCTACTGATCCCAGGGTCGCAGGTTCAAATCTGGCCCACACTGATGGTTTCTAAGTGTCCTTAAAAATCCACAGCTCTGTGTCAGTAGATTTACTGGCATGTAAAAGAACTCCTGCATGACAAAATGCCAGCACACTGGTGATGCTGATGTGATCCTGGCAATTGACAGCATCGTTACCAACAAAATCATTTTTTTTATGTTTTCCCAATTAGTTCATGTTGGAGGAGTCTTTGGTCAACCTCAGCAATGTTATTTATTACATATTAATGTTGTTGTTGTTTTCTAGTGCCTTGCATCTGGCAATGAAGCCATTAGCATTCGTGCTTTCCAATACTTTTGAACTGTAGTTTCTTCTGATCTTAATGCTTCACAGGTCTTCAAGTGGTCTTCGTTCATTTCTGCTGGATCGTTACACAGGACACATATTGGTGAGGCTGAGATACCCATTCTGTAGAGATGACCCGCCAAGCAGTCATGATTTGTCAATAGTCGGAAGGCTGCAACAGCTGTTTTCCTTGGTCTCTGGGGGATTATATCTGGATTGGAAAGTAGTGTAATCCATTTTTTATCTTTGGCATTTGTTTCTATTTCTTGTAGATATGAATGACAAAAATTTTTTATGATCTAGCGTTTTATTGAGGAATATGAGAAATTGAATTTAGAATTTTGTTTTATTGTTGTGCCTTTCTTTGCAAGTGAGTCTGCAGCTTCGTTCCCCATGACTCCACAGTGTGCTGGAATCCATTGGAGATGAACAGTCTTATTAACTTTTTGGAGTTGTGTTAACATTTTGTAGCATTCTCTAATTTTTGTTGACTTTTTTGTAGTATTTGAACATATTCCCTGAACTGCAGCTTTAGAATCTGAAAGAATTACTGCCTTGTTAAATTTATTTAAGGGAAGATTTAATAATTGTCGGAGAGCAATGTATATAGCCTCTATTTCTCCATCATAATTTGTTGTGTCTCTGCCAACAGAATGATAAAAGGAAAAATGTGAACACGTAACTACAGCTCCAGTAAGGTTTTCCTTCGAGGATCCATCAGTATATATGTGCAGCCATTCTTCTGTGGGATACCTAGTATTGATTGTTTCCAGAGCTAGAAGTTTTTGTATTTCTTTTGGTGTGTCTGATTTACTTATTTCCTCTATTAATTCCAAATTGAAGGTAGGTTGCAATAATTCCAATGGATTTTCTCTTATAAGTAGATTTTCTCTGGTGTTAGGAATGTTCAATTTGGATTTAATCTGTGTTACCTTTTCTAGGAAAGTACTATGAGTTTTAAGGATTGAATGGGGGAGGTTCTCTTCTTTCCATTTAGAGTTTGGCAGTCGTAACATTTTCTCGTGTTGGAGCAATGCTTGTTCTTCTATTTTTGTTGTTATTGATGGGGTCCGTGTTAAGGCAAGCATGGCATCAATAGGTGTGGATTTAACTGCTCCAGTGATTAGGCGAAGAGCCTGATTTTGTATTTGTTCAAGTTTATTGATGTTAGCATTTGCTGCTGTTATTAAAGCTTCAGAACAGTACAAGAGGTTTGGTTTAATATACATTTTGTATGTTGTGTTAAGGACTCTCCTTGAGCAGCCCCATTTAGCACCAGCTAACCTTTTCAGGATTTGCAATTTCTTTTCAACCTTTTCTGAGATGTTTGTTATATGTTTTTTCCAACTTAGCTTTCTGTCGAAAGTGATGCCTAAGTATTTGGCATCATCAACTGCTTTGAGTGGTTTACCATTATAATTTATGCTAACATTAACTGGTTTATATTTTAGTGTAAATAATTCATAATTTGTTTTTTCCACATTGATAGTCATGAGGTTTTTGGAGCTCCATTCATGTACTTTGTTTAGGGCTGTTTCTATTCTGTCTTTAATTAATTGAGGTTTTTTTGAAGAGCCTGAAGTCCAAATGACTACATCGTCAGCAAATAAAGCAATTTTGGTTTCTAAAGTTTTTATTATTGATGGAAGGTCATTTATATATGTGTTAAAGAGTGTTGTGCTCAGAACAGCACCTTGTGGAAGTCCTCGGTGTGTTTGTTTATATTTGGAAATGTATGTATTATATTTTGTGGCACAAAATCTTTGTGAAATAAACTGAGTTATCCACTTAAGCATGTTACTTTTCACACCTATTGATTGCAACTTCTCAACTAATTTATTTCTCCAGACTGAGTCATATGCTGATTTAAAATCAATGAATACTGCCAAGGTATCCTCCTTTCTATTGAAAGCTTCCTTGATGTCTTGGCTTAGTAGGAGTACATTTTCACTTGTACTATGATTCTGTCTGAAGCCGGTCTGTGAACTATTAATTAAGTTGTAATATTCTAGAAACCAGTTAAGTCTAGATGCCACCATTCTTTCCATCACTTTTGCAATAACACTGGTCAAAGATATTGGTCTGAAACTATTAATATTGTTTGAGGGTTTGTTTTTCTTTAAAATCGGGATGATAATGGCTTTTTTCCAGTCGGAAGGTACAGTCATTCTCCAACACGTGTTATACAGTTTAAGTAGGATTTCTTTTCCTTTCCTGCCAAGGTGTTTAATAAACTCTGGGTGGATCTTGTCAGGTCCAGGAGATTTTTTGTTCTGTAATTGTTCTATTGCTAAATCCAGTTCTGTTTCATTAAAATCTTGAATAAAAATATCATTTCGTATACCTTTTGGCTTACTAGTTTCTCTGATAGTTTTTTGGATAGCCTTATCTTGTTTTTTATACGCTTGGGGTATTCTTTGTGACTGAGCATAAAACTTGTTAAGGGATTCTGCTATTTCCCTATCTGTAGTTAAGCTTTTGTTATTATATTTTAATGGTTTAGTTGTATTTTTTGATAATTTTGTTTTATTAAGGAATTTGTATATTTTATTTCCATCTTTCCTATAGTCCATATGTTCTACAAAATTTGTGAAACTGGCCCTTTTTGCTGTAATTAATTCTTTCTTAAAAATGGCTGCTTTTCTTCTCCAGTTTTGTACATCTTCTGGACACTTGGTTCTTTCGGCTTTGACTCTTGCTATATTTCTTTCGTGTTTAAACTTAGATAAAGATGGAGACCAAAAGTAGCTATATTTCTTTAACTTTCCTTTGGGGATATGTGTTTTGGCTGCTGTCAATAATATTTCACAAATTTTTTTATTCATTTCATCTGTTGACTTGAACTCTGATTCTAACAGTATATTACACTTCCCTTCTATCTCATTTTGGAAACTGGACCAATCTGCTTTTTTAAAATTCCAAGAAGTTTTAACTTTTGGTTTGTTACTTTTATTTATTAGACCTCTTATGGAGTTTATGGTGATTCTGTGGCCTGAACCTGGGTCTTCTATTATTTCTCTTTTTGTATTGTCAATTATGTCAGATGACACCATCAGAAGGTCAGGATTTGTACCCGAACCATTATAATGAAGGTAAGTGGGTGGATCATTTGGATTAAATATTAATTCCATTGTTGACGAGTTTAATAGGTCTTCTATGACTCTTCCTGCTGAATTTATATCTCTGTAGCCCCACCTAGGGGAGTGTGCATTAAAATCACCTATTAAAATACTTTTGGGTTCTATGGGAATAGAATTTAGATCTAGTGTATTGTCTGGAGGATTGTAGATACTGTAAATTCTATAGTGGTAGTTACTTTTCCATACTTCAATTTTAACTATTTCTGATTTATCTTGTTCTTCCATTGTTTTTTTGATTTGGATAATAGCTTTCATATTTCTTTAAATTCCTGTAAGAATACCACTTGCTATTTGACGAGCCTTTGGAAGTATATGTGTAGTGTACTGATCCATTTCAAAGTATATTTCCTGTTCTTGTGATATATTGGCTTCTAGTACTGTGAAGACATCTATATCTTGGTCTTTTAATATTTTCATTAGCTCTTGTTTCTTAGGCTGGGACATGCCTCCTGCATTCCATTGTAGAATTCTTAAAGTATTGGAATTGTGATGAAATTTGCCTAAAGATGTCCCCACCCGGAGATCCGATTGGGGGACAGTTTTAACTCCGGAATGTTTATCTTTAGGACTCATATTCATGTATGTGGCTTTCATGTAACTGTTTTCTTAACGGGCACCAGTTTTACAATGTGGCAGTTACATCACCCGACTTAAACCCCCATTTTGCAAGGGGGACCACACCTATCGTTGGTCAACGGGTCCATCGGACCTAGCCGGGAGGACTAAATAGATGATATTTAGATCCACCGACCTTCCCCTCATGTGCCTCTGAGGGACGCTGTTGTGCTGTGATAGGCCAGCACATATGTAAATGACATTTCCTCCATTTTAGATGAAACAGTTATACCGCTGTAATTCGGTCCCCAGAGCCTCATCTGTTAAAAGCAGGGTGCACCACGGGCAGGATGAGGATGGGAATTGGGTAGGAGAGGCTATAGGAGGCGCATCACTACCCCTTACTACCCCTTACTACAACATATTAATGTTGCTGTATAACAAATGTTGCTAGGTCATAAATGAAATTAGAGAAAGCGACAATACAATAGTGCATCTTGATAGTTTCTTGGGTATGTTGAACAAACAACTGTATTACACTAATCATGTGCAGTGAACAGTTAAATAACACTAACAGGGAATTTGATACTGCATCTGGAAAGTCACTGATAAAACTTGACCAAATAACTGTGTTATACTCATTATGATCAGTGAACAGTTACATATCTAACACTAACAGGGAATGACAATCTGCCTGGTAATAGTTATTTACCAACTTGATCAAATAACTGTTATACTCATTATGTTCAGTGAACAGTTCCATTTCTAACACTAGCAGAGAATATGGCAATATGTCTAGTGATAGTTATTTACCAACTTGATCAAATAACTGTGTTATAGTCATTATGTTCAGTGGACAGTACCATAGCTAACATTTAACAGGGAATATGATATGTGTGGGGATAGTCATTGATACAACTTAATCAAGTAATTACACTGTGATCATTTAGTATAAAAAGCATTTCTATACATAACACTAAAAGGCTATAGACACACATTTAATAGAAATAGGAAATCTTTTCAACAAAGAAACAACCAGATGACTTACCTTGGTGGTTTTGTAGAATAAAAGTCTTTGCCTGTTTCATCCTGCAACATAATAATTTACTTGTAACACACATGATTTGCTTTAACCCTGTAACTCTTATCTTCAAAAAGAGGAGCAGAAACAAAATGAGCACCCTTTTTATACAATCTACAGAGAAGAAATTAATTTCTGAATAACATTCTTCCATTAAAACACACACATCAAAACACTGTGCATTTCTGAAGATTCTGTTTTCATAAATTGCTAAAAATAAATACTACATTCATTGCCCTTAACCCTTTGGCTACCAAGATCCGAAGATATCCGGTGCCAATTGCCTTTGAATAATGCTGTGATCCGATCCAATCTGATCTGCCAAAGTTGGTTCTTCACATTAAAATAATTTACAACCTACGCAACAGGTGGTGTATGTGTCCCCTTCTATCTAATCTACAGTATGTAAGCAGTGTTGGTATCATTGTTTCTCCACAGTTGTGGAGGACTCTGAACAATGCCTTTCTTAAAAGTAATATTTTCTCAATGCCTACATGTGGCAAAAGGAACACTGAAGGCTTATCTGGAAACAACCTGCACATACGAGGGGCGTCTCAAAAGTAACTTGCAGTATTTTTTTTAAAAAATAAAATGTTTAAATATTTTAAAAAGGCTATATTTTGAAAGCTACATTCAGTACCGATCTTTCCGCATAATTTCCTTGAACCTAAATACATTTTTGATACCGTGGTAACAGTTTTTTTAACCCAATGTCAAACCACTCTCCCGCCAAACTGGATAGCCATCTTTCCACTTCTTGTTTCAGTTCCTCGTCATTTACAAAGCGCCTTCCCCCAAGATGTTGCTGCAGCTCCAGAAAAAGATGGTAATCACTCGGTGCAAGGTCAGGTGCACTAGATGGATGACCTAAAACATCCCATCGAAACTGTTCAAAATGGCTTCAGTTTCACAGGCAGCATTCGGGAGTGTGTTATCGTGGACCAGAAAAACTGTTTTGCTCAACTTTCCCTTCCTTTTGTTTTGTATGGCTCTTTTGAGTTTTCTCAGCACCTCACAATAGCGAGCAGCTGTCATCGTGGTCCCATGGAGCAGGTAATCGATTAGCAGTACTCCCTTCGAATCCCAGAATATCGTTGTGATGACCTTGACAGCCGATACAACAACTTATGCCTTTTTTTGGAGTTGCCTCATCCATTCGTTTCCACAACTTTCACACACTTTCCATAGACACAGATACTTAGAAATAATCCTGTGAAGCGATGCACGGCTTATTTCAATATACGGAGGAAGTTGAAACAAGCCTGCATCAAGTGTAAGGTGCTGATCGGTGTTCACGACTGCTCGAACCTCGTCAACAATATCTGGAGCAAGGGAAGTGGAGGGTTGGCCGCTTCACTGCTCATTGTGTAATGTTGTTCTCCCTTCAATGAACGATTGGAGCCAACGAGAAACCATTTGTCTTGACAAAACGTCTTTTCCATAAACATTGCACAACTCGCAATGAATTTCAGTCGCACATTTATTTTTTCCCATCAGAAAACGGATTACAGTGCGAACTTCGCAATCGGCGGTAGGAACGAGTGGAGTCTCCATTGTTACTGCCGTTTTAATGTCCAAGTAATAAACTTAGGGGCCTAGGAATTTTACGGTGCTGCTACTACACCCATACCCATTTACCCTGGGACTTTCAGACTTTTTCCGCCTACCACACGGATTTAAAAAAATAGTGCAAGTTACTTTTGAGAGGGCCCTCATATCATCATAAACCCTCTGGTATAATGGTTGTCATTTTGAGGCAATATTTCTATGTAAGCCCTCTAAAATAATCTAATACAAAATTACAGAGGTGGCAGAAAGGCCTCCTAAACTTAAGAATGGTAAATATAGTTGGTAAAGTGAAAATTCAGTTTTCTTCTTTCCATGGCTTGGGTAGGCGTCACATCAAAAAAGGCACTGTCTGCAGAAATTTACTAATTTGTCTGTATAAAGTGTTTTTCAGACAAACATTTATGGTGGGGGGTAGTAAGGGGTAGTGATGCGCCTCCTATAGCCTCTCCTACCCAATTCCCATCCTCATCCTGCCCGTGGTGCACCCTGCTTTTAACAGATGAGGCTCTGGGGACCGAATTACAGCGGTATAACTGTTTCATCTAAAATGGAGGAAATGTCATTTACATATGTGCTGGCCTATCACAGCACAACAGCGTCCCTCAGAGGCACATGAGGGGAAGGTCGGTGGATCTAAATATCATCTATTTAGTCCTCCCGGCTAGGTCCGATGGACCCGTTGACCAACGATAGGTGTGGTCCCCCTTGCAAAATGGGGGTTTAAGTCGGGTGATGTAACTGCCACATTGTAAAACTGGTGCCCGTTAAGAAAACAGTTACATGAAAGCCACATACATGAATATGAGTCCTAAAGATAAACATTCCGGAGTTAAAACTGTCCCCCAATCGGATCTCCGGGTGGGGACATCTTTAGGCAAATTTCATCACAATTCCAATACTTTAAGAATTCTACAATGGAATGCAGGAGGCATGTCCCAGCCTAAGAAACAAGAGCTAATGAAAATATTAAAAGACCAAGATATAGATGTCTTCACAGTACAAGAAGCCAATATATCACAAGAACAGGAAATATACTTTGAAATGGATCAGTACACTACACATATACTTCCAAAGGCTCGTCAAATAGCAAGTGGTATTCTTACAGGAATTTAAAGAAATATGAAAGCTATTATCCAAATCAAAAAAACAATGGAAGAACAAGATAAATCAGAAATAGTTAAAATTGAAGTATGGAAAAGTAACTACCACTATAGAATTTACAGTATCTACAATCCTCCAGACAATACACTAGATCTAAATTCTATTCCCATAGAACCCAAAAGTATTTTAATAGGTGATTTTAATGCACACTCCCCTAGGTGGGGCTACAGAGATATAAATTCAGCAGGAAGAGTCATAGAAGACCTATTAAACTCGTCAACAATGGAATTAATATTTAATCCAAATGATCCACCCACTTACCTTCATTATAATGGTTCGGGTACAAATCCTGACCTTCTGATGGTGTCATCTGACATAATTGACAATACAAAAAGAGAAATAATAGAAGACCCAGGTTCAGGCCACAGAATAACCATAAACTCCATAAGAGGTCTAATAAATAAAAGTAACAAACCAAAAGTTAAAACTTCTTGGAATTTTAAAAAAGCAGATTGGTCCAGTTTCCAAAATGAGATAGAAGGGAAGTGTAA
The DNA here is from genome assembly GCA_030765045.1 of Tenodera sinensis. Classification (NCBI taxonomy): domain Eukaryota; kingdom Metazoa; phylum Arthropoda; class Insecta; order Mantodea; family Mantidae; genus Tenodera; species Tenodera sinensis. The sequence continues at coordinate 49,175,823 of CM060974.1, read as the reverse complement.
TATACTGTTAGAATCAGAGTTCAAGTCAACAGATGAAATGAATAAAAAAATTTGTGAAATATTATTGACAGCAGCCAAAACACATATCCCCAAAGGAAAGTTAAAGAAATATAGCTACTTTTGGTCTCCATCTTTATCTAAGTTAAAACACGAAAGAAATATAGCAAGAGTCAAAGCCGAAAGAACCAAGTGTCCAGAAGATGTACAAAACTGGAGAAGAAAAGCAGCCATTTTTAAGAAAGAATTAATTACAGCAAAAAGGGCCAGTTTCACAAATTTTGTAGAACATATGGACTACAGGAAAGATGGAAATAAAATATACAAATTCCTTAATAAAACAAAATTATCAAAAAATACAACTGAACCATTAAAATATAATAACAAAAGCTTAACTACAGATAGGGAAATAGCAGAATCCCTTAACAAGTTTTATGCTCAGTCACAAAGAATACCCCAAGCGTATAAAAAACAAGATAAGGCTATCCAAAAAACTATCAGAGAAACTAGTAAGCCAAAAGGTATACGAAATGATATTTTTATTCAAGATTTTAATGAAACAGAACTGGATTTAGCAATAGAACAATTACAGAACAAAAAATCTCCTGGACCTGACAAGATCCACCCAGAGTTTATTAAACACCTTGGCAGGAAAGGAAAAGAAATCCTACTTAAACTGTATAAGACGTGTTGGAGAATGACTGTACCTTCCGACTGGAAAAAAGCCATTATCATCCCGATTTTAAAGAAAAACAAACCCTCAAACAATATTAATAGTTTCAGACCAATATCTTTGACCAGTGTTATTGCAAAAGTGATGGAAAGAATGGTGGCATCTAGACTTAACTGGTTTCTAGAATATTACAACTTAATTAATAGTTCACAGACCGGCTTCAGACAGAATCATAGTACAAGTGAAAATGTACTCCTACTAAGCCAAGACATCAAGGAAGCTTTCAATAGAAAGGAGGATACCTTGGCAGTATTCATTGATTTTAAATCAGCATATGACTCAGTCTGGAGAAATAAATTAGTTGAGAAGTTGCAATCAATAGGTGTGAAAAGTAACATGCTTAAGTGGATAACTCAGTTTATTTCACAAAGATTTTGTGTCACAAAATATAATACATACATTTCCAAATATAAACAAACACACCGAGGACTTCCACAAGGTGCTGTTCTGAGCACAACACTCTTTAACACATATATAAATGACCTTCCATCAATAATAAAAACTTTAGAAACCAAAATTGCTTTATTTGCTGACGATGTAGTCATTTGGACTTCAGGCTCTTCAAAAAAACCTGAATTAATTAAAGACAGAATAGAAACAGCCCTAAACAAAGTACATGAATGGAGCTCCAAAAACCTCATGACTATCAATGTGGAAAAAACAAATTATGAATTATTTACACTAAAATACAAACCAGTTAATGTTAGCATAAATTATAATGGTAAACCACTCAAAGCAGTTGATGATGCCAAATACTTAGGCATCACTTTCGACAGAAAGCTAAGTTGGAAAAAACATATAACAAACATCTCAGAAAAGGTTGAAAAGAAATTGCAAATTCTGAAAAGGTTAGCTGGTGCTAAATGGGGCTGCTCAAGGAGAGTCCTTAACACAACATACAAAATGTATATTAAACCAAACCTCTTGTACTGTTCTGAAGCTTTAATAACAGCAGCAAATGCTAACATCAATAAACTTGAACAAATACAAAATCAGGCTCTTCGCCTAATCACTGGAGCAGTTAAATCCACACCTATTGATGCCATGCTTGCCTTAACACGGACCCCATCAATAACAACAAAAATAGAAGAACAAGCATTGCTCCAACACAAGAAAATGTTACGACTGCCAAACTCTAAATGGAAAGAAGAGAACCTCCCCCATTCAATCCTTAAAACTCATAGTACTTTCCTAGAAAAGGTAACACAGATTAAATCCAAATTGAACATTCCTAACACCAGAGAAAATCTACTTATAAGTGAAAATCCATTGGAATTATTGCAACCTACCTTCAATTTGGAATTAATAGAGGAAATAAGTAAATCAGACACACCAAAAGAAATACAAAAACTTCTAGCTCTGGAAACAATCAATACTAGGTATCCCACAGAAGAATGGCTGCATATATATACTGATGGATCCTCGAAGGAAAACCTCACTGGAGCTGGAGTTACGTGTTCACATTTTTCCTTTTATCATTCTGTTGGCAGAGACACAACAAATTATGATGGAGAAATAGAGGCTATATACATTGCTCTCCGACAATTATTAAATCTTCCCTTAAATAAATTTAACAAGGCAGTAATTCTTTCAGATTCTAAAGCTGCAATTCAGGGAATATGTTCAAATACTACAAAGAAGTCAACAAAAATTAGAGAATGCTACAAAATGTTAACACAACTCTAAAAAGTTAATAAGACTGTTCATCTCCAATGGATTCCAGCACACTGTGGAGTCATGGGGAACAAAGCTGCAGACTCACTTGCAAAGAAAGGCACAACAATAAAACAAAATTCTAAATTCAATTTCTCATATTCCTCAATAAAACGCTTGATCATAAAAAATTTTTGTCATTCATATCTACAAGAAATAGAAACAAATGCCAAAGATAAAAAATGGATTACACTACTTTCCAATCCAGATATAATCCCCCAGAGACCAAGGAAAACAGCTGTTGCAGCCTTCCGACTATTGACAAATCATGACTGCTTGGCAAGTCATCTCTACAGAATAGGTATCTCAGCCTCACCAATATGTGTCCTGTGTAACGATCCAGCAGAAATGAACGAAGACCACTTGAAGACCTGTGAAGCATTAAGATCAGAAGAAACTACAGTTCAAAAGTATTGGAAAGCACGAATGCTAATGGCTTCATTGCCAGATGCAAGGCACTAGAAAACAACAACATTTATGGTGGTGGAAGAATACAAAATAATGGCATACAGAATAAGAGTATACTCTCCGAAGTGGCACAAAGTAGAGAGAAGAATATGAACTTATGAAGACCTATAGTCCGTGTTTATGGAATTGTGGACCCTGTACTATGATTCAAAAGGATGCCAAGCCATGAGATTGTGTAATTATGTGTTTATACGTTGAATTTGTGTGCTTATAGGTTCAAATAAAAGCAAACACTTTAATGTGAATCTGTAGAAGTAATTAATTTAATTATTCGTTGACCCGTACCACACCCGAGATTTTAATAGTGGACGAAAAGAGTTATTCAGACGCACCGCTGATCCAGCTCGGCTAAAACAAATCACAGCATCCCATACCACATCATAGATGGTACCCAACACCTTATAAAATGTTACAATTTATAGATGAATTTGAATGATTTCATTCTGTTTCATGAATTGAACTGTTACAATGATAGACATTTTTAATGCATCTACATAAGAATAACTGTAGAATGTTACACTTGAACTAATTGTTTTATGTAAATGAAGAGACAAGCTAAGTAGGAAAAATTCTGTGAATACAGCTTTGTATCTCTAAAAATTCTCACACACTTAGGACAGAGACAGCAGGCAAAAATGTAATAAACATGTCAGGTGTACACTAACTGGGTTTGTGAGACTTTACTGTACTTCAGAAGGTGACTGAAATGAACAAAGGAAAGTTTAAAGTGAGTCACTGTAAAAATAGAATTTGGTACGTAACATATATCATTTAAACAATATAGAGCTCCCACAGAAAACTTTCAAAGATTTATAAATAGATTAGATAAAACCATTTTGTACATTTATATTCAAAATGTGAAATTAATAGTTTTTGAACATTGAAGCATAAACACATTTAACAGTTGTAAAACAAAGACTAACCTCACCTCCCTGCTACATATATTTATCCTAGAATATGTGGTTAATTTTCTGACTGGAATTCATATGAATACTACAACAGCTGCTAATATTTTTCAAGACGCAGAAAAAAAATTCACATTATTATTCAATTCCTATTGTAAATGGCATGTCAGATCACGATCATCAGGTATTATTGGTAAGAAGCAGAAGAAAATTAAATTATATGGTAAGAAAATTAAATTATAACAAGAACATTTAGTGATCAATCGGTACACCTATACATTTAAATTGGTATTGAAGAATGAAAATTTGACATGTCTATGTAAACACTCAAGTAAATGAAAAATTTAATGACTTAAGAAAACAAAAAAAGTTGATGCACTCGTACCTTAATATCATTAATACATGACTCTTCTCTTTCCACACATGAATGTTCTTCTTTAATATATATTTTTTCTCCTTCCATACATGAATGTTCTTCTTTAATATACACTTTGGTTTCACTGTCACTTTCTTTGGTGGTTTCATTACATCTCAATAGACCTTCTTCATTCTGTGAACATGTAGAATCTTCAAGTTCTGGTTTGGTACCACTGCTACTAGTAACAGTTTCAATCTTAACTTTCCTCAAAAAATCTTTGGTATCTCTCTCATTCTGTAAACAAAAGTCCAGGAAACAAGATTCTTCTTTGTCATCCATTTTACTATAGTTGGTGTATTTGAACAGTTCTGTTCTTAAATGTCATTAGCAAGTCTGTGGAAAAAGAAACACATTATTAGTAACATCCATGAGTTTCCTTCCAGATAATTGAAACTACATTACATTTCAACAAACGTAAAGTAGCACAAAGTAATGGTGATAATTTCTGTAATACACTAAGTATTACATATTAAGATATGTTAAGTACACCAAGCGTGACTCATAATTGTAAGTACTTTATGTCCCAGATTTAATTAAATAAACTTTAGATGGTAATTGTTATTTTATGCTAGCACAAAAGGCGTGTGTAGGCAGTATTTGAGAGGTAGAATCAAGACTGGAACAATTCAATGCCATAGCCAAGATTTGAACCACGGAGCTTGTTTCATGTGGAAAATAACATGTTGGTAAGTTCTGATTCTATGGGAAGCTGGAAAAACCTTTTTGGACGAAGTAATGGAGATCATAATGCAAATAAAAAACCTGGGGTCACTCAAAGTAAAACTTTTAGATCCAGCAAGTGCATCATACAAAAACACTGATAAACATGAAATATTAGTACTGGTCGATATAATGATTCTTTATACTATCTTCAAATCTGCAATGAGAAAATGCCATCTTCATTTTCCACAAATATAGAGGATGCTCAAATTTTTGATGGAGTCTTTGAAGAGATATAAAACTTTGTTTTTGGCCTTTTATATTTGACTATTCATAGTACAAGTGAAAATGTACTCCTACTAAGCCAAGACATCAAGGAAGCTTTCAATAGAAAGGAGGATACCTTGGCAGTATTCATTGATTTTAAATCAGCATATGACTCAGTCTGGAGAAATAAATTAGTTGAGAAGTTGCAATCAATAGGTGTGAAAAGTAACATGCTTAAGTGGATAACTCAGTTTATTTCACAAAGATTTTGTGCCACAAAATATAATACATACGTTTCCAAATATAAACAAACACACCGAGGACTTCCACAAGGTGCTGTTCTGAGCACAACACTCTTTAACATATATATAAATGACCTTCCATCAATAATAAAAACTTTAGAAACCAAAATTGCTTTATTTGCTGACGATGTAGTCATTTGGACTTCCGGCTCTTCAAAAAAACCTGAATTAATTAAAGACAGAATAGAAACAGCCCTAAACAAAGTACATGAATGGAGCTTCAAAAACCTCATGGCTATCAATGTGGAAAAAACAAATTATGAATTATTTACACTAAAATACAAACCAGTTAATGTTAGCATAAATTATAATGGTAAACCACTCAAAGCAGTTGATGATGCCAAATACTTAGGCATCACTTTCGACAGAAAGCTAAGTTGGAAAAAACATATAACAAACATCTCAGAAAAGGTTGAAAAGAAATTGCAAATCCTGAAAAGGTTAGCTGGTGCTAAATGGGGCTGCTCAAGGAGAGTCCTTAACACAACATACAAAATGTATATTAAACCAAACCTCTTGTACTGTTCTGAAGCTTTAATAACAGCAGCAAATGCTAACATCAATAAACTTGAACAAATACAAAATCAGGCTCTTCGCCTAATCACTGGAGCAGTTAAATCCACACCTATTGATGCCATGCTTGCCTTAACACGGACCCCATCAATAACAACAAAAATAGAAGAACAAGCATTGCTCCAACACGAGAAAATGTTACGACTGCCAAACTCTAAATGGAAAGAAGAGAACCTCCCCCATTCAATCCTTAAAACTCATAGTACTTTCCTAGAAAAGGTAACACAGATTAAATCCAAATTGAACATTCCTAACACCAGAGAAAATCTACTTATAAGAGAAAATCCATTGGAATTATTGCAACCTACCTTCAATTTGGAATTAATAGAGGAAATAAGTAAATCAGACACACCAAAAGAAATACAAAAACTTCTAGCTCTGGAAACAATCAATACTAGGTATCCCACAGAAGAATGGCTGCACATATATACTGATGGATCCTCGAAGGAAAACCTTACTGGAGCTGGAGTTACGTGTTCACATTTTTCCTTTTATCATTCTGTTGGCAGAGACACAACAAATTATGATGGAGAAATAGAGGCTATATACATTGCTCTCCGACAATTATTAAATCTTCCCTTAAATAAATTTAACAAGGCAGTAATTCTTTCAGATTCTAAAGCTGCAATTCAGGGAATATGTTCAAATACTACAAAGAAGTCAACAAAAATTAGAGAATGCTACAAAATGTTAACACAACTCCAAAAAGTTAATAAGACTGTTCATCTCCAATGGATTCCAGCACACTGTGGAGTCATGGGGAACGAAGCTGCAGACTCACTTGCAAAGAAAGGCACAACAATAAAACAAAATTCTAAATTCAATTTCTCATATTCCTCAATAAAACGCTTGATCATAAAAAATTTTTGTCATTCATATCTACAAGAAATAGAAACAAATGCCAAAGATAAAAAATGGATTACACTACTTTCCAATCCAGATATAATCCCCCAGAGACCAAGGAAAACAGCTGTTGCAGCCTTCCGACTATTGACAAATCATGACTGCTTGGCGAGTCATCTCTACAGAATAGGTATCTCAGCCTCACCAATATGTGTCCTGTGTAACGATCCAGCAGAAGTGAACGAAGACCACTTGAAGACCTGTGAAGCATTAAGATCAGAACAAACTACAGTTCAAAAGTATTGGAAAGCACGAATGCTAATGGCTTCATTGCCAGATGCAAGGCACTAGAAAACAACAACAACATATTTGACTATTCATCCACCAGATTGCAGAGAAAATAAACTGATTATATTGCTGCAGTCTCATACATACTTCTTCAATTTGCTTATCTACAACTATCAGAAGATATACCCAATTGGAGCTCACGCATGCGCTGACAAGGTTCTTATTCATTTTAGAGATAGATGCCCTATTTGGGTTTACATGCCAAACATGCTATGTATGGCATAATAGTAATGTGACTTACAGATGCACATTCATTGTACCTTTATAATGCAAACATTTATGTGAGGAAGGATAGTGACTGTATGACACTTTCAGGTGAGGAAGGAAAGGCCTTTTCAAAACCAACACATGGAGTCAATCATCCTTTCAAATGTATTTGCTGTAAGAGTAGAAACATTATCACTCATAATTGGATAACAGTATATCATGGGCCATGTAACAAAAGCACTGGAAGCTGTCAAATACATCTCAAAAGATGGCACTCATGCCAAGCTATGTTTACTTTTTCCTGAAAAATCCTACATTTTCTCCAATCTTTAGTTTTGTCACTTGGCCCATTATGTTTTCCACTCTTCATAGACTGGGTGTCCCCAAAACACACACACAATGCTAAGTATGATGTGCAGGATGGCAAACTGATTGGTTTTCAAACAGGAACTCCTGTCCAGAAAAGCACAGTTTGAATGTTGTAGCACATCAAAGTTTCAGAATAAATAGCTGTGACAAGTTGTTAACATTCATTTTGGTATCTTTATATGAAAGATATGCAACCCTTTAGCCATCTGTGTCCTGGGATGAACAATCTGAGCATAAGAACATTGTTGCAATGCGCTACATTCCTCAATAGAGACTTTGGTGTACATCCTATTGCGTTACTTCTGTAGTTTCCAGTGTAGCAATATTTTAACAGCAGTGTGACATATACCAGTACACAGCTGCGGAATGGCCGAGATGAGCTACAGCACACTTTGATGTAAACATGCAGAATCACTTCAAAGTTGCATATTCAAATTGATCAACTGGTAGAGGTGCACAAGTTCCATGACCAGCATGTTCACCAGATGACACCTGTCAACTATTTTCTGTGGGGCTGTATGAAGAGTATGGTGTATGGCACTCCTGTAATGTCGGCAAACCTTATAGCTCAAGTCCACAGAGTGACTGAAAAACTTAAGACTACCGCATGTATTGGGTCATGTACATGATGCTCAGCACCATCAATATAGGCTCTGCAATGACATAGGAGCTACACAGTTCAAAACCTGTTTGTAAGTAGACAGCTCGTTTATTGACAAAATGTGAATGTACACCCATCTCACACTTCAACATGCTACAGTGCTGAGTGACGGAATGTGTGGTGTTTAAGTGTCCATCAACAACTTGGACATTAGGGCCTGCACTCCCAAGATAAAATTACTGAAGCTCATATGTTAAAACCTCACCCTTAAAAAGCTAAAAAGTATAAGTTAAAATAGATGAAATTAAAACAGTTAAAACGTAACAGTAAAAACAAAGAATTAAAATGTTAAAAAGAAAGTAAAACACCTTAAAATCCTAAAACTTCTGAAATAAGACACCTTACACTTAAATAAGGAAAAATTGAAGCTATTAACAGTGAAGCAACAAGATTCTAAAGTATGGCTTTGAGAATGAGCTGGACACAGCTTGAAACCCAGGGTCAGCAAATAATACTAAGGTAAGTGAAGTTTTTAGTTTCTAATTTGTTCTTACTTTAGAACCTTACACTTGCTTACAAAAATCAATATTGTCAACAAACTGCAACACTGTATTTAAAGCTACTGGGTCATTGCCTCAAACTGAGCACAGTGTAAGACCCATGTCAAGGGACTGGCGCTCACAAGCGTATCACGGACAATCAATAAGGACATATGCAACGGAGAGTGGAACATTGCAGTCGCACGGACAATAGCCATGCAAAAGCTGTCCATGGGTGGCTCAGATGTGGCCTATCCTCAGGAGAGTTAAAATCACTTCCCACTTGGAATACCTACAAGAGATCTGCTAGGGTTGTACAGTGTCCTTGACTGTCTGCAACTGAGAACCAGTTAATGCTTCCCAAGACTCCTGCCATATAGCAAATAAATTGCAATGGAAGGACTTCTGCACATCTACATAGAAGAGTGTATGGGCGGAAAATTCCAGCAGGTAACACGCAGAATTAGCCGCTACATCCACTTCCTCCTCGCCAAGAATACCCTAGGCCTGGGGCCCGAGTAAAAGCAAACTGATATCAGTGAGAGAGTAATTGCAAGAAGAGTGTCTGAATTTTAACAATATGTGCCAAGAAAATGTTGCAGGACCTGAAAAGCACTAAAAGAGTCAGAGCAGATGATAAAACTTGCAGAACCTGAACTGGAGATAAAAGGTGAGAAGCAATATATGGCAAACAGCTCGGCGGTAAACACTGAACTGATGTCTGGAAGGCAGTGCATGTGAACAATACCATTGTACACAAAAGCACAACCCGTAACACTACCCAACTGGGAACCATCTGTAAGTACCGGAGTGGAAGTCCAGTAATAGCCCAAAAGTTCAGTGAAAATTTGGCGAAACACCAAATGAGTTGGAGTTGCTTGGGAGGACAGCAGTCAAATAAATGCCACTCCATGGCTGGCAGTCAGAGGGCATGTGTGGTGAGCATTTCACAAAATCTGATACCACTTGGACAGGAGATAGCTGTATTCCACATATAACGGTGCACAAGATCTGGATGCAATACAGGTGGAAATGAAGGATGATCTGGACGAGTGAAATACCTTGCCATGCAGGAACAAAGCAACAAGGAGTGTTGGACAGACAATGGAGGTTTACCAGAATCAGCATACAGACACTCAACTCTACTGGTGTAGAAAACCCCTGTAGCAAGCTGGATACCAGTGTAGTATATTGTGTTTAAAAGGTGGAATTTAGAGGCAGACGCCACATCATAGATAAAACAGCCGTAGTCTAATTTGGAGGGGGCCAGTCAGTGATACAAGCTCAACATGACAGCCCCAAGATACCCCAGATAAAACCCTGAGTACCCGAAGTGAACATTCACAGGAAGCAAGAAGGTGACAAATATGGTGCTCCCATGTGAGTTTGCTGTCAAGGTGAAGGTCCAAAGAACTTAAGATTCAGAGTAAATGCTACACAAAGGCCAGGAGCAGGGTGTGAGATACATGTACATTGCAAACAGACAAGCTACAGGGTCCGCAGCTGGACACATATCACTACAGCTTGCAGCAATGTGTTAAGATGTATGCTGATATAGAGATGATATGCGCCACCAGCATAGCAACACCACCGTATGCTCGCCTATCAACTGCAGTCATGTCGGAATGCTGAAAAACCACAATGGAGAGCATAATTAGGCTACAAGTGGGTTTCTGTAGAGAGACGTTGGATGGAAAACATTAAAAGACTAAGTGCTGTATGTCTGGAGCACATTCCTGGAACCCATTAAGTCCCACTGGATTACCTCCATAGTAGAAAAGGGATTAGTGGTTGGTCTTCATCTTTTTCTTCTTTACCTTAGCTGACTTTGGACCTTAAATGTGGAATTTGACATCCTCTGGTGACTCCTCTGACGTATGGCAGTGTGAAGGTCCCCTGTAGCTCATAGAGTGGGTCTTCATCGAGGAGGAGCGGCTGCTGGTGCGAACAGTAGGCCTGGAATTGTTTGTCAACAGGCTGGCAGCATCTTGTGGGTGTCTTGTGAGCCGGTGTCTGCATAGCAGAAGATAAGTTGCCAGTGCAGGTGTGGCACAAGACAGTGGAGGGGTACTCGTTAGTAGATTTGTCTGTGTGGAAGCATAAGAGACAGGCTAGTGTTGACAGAAGCACATTGGGGAGCTAACACATAACCTGTGGTGGTCGCAGGTTTCAGCTGTTCAAAGTGGCAATGTGCTTCTGCAAAAGTAAGGTGTTCTTTTACATGCAAATCCTGTACACACTTCTCATCCAGAAACTTTGCACACTGACACGAGCTAGATAGGTGGCTTGCTCCACAGTTAACATAATAAGGGTCATGAGTACATGCCGTGCCCTCATGTGCTGACAAGCCACAATGCTCATAGATAGCAGGATGGTTGCACGATGTCTTAGTATGCCCAAACTTCTGGCACTGGAAACACTGCATAGCGCTCGGCACATACTGACATGAGCTAGAATGCTCTTAGCAGCAGTAAATATACTCTGGCAACTGAGTACCCTTAAACATGAGGTAAACCATCCGTAAAGGGTACCCTCTACCATCCTGCTGTTGTGTGAGATGGTACGGTTGGCACACACGGTGGTCGAAGAGGCAGGTGACTACTTTCTCAGTCGACAGACCGTCCAAACTGGAGGTGGTGACAACTCCTCTACATGAATTCAGAAATTTGTGTGGGGCTAGGGATGTGTGGTATAGGGTAGGATCCCAACTAACTTGTCTTCAATAATTTCTGTGACTGGTCTGAGGTGTGCATTTCAACCAAAAGTGTACTGTGTTGAACACTCGCTGCATTCTTAACAGGGCCACAAATCCTGTCGACCTCTTTCTTAACATAAAAGGGGCTTGGATACTTAACCGTCTTACCTTCGCATGCTAGGATCACAACCTAACAACTGTCTGTGAAAGAGGTTTTGCATGGATGCATTTGGAATTGAACCCCCATCCAGAACCGTCTGCACCAGCCTGCCATCTGGGGGTTAAAGAAGAAAGACACCAAATCTCCATGTTGATACTAATCCAAAGGTACATGGCCATTGACGGATTAGTACAGGCCAGGCTTTCAGACAGCTACGTAGATGTACATGGCGTGTGGATAGGCTCCACATGGGGCAGTGTGAAGCATCCGACCAAGCTTCATGTCTGAGACCTCCGGAGAACACATATGTCGGGAGCGGAAACCGTGGGAAAGGACCATGGAGATAGGAAAGATCCCTACTGGTGAAACAGGAGTTAATAAACCTATGGACCTACAAACTAATGATCATAGTAATCCTAAAAGAGAGTAATGAATAGTAGCAACGAAAGCAGCTATATATGGCAACAGTTGATGGGCACGAAAGGGGTGAAATGAGGGTGGGCACCTCGGGACCCCGGTTGCACAGTAGTAGGCCCAGAGCGATGGGGTGCTCTATCGAGTCCAAACCATGCATTTACAGACAGGAGTTCCTATTTGAAAACTGATCACTTTGCCATTCCACACAACATACTAAGTGCTGTCTGTGTTTTATGTGACATGCTATAGATATGCAGTCATAGATCACTAGTAACAGGGCCTGCCTCGGTAGCATGATGTTAGCCTCATATTCAAGAAGTCACGAGTTTTAATCTTGCTTAGGGTAAGTTATTTGGGTAAGGTTTTTTCCACGGTTTTCCATTCTCCTGAGAAGACAAATGTCAGGTAATTTAAAGCTCTATGAACCTCAGGCTCGTTTGAGTATCATTTCACCCGTTTCATTCATTCACTGTTCGATATGAACATTACATTGGAGGATGTTAATGAAAAAAATAAATAACGGAAATCACTGAATTCAGTCACAAACTTTACATACTGGAAAGGTTCACCAATTTTACTACTATTCCTAAATGCATCAAGTGAAAGGCACTAACTTTTTCAAAATGTTCAAGAAAACCATGGAAAGTTTGTATGAAGTAACTATAAACCATTTTTGTACTCCTGTATTTCTGTTATTCCTTTGGATTCCTACGGAGTATGCAGGTCAAACAATGTTTTGAAAAACTCTTGTGCTGGAGAATCTGGATAGGTGCAAAATTATACTGAGTTATTAAGTAGCGGTTTAAGAACATGAAGTTGTCTCACCTGTAAGTGACCTCACTTATACAGGAGAAACTAACATTTTGAGAGAGAAGGAAGTGAGTAGTGTTAACGGGCCATGACATCAAGTTTGACGACACTGAAGTTCTGGACAATACAGCACACTACCACGCACAGCTGTGCCAAGAAGCAATTAGATTCATAAACATAAGAATAACTTCAATAGAAAAGAAGAAACAGCACGTATACACACAGCCTGGGTGCCAGTGCTAGACAATACAAAACTGAAGCCCCAGAACGCCAACAGAAGCAATCATGTGGCAGTTCCCATAGCCACATAATAGTGATTGGCATACGGACAACCAATAGGAGATGAGAGGTGGTACCTCTCACCTATATATAAGGCGGGTGCTCCATCAATTGCCCTCTAGTTGTCAACCAGCTATGAGACATTCTCTGAAGATTCCCAACGCAGTCTTGGGCGAAACGTCAGAAAATTCATTGACTGGACTATGGCCTACAAGCCCGAAATCTACCATCTATTGGATTAATGTCGGCTGTGAAAGCCTCAGGATGTATAAGGAAGTGAGTAGTTGCCAAAGTAGCAAAAGGTGACTAAATGAGTGATTTAGTGAAATCCCTACTTTGGTCATTGGGTTTAGCTAAGCTCATGTTACAACCACGACTTTGGGAATGATGTTTGGAACACTCTCATGATGCCTCAGGTGAAACGTGTATTATGGCTCCCATGTGTTGGCATTACCATTTAATTTTCAGCATAATACATCTATAACTACAGAGGAATCCAAATACATGAAAACCACTGTGCTGTGTTTTTCCACTGTGCAGACGGAAACACTAACAGCAGCTGATATACACAAAGTCACGAGCATTACTTGTTTTTCTCTGCTCTGCTCACAATCAGTATTGAGGTGATGTGATATCGTGTGACTACATTACCAGCGTGCTTTATTATTTAGTCCTGTACTTAGTCGCAAAATGTATTATGGCTCAGTATTTATTTTTTACTGCACAGCGTGTATTTATTTATAATTTGTATGTGTTAACTGAGTCAGCTAGCCAGGTGCAAGTGTGATTTGCAGAAAGATTTCCGGGCCATACAACAACCCATAAACTTTGCAATAAATTTCAGGCCACAGGAAGTGTTCAGGCTCAGAAATCTAACAGTTGGTGTACAGTCTTACCAAAGAAACATTAGACAACATTGATCATCGTTTGGATAATTCCCCCCAAAAATTACTTAGGCATCTTTCACAATATGCAGACATTTCTTATGGTCTTTGCACAGAGCTCCTAAATTGGTGAAGTTAAAACCATATAAAATAACTGTGGCACACGCTCTTCAACTAATTAGGTGCACATTTTGTGAGTGGACTCTCAATAGTATATACAATGGTGAAATTGACCCACATTTAATATTCTTCACGGACGAGGCTTGGTTGCAACTTCATGGATATGTGTACACAAAATGATCATTATTAGAGCTCTGAGAAACCCAATATTGTCCATGAAATACCCCTACATAGCGAAAAAATTGGTGTATGGTGTGCCATTAGTGGGGAAAGAGTTATAGCCCCAATTTTTTTCAAGTCAACAGTTGACGCCTGGACATATGTGAATACAATTTTGTCCCTTTTTTTGTTAGACAACTAACCAACAGGAAGCATGATTTTGCATTCTTTCAACAAGACTCTGCAACAGCTAACAAAGCCAATCTTTCGATGAGAACAGAAAGTGTTTCAGGACAGAATAATTAGTAGAAATTTGTGGCCCCCTTGGTCCCCAGACCTAAGCCCCTGCAATTTCTATCTCTGGGGTAACTTGAGGCATAAAGTGTACAGGACAAACCCACACACCCAGGAAGAATTAAAACAAAATATCCATCAGGTAATCACCAGCATTTCTGAATGTGAACTATGGCAAGTGATGAATAATTTCCGAAAGGTGCTAAAAATGTATGGACGACAGAGGCCAGTTCCAGCATCTGCTTTAGTTATATTGCCTCTAGCGCAGAGGACCCGGGTTCGATCCCCTGTACCAGCACGGGTATTTTATCCCCTCTGGGAGGTCTGACATGGGGTGTACTCAACCTTGTTAGGTCCTGGAGTGACCAATTGAGGAGCACGGTTAGCACGCTCGCCTACCACCTAGGCAGTCCGGGTTCGATCCCAGGGACCCGCATGTGGTATTCGTGGTGGACGAAGCGGCGTCAGGGCGGGTTTTCTCCAGGTGCTCCGGTTTCCCCCGCCATCTCATTCCACCGGTGCTCCATCTTCATTGCATGTATCATCAGTGTCACCGCCTGCGGTGCCGTAGTAGTAAAAGCGGGCGTTAAACACTACAACAACAATTGAGGAGCTATTTGATGGAGAAGTAGCGGCCCCAGGTCAAGAAGACCGCATAATTGGCCAGGAGAGCTTGGGGTGATGACCACGTCCCACCCTCCAGTACTGCATCTCACCAATAACACCTGTAGTGGGCAGAGGTGGAGGACACAGTGGCTGGGCGGTAGCCCTTGGCCCTTTATGGGCTGTCGCACCGGGGTTAAAAAGAAAAGCCTTTAAAAGTAGTTTTAAAAATACTGTATGGTTTTATCCATGCGATTCTATGACAGTGGCAGTTGACAAGTACAGAGAACCTGTACAGACAAAACACAGTGCAGCTGGTTCACAGTCTTTTGGACCACCCATTACAACTACCATATCCTGAGGGTGAATTATTATTTACATATATTAGTACAAGTTGTACAATAAAGAAGTGTAACACTATTGAACATATTCAAGATAACCAATGATTAAAGAGCTGTCCCAGATACACATTTATACCCTTCCTCGGTAAGTATGATGCAGACTTGTACCTCTCAAGATGGATATATTGTCTTGCCGGCCTAAAGTCCGGGCGCAGCTGGTAAGATATGCCAGTCAGGCTCTGAGATCTGCCGGCAGCAGGGAAGGGACCCAGTGCCTACCTGCACTAAAGACCCAACCGCCGACAGGACAATAGAACATATGGGAACAATAGATATTGTGTGGTGTTCCGGTGTCTAGACTGTTCTCCCAGTCACTCTCGACCATTTACTTCCAGAACTTTACCATTGTCTAAAGACCTATATAAGTAGCTGCTAAGAGCTAAACTGTCAGTTAAACGTTTATGAAGTGATCAGTGCACAGCACCTGTGAATTGTGCCGAGTAGCAGTTCAGTGCGAGCTGTAATCTCACAGTTCTTTATTGTGATTTGATTCGACAGTTGTTCTGTTGCTCGGAGTTTGTACAAAAGCGATCTAAGCGTAAGTTAGTACTACGCTGACTAGAAGATAATAAAGTGTGATTATCAGTAACTGGTGTTTTCTCATTTGTTACAACATTAATGATAATAATAATGATAACAATAATAATCATGATAGCAATAAAAACAACTGAAGACATCGAGCACTATAGGCAAAAATTTCCACAGTCACAGTATGGGGAACCTCACTTTCCTCCCATGCAATGGCAAGGATCATGTTTATTGTGATCATAAGGGACCTGAGATTTGATGATAAACATATAGACAATGAGAAACTTTGTAGCAGCTACTCCAATCTGGAGTCTATTTGTACACAACTGCATATTGAGCTACAAATCAGGTGCAGTTATTATTATAGATGAGCAGCTGTATCTATAACCCAGTTCCCAAGAAGCTCCTGGAAATGAAAACCTAGCTTAGGACTAAGGGTGCTTTTCCTATTTCGTTTTCTTATCGTAGTGATGAAAAATGTAGTGAACATTGGGTTCTTAAGCAGACATCTAAGCGTGCAACCATAAATTGCTAAGAAAAGCCCACAACTGGGCTTGATGGAAAAGCTCCTGTTGCCATGCATATGCCTCTATTATAGACCACATCTAATCTTCTCAGCACAGATGGTCGTGCTCACGAATAAACAATACACCCATTGTCTGGTTTGGATTGAACCAGTGTGCGACACGTTCATAGCAAAATTGCCTGATCTCCTCCCCATGATTTGCCATTTAGTACCCACAAGACATTCAAGGAATGGTCACATTATGCTCTTAGCTATGCTATGTGCAATGAACAGCTAAGCTTCCTATCCAAGATTAACCAAAGGAAATGTGTCTCATATGCAAAGGGAAGTAAATCTGGGCTGAAACGGAGTGAAGGTGGTCATTGTCTCCTATGGTGCTACAAATTAGCAGACTGACTTCTCAGTTGAGAAACAAAAGCCCTTTTTGAGCTCCATTCTCGAAGATTGTCCAAACATCGCTGCAGGCACTGTTCAAACATGCCGTGCACTGAGAGGTACAATAGATGGTGAAGTTGCCTACAAATAGGCATGATGAAACTTCAGGTGGAACACATTTCCAGATGGAATTAATTGCTATAGTAAAAAGCGTGACACTTAGTACCGCACCCTCAGGTACTCTCTCCTCCAGAATAAAATGCTTCAAATAAACCGAGCCAACACTTGCTCAGCAAATGCAGTCTTTCATAAACTCGCAAATGAATTGTAGTAGGTGTTTCAGGTATACAGGTAACAGAAGCCCTGCCTGCCAACACAAATCATAAGCCTTCTCAAGATCAAAAAATATGTCAACCGTTTGACAGTTCTTCATAAATCCATTCAATAGATGTTGATATCTACACAAGATGGTCTACAGTTGAGTGGCAAAACTACACTGGATGTTAGACAGTAGGTTGCGGCTATCTAACCACCATACCAATCATCCAATGATGGGTTCACCTTGCAAACGCAACTGGCAAAGGAAATAGGACGGTAGCTGGAGGGAAGATAACAATTCTTTCCAACTTTCAATTGGTAGTCTCCTGCCAATTTTCTGGAACTATACTGTCAACCCAAGCACAATAAATAGACTCAGAGCAGGAATGCCTTTCCTTCAGGAGAGCGCTATTGTAACATTCGTATGTGAATACCATCTGGTTCTGGTGCTGAGTGTCGCAAAGATGAAACAGAATGTTCTAACTCCACCATGGTGAAAAGGACATTGTAATCTTCTACACTTCTAGAATGAAACCCAAAGCCTTAAGATTCCATCTGAGTTTTAATTGGAAGGAGCTCAGGGGAGTAGTTATCCAAGCTAGACACTTGAGCAAAAGCACTGCCAAATGTGTCGGCCACGTCAAATGGATCAACAACGGTCCTGTAACTGTTTTCAGGCCCACAAGTGGTATATAGGTCGATTTACTGGCTATGCACCTTAACTTATCCCATACAACCAAGGCAGGTGTATGTCGGTTAAATGAAGCTACTAATTTTCTCCATGTCTTTTCACTATCCTTAATCACTTGTCTGGACCTCGCACACATTTTCTTGTATTGGATTACATTAAACAATGTAGAGTGATACTGAAAGGTCCTAAGAGCACGCCTATGAGCATAAATGGCATTCTGGTACTCTTCTGTACACCGAGGTACAGGAAATGGATGCGGGTGGGAAGTCGACCACAGAATAGATTGCTCAGCAGCAGAAAGAATCCTCTTGGTGAGAGGCACCAAATCATTCACCGAGTCATGCTCACTTTAAGTAAACACGGTCAATTGGATGTAAGAGTTCCAGTTGGCACGGTCTAAGCGCGATCTAGGCATATGTGTAGAACATGTATCTTACGTTCAGAGACTAATAAGACACAGAAAGTGGTCACTAGATTGTAAATTAGAGATGACATTCCATTGTAAGAAGACAGCCAACTGAGATGGATAAACTGCAAGATGAGGTGTGAGAAACTATTGAAGGAGTCAGAAAGAAATGTAGGCTCTCCCGTGTTGAGGAGAGCTACAGTCAGCAAGAAATAACCTGTCACTTGACAGCAAGCTGATTTACTTAACTGAGAATGAGCCTAGTTTGCAGGTAAGTAAATCAGCTATGTGCGAAGATTGGTAATCTGGACGCTGACTTTGTAGAGATGTTCTTTTGATTAGCTGACTTGGTAGGTGACTGAGATGTAGCTGCAGATGTTGAAGGATTTAGTACAGTTCTTGCTATGAGAATCCTTTTGGAAATTGTTGCCCCATTATGATCGCTGGTTTGTGTAGCAATTTCCCGCTTCAGTACCAGCTTTTTTTTTTTTTTTTCTAATATCTATACTAAAGTTATTCTGTGGTGATACAATTTACTTTTAACAAGGGGTGACATGAGGTCCGGTACCGCCGAAGCAAACCGGATGATTGTGGGTGCATATTATGATGGGTGGTGCATGGAGGCAGGTCTAATATCATGGCGGATGCCCTGACATTGACCTGCGACTTGGGGCGTTTGTCTGTGGCATTGGGGGACCAATAGGAAATCTGGGGAGTGTGATGATGTCGAAAATCTGGTTGACTCTAGTCTCTATTGCTGTGGTGTCTTTGATTTTCTGTGTGTTGCGGTAGATAGTCTCGGTGTGTTGGCGTAGTCGGGCGAGTTCTTCGCTTGTTTTGGTGAGAATCTGTATGAGCTCCGTGAGGTGCGTCTGGATTGCTGCTAGGGCGTTGGTTGTGGCGTGGTCATGGCGCTGTAGCTCAGTGACGTTGGTGTTGATTGCCGGCGTGTTGTAGTGTTCTGTGATAGCTTCCAGCCGAGAGCCAATGTTCAGAACCTCTGAATGGAGGCCCTGAACCGCGTCTCGAAGGATGCTATCGGCGACGACAGGTGCTGGGACTGCTACAGTCTGTGGCGATCTGACTGTGACTGCGGCGACTGGTGGTGTTCCTGTGGTGGTTGGGGTCGCACGTGTGTACGGCCGTGGAGCTGCGGTGTAAGGTGCTGTCGTTTGTGCAGGCCGTGAAGCTGCGTTGAGATGTGCTGGTGTGTGTCCGTGCCGGGGATACAGTGGGCACTGTGCTTGTCCCGTAAAGTGGCCAAAGCCACTGCAGGAGGCACAGTACCAGCGTCGTCTGCGTAGATCGTGTGATGTGCAGTCGCTGGTGAGGTTCTGGGCACCACAGTAGTGGCACCGAGGAGCGGCAGTGCAACCAGCTTAGCTGCAACTGAGCTATATGTACCAAACCTTGGGATAGAGGGTTCTCGGATACGCAGGAGTTCATGGGCTTCTGAGGATACCTTCTCTTTAACCCAGATCGTCCTTTCCTCCATAAAACAGGGGCATTCTTGGGAGCTAGCTTAATGTTCCCTACTGCAGTTAGCACAACTGGTAGGTGATGTACATTCACCATCATGGGCGATGCCTCCACTGTTCATGCAGTAGCCCTACTACTGCAAGAGTCACTTGTGTGACCCAAGCGCTGACATTTATAGAATCTCAATGAGTTCAGGATGTAAGGCCTAACTTCAATGGCCTCATACCCTGTCTAAAACCTTTGTGGGAGACTGACCTGATCAAAGGTAAGAAACAACCTATAAAGATATCATTCCTTGACTTTCTAGGTTCTCCTTAAATTCTTCAGTGGACAAATCGTCCAATGTGCAGGTGTTCAAAACACCTTGGCTTGAGAATTTAATGCCATTCTGGCAATTTGTCACAATAGCTCAGTGGTTAGAGCGCCTGCCCGGCAAGCGGAAGGTCTGTGATTCAAATCCCAGTTGTGGCATTGAATTTTTAAGTTCCAGTTCTACCTCTTAAACTGTGGTAGGAGTTCAACATTCTATGAATCTCTATTCGTACTGGATATCTGGTTACCAAATTTGCTTTTACTTTGCTTTTCAAATGGGAAGGAGTTTGTCCTTGAGCATCTCCACGCCGGTAACCAATCGGAGTCCTGCTGTATTGTCATATTGCGTTCCCCTTAAGTGGGACTTGAGCGTGCCAAGAAACATGAAGAGTGGGGGTAATGAGCTTGCAATGCTGTGCATGTAAACGTATCTCATTGGCTGCAGATCAGAACTCTTCCCATTTGAAGAGCACAACAGTATTGTAGCCGCCTGGGATGCTGAATTAACATCAATCAGGAGCACACCGTTGTGAGATCTAGTGCAGTTTTTCACAGGTCCAGCCATCTTGTCAAGACCCTTCTGCATGATGAATGGATTCCCTAACCTAAATGTTCTAGTTTCCTCTGTTCTAAAAATGGCTAAGTAACAAGGAGCACTCAACTCTGCTAGTTACGCTACACAATCTTTCTGTCGTTTATTTAATTTTTTTGGAATATGTCATGGCGACAACCTCCACCATTGCAAATGTCTCCAATGGTATGCTCCTATCCTGGGCGCCAACCCAGCTTAGGTGAGAGTCCTGGCCTGAACCTTGCCCACCCTAGGGTCTCACCTCCCAGTATATAGACAGAGGGATCCAATCACCTTCAGGAGTGCATCAGCTCATGCAATGGCCCCTCCCCAGAACTGACCTTTATCAGCAGATACGAACACAAATCCTACATGATAACCAGGGGCTGGGAATTATGCAATTACCCAGTCAACCGTTGCATCATCCCATCCATCTACAACCCACGCGTAGGTTATCCATCAGACTGTGCTCAGGGAGGTATCAGGTGGGAGGTCAAACACAAAATGGACCAAAGCAGATTGAGCATTTAGCATATGCTTTCTCCCCCTTAGAGGAATCCAATTGAAAGTGTGGCTTGGAACCCTGGGTGCACCAAACCCGTACCTACCCTAGTAGGCCCCATCTGTAAGGTGGATACAACTGTAAATATGTTATCCAAACTTAAACAACACAGGAAACTTGTGATTAAATCAGATGAAAGTATAACACTCCACATTACTTACAATAATGAAGACACATGCTCCAATGCAGTCTCTCAGCACAGTTCACTGTTGTTTGGAAATCGAATATAAGAGAAACAACAGTTCAAGATGCAAGGCTGCATTATGTAGAGCTGCAAATCTATGAGAAATAAAATCAGCAGTGATTATGCTGGTATATGGTGCTTAGGTTTGAAGTGTTTGACACACTCACAGTACTATTTAGATGAATTTGGGGTGTCAATGTTGGCAACAGCTGGACAGTAGAAGGTGGGGATGAACAAAAGAGGAATGCTCCCACGAAGTCTTGAGTGGAATGTTATCCATGGCTGTTGTGTTGTGCAATCACTGCTGCATTTATGACTTAGGTGCATGCATTATTTATTATATTACTGATATATATTAGCATGTCCTGAGTATAATTTATTGTTAATTATATGTATTGCTATACGTTATACAGTAAATTAGCAAATATAATGCTGCAAGCATGTGATACAGAGTGAAGTGTTTTTCCCAATGTGCAACCTTAACATTGCATATACGCAAAAAACACTGTTTTGTCATAAGTACTTATATCCTGAGTAGGTGGAAGATTACCCTGAGTTAATAAGTGGTAGTTTAAAAACATAATATTGCACTGCTGAAGTCACTGCGGCCATGCAACCTCCCTTTTAAGTGACCTCTGTTATAGAGTTTTGTTTCAGGCATATACATCCATAACTGCAACTACCATAACTCCAGAGTGAATTACATGTTTTACTGCAAGTTGTGCAATATGCTACATATGCACAATAAGCAATGTAGACAGTGATGCACAACCATAACAAGGGTTACTGGATTATTTCAACCATACACATCTCTAACTCAATATATAAGTATAATATAAATTCTATAAGATGCTGGTTCAATTTGGCACATCCTAAAAATGCTACAAACACTGAATGTACTAACACAGATGCGCACACAATATCTTCTTAAATATTTTGGGAGTTAGGTAATCACGGTGTAATCATCTAGTACAGTAAAAATGGAATGTTCTTCCACAGAGCTTACCAAGGCTATCTTATGTTACATTAAGTTACATCTATATAAGCAGTGTTTTTTGTGATACTGCACAGGCCAAAGTGAAATTGGCCCAGCATACTATAAAAAGTCTACTAACCACCATATCCTTAGAATGAATTATTGTTAATTACATATATTACTACAACTTGTGCAATATAATGCTACACGTGTGCGCTTAGCGATGTGAAGTGTTTTATAGCACATACATAATCTTAACCACCCCACTTTGTGTTTGGAGGTTGGAAATGCTAGCAGTGCTTTTGTGAGTCAGATAGCGAGTAACATGAGCAAAGCAGATAGCGGATGGAACAAGCACTTGATTATCAACAGTCCACTATTAAATTGTCACCATGTTGAGACAGTATTAATTGTATATGAATCCCCTATAGTGAACAACTTAAATGTGAACTTCTCTTCAGTTTAATGTATGTTCGACTCTGTCTAGACTCATTCTTTTATCACCAAGAAGATTGTCAATTAGTGATAATAATTGTTGTAGAGAGTATATTTTAATTGTAGTTATGTAATTGAGATTTGTGTCACTTGGTCAAAAATGTTAAACAAGACAAATTATAATGGATCTCTTAGCGAGTTTGAGACTGTGATAATTCCTAAAATATAACATGGAATAACATCACAAGTAAGCGCAACAACTGTGATATATGGTCACAGTACCCTAGCAATGCAGTGTTGAATTCTCTCTTGGTCTGACAATTTCAGCGAATGTGCATGCGAATTTATGTGTCACTATACTAAATGGATTATTATCTGTTTTCCCTGCTTCACTGAGTTTTCCTCTTCCTCACTATCATACTTGGTGCTTGGCTGACCACCTACTTCCAAGTCTTCACTGTCTGGTCCAGAGGTTGTCCCTCTGCTCCCCGGCAGGCGTCTGACCCTAGGCACTGGCTTGTAAGTCCTACATAAGGGGAGGGTAATCAGGGAAAGAAAGAAGAAATACTCTCGGATCAAGATTTTATTGCAAAGAAGTAATTCTTTCAGTGATTCTTCCAAAAGCTAAATATGTTATCTAAACTAAGATAATACTATAGAAAGAAGCAAGAAAAAGAAGATAGTTTGTGTATGGTGTGAAAACTGGCTAAATCTTACGACGCACAATTCCGAACACGATAAAAAGATTAAGTATCTCGCTAAAAAAATCAGCAATTGTGACTTTCCATACAAGTGTATAAAGTATAATGACTGAATTGAAGCATGAATTCAGAATTCAATTTGCCTAATTTCTGTACCACGCCCGAGATAAGAAAAGAGTACTCATCGCTCCTGCCGACTGACGCAAACTCGTCCCATCGACGAAGAAAACCATATCTCTTACAAAAGCCCGTCACAATGGCTTCTATAAACGTACAGCTTGTTAGTTTCAAACTTCAATTAAGAGAACGTAATGTGGCACACGATTTGTGCATCAAGTTCCCAAAACACCAGAATACTTTGCGTTAAGTTCATACAAATTTTGTTTAACCTTCAGACATCAAAACAGGAAACTTATGATTAAATAAGATGAGAGTATAACACTTCACTTTACTTACAGTAATCATGAAATAACTTCTAACACAACCTTCTCTCAGTACATTCCTTTGTTTGAAAACAACAACAAACCTAGTTGAATGAAAGAGAAACAGAGGACAACGATTTTGATGCGGCACAATCACAGATGGGCACGATTGATTAAAATTGAGGGCCATGTAAAGTAGAGCAGCCAACCTATGAGAAATAAACGAGTGGAAATTCGATTGTGTAATTGAAAATTCTAAATACCTTGGCGTACATATTAAACTCCTTTGTCTACATCACAAGTTAAATCAATAACAAATTAAACTCACACTAGGATTTTTCAATCTTTCTGTCACGTCTTGCCTTCTCAAAGCATACTCGTAAGCACCACAATCAATAATTCCAAAAGTAAATATTGATTGTTCCACATTTTTCCGTATCAGCTGATTGTGTTTCATATTACTATGATAGGCACGACTAAATATTGTTACGATATTAGTATTAAGACCAGATGGACTGTGTATATATGTACTTACTCTGCACAATATGTTTCTTGATTAACAGATTAATATGCCTAAGATCTGTCACTACCACTTTACTACATGAATCGCTATTTCCAAATAAAGAGCATGGAAAGAAACAGAGTGCATTCCAAGCATCACATCGGCAATTCAATGTTTTTTTCGTTTACTTTCGCATTAAATTTTCTCGAATAGTTTTTTTTTATTGTATTCTATTTATTTATTTGTTTACTGCTATCTCTAGCCTTTTGCCTCAGATTTCAATGAGACATTTTGAATTCTCACTCTCTCCTACAGGGACCTACTTCGAAACTGTTTCTTTAATAGGTCATCTATACAATTAACCAGGTTGCTAGCACAACATATTACGCGGACTTGCCAGGAAGAAAAACAAAGAAAATCCATCGCATACCATAACATAAAACCACAGTTCGACCCTGTGACGCTACGTGGCATACACAGAACATGTGAGATAGGATAAAGCGCATCACAGAACACAATGTAAATATTTATCACGATTCTTGATGCACGTAGCGCCGCGGCCAAGCGGTTAGACCGTGCGCCTACCACCTAAGGGGTCCGGGTTTGATCCCAGGGACCCATAAATGGTATTCGTAGTGAAGGAAGCAACTTGGCATGTTTTCCTAGGGTTCTCCGGTTTCCCCTGCCAATCATTCCACCAATTGCTCCATCATCCTCTTTCAAATCATCTATTTCGCTTGCATTTCATATCATCCTCTTCCTCACTATCATACCTGGTGCATGGCTGACCACCTGTTTCCAGGTCTTCAATCTGTCTGGTCCAGAGGTCCCTCTGCTCCTCTAGGCTGGTTTGTAAGTGCTAGGGGATGTAAGTGTTGTTTGTATTCTCTCGGACTGGAAGCTTTAATATGTATAAAAGATACGACACAAGATAACTGGATATTTATTTTAACACTTTCACCGTTACATGGGCAAGCTATCAGAAGAATAAACAGAGTTGCTAAGCTACAAAAACAAAACACAAAAGTTGTATAAACCATTACAGAATAACCAACACTACTCCTCGTTTACACAACCTTACATTTTTCTCTTAATCAAAGATAAACAACTCTGATTGTCCTCGTAAATTATTGTGGCACTGTTCACATCTTGGTGCATGTCTTTCAGCAAATGCTGCAACCACAGAGCTTCTTGACACTTTCCATGGTCTGGTCATCTCCAGTGGCTGCAACTCAAGTCACACATAGGCATGAGTGAGTTCCTGTGATGCTGAAATGTATGCCTCCATCTGACCCTGCTCCTCTTCCAGGTACTCAATCTCGCCACTCACCTGCTCCAGTTCTACCCTCTTATCCCCAGCTTGTGCTCGGATGTTAGACACACAGTCCTCCAATATGGTTATTCTCTGACAGAGTTCTGTAATGATTTCCATGTGTTCTACTAGGATTTTCTTCACTGCTACCAACTCACGCATCACATCTGAGGACCCTCTAGCCAATAAACTGCTTCTATGACTTCCTTTGTCACTGCCACTGCCACTATGAGTTCTTCTACCACTGCCAATGGCACTGACACTGCCACCACCACTTCCACTGGCACCACCAGTACAACTTTCTTTGAATTTGCTGGAAATTGCTTCATTGTAGGATTTGGGTTCTTTAATAACTTCTCTTGTAGTATTACACTCTTCAATCAGTCTTTGCGGAGCAATTCCTTTTCTTGTTCTCTGAGAAACTCGAGTCTGAGAGTCTTTAACTGATTCATTTTCTTTATCACTCTCCTCCTGAATTTCTACTTCTCGATGTGATATTTTAACTTTGGAATCAACATTTATGTCGATTTCAGATCTATTTAAATCATCACGTTTCCCTTGATATGCTTCCACACTGAACTTGACATCTCGACTGATTATCACCTTTTGTGAAGCTAAATTGTAGCAACGATAAGCTTTTGATTCTTCATCATATCCAAGAAATATTGCTTCTGTTCCTGTATTATCCAATTTCTGGCGTTTCTGGGTTGGAACATGAACAAAACATTTGGAACCAAAAAATCTGTAAATTCTTTACTTTAGGCTTTTCATTATTCCACAGTTCATATGGTGTTAATTTCTTTGCTCGAGTAAGGACTGTGTTTTGTATGAAATTAGCAGTCATCACAGCTTCACCCCAAAATTGATTTGGTAAGCCTGCATCAATCAGCATACAACGTGCCATTTCTACCAGAGTTCTATTCTTCCTCTCTGCTATGCCATTCTGCTGTGGGGAATAAGTTGCAGTTAACTAAGTCTGGATACCTTCATTGACCAAATATGTTCTTAATTGTTTATTTAGATAATCACCTCCACCATCAGATCGAATAATCTTGACTTTTCTGTCAAACTTGTTTTTCACAAGTGCTACATAATGTTTCAAAGTATCAGGAACTTCAGATTTGTTTGCCAATAAATATACATGAGTATACCTTGAAAAATCATCAATAAATGTGACTATAAATCGCTTACCACTTGGTGTCATGGTCTGCATTGGTCCACAAACATCTGTATGGATCAAATCAAGTGATCTGGTAGACTCGCTTGAAGATTTTTTGGGAATGGTAATCTGGTCAGCTTTCCTTTCATGCACGTATCACATGATATTTGGATACCGCAATCAACTATCTTCAAATCATCTAAGTGACCCTCAGCATGCATTTTCCTTATGGCCTCTGGGTCACGATGTCCCATTTTCCGATGCCATGTATGAATACAATTGCTGTTGTGTTCCAACACTGCATGGATTTTGTATGGCTCACACAATTTGTACAAGTTTCCAGTGGACTTAGCAAATCCAATCTGGTTTCCATCTTTGCATATTTCACAATAGTCTTTACTGAAGTTAACAGAAAAATTGCTTAAGTTTAGCTGTCGAACGGGAAATTAAATTTCCAACAACTTTAGGAGCATAAAGCACATTGGTAACAGTAACTGGTGTCACTTCTCCCTTTTTATTCTTAAGCATCAATTTTCCTGTCCCGATGCCAATAACATCAACTAGTTCACCATTTGCAACTTCAACTTTATTAACATAGGATTTATCCAAGGATGTGAAAAACTCTCTGTCATTGGTTACATGCCGAGTGGCACCTGAATCTAAAATCCAACTATTTGACGGTATGTCAGCTGTAAATATATGCTCTTTATGTTCAACTGCATTCACTTTATTTGGTTTTTCTTTCCAAATTGAGTATTTCTTGCAATCCTTTTTCATGTGTCCATACCTTTTGCAAAAATAACATTTCATGGAAGTGTTTTTAAAATCTTTTCTGGATACTGTCATCATTTTATCTGAAGAATTACAGGGAGCCCCTTCTGCATATTGTTTACGTTCATATTCAGCAATCACCTTTTGCTGTACTATGGCAAACGTTAGTTCATCCTCTGGACGTGTTTCCAGTGCTGTAATTAATGGATCATAATTTCTAGGCAAACTACTCAACAACATTGCAACACTCCATTTATCCAATAAAGATTCTTCACCTATGTCTCGAAGCTTTAAAACAATTCTTGCATGCGAGTAATATGTTGTGGAATATTACCGCCTTCTTCGAGTTTCAAAGAACAAATTGTTCTCATTAAATGAACTTTATTCGTTAATGTACTTTTCTCATGATATTCCTTAAGAGCATTCCACATTTTCTTTGCTGTGGACTTACCCCTGATGTGGATAAGTTGATCATCTTCCACCGTAAGTCCGATGTAGGCTTGTGCTTTGCTATCAGCTGTATCCCAATCAGCGATTACCCTTTCGTTTGAACCTGTATCTATCGGTCTTTCAGATTCAATTACCTTCTTAAACAAGTTATCTTTCATTAAAAGCAGTTGTACTTTATATTTCCAGTTTGAATAATTATGATTATTCAACTTTACAATGTCACTTCGAAAGTCAGCCATTTTGTTACTTAAATCTTATGTAACGAAACTGAAAATAAACCGCTTCGCGTATCGCACTTTATACTTATATGCCTGGGCTCATAACCTGTTGTTTGTATTCTCTCGGACTGGAAGCTTTAATATGTATAAAAGATACAACACAATTAAGATAACTGGATATTTATTTTAACACTTTCACCGTTACATGGGCAAGCTGTCAGAAGAATAAACAGAGTTGCTAAGCTACAAAAACAAAACACAAAAATTGTATAAACGATTACAGAATAACCAACAGTAAGTTCTACATAAGGGGAGGGTAATCAGGGAAAGAAGAAGGATTCTTCTGGGCCGATAAGCCATGGCATGCTGTTCAGACGTTTCATCCACATCTGCAGTGAACATCTTCTGAGACATGGTCTTAATCTTCTGATCAAAGGCTCAGTCTCAACTGACTCATTGACTTTTTACTTTCTCTACTGGAAGTACTGTATTCCACCCAAAAATTCGATGTCGAGTTTTCACCCAAAAATATATGTTTTGAGACTCCCTGAATCCAAAATAAAGCACTTTTAGAAAAAGGTCCATGTGTGTGTGTGTGTGTGTGTGTGTGTATGTCTATCAGCCTGTGGACAGCATAACTCAAAAATGAAAAGTTGGTGAAAAACCAAAGTTGGCATTTAAGTGCAATTCTTAAGTCTTTCAAGATGCTACACCAAGATTTTGAAGAAAACTGCCCCACCCTAAACTACCCCTACAGGGAAAATTTTGATTTTCTTGAAAATGGCTATAACAATTTTGATTAAAATGCCATATATTTAAGATATTTATATAACAAATGAAATGTATATCCTGAATTTTCTGGCTATAGCTCATGTAGTCCTGTTCACTCTGGATGACTTTTAAATAACTCGTAAACTGTAAGAGATACACAAAACCTTATTGTACAAAAAATGTTGTTGTTAGCTAATGCTGGATTTCTGACAATGAAGTCATTAATCCTCTTGCTCTCCAATATTTTTCACTGATGGATGGGGCACTAGAAGTGGACGGGCATATTTGAAGGTGGTGTCGGTTCATTTCCTCTTGCAGATCACATAGAGGACAGAGTGGTGAAGAATATATCCCAATTCTGTTTAAATGTTTTGCCAGACAATCATGTCCTGTAATCAACCTGAAGGTTGCAACTGCTGTTTTTCGAGGATACTCAGAAATCACAAATTTTACCCCTCGAGTCATATTTCATAAAAAAGTGAGCAATAGCAGTAATAGTAACCGTTTTTAGAGAGCACCATATTTTTATGTTTTGGCGGTCACATCACTCTCTCACAACCCCCAGAATGTCTGGGGGACCACACCTGTCGTTGGTTTACGGGTTTCACCAACCTGACCGGGAGAATTATCAAAATAAATTCACCGACCATATCCTCTGATTACCAATCAGCAGACGTATTACATGCCATGACAGGTCAGCATGTTAGGGGTTAAGGTTTTATAGAAAAATTTGTTAAATGGAGAGGTTGGAAAAATAAAGACTCCCTAGCCCTCAGGAACCCTAATAACATCAGGGTCGGAAGAGAACAAGAGATGACCAAGGTAAGGTCAGATAGAAAAGTTACAGTGAGGAGCAAAACACCAGTAAGTGGAAGTAATGTTCTGCTCAGCTTGGGTACCTTGTGGTTGCCATTCACATATCCCCTAGATGGAGACCCCTGAGTACGTACAAAAAATGTAGATCTTGCTAAAACACAAAATTTAAGGCTAAATAAATTATTTTGTAGAGTGAACCATTTCGGAGATGCTACTTGATATTATTGTGTCAGTTTCAAAAAACGTAAAACTTTAATGAAATGGAACATCGTTATATATTTTTTATATCTTAAGAGTGCAAAGAGAACGGGATCTCAAAGCTTTAAAAGATTTGACTATCGCTCTAAGGCAACTGTATTCCCATACTCCCCTTGCACCTACAAGTAAATAAGTAATGAGATAATTTCTGCAAACGTTTATCTCAACTAACACGAAGAAGATATAGGAATAAGAGTTTATAAGAATGGTTAGTACAAGAGTAGAGAAAGTCAAGCAAGTGCAACACATCAAACTTTTTTTAAATATAACTTAATTATTATTTATTTTTCTTTCTTCTTTTATAACACACACATATAGGTTGATTGAGGACTATTCTAACATACAATTTTATTGTTATTTTTAATTTCACATTCAATGGTTGATCAAGGACTATTCCCAATGTTCCATGATACCTCAGAAGCTAGATGCAATAATATTAACCGGGCTTGTGGGCCGTGGTCTATTGGGTTCCATCTTCTTCCCAAACGTTTCGTCTGCGACTACGGCAGACATCTTCAGTGGCGGCGAGGTCGAAGTTTCCTAGTGGAGATCTCAGCACCGACTGTGCTGGTCAACTTCAACTTCAACTTATTTTATTAAAGAAGCATTTGCCTGGTGCCGGTACAGAGGGGCCCGGCTTACAGGCTAAAATTAACATTAATTATAATTTTTACAGTATTTACAATGAATTCAAGTTTGCTTTATCTTTTAAAAAACCCATACAGTGGGCAGCCTTAGCCCACCGAGAACAGCTTTTTGGAGTATTCTCAGTTTTTTTTTGTCAGTTTTTGATAGTTTTTTTTTTAATTTATATACACGGATATATACACGCACTCACTCCTGGGCATACCACACATATGTCCCATCACACGCACACACACACACACACACACACTCGTATATACATATTTACACACACTGCACTATATACACTTTACTATGTACAGTTTTTTCCGCAGTTTTCCTGTGCGGACCAGGTTGCAGCTCCTGACTGGTTCCCTGGGATGCAGGCCTCTGAGGTAGCGTGTGTGCGGCCTAGGGCCCTTCTTTGTGTGGACGCACACCAGTCGGTGAGCCGAACGACGTCTAAAACATCTTAATTCTAGTGTGTTTCCGATGCTTTGGCTCGCCCTTGCCAATATTGGCAATCACGTCATTTTGGTGATTCCTGATGCGCGCCCACGCGACAGTGGCTCTTTTTGTTATTGCCTCGGGTATGGAAGGGATCTGGGTTTCCTGGTGAAGGGTTCGGTTAGTGGTTAGGATGGGAGCAGAGAGGATTTTCCGGAGGGAGAGGTTTTGGAGGGTTTGGATGGTTTTCAGGGCGGTTTTTGAGGCGTTTGCCCAGGCCACACACGCGTAAAGAACCACTGACAGGATGAAAGCCTTGTACAGGACAAGTTTGGACTTCAATTGCAGCTGTTTGCTGCGGAAGATGGGGGCGCATAACTTTAGCCGCTGTCTGCCTTTGTTGGCGCTATTTTTTATGTGGGTGGACCAGCACATTGTGCGGTCCAAGGTAACCCCTAAGTATTTAACTTGCCGACGGCAATGCAATACCTGACCACCGACCGTTAGGTCCATTGCCAAAGTGTGATGCCGCTTAGAGAAATGAATCAGCTGGCATTTGTTGGGATTAATTTTGATTTTCCAGTCATGTTGCCATGAAAGGAAGTTGTTAACATAACGTTGCATTTCTGCAAGGCCGAAACGGGGATTTCTATGGTGGTTGTATATTGCAGTGTCGTCGGCGTACATGGCTACCTTACATCTGGCGTCCACTGGGAAATCGTTGGTGAATAGTATATACAAAAAGGGTGACATGATTGCCCCTTGTGGGACGCCAGCCCGCATCACTCTCTCCCGTGAGGAGGAGCGGCCCACTTGGACGTAAAACTTCCGTTTTTCTAAAAAATTGTGCAGCAAATACAGATAATTTTGAAGAGCCGGGAAATTGTGGTGCAGTTTGTAAATAAGGCCATTGTGCCAGCACCGGTCGAATGCGGCTTCTACGTCCAGAAATAGCGCCAACGTTGAAGCCCCATTGTTAAATTGCTCTGTTACGTCATCAGTTAGTCTAAGGAGCTGTAGTTCAGTGGAATGTCCTTTTCTAAAGCCAAACTGTGAATTTAGTTCATGTGTTGCCGAGACTTGTTTTTGAAGCCGAGAAAGGATACATTTTTCGAGCAGTTTACCAATAGTAGACAAAAGGCTAATGGGACGGTAGTTTTGCGGTTGTCTGGTGCTTTTCCCTTGCTTTGGGAGCATGATAACCTTAGCTCGTTTCCAAGTAGAGGGGAAATAGCCTTGCTGCAGACAGGCGTTAAATATTTTAGTCAGTTGCACCAGGGCTTTTCTCGGGAGATGCTTAAGTTCCTCATTAGTCACTTTGTCTGGGCCGACAGCTTTCCCATTAGGTAATTTCCTAATGAGCTTGTAAACTTCCTGCGGTGTTATGATGGGTAGGTGTTGCTCTTGCTTCTGCGCCACCCAGGTTTGTACCCATGTCTGTACCTCCCGCTCTATATCGCGGTTGGTAACTGGGTTCTCGCTGAATCTGTCTTCAAGACAGTCAGCGAAGACCTCGGCTTTCTCCTCTTCGGAGAAGTGCAGGCCGCCATGAGTGTGCAGCGCCTCAGTTGCGGAGTTGACGTTCGTGGAGACTTTAAATGCCTTTAATAATTTTCACAAAGAGGAGTCCGAATGGGTGGTACTCAGCATTTTGTTTTCCCACTGTTCAGTTTTGTTGATTTTAATTTGATGCCGAATGATGTTGCGTAGCCATTTTGCTAGCACTTTATATTCAGGCTGACGGGTGTACCGCCACAGTCTTGTCAAGCGTCGTCTCCGCGCAATGAGTTGCTCTACCTCGGGGTACGTGCAAAAACCGGGTGGTCTTGTGGTGTAAGTGGTAGCGCTTCTCTTGGCCGTGTGTAGCGAGGCAGTGAAGTTTTCAATGGCGACATCTATGTCTACCTCGCTGTAGTATGACAGTCGGGGTTGCGCCATCCCTTGCATTTCCGTGGTGAACTTATTCCAGTCGGTCTCAGCCCTCCTTCGAGGCCCAGAGGCACCGGCTGGAATGCCACCCTGTATATCGAAATGCACGGGAAGATGGTCAGAGTCCAGGCTGTGATACACTGTAAAGTTAATTAAAGGTGTCGCATTTTTTGTTAGTACGAAGTCCAAAATTTCGGGGTCAAAGTGCCCTGATTTGTGCCAAAATGTGGGATCTGGGGGAAGGTGTACCTCTAAGTCGTCATTATCTGTTATAAGTTCAACCAGGAGATTTCCAGCCGCGTTTGCCCAGCGTGAAAACCACCAGGGGTGCCGAGCGTTGAAATCTCCTGCAATTATAACGTGCTCCTCTAAAGCGAGGATTTGTTGGAGGTCGTGTATGAAATTTAAGGAGTTGGGGGGCCGATAAAGCGCTACCAGCATCACCGTTTGATTATTTACACGGGTTTTAAGTGCTGTGCACTCTAACGCTGCCATTGCAGGTAGCGTAACAGAAGCATGAGCAACAGTGTTTCTGAGCAAAATAGCAGTCCCTCCCCCCTGTCTGCCAATTCTGTCATTCCGAAAGATTTGGTACCCCTGGAGCTTAAAAGTGTGCTCTTGCTGTAATTTTGTTTCGCAAATAAATGCGACATCAATTTTGTTACGCCGCAGGTAGTTTTCAAGTTCGTGTTGCTTCCTGTGGATGCCATCTGCATTCCACAGGAGTGCGCGAGTTAAAGTTATGCCTCCCCTTGAAGTGGCCATTTACTCGACGAGAGTGGTAACCAAGCATATGATGGCTTCCAGCTTCTCCATGGTACTGTTGCAGCTTTTTAATCTTGCGATTATGGGCCGCAACTTTGTTAGTAGTACTGGGAGGTTTAAATCCTTGAAGAGGCTGAAAATTTCTTTCAAACCTCCCAAGTCGCTGGTGGGTGCCTCTGAGGTCTGGGGTTGTGGAGGGGGACCATTTGGCGGTTGCACGGGTGCATTTCGCCCTCCGGCCGCTCCTGCAAAAGAGGTGCCGTTTTGGACCAGGGCCGGGTGGAGGATGGGGCGTGGCCCTGGTTGAGTACCAGGAGAGTTCCTGGCTACAGCGGCCAGTTGACGGCGGTGGCGTTCCATCTTACATGTCTCGCACCCCCTATAGCTGGCAGGATGCGCCTCCCCACAGTTGGCACAGTGGGGTACAACGTCTTCCTTGGCCTTTCTTGGGCAGTCAGCTAGGCGGTGGAGGTCACCGCAAAGAACACACCGGGAGGTCATGTCGCACATTTTGAATGTATGTCCTAATTGTTGGCAATTGTAGCATTGGGTGATATTTTGGGAGGTTTTGAGGACCTCCACGGTGACCATCATGTGGCACACCTCTCTTTCCTGCAAAAGCTTTTGATTTTCAGTGGTTCTAGACAAGCTTACCTGAAAGTTTGGTAGAGGCCTGCCGCGGGAAACCATCTGTCGAACTTGCACGCCGGTGTAGCCCTTCAGTTCTAAGTCCTCTTTGACGTAGTCTACTTGCAGATCTGCAGGCAGGCGTTTAATCACGTACCGCAGAGGCTGATCACTTCTGGGTGTAAAACTGAAGTTTTCCACACCGGCGTGTGTCAGGAGCTGCATGGTGGGGATGGCATCTTGTTTTCTCTGGAGGAAGAGTTTTAGGCAGTCCCTCGTTGTTTGAAGCTTGTAGGACCCGTTCGGAAGAGAGTTCTTTAGTGTCTGTAGCACTTTCACGGCCTGGCGGACATCCGGGATGATGATCCTCGGCGGCTTTTGATTTTCTGTATTTTGTATGCTGGGTGTTGCTGTTGCTGTTGTTGCTGAGGAGGTACCTGGCATTGTTGGGTGTGGGTGGGGAGTGGGGCGGGTTTTTGTAGGTGTCTTTTGGTGTTGTGGGATTCTTGGTTTTTGGAATTGTGGGATGGGATTCTGTGTGGGTGTAGGTAAAGCCGGGTATTCTGTCTCCTCGCGTTCTGCTGCTTGTAGTGGCGCGAAGGAGTTGCGTAGAGTGAGGGGGTAGGGTGGTGTCGACTGCTGTGGTTTTCTTTTGCTGTTTGTGGACTGGCCGGGATGTTCACTTTCGGAATCACTTCCGTTGTCCCGCGTCCGTTTCTTCTTCGGGGCGGCTATCTTCCACCCCTCACTCTGTTTTACAAGCTCCCTCTTTTTCATCGCGTAGTCCCTGTAGCAGAACGCGAGGTCCTGTGTGATCTTGGTGAATTTTGTGGAATCTGCGTCTAGGTTTGTTAAAATGTTTGTGTAGTAGTTAATCTCGTTTTGGATGTCTTCTACTTCTTTCCTTAGTTTCTCGAGGGAACGTGCCTTTCGCTCTTCCTCCTTTGTCTGTTGATCTTGGTCGTCCGCCAATGTGCGTGGAGATGGCTGGATTTGCGCTGCTGCTGCTGTGGTGGCTGCATCTTGTGTTTCGCCTGATGCCATAGTCGCAGTTTCACTTCCACTTTATGCTGTGCGGGGGTACGCTAAGCGCGCCCCACGCGAAACACAGAACTAAAACTTACAGTAAGTATTGTGTCACTGTCACTGTGCATATATTAATAAACACTAGTTAACTAAGAAGATATATACACAAAAACGAAGGTTATTTACACATTTACTATGTACAACACTTTTCCACACTTCACTTGCAAAAGCGTGTTAAATCACTGTATATTTTCGTAAATAAACACTGAGCGCCACAGCCACTTGATATTTATACGTATTTCCCGCCAAAATTATGACAGTTGACAATGATCCCGCCAAACCGTTTCACGTGACCGTTTTTCGCGCGCACCAACAAACGATCCTCTTCTCACAACGGCTGCGTCTCTCTGTCATGGGAAAAAATGACTCATAGCTGTGCTGGTCACCACCAGAGGTGCGGTATTTATGTCGGCGGCTGGAGGGGAAGTACGTTGTGATAGGTCCGGGTGGCCAGTGGGCTGGACCTGTACCAGTGGAGTACTACAAGGAGCTGGCGTCTGATTGGCTGGAGAGGGGTTCTGCATTTTTGTTTTTGTTAACGCTGTTTGCCATATTCTGTTGATTTTTAGTCCTTCTTCTTTGCGATTGATATTATTTTTGTGCTTGTGTATTTCAATGGCTTCACGGAATAAGCGAGAATAGTAGTGGGATGTAGATGCCAGAATATCTGTGTTACCATATTGGATAATGTGTTCCCCTTCTTCGAGTATGGCATGTTCAGCAATTGCTGATTTTTCAGTTTGACCCAAGCGACAATTTCTTCTGTGTTCTTCAATGCGGGTTTTTATACTACGTTGTGTGGTTCCGATGTATACCTTGCCACACGAACAAGGTATTCTATATACTCCTGCGGTGGATAGAGGATCCCTGGGGTCTTTGGCGGAACGGAGTATGTTACAAATCTGTTTAGTGGGCTTGTAGACGGTGTCAATGTTGTGGCGTTTAAGTAGTTTGCCTATGCGGTCTGTGACTGATCTGATGTACGGTAAAAAGGCCTTGCCCTTCCTATTGTTTGCGGCTGTTTCTGTGATGTTGGGACCTTTACTAGGATGTAATGCTCTCTTAATTTCTCGTTTTGTGTAGCCATTAGAGTGGAGCGCTGACTCTAAGTGTTGAAATTCCTGGTGTAGAACTTGTGGTTCGCAAATGCGTGTAGCTCGGTCTGCCAGAGTTTTAATCATAGCACGCTGGCAGACCGAGCTACACGCATTTGCGAACCACAAGTTCTACACCAGGAATTTCAACACTTAGAGTCAGCGCTCCACTCTAATGGCTACACAAAACGAGAAATTAAGAGAGCATTACATCCTAGTAAAGGTCCCAACATCACAGAAACAGCCGCAAACAATAGGAAGGGCAAGGCCTTTTTACCGTACATCAGATCAGTCACAGACCGCATAGGCAAACTACTTAAACGCCACAACATTGACACCGTCTACAAGCCCACTAAACAGATTTGTAACATACTCCGTTCCGCCAAAGACCCCAGGGATCCTCTATCCACCGCAGGAGTATATAGAATACCTTGTTCGTGTGGCAAGGTATACATCGGAACCACACAACGTAGTATAAAAACCCGCATTGAAGAACACAGAAGAAATTGTCGCTTGGGTCAAACTGAAAAATCAGCAATTGCTGAACATGCCATACTCGAAGAAGGGGAACACATTATCCAATATGGTAACACAGATATTCTGGCATCTACATCCCACTACTATTCTCGCTTATTCCGTGAAGCCTTTGAAATACACAAGCACAAAAATAATATCAATCGCAAAGAAGAAGGACTAAAAATCAACAGAATATGGCAAACAGCGTTAACAAAAACAAAAATGCAGAACCCCTCTCCAGCCAATCAGACGCCAGCTCCTTGTAGTACTCCACTGGTACAAGTCCAGCCCACTGGCCACCCGGACCTATCACAACGTACTTCCCCTCCAGCCGCCGACATAAATACCGCACCTCTGGTGGTGACCAGCACAGTCGGTGCTGAGATCTCCACTAGGAAACTTCGACCTCGCCGCCACTGAAGATGTCTGCCGTAGTCGCAGACGAAACGTTTGGGAAGAAGATGGAACCCAATAGACCACGGCCCACAAGCCCGGTTAATATTATTGCATCTAGTATTGACACCGGCCGTGAAAGCCTTAGAATTTTGATGAATCACCTCAGAAGCTGTTGCAGATGTTCCTGCTTGCTCTTCTGGAGCCTTGGCCTCCTCATACTCCCTTGAGTATAGGAATTATTGGTGGGTCAGCGGGCGTTTTGGTGAGTTGTATCTGCTGTGGTTTATATTCTTTGGATCTGTATTACTCTCTGTCTGTGTGGTCCTGATTTGGTGTAGTGAATGTATTTGTGCTTAATTTTCTTGATTGAGTCCTGTATCGGTAGTGTTTTTCTGAGTATTTATACATAGACTGCTCGCACAGCATTGCTTTGGCGGAACAGGGTGATTTATTAAGTG
The DNA here is from genome assembly GCA_030765045.1 of Tenodera sinensis. NCBI lineage: Eukaryota > Metazoa > Arthropoda > Insecta > Mantodea > Mantidae > Tenodera > Tenodera sinensis. The sequence goes on along the minus strand of CM060974.1, from coordinate 49,137,373 downwards.
TGGTTGACAGGGAAGCACCTCTCCAATGTTGCTGGTTGTTGATCGCGTTGCATGCTTTTTCGGTCTTGGTGTCTCTTTAGGACATGATGGATGTTATGAAGGTCAAAAGATGCATTTTTGTTTCTTTGGTTCAAAAACTATTTGACATATATCTATTATATAATAGATGACCCGGTGAACTTCGTACTACCTATTTGATTGTAACTTTATAAGTGATTATCAATCAGACTTCAAGCTCTAATTCATTGAGATCAATAATATTAGATGCATCATATATGGTTTGAGTATTGTTTGGTTATTAAATCCTTGGTATTGTAATGAACACTATAAAACAACAGGGAATTGCTTTCATAGTCACTCAAATTTGTTGAACTTACCTAGAGAACTTTACAATATTAAAATCCCCAAAGTTCCTCTGTTCTTTTTTTCTAAACCATACCAGTATTGGGGTCAAACAAAACAAGAAATAAATTATTCAAATCAATCAAGCCATTATAGAGCTTTTGCAAGACTAACACACTGCAATTGATTTTTATGTGTATAGTTCTTTTTGTAAGATATCTATTTGCTTAAAGGAATTCATACATATTCAAAGCATTATCAAGGAAACATGTACAAAAGCATCATACAGTTTCATATATACATAGATAAATTTTATTGTAACATTTAAGTTCCAGTTCTATCTCTCAAACTTTGTCCACACAGGGCTTGTGTGTTTAAAAAAACCAACAGTAAGTTTGTTGGCATAAATAAAATAATAATTTATTGTAACATGTTTACAACAATGGATTACTTACTATACATTAATTACAACTTACTACTATACCAACACTATTTATTTGGTCCATATCATCTAAGATATTTGTCACTTTAGTAGTAGCAACCTTCTATGCAGAATTTCTTTAACTCTTTCTTCAATATGTTGAAGTTATTAATACTTCTAATATATGGGTCATTCCACGTCAAATCGAACAAAATATGGCAAAAAATGACCTTGATCTCTCAGATTTTCTTGAAATTTTTTTTTTGGTGTTTTGGAACAAAATATATTTGACCCGTGTTTATTCATTTTATATAAAAATAATTATTTTGGCAGATATTAATTTTTGAAATGTCCCAAAAATCGCGTGCTCCTCACTCTTCGATCAATCATCCCTCCGATTGTAATGAAGCAAATTACTTGATCTTTGGCTCAAATTAAAGATAAATTGCAGTATTTCATGAGGTACTTATTAGAAAATTTTGTTAATTATTATTAATATTATATTTTATACGATTAAAGCTTTAAAGTTAGATAATAACATAAACTCGACCAAGCTTATGAATACAAAGAGAAGGTGGTAAATAAAAAAAATGTCAGTAAAACAGCTTGGGGAGTAATAAATAAAACCAGAACACATGCTGATCCACATAAAAATATGAAGTTAAATATAGGTGGGGAATTAATTGATGATCCCATTATTATTAGCAAAAAATTTAATCATTTGCTTATAAAAGGACCAATGCAGGTACAAATAACAAATTATTTGAATATCAATACTTTAATTTTACCTTTTTTCTCAGGCCTACATTGAGAGATGAATTAGCTACACTGATCAACAACTTCCCAAATAAGACACCAGTGGTTGGGATGAAATTGGTCCTACGACTAAAAAGTTGTAAAAATCTTTTAATAAAGTCACTAACTTAATTACTTTATAGAACAGGGCAAATTTCCAGAATTGTTGAAATTAGGAGTTATTAAGCCAATGTTCAAAAAGGGGAATGATCAACAAATGAATAATTATAGACCGATAACCTTAATTTCTGAAGTAGCCAAACTGTTTGGAAGAATTTTATTGACAAGATTAGATAACAGTTTAAGTAAATTTAACATAATAAAACGTTTTCAGCATGGCTTTAGGAAGGGGTGGTCTATGATTTCTGCCATTAATCAATGCAAACATGAATTAACTGGGAAACTGGAAAGCAATGATTTGTCTAAAGCCTTCGGTTGTGTTGACCATCATATTTCAATCAGCAAACTTGAGAACTATGGTGTAAGAGACCTTTCCCTTGATTTAGTTCATACTTATCTGGTGGGAACAAAACATCTAACAGAGATATCACATAAAAAAAGGAAGATCTAAATTGGATATTGTAAAATTTAGTGCACCACAAGGTGTTAGGTCCATTATTATTTATTATTTATATTAATGACATAAAAACTCCAACAAATACCACTGTTGTAACCCATGCAGATGATACAACAGCTACATGCTGGAATATATCAATAGAAGGGCTGGAATACCACTCTAAATAACACCACCACTGAATTGCGAGCTGCTTTCAATCTGTAAACTTACGTTGCAAGATGCAGAAAACCAATATGATGAATTTCAATATCTTAAAAAAATACAATGGTAATATAATTCTACAGGTACAAAGTGACATCGTCTCAGAAATAAAAACACATTAATTCTTGGGTATTGCATTAGATAACACTGTTCTGCATGGATTTTTTTTTTTTTAAGTGAATGAGCATTTCTGAATAATGTTTTCACTCTGAAATTCGTTTTCGCGTACCACGTCAGAATTTTTTGTAATTCAAAATTTTATGTTTTGAATATTTTTCATAAAGCGCATACTGCACTAATTTTACCAGGTGCTTATCGTTTGTTAGATAGGCTCAACGGCTTATAATTTCAACTTTAACTATTACTATGTTTATATTTGATATTTTTATATTTATATAGTGTTTTATATTTATTAAAATCTACTAACTATATCCGCCCTAGGGGATGTACAAAAATTTGTCATGGCAATAAGACATGCAATGTTTATTCTTGGATATATTTATCTGAAGTATCAGATACATTGCCATCTGCATCCAGTAGCACTGAAACTGAATCTTCAGTGGATAATACTTATGAACCCAACAATTCTGATGAGGATAGATGTTTTAATCAAAGTGAACTTAATGATTTAGTGAGGGATTTACATTTGCCTAAAGAATCAGCAGAAGTTTTAGGCTCTAGGTTAAAAGAAAAGAAAAGGAAGTAATGGCTGAGGGTACATATTTTTCATGGTACAGGCATAATCAGAAGGAACTTGTCCCTTGTTTGCTGAAGAAGAAAATTTGGTGCCAAAACACCCCTTCTATCTTCAAATGTTATAAAATAAGTTATATTTCCAAAGAGTGGAGATTCTTCACAGATTCTTCTCAAAAAGTCTTAGAGGTGTTTTGCTTCACAATGGAAACATTCATTGTTCCATTCCTGTAGCTCACTCTTTTCTTTTAAGAAAGACTATGAACATGTTAAATTTTGTTTCAAAAACTACAGTACGAAAACCATCAACGGCTAGCCCGTGGAGATTTCAAGACTATTGGGCTATTACTTCATCAGCAGGCTGATTTCACAAAATATCCCTGTATGTTATTTGAAAGGGATAGTGACCACGTAGTACTAATTAACACTTGGCCAAAAATAAAATAAAAAAATAAATAAAAAATGAACCGCTTATTGATCCCTCAAATGTATTGTTGCCACCTCTCCATGTGAAATTAGGTTTAATAACACAAGTTATGAATCTAGATAAGGAAAGTGAGTACTTTAAATACCTTTATGTTACATTTCCTTCATTATCCAATGAGAAAAATTAAAGCTGATGTGGGCATTCGTTGGCTCACAAATTTGAAAACTGATGGACAGTCACTTCAAGAATACTGTGAGCCGAGAAGTGAAGGATGCCTGGAATGCTTTCAGAAACGTTGTTTACAATTTCCTTGGAATGATGTTACAAAATTACAAACAAATTGGTCACAACACGACCGTCCAAGCACATTTTCTTCATTCTCATCTAAATTATTTCCCTGATAATATAGAAGGTTTTAGTGAGGAATAAGGTAAAAGATTTCAGCAGGATATAAAAATTTGGAAATGAGGTATCAAGGGAAGTGGAGTGTTCACAAGACTATTGTGGACTATTGTTGGATGTTAAAAAGGGACTGCTCTGAAGAATATGTGGGAAGGTCGAAGAGGAGAAAATTTGAAGTGCAATATTGAGGTAAGGTTATGAATTTGCTTATAATTATTATTAATTAGTGATTAATTAGTGGCAAATAACAAATTACAATTATGGCCTGGTTGTTGTTGTTTTCTAGTGCCTTGCATCTGGCAATGAAGCCATTAGCATTCGTGCTTTCCAATACTTTTGAACTGTCGTTTCTTCTGATCTTAATGCTTCACAGGTCTTCAAGTGGTCTTCGTTCATTTCAGCTGGATCGTTACACAGGACACATATTGGCCTAGTGTTTCATACAAAGTTCTTGTTGAAAGTAATTTTTGTAACATTTCACAAGTTTTTAATTTCATTTCTATTATTTATGAATATTTTGAAAACCTGGCATGATAGGAGAAAATGGAGATTATTTTGGAATTCAGCACAAAAAATCCATTTAAGATCACTTATCAGACTAAAAAAAGACAACATATAAGCTTTGAAATGCAGAACAATGTAATTGACTAACTTGGCTGATCATATTGAATACATATGTGGTAAAATCAGTAAATTGTTATATCTGTTTAGATATTTCAGCAAGTACAACACAAGTATCTTAAAATTATTATACTGTGAATGTACTGATCTGCATTTAATCTATGGAATTGAAATATGGAGTTCAGTAGCTAAATCGCACATGGATAAACTGCTTATTTACCAAAAAAAAGTATCAGGATCATGTACAATCTAAAACCAAGAGAACCCTGCAGGGAGACTTTTATAAATAAAAAAAATAATTACCATCTACTCTGTATGTCTATACAGCTATAATGTTTGTTGTGGATAAGTGTAACCCAGTTAAAAATAGTCATGTATATGAATATAACACTAGAACCAATATGGATTACTATAGGGATAGTGTAGTTAAAACTGTCTCTCAAAAGGACATACTTGGAATTAAGCCCTACAATAAATTGCATTTTAAAAGCAAGTTAAAGGCTTTCTTCATAAACAAATGTTTACACAATATAAATTAATTATAATGACAACAATGATTGTAGTTTAACTGTAGGGATTCTGATATCAGAAGTTTATCCCTAACTCAGTACTTCTTCACTCTTAGTGTAAAAGTACATTGCATCGTTATTTAGCATCTTGACAATGTAAACCTACTGATGTGATTAAGGCATCATATGCAGACTTACTTTTAATGCTGTTGGTGCGGTTTTTGCGATTATTATGACGACGCTGTGTCTTTTAGCTAATGAGATCTTTGTGATCTCAGGGCTTGGTAACGGATGGAATGAACATACACTCGGGTTTAACTTTTGTCAAACATTTTATTTGCACCTTCTTGTTCATAATTTTTAAATCGTATCACAGTAGAAAGTCTTATTTTAGCAGATCAACTTCCCTAGCATCGCCGAAATTTAATTAAAGGTCTCTAAACACTTAGTAAATTCTTTTTTACCATTTCATGATGCGTACACATAAAAATGTCTTCTCACCTCGGAGATACACACGCTAGTGAACTTTTTTTTTTGGCGTCGATTGACGCGACACCACCTTCTTCATATTCATCCGCGCTATTCATCAAATAGTTCTTTCCCGTTAGGGAAGCAATCTCTAATCATCCTCCCCTACTTTTATTATGGAACACAAACAATTCTAATATTTATACACACATATTAAAATCAAATATGAAAAGATTTATAACGTCTTTGTGCAAACTTAGTTGTTCGTAACAATGAACCTTATCAACATGTTTTCGTCATTTAATTATCTCATACCAACATCAAAAAACGAATTACACTTTTAATAAACATTTACATGAACAATTTTCTTTTGGGGTCTTCTAATATTCTGTCTCAAATGCCCCTTGTTTTGTTTTTCAAGTTGTCACCTATATTTACAATCTTGAAACACAATACAATACTTCTCCCTACTCCTCTGATGCAGTCACTTTGTACAATTATTTTTTTTTTTTCATTACAGTCTTCTTCGCTGTTTGTCTTTGTCTTTTGTTTTGGCATGGCGCAGCATGTCTTTGTAAATTTCACATATTCAGTTACTACACAATACATGTTCAATTATTATACATCACATATTCAGTTATTATACAATACATATTCAGTTATTGTACAACACATTCAGTTATTATACAACATATCCAGTTATTATACAATACATATTCAGTTATTGTACAACACATTCAGTTATTATACAACATATGTTCTGTTATTATACAACATATCCAGTTATTATACAACATATCCAGTTACTATACAACATATGTTCAGTTATTATACAATACATATTCAGTTACTGTGCAACATATCCAGTTATTATACAATACATCTTCAGTTATTGTACAACATATCCAGTTATCATACAACATATGTTCTGTTATTATACAACACATATTTAGTTCTTATACAACACATACTCAGTTATTGTACATTTGATATGGACACAAATATAATTTAAGTGTATCATGGTTTATTATGTGGGTTTTGACTTATGTTCCATGTTATGAGGAGAGAAAAACAGCATACAAATTTTGAGCTAATGATTATGATCATATTTATGGCAATATTTTATTAGTTCTTTGCCTTCTTTGTCTTGTAATGTCTTATATATATAGGCAGGTTGTTGAGTCGGTTCTTATACTCTGATGTCACTAATGGCACCATTTTTTAATTGGGTTATTATTCATTATTATTTGGTTCAACATTTCTTCGAGCTTAGCATTGGCTATATCCATCTTAATTCATGCGCATTGCTTTTCTGATTATGGTTTTTCTTACTTCACTAATTGTCACCTCTTTGTCTCTTATCTCTATAAGAGAAAACTTCTATACTTATAATTATTCTGCAGCTGTATTATTTTTCTTCTCAATTCACCCTCGACATCTTTCTGTCGAAATATTTTATCTTTGTCATCACAATTGATTCCTTTTTATTTTTGTCCCTGACATCCTTATGTCACACATTATTTTCCGTCGCTATAATTCATTTCTTTAATGACAATCAGTGTTCTCATCTGTCTTTGTTGACAATGCTCTTTGTGCTCAATATAGCCAATGACTATGTTGATTTTCTTTCTTGTTGTATTTTCCAATGTGAACATAATTTTTTATAAGTAACCCATTAAAAATTGTTATTTTCCATCATCTCCACTATTCCTGCCTCACATATTTGTTGGCAAAGACTATTTGGTCCTTTCTTTGTATTGTTTTAATTTATTTTTATGGTATCTTCCTACCAACTTGCCATTTGTATTCTGTAGCTCATACGTGTGGTCACCCAGCTGTTTTGTTATGACCAGTGGTCCAGTGTACAGTAGTTCCATCTTCTCTCTGTGTAGCCATCATGGTGTCGATGTCAATTGTAAGTCCCTTAGGTTCTGTGTTGTTGATCATCCAGCCAATTGGGACGAACTTAGTTGTTGTAATTTCCCTGAGTGTTGGTGGTGTTTGTTGTTTCTGTATTCTGTGCAGCATCTACCCTATTTGGCACATTTTCATTCTGTTCCTGTTGTCTTACGTTGTCGGTGTTCCATTGGTCTCTGCACCTTTGGCGTGAACCTCTGTCGTATGATGGTCTTTGGTTATTGAAGTATTCCCTACAGAATCATATGTGGTTCACTTGATGGGTATGGTCTCTTGGTCTTCCACGATCATATGTATATGTTCTGTATCTCGATTCACCCCTCGGTATTGTGTCGTGGTACCACTGTCTTGTGTTCTCCATCCTCTCGCCATGATTATGTGGTTGTTGGAAATGGTGTGCCCCTCTCCCCCTTTCATGGGTGCTCCTAGTATTTCTATCTTCTCCCTCATTCTGGTTGTTTGTAGCTGTGCTCCGGTTTAAGATGGGTGAGTTTGGGTGACCGTTCCTATGTCTATGCTCCTTAGGCCGACCATTTTGTGTTTCGAAGGCTGTCAGCAATTCTATCTTATCTGCAAAATCTACTGGCCTCGCAACAATAAACCCTGTTCTCACCGTGTCTGGGAAATGTCTTGTTATGCTGGTAATTAGCTCTACTTCCGACAAGTTAGGGTCTAATAGCCTTCCTTTGTTGGCTACTTTCATAAAATAATCGACTAGCGATAACCCTTTAGTTGGATCATATCTACCTGTTTCCAGCTCTACCCTAGTTTGGTTTTGCTTAGCTGGGCCCCAATACCTTGATAGGAATAGATTTCTGAATGAGCTATACGACTCATGACCAGCTAGTGTTAACCTGAGCCATTCTAATGCCTTGTTTTTTAAGCTTTTCTTGACCATCATCATCCTAAGCTCATTTGGTATCCTTTTCACTTTAAAATACTCTTCCATCTCTTTAACAAAGAGTTTTGGATCGTCTCTCTTCTCCTCGTCAAATGTAGGTGGTGTGATTTCATGTAATATGCTGTTGGTGTAACATGTGTTGTGTGTTGTGTCATTGTTTGGTTGTGAGCCTCTTTCTCTGTATGGTGAGTCAACATTTTGTACATTATTCAAATAACTTTCATCTAGTACATTACTTACATCTAAATCATCTTGCCTTTGTAGTGCATTCAGAACATCATTTACATTAGCCAAACTTTCTTTCCCTTTTTTCATTTCTTCACAAATTGATTTTAAATCATTCTTTATTTCTAAGTGACTTTGTTTCATATCCTTTATAGCATCCTGTTGCAAATGTACTACATTAGTCACCGTCTTAATTTTAGGAATTACAATTTGTTCTACAGTTTTATTAATAATGTCTTTCTTTACTACCTCAATCTCTTTCCTTAATTCCTCAGTTATTTCTGCTTTTACATTTGTAATCTTACAGTCTACACTTGTATTACATTCTGTTATTTCATCTCTACATCTAGCAATTTCTCCTTCTAATACAACCTTATTTTCTCTCATTTCTGATTCTATTTTTCCCATCCTATCTCCTATGATTTCTATCCTAGCTTCTAAGGCTTCCTTTGTTTCATTTAAGTTTTTATGTACTAATTTTAAATTAGTTTCCATTACTTTCATATTTTCTTTACACTCCTGTCTTCCTAATTCTATTTTCTGTTCTAAGTTCTGTCTTCCTAATTCTATTTTATGTTCTAAGTTCTGTCTTCCTAATTCCATTTTCTGTTCTAAGTCCTTTCTCACTTCCTCCATTTTCTGACCTAAACTTTGTTCTATGTCCTGCTTTAATTCCACCTTATTTTGTTCCATTTTCTGACCTAAACTTTGTTCTATGTCCTGCTTTAATTCTACCTTATTTTGTTCCATCTTCTGACCTAATTCTTTCACATTCTGTTCTAGTTTTTCAAACACGATCATCATTAACCTTTGGTCTCTTCCTATCGCTACCTGTTCCGCGCTTTCTGGTTCTATTTGATAACTAGGCCTATGTGCCCCTTCCCCCACTCCTGTTTCTATCTCTTTTCGCGACATTTTAGTTTCTTTATTCAATTCACTTAGGGTTAAAAGTCCCACTACTTTGCCGCTTCTCAGTAACATACAAATAAGAATAAACTGGATGTAAAAATAAAAATTTTTGATCCTACTTTTTTTTTTCGTTGATTTGTCCAGTTATGTACGTTTCCTGGGCAGTTGGCTTCGCTAGACGATCTCCGGTGTTTTCCCGCGTTGATTATCCGTGCATCGGTGTTCTGATGTATCGTTGATTATCCGTTCATCGGTGTTCTGATGTCGATATCAAACGATGGTCTAATGGCGTCTTCTTTCCCTTTGGCGCGATGATATGGCGTCACTTTGTATATCGCATAAATTCATTTCCCGTAATTTCCATCCCATCCTAAATTCGAGTTCCACGTTGGTCAAGCCATTTTGGTGCGGTTTTTGCGATTATTATGACGACCCTGTGTCTTTTAGCTAATGAGATCTTTGTGATCTCAGGGCTTGGTAACGGATGGAATGAACATACAGAGGCGGACAAAAGTATTCGGAAAAGTGTAAGCGAATGCTGTGAATGGCTACACATTTTTAATCTGGCATAGTGGCCATAATTAGATGTTTGCAATAGACTGCCTAATATGTACTCTATTGTCATATGCCAACTGCACAGTGACAGTATTAAAGGACTGAGTGGTTTATTGATGCAACTACCTCTCCCCATTTGACAAAAGTATTCGTAAATGCGCTATGCACAAGTAAAGCGACTGTAAACAGTATGCTCAGTATTATTATCATGCTTAGTTGCTTTCTACCGTGTATGGTGAAGGGATCGGTGTTCAAAACCTATGGTTTAACCAGCTTCTTCGTATCAAGGGCAAACATGAGCCGCAAAGCAAAGGAAACCACTGTTGAGGAGCGACAAATTATAATAAATTTGCACACAGAAGGGAAAACCTGTGCATAGATAGGAAGAATGGTGAGCAGAAGTCATTCAACAATTTTTGGTGTAGTTCAGCGCTACAAGCAGCAGCAGATGCTTGCCAATGTATCCAGAACTGGAAGACCATCCAAACTGACTAGCAGGGACAGAAGAGCTGTGATTAATATGGCAAACAAAACACCAAGAATTGCAGCACCTGAAATTGCAGCCCAGCTGAAGGAATCTATTGGTAAATAAGTTCATCCATGCACAATCACCAGGTTGCTGAATAGTGCTGGTTACCATGCAAGGGTGCCAAGGAAGAAGCCATATGTGAGTAAAGTAAATATGAAAAAGAGGAAGGAATTTGCCAAAACATATCTGTCGCGAAGTGTAGAGTTCTGGGATAATGTTCTGTGGTCTGATGAAAGCAAATTTAATATTTACCGCAGTGATGGTAGGATCTTAGTCTGGAGGAAACCAAACACTGAATGGGACCCAAAGAATATGGTGGGCACAGTGAAACATGGTGGAGGCAATGTAATGGTTTGGGGGTGCATGATATCTGCAGGTGTAGAGGATCTTGTTTTTATAGAGGATACCTTGAATAAGTATGCTTATTTACGTATTCTTAAAGAACATTTGCAAAACAGTGCTCAGAAATGCAGGGAAATTTTTATTTTCAGCACGATAATGACATCAAGCACACCGCAGAAGTAGTTCGATTATGGCTTCTGTACCATGTTCCACATCTCCTGCATACACCACCACAATCTCCAGACCTCAACCCAATAGAAAATATTTGGAATGAGCTAGAACAACAAGTAAGAAGAAGACACATTACAAGCAAAAGCCAGCTGAAGGAAACGCTCATAGAGGAGTGGAATAAAATCGGAGCTGATGTAACAACAAAGCATGTGCGGTCAATGCCTAAAAGGCTATCAGCCGTTCTCTTGCGAAAGGATCAAATGACAAAGTATTAAAATCCGAATACTTTTGTCCAGTTCAAGTTAAGTTTTTCCCTACATATTTCTTTGAAATAACTATTGTGGTTTGTCTTTCATGTATATATTTCTTTGTATTAAAGAGTGAAATACACTGCTTCAGTTAGTAGCTCAGTGCGTTTTATTTATGTTCATTGTAATCATATTCTTGATACTAATAACCGCATCCGAATATTTATGTCTGTCTCTGTACATTCGGGTTTAACTTTTGTCAAACATTTTATTTGCACCTTCTTGTTCATAATTTTTAAATCGTATCACAGTAGAAAGTCTTATTTTAGCGGATCAACTTTCCTAACATCGCCGAAATTTAATTAAAGGGCTCTAAACACTTAGTAAATTCACTTTTACTATTTCCTGACGCGTACACATAAAAATGTCTTCTCACCTCGGAGATACACACGCTAGTGAACTGTTTTTTTTTTTTTGTTTTTTTTTTTATTTTTTATTTATTTATTTATTTTTTTTTTTTGGCGTCGTTTGACGCGACACCGCCTTCTTCATATTCATCCGCGCTATTCATCAAATAGTTCTTTCCCGTTAGGGAAGCAATCTCTAATCATCCTCCCCTACTTTTATTATGAAACACAAACAATTCTAATATTTATACACATATATTAAAATCAAATATGGTAAGATTTATGACGTCTTTGTGCAAACTTAGTTGTTCGTAACAATGAACCTTATCAACATGTTTTCGTCATTTAATTATCTCATACCAACATCAAAAAACGAATTACACTTTTAACAAACATTTACATGAACGATTTTCTTTTGGGGTCTTCTAATATTCTGTCTCACTGTATAAGATCTTACATGTCAGAGTTTGTAAGAATCAATCTATTGACAATAAAGGTTACTAATATTGTAATTATCATAGTCGTACTCCTTCTTCTTGTATGTCAGTACCATTTGAACTGACATTCCTCTACCACTATCACCAACTTCTTCTATTATCTTCTATACCATCTTGTCTCTTCTCATATATTTAATTTCTATTATTATGAATTTATTTGAATGTTTTTCTTGTAGTGTCAAGTTATCCACTCCATGTTGTGCTATTGGTATCATTACTGAATTGTAAATTTTTAATTGTTTTATTACTAATCCCTGCATGAACGTCGGCAGACTTTTTTCCAGGGGGGGGGGGCCAAATGTTAGAATTATGCAATCAGATAATATTATTTCATTATTTTGTTGTCAAAAGTCATGGTATTTGTTGCGGATAACCATATAAATTTGCGCTAAATAGAAATTGTTCTTTACATAAAAATTAAAATAATAGTTTAATAGCACATTAAGTTCATTAATTTCCAAGGGGGGAGGGCCGCGGTCCTCCCTTGCCCCCCCTTCGCGACGCCCATGAATCCCTGAGTTTCCTACAATTGCATTACTCATTCCAAAATATGCTGTGGTTGCTTTAATAACCCTATTTAGTACTTCTTGTTCAATTTTTCTGTCACTTCTTATTATGGTACCTAGGTATTCATTTGTTTCTGTCTCCTCCAATATTTTTCCATCACATGTAACATTAGGTTGATTATTCTATCTTGGTTTGATACCCATATTACTTTGCTTTTCACGGTAATCACTACCATTCTTCTACTGGCTATTGAAGTCTCTGTGGTGTGTCTGTGATAAGTACTATATTGTCTGTGTATAATACCATTTTGTCTCAATGTCCACACTACCACCTCATTTCTTGCTGTTCCTGTTTTGCATAGTTTAGGTATTTCATCTGGAAGGGTATTACACAGTAATGGGATTACACTATCTGCTTTAATCGTATCTCCATTTTAAATTCTCCACATAAGTCCCTATCTCTCCGAACCATTCTTATTGGTTTTTTATATATGCCCTTGACTGGATTTAAATTAAATTCTTTATTGTCAATAGACTGCAATACAGTTTCTGACATTGTCACACATTTATATTTATAATTTGTATTACAGACATGGACAACCTAATGGTTACACATATTACTATAGCTACCTATCATTGATACTGTACAATGTCTTTGTTATCAAATACTTCCTCAGAGCACTCTCAAATTGTTTACCCTTAGAACATTTTAAATATGCAGGTAGTTTTGCATGAAACATTAAACCCATGATATTAGGATCCTTTTTTGAAATATTTTTACTAAACCTCTGCCGAAAATAATCATCATAAAACTGTACCAATAATCTTATTGGTACACTTTTAGCTGGACTGGGTCAAATGCATAAGAATACAAGGTATATAACACACAGGATCTTGGGTTTGGCACTCTGTAAAAAAGGCTACTTGTTCTTCTACCACTAATCTTAATCTTCTTTCCACTATTCTAATATATATCTTATATACTACTGCTGAAACACATACTGCTCTAGTTATTAGGATCATAACAACTTCCTTTTTATGTAGTGGTATTATCAAATTCTACGGGTCTTCAGATACACCACTTTCATCCCATACTTTCTTGAACAATTTTACCAATTTCTTTGCTAACATTTTTCCAGATAATATTATTAATTCTGGTCCAATTTCATCCTGCTGCTATTCCTGTTTTGACTTGATTTATTCCTATGTGTCCCATACACAGAATATTAAGCGTTCAGGAAACAGCAGTCACTGCTTCTCCACCTGGTTCTAGCTATTTACCTCACCTGCAAGAACCATCATATCCAGCGAATCCACATCAATTATTATTGTTATTATTATCATCATCATTATTATTATCCGCATCAGAGGTAACAATCAACATTTACAGGAAATTCAAGACCATCTCAATACTGCTATTGGCAAGCTACTTGTCAAGGTTGAAACCAACATCTGAAACAACCTACTTCAGATTCCACATCTTTTCAACCGACTAATATTTTGCAAACATTTATTTCTCACATGTACCCAAAACTCAAGAATTTCCAATGTGTCTTCTATCAGATTTACAAAGTGGCAACAATAATAGTCTGCGTTCATCAGCTGAAATGCAAATGGGCCTTGAATTAGAATTTTATTTTTATCAATGCATAACGTAGATAGTGCTTGCATCATAGAGATGCACTTTCTGCCAAACAAGTCTTTCTTTCTTCCTGTTTAAAAAGGCTATAGGAACCACAAGAGAACTAGCAATGCTGCTGGTGGAGTAGCAATATTCATTGAACAAACTGTTACTCATGATGTAATTATTTTATTTGGCATGAGAGATCTGGAACAGGTAGAAGTTAAAATCAGATGTCATTAAAATTTATGCTGCGCTTACAAGCCTCCATCCTATGCACTTACTATCTATCTTCTTAGATTATCCTTTCTAGTCAGAAGTTCAACTCTACTCCTGGGAGAGCTACACTGTAAACATACATCATAGGGTTGCACAATAACCAATCCTAATGGACAGCATATTCTTAGCTGGTGTAATAATTCTGGTCTACATATTTTAGCCCAAACTGAACCAACTTATTATACATATAATCCAGCATAACGCTCCCAAAACGTGGACATCAACACTTCTTACTGACACATATTATCAGGCTTATATACCAATACCCAATCAAAGTAGAACATTCTTGCCTCTTATTACACACACTTGCCAAGAAACAACAATAAGTAACAAAACAATACATCTAATTTGAATTTTATGAAAAAGTCATAAATCAACTGTCTCAAACACATTTCCTCAGGAACTGGCATACTAAATTCAGAAAAGGTTTTCAAAGAAATAGAAAACACGGGAGCTGTTTTATTTCTCAATGTTGCACAAGCTTTTGACACTGTTTTGCACTATTTTAAAACCATACAGACTTATAGTATGCATTGGAAAGTATACATCAATTCCTAGAAATATTTCAGCCAATTTTCTCTACTCCTATGTACACAGATGACAGCCGTATTACCAGTGCAAACTAAATATGGTCATCCCTTTCTCTTCTTACTGAATGGTTTGCTACTTGTCATATTACCTTAAATACCCGCAAAACTTACACTTCTCACTAAGAACCTTTCATGATCCACCTCCATTAGGTATATCTTCTTAATAACAAACTGACACGGCTTCCTGGAGAGAAGGCAGTGAAATATCTTGGAGTATTACTTCACACCAACTTATCCTGGTACGCCCACATAGCAACACTTGCCAACATCAGACTTATCAAACTGTATCAATTAACAGGCATTCAAAATTTCTAGAATGTTCAGCTCTACTATTTAAGTCCCTAATATGTCCACTTAATTCATACACTACTCCTATATGGAGCACAGACAGCATAATATACATTCGTCTAAAAGTTATACACAACAGATTCCATCTGAAAGTGACCAGTGCCAACTGATATGTACAAAACAACCAACTTCATCATAAGCCTGGAATTCTCCCTCTACAAGAATACTTTAAAACCCTTTGCAGATCGTTCAACTAACTACCAAAGGTTCCTGGAGCTCACACATTCAGCAATGACATCAGAAATCACTACAGAACCAGACTTAAAAGTTACAAGATCTAGACAGCAAGTCAGAAGAAAGTAATTTCACATAATCTAGGCCCCAGTTCCAAACTTTGACACATTTATTATCAATGCTTACAGGTATTTCTTTTATCTGCTGACAGTAATTCTTGTATAATTATGTTATATTTGTAAACGTGTTAAACTTTATATCTAATCTGTATATTTTCACAATTAGTTCATGTTGGAGGAGCCCTGGGCCAACATCAGCAATGTTATTTATTGCCTGTTATCACTGGCCTGTGTAATGTTGGTCGGTTAAAAAGTTATACTAAAGAAAATGAGAAGACAATAATTTATCTGGGGAGTCTCTTGTGAAAGTTGAGCAAACAATTGAATTACAGTAATAATGTGCAGTGAACAATTCCATATCTAATACTAACAGGGAATATGGCAATGTGACTGGTGACAGTTACTTATACAACTTCATCAAATAATGGTGCTATATTCATCATGTTCAGTGAACAGTCCCATATCCAACACTAACAGGAAATGTGATATGCATGGGTATAGTTACTGATACAACTTAATGAAGTAATTTCACTGTGAACATACAGTATGAAGATTACATAGACCTCCACAGCCTTTGTCCATTACTTCTTTGTTGTTTCCAGTAGGAGCCGGGTCTTGTTGACTTATTCAAGAAATTAAAAATTATGCCAACATTTCACTGCAAAAATATGTTGAAGAAGCCAAACATAATTTTGCAGTGAAACGTCAGAATAATTTTTAATTTCTTAAATAAGCCAATAGATTCAGCCCATACTAGAAACAAAGAAATATTAAGTATGATCATTATGTATATTTCTATACATAAACACTAAAAGAGAATATGAGGAAAATTTAATAGAAATAGATAGTCCTTGTACAAAGAAAGAACTGGAGGACTTACCTTAGTGGTTTTGTGGAATGAGCACCTTCATGTGTTTCATCCTGTAACATAATAATTCACTTGTAATACAAATGACCCACTTTAACCCTATGACTCTTATCTTCAAAAAGAAGAGCGGAAATAAAATAAACATCTTATATAATCTACAAGAAAGAAATTACCTCAACTAAAACAATCCAATCAAGATAAATAACATTCTTCCATTACAACACAAAGTTTTATTGTACAAAAGAAAGACATGCGCATCTACGGATTTCTTAAGATTCTTTTTTCATAAATAGGAAAAAATAAACATTACATTCATTGCCCTTAAGTAGAAATATTACAATGAAAGAGTGAGTAACTGAGGGAGTGATTTTTGTTTTGTAGTGTTCAACACCTGCTTTTACTACTACGGCACCACAGGTGGTGACACTAATGATACATGGAATGAAGATGGAGCTCCGGTGAAATGAAATGGTGGGGGAAACTGGAGAACCCAGAGGAAGCATGCCCCAGCACCACTTCGTCCACCACGAATCCCACATGCGGTTGCCTGGGATCAAACCCGGGCCGCTTTGGTGAGAAGCGAATGGTCTAACCACTTGGCTACCACGTGGCCGATATGAGGGAGTGAGTGAGGTAGGTTAAGTCAACGTCATTTCGGTCTGAAGGTATTAGAGAAAGTTATGTGCACATAATTCCTAAATTATAAATTTTGTTTCAAATTCCAACTTATCTTTAGTGAGATATTGCTATGAACGTATGTGTGGAAGTATCCCAAATTGAATGCTCCTTGGATGATGTCATGTTGGTAAGGAGGCAGAGAGAGTAATTTTGAGAGGCTAGCTGTAAAAATTTAGAGTAGTGAAACAAGATTTAGATGTAATAGTGATAAGCTTTACAATAAGAGATCATGCTAATTGTAAAACTAAAGAAAATAAAAGTAATTGAAAGGGAATATAGTGACAATTAGTGTCAGAAGTGTGATGAAGACCACAACATAAAAACAAGGTGGAAGAAATGGTGAAGGAAATGTTAATCAAGATGCCAGGAATGGGAACAAAAAAGGCAATTATGAAAAACGAGATGGCACAGATGAGAATAGATGAGAATGATTGATAGACAATAGAGGCACAGAGGTACAAAATAAATACCCATCTTCAGTGAGACCTTCATGAAGGGTCATCTAATTCTCAGGCGTACTTGCATAGGTGGTATGAGAATTAACTTAGTCATATACAACCGTTGCTGTTCAGAGGACAAGGCAGCCATGTCACCTCGCAACTCACCTTACCTGCAGTTTGGAAAAGCAATATTTCAGCAATCCTACATTAATGGGCAAACATTACAGATTCAACTTCAGTGCACCTGCAAAACATATGTTATCATGGTGTTTCTATTATGCTGTGGACTAGAACTAAAATTATTCCAGTGTTGGTGCTAGACCTACAGAACATCAGTTTAATCAGTTAGGCCTAATTCATGTATTCCCTATAGTGCAACCGGCTAAGGCATGTTGTTTCAAATTGACAGTGTTGGCTGATGTTGGTTCGAATCCCATTTAGCAAATTTTTTTTATTTCCCTTTTTCTTTCTTCTTTCTTAATGGGAACATGCAAAATATAAAATTATACAAGTTAATGGATTCTATTTCTGATAAACCTCATGAAGTCTGCAGTACAATTTAAATTTTACAACTGAATGCTTCATAAGATTTTAATTGCAATTACTGAAAATGAACCAGGGAACATACCTATCGCAAGTGTCAAATATTCCCCCTGAAATTAATATTTCCATTTAAATATTCACATTCAAAAGCATCTCTAGAAATTTCGTAGGTTATTACCATATTAAAATATATAAGCATGTAATAGTGTAAATTGCCAGATGTAGATGCCAGTGGATAATGTAATGATACATTAAACATAACATCCGCCTCGGTAGTGTGATGGTTAGTGCGTCTGCCTCGCGTTCAAGAGGTCGCGAGTTCAAATCTCGCTTAGGGTAAGTTATCTGGGTAAGGTTTTTTTCCAAGGTTTCCCCTACCCTGAAAAGACGAATGTCAGGTAACTTAAAGCTCCATGAACTTCAGGCTCATTTGAGCATCATTTCACCCATTTCATTTTTTTCATTCGTCCGATATGACACAATGTTGGAGGACGTTAATTTTAAAAAAAAAATTAAACGTAACAGGACATAGTTGTGAAGCAACCTTTGCACCCACCAAGTTTGTCATGTTTATTTCCAAGCATGACACAATGTTGTCATGTCCACATTAACTCAAATTCTAGCAGTGTGCCTTCCTGTGGTTCTCCATTCATGATGAAAAGCTGTAGAGAACTAAACACATTTGTTAATTTTGCATTTCAGAAAATCAACATACAAAAGGCAAGGATTGAACTGACAACTAGCAGTTCTGAATTTCACACTCAATGACTCTTGGCTATTCTTCACTAGGGCATTCGTGCTGTATCACACGATATTAAGTTGTCACTAACCCGCAGCTAATTTCAAGGCAGAAAGTTCGTTTGCAGCTTCAGAAATGGTTTAAAAATTTACTCTTTTTCTAAGTATTCGCTTGAATTTATTTAGGGGAATAAGAAAAGGACATTTTTTTATAACAAGCACAGGTATCGCAGTTTTCAGTGTGGAGTTTAAGTTTGATTAATTTATTTTTATTGACAAATGAGATTGAAATCACTAATATCCATAGCTAATTTATATTTATTACCTGCTCAGAATATATGCCTGGTTTCAAGAGTAGGAATGTTTAAGACGTTACCTGTCTTCAAGAACCCTTTTAAAGAGTATCACTTTTGAAACATTTTTTTTTATCTCATATTTCTTGCACTTAAAGGTGCTTTTAAAGTAAGAGTCTCATTTGCTTTTGGTTTTCTATGTAAATAAAGTGATTATTACAGCACAAAGTTTTGTGTTAAAATGTGCTGTAAACAAGCACCAATAAGAGCTTTATAATTGAAATCGTTGTACTTGAGTTGCTTTTAAAGCTAATAATTACCTTTTTCCTTTAAATTTTATGTCCCACTAAGTCCAAATCCATGTGTATGTCAATGTACAGAAAAATATAGCGGCAGTTTGCTTTTGGAACAATGAAGATATATTGTTGAGGAAATAAATGCAGAATAGAAATCAGTTATGTCATACTGATTGTTGAAAGAAGACACCAGTTTAGTTGTAGTGAACGGTGATGTATCACCATGACAAAATGTTGCTCCTCTGAAAGTGAATTGGAAGCACTAGACAATGTATCTGTTAGTTGGAGAATATTTCGGAAGAAAACCACACTAGTGAAGAGACAATTTGTCAAATATGGAAGTAGTTCAATCAAAATATAAAAAACATGCATTGGGGTTTAGTACCCTTCTTCAACATGGAAGAGCATCCAGAGAAGACAAACACCTGGTCCAACCAGAATTGCTACATCCAGAGTGAATGATATAAATTTACTTTTCAAGTAATTACAACCAAAACACCTTGAAATATTGTGGCTTGAAGAGTGTACGGTGACCAATGGGAAGATTTCGATGTAATTACATTAGAAACCTAGGTTGGTCTACAATTTAATTTAAAAGGTGAGTCAAATAATAACACTAAACAACACTTATATTTATAATTTTCCAGAACGAGTTTCGGAGCTTAACTTTCCTCCATTATCAACCGGACAATAACTCATTGCTAGTTGGTGTTTATCATATGGTGAATTCACAAGTAGCTTGTGGGATCCAAAATCACGTAGAGCCATTTTTCCTAATATAGTATCACTACAAATGTTCCTTCCCATAGCTCGAGTGTTACGTTTTTTTGACAAGTCTAATTGATGTGCACTAAGAGCAAATGACAAACTAGCACCTTTAAGGGACTTTTGGGAACAGTAGGTGGAAGTACTTGCAAAATTATACAATCCTGGATCAAACGTAACCATTGATGAGCAATTGGTGGGTTTCAGAGGTTGCTCTCTGTTTAAACAATATGAACCAATTAAACCCACCAAATATGGAATAAAGATATGGATGCTGTGCGACAGTGCTTCTTCATATGATCTAAAAAGCACAAATTTACACAGGGACACCACTAAGCATAGCATATGAGAAAAACCAAAGTATGTATGGTGTTATGGATGTGACTTATGACCTAAGAGGACATAATGTGACAATTGTTTTTACATCTTATATTTTGGGTCCAGTACTTCTCAAAATGAAAATTGTGCTTTCAGGGGCAATGAGAAAAAGGACAGAACTTCCTAATTTATCACACAAAGAAGAGGTCTACAGTTGTATTTTACATTTCAAAGAAGAAGAAAAATATAGATACATATATAATATGAAGGCTTCTCTGCCTGTATTTTGATCAATATCATAGTTACATTACATAACAGTAATTTATCTGCACTAAACAAGAAGTAAATACAACTTAATAACATATAGACTATTTCCTTAACACTAACTCTTAGTTTTCTTCATGGTCATTATGATCCAAAGGACCAAGAACAGAAGGGTTAAGAAAATGTGAAAAGAGCAAAATAGGAGTGATGCATTTTTACCTTAATATCAACAGTAATAACTGAATCTTCCCTTACCCACCAACAACATTCTTCTTTAATTTCTACTTTGGTTTCAATTTCACTTTCTTTGACAGTTTCATTAAATCCCACCAGAGGGTCTTCTGCATTCTGTGAACAACATATAGAGTCTTCAAGTTCTGATTTGGTATAACTACCACTTGTGTCAGTTTCAATTTTAACTTTCTTTACAGGGTCTTTGGTATCTCCCTCATTCTCTGAACAAAATTCCAGGAAACAAGATTCTTTTTTTATATCTATTTTACTATAGTCGCTGTCCTTGAACAGCTCTGTTCTTAAACTTCAGTAGCAAGTCTGTGGAAAAAGAAAACACATTAGTAAAATCCATGAGTTTAAGAGGTAGAACTGGAACTTAATTCAATGCCACAACTGGGATTTGAACCACCGACCTTCCGCTTGCCGGGCGGATGCTCTAACCACTGAGCTATTGTGACAAACTGCCAGAATGGCATTAAATTCTCAAGCCAGTTCGTATTTCTCCTGGTAAACCACAAAGGCAGTCTCACATCAGAAACAATTACCCCAATGGTGACTTACTATTGTAAGTACTTTATATCCCAGGATTAAATAACCTTCACATGGTAATTATTATTTATTTATGCCAACAAACTTACTGTTGGTGTTTTTAAACACACAAGCCGTGTGTGGGCAAAATTTAAGAGGTAGAACTGGAACTTAAAAACTGGCATAAATAAATAATAATAAATAATAATTATCCATGAGTTTGCTTCCAGATAATTGAAACTACATTACATTTCAACAGACAACTTAGAGTAGTACAAGGTAATGATGGTTATTGGTGTAATATGTTAAGTATAACATTTTTAATATTCGAAGATCCATGACATCCTTACTTATGCTTATGTTAATCTGAATTTAAAGTGTATTATGAGTAGGCGTAGGCTTTCCTGGCCGGTGTTCAAAATTCTAAAAGTCTTCCGGGCTGATTTGCTGTGGTCTGCTGGAGTAACTTGGTCCAGATGTTTCGTCCACTACTGCAGTGGACATCATCGGTGGCGTGGTCGAAGTCTTCTTGGTGAAGGTACAGTTGCGTCTGAGGCGTTGACTGTTTGGGATGCGGAATTTAAAGTGTATTAATATAGTAAAACATGCTTTAAATTGCATTATTCTAAAAGCAATTTTATAATCTTCAACACAGATGTGATTACAAATGGATATTTTACGACCTTTATACACAGGGTGGCCAATGCCTTGGCTAAATTTTGCAGCTTAGGTCCGTAAATCTCTTGGTAATTCTATGCAGCTTAGGGCGCTAAATTGCTTAAGTGTTTTTAGTCTCACATTGACAGCTCTGCTGTTGCGAGTCAGATAAGAGAACATAATATGACACATTATTAAAGCATTCAGTTTCCTAAACACCAGACTGCTTTGTCTTGTAAAGTACCTATATATTTTGCTTAGCTCTTAAATGGTAACATCCGACTCACAGGCGGCTATGTTACCATGTTGGGATAGGATGGCAGCACTGCTCTATTTTACAGCTGTGTCCATTTACTTGTCAGTTAATATTTATCAGTAGGAATGGTGCAATGTGTTGAGCCATCTGTCGCTTACTCTGAGTACTGTCGTCAATACTGTTTACCATTTGAGATGGATATTACTGTAAAGGCAATATTAAAAGAAATAAATAAATAAAAAAGAATCATGCTCCATATACATGAGCCACCCAGACCGACGTTACTGAAACACATCACCTCTTAGAATCAAGCCATGAAATTGAGCCTCAGCAAGGTCTGGATGATTGTTTTGACAATCCTGAGATGCATGTTGAATAACATGAAGATGAATGATCACAATTATTTCGTGGAATAGGAAAATGTTTTGCATAGAATTCAGAACTACAAGGATGCAATGAAAAAGCTTATCCTGAACATATAATAAGATTAAGTAGGCCATGCTATTTTGGACAATAATCCCGATCCTGAGGAAACAGAGCACTTCTTTTTGGACGAAATAACACACATCATTGGGCATCCAAATAAAAGGTTGAAGCAGATCAGAATAAAAGTTAAGTCCCGACAAGTGCATAATACAAAAACACTGATTAAGATGAAATCCTACCACTGATTGGTCTGATTATGGTCTTCAAATCTGCACATGAGAAGCTGGCATCATGTCTTGGAAGAGATGTAAAACTTTGAATTTGCCTTTGATATCTGATTATTCATCCACCAGATCACAGATAAAAGCAACTACTCCTACAATCTTCCACTTCTTCAATTTACGTATCTGCTATTGTCTGAAGATATATTCAATTGCAGTTCACGCATTTGTTGCCAAGGTTCTTATTCACTTTGGAAGTGCATGACTTCTTCAGGTTTATATGCCAAACAAACATGCTAAGTATGGCATAATGTCTTACAGATGCACATTCCTTATCCCTTTATAATGCATAAATTCGTGTGGGGAAAGATAGCCACTGTGACAGTTACAGCTGAGGAAGGAAAGGCCTCTTTCAAAACCAATACCAGCAGCTCATGACTCATAAATTTGGGAGGGCAGCATATGTTTTCAGAATCAGTACGTTTTACTTGACAGCTATTCTGAATTTCACCAGAAAATATGTGAAAAGAAAACAAACCACATAAAGCGAAAGATTGTTATGCATGATATTCCATCTATTCATTAAATTCATCCTATTTTAATTCCTAAACATTATGTATGTAGGGTCACCAGCATTCATTACCAAACAGGAGAGAGATAATCATGATGATAGCCGTCCTAACTAGGGTTTCCCAAAAGGATCGGCCTACTAAAATGTAATTAAACATTTCAATGTATTAACAGGATGGAAAGCATAATATTAAGTGAATTTAAAATGAATATAGAAAACAATTTTAGGAGATTAATGATATAAAAAAGAATTTAGTGAGAGCGGCTATTTTACAATAAAATTTTTAGAACATTACAATATATCTTTACAAGATGTTTGGGGAGAATACAAATGATATCGTATAATTTGGAGTGAGAATTTTAAAATAGTAGAGGATATTGCCATTAGTACTGATTCAGCAATTTTGAGTTTCCGAAGAAATTCCAATATTAGCTGTGGAATTGATCCTCTTGCTCCAAACATGATACCAGTAACTTCCCAATTACTGATGTTGTACTTGTTACGTAGATATTGACAGCATGGTTCGTAGATGTTTTTCTTTTCCAGATTTACTTCATGTGGTTGCTGTTCATTTACTTCGTATCGTACCGTTGGATCTATGACAAGACCCACATCCTTTTTACGGTCGATTACCACAATATCTACACGCCTAGTTGAGCCATTTGTGGAAAGACAGGTTACTTCTTCATAAATCTCATATTCGGGCTTAAGGCAGATATTATCTGAAATCAGTGAGCGAACTGTGTTGTGTCTATCTATACGTAACAATTCTCCCTGGTGGCAGGAACCAAGCACATGTGTGAGGGTTTCTTGCTCGTCGCATCTTCTGCAACGGGTAGTGACGAGGCTCCTACCAGGAACAGTTCTCACAGGAATGACATTGCAGCTCATTTTTATGGCTTCAGTCCATTGACTGCTTGAAAGACCTTTCCTATTAGAGATCCAGGCATTTCCCTTCTTCCAGTGTGAATAGAGTTTCACTCCTTTGCCTTTAGATGGTAATTCTGTCCATTGTTGAAAAGAACTTTCACGTAGATGTTTCCTAATGTTTTTTGGTTCTAGGTTTACAAGTTGTGTAGGGCTGAGTGATAAGCGACAAATACTCTCATCAATTTCTTCCTGTAAATGTCTGGTGATTTCAACATAGGGATTGCCATCTGATTGAAGGCGCCTACAGATGTTTACATGTTGAATGAATGCTTCCCATCGTGCTCTTAGAACTCCAAGACCTCTTAAACTTTTGGGAGCGTAAAGCATAGCATCAGGAACATCTGCTGGTAAATTTATAATTTCTTTTGTAGTACTGCGGATGAGCTTATCAATATCATTCAAAAATTTGTCTGTGAGATCTTTGAGGGGTGCACACTGAAAAGGGTATATAATTTGAGGCCAAAGATATTGATTTACGAAAAATAGAAAATAAAAATAAAAATACATTTTTAATTTTGCATCCACAAAGCATACCTGTATAATGAAAGGTTAAACTTTTTGCTATAACCACCTTTATTTTTGCATAGATTTTGAATATGTTCAATATTAAGTACTGGTCTTGGCAGCCTGAGCTTCTTAAGTTCCAATCGAGATGCAGAACTTGTTACAACCACAATGAGTATACTAGTTACACTGTTCATGGTTCACTATAGCCCCCGCAAAGATTCACACCATGACACCACTCAAAAGCGCTGCTAAAACTACATTTGTTTAACCGTTACAACTACTTCCAAACATGAATTACATTATTACATAATACATATTCAACGTGTCATGTTAGCATAATTATCAAGGTGAACGTAGTATTAATGTACCTTCTTCGTATCATTTTATCAGGAATATAGAATACTATACATTAAATGGTACAGCTACAACTAATATAGCTCAGAACCACATTTCATTTACAATCAATTTAAATCACAAAATTCCATTTAAGAGGAACGAGTATGCATGGTATGCGAGTGGCAGCACTGTTAGCAGTGATCACCCAGCGTTGTTTTGTTAAATTTCGATCAGACAGCTCAGGAAAATTATTGCACATGCTTTCCCCCTCCACTTAGATTACTTTTCACCCCCACAGCACTCGTCTATAGTAGAAGCCATCCCAGCACCTTTCCGCACCGCTTGCAGTATCCCTGAGATGCAAAGATCCCTGGATGGATGAGGTGCAGTCCAAAATTGCATTTGTAATGAAATCAGTGGCACTCTTGTGTATTAGCAGTGTAAAAACATTTTAAATGAAACAAAATGTGCCAAGATATAGAAATTGTAGGAACGTATTTTGGCATGCCATCTGATGTCAAGGATATTTGAACCAGTGCTTTTGATGTACTGTTACCTTTTCTTTATAATTTTTATTTATTGGGAGGGTGCCATCCTAGAGTCCTTCATTGCCAGCCTTCACTGATAAACACATGCAGTCATTCACCTCTGCATATGTATTTACTGTGGCAGTAGAAATATTACTACTGATAACTGAACCTGCTATGAAATTGCTAAGACATAAAATGTCTTATGTAGGTACTCCGAAATCAAACAAAAGACAAATTCCACCAGAATTTCTGCCCAGTAAACTGAGATCAAATGTTTATGTATTCACTGAAGATGTTTACATTATCATTGTACAAAAAAGTGTAAAATCAGTTATATTACCCTCATCTCTGGACAACTGCAAATTTACTGATACAAAACCTAATAAATAAGAGAATCTTTTACAGTGCTACAAAATGTGGAATTGATGCATTAAATATGAAATACAGCAGCTATTTATCAAACTGCAAAGCCCATAGGATACCAACAACAGAATTGCTAATGTTAGTCACAAGCTTTAATTGCTCGAAAAGTGCAAGAATTGTCACTACTGTACCTAAATGCATTAAGTATGGTACATCAAATTGTTTGAAATGTTTTAGAACATTATGGAAAGTTTATATGAAAGAACTGAAAACCATTTTTGTCCATTTGTATTTAGGTTATTCCTTTGGTTCCCAAATGTGTATCCAGGTCAGTGTTTTCTGATAAATTCTTGTTGCAATGGTGTAAGAGAAAATTCTAAATATGTTGGCATAGGTTATGTGTTGAGAATACAAGAAAAATTTACCAAATTTTCTTTTTCTCCTCTTTATTTTACAACGACAAACATGGTACACGAATCAGCCATTTTTAAACAAAGTCTCACACACTCTTTTTTTTCTATACAAACAGTACCAACCTAACATTCTCCCACCTTTTGATTGGGAGTTAACACGACTAATCAAAACATATAATCAAACAAATAATTCACAGAGGTAGAACTGGAACTTAAAAATTCAATGCCACAACTGGGATTTGAACCACAGACCTTCCGCTGTGGTTCAAATCCCAGTTGTGGCATTGAATTTTTAAGTTCCAGTTCTACCTCTTAAACTTTGCCAACACACAGCTTGTGTGTTTAAAAACACCAACAGTAAGTTTGTTGGCATAAATAAATAATAAATAATTCACAATTTTTCTCAGTCTCTCAGTCTAAGTGGTGGACGAACTATTCTTCCTCGCCTTGTTACAGTAGCCTTAGTCGAGTGATCTGAAGGTGAATATTTGGCGTTTTGAGTTTCCATCTTAATTAAGTCCTCAGCAGATGTATTCAATTCCAATGGGAAAATACGTTGTACAGGTCTGATGAGTTCTCCAGCAGCACTCTTAATTCGAATAACACTGGCCTTACCATCCTTTCCAGGATATATTTCCATCACCTTAGCCAAGGGCCAGAAGATTCTTCCTCTCTTTTCATTCTGTACTAGAACAATATCCCCAACCCTGACTGGGTCTTGAACCTTTCCAGGTGGTTGCAGCAACTGAGTTAAATATTCTGCATGGAATCTGTTTTTCAAGTCTTTTCTAAGTCTCTGCAGATAATGTATCCTCTTATTAAGGTCCACCTTATCCAGGTGATCTAGATCCGGAACTCCCACCATGGTAGTTTCTTGCAAGAACATTGCTGGGGTTAAAGGTTGTAAGTCTCTAGGATCTTCTGACATGTATGTCAGTGGTCTAGAATTGACTACTGCTTCACATTCGTACACCATCGTCAACAGTTCTTCATAATTGAGAGCAGCACGTCCAAGAATTCTTCTCAGCAGTCTCTTCACCACTTGAATCAACCGCTCCCACCATCCTCCCCACCAAGCAGCAGTGGGAGGATTGAATTTCCACTGAATTCTTACGTCAGCAACCTCACATTCAATCTCCTTCCAGTTAATGTCATTCAGAAGGTTGTTCATACTCACAAAATTTGTTCCATTGTCACTATATATTACTTTAGGTCGTCCTCTGCGGGATATAAACCTTCTTAGTGCAAGTTGAAACTCTCTGGTAGACAGAGATGTTAAGAGTTCTAAATGAATGGCTCGATAAACAGCGCAGGTAAATAGGACTATCCAACTCTTCCTGCCATCCTTCAGCAATAGAGGCCCTGCCAAATCGACTCCCGATATCTCGAATACAGCAGCATCCCTCACCCTATCTTCTGGGAGTGGCATAGGAGCCCTTTGAATTCCCTTGGCTTCTTGTCGTTTACATGGAATGCATCTTGAGATTACTCTCTTGATAGCTCTTCTCTCTTTTAGTAACCAGAATCTTCTCAGTTTTATCAGCAAGGTAGCAACTCCTGTATGACTCATTGAAATGTGCTCCTCTTGAATAATGAGTTCAACTAACTTGTGCTTACTTGGGAGCAACATAGGATATAAAAAATCTTTCTCATCTGCACGCTCAGACAACTTTGTTTTCACTCTTAGAATTCCCTCCTCATCTTCCTGAACGTTCAAGGTTTTCAAATCTGAGATTCGTTCACAAGCGAAAACCTCTCGCTGAATATGTTTGACTAAAAGCTTCTCTGCCCTTTTCAGTTCCTCAATTGTTAGTTCTCCATTGGTTCTTGAGGATTTCTTCCGTGCATTGTTGATAAATCTTAATATCCATGCAACCATTCTCAAAATCTTGCTATACTTTGAGAAGTATCTACAATACCAATGATCTCCTTCAAAAACATCAACTAGTGCTGTTACTACACTGCACTTTCTTTCTATGCTTACTTCCGTTTCACTCACTCTTATTATGTAATAATAAAATAATGTTCATGGGGCATTTGAAACCGAAATTATAATGCCAATATATATTTGATAATGGAAAGAAACAAAAGGGGATTCTAGTCAATAGTTAAGGGGTAAACGTAATAAAGCTGAATATGTTAAAGTCTCAAGAATGGAAGCCCAGGCAGATTTAAATGAGTGATAAGGTTACAATTGTTGTTTGTACTCAGCCTTAGTCATTTAGCGGGCTGATTCCTATCTTACCATGACGTGCTCTAAAGTTAGCCAATAGAAATCGCTTCCTTCGTGTTGCTGGCGCAAAAACAAATGCAACGCAAGACACAGTCGTCTTGAATCGAGTCGAGATAACGCACGTGCAACTTGGGAGTTGTACGTAAGCTAGCACGTATACATAATTCGGCGGTTGCTAAAGGGTGACAAAGTTAGTGTTATAACGTTGTAGTTGAAGTTACAAAGTTACATTCTATTTAAATATCGTCGGCAGTTCTCTACAAATCTGTAAATTTACAAATAAAGTGATCTGTTGGTTGATTCTTCGTTTGGTTCCATTCCTACCATAACTCGCGCATACCCTGAGATTAAGACCTCTTGCTAGAGCTAGTCCGGACACCAAACACGAGATCTTATAGATCTTAAAGGCGACGTCTTCGAAGGAGAGGAGCGTTTGCGTCAATGTATATTAAATATGAAGCTCCCAAATTTATGTGAAATTATTTCTTTATGGGGTTGAGCGTGTTTTAGCATATTGCACAAGAGTATGTCTCCCCCCCCCCCATACTTACCCCTTTTCCTTGGCCCCTGCCCGAAATCTCGAAGCATGACTCCCAAAACTGCTCAGGAAAACGGCTGGAATTTTCAACCCCTTTTTGTAAGGGAGCAATAAAACCCATTGAAGCCATTTGTAATGGGGTGTGGCATTGCATCGCATTCCCTGCATAGCATTCGGGTTCTCAGCAGGCCCTCGTCGTAGAGGAATTGCATATTCTTCCTCATTATAGCACAAAGGCGCTAAATCTACTGTGCTAATGAAGCGATTCATGGCACCCTCACAACTTGCTTCTAACAACTTCACTAGCACACTACCGGGTCCCGCTAAAACATTCAAATTTCAGATTGGCAACAAATTAATGGAGAAATAGTGCTGTTGGCAGTTCTGAATTAACACTGCAATAACATAGCAACTTTGGCAACTTTCGTAAGAATTCGTGCACAGTGCCGAGTGGGACTTAGACGAAATTCTCATGGGACACTTTCTAAAGAATATCCGGATATTTGCACATCAACACACACGCATGCGCATTCGCTAGGTAAAGTAGCCCTACACTTGCCTAAGCCACTTCATTATTCTTTTGCACTTTTTTTTTTACTGCAGCGTATAACATTTTTAGCTGGCAACAGCTTAGGCGTTTCCTATTTACGCAGCGTTTTTTTCTGCTGTACAGTTGGTACCTTACATAGAGTTAACAAATCCACACGAAATTGCAAGTGCATTCAATACATATTTCCTGAATGCCGTCGAAGCAAACTTATCTAAAATGGGCTACACTAAAAGTGATCAAAATATAGCAGCACTAAATTTACTAAAGAATATAAATATCAATATTCAAAATACATTCAGAATAATGACTACAACACCCTCAGAAATTGAAAAAATTATTAAGTCTCTGAAGAGTAAAACCTCACATGGCTGTCAAAATGCTGCTCGAGTGAGATAAGTAAGCCACTGAGCCAAATTTGTGGCAGATTTTAATACAAAGTATACACAAATAAACAATTTATATGTAATACAAGCTATTATACGGCTTTCAGGTGCAGATCGTACCGTTCAGTGTAGATAACATAAATATTTTCGTGAGATAGAAATTTAGTTGTAAAAATTATAATATATCTTAATGTCACTCAGGTAAATGTCGAGTATCCTGTAACATTCTTGCAAATGTTGTATTAATCTGGAAATGTGATTTACTCGAGAACATCCATGAATCGATTATATCGGCATCTTGCATTGGAATACACCCACTTCTTCAATCTATTATTACTCTATGGTGCTGTTTGATGTTCTGTTTGTGTTGCGGAAGAAATTCGTCTACTCATGTTGAATTTAGATCTGGAGGTAATGTAAATGCTCATTTTGGGGATGGAATCAACTGAATTGAGAATGTGGTAAAGTGAGTGACTGATCTGATACTTCGTCCATGTTATTTGCTAGGTTCATAATTAGCTTCCTTCGATGTCTGGCCCTTCGTGTTTGTAAATTTAGGTCGTGACGTATATTGTCATGAAAAGTTCAATCAACAGACAGTGGATAAAGGAATACCCTGAATATCAATGTATAAGTAGTAAAATTCGGTAATGGCAATCTTGCTACAGACTAGGAAGGGGTTGTGTACCAACAATGCCACATATAGATTTACCAATGAAATATTAAATGCAATGAATAACAAGAACTTCATCATAGGTATTTTCTGTTATCTGGCTAAGGCCTTTGATAGTATTAATCATGAGCTGATGCTGGAGAAATTACACTTTTATGGGCTGGATAACATCTCGATTACTTGGTTTAGGTCCTATTTAACAAATAGAACACAAAAAACTATTGTCAACAATAAAGAATCAGATCCAGGTATAATTAAACTCGGAGTTCTGCAGGGCTCAAAATTGGTTCCATTGCTCTTTCTTGTTTTCATAAATGATTTACCTTTTAATCTCAATGAACATTCCAAATAATACTTTTTGCAAATGACACTAGTGTACTCATATCTCAGAAGTCATCAGAAGAACTCTTAAACATAACGGCAACTGCATTTAGGGAGTTGAACATTTGGCTCGAAGCCAACAAATTACTTCTAAATTATGACAAAACATCATACATTCAATTTAGAACTAAGAATAAAATTATTCCAGAGTTGAATATTACTTATCACAGCTTGATCATAAACAAAGTAGATTGTACAAAGTTTCTAGGGCTAGAAATAGACGAGTAAATGAGCTGGAAGAAGCATATACTCAATTTATGTCCTAAACTCAGCTCAGCTTGTTTTGCCTTGAGGTCCATGTATGACTTGCTACATCAAAATGCTCTAAGAGCATTATACTTTGCTTACTTCCATTCCATCATGAGCTACAGTATTATTTTCTGGGGTAATTCAGCACAAAATGGGAGGATCTTCGTCCTACAGAAGAGAGCACTACGAATTTTAAGTGGTGCTGGAGCCCGTCATTCATGCAGACCCTTATTTAAGAAGATGGGTATTCTAA
Organism: Tenodera sinensis; assembly: GCA_030765045.1. Classification (NCBI taxonomy): domain Eukaryota; kingdom Metazoa; phylum Arthropoda; class Insecta; order Mantodea; family Mantidae; genus Tenodera; species Tenodera sinensis. The sequence goes on along the minus strand of CM060974.1, from coordinate 49,105,144 downwards.
CACTCACAAGTCAATACATTTTTTCACTTATGTGTTATGTGGTTGATAACTACAATACCTTTAAATTCAATTCTCTTGTACATAGCCACAGCACTAGACACAGAAATGACTTACACAGGCCATGTAACTCCATGTACATTCATCAGAAAGGTCCCTGCTACTCCGCCATACAAATATATAATGGCCTTCCTTTAGCTTTAAAATTACTGTGTAACCCAAGAGACTGCTTAAGATTTAAAAAGGAATTGAGAAAGTTTTTGCTAGGACATTCTATTTACAGCATAAAGGAATACTATACTATAAGTTCTTTCAACCACTAGTTTAACCCTATTATAATGATAGTGTTTAGGTGTTGGAAAAAAAATTTGTATGAAATTGTATGGTTGTATGATGTGTTCTATATCCTTGAGCCTGACTCATTCTAGGATCCAAAGAACAAGATGTAATACAATACAATACAATCCATATATGATTTGCTACACCAAAGTACACTGAGAAGATTGTACTTGGCATATTTTAATTTTTGATGAGTTATGGTATTACTTTTTGGGGTAACTCAGTACACACCTTAATTAGTGTTGAATCTAATCAGTTGTGCAGGCCATTGTTGAAGAAAATGGATATTATGTCAGAAGTCAATACATAAGTAGGCATATATGTACAGTATCAGATGTCAATATTGTCGTCAGCAGCTAAGGAATGTACGAACTTATGCACCATTACATCAAGTTGCTTGCGAACATTTGTACCCATTTCATGAATACACCGCATAATAGTCTTAGGAGACAAACTTACTCTTTCAAAGTGTTCTAACAAATGTGGACACAATTCTTCAGTAGCCATCACAATCACTTCCTTTGTGAAGTCTCCTTCAGTAAATGGTCTTTTTTTCTTGGCTATGTGAAGAGCTATTCTGTAGCTCAAACGGACAGACGCTTCACTTCTTTGACAGTCCCCCACATCAGCATGTTCCTTTTATCCAGATATTACTGCGTCACGTTCTTCTCCTTGATATTTACCATGTTCATTAATATAAATGAACATCATATATTCATATTGCACAAACAGAAAACGAATTTCCCATACTGACAGAAAAACTGGTTGCTCCATTTCACTGGTACCCTCCATGTTGACACAGAGAGTGATAAAGCTTACAGAACTGTGCAGTTTCGTGCAGCTAGAGCCGCTGATCTAGGCAACATTGCAGTACACTGCTCTTGCCTGACGTCACACGAATGTACAAGCTGGCTCTTCGTTTGAATACATCACATGGCCCAAAGTTGTCTTCCCCTGATCTAGAGATCGAAGTTAAAGAGAGTAGGCCGAACTTTGATCTTGGTTTTTGTATGTGTTAAGGGGAGGCATCTGTGAAAATGACAAAAATCCACAATTTTTGTCACAGTGATGTGAAAATTTGTATGTATGTGTGCCAAAGCATAACTAGAAGGTTTCCCAAAACTCACTTTTCTGTGTAAGATAGTTTTTGCAAAAAGAAAAAAAAAAAAAAAAACATTTATTGACTTTTTGCTGCAATTGCAAGGTAGTATAGCAAACGCTTCTTATAAAATATTATCTGTTCTAAGTAAACTAAACTCTGGCCATGTTTCTTTAGATTATGTCTACAATACCTGTATTTTTATTTGGTTATGTCAAACAGTTTTGGAGAAAAAAAATATTGAATACCTCAAAGGTCCATTTTTTTTTTCAAATTATGAATAATTTTGAAAATAAAAATTCAATAACAAGCTACTCCATCTAGAGCATTTAAAATATTGTTTTATGAAGCAACTATCTGAGAACGTGTGTGCAGAATTTAAAAGAAATCTATTAAGAACTGTATTAGAAGATGCATTTTGAAGATTGAAAAATGTGAACAAATAGAAAGCAGAAAAAAATGACTTAAAAGTTTTAAGTGTATGACAACATACATTTACTGCTTTAGAATTCCCCTGGAGCTTATAAAGGCCCTTCAGCTAACTGTTTAGCTTCTTCTTCTTTATGTTTTGCTTCTCTTAACTGTTTTTTTTGCTGAGTTAAATGTACTTAATGTACCCAGTGCACTCTGCTTTAATCTTCCATTATCCCTAACATTACTAATTCTTTTGCTGACTGGACTTATTTTTCTAGCTGTGACTTGAAGCTGTAATATAGCTTCCTAGTTATTACCTCGCCATTTGAAGCTGAAGTCGTTGGTGACGTGATGTTGTTGGTCACGTTGATGTGGTTTGATGTGTTGTCTCCGGCTAGCTGAGCATAATCTCTTTATCTCGGGTTTGCGTGAGTGTAAAGGACAACCCAAGAACAACTTTGCAGATCATTTATTGCATCTTTAAATGTTTTCGGGAGTTATGCCGATTCTATATGTGTATCTTTAGAAGCATCGCAATCACATCTGCGCAGCACGAACTGCACGAACTCCCGTACTGTTCTCTGGTTGAGTACTGACTAGACGCTTCTCTCTTACCCACGCCAAGAAGACCGTTCGCTTCCAATTTGAATGTCATGACGTCATCCAAGAAAGCCTCGTATCCAAAATGTTATTTCCTTTTCCCGCAATTTAGAAATGTCCCTTTCTATTATAACATGTTCTTTTATGAATTTTGAATATATAATTACCTTTTTAGGATTAAACGATGTTTACTTTATATTTTATTAAATATATTGCGCGACTTTTAAGGTTGGTAGAACTGACTTTCGAACGTGTATTTTAAACTATGTGGTATGACGTCATGACTCGTTAATTTCAAACCAATAATGCGTTTATACTACAAATTTAACGACTATCATTTACTCATATCTTGCTCACCTTACAACACTTGCTACTCTATTATCTATTTATGTTATTACTCAATATTTATCGCAAATCTCATATCCGGCAATTAAATTAAAACGTATCTTTTTCAAAAGCCCATTCAATCGGAAATCTAAATTTCGGTATCAAATGCCCCCATTTATGTTATTTTATTATTTCATAATAAAATAATGTAAATGTCTTGCCCGAAAGAAAAAACTAAAATTACTCCTGTATTTTGAATAATCGGCAACACTCCCCTTGTATACAATTTTCAATTACACTGTTTTTGAAATTGGTTATTAACACATTTTCTCATTAATCTATTTAACATGACAAACAATTGTACACTTGACTAAACATTAATCCTTAAATACTAATTACAATATGTTATGGTTTCTTCTATGAAGCTTCTATATAAAGGTTTAAATTTCAAGAGTCTTTCTTTATACTTCCTTCTTTTAGTTCATGTTTGCTCACTTCGCTCTCACTATCACTTGCACTGTGATTTTTCACTTTTGTTATTGTAACACATATCTGTACTAGATCCTTTAAGCACTAAAATGTACATATATTTTTATATAAATCCATTGCACTCTTTAGACAAGTTCTTTCTTTGTCTTTCTGTGATAACTATCTATACATCTAAATATTTTAACAAATGTTTACAAAGTAAATATTCTGTTTTCTCTTTATGCGGAAATGAACAATTTAACAATCTTTCTGAAGCTGTTATTGTGAGCTCTATACAACATATTTTTAAGCTCTTTGTAGTATTTAGCAATTCACATTCTGCATTTTTCATGAATATGTAAGTACCTAACCCATGTATGGTTTTCAAGTAAGCTAACATTTACAATTTATCTCCAAGCTGATTAGGCGCCAATATACAAATGACACTTCCAATTTTTTTTTTTTTTTTTTTTTTTTACATTAAATCAAGGTTCCAAGGCACCACACGGTTTCTTGTATGGTCGAAGGAGTTGTTTATGCCATCTTCCCAGACATTTTTCATTTTTAACATCTTTTAATTCATAGGTATGATAACCAAATTTGGATATAATTTCTGCAGGACCTTTATATAACAGTTCCATCCTTTTGTTCCTACCTCTCAATGCACTTGATAACTTATGGTCTTTAACTAGTACCCAATCGCCTATCTTAGGTTCCCATTTATGTTTTCTACTCTTTTTCTTTAATTTTCGCTTCTCTGCCTTTTTCTTGATTCGTTCAAAAGCAATTTTCGCTCTTTCTTCTTCACTTAACTGAATGTCATTAATTTTCAGTGTTTTTGGTTCCTCTATCAATATTGGTTCTGGTTCAATTCCTAACATTAATTTTATTGGTGCAAACCCAGTAGTTACATTAATGGTGTGATTGATAATCTTTTCTATCAATGGACAATATTTCACCCAATCCTTGTGATTATGATGTGTAAGTACACGTAAATAAATTCCTATATCTCGGAGGACACGTTCTGTTGGATTCCCTGATGGAAAGTATGATGAACAATAATTTAGTTTTCTCGAGTCTAATGTCACCCTAATCTTTCCATTGGCCTTATTTACAATGCATAGGGGATTCACAAATTCTGAATTCGAAATCTCAATAACCTCATCTTCTAACATTGACTTTATAACTGCATCTACCTCTTCTCTTATTGTACTAGGGATAGCTCTCGCTTTATGTGTAAAAGGTTTTATGGGTATCATCTCAAAAGAATGAGTATAAATATTACATTTACCAGGTTTCTCAGAGAATACTTCTTTATTTCGGATTAATATTTCAAACAGTTTATCCCTCTGTTGTTCATTTAGTTGATCAGCCTGAGTTACCTTTTCCCTCAACAATTCTTCTAAGTCTTCACTACTCTCCCTATCATAGTACCTAGTTGCATCAGAAACCCTCAAATTGTCTATGAAATCATTTTTATCCCATTCTACATTTTCTTTATTATCGACACTGTACTCTTTGACATTTACTTCAGTTAATTCCATAGCTCCTACTTTAACATATTCTACAAAGAATGTATCCCCTTGGATTTCTTCTTCCTCTTTTTCTCTTACAATAGTTTCTGAACTACTATCTTCCACAAAAGGCACTATAATGGTCTCATATTCAACTTTCATTTCTAGAATCATGTTTTTAAAATTCACCACAGCTTCCCAGGCATAAAGACAATCACAACCTATTATAATATCTGTCACAAGTCTTCCTACAATCAGAAATAAAATTTCTAGTATTCTCCCATTTATTTCAATATTTATCATTGCTTGAAATTTTACTCTCTCTTTTCGTTTTCCCACAGCTAGCGAGCAATATATCCCATTAACTGGTAAAGACATTACTTTAAAGCCACTACTTTGTAAATTATCATAAAAATTTTGTGAGCATACTGTGCTATTTGATCCCGTATCTATAATTGCATTGTATTGTTTTCCATTTACTCCAATTTTGATTTTAGGTGGATCTCCTACTTTTTCGTTTTCGTCAATTCTATTTTTCCATTCTCTTTTCTTTTGTATCATCATTTGCCTTCCAGGACTATTTATTTCCGAGTACTTATCACAATCATTACTATGATACCCAGTTCTCACTGAAGGCGCGTTTGACCGGGTCTGGCGTTTCCCTGATTTTTATGTATTGCTCCTGTACTATTTCCCGAATTGTTACTTCTGTTTTCCTGCATTAAATCGGGGTTACTTCCTACCATGTTTTTGACCGTGTTAATGGCCTCAACCATTTCTGCATTTTCGGGGGAATTTCGTCCACTAGAATACCTTTCTCCCTGTCTTGGTGACCTCGGTCTAAACTCATTATCTCCGTTTGTCCAATACCCATCGTTTGAATTTCTACTATGTCCAAAATAACGTCCCCGTCTACCTCGATCAAATCTATTTGTATTCATATAATTCACCCTTATATTTCTTCCCCTTTGATTACCATTTCTATTTTGGTGATGCCCTTCCTGGTTATATCTACCTCGATTTTCCCACCGGAATGATTCCATCCTTGGTACTGGTCCTTTATATCTTTCCCTAACCTCACTTCTATTCTGATAATACTGTGCCCCTTGCCCGAAAGAATTGACAGTTTCTTTTCCTTCATATGTATTTCCAAATGCGTGTTTTGGCTTATTGACTTCTAAGGCTGATAATAATTCTATCATAGCTGCAATGCTATCGGGTCGGGCTATGATTAGGTAATGTTGAAGTGTTTCCGGAAAATGTGGAGTAACTATATTTATTAGATCTTTTTCATCCAAGGGAGGGTCCAACATCTTCGATTTTCTCGCTATTCTCATAAAATAGTTTACCATCGATTCCTCCGATCTAGGATTAAATTTTCCATTGCTTAATTCAACTCTAATATTAGCCTGCCTACTAGCTCCCCAATATCTGGTTAAAAAGATGTTCCTAAAGGTCCTGTAGTCATTATTGTTACCCATAGAAAGGCCTAGCCAATTAGCAGCATTACCCTTTAGGCATTTTCTTACTATCACCATCTTGTACTCCTCTGGTATACGTTTCACCGTGAAGTACTCTTGTAACCCTTCTAAAAAGGCTTTAGGATCATCTGAATCTTCATTTTCAAAAACTGGAGGTGTCATTTCATTTAAGACATGGTTAGGCCAATGTAAATTTGAATTGTCATTTATCCCTGAGCTATTTCTGAGATCAGAATGGGAATTACTGTTACCTCTATTTTGCATCGAAATGTCAGCTGATACATCTGGTATTGCCTCGTTTCTTGCAACTTCATTACTAAGATTGTTGTGATTACATGCATTTTCATTTAATTTCAAAGTTTCTAAGGCCTCTTTTACCTGAGTAATTTCTGTCACTACTCCTTTTATTTGGTCTGTAACATCCTCCAAATTTCTAGCCTGCCTTTCACTTTCTACATCAGATCTTTCTATTCTAATTTTACACCCCTGTAACTCTTCTCTAATTTCTTCCCTGTCTTTATCTAACCTTTGCACTACCTCTTCCCTTTGTTTGTCTAAACTGTATGTTACTCTTTCCCTTTCTTTATCTAATTTTTCACTAACTTGTTGACCTAATTTCTTTTCAGAATTCTTTACTTCTTGCCTTATTATCTCTAATTCTCCCTTAACCTGTTCTACCTGTTCTCTATTTTCTTTTACTTCACTACTAACTTTATTAATTTCCTCCCTAACTTCTTCCCTAAAGGTTTCTAAAGCTCTCTTCTGATTCTCCAATTGCATTCCCAATTCCTGTTGTCCCTTCTCTAATTTCTGTCCTAACTCTATACTAGTTTCATCTATCTTTTGACTTAACTCTGTACTCATCTTTTGACTTAACTCTGTACTCATCTTTTTCACTGTTCTTAATTCTTTACTATTTTCATCTATCTTTTGACTTAACTCTGTACTCATCTTTTGACTTAACTCTGTTCTTAATTCTTTACTATTTTCATCTATCTTTTGACTTAACTCTGTACTCATCTTTTTCATTATCGTTTGAAACATATTCTCTATTTCTGACATAAATGCTGGCCTTTCTGAATTACTACTAAACATTTCTGCACTACCTCTAGGTGTTTCTCTAACGTTCTGATCTTCTAATTCTTGGCATATTCTGCTACCAATTACATTCCGATTAAATTCTTCCATCCTACTTATACTTTCCTGAATTTCCTGACTATCAAAACCTCTAAACTCACTATCACTGTCTTCCATTTCTAAGCTATTTATATGTGTTTTTCTACTCACCAAAATTTTCAATATTTTCACTATTTCACTTTAACTGCACTTAAACTTGTTCACTACACGTTTCACAGATGTTGACGCGCTGGGCACCTTCTTGTCTGCTGGTTCGATGCTGGCTCGGTCGTCTTGGGGTTTGGTCCATTCTTTCGAAGCCACACGTTGGGAAGCCAATTTGAAGCTATAATATAGCTTCCTAGTTATTACCTCGCCATTTGAAGCTGAAGTCGTTGGTGACGTGATGTTGTTGGTCACGTTGATGTGGTTTGATGTGTTGTCTCCGGCTAGCTGAGCATAATCTCTTTATCTCGGGTTTGCGTGAGTGTAAAGGACAACCCAAGAACAACTTTGCAGATCATTTATTGCATCTTTAAATGTTTTCGGGAGTTATGCCGATTCTATATGTGTATCTTTAGAAGCATCGCAATCACATCTGCGCAGCACGAACTGCACGAACTCCCGTACTGTTCTCTGGTTGAGTACTGACTAGACGCTTCTCTCTTACCCACGCCAAGAAGACCGTTCGCTTCCAATTTGAATGTCATGACGTCATCCAAGAAAGCCTCGTATCCAAAATGTTATTTCCTTTTCCCGCAATTTAGAAATGTCCCTTTCTATTATAACATGTTCTTTTATGAATTTTGAATATATAATTACCTTTTTAGGATTAAACGATGTTTACTTTATATTTTATTAAATATATTGCGCGACTTTTAAGGTTGGTAGAACTGACTTTCGAACGTGTATTTTAAACTATGTGGTATGACGTCATGACTCGTTAATTTCAAACCAATAATGCGTTTATACTACAAATTTAACGACTATCATTTACTCATATCTTGCTCACCTTACAACACTTGCTACTCTATTATCTATTTATGTTATTACTCAATATTTATCGCAAATCTCATATCCGGCAATTAAATTAAAACGTATCTTTTTCAAAAGCCCATTCAATCGGAAATCTAAATTTCGGTATCAGACTCTTTCCTTTACATAGAGAGTAGCCTCACAACTCATTAAATTCACTGATAACTGAAGTCACTGCAATGTTTTACTACTTGAACCGGCTTTTCCAAGATATACTGTAGATCTAGTTATGCTTGTTTCCTCCTGAGATTTGCCAGTTTGCCATCTATATATTTTTTTTTCTTGCTGCAAGAGATTTCTTTGTTTGCTTTTGCTTACCCATTTTAGAATAATTTTATACCAATTAATAACAATTTAATGAAAATCTGGTCCACCTAATGTACAATCTTTACAACTACAATAAATTATAATAGTGAGAAGAGAGTTAGCTGGTTGTGTGTTTACAAACAGCTAAATAAAGAATTTAGATTTTCACTTGCAGCAAGAAGATACTTATTTAGTATTCCCTGTCTTATATTATACTTATTCTTATTCTAAACTCTGCTTATCTAAATGTACACCACAATAAAGATGACTTCCCTCTTCTTCAGCTTGTGTAATCTTGAATAAAATTCAGAAAAATACAACCACATGGTTCACGCAAAACAGGAAACAGTGGTCCATTTCATGGTCATGAATGTTTACAGAAAATCTCACAAGATGTCTCTACTTACATCCACCAGAACTAAATCAGACTGCCCGATTTAAACTTCAAACCAGAGCAGCAGGGTTAGGCTATTGCGTACAAGAACTTTCTGGTTTTGTAAGACAAGTATCCTTATTCTTCTCTTTCTTTAGTATTTGAAAATATCCACAATACAACTACATGTATAAAATATTCCCCTGTTGTTTTCAGTCTGACGTTCTTCAGCGGTATATCTAATGTTGCTGGATTACAGACAAATTTTCTATATGGTAGCACTAATTTGCAATTGTCTCTTATGACATATAGTGCTAGTAATGATTCATTACCTCTATAGGGGTAATTGTTTATTTCCCTAGTTATGGGCATAGCTACTGCGATTGATTGGCTATTTATCAATTCGATTATGATGCATCAGTCATATGGTCATGATCAACCTCAAGCATATTTCCTTTCGTTTCGCAATAGGCTTGGGACATGGATTGAGAAGGACAAGTTTGATAATTACATTGCGTAAGTGATAGTTACATGTGTTATGTCTAACCAACTTGGCACATTGAATATTGCAATTGATCTTTTTCTGATGCATTTTACCACACAATCCCATCACATATGTAAAATTTTAATCAAGGTACAAAACATAGCACTGCCTTTGCATTTGATTATCAGTAATTTGGATAATTTACATTGAACTCCAAACACACGTTGCTCTTTCATATAACACCATGTTGGTATCTTCTATGCCTGAATGTTCACTCCTCTGTTTGCACTACTGTTCCTATTCCTCCTAATGGGGCCTGCCTCTTCAGTGTCTGCCTCACATCCAAGAGGTTGCAAGTTGGGATATTGATTAGGGTGAGTCATTGGGATAATGTATTTTTCAGATTTTCCCTTATCCTGAGAAGACAATGTCGGGTTACTTTTAGTTCTATGGATCTCAGGCTCATTTGAGCATCATTTCACCCATTCATTCATTCACTCATTCATTGTGTGATATAACATTACATTGGTGAACATTAATATTAAAAAAAAAAACATACATGAATAAAGAACTTCTTCAAATGGCTCTTTGATTTAACAGGACCCAGTTTATGCATATTGCCCAGCAATAGATGGACTAGTCAACCATGGTGCTAGATGAGCTAATGAGTGCATTTATGATTATGATTTGTCTAGGTTTAGGGAGTAAGCACCATATGATATAGAGGTATATTAAGTGCTGCAGCGAGAGATTGGTGTTATTCCTGGGTTCACAGAGAGTTCAACCCGCTTCTTGTTGCAGATAAAATGTATTCTGCTTCCTCTGTGCATCTGGCAGGAACCATGTAATTGCAGACATGCCACAGGTACATTTCATTTGTTATGCAGTGATCAATTATGAACTCTGGCAGAACAATTTATTTTCTTCACCCATCAAATGTGTCTGTACGCTGCTTGTGTAATGTTTGCATGCTCAGCATGTCATTCTCACAGTATCTAAGAATGCACTGAAGATGATAGATAAGCTGGTATAGGTCGCTTATTCATTCTAGAGGAATGTCCCTCAGCAAAGCTATGTTGATCTGGCCTACTCTAACAGGTCAGCTTTTAGTTTGTTATAACAAACAGCTCTGCTTCCATGTGCTGTTTTTCAGAGTACAGTTGACTGCACAATTTGTGTGATATGGGTGTATGCCATTGCAAGTGCTTTAATGAGAGGTGCATATTCACTGATGTGACAATGTTTCCTATAATACCCTTGGGATCTGGAGCCCTCCTCCCTGGAAATGTCCTTTCACCTCCATTAAGAAATATAATCACAGAATGATGTGATACAATCTCATACTAGCCTTTGGATGTACGTTGAGAATCCATATTCTTTGAAGTCATATTCAAAACTGATGTGTGTTGAAAGCATAGCCTGTGGTTGAGGTTTTTAACCTCCAACCTATAATCAAGGTATTTTTTTTATAAAAAGAGGAGTGAAGCACCTGGAAAGCAAAACACCCACTGTCCTTCCATAGTATCTGAAGCTATAGCCCAATTCCAGGGGAAAATATGGATTTAAGTAACAGGATTTTTTGGTTTGGTTTAAGGGCACTCAACTTCTAGGTCATCAGCACCCTTAAAAGATTCATGGTAATAACCAGATATAAATTTCACTCAAAAAGTAAAAATACTAGCAACAAGAAAAGTATACAAAGGTAAAAAGCAGTGGCAATAGCCAGATATGAAACAAGGTGATAAATATGTCCAAAAGCAGAAACAGATAATTAAAATTTTAAATCCTCAAATTGATATTGCACTCTGCAAAAAAATTAAAAACTATCAACCGCTGTTTTGGCTTAAGTAACAGGTAATGTTAGCTAATGCTGGATTCCTGACAATGAAGTCATTAATCCTCTTGCTCTCCAATATTTTTCACTGATGATATTGAAGAGAGCAATAGCAGTAATAGTAACTGCTTTTTAGAGAGCACCATATTTTTATGTTTTGGCAGTCACATCGCTCTCTCACAACCCCCAGAATGTCTGGAGGGCCACACCTGTCATTGGTTTATGGGTCTCACCTACCTGACCGGGAGAGTTATAAAAATAAATTCACCAACCATATCCTCTGATTACCAATCAGAGGACGTATTACATACCATGACAGGTCAACATGTTACGGGTTCAGATTTTATAGAGAAATTAGAGAAATGGAGAGTTGGAAAAATAAAGACTCCCTAGCCCTCAGGAACCTTAATAGCATCGGGGTCGGAAGAGAACGAGATGACCAAGGTAAGGTCAGATAGAAAAGATACAGTGAGGAGCAAAACACCAATAAGTGGAAGTAATGTTCTGTTCAGCTTGGGTGTCTTGTGGTCGCTATTCACATATCCCCTAGACAGAGACCCCTGAGTAAAGTAACAGGTAATGTATAACTTTGTAATGAGGTTGGGACAAAATATGTTGTATATTTACATTGTGTGGCTAATGTACATAAGAAAGTGTATTACAGCGTGAGGGTGGAGGTTTCCAGGCTCTCAAACAGATGGTATATGCTTTTCTTTATTGTATTATGTGCATTGTCATTATTTAAATCATCTTTGTTTTGCATGTAGTTTATAGAGTATTATTTAGTTATTTAGTTCCAGGTATGTGTTCTTGTGTGATGATGATTACTGCTTGATTTACTTGGGAATAAACATGGATAGTAGATTGTGTATTTCCTAAAACACTTCACATTGCTTATCTGTCCATATAGCATTATATAGCATTGACTTATTGTGGAACTTGTAACAATACACTTTATGAGCAATAATTTATACTCATGATATTTACTATACATATTTGTGTCTGTGATATCCACTTAAATGATTCAGTGTGCATAAGGTTTACAGAAATACAGTCCACCTGAGCCATCATGGGAGTGTTTCTCTTCTGTTCATCCCTTCCCTGGTCTGTCCAGCTGTTGTCAATGGCAGTACTCTGAATGCAGCCAAATGGTACTGTGGGTGTGGAATTTCTGCTGCACCCATTTTCCTCTGGTTTTCCAAGTGCATTTCATTTGACACACATTTCAGCAAATGGTTAACTTTGTGGGGAACAAAGCCCTCATGATCCAGGGCATCATAGTTTTTCCAGCAGTCATTGATTGTTGTTTTTCCTGGGAACTTCCAATCCTTTATTGTTGGAAAGTTTCCTGATTATTTTGTTCAAAAGATGACTTTTATCTCCATGTCCACACCAGCAAACACACTTTGTCCTTCCACAGGGCATCCTCTGTTGTACTTTGTGTACCCAAATTTTGATTTGTCAATTTCCACAATTCTATTCCTGCCATCAATTGCTAAGTTCAGTACAACGAAGTTCACACATACCTTGTGGTTGGACATTGACTAGTTAACAACAGTGTTTGTGCCACATTGTAACTTCTCTGTAATAATGTGCTGATGTGGGAACAATAACCAATACAGGCAGAAAAACATCACATTATGAACACTCCATTTACAGTCCCCGATGAAGATATTTACTCTAGCCATTTTCCTGAATGGCAAGCAACTACATGGACAATTGTTTAAGTTTCCCCACCAACCTGCACCAGAATGGTGACATAGCTGCCTGTGAGACAGATACCATCATTTACTTAAATTATGAACTACATGCAAAACAAAGATGATTTAAATAATGAAAATGCACATAACACAATAAAGAAAAGCCTGTGAGTAACATTAGTACATTTATTCATGTATGTGGCATGTACTTAGGCATCACTTTCGACAGAAAGCTAAGTTGGAAAAAACATATAACAAACATCTCAGAAAAGGTTGAAAAGAAATTGCAAATCCTGAAAAGGTTAGCTGGTGCTAAATGGGGCTGCTCAAGGAGAGTCCTTAACACAACATACAAAATGTATATTAAACCAAACCTCTTGTACTGTTCTGAAGCTTTAATAACGGCAGCAAATGCTAACATCAATAAACTTGAACAAATTCAAAATCAGGCTCTTCGCCTAATCACTGGAGCAGTTAAATCCACACCTATTGATGCCATGCTTGCCTTAACACGGACCCCATCAATAACAACAAAAATAGAAGAACAAGCATTGCTCCAACACGAGAAAATGTTACGACTGCCAAACTCTAAATGGAAGGAAGAGAACCTCTCCCATTCAATCCTTAAAACTCATAGTACTTTCCTAGAAAAGGTAACACAGATTAAATCCAAATTGAACATTCCTAACACCAGAGAAAATCTACTTATAAGAGAAAATCCATTGGAATTATTGCAACCTACCTTCAATTTGGAATTAATAGAGGAAATAAGTAAATCAGGCACACCAAAAGAAATACAAAAACTTCTAGCTCTGGAAACAATCAATACTAGGTATCCCACAGAAGAATGGCTGCACATATATACTGATGGATCCTCAAAGGAAAACCTTACTGGAGCTGGAGTTACGTGTTCACATTTTTCCTTTTATCATTCTGTTGGCAGAGACACAACAAATTATGATGGAGAAATAGAGGCTATATACATTGCTCTCCGACAATTATTAAATCTTCCCTTAAATAAATTTAACAAGGCAGTAATTCTTTCAGATTCTAAAGCTGCAATTCAGGGAATATGTTCAAATACTACAAAGAAGTCAACAAAAATTAGAGAATGCTACAAAATGTTAACACAACTCCAAAAAGTTAATAAGACTGTTCATCTCCAATGGATTCCAGCACACTGTGGAGTCATGGGGAACGAAGCTGCAGACTCACTTGCAAAGAAAGGCACAACAATAAAACAAAAGTCTAAATTCAATTTCTCATATTCCTCAATAAAACGCTTGATCATAAAAAATTTTTGTCATTCATATCTACAAGAAATAGAAACAAATGCCAAAGATAAAAAATGGATTACACTACTTTCCAATCCAGATATAATCCCCCGGAGACCAAGGAAAACAGCTGTTGCAGCCTTCCGACTATTGACAAATCATGACTGCTTGGCAAGTCATCTCTACAGAATAGGTATCTCAGCCTCACCAATATGTGTCCTGTGTAACGATCCAGCAGAAATGAACGAAGACCACTTGAAGACCTGTGAAGCATTAAGATCAGAAGAAACTACAGTTCAAAAGTATTGGAAAGCACGAATGCTAATGGCTTCATTGCCAGATGCAAGGCACTAGAAACCAACAACAACAACATTAGTACATTTCTGTTATCTTTATAAACATGTTAGAAGCTCTTCTGTATCCAAGATTATACAATTGCTTGTGGAATAATAGAACTTACAGCAGATTTTACTCTAATAGTACATATTAGATTAGATTTAGAATAACATAACCATAAAGAAAGAAGCTCTGGATTTTTAATGTAAAAATTTTATTCTTAACATATTACACCAAACTACGACCTTTACTTTGTACTGTCCATTGAAATATAATGTACTTTCAATTATTAGGAAGCAAACTCATGGATGTTAGTAATGTGTTTCTTTTTTTGCAGACTTGGTACTGAAATTTAAGAACAGAACTGTTCAAATATTGCAACTATAGTAAAATGGATATCAAACAAGAATTGTGTGTCCTGGACTTTTGTTCAGAGAATGAGGGTGATACCAAAGACCTTGTAAAGGAAGTTAAGATTGAAACTGTTACAAGTAGCAGTGATATGAAATCAGAACTTGAAGATTCCTCATGTTGTTCACAGAATGAAGAGTATGATCTAATGAGGTTTAATGAAACCATTAAAGAAAGTGAAATGGAAGCCAAAATAGAAATTAAAGAAGAATATTTGTGGATGGAAAGAGAAGATTTGTGTAATAATGATGATATTAAGGTAAAACTGCATCACATTTCTTTTTCTTGTTTTCTTAAATGTGCTACACTGAAATATGTAAATATTAGGAGTTTATTTCATCTCAGAAAAAAGGAAAACATATAAATAACTGTGACAAAACAAAAATCCAGTCTGGTGAGTTTTCTATCAATTAATTAATCTTCTAAAAGTTACCACAAATACACAGTTGTGTAAATGTTGTTAACAAAGTCCACAGTCTTTTGCGCTATCAGAATGCACAACTATTCTTCTCATAACCTTGGTCAGTCCTTTCAGTGTCTTTCTGCACTTCCCCTTTCTCTATGTTACAACCACTCACAACGCTTGAGTGTTCTTACAATATACTAACAAGGTGACACACTTGCATAGTTGTGTTGCTCTCAGTGACATTCAGCAACTCATGTCTATAACTCAATTCTAAAACTCAGTGCCAAGTGTCCCTCTCAGGTCTCCTTATATACTGGGGATGACATCACACAGAACTTTCTCAAGTGGAAATGACTCAGAAGTGTTGACATTCATGCACAGCCCCATCCATGCCCCACCGAATGCAGAGCCCAATGCCACAATAACTTTGTTGCTGTGCAGTTAATTACCTCCTTATTACACCAGGAAGTAAAAGTAGACGAAGTATGCAGTTCTTAAGGCATTGCTCCAGCTGAGCTGTCAATGTCCAAGAAATTTTGTATCAGATACTTAACATACAGTGTAATTCTCATATCTGATTGTTAATTAATTCACTTGTTTATGCTTTGCTTTGAGTTGAATAAAGTTTGCTTTATCAGTATAGTGATAGCTTATTTGAAGATAGCATGTATGAAGCATTTTATAATTTGTTTCCTTCTAAATCTGAATTGGGATGAAGAGAGAATGTTGTTTAACTCCAGATATTTTACAACCCAATTGTACACAACTTTCTCCATTAGTTCAGAAAAGGCTGTTGAGATTTAGATGACATCTTGAGGCAAGTGACTCAAATAGCTGTGCTTGTTAAAGTGAGATGTAATGGACTGGCCATACATTCTAACATGTCACGAGATCAGTCCTAGTGACCACAGTTAATTGAACCTGTAGCAAAAATGGGCAAAGCATGTAATGGCATGTATGCATAATGATGTGTACTTGACTATGGTTGCATGGATTTTATTGCTTTTTGTTATAAAAACGTTGCAATGTTATAAGAAATTTATTTTATAATATGTTGTTGTTGTTTTCTAGTGCCTTGCATCTGGCAATGAAGCCATTAGCATTCGCGCTCTCCAATACTTTTGAACTGTAGTTTCTTCTGATCTTAATGCTTCACAGGTCTTCAAGTGGTCTTCGTTCATTTCTGCTGGATCGTTACACAGGACACATATTGGTGAGGCTGAGATACCTATTCTGTAAAGATGACTTGCCAAGCAGTCATGATTTGTCAATAGTCGGAAGGCTGCAACAGCTGTTTTCCTTGGTCTCTGGGGGATTATATCTGGATTGGAAAGTAGTGTAATCCATTTTTTATCTTTGGCATTTGTTTCTATTTCTTGTAGATATGAATGACAAAAATTTTTTATGATCAAGCGTTTTATTGAGGAATATGAGAAATTTATTTTATAATATAAATCAATTTAAAATGCATATTTTGTGCTGATACTTGCTAGTGTAATATAATATATATGTATGCTGTTGAACTGTTTTATAAACTTGGGTAAAGCTTATTATTGCTTGAAAGTAACACGGGCCAATAAGGGATTGTCATTTGCAATAGTTACGTGAGCATTATTACTGTTTAGTTTAGTACTTTCTGTTACAGTTTTTATTATATTCCACACTGTTTTAATATTCAAGACATCAAGAAGAATGTATAACTTCCTAATTCAAAGGAAAACTACATATCTAAGGTCAATCCGACACAAATATTAGACATCACATTTTATTTACACCTGACAGAAGAAGTTAAGAAAAGTGATACTCCAACTAGTGTTCTAAAATTATTGGCATTAGAGACAATCCATACTAGATTTGATTACAGGACATGATTGTCTGGCAAAACATTTAAACAGAATTGGGATATATTCTTCACCACTCTGTCCTCTATGTGATCTGCAAGAGGAAATGGATCGAGACAACCTTCAAATATGCACGGCCACTTCTAATGCCCCATCCATCAGTGAAAAATATTGGAGAGCAAGAGGATTAATGACTTCATTGTCAGAAATCCAGCATTAGCTAACAACAACACTGTTTTAATTTTATTATTCATCAATAGCTAGTAAGACCTTTTTCTTCATTCATTACTCTTTTAAGTATGTTATATCCACTGTAGTATATTGTAATGTTTGGGGCATAAATTGTGTGATATACTAGAGCAAATTTGTTTTACTTGCACAGGACTTCCTCATAGTTAAGTTATTTGAGGTTTGACCATTACTATCTGTGATGAACTTATTGTTTTCTTAGGGAAAACAACTTAAAATAATAATAGTATAAGTTTAGAGATTATCAAATTTGTCATTTACTTGAGCGTTATCATAAACATAAGTCTACTTTTTATTTTTCAACACCAATTTAAATTTATAGGTGCACTGATCACTTGTTGTAACTTAGTTTTCCTATTATCAGTGTCTGTTTCGTACAGACAATACCTGATCATCATGATCTGACATCCCATTTATATTAGGAGTTAAAGTATTACATGGGGTTAATTCTGAGTCTACTAAAATCTGATCTATAGCTGTCGCAGTGTTGGTATGAATTGTGGTCAGAAAATTAATCTCATATTCCAAGTTAAATGTGTGTAGCGGGAGGTGAGGTTAGTCTTCATTTTACCATGATTAAAATGTTCACAAACTATTACTCTAATATTTTGAATGTAAATGTATGAGATGGTTCTATCTAATCTATTTATAAATTCTTGGAAGTTTTCTGTGGAAGTTATATATTGGTAAAATATCTTACCTACCACATTCTTGTTTTACTGTGACTCATTTTAAATTTTAAACCACTTAAGAGGTAGAACTGGAACTTAAAAATTCAATGCCACAACTGGGATTTGAACCACAGACCTTCCGCTTGCCGGGCGGACGCTCTACCACTGAGCTATTGTGACAAACTGCCAGAATGGCATTAAATTCTCAAGTTAGTTCGTATTTTTTCCTGGTAAACCACAAAGGCAGTCTCACATCAGAGACAATTACCCCAATGGTGACTTACTATTGCAAGTACTTTATATCCCAGGATTAAATAACCTTCACATGGTAATTATTATTTATTTATGCCAACAAACTTACTGTTGGTGTTTTTAAACACACAAGCCGTGTGTGGGCAAAGTTTAAGAGGTAGAACTGGAACTTAAAAATTCAATGCCACAACTGGGATTTGAACCACAGACCTTCCGCTTGCCGGGCGGACGCTCTACCACTGAGCTATTGTGACAAACTGCCCGGCAAGCGGAAGGTCTGTGGTTCAAATCCCAGTTGTGGCATTGAATTTTTAAGTTCCAGTTCTACCTCTTAAACTTTGCCCACACACGGCTTGTGTGTTTAAAAACACCAACAGTAAGTTTGTTGGCATAAATAAATAATAATTACCATGTGAAGGTTATTTAATCCTGGGATATAAAGTACTTGCAATAGTAAGTCACCATTGGGGTAATTGTCTCTGATGTGAGACTGCCTTTGTGGTTTACCAGGAAAAAATACGAACTAACTTGAGAATTTAATGCCATTCTGGCAGTTTGTCACAATAGCTCAGTGGTAGAGCGTCCGCCCGGCAAGCGGAAGGTCTGTGGTTCAAATCCCAGTTGTGGCATTGAATTTTTAAGTTCCAGTTCTACCTCTTAAACTTTGCCCACACACGGCTTGTGTGTTTAAAAACACCAACAGTAAGTTTGTTGGCATAAATAAATAATAATTTAAACCACTTGTTCATTTCAATTGCCTTGTGAACTACAGTAGGGTCTCACAATCCAGTTACTGTACACCTGACATGTTTGTTACATACTTTTGTGCCTCTCTCCCAAAGCGCGTGAGAATTTTCAGGAAGACACACAACTTTTCATGCTTAGCTTGCCATTTGTTCCTTTATGTAAAACAGTTCAATTCGTATGTAACATTCTATAGTTATTCTTATGCACACGAATTAAGAATGCCTATCATTGTAATAGTTCAATTCATGAATTACCATGAGATGATTCAAATTCACATAAATGACTGAACTATTATGCCAGAGGGATTTTGACGTGTGTAGTTTCTTTCCAGATCCTTAGGTGTTGCTTTTGTCGCAGCCAATTATTAAGAAAATATTTTTAAGAAAGTCACTGCTGAGAATCTTCCACAACTGTGTAGATGTATGTACCAAGAAAGTAGATACAAGACAATTTTGTTTCAAATGCATTCAGCAAGCTGTTTCTAGATAAAGCATACACTGTAAAAATCGTATAATAAATAACTTCATCTGGATTAATTATCTCAGTTCATGTTTCATTGTTAGTCCTATAGTGCTCCTTGTATATCCCAAATCCAAGGTAACTTCATCCACCCTTTACCTCAGATAAGTGAGATTCTAATGTACATAGTAAATAGGAAAGTTTCAGAAGATATTCTTAATATCGTTCCCCACATAACTGAGTTGCATTTTTAACTTAAAAGCTTTAATTTTCTTTCCTTTGTACAACAAAGCTTTATGTGTTCTAATGGATTGTTTTTATTTCAAGTAATTTCTTCTCTGTAGATTATACAAAAAGTGTTTCCATATTTGTTTCTGCTCTTCTTTCTGAAGATAATCATAGAGTTAAAGCAAAGCATATGTTTTACAGTTGAATTATTCTTACAGGATGAAGCACATGGATGTTTTTATTCCACAAAACCACCAAGGTAAGTCATCTGGTGGATTCTTTGTACAAGAGACTACCTATTTTTAATAAATTTTCGTCATACTCCCTTTTGTTATACATTGACATTTTTTATGCTTAATAATTAAAGTGGAATTGCTTCATAAAGTCATATCAGTAACTGTCACCAGACACATTGTCATATTCCCTGTTAGTGTTACATATGGAATTGTTCGCTGAACATGAGTTATAACAGTTGTTTGATCAAGTTGTATACGTAACTGTCACCAGACACACTGTCACGTTCCCTGTTAGTGTTAGATATGGAACTGTTCACTGCACATGATTACTGTAATACGTTCTTTGGTCAACTTACGCAAAGGAATCTCCAGGTACATTATTGTATTCTCGTTTTCTTTAATTTAGGTTTTGACCGATCATTAATTGTTATACAGATGATTGATAATATGTCATAAATAACTTTAAATAACATTGCAGAGGTTGGAGCAAGGCTCCTTCAGCATGAACTAAAGGTGAAAATATACAGATTAGATATAAAGTGTAACATATTTATGAATAAAGATATAGCTCAATGGTTAGAGCAGCCGCCTGGTAAGCGGAAGGTCTGTGGTTCAAATCCCAGCTGTGGCATTGAATTTTTAAGTTCCAGTTCTACCTCTCAAACTTTGCCCACACACAGCTTGTGTGATTAAAAACACCAACAGTTTGTTGGCAGAAATAAATAATATTGCATAAGTAAGTTTTCATATCCTGCTAAAACATCTTCAGTAAATTGGTAGTTGATCCTGGATGACTGTGATTTTGTTGGAAACAATACATCAAGCGCCGTCGATAATATGCTGTGGACAGCCTGTAAACTTGGCTCATGTATATCTTTTTGTGTGAATTGTTCCTGGAGTCTAGAAACTACATCACATTTGTGCTCCATATTGACTGCTATGATGTGTCTAATAATCATACTCCATGCATTGTATTGATCCAAGAAGGTCTGTAACATGGTATCCACTCTCAGAAGCTAAGATACCAAGATGAAGAGTTCTTGCAAAATTCCTCAGGCAGACCACTTGATATGCCCTTCCCATTCAAATGCAAGCAGAGTTTCTCTTCACCAGTAGGTTCTTTGAGTCAAACCTTGACTTTTTTAGCATTCAGAAGCACTTGATACTAAATTGCCGATTGTGATGGCAAACAGATATGTAAATACATCTATTCTGTCTTGAGCCAGGTTTTGAAGAACTTCCGATTTTCTTGTTGATAGGGACGCTTTAGGCACTTAACTTGGCTGCAGATTTTCTAGGTTGATAGTTCTGTTTCATAGTAGGACAGTATTAATGATTACATAGACTTCCATGACCTATGTCCATTGCATAGAAAGCATAGAAATATTTAAAGAAACAAGAAGTCTGAACCTTGACACAGGCAAACCACCCAACACAATATGGAAGAACCTATTAGCATGCCAACTTCCTATTGGAGGAGAAGGAACCAATAGCATTACGAGTGGGACAGGACAATGATGCCAGTCAGAGTGGCCAGTGGATGGAATTTTTGTGTGCATCCATTGAATAAGCCAAATATAGTTTTTTTGCAGTGAAACGGGATAATTTTTAATTTCTTAAAATAGCCAACAAAACACGGCCCATACTGGAAACCAAAAAACAGTATAACAGTATTGTGCAATATCATAATCAATGCTACTGTTTGCTTTAGTACTACTATTACTGAACTCTTGCACTTGGCTTGTTGACTAATCTGATGAGTTCATTTGACATTTTGAAGGATGAATCAATGTCACAGTAGCCACTTCTGCGTAGTATATCCCACCCAGCCTCTTGTTTCTACTTGTTTTCTGTAAAGTTGTCTTCACTGCAAAGCCAGTTTCCACTTAGCTTTCTAATATCACAAAATATGAGTGAGATTTTCTTCACACACTTAATTCCTTCACTTTCTATAATTTTCAAAAATTTTAGTGAGTTTGTCAACCTTTGTATAAATTTATTATGTATAAAGAAAGGGGAAGGTCGACTTTCCTGGAGGTTCAGTAATTCTTGTGAAATCTTCTGTATATGGTCAGTTCACTCTTTGTCGTACAACCCCAAAATTCTACCTATATCTTTGTGAAAGGCATTTTGCATAGAATCTTATTCATGTGCTTTCTCAAGTTACGTTGGCATGAAATTTTGCCTCCATTTTCTTTTAGCTGATTTGGATACTTTATCGTTAAATGACATGTGTAAACCTGAAAAAAAATTAAATGCTATTCTAAATGATAATTCAGGAAGCACTGTTATTTTCTTATATCACAAATTAAATTACATTGGGTGTAGGTTTTTATTTGATCATAGCAAAAAAGCATTATATAGACAACAGTTCATAAAATGCAACATCAGGAAGGTTAACATTTTGAAAAAGGGGTAGTAAGGGGTAGTAATGTGCCTCCTATAGCCTCTCCTACCCAATTCCCATCCTCATCCTGCCCGTGGTGCACCCTGCTTTTAACAGATGAGGCTCTGGGGACCGAATCACAGCGGTATAACTGTTTCATCTAAAATGGAGGAAATGTCATTTACATATGTGCTGCCCTATCACAGCACAACAGCGTCCCTCAGAGGCACATGAGGGGAAGGTCGGTGGATCTAAATATCACCTATTTAGTCCTCCCGGCTAGGTCCGATGGACCCGTTGACCAACGATAGGTGTGGTCCCCCTTGCAAAATGGGGGTTTAAGTTGGGTGATGTAACTGCCACATTGTAAAACTGGTGCCCTTTAAGAAAACAGTTACATGAAAGCCTTACAGTTCAAAAGTATTGGAAAGCACGAATGCTAATGGCTTCATTGCCAGATGCAAGGCACTAGAAAACAACAACAACAACATTTTGAAAAATGTGAAGTCATAACCCAAGTGTAACATGGTTTCTGGGCTGTCTCCTTATTCACTGTAAGGGAAGCTTACCTTACAGTGAATGTTCTTGTTTATGTCTTAAATAATCACACATGGCTCCAGGATTTACTTTTAAGTTACCACAATTTTATTGTATTTCCACAGTTTATGTGTAATTTCCATTTTCTGGTGATATCCTGCAAGTTCCTTTTGATACTGAACAATTTTTTTCCCTCCGGTGAATGTCACCTTGACTGGCGGAGGGGCTCAGTACTCGATCCAGATGGTCTACTAGGTGAGTCATTTTTGACTAACTGACAGGCAAGAGGTGAGGGGAAGCAAAGAACATTCCACCACGGGTAGATGAGGCTCGGTAGTCTTGGTCGATGACTCATCTAGGAGAAGTGGACTCCGAAATCACACTGCCCACAGAGGTCCTACAATGATAGGTACGGGTTTGGCGTACCCGGTGCCCCGAGCCATACTCTCGATTGGGTTCCTCTAAGGGGTGAGAGGGCACATGTCAAATGCCCAATCAACTTTGGTCCACTTTTGTGTTTGACCTCCCACTGGATACCCCCCTGTACACAGTCTGATGGATAACCAACGCGTGAGCTGTAGGAGGATGGGGAGATGCAAGGGGTGCCTGGGCAACCACGTAATTCCCAGCCCCTGGTTATATGTAGGATCTGTATTCGTATCCGCTGATAAAGGTCAGTCCCGGGGAGGGGCCAGTGCATGAGCTGATGCACTCTTGAAGGCGATTGGGTCCCTCTGTCTATACATTGGGAGGTGAAACCCTAGAGTGAGCAACATTCAGCCAGGACTCTCACCTAAGCTGGGTTGGTGCCCAGGATGTGAGCATGCCATCGGAGACATTTGCAATGGTGGAGGATAACATCACCATGAGTTCGAAAACTCAGAACAAAACCAAACCCAGCAAAGTAAATGTAAAGGAAGTAGTTGAGTGTTGTGGTCTTCGCTACTTGGTTATTTCTAGAACTGAGGAAGGAAAAAGTTTTGTTGGTGAGCCCATTTGCAATCCAAAAGGGCCTGCATAAGATAGCTGATCCAGTGAAGTCATGCATGAGATCGCGCAATGGCACGCTCCTGGTTAAAGCTCATTCAGTAGACCAGGCGGCAAAGATACAAATAGCAAATATGTTAGCCAGCCACCCAGTATGTGTTGACCTGCATAAAACATTGAACTCCTCATGCTGTGTGTTTAATACTCGCGCGTTAGATGGACTTAGCGTTGAAGAGATTAAGGAAGACCTAGAAGATCAAGGTGTTACCTATGTTTATCGGGCTTATCGCAAAGAAAGCAGTGAATTGAAGCCTACTCGTACCCTGTTCCTAACCTTTGATCTGGTAGGTCTCTCTCAAAGGATTAAGGCAGGATATGAAGCAATAGAAGTAAGGCCATACATTCCCAACCCGATCAGGTGCTTTAAGTGTAACCACTTTGCACACAAGCGAACTGTGCAACAGAGCACCTAACTGCATCAACTGTGGAGGCATTGTTCATGATGCTCCATGTTCATTGCCTCCCAGTTGTGTTAACTGCAGCAGTGAACGTCCAGCTAATTCCCGAGAATTCTCTTGTTTTATAGAGGAAAGGGCGATCCAGGAAATTTGAGTCAAAGAGGTGTCCTCAAAAGCTCAGAAACTCGTGCGTATCCGACAGCCCCCCCCCCCCCCCCCCCCTCCAAAGTGTGGTACTGAAGCGAGAAATCGCTACATAAACCAGCGATCAAATCGGGACCACAATTTCTGAAAAAATTCTCATAGCAAGAACAGTTAAAAAGCCTTCAGCATTTACAAGTAAATGTATGTCTCCTACCAAGTCTGTAAAGGAAAAGAACAGCTCTACAGAGTCACCGATCAAATTGCCGGTCTACAAAAATGGAAAGAATGAGCTCATTATTTGTGATGCTTCACTGAAGAAATTCAAGAAACAGTATGCAAGATCTGACTTTCCCAAAGAAGAAAACGTTCCCAGTAAACCAAAAGGAAAGAAGAGCCAGTGAAGTGACCCTTGAAGGTCCTCTTCTGAGAATTCCTCTGGGATGGACACAGACCGGCAACTTTCATCTTTGTCGGTATCCATTAGCAATGGGTTCAAGGCTCTCGAACTGAAGTTTGCTGTGGGGAGATGCACCTCCTCACTAGAGGAGATGCAAGAAGATCCTGCCTATGCTGGGAGAAATCCATTGAAAAAGAGGCAGGATAAAGCTGAAAAGAGTGTAAGCCCGAAAGATCACAAAAGAGCTAAATTGAATTTACAACTACGTACTACAAGGTAATGCAAAGTTACCCTGGAATACTTATCCCACACAGTTATTAATATGGCTATGCTACATTGCAACATAAGTGGTATTAGAACACGATGACCAGAATTTGAGCTTTTGCTCAAAGAGAACAAACCTTTGGTCGCATGTTTGCATGTTTCTCCACTTCCACAGATATTATAGGGACATATTTGAAAAACACTATGTTAGTGTCTGTTAAACCCTGTTCAAAAATATCAGTTCTGAAGTTTTCTGACAAGATATTGGCAATCTGACAAACTGTTCGGTATCCTTTATTTTTGTCCAACACAAATTTTAGTTTCTGTCTAATTTTGTCCCCAATCTCACCTTTTACATTTTGTATCCTCTCTTCTGCAATTCTCATTAACTTAATTGACTTATCCAATGTTGTGCCACTTTCTTCAATGTGAGTTATGGTTTCTGTAAAAAGTGCAAAAATTTGATTTAATGCAAGCTAATTTACCTTGGATTTGAGTATCAGAAAACAGATCCTGTATGCTCTCAATTGCCTTAGAATCTGCCCTATCAAAGCTATTCACCACTTCTCTATTTGAAAATTGTCACAGTGGTACATACATGCAGTTAACCGTGTAACCCACTATGTTAAAATTGGTGCTGAGGGCAAAGCTCTATTAGGGGCTTTCTCGATGAAAAGCATGAGCCAAACACGTAACATGCACCATTTTAGTGTAAAATGATTGGATAGATTTTGCTGCCTATACCACATATGGCGCTGCGTCTATGAGGAAGAGGAGCTCGTTGTCATGTGGTAGTCCACTAGGCCACAATAAACACATGGATTTATTGAACAGTTTGCATATCTGACTGTGGTTAACAGCTTCCCTAACCTCTGAGGTCAGAAGAAACATTTGCCCAGTACTAGTAGCTTCTAGCGTACCTATCACTACATTGGCTGCAAAACGCCCCTCTGAATTGGTTGTCTCATCAATTGATACATACATTTTTTCCCATTCACACATTCGGTTTAACATATCTTCATAACATTTTTGCAGGTAACTTTTATGCAAAGTTTATTCATCTGGAATTGTATGACCAGTGTGACGTTCAAGAAAATCACGTAATATGGAATTATTTAATTTTCCTAGTGGAATATTTGCACTAACAAGCACTTCACATAATGCTTTATAAAAGGAAAATGACTTTTTACTTGATGTTGAAGCAGTTTCTTTGAACAGTAACTGAGACACTTGTCTGTTTTTCACATTTTGAAGAGCTCGTAAATGTTTTTCCTGCCCAACATGATCGGTGAACCATTTGTCTGCATCGACTTTAATTTCGCACACTGTACAGAACAATACACTTCCATCAGTAGATAACTCTGAAACATACTGTTTCAAACGGGATGCAGTTGACTGTTTTTGTTTCGGCATCTCAATTCCACAGCACAACAAATTTCCATGCCTCACAAACTGCTTTTTTACTGCAACACTTCTAGCTCCTGAAGTCTTGACTGATGCAATCCACACGTATTGCATGATTAATCGACGATTCGTCAAATTGATGCATCATAAATTCATCAGCATTGTTAGGATGTTGACGTGTGTTAATTACATGATTACCACACTTACAAAGTTACTATTTCATAAAATATGATACAAATGAACTTTTAATCACAGATTATTCTAAAATGCCCAATAAATTCGTGAACGAGAAAGAAAATGACCAGAAAATGCATCTAAATGTTAAAAAATGACTTTATTATAAAAATGTGGAAAAAATGCATTTTTATGACCTATAAAAACCACATATATCTAACGTATTTGTTCCAGAATGCACTTTTATTTCCAATAAGCATCTTCTGTGACTACTAAGAAAAAAGATGTCTTTTCATCAAAATCCGGGCCCTAGTGATAAGTAAGGCCACAGGTTTTAATACCCCATCATGTGTAGGAGTGTCAATTATGCCATGAGTGTGTTCACCCAGAACGAGGAGCCAGCCATTAGCACTGAATGAAACAGCTCCATGCACATTGTAAAATGACTAAGAATTGTGACTTAAGTGATAAGGCAGCAATTGAAACATTTGGACAATAAACGAGAGTAACATTCAATAATCCCATCATCTGGATAATCAGAAATGGTATTAATTGGTACAGGCTTTGTTGTATTGCTCAATTTTAATACTATACACACACAAAACCATGACTAATCAGAGACATGTTGACTTGCTTCACTGCAAGCCATACTTGACTTTAAATATTCTATGCCACTCATAGAGGGCTATAAAATTTATAAAACGAGGTAACTCTTTTGGGCCTAAAAAGAGGGAGGAGACTGCATGGGAGCCTCTAAAAGTCTGGCGTAAGAGGCAGAGGTTATGCGCTTTATTTCAAGCATATCGTGGTTCAAATGCATGGTCAATAGAACCATTGAGGAATGGAATGAATTACCTGTAGCAGTCTTTCAGGGCTGGCCTTTATCTGTGAAGAAATTTTGGAAAAATATCGTAAATCAAGTAAATGCTGTGTAATTTACTATAAAATTTACGCACGTGTATTTTTGACATTTGTTGAACTGATGGTGAATACTAATGCTAAATTTAAATTGGTTATACTGACAGGATAATTAATTAATGAATGTTAATTAGTATTTAGTGCATTTCATCTATATTTTTATTATTGTTCTTTATTGTATTACTATTGTTTGTGCACTTTATTTGTAACCTTAATTTGTACATTTAACTCTGCCACCGGGTAATACCCATTCACAGAAAATACACGCACACACACACACACTTTTTTTTTTTTTTTTTTTTTTTTTATAAATAACTGCATGCCCCATTACAGAGTAACATTACATGCTTTCAAGACATAATATAAAATGTTGAAGCATATAACATGCAAGTTACAAATTGGGATTTACATTGAGACATTTGTAGTTGACTTGTTACAGAACATTCTAGTGCTGCTTAAAGCCTATCTTTAACATAGAATTTTAGTAAGTTCACATATAACCTGGTCTATGTCATAATTTGACGTTTACAATCTATATAAGAATCTTCATTTCCTTTGAATGGTACGTTTTATGTCTGTTTTGTGGCTAACCTATAATTTAAGTGAGAGAACAAACTTGTGAAATACTCTTAAATGGTTTGATAACAATTCACTGTTCATAGATGGCCAGGTTCCTCCGTTCTTCCTTAATTCATTTATGAGTGTCGACCTTTCTTGTTGTTTGTCTGGACATTCATAGATTAAGTGATTTACAGTTTGAGGGCTTCTGTTACAAGTACAGGTGGGATCTTCTATAATGTGAAATCTATATAAGTAATATTTAGTTTTGCCATGTCCTGAAATTATTGCTGTAAGTTCAGATGATACACACACACACACACACACGCACACGCACACGCACACGCACACGCACACGCACACCCACACCCACACCCACACCCACACCCACACGCACACGCACACGCACACGCACACGCACACACACACACACACGCACACACACACACACACACAAAATCACACACACACACAAAATCACACACACACACACAGTCACACACACAAAATCACACACACACGCACGCACACACACACACCTACATACATAATACACAGATATTTGTATACTTTACCTGCTGATACTTCTGTGTAATTGCTTGTTCTTTGTAGGTCAGTTCTTTAAATTATACTATATAGTTTGAGATGTACATGTAACTGTACATCACTGATGTCAAACGGTGCACTTTGGGGCTAAGCAGTCCTGCACTGTCCTTAACAGTAGCACCTGCTTGGGACACTGTTAATCAGGGCTGTACAATGTGCATACCATGGAAAAAGTTAAGTTACACCCACACTTGTAGTCCCTTAACAAAAGCACAGAAATTAATAAGTATTGAATGCACCCTTAGAGGAGTTTGTTGGGGGAGTTTCAGATTTGGAAGCTCTCGAATCTAAGCTGGATCTCTTTTCCTTGCTGTACTCTATTGATCATGAAAGTGTTCCAGTCAACTAGAATTACTGATTTATTGTGTGATTCGTATCTAAAAATGGCATATGCTGATAATATTACCAACCTTTATCAAGCTCTTGGCCCACATACATACCCAGAATTTTGCAAACATCCTGCAGAAATTATGGTCTGTTTGGCAGTGCATATATCTACAGACAATTTTTACTTTAATGAAGTTGTATAAGAGCAAAATTGTTTGATGATAATCTTACATCTGCCTTGAGATTTGCCTTTGCAATTAATATCTCCCTAAATATTAAGATGTTGGTTGAAAAGTGTAATCTGGGTTTAATAAAGTGTTACGCAGTCCAATGTGTGGTCACAAGAAGAGATTTTAATGTGGAGCTGTTTTTATTTTGCATTACAGGAGCCGTTTGCTTTTGAATTGCGAAGTCAAAAATTATATAAATATACTTTATCTTTTGCAATTTTAATGTTTAATATTTGAAATATTAATTTGTTTCAGTATATAGGAAGCTTCAAGAAATTCTACACAAATGTTATATATCATCTTTGTTGCTCTGTCTCTTTCTAATATTCGTTTTGTTGCTCATCCATCTTCTTTAACATTGTGTAAAAATGCCCCTATCTTTCTGTTCCTTTCTTCCTTTTCCCCCATAACTGAGAGCATTGTTAACAAACATACTGTCTAATGATGTTTAATCAATACTGTATATCGACATTTATCCCTTACAACTTCTATTTAATTGAATCACCAAAAATAACTGAAGCTACTAACAATGAAGCATTATAAATACAATTGCGGCTGTAAATAGCTGATGTAAGCTGACATGGTTCTTTCCTATTGTATTACCAACTACTGAAAGCAAAACCAATTCGTTGACAGAATCAAATGGCAGCATTTGAATGGTCACTATACTGTGCTTGTTATTAAAAGAACATACTTTCCCAGACCATTAAATCTATAGGCCCATTTCACCCTCTGTGTTTATTTCATTGTCAAGTGAACTAAAATAATCTCTGCAAAGGTGATTTATCCCTCTGCTTATACTTAATATTTTTAAAATATTCCTTTATTCTGGTTCCCAAATTACTTTTAATTTTACTAGTGCAAACCTTGTACCAATCCAAACAGCTAAATTGATAGGTTCCAGATTTTTATTATTTGAAATATTACTTTTCTATGAAAAAATTAACTAAATTTTTGTATTATATTTATCATGTGCAACCAAACTGTTTTTTGAACATTTTTGTAAATTTTATATTAATCCAAGAGTGGTAAGTAAACTGTCCAAAATTATAGTCCTCTCAAGTTCTCCCAAGCTTAGAAGCTTCCTTTACCCTCTTTTAGTACTTATATTTCTCTAATTTTTGTATACAAAATCTGTTCATAATGTGTTTATATTCTTCCTAATTAAGGGTGTGTTCAGTATCCAATCAAACCATTAAAGACAAATTCTCAGGAAAAGCCTTAAAACGTTTCTTGTTTATGTTATCAAAATTAGTTTGTTTCCCTTTATTTAGCCCTAGTCATTAGGTCTAAACCAATTTGGTATTAACATAGTTTCCCGGCCGTGATTTGTTGTCGATTTTTTTTATCAAAGTACTCCAATTAGCTCTTATTTCCACTTATTTATTCATCCCTATGTTCCAGTAAATACTGATACTGTTACTCTTATATTTCAGTTCATACAGTGAAGGTATATCCAGTTTAACAGCAGATTTATCCTCTAAACACCTAGGAAATGACATAAGTTCCAAAATGCACATGGTTGATCCTGAGTATGAAAGTGGCAGAAAATGTCCAAGTGCAAAAATTGTAGTTAGCAATATATCTTCAATAGAAACAAGTGTTTCCTCACAAACATCTGAAGATGGGAAAATTGTTAGCATGGCTGAACATATAAAACCACACAAGTGCAACATTTGCAACAAGGCTTTTACTCAGTTATCAAAGTTGAAGAGGCATAAAGTGATTCATATAGGCATAAAGCCACACAAGTGTAACATCTGCAACAAGTCTTTTAGTGAGTTATCAAGTTTGAAGAGACATAAATTGAATCACGAAGGCATAAAGCCCCACACGTGTAACATTTGTAACAAGGATTTTAGTGAGTTATCAAATATGAAGAGACATAAATTGAATCACGAAGGCATAAAGCCGCACATGTGTAACATTTGTAACAAGGCTTTTAGTGAGTTATCAAGTTTGAAGCGACATAAATTGAATCACGAAGGTATAAAGCCACACAATTGTAACATTTGTAACAAGTCTTTTACCGAGTTATCAAGTTTTAAGAGACATAAATTGAGTCACGAAGGCATAAAGCCACACAAGTGTAGCATTTGTAACAAGGCTTTTACTGAGTTATCAAGTTTTAAGAGACATAAACTGATTCACGAAGATATAAAGCCACACAAGTGTATCCTTTGTAACAAGTCTTTTACTGAGTTATCAAGTTTTAAGAGACATAAATTGATTCACGAAGGCTTAAAGCCACACAAGTGTAACATTTGTGATAAGGATTTTAGTGATTTATCAAATCTGAGGAGACACAAATTGAAGCATGAAGGCTTAAAGCCACACACGTGTAATATTTGTAACAAGGCTTTTACTGAGTTATCAAGCTTGAAGAGACATAAACTGAATCACGAAGGCATAAAGCCACACAAGTGTAACATTTGTAACAAGGATTTTAGTGGGTTATCAAGTTTGAAAACACACAAATTGGTTCATAAAGGCATAAAACCACACTTGTGTAACATTTGTAACAAGGCTTTTACTAGGTTAGCACATTTGAAAAGACACAAATTGGTTCATGAGGGCACAGTAGTGTAATGTTCATGAGTACAGTTCCGTCATTGGTCAAAATCCGGTACACCATGATTGACAGAGTCTACAGTAATGCGTGAGTGTGTGTGTGTGAGAGAGGTTTAACGGCCCGTCGACAATGAGGTCATTTGGGCCCAGAGTCTGCAGGAAGGTGGTGAAGCTTTTCACTTTACAGAAGAGTTTGTTTTGTGAAGCCGAAGTTCTCTATTAGTATAAACTTGTATTTAATGCTACATAAAAACAACCTTGAGTGGAGAAATGGACAATATGTTCAGTATAATTTGCTTAATATTTTATATCTGTTTGTGTGTCAATTTTACCTCAGAACTAATTTCTCATTTAGCAATGTGGTAAAACTGGATTTTTAAAAGCAGTTTTGTTTCCTTATTTCTGTATCTCCATGTGTCAATGTTGAGCATTATGAAAATTGTAATTTTGAGCAATGCTTATAATTTTGTTTTACTTGCATTTTTGCATTGAAAAATATATCTCATAGCTTGCCTTTTACTATTGGTGTAGAATAAATTTTGTAGCAGAATAAACTGAATAGGCCATAAGTCACATTGTGATGTAATTAGCCCTGAATTTAGATGACTTGGCAAACACAACTTTTGATTTTAATGAAAACACCCTTGATAAAAATGTAGGAAGTTATGTGATATAATCTTGAAAGCTGGCAAAAGGCGCAATGCTGGAGGAAAGATTTTTAAATACAAACTATTATGGTCCAATAAAGTTACTGAACTTAAAACCGATAGAAGTTTAGCATGGAAAACAGTTGAACGAAATAAATTAGCAACCGACTTTTAAATCTGCAGTAGGAATATAGGCCATATTTAAAAGGAAACTATAAATGTCTACAAAGTTTCTAAAACTATATAAAAAGTTAGGATTATAGAAGCAATAGTACGAAAGTGCATAATTTTCTTTCATCATTAAACAATAATGAAAAAAAAAACAATGAAAGTGCCAATCAAGATATTTAGTAAAACCATAGCGGATAGAAGAGAAAGTGTGAGCTCTCCCGCTAGTTCACTGCATGATCCGTGGTCCCGTGGCAACTGACCAAAACTGCGGCGTGGCGATCGCAGTCGCCTTAAAATGCTGCCGAACTGCCTAGTATGTGATTCGGAAGTACAGACAATTTAATGCGTTGTGTGTTGTGAGTAATTAGGTACATAACTTGTGAAATTGCTTCTACTTTTGTGTATAAATGTGTGTGTTCTTCAAAACGTACGTTTCAAGCAACATCAATAATTGATTAAAAATGCCAACTTGTTTTGTACCCGTGTGTCGTTCAGGATACACAAACTGCTCAGAAGCTAGACATTTTTTTACTCCTCCTAAAGATAAAAATCTGTTTTACAAATGGGAAAAGTCTATTCCTAGGAAAGACACTAAATTATCTGTTAAATCTAGTATTTGTGACAAACATTTTCCAGAGGACTTTTTAGTGAAAGTTGATTCATTCGTTGTGCATGGAAAACTAGTTGAAATCCCTAGAATTAAATGGCGGTTAAAGCCAGGGGCAATTCCCTGTATATTTCCTAATTTACCCAGGTACTTAACTACAGTGCATAAATCCCGAAAATCTCCACAAAACAGAGACAAAAAATTACTCTCTTCTATCCGCTGTTTCTACCATACCATGTGATTTTTGCCATTGTGCTTGTCTGAAAGTTTGTGGGGTGATATATTTTACGAGTGCTAGATAACATAGACGAAATCATATTAGGAATCACTGGAATAGGATGTTGCGTGGAACACAAACTGGATTTAGTTGGAAAGTTAACACTGCATTACATGAAGTGTCGCTTCTTTTTTCGTACCAAGGAAATCAGTAGAGAAATGACGTCATCGAAGTCAGCAAGATCAACACGTAAGCTCTCCAAGGTCTCCAACATCTAATTCCACGGTGAGTTTCGATATTTTATATACATAACATACATAACTTGCATTATGGTTTAATTTTTCAGCGTAAAATCATGTAAGCAGATATTTCCCACTGTTCTTCGTTAATTATAATACCCATTATTGTAATATACCATCCTATATTATGTGCCAAGGAAAGACGATGTTTCAAAACAGTATTTCCAATATTCCTGCTTACAATTTTAGGTATTTAAAATGCTAACTGATAATATGAAACCCATTTTCACCATGCATTCGTGAACTAAAGTGAAGCGACCGCGACATCAGTGCCACCTTGCATGCGAACCATAGTAACTCCCGAAGAGCTCACACTATCTCTTCTATCCGCTATGGTAAAACCATATTTGATGATCACAAAATCATTGAAGCCTTCAAATATTTGACACGGAAAAATCCAAACAAAAAACAATCATGAAGACAAACAAATTAAACAGAAATTGAAACAATTTACTAAGGTCATGATGCAAGATTGTATCTGTAATTTAAATTTCACCATACAAGAATTAAAGAACTGTTTAGAGAAATTACAAAATAAAAAGCAGCCAAGTACTGACATTTTCGGAGAATTTCTTAAACATTTAGGTCCTATGGCATTAACTACTTGCCTAAACCCTATTAATAAAAATGGAATACCAGAATCCCCTCCACATGGGAAAAAACATACAAGTATATTCTCTAAGATAAAGGAACGAATGGTTCAGTCTAGACTTGATACTTAGAGAAAATAACATCATTAGCTCAAGCAGTATTTCGAACTCGCCACTCCACAACGGAACAGTCACTGTTATTTAGTCAACAAACTAAAGGTTCTTTCGACGCACAAAAAACTGAAGCAGCAATATTTATAGACTTTGAAGATGCCTTCCGGTCAGTTCAGGAATTAAAACATGGACAAAGTCATGAAATTGAATACTAATGGCAATATGTTACGTTGGATCTACAGTTTTTCAATAAACGATTTTGTGCAACAGAATATAGTAATGTAACATCTAAATAGAACTTCCTCACGGCTCAGTAATTAACATCATGATTACGTCGTGGATTCAAATCCGGCCCAGGCCGATGGTTTTTAAGTGTGCTTAAAAACGACAGCTTCATGTCAGTAGATCTACTGTCATGTAAAAGAAATGCTGGACAAAATCCCGGCACACCGGCGACGCTGATGTGATCCTAGCAATTGTCAGCGTTGTTAAACAACAAAATAATGATTTCCCAATAGAACTGCACAAAAATCATAACATTGTACACTTTATGCAAACGATCTAACCATCTGGACATCTGCTCCTCGAAAATATTCAGCACAAACTCACTTCACAAATGAATAATGCCATACAATCACTAGAAGATGGGTGTAACGATATCTGCATGAAAATTAATACAAATAAAACATGTTATAAAATTGTTCCCTAACACATGTTCTTCAAAATAAATAGTCAAAGCGTTCAACAGCAAGATTACGTCAAGTACCTGGGTTTATACAATGACAGAACATTATCTTGGGAACATCATCTTAAAAATATAAATGTCGGTCTGGGTGGCTCAGTTGGTTAGACGCTGGCCTACTGATCTCAAGGTCGTGGGTTCAAAGCCGGCCCAGGCCGATGGTTTTTAAGTGTGCTTAAAACGACAGCTCCATGTCAGTAGATTTACTGGCATGTAAAATAACTGTGGGACAAAATTCCGACACACAGGTGACGCTGATGTGATCCTGGTAATTGACAGCGTCGTTAAACAACAAAATAATGTTAAAAATATAAATGGAAAGGTAAACAAAAGATGCTGCATATTAAAGAGATTAGCAGGAACAAAATGTGCTCTAGGGAAGCACTAAATAACACCTGCAAGACATACATTAAACCTACTCTACTATATGGCAGCGAAAATCTCATATGCAACAAAAATAGCGCTAATAAATTAAAAACAAATAAAAATAAGTAAATTTTCTCATATTCTCTTTCAGTATTACATATTGAAACGATTTTCATACTAATTATCACATTACAATTGTTTGGGCAAGTTGTATCACAGACTAACCCCAGATGATATGTTCCCTTTTTGTGTTAGATATGGAAGTTTTCACTGAACACGGAGTATAATACAGTTATTTGATCAAGTTGTATAAGTAACTACCACTAAAATTGGTGTCCACAACTCCCCAAATTGTGTATTGTGCCGGGGCGAGTACTCCATAACGAACAAGCATCTTCCCCGTTGTGTGGCTCTCAAGCTGTTAACCTCTGGATCACTAACGGAACTGTACTGGGAAGCAAGAAAGGAAATGGTATATATACAAATAACAGGCCATTGGCATTTTTTAGTTCGTCAATTTTACATATTCTCTGTAAATAAACTCGTTGTGGTGAAACTGGATTTTTAGACGCAGTTGTGTTTCTTTATTTCTGTATTTCCATGCTCCAACATTCAATGTTGAGCCATTTGAACATTATAATTTTGAGCAATGATTGCGATTTTATTTCTGGTTTTGCATTGAAGAATTTATTATTGGTTTGGGATTAATTTTGTAGCACAAGAAACTCAAAACTGAATAGGTGATAAGACACATTCTGGTGTAATTAACCCTGAATTTAGAACTCTAAATTCTATATCACACAAAAGTGATACCTAGGAAATGCAGATAAGCTCATTCAATGTGGCACTGACAAAAATCATATTCACTAAATACATTAGTAGTCATACTGATAGCCCAGAATACATCCTCCAGGAAAACATTCCTGTATGGCAATATTATTTATAAAATAAGATAGTTTTAGTTACACTGGTCGACAAGGTTTTTTTCACAATAAATCTGAATAGTGAATCTAGTGCATTTTTTCATCCTGAATTCAGATATGTAGTATAGTCAGAATTTTCCCATCAGGTATAGTTTTTCTGTGAAAGCTACTTTTCAAAATATGATTTTAGCGTTTTCTTTGACCTGTCATAGGAACCTTTACCTCATATTTAGCTATTTTACTCAAGCCGTATTTATTGAAATTATTTGTAATATCACGCTAAAGCACCACAAAACAAGACTGTGCAGGTTCATTCATGTTTAGACATGCTCAGACCTGTCTGGCATTGTGATGTGCCAGTATTGAGCTGACCGTGACATTGTTCACTAGTGAAATATTTCCTTCCTTTCTGTTTAGAAGTGTATTGTGTATGTTGTGCATGTTGTATTTCAGTGCTTAATGTTTTCATCATGCCAAGAAAGTGTGTAAATCATGCAGATAATTTTTGCTATATTTGTGGTGAGCTGACCTTCAAGTCTCAGAGGCGAAATATGACCCCACTTGTAAAGAAGTGTTATCTTTACTTTGGCTGTCAAGTTGGTGATTTTGATAAGAGCTGGGCCCCAAATACATGCTGTGTTTCGTGTGTTAGACTGCTGACTGGGTGGAAAAATGGTACATATCATATGCCATTTGCAATTCCCATGATTTGGAGGGAACCGAAGGATCACTCAACTGACTGTTATTTTTGTTTAACAAATATTAAAGGAATCACATGTAAAACAAAATATACAGTTAAGTATCCGAATTTGCACTCTGCATTGAGACCTGTCTTACACAGTGAAGAGTTCCCCGTACCAGTATATGTAGATACAACCTTAAGTGATAACTCTGATTCTGACCTAACTGAAACTCAAAATGATTCAGATGAAAATAAAAATGATCTTACGTATGAAGCCAGTAGCTGTTCATCAGAACCATACTTTCCCAATCAGCAAGACCTTAATGACCTGATTCGGGATTTAAATCTGTCTAAACTGCAAGCTGAAGTTTTAACTTCCAGACTCAAAGGGTGGAATTTACTCCAAAAAGATGTAAGAATAAGTAGTTATCGTAGCCGCCATAGTGTTTTCAAAGAATACTTCTCTGAAGAATATGGTGTTGTGTTTTGTAATAATATTTGTTCACTTATGGAAACTCTTGGGTATCAACACCGACCAGATGAGTGGCGATTGTTCATAGACTCCTCTAAAGTAAGTTTGAAGGCTGTGCTGCTACATATTGGCAATGAACTTCCATCAATACCAGTAGCGCATGCCGGTATGAAAGAAACATATCAAAATATGAAACTAATTTTAGAGGAAATACATTATGGAAAATATGAATGGAATATCTGTGGTGATTTAAAGGTCACTGCTTTATTGCTTGGTTTGCAACTTGGGTTCACCAAATTTTGCTGTTTTTTGTGCGAGTGGGACAGCAGAGATAAGAAGTCTCACTACGTTAGAAAGTCATGGCCAAAACGTGAATCTCTTCTCCCTGGCCAGAAAAATGTGGCATGTGTCCCTATAGTGAATCCTGAACAAATATTTTTACCTCCATTGCATATTAAGTTAGGAGTTATGAAAAATTTCGTCAAAGCTATGGATAAACTTTCTGATGGATTCTTGTACTTGAAATCGAAATTCCCCAAAGTCAGTGATGCTAAATTGAAAGGAGTTTTTATAGGACCACAAATCCGATCATTAATGGCTGATGAACATTTCGAGGGACTGTTAAATTCACTGGAGAGAGCAGCCTGGCAGTCTTTCAAAAGTTTATGTTGCAATTTTCTTGGAAACCATAAAGCAGAAAACTATCGTGACATAGTGTCTCATCTTCTGCATTATTATAAAGCTATGGGATTCAACATGTCTTTAAAAATTCACTTCTTGGACTCTCACTTGGACTTCTTCCCTGAAAACCTTGGAGCTGTCAGCGATGAACACGGTGAGCGTTTTCATCACCAAATTTCTACGATAGAGAAGAGGTACCAAGTTCCAATATGCTGACTGACTACTGTTGGACTAAAATGAGAGACGCTCCAGATGCAAAATATACCCGAACATCACTATCTACCACTTTCTAGGTAAGTCAGAATCAGTAGTTATAATTTTGAGTTAGATAGCTAGTTACGGATTTTTTAGAATATTATAAAAATTCAAATGAATATCACACAAAACTCCTGCCCGATGCGGACAAACTGTAATTATATTTGAATTCAGCATGAAGCATACTTTTAGAATCTGTTATTTTAATTCTTGTGAAAGATAAAAAGTTAATTTTTGTAGACCAGTGTTATCTTTCTTCTGGTACAGACAGCGTCAATTTGTCATCTTCCATGGTCCAGAAGTAACATACTAGCCTCTGGTTTCCGAGGATTTGGGTTCAAATCCCACGGAGAGCGATGAGCTTTTTGAGGATGTGGGAATTCCGAGGATGGAGCGTGAAGCACATGATTCCGTGCCGTATATTTACAGCACGTAAAAGAGCCTGAAGTGTGATAAAGAGGCCTATGAGCAAAATTAAGTGCTATCTGATGCCGAATATAGAGCGGAATCCTGAGTAACTACAGAAGCTGAAGTTTGACCATAAATAAAACTGAATTGCAGTTTTTAATTATTTGCTGCTCTTTCCTTAATTCAGTAAGCAGGTGCTCAACTTGCTTTCCTTGATGATATCCATTGGTTCAGCGATCTGTAAATTTGTATATACCATTTAAGTGTTTTGTGCATCTCTGACGCGTATACCCTTCTATGTAATTATTGCTATGGTTTCTCTCACAGTTTTATGTAAGAAGGTGCCACATAACATAAGAATCTCTATACTGTCAAAGTTCTCAAGATGATTCGGAGTCTTAACTTGCTCTGGTAGTGTCAAGTTTTCAGCCTGACAATGATTTAGGTATCTTAAGTGATTGTTACAATGTGTTAGAGTTTTATTCTCCTGGATGAAGGAAGGAACATATATCTGATAGTGTTCTTTCACACAAGCCGTCTGTATGCAGTCTGTTACAAGGGTGAATCAGGCTTCAAAAATTCAGTGTCACCAGCTCCTATGATGGCTTGCAATCTAGCTCAGTGGTGGCTCGTGGCTGGGAAATAAGGTGAAGAGTTACTGGGAAAGAACGTATACCTATATTTATATAGATTATTTTATTGCTTGTACTGACCTATTTCTTTTACACCAAAACTTCGGTCCTTTAACGCTGCAAACTTGTCGGTGTTGTCTTCAAAGAATGGCTGAGTTTGTATTAATTGCACTAGAGCTCTTTCTGAATGGAAATGTTCGCCAAAGAAGAAAGTCTCTCTTCTGACATTGCATTCCTCAGGTATGTTTTTATACGCTTTAGGCAAGAAAAGCTTCATTCCACGGACGCTGTAGTAGAAGAGATTGACAAAATAAGGGAGAACAGTATATAAGTGTCCGTAAATATGTCCTTATCCACATTAAGCGTTCCTAGATCTTTCCGGTGGGAATATTTCTGTATTTCTCGTCGGCATATACAACAGAAAGTTCGTTTCTTAAACGTTGTGTTTTGGGGAATAGGCCCTACAAAGTTTGCTTGTTTTCAAGTGCACTTGAAGGAAAACATGCGTGGTATTCTTCAAATTTTGTAGTATTGGCCAGGCAAACAAATTACATTTTCCTCAGTCACGAAATCTCTCATTCATTTCCATCAAAACGTGATCCAAAATGTCGTAATACAAGTCGGGACACATTCGAATACGTTCATCCTGAGAAACCGAATTGTACCCTCGCGAGAGGCACATATCCGCAATTTTGCTGTACTTCTCAAACATAATTGAAAAATACCTTATATTCCTCTTTTTCCTTAGCATATCACAAATGGTCCTTATTTTTGATACGCAGTAGTTTACATCCAGTGATCTCTTCTGCTAAACATCGAACAATATATCTGTCAAATAAAATATGTCATGAAACACTACTGCCAGAAACACAAATTCAAAATTGTTCCTGTCGTTCAGAAAGCCTCTGGTAAGCAGAATGGAATTATCATCAGATTGTCTACAGGAAATAATGGCTTAGAAAACCTCTTTCAACTTTTCCCAGTCATCCACAGTTACACGGAACAATTTTGAGTTGGAGCTCCAGGGGACAGGTGTTACAGTTGGAATGCGTGGACCCGGTACGGAACTAATTGCGTAGATTCTCTTTGCTGAGCGATGGAAAAAGGTAGGAATTCCACTAATCGAAGAAAAAATATACGACACTGTCGTGTATATATATATTGCAATTTTGTTGCAAGACTAGATTTAGACGATGTGCAAAACAGTACAAATACTGCTAAAGGAGCCTTTTTATTAATTTGTTTTCTGGAGTACATTTAAATGGCTAGAAATCGCGCTTGCACCATCATAACACTGGCCTACTGATTTCTACTTGTAGGCAAATGGTTCCAAGATGTCCAATAAAATAAACAGCGTTTGTGATGTTCTGTCGGTTTCTACATCATAGAAACCTAAGAAACGCTCCACAACAGATCTTTCAGCATTAACGTACCTCACTATTACAGAACACTGAGACACCTGTGTAATATATATCGTATCATCTATCTGGACAGAAAAAAAATCAACATTTTTCAGTTCTGTTTTTACACATGTATTGATGTAGTCCAAAATACATCCAACAGTTCATTTTGTATACCTTTTGATTCGCCACTGAACATGCTTTTTATCTCGGAATATTGGTTCTGTATTTCTATAGGACTCCTTGATACCAGCAACGTCAGCAGTCCCTTAAAATTTCCAGGATTAATTGAGCCTGTTGTTTCATCATCACGGAATGCTAATTCTTGCTTGCTTAAAGTGTACTGCGTCAATCACTAACTGTAGGATAAGCCTGTTCAGACGTACATGCCCCTTATTAATCATAGTGCACTTCCTTTATTACTCTGCTTGCTTCCTTGGTATTTTGTCACGTCCAGCTAGCCCCTTTCTTGTAGACTTGGGAACAGGCACACAGTCTCTCTCTGTCTAATCTCTCAACACATAAGTTATACGTTTGGTGTTTTCGTTTGAAACAAAACGTGCTCCATTGGGGAAACAAGAAAACTGATGGAATAAAATATAAATATTTTAATGAAACTAATTGGGCACCAAAATCGGTATATTCCAGTCAAACGTATTAAATATGGTCTTAAAAACATTGCGGCATAAATTTGAAACGTAATGTTATTGAATCACGCATGTATTGAAGGTTATAACAACAGTTCACATTCAAAAATATTCAGGATACACTCTTTACATATAGAACAAGCGAATATCTTATGTGGACGTGACTCCTGAAGTGAACACTTAACTTATATATTTTCCTGCACACATCTCTCAATACCGTTCATTCTTCCAAACCCGGCATCTCATATTTCGTTTCACATATTTCATTTCTCATATTACGTTTCACATATTTCATTTCTCGTATTTCAATTCTCATATTCAATTTCTTACATTTCAATTCTTATACTTAATTTCGTATATTTCATATTTCTTTTCTCGTATTTCAGTTCTCATACTTAATTCCTCATATTTCATTTCTCGTCATTTCTCATGTTATATTTTCGCACATTTTATTTTTTATATTTCATTTTTCATGTTTCTTTTTTCATATTTCATTATTCATATCTCAAATTTTATTTCTTATATTTCATTTCTCACGTTTCATATTTGATTTTTCGAATTTTATCTCTCATATTTAATATTACTCTTCACACTTCTCATATTTCGTATTCATTTCTCATATTTCGTATTTATTTCCGTATTTCATTTCTCATATTTCATCTCTTAATTCTCATATTTAATTTTCCATATTTTATATCTAATTTCCCATTTTCATCTCATATTTCAGCTCATATTTTATTTCCCATATTTCAAATCTCATACTTAATTATTTAATTGCTCAATTTCATTTCTCATCTTTCATTTTCTCACAATTCATATTTTAGTTCTCATATGTCGCTTCTCATATTTAATTTCTCATATTTCATATTGCATTCCTCATATTTAATTTCTCATTTCTGATATTCCATTTCTCAGTTTACAAATTTCATTTT
This sequence comes from Tenodera sinensis, assembly GCA_030765045.1. NCBI lineage: Eukaryota > Metazoa > Arthropoda > Insecta > Mantodea > Mantidae > Tenodera > Tenodera sinensis. Next base: position 49,062,201 of record CM060974.1, on the reverse strand, counting down.
TCATTTCTCATTTCTCCTTTTTGTATTTCATTTGTCAAATTTGAGATTTCATTACTCATATTTCATTTCTGATGTTTCATTTCTCATATTTCATTTCTCATCTATGATATCTCGTTTGTCATATTTCTAATTTCACTTCTCGTATTTTATATTTCATCTCTCACATTGTATTTCTCATGTTTCATTTGTCATGTCACATATTTCATTTATCATTTATCATATTTAATATTTCACGTCTTATATTTCATTTCTGCTATTTCAAATTGCTTTTCTGATAATTCATTTCTCATATTTTATATTTAATTTCTCATATTTCATATTTCATTTCTCATATTTCACATTTCATTTCTCACGTTTTATATTTCATTTCTAGTATTTCATTGCTCTTATTTCAAATTTCATTTATTATATTTCATTACCCAAATTTCTGTTTCATTTCTGATATTGAATATCTCATATTTCGTATTTAATTAATCATATCTCAATTCCCATATTTCATGTTTCATTTCTCATACTTCATATTTCTTTTGTCATTTCATGTTTCATTTCTCAGAGTTTGTTAGTTTCTCATTTTTCATTTTTCTAATTCCGCTTCTCATATTTCATTTCCCACATTTTATTTCACGTATTTCATTTCTCATTTTTCATATCACATTTCACATATTTATTTATCATATATCATTTCTCATATTTCACACTTATTTTCTCATATTTAATTCCTGTTATTTCAAATTTCAGTTCTCACATTTCAATTTTCATGTTTCATTTCTCATGTCTTCTCTCACATTTCATATTGTACTTTTCATATCCCATTTCTCAAAGTTCATGTCTCATTTCTCATGTTTCATATTTCATTTCTCATAATTCATTTCTCGCATTTCGCATTTCATTTGCCATATTTTGTTTCTGATTCCTCAAGTTTCATTTCTCAATTCTCATATTTAATTTGCCATATTTAATATATTACTACCCATTTTCATCTTTCATATTGTATTTCTCATATTTCATTTCTCATTCTTCATATTTCATTACTCATGTTTCAATTATCATATACAATTTTGTCTCTCTTCACATTTCATTCCTCATAGTTCAGATTTTACTTCTCATATTTCGTTTCTCATATTTTATTTCTCATATTTCCTTTCTAATAATCGATTTCTCAGTTTACACTTTTCATTTCCAATTGTCATGTTTCTATTTCATTTCTCATATTTGATATTTCATTTCTCGTGTTCTATTTTCTCTCATATGTATATTATTGTTGCTTAAAGAATGAAGTCACATCCCTACAACAATAAACTTTAAATTACAATTATTTAAATGTATTAATAGATTCATTATATAACTTTATGCAAATAAACTGCTTCAACAAATTTTACTATACTGTGGCACACAGTTGGATCACTCAAGGCCACGACGAAAAAAAAAATTGTCGGAATTCGACCGGTGTGTCGGGAGTGCTTTTTACATACCAGTAAATCTACTGACATGGAGTTGTTGAGCACACTTAAAAAGCGTCGGTCTGGACCGGATTTAAACCCGCGAACTTGGAATCAGTAGGCCAGCGTCCAACCAACTGAACCACAGACCGACAAGGTTACCGAGAGATCAACAAGAACGCCGCACATCATTCTTCATTTCGGAACTATGGACTTATGGAGTATAAGTAACTGCACAATATTCTGTAAAACAAACATACTTCATTTATTAAAACGCCATATAGTAAAACTGAGTACACACATGATAACTTCTGTTCTTCTCTCACACAAATTTACACACCAATATGCAATGCTTACGTCTTTTCTGGTAGCGTTTAACGCCCGGTTTTACTACACGCGGCACCGCAGGCGGTGACTGTGATGATACATAGAATGAAGATTGAACATCAGTGGAATGAGATGGCGGGGAAAACCGGAGGAGCCGGAGGAAACCCGCCCCAGCAACACTTCGTCCATCACAAATCCTACATGTGATCGCGTGGGATCGAACGCGGCTGGCTTTGGTGAGAGACGAATGGTCTAACCACTCGGCCACGATACGGGCATTGCTTAGGTCACTAACTAGATTGCCGAGGCCAACGTTATCAAGGCCTTGAAGCAGGTCGATCAGCTGATTGCGGTGAACCCGCACTCTACCAAACATGGCTACCAGTGTTGGAAGTTATTGCGAACACCTGTTAGATTTGTTTAATTGAAAGTCATTTAGTGGCGGTATCTGTTGTTTCAGTGATTGTGTTAATTTGTAAATATTAATTAAAGTTCATTTTTCAGTAGTCTTCTTGTAGTACGAGAATTATAACAGTTTTTTGCTTCACTTTTAACGGTTTCTTTTGATTTATTGAATAGGGTTTCGCCTGGTTTTCGTACGTTTTACTTGCTATAGTTGAACTATTAAAATAAAATTATTATTTTTATTTATAGTGTGCAATTTTAAGTGATTTAACAAATGGTTAATTCTTCAATGAAGTTATTCAAGAATCCGTAACTTATTTTGTAACATGGTGATACCGGTACTGAAAGGTATGTAATGCTACTTTTGTTTTAGTGTAGGATTAAACAGTATAGGTCGACGTTCTCACTGTCTAAAGAAAATCGTTGTAGGACTTGGCTAAGAAATATTGCAACTGATACTTCAAAATTAAAAAATCCATTGGTCTATGTAAAATATTTTGAAGAATCTTGTATGATAAGAACGGATAAAATTATTACAGTAAAAGGGCAACTGTTGAAATATCAAAGGAAAAGACCAAACATTAGAGAAAATTCAGTGCCTACTATTTTTCCAAACACACCCACTTGCTGTTCTAAGACTTCCAAAAGTTAAACGTCCGGTTGACGTAGAACATGAAAATCGGGCCCAGGCTATTCGTGAAAGTATTGAGTCACATAAAGAATACAATGAACGGGACTCAGTTAATAGCATAAATGATGTTATTTCATACCTAAATTCCAGACAAATACATTCCAGTAAATAGAGAATGATTAAGGACCAGGGAAATATTCGTATTTGTTTATTGGGTACCACCAATGGAATTCCCTGTGTTACATCCTTTCTGACAGTGAAAGATGACTTTTCTATTAAAATGAATGTGGACAATGTTCGTTTGCCGAGTGCTTTAAGTAAAATAAACAAATTAAATTCCCTAAATGTTTTGGACGAAATCATGTCTGAAATTGAAAACAATAATGTAACAATGTCTTCAACAAAAGATAAATAGATAAATTGTACTCTGCCATTGGACTACTAGTCTTTGCCTAGTTCTGACGTAAATGAGCACATTAAATTTATTGTAGAACAATTGAATCTGTCACAAACTGCAAAAAATAACATGCAATATGGTAACAATTGTATGGTACTAGCTTCCACACTTTATGTTCATTCTCCATATGCATATAATGCTTTGAGAGAATGTGATTTATTGATTTTGCCCTTCTGTGCCATCCCAGTGCATGGGCTCCGTACACGGATTTCTCCTCTACTTGAAAAAAAGTGTGTGTGTGTGTGTGTGTGTGTGTGTGTGTGTGTGTGTGTGTGTGTGTGTGTGTGTGTGTGTGTGTGTGTGTGTAAACGAAACGGACATTGAAAGGACAAATCTACACCCAAAAACTGTTCTCGGTGACTTAAAGATGGTCACCAAATGGGTTTTTGTTAAACCCAAAAACTGTAAACTATGTAAATATTTATAATTGTAAGTGAATGTTAATTTTAGCTTGTAAGCCTGGCCCTTTTTACCGGTACCAGGCAAAAATTTCTCTCAATAAACAAAACTGAAACTGAGAAAACAACTGAGAATAGTTAAAGTAGTTGAGATAGTTCGTAAATATCTGTATATGCCTCGATGGTAATAAGTTAAAATTTACAGGTTCCATCATTACTAAATTTTATGTTAGATAGTGGATACATTGCTAAGTACTTTATACAAGTGACATTGAAAAATAGGTCTTCCAGCTTCTCCGGAGTAAGCAACATAACAATATTACTATTTTCTTAATATGATTGACTAGGCATACTAATATATTGGTTGGCCAGAATGGTCCATTAAAGATAAAAATACTAATGAGAATGGAATGTTCCATTTACATGTAAATATTCAGTTTCAGTGGAATTAAGTTTGGCAATAATCACATGGCTCATATTTAACATTTGATAATAATAGCAGCTATTGACATGGGTAGATAGTTAATTTTTATTATATTGATGTGTGATTGTTATTCATGTAACGTATTACAATATTGTGCAGGTATTTTAGTTAACGTTTTTATTTTCAGTAATGAGTGACAATTCAATGCATATCATTTCCTTACGCTTTTCCTTCAATAGGAAGCACTGTTCGCAAGGGCTTACCCCGATGCTCACGGGAATGTTATACTTAGGTTGGCCTCGGTTCGCCTCGATCAGCTGGTCTAAAGATGACGCAATCACGCCGTAGCCTGACTTTCGCGCAAGCCTCGCTAGATAGCGCTATATGCCGAGGTCTGTATTTCTTGTTGGCCGTGGATTCACTTCTCACTTCTTCTGCGACTCTGTACAACCCATGGGCCAGACATATGGGATAGAGAATCTTCAAGGCTTTAGTTGCCTCTTTTATGTAAGGTGCCCAAATTGCAATAAAAACCCGGACTTCATCATGCCGTATTCCTTGCGGCCACGGTAACATTAAGGAATTTATAAACAATGATAACACTGTGGAACTATTTGCTCATTCCTTGTCTTCTGTTGTCAAAACAAATACCACAAGGACACTTCATGTTACTTCCTTTTCCAAGGTCCCATAAAGGTAGACGCCCCCTGCATTGCCGTCCCTAAATTTAAGCCTCCCCTTCAAAAATAAAAGGTACTAAAACATGTTAAGTAAATGTTAGATCAAACTACAAATGTTCTATAAGGACAGTTAAAACCCAAATGGCTGACAATATTGTTAACATATTCTTCAAAACTATCATTCAGTATTAATAATTTACGCTTCATTAAGAGAAGAGCAAATTTGCTGCATGTTACATATATGAATATATCTTGTGTCACGTCAAACTGTGTTTTTAAATTGCAAATTAATAAATGATTGCGCCGCCTATCATTACTGATGTGCCTGTTATAACTATTTTGAACTTGCTGAAGTTTCTATTTCAAGTTTTTCATGTAACTCTAATGAACTGTAATGATACTTCTGCGCTTAAAATTTGTGAATGGGGCTACAGAAACAGTGGCTAGTTACAGTGTATGTAATATTGTAATTTCTTTATACAACTTGTGGAACCGGCGATTTTTTCTGCAATGTCAGTTCTCATATAAAGTATTAATTTGAAGAATCCTATCAGCTTTTGAGCTCCCTCTCCTGAAAGAAAATAGCTTATATATATGAGAGATAGAATGAGGAAGAGTGCAGACTCACAATAAAACGCGCAGAACAAATGCCGGTGAATTCAAGTGGATCGTTTAGCAGCCACCTTCAAGGAAGGCCCTGAGGACAGACGAAATACCAAATATAGTTCACAAACATCTGCCACCCAACGCACTGAGACTGATGGCCGATATATTTAATTACACAATTACACATATATTTAATTACACAATCGTAAAAGGCCGATTCCCTCCACAGCGGCAAGAACCCAAATTACTAATTTACCCCAAACCGCGGAAGAGCCATTCGCAGTCTGAAAACTATACGCGAATAAATCTTCTAAACATTATGAGCAAGGTCTTAGAAAATGTTACTGAAACGCATTAATAAACACATGATCAAAAACAACATAGTTATTAACAAACAATTTGGTTCAGATCACAACCCGCGACAACACTACAATACCTTTGCATGACAGAATGCATAACAAGAGAATTAAACGCAAAACCATCCACAGGCACCATTTTGTTACACATAGAAGGGGCCTTTGATCGTGTGTGGCATGCTGGTGTACTCCGAAAACTCATATCTCTGGCTTTCGCGGACGCGATGAAAGCCATAATAAAAGACTTCCTAACAAACTGATCGTTCCACACGGCAGTCGAGAATGAAACATCTGCACAAAGGCCAATGAGAGCAGAGGTCCCCCAAGAGAGTCTTACTACAAGCCAAGGTGGTTTCAGGGGACGAGGGCGCACACCTGCAGTTCAGGCGAGTGTGCACTCTCAGACGACCGCGCGCTCATATGGACACAGAGCAACCCACACACTATGACGATGTCGAAAGGAATGAAAATCACACTAAAAGGTAATTGAAGACCATGCCGTAAGGCGGAGTAATCCCAAAAAAAGTTTGCCACAAGTGACGACGACGCAACATGACGAATAATGTCACCAATAATTGAATTTATTTGTTATACCGGTTGTTAAAGGACTACACCGAAATCACTCGAGAGGTTGTAGATATGACTGGTATAAATAATTTGAGACAGGCAATGTATGGCCCGCGACTATAAATAACACAGTTATATTGTGTTAAACATATTAATATAAGATGCTCATAAGTCGGTGTTAAAGCAAAGCCTGGTGAAAACTTTCTTTAGAATGTCTTTAAAACTGCCACCCGAGTATAGAGATATCGATGTTCAGCGGCTCTTTAGCAGCTTTATCAAGATTTAATGCCACAAAGATCTCTCCAATCTCGGAAAATTACCTGACAGTGCGACACTGAACAAGGTTAGCGGCCTTCTTGCGTTGTGGAGCCTACTCCAGAGACGTTTCTTTGATTGCTCTTGCGGCTCAATTTGTAACTCAAAGGCTGTAGTCATGAAGGTCGTGGGTTCGTTTCCTATCATGCAGATACTAATTTTGCTTTAATTTTTATTCCATATGAAGATACTATCATTTCCTTATTCGGCTCACAGCAGAAATCTTGAATAGAGTATGACAATTCTTCCTTCAGTGCTGTCAATTTTGCAATGAAAATTCAGGCCACAATTTCGAGCAGTTCCTATAAAACTGACGCAAACTATGCGTTTACTCTTTCTGTGACCCTTTAAAGTACTTTCCACTCTGAAGTGCAGCATATTAACATATTAAGCAGGTTTCAACTTTTTGTTAGCTGGAATTGTATTAATTTTGCTGGCATGTTGGAACAAATTGCATACATTGAAACATAATTTAAAATCTGGATGAAAATAGCATTAACATGCTCTATTCAGAGTAAAGAAAATAAATAGAAGCAAAGAAAGAAGCGAACGAGGCGCGAACTCAATGAGGACCTTATGCTCGAACGCTAATGTCATAATCATTGTGCCAGAGAGGCACGCTCTAACACGTCCCTTCCTATTTGTGTGCTGCGCTCTTGAATGGTTGAAATTAGTCAGTGGCGTACTGGCACTTCAGACACTTATAGCCATAACTTCGAAATTTGAACGATCAGGTCACATGTCTCCTATCTCAAATTACTTGTTTAAGACATCTCCATATACTCTAAAAATAGTTCGGTGTAGTTCATTAACACCCTGTATAGACACTATGGTGTGTCAATTGCATGTGCATGTTTAACTTGGATAGCTTTAGGGATGCAGCAAGCCAGGTATTCTTATGTTTAGAAGTTCAGTACTGGATGCGCAGAAGCTCAGACACCAGAAACTGCAAAGTATAATTGCACTCTGATACCTGAAAGCATCACATAGAACTCCTACTATTCTCTCCTGTACTCTGCTGGGCTTTGGTCAAGCTTACCTCCCAGCTTCCAATTCTCACTATTCTGGTTACGAATCAGTTCCGCTGGCACATCGTAATTCGCAGGTACTTTCGGCGGTACCGCAGCACAGCTTTACCTTTTACCTGCGGTGGCAGGGTCTTTTAGTGGATATGGCCATCTTTAGTGACAACTCCCAAAGTACCAGGGTTTTTTTATAATTATTTTGTTATTTAACGACGCTGTCAATTGCCAGGATCACATCAGCGTCGCCGGTGTGCCGGTATTTTGTCCCGCAGGAGTTCTTTTACATGCCAGTAAATCTACTGACATGGAGCTGCCGTTTTTAAGCACACTTAAAAACCATCGACCTGGGCCGGGTTTGAGCCCGCGATCTTGGGATCAGTAGGCCAGCGTCTAACCAACTGAGCCACCCAGACCGACGTACCAGGGGGTCTCAATAACATGGTCTTTCCCCTCCACCAAAAAAGGACTGAGAAATTCAATGTCATGTTGCCAAATTACCATGGTAGCTCAGTGGCTAGAGCAGCCGTGCATCAAGCCTACAGATGCTCTGTGTGTTTGAAACCAACATAAAGTTAGTGATCAATGCTTCACGGGTGATCAGCCGTGTTAAATTTAAGAAGGTCGAGCTTTTGGCCATTGTATACTCCATGACCATCTTCAGGACTAAAAAGATGAAAAAGTCTCCTCAGTTTTCCAAATAAATGCTATCTTACATACAACATAAAGTTGATTGACCCAAAATAACAGTTACCAGGTATTTTGCTTTCCAGATCTTTGGGTACCAGAATTTGGTTCTTCACTTATCAGAATTTACTTTGTGAATCTGCACGGGGTAAAATTATTTTAATGTCTGTAACACGTGCAGATCACAAGTCTAAACATTTGGCTAAAGTATGTGATGGGATATACAACTAAATCACATATTATAATACCCTGACACTTCCAAGTTAAACTCTCCACCAACAATGTGTACAATGTATTGAAACCGCACTTTATCCAAAAGTATATAAATTGGCCAAGTAGCTTAGGCTTAATACAAAGGATTTATTATCTAAGTACTTTGATTATTTAATAGAAGAGATTCCTAGTTTACTGCAACCAAAGTTAATTCAGCTTCTTCACTAAACCTCCACTTCTTTTCTTCTAATTTTGGGAGCCATGAACCAGCCTTTATCCTCTGTTGCAGAACATCTTTGTGCTTCTGCAGCATCATGTTTATCTTAAACACACAGTGAATGAGCATTCATTGAATCATGCAGCATGTGCTCTATGGATGAGGACATTTTCACCACCACCCAAGTTTCGAATATCCTCTTTGTGCTACACAAAACCTACGTTCAAGTGCTGCATCTCCGTGCAATAGTATTATATAAGTATCACTTTCAGAAACGAGGCCAACTTCTATGATTGGAAGAAGTCTGCAAAGCCAGAAATGTTTTAATAGCTCACATTCTGCAGACACAAAATTCTCTAAAAGGATCACTTTTACACGCAAACGTAATATCAATTTGTGCATGATCCACATCATGACCTGAGTTAATTTGTTTTCAGCAAATGCACTTAGAGCTATTGTCCACTGTTTGCACCTTAGAAGCGTCCGTTTAGGATCGAAACAACAGCCAAGAGGTCAGCCAAGTTAACCCGGTTGGGGGTAAATCGCAATGGTAACTATCCGTATGGTAAGGATTTTTCTGTGTGATGTTAGACAGGATGTTGTCATGTTTTGCAAGCTTTTATGTCTAGGTAAATTGACATCCCAGCGGCGTACCCACCCCGCAGCCAAGAGCACGCAAGAGAACCCAAGGGCCTCACACTGAGGCAAGAAACCTCTTTGTTTAATTTATAGGCTACAGGCAACCACTTCAGACTTACCTATGCTCTTAAGACAGTCTGTGCATAATTCAGTTCTGTAAGACTGCCCTAACACCATACAATATATCCAGTTTGATGCATAAAGATTGTTCATTCTAAATTTTAGAAAGCTGTAGTGATTCATATTTGACAAATCAGGTCAGTACATTTTTCATTGGAGCCAGTATAACTTCCCATAGGAGTGAAACAAATGGAATATTTGTCTGACACTGTTTTAGGAATGGCTAAATATTAATTAAGGAAATTGAAGCTATTAACAGTGAAGCAACAAGATTCTAAAGTAAGAACAAATTAGAAACTAAAAACTTCACTTATCTTAGTAATATTGCAAGTTGTTGGTGCAAAGCTGACTAAGTTTCAAGTTGACTCCAACTCATTCTCAAAGCTATACAAATTTGTTACCAAAGCTACAGATGTTCATTTTAATCCCTAATCTCTGAAAACAAAAAACATAGATACTTTAATTACCAATCTCTGAAAACAAAAATCTATGAATACAATCTATAACAGGTATTTCAAAATTCATAACACGGTTCCTGTTTTTTAAAATAAATATTTTTTCCCAAACCATTAAATCTATAGGTCCACTTAATTGTTTTAATAGTTTAACTTCTCGATTAATTTCATGATTCAATGACCAAAACTGATTTGCCACAGCTGATTTCTCAGTTTGCTTATATTTAATCTTTCTAAAATGCTCTTTTATTCTGGTTTCTAAATGACGCTTAGTTTTACCAGTATAAACTTTATCACAATCCAAACAGCTAAATTGGTAAATAGGAGGTTGTGAAAAAGGTGGCTATATCTTAAGAAGCTTTACTTTAATTGAACTTACTACATAGACAGGTTGGTGTGAAGGAACATTAAACGATATATGTTCCCTCCTTAATCTAGGAGATTACATCAACAATTACTTAAGATGCGTAAATCATTCTCATGCTGAAGAATTGACACTCTCAGATTGAGTTATTTTTAACTTTAGCAATATATATTTCCATGTTACGTGGTGCCTTCTTGTATACAAGTGTGATTTAAAGCATAGAGATACTTACACAAACGATTTCAATTAACAAAGCGCACAAAACACTTGAACGGTTTGTGCTCGCAACACTACTGGAGGGCCATCAGTCAAAAATACTGAAACGTCTACATAGAATTTCGAGATGCGCACAAAATAAAGAAAAGAGTAGGAACTGCTAATATAAATTGACATTGTATATACCAGCAGGAGACTAAAACTGTGACTTTATGTTATAAACAAATCTGCCATAAAATAGTGAGAAGCCTTTCAAGATGCATGTATTCATAGCTTCACTATCAGAGTAATCTTTAATGCATTTGGGGAAATAAACTTTCGTGTTTTAGTGCGTTTTCTTATTGCCACATTGCACATCTATTTGCATCTTATAGATACTCACAATGTGCCTTGTATGTAAATTACAATTTAGAACTATATATTCCGAGTTAATTAAAACAGAATGTAACTTATCCCTTATTTTGTTGTATTTCATTTCCTTTCCTGACACAAAATTAATTACAAGCAATATTAAAAGGCAAGTTATGAGATAGATTTTTCAATTCAAACCTACAAGTAAAATAAATGACCCAACACTGAAGATGTATCCTCGCTTTTTAAGTAAATAAACACACGGGAAGTTCAAGACCTACAGTGCTTCTGTGTACAAAAAAGCATTATCTGAATATTAAATTAGAAATGAATCCACGGAGGGCTGCGAAAGCAATATAGGAAATAATTTACCTTTCTAACACAATCACATAACCCAACATAGAATCTAATTGTTACTTTCCTTTCCCCTTTCACTCAAGTGTAAGTAATACATAATGCCCAAAATTGGCAAATTAAGAAACTAGATGGAACATAAGTTATGGTTTTCTCCATTCATTAATGAATTTATCTACAAGTTTCACACTAACAGAGAATGTTTGTTTCACGAAACAAACTACTTCCATTATAAAAACAAAGGAAACACAATCCTGATTAAAGACTTGTGGAATTTAACAGCTTATAATATCCCACTGGCAAACACTACACTACTGTGCTTTGTCCTGGTGAATCATTTTTCTAATTTTGAAATGTGACAACTGATTAAAGGGCTTGTTACAAATCTTACACTTGTGTAGCTATCTACCCTTATGAATCAATTTGTGCCTTTTCAAATGTGATAACTCAGTAAAAGCCTTGTTACATATGTCACACTTGTGTGGTTTTATACCCTCATGAATCAACTCATGTCTTTTCAAATTCGATAACTTAGTAAAAGCCTTGCTGCAAATGTTACACCAGTGTAACTTTACGTCTTCATGAATTAATTTGTGATTTTTCAAATATAACTCAGTAAAAGCCCTGTTACTTACGTCACTGTTGTGTTGCCTGATACCCTCATGAATCAATTCGTGTCTTTTCAAATTTGACAATTTAGTAAAAGCCTTGTTATACATGTTACACTTGTGTGACTTTATTTTTTCATGAATCAATTTGTGATTTTTCAAATTTGTTAACTCAGTAAAGGCCTGGTTACAAATGTCACACTTGTGTGGCTGTGCACCCTCATGGATCAATTTATGTTTTTCCAAATGTGACAGCTGAATAAAACCCTTGTTACAACTGTTACACTTGTGTGGCTTTATACCATAGTGAATCAATTTGTGATTTTTCAAATTTGATAATTTAGTAAAAGCCTTGTTACAAATGTTACAGCTGTGTGGCTTTACACCTTCATGAATTAATTTGTGACTTTTCAAATGTGATACTTGAATAAAGCCCTTTTCACAAATGTTGCACTTGTGTGGCTTTATGCCATCATGAATTAATTTGTGTCTTTTCAAATGTGACAACTCAGTAAAAGCCTTGTTACATATGTCACACTTGTGTGCCTTAATACCACCATGAATCAATTCATGTCTTTTCAAATTTGATAACCTGGTAAATGCCTTGTTACAAATGTTACACTTGTACGACTTTGTGTGCTCATGAATCAATTTGTGATTTTTCAAATTTATTAAGTCAATAAAAGCCCAGTGACAAATGTCACACTTGTGTGACTTTATACTCTCATGAGTTAATTTGTGATTTTTCAAGTGGGATAACTCAGTAAAAGTCCTGTTACAAATGTTACACTTGCGTGGCTTTGTGCCATCATGAATCAATTTGTGTTTTTTCAAATGTGATGAACGAGTAAAATCCTTATTACATATGTTACACTTATATGGCTTTATGCCATCATGTATCAATTTGTGTTTTTTCAAATTTGATAATACAGTAAATGTGTTGTTACAAATGTTGCACTTGTGTGGCTTTATGCCATTGTGACTCAGTTTGTGTATTTTCAAACTTGATAACTCAGTAAATGCCTTGTTACAAATGTCACAATTGTGTGGCTTTATACCCCCATGAATCAATTTGTGGTTTTTCAAACTTGATAGCTGAGTAAAACCCTTGTTACAGATGTTACACTTGTGTGGCTTTATACCTTTATGCAGCAACTTGTGTCTTCTCAAACTTGAGAACGCAGTAAAAGCGTTATTACAAATGATACACTTGTGTGGCCGTAAAATTTTCTGATCAGATGTTTCTAAGCAAACGCCTGTTTCTATTGAAGATATATCAGTAGCTATATTTTTCTGACGTTGACATTTTCTGTCATTTGCACATTCAGAACCATCCTTGATCATACTGAAACTTATGTCATTTGCTAGGTCTTCAATGGAGGATAACTCTGATGTATAACTGGTAACATCTTTGCATAAACTGCAATTTAAAAGAAACATGGTCAGCAAATTAACAGAACATGCAGATGAAACAATTATAAATTGAAAAGGATGTGGATCTTTACTTTGATGAGCACATGATAGGATAAAATGCATTCATGGAAAAAGAGGAACTGTTTGAATATTCAATTAGAAGTCTATGGGACAGCCAATTGGACAGTCTAATAAATGTGAAGGTATTGCGTGCGTCTGTTTCGAAAAGGTTTCCTGCCTAAACATTCAAGGGTAATGTGCGTTATGTTTGTGAAAATTTAGGTAAAGTGGAATGACTGGTAACTAGTTAAGTGATTTTCATTAGTTCATGTAAAATGAGAATTTGTGTCTCTTTAAACGTGGGAAGTAAGGTATAGTCAATTGTTATAAGTTACTTGCAGTTCCTTTTTGCTTCTTACCTGTGTTTAATATATTTTCAAGATATATATTTACCCTTTATATGGCGGCGCCGTGGCCGAGCGGTTAGCGCGCTCGCCTACCACCTAGGTGGCCCGGGTTCGATCCCAGGGACCCGCATGTGGTATTCGTGGTGGACGAAGCGGCGTCAGGGCGGGTTTTCTCCGGGTACTCCGGTTTCCCCCGCCATCTCATTCCACCGGTGCTCCATCTTCATGTATCATCAGTGTCACCGCCTGCGGTGCCGTAGTAGTAAAAGCGGGCGTTAAACACTACAACTACTACCCTTTATTTACTTAATGAAAAATTGCATTGACAAGAAATAAAGTAACTCGCTTATGTCCGTTATACAATAATAATTGAAGATATAACTTAATAGAGATTACAATAACATAGGGAACAACTTACTGGACAATATACTTTGTCAATCGTTTCAAGTCTTATAAAACTGAATACACCTGACAAAAGCATACCATAGATACGATGGAACAAGCGCTCTAAGGGTAATTATGACAAGCATGTGGGCTAGCAATCACAAACAGAATATATAAAAAAATTGGGAAGTTTCACTGGGATTTAAACCACAGACCCTCCACTTACCAGGCGGGTACTCTAACCATAAACTTATGTGAAAACCTGCCAGAATGACATCGAATTCTCCAACCAATTTGTATTTCTCCCGGTAGAACACAAAGGTTGGAGCATGAGATGGATGGTTGGATGACTGGATGGATAGATGGATGGTTGGGTGGATGGCAGGCTGGATGGAAGGATGCGTGGATGCTGGCAGGCCGGATGGATGATTGGATGGATGACTGGATGGATGACTGGAAGGATGGCGGGAGGGATGGAGAGATGGGTGGGTGGTTGGATGGCCGGCTGGCGGGCGGTAGGAATGGATGGGTGGATGGATGGAGGGGTGGGATGGATAGACAGACAGACAAGTAGGTAGGTAGACAAGGAGGCAGGTATCTAGGTAGATAGATAAATCCTGCAGTTAAATTATTGGAACAATTAAAGGGACCCACAGTTTCAATGGTTAAGATAGATAAATCCTGCAGTTAAATTATTGGAACAATTAAAGGGACCCACAGTTTCAATGGTTAGGAAAAAAAATATTAGCTTTGAAGAATAAAATCTGGACAATTAATTTTGACATAGCACCAATTGATTCTGGCAACAAATTTGTTTTGCTTTCAGTAGTTGGTAATATAATAGGATAAAGTGTCACTTAATATCACGTAGTATTCAAAGCCTACGAATGATAAGTGAAGCTTAGTCTCTAGATATTTATTCATTTATATTGCTTTTCTTTTAACGACTTCAGTTTTTCACTGATTAAAGTAAACAAAATTAAGAAAGGTATAAATGTTGGTATACATTATCACCAAAGCATTAGACCGTGGTATTTGCTAACAATGCTGTCAATTACAGGGACACAAGAAGAACACAACAGAAAGATAGGAATATTTTGAGTAGAAGTTTAAAGCGGATGGATAAAGAAGGAAACGAATAAAATATCAGAAAGATACAAGGGAGAAGATAAAAATAATCAGATTTAGAAGGATAGAGTTCAACAACTGCACAACAATGGCAAAGGATACAGGATACAGGAATATGAATAGCATTATAGAAATTATGCACGTATTAGTCTAATACCCAGGAACTTGAACTCCTTTCCTCTTCCTGCTCCCAATATTGGAGTTGTGAATGTTTGTAGCTTTAAGAAACATGGAATAACTAGGGTTCTTCAAAATAAATATAAGATACAAAACAAGTGATAAACTTTTCTAAAAAGTATGAAATTCCAAATTATAAAAAGTCTAGTATTTATCAATTGTGCTGTTTGGATTGTGACAGGGTTTACATTGATTAAACTAAATGTCATTTGAAAACCAGAATGAAGGAGCATTTTAAAAATATTAAATGTAAACAGACTGATAAGTCAACTCCGGCAGATCAGTTTTGATCACATAATCCTGAAATAAATCCAGAGATAAAATTATTAAAACAATTCAACAGACGTATAGATTTAATGGCTTGAGAAAGGATATTCATTTTGGAAAACAGGGACTGGGTTATAAATTTTGAAATACCGCTGATTGATTACATTAACAGGTTTGTTTTGTTTTCAGAGGCTGGTAATATTAAGTAATTGAGCATTTGTAGCTATGGTAACTGTCATAAACAGGAGCATTGAGGATCTGATGGAAGCAACAAGAAACATGTTTGTGAAATATTTCAAGAACTTGCAGCAAGTACTAAACTAACTTAAGGTTTTAGTCTCTAGATAATTGTTATACTTAATAGTAGATCTACAATGTTCAACTCTGCTATATAAGCCCCTAATATATCCAATTATTTCATACACTGCTCCTATATGGAGCACAGGTAAAAGAATATACATTTATAGTGCACAAGTTATACAAAGCAAATTCCTTCAGAAAGTGACCAATGCCACTGGTATGTAGGCAACAACCAACTTCATGAAGAATTTGGAACTCTATCTCTCTCTCTCTCTCTCTCTCTCTCTCTCTCTCTCTCTCTCTCTCTCTCTCTCTATATATATATATATATCACAAACAAAAATTGTGACATCTGCCTGACTTTGCAGGTGACCATAAAGATCCAGAATACTTCAGAACACTTTGCAGATGATTTTCAACAAACTACCAACAGCTCCTAGAGTCGCACATTCAGCATTGGCATCAAAAGAGATCACAGAACCAGACTTAAGAGAAAGTTACCACAAGATCTACACAGCTACTTAGAAGAAAGTGATTTTACATAACCCAGTCCTCAGTTTCATACCTTCATGTGTTTGTTCACAGGTGTAACACTTACTTGCTGGCAGTAATTCTTGCACTATATCTTTATTCATAAATATGTTACACTTTATATCTAATCTGTATATTTTCACCTTTAGTTCAGGCTGAAGGAGCCTTGCACCACCCTCTGCAATGTTATTTCAAGTTATTTATGACATATTATCAATCATCTGTATAACAATTAATGATCGGTCAAAACCCAAATTAAAGAAAACGAGAATACAATAATTTACCTGGAGATTCCTTTGCGTAAGTTGACCAAAGAACGTATTCCAGTAATCATGTGCAGTGAACAGCTCCATATCTAACACTAACAGGGAATATGACAATATGTCTGGTGATAGTTACTGATACAACTTGATCAAATAACTGTCATACTCATTATGTTCAGTGAACAGTTCCATATCTAACACTAACACGGAATAGTCACTGACACATCTTATTGAAGTAATTCCATTGTGATCATTACGTATGAAAACCATTTCTATATGTAAAGTAGAAAGGGAATATGAGGAAGATTTAATAGAAATAGGAAGTTCCTTGTACAAAGAATCAACCAGATGACTTACCTTGGTGGTTTTGAGAAATAACATTCTTCACGTGTTTCATCCTGTAACATAACAATTCACTTGTAAAAAGCATCTTCTGCTTTAACCCTGACTTATCTTTGAAAAGAGGAGCAGAAAAAAAATTAATACTGTGTGTGTAATCTACAGAGACAAAGATTACTTCACATAAAAACAATGCAATCAATGTAAATATTATTCTTCCATTAAAACACATAATGCTTTGCTGTACAACAGAAAGACATACACATCGATGGATTTCTAAATATTATTTTTTGATAAGTAGTTAAAAATAAGTATTGCATTCACTGTCATTAATTAGAGGTATTAGTAACAGTGATCTGTTATAGTTTGTGAATTAAAAATGTTGTTTCACGTTCCAACACATCTTTATAGTGCTATGTGCTTCTATGTAGAAGCAGAGGCTAGTTGTAAATTTTTAAACTAGCAAACCGAGTTTTAAGTGTAATAGTGATAATTTATATAAGTAAGACCATACTAATTGCAAAAGTAAAGAAAATAAAGTAATTGAAGAGGAATATAGTTCCAAATGGTGTCCGAAGTAGGATGAATACCATACAAAAGCAAGATGAAAAAATGATGAAGCAAATGACAGCCAAGACAAAAATGGACCAAAATGGCTGGCAAAAATGGAACCCAGGATGACAAATATGAAAAACAAAATGGCCAAGATGAGGATAGAGCTGTCTGCGATGATTAACGGGCATAAAAGACTCAGAGACTTTGGCCAATGAGTTAATGTGCAAGAGGACATCGGGGAATGTATTAGCTCCCTGTAAGAGAGTCGTTAGCAGCATAATGCAAGCAAGTGTCAGGGTGGAACAAATACCCAACAAAAATCTTAAGAGCTTAAACATTGAGACACCAGGACGTGACAAAACATCTCCATGAGCCAAGCAGCCCAAGTATAAAGGCACGTTGACACTAGAAGTCTTCCAGAGACAGCTTGTCACTATTGCTACCCACAACTGACTGTCTACAAAAGAGGAAACTGCATGGCAGATAGCTAGCCTCCAGGGATGAGCGGCAGAAGATCTGTAAACGATTCTGGCATTGGCAGCATTCTAAAACACCTGGGGTGATGAGTTATCTACTCTGTCAATGTGGTGCGTGATGCCAAGATACGTCAATGTGAAATACTCTGCAAACATCAGACCACCCATGATGTGCTGATGACCACGGTGACCATGTACATTGTCAAAGTAGCTACTGTTGTTGTCTGGAAGATCCAGAGTATTTGGTTTGTATGGGATGGGGGAACTGCCTCAGAGCATCAATAATCTTCCAAAGATGTGGTTAGCCAGGGCATCCGGTGTGAGATTGTTCTCATTAGGCCGACAAACTAATGGAAAATGAATAAATACAAGCACGAAGAGGGGCACATTGGAGCTGTCATCACTGACCACTAGAATGATAACATTATTGCAGATGGATGGGTATGCTGGAGGCAATAGCAGATCTCACTGATGGACATGGGTGCTGTTGTGACCTGATACGGTGGAGAGCTGGGGAGTGGTACTTGGTAGTCACGAGGTGACGGTTGACACCGGCAGGGGGTTCTTGCAAGTCAGAGGCCAAGAGAGTAACATTCAGAGTTTAGAGAGGCTGGTGATAAAAGTTTGAATAGCAAAACAAGTTTTAAGTGAAATTGTAATAATTTAAGTGAGGTCATATTAATAGTAAAAGTAAAGGAAACAGAAGTAATTGAAAGGGAATATAGTTGCAATAGATTACACTGTTTTATTATTGGTTAATTGAATCAGTTTTTGAATTTGGAACACTTGTAAATGACAAGAAAGTTCAAAGCTTTTAAGCAAAAAATTCAACAGTTGTATAGTGAACGAAATTATGCCAATCTTCTGCAACAATTACCTTTCATATTTACTATGTACATTAGAGTCTCGCTAATCTGAGGTAAAGGATGGGTGAGGTTACCTGGGATTTGGGATATATATGGAGCACTATAAGACTAACAATGAAAGATGAACTATTAACTCTAGGTAAAGTTATTCATTGTAAGCCTTTAAAATGTGTATGTTTTATCTATAAAGAACTTGTTGAATACATTTAAAACAATAATGGGGGGCATTTAAACCTCTCTGTGCGTTGGCCGGAGTAGTAATGAGGAAACTCAAGCCTTATTAGACACTGAAGGGAATCTCTGTACACATCTTTAGTTGAAAGAACAAGTTCTGCCATCTGTTGGGATTATGAAGAAGCACTTTCAAGGAGCTCTCTGCAATAAAGCAGCAGGCTGGCAGGGGTCATGTGATTGTGGGGATTCATGGGTTCAAACAACATGGTTGGGACCAGCTGGCAGGGTGTATTTTACGTGACAATGAGTTACAGACCCAATTTGATGCTTTGCTATTTGATTATGTCAGATATTGATCACAGTAATCAGGACAGTGAAAGTGGAAGTGAATGTGTTGATATTCATGCTGGGGAAATAAGTGACAATGCGAAAGGTGATGAAAATGATTCATCATCACAAGATGTGCCACGCACAAAGAGAAGACGGGTTAGCACGCCAATGTTTCAGTGGCTGAGGAGCAATTTTGATCCACAAAATCATGGTTTTGATAACCATAATTCAGGTATTACAGTGAATTTGGATGAAAAGTCACAGTTTTTGATGTTTTTAAATTATTTTTTTTTTTCAAATTACACAGCTCATTGCTAAAGAAACTAATAGGTATTATGATTTTCTTTGTGAGAAACTTTCACCCTCCCCCCACTCCCGTTTGCAGTCCTGGTCTGAAACCACACTCAAAGAACTTTATATCTTCTTGGGACTTACAAGCTGATAACCAGGGTAAAGGAGCTGACAGAGCCATGCAGAACACTGGCCAACAGAACCTCTAATTGCTACTCCCCGTTTGCAGAGTACATGTCAGGAGACAAATATCTTTTGCTACTCAGACTACTTCATTTCTATGACAATGACACGGAGAGTCAAACGGATGGACTACATAAACTGAAATCTATTGTTGACTATTTGAGACTCAGTTTTACCACATGCATCACTCCTTTTCAAAAAATACTGGGATGGAGTAGCTCAAAGACTTTACCTACTATTTTTACAATTTTTTTCTTATTCTATACGTATAAGACAAATAACCACATTCAAAACAAAATTAGTACTCTGAACTTTGGATAAATCTGATTATAAATACTGTCATTTTTCACTATATATTTCTATTTAGAGTGGCACCATGGCTGAGTAGTTAGAGCATTCACTTACCACCTAGGCAGCCTGGGTCCAATCCCTGGAACCTGCATGTGGTATTTGTGGTGGATGAAGCGGCGTTAGGGTGAGTTTTCTTCAGGTTCTCCAGTTTCCCCCGCCACTCATTATACCAATTGATCCATTGTCAGCTTTCAAATCCTTGAGTTGGCTGCATTTCATATCCTCATGCCTGGTTTTACGTTGTTGTTTAACGATGCTGTCAATTGCCAGGATCACATCAGCATCGCTGGTGTGCCGGAATTTTGACCCGCAGGAGTTCTTTTACATGCCGGTAAATGTACTGACCTGAAGCTGTCATTTTTAAGCACACTTAAAAACCATTGGTGTGGGCTGGATTTGAACCCACGACCTTGGGATCAGTAGGCCAGCATCTAAACAACTGAGCCACCCAGACTGACTCTCATACCTGTTGCTTGACTGATCACCAAGGTATGATCATTGGATCATACCCGCTTCAAGGTCTGCACTCTGTCCGGTCCATAGGTTCCTGTGCTCCCCAACAGGCATGTGACCCTTGGCACTAGTTTGTAAGTCCTACTGTGCTTTTCAAATGGGAAGGAGTTTGTCCTTGAGCGCCTCTAGGGTGGCAACCAACAGGAGTCCTGCTGTGTTGTCACATTGCTTTCCCTTTAAGTGGGGCTTGATGTGTCAAGAAATATCAAAAGAGCCTGGGTAATGAGCTTGCAACGCTGTAAGCATAAATGTATCTCATTGGCTGCAGATCAGAGCTCTTCCCATTTGAAAAGCACAGTAGGGTGTGTAAGTCCCATATAAGGGGTAGGTAAACAGGTAAAGAAGAAATTTCTATTCTTAGTAGTACCAGTGCTTGGAGTTATTAGTGATTGACAAATATTTAGATTCAAAATAAATTCAGTAAAATGAGCTTTGGATAACTGTACGAGGGTGAACTGAAAAGTTTCCGAGCTCAACATGAAGATGGCAGCACTTGTAAATAAAAGCTAGTGAATTTCATTGTTTCTCTGTTGACAATTACTCACCAAAGTTGGATGCTCAGTTGTTATGTACCAGTCGTTTGAGTTGATGTGTGTTTTTATGAAAATGGACAAAATTGACTATCGACCTGTTACTAAATATTTGTTTTTGAAAGGCAATCCGCCTACGCAAATCAAAAATGAGTTGGATTCTGTGTATGGGGACTCTGCACCATCATTTACCACACTGAAATTTTGGGCAGCTGAATTTAAATGTGGCCGTAAGAGCTTGGGAGACGATGAACATTCGGGACGTAAAAAAACTGCAACCACCATCAACAACATTGCCAAAGTTCACCAATTGGTGCTAGACAACTGGCAAATTAAAGTGAGAGAGATAGCAGAGGCTATGAATATGTCAAAAGAATGTGTTTGTCACATATTAAATAAAAATTTAGACATGAGAAAGATGTCCGCACATTGGGTGCCGCGTTTGCTCACGTTAGACCAAAAACGTGTTTGAATGAACATTTTCAGTGCTCTGTTGATGCTATGTTAGCAAAGAATATTTCAAAATAGTGAAACTTAAATGCTATTTTTAGTTCATGCAGTGTATTTAGCTTACAAAGCATAATGTTTTCAACTGCTCCGTCTTTCTCGCACTTATTATTTTATATCTTTTCTATGTTTTCAAAAACCTTGCCAGCATGTTTTGGTCTCAAGAGATGTAACCTCAAGTGTTATATCTTGCAATTCCTGTAAAGATAGGTCACCTGTTACATTTCCCTATTTGTCTTAAGTTGACCCAAATTGAGAACACACGTGTATGGGGACAAGCAAACGAGAGTGTGACCCAATAAAACCCAAAATACGTCTGCTTTAGGTGGCCCAATAAAACCCAAAATGCGTCCGCTTTAGAAACCTCTTTAGGTCTGTTTGTTTCAATCATCCTGTAAAAATCTGTTTTACACATGGAACTGTCACTCTGAACCCCTCTGCTCTGCATCCACAATATCACAGCAGATTTACAACACTCCAAAGCGGGAATTTATCAACTTCTACACTCCTTTTCTTTGCTTCTGAGATAACGCTAGTGACTCCAATTTTTAACTGAAATAAAAAGGTTGTTAGCATATTAGCAAGCAAACATAGCGAGAATAACATGGAGGTAAGTTGGCAATCTAACAAGCAGCAACGTTATCTACTTATTTCACAAAACTCGGGTTACACTATTGTGGAACATCCCTCGTTTTCTCTTCAGTCCCCTAAGACCACGAGCTGATGAACAGACAGTATGTAGTAGCTTAAAGATATTAGTGATTGATGATACCTATTACAATAATTATGTATGTGTAAGTTGTACCGTTTGACTGGGGTACATGAAAACATAACTCTTGTTAGCTTCGTGCAATCCACTGAAAACAGCTTAGCCTTTTTCTAAACCTTTAGGATATGTGGATCTTTAAAAGAACTTACACTGCAAATTGGCAAGTAATACTTGCCTTTATTATAACAATTGCTAAACAGTACAAAAGCTTAACACCTTGGATTACAAAGAAATGACAAATACTTGTCGCCACTTCAAAGTGATTAGAAAAAATATCACTTTTGTAATACATTTTGATATCACTATTTAGTCTTTAGTATTTCAAAATTCCTGCCATGCTGCTAATATATTTTATTCATGCCCAAACCATTTAATAATGTAAATCCGAACAGAAGAGCTGAAGGTTAATTTGGAAAAGACCTACTCCCGTATGATAAACATGATGCCTCCCGTACTGGCCACCATTTCTGCCCAGCTCCACAGAAACGTCCTCTCTTGTTGAAATCCCAAGTACAACTCACTTGTCTTGCCGCTGGACCTGGCGTGGTAGAGAAATGTCACGTTGAGCATTGCACATGCGCTGCTGTTTCAGCCCTTAGCCGCAGGAGGTCATCCAATTTGTCAGGTAACTATGCAGGCTCCATCTATTGCTTACGACATGGAAGTACCAGGGCGCTCATTGAATTTTGGTTTGATGAGTTGATGGTTATCTCTGCTTTTGACTTATAAGTGATATAAAGGCTCAAAGTTAACCCTCTGGACAACCCTAACTTCTGTGCATTGCATGTAGCCTAAATTAAGTGTTTTAAGTTAACATTTTTTGAGAAAGTGGATCATCTACATCAGTCTAGAACCTCCTAAGTGAGTGTTTCATGACATTTTTATTCTTTTTGCACGTTATTGTATGAATGGAAAACATTTTAAAAATGTCTCAGCAAGGAGGGGTCATCAAATAGAAAATATCTCAGCAGTGAAAGGGCGAAGTATATGTTCTCCACAGTTGTACAGGATTCTCAGGAAAGACTTTCTTAGAAGAAATATTTTCTCAATTCTTGCAGCTGTAGGAAAAAGAATACTAAAGGCTTATCTGGAAGCAAACTGCACATTGTGTAATAAACCCTCTCATATAATAATAGTTCATTCATTTCCAATTGAGTTTGAATGAACTCATAATGTTTCATCAAATGAACTGTTACAACAATAGACATTTTTAATTCATCTACATAAGAATAACTATGAAATGTTACATTTGAACTATTTGCTTTATATAAAAGAAGAGACAAAAGTTAAGCATGAACAGTTGTGTGAATATACCTTTGTCTCTTTAAAAATCCTCAAACACTTTAAGAGAGAGGTGCAAAAGTATGTGATAAACACGTCAGGTGTACACTTACTGGATTTGTGAGACTGCTGTACTTCAGAAGGTGAGTGAAATGAACAAAGGATGGTTTAAAGTTTAAAATAAGGCAGTGTAAATAGAATTTGGTAGGTAACATATGATATTATTTTAACAATATAGAATTCCCACAGGAAATTTTCAAGGATTTAAAAATTGATTAGATAAAACCATCTCATATACTTAGATCAAAATTCTACAATAATAGTTTGTGAACATTTTAATATGAACACATATAATGGTGGTAAAATAAAGACTAACCTCACCTCCCTCCCACACACATTTAACTTTGAATATGTGATTCACTTTCTGACCAGAATTCACATGAACACTGCAATAGTTATAGATGATATTTTTCCACTCAGAAAAAATTCCTAATAATTTAACTCCTATTGTAAAAGACATATCTAATCATAATACTCAGGTATTGTTAGTAAGAAATAGACTAATAATTGGAAAAGTAAATTATAACAAGAGTAATTAGTGATCAGTATAGCTATAAATTTAAATTGGCATTAACCCTTTCACCACTGGGATATCTTCCACTTGATGACATCTCCTTGCTGAGACATTTTTAAAATTTAAAATGTTTCCTATTCAGACAATAACTTGCAGAAATATAAATGTCATGAAATACTGACCTAGGAGGCTGTAGATTGAGGTAGATGACCCACTTTCTCAAAAAAATGTTAGTTTCAAAAGCTTAATGTAGGCCACATGCGACACAAACAAGTTAGGGTTGTCCACAGGGGCCATTAATTTAAACATCAATAATTATTGTAATACTTAACATTATCAATCACTAATAACTTTAAGCACTACTACATAGAAGTGTCATGGTAAAAATGAATTATAATTGGTTCATCCGAAGTTTGTTTTACTAAATTGATTTTGAATCTGAAAATTTGCCAAGTACTAATAACTCTTAAGTGCTGATACCAATAGAAATAGAAATATCATAGTGAAAATAATAGTATTTATAATCAGGATTATCCAAAGTTCACAGTACAAAATTTGTTTTGAATGTGAATATTTGTGTTATACCTATAGAATAAGAAAAAATTGAAAAAAGAGTAGAAAAATTCTTTGAGCTACTGCTTCCCATTATTGTATAGAAATACTATTTTTCACAAAGAAAATGATAACACAAATTAGTTTCTTTAGCAATGAGCTGCATAATTGGGAAAGAAAAAAGTAATTTAAGAACATAAAAAGTTTAATTTAAAAACTTCTATAAAAGAAAGATACATAAAAAGTTGTTGCAGTTTCATCCAAATTTACCGAAATAGCTGAATTATGGCTATCAAAACTATGATTTTGTGGAGCAAAATTGCCCCTCTTAGCCACTCAGATACAGGAGTCGCACATCTTGTGCTGGTGAATCATTTTCATCACTTTTCTCACTGTAACTTTCCCTGGCATCAATATCAACATATTCACTTTCACCATCCTGATTACTGTAACCAATAACTGACATATCAGACAGCAAAGATCAAATTCAGCCAGTAATTCATCGTTGCAAAACACATACATTTACCTTCTAGCCATGCTTTTCACACCCATGAATCCCCACAATAACGTGACCCCAAGCCAGGCTTCCGCTCACTGTGGTGTAATATGCATACACAACCCTTTGTATTCTAAGCTGCAGATGTCTATAATGCAGAGAGTACTTAGAAACTGCTGCTTCATAATTCCAACAGATGGCAGAACATGTTATTTCGACTCGAAGTGCACACAGTGATTCCCTTCAGTCTAATAAGGCTCCATTCTAATGAGCAGCTCCCGTTGTCTACATTTCAGCTAACACATAGAGGTTTAAATGCCCTGCCATCTATGCAATGTGAAAGGGTTAAAGAATTAAAAGTAGACTTCTGTTTATGTCAACATTCAAGTTGGTTTGGTTTAGTAGTGTTTAATGCCCACTTTTACTACATACAGCACCGCAGGTGGTGATATATGGAATGAACGAGTACTGGTGGAATGAGATGGCGGGGAAAACTGGAGAACCAGGAGGAAACCTACCCTAGCGCTGCTTTGTCCACCATAAATCCCACATGCAGTTGCCTGGATCGAACCTGGGTCGCTTTGGTGAGAAGCAAATGTTCTAACCACTCAGCTACAGCGCGGCCGTAACACTCAAGTAAATGGCAAATTTGATGATTTTGTAAACTTATGCTATTATCCTTAGAAGCTATGTCCCCTAAGAAACCAATAGATTCATCACAGATTATGATAGTGACACCTTAAGATTACTTAAGTATGTGAAAGTCCTGTACAAATAAAAGAAACTTGTTCTTTTTTTCCCTGATTACCCTCCCATTACGTAGGACTTACAATGCAGCCTAGGATCAGATGCCTGTCGGGGAGCACAGGGACCTCTGGACCAGAGTGAAGACCTGGAAGCACATGGTCAGCCAAGCACCAGGTATGATAGTGAGGAAGATGATATGAAATGCAGGCCAAATGGATGATTGGAAGGGTGATAATGGAGCAATTGGTGGAATGAATGATGGGGAGAAACGGAGAACCTGGAGAAAACCCGCCCAGATGCACCTTCGTCCACCATGTATACCACATAAGGGTCCCACCTAGGTGGTAGGCCAGCGGTCTAACCACTCAGCCACGGTGCTACCATTATACTTCCAGGCTCAGGGAAGGATGAGGAATAATCCTGGCCAGAAAAAAATTTCCACCCTGCTGCCGGGAATCAAACCCGGGACCCCTTCCACAGCAGGCAGGTGCTCTACCAACTGTGCTACTATTCTTAGTATATCAAACCGTTTATGAACCAAACATTGCAGTATACTACAGTGCATATTATAAAATACCAAAAAGAGCAGGAGGAAGTTATTACTGAATAGCTATTGATGAATATAACAATAAAATTAAAGCAGTGAAAAACCCCTTAATGTCCCATATTGCTTTCAAGCAATAAGTTTTACTCAACTTTATGCGATAAATATCATCATCCACAAAAGTCTTAGGCCCACACCTAATGGTTAAAGAGTATATATTTTTTATATTATATTAGAAAGAATCACTACAAAATGTGAATTTTAAGATGATTTGTTATATACGGTGACACTTTTTGGTGGATTGTGATGACATAAAATATGTTAATATACAATAAAAAGGCTTCAGAATCAATTCTGTTGCAATCATCCACAAAATTATCAACATTTACTCTTGCGATTAAATGTAAATTTTAATGAAACCTGTGAAGTGAGTGGTTATTTAAGATTTGCATCAAATCAACATTTCATTGCAGTATTTCTGTGAAACAAACATTAAAAAGATTTTTTCAGGAATAAAACAAGATGTATCACTTTTTGCAGCCTAGAAAGACAGATGCGAGGTCAAGGTCAAGAGTTCAAAATCTGTGTAGCTGGAATAAATGCAACTATGTTTATGATAAGCAGAAAAGGTACATGAGAGTGGCAGGGAAGATAGGCTGACAGATAACCAGTGGCATACGTGAGCATTCAAAGACCACATAGAACAATAAACCTTCCACGCTGCAGCATCATCACTAGAGCAAAGTGCCGGAGACAACATCCATCTCACTTCTCTACTGGTTTTCCTGCACTATGCAAACACACATAGCTTAAAATTTGAGAGGAAGAACTGGAACTTAAAAGTTCAATGCCACAACTGGGATTTGAACCACAGACCTTCCGCTTACCAGGCGGCTGCTCTACCACTGAGCTATTGTGACGAACTGCCAGAATGGCATTAAATTCTCAAACCAGTTCATATTTCTCCTGGTAAACCACAAAGGCAGTCTCACATCAGAGACAAATTACCCCAATGGTGACTTACTGTTGTAAGTACTTTATATCCCAGGATTAAATAACCTTCAGATGGTAATTATTATTTATTTATACCAACAAACTTACTGTTGGTGTTTTAAAACACACAAGCTGTGTGTGGGCAAACTTTAAGAGGTAGAACTGGAACTTAAAAATTCAATGCCACAACTGGGATTTGAACCACAGACCTTCTGCTTACCAGGTGACTGCTCTACCACTGAGCTATTCTGACAAACTGCCAGAATGGCATAAATAAAGAATAACACATAGCTTAGTTTGGCTCTTACAATAAGTTTACATGTATTTTATGGAAGGCTCCGATAGACAGCAGGGAATGCAAGTTTAATGCCAAATATGGAGGGAGTTTATCTCTGACTTTGTTTCATCTCTAAATACACGGCAGAGCCAAAGCCTGTGAGTGTGCAGTTACATTAAAACAAGTCCATTCTGATAGCTAGGTGCACATGTGTGCTTGAAAGTTTCCATGGCGATGAACATTGTCCTGTGCGGTCTACGGATTACAGCCTAGCTTCTGGTTCCCAAGGTCACAGGTTCAAACCTGGCAGAGGATGATGAAGTCTTTCAGGTGCAGAAATCATAGCATTTCCTTTCGAAGGAAATTAATGCTGGTGGTCCTGTGCCACAGATTTAAGTTATGTAAAACAGCCTCAAGCTTGATAAAGGCCTATGAGCAAAATTAAGCCACATTTCATGCCCAAAGTGGAATGTAACACTCAGAACCACAGTCTGCGTGCCTATACTTCAGTTTCTAATGTTGATTGTGAAGGAACTCTTTCAGTGTACAATAATTTGTCAGGCAAAAGAACCAGTATTACAGTAGGGAACATAGAAACCATGCTTCCTTGTTATTTCAATCAATATGCTACATACTATTTTATTTGACCACTTTTATCTTGCTTTCAGCCTTCTTTTTATACGAAATCACAATTTTTATTAACCATAAAATTGTGTCCCTAATTATATGTTGTTGTTAGCTAATGCTGGATTTCTGACAATGATGTCATTAATCCTCTTGCTCTCCAATATTTTTCACTGATGGATGGGGCACTAGAAGTGACCAGGCATATTTGAAGGTGGTCTCGATCCATTTGCTCTTGCAGATCACATAGAGGACAGAGTGGTGAAGAATATATCCCAATTCTATCCCTAATTACATAAAACATGCATTTTTAAGAATTAATGCTGTTCAGTATTTTAAGAAGAGGCAAAAGTGGTGCACCTTTTTTGGTACAACTTACCTTAATATCTTCATTAATACATGAATCTTCTCTTTCCAGCCACCAAGTTTCTTCTTTAATATCTATCTTGGTTTCAATTTCACTTTTCAGTTGATCATGCTCTTCATTGTAAGAACACATGGAAGAATCTTCAAGTTCTGGTTTGATATCACTGTTACTTGTAACAGTTTCTATCTTAACCTTGTTCACAAGGTCTTCGATTAAAACCTCACTCTCAAGGTCCAGGAAAGAAGATTTCTCTTTGATTTCTTCTTTAATATCCATTTTACTATAGTTACTTTTTTGAGCAATTGTTCTTAAAGTTCAGTAGCAAGTCTGTGGAAAAAGAAACACATTATTAGTAACATCCATGAGTTTGCTTACAGATAATTGATACATTACATTAAAACAAACAGTAGTACAAAGTAATAATATGTTGTTGTTGTTAGCTAATGCTGGATTTCCGACAATGAAGTCATTAATCCTCTTGCTCTCCAATATTTTTCACTGATGATATTGAAGAGAGCAATAGCAGTACTAATAACCGCTTTTTAGAGAGCACCATATTTTTATGTTTTGGCAGTCACATCGCTCTCTCACAACCCCCAGAATGTCTGGAGGACCACACCTGTTTTTGGTTTACGGGTCTCACCGACCTGACCGGAAAATTATCAAAATAAATTCACCGACCATATCCTCTGATCACCAATCAGAAGACGTATTACATGCCATGACAGGTCAGCATGTTAGGGGTTAAGATTTTATAGAGAAATTAGAGAAATGGAGAGGTTGGAAAAATAAAGACTTCCTAATATGGTGTAATGTGCTTAGAATAACATTTCAACATTCAAAGATCCATATCATTCTTATGGTTATTTTAATCAGCATGTTCGATCCCAGGGACCCGCATGTGGTATTCGTGGTGGACGAAGCAGCATCAGGGCGGTTTCCCCCGCTATCTCATTCCACCGGTGCTCCATCTTCATGTATCATCAGTGTCACCGTCTGCGGTGCCGTAATAGTAAAAGCGGGCGTTAAACACTACAACAACATTAATCAGCATCTAATGTCTATTATAGTAAAACTTGCTTTAAATAATATTACTCTAAAAGGAATTTTATAATCTTGAAGACAGAGGAGCTTACAATGAGGACTACAAAATTAAACTGGACATTTTACTGAACTTATGCTACTCTGAGGCATAAAAACATGTCAACTTCAACTATTACAGGAAGAAAAGCAAGTAGACAAATAAGAAGTTGCATAAATATAAGAAAATGCATTTCTATTTTGATCATATAGAAAATTGTGCAAATTTATTGAAGCACGGGGAGTCAGGAAACAGGTCTGATTGTGTTTCATAAAAGAAAAATTAGCAGAGAAAACCATGTGAACATTATTCATTACATTTCATTCCAATCATACAAAGCTATTGGAATTTATGTTGCAGGGTGAGTAATTTATGATGCATAACACATGCCACTGTGTTATGTAAAACAATAGACACTAGAGAAAACCATGTGAAAGTAATATATTGCATTTCTATTTCAATCATCATAATTGTATGATTTGTATGTTGAATGGTGAGCGGAGCAGGTGTAGATTGTGTAATGTAGAAGAGGAGTAGAGAAAACTCTGAGTGTAATACGTTGCATAGTAATAAGGATGGCACTTTACATGTGGCAGTTTTCATTGCGATCGGTTAACTAGTAGATTATATGAATTTTATGTCGAAGAACGAATAGAGAAGAACATGTGAAGGTGTTATGTAAAAGAAAAATGAGAAGAGAAAACTACTTATGTAATATGTTTAATTTCTATTTCAATCATAAAAAACTGCATGAATTGTATTTTGAAAGGCAAATAGAGAATATTGTAATATGGACATAAAAGAAAAGTGAGTAGAGAACAGCATGTGAATGTAATATGATGCATAGTGAAATGGATAACATATAAGCCTCCATGAAAGAACACTTACATGTGCCAATTTGCATGGTAATCAGTCAACTGGTGTTAGTTTATCAACTTCTTACATGCCAACTTACTTTTTATATGTATAGATTGTATGACTGGTATGTTGAAGAGCAAGTGCAGAAAAACATGTGAATGGATTACATAAAAAGAAGCAAATCAAGAAAACTGTGAGTTTAATATTTTGCTACTCTGTTTTAATCATTGAAAACTATGAATTGCGCGCTGAAGTGCGAATAGAGAAGGAAATATGTATGTGTTAAGTAAAAGAAAAGCGAGTAGAGAAAACCATGTAAATGTAATATGTTGCATAGTAAAATACATAGCATAAAAGCCTTCCTCATGAAAAAAGGCATATATGTGCCAAATTTTGCGATGATTGCTAGAGTGGAATGAAGATGGAGCACCGGTGGAATGAGATGGCAGGGGAAATCTGAGAACCTGCCCCAGCGCCGCTTCGTCTGCCACAAATCTCACTTGAGGTTGCCTGGGATCAAACCCGGGCCATTTTTTTTGAAAAGTGAATGGCCTAACCACTTGGCTACAGTGCGGCCTCACACATACAGCTTAACAGTAACTTCTTCATCATCATCGTCATCGTCACGGTATAACCCTTGTGGCTTGTTCCGACTTCAAGGAAATTGATCGGACCATCTCATTCGTGGCCTGCCAACATTTCTTCTACCTACAGATTTATACTTGTGCACTATTTGTGGTGTACGGTCTTTGGTCATTCTCTGCACATGATCTTGCCATTTTTGCCTGTATGCAATGATTGTTTCATTTAGACTCTGAATTTCCAATTCTCTTCTAATATCCTCGTTTCTTTTCTTGTCTATTAGTCTATAACCTGCCACCTGTCTCAGAAATTTCGTCTCAGCAGTCTCCACTTTCTTCTGTTGTGAGATAGTCAAAACCCAGTTTTCACACCCATAAAGCAGGGTTGGGATCGCCATTATTTTATACAGTTTTAACAAAGTTTGACAATTACAATTTTTAAAAGTTCTTTTTATTGTGCCACATATTGTTTGGAATTTGTTTATTTTGTTTTGTATATCTCTATTGCTAGTATATGACACAATATAGCCAAGATAAATAAAATAACTTTGTTGTTGGATGGGTTTATCATTTATGCAAAGTTTTGCTCTTAAATGGTTTGTTCCTATAAAAGCCACTATTTTTGTTTTTTCATATGAAATTTGAAGATTATATTCTCTTGTAATATTGTTTAATTCATGTATGGCTCTTTGTAAGTTATCTTCCGTCTCCGCAATTAAGATCTGGTCATCAGCGAACAGCAATGTGTCAACATTTCTCCCCTTTATTTTAAAATGTGTTCTGAGCATGGACCAGTGTGCGACACATTTGTAGCGAAATTGTCTGATCCCCTCCCCATGATTTGCCATATAGTACCCATAAGACATTCAGGGAATAGTCACATTGTGCTCTTAGCTATGTGTATGCAATGAACAGCTAAGCTTCCTATCCAAGATCAACCAAAGGAAATGCATCTCATTTGCAAAGGGAAGTAAATCTGGGCCGAAACGGAGTGAAGGTGGTCATTGTCTCCTATGGTGCTACAAATTAGCAGACTGACTTCTCAGTTGAGAAACAAAAGCCGTTTTTGAGCTCCATTCTCGAAGATTGTCCAAACATTGCTGCAGGCACTGTTCAAACATGCCGTGCACTGAGAGGTACAATAGATGGTGAAGTTGTCTACAAACAGGCAAGATGAAACTTCAGGTAGAACACATTTCAAGATGGAGTTTATTGCTATAGTAAAAAGCGTGACACTTGGTACCGCACCCTCAGGTACTCTCTCCTCCTGAATAAAATGTTTCAAATAAACCGAGCCAACACTTACTCAGAAAATGCAGTCTTTCATAAACTCGCAAATGAATTGTAGTAGGCGTTTCAGGTATACAGGTAACAGAAGCCCTGCCTGCCAACACAAATCATAAGCCTTCTCAAGATCAAAAAATATGTTAACCGTTTGAGAGTTCTTCATAAATCCATTCAATAGATGTCGATATCTACACAAGATGGTCTACAGTTGAGCGGCAAAACTACACTGGATGTTAGACAGTAGGTTGCGACTATCTAACCACCATACCAATCATCCAATGATCATGGGTTTCATCACCTTGCAAACGCAACTGGCAAAGGAAATAGGACAGTAGCTGGAGGGAAGATAACAATTCTTTCCAACTTTCAATTGGTGGTCTCCTGCCAATTTTCTGGAACTATACTGTCAACCCAAGCACAATTATAGACTCAGAGCAGGAATGCCTTTCCTTCAGGAGAGCGCTATTGTAACATTCGTACGTGAATGCCATCTGGTTCTGGTGCTGATAGTTGCAAAGATGAAACAGAATGTTTTAACTCCACCATGGTGAAAAGGAGATTGTAATCTTCTACACTTCTAGAACGAAACCCAAAGCCTTGAGATTCCACCTGAGTTTTAATTGGAAGTAGCTCAGGGGAGTAGTTATCCAAGCTAGACACTTGAGCAAAAGCACTGCCAAATGTGTCGGCCACGTCAAATGGATCAACAACAGTCCTGTAACTGTTTTCAGGCCCACAATTGGTATATGGGTAGATTTACTGGCTATGCACCTTAACTTATCCCATACAACCAAGGCAGGTGTATGTCAGTTAAATGAAGCTACAAATTTTCTCCATGTCTTTTCACTATCCTTAATCACTTGTCTGGACCTCGCACACATTTTCTTGTATTGGATTACATTAAACAATGTAGA
The DNA here is from genome assembly GCA_030765045.1 of Tenodera sinensis. Taxonomy (NCBI): domain Eukaryota; kingdom Metazoa; phylum Arthropoda; class Insecta; order Mantodea; family Mantidae; genus Tenodera; species Tenodera sinensis. The sequence continues at coordinate 49,028,420 of CM060974.1, read as the reverse complement.
GTGATGTTGAAAGGTCCTAAGAGCACGCCTATGAGCATAAATGGTACTCTGGTACTCTTCCATGCACCGAGGTACAGGAAATGGATGCGGGTGGGAAGTCAACCACAGAATAGATTGCTCAGCAGCAGAAAGAATCCTCTTGGTGAGAGGCACCAAATCATTCACTGAGTCATGCTCACTTTAAGTAAGCACGGTCAACTGGGTGTAAGAGTTCCAGTTGGCATGGTCCAAATGCGATTTAGGTATATGTGTAGAACATATATCTTACGTTACAGGACTAATAAGACATAGAAAGTGGTCACTGGATTGTAAATTAGGGATGACATTCCATTGTAAGAAGACTGCCAACTGAAATGGATAAACTGCAAGATCAGGTGTGAGAAACTATTGAAGGAGTCAGAAACAAATGTAGGCTCTCCCGTGTTAAGGACAGCCACAGTCGGCAAGAAATAACCTGTCACTTGACAGCAAGCTGATTTACTTAACTGCGAATGAGCCTAGTTTGCAGGTAAGTAAATCAGCTAGCTGTCAAGTGCCAGGTTATTTCTCGTTGACTGCAGATTGTAATGGTCTTTTATGACAAATGAAAGATATATCCACAACTTTCTGGCTATAGCCCATGCAGTCCTGTTTACTAAAGAAATCAGCAATCAGGATGCCCTCACTCAAGCGCAATTAGCGAGTGGTGCCCATTGAAGTCTCCCACCAACAGAAAAGGTGTTAGTGACTGGGAAACTAGATCTTCTAAATCAATGTACCAAGATTGGTAATTTGGACGCTGACTTTGCAGAGATGTTCTTTTGATTAGCTGACTTGGTAGGTGACTGAGTTGTAACTGCACATGTTGAAGGATTTGGTACAGTTCTTGCTATGAGAATCCTTTTGGAAATTGTGGCCTCATTATGATCGCTGGTTTGTGTAGCGATTTCCTGCTTCAGTAACAGCTTAGCTGCAACTGAGATATATGTACCAAACCTTGGGATAGAGGGTTCTCGGATATGCAGGAGTTCATGGGCTTCTGAGGATACCTTCTCTTTAACCCAGATTGTCCTTTCCTCCATAAAACAGGGGCATTCTAGGGAGCTAGCTTAATGTTCCCTACTGCAGTTAACACAACTGGTAGGTGATGTACATTCACCATCATGGGCGATGCCTCCACTGTTCATGCAGTAGCCCTACTACTGCAAGAGTCACTTGTGTGACCCGAGCACTGACATTTATAGAATCTTAATGGGTTCAAGATGTAAGGCCTAACTTCAATGGCCTCGTACCCTGTCTAAAACCTTTGTGAGAGACTGACCTGATCAAAGGTAAGCAACAACTGATAAAGATATCATTCCTTGACTTTCTAGGTTCTCCTTAAATTCTTCACTGGACAAATCGTCCAATGCACAGGTGTTCAAAACACTGCGGTAGGAGTTCAGCGTTCTATGCTCTCTACTCGTACTGGATACCTGGTTAGCAAATTTGCTTTTCAAATGGGAAGGAGTTTGTCCTTGAGTGTCTCCAGGCCAATTGGAGTCCTGCTGTATTGTCATATTGCTTTCCCCTTAAGTGGGACTTGACGCGTGCCAAGAAATATGAAGAGTGGGGGTAATGAGCTTGCAATGCTGTGCATGTAAACGTATCTCATTGGCTGCAAATCAGAACTCTTCACATTTGAAGAGCGCAACAGTATTGTAGCCGCCTGGGATGCTGAATTAGCATCAATCAGGAGCGAACCGTTGTGAGATCTAGTGCAGTTTTTCACAGGTCCAGCCATCTTGTCAAGACCCTTATGCATGATGAATGGATTCCCTAACCTAAATGTTCTAGTTTCTTCTGTTCTAAAAATTGCTAAGTAACCAGGAGCACTCAACTCTGCTAGTTATGCTACACAATCTTTCTGTCTTTTATTTAATTTTTTGGAATTTGTCATGGCGACATCCTCCACCATTGCAAATGTCTCCAATGGTATGCTCCCATCCTGGGCGCCAACCCAGCTTAGGTGAGAGTCCTGACCTGGACCTTGCTCACCCTAGGGTCTCACTTCCCAGTGTATAGACAGAGGGATCCAATCACCTTCAGGAGTGCATCAGCTCATGCAATGGCCCCTCCCCAGAACTGACCTTTATCAGCAGATACGAACACAAATCTTATATGATAACCAGGGGCTGGAAATTATGCAATTACCCAGTCAACCCTTGCATCATCCCATCCAACTACAACCCACGTGTAGGTTATCCATCAGACTGTGCTCAGGGAGGTATCAGGTGGGAGGTCAAACACAAAATGGACCAAAGCAGATTGAGCATTTAGCATATGCTTTCTCCCCCTTAGAGGAATCCAATTGAAAGTGTGGCTTGGAACTCTGGGTGCACCAAACCCGTACCTACCCTAGTAGGCTCCATCTGTAAGGTGGATATAACTGTAAATATGATATTCAAACTTAAACAACACAGGAAACTTGTGATTAAATTAGATGAAAGTGTAACACTCCACATTACTTACAATAATGAAGACACATGTTCCAATGCAGTCTCTCAGCACAGTTCAATGTTGTTTGGAAATCGAATATAAGAGAAACAACAGTTCAAGATGCAAGGCAGCATTATGTAGAGATGTAAATCTATGAGAAATAAAATCAGCAGTGATTATGCTGGTATACGGTGCTTAGGTTTGAAGTGTTTGACACACTCACAGCACTATTTAGATGAATTTGGGGTGTCAATGTTGGCAACAGCTGGACAGTAGAAGGTGGGGATGAACAGAAGAGGAATGCTCCCACGAAGTCTTGGGTGGAATGTTATCCATGGCTGTTGTGTTGTGCAATCACTGCTGCATTTATGACTTAAGTGCATTATTTATTATATTACTGATATAATATATATATATATCATATCCTGAGTATAATTTATTGTTAATTATATGTATTGATATACGTTATACAGTAAATGAGCAAATATAATGCTGCAAGCATGTGATACACAGTGAAGTGTTTTTCCCAATGTGCAACCTTAACATCGCATATACGCAAAAAACACTGTTTTGTCATAAGTACTTATGATATCCTGAGTAGGTGGAAGATTACCCTGAGTTAATAAGTGGTAGTTTAAGAACATAATATTGCACTGCTGAAGTCATTGCGGCCATGCAACCTCCCTTTTAAGTGACCTCTGTTATAGAGTTTTGTTTCAAGCATATACATCCATAACTGCAACTACCATTACTCCCGAGTGAATTACATGTTTTAATGCAAGTTGTACAATATAATGCTACATATGCACCATAAGCAATGTAGACAGTGATACACAACCATAACAAGGGTTACTAGATTATTTCAACCATACACATCTCTAACTCAATTAAGTATAACGTAAATTCTATAAGATGCTGGTTCCATTTGGCACATCCTAAAAATGCTACAAACACTCAATGTACTAACACAGATGCACACACAATATCTTCTTAAATATTTTGGGAGTTAGGTAATCACGGTGTACTCATCTAGTACAGTAAATATGTAATGTTCTTCCACGGAGCTTACTTACCAAGGCTATCTTATGTTACATTAAGTTACATCTATATAAGCAGTGTTTTTAGTGATATTGCACAGGTCAAAGTGCAATTAGCCCAGCATACTATAAAATGTCTACTAACTACCATATCCTTAGAATGAATTATTGTTAGTTACATGTATTACTACAACTGTTTGTTTGTTTGTAGTGTTAACGCCCGCTTTTACTACTGCGGCACCGCAGATGGTGACACTGATGATACATGGAATGAAGATGGAGCACCGGTGGAATGAGATGGCGGGGGAAACCAGAGTACCCGGAGAAAACCCGCCCTGACGCCGCTTCGTCCACCACGAATACCACATGCGGGTCCCTGGGATCGAACCCGGGCCATCTAGGTGGTAGGCGAGCGTGCTAACCGCTCGGCCACGGCGCCGCCTTACTACAACTTGTGCAATATAATGCTACACGTGTGCGATTAGCGATGTAAAATGTTTTATAGCACATACATAATCTTAACCACCCCACTTTGTGTTTGGAGGTTGGAAACACTAGCAGTGCCTTTGTGAGTCAGATAGCGAGTAACTGAGCAAAGCAGATAGCAGATGGAACAAGCACTTGATTATCAACAGCCCACTATTAAATTGTCACCATGTTGAGATAGTATTAATTGTATATGCATCCCCTATAGTGAACAACTTAAATGTGAACTTCTCTTCAGTTTAATGTATGCTCGACTTTGTCTAGACTCATTCTTTTATCACCAAAAAGATTGTCAATTAGTGATAATAATTGTTGCAGAGAGTATATTTTAACTGTAGTTATGTAATTGAGATTTGTGTCATTTGGTCAAAAATGTTAAACAAGACAAATTATAATGGATCTCTTGAGTTTGAGACTGTGATAATTCTGAAAATATGACATGGAATGACATCACAAGTAAGGGCAACAAAGTGTGATATTATATGGACACAGTACCCTAGCAACGCAGTGTTGAATTCTCTCTTGGTCTGACAATTTCAGCAAATGTGGACGCGAATTTATGTGCCACTATACTAAATGGATTATTAACTGTTTTTCTCTGCTATTCATTCCACCAATTGCTCTATTATCAACCTTCCAATCATCCAATTTGCCTGCATTTCATATCATCCTCTTCCTCACTATCGTACCTAGTGCTTGGCTGATCACCTGCTTCCAGGTCTTCACTGTCTGGTCCAGAGGTCCTCCCTCTGCTCCCCAACAGGCGTCTGATCCTAGTTACTGGCTTGTAAGTCCTAAGGGGTGTAAGTCCTACATAAGGGGAGGGTAGTCAGTGAAAGAAAGAAGAAATACTCTCGGACCAAGATTTTATTGCGAAGAAGTAATTCTTTTAGTGATTCTTCCAAAAGCTAAATATGTTACGAGGGGTGTTCAGTAAAGACTGGCACTAATATTCATACAACAATGTATTGTAAAAAATTCCTCATACAGACTGTTGCCCCCCTCAGAATACTTCTCCCTCAATACAATGTACTTGTCCCACCTCCTTTGCCATTCCTTGAAAACGTGCAGGAAGCCATTCTTTGAGAGCCTGTTCAGGGTTGCCTCTAAAGCTTTCACTGCTTTGGTCTCATTGTCGAACCGACGTCCCTTAAGTTCCTTTTTGGCTCTCGAGTTAAGAAAAAAGTCACATGGAGCTAGGTCAGGATTATAAGGTGGAAGAGGTACCATGGAGATATGATTTTGTGCCAGGAATTCGATAACTGCATCAGCAACATGTGGCTTGGCATTGTCGTGATGAAGCTTGCACTGCTGAATGAGATTCTTTAGCTTTTTAGGGATGTGATCCTTTACCAATTGTTTCAGGATAGTGTTATAGTAATCTGCAGTGTCTGTAGAGTGTCTTGGAACTGTGAGAATGCAGACTCTCCTGTGGTAATCAAAAACAGTAATGACTATGCCCTTATTGGGTGACTTCTGTACTCGTGATCAGATTTAGAGGCGATTATCAAACACGTACACTCTCACAGGCTGTCAACAATCAACTGACAGAGCTATCGCTGTGTGATTTTCAGTGATTAGCGACTAGAATATGAAGTTCAATGGCACATGGACAGATGTCGCAGTCAGACACTTAATGAAAGGGAAAAAAATCAGTGCCAGTCTTTATTGAACATCCCTTGTATCTAAACTAAGAAATACTATAGAAAGAAGCGAGAAAAAGAAGATAGTTTGTGTATGGTGTGAAAACTGGCTAAATATTACGACGCACAATCACGAACTCACTAAAAAGATTAAGTATCACGTTAAAAAAATCAGCAATTGTGTATAAAGTTATACAAGTGTATAAAGTATAATGACTGAATTGAAGCATCAATTCAGAATTGAATTTGCCTTATTTCTGTACCACGCCCGAGATAATAAAAGAATACTCATCGCTCCTGCCGACTGACGCAAAGTCGTCCCATCGACGCAGAAAATCATCGTCGCTTACAAAGCCTGTCATAATAGCTTCTATAAATGTACAGCTTGTTAGTTTCAAACTTCAATTAAGGGAACGTAATATGACACACGATTTGTGCATCAAGTTCCCGAAACACCAGAATAGTTTATGTTAAGTTCATACAAATTTTGTTTAACCTTCAGACATCAACATAAGATAAATTAAACAGGAAACTTATCATTAAATAAGATGAGAGTATAACACTTCACTTTACTTACAGTAATCATGAAATAACTTCTAACACAACCTTATCTCACTAGATTCTGTTGTTTGAAAACAACAACAAACCTAGTTGAATGAAAGAAAAACAGAGGACCAGTGTTGCCAACTCATACTCAAGGAGATAAGCTAGATCGTCGTTCAAAATAAGCCAAAAAGCTTAAATATGAACTGAGAAAAAAGCTAGAAAAAAAGCTAACGATTTATTTAGCTGTAATTATTAGTTATCAATATTCTATAACGACGTAGTGTTACGTACGTTATTGACATGTTCAATGTTCACCGGCCTCCATGGCTACTTCTGAACTCGCTGAACGCAATTTAATCTATTCTACGTAATAAATACTACTACTTCATTTAGCTTTATGTTAATAACGAATGACATTACTACATTACCTCATTTAGAAGTGGAGCTGCACTTCCTCTGCATCATCGGGGTCGATTTCGTGAATTTCAGGGAAGAGAATTGAAGTAGTATGTTCCTCTGGTGTTTGTGAAGTACTTGGTGTGTCATCACTCAAACCACTACTATACGAAGCCAACAGTGTTGCCAACTCATACTCAAGGAGATAAGCTAGATCGTCGTTCAAAATAAGCCAAAAAGCTTAAATATGAACTGAGAAAAAAGCTAGAAAAAAAGCTAACGATTTATTTAGCTGTAATTATTAGTTATCAATATTCTATAACGACGTAGTGTTACGTACGTTATTGACATGTTCAATGTTCACCGGCCTCCATGGCTACTTCTGAACTCGCTGAACGCAATTTAATCTATTCTACGTAATAAATACTACTACTTCATTTAGCTTTATGTTAATAACGAATGACATTACTACATTACCTCATTTAGAAGTGGAGCTGCACTTCCTCTGCATCATCGGGGTCGATTTCGTGAATTTCAGGGAAGAGAATTGAAGTAGTATGTTCCTCTGGTGTTTGTGAAGTACTTGGTGTGTCATCACTCAAACCACTACTATACGAAGCCAATGTCCCTATTCTATTTAATACTTCGGGGGGAAACTGATAATTTTTACAACACTTGCCCATCCGACGAAGTCCTGACCTGATTGCTGTAATTGAATTTAACATTTGTGTTCCCATTCTGTTACGGAGTTTGGTTTTTATTATGTTCATCATGCTAAAAAGCCTCTCTATCTCGGCATTGGACCAAGGTAGTACCAGCAAAGATACTGCTACGTCAGCTAGCTCTTGAAAGGGATTAACACCCGATGCATCTTTGTAACTTGCCACCTCATGCCAGAAACGCAATGTCTGTGAAGTTTCCTTCCAGGTTACAGTAATTAAGTTATGCCACTGAAATTCTGCTTTTGTGATTTTTTCAGGAGGAATATTTAAATATTTCATGACTGGAATAAGGGACTCTTTCACTACTCGCAAAGAATTTTCAACGGACAAGATGGATACTTTTCTTAAAATTTTTACATTATCGGGAAGTCTTGCCTGCAGTTCACAATGTAGCTTCAACAAAAAAGTGATACACCGCTTCCTAAAATCCTTTTCGTCGTCAGGAGGTAATTTTAAACCCCGAAGTTTCTCCTCCACTTCATAGCCTAAATACGCATGCCAGTCCACATAATTCTCAAGGTTATCAATAAGGAAATCTTCTTTGCAAGTTGGAGGTACAAATTTTCTTGCTATACTCTCTACCAAAAGTACTAAATCCTCCAATAATTTACACGGATCTGCCGCTTGCGATTCAAATGATTTATTAACCCTTTGAACGTCGCTTAGTACTGGTCGAATGAATAGGAGAAATGCATGATTTTTTTCATCAACATACATAGCATGCAAGAGTGAGGCAGAATAGTCTCTCTCTCTTGATTTGGCCATGCTAAACATAGTCTTAAGTTCAAGCCATTGGTCAAGTAATCTGACAACAGCACTTTCTATTGAAAGCCACCGGGTCTGACATACTTGTACAATTCTGTGAGGTTGATGACCATCGTTAATAGCAGCATACAAAGCCTTATATTGACTCTGACGTAAAGCCGAGTGGGTAAACCAATTGTAGGTTTCGCGTACCAGAAAATCCAGGTTTGTTGGAAGATACTGAGCAGCCGAAGAAATTGCCAGCTGCAAAGAATGGCACACGCAGCGTATCATTATGAGCCCGGGACATTCTTGGCGCAATCTAGTGCAAACTCCATTGTTGACGCCTGTCATAACAGCAGCATTATCAACGCCGATACCCTTTAAATTCTTTATATCTAACCCTTTCTCACGCAATGTTTTCAAAACACAGGCAGCGATTGACTCAGAGTCGCAAGATTGTAGCTCAGAAAAAGCTAGAAATGTAGAAATTAACCCACCGTTTCTAAGACTAAAATACACTATTGCAAACCCCAAAATTTTGGTAACACTGATATCGTTTGACTCGTCAATAAGTATACTATACACTCCAGTCCCTATATCTTCTCGCAATACTTTCTCAAAATGGGGACCTAAAACAAAGTTCACCAACGCACTACATTTTGTCCTGTGCAACTGAATATTTGCCGCCGTTGGACTGTCACTAAACATAGATTTGCAAAGTTCACCAAGGTCGTCAATACTTAATAGTGATGAATGACACGCAACAAAAAGTGAGAGAGAAGCTTCGGCATTTCGTAACTTCACTGAATCTCTACTTAAGCTAACAAATTGGTCCAACCTTCTTGAAGAGCTAAATGCACTAGATGATGCTAAATGCTTTTTAGTTTTAGCATGCTGCAAAAGATCACTACGTTTTGCGTTACAGATAGCTTTACAAAATTTGCATTTAACTTTATCTTTATCACTCGGCACTTCTAAAAGCCAGTCCTTAAAAGCGGGGTCACTAAGCCACTCCTTTCGAAAATGCTGTTGATATTTTGGAGGCATTTCACACGAATACGAAGTAGTTTGTAACAATAAAAGTGTAGAATAACAGTTAACACAATGACTAAATATTATCAATCACAGAATCACTATACATGAACCGACTACACCCGTTTTCAATGCACTACTTGCACTTGTAGCACACCGAGATGAGAGTGCGTAATGAAGGGGACGGGAACAACGCAACTGAAAAGTTTCTTTAGGTTTTAAGTTACTGTAAATAATTATATAATTTCTTGAACCAGACACAGGCCACCTGCATCTGTTATGCTAGGAGGAGGAAAGAGGAACAAACAAATGCCATCAGCAATAAGTCTGCATGGGATAAACAGATACGTGTTTTAAATAACACGCACAAACACTCAAAGTTTACTGCCAGTATCAGCAGAAGCGAGAAGCATAAACGCAGTTAATAAATAGCGAGTAGCCTAGCTAAAGTCCCGGAAACACCAATATCTGTACCACACGCAATTACTTTGAGGGAAGTAGGCTAGAGAAATCTCTCCGGTGTATGCTGAATAAGATGTTATTGTTTATTCGTTATCTCAAGTCTCCGGTTTGAAGAGTATTTATTTTCCGTCCTCTTTATTGTTTACGTTTTAATAGAGAGTTGTGTTACGATAACGGAACCTAGCTCCTTCATCGCTCTTATCTCGTGCTTCTAACAAAACAGTCATATACTTCCATGGATTCATTTTCTTCAGAGGTGTCCTAATACTGCCTATTTTTTATAAATGCCCTATTAATGCAAAAAAAGCTAAAATTCCCGCTAAGCGGGAATAGTAGTTTTTTGCCGCTAACACGAAATTTAAAAAAGCTAGATGTAGCGGGAAAAAAGCTAAATTGGCAACACTGCAGAGGACAACGATTTTGATGCGGCACGATTGATTACAGTTGAGGGCCGTGTAAAGTAGAGCAGCCAACATATGAGCAATTAACGAGTGGAAATTCGACTGTGTAATTGAAAATTCTAAATACCTTGGCGTACATATAAGGAATATTAAACTCCTTTGTCTATATCAGAAGTTAAATCAATAACAAATTAAACACACACTAGGATTTTTCAATCCTTCTGTCTCGTCTTGCCCTCTCAAAGCACACTCGTAAGCACCACAATCAATTCCAGAAAGTAAATATTGATTTTTCCATAACAGCTGATTGTGTTTCACATTACCATGACAGGCACGACTAAATATTGTTTCGATATTAGTATTAAGATCAGGTGGGCTGTGTATATATGCACTTAATTTGCACAATATGTTTCTTGATTAACACATTAATATGCCTAAGATCTGTCACTACCACTTCACTCCATGAATCGCTGTTTCCAAATAAAGAACATGGAAAGAACCAGAATGCACTCCAAGCATCACATCGGCAATTCAATGTTTTTTCGTTTACTTTCGCATTAGGTACGTTTTTTCGAATAGTTGACTTTTTTATTGTATTCTATTTATTTGTTTACAGCTACATATCTCTAGTCTTTTGCCTCAGATTTCAAATGAGACATTTTTAATTCTCACCCTCTCCTCCAGGGACCTACTTCAAAACTGTTTCTTTTTAGCCAGGTTGCTAGCACAACATAATACGCGAACTTGCCAGGAAGAAAAACAAAGAAAATCCATAACCATAATCTAAAACCAATGTTCGACCCTGTGACGCTGCGTGGCATACACAGAACATGTGAGATAGGACATTGCGCATCACAGAACATAATGTAAATATCACGATTCTTGATGCACGTGGCGCCGCGGCCGAGCGGTTAGACCGTGCGCCTACCACCCAACAGGTCCGGTTTCGATCCCAGGGACCCGCAAGTGGTATTCGTAGTGAAGGAAGCAGCTTGGCATGTTTTCCCCGGGTTCTGCGGTTTCCCCTGCCAATCATTCCACCAATTGCTCCATCATCCTCTTTCAAATCATCTATTTCGCCTGCATTTCATATCATCCTCTTCCTCACTATTATAGCTGGTGCTTGGCTGACCACCTGTTTCCAGGTCTTCAATCTGTCTGGTCCAGAGGTCCCTCTGCTCCTCTAGGCTGGTTTGTAAGTGCTAGGGGGTGTAAGTTCTACATAAGGGGAGGGTAATCCGGGAAAGAAGGATTCTTCTGGGCCGATAAGCCATGGCATGCTGTTCAGACGTTTCATCCACATCTGCAGTAAACATCTTCTGAGACATGGTCTTAATCTTCTGATCAAAGGCTCAGTCTCAACTGACTCATTGACTTTTTACTTTCTCTACTGGTAAGTAGAGGAAGTATTGTATTCCACCCAAAAATTCGATGTCGAGTTTTCACCGAAAATATACTTTTAGACTCCCTGAATCCAAAATAAAGCATTTTTAGAAAAAGGTCCATGTGTGTGTGTGTGTGTGTTTGTGTGTGTGTCTGTCAGTCTGTGGACAACATAACTCAAAAACGAAAAGTCGGTTAAAAACCAAAGTTGGCATTTAAGTGCAATTTTTAAGTCTTTCAAGGATGCTACACAAAGATTTTGAAGAAAATTGCCCCACCCTAAACTACCCTTACAGGGAAAATTTTGATTTTTCTTGAAAATGGCTATAACAATTATTTTGATTAAAATGCCATATGTTTAAGATATTTATATAACAAATGAAATGTATATCCTGAATTTTCTGGCTATAGCTCATGTAGTCTTGTTACCTCTGCATGACTTTTGAATAACTCATAAACCGTAAGAGATACACAAAATCTTATTGTACAAAAAATGTTGTTGTTGTTGTTTTCTAGTGCCTTGCATCTGGCAATGAAGCCATTAGCATTCGTGCTTTCCAATACTTTTGAACTGTAGTTTCTTCTGATCTTAATGCTTCACAGGTCTTCAAGTGGTCTTCGTTCATTTCTGCTGGATCATTACACAGGACACATATTGGTGAGGCTGAGATACCTATTCTGTAGAGATGACTTGCCAAGCAGTCATGATTTGTCAATAGTCGGAAGGCTGCAACAGCTGTTTTCCTTGGTCTCTGGGGGATTATATCTGGATTGGAAAGTAGTGTAATCCATTTTTTATCTTTGGCATTTGTTTCTATTTCTTGTAGATATGAATGACAACAATTTTTTATGATCAAGCGTTTTATTGAGGAATATGAGAAATTGAATTTAGACTTTTGTTTTATTGTTGTGCCTTTCTTTGCAAGTGAGTCTGCAGCTTCGTTCCCCATGACTCCACAGTGTGCTGGAATCCATTGGAGATGAACAGTCTTATTAACTTTTTGGAGTTGTGTTAACATTTTGTAGCATTCTCTAATTTTTGTTGACTTCTTTATAGTATTTGAACATATTCCCTGAATTGCAGCTTTAGAATCTGAAAGAATTACTGCCTTGTTAAATTTATTTAAGGGAAGATTTAATAATTCTTGGAGAGCAATGTATATAGCCTCTATTTCTCCATCATAATTTGTTGTGTCTCTGCCAACGGAATGATAAAAGGAAAAATGTGAAAACGTAACTCCAGCTCCAGTAAGGTTTTCCTTTGAGGATCCATCAGTATATATGTGCAGCCATTCTTCTGTGGGATACCTAGTATTGATTGTTTCCAGAGCTAGAAGTTTTTGTATTTCTTTTGGTGTGTCTGATTTACTTATTTCCTCTATTAATTCCAAATTGAAGGTAGGTTGCAATAATTCCAATGGATTTTCTCTTATAAGTAGATTTTCTCTGGTGTTAGGAATGTTCAATTTGGATTTAATCTGTGTTACTTTTTCTAGGAAACTACTATGAGTTTTAAGGATTGAAGGGGGGAGGTTCTCTTCTTTCCATTTAGAGTTTGGCAGTCGTAACATTTTCTCGTGTTGGAGCAATGCTTGTTCTTCTATTTTTGTTGTTATTGATGGGGTCCGTGTTAAGGTAAGCATGGCATCAATAGGTGTGGATTTAACTGCTCCAGTGATTAGGCGAAGAGCCTGATTTTGTATTTGTTCAAGTTTATTGATGTTAGCATTTGCTGCTGTTATTAAAGCTTCAGAACAGTACAAGAGGTTTGGTTTAATATACATTTTGTATGTTGTGTTAAGGACTCTCCTTGAGCAGCCCCATTTAGCACCAGCTAACCTTTTCAGGATTTGCAATTTCTTTTCAACCTTTTCTGAGATGTTTGTTATATGTTTTTTCCAACTTAGCTTTCTGTCGAAAGTGATGCCTAAGTATTTGGCATCATCAACTGCTTTGAGTGGTTTACCATTATAATTTATGCTAACATTAACTGGTTTGTATTTTAGTGTAAATAATTCATAATTTGTTTTTTCCACATTGATAGTCATGAGGTTTTTGGAGCTCCATTCATGTACTTTGTTTAGGGCTGTTTCTATTCTGTGTTTAATTAATTCAGGTTTTTTTGAAGAGCCTGAAGCCCAAATGACTACATCGTCAGCAAATAAAGCAATTTTGGTTTCTAAAGTTTTTATTATTGATGGAAGGTCATTTATATATATGTTAAAGAGTGTTGTGCTCAGAACAGCATCTTGTGGAAGTCCTCGGTGTGTTTGTTTATATTTGGAAATGTATGCATTATATTTTGTGGCACAAAATCTTTGTGAAATAAACTGAGTTATCCACTTAAGCATGTTACTTTTCACACCTATTGATTGCAACTTCTCAACTAATTTATTTCTCCAGACTGAGTCATATGCTGATTTAAAATCAATGAATACTGCCAAGGTATCCTCCTTTCTATTGAAAGCTTCCTTGATGTCTTGGCTTAGTAGGAGTACATTTTCACTTGTACTATGATTCTGTCTGAAGCCGGTCTGTGAACTATTAATTAAGTTGTAATATTCTAGAAACCAGTTAAGTCTAGATGCCACCATTCTTTCCATCTTGTACAAAAAAATGTAGATCTTGCTAAAACACAAAATTTAAGCCTAAATAAATTATTTTGTAGAGTGAACCATTTCGGAGATGCTACTTGATATTATTGTGTCAGTTTCAGAAAACTTAAAACTGTAGTGAAATGGAACATCATTATATATTTTTTATATCCTAAGAGTGCAAAGAGAACAGGATCTCAAAGCTTTAAAAGATTTGACTACCGCTCTAAGACTACTGTATTCCCATACTCCCCTTGCACCTACAAGTAAATAAGTAATGAGTAGGGCTTGGAAGTTCATGCCCTAAAAACACTGAAATATGCATGCAAATATGCTCTTAAAAACTTCAAAATATGCCAAGAAATATGCACTATTTCATTAGAACAGTTCATGTACCTTTGCAGTAGACGAGTTAGTGTAAATAGTAAAGTTACCTTATTCCTTAGAGGTTGAAGCAGAAGTGGTCCCGCTTCTACTATTAAGTGCTAAATTGCAGTTCACAACCAACACTACACAAATTTTCAACAGCAAAACGTCATCTATTGTCTGGCAAAACACTTTTGTAACATGAAAAACTTCTTTACACGTCACAAGATGTTACCGGGGCATATTTAAATGATGTTGACTGTTTCATAGAGAGAGTCAAGTCTCTTGGTGTGACAGATGGTTTTCTTTCGAGGGTGTCTCGAATATCGCACATCTGTTTATAACCAGAATTTTTTGAAATTACATAATTCACTTTCTCTTTCACTTTTTGTCCTATGCTACCAGGAACATGAGATCACATATTGTTTTTTTCAAGCACAGTAAGTGATTCATGCAAAGGAAATCCTACAGCTTCCAATGCCGTTATGGCTGTTGGTAAGAAAGAAAAATAGGCAGATATGAAACTAAGATCCTTCTTTAACCAGTGCCTGACAATATATTTTGCACAGTTCCTATTGATGAAGCAATTCTTGAGTCCAATGAATTGACAACCTCTTCGATTATTTCTATGTGCTCAGCATAATATAAAACTGCATCGACCCATGTTCCCCATCAAGTTAACACCGGTGCAGGAGGAAGTCGGATATTAGGTGCTGTTGATCTAAACAACTTAACTCTTTTAGGAGAGTTAACAAAAATTCTCTTTGTACTGGACACAAATCTATCTACCAACGGGAAAGAATCGCGTATTGTCTCAGAAATTCGATGAAGAGCGTGTGCCTAACAAGTTATATGAATTAAGTTAGGAAAAATACCTTTCAGAGTTTTTCCTGATTTTACCATATAAGGTAAAAAATAAAAGCAACCAGTTGTATTCGATTCCACATGGCCATTGTAATTTCAAAGAGTCCATCACAGACTGTGTCACAGTTACATTGTCAGTGGCCGACAATTTGCACATATTAAGGAGATAAGCTGTAGTCGTTTGTTCATTATTTAAGGCACCCACGATTATATTAGCAATAGAACAGTGTTCAGAATCAGACGTTTCATCAACAGACAACCACACAAACTGATCTGCTAAATCTTGTATATTTGACAATATGTTATTGTAACAATGCCCTACACAACTCTTACGCAGTGTACTTTCTTCAGGCACATGTTGTTGAGTACACTTGGCAAGAAAGTTTTTAAATATCGGATTATTAATTTTGAACAAGGGAATATCAGCAGCTAAAAATGCTTGGCACAAGTCATAGGAAAATTCAGTAACCCTACTTCCTAAACACTCTACTAATTGTTTTAGAACAGGTTATTTGTTTGCAAGTTTTCTGATTAAATTCTCCTTATGTTTTGCTGTGTTCATGTGCTGAACTATTTGAAATCTTTTCTCACTCCCTATATTTTTGTCACACGCTCCACAAAACAGTACCATATTATCTGTAGATATTAAATCACCCGAAAACTCTTTCTGTAAATTAATTAATCTAGCACTCTAAGTTGGTTTTATTTTCGGCATTTGAAGAGCTTTTTAACATTTTATACACCTAATTTAATTTGGAGGGAACCAGCTCACAACACTCTTACGTTTGAAGACCACGCAGAGGCAAGCGTTGTTATAATCGTGCTGCTCAAAACGTTGCCCTGCACTTTATCTTTGTTAATATAAACCTCTCAGATAACGCACTGATTATTCTCTATGCACATATATGTAATGAAAGGATGGAAACAGTGGATTCACTACATAACAATATGACTCAGCATTACTTCTCGCCACCTCCCGAGTTACATCATCATATGCAACACTACCAATATGAAAAATATTATCCAGGTGAAAAAAAACCAAAAAAATCATTAAAATATACTATATAGAGGCTATAGTATTGAAATAATATCCATTTATCAAAAATCAAGAAAATATGCAGTTATGTGCACCATAAAATCACGTCCAAATAACTTAAAATTCCATAATTCATGCACATAATGTAAAAGCATACATTTTTAACCCCTATGAAAAAACATGCAAATGCATGAACTTCCTAGCCCTAGTAACGAGATAATTTCTGCAAATGTTTATCTCAACTAACACGAAGAAGATATAGGAATAAGAGTTTATAAGAATGGTTAGTACAAGAGTAGAGAAAGTCAAGCAAGTGCAGCACATCAAACTTTTTTTAAATATAACTTAACTATTATTTATTTTTCTTTCTTCTTTTATAACACACACATATAGGCTGATTGAGGACTATTCTAACATACAATTTTATTGTTATTTTTAATTTCACATTCAATGATTGATCAACGACTATTCCCAATGTTCCATGATACCTCAGAAGCTGTTGCAGATGTTCCTGCTTGCTCTTCTGGAGCCTTGGCCTCTTCATACTCCCTTGAGTATAGGAATTATTGGTGGGTCAGCGGGCATGTTGGTGAGTTGTATCTGCGGTGGTTTATATTCTTTGAATCTGTATTATTATCTGTCTGTGTGGTCCTGATTTGGTGTTGTGAATGTATTTGTGCTTAATTTTCTTGATTGTGTCCTGTATCGGTGGTGTTTTTTTTGAGTATTTATACATAGACTGCTCGCACAGCATTGCTTTGGCGGAACAGGGTGATTTAGTAAGTGTGGTTGACCTCTCCAGTGTTGTTGGTTGTTGATTGCGTTGCATGTTTTTTCTGTCTTGATGCCTCTTTAAGACATGATGGATGTTATGAAGGTCAAAAGATGCATTTTTGTTTCTTTGGTTCAAAAATTATTTGACATATATCTATTATATAATAGATGACCCGGTGAACTTCGTACTACCTATTTGATTGTAACTTTATAAGTGATTATCAATCAGCCTTCCAGCTCCAATTCATTAAGATCAATAATATTAGATGCATCATGTATGGTTTGAGTGTTGTTTGGTTATTAAATCCATGGTATTGTAATGAATACTATAAAACAACAGGGAATTGCTTTCATAGTCACTCAAATTTGTTGAACTTACCTAGAGAACTATACAATATTGAAATCCCCAAAGTTCCTCTGTTCTTCTTTTCTAAACCATACCAGTATTGGGGTCAAACAAAACAAGAAAAGAAATTATTCAAATCAATCAATCCATTATAGAGCTTTTGCAAGACTAACACACTGCAATTGATTTTTATGTGAATATGTTATTTTTTTTTGTAAGATATTTATTTGCTTAAAGGAATTTATACATATTCAAAGCATCATCAAGGAAACATGTACAAAAGCATCATACAGTTTCATATATACATAGATAAATTTTATTGTAACATGTTTACAACAATGGAGTACTTATACTTACTATACACTATTACAACTTAATACTATACCAACACTATTTATTTGGTCCACATCATCTAAGATATTTGTCACTTTAGTAGTAGCAACCTTCTATGCAGAATTTCTTTAACTCTTTCTTGAATATGTTGAAGTTATTAATATTTTTCATATAAGCAAGGAGTTTATTATACCGTTCATGAGCTGCAGTAGTAGGTTTGGTTTTATACATTTCTAACCTATGTGACTGAACGTGAAAGTTTGTATTTCCTCTGGTGTAGTGCTCATGTATTTGTTTGCTTGTTTGACCTATATCTTACCTGTTGAACAATTGTACTATTACTTCATACATGTATACAGCGTATAGAGTTTAAATTTTTAAGTCGTTGTAGGCTTGCCTACACGAATCTGTTTGTTTCATTCTCAAAATCAGTCTTTACTTTTTTGGAGAAAGAATATTCAGTTAGTTTACTTTTTAGCACAGTGTCCCCACACTGTTATTCCATATGATAGTAGTACAAGTACAAAGAACTAAAGCATGAGTACTTAAAGAACTTACAAACTGCTGAAGCTTATGAATACAAAGAGAAGATGGTAAATTCAAAAAAATGTCAGTAAAACAGCTTGGAGAGTAATAAATAAAACCAGAACACATGCTGATCCACATAAAAATATGAAGTTAAATATAGGTGGGGAATTAATTGATGATCCCATTATTATTATCAATAAATTTAATAATTTTTTTATAAAAGGACCAATGCAGGTACAAACAACAAATTATTTGAATACCAATACTTTAATTCTACCTTTTTTTCTCAGGCCTACATTGAGAGATGAATTAGCTAAACTGATCAACAACTTACCAAATAAAACACCAGTGGTTGGGATGAAATTGGTCCTATGACTGAAAAGTTGTAAAAATGTTTTAATAAAGCCACTAACTTAATTAATTACTCTACAGAACAGGGCAAATTTCCAGAATTGTTGAAATTAGGAGTTATTAAGCCAATGTTCAAAAAAGGGAATGAACAACAAATGAATAATTATACATCAATAACCTTATTTTCTGAAGTAGCCAAACTGTTTGGAAGAATTTTATTGACAAGATTAGATAACTATTTAAGTAAATTGAACATAATAAAAAGTTTTCAGCTTGGCTTTAGGAAGGGGTGATTACGATTTCTGCCATTAATCAATGCAAACATGAATTAACTGGGAAACTGGAAAGCAATGAGAAGGTCAGCACCTTATTTTTTGATTTTTCTAAAGCCTTCGACTGCGTTGACCATCATATTTCAATCAGCAAACTTGAGAACTATGATGTAAGGGATCTTCCCCTTGATTTAGTTCATACTTATCTGGTGGGAACAAAACATCTAACAGAGATATCACATAAAAAAGGGAAATACATTAAGGATACCCATCTGTGAAAAAAGGCTAAAAATTTCCAAAATTGACAAAAATGGATTTTTGTTTTATCAAATAGTATAAATCGTCTGCTTCACTTTGATATGCTTTTTACAGGCTTACAGCCTTTTTATCTATGTCACATGGCCGTCTAACTGATTGCCTGTAAGTGGTCGTGTCCATTTAAATCCATACAGTTCCATAATTCTTGCTACGACTTCAAACTTAGTTTTTCCACGTTTTTATTTGTAGCACTGTTTGGTCTTTAAAATGCTCCACACGATGCAATTTTCAGTACTTATGCATGAAATTTGGTGTACCTGCTTAGAAACAACATTAAAAAGAAATGATGAGATAATTTTTTCATAAAGTGAATAACTGCTGAGTAATTAAATCTTAAAGTTTACATTTCAAAATTTAAATGAAAAAAATAATGAATTCAAACTTTAAAATTTATTTTTATCCAAACTAATAACAAGATTAAAAAATTATCTCATCAATTTGCTACCATTCTATTACAGGACATAACTGAAAATTATCAAGTTTTTCAAATCAAAATTGCATCATGGGGAACCATTTATACAAATATTAAAAAGAAGATAATAAAATATTAATATGTTTGCAACTAATCTGCCTAAATGTATGAAATTTAGCACACTTACTCCTCATTATACAGTGATTATTGTGTTAAAATTTCAAATCAATCCAATGAAAACTGTAGATTTTCAAAATTTCACAGATGGGTATCCTTAAAAAGGTAAGATCTAAATTGGATATTGTGAAATTTAGTGCACCACAAGGTGTTAGGTCCATCATTATTTATTATGTATATTAATGACATAAAAACTCCAACAAATACCACTGTTGTAACCCATGCAGATGATACAACAGCTACATGCTGGAATATATCAATAGAAGGGCTGGAATACCACTCTAAATAACACCACCACTGAATTGCGAGCTGCTTTCAATCTGTAAACTTACGTTGCAAGATGCAGAAAACCAATATGATGAATTTCAACATCTTAAAAAAATACAATGGTAATATAATTCTACAGGTACAAAGTGACATCGTCTCAGAAATAAAAACACATTAATTCTTGGGTATTGCATTAGATAACACTGTTCTGCATGGATTTTTTTTTTTTTAAGTGAATGAGCATTTCTGAATCACGTTTTCACACTGAAATTCGTTTTCGCGTACCACGTCAGAATTTTTTGCAATTCAAAATTTTATGTTTTGAATATTTTTCATATAGCACATACTGTACTAATTTTACTGGATGCTTATAGTTTGTTATATAGGCTCAACGGCTTATAATTTCAGCTTTAACTACTACTATGTTTATATTTGATATTTTTATATATTTTTTATATTTATTAAAATCTACTAACTATATCCGCCCTAGGAGATGTACAAAAATTTGTCATGGCAATAAGACATGTAATGTTTATTCTTGGATATGTTTATCTGAAGTATCAGATACATTGCCATCTGCATCCAGTAGCACTGAAACTGAATCTCCAGTGGGTAATACTTATGAACCCAACAATTCTGATGAGGATAGATGTTTTAATCAAAGTGAACTTAATGATTTAGTGAGGGATTTACATTTGCCTAAAGAATCAGCAGAAGTTTTAGGCTCTAGGTTAAAAGAAAAGAAAAGGAAGTAATGGCTGAGGGTACATATTTTTCATGGTACAGGCATAATGAGAAGGAACTTGTCCCTTGTTTGCTGAAGAAGAAAATTTGGTGCCAAAACACCTCTGCTGTCTTCAAATGTTATAAAATAAGTTATAATTCCAAAGAGTGGAGGCTCTTCACAGATTCTTCTCAAAAAGTCTTAGAGGTGATTTGCTTCACAATGGAAACATTCATTGTTCCATTCCTGTAGCTCACTCTTTTCTTTTAAGGAAGACTATGAACATGTTAAATTTTGTTTAAAAAACTACAGTACGAAAACCATCAACAGCTAGCCCGTGGAGATTTCAAGACTATTGGGCTATTACTTCATCAGCAGGCTGATTTCACAAAATATCCCTGTTTCTTATTTGAAAGGGATAATGGCCACATAGTACTAATTTAACACTTGGCCAAAAATAAATAAAAAGTGCACCGCTTATTGATCCCTCTCCATGTTAAATTAGGTTTAATGAAACATGTTGTGAAAGCTCTATATAAGGAAAGTGAGTACTTTAAATACCTTTATGTTACATTTCCTTCATTATCCACTGAAAAAAATTAAAGCTGATGTGGGCATTCGTTGGCTCACAAATTCGAAAACTGATGGACAGTCAGTTCAAGAATACTGTGAGCCAAGTTGTGAAGGATGCCTGGAATGCTTTCATAAATGTTGTTTTTAATTTCCTTGGAATGATGCTACAAAATTGCAAACAAATTGGCCACAACACAGGCATCCAAGTACATTTTCTTCATTCTCATCTAAATTATTTCCCTGATAATATAGAAGGTTTTAGTAAGGAATAAGGTAAAAGATTTCACCAGGATATAAAAATTTGGAAATGAGGTATCAAGAGAAGTGGAGTGTTCACAAGACTATTGTGGACTATTGCTGGATGTTAAAAATGGACTGCTCTGAACAATATGTGAGAAGGTCAAAGAGGAGAAAATTTGAAGTGCAATATTGAGGTAAGGTTATCAATGTGTTTATAATTATTATTAATTCGTGATTAATTAGTGGCAAATAACAAATTACAATTATGGCCTAGTGTTTCATACAAAATTCTTGTTGAAAGTAATTTTTGTAACATTTCACAAGTTTTTAATTTCATTTCTATTATTTATTAATATTTTGAAAACCTGGCGTGATGGGAGAAAATGGAGATTATTTTGGAATTCAGCACAAAAAATCCATTTAAGATTACTTATCAGACTAAAAAAAGACAACAAATAAGTTTTGAAATGCAGAACACTGTAATTGACTAACTTGGGCTGATCATATTGAATAGATATTTGGTAAAATCAGTAAATTGTTACATCTGTTTAGATATTTCAGCAAGTACAACACAAGTATCTTAAAATTAATATACTGTGGATGTACCGATCTGTATTTAATCTATGGAATTGAAATATGGAGTTCAGTAGTTAAAACACACATGCATAAACTGCTTATTTACCAAAAAAAATATCAGGATCATGTACAATCTAAAACCAAGAGAACCCTGCAGGGAGACTTTTATAAATAAAAAAAATAATTACCATGTATGTCTATACATCTATAATGTTTGTTGTGGATAAGTGAAACCCAGTTAAAAATGTCATGTATATGAATATAACACTAGAACCAATACGGATTACTATAGAGATAGTGTAGTTAAAACTGTCTCTCAAAAGGACGTACTTGGAATTAAGCTCTACAATAAATTGCCATGTGAGATCAAATCAATACGTAACCTATCAAGACAGCATTTTAGAAGCAAGTTAAAGGCTTTCTTCATAAACAAATGTTTACACAATATAAATGAACTATAATGATAACAATGATTGTAGTTTAACTGTAGGGATTCTGATATCAGAAGTTTATCCCTAACTCAGTACTTGTTCACTCTTAGTGTAAAAGTACATTGTATCGTTATTTACCATCCTGACAATGTAATCTTACTAATGTGATAGGGATCATATGCAGACTTACTTTTAATGCTGTATAAGATCTTACATGTCAGAAATTGTAAGAATCAATCTATTGACAATAACAGTTACTATAATTGTAATTATCATAGTTGTCGTCGTGGTCATCGTCACCGTCACCACTGTCATCATCATCATCGCCATTGCCATCATCACCACTGCTACCCCCAATCGTCATCATCATCATCACCATCATCGCCATTGCCATCATCGCCACTGCCACCCCCACCTCCAATCATCATCACCATCACCACCACCACCACCATTTCACTTCCATGTTTTAACTTTTTAGTGGTGAGATCTTATTTTGTGCTTAGGGCCCTAATGACCTAGTTGTCGACGGGCCCTTAAACTCTATCACTCACTCACTCATCATCACCATCATCACCACCATAATCACCATCACCATTGTCACCATCATTACGATCACCATCATCAATACCATCATCACCATCACCATCATCATCACCATGATCACCTTCACCATCGTCACCATCATCAATATCATCATCACCATCACCATCATCATCCACCACCATCATTATTCTGCTGCTGCAGCAGAACACTGCTATTGAAATCTTTGGATATTGATCCTGGGGAAGATTTGAGCAAATATCTTTGCAACATGGATGCCGAGCGTGTCCCCAAAGTTGATAGAGTAGACAAGAATGCAGAAAGGGGGAAAGAAAAGGGAGAGGGAGGACAGAGAAGCTCAGAATGATAAAAGTTATATCTCAGGGAAGTACTATGGGGAAAATATCGGATTGCAGCATGAGATCAATTCTGTTTTTGTTTTCCTCTTAACTTACATTTTTTTGCCCATTGACACACTTGCTTAAAGAGCCAACAGAGCTAGAGTTTTGAAAACTTCAAGATATACTCGTATTTACAAATACAGTTTGACTATAACCATGCAATATGATCATGGAATCATGTAAATTAAGGTTTTCACATGGTTTTTTAGCTTAAAAGTGTAATTCAAGTTGAGCTCCAACAAGAAATGAAGGTATTTCAAACACATTGCATGAATCATATTGCAAATCAATGCACAGTAAGTGGTTGAAATTTCATTATCATCAGTGAAACAGGTAACCACTAAAGTGCACCTATGGGAAACTAAATATTATTTAAATTAATGGCAAAACAAATATTTACTAGAAAATTATTGAATTCATGAAATATATTTTGGAATCATACTAAAGCAGAAAGTATCTACTTACACTAGCAAAACAATCATATGACTGCAATGATCAAAACCAAATTTACAAGCATTTGTTTTGGTCAGTATTTTAGTTGGATTTCATGGGTCATAATGTACATCTTGCCTTAACATTCTCAAGTATTGGAACTTCACTGCTGCAAGTAAATAACGACTTTATATACATATAATATTGTATCTTGGGTTAAGAGTTGCTCTGGAACATCCCCACTTCATTCCTGTTAGACGTTTTAACAGTGAAAGGCACCTTACTGCTCTTTGTATTACATTTTCTATTTATTTGGTCCATGTAAGTTTAGTATAAAATATAACCCCCAAATATTTTGGTTCTTTTATTTCTGGTAACTGTTGACCCTCAAAATTTATTTCTCTTTTCAATGGTTTCTCCTTAGTGAAGATATTTGGTAGTTCGGTTTTGTTATATTAACGGTCATTAAATTTTCTTTTACTTTGATAGGTTGGGTAGCAATTGTTACATGGTTTTTTCTAGTTCAGTATTTATGTTTTTTGGTTTTGAAATCCATATTAAATCATCAGCAGATAGTGCACACTTCATTACTGTTTCTTGTATTTCTTATGGCAGATCATTAATAAATATGTTAAAAGCGTAGTGCTGAGCACTACGCCTTGTGGTAAGCCATGGTGTATTTATTATTTATTTATGCCAACAAACTTACTGTTGGTATTTTTAAACACACAAGCTGTGTGTGGGCAATGTTTAAGAGGTAGAACTGGAACTTAAAAATTCAATGCCACAGCTGGGATTTGAACCACAGACCTTCCGCTTACCAGGCGGGTGCTCTACATACCATTGAGCTACTGTGACAAACTGCCAGAATGGCATTGAATTTTCAAACCAATTCATATTTTTCCTTGTAAACCACAAAGGGAGTCTCACATCAGAGACAATTACCCCAATGGTGACTTACTATTGCAAGTACTTTATGTCCCAGGATTAAATAACTGTCAGATGATAACTATTATTTATTTATGCCAACAAACTTACTGTTGGTGTTTTTAAACACACAAGCCGTGTGTGGGCAATGTTTAAGAGGTAGAACTGGTAAGCAGAAGTTCTGTGGTTCAAATCCCAGCTGTGGCATTGAATTTTTAAGTTCCAGTTCTACCTCTTAAACATGGTAACTACTTGTTTATATTTCGATATATTCCTTCCATATCTGATAACAACAAAGCATTGAGTTATGAAATGACATAGCCATGAAAACATTGGATCTTGTATACCTATTTTTTTACTTTCTTTAGTAGGTTTGTTCTGCATATAGCATCATGTGCACTTTGAAAATCAATAAAAACTAATCCATTATCTTCTTTTCTGTTGAAGAAGTCTTTGATTTCTTGATTGAGAAGTAAGACTAGTTCATTTGCAGAGTGGAGCTTTCTGAATCCAGCTTGACATGGGGAAATTAAATTTTGTGACTCTAGAAACCACTTTAACCTATTTGACATCATTCTTTCCATCGCTTTTGCTATTACGCTAGTAAGAGCTATTGGTCTATAATTTTATCTTTCTTCTTGAGTGGGGATGATTGTTACTTTTCGCTCTTCGGCAGGTACAGTGATTTTCCAGACTGTAGGGTTTTAGTGGTTGTTATTTTGCAGTTTTTCCAAGGTTTTTTATGAACTCTGGATGTTGGTAGTCCAGTCCAGATCTTTTGTTTTTTAGATTGTGTTGAGTGTTAGGATCACATTCTCTTTTTTGTTTCAAATCTTTTTTAAGTTGTTTACATTGCTTTTTATTATTTCTTTTTACTTTATGTGAACTAGCATAATATTCATTGAAGCTTTTGGCTATGACTATCACATTTTAATATTTGTTGTGTATGATAGGTATGCTATTCTTTTTCCTGTCCTTTACATTTTTTATGAACTTATGGGCTTTATTAGCATATGTCCTATAATCTATTTTTTCTACGAGATTATTAAAGTAGTTCCCTTTAGTAGTATTAATTTCTGTTTTTGTGAGGCACATTTGTATGCCCAATATGTTTTTTGTTCAGCTGCATTTCTAGCTATATCCTCTCCTTTTTCAGTTCTTCCAACTGGGGTTCCATAAGGATTTGAAATTTTTTTATTCTTCCACGAGTACTGTTTTTTTGCAGCTTCTGGGATGGCTTTACAGAAATTTTTGTTCATTTAATCTGGTTGGCCATGCAGCTGTGAGTTTGTATGTTCTTTAAATTAATTTTACAATTCAGTTTTATATTTATTCCGATCTGCTTTTTGAAGTTCCAATACAGATTCATGTGAAGTCGACTGACATTTGTATTATCCAGTTTTATATCGGTAATTACTGCTCTGTGACCAGAACTTGGGTCTTCTATAACTTTTCTTAATCTTTGAAACAATGTGTTGTAGCTAACAAGAGGTCTGTGTTAACGCCTGCTCCAGAGTAATGTATGGGGGTTGTGGGATCTTCATTAGAAATCAATTCAAAGGTTGTGGGATTCAAAAATTCTTGCATTATCATTCCTGTAGAATCCATTTTTTCATCACTCCATCTTTTGGAATGAGCATTAAAATCCCCAACTATGATTGATTTATTTAATTGGTCAATAAGCGAGAGATCTGGTTCATTCCTGGGAGAATTATAAATGCGGTATAAATGTAAATGTGTTTTGTCATCCTAAAAATTTAGCTTCATTAATTCAGATTTATCTGTTATCCATTTCTTTAACAATTTGAAAGGATTTAATATCCTTTCTGTCTCCAAATAATACTCAACTACTTATCTATTTTTGGGTTTAGTAAAAATCCAGTAAAATTGAAGTACTTAAGTAGATTATTTGTTAGATTTGCTTCTTGAATGAAAAATATATCTGCTGTTGTCAAATATAATTTGATTGAGGTCTATCTTTTTTGCTTGTTTGAGACTACCTGCGTTCCATTGAAGAATTCTTAGCTTTTCTATTAATATAATGTTGGGGTTCTCAAGAAGTGGTCATTGCCTGGAGATCTGAGTGGTGGACTACTTTAACTCTGGCATATTTTACTCCTTGTCAAATTTCATAATTCATATTGGAGAACTACATAGCAGTAAACATAACCACTTTTTATAGAGCTCCATATTTTTATGTTTTGGTGGTCACATTGCTCTCTCGCAACCCCCAGGATGCGTGGAGGAGCACACCTGTCGTTGACTTGCGGGTCTCACCAACCTGACCGGGAGAGTTATCAAAGTAAATACATTGACCATATCCTGTGATTAACAATCAGAGGACGCATTACATGCTATGACAGGTCAGCATGTTAGGGGTTAAAAGGTTATAGAAAATTAGAGAAGTGGAAAGGTCCACTAACAAATTTGGAATCTTGTTTTCACAGTTATAGTATAAGAGTACTTTTATTTTAATTTTCTTGGAAATTGGATTTCTATTGTTTTAGAAGTATATGAGTTGACTTATAGACACTTATAGTTCACTTACACTTATTTTTGTCCAGATGTGTTTTGAAGATCAGTGTTTTCATTCTCAATGGTTTCTCGCCTGGTGGTTGAAGAGCAAACATCTGTTGTGGTGGTGACTGTGCTGCTCTCTGGGTTAATGGATATAACAGACAGCAGCACAGTGTCTACCACAATAGATGTTTCCTCTTCAACTGCCAGTTGAGAAACCTTTGAGAATGAAGGCGCTGGTCTTCGAAACACATCCAGAGAAAAATAAGTGTAAGTGAAACTGTGTCTATGAGTAGACTCACATATTCCTAAAGCATTTGAACAATTTGATTGTCTACATCACTATATATAATTCTTGCTATCCAAAACATAGCACCAGTGGTGCATGCAAAATATCCTATATATGGCATGGCTTACTGTCATTGTAACATTATTTTGCTGTGAAAGAGGACTGGATATATAATGCAGGTACATGGTGTACAGGATTCTGAGGTGCTAAATGTTATCATTTACTCCAGAAACAATCACCAATCTAATATTATTAATATTACTAAATCTTATTTTGACCCTACTTTGTAGCTATGGACTAGATGTATGTTGTAAGTTCATAAAACAAAATGTGTGATCTCCAATTTCTAGTATCAACAATGTCCCCTTTTTGAACTCAGAACATTGTGGTCCAAAAGGAAACAACTAGGAACTAAAATTTGTACCTATATTTAACACTGGATTGGACTTAAGGATTCAGCAAAGTTTGTAATCATTAAATTGTCAAAGCTCACACTATTGTTGAAACTGTCTTTATAATTTGAGGCATTAAATTTACAACTGGTTAAAATGTGTGTATAAAAGTCAAGGTAAAGCATTGTTTATGACCTTGCTATTATGCAAAATGCCAAATGCGTATATATAGCACTGGTTTACGAATTTGTGCATGTGATCAATGGAACAAATGAAGTGTGTATTGAAGTTCTCTGGTTTAAGTTGAAAGCTATTTTATATTTCCCATGTTGTTTTGCATTTATTTGTAGTATGATTAATGTGAGCCGTGTTAAAATGAAACTTGGACACCTTCACTTCATCTGTAGTATTGTTCTGTATTGCTATATAATACTGTTAAGACGCGTTATGTTCAAGTTATGAGACACACTGCATATAGCTAGACAATGTGTGTTCTTTTTTGAGCATACAATTCCTGTGTATACCAACCTGTAATTAAATACCTTCCTGGTTTGATTTTCTGATAGGTTTTCTAGTAAGAAAATGGAAATTATAACCCTCCATGAACAACAATACATAGGTATTACTGTTACAGTTGGTAGTTGCATTACATTATTTTGTCCAACCTTATGTAAATGAATATTCAGGGAAATTTATAAAACTTGTCTTATTAAGCCTTGGGACCTAGACATGCCTTACTGAGGCTTTATTTTGTGACATAACAGGAGTATTAATGTTGAGACCTAGGGCATCATGATCTCATATTTTTGTTTTCCCATTGCAGACCTATGGCATCTAGTGTCCCAGTGTCAGTCTTGGTGGCTCAGTTGGTTAGACGCAGGCCTACTGTTCCCAAGGTCGTGGGTTCAAATCCGGCCCAGTTCGATGGTTTTCAAGTGTGCTTAAAAACAACAGCTCCATGTCAGTAGATTTACTGGCATGTCAAAGAACTCCTGCGGGACAAAATTCCGGCACACCGGCGACGCTGATGTGATCCTGGCAACTGACAGCATCGTTAAACAACAATATAATTTTTTTTAATGTCCCACTGCCCTAAATTTGTTGAGAGACTTTAACGCTCATCACCCTCTTAGGTGATCAGTTGCAATGTGGTGGTGAGCATGAGAGGCTGGTAAAAAATCTCCCAAATCACAGACATGAAATGCCCATGTGCAGGAGTCCCAGATTCTGGTCGGAGGTCAAACCACAATAAAATGACACCCAGGAAATGTAAAGCAGTCCTGTTGGCGAAGCTTGGCTTCCTGCAAGTACAGAACACTGGGAGATATCGATTTGGTCAGTAATTGTAATTCCTCCCAATGTGCGCCTATACCATGATTTCACTGCAGAATAAAGATCCTAAGGCAAATGGGACAAGCTGTACCCTAGATTCACTGGGACTAAACCTTTCGGGAGTAAGTGTATCTTGCACCATAGGTGACTCATAGGAGGGTCCGTTTAATTGGAAGCCAAAGACAGTGCTACAAAGTGCTGGCTTATAGACACAGGAAGAGGAAAATCCACTGAATGTGGCCGTACCATTTGGTACCTTGAGTGTGATCGCAATGGAGGTGAATGAGATGTGCCTTAAAGGCATAAACTCCATTACAGAAATGTCTTTGAGAAAACCAATCCACTTCAATCGAACTTTCAATTTCCAGGTTTCAGTACTAAGAGTCTGTGGAGTAGGAAGCTAGTGCATGAACCCAAGGAGTGATGGTGATGGTGGTTTACGGGGCAAGTTTGTGTACCTGTATCCCACTTTGGTGCTTCGTTAACTAATCAACTAAAAGTACCAAACTTCTGGATAGAAGATTGACAAACAAATTGCATTTTTAGTTTTCGGAGAAGGATAAACACTCTTTCATCCTGAGCCCTTGAATGATTTTGTCCAGGCAGTTCACACAGCTAGGAGCAGATGGACAAACTAGCATCCTTGCCACAGTTGAACATTTACTAGAGGTCTTAGATGTGGTCATGGCCTTGGCCCTGGAAACAATGCATAGGTTGTGGAATGTACATTCCAACAGGTGACTACTTAAGATATCTATGAATATCTTAAGATATTCAGGATGTCTAACTGTTCATAAATAATCTCCAACAAAAATTATTACTGAAAGACTGAATGGGCATTGAATGCCGAGGGAGATAGTAAGATGTATATATCACCTTTCTGGAAGGGAGCTGTTAACTGTTCAGTTTTCATTTGCCACAGAAAGAAGCTGGATTGCAAGACATCATACGAGCAAGTGACACTGAATTTTTGAAGCCTGATTCACACCTACTACTGGTGGCATACACATGGCTGAGTCAAAGAACGTTTTCAGATTATGTTGCCCCTCCTTAATTCAGGAAAGTAGAACCCTAACACACTGTAAATTACTTAAGATACCTAAATCATGTTGAGGCTGAAAAATTGACATTAGCAGAGTAAGTGAATAAATTCTTACTTTAACAACATAGATTTTCATGTTGTATGGCTGCTTCTCACATAGAACTGTGAGTCAAAGCATACAAATAGGTTCACAGAAGATTTCAATTGACAGAGTGCACGAAACACCTAAATGGGACATAAAAATTGTTGGATTGCTGCGCTAATGTAAGGCCATCATTCAAAAAGCACTTGAACACTTAGATACAATTTTAAAATGCTTAAAAACAAAGCAAATAGCAGAAAATACTGATGTAAAATGTCTATACCACACTGAAAAGTAAAACTGTTTATCTATTTTAAAAATAAAATCGCAACAAAATAAACAGAATGCTTTTAGGAGCAATTTTTCCCACTGTAATCACTGATGTAATTAGTGAAATGAGCATTTTAGTGATTTCCTTTATTGGCACATTGTATAGTAATTTGTATGTCATAGGACTAACAATATACCTCCTAGGTAATACAGAATTGAATATTTTAAATTGAAAGCTAATTATACCAGAAAGTACTGTAGCACCTATACAACTGTTTGATTTTTCCTACTACAAAATTTACTCCACAGCAATAATAAAATGCAAGCTATGAGATCTATTTTTCAATGCAAACTTACAGGTAAAATAAATGATTTAACATTGAATGCTTATCCTGGCCTGGTCACCTAAACCCCAAAAATTCCATTTGTTAGTCTTTTCCCATCCAATGAAAAAAAAATTGTTTTGCACTGACATGACTTTCTCTACTCTTGTACTAACCATTGTTACAAACTCCAATTCTTCTTTGTGTTAGTTGAGATAAACATTTTTAGAAATTATCATATTGCCTATTTCCTTGTAGATGGAAGAGAAATATGAGTGTACAGCAGGCTTTTAGTGATAGTCAAATCTTCTTAAGCTTTAGGATTCAGCTCTCTTTGCATGGTTAACATACAAAACAAATGAACAAGATTTTGCATTTGATGGAAGTTTAAGTCTTCTGGAACTGACACAAATAAGCAGGAATATCTCTGAAATAATTCTGTCCACAAAAAAATTAAATGGACATAAATTTTTTGTTTTAGCGAGATGTACATTTTTTGTATAGGCAGATTTTGTCTATTTCTTACAGTTTACGAGTTACTCAAAAGTTATCCAGAATAAACAAGACTACATAGGCTATAGGTGCAAAATTCAAAATATCCATTTAATTTGTCATAAAAATATCTTAAGCATGTCATTTTAACCAAAACTGTTATGAGCCATTTTCAAGATAATCAAAATTTTCCATATAAGGGTAGTTTAGGATGGAGCAACTTTCTTCAGAATATTCGTGTTGCATCCTGGAAAGACACTGAACTTACATACCAACTTTGGTTTTTAAATAAGTTTATAAGACATTGGCTCACTGAAAAAAACAAAACAAATCATTACTTTCTTCCAGGTAATTGTACAATATATTTACTAAATTCGAATATTTTTCCTGAAAAACATACATGTCTTATTGTATCCTTGTGTGTGTTTGAGAAGATTTCTGCACTCTTTTGTTATGTTGAAATGTTTGAATGATGTTCTGTGCACTACTGAATCACAATAACACTTTGAGTTTGTCATCCAATAACCTGCCTCATTCACAAGATTTAGCCACTTTCGTCATTGAAATTAATGTCACACACAAATAACTGGAGCCAATCACATAAGATTTTTGCAGCATGCCTGTTATATAGTCAATTATTTATTTATGTATTCATTCAGTTCAATACAGTGGAATACACAATTGAACCATATCATGAGTCAATACATAAGATGATATAAAAAGGTACCCTATAAGGGCCAATGTCATGAGAAACATAAACAGAAAGGAATTTAGTAATTACATAGTATATACAATATAATTAGATAAGTTAAAAGTATAATTAGTATAATCAAAACATCATAGAAAATATCTATAAGTTTAGGTATTCTTCAATACTGTAAAAAGCTTTGGTTATTAAATAATTTTTTATCCTATTTTTAAAGGTACTATAATTTTCATATGATTTAAGATTTTCAGGCAAAGCATTATAAAAATTTGCTCCCATATAACTAGGGACCCTCTCTGATAAATGTAATCTGGTTCTGGGGAGATTTAGTAATTGATTATTCCTGGTATTATATGTGTGAGCATCTGACATGTTTTTCATTGGGAATTTAAATTGAACTAAATATAAAATGGTTCTATAGATGAACAAGCTTGGTAATATAAGTATTTTCAGCAGAATAAAAGTACTTTTACATGATTCGTTATATCTTAGACCACCTAAATACCTAATAGCCTTTTTTGTAACACAAATATTCTTTGAAAATTTTGTTTAGATGTATTTCCCCATAATTCAATTCCATATGACAAAAAGGAGTGGATAAGCCCAAAGTAAATAGTTTTAGCAGTAGAAATAGGAATAGAGTTTCTTAGACATCTCAGGATATATAGATTTTTACTAACATTAGCTACTATCTTGGCTTTGCCTCAGTGACAGTTTTTGCTTAAAAGTTTTTTTATAGCACTACACATATGCATAATGGTATGCTCTCTACCCTGTAAATGTGTATTTAAGTTATCAAGGTGATTGATCAGGTCTCCAAGGAAGGCTAAATTACCTACCCGTTTAAAATGCATAGACATTCACAGGCAGCGCAGAAATCATAAGATGAAGTATCTTTCAGGCTCTTTTGCGGTGGTCTGCTGGTGATCAGACGTTTTGTCTACAGCTGGGGTAGACATCCTCAGTGTTGCTGTCAAGGTCTCAGAGAAGATATCGCCACGTCTGTGTCGCTCTATTTATACAATGTGCATTGTCTGCTGATTGCCTGAGAGTGGGCAGAGGCAAGGTGATTGTTAGGTGGAGTTTTGTCTCTCTTGTGATTGCCTTGCTTTGCTTTCCTGTCTCTTACAATGTTTTTCATTTTTTATGATTAGATGCCAGTTGCTGTTTAGTCTTAATGCCTCTTTATGCTTATTAAAATTGTTAGGTGGCTTATATATTTCAATAACTTGTCACTGTAATGGGGCATGATAGTGTGTAGTTGATGCCACGATGCACATATCCTGGACTTAACTGCAAGTTCAGCAACTGCCTCAATCACATGTTCAGGGACCACTGACTTATCTGTTTGGCCCAGACAACAGCTTCTTTTGTGCTGCGTGAACCTGGTATGGTAGGAACACAATGCCCTTACTTTTGGGTTGGTTTAGCTTCTGGTTGAGTCACAGGAGGCCGGCAAGCTCTTGTCGCTTCTGGCATTGAACTTGGCCACCTAAAGAAAGCATTACTTTGTAATGGCTATTACCTTCACCATGAATCCTTTGTTATGCACCACTTTAACTCAGTCTGTATATGTGATTATGTAGAACTACACATTTGAATTATTCCGTTACAGGATGCGGACTTCCCTTCAGTATATTCTTCAAGGTAAGTCTGGACTCTTTTCAATTAAAAGCGTTTTGCTTCTTGTATTATAATTATTTGTAATTCTTATAGTAGCTGGGCATTTTTGTGAAATAATTTTTTTGGTGGCAGGGGAGAGGATACTTAGATAAACCTGAAAGGCAAAACGTTAACTAAATAATAATTTTTGTCGCAATTATTAAGAGTCATTTCCGAGATACAAGAGATATAGAAATACATACCAGTATTTCATAAACACCATCATTTCAGCTCAAAATCGTCTACTGCTGAACACAGGGCTGCCCCATAGATATCCACCTATTTGAAGTTTTCGTCGAGCATTTGTTCCATTATGGAGTTCAGTTCTTTGGTACTGCGATTGACTCCAGGGCATTAACACATTGGCCAACGTCCTTCATATTTCCGACGAGTTCTTCCATGGTTTCTTTAACCCTGGCCAGTTGCTCGTTAGTATTCTCTGATACATCTAGCTTTATATTGGACATTCCCGACTTCATCTTTTCCATTTCGGAGTTTACATTTTCAATTTGGCATCCATTTTTTATTCCATTTTGTCCATTTTTATGCCCATATTTTCTATTCCGTAGTTTACGTTTCGCGAATTCAGCTTTCATATTTCTTTCCACTGCTGCATTCCGGAATTAATTTCGTTCTCCATTATGTCCATTTTGGCTAACATTTGTTTCATCAACTGTTCCATGTCGTGCTAATCGTCGCACTCCCGACTCATACTTTACTTCAATTTTTCTTTGTTTTTTTATTAAAACACCGGGGCCACACTAAGGAAAGCACTGTTGAAGAATAAAGACTACAGGAAAAAAAGCTTGTTGATAAAGCCATGTGAATGTACGGCGCATTTCTGTTTCAATCACATAGAAAATGTATGAATTGTTCTTAATTATTCGTGGAAGCGGGAGTAGTGAAAGAAATGTGATTGTGTTTTACTAAAGAAAATTGAGCATAAAAACCGTGTGAATGTTATACGTTGCACTTATATTTCAAGTGCATGGAAACATGTATGTTTGTAGAAGAATGTTACGTAAAAGCAAATGGAGTAGAGAAAACCATGTGAACGTAATAAGTTGCGTGGTATAATGCACTCCATAAAAGCCTTCGACATGAGAACACTTAGATATGTCAATCTTCATGGCGATCGGTCAACCGACTTTGGAGTTTACTCATTCTTCAACATACAAATAAGCTATAATATATAATAATAGTAATAATATATAATAAGCTATATAGGTGTAATTCCCGAAAAACGCGATTTTACATCAAAAATAACATGTTTTTACTCCCGCCTCTACACTGCAATTCTTGTATATACTCACGGTATTTCAGAAATAGCTCTAATGATTTGATTAAATTTTTGTATACATGCATATTACATTCACAACGTTTTCTCCACTCACTTTTAGGTATGACATTCAAATCTCTTTCTCTACTCACTCTTCTATAAACAATTTTCCATAAAAACGTGGTTTTGCACCAAAAAATATTTTATCCGCACATTTAGAATAAGTCATACCATGTTCTATATGTTTGAAATATAAATGCTATTACATTCACACTGTTTTCGCCTCTCACTTTTAGGTAACACATTCATATCTCTTTCTCTACTCACTTTTCTACAAATAAGCATACAAGTTTCTGTATGCTTGAAATAGAGATGCTGCATATTACATTCACAGTGTTATCTCTACTTACTTTTAGGTAACACATTCACATTTCTTTCTCTGCTCACTCTTCTATAAACAATTTTCCATAAAAAACGTGATTTTGCACCAAAAAATACGTTTATCCCTGCCTTTAAAATAAGTCATACCATGTTCTGTATGTTTGAAATAGAAATGCTGTTACATTAACACTGTTTTTTCCTCTCACTTTTATATAACACATTTATATCTCTTTCTCTACTCACTCTTCTACAAATAAGTCATGCAATTTTCTGTATGTTTGAAATAGAAATGTTGCGTATTACATGCACACTGTTTTCCCTACTTGCTTTTGGGAAACACATTTGTTTCTCTACACACTCTTCTAGAAATAAGTCATACAATTTTGTGCATGTTTGTATTAGAAATGCTGCGTATTACATTCGCACTGTTTACCATGCTCACTTTTAGGTAACACATTCATATCTCTTTCTCTACTCACTCTTCTACAAACAATTCATATCATCTATACAACTTGGATGTTTGTATATATCTAACTGTTAAGCTCGAAAACCGCTTAACCGATCACTGCGAAATTCGGCACGTATATGTATATTTTCATGGGGAAATTTTTTGTGGTAACAATTTTACTACACAATATATTACTTTCAAATGGTTTTCTACTCGCATTTCTTTTATGTAGCACATTCATTTATCCTCTGTTTGCCCTTCAACATACAAGTCATATAATATTCTATGATTGAAATATAAATGGAACATATTACATTCACATGTCTTCGACTAATTCTTCCTTTACGAGGCACCATCAGTCTTCTTTTGCTACTCGCCCTTCAACATATAATTCATACTATTTGATATGTTTGAAAAAGAAATACAACGTATTATATTCATACTATTTTCTCTACTCACTATTGTTTTACGTAACAATTCACATGTTATTCCCTATCTTTTATCAACTTCATACATACCAACGCCTATACATATCATATGTTGAAGAGTTGATAAATTCCAAAACAGGTTGACCGATAGCCATGAAAAGTGATGTATCTAATTGTTTTCATGGCGAAGGATTTTATGCAATCCATTTTACCACCCAACGTATTACGTTCACATGGTTTTCTCTACTCCTTTTTCTTTTACCTAACATACTACTCCCTCTTCTACAAACATACATTTTTCCATGCACTTGAAATATAAGTGTAACGTATAAATTTCACACGGTTTTTATGCTCATTTTTATTTTACTAAACACAATCACATTTCTTTCACTACTCCCATTTCTGTGAACAATTACGAACAATTCATACAATTTTCTATATGATTGAAACAGAAATGCGTAGTAAATGCACATGGCTTTATCAACCAGCTTTTCTTTCTGTAGTATTTGTTACTGTTCAACAGTGCTTTTGCTTAGTGTTGCTGCGATGTTTTAATAAAATGTAAAGAACTATTTTAAAAAAGTAAAGTAGTCACAATTGATTTCAGGAGTGTGCCGAAAAGCACGACATGGAACAGTTGATGAAATAAATGTGAGCCAAGATGGACATAATGGGAAATGAAATGAATTCCGGAATGCGACAGAGGGAACAAATATGAAAACTGAATTGGAAAAATGTAAACCACGGAATAGAAAATATAGAACAAAGATGGACAAAATGAAAACAAAAATGGAAGGCAAACTGAAAATGTAAACTCCGAAACTGAAAAGAAGAAAATGGGAATGGGTATTATGAAGGCAGATCTATTGGGGAATGCTAACGAGCGACTGGCCAGAGTAAAGGAAGCCATGGAAGAACTGGACGGAAAGTTAAAGGACCATGGCGAATGTTATCGGCCTGGAGTCAATCGCAGCAGCAAAGAACTGAACTCCATAACGGAACCAATGCTCAACGAAAACGTAAAACTGGGTGGATATCTATGAGGGAGGGCTGTGTTCAGCAGTAGACGTTTTACAGCTGAAATATTTGTATCTCGGAAATGACTCTTCACAATTGCGACTAAAATTGTTATTTAGTTAACGTTTTGACTTTCAGTTTATCTAAATAAGCATCTTCTCCCACAAAAAACAGGATTTCATAAAAACAGAGGCAAAAAACGCCGAGCGAAGCTCGGTCGCCGAGGTACTTTAACATAATGGGACAAAACTACTGGATACTTTTGTATCACTTTACTGTCTCCTTCCAGAAATTGTACCTCAAATACAGGTTTCTTCGCTTTGTTAGAACAGTCTACAGTCTTTCAAGCTATTTCAACTCACAACCGTACTTCACAAAACCTTAATCTTTCCTTTCAGTGTCTTTCTTCACTTCCTCTGTCTCTCATACCCTAATTACGATGTTACAATAACTTGTGACCTTCGGTCCTTTTTAGACGCACCGTTGTAACTTTCACGGTGACACACTTGCAGTGACACCGACGCCTGTCCTTAGTTCTAACTGTCAAACTGTATTGCTTTTTTTCTTCTCAGGCCTCCTTATATTCCGGGTGGAGGGGAAGTCAGTACATTAATTTAAACCAGTGGTAGATCTCGTTATTTGGAACACATTTTGTATCTTACGTGTTTGTCTCTGACAATTTCCTACGGAGATATTTTAGTTTTGTAGAAAACAAGTTGGTAACACTGCACATTGTATGGGTGTCACTATCCCTAGCTCAGTACATAAACAAACAGCGTAAGGGTGAGTCTTGAAAACAAAGTGATATCCTGCCTTGTCCTTCCGTGTTTTCTGTGCAGTGTAGGCCAATCACAAGCGTTAGCTCCCAACTAAAGCAAAAGTGCCCGACCTGATTACACTTACAAACTAGTTCAATTCCCTGACCAACCTCAACGCAACGTTGTCGACTTACCCTACGTCTGAGAGAGCAGCTCGGAGTATTCCTTCACGTCTTTTAAGTGAATATTGCTAGTGTGGCCACATACATCAGTCTGTTGTTACCACCAATGCTTTTTTTAAAATTTCTATAATGATATGTGAATTAATATTTATATCAGTAGTAATGAACAACATTTTTGCTTTGCATAAGAATTTACGGACAGACTTGTCATTTATTGTTGACCACGTACCTTTTGTTAGTAAACAGGGATTGTGTTTTCAATTTAGTCCTCTAATTATTGTAGTTGGGTAACAATGCCAAATCCTCCAACATTTCAGATTATGTACAGGAGGAGTTTCCAGTATTGTCACTGATAGACCACCACTGATTGCTGCTCAAGTATCAGGAAGAGACACAAGCATCTATCTGCGAAAGGATAATCCTGAATATGCACATCAGAAGAGTAATGTCACAGGAATACCAAGTGTAGAACATATTCTCGCAGAAGAGTCTGTTAAATGTAGTGAGGGAGAGGAAATGTACACGAAGCATTTACACTTCAAACAAAGGACTTTGATTCCTAAGAACAAAAGACCACACAAATGTAACATTTGCGATAAGTGCTTTACTCACTTGTCACGTTTGAAAAGACACTATTTGGTTCATGAAGGTAAAAAACCACACTATTGTAAAAATTGTGACAAGAGATTTACTCACTTGTCAGGTTTGAAAACCCACTATTTAATTCATGAAAGTAAAAATCCACATCAGTGTAAAACTTGTGACAAGAGCTTTACTCAGTTGTCAAGTTTGAAAACACACTATTTGATTCATGAAGGTAAAAAACCACACCAGTGTACAGCTTGTGACAAGAGCTTTACTCAGTTGTCAAGGTTGAAAACACACTATTTGATTCATGAAGGTAAAAAACCACACCAGTGTAAAACTTGTGACAAGAGCTTTACTCACTTGTCAGGTTTGAAAATGCAGTATTTGATTCATGAAAGTAAAAAACCACACCAGTGTAAAACTTGTGACAAGAGCTTTACTCACTTGTCAGGTTTGAAAATGCAGTATTTGATTCATGAAAGTAAAAAACCACACCAGTGTAAAACTTGTGACAAATGCAGTATTTGATTCATGAAGGTAAAAGACCACACCAGTGTAAAACTTGTGATAAGAGCTTTACTCACTTGTCAAGTTTGAAAACACACTATTTGATTCATGAAAGTAAAAAACCACACCAGTGTAAAACTTGTGACAAGAGCTTTACTCGCTCGTCAGCTTTGAAAATGCAGTATTTGATTCATGAAAGTAAAAAACCACACCAGTGTAAAACTTGTGACAAGAGCTTTACTCACTTGTCAGGTTTGAAAATGCAGTATTTGATTCATGAAAGTAAAAAACCACACCAGTGTAAAACTTGTGACAAATGCAGTATTTGATTCATGAAGGTAAAAGACCACACCAGTGTAAAACTTGTGATAAGGGCTTTACTCACTTGTCAAGTTTGAAAACACACTATTTGATTCATGAAAGTAAAAAACCACACCAGTGTAAAACTTGTGACAAGAGCTTTACTCGCTCGTCAGCTTTGAAAGGACATTTAGTTGATCAGTGTAAGAAGATTGTTGATGAACCACATTACTTTACCAGAACCAGTTCCTCTTAGCAGCCTGAGAAGACGTGTCAACGAGAGATTAACATTTCTACCCAAGGCGGTAGATGTTCTCTGTGGAAGTATCTTAGGGTTAGCATGTCTGCCTCTCATTCAAGAACTAAACTACTATCTGCGTAAGAGACTACGATAGCAACTTCAAATGTTAAGTGTGGAAATACCTCATTCGTGTAATTGTGTAATTAAATAACAGCCACCTTTTGCTAAACAGGAAATATATTATAAAGAACATGACTTTAACAGCTGGAACAGGCTAAATGCCCTAAGACGTGAAGAAGAAGAAGAAGAAGAAGACAGCAGAAGAGGAAAATTATTAATGGTCAATAACTGCAAACTCTACAACATGTCTTTTACAGTAGATGTTCAAAGTGTGCTCCGTAAGAATCTACGCAGGCATCGCATCATTTGCCCTACCCTAGTTAGAGCTTTTGTGTTCCGCCCAATCTCTAGGGCTGCTTCAAACACACATGTGCAAAGATCATTAAGTGTTGTGCTTCACGTGTGTTGCAATTGCTTTAGCCCTAAGCAAGAAGCATATCTAAATACTCTTGATTTGTAAAGGCTGCCATAGTTCTGAATGCATTTAACGCACCTGAAGCACTGACAGAACCTGCTGTTGTGCACAGATGGCACGGGGATGGTTGTGCTGTCAAAATTCGCTCACAATCTGCTCTTCTGGTGCGCTAATGTTGCGGGGTGGCCAAAAGTAGGCCCACGACTTTATTCCAATACACACTGAAATCCAGTCCTTTGATATCATTTTGTGGTTAAACAAATCATTTTAGCAACATATGGTAAAGACATAAATAACGCATCCTCTGTAGCTCTACCTCACTGTTCTAGTTGCAGAAGTAAATAGTGACATTCGCAATCATACTTTTGACCAGTTTTAATTTTTATTTATGAAACCATGCAGTATAGAGGAAAATGGTACAGGAACTTGTGTTTCAGTTTAACGTCAGGAAGTTGTCTTTGAAGTCTACGCACTCATACCCCTAACACCTTGTATATTCAGAAAATAGCAATTTTCAAATCGCTTTAGAACAAAGTTTTCTTTGATGATTCTAAATTAAGAACAAATTAGAAACTAAAAACTTCACTTATCTTAGTAATGTTGCATGTTCTTTTTGCAACATTACTAAGATAAGTGAAGCTTTTAGTTTCTAATTTGTTCTTACTTTAGAATCTTGTTGCTTCACTGTTAATAGCTTCATTTTCCTTAATTTTCTTGGATGAGTTTAAGGTAAAGCGATTTTTGTCAACTCCGTGTCAGCAATCTATACAATTAGTTTTATAAATAAATTCTTAGTCTGTTCTTTTTAGAAATAATCATTGCTTATAATGTCACTTTGCAAGAATGCTACTGTGTAAAAATCCTAAATTCCCAGTGGAATTGTTTTTGTTTTTGAGATGGTAGGGAAAAAACTGTTAAAACATTAGATGTAGACAACGGAGTGAAACTTTTTCACCAATATGGCTAAGGGAAAGCTAATGCAAAGCATCTATGCCCATTTCATATAAAGGAGGAAGTGGCTTAAATCTTAGTGGACATATTCTCAGGAAGCACCCAGTATTATTGTGACCATGTCCAATTTTCACATAGTGCAAGCCATTTGGATGGTATTTAATATTAGTTTGTTTTTAATAAATTTGACTACATACTGTGTTATACATGTATGTAATACTAAATGCATGAATTAGCTTATACATATATACATAATCCTAGCGTCTATTCCTTGTACTAACTGCCTTGAAATTCAAGCATTCACTTTTAATTTATCAAGGGTAGAATTAGTATTAAACTTTAAAACTGCTCTTGCTACGTTTTTATTCACTGAAGTTTATCCCTTTCATGCCTGAATTATTTTGCTACATTGCCGTTCTTCCTCTAATTCGAAACCGGTTTAGATTAGGTGGTCTGGGACACCTTCAGCCTGCTGGCTTGGATAGCCATGATCGTTAAGGTAACACATAGTGCACTGGCCATGCACTCAAAGACTGAGGTCGTGAGTTCGAGTCTCGGCAACCGCAGTCAAATGTGCCTGTGGTAAAGGACGGAGAGGGCCCACGTAAAATAATCGGTGTGTTGGCACGCGTGGATGGTGACGGGGTGTCATTTGACTGCGGTTGCATGGATTTTGCTTCTTTTCTTATAAAAAACACTACAATATAAATTGTAAAAAAAATGTTTACAATTCAAACCGTCTCAAATATGTATTTTTAATTGGTGACAGACAGTATAGCAAGAATATAGCAGAGAAAACAGTTAAAAATAGTACAAATAGGAAAAAAGCCAATGTATCTTATAAGACACACCAGGCATGAAAGGGTTATAGTCACCTGCCTACATGTTCTTAGACTTTTCCAGACAGTTTTTCTCTCTACTTTTAGTTTGAGTCCCACTTCCATAATGAAATATTCCAAGTCAAGTACCATTTAATGGATATGCTTTAAAGCTTGCAAATCTTGCTTTTCCCTGTTCCTTTGTGACAACTTGTTACCTGTAACTACTGTCCTTCCAAGTTGTAATAAAGCATGTGTTCTTTAACTTTAAAGCATGTCCAAGCAAAAGCAAATTGTGAGTTAGGTAATGTAGATAGAAGAATCAGACTAGTAATTTATCATTCGTATGCCAAACGTTCAGCAGTTGTAGCAATAGACTTCACAATGCGGTGACAAAAAGTGTTGCACAAAAGCTGATTTTCTTTGGCAGCTTGAATTCAAAATGCCAATGTGGCTTTCATGGAACAAACTTCTACTTGAAGGAGCAGCAGTGCAAGAATTAACAGGATCCTGTGTGACATAAAGGTACTTTTAATTTTCTTGCAAATTAAGGTTCTGTTTTGCTATCCAAAGCCACTGGCGGCTTGCATGCACAATGTCCTATATGTGGCATAGTTCACACTCTTCACATCATTATTTAACCAGGCGCGGCTCCTCAGGGTAGGCATTGCCTAACCTATCGTAATACATCAACAAATATTGTTTAACTATGATTCTGCATTTTATTATTTGAACCGTCATTTTCCCTCTAATTGCAGTTCAAGAAAAGTTTTCTCGGTTATAATGACCAGCGCATGGTCAACTCCTTTAATCTCAATTCCGATTCATCAAAACTGCGCTGCGTGTTTGACACGCGCGGCAGGAATGATACGCATGGAACCTGGGTAGTGGAGAGCCAACTAGCTTAACCTTTGCCGGCGCGGCCCCCTTTCCTCAGTACGAGGCCCTTGAACATGGATAAGGAAACATTCCGTCTGTATATGCACTCCGAGCATGCGTAGATGCGTCTGCCAGCACTCGGAACATTTGCCTGCCCAAATCCGAATTTATGCGACATTTTCCGAATAGCCTTACTCCACGAAAGAAGATCTCAGAGATCTGAATCGTGTCGTTATCACTCTGTGTAATACCAGTATGACCGACTTAATTAGTGAACTAGTAGAAATTCCGCTTTCGCGGCGCACTGACAATGAAAAGAGAACATTAGAACATTAATGAAAAGAGTGTTTTAGCTATTTAACACAAAGCTGCAGTCCGACAATTTTTAAATTTCTTAACCCATTTTAGTCATGGACGTCGAGAAACGGGGCAAAGGGGGCCACGGTCCCCCTTGGAGGTTGGTGAACTTAATGTGCAGTCAGTTACTGACTTAAACTATTATTTTAATTTTGATGTCAAGAACAATTTTTGTTTAGCACAAATTAACACGGTTATCTGCAACAAATACTATAATGTTTGACAGTAAAATAATGATTTAATATTATATGATTGCAAATGTTCAACATGTGGCCCCCCCCCCCCTGGAAAAAAGTCTGCCGACACTCGTGATTTTAGTTTTGACGATAATTCGTTCGTAAGCCACACTCATTCACTCTGCTCTTATTAAACAACCAAACAATATATTGTTTGCGATATACGCAATGACTTCGCACCCTATATTTTGGATAAACGGGGTTTATTATTATTATTATTATTATTATTATTATTATTATTATTATTATTATTATTATTATTATTATTATTATTATTATTATTATTATTATTATTATTATTATTATTATTATTATTATTATTATTATTATTATTATTATTATTATTATTATTATTATTATTATTATTATTATTATTATTATTATTATTATTATTATTATTATTATTATTATTATTATTATTATTATTATTATTATTATTATTATTATTATTATTATTATTATTATTATTATTATTATTATTATTATTATTATTATTATTATTATTATTATTATTATTATTATTATTATTATTATTATTATTATTATTATTATTATTATTATTATTATTATTATTATTATTATTATTATTATTATTATTATTATTATTATTATTATTATTATTATTATTATTATCATAATCATTACTACTACTATTACTATTACTATTGTTATTGTTATTCTTCTTCTTCTTCTTCTTCTTCTTCTTATTATTATTATTATTATTATTATTATTATTATTATTATTATTATTATTATTATTATTATTATTATTATTATTATTATTATTATTATTATTATTATTATTATTATTATTATTATTATTATTATTATTATTATTATTATTATTATTATTATTATTATTATTATTATTATTATTATTATTATTATTATTATTATTTTGATTGCGAGCCGCCATTGCATTTTACTGTTTTCTTTATTTGCCCATTAATATTATTAGAATTCATCGCA
Organism: Tenodera sinensis; assembly: GCA_030765045.1. Lineage (NCBI taxonomy): Eukaryota > Metazoa > Arthropoda > Insecta > Mantodea > Mantidae > Tenodera > Tenodera sinensis. The sequence continues at coordinate 48,983,645 of CM060974.1, read as the reverse complement.
TAGTCCAGAACAATAAGATTCACGTAAATAGAATTTACTCTTATATTTACAAGGTAAATTTAAGTACATACCTTATCCATGAGCTAATGATTACATTGTTTTGTTCAATAGAGAAAAAAGTATTAATTATACTCATAATCTGTAATACTGAAATGAGTGAGTGAGGTTTAAGGGCCAAAAGTCAAGAGATAAAACCGGGGAAACTCATCACCCTTTAGGATGCACCGTTAAGATGGGGAATTTAACCCTTTCATGCCTGGTGTGTCTTATAAGATACATAGGCTTTTTTCCTATTTGTACAAGTTTTAACTATTTTTTCTGCTATATATTTGTTATACTGTCTGTCACCAATTAAAAATATATATCTGAGACGGTTTGAATTGCAAAAAACTATTTTTTTTACAATTTATATTGTAGTGTTTTTTTTATAATAAAAGAAGCAAAATCCATGCAACCGCAGTCAAATGATACCCCGTCATCATCCACGCGTGCCATCACACCGATTATTTTATGTGGGCCCTCCCCGTCCTTTACCACAGGCACATTTGACTGCGGTTGCCGAGACTCGAACTCACGACCTCAGGCTTTGAGTGCATGGCCAGTGCACTACGTGTTGCCTTAACGATCATGGCTATCCGAGCCAGCAGACCGAAGGTCTCCCAGACCGCCTAATCTAAACCAGTTTCGCATAAGAGGAAGAACGGCATATGTAGCAAAATAATTCAGGCATGAAAGGGTTAAAACCGATAAAAAGCAAAAACGGTTATAACTTAAAACTGATCATAAAACAGTAAGTTGTACAAACAAGCTACGAAATAAAATAAAAGTTAAACATGCTTGCCAAAGACAATTTGGACAGCACACCACAGCACTGAATTTACAGTTTCTGGGTCGTCATCCAAAATTGACGGCAGAGTAAAACCCATGCCATGGGACTGGTGCTCACTAGCGTATCACGGACACAGGAATCTCCGCAAGAGGGCTGTCAGGGTTGTAAGGTGTCCTTGACCGGGAGGCCGCGGGTTTGGGCAAATGCTGGGGTGCATTACTGTCTTCTCCACGGATTCCTTCCCCTTCATTACTCATTTTCGTCTCTTGTAATCATTCAGGTTTGGATGGTAGCGCGGTACGTTCCGGCGAATGCGGGCAGATGGCATAGCTGCTTGCGCTCTTGAACCTCTTCCCTGCCCCTCCCTGGAAGTTGCTCCCCGAGCCGCAAGCTCGCGTCGTCGCCCTCTACCTGGGTGGAGGACACGTTTCGACCGTGCGCCAGCTGTCACTGTTAGGAACTTCTATGCGTCGCTGGGCTTCGTGGGCTCCACTCTCTGATAAGCCTTCGGTCTCACTTCGCCTCATTCCTTCCCCATGGGGAGTGACAGTCCGCAATAGACCCATGTCGCGGTCGAGGTGTCCCCACTAAGTTGCACACACACATACACGATGTCTTTGTCCACAATTGACTGTCAGATAACGCTTCCCAAGACTGCTGCCACATAGCAAATAGATGGTGACGGAAATGGCGCTGCACATCTACATACGACAACGTGCAGGAAGCGACATGCAGACTTAGCAGCTACATCCGCCTCCACGTTGCCCGGAATACCTACATGGCCTGATACCCATGTAAAAACAAACTGGTATCCTCGAGAGAGCAATTGTGAGACGAGTGTCCCAATGTCAGGAATGAATACTGCAGCGCTCATAGAGCCGCAACAGGTGACATCACTTTCAGGGACGGAGCTGAAAATAAAAAGCACAAAATATAACATGGCAAACATATCGGCGGTAAAAACTGAGCAGTTGCCCGGAAGCCGGAACTTGTGAGCCTCACCGTTATACACAAAGCATCTTGTAGCATGCCCCACCTGAGACCGTCGGTTAATACCGGTAACGGTCCATAAGTTTGGTAAGAAATTGGCGAAACACCGAGAGAGGAGTGACTACCTTCGCACAGCCCGAACCCAGCACGCTGGAGTTGCTGTGGTGGACAGTGGACAAACGTATCGCTCTACGGTAGTCTGAGAGCATGTGGGTTGAGCAGTTCGCGAAACTTATACCACTTGGTCGAGATATAACGGGGAACGAGGTCCGGACGCAAAACAGATGTAAAAGAATGACCTGGATGAGCGGTCAACTGTGCCACGTAGGAACAAAGCAAATATGAGTGTCGGACAGACAATGGAGGTTCACCAGAGCCCCAGCAGCAAGACGGATACCAGTGTGATGAACACTGCCTAAAAGGCACACTTTAGAAACGGAAGCCACGCCACAGATAAAACTGCCATAATCCATTTTGGATCGGACCAGTGAGCAATGCAAGCTCAACATGACGGTGCGATCTGATATTCCAGAAAAAGCTCGGAGCACACGAAGCGAAGCGCATCATCACTGGAAGCACAAAGATGACGAATATCGTGATACCAGGTGAGTTTGCTGTCTGAATATAAACTGGAAACGAGGTACTAAGATTGAGAAGCTGATCATGAAGAAGAGTAAGACGATGAAGCAACCCTTGTGATGATAATTTGTCTTTTATAGGCAACAGGTTGTAGCGGTTTATTATTCTCATCATTATTATTATTATTATTATTATTATTATTATTATTATTATTATTATTATTATTATTATTATTATTATTATTATTATTATTATTATTATTATTATTATTATTATTATTATTATTATTATTATTATTATTATTATTATTATTATTATTATTATTATTATTATTATTATTATTATTATTACTATTATTATTATTGTTGTTGTTGATGTTACTGTGATAGTGTTATTATTATTAGTATTACTATTATGATTATTATTATTTTATTACTACTACTATTACTGTCGTTGTCATGGCGGCGGCGGCGGTGGCGGTGGTAATTTTGTACTACTTACTGAATATTACAGGTTCTAGAGCTATCTTTCTTGGAAATCCAAACAAATATTCCACAAGGAAAGGAGTATTTGAAAGCAATATCTCTAACTTTACTGTCGCAACACCTACATAGAAGAGCAATGCTATCGAACCTATCTAGTGGTCTGAAAGGTCTTCTGACAAAATATAAACCTGTAGAACCCATACGAGAATTCCCAAATACACCACTATTGGTCTATTTGTATTGAAAAGGAAAGGATTTGGACCCTGTAACGAAGACAAAAAGAACTGCGAAACTAAATACGCATGTGGTAAATACTGTACACCTCTCTGTTTGAACAAACATGTCGAAATTATTTGTTACCAGTGTTGCCAACCCATACTGAAGGAGATAAGCTAGATCGTCGTTCAAAATAAGCCAAAAAGCCTAAATATGAACTGAGAAAAAAGCTAGAAATAAAGCTAACGATTTATTTCGCTGTAATTATTAGTTATCAATATTCTATAACGAAGTAGTGTTACGTTATTGACATGGTCAATGTTCACCGGCCTCCATGGCTACTTCTGAACTCGCTGAACGCAATTTAATCTATTCTACGGTCTACATTGGTCGAATGAATAGGAGAAATGCATGATTTTTTTCATCAACATACATAGCATGCAAGAGTGAGGCAGAATAGTCTCTCTCTCTTGATTTGCCCATGCTAAACATAGTCTTAAGTTCAAGCCATTGGTCAAGTAATCTGACAACAGCACTTTATTGAAAGCCACCGGCTCTGACACACTTGTACAATTCTGTGAGGTTGATGACCATCGTTAATAGCAGCATACAAAGCCTTATATTGACTATGACGTAAAGCCGAGTGGGTAAACCAATTGTAGGTTTCGCATATGAGAAAATCCAGGTTTGTTGGAAGATATTGAGCAGCGGAAGAGGTTGCCAGCTGCAAAGAATGGCACACGCAGCGTATCATTATGAGCCCTGGACATTCTTGTCGCAATCTAGTGCAAACTCCATTGTTGACGCCTGTCATAACAGCAGCATTATCAACGCCGATACCCTTTAAATTCTTTATATTTAACCCTTTCTCACGCAATGTTTTCAGAACACAGGCAGCGATTGACTCAGAGTCGCAAGATTGTAGCTCAGAAAAAGCTATAAATGTAGAAATTAACCCACCGTTTCTAAGACTAAAGTACACTATTGCAATCCCCAGTCGTTTAAGACGAAATTTAATTAGAGTCATAAACCACAAATTAAAGCTAAATCAAGGAAAATATTTTGGAACCGAATACGTTGAACCAAATGTAATAATAATAATAGACAACCAATCATCAGAACATAAAAAAGAATTAAATCAGAAAAATAATAACAATAAATCGGTAGTAAATTTATTAGAAAATGAAAGTAAAAAATTAATAAGTAATCTGGAAGAAAATAAAAATACAAAAAAGACTAAAATAAATGTAAATTATGAGGCAATTACTGGCACGAGTGACGAAGAGGATACTCAGGAACATGGTGATAAGGTAAATCAAAATTTCTTAACAAAACTTTGGAAGTATCGTATGATGAATTTTAAGCAAGCGAAGGAAGATAAGCCGGTTTTAGAACCGAAAGCAAGCGATTTGGCCAGCTGTGAAAGTCGGGTCGTTACTCCTGTCCATGCGGAAACAGAGATGCAAGTCAGCAGTAATGCGGCTTTGCTGTACAATGACTTTGACCAGACCCTACAGCTGAGTCGCCTCGAAGAACGAAATAATTTAATGGCAGCATTAAGACATATTATTAGAAAACTACATCAAAACAGGGACAAAATTATCTTTCCAGTACCAGATGCTATTGACCGTATGGAATTAAAAACTCTAAATATAACAACAGATCCAAAAGGGCTTCTTGAGCTTGTTGAAAAGGTATATAGTAGACGCAATGAAAACTTAGATCTAGATTAAATATATAGGCATTTTGTCTTATGCTACGGCAGATTAGCTTTTGATGGAACGCAAAAATGGCCATATTGCTACGTAGTCACCAGACACGACTCACTAGACTACCCCAAAATATATACACCAAAAACAACCATTTCCCCTATTTTCCCGGCCGAATCAAGCCACAAATCGGAAGATACTTTCTCACACAAAGCCCATCTAACAAAAGAATCATACAAGAAAAATAAACATAATCCACAAAAGTACAGTAAAATACAATCGAAACATAAGAATGATAATATTATTGCTACAGTGACAAAAGAACTTGTTAAACAGGATAAAAACAAAGTACAGATTATTAAGGCAACTTCCACTAAAAAGACAAGCAAAACAAGAAAATCCATTAGGCCCACTAGGGGATATAAATACTTACGCGAGGTGACTGCAATAGTTCCAGACATAACATCAAAGGAGCGCTTTTTCGCAAACAGAGGTTACGTTACGCAAGTCAGACAAGACGGACACGAATCATTTTCAGACAGAGAAGACCCAGACGATCAAAATTGGTCAAATAAATGCGCAGCGCTCGAAAATGGTGATGACTGAACTTAGGAAATTAATTGACGAACTAGATATGGAAATTTTATGCCTTCAAGAGCCGTATACCTTTAAAAACAAACTCACGATAATTCCAACTATGGCAAGAGTAATCTGCACTGGCGAAAATCCAATGGCGGCCATTATAATTGTGAATCCAAATTTACAAGTGACCAAAATAACTAATTTTAACGATACGCACAATAACTGTGTTCAGATCAATATGGAAAAAGGGAATTTTATCCTATCTAATCATTACTGCCAGTATAGCCAAGAAATCGACCAATATTTGGATTTAATTAAACAAATACATATCAAATATTGGGATTATGAAACTGTTGATGCTCTAGACGCTAACGCCAAATCCCATTGGTGGCATAGCGGTATAAAAGATGACAGGGGTGAGAAACTGGAAGATCTCATTTCGGGACTTAATTTATATATTTTTAATAAACCTAATAATCCTCCTACTTTCCAAATCGTGCAGGAGCAATGTCCAATATTGATATTACCTTAGGAAATAGTAGAATTATACCCAAAATTCAAAACTGGAAAGTTGGACAGGATTACACCTCTAGTGACCACAATTTGATCCTATTCAACTACATTATCAAAATTTCAAGATGGGATAGAAGTTATCCAGTACCAAGTTTTAATTTTAATGCTGCAAATTGGAAAGACTTCAATAGGACACTACAGAACAGACAACTAGGACATATAGGAGCTGAAGCTAATCACGAAGCGACTAAATTAGAACACATTTTACAATCCACCATGCTTAAATATATTCCTAAAAGGAGACTCAAAAAATTTAAAGACGATGTTTGGACCGATACATTACAAAATTTACGGAGAAAAGCTCGAAAATGTCGGAGAATTTATCAGAAGACTATTGTAATAGAAGAGAGAAATAGAAGTTTAGAAATCTGTAGGAAAGCCAAAGAAAAATTTAAGAAAGAATTATTTGAAACAAGAAGTAGATCATGGAAAAGTTTTGTTGAAACCAATTCTATGCATAATATATGGGGAGCACCTTATAAAATCACTATGGAAAAAATCAGGAAACCGGAAATTTTAAATACCATTAGAAGGGATGATGGGACTTTAACCCAAAACTGGACCGAAACTACACAGGAACTGTTACAAAAACTACTACCCGACGACAGCCAGGAGACAGACACTGATGAAAACACACAAATTAGAAGAAATTTGGAAGTGCCGTATCCGAATTCTAACGTTATATATCCTTTTGACAAATCGGAAATACGACAGATAATTAGAGGACTAAAAAAGAAAAAAGCAGCAGGACCCGATAATATCAAGAACGAAATGCTTATAAATACTGCGGAATCATCAATCCCAATACTTTGTAATTTATATAATAATTGTTTGTGGCAAGGAAAATTTCCCAACAATTGGAAAGTCGCAAAATTAACTGTTTTGAAGAAAAGTGTTGATAAAGATCCGATGGACTGTAAATCTTACAGACCCATCTGTCTTTTGAATACTATGGGAAAAATTTTTGAAGCTTTAATAAATAAGCGTATCTTGGAATATCGGACACTTATTGGGCTTAATGATGATCAGTACGGTTTCAGGAAAGGGAGATCCACCGAAGACGCAATTAATACCCTTATCACTGCCACCCTAAATTCCAAATCAAAATACGTTATGGCTATTTTCGTGGATATTTCGGCTGCTTTTGATAACGTTTGGTGGCCCCATTTTTTCACTAGGCTTAGAAATTTAAATTATCCCAGAACTTTGTATAATATTTTAGAAGATTACTGTAGAAATAGAAAAGTACAACTTGTTGGTGTGAACCAAATCATTTCAAAAGACATCACCAAGGGATGCCCCCAGGGTTCGATTCTCGGGCCTACTTTCTGGGACATCATTTTGGAAACATTATTAGAACAAATTACTCGGATAAATATCTGTCTTAGGGTAGTGGCATATGCAGATGATATAGTCTTTTTGGTAGAGGGAAGAACTAGGAATATTTTGGAAGAAAAGGCCAACAATTTGTTAATAGAGCTATCCAATTGGTGCCAGGTTGCTAAGATGAAGATTTCATCAGCGAAATCTACATATATGATACTTAAAGGCTCATTTAAGCGAGACCCCATTATTAAATTTGAAAATAACCACACTAAACGTTCAATACAAGTAAAATATCTGGGCATATTTCTGGACGAAAGACTAAATTTCAAATTTCATACTGATTATGTGAGGGTTAAAGCAGAAAAAGTAATGCTGAAACTTTCCCGTTTAGCACAATTTGATTTCAAAATTCACTTGAACATCATAACCACCTACCATACGAGCATATTTGGAGCCATAGTGACCTATGCAGCATCAACGTGGGCGCACAGAGCCAAGCTTACCACAGTCAAGACCTTACTGAGAAGATCACAGAGGAAGATCCTACTCCGATTTACAGGTGCAATGAACACAACACCAACCATGGCTTTGCTAGTTATCCTGGGAATTTGGCCTATTGACCTTACCCTACGATACAGGGGCGCATGCTTTTGGATGAAAAAAGGAGATCAAGGAAAAGTTTTTGAAATAATGGATGGTTTTTATCACAAGAAACGGGACGTCAAAAATAAACTATTACAAATCTGGCAAGAAGAGTGGGATTTAATTGAAGAAGGCAGGAGAACTTACTCAATTTTCGGTAACATTAGAGAAATATTACAAAAGAAGTATAAAAGTTTTAATTATACAAAAGGTACAATACATTTCCTAACCGGGCGCGGCCCGTATGGAACCTACTGGCTAAAGATTAATAAACAATTAACCGATATATGTGATATATGCAACATCCAAGACACTCCTGAACATGTTTTCTTTGAATGTCCAAAATATGCACACCTGACAGAAGAACATCGGACACCATTACAAGGACACCAAATCTGCAACATCGTAAGGGATAAGGATTTACTCCACCACCTAGAGACAATGGCTAATACCATTAGCAAATCTGCCATCGAGACCAAAACTCTGCCAAGGCAAATAAATATTCAACATCAGGACCCACTAATAAGACGATCCGAGAGGATACATAATCAACAGCACAGAAATAATATTGATAGTAGTTTATCTGACACACAAGATGACCAATAATACATAAATACCGACAATAAAGAAATGTTTGAAATTTTTATGAAAATGAGGTTTTGAAAATGTTTAAATGTTGTATTTTTATGTTAGATGATGTTTTAGTGTATTATCTTAAATATGTGTAATTTTGTTTATATTTAAATGTCATTTTGATTATTATGTCTCGCATTTTATATAATTATGTACGGGTGTATCTGTGCTGTAGTGTAGAGTTTAAATAGTTTCAAATGCTTTCTAAATTTAGGGATTAAAAATGTTTCGTAATATTTAATATATAAATCTGAATTTGAAATATTGATATTTGATTTAAATTTAATGTAATATTTTATTTTATTAAATAAACTTAAATGTTTTAAAGCTTTAGTAGATTAAGAAATTTGAAGGATTTGTTGTTTATTTTGGAGGTCTGAGATTAAGAAATTTGAAGGATTTGTTGTTTATTTTGGAGGTCTGAAGATAATTTGTATGTTTGAGTTATTTAATTGAGGTTCTGAAGATTTTGAATGTTGTAATGTTTGTGTTGTATGATGTTTATGTGTATACTTTTAAATGTGTAATTTGATTATGTTCAATAGTTATTTTGATTATTGTTTATTATATAATTATGCATGAGTGTAATTGAGCTGTAGTGTGGAGTAAAGGAGTTTTGGTGCTGGGTACCAGTACCAAGATGGCCGCCGGATTCCGGCGGTCATATTTTGTTTTGTTATGGATCTTTTATATTTGTAGATTTAGTAGTAACTGGTTACCAGTTACTTATTTTATTACTGAATACCAGTAATATTTTATTTAAAATTTTTTGCTTTTTTTTTATAAATTTTGATTTTGAAAGTTAAGGTTCTTATAAGTTATTCTATAATTTATAAGAGCTTGTGTTTAAAGAGGTGATTTTTTAAAATTTTTATAGAGTTTTTTATTAAATTTATAAAAGTTTTGAATAGGTATGATTAGGGATGAGATGGAAATTTTTTTTTTTTTTAGATTTTATATTTGTAATTTATTGTTTTTTTTTTTCTCTCTTAATTTTAGTTAGAAGAGGTGTGGTTTTAGGATGTTAAAATGTTGTGTTTTAAATTATTTTATTTTTATCTTATTTTGTTAATCTGTAAATTTTGTAAAGTGTATCTTTGTTTTATATTTGTAATAAAATAATAAAGATCTGAATATTGACCCCGGTTTAAGAAATCAGGTGCCGGGGTCCAGTATGCAGATTTTTATTTTTATTTTTCTTTTATTTTTATTTTTTTATTTTTTTTTATTGCAATCCCCAAAATTTTGGTAACACTGATGTCGTTTGACTCGTCAATAAGTATACTATACACTCCAGTCCCTATATCTTCTCGCAATACTTTCTCAAAATGGGGACCTAAAACAAAGTTCACCAACGCACTACATTTTGTCCTGTGCAACTGAATATTTGCCGCAGTTGGACTGTCACTAAACATAGATTTGCAAAGTTCACCAAGGTCGTCAATACTTAATAGTGATGAATGACACGCAAGAAAAAGTGAGAGAGAAGCTTCGGCATTTCGTAACTTCTCAGAATCTCTACGCTAGAGTGTTCTGTGATCTCTACTTAAGCTAAGAAATTGGTCCAACCTTCTTGAAGAGCTAAATGCACTAGATGAAGCTAAATGCTTTTTAGTTTTAGCATGCTGCAAAAGATCACTGCGTTTTGCGTTAAAGATAGCTTTACAAAATTTGCATTTAACTTTATCTTTATCACTGGGCACTTCTAAAAGCCAGTCCTTAAAAGCGGGGTCACTAAGTCACTCCTTTCGAAAATGCTGTTGATATTTTGGAGGCATTTCACACGAATACGAAGTAGTTTGTAACAATAAAAGTGTAGAATAACAGTTAACACAATGACTAAATATTATCAATCACAGAATCACTATACATGAACCGACTACACCCGTTTTCAATGCACTTGTAGCCCACCGAGATGAAGAGTGCGTAATGAAGGGGACGGGAACAACGCAACTGAAAAGTTTCCTTAGGTTTTAAGTTACTGTAAATAATTATATAATTTCTTGAACCAAACACAGGCCACCTGCATCTGTTAGGCTAGGAGGAGGAAAGAGGAACAAACAAATACCACCAGCAATAAGTCTCCATGGGCTAGACAGATATGTGTTTTAAATAACACACACACACACACACACATAGACTCAAAGTTTACTGCCAGTATAAGCAGAAGTGAGAAGCATAAACGCAGTTAATAAATAGCGAGTAGTCTAGCTAAAGTCCCGGAAACACCAATATCTGTACCACACGCAATTACTTTGAGGGAAGTAGGCTGGAGAAATCTCTCCGGTGTATGCTGAATAAGATGTTATTGTTTATTCGTTATCTCAAGTCTCCGGTTTGAAGAGTTTATTTTCTGTCCTCTTTATTATCCACCATAGTTTACGTTTTAATAGCGAGTTGTGTTACGATAACGGAACCCAGCTCCCTCATCGCTCTTATCTCGTGCTTTTAACAAACCAGTCATATACTTCCATGGATTCATTTTCTTCAGGGGTGTCCTAATAGTGCCTATTTTTTGCAAATGCCCTGTTAATGCAAAAAAGCTAAAATTCCCGCTAGGCGGGAATAATGGTTTTTTGCCGCTAACACGAAATTTAAAAAAGCTAGATTTAGTGGGAAAAAAGCTAAATTGGCAACACTGTCTGTTACAGTTGCATACTCGCATAAAAGACAAAAGTAATAGAACACAACGCACCACGGCCGAATAGATTACATGGCTTTTCTTTGTAAGCTGGCTTCAGAATTTGTACACCTTCAGACATCTTGACTTGTGTTGAAAATTACATTTTACCTATTTCCGATGTCGCTGTATCTGAAGATATAACTGAATTGTTGCAGAGATCAGGTACGTAAACTATTTACTTAGCAGGTAGTATCAACAAACAAATATATTCTTGGCAATTAATTGTTCGTCCCAAATAGTCGTATTGTGCGGGAGAATACTGCGCAATTCTTAACCTAATTTCATTAATACTAGTTTTATGAGACTTCATTTGTGAGGCTGGATGTGAAAGGGTTTTGTAATCTACTATTTCTTTTATTGGTTAACGTTGCGCCTCTGCTAAAACACTTGACATCGCTATTCGTACATCGTATTTCACAAGTTGTAATAATACACAATTGACATAATCCACACTCAGGATATGGTAGTTATACTGATATATGTAGTTCTAGATATAGATATGTACCTGAAAAAGTGAAGCCACTTAAAAAGTAGGGTGGGTGGCGCCACCGACTGTAACATACGTTGGTAATTGTCTCTAAAATCGGCATCTTTAGTAAATGTTTATAAACTAGTATCATATATGCTAGAATGATTGATTAATGTATTTATGCTGAAATTGTTATTGCTGATTACGAGTTTGAAAGTTTTTATTTGGTGGTCAAGCTTCGCTTTCGTTTTGCCCATGTTAGGTTAGGTTTAGTGTGTGTATATGAGTGTTGTAACAGTATCCTGTGTTATCGAAATATTGGCCGTGTTAGGTTAGGTTTAGTGTGTGTATATGAGTGTGGTAACAGGATCCTGTGTTATCGAAATATTGCCCGTGTTAGGTTAGGTTTAGTGTGTGTATATGAGTGGTAACATGGCCCTGTGTTATCGAAATATTGCCCGTGTTAGGTTAGGTTAGTGTGTGTATATGAGTGTGATAACAGGATCCTCTGTTATCGAAATATTGCCCGTGTTAGGTTAGGTTTAGTGTGTGTATATGAGTGTTGTAACAGTATCCTGTGTTATCGAAATATTGCCCGTGTTAGGTTAGGTTTAGTGTGTGTATATGAGTGTGATAACAGGATCCTCTGTTATCGAAATATTGCCCGTGTTAGGTTAGGTTAGTGTGTGTATATGAGTGTGATAACAGGATCCTCTGTTATCGAAATATTGCCCGTGTTAGGTTAGGTTTAGTGTGTGTATATGAGTTGTAACAGTATCCTGTGTTATCGAAATATTGCCCGTGTTAGGTTAGGTTTAGTGTGTACATGAGTGTGATAACAGGATCCTGTATTATCGAAATATTACCCGTGTTAAGTTAGGTTTAGTGTGTGTATATGAGTGTGATAATGGGATCCTGTGTTATCGAAATATTGCCCGTGTTAGGTTAGGTTTAGTGTGTGTATATGAGTGTGGTAACAGGGCTCTGTGTTATCAAAATATTGCCCGTGTTAGGTTAGGTTTAGTGTGTGTATATGAGTGTGATAAATGGATCCTGTATTATCGAAATATTACCCATGTTAGGTTAGGTTTAGTGTGTGTGTATGAGTGTGGTAACAGGGCCCTGTGTTATCAAAGTATTGCCCGTGTTAGGTTAGGTTTAGTGTGTGTATATGAGTGTGGTAACAGCGTCCTGTGTTATCAAAATATTGTCTGTGTTAGGTTAGGTTTAGTGTGTGTATATGAGTGTGGTAACAGGATCCTGTGTTATCGAAATATTGCCTGTGTTAGGTTAGGTTTAGTGTGTGTATATGAGTGTGGTAACAGGATCCTGTGTTATCGAAATATTGCCTGTGTTAGGTTAGGTTTAGTGTGTGTATATGAGTGTGGTAACAGTGGCCTGTGTTATCGAAATATTGCCTTTATTAGGTTAGGTTTAGTGTATGTATATGAATAGGGTAACAGCGCCCTGTGTTGTCGAAATATTTACAACTTGAGCAGTGTTTATGCAACAATTTCAACTTAAATGCATTATATCAGTCATTCTAGCATATATTATACTCATTTATAAACATTTATTTGCTAAATATCTGGTGCATAAGTGAAATAAAACCACTGCATCTTAGGTACAGAATTTGCTCATAAATCAAAAACGAAGCTTGACCAGCAAATAAAACTTTCAAAATCTTAATCAGCAATAAAAACTGCATCCATTGCACTGTTTGATTCATTTTCTTGAATGGCTGATTTTGTAGACATTTACCGATTTATTGGTGTACCCCAGAGGTCTATTCTCAGTGTAACACTTTTTGCCATTGCCATTAATGGCATTGCTAGTGTTGTTCATAGTGGAGTTCTAATGTTCACTATACTGGGCAGGCAGAAGTCATTTTAACCCATTTAAGAATAGGTCACACACGCTTGGACACCTTTTGAGTGTTGATTAGGTGCCTGTCTGTTCCACCTGCAGCATTCAAGTTTCTGTGACACATGTCCTCCTTGAATGTCCACAATACACTTGTGGGTGCCAGTTCTTTGGCCTGAGTTGAACTCTAAAGCCAATCTTAAGCGGTGACCCGGTATCTGTAAATACAGTGTGAGGTTTGTCGCCAGTATTGGCCTTGGTAAACAGGTTTAACTTGTAGTTTATTTCATGGTGAATTCATTTTGAACTTTTAGGACATTCTATCTTGTTTTCCTGTTTTAACTGCTTACCTTTCTGGATCAGTTTTTAAGTTTTAACTGTTTTTACTTACCTTTTTAGATCAGTTTTACGTTTTAACTGTTTTAACATTTGTCTATTTTAATTTTCCTGCTCTAACATTTTAATTCTGTGAGTTCTACGTATTGTAGAGTTTTCCCATTCTTTATCTATTTGACTTGGGGCCCTAATGACCTAGCTGTCAATGGGCCCTTAAACCCTACTCACTCACTCCATAAATTTAGCTTAGCAATGTTTTTCCTGATGACCTTGTTCAGGACATTAGGACAAAGTCGTGATATTGTATTGTCCTCAGCCTTTGACACGTGTGGAAACTCTCAAGTCAATCAGACAACTCAAATTGGTGAAAATTGTGTTACATTGATAAATTTAGCAAGATCACCTTTTTATCCTGATGATCCTGGTCAGGACATTAGAACAAAGACATGGTATTGTCATTGGTCTTTGACACATGTGAAAGTTTTCAAGTCACACGACTCTTAAGTTGGGGAAAATTATGTCAAACGATTCCATTATATGCATACAGGAGAAGGTAATATAAAGTGTGTAGAAAGCACTTTTAGTTAAGTGCTGCTCTTAGAATAGTTGTTCCTGTTCCATTTGATACCCACAGCTCTAATAAATTTGTGCATGCTCCCTTTTGCATAGCAGTGAGAAACAGCACTCCTTAAAGAGCTATTATTTCAGAAGCAGAAGTATTTTTGCACTCTCCATCACTTGTGCAATTCACAGATTATTAGTTGTTTGAAAGGTAGAACTGGAACTTAAAAATTCAATGCCACAACTGGGATTTGAACCACAGACCATCCGCTTACCGGGCATAGATAAATAATTATTACTTGTTATTTATCTATCTGTTCATGTTTGCAACAACAGAATTATCTCAGTATCAAAGGCGACGCGGTGGCAGAGCACTTTGTGCACTCGCCTACCACCTAGGCAGCCTGGGTTCAATCCCAGGGACCCGCATGTAGTATTCGTGGTGTACGAAGCGACGTTAGGGCTGGTTTATGCGAGTGCTCCGGTTTCCCCCACCATCTCATTCCACCGGTGCTCCATCTTCATTCCACGTATCATCAGTGTCACCACCTGCGGTGCCATAGTAGTAAAAGAGGGCGTTAAACACAACAACAACATCTCAGTATCAAAAAATTTGAGAAAACTTTAAGTTTCTCTATCGTGGGAATTGGACCAGGCAAGACTTTGATTACATTGTTATGTTTTGTTTTCCCTGGCACTGGTAATGGAATACCTATCCATAACATTTCTTGGTTATTACCAATATAAAACTGGCAGTCATTGTTGGGTATTCCTCTCACTTTATTCCAGTCATCGCACAATTGTTCAGATTCTGTAGCCTTGAGTATCGCTGTCGAAGACATGATATCACACGATCCTAGAAGAATATAATAATGATCATCATCATAATAGCATGCACAAGTTGTGCAATTGCTTGGTTGCTACGGGTTTTTACTAAAGTTTATCACTGATTTCTGCAGGTTTGCACATGTTAAGACTTGGTATCTGTCACATACATATATCACCACACAGTTCACACACACACACAGGTGTCACCCGATATATGGAAAGTCTTGTTCCTACATATCTTGTGGTGATATGCATCGATGTTGTGAAGTGTCTAAGCTTCTGGTTCTTGCCAGTCCAGGTCCAGTTTACCATGGCTTCCGTTATGAAGAATTCTGGCCAGATATCTTCTCTCATCTAACACCTGTCCAAGTGAGGTTGAGTTTTGTCCGTAGGTCTTCTATCAAGAAGGTCTCTCTCACTAATGGATGGACCAATCTCAATAGAGTGCACTTCCACACTCCCATTGCCTTCAAGTAGTCTGCTTTTACTTCCTCCAGCGTGAGTAAATCACTCGTGTGGAGTTTGTCCCATGTCACTTCTAGGCCATATGTAAGTATAGGTATTATTTTGGTGTCAAAGAGTGTCATCGCGGATTTAAGGGATATTTTTGTCAGTTCTCTGATGCCATGTATTGCTTTTGTGGCTGCCGTTGCCCTTTGTCTTGTGTGGATTCCTTGTAGTCTGTAAGGTTACGTCAAAGTATTTAACTTGATTGGTTGTTTGCAGGGGCTCATTCTTCACATAGATTTTGCCCTCCTGAGATGTCTAGCCTCCTTTTCTGTTCTGTTTTCTCATTATTTATTTGTAGTTCATTCTTGTCCGCTCATCTCTCCAGGGCGGATACTGTGGTCTGTAGTTCCATTCTATCATGATTTCCCATTGCATGTCGTCGGCGTAGTTGTAGATCTTTACCTCTGAAGCAACTTCTTTATGTTGTAAGTGGCCACGTTGAATAATAATGGGCTGAGGGGGTCTGTCTCCCTGGGCTGGGCTTTTCTCTTCCTTGCTGCTGCATTTTTAATGATGTTCTCCATTATATTTGCAGCCTCTTCTATGTTACTTTGTTTTATTTTCTCTTTGAGTTCAGCCATTTTTGTTTGCTGTTGATGGAGGGTGTGCATGTCTTTGATATGTATGTATTTGTTTCTTTTTGCTGGTGGGTTTGTTGTCTTAGATTGAAACTGTGGAGCTATTACAGGAATGTGTTTCTTCAGGGTGTATTGGTTGTTGAGTAGCACATCTTGTGGTTTACTAAGTTGATTTCTGGGCCTTTGTAGAAAATTAGGTCAATAGTACTACCTCCATTGTGGGTGAAATGGGTCTTTTCATTCTTGTTATTTATGAGCGTAAAAACTTCTTATGTCATCACTTGTAGTTCGTTTCCCCTGTGGTTGTTTGAGTCTATCCTGCACTTCATATCTCCCGCTATAATGGTGTTACATCCGGGGGTTGTCATTTTGAGTGCTGCCATTGTCATGGCTATTACTTCTATTGGGGTTCTGGGTTTTATGTATGTTCCTATTATGTTGAGTTTTTCAGTTTTGAGTATTTCATAGTCGTCTTCTCCTCTATAGGTTGTTATTAGTTTTCCTATTGTTGGTTTATAGTAGCAAGCTAATCCTTGTATGGGTCTTCCTCTTTAAGGTTTGGTGGCGAATATTTGTTCAGAGTAGAAACCTGGGATTGGTATGTCCTTTGTTGAGAAGGTCTTGTTCAGCATTAATATGTCGTAATTCTCATGCCAATCGTTTGTGACTTGGAGGACTGTATCATTTCCTTGAGGTTTAGTGTCAGGGTTTCCATCATTTTGTGGAGTTTGTGGTTTACTTTTTCTGTTATTCTATCTTCTATACTCTTTGTATTGTGATTGTTGTTCGCAACTCCTCTGCTAGTTATTGTTAGGGGCTGGTTTTCTCTTGGCGTTTAATTCTGCGGGTCAAGAGATGGTGCCACTCGTCTCTCTGTGGAGCTGTCGTCTCCTTCTGAGGTGTTCTTTGTTTGTCCACTCTTAACCTCTATCAGGTTTCATCATCTTCTTGTTTTTGCTATCTACAATGTTTTTCATTTCATTAAAACAGATTCTGACAGTGCTTACCGCATCCAGTATTGTTTCTTTCATGTCCTTTCTCAAGAATCCTACTTCCGTGATATTCACTATGTCTTCAATGGCACATGTTATCCAGCATTCTATCAAGTCTGCCATCTTGTCCATTTGATTCTAGAAGAAGACACTCAGTTTCTTCTCACATCGGTCCCTTTCTGTGAGTAAGATAATTGTAATCTAAAGCAACCACATTTAGGTATTAATCACTCACAAAATGTACCTTTGGATACTGAAAACATTCTACAGTGACTGCGCTACATTTATTTACCTGACCAGGCGTGCACTGCCACTTCACAAAAGGTCACAGCTGTTACAAAGGGTACCATAATGCAACAATAGTAAAATTTGCCCCATTACTAAACACTTCAAAGCATGTCTAGCACCATTGTTATATGTATGGCACACTAGTGAAATTATTAAAGGAAAAGTAAATTGGCGACATGTATGCTGCCACATGCCCGCATCAGGGTTAAGACTTTACCTGCAGTTATAATCAGGTGTGTACAGGCAAAACTCAGGGAAATATTTCATATTACTAATAATGTGTGTCTTTTTCCACAGACTTCCTACTGAAGTTTAAGAACAGAACTGTTCAAATGCAGCAACTATAGTAAAATGGATATCAAAACAGAAAATGAGGAAGAAGCTGAGGGTTCCCACCTTCATTCACTGGATCAGAGGGAACTTTCTTCAGAAGTTCTTGTACTGGGATATAATAAATGTGAAACTGAAATAAAAGATGAACAATGGCGGTTACAAACAAGTTCAACAGAAACTCAATGCAGTTATAGTGACATGAAGGTAAGCTTTGTAGAGAAAGTACATCAGAATTTTTTATTTGATGTAATCATTTCCTATACAGAAATTCAGGCTGTGAGCGATACAAACCGGATGTACAGATAGCTCAAGCTAGGAAGTTGTCTGGTTCGCACAGGTGCACAGAGTCAGAGTCCCCCACTTCTGCTCACCTCTACATGACCAAAGGGTGTACATCCTTTCCAAAAACAGTCGGTGCATTAGGTCAGGTAGTGGTACATACATAGCTACTTGTGTTAAGATGAATAAAGTATCCCACAAAGTTCTGCACAGACAAACTCGCAAACTTATAAATAACGTGATGCAATTTATGGAAAAGGAAAGTGAAGCCAAAACATTTATTGTAGATTTTAAAAAAAGTGAGAGAATGTGTGTCTGTGGCAGTAGGAATTTGTAAGATGACATTAACTTGGATACGTCATAAGGCGTAGAAAAAAAAGGTATTGGTGAACCATTATTTGAAACTCCCAATAAAATAAGAAAAAGGAACAAGCCAAAATGGGTCTCAACGATTTTGATAAAGGGGTAATAAGAAGGGTGATAAACAATTTATGCCTTATGGAAAAATGTCTTTCAACAATACCAAAACTAGTTTTTTCAAGCAGACGACAATCGCTACATCAGGTGAACTTATTGTTGGAGTGTGTTTTTCTTTATTGTCCATTGTAACCTACGACAAAAAGAAATATCTTTCTGCAACATTCTCACCATTATTAGGTATATCATATGAGATTATGTTCAGTCAATTACATGACGGATTTAGTAAGTTTATATTAATTTTTAAACATCTATATGACTGGTGTTTTAAGAGCCACACCATACCGCCGTAGACTTGCAGGTTTTAAAACATGCGGTACTATATTTGGGCAGTTGTATAACTACTGATGCTTAGTGCTGGTGAGTACTGGCCCAACTAAAGCCTTGGTTGTATATAGCTATCCTCATTAGTGAAGTGTCGAAGGTTGTGGGATGGGGAAGCAATTAAGTTGATGTGACTATATATACATAGTGCAGCATAGCGGGGTGGGCCCCTCCAAGGCTACACTACTACCCCTCTCATGGCAACTTCCTAGTTTGAGGCATTGCGTGTTGCAACATTGTGGCACACTTTACAAACTCTTCACATTGTAACACTGGAGAATTTTTCCATTTGTGCTAATAATACAGCACACTAAAGTGAACTACTAATAATCAGCTAACTCACTTTGTCACACTTAAATCTCCAACTATTTGGTCCAGAGCTGGACACACATGAGACGGAACATAGTAGAGATATGACAATCATGCCCTCCGTATGAAGTTGCCATGTTGAGCTTTCGCAGACAACAACCAATTGTAAGTTTAGTGAAAACAGTAAAAATAAGTGACACTTTTTTTACAGTGTTACATATGTTGTTAGCTAATGCTGGATTTCTGACAATGAAGTCATTAATCCTCTTGCTCTCTGATGGATGGTGCGGGTGCTAGAAGTGGCTGGGCATATTTGAAGGTGCTCTTGGCCCATTCCCTCTTGCAGATCACATAGAGGACAGAATGGTGAAGAATATATCCCAATTCTATATAGCAATGTTACATATAGAACTGCCTGTTCACTTAGTCTTTTCCTTTGACAATAGATTTGTTGAAAAATTGAGAAAAGAAGTGAAACATTAACTTCCATTGCTAAACCAGGGAATGTTGCAATGTGTTCCCCTCTCAGCCGCACCATCCCCTTACCCTATCTGCTGCTTCTGCTTTATATCGCTTGTAGCCTGGACATCTGTATAGGCAGCACATGAATTATGACTGAGTAGATAAAATGATCACTCTGTCAGTGGTGTTTTATTTGATATAATAATCTCCTAGATAAAACATGAATTATGATCCTCTCCATCAGGCATTCTTCCTCTTCTGCTGACTAAAAGGCGTGTTGCCTCTTGTAGTTGTCCAGTTATCATCATGAACTTGAACAATGTAGATTATTTTATTTAGAAAAGAAAGACTGGCTTTAAGTTCACTTCAACTACAAAGTAATTTGACGAATGCTAATGGCTTCATTGCCAGATGCAAGGCACTAGAAAACAACAACAAGAAAGTAATTTGATGCATGTTACAGACTGAAAGTTGTATGTTTCCTAAGCTGCATATCTAAATAAATGCTCACAAATTATTACAAGCAAGCAATATTAAAAGTCAAAGTAACCTTCTATCAAATCTTGTCATCCAGCTGCACCTTTACCCACTACAGGTATCATTGGTGGGGTGCAGCACTGCATGGTCACACTCCTAGCCAGTTATGCAGCCTTCTCGACTGGAGGAGGCTGCTACTTCTCCATAAAGAGGCTCCTCAGTTGCACCTTGGGACCTAATGAGGCTGAGTGCCAGATCTCCCGGCTGGGGAAAAATCCCCATGCTGGTACTGGGGATCAAACCCAGGTCCTCTGTGCCAAAGGCAAATGTGCTACCAACTGTGCTATAGAGGTGGTCAACTGAACAATATTACTATATTTTAATTGTGTAATGTTAACTCCAATGAATTTTGATTTGTCGCCACCAAATCCGCAAAGGAAGTTGATCATGTCATTGCTGGATGTCGCCACCATGAGCCAGATGGTCTCTATTCATGGCTGCAAGTAGCTCTCAAAACTGGTCAAGCCATAATGAGATAGGTAAAAATAATGTTTCAGCTGTGATTCACTTTATTTTCTCTACAAGGTACACAGTAGGTAGAGGAAGTATTGCATTCCATCCAGAATTCTACGAGGAGACTTCGACAACACCACTGAGGATGTTTACCGCAGTTGTAAACGAAACGTCTGGAAGACACATCTCCAGCAGACCACGGCATAACAGCCCAGAAGATACCTCATTCTACAGTTTCCATTACTTTCATATTTTCTTCACACTCCTGTCTTCCTAATTCTACTCTCTTTCCCAAATCTAGCTCTAATTCTTTCCTATTATGTTCTATTTTCTGCTGTAAGACCTGTCTCACTTCCTCCATTTTCAGACCTATATATATATATCTTTTTTTTTTGCTCTAAATCCTGCCTCACTTCCTCCCTTTTCTGACCGAAACTTTGTTCTAATTTCTCAAACATGATCATTAGTAACCTTTTGTCTTTTCCTATTACTAACTCTTCTTCACTTTCTGTTTCTATCTTATAACTAAGCTTATCTGCCCCTTCCCCTATTTCTACTTCATTTCCTTTTTGCGACATTTTCGTTTTTTGATTCAGTTCACTTGGGCTTATAAGTGCTACTATTTTGTCGCTTCGCAGTAACATAAAAATAAAGTGAATGTTAAAATAAAAATTTTTGGTTGTACTTTTTCCTCGTTGATTTATTTCATTACGTGCATCCCCTGGGCGGGTGGCTTGACTAGACGTTCTTTGATGTACTCTGCGTCGATGGACAGGCGTTTGTCGGCATTTGTAGGCACTTCCCCCATTGATTCCAGCTTGATAACGTTTGCAGAGCCTTAAATTTCAGTGGATTGTTCAATGGCGTCTTCTTCCTTTTCTGCGCGTAGATTTGACGTCACTTGGTATTTCGCGTAAGTTCATTTCCCGTAGATTTTCATTCCACCCAAAATTCGTGCTCCATGTTTGGGTAAGCCATTTGGTGCTGTTTTTAAATAAAACTGTAGCTTGGTGTTGGGCTATGAGACTATTATTTCTCTCAGGGCATGGTACTAGGTGGAATGAATAAACATGCGATGTAACTTCACTATATATACCACTTTATTAGCACCTTTTCCGTCTCTTTTTACGCTTGTTATAAGATTGAGTTTTGTTACTCCTTTTTGTATTATTTTGATGTCTTTTCACTTTTACACAGCTTTTTTAGATGCGTATCCACTAGCGTTGCAAAAATATGTCTACATATCTTTACCATACTGACACCATTAACAATTTTAGCATTGCTTTTTGACGCTATTTTTAGTATATACCCGTGTGTGCTTTCATTTTATATTTTCCCACATTAAATAGTTCCTGTATTGTTAGGGAAGCTATCTTTAGCTACTCTCCCTTCGCTTTTAATATTAAATATATACGATTCTTTTATTTATACATACTAAATTTAAATGTGAAACTTAACATTTATGACGTTTTTAAACAAACTTATTTTTCTTAACAATGAAAAATAGCAACACGTTTTTGTTACTCAACTAATTTGTATCAACACCAAAAATAAATTACATATGCAATAAATATTTACATAAATGATTTCCTTTTTGGGTCTTACAGTATATTCTGTCTCATACACATACAGTAATTGTTGTCTGTGGTTGTTTACTCATTTACTTCCTTATGCTTGTTTTGAGTTCCATAGAGTTTAAACTCTAGTTATTTGAATATAGATTTTTGTTGTTTAATGATGCCTTGCTTACTTCAAATTAAATGATGAGCTGTTCAAAAGCTTTATTGACAACATTTCGTATATGCTGATGTGACGTTTCAGACAGAAGTACACTAGCATAATCTGAAAAGAGTTGTAGCTATGGAACCATTACTAAGATTTTACAAGGCAAGTCATTCACAAATATTAAAAATAGAAAAGCCTGACCATAGAACCTTGGGGATATCTTTAGTAGCAATCCCTGGTTTAGAATCAGAACCATATTTCCTGGTTTTCTGGATTCTGTTTGATATGTTATATCTGAATCAATTTATGGAAATCTCATTGAAACCTTAAAATGTTAACTTTTCAGTGAAAGGTTGTGATCTATACCATAAAATACTTCTGCTTGAACACAATATATTCCCAATTATAGTTTTTTTTACACAAGGCTGCCACTGCTTCACAAATTAGCATATGTGCACCATTTTCAGTTGAAATGCTATTTGTAAATCCAAACTGGGATAATGCAAGAATGATGTTTAATCCATGTATCGTATAAAAATTTCCATTACTTTAGGAAAAGGCTGTTAAGAATAATATATAGTTGGAAGTCAGGGTATTGTCTACCTTTTTGTATAAAGCCTTAACAATTGTTTTTCATTTCTTCTGGAAATGTCCCTGACAAACGAGAATGATTCCATATATGACTAAGACGCTTACTCAACTCCAGTAGGATATTTTAACCATTTGCTACCTGTCTCATCCTAACCATCAGGGGTTTTGCTTTTTAACAAGGTAGTATCTTCAATCGCTCTGGGAATTGTGGGGTCCATTTAAAATTTACAGCTAATTTTGTGATGTGTTTAAAATTTAAAATCCATTTCAGTTTGGGTAGGATCTGTTTGTTTTCTTTTTGTTACATTAAGGAAGCATGTGTTAAAGGAATTAGCTATGGCACAATAATTGCTGAGTTCTTTGTTAGATAATAGCTGTATACTTAGTAATGAGTGCCATAATGAATAACTTTTGAGTGGTGAACCATTAATTCCTTGGTATGTAGATTTTTCACTTGACCTCACAATTCTAACGTCAGTCAGGAGAATTTCACGGCATGGATCTAAGTAGTTACTTACACACAGAGCGCTCCTGTGCATAAACAAAAGTGCCTTGAGGCATGTTCAGAAGTAATATAGATTTGTCGCTGCCTTTCTTTTAAGTTGGCAAGATTTGCGAACAATTCACTGTAATAATCTGATGAAATACAGAGGTTTTGACATTTAATTAAAGCTTTAACTAAACGTTGGCAAACTCTGAGTTACAGTATTTGTGATTTCAGTTGTTGATGTCAGCCATAAGAAAACTAAATCAGACGAGTAAATCATTTCAAATAAGATCTAGAGGGAGTCCAAAAAGAGGACATATGATGCAGTTAATATTCTCTCACCTTTTGCTTGTAATGCAGTGCATGTAATTTTGATAATTTAACTGAATCTATTAGCCAGCATGTTATTCAAAATGTATGTAGGTTTATGTTGATTATTGTTACTACCACTATTATTATTATTATTATTATTATTATTATTATTATTATTATTATTATTATTATTATTATTATTATTATTATTATTATTATTATTATTATGATCATAATCATTATTGTTATGATCACCATCATTATCATTATTGTTATGATCATCATTATTGTTATGATAAGCTATGTGTGTGGAGTAATGTGGCAAGTTGCATTTGACTTGAACAAGTATATCTACTCCTGGGACTCGAACAATGGAGTATGTTGCCCTCAATCAATGTTCTTACTCTTTGATCTGATCTGGCAAGATGTCCATGTAAGTATTAAACCTTCTCTTAAGTATCACTATAAACTTTCAAGATTGTTTCAACCACAGAGGTATAATACCTCAAAGGTGACCTGTATGGTTACACATGCTTTATAATTACCAGTATTGTGCTTAAGTTTTCACCTTATTTGTTACACTTGACTAGTGTAGAAGAACAAATTAATTATTAAAACACAAAACGATGCAAAGAAATGATCAATTGATTTTAAGGTAAAGTTAATATCTGAGATTTCCTTAAACATTTCCCTTGATACTTGAAAAAGATGCGAAGTTAAATGCTCATACAGATACGTCAACAAGATACCTGAGTGATAATAGCATTGGTATTAATGTACAAACAACGTTGGTTGCAGTCCAGAATGTGACAATGAATTTCTCCACTCTTTTCATGAGTTATGTTTATTGGCAAATGAATGGTACTGCTGTGTGGTTAGATTTGAACAATGGTTGATGGTAGTTATTATTTTTTATGCCAACCAGCCTAATGCTAGTGTTTTTAAACACACAAGCTGTGCGTGGGCAATGTTTAAGAGCTGGAATCAGGATTGAAATATTCAATGTCATAGCCGGGATTTGAACTACGGATCTTCCCCGCTTCTTGTAAGTTACCCTTGGGGGATTTGTCTCTGATGTGAGATTCCCTTGTGGTCTACCAGGAAAGTACAAATCAGTTGGGGAATTTTACATCATACTGGCAAGCTGGCCATGGTAACTTGGTGGTTAAAGCAGCTGCTCGATAAGCCGGAGATCCATGGTGCAAATCCCGATTGTGGCATTGAATTTTTCAGTCCTGATTCCACCTCTTAATGATTGATGGATTCCAAGAAGCTGATATTTAAAGTTATACATATTTTAAGGTGTTCATATGTCTCTTTGTCTACAGACCTGTTCCTGAAATTAAGAATAGCAACATCAGATCCAGCAGCAATTTTAAAATGGATACCCAACTAAAAATTAAAGAAGAGGAATCTCTCCCAGATGATGCAGCCCTTCAGAATGAGACAGAATTCTTTCCCAAGGCTGTTACAATGAAGCAATGCAGTGATGTGATTTTGGAGAATCGTTGTGGTGTGCCAGTCAAAACAGAAATTAAATCAGAGGCTCCGTTTATCAAACATCTTGTAAAACGGATCAAATGTGAAGGTGTATGCTGCAACAATTTGGAGGTAGACAGGAAAGCAGTAATTGATGAAGAGACTCTGGTTTCAGACTTTGGCTCACAGAGCGAGGAAGAACTTCTTTCAGAGCATTCTGTAACAAGGTTAGGGAAATTCAACAGTGGTCATGAAATGGATTACAAAATAGAAATTAAAGAAGAAGCTTTGTGGCTGGAGACAGAAACCTCAGACATGTGTGATGATATTAAGGTAAGTTTTGTAGAACTCCACTACAATTAAACTTTTTCTAGGGCCAATAATACCTTTGAATTATTTAATGCAAAATTCATAAACCTTTAAGGTAATTTGTGATTGTGTAAGGTGTTACATCAGATGGGACTAGTGAACAGTTGAAAGTAATGGAGATATAGTTCTCCATAATTGTGATACTTGATGATGTTTCTATTGAAATCATTCCAAGATATTCAGTGATACTTAACACCCTCTGATCTGCTATACTTGAAACAGATCTAGGTATTCAGATTAATCTACGGTTTATGTTTGTGCTTTACACAACAAACCATCATTCCTTGCTCAAAAAATTATAAAGTTAACTGGGAAATATTTTAATGAGTGAGTAACTGGATTCATGTATATTGACTGTAATAGTATCAACTATCAGAAATAGTAGTGTATTTATCTACAAAATGTCCAAAGTAATTTATTTTTGTGCCGGTTTACTGAGCCTAAAGATTTGTTCTCTAATGCGACCAAAATTCAACAGTTGTATTACATTACAAGTAAACAGTTATTACTAGCAAGTCAGTTCTAGTTTCAAGCTCTCTGTTTGTAGCTGACCTAATACATGGCACTTAGCAAAATGTTTAACAGGAGACAAGTGTTGAACGCTGTTAGTAAACCACTGCACACACACATTGTTCTTTCTGTGTCAAGCTCTTTAATTTAGCTTAACCTAATACACGCTACATAATGAATTTAATATGGGGAAAGAGTGACTACTTTTGGGTGTTTTATTAGTGCATTAGACCTGTACTGGTCTACAGATAAAATGCTATAATATCCACTTTTTTTGGAAATGCATGTCAACAACCTTTGTTCTGAAGTCGTTGCCAGATACGTACGCACATCAATGTCAGAAAATATATTCCTTTTAGGCCTTTAGTCTACAGAGGCTTTGACGAGAAATATATAGCACAACAAATTAAGGCTTATTTGCAATGAGAGATTCAAAGATCCTTTAATATTGATATATGAGAAAACTAGGATCAATCTTATGTAATTAGTCTAATAGTCAAAGTACACATGTTTAAAATATACTGGAAGGTCTCGTACTGTGTGTCCTGATTCAGTGAAGGTGAAGGAATTATCAAAATGTGTTGAATGTTTCCTGAAGGGAAACACTATACTTCTAATAAACTGTATGTGATTGCACATGTGTAGAGGATTATATTAATGCATGAAGCCTCTTATCATATATCATTGTGTGTACATTACCAAGTATAGGAAGCACTGTAAGAAAAACAATTATTTAAATAAGTTTATAAGACATTGGCTCACTGAAAAAAGCAAAACAATTCATTACTTTCTTCCAGGTAATTGTACAATATATTTACTAAATTAGAATAATTTTCCTGAAAAACATACATGTCTTATTGTATCCTTCTGTGTGTTTGAGATGATTTCTGCACTCTTTTGTTATGTTTAAATGTTTGAATGATGTTCTGTGCACTACTGAATCACAATAACACTTTGAGGTTCTCATCCAATAACGTGCCTCATTCACAAGATTTAGCCACTTTCGTCAGTGAAATTAATGTCACACAAATAACTGGAGCCAAACACATAAGATTTTTGCAGCATGGCTGTTATATAGCCAATTATTGGCTTTGCCTCAGTGACAGTTTTTGCTTAAAAGCTTTTATAGCACTACACATGTGCACAATGGTATGCTCTCTACCCTGTAAATGTGTATTTAAGTTATCAAGATGATTGATCAGCTCTGCAAGGAAGGCTAAATTACCTACCCGTTTAAAATGCGTAGACATTCACAGGCAGCGCAGAAATCATAAGATGAAGTATCTTTCAGGTTCTTTTGCTGTGGTCTGCTGGTGATCAGTGTTCCAGAGGTTTTGTCTACAGCTGCAGTAGACATCCTCAGTGTTGCTGTCAAGGTCTCAGAGAAGATATTACCACGTCCGTATCACTCTATTTCTACAATGTGCATTGCCTGCTGATTGGCTGAGAGTGGGCAGAGGCAAGGTGGTTGTTAGGTGGAGTTTTGTCTCTCTTGTGATTGCCTTGCTCTGCTTTCCTGTCTCTTACAATGTTTTTCATTTTTTATGATTGGATGCCAGTTCTGTTTAATCTTAATGCCTCTTCCTATTTATTGAAATTGTTAGGTTGCTTATATATTTCAATAACTTCTCACTGTAATGGGGCATGGTAGTGTGTAGTTGATGCCACGATGCACATATCCTGGATTTAACTGCATGTTCAGCAACTGCCTCAATCACATGTTCAGGGACCACGGACTTACCTGTTTGGCCCAGACAACAGGTACTTTTGTGCTGTGTGAGCCTGGTATTGTAGGAACACAATGCCCTTACTTTTGGGTTGGTTTAGCTTCTGGTTGAGTCACAGGAGGCCAGCAAGCTCTTGTCGCTTCTTGCATTGAACTTGCCCACTTTGAAAAAGCATTACTTTGTAATGGCTATTACCTTCACCATTAATCTTTTGTTATGCACCACTTTAACTCAGTCTGTATATGTGATTATGTAGAACTAAACATTTCAATTATTCTGTTACAGGATGCGGACTTCCCTTTAGTAAATTCTTCAAGGTAAGTCTGGACTCTTTTCAATTAAAAGCCTTTTGCTTCTTGTCTTATAATTACTTGTAATTCTTAAAGTACCTGGGCAACCGAGCTTTGCTCGGCATTTTGGTGAAATAATTTTTTTGGTGGCAGGGGAGAGGATACTTAGATAAACCTGAAAGGCAAAGCGTTAACTAAATAATAAATTTTGTCGCAATTGTTAAGAGTCATGTCTGAAATACAAGAGATATAGAAATACATATCAGTATTTCATAAACACCATCATTTCAGCTCAAAATTGTCTACTTCTGAACACAGGGCTGCCCCATAGATATCCACCTATTTAAAGTTTTCATCTAGCATTTGTTTCATCATGAAGTTCATTCTTTGCTGCTGCGAATGACTCGAGGGTATTAACACGTTGTCCAACGTCCTTTAACGGCGGCGCCGTGGCCGTGCGGTTAGCGCGCTCGCCTACCACCTAGGCGGCCCGGGTTCGATCCCAGCGACCCGCATGTGGTATTCGTGGTGGACGAAGCGGCGTCAGGGCGGGTTTTCTCCGGGTACTCCGGTTTCCCCCGCCATCTCGTTCCACCGGTGCTCCATCTTCATTCCATGTATCATCAGTGTCACCGCCTGCGGTGCCGTAGTAGTAAAAGCGGGCGTTAAACACTACAAACAACAACAACGTCCTTTATATTTCCGACAAGTTCTTCCATGGTTTCGTTAACCCCGGCCAGTCGCTCGTTAGTATTCTCAGATAGATCGAGCTTCATATTGGACATTCCCGACTTCATCTTTTCCATTTTGGAGTTTACATTTTGAATGTGGCTTGCATTTTTGATTCCATTTTGTCCATTTTTGTGGCCATATTTTCTATTCCGTAGTTTACGTTTTGCCAATTCAGCTTTCATATTTGTTTCCTCTGCTGCATTCCAGAATTAATTTCATTCTCCATTATATCCATTTTGGCTAACATTTGTTTCATCAACTGTTCCATGTCGTGATAATCGTCGCACTCCTGACACATACTTTACTTCAATTTTTCTTTGTTTTTTTATTAAAAAACTGGGGCCACACTAAGAAAAGCACTGTTGAAGAATAAAGACTACAGGAAAAAAGCTTGTTGATAAAGCCTTGTGAATGTACTGCGCATTTCTGTTTCAATCACATAGAAAATGTATGAATTGTTCTTAATTATTCGTGGAAGCGGGAGTAGTGAAAGAAATGTGAGTGTGTTTTAGCAAAGAAAAATGAGCATAAAAACCGTGTGAATGTTATACGTTGCACTTATATTTGAAATGTATGGGAAAATGTATGGACTGTTTTTAGAAGAGGCAGTAGCATGTTAGGTAAAAGCAACTGGAGTAGAGAAAGCCATGGGAACGTAATGCGTTGCGTGGTATAATACATTCCATAAAAACCTTCGACATGAAAACACTTAGATATGTCAATCTTAATGGCGATTGGTCAACTGGCTTTGGAGTTCACTCATTCTTCAACATACGATATGTATGGGCGTCGGGTATGTATGAAGTTGATAAATGATAGGAATAACGTGAATTGCTAAGTAAAACAAAAGTGATTAGAGAAAATTGTATGAATGTAATACATTGTGTTTCTGTTTCAAACACTGTGAATGTAATTTGCAGCATTTCTATTTCAAAAGAAAATTGTATGACTTATTTCTAGAAGAGTGAGTAGAGAAACAGTTATGAATGTTACCCAAAAGTAAGTAGAGAAAACAGTGTGAATGTAATACATAGCATTTCTATTTCAAACATGCACAAAATTGTATGTCTTATTTGTAGAAGAGTGAGTAGAAAGAGATGTGAATGTTACCTAAAATTGGGTAGGGAAAACAGTATGAATATAATATGTAGCATTTCTATTTCAAACATACCGAAGATTGTATGACTTCTTTGTAGAAGAGTGAGTAGAGAAAGAGATGTGAATGCATTACCTAAAAGAGAGGAGAAAACAGTGTGAATGTAATGGCATATCTATTTCAAACATACCTAACATGATATGACTTTTTAAAACTAGGGATAAAAATGCTTTGTGTGTGTGTGTGTAAAATCACGTTTTTTATGGAAAATTGTTTATAGAAGAGTGTGTAGAGAAAGAAGTGTGAATGTGTTACATAAAAGTGAGGAGAGAAAACATTGTGAATGTGATATGCATGTATACAAAAATTTAACAAAATCTTTAGAGCCGTTTCTGAAATACCGGGAATATATATACAAGAATTGCACTGTAGAAGCGGAAATAAAAATATTATTTTTTATGTAAAATTGCGTTTTTCGGGAGGTGCACCTATATAGATGAACTTAAAAAGCAAAACACTATCTGAACACAAGATTTGATTGAAATCATTAGAGCCGTTTTCAAGTTACGTGGAGAAAACACCAGTTACTGCTATTCACCCTTTATTGCCTTTTAGTCAGCGTAGTGCTAACGTTACACTTAGATTACTTTTGTACAAGCTCAGAGCAACAGAACAGCTGCTGAATCACAAATAAGAACTGTCAGAGTGAACTGCTAGTCGGCACGACTCCTCAACGCTTCATATACGTCTTTTTTTCCTGCTGCCCGGTGCTTGGCAGCGCCTTATATAGGTCCTTAGACAGAGGGAAAGTTGTGGAGGTAGAATGTTCGGGAGTGCCTGTGGCGGAACGGTCCAGAAACCGCACCGCCATGTAATAGCTATTGTCTCGTACGCTCCAATTGTTGTCGGCGGCCTGTGGCGGAACGGTCCAGAAACCGCACCGCCATGTAATAGCTATTGTCTCGTGCGCTCCTATTGTTGTCGGCGGCAGGTCGTTAGGCCAGGCAGGCGACTGGCTGGGTCCCCCCTCCTCAGTGTAGGCAATCAGATGCGGCGGGCGCAGTGACACTGCTCCCTCCTCAGAGCTGGTTGTCCCGACCAGCACTATCACTGCGGCATCTCCCTTTCGCACCGGTGGACTAACCCAACGAACCTCTTCTCCAGGAGGCACGATCCTAGGTATCGCTGTTGGATAGTGTCCCTTGGTCCGGGTAGGACGATGTATGCCATCCTGCTTCGAAATTCTGCAACAGTACCGCCGGTCTTGACGGTCCCTCGTCCAGTTGCCCTTCTTCCTGGTGTGTTGACGGGCCATCCTGCGCACTTGGAAACGGTTCACTGAGTACCATGTCCGCCGACCTCTCTGGCGCACCTTCGCAGCCACCTTGCTTCCAATGGGTCCGCCAACAACCCCCGCCACATCCGCCCGAGTCACGTCCACCGCTGCACTCGTGTTCACTCGTGCTCGGCACGGCCTCTCCTGTATCCTGCCGTCCACAATGATGTCCGCCATTCTTCCGTTCACGGCACTATGCGTCAGGTGATTGGATGGCTCCGACGGTCCCCCCATGTCCCACGCCAAGTGGGTTCTCGCGTGTTGCTCGTTTGCTTGTGCGCTTCCCTGCTGATCGTCCTCCACGTCATATCCTGGTTGGTTACGTACCCGACACACTCCTCCAGGGGATCCTCGACGACGTCCCTGAACTGCCCCTTTGTCTTCCCCGAGACGTACACTTTCGTTATCTGAAACGGGCGCAACTGTCGCCTCGGCCACTAGGTGCTCCCTCCCCGGGTCCGCGCTATTCCGTCAGCATAAGTGAAAAATTCAATCTCTTTCAAATAGTACTCCTGGCATTTAACTTGGGCCCTTAAGCTCCACTCACTCACTCACTCACTTTATTTAACTTCAGCACATTCCAAAGACGTGATATAAAATAAATCCAAGAAATTCCACCCTTCCTCCCGCCAAAACTGTAATTTATGTGAAAAAAATATTTGTATGTGCTTCCGTTTTCTCAGGTATGACTGATGAGTTTGAATAAAATAATTGTGTTTCAAATATTTTCAGGAGAAATAAAATATATTGCGACAAAGAACAAATATCACCTTTGTGTTGCTTTATTATGTTCTAAAATTTTACCGAGTACAGTTTTCTTCTCATCATTAACACAGTCCACATGCTTTTGGGCCATCATAACTCACAAAACAATCTATAATCTCTCTTTATTTTTCTGCTTGCTTCTGTTATCTCCCAAATTGTCATACTTTCTTTAGTCAGTTTATTGTAAATTCTGGTACTCTGTACTTATATACCCTTAACCCAACATAACTACTATCCTCATTATGGGCGTAGTGAAGGGGGCACGGGGGCTGGCTTGGGGGACTACAGCTCTTCCTTGGAAATTAATGAATTTATTGTGCAGTCAGTTACTATTAGACTATTGTTTTAATTTTTGTGTAAATAACCGTTTTTATTCAGCACAAATTAATAAACCTATCCGCAGTAAATACTATAATTCATATCTTTTATAGTTGTTGACAACAGAATAATGAATTTATGTGTTTGATTGCAATCTTCCAAAATGCGGCCCCCCTGCTGAAAAAAGTCTGTCGACTCCCATGATCCCCTTCGATAGTACTTATTTACTGATTGCTTTCCACAAACCAATGCTGCTCAACTGTATTCCTTAGTATTCAAACTCTCGCACTATCTCTAATCTCTTATCATTTAAATGTCATTGCTCATATTTCGTACATTTGTTTTCTTCTTTGAATAATAGCATGTGTTATTTCTCGATATTTATTTGTATTTCTCATGCTGTGCAAAATTTATGTTGATGACTTTATAGACCTATTACAGTTTTTACCCCATCTATAGATCATCTGCATGTAGTCAACCAGATATTTCTTTGTCCCTTATATTGGAGCAATGCACAGTAGTTTCTTTGCCATTTTCTAAAAGTCACCTGTAAATATATTCAAGTAAGTTATACTCAGCTTATACCCCTGCTTTTCTGTTCATATGTAACAAAATTTTACTCCATAAGTTTCTTAAACCACTCTCATGCCTACTGTTTCACCATATAATTTCAACAGTAATGCTTCCCTTTTATACAGTAAAAACTTTACTAGAAATCCATGAAAAGCATATGTATCCTTGCTCCTATCTTATCTTATATATTTAAACGAGCAATTCTTGTGCATACATATACACATATTTATTCCGCGTAACTTGGAAATGGCTCTAACGATTTTGATCAAATTTTGTAATCAGACAGGGTTTTAAAGTAACAACAAATTAGAAACTAAAAACTTCACTTATCTTAGTAATGTTGATATTCTTTTTCTCTTTTTGTTGCTTCACTGTTAATAGCTTCAATTTTTCCTTAATTTAAGATAGAGTTTTGCTTTTTAAGTTCAGCTATATAGATGTAATTCCCGAAAAAACGGGATTTTACATAAAAAATGACATTTTTTATTCCCGTCTATACGGTGCAATTCGTGTATACACTCAAGGTATTTCACAAATAGCTCTAAACATTTGATTAAAATTTTGTATACATGCATATTACATTCACAGCATTTTCTCTACTCACTTTTAGGTAACACATTGACATCTCTTTCTCTACTCACTCTTCTATAAAAAATTTTCCATAAAAAAACACGGTTTTGCATCAAAAAACATTTTATCCGCACATTTAGAGTAAGTCATACCATGTTCTATATGTTTGAAATATAAATGCTATTACATTCACACTGTTTTTGCCTCTCACTTTTAGGTAACACATTCATATCTCATTCTCTACTCACTCTTCTACAAATAAGCATACAAGTAAAATATGATTTGATGTCTTTTCATCACCACACCTGGCTCGAAGCCCGAGAGCATCTTGAATAAGCATACAAGTGTCTGTGCTTGAAATAGAGATGCTGCATATTACATTCAAGGTGTTATCTCTACTTACTTTTAGGTAACACATTCACATTGCTCACTCTTCTATAAACAATTTTCCATGCAAAACGTAATTTTGCCCCAAAAAACACCTTTATCCCCACTTTTAAAATAAGTCATACCATGTTCTGTATGAAATAGAAATGCTATTACTTTAACACTGTTTTTTCCTCTCACTTTTATATAACACATTTATATCTCTTTCTCTACTCACTCTTCTACAAATAAGTCATGCAATTTTCTGTATGTTTGAAATAGAAATGCCACATATTATATTCATACTGTTTTCTCTACTCACTTTTAGGTAACACATTCATATCTCTCTCTACTCACTCTTCTACAAATAAGTCATATAATTTCGTGCATGTTTGAAATAGAAATGTTACGTATTACATGCACACTGTTTTCTCTACTTGCTTTTGGGAAACACATTTGTTTCTCTACACACTCTTCTAGAAATAAGTCATACAATTTTGTGTATGTTTGTAATAGAAATGCTGCGTATTACATTCACACTGTTTACTATGCTCACTTTTAAGTAACACATTCACATTTGTTTCTCTACTCACTCTTCTACAAACAATTCATATCTATATAACTTGGACGTTTGTATCTATCTAACTGTTAAGCTCGAAAACCGCTTAACCGATCACCACATAATTCGGCACGTATATGTATTTTTTCAAGGGGAAATTTTTTATCGTAACAACTTTACTACACAATATATTACTTTCAAATGGTTTTCCGCTCGCATTTCTTTTACGTAGCACATTCATTTACCCTCTGTTTGCCCTTCAACATACAAATCATATAATATTCAATGATTGAAATATAAATGCAATGTATTACATTCACACGACTTCCTCGACTAATTCTTCCTTTACGAGGCACCATCAGTCTTCTTTCGCTACTCGCCCTTCAACGTATAATTCATACAATTTAATATGTTCGAAAAAGAAACACAACGTATTATATTCGTACTATTTTCTCTACTCACTATTGTTTTACGTAGCAATTCACATGTTATTCCCTATCTTATATCAACTTCATACATACCAAAGCCTATACATATTGTATGTATGTTAAAGAGTAGATAAATTCCAAAACAGGTTGACCGATAGCCATGAAAACTGGTATATCTAATTGTTTTCATGGCGGAGGTTTTTATGCAATCCATTTTCCCACCCAACGTATTACGTTCACATGGTTTTCTCTACTCCTTTTTCTTTTACCTAACATACTACTCCCTCTTCTACAAACATACATTTTTCCATGCACTTGAAATATAAGTGTAACGAATAACATTCACACGGTTTTTCTACTAATTTTTGTTTTACTAAACACAATCATATTTCTTTCACTACTCCCATTTCAGCGAACAATTACGAACAATTCATACAATTTTCTATATGATTGAAACAGAAATGTGTAGTAAATTCACATGGCTTTATAATCCAGCTTTTCTTCCTGTAGTATTTGTTATTGTTCAACACTGCTTTTGCTTAGTGTTGCTCCAATGTTTTAATAAAAAGTAAAGAAATATTTTTAAAAAGAAAAGTAATCACAATTAATGTCAGGAGTGTGCCGAAAAGCACGATATGGAACAGTTGATGAAATAAATGTTAGCCAAGATGGACATAATGGGAAATGAAATGAATTCCGGAATGCGACAGAGGAAACAAATATGAAAACCAAATTGGAAAAATGTAAACTACGGAATAGAAAATATAGGAACAAAGATGGACAAAATGAAAACAAAAATGGAAGGCAAACTGAAAATGTAAACTACGAAACAGAAAAGAAGAAGATGGGAATGTGTAATATGAAGGCACATTTATTGGAGAATACTAATGAGCGACCGGCCAGAGTAAAGGAAGCCATGGAAGAACTGGACGGAAAGATAAAGGACCTTGGCGAATGTGTTAACGCCCTGGAGTTAATCGCAGCAGCAAAGAACTAAACTCCATAATGGAACAAATGCTCAACGAAAACGTAAAACTGGGTGGATATCTATGGGGGAGGCCTGCGTTCAGCAGTAGAAGTTTTACAGCTGAAATGGTGTTTATGAAATATTTGTATCTCGGAAATGACTTCACAATTGCGACTAAAATTGTTATTTAGTTAACGTTTTGACTTTCAGTTTATCTAACTAAGTATCTTCTCCCACAAAAAAAGGATATCACAAAAACAGAGGCGAAAAACGCCAAGCGTATCTCGGTCGCCCCGGTACTTTAACATAATGGGACAAAACTACTGGATACTTTTGTGTCACTTTGCTGTCTCCTTCCTGAAATTGTACCTCAAATACAGTTTTCTTCTCATTGTTAGCACAGTCTACAGTGTTTCAAGCTATTTCAACTCACAGCCCTACTTCACAAAACCTTAATCTGTCCTTTCATTGTCTTTCTTCACTTCCTCTGTCTCTCATAACCTAATAACGATGTTACATTAACTTGTGACCTTCGGTCCCTTTTAGACGCATCGTCGTAACTTTCATGATGACACACTTGCAGTGATACCGACGCCTGTCCTCAGTTCTGTCAAACTCTTATTGTTTTACTTTTTTTTCTCAGGCCTCCTTATATAGCGGCTAGAAGGGAAGTCAGCACATTAATTTAAACCAGTGGTAGATCTCGGTATTTGGAACACATTTTGTATCTTACGTGTTTGTCTCTGACACTGCGGATTGTATGGGTGTCACTTTCCCTAGCTCAGTACATAAACAGACAGCGTACGGGTGCATCTTAAAAACAAAGTGGTACCCCGCCTTGTCCTTCCGTGTTTTCTGTGCAGTGTGGGACAATCACAAGCGTTAGCTCCCAACGAAAGGAAAAGTGCCCGACCTGATTACACTCACAAACAAGTTCAATTCCCTGACCAACCTCCACTCAACGTTGTCGACTTACCCCACGTCTGAGAGAGCAGCTCGGAGTATTGCTTCACGTCTTTTAAGTGAATATTGCTTGTGTGGCCACATACATCAGTCTGTTGTTACCACCAATGCTTTTTTTTTTAATTTATTTAATGATATGTGAATTAATAAAGTAATATAAGTAGTAATGAACAACATTCTTGCTTTGCATAAGAATTTACAGATATACTTGTCATTTATTGTTGACCCTGTACCTTTTGTTAGCAAACAGGGATTGTGTTTTCAATTTAGTCCTCTAATTATTGTACTTGGGTAACAATGCCAAATCCTCCAACATTTCAGATTATGTACAGGAGGAGTTTCCAGTGTTGTCACTGATAGATCACCATTGATTGCTGCTCAAGTATCAGGAAGAGACACAAGCATCTATCTGGGAAACGATAATCCTGAATATGTACATCAGAAGAGTAATGTCGCAGGAATGCCAAGTGTAGAAGAACATGTTTTCGCAGAAGAGTCTGTTAAATGTAGTGAGGGAGAGGAAATGTACACGAAGCATTTACACTATTTGATTCATGAAGATAAAAAACCACACCAGTGTAAAACTTGTGACAAGAGCTTTACTCAATTGTCAGATTTGAAAAGACACTATTTGATTCATGAAGGTAAAAAACCACACCAGTGTAAAACTTGTGACAAGAGGTTTACTCAATTGTCACATTTGAAAGCACACTATTTGATTCATGAACGTAAACAACCACACCAGTGTAAAACTTGTGACACGAGCTTTACTCAATTGTCAGATTTGAAAAGACACTATTTGATTCATGAAGGTATAAAACCACACCAGTGTAAAACTTGTGACAAGAGCTTTACTCAGTTGTCAAGTTTAAACAAACACTATTTGTGTCATGAAGGTGAAAAACCACACCAGTGTAAAACTTGTGACAAGAGCTTTACTCAATTGTCACTTTTGAAAAGACACTATTTGTTTCATGAAGGTAAAAAACCACACCAGTGTAAAACTTGTGACACGAGCTTTACTCAATTGTCAGATTTGAAAAGACACTATTTGATTCATGAAGGTAAAAAACCACACCAGTGTAAAAGTTGTGACAAGAGCTTTACTCGCTTGTCACATTTGAAAACACACTATTTGATTCATGAAGGTAAAAAACCACACCAGTGTAAAACTTGTGACAAGAGCTTTACTCAGTTGTCACATTTGAAAAGACACTATTTGATTCATGAAGGTAAAAAACCACACCAGTGTAAAACTTGTGACACGAGCTTTACCCTCTTGTCACATTTGAAAAGACACTATTTGATTCATGAAGGTATAAAACCACACCAGTGTAAAAGTTGTGACAAAAGCTTTACTATGTTGTCACATTTGAAAGAACACTATTTGATTCATGAAGGTAAAAAATCACACCAGTGTAATACTTGTGACAAGAGCTTTACTCGCTTGTCAAGTTTGAAAAGACACTATTTGATCCATGAAGGTAAATAACCACAGCAGTGTAAAACTTGTGACCAGAGCTTTACTCAGTTGTCAAGTTTGAAAACACACTATTTGATTCATGAAGGTAAAAAACCACTCCAGTGTAATACTCGTGACAAGAGCTTTACTCACTTGTCAAGTTTGAAAACACACTATTTCATTCATGAAGGTAAAAAACCACACCGTTGTAAAACTTGTGACAAGAGCTTTACTCTGTTGTAGGGTTTGAGAAAAGCTCTATTTGATTCATGAAAGTAAAAAACCACACCAGTGTAAAAGTTGTGACGAGAGCTTTACTCAGTTGTCAAGTTGGAAAACACACTATTTGATTCATGAAAGTAAAAAGTCACACCAGTGTAAAACTTGTGACAAGAGCTTTACTCAGTTGTCGAGTTTAAAAACACAATTTGATTCATGAAGGTAAAAAACCACACCAGTGTAAAACTTGTGACTAGAGCTTTACTCAGTTGTCAAGTTTGAACAAACACTATTTGTGTCATGAAGGTAAAAAACCACACCAGTGTGAAACTTGTGACAAGAGCTTTACTCGTTTAATTTGAAAATGCACTATTTGATTCATGAAGGTAAAAAACCACACCAGTGTAAAACTTGTGACAAGAGCTTTACTCGGTTGTCACATTTGAAAGGACATTATTTAGTTGATGAGTGTAAGAAGTAGTGTTGATGAACAACATTACTTTACTAGAACTAGGTCTTCTCTGCAGCCTGAGAAGATGTGTCAAGGAGACATTAACATTTCTACCCCGAGGCGGTAGATGTGGTTCTCTGTGGAAGTATCTTAGGGTTAGCATGTCGGTCTCTCAGTCAAGAGGTCCGAAGTTTGAGTCTCACTGATGGTACATTACTTATATAAGGTTTATTCCTGGTTTTTCTTTATCCTAGAAAGAGAATTTTTGATATCTGCAAGCTCTCTACTCTGGACTCATCTGGGCATAATTTCACATGTTTGTTCTTTGATATGATGTGCATGAAAGTCAAACTTATTTATTAAATTTGTTCTTGTTCAGAGAGATCTAATCTATACAGTGTGTTAGGGGTATTAGTGCGCAGATTTTGCGTGCTGGGAGATCCAAATATGACGAATAATAGAATCCAATAACAACTCCATCTATTCTGAAAGATAAAGGGGATAATCGAACATTATTGAATACATTATGTGCACAGTCTGGCAACACAGGCCGAAAGGTTTGTTTCGGATTGCGACCAGGTTTGGGTTCACACCTGCAACGGATGAAGGTCTAAACTAGGCTAGCACTTGAAATCCAGTTCGCCACGTGCCTGTGTGTTTCTTGTCAGCTAATGCCAGTAACGAGGCATTGCTTTTAAGCTATTCAATCGTATTCACAAGAACTAAACTAAAAGCTGCGTAAGAGGCTACGATAGGAATTTCAAATGATAAGTATGGAAATACCTCATTTGTGTAATTAAATAACAGCCACCTTTTGCTAAACAGGAAAATCTATATAAAGAACACGGCTTTAAGATCCGGAACAGGCTAAATGGCCTAAGACGTGAAGAAGAAGCGGCAGAAGAAGAAAATTATTAATGTTCAATAACTGCAAACTCAACAAGATGTGTTTTACAGTAGAGGTTCAAAATGTGCTCCGTCAGAATCTACGCAGGCATCGCATCTTTTGCCCTACCCTCGTTAGAGCTTCTGTGTTCCGCCCAATCTCTAGGGCAGCTTCAAAGACACATGTGCAAAGATCATTAAGTGTTACGCTTCATGTGTGTTGCAATTGGTTTTGCCCTAAGCAAGAAGCATATCTAAATACTCTTCATTTGTAAAGGCTGCCATTGTTCTGAATGCATTTAATGCACTTGAAGCACTGACAGAACCTGCTGTTGTGCACAGATGGCATGGGGATAGTTATGCTGTCAACATTCGCTCACCATCTCCTCTTCGGGTGTGCTAATGTTGTGTGGTTGCCTAGCATTTGCTCACGACTTTATTCCAATAGACACACTGAAATCCTGTCCTTTCATATCATTTTGTGGTTAAACGAATCATTTTAGCAACATATGTTAAAGACATAACGCATCCTCTGTAGCTCTACCTCACTGTTCTAATTGCAGAAGTAAATGATAACAGAGTGGTGACATATTCGCAATTACACTTTTGACCAGTTTTAATTTTTATTTATGAAACTATGCACTGTAGAGGAAAATGGTACAGGAACTTATGTTTCAGTTTAACGTCGTGAAGTTGCCTTTGAAGTCTGCGCACTCATGCCCCTAACACCTTGTATATTCAGAAAATAGCAATTTTGCCATCGCTTTAGAATAGTGTTCTTGGATGAGTTTAAGGTAAAGC
The DNA here is from genome assembly GCA_030765045.1 of Tenodera sinensis. Classification (NCBI taxonomy): domain Eukaryota; kingdom Metazoa; phylum Arthropoda; class Insecta; order Mantodea; family Mantidae; genus Tenodera; species Tenodera sinensis. Next base: position 48,942,818 of record CM060974.1, on the reverse strand, counting down.
GATTTTTGTCAACTCAGTGTCAGCAATCTATACAACTAGTTTTATAAATCAATTCTTAGTTTGTTCTTTTTAGAAATAATCATTGCTTAAAATGTCACTTTGCAAGAATGCTACTGTGTAAAAATCCTAAATTCCCAGTGGAATTTCTTTCTGTTTGAGATGATCGGGAAAAAGCGATTAAAAGGTTTAGATGTAGACAATAGAGTGAAACTTTTTCACCAATATGGCTAAGGGAAAGCTAATGCAAGGCATCTATGCCCATTTCATATAAAGGAGGAAGTGGCTTAAATCTGAGTAGACATATTCTCAGGAAGCACCTAGTATTATTGTGACCTAGTCCAATTTTCACTAACAGTTTTGCGAGATCACTTTTTTCCATGACATTCACTCACATTGATGTAATTACATCAATGAAGTGTGGCCATGGTTACCTCCTCTTCTTCCAGATGGTTCATTCTTTGGGGAGTCGAGTCCATCCTGCCTCCAGTGCCAAGCATTGTCACAGACTTGCTCATCAATGCTTTTTGCATTGCTCATTCCCTGACTCACTCAGGGAGACACCAGCATACTCGCGGACTCATCTGAAATATCTCGAAACTCACTTTGATGGACTGTTAGACTGACTTGAAATGCAAAATTAAATGATTGGTAATATACATTTATCTGTATTACATCTACTTAACATCAGGCCTAACTGCCGGGCTGACTTCACTCTCATTTCTACGTGTGTAATATCATACCCATGTAGTATATAGGACTGTGATTTATTTGATGCTTATGAATAAAACTATTTCTCAAATGGAGTTGATATCAATCAATTATTTGTTATGAGCTTAAACAGCTAAGTAGACTATATGATCATTAGTTGTGTTTGGTCGTTCTCATTCAAGACAAATTCTGCCGTTGTTTAGTAAGAATTTCTGTAAAATGAATTGTATGAAGACTACCTCAGTGTATGTAAATAAAGTGTGGGAGATACTTTCAAAAACAATCCTAGTTCATTCATAATTATAATACATCTGTACTTCCACCGAGATTAAAGTATAAGAATTCTCAAGCTTTCCGACTGATGCTAAGCCAGTAGGTAGGATAAAAAGATGCCAAGACATCTATACATACCAACGAAAGGCCGTTTTATACAAAAAGCTGGTTACATATGACATCCATATTCCTTTGAAGCAACTCGGCTTCAATTCCTCACTAGCTCTGTATGTTTGTGTGAACTGATAGCACAATGTTTTTGTCTTCTTTTTTTTGTGTAAAGAACCTATAAAGTACTCTTTTGTACTTGATTGAAATTTGTAGACCTTTGTGTTACAAGGAAAGCTTAAAGGACAGATATAAACTTACTGCTGGAAAACTGTATATTACTGTATTATCAATGTTCTGTGAATTAAACTTTTCATAGTGCAAGCCATTTTGATGGTATTTAATATTAGTGTTTAATAAATTTGACCACATACTGTGTTCCACATGTACATAATACTATATGCTTTGAATTTGCTTATATATACATTATCCTAGCGTCTGTTCGCTGTATTAACTACCTTGAAATTCAAGCATTCACTTTTAATTTATCAAAGGTACTATTAGTATTAAACTTTAAAACAGCTCTTGGTATGTTTTTATTCAGTTAAGTTTGTAAACTACCTACATGTTCTTATACTTTTTTCTCTCTACTTTTAGTTTCAGACTCCCACTTCCAAAATGAAATATTTCAAGTCAAGTACCACTTAATGGATATGCTTTAAAGCTTGCAAATCTTGCTTTTTCCCTCTTTCTTTGCAACAACTTGTTAGCAGGAATTACTGTCCTCCCATTTTGTAACAAAGCATGTGTTCTATAACTTTAAATTATGCCCAAGCAAAAGCAAATTGTGAGTAAAGTTATGTGGATAGAAGAATCAGACTATTGATTTGTCATTGGTATTCTAATTATTGAGCAGTTTGTAACGGTATTAAGGGCAGTACGGTTTTTAACATTAAAGAAATTACCAAAATCTTGGGAACAGCCAGAGGGGATATGTTGGAATGGCTGACGTAATGGACTCTAACGAAAGCAGTAGCCGGCACGGTAATGGGATTTCTAAGGCTGTCCGGCCTTCACACAATTATTATTACTATTTTATTACTACTATTCTTGTTGTTGTCGTGGTGCTGGTGGTGGTGGTGGCGGTGGCTGCAGCGGTGGTGGCAGCAGTAATTTTGCACCTCTTACTGAATATTACAGTTATTAATTCTAGAGCAATCTTTCTTGGAAATCCAAACAAATATTCCACAAGGAAGGAGTATTTGAAAGCAATATCTCTAACTTCACTGTCGCAATAACTACAAAGAAGAGCAATGCTTTCAAACCTATCTAGTGATCTGAAAGGTCTTCTGACAAAATATAAACCCGAATAACCCATATGAGAATTCTCAAATACACCACCAATCGTATTGAAAAGGAAACGATGTGGACTCTGTAACAAAGACAGAAAGAACTGCGAAAGTAAATATGCATGTGGTAAATACTACACTCCCCTCTGTTCGAACAAACATGTCAACATTATTTGTTATAGTTGCCTACTCACGGAAAACACAGAAGTACTAGATGGCGCTGAGTAACTGAACAATTCAAACATGAGCGTCGGTAGACATTTTTCCAAGGGGGGGGGGGCCACATGTTTCAAATTTGCAATCAGATAATATCAATTCACTATTTTATTGTCAAAATTTATAATATTCGTTGCATATAACCATGTTAATTTGTGTTACATAGAAATTGATCTTTTAAAACAGTAGTTTTTTTTTTTTTCATTCAGTTCAATTCAGTGGAATACACAATTGAACCATGTCATGAGTCAATACATAAGATGATATAAAAAGGTACCCTATAAGGTCCCATGTCATGAGAAACATAACATTAATAGTCAGTAATTGATTGCACATTAAGTTGACCAACTTCCAGGGAGGGGCGGCGGACCCCCCCCCCCCCCCCCCCCCCCCGCTCCCTTTCGCGACGCCTGTGAACTCAGATTACAAGTTGTGTAGGTACCTGAAAGTTGCAATTTATTTTCTTTACATGTATTGCAATGCAAATTGTGTCTACCGTATTCGTATACTAGCTGGTCTATGTAGTAAGATAATATTAATAAACAACTATGTATATTTAACCTGAATAAATCTAAACAGGAAAAAATGAAAGGTAAAGAAACAATCTGATGTATTGCGTTCACATGGCTTTCTCTGCTCTTGTACTAACCATTCTTACAAACTCTTCTTCATGTTAGTTGAGATAAACATTTGTACAAATAATATTATTGCTTATTTCCTTGTACAAAGGGAATATGGGAATACAGTAGACTTTGAGCGATAATCCAATGTTTTAAACCTTTGAGATTCCGTTCTCTTTGCACAATTAACATATTTAAAAAAAAATAATGATATATTTGAAATAAGTACAAGTTATCTATAACTCACACAAATAACAAGGAACATCTCCGAAATGGTTCACTCTAGTAAAAACATTTATTCAGACATAAATTGTGTGTTTTAGCAATATCTACATTTTTCCACAGCAAGATTTGGTCTGTGTCTTAGGTTTACCAGTTATTCAAAAATCATCTAGAGTAAATACGACTACAGGAGCTATAGTTAGAAAACTCAAGATACACATTTGATTTGTAATAAAAATATGTCAAACATATGACATTTTCGTCAAAATCGTTAGACATTTTCAAGAAAATCTAAATTTTCGATAAACTTTCCATGTAAAGGGTGGTTTAGGGTGAAGAATTTGCTTCAAAATCTACTTTGCTACATCAAAATGCACTGAAGCTGTGTGTATGCTTTTTCCAATTCATCTCTCCATCTATTTCTAACCCCAGAAGGTTCGCACCTCCTACTGTAATTATTGTAAACCGCGATACTAAAGTCTAGAATAATTTTATAGTTTTGAACTGTGTGTGCCATTGTTATCATAACTTGGAATTAATTTATTGGCTTTGAACCAAATGTTCAACCCCCTAAATCTAGCTGTACTCATATTTAAGAGTTCATCTTTCTACTTCTCATATATAAGCACACTGGTGTCGTCTGTAAAGATATTGTTTTGGAATGTTCATTGAGATAACAGAGTAAATCATTTATGAAAACCAGAATATTGAAACCCGAGAAATTCCAAGTTTGATTGTACATGGATCTGATTCGTTATTGTTGACAATATTATTTTGTGTTCTGTTCGTCAAATAGGACTTAAAGGTGCTATTGAGAGCTTATCCCGGCCGTAGCATCAGCCCATGGTTAATACTATGAAAGGAATTGGCCAAATGATAGGAAATATTCCTATAATGGATTCCTTGTTATTCATGGCAATTGATATTTCATTGATATCAATACGTGGCATTGTTGGGAGACAATCTCTTCCTAAAACCAAACTGACAGGATGTTAGAATGTTATTTTCCTCAAGACGTTTCATAATACGATTATACATTGCTTTCTCAAAAATATTTGACAATGGGGTAGGCAGTGGGGTTGGTCTGTGATTAGCGGGTAATTGTTTATCACCATTTTTAAACAATGGCGGAACTGTTGCTAACTTTAATATACAATCTGGAAAAATTCCCCACAAGAGCGAACAGTTACAAATGTGACATGGGTTTACTCAAATCACTTGAGCAGCATTTTTAACAGCTTAGTCCTATTCCATCCCACTCATGTGAGGTTTCACTTTTCAGACACTTATTATTTTCAATCTCTGAGGACGTAGTAGACCTTACTCTTAAGTTTTTGGAGGGTAATATGTATGATTTTCGGTAAATTGAGTACTGCTGCATTTTGATAACTTTTGGTCTAATCCACGTTATATAAATACAATAGTATCTAAATGCTGGAAGTCACATGATGCACTTCAGGATAAAGGCTTCTAGCACCAACAAGTAAACCATTCCATAGAATTTTAAAGTACCTACTGCCACACTTGATGAACTGCAGCAAGAGAACCTTCCCATACAGATAATACGAATTAGAATAAATTAAAGTGTTGCCAGTAGTTCGTCCTTACCTTCGGAAGAAGAAAGATACACTTTGCAGGTTGCTTAGTGGAAAACATATTCAAACACACATTCCCCCGAAGCACAGGTGACACCATTTCCTAAAGACTTTCCACCACAAATTTAGAGTCACACTTCTAACAAAAATATATTAAAATAATTAAAATACATAGAATAATTAAAAAATGAAAATATAATAACATTAAAATATGTAACAACCCTGGAAATGCTGTAATTCACATTAGAGTTGTTCAGGACACATAGGTTTTGCACACGAAATCGATCGTGATATAAAAATGTACCTAGATGTAAAAATTATAATTTAACTTAATGTATAGGTTGCGCGTTCGTTCTTGACGAATGACCTTGAGCAGAAATCCAATGAGTGAGCCTACCCTTAATAAACAGGTCAGCAAATGTTTATGCTACGATAACAGACACCTCTGTTTTCCTCTGTCGCGTACGTGTATACAGTCTTTCTAATCTTTAGAAAGGTTCCCGCGATGAGTTGGTCAGAATTTCGGCTAAGTCCCATTCGGCAGTGTGTACGAATGGTCACGAAAGTTGCCGAAGTTGCTGTGTTAATGCAACGCTGCCAACAGCAAAATGTCCCTAGGACTTTGTTGCCAACAGTAAGTTTGAATGTTTTTGCGGGAGTCGTCATTATGCTATTGTGCTTGGTACAAGAAAGAAGCAATGGCTCGTTTCGTAAGCATTCTGGATTTGGCGCCTGTGTTGTCACGATAATTAATAAAAATAATATAAATATAATAATATAATAGTATTAAATATAATTAAATATTTATAATATTTTAATATAAATTTATAAATTTATAAATAAATATTTATATTTTAATATTTAAATATTAATAAGAATAATATAAATATAATAATATAATAGTATTAAATATAATATATATAATATAAATCTAATAACATTAAAAGCAATAATATAAAATAAATAAACAAAAAAGATAAAGATAAAAGATAAAGGTAAAAGATAAAATAAATAAACAAAAAAAGATAAAGATAAAAGATAAAGGTAAAAGATAAAATAAATAAACAAAAAAGAACGATAAATAATAAACATAATAAAAATATAATAAAAAAATATATCCCACTGCCGAGTGTGACTTTGCCGAAATTCTCACAAAATCATCGCGTAAGCTTTCCTAAACAATATCCATTTCGGCTCATAATAATAATATAATAATAAAGAAGGAGCCAGCGTATCATATAATAATAATAATAATAATAATAATAATAATAATAATAATAATAATAATAATAATAATAATAATAATAATAATAATAATAATAATAATAATAATAATAATAATAATAATAATAATAATAATAATAATAATAATAATAATAATAATAATAATAATAATAATAATAATAATAATAATAATAATAATAATAATAATAATAATAATAATAATAATAATAATAATAATAATAATAATAATAATAATAATAATAATAATAATAATAATAATAATAATAATAATAATAATAATAATAATAATAATAATAATAATAATAATAATAATAATAATAATAATAATAATAATAATAATAATAATAATAATAATAATAATAATAATAATAATAATAATAATAATAATAATAATAATAATAATAATAATAATAATAATAATAATAATAATAATAATAATAATAATAATAATAATAATAATAATAATAATAATAATAATAATAATAATAATAATAATAATAATAATAATAATAATAATAATAATAATAATAATAATAATAATAATAATAATAATAATAATAATAATAATAATAATAATAATAATAATAATAATAATAATAATAATAATAATAATAATAATAATAATAATAATAATAATAATAATAATAATAATAATAATAATAATAATAATAATAATAATAATAATAATAATAATAATAATAATAATAATAATAATAATAATAACAACAACAATAATAATAATCCATAATAATGGATTAAAAATAATAATAAATGCATTTCGGCTCAAATCCATAATAATGGATAAAAAATAATAAATCCATTTCGGCTCATAATAATATAATAATAAAGAACGAGCCAGTAATAATGTATGGAGTTGCGCTACGCGATAGCGGCGTATGTCATTATGTTACGAGCCAGCGTATCGTATAATAATAATCCATAATAATGGATAAAAAATAATAAATCCATTTCGGCTCATAATAATATAATAATATAATAATAAAGAACGAGCCAGTAATAATGTATGGAGTTGCGCTACGCGATAGCGGCGTATGTCATTGTTATGTTACTGCCAGATTGCAGGTGGTTGCATCACGTGTTAAATAAAGCACGTGTCAAATAAATATCGGTGTTTAATGTTTTGGCAATGAAAACTAGTGTAGTGTAAAAAGCAATGTTGGCAATGTGAAAAAGCGTGTGCTGAAATCTAGTGGGCGATTGTGAAACTACTGCCGGTACTGCCAGCGCATGCGCAGAAGGTAGGGAAACTACTGCCGGCGCATGCGCAGAAGGTAGGTTCGGACACTTAGAATCTGGCTGGCAGCTGGCTGGCAGAAAGGGAACGTTTGTAAAGATGAGCCCAGTTTTGTCTGGCTGGCAGCTGGCTGGCAGAAAGGGAACGTTTGTAAAGATGAGCCCAGTTTTGAAGTAGGTCCTTGGAGGAGAGAGTGGGAATTAAACATTTATGTAAACGTCTAGTTTTAAACGTGAGCCAAAAGGCTATAGATAGCAGTAAAGATAAAGAAACATAGCAAGTATAAATGCAGTCCATTTGGCTGTAATACATCAGATAATGCTAATATTTCAACAAATATCTACTTTCTGGTATTATTGATTGGTGTGTTTACGAGTATGCTTTGAGAGGGAAAGACGAGAAATAAAGATACAAAAATCTTGGCGTTTCCTTTAATTTTTTGTTGATTTTACTTCGGTATAGACAGTTTTTTTTTTTTTTTTTTTTTTTTTTTGAATTAACGTCCTCCAACATTGTGTCATATCGGACGAATGAATGAAATGGGTGAAATGATGCTCAAATGAGCCCGAGGTCCATGGCGCTTTAAGTTACCCGACATTCGTCTTCTCAGGGTAGGAAAAACCTCGGAAAAAAACCTTACCCGGTAACTTACCCTAAGCGAGATTCGAACTCGCGACCTCTTGAACATGAGGCAGACACGCTAACCATCACGCTACAGAGGCGGGCAGGTATAGACAGTGGAGTATAAGTGGTCCCCCTGTACATATAACCTACGTCAGCGTATTTAGAATTTTGTAAGTAAAATGAAGTGTTATACTCGCATCTTATGAAATCACAAGTTTTGTATGTACTTTAGCTTTGGATGTTATTTGAAGGTTAAACCAAATTTGTAAGAACTTCACAACACAAAGCATTCTGTTTAGGAAACTTGATGCACCAATTGTTTGTCACATTACGCTCCCTTAATTGAAACTGAGAACTAACAAGGCTGTAGGTTCATAGAAGACTTGGTGATAATTTAATACTGTGTTGTTGATAATCAAGTGCTCGTTCCATCCGCTAACTGCTTTGTTCATGTTACTTGCTATCTGTCTCACAAAGGCACTCCAAGCGCAAACTGGGGCACTAAAGATTGTGTATGTGCTAAAACACTTGTCTTGCACATGTAGCGTTATGTTGGAGATATTGTTGTAAAGTATTTAATTTACAATAATTCACTCCAAGGCGATTGCGGTTATATGGGATATTCTACAGTATGCTGGTCTAATTTTACTTTGACCAATGTGATATCACTAAAAGCAGGCTAGTTTTCTTAAAATTGCTTATATAGATGTAATGTAACATAACCTTGGTGTGCTGCATGGAACAACATATACATATATATTTACTGTGCTAGATGAGTATTACCTAAACTCCCTAAATACTTATGAAGGAATTGTGTCGTCTCCATTTATGTTATTACAGTGAGTGTTTGAAGTATTTTGAGGATGTGTCAAATTGAACCAGCATGTTATAGAGTGTTTATTACACTTATATATGGAATTAGAGATGCGTATGGTTGAAATAATGCAGTAAGTCTCCTTATGGTTGTGTATTGCTTTCTACATTCAACCTTGATTATTGTGCATATGAGTCATTCCATGTCAAATTGCACAACATTTGACCTTCATGTCTCCAAATTCATTAATATTAAATGTACATGTTCTGTGAATGAAAAAGATGATACACCTATTCTTTTGTTAGTCTGTTGGTGCTGGTTTTATAATGCAATTTGATTTGTGTTGGGCTATGAGACTATTATTTCTCTCAGGGCGTGGTACTAGGTGGAATGAATAAACACACGATGCAACTTCACTATATATCACTTTATTAGCACCTTTTTCGTCTCTTTTTACACTTATTAAAATTGGACTGACTTTTGTTACAGCTTTTTGTATTATTTTGATTGTCTTTTCACTTTTACAGTTTTTTAGATCCGTATTCACTAGCATTGCAAAAATACATCTACTCATCTATACCATACTGACGCCATTAACAATTTTAGCAATACTTTACATGATGCTATTTTTATTTATACATCTGTGTATGCTTTCATTTTCTATTCTTCTGCATTAAATAGTTCCCGTATTGTTAGGGAAGTGATCTTTAGCTATTCTCCATTCGCTTTTAATATTAAATATATATGATTCTTTTATTTATACATATTAAATTTAAATGTGAAACTTAACATTTATGACGTTTTTAAACAAACTTATTTTTCTTAACAATGAAAAATAGCAACACGTTTTTGTTACTCAACTAACTTGTATCAACACCAAAAATAAATTATATTTGCAATAAATATTTACATAAGTGATTTCCTTTTGGGGTCTTACAATATATTCTGTCTCATACACATAGAGTAATTGTTGTCTCTGGTTGTTTACTCATTTACTTCCTTATGCTTGTTTTGAGTTCCATAGAGTTTAAACTCTAGTTATTTGAATATAGATTTTTGTTGTTTAATGATGCTTTGCTTGCTTCAAATCAAATGATGAGATATTCAAATGCTTTATTGACAACGTTTCTTATATGCTGGTGTGACGTTTCAGACAGAAGTACACTAGTATAATCTGAAAAGAGGCGTAGCTATGGAACCTTTGCTAAGATTTTACAAGGTAAGTCATTCACTAATATTAAAAATAGAAAACCCGGACCATAGAACCTTGGGAACATCTTTAGTAGCAATCCCTGGTTTAGAATAATAACCATATTTCCTGGTTTTTTGGATTCTGTTTGATATGTTATATCTGAATCAATTTATAGCAATCTCATTGAAACCTTAAAATGTTAACTTTTCAGTGAGAGGTTGTGATCTATACCCGTAAAATACTTCCGCTAGAACACAATATATTCCCAATTGTAGTTTTGTTTTACACAAGGCTTCAGAAATTAGCATATGTGCACCATTTTCAGTTGAAATTCTGTTTGTAAATCCAACCTGCTATAATGCAAGAATGAAGAATCCATTTATCGTATAACACAATTTCCATTACTTTAGGAAAAGGCTGTTAAGAATAAGATATAGTTGGAAGTCAGGGTATTGTCTACTGTTTTGTATAAAGCTTTAACAATTGTATTTCATTTCTTATGGAAATATCCCTGACAAACGAGAATGATTACATATATGACTAAGACGCATACTCAACTTCAGTAGGATATTTTAACCATTTGCCACCTGTCTCATCCTAACCATGAGAGGTGTTGCTTTTTAACAAGGTAGTATCTTCTATCGCTCTGGGAATTGTGGGGTCCATTTAAAATTTACAGTTAATTTTGTGATGTATTGTTGTTGTTGTTGTTTTCTAGTGCCTTGCATCTGGCAATGAAGCCATTAGCATTCGTGCTTTACAATACTTTTGAACTGTAGTTTCTTCTGATCTTAATGCTTCACAGGTCTTCAAGTGTTCTTCATTCATTTCTGCTGGATCGTTACACAGGACACATATTGGTGAGGCTGAGATACCTATTCTGTAGAGATGACTTGCTAAGCAGTCGTGATTTGTCAATAGTCGGAAGGCTGCATTTTGTGATGTGCTTTTCTTTAGAATTTAAAATGCATTTCAGTTTGAGTAGGATCTTTTGTTTTCTTTTTGTTACATGTGTTAAAGGCATTAGCTATGAAACAATAATTGCTGAGTTCTTTGTAGGATAATAGCTCTATACTTAGTGATGAGTGCCATAATGAATAACTTTTGAGTGGTGAACCATTAATTCCTTGGTATGTAGATTTTTCACTTCACCTCACAATTGTAACGTCAGTCAGGAAAATCTCATGGCATGGATCTAAGTAGTTATTTACACACAGAGCGCTCCTGTGCATGAACAAAAGTGCCTTGAGGCATGTTCAGAAGTCATATAGATTTGTTGCTGCCTTCCTTTTACATTAGCAAGAGTTTGCAAACAATTCACTGTAATAATCTGATAAAATACAAAGCTCCTGACATATAATTAAAGCTTTAACTAAAAGTTGGCAAACTCTGAGTTACAGTATTTTTATTTCAGTTGTTGATGTCAGCCATAAAAAACTAAATCAGGCGAGTAAATTGTTGTTGTTGTTGTTGTTGTTTTCTAGTGCCTTGCATCTGGCAATGAAGCCATTAGCATTCGTGCTTTCCAATACTTTTGAACTATACTTTCTTCTGATCTAAATGCTTCACAGGTCTTCAAGTGATGTTCGTTCATTTCTGCTGGATCGTTACACAGGACACATATTGGTGAAGCTGAGATACCTATTCTGAAGAGATGACATGCTAAGCAGTCGTGATTTGTCAATAGTTGGAAGGCTGCAACCGCTGTTTTCCTTGGTCTCTGGGGGATTATATCTGGGTTGGAAAGTAAGTAATCCATTTTTTTATCTTTGGCATTTGTTTCTATTTCTTGTAGGTATGAATGAGAAAATTTTTTAATGATCAAGCGTTTTATTGAGGAATATGAGAAATTGAATTTGAACTTTTGTTCTATTGTGTTGCCTTTCTTTGCAAGTGAGTCTGCAGCTTCATTCTCCATGACTCCACAGTGTGCTGGAATCCATTGGAGATGAACAGTCTTATTAACTTTTTGGAGTTGTGTTAAAATTCTCTAATTTTTGTTGACTAATTTTTGTTGACTTCTTTGTACTATTTGAACATATTCCCTGAATTGTAGCTTTAGAATCTGAAAGAATTACTGCCTTGTTAAATTTATTTAAGGGAAGATTTAATAATTCTTGGAGAGCAATGTATATAGCCTCTATTTCTCCGTCATAATTTGTTGTGTCTCTGCCAACAGAATGATAAAAGGAAAAATGTGAACATGTAACTCCAGCTCCAGTAAGGCTTTCCGTGGAGGATCCATCAGTATCTATGTGCAGCCATTGTTCTGTGGGATATCTGGTATTGATTGTTTCCAGAGCTAGAAGTTTTTGTATTTCTTTTGGTGTGTCTGATTTACTTATTTCCTCTATTAATTCCAAACTGAAGGTAGGTTGCAATAATTCCAGTGGATTTTCTCTTATAAGTAGATTTTCTCTGGTGTTAGGAATGTTCAATTTGGATTTAATCTGTGTTACCTTTTCTAGGAAACTACCATGAGTTTTAAGGATTGAAGGGGGGAGGTTCTCTTCTGTCCATTTAGAGTTTGGCAGTCGTAACATTTTCTCGTGTTGGAGCAATGCTTGTTCCTATATTTTTGTTGTTATTGATGGAGTCCGTGTTAAGGCAAGCATGGCATCAATAGAAGTGGATTTGACTGCTCAAGTGATTAGGCGAAGAGCCTGATTTTGTATTTGTTCAAGTTTATTGATGTTAGCATTTGCTGCTGTTATTAAAGCTTCAGAACAGTACTAGAGGTTTGGTTTAACGTACATTTTGTATGTTGTGTTAAGGACTCTCCTTGAGCAGCCCCATTTAGCACCAGCTAACCTTTTCAGGGTTTGCAGTTTCTTTTCAACCTTTTCTGAGATGTTTGTTATATGTTTTTTCCAACTTAGCTTTCTGTCGAAAGTGATGCCTAAGTATTTGGCATCATCAACTGCTTTGAGTGGTTTACCATTATAATTTATGTTAATATTAACTGGTTTGTATTTTAGTGTAAATAATTCATAATTTGTTTTTTCCACATTGATAGTCATGAGGTTTTTGGAGCTCCATTCATGTACTTTGTTTAGGGCTGTTTCTATTCTGTCTTTAATTAATTCAGGTTTTTTTGGAGAGCCTGCAGTTTAAATGACTACATCGTCAGCAAATAAAGCAATTTTGGTTTCTGAAGTTTTTATTATTGATGGAAGGTCATTTATATATATGTTAAAGAGTGTTGTGCTCAGAACAGCACCTTGTGGAAGTCCTCGGTGTGTTTGTTTATATTTAGAAATGTATGTATTATATTATGTGGCACAAAATCGTTGTGAAATAAACTGAGTTATCCATTTAAGCATGTTATTTTTCACACCTATTGATTGCAACTTATCAATTAATTTGTTTCTCCAGACTGAGTCATATGCTGATTTAAAATCAATGAATACTGCCAAGGTATCCTCCTTTCTATTGAAAACTTCCTTGAAGTCTTGGCTTAGTAGGAGTACATTTTCACTTGTACTATGATTCTGTCTGAAGCCGATCTGTGAACTATTAAATAAGTTGTAATATTCTAGGAACCAGTTAAGTCTAGATGCCACCATTCTTTCCATCACTTTTGCAATAATACTGATCAAAGATATTGGCCTGAAACTATTAATATTATTTGATGGTTTGTTTTTCTTTAAAATCGGGATGATAATGGCTTTTTTCCAGTCGGAAGGCACAGTCATTCTCCAACACGTGTTATACAGTTTAAGTAGGATTTCTTTTCCTTTCCTGCCAAGGTGTTTAATAAACTCTGGGTGGATCTTGTCAGGTCCTGGAGATTTTTTGTTCTGTAATTGTTCTATTGCTCAATCTAGATCTGTTTCGTTAAAATCCTGAATAAAAATATCATTTCGTGTATCTTTTGGCTCATTCGTTTCTGTGATAGTTTTTGGATAGCTTTATCTTGTTTTTTATATGATTGGGGTATTCTTTGTGACTGAGGATAAAACTTGTTAAGGGATTCTGCTATTTCCCTATCTGTAGTTAAGCTTTTGTTATTATGTTTTAATGGTTCAGTTGTATTTTTTGATAATTTTGTTTTATTAAGAAATTTGTATATTTTATTTCCATCTTTCCTATAGTCCATATGTTCTACAAAATTTGTGAAACTGGTCCTCTTTGCTGTAATTAATTCTTTCTTAAAAATGGCTGCTTTTCTTCTCCAGTTTTGTCCATCATCTGGACACTTGGTTCTTTCGGCTTTGACTCTTTCTATATTTCTTGCTAACAACATATTTCTTTTGTGTTTTAACTTAGATAAAGATGGAGACCAAAAGTAGCTATATTTCTTTAACTTTCCTTTGGGGATATGTGTTTTGGCTGCTGTCAATAATATTTCACAAATTTTTTTATTCATTTCATCTGTTGACTTGAACTCTGATTCTAACAGTATACTACACTTCCCTTCTATCTCATTTTGGAAACTGGACCAATCTGCTTTGTTAAAATTCCAAGAATTTTTAATTTTTGGTTTGTTACTTTTGTTTATTAGACCTCTTATGTAGTTTATGGTGATTCTGTGGCCTGAACCTGGGTCTTCTATTATTTCTCTTTTTGTATTGTCCATTATGTCAGATGACACCATCAGAAGATCAGGATTTGTACCCGAACCATTATAATGAAGGTAAGTGGGAGGATCATTTGGATTAAATATTAATTGCATTGTTGATAAGTTTAATAGGTGTTCTATGAGTCTTCCTGCTGAATTTATATCTCTGTAGCCACACCTAAGGGAGTGTGCATTAAAATCACCTATTAAAATACTTTTGGGTTCTATGGGAATAGAATTTAGATCTAGTGTATTGTCTGGAGGATTGTAGATACTATAAATTCTATAGTGGTATTTACTTTTCCATACTTCAATTTTAACTATTTCTTATTTATCTTGTTCTTCCATTGTTTTTTGGATTTGAATAGTAGCTTTCATATTTCTTTTAATTCCTGTAAGAATACCACTTGCAATTTGACGAGCTTTTGGAAGTATATGTGTAGTGTACTGATCCATTTCAAAGTATATTTCCTGCTCTTCTGATATATTGGCTTCTTGTACTGTGAAGACATCTATATCTTGGTCTTTTAATATTTTCATTAGCTCTTGTTTTTTAGGCTGGGACATGCCTCCTGCATTCCGTTGTAGAATTCTTAAAGTATTGGAATTGTGATGAAATTTGCCTAAAGATGTCCGCACCTGGAGATCCGATTGGGGGACAGTTTTAACTCCGGAATGTTTATCTTTAGGATTCATACTCATGTATGGGGCTTTCATGTAACTGTTTTCTTAACGGGCACCAGTTTTACAATGTGGCGGTTACATCACCCGACTTAAACCCCCATTTTAAAAGGGGGACCACACCTATCGTTGGTCAACGGGTCCATCGGACTGGTGCGGTTTTTGCAATTATTAATGTCGCTGTGTCTTTACGCTAATGAGATCTTTGTGATCTCAGGGCTTGGTAACGGATGGAATGAACATACACTCGGGTTTAACTTTAGTCAAACATTTTATTTGCACCTTCTTGTTCACAATTTTTAAATCATATCACAGTAGAAAGTCTTATTTTAGGGGATCAACTTCCCTAGCATCGCCGAAATTTAATTAAAGGTCTCTAAACACTTAGTAAATTCACTTTTACTATTTCATGACGCGTACACATAAAAATGCGTCCATCCATGCCGGATACGGAGACGCTAGTGAACTGTTTTCTGGCGTCGTTTGACGCGACACCGCCTTTTTCATATTCATCCGCGCTATTCATCAAATAGTTCTTTCTCGTTAGGAAAGCGATCCCTAATCCTCCTGCCCTACTTTTATTATGGAAGACAAACAATTCTAATATTTATACACATATATTAAAAGCAAATATGGAAAGATTTATGACGTCTTTGTGCAAGCTTAGTTGTTCGTAAGAATGAACGTTATCAACATGTTTTCGTCATTTAATTATCTCATACCAACATCAAAAAACGAATTAAACTTTTAACAAACATTTACATGAACGATTTTCTTTTGGGGTCTTCTAATATTCTGTCTCAGGACCTAGCCGGGAGGACTAAATAAGTGGTATTTAGATCCACCTACCTTCCCCTCATGTGCCTCTAAAGGACGCTGTTGTGCTGTGATTGGCCAGCATTGTTTAAAATAAGATCTAGAGGCAGTCCAAAAAGAGCACATATGATGCGGTTAATATTCTCTCACCTTTCACTTATAATGCAGTGCATATAATTTTGATAATTTAACTGAATCTATTAGCCAGCATGTTATTCAAAATGTATGTAGGTTTATGTTGAATATCATCATCACCATCATCATCATTATCATTATTGTTATGATAAGCTAAGTGTGTGGAGTAATGTGGCAAGTTGCATTTGATTTGAACAAGTATATCTACTCCTGGGACTCGAACCATGGAGTATGTTGTCCTCAGTCTATGTTCTTACTTTCTGACCTGATCTGGCAAGATGTCCATGCAAGTGTTAAACCTTCTCTTAAGCATCACTATAAACTTTCAAGATTGTTTCAACTACAGAGGTATAGTACCTCAAAGGTGACCTGTATGGTTACATGTGCTTTATAATTACCAGTATTGTGCTTAAGTTTTCACCTTATTTGTTACACATGATGAGTGTAAAAGAACAAATTAATTATTAAAACACAAAACGATGCAAATAAATGATCCATTGATTTTAAGGTAAAGTTAATATCTGAGATTTCCTTCAAGGTTTCCCTTGATACTTGAAAAAGATGCGAAGTTAAATGCTCATACAGATACGTCAACAAGATAGCAGAGTGATAATAGTATTGGTATAAATGTACAAACAACTTTGATTGCAGTCCAGGATGTGACAATGAATTTCTCCAGTCTTTTCAAGAGTTATGTTTAAGGCAAATGAATGGTACTACTGTGTGGTTAGATTTGAACAATGGTTGATGATAGTTATTATTTGTTATGCCAACCAGCCTAATGCTGGTGTTTTTAAACACACAAGCCGTGTGTGGGCAATGTTTAAGAGCTGGAATCACAATTGAAATATTCAAAATAAATAAAATTGTGGCGAAAAGTATATTTTGGTTGCCCCAAGTATGGGATCCAATTGTAGCGAAAAGTAATGCTTCGTGCTAACGTATCGACCGTTGTCGATTCTTGTAGTTCTGCTCCGGCTATGCTCGAACATGAAACTTTAATCCAGGGTATGCGCGAGTATATTTAATATAGATCACCCAGAATAACTTTGGAGACTATCTATTCTCAACTCTTTAACACATTTTGGGGAGTTATGCCGACTATATATATCCTCGCAGAGCAACCGCAACTCACATGTGTGCACAGCTAAGTTCTCCACCGATCTGGTAACGCTTACTGGCGTCTCCCCACGCTAGGAAAAAACGTTCCTCCCGATTTCAAATTTCATGACGTCATCAAAAGAAAGCCTCGCATCCAAAATACTATTTCATTCCTTTTCACAATTTAGAAATGTCCCTTTCTATTAAAACATGTCCTTTTTTGAATTCCAAATATATAGTTACCTTTCTATGATTAAACAATGTTTTCTTTATATTTTATTAAACATATCGCGCGACTTTTAAGGTTGGCAGACCTGAATTTTGACCGTGAATTTCAAACTAGCTTAGTTTTTCAAACGTTGGCTAATCTTAAATTTTGATGGCAATTTCAAATTATGTGGTATGACTCATGACTCGTTAGTTTCAAACCAATAATGCATTTATCCTATAAATTTAACGATTATTATTTACTCATATTTTTGCTTACCTTACAACACTTCCTACTCTATTATCTACCTATGTTATTACTCAACAGTTATCGCAAATCTCAAATCCGGCAATTAAATTAAAACGTGTCTTTATCAAGCCCATTCGATTTGAATCTAAATTTCGGTATCAAAATAAATAAATAACTAAATTAAGAATACCAACATCAGATCCAGCAACAATTTTAAAATGAGCAGGAGTAGGCTTTCACGGCCAGTGTTCGATATTCTAAAAGAGTCTTCCGGGCTGATTTGCCGTGGTCTGCTGGAGTAACTTGGTCCAGACGTTTCGTCCACTACTGCGGTGGACATCATCGGTGGCGTGGTTGAAGTCTTCTTGCTGAAGGCACTGTCTGGGATGCGGAATTTATACACGGAGGGGTCTTCTCTGATTGGCTTGGGGCTCGCTGAGGCAGTGCAGTTGGTGGGAGGGGGCTAGCTGCATCTCGGGCGCTACTAGATTCTGATTGGATTAGAATTTTAAAATGGATACCCAACTAAAAATTAAAGAAGAGGAATCTCTCCCAGATGATGCAGCCCTTCAGAATGAGACAGAATTCTTTCGCAAGGCTGTTACAATGAAGCAAAACAGTGATGTGATTTTGGAGGATCGTTGTGGTGTGCCAATCAAAACAGAAAATCAGAGGCTCGTTCTTGTAAAAGGGCTCAAATCTGAAGCTGTTGTATGCTGCGACAATTTGGAGATAGACAGGAAAGCAGTAATTGATGAAGAGACTCTGGTTTCAGACTTTGGCTCACAGAGCGAGGAAGAGCTTCTTTCAGAGGATTCTGTAACAAAGTTAGGGAAATTCAACAGTGGTCATGAAATGGATAACAAAATAGAAATTAAAGAAGAAGCTTTGTGGCTGGAGACAGAAACATAAGACATGTGTGATGATATTAAAGTAAGTTTTGTAGAACTGCACTACAATTAAACTTTTTCTAGGACCAATAATACCTTGAATTATGTAATGCAAAATTCGTAAGCCTTTAAGGTAATTTTTGATTGTGTAAGGTGTTACGTCAGATGGGACTTGTGAACACTTGAAAGTAATGGAGATATAGTTCACCTAAAATTGTGATACTTGATGTTTTTATTGAAATCATTCCAAGATATTCTGTGATACTTAACACCCTCTGATCTGCTATACTTGAAACAGATCTAGGTATTCAGATTAATCTACGGTTTATGTTTGTGCTTTACACAACAAACCATCATTCCTTGCTCAAAAAACTATAAAGTTAACTGGCAAATACGAGAGTGAGTGAGAAACTGGATTCATGTGTATTGACTGTAATAGTATCAACTATCAGAAATAGTAGTGTATTTATCTACAAAATGTCCAAAGTAATTTATTTTTATGCCGGTTTACTGAGCCTAAAGATTTTTTCTCTAATGCGACCAAAATTCAACAGTTGTATTACATTACAAGCAAACAGTTATTACTAGCAAGTCAGTTCTTGTTTCAAGCTCTCTGTTTGTAGCTGACTTCATACATGGCACTTGGCAAAATCTTTAACAGGGGACAAGTGTTGGACGCTGTTAGTAAACCACTGCGCACACACATTGTTCTTTCTGTGTCAAGCTCTTTAATTTAGCTTAACCTAATACACGCCACATAATGAATTTAGTATGGGGAATAAGCAATTACTTTTGGGTGTTTTATTAGTACATTAGACCTGTACTGGTCTACAGATAAAATGCTATAATGTCCACTTTTTTTGGAAATGCATGTCAACAACCTTTGTTCTGAAGTTGTTGCCAGATACGTACGCACATCAATGCCAGAAAATATATTCCTTTTAGGCCTTTAGTCTACAGAGGCTGTGAAGAGAAATATATAGCACAAAAAATGAAGGCTTATTTGCACTAAAAGATATATTGATATATGAGAAAACTAGGATAAATCTTATGTAATTAGTTTAATAGTCCAAGTACACATTTTTAAAATATATCGGAAGGTCTCGTACTGTGTGTCCTGATTCAGTGAAGGTGAAGGAATCATCAAAATGTGTTGAATGTTTCCTGAAGGTAAACACTAGACTCGTAATAAACTGTATCTGATTGCACATGTGTAGAGGATTATATTAATGCATGAAGCCTCTTATCATATATCATTGTGTGTACATTACCAAGTACAGGAAGCACTGTAAGAAAAACAATTATTTAAATAAGTTTATAAGACTTTGGCTCACTGAAAAAATAAAAAAACAAATCATTAATTTGTTCCAGGTAATTGTACAATATATTTACTAAACTAGAATATTTTTCCTGAAAAACGTACATGTCTTATTGTATCCTTGTGTGTGTTTGAGATGATTTCTGCACTCTTTTGTTATGTTGAAATGTTTGAATGATGTTCTGTGCACTACTGAATCACAATAATATTTTGAGGTTCTCAACCAATAACCTGCCTAATTCACAAGATTTGCCACTTTCGTCAGTAAAAATAATGTCGCACACAAATAACTGGAACTAAACATGTAAGATTTTTGCAGCATGGCTGTTATATAGCCAATTATTGGCTTTGCCTTAGTGACAGTTTTTGCTTAAAAGCTGTTATAGCACTACACATATGCACAATGGTATGCTCTCTACCCTGTAAATGTGTATTTAAGTTATCAAAATGATTGATCAGGTCCCCAAGGAAGGCTAAATTACCTACCCGTTTAAAATGCGTAGACATTCACAGGCAGCGCAGAAATCATAAGATGAAGTATCTTTCAGGCTCTTTTGCTGTGGTCTGTTGGTGATCAATGTTCCAGAGGTTTTGTCTACAGCTGCAGTAGACATCCTCAGTGTTGCTGTCAAGGTCTCAGAGAAGATATTGCCATGTCCGTGTCACTCTATTTCTACAATGTGCATTGTCTGCTGATTGGTTGAGAGTGGGCAGAGGCAAGGTGATTGTTAGGTGGAGTTTTGTCTCTCTTGTGATTGCCTTGCTCTGCTTTCCTGTCTCTTACAATGTTTTTCATTTTTTATGATTGGATGCCAGTTGCTGTTTAATCTTAATGCCTCTTCCTGCTTATTAAAATTGTTAGGTTGCTTATATATTTCAATAACTTCTCACTGTAATAGGTCATGTAGTTGATGCCACGATGCACATATCCTGGACTTAACTGCATGTTCAGCAACTGCCTCAATCACATGTTCAGGGCCCACAGACTTATCTGTTTGGCCCAGACAACATTTACTTTTGTGTTGCGTGAGCCTGGTATGGTAGGAACACAATGCCCTTATTATTTATTTATGCCAATAAACTTACTGCTGGTGTTTTTAAACACACAAGTCGTGTGTGGGCAAAATTTGAGAGGTAGAACTGGAACTTAAAAATTCAATGCCACAACTGGGATTTGAACCACAGACCTTCCGGATTGGTTTAGCTTCTGGTTGTTTCACAGGAGGCCGGCAAGCTCTTGTTGCTTCTTGCATTGAACTTGGCCACTTAGAAAAAGCATTAATTTCTAATAGCTATTACCTTCACCATGAATCCTTTGTCATGCACCATTTTAACTTAGTCTGTATATATGATTCTGTAGAACTGAACATTTGAATTATTCTGTTACAGGATGGGGACTTCCCTCCAGTAAATTCTTCAAGGTAAGTCTGGACTCTTTTCAATTAAAAGCCTTTTGCTTCTTGTATTATTTTTACTTGTAATTCTTATAGTACCTGGGCAGACGAGCTTCGCTCGGCGTTTTTGCCTGTGTTTTTGTGAAATAATTTTTTTTTTTTGGGGGGGGAGGTGATACTTAGATAAACCTGAAAGGCAAAACGTTAACTAAATAATAATTTTTGTCGCCATTATTAAGAGTCATTTCCGAGATACAAGAGATATAGAAATACATACCAGTATTTCATAAACACCATCATTTCAGTTCAAAAACGTCTACTGCTGAACGCAGGGCTGCCCCATCGATATCCACCTATTTGAATTTTTTGTCGAGCATTTGTTCCATTATGGAGTTCAGTTCTTTGCTGCTGCGATTGACTCCAGGGCATTAACACATTGGCCAACTTCCTTCATATTTTCGATGAGTTCTTCCATGGTTTCGTTAACCCCGGCCAGTCGCTCATTAGTATTCTCCGATAGATCTAACTTCATATTGGACATTCCCGACTTCATCTTTTCCATTTCGGAGTTTACACTTTCAATTTGGCATCCATTTTTTATTCCATTTTGTCCATTTTTGTGACCATATTTTCTATTCCGAGTTTACATTTTGCCAACTCAGCTTTCATATTTGTTTCCT
Organism: Tenodera sinensis; assembly: GCA_030765045.1. Taxonomy (NCBI): domain Eukaryota; kingdom Metazoa; phylum Arthropoda; class Insecta; order Mantodea; family Mantidae; genus Tenodera; species Tenodera sinensis. The sequence goes on along the minus strand of CM060974.1, from coordinate 48,920,624 downwards.
CTGTTGCATTCCCGAATTCATTTCATTCTTCATTATGTCCATTTTGGCTAACATTTGTATTTTTGTTTGTTTATTAAAACACTGGGGCCACACTAACAAAAGCACTGTTGAAGAATAAAGACTACAGGAAAAAAGCTTATTGATAAAGCCTTGTGAATGTACTGCACATTTCTATTTCAATCACATAGAAAATGTATGAATTTTTCTTAATTATTCGTGGAAGCGGGAGTAGTGAAAGAAATGTGATTGTGTTTTACTAAAGAAAAATTAGCATAAAAACCGTGTGGATGTTATACGTTGCACTTATATTTGAAATGTATGGGAAAATGTATGGACTGCTTTTAGAAGAGGGAGTAGCATGTTAGGTAAGAGCAAATTGAGTAGAGAAAACCATGTGAACGTAATACGTTGCGTGGTATAATGCATTCCATAAAAGCCTTCGTCATGAAAACACTTAGATATGTCAATCTTCGTGGCGATCGGTCAACTGGCTTTGGAGTTTACTCATTCTTCAACATACGTCATGTATGGGCGTCGGTATGTATGAAGTTGATAAACGATAGGAATAACATGTGAATTGCTAAGTAAAATAAAAGTGATTAGAGAAAATAGTATGAATGTAATACATTGTGTTTCTGTTTCAAACACTGTGAATGTAATTTGCAGCATTTCTATTTCAAACTACAGAAAATTGCATGACTTATTTCTAGAAGAGTGAGTAGAGAAACAGTTATGAATGTGTTACCCAAAAGTAAGTAGAGAAAACAGTGTGAATGTAGTACATAGCATTTCTATTTCAAACATGCACAAAATTGTATGTCCTATTTGTAGAAGAGTGAGTAGAAAGAGATGTGAATGTTACCTAAAAGTGTGTAAGGAAAACAGTATGAATATAATATGTGGCATTTCTATTTCAAACATACGGAAGATTGTATGACTTCTTTAGAAGAGTGAGTAGAGTAAGAGATGCAAATGTATTACCTAAAAGTGAGAGGAGAAAACAAGTGTGAATGTAATGGCATATCTATTTCAAACATACCTAACATGATATGACATTTCAAAACTGGGAATAAGAATGCTTTTGTGTGTGTGTGTGTGTGTGTGTGTGTGTGTGTGTAAAATCACGTTTTCTATGGAAAATTGTTTATAGAAGAGTGTGTAGAGAAAGAAGTGTGAATGTGTTACATAAAAGTGAGTAGAGAAAACACTGTGAATGTGATAGGCATGTATACAAAAATTTAACCAAATCTTTAGAGCCGTTTCTGAAATACCGGGAATATATATACAAGAATTGCATTGTAGAAGCAGGAATAAAAAATGTTATTTTTTATGTAAAATCGCGTTTTTCGGGAGTTACACCTATATAGATGAACTTAAAAAGCAAAACCCTATCTGAATACAAAATTTGATGGAAGTCATTAGAGCCGTTTTCAAGTTACGAGGAATATATTTATATACAAGAATTGCTCATTTAAATATATAAGATTAGCATCACGTTTATGTTGTAGCGGATGTCTTGAAGTGATAGAAATGGGAATATAATATTGAGTATATGAAATAACATACTGAAACGTGTTGTATGATTGAATCCACAGATACTGTGGTGGTTTTACACCCTTATACGAGGGTGGATCAAATACCAACCACATATTTACTCCCTGTGCTACATATCTAGGGTAAATTTTATATTCCACCCACACATTCAATGTGAACACTTCAGTGAAAATGTGTTTTGAAGTTCCATGGAAGCAAGTTAAGTTTTACAAAAAACAGTTGACAGAAAGAGAGAGAGAGAACAAGCATAGCTCGGAAAGAAAATCCTGATACATACAAAATTTGATATCAAGGTTTATCACCATGCAGATATGCAGTACACTGATTTTGAAGAAAATCCTCCCTCCCCAAACTGCCACTTACACAGAAGAGTTTTACTGTTTTGCCCCTTAATGATTTCATTAAAATGCCATTATGTGTTGAGTTGTTAAATTTGTTTGTGGACTGCGGACAATGAGAGCAAATAACTCCTGAAACATAAGTGTTCTGTCTCTGAGTTAACGTTAATTTGCTCAGTTACTTTCAGATTAAAACATACGTGGGACTTGCTTGTGTAGTCCTTTTCAGTAAGAATAAATATATAAATATTTGTGACTTGCAGATCATAAAAGATGGACAAAAGCTTAACAAACCAAAAATGGAAAATTAACTCAACACAATCACTCTTTGTGATTTTAATAATTTTTGACACATTGTTTATTACTGGTTTCAATTTTTGCTTCCTGAAATATGTGAAGGGTACTGAATTGCAATTACAGCATATAGCAATCCAGTTTTGTAGGATTTTACTATAATTTCAACATCCTATGGTCTTTATTTACCTACCACAAAATGCATAAAGAAACGTTCTGCTAAGCTTTTCTGGACTAACTTAAAGTAAATGGGAAATAAGCATTTTAGCACTAGACACCAGAAGAGAGAGATACAAATATATATTAGTTGCTAATGAAAGTAATGTGAATCTAACATTTGAGGTTTCTTTTGCAGTTAACTTCTCTACCACATAGTAAATACAGAAGGTAGGGCATACCACCCAAAACGTTTTTGCTGATATTTCACTGGGAATGTTCGTCTTGAGGCTTGCTGAATAAAAAAGGTGTTTTTAGAAAAGATGCATGTCCCTGGAACAGGATAAGTGAAAAATTCAGTCTCTTTCAAGTAGTGCTTCTTGCTTCTAAAATAAGAACAAATTAGAAACTAAAAACTTTACTTATCTTAGTATGTTGATATTCTTTTTCTCTTTTGCTGACCCAGGGGTTTCAAGCTATGTCCAGCTCATTCTCAAAGCCATATAAACAAAATCGTTGCCAAGCTACAATCTTTTATTTTTGTGAAAAACAATTATTCATATTCAATTTTTTATTTACTAATCTCTGAAAACAAAAATTTATAAATACAATCTATTGATGGTAATTCAAAGTTCAGGACATGGTTTCTGTTTTTTAAAATAAAAATGTTTTCCCAAACCTTTAGATCTATCGGATTACTTAACTGTTTTAATAATTTAACCTCTGAATTAATTTCATGATTAAATCAAAAATGATCTGCCACAGCTGATTTATCAGTTTGTTTATATTTAATATTTCTAAAATGTTCTTTTATTCTGGTTTCTAGATGACGTTTAGTTTTACCAATATAAACTTTATCACAATCTGAACAGCTAAATTGATAAATGCCAGATTTTTTATAATTTGGTATTTTATCTTTTTTTGAGAAATTAAGTAAATGTTGTATATTAAATTTATTTTGAGGGACCAAATTTATTCCATATTCTTTAAAAATCCTTGTAATTTTTTTATTAGCCCATGGATGGTAAGTAAACTTTTTAAAAATATAATTATCTTTTATTTTTTTAAGGGTTGAAACTTCTTTGACAGCTTTTTGATATTTAAATTCCCCTATCCTTTTATGTATAAAATCTGTATTAAAACCATTAATTACTGCAGTGTTAATAATATGTTTATATTCTATGTCAAATTCATCTTTATTAAGGGGTATATTTATTAATCTATATTCTATGTTTATATTCTATGTCAAATTCATCTTTATTAAGGGGTATATTTAACACTGCAGTAATTAATGGTTTTAATACAGATTTTATACATAAAAGGATAGGGGAATTTAAATATCAAAAAGCTGTCAAAGAAGTTTCAACCCTTAAAAAAATAAAAGATAGTTATATTTTTAAAACGTTTACTTACCATCCATGGGCCAATAAAAGATTTACAAGGATTTTTAAAGAATATGGAATAAATTTGGTCCCTCAAAATAAATTTAATATACAAAATTTACTTAATTTTTCAAAAAAAGATAAAATACCAAATTATAAAAAATCTGGCATTTATCAATTTAGCTGTTCAGATTGTGATAAAGTTTATATTGGTAAAACTAAACGTCATCTAGAAACCAGAATAAAAGAACATTTTAGAAATATTAAATATAAACAAACTGATAAATCAGCTGTGGCAGATCATTTTTGCTCATTTAATCATGAAATTAATTCAGAGGTTAAATTACTAAAACAGTTAAGTAATCCGATAGATTTAATGGTTTGGGAAAAAATTTTTATTTTAAAAAACAGGAACCATGTCATGAACTTTGAATTACCATCTATAGATTGTATTTATAAATTTTTGTTTTCAGAGATTGGTAAATAAAAAATTGAATATGTGTAATTGTTTTTCACAAAAATAAAAGATTGTAGCTTGGCAACGATTTTGTTTATATGGCTTTGAGAATGAGCTGGACATAGCTTGAAACCCCTGGGTCAGCAAAAGAGAAAAAGAATATCAACATACTAAGATAAGTGAAGTTTTTAGTTTCTAATTTGTTCTTATTTTAGAATCTTGTTGCTTCACTGATAATAGCTTCAATTTTTACTTAATTTAAGTGCTTCTTGCATTTAACTTGGGCCCAAATTATGGTCCCTTAAGCTCCACTCACTCACTGTATTGAGCTTCAGCACATTCCAAAGATGTGATATAAAATAAATCCAAGAAGTTCCACCCTTCCTCCCGCCAAAACTGTCATTTATGTGAAAAAATGTTTGAATGTGCTTCTGTTTTCTCAGGTATGACTGATGACTTTTAATAAAATAGTTGTATTTCAGATATTTTCAGGAGAAATAAAATATATTATGACAAAAGACAAATATCACTTTTGTGTTGCTTTATTATGTTCTAAAATTTTACTGAGTACAGTTGTCTTCTCATCATTAACACAATCCACGTGCTTTGGGCCATCATAACTCACAAGTTCTCCTTCCCATAACTTTGCTCAGTCCTTTTAGTGTCTTTCTTCACTGCCTCAGTCTCTCATACCGTAATTACAATGTTACAAACACTTGCAACGATTGTTGAATCTTCTCACGACGACACACATGCATAGCTGTCTCACACTCACTGAGATACTGACAATCCATGTCTGTGACTAAGCACCGAAGCTAACTCCTCTCACCTCGTTATATATTGGGGATGATGTCACATGGATTTTTCTGTACTTCTACATACACAGGCAATGGAAGTGACCCACTTAGAAGTCTTGAATGTTCTCGTCACCCCTTTTGTTTCTGCCACCTTGATTGTTAACAGTGATGTATACACAGTAGTCGCACATTGACTGTCTCTGCCTGCTCGCTGGCACAGCACGCGGTGCAAAGCCGCTTGATCCTGTCCGTCTTTTGTTGACCAGCGAGTCTATATCTGGGAATAGTCTCCGTGATCCTATTTATAATAAATGATTTTTGCATAACTGAGAAATTGAATGTAGTAGACAAAATGTTAAAGTTTAAAAAATTCAGATCTCATTAAAACACACATTTAGTCATTTTTAGGTAACCATTTTTGAGAGTTCCTTTTGAGACCTTCTATGCTAGATGTTAATCAAATAGGAAGTAGTTATTCATATTTTTATGTTCTGGCCATTCATAGAAAATGGAACTTAAAAAGGCATCATATGATGACTCTGTCAAAAGATTGGACTATCTTTTAAACCTGTTATATTGTACTATTCACATTGTGCCTATAAAGAAATATGTTGTTAGCTAATGCTGGATTTCTGACAATGAAGTCATTAATCCTCTTACTCTCTAATATTTTTCACTGATGGATGGGGCACTAGAAGTGGCCGGGCATATTTGAAGGTGGTCTCGATCCATTTCCTCTTGCAGAAATATGCAATAAGACATTTTCACATAATATGTTAACATCAAGCAACATGAAATAGACAGAAGAATTAGGATTTCAGAGAATGTCAGGTACAAGAGTGAGTAGAGTACATCATGAGTGCACCATTTTTTTTTTTTTTTTTTTTTTTTGCTGAACTACTAAAAAGGTAAAACAATAGTAAATCACTTTTATGCACGATCTTGTGATTTGAAACTACACTTTCTCCAATGAATTGGCATATTCTTATTTGTTCCTCACAAATAGAAGAATATTAAATATTTTTCCCTTGTATTGTTCCCCATATTCCTTGTTCTTCTATATCCTGTTCTATTCCTTACTGTTGTTCAAAAGCTCTATAGTTTCCATAGATTCATGTTCCTATCCCGTTTAGACTGTTTCTGTCTCATTTGACTAGCGCTTTATTTCTCTTAGGTTATACACACAATCTTATTATGTCCTTGGTTGCCCTTTTCATGCATCGATTCCAGTATTTCATAACAATTTCTGTTATTGTGCTGTTTCTACCTGTTCATCCCTTTCTATCATTGTGATTTCTTTCAGTGCTGGTTTTTTTACTCCTAGTACTTTGCTGCAAAACAATCTACAAGCTCTCTTTATTTTTCTGCTTGCTTCTGTTATCTCCCAAATTGTCATTGTTGATTCCACTATTGTTTCACAAACTTTCTTTAGCCAGTTTATTGTAAATTCTGGTAGTCTGTACTTATACACCCTTAAGCCCATCATAACTACCATCCTCATCATGGGCGTCGTGAAGGGTCGCGGGGGGCGGCAAGGGGGACTACAGTCCTTCCTTGAAAATTAATGAATTTATTGTGCAGTCAGTTACTATTAGACTATTGTTTTAATTTTTGTGTAAAGAATCGTTTTTATTCAGCACAAATTAATATGCCTATCCGCAAAAAATACTATAACTCATATCTTTTACAGTTTTTGGCAACAGAATGATGAATTAATGTTGTTTGATTGCAATCTTCCAAAATGCGGCCCCCCTGCTGAAAAAAGTCTGTCGACTCCCATGATCCCCTTCGATAGTACTTATTTACTGATTGCTTTCCACAAACCAATGCTGCTCAACTGTATTCCTTAGTATTCAAACTCTCGCACTATCTCTAATCTCTTATCATTTAAATGTCATTGCTCATATTTCGTATATTTGTTTTCTTCTTTGAATAATAGCATGTGTTATTTCTCGATATTTATTTTTATTTCTCATGCTGTGCAAAATTTATGTTGTTGATGACTTTTTATAGCCCTATTACAGTTTTTACCCCATCTATTGATCATCTGCATGTAGTCAAGCAGATATTTCTTTGTCCATTATAGTGGAGCAATGCACAGTAGTTCCTTTGCCGTTTTCTAAAAGTCACCTGTAAATATATTCAAGTAAGCTATACTCTACTTTTCTGTTCATATGTAACAACATTTTACTCCGTAAGTTCCTTAACCATTCTCATGCCTACTGTTTCACCATATAATTTCAACAGTAACGCTTCCCTTTTATACAGTAAAAACTTTCCTAGAAATCCATGAAAACCATATGTATCCTTGCTCCTATCTTATATATTTAAACGAGCAATTCTTGTATATATATGTATATATATTCCGCGCAACTTGGAAACGGCTCTAACGATTTCGATCAAATTTTGTAATCAGCTAGCGTTTTGCTTTTTAAGTTCAGCTATATAGGTGTAATTCCCGAAAAAACGTAATTTTACATTAAAAATAACATTTTTTATTCCCACCTCTACGGTGCAATTCCTGTATATACTCACGGTATTTCAGAAATAGCTCTAAGGATTTGATTAAATTTTTGTATACATGCATATTACATTCACAGCGTTTTCTCTACTCACTTTTAGGTAACACATTCACATCTCTCTCTACTCACTCTTCTACAAATAAGTCATATAATTTCGTGCATGTTTGAAATATAAATGTTACGTATTACATGCACACTGTTTTCTCTACTTGCTTTTGGGAAGCACATTTGTTTCCGTACACACTCTTCTAGAAATAAGTCATACAATTTTGTGTATGTTTGTAATAGGAATGCTGCGTATTACATTCACACTGTTTACTATGCTCACTTTTAGGTAACACATTCACATCTCTTTCTCTACTCACTCTTCTACAAACAATTCATATCATCTATACAACTTGCACGTTTATATATATATGTAACTGTTAAGCTCGAAAACCGCTTAACCGATTACCGCGAAATTCGGCACGTATATGTATTTTTTCATGGGGAAATTTTTTATGGTAACAATTTTACTACACAATATATTACCTTCAAATGGTTTTCTACTCGCATTTCTTTTACGTAGCACATTCATTTATCCTCTGTTTGCCCTTCAACATACAATTCATATAATATTCTATGATTGAAATATAAATGCAACGTATTACATTCACACGACTTTCTCGACTAATTCTTCCTTTACGAGGCAGCTTAAGTCTTCTTTCGCTACTCGCCCTTCAACATATAATTCATACAATTTGATATGTTTGAAAAAGAAATACAACGTATTATATTCGTACTATTTTCTCTACTCACTATTGTTTTACGTAACAATTCACATGCTATTCGCCATCTTTTATCAACTTCATACATACCAGCGCCTATACATATCGTATGTTAAAGAGTGGATAAATTCCAAAACAGGTTGACCGATAGCCATGAAAAGTGATATATCTAATTGTTTTCATGGCGAAGGATTTTATGCAATCCATTTTACCACCCAACGTATTACGTTCACATGGTGTTTCTCTACTCCTTTTTCTTTTACCTAACATACTACTCCCTCTTCTACAAACATAAATTTTTCCATGCCCTTGAAATATAGGTGTAACGTATAACATTCACACGGTTTTTCTACTCATTTTTATTTTATTGAACACAATCACATTTCTTTCACTACTCCCGTTTCAGCGAACAATTACGAACATCTCATACAATTTTCTATATGATTGAAACAGAAATTCGTAGTAAATTCACATGGCTTTACCAATCAGCTTTTCTTCCTGTAGCCCCTCCGAAGGAGTGTCGCCTTGTCGTGGCGGAGGGGCTTAGTACCTGAGCCAGACGGCCTACTAAGTGTCATTTTTGATTACTGGTAGGCAAGAGGTGAGGGGAAGCAAAGAACATTCCAAACGGGTAGATGGGGCTCGTTAGTCTTGGTCGACGACTCATCTAGGAGAAGAGGACTCCGAAATCGAACTCCCCCAGGGGCTCCTACTACGGTAAGTACGGGTTTGGCGTACCCGGGGCCCCGAGCCATACTCTCGACTGGGCTCCTCCAAGAGGTGAGAGGGCACATGCCAAACGCCCAATCAACTTTGGTCCACTTTTGTGTTTGACCTCCCACCTATTACCTCCCTGTACACAGTCTGACGGATAACCTACGCGCGGGTTGGAGGATGGGGTGACGCAAGGGGTGACTGGGTAATCGCGTAAGTCCCAACCCCTGGTTATCATGTAGGATCTGTGTACGTATCCGCTGATAAAGGTCAGTCCCAGGGAGGGGCCATTGCATGAGCTGATGCACTCCTGAAGGCGATTGGGTCCCTCTGTCTATACATTGGGAGGTGAGACCCTAGGGTGAGCAAGGTCCAGGCCAGGACTCTCACCTAAGCCGGGGTGGCGCCCAGGAAGTGAGCATGCCATCGGAGACATCTGCAATGGTGGAGGATATCATCGCCATGAGTTCACAAAAAACTCATAACAAAAAAAATTTTAAAGTTTCTGTAAAGGAAGTAGCTGAGTCGAGTGGTCCTCGCTACTTAGTTATATCTCGAACTGAGGGAGATAGGAAATTTTTGTCTGTGAGCCCATTTACTATCCAAAAGGGTTTAGATAACATTGCTGGTCCAGTCAAGTCATGTACTAGATCTCGAAATGGCACGCTCCTGGTTGAAGCACATTCAGCTACCCAGGCAGCTAAAATACTGAAAGCGAACATGCTAGCAAGTTATCCTGTACGTGTCGAGATGCACAGAACCTTGAACTCCTCGCGCGGTGTGATAAACACCCGTGCATTGGAAGGATTATCCAATGAGGAGATTCAAGAGAATCTGACGGAGCAAGGCGTCATACACGTTTACCGGGTTCAACGTAAAGAAGGTGGTGAGTTAAAGCCAACTAATACCCTGTTCCTGACCTTTGATCGGGTAGACCTCCCACAAAGGATTAAGGCAGGGTATGAATCCATCGAAGTTAGGCCGTTCATCCCGAACCCACTCAGTTGTTTTAAGTGCCAGCGCTTTGGTCATACAAGTGAGCTTTGTAAGGGACTAGCTACATGCCCGCAATGTGGAGATGAATCCCACGATGGTGCATGTACTACAGCTCCTTCATGTGTGAACTGCAGAGGTGAACATCCATCTAGTTCCCGAGACTGCCCCCGCTTTGTAGAGGAAAGAGCGATCCAAGAGATACGGGTCAAAGAGAAGGTACCCTTCTCAGAAGCCCGGAAGCTCTTGCGTCTACGCCAACCCTCTGTTCCCAGATCCGGAACCTATAGCTCAGTTGCAGCTAAAGCGGTAGCGAGTAGAGAGATCGCAACTCAGACCAGCGATTTCAATGGGGCAACAATTTCTGAAAAAACACTTGTTGCCCGTAGCTCTATACCAAAGCCTTCAACATCAGCGCGCACATCTGTATCAACGTTTACAAAATCTGTTGGTGAAAAAAATTCAACTGTTCGATCACCAACGAAAATGCCAAACACGACACAGAAGACTAGCAAACCTGTTATTTACAATGGCTCGCCGATAAAGTTTAAGAAGAACTACACAAAGAACGATTTCCTCAAGGAAGATAAGGCTCACCCCAGTACATCAAAGGGGTATAAGAGTCCAAGGAGATCTCCTCGAAGATCCTCTTCTGGGGAATCTTCAGGGGTGGACTCAGACCGGCGTCTTTCATCTTCGCCGGTCCCCATTAGCAACCGGTTCGAGACACTCGAACCCAAGTTTGCTATGGGAAGACGCACGTCCTCGGCAGAGGACATGGATCTGGACCAATCTGCCCACACTGGGAGACCCCCGGTGGAAAAGAGGCGCGAAAAAGCGTCCGAAAAGAACGTCAGCCCAAGAGAGAAAAGGGCTAAATTAGTTCGACAACCGCCTGCTCCAAAGTAATGAAGAGTTACCTTGGAATTACCTATCCCATACACAATGCAATATGACTATCCTACAATGGAACGTACGTGGCATTCGAACTCAAAGGCCAGAACTTGAGCTCTTGCTCAAAGAAAACGAACCTCTGGTCGCATGTTTGCAAGAGACTAAGCTGCGTCCTCAAGACGCTTTCCATCTAAGGCGATACACCCCAGTACGGTGTGATGTCACACCAGAAGAGGGTGTACCGGCACATGGCGGCGCTATGATACTTGTCAGAGATGACGTATATATGCAAACTCTACCTTTGCACTCTGATATACAATCAGTTGCTGTGTGGATTAAACTGCCAAACATACATTTCACCATCTGTAATGTTTATCTGCCTCCGTCCCATGACTTCTCGCACATTGATTTAGAAGATCTAGTTTCCCAGTTGCCAACACCGTTTCTGTTGGTGGGAGACTTCAATGCGCACCACCCACTTTGGGGTTCAAGTCGCGCTTGTGCGAGAGGTAAACTCATTTCCGATTTCTTGGACAGTCACAACTTAGCTCTCCTCAACACTGGAGAGCCTACATTCATTTCGGACTCCCACAGCACCTTCTCACACCTTGATCTTGCAGTTTGTTCACCTCAGTTGGCAGTCTCCTTACAATGGAATGTCATCTCTGATTTACACTCTAGTGACCACTTCCCATGTCTTATTAGTCTCTTGACGCAACATACATATTCCACACGTATGCCCAGATGGCGTTTGGACCATGCCAACTGGAACCTTTACACCCAGTTGGCTGTCTTTACGTACAACGAGCACGACTCAGTGAATAATTTGGCGCAGCATCTCACGGAGACGATTCTCTCTGCTGCTGAACAATCGATTCCGCGGTCGACTACACACCCTCGTCGATTTCCCGTCCCCTGGTGGACGGAAGAATGTCGGAATGCCATTCGTGCTCGAAGGCGTGCACTTAAGGTTTTCCAACGTCACCCTACTTTGGAAAACCTAATCGAATACAAGAAAATGCGCGCCAGGTCCAGACAAGTCATTAAGGATAGCAAAAAGTCATCATGGAGCAAATTTGTAGCTTCATTCAACCGACACACAGCTTCCTCGGTTGTGTGGGATAGATTAAGGCGTGTTGCAAAAAAAACGACCCAAATACCAATAGCGGGACTAAAAACAGCCACAGGAGCTGTTGTTGATTCATTTGAAGTGGCCAATACCTTTGGCAGTGCTTTCGCACAAGTGTCTAGCTCGGAAAACTACTCCCCTGAGTTCCTTCCAATTAAAACTCAGGTGGAATCTCAAGGCTTCTCGTTTCGTTCTAGAAACGTAGAAGATTACTATCGCCTTTTCACCATGGCAGAGCTGGAGTATTCCCTGAAATCTTCGCGATGTTCAGCACCAGGACCGGACGGTATTCATGTACAAATGTTACAACGGCTCTCTCCTGAAGGTAAGGCATTCCTGCTCGAGGTCTATAATCGTGTTTGGGTTGACAGTATACTCCCAGAAAATTGGCGGGAGGCCACCGTTATTCCCATCTTGAAGGCTGGAAAGGACCGTCATCTTCCCTCCAGCTACCGTCCTATTTCCCTCACCAGTTGCGTTTGCAAGGTGATGGAACGCATGATCAATGGACGATTGGTATGGTGGTTAGAAAGTCGTAACCTACTGACTAACATCCAGTGTGGTTTTCGACGACGCCGTTCAACTGTTGACCATCTTGTGTCAATATCGACACAGATAATGGACGGCTTTATGAAGAACTGTCAAACTGTTGGCATATTTTTCGATCTTGAGAAGGCTTATGATACGTGCTGGCGAGCAGGGATTCTACGTTCCCTGCATGCCTGGAACATACGTGGACGCCTACCACTTTTCATTCAGGAGTTTATGAAGGACCGCTTTTTCCGAGTAAGGGTCGGCTCGGTTTTTTCTAATTCTTTTGTTCAGGAGGAGGGAGTACCTCAGGGTTCGGTGCTAAGTGTCACGCTCTTTGCTATAGCAATTAGCTCCATCTGGAAATGTGTTCCACCTGGAGTTTCGTCATGCCTATTCGTAGACGACTTCGCTGTCTATTGCACTTCTCATCGCACGGCGTTCTTACAACGGCGCCTGCAGCAATGTTTGGACAGCCTTAGAGAATGGAGCGTGAGAAACGGCTTCCGTTTCTCAACTGAGAAGACAATCTGCGTTAATTTCTGGCGCCGTAGGAGACGATTACCACCTTCGCTCCGGTTTGGTCCAGATGAACTTCCCTTCGCAGAAGAGACGCGCTTTCTGGGTTTGATCTTGGACAGGAAGCTTAGTTGGTCGTCGCATATTGCACAGCTAAGAGCGAGATGTGACCGTTCCCTAAATATTATGCGAGTACTGAATGGCAAATCGTGGGGAGCGGATCGAACAACTTTGTTGCGAATATATCGCGCATTGGTCCGATCCAAGCTAGACTATGGGTGTATTGTTTATTCGTCAGCACGACCATCTGTGCTGAGAAGATTAGACGTGGTCCATAATAGGGGCATCCGCATTGCAACAGGAGCTTTTCCAACAAGCCCAGTGGTGAGCCTTTACGCCGAGTCCGCAGAACCTCCTCTGCAATATCGGCGTGAGATTCTCTTGGAAAATTATGGTTGTGCGCTTAGATGTATGCCTAAGCACCCAACGTTCGCTTCTTTTTTCACCAGCACGCTAAGAGAACGATATAGAAATAGCTCCCTTAATCCAAAGCCTGCGGGGTTCCGTTTCCAAGAGCTCCTAGTGAAGCTTGGAGTGGAACTGCCTGTGATGTTCGCCAAGGGCGAGAGACTTCACCCCCCTTGGCTATCTGGTACGCCCCATGTAGATCTTGGGATGACCATACACCAGAAGTCCACAATGCCTATTTCAAGTATCCGCACGTGTTTCTTAGAATTTTTGTCAGGTTACTCTGACCGTAGATACATTTACACCGATGGATCAAAGAACACCAACGGTGTTGGATGTGCTTATGTTTATGGAACCGAACCATATACATTCGGTTTTCCAAATAGCACTTCCATTTTTACTGCAGAGCTTTATGCAATTTATCGAGCCGTTTTGTATGTTCGCCGTCGTAAATTAGGTGACTGCCTGATTTTGAGCGATTCCCTTAGTGCACTGCAGAGCCTTTGTCAGTTGTACAACCCCCACCCTATTGTACAACGTATCCAGGATGCCCTCCATGTTTTACACGCTTCTGGTGTTGACGTGGTGTGTGCATGGATTCCTGGTCACGTAGGTTTGCCTGGGAATGAAATGGCAGATTTAGCAGCAAAGACGGCAACTACAGAACCTAGTATTACCATCTCACGTGTTACTTCGGAAGACTTCAGGCTTGAAGTGCGGCGAGCGGTGCTGTCGTCCTGGCACGACGAGTGGTCAGTTCTCCGCGGTAATAAGCTTAGAGAAGTGAAAGAACTTCCGATAAACTGGGTAACTTCCTGTCGCACATCTCGTCGCGAGGAGGTTAGTTTGGCTCGATTAAGAATAGGGCACTGCAATTTTTCGCACGGTTACCTATTTAAAAGGGACCCTGCGCCTCTATGTCCGCTGTGTGACAACGGTTTGTCGGTTCGCCACCTGCTGCTAGAGTGTTGCTCTCTAGCGCACCTTCGGGATTCTCTGCAGCTGCCTGCCAGACTTGCAGAGGTCCTAGCGGAAGACAGAACAGCGGTTGATAGAGTTTTTAATTTTTTAGCGGAGTGTAATATAAATTTGAGGATTTAACTTTTTTAATTATCTGTTTCTGCTTTTGGACATATTTATCACCTTGTTTCATATCTGGCTATTGCCACTGCTTTTTACCTTTGTATATTTTGTTGTTTCTAGTATTTTTATTTTTTGAGTGAAATTTATATCTGGCTATTGCCATGAATCTGTTAAGGGCGCTGATGACCTAGAAGTTGAGCGCCCTTAAACCAAATCAAATCAAATCAAATCTTCCTGTAGTATTTGTTATTGTTCAACAGCGCTTTTGCTTAGTGTTGCTGCGATGTTTTAATGAAAAGTAAAGAAATATTTTTAAAAAGTAAAGTTATCACAAATGATGTCAGGAGTGCACCGAAAAGCACGATATGGAACAGTTGATGAAATAAATGTTAGCCAAGATGGACATAATGGGATATGAAATGAATTCTGGAATGCGGCAGAGGAAACAAATATGTAAACCGAATTGAAAAAATGTAAACTACGGAATGGAAAATATAGGAACAAAGATGGACAAAATGAAAACAAAAATGGAAGGCAAACTGAAAATGTAAACTCCGAAACAGAAAAGAAGATGGGAATGTGTAATATGAAGGCAGATCTATTGGAGAATACTAACGAGCGACTGGCCAGAGTAGAGCAAGCCATGGAAGAACTGGACAGAAAGATAAAGGACCTTGGCGAATGTGTTAACGCCCTGGAGTCAATCGCAGCAATGAACTGAACTCCATAATGGAACAAATGCTCAACGAAAACGTAAAACTGGGTGGATATCTATGGGGGAGGGCTGTGTTCAGCAGTAGACGTTTTACATCTGAAATGATGGTGTTTATGAAATATTTGTATCTCGGAAATGATTCTTCACAATTGCGACTAAAATTGTTATTTAGTTAACGTTTTGACTTTCAGTTTATCTAAATAAGTATCTTCTCCCACAAGAAACAGGATTTCACAAAAACAGAGGCGAAAAACGCCGAGCGAAGCTCAGTCGCCCAGGTACTTTAACATAATGGGACAAAGCTACTGGATACTTTTGTATCACTTTACTGTCTCCTTCCAGAAATTGTACTTCAAATACAGGTTTCTTCTCTTTGTTAGCACAGTTTACAGTCTTTCAAGCTATTTCAACTCACAACCGTACTTCACAAAACCTTAATCTTTTCTTTCAGTATCTTTCTTTACTTCCTCTGTCTCTCATACCCTAATTACGATATTACATTAACTTGCGACCTTCGGTCCTTTTTAGACGCACTGTCGTAACTTTCACGATGACACACTCGCAGTGACACCGACGCCTGTCCTTAGTTCTAACTGCCAAACTCTATTCTTTTTCTTTCTCAGGCCTCCTTATACACAGAGTGGAAGGGAAGTCAGTACATTAATTTAAACCAGTGGTAGTTCTCGGTATTTGTAACACATTTTGTATCTTACGTGTTTGTCTCTCACAATTTCCTACGGAGATATTTTAGTTATGTAGAAAACAAGTTGGCAACACAGCAGATTGTGTGTGTGTCACTTTCCCTAGCTCAGTACATAAATAAACAGCGTAAGGGTGCGTCTTAAAAACAAAGTGATATCCTGCCTTGTCCTTCCGTGTTTTCTGTGTAGTGTAGGCCAATCACAAGCGTTAGCTCCCAACTAAAGCAAAAGTGCCGGACCTGCTTACACCCACAAACTAGTTCAATTCCCTGACCAAGCTCAACGCTACGTTGTCGACTTACCCCACGTCTGAGAGAGCAGCTCGGAGTATTCCTTCCACGTCTTTTAAGTGAATATTGCTTGTGCGGCGACATACATCAGTCTGTTGTTGCCACCAATGCTTTTTTTAAATTTATTTAATGATATGTGAATTAATAAAGGTATAACGTTGGAACGAACAACATTCTTGCTTTGCATAAGAATTTACAGATATACTTGTCATTTATTGTTGATCATGTACCTTTTGTTAGTAAACAGGGATTATGTTTTCAATTTAGTCCTCTAATTATTGTACTTGGGTAGCAATGCCAAATCCTCCAACATTTCAGATTATTTACAGGAGGAGTTTCCAGTATTGTTACTGATAGATCACCATTGATTGCTGCTCAAGTATCAGGAAGAGACACAAGCATCTATCTGGAAAAGGACAATCCTTAATATGCACATCAGAAGAGTAATTTCACAGGAATGCCAAGTGTAGAAGAACAAGTTTTCGCAGAAGAGTCTGTTAAATGTAGTGAGGGAGAGGAAATGTACACGAATCATTTACACTATTTGATTCATGAAGATAAAAAACCACACCAGTGTAAAACTTGTGACAAGAGCTTTACTCAGTTGTCACATTTGAAAACACACTATTTGATTCATGAAGGTAAAAAACCACACCAGTGTAAAACTTGTGACAAGTGCTTTACTCAGTTGTCACATTTGAAAAGACACTATTTGATTCATGAAGGTAAACAGCCACACCAGTGTAAAACTTGTGACAAGAGCTTTACTCACTTGTCAAATTTGAAAATACATTATTTGATTCATGAAGGTAAAAAACCACACCAGTGTAAAAGTCGTGACAAAAGCTTTACTCACTTGTCAAGTTTGAAAACCCACTATTTGATTCATGAAGGTAAAAAACCACACCAGTGTAAAACTTGGGACAAGAGCTTTACTCAGCTGTCAAGTTTGAAAACACACTATTTGATTCATAAAGGTAAAAAACCACACCAGTGTAATACTTGTGACAAGAACTCTACTCACTTGTCAAGTTTGAAAACACACTATTTCATTCATGAAGGTAAAAAACCACACCGTTGTAAAACTTGTGACAAGAGCTTTACTCTGTTGTAGGGTTTAAAAAAAACACCATTTGATTCATGAAGGTAAAAAACCACACCAGTGTAAAAGTTGTGACGAGAGCTTTACTCAGTTGTCAGGTTGGAAAACACACTATTTGATTCATGAAAGTAAAAAATCACACCAGTGTAAAACTTGTGACAAGAGCTTTACTCAGTTGTCAAGTTTAAAAACACACCATTTGATTCATGAAGGTAAGAAACCACACCAGTGTAAAACTTGTGACAACAGCTTTACTCACTCTTCAAATTTGAAAACGCACTATTTGATTCATGAAAGTAAAAAACCACACCAGTGTAAAGGTTGTGACGAGAGCTTTACTCAGTTGTCAGGTTTGAAAACACACTATTTGATTCATGAAAGTAAAAAATCACACCAGTGTAAAACTTGTGACAAGAGCTTTACTCAGTTGTGAAGTTTAAAAACACACCATTTGGTTCCTGAAGGTAAAAATCCACACCAGTGTAAAACTTGTGACAACAGCTTTACTCACTCTTCATATTTGAAAACGCACTATCTGATTCATGAAGGTAAAAAAACCACACTAGTGTAAAACTTGTGACAAGAGCTTTACTCACTTGTCCAATTTGAAAAGACATTATTTGATTCATGATGGTAAAAAACCACACCAGTGTAAAAGTTGTGACAAAAGCTTTACTCACTTGTCAAGTTTGAAAACCTACTATTTGATTCATGAAGGTAAAAAACCACACCAGTGTAAAACTTGTGACAAGAGCTTTACTCAGTTGTCAAGTTTGAAAACACACTATTTGATTCATGAAGGTAAAAAACCACACCAGTGTAATACTTGTGACAAGAGCTTTACTCACTTGTCAAGTTTGAAAACACACTATTTCATTCATGAAGGTAAAAAACCACACCAGTGTAAAAGTTGTGACAAGAGCTTTACTCAGTTGTCAGGTTTGGAAACAGACTATTTGATTCATGAAATTAAGAAATCACACCAGTGTAAAACTTGTGACAAGAGCTTTACTCAGTTGTCAAGTTTAAAAACACACCATTTGGTTCATGAAGGTAAAAATCCACACCAGTGTAAAACTTGTGACAAGAACTTTACTCACTCTTCAAATTTGAAAACGCACTATTTGATTCATGAAGGTAAAAAACCACACCAGTGTAAAAGTTGAAACAAGAGCTTTACTCAGTTGTCAAATTTGAAAACGCACTATTTGATTCATGAAGGTAAAAAACCAATTCACTGTAAAACTTCTGACAAGAGCTTTACTGAGTTGTCAAGTTTGAACAAACACTATTTGAGTCATGAAGGTAAAAAGCCACACCAGTGTAAAACTTGTGACAAGAGCTTTACTCAGGTGTCACATTTGAAAGGACATTATTTAGTTGATGAGTGTGAGAAGTAGTGTTGTAGAACCACATTGCTTTACTAGAACCAGTTCCTCTCTGCAGCCTGAGAAAACGTGCCAAGGAGACATTAACATTTCTACTCCCAGGCGGCAGATGTGGTTCTCTGTGGAAGTATCTTAGGGTTGGCATGTCTGCCTCTCAGTCAAGAGGTCCCAAGTTTGAGTCTCACTTAGGGTTCATTACTTATATAAGGTTTATGCCTGGTTTTCCTTTATTCTAAAAAGAGAATTTTTGATATCTGTAAGCTCTCTACTCTGGACTCATCTGGGCATAATTTCACCTGCTTGTTCTTTGATATGATGTGCATGAAAGTCAAATTTGTTTATTAAATTTGTCCTTGTTTAGAGAGATCTAATCTATACAGTGTGTTAGGTAAACTAGTGCGCAGAATTTACATGCTGGGAGATCCAAATATGACGAATAATAAAATCCAATAACAACTCTATCTATCCTGAAAGATAAAGGAGATAATGGAACTTTATTGAATACATTATCTCCACAGTCTGGCAACACAGGTCGAAAGTTTTGTTTTGGTTTACGACCAGGTTTGCGTTCACACCTGCAACGGATGAAGGTCTAAACTAGGCTAGCAGTTGAAAACCAGTTCGCCACGTGCCTGTGTGTTTCTTGTCAGCTAATGCCAGTAACGAGGCATTGCTTTTAAGCTATTCAATCGTATTCACGAGAATTAAACTAAAAGCCGCGTAAGAGGCTGCGATAGGAATTTCAAATGTTAAGTATGGAAATACCTCATTCGGGTAATTGTGTAATTAGTAACAGCCACCTTTTGTTAAACAGGAAAATCTATTATAAAGAACACGACTTTAAGATCCGGAACAGGGTAAATGGCCTAAGACGTGAAGAAGAAGCGGCAGAAGAAAATTATTAATGTTCAATAAATAGAAGAATCAGACTATTGATTTTGTCATTGGTATTCTAATCGTTGAGCAGTTTGTAACGAATCCAAGGGTAGTACTCCTTAAGCTCAGAGAACAGTTCCATTCCTAACACTAACAGGGAATATGACAATGTGTCTGGTGATAGTTACAGATATAACTTGATCAAATAACTGTGTTATACTCATGTTCAGTGAACAGTTCCATATCTAACACTAACAGGAAATATGACAATGTGTCTGGTGATAGTTACTGATACTACTTGATCAAACAACTAGTGTTATACTCATTATGTTTAGTGAACAGTTCCATATCTAACACTAACAGGAAATATGACAATGTGTCTGGTGATAGTTACTGATAAAACTTGATCAAATAACTGTGTTATACTCATTATGTTCAGTGAACAGTTCAATGTCTAACTCTAACAGGGAATATGACAATGTGTCTGGTGATAGTTACTGATACAACTTGATCAAATAACTGTGTTATACTCGTTATGCTCAGTGAACAGTTCCATATCTAACACTAATAGGGAATATGACAATGTGTGTGGTGATAGTTACTGTTGCAACTGGATCAAATAACTGTTATACGTTTTATGTTCAGTGAACAGTTCGATATCTAACACTAACAGGGAATATGACAATGTGTGTGGTGATAGTTACTTACACAACTTGATGAAAAAAATGTGTTATATTCATTATGTTCAGTGAACAGTTCCATATTGTCACCGCGCCCGCCGCATCTAATTGCCGATAACAGCAGTGTTACCCATCGCATTATTGTCTGCACTACCGCAAAGGAGCCGAAGGAAAGAGACAGAGCATGGCCGCATTGTTGCGGCGCTTGCGGAAAGAGAGAAAAGGATAGACACTTCGAGAATCTTCTCTGCTTTGTATCTCCCCGCAATAACTGAACGTTCCTGAAGCTTCCAGAATAGTGCCTGGGAGATATAAATAGCGGTAAAGTGCGACAGAAGAGACAGTCAGTATGGGAAGGTTGAGTAGTCGTGCCGACGGAGACGGATAGACGATGTGAAGCGTTGTGCCGACGGAGTTGAGTTAGTTCTTTGTGTTACGAGTTCGGAGCCGTGCTGTTGGAGAATCGAAAAAGACTTTCTTGTTAATTATTATTTATTTATGCCAACAAACTTACTGTTGGTGTTTTTAAACACACAAGCCGTGTGTGGGCAAAGTTTAAGAGGTAGAACTGGAACTTAAAAATTCAATGCCACAACTGGGATTTGAACCACAGACCTTCCGCTTACCGGGCGGACGCTCTAACCACTGAGCTATTGTGACAAACTGCCAGAATGGCATTAAATTCTCAAGCCAGTTCGTATTTCTCCTGGTAAACCACAAAGGCAGTCTCACATCAGAAACAATTACCCCAATGGTGACTTACTATTATAAGTACTTTATATCCAAGGATTAAATAACCTTCACATGGTAATTATTATTTATTTATGCCAACAAACTTACTGGTGGTGTTTTTAAAGACACAAGCCGTGTGTTGTCAAAGTTTAAGAGGTAGAACTGGAACTTAAAAATTCAATGCCACAACTGGGATTTGAACCACAGACCTTCCGCTTGCCAGGCGGACGCTCTAACCACTGAGCTATTGTGACAAACTGCCAGAATGGCATTAAATTCTCAAGCCAGTTCGTATTTCCCGGCAAGCGGAAGGTCTGTGGTTCAAATCCCAGTTGTGGCATTGAATTTTTAAGTTCCAGTTCTACCTCTTAAACTTTGCCCACACACGGCTTGTGTGTTTAAAAACACCAACAGTAAGTTTGTTGGCATAAATAAATAATAATTACCATGTGAAAGTTATTTAATCCTGCGATATAAAGTACTTACAATAGTAAGTCACCATTGGGGTAATTGTTTCTGATGTGAAACTGCCTTTGTGGTTTACCAGGAGAAATACGAACTGGCTTGAGATTTAATGCCATTCTGGCAGTTTGTCACAATAGCTCAGTGGTTAGAGCGTCCGCCCGGCAAGCGGAAGGTCTGTGGTTCAAATCCCAGTTCTGGCATTGAATTTTTAAGTTCCAGTTCTACCTCTTAGACTTTCTTGTTGTTGCAACGAGTGTACAAAGTTACTGTTTACGGAAATAAAAGTGTTTCTTTATCTCGACTACATCTGTCGTATTTACTTTTCAACACAACCAAAAGTTACACTGGTGTCAGAAGTGGGATCCGTTGAATTGCTTCTAGTTTCGTTACATCGTCGTTAGAAGTTGCAACGTTAGAACCAAGGTGGAGGGAGATTCGGAAACCAGGATGATGGCAATGATGAAAGACTTATTCGCCGAAATGAAGACGAGAACCGACAACCTCGTTGCCGAGCTGAAAGAGATGAAGACTCAAACGACAACCTCGCTGCCAAAATGGAAACGTCAAACAACAACCTCGCTGCCGAGCTGAAAGAGATGAAGACGGAGCTATCGGCGAAAATTGATGGCGAACTGATTGGCGTGACGGAAGACGTGGAACAACTCGGCGAACTGACTGGCGTGACGGAAGACGTGGAAGAACTCGGCAAAAAGGTGGAAGACCTCTGCCAGCACGTGGACGTCGTGGAGGACGACGGGGAACGTCTTAGCGCCCTGGTAGTAAGAGTTGACGAGAGCGTCAAAGTACTGGATGCCAGGGGCAGACGGAATAGCGCGGAGCCGGGGAGGGAGCACCTAGTGGCCGAGGCGACAGTTGCGCCCGTTTCAGATGATATGAGGGAAGACGTGGAACAACTCGGCGAACTAATTGGCGTGACGGAAGACGTGGAACAACTCGGCGAACTGATTGGCATGACGGAAGACGTGGAACAACTCGGCGAACTGATTGGCGTGACGGAAGACGTGGAACAACTCGGCGAACTGATTGGCGTGACGGAAGGCGGGGAACAACTCGGCGAACTGATTGGCGTGACAGAAGACGTGGAACAACTCGGCGAACTGATTGGCGTGACAGAAGACCTCTGCCAGCATGTGGACGTCGTGGAGGACGACGGGGAACGTCTTGGCGACCTGGTAGTAAGAATTGACGAGAACGTCAAAGTACTGGATGCCAGGGGCAGACGGAATAGCGCGGACCCGGGGAGGAAGCACCTAGTGGCCGAGGCGACAGTTGCGCCCGTTTCAGATAACGAAAGTGTACGTCTTGGGGAAGACAAAGGGGCAGTTCAGGGACGTCGTCGAGGATCCTCTGGAGGAGTGTGTCGGGTACGTAACCAACCAGGATACGACGTGGAGGACGATCAGCAGGGAAGCGCACAAGCAAACGAGCAACACGCGAGAACCGACTTGGCGTGTGACATGGGGGGACCGTCGGAGCCATCCAATCACCTGACACATAGTGCCGTGAACGGAAGAATGGTGGACATCATCTTGGATGGCAGGATACAGGAGAGGCCGTGCCGAGCACGAGTGAACACGAGTGCAGCGGTGGACGCGACTCGCGCGGATGTGGTGGGGTTTGTTGCCGGACCCATGGGAAGCAAGGTGGCTGCGAAGGTGCGCCAGAGAGGTCGGCGGACATGGTACCTAGTGAGCCGTTTCCAAGTGCGCAGGATCGCCCGTCAACACACCAGGAAGAAAGGCAACTGGACGAGGGACCGTCAAGACCGGCGGTACTGTTGCAGAATTTCGAAGCAGGATGGCATTCATCGTCCTACCCGGACCAAGGGACACTATCCAACAGCGATACCTAGGATCGTGCCTCCTGGAGAAGAGGTTCGATGGGTTAGTCCACCGGGGCGCAAGGGAGATGCCGCAGTGGTAGTGCTGGTCGGGACGACCAGCTCTCAGGAGGGAGCACTGTCACCGCGCCCGCCGCATCTAATTGCCGACAACAGCAGTGTCACCCATCGCATTATTGTCGGCACTACCGCAAAGGAGCCAAAGGAAAGAGACAGAGCATGGCCGCATTGTTGGGGCGCTTGCCGAAAGAGAGAAAAGGATGGACACTTCGAGAATCTTCTCTGCTTTGTATCTCGCCGCAATAACTGAACGTTCCTGAAGCTTCCAGAATAGTGCCTGGGAGATATAAATAGCGGTAAAGTGCGACAGAAGAGACAGTCAGTATGGGAAGGTTGAGTAGTCGTGCCGACGGAGACGGACAGACGATGTGAAGCGTTGTGCCGACGGAGTAGAGTTAGTTCTTTGTGTTACGAGTTCGGAGCCGTGCTGTTGGAGAATCGAAAAAGACTTTCTTGTTGTTGCAACGAGTGTACAAAGTTACTCTTTACGGAAATAAAAGTGTTTCTTTATCTCGACTACATCTGTCGTATTTACTTAACACCCACACCAAAAGTTACAATATCTAACACTAACAGGGAATATGACAATGTGTCTGGTGATAGTTACTTACACAACTTGATCAGCGGCGCAATGGCCGAGCGGTTGGCGCGCTCGCCTACCACCTAGGTGGCCCGGGTTCGATCTCAGAGACTAGCATGTGGTATTCGTGGTGGACGAAGCGGCGTCAGTGCGGGTTTTCTCCGGGTTCTCCGGTTTCCCCGCCATCTCATTCCACCGGTGCTCCATCTTCATTCCATGTATCATCAGTGTCACCGCCTGCAGTACCGTAGTAGTTAAACCGGGCGTTAAACACTACAACAACACAACTTGAACAAAAAAATGTGTTATACTCATTATGTTCAGTGAACAGTTCCATGTCTAATACTAACAGGGAATATGACAATGTATGTGGTAATAGTTACTGATACAACTTGAGCAAATAACTGTTATACTCATTGTGTTCAGTGCACAGTTCCATATCTAACACTAACCGGGAATACGACAATGTGTTGGTGATAGTTATGTACTGATACAACATGATCAAATAACTGTCTTATACTCATTATGTTCAGTGTACAGTTCCATATCTAACACTAACAGGGAATATGACAATGTGTGTGGTGATAGTTACTGTTACAACTGGAACAAATAACTGTGTTATACGTTTTATGTTCAGTGAGCACTTCGATATCTAACACTAACAGGGAATATGACAATGCGTCTGGTGATAGTTACTTACACAACTTGATCAAAAAAATGTGTTATACTCATTATGTTCAGTGAACAGTTCCATATCTAACTCTAACAGGGAATATGACAATGCGTCTGGTAACAGTTCTGTACTGATACAACTTGATCAAATAATTGTGTTATACTCATTATGTTCAGTGAACAGTTCCATATCTAACACTAACAGGGAATATGACAATGCGTCTGGTAATAGTTATGTACTGATACAACTTGATCAAATAATTGTGTTATACTCATTATGTTCCGTGAACAGTTCCATATCTAACACTAACACGGAATATGACAATGCGTCTGGTAATAGTTATGTACTGATACAACTTGATCAAATAATTGTGTTATACTCATTATGTTCAGTGAACAGTTCCATATCCAACACCAACAGGGAATATGACAATGCATCTGGTAATAGTTATGTACTGATACAACTTGATCAAATAATTGTGTTATACTCATTATGTTCAGTGAACAGTTCCATATCTAAAACTAACAGGGAATCTGACAATGCGTCTGGTAATAGTTATGTACTGATTCAACTTGATCAAATAATTGTGTTATACTCATTATGTTCAGTGAACAGTTCCATATCTAACACTAACAGGGAATATGACAATGCGTCTGGTAATAGTTCTGTACTGATACAACTTGATCAAATAATAGTGTTATACTCATTATGTTCAGTGAACAGTTCCATATCTAACACTAACACGGAATATGACAATGCGTCTGGTAATAGTTATGTACTGATACAACTTGATCAAATAATTGTGTTATACTCATTATGTTCAGTGAACAGTTCCATATCCAACACCACCAGGGAATATGACAATGCGTCTGGTAATAGTTATGTACTGATACAACTTGATCAAATAATTGTGTTATACTCATTATGTTCAGTGAACAGTTCCATATCTAAAACTAACAGGGAATCTGACAATGCGTCTGGTAATAGTTATGTACTGATTCAACTTGATCAAATAATTGTGTTATACTCATTATGTTCTGTGAACAGTTCCATATCTAACACTAACAGGGAATCTGACAATGCGTCTGGTAATAGTTATGTACTGATTCAACTTGATCAAATAATAGTGTTATACTCATTATGTTCAGTGAACAGTTCCATATCCAACACCAACAGGGAATATGACAATGCGTCTGGTAATAGTTATGTACTGATACAACTTGATCAAATAATTGTGTTATACTCATTATGTTCAATGAACAGTTCTATATCTAACACTAACAGGGCATATGACAATGCGTCTGGTAATAGCTATGTACTGATACAACTTGATCAAATAATTGTGTTATACTCATTATGTTCAGTGAACAGTTCCATACCTAACACCAACAGGGAATATGACAATGTGACTGGTAATAGTTACTGATACAACTTGATCAAATAGCTGTGTTATACTCATTATGTTCAGTGAACAGTTCGATATCTCACACCAACAGGAAATATGACAATGTGTCTGGTAATAGTTACTGATACAACTGGATCAAATAACTGTGTTATACTCATTGTGTTCAGTGAACAGTTCTATATCTAACACTAACAGGGAATACGACAATGCGTCTGGTAATAGTTATGTTCTGATACAACTTGATCAAATAATTGTGTTATACTCATTATGTTCAGTGAGCAGTTCCATATCTAACACTAACAGGGAATATGAAAATGTGTCTGGTGATAGTTACTGATACAACTTGATCAAATAATTGTGTTATACTCATTATGTTCAGTGAACAGTTCCTTATCTAACACTAACAGGGAATATGAAAATGTGTCTGGTGATAGTTACTGATACAACTTGATCAAATAACTGTGTTAAACTCATTATGTTCAGTGAACAGTTCCATATCTCACACCGACAGGGAATATGACAATGAGTCTGGTAATAGTTACTGATATAACTGGATCAAATAACTGTGTTATACTCATTGTGTTCAGTGAACAGTTCTATATCTAACACTAACAGGGATACGACAATGTGTGTGGTGATAGTTATGTACTGATACAACTTGATCAAATAACTGATATACTCATTATGTTCAGTGTACAGTTCCATATCTAGCACTAACACGGAATATGACAATGTGTCTGATAATAGTTATGTACTGATACAACTTGATCAAATAACTCTGTTATACTCATTATGTTTGGTGAACAATTCCATATCTAACACTAACAGGGAATATGACAATGTGTGTGGTGATAGTTACTGTTACAACTGGAACAAATAACTGTGTTATACCTTTTATGTTCAGTGAGCAGTTCGATATCTAAAACTAACAGCGAATATGACAATGTGTCTGGTGATAGTTACTTACACAACTTGATCAAAAAAATGTGTTATACTCATTATGTTCCGTGAACAGTTCCATTTCTAATACTAACAGCGAATATGACAATGTATCTGGTAATAGTTACTGATACAACTTGATCAAATAACTGTGTTATACTCATTGTGTTCAGTGAACAGTTCTATATCTAACACTAACAGGGATTATGACAATGCGTCTGGTAATAGTTATGTACTGAGACAGCTTGATCAAATAATTGTGTTACACTCATGTTCAGTGAACAGTTCCATACATAACACCAAAAGGGAATATGACAATGTGTCTGGTAATAGTTACTGATACAACTGGATCAAATAACTGAGTTATACGTTTTATGTTCAGTGAACAGTTCCATATGTCACACCAACAGGGAATATGACAATGTGTCTGGTAATAGTTACTGATACAACTGGATCAAATAACTGTGTTATGCTCATTATGTTCGGTGAACAGTTCCATATCTAACACTAAAGGGGAATATGTCAATGTGTCTGGTAATAGTTACTTACACAACTTGATCGGTGGCACCGTGGTCGTTCAGTTAGGGCGCTCGCCTACCACCTAGCCGGCCCGGGTTCGATCCCAGAGAGCCGCATGTGCTATTCGTGGTGGACGAAGCAGCGTCAGGGCGGGTTTTCTGCAGGCTCTCCAGTTCCCCCGCCATCCCAATGAACCGGTGCTCCATCTTCATTCCATGTATCCTCAGTGTCACCGCCTGCGGTGCCGTAGCAGTTAAACCGGGCGTTAAACACTACAACAACAACACAACTTGATCAAAAAAATGGGTTATACTCATTATGTTCAGTGAACAGTTCTATATCTAACACTAACAGGGAATATGACAATGTGTCTGGTAATAGTTATGTACGGATACATCTTGATAAAATAATTGTGTTATACTCATTATGTTCAGTGAACAGTTCTATATCTAACACTAACAGGGAATATGACAATGTGTCTGGTAATAGTTATATACTGATACAACTTGATCAAATAATTGTGTTATACTCATTATGTTCAGTGTACACTTCCATACCTAACACCAACAGGGAATATGACAATGTGTCTGGTAATAGTTACTGATACAACTGGATCAAATAACTGAGTTATACGTTTTATGTTCAGTGAACAGTTCGATATCTAACACCAACAGGGAATATGACAATGTGTCTAGTGATAGTTACTTACACAGCTTGATGAAATAACTGTGTTATACTCATTATGTTCCGAGAACAGTTCCATATCTCACATGAACAGGGAATATGACAAAGTGACTGGTGATAGTTACTGATACAAGTTGCTCAAATAACTGTGTTATACTCATTATGTTCAGTGAACAGTTCCATATCTCACACGAACAGGGAATATAACAATGTGTCTGGTGATAGTTACTGATACAAGTTGCTCAAATTACTATGTTATACTCATTATGTTCAGTGAACAGTTCCATATCTCACACGAACAGGGAATATGACAATGTGTCTGGTGATAGTTACTGATACAAGTTGCTCAAATAACTGTGTTATACTCATTATGTTCAGTGAACAGTTCCATATCTCACACGAACAGGGAATATGACAATGTGTATGGTAATAGTTACTGATACAACTGGATCAAATAACTGTGTTATACTCATTGTGTTCAGTGAACAGTTCTATATCTAACACTAACAGGGAATACGACAATGTGTGTGGTGATAGTTATTTACTGATACAACTTGATCAAATAACTGTGTTATACTCATTATGTTCAGTGTACAGTTCCATATCTAGCACTAACAGGGAATATGACAATGTGTCTGGTAATAGTTACTGATACAACTTGATCAAATAACTCTGTTATACTCATTGTGTTCAGTGAACAGTTCTATATCTAACACTAACAGCGAATATGACAATCCGTCTGGTAATAGTTATGTACTGATACAACTTGATCAAATAATTGTGTTACACTCATTATGTTCAGTGAACAGTTCCATACCTAACACCAACAGGGAATATGACAATGTGTCTCGTAATAGTTACAGATACAACTGGATCAAATAGCTGTGTTGTACTCATTGTGTTCAGTGAACAGTTCCATATCTAACACTAACGGGGAATATGACAATGTGTCTGGTGATAGTTACTGATACAACTTGAGCAAATAACTGTGTTATACTCATTGTGTTCAGTGAACAGTTCCATATCTAACACTAACGGGGAATATGACAATGTGTCTGGTGATAGTCACTGATACAACTTGATCAAATAACTGTGTTATACTCATTGTGTTCAGTAAACAGTTCCATATCTAACACTAACAGGGAATATGACAATGTGTCTGGTAATAGTTACTGATACAACTGGATCAAATAACTGTGTTATACTCATTGTGTTCAGTGAACAGTTCTATATCTAACACTAACAGGGAATACGACAATGCGTCTGGTAATAGTTATGTTCTGATACAACTTGACCAATAATTGTGTTATCCTCATTATGTTCAGTGAACAGTTCCATATCTAACACTAACAGGGAATATGACAATGTGTCTGGTGAGAGTTACTTACACAACTTGAAAAAATAACTGTGTTATACTCATTATGTTCAGTGAACAGTTCCATATCTCACACCGACAGATATATGACAATGAGTCTGGTAATAGTTACTGATACAACTGGATCAAATAACTGTGTTATACTCATTGTGTTCAGTGAACAGTTCTATATCTAACACTAACAGGGATACGACAATGTGTGTGGTGATAGTTATGTACTGATACAACTTGATCAAACAACTGATATACTCATTATGTTCAGTGTACAGTTCCATATCTAGCACTAACACGGAATATGAAAATGTGTCTGATAATAGTTATGTGCTGATACAACTTGATCAAATAACTCTGTTATATTCATTATGTTTGGTGAACAGTTCCATATCTAACACTAACAGGGAATATGACAATGTGTGTGGTGATAGTTACTGTTACAACTGGAACAAATAACTGTGTTATACCTTTTATGTTCAGTGAGCAGTTCGATATCTAACACTAACAGCGAATATGATAATGTGTCTAGTGATAGTTACTTACACAACTTGATCAAAAAAATGTGTTATACTCATTATGTTCCGTGAACAGTTCCATTTCTAATACTAACAGCGAATATGACAATGTATCTGGTAATAGTTACTGATACAACTTGATCAAATAACTGTGTTATACTCATTGTGTTCAGTGAACAGTTCTATATCTAACACTAACAGGGATTATGACAATGCGTCTGGTAATAGTTATGTACTGAGACAGCTTGATCAAATAATTGTGTTACACTCATGTTCACTGAACAGTTCCATACCTAACACCAACAGGGAATATGACAATGTGTCTGGTAATAGTTACTGATACAACTGGATCAAATAACTGAGTTATACGTTTTATGTTCAGTGAACAGTTTGATATCTAACACTAACAGGGAATATGACAATGTGTCTGGTGATAGTTACTGATACAATTTGATCAAATAACTGTGTTATACTCATTATGTTCAGTGAACAGTTCCATATCTCACACCAACAGGGAATATGACAGTGTGTCTGGTAATAGTTACTGATACAACTGGATCACATAACTGTGTTATACTCATTATGTTCGGTGAACAGTTCCATATCTAACACTAACGGGGAATATGTCAATGTGTCTGGTGATAGTTACTTAAACAACTTGATCGGCGGCGCCGTGGCCGGGCAGTTAGAGTGCTTGCCTACCACCTAGGCGGCCCGGGTTCGATCCCAGAGACCCGCATGTGGTATTCGTGGTGACCAAAGCGGTGTCAGGTTGGGTCTTCTCCGGGTTCTCCGGTTTCCCCCGCCATCTCATTCCACCGGTGCTCCATCTTCATTCCATGTATCATTAGTGTCACCACCTGCGGTGCCGTAGTAGTTAAACCGGTCGTGACACACTACAACAACACAACTTGATCAAAAAAATGTGTTATACTCATTATGTTCAGTGAACAGTTCTATATCTATGACTAACAGGGAATATGACAATGTGTCTGGTGATAGCTATGTACTGATACAACTTGATCAAATAATTGTGTTATACTCATTATGTTTAGTGAACAGTTCTATACCTAAATCTCACAGGGAATATGACAATGTATCTGGTAATAGCTACTGATACAACTTGATCAAAAATCTGTGTTATACTCATTATGCTCAGTGAACAGTTCCATATCTAACACTAACAGGGAATATGACAATGTGTCTGGTGATAGTTACTGATACAACTGGATCAATTGACTGTTATACTCATTATGTTCAGTGAACAGTTCGATATCTAATAGTAACAGGGAATATGACTATGTATCTGGTAATAGTTACTGATACAACTGGATCAAATAACTGTTATACTCATTATGTTCAGTGAACAGTTCTACATCTAATACTAACAGGCAATATGACAATGTATCTGGTAATAGTTACTGATACAACTTGATCAAATAACTGTGTTATACCCATTATGTTCAGTGAACAGTTCCATATCTAACACTAACGGGGAATATGTCAATGTGTCTGGTAATAGTTACTTACACAACTTGATCGGTGGCGCCGTGGTCGTTCAGTTAGGGCGCTCGCCTACCACCTAGCCGGCCCGGGTTCGATCCCAGAGAGCCGCATGTGCTATTCGTGGTGGACGAATCAGCGTCAGGGCGGGTTTTCTGCAGGTTCTCCGGTTTCCCCCGCCATCCCATTCCACCGGTGCTCCATCTTCATTCCATGTATCCTCAGTGTCACCGCCTGCGGTGCCGTAGCAGTTAAACCGGGCGTTAAACACTACAACAACAACACAACTTGATCAAAAAAATGGGTTATACTCATTATGTTCAGTGAACAGTTCTATATCTAACACTAACAGGGAATATGACAATGTGTCTGGTAATAGTTATGTACGGATACATCTTGATAAAATAATTGTTATACTCATTATGTTCAGTGAACAGTTCTATATCTAACACTAACAGGGAATATGACAATGTGTCTGGTAATAGTTATGTACTGATACAACTTGATCAAATAATTGTGTTATACTCATTATGTTCAGTGTACACTTCCATACCTAACACCAACAGGGAATATGACAATGTGTCTGGTAATAGTTACTGATACAACTGGATCAAATAACTGAGCTATACGTTTTATGTTCAGTGAACAGTTCGATATCTAACACCAACAGGGAATATGACAATGTGTCTAGTGATAGTTACTTACACAGCTTGATGAAATAACTGTGATATACTCATTATGTCCCGTGAACAGTTCCATATCTCACATGAACAGGGAATATGACAAAGTGACTGGTGATAGTTACTGATACAAGTTGCTCAAATAACTGTGTTATACTCATTATGTTCAGTGAACAGTTCCATATCTAACACTAACAGGGAATATGAAAATGTGTCTGGTGATAGTTACTGATACAACTTGATCAAATAACTGTGTTAAACTCATTATGTTCAGTGAACAGTTCCATATCTCACACCGACAGGGAATATGACAATGAGTCTGGTAATAGTTACTGATATAACTGGATCAAATAACTGTGTTATACTCATTGTGTTCAGTGAACAGTTCTATATCTAACACTAACAGGGATACGACAATGTGTGTGGTGATAGTTATGTACTGATACAACTTGATCAAATAACTGATATACTCATTATGTTCAGTGTACAGTTCCATATCTAGCACTAACACGGAATATGACAATGTGTCTGATAATAGTTATGTACTGATACAACTTGATCAAATAACTCTGTTATACTCATTATGTTTGGTGAACAATTCCATATCTAACACTAACAGGGAATATGACAATGTGTGTGGTGATAGTTACTGTTACAACTGGAACAAATAACTGTGTTATACCTTTTATGTTCAGTGAGCAGTTCGATATCTAAAACTAACAGCGAATATGACAATGTGTCTGGTGATAGTTACTTACACAACTTGATCAAAAAAATGTGTTATACTCATTATGTTCCGTGAACAGTTCCATTTCTAATACTAACAGCGAATATGACAATGTATCTGGTAATAGTTACTGATACAACTTGATCAAATAACTGTGTTATACTCATTGTGTTCAGTGAACAGTTCTATATCTAACACTAACAGGGATTATGACAATGCGTCTGGTAATAGTTATGTACTGAGACAGCTTGATCAAATAATTGTGTTACACTCATGTTCAGTGAACAGTTCCATACATAACACCAAAAGGGAATATGACAATGTGTCTGGTAATAGTTACTGATACAACTGGATCAAATAACTGAGTTATACGTTTTATGTTCAGTGAACAGTTCCATATGTCACACCAACAGGGAATATGACAATGTGTCTGGTAATAGTTACTGATACAACTGGATCAAATAACTGTGTTATGCTCATTATGTTCGGTGAACAGTTCCATATCTAACACTAAAGGGGAATATGTCAATGTGTCTGGTAATAGTTACTTACACAACTTGATCGGTGGCACCGTGGTCGTTCAGTTAGGGCGCTCGCCTACCACCTAGCCGGCCCGGGTTCGATCCCAGAGAGCCGCATGTGCTATTCGTGGTGGACGAAGCAGCGTCAGGGCGGGTTTTCTGCAGGCTCTCCAGTTCCCCCGCCATCCCAATGAACCGGTGCTCCATCTTCATTCCATGTATCCTCAGTGTCACCGCCTGCGGTGCCGTAGCAGTTAAACCGGGCGTTAAACACTACAACAACAACACAACTTGATCAAAAAAATGGGTTATACTCATTATGTTCAGTGAACAGTTCTATATCTAACACTAACAGGGAATATGACAATGTGTCTGGTAATAGTTATGTACGGATACATCTTGATAAAATAATTGTGTTATACTCATTATGTTCAGTGAACAGTTCTATATCTAACACTAACAGGGAATATGACAATGTGTCTGGTAATAGTTATATACTGATACAACTTGATCAAATAATTGTGTTATACTCATTATGTTCAGTGTACACTTCCATACCTAACACCAACAGGGAATATGACAATGTGTCTGGTAATAGTTACTGATACAACTGGATCAAATAACTGAGTTATACGTTTTATGTTCAGTGAACAGTTCGATATCTAACACCAACAGGGAATATGACAATGTGTCTAGTGATAGTTACTTACACAGCTTGATGAAATAACTGTGTTATACTCATTATGTTCCGAGAACAGTTCCATATCTCACATGAACAGGGAATATGACAAAGTGACTGGTGATAGTTACTGATACAAGTTGCTCAAATAACTGTGTTATACTCATTATGTTCAGTGAACAGTTCCATATCTCACACGAACAGGGAATATAACAATGTGTCTGGTGATAGTTACTGATACAAGTTGCTCAAATTACTATGTTATACTCATTATGTTCAGTGAACAGTTCCATATCTCACACGAACAGGGAATATGACAATGTGTCTGGTGATAGTTACTGATACAAGTTGCTCAAATAACTGTGTTATACTCATTATGTTCAGTGAACAGTTCCATATCTCACACGAACAGGGAATATGACAATGTGTATGGTAATAGTTACTGATACAACTGGATCAAATAACTGTGTTATACTCATTGTGTTCAGTGAACAGTTCTATATCTAACACTAACAGGGAATACGACAATGTGTGTGGTGATAGTTATTTACTGATACAACTTGATCAAATAACTGTGTTATACTCATTATGTTCAGTGTACAGTTCCATATCTAGCACTAACAGGGAATATGACAATGTGTCTGGTAATAGTTACTGATACAACTTGATCAAATAACTCTGTTATACTCATTGTGTTCAGTGAACAGTTCTATATCTAACACTAACAGCGAATATGACAATCCGTCTGGTAATAGTTATGTACTGATACAACTTGATCAAATAATTGTGTTACACTCATTATGTTCAGTGAACAGTTCCATACCTAACACCAACAGGGAATATGACAATGTGTCTCGTAATAGTTACAGATACAACTGGATCAAATAGCTGTGTTGTACTCATTGTGTTCAGTGAACAGTTCCATATCTAACACTAACGGGGAATATGACAATGTGTCTGGTGATAGTTACTGATACAACTTGAGCAAATAACTGTGTTATACTCATTGTGTTCAGTGAACAGTTCCATATCTAACACTAACGGGGAATATGACAATGTGTCTGGTGATAGTCACTGATACAACTTGATCAAATAACTGTGTTATACTCATTGTGTTCAGTAAACAGTTCCATATCTAACACTAACAGGGAATATGACAATGTGTCTGGTAATAGTTACTGATACAACTGGATCAAATAACTGTGTTATACTCATTGTGTTCAGTGAACAGTTCTATATCTAACACTAACAGGGAATACGACAATGCGTCTGGTAATAGTTATGTTCTGATACAACTTGACCAATAATTGTGTTATCCTCATTATGTTCAGTGAACAGTTCCATATCTAACACTAACAGGGAATATGACAATGTGTCTGGTGAGAGTTACTTACACAACTTGAAAAAATAACTGTGTTATACTCATTATGTTCAGTGAACAGTTCCATATCTCACACCGACAGATATATGACAATGAGTCTGGTAATAGTTACTGATACAACTGGATCAAATAACTGTGTTATACTCATTGTGTTCAGTGAACAGTTCTATATCTAACACTAACAGGGATACGACAATGTGTGTGGTGATAGTTATGTACTGATACAACTTGATCAAACAACTGATATACTCATTATGTTCAGTGTACAGTTCCATATCTAGCACTAACACGGAATATGAAAATGTGTCTGATAATAGTTATGTGCTGATACAACTTGATCAAATAACTCTGTTATATTCATTATGTTTGGTGAACAGTTCCATATCTAACACTAACAGGGAATATGACAATGTGTGTGGTGATAGTTACTGTTACAACTGGAACAAATAACTGTGTTATACCTTTTATGTTCAGTGAGCAGTTCGATATCTAACACTAACAGCGAATATGATAATGTGTCTAGTGATAGTTACTTACACAACTTGATCAAAAAAATGTGTTATACTCATTATGTTCCGTGAACAGTTCCATTTCTAATACTAACAGCGAATATGACAATGTATCTGGTAATAGTTACTGATACAACTTGATCAAATAACTGTGTTATACTCATTGTGTTCAGTGAACAGTTCTATATCTAACACTAACAGGGATTATGACAATGCGTCTGGTAATAGTTATGTACTGAGACAGCTTGATCAAATAATTGTGTTACACTCATGTTCACTGAACAGTTCCATACCTAACACCAACAGGGAATATGACAATGTGTCTGGTAATAGTTACTGATACAACTGGATCAAATAACTGAGTTATACGTTTTATGTTCAGTGAACAGTTTGATATCTAACACTAACAGGGAATATGACAATGTGTCTGGTGATAGTTACTGATACAATTTGATCAAATAACTGTGTTATACTCATTATGTTCAGTGAACAGTTCCATATCTCACACCAACAGGGAATATGACAGTGTGTCTGGTAATAGTTACTGATACAACTGGATCACATAACTGTGTTATACTCATTATGTTCGGTGAACAGTTCCATATCTAACACTAACGGGGAATATGTCAATGTGTCTGGTGATAGTTACTTAAACAACTTGATCGGCGGCGCCGTGGCCGGGCAGTTAGAGTGCTTGCCTACCACCTAGGCGGCCCGGGTTCGATCCCAGAGACCCGCATGTGGTATTCGTGGTGACCAAAGCGGTGTCAGGTTGGGTCTTCTCCGGGTTCTCCGGTTTCCCCCGCCATCTCATTCCACCGGTGCTCCATCTTCATTCCATGTAAAATTAGTGTCACCACCTGCGGTGCCGTAGTAGTTAAACCGGTCGTGACACACTACAACAACACAACTTGATCAAAAAAATGTGTTATACTCATTATGTTCAGTGAACAGTTCTATATCTATGACTAACAGGGAATATGACAATGTGTCTGGTGATAGCTATGTACTGATACAACTTGATCAAATAATTGTGTTATACTCATTATGTTTAGTGAACAGTTCTATACCTAAATCTCACAGGGAATATGACAATGTATCTGGTAATAGCTACTGATACAACTTGATCAAAAATCTGTGTTATACTCATTATGCTCAGTGAACAGTTCCATATCTAACACTAACAGGGAATATGACAATGTGTCTGGTGATAGTTACTGATACAACTGGATCAATTGACTGTTATACTCATTATGTTCAGTGAACAGTTCGATATCTAATAGTAACAGGGAATATGACTATGTATCTGGTAATAGTTACTGATACAACTGGATCAAATAACTGTTATACTCATTATGTTCAGTGAACAGTTCTACATCTAATACTAACAGGCAATATGACAATGTATCTGGTAATAGTTACTGATACAACTTGATCAAATAACTGTGTTATACCCATTATGTTCAGTGAACAGTTCCATATCTAACACTAACGGGGAATATGTCAATGTGTCTGGTAATAGTTACTTACACAACTTGATCGGTGGCGCCGTGGTCGTTCAGTTAGGGCGCTCGCCTACCACCTAGCCGGCCCGGGTTCGATCCCAGAGAGCCGCATGTGCTATTCGTGGTGGACGAATCAGCGTCAGGGCGGGTTTTCTGCAGGTTCTCCGGTTTCCCCCGCCATCCCATTCCACCGGTGCTCCATCTTCATTCCATGTATCCTCAGTGTCACCGCCTGCGGTGCCGTAGCAGTTAAACCGGGCGTTAAACACTACAACAACAACACAACTTGATCAAAAAAATGGGTTATACTCATTATGTTCAGTGAACAGTTCTATATCTAACACTAACAGGGAATATGACAATGTGTCTGGTAATAGTTATGTACGGATACATCTTGATAAAATAATTGTTATACTCATTATGTTCAGTGAACAGTTCTATATCTAACACTAACAGGGAATATGACAATGTGTCTGGTAATAGTTATGTACTGATACAACTTGATCAAATAATTGTGTTATACTCATTATGTTCAGTGTACACTTCCATACCTAACACCAACAGGGAATATGACAATGTGTCTGGTAATAGTTACTGATACAACTGGATCAAATAACTGAGCTATACGTTTTATGTTCAGTGAACAGTTCGATATCTAACACCAACAGGGAATATGACAATGTGTCTAGTGATAGTTACTTACACAGCTTGATGAAATAACTGTGATATACTCATTATGTCCCGTGAACAGTTCCATATCTCACATGAACAGGGAATATGACAAAGTGACTGGTGATAGTTACTGATACAAGTTGCTCAAATAACTGTGTTATACTCATTATGTTCAGTGAACAGTTCCATATCTCACACGAACAGGGAATATGACAATGTGTCTGGTGATAGTTACTGATACAAGTTGCTCAAATTACTATGTTATACTCATTATGTTCAGTGAACAGTTCCATATCTCACACGAACAGGGAATATGACAATGTGTCTGGTAATAGTTACTGATACAACTGAATCAAATAACTGTGTTATACTCATTATGTTCAGTGAACAGTTCCATATCTCACACGAACAGGGAATATGACAATGTGTCTGGTGATAGTTACTGATACAAGTTGCTCAAATAACTGTGTTATACTCATTATGTTCAGTGAACAGTTCCATATCTCACACGAACAGGGAATATGACAATGTGTCTGGTGATAGTTACTGATACAAGTTGCTCAAATAACTGTGTAATACTCATTATGTTCAGTGAACAGTTCCATATCTCACAAGAACAGGGAATATGACAATGTGTCTGGTGATACTTACTGATACAAGTTGCTCAAATAACTGTGTTATACTCATTATGTTCAGTGAACAGTTCCATATCTCACACGAACAGGGAATATGACAATGTGTATGGTGATAGTTACTGATACAAGTTGCTCAAATAACTGTGTTATACTCATTATGTTCAGTGAACAGTTCCATATCTAACACTAACAGGGAATATGACAATGTGTCTGGTGATAGTTACTTACACAACTTGAAAAAATAATTGTGTTATACTCATTATGTTCAGTGAACAGTTCCATATCTCACACCGACAGATATATGACAATGAGTCTGGTAATAGTTACTGATACAACTGGATCAAATAACTGTGTTATACTCATTGTGTTCAGTGAACAGTTCTATATCTAACACTAACAGGGATACGACAATGTGTGTGGTGATAGTTATGTACTGATACAACTTGATCAAATAACTGATATACTCATTATGTTCAGTGTACAGTTCCATATCTAGCACTAACACGGAATATGACAATGTGTCTGATAATAGTTATGTGCTGATACAACTTGATCAAATAACTCTGTTATACTCATTATGTTTGGTGAACAGTTCCATATCTAACACTAACAGGGAATATGACAATGTGTGTGGTGATAGTTACTGTTACAACTGGAACAAATAACTGTGTTATACCTTTTATGTTCAGTGAGCAGTTCGATATCTAACACTAACAGCGAATATGATAATGTGTCTAGTAATAGTTACTTACACAACTTGATCAAAAAAATGTGTTATACTCATTATGTTCCGTGAACAGTTCCATTTCTAATACTAACAGCGAATATGACAATGTATCTGGTAATAGTTACTGATACAACTTGATCAAATAACTGTGTTATACTCATTGTGTTCAGTGAACAGTTCTATATCTAACACTAACAGGGATTATGACAATGCGTCTGGTAATAGTTATGTACTGAGACAGCTTGATCAAATAATTGTGTTACACTCATGTTCAGTGAACAGTTCCATACCTAACACCAACAGGGAATATGACAATGTGTCTGGTAATAGTTACTGATACAACTGGATCAAATAACTGAGTTATACGTTTTATGTTCAGTGAACAGTTTGATATCTAACACTAACAGGGAATATGACAATGTGTCTGGTGATAGTTACTGATACAATTTGATCAAATAACTGTGTTATACTCATTATGCTCAGTGAACAGTTCCATATCTCACACCAACAGGGAATATGACAATGTGTCTGGTAATAGTTACTGATACAACTGGATCAAATAACTGTGTTATACTCATTATGTTCGGTGAACAGTTCCATATCTAACACTAACAGGGAATATGTCAATGTGTCTGGTGATAGTTACTTAAACAACTTGATCGGCGGCGCCGTGGCCGGGCAGTTAGAGTGCTCGCCTAGCACCTAGGCGGCCCGGGTTCGATCCCAGAGACCCGCATGTGGTATTCGTGGTGACCAAAGCGGTGTCAGGTTGGGTCTTCTCCGGGTTCTCCGGTTTCCCCCGCCATCTCATTCCACCGGTGCTCCATCTTCATTCCATGTATCATTAGTGTCACCACCTGCGGTGCCGTAGTAGTTAAACCGGTCGTGACACACTACAACAACACAACTTGATCAAAAAAATGTGTTATACTCATTATGTTCAGTGAACAGTTCTATATCTATGACTAACAGGGAATATGACAATGTGTCTGGTGATAGTTACTGATACAACTGGATCAAATAATTGTGTTATACTCATTATGTTTAGTGAACAGTTCTATACCTAAATCTCACAGGGAATATGACAATGTATCTGGTAATAGCTACTGATACAACTTGATCAAAAATCTGTGTTATACTCATTATGCTCAGTGAACAGTTCCATATCTAACACTAACAGGGAATATGACAATGTGTCTGGTGATAGTTACTGATACAACTGGATCAATTGACTGTTATACTCATTATGTTCAGTGAACAGTTCGATATCTAATAGTAACAGGGAATATGACTATGTATCTGGTAATAGTTACTGATACAACTGGATCAAATAACTGTTATACTCATTATGTTCAGTGAACAGTTCTACATCTAATACTAACAGGCAATATGACAATGTATCTGGTAATAGTTACTGATACAACTTGATCAAATAACTGTGTTATACCCATTATGTTCAGTGAACAGTTCCATATCTAACACTAACGGGGAATATGTCAATGTGTCTGGTAATAGTTACTCACACAACTTGATCGGTGGCGCCGTGGTCGTTCAGTTAGGGCGCTCGCCTACCACCTAGCCGGCCCGGGTTCGATCCCAGAGAGCCGCATGTGCTATTCGTGGTGGACGAATCAGCGTCAGGGCGGGTTTTCTGCAGGTTCTCCGGTTTCCCCCGCCATCCCATTCCACCGGTGCTCCATCTTCATTCCATGTATCCTCAGTGTCACCGCCTGCGGTGCCGTAGCAGTTAAACCGGGCGTTAAACACTACAACAACAACACAACTTGATCAAAAAAATGGGTTATACTCATTATGTTCAGTGAACAGTTCTATATCTAACACTAACAGGGAATATGACAATGTGTCTGGTAATAGTTATGTACGGATACATCTTGATAAAATAATTGTTATACTCATTATGTTCA
Organism: Tenodera sinensis; assembly: GCA_030765045.1. Lineage (NCBI taxonomy): Eukaryota > Metazoa > Arthropoda > Insecta > Mantodea > Mantidae > Tenodera > Tenodera sinensis. The sequence continues at coordinate 48,879,008 of CM060974.1, read as the reverse complement.
GTGAACAGTTCTATATCTAACACTAACAGGGAATATGACAATGTGTCTGGTAATAGTTATGTACTGATACAACTTGATCAAATAATTGTGTTATACTCATTATGTTCAGTGTACACTTCCATACCTAACACCAACAGGGAATATGACAATGTGTCTGGTAATAGTTACTGATACAACTGGATCAAATAACTGAGCTATACGTTTTATGTTCAGTGAACAGTTCGATATCGAACACCAACAGGGAATATGACAATGTGTCTAGTGATAGTTACTTACACAGCTTGATGAAATAACTGTGTTATACTCATTATGTTCCGTGAACAGTTCCATATCTCACATGAACAGGGAATATGACAAAGTGACTGGTGATAGTTACTGATACAAGTTGCTCAAATAACTGTGTTATACTCATTATGTTCAGTGAACAGTTCCATATCTCACACGAACAGGGAATATGACAATGTGTCTGGTGATAGTTACTGATACAAGTTGCTCAAATTACTATGTTATACTCATTATGTTCAGTGAACAGTTCCATATCTCACACGAACAGGGAATATGACAATGTGTCTGGTAATAGTTACTGATACAACTGAATCAAATAACTGTGTTATACTCATTATGTTCAGTGAACAGTTCCATATCTCACACGAACAGGGAATATGACAATGTGTCTGGTGATAGTTACTGATACAAGTTGCTCAAATAACTGTGTTATACTCATTATGTTCAGTGAACAGTTCCATATCTCACACGAACAGGGAATATGACAATGTGTCTGGTGATAGTTACTGATACAAGTTGCTCAAATAACTGTGTAATACTCATTATGTTCAGTGAACAGTTCCATATCTCACAAGAACAGGGAATATGACAATGTGTCTGGTGATACTTACTGATACAAGTTGCTCAAATAACTGTGTTATACTCATTATGTTCAGTGAACGGTTCCATATCTCACACGAACAGGGAATATGACAATGTGTATGGTGATAGTTACTGATACAAGTTGCTCAAATAACTGTGTTATACTCATTGTGTTCAGTGAACAGTTCTATATCTAACACTAACAGGGAATATGACAATGTGTCTGGTGATAGTTACTGATACAAGTTGCTCAAATAACTGTGTTATACTCATTATGTTCAGTGAACAGTTCGATATCTAACACTAACAGGGAATATGACAATGTGTCTGGTGATAGTTACTTACACAACTTGATGAAATAACTGTATTATACTCATTATATTCAGTGAGCAGATCCATACCTGACACCAACAGGGAATATGACAATGTGTCTGGTGATACTTACTGATACAACTTGATCAAATAACTGTGTTATACTCATTGTGTTCAGTGAACAGTTCTATATCTAACACTAACAGGGAATACGACAATGTGTGTGGTGATAGTTACTGATACAACTTGATAAAATAATTGTGTTATACTCATTATGTTCAGTGTACAGTTCCATATCTAGCACTAACAGGGAATATGACAATGTGTCTGGTAATAGTTACTGATACAACTTGATCAAATAACTCTGTTATACTCATTGTGTTCAGTGAACAGTTCTATATCTAACACTAACAGCGAATATGACAATCCGTCTGGTAATAGTTATGTACTGATACAACTTGATCAAATAATTGTGTTACACTCATTATGTTCAGTGAACAGTTCCATACCTAACACCAACAGGGAATATGACAATGTGTCTCGTAATAGTTACAGATACAACTGGATCAAATAGCTGTGTTATACTCATTGTGTTCAGTGAACAGTTCCATATCTAACACTAACAGGGAATATGACAATGTGTCTGGTGATAGTTACTGATACAACTTGAGCAAATAACTGTGTTATACTCATTGTGTTCGGTGAACAGTTCCATATCTAACACTAACGGGGAATATGACAATGTGTCTGGTGATAGTCACTGATACAACTTGATCAAATAACTGTGTTATACTCATTGTGTTCAGTAAACAGTTCCATATCTAACACTAACAGGGAATATGACAATGTGTCTGGTAATAGTTACTGATACAACTGGATCAAATAACTGTGTTATACTCATTGTGTTCAGTGAACAGTTCTATATCTAACACAAACAGGGAATACGACAATGTGTCTGGTAATAGTTATGTTCTGATACAACTTGATCAAATAATTGTGTTATCCTCATTATGTTCAGTGAACAGTTCCATATCTAACACTAACAGGGAATATGACAATGTGTCTGGTGATAGTTACTTACACAACTTGATAAAATAACTGTGTTATACTCATTATGTTCAGTGAGCAGTTCCATATCTAACACCAACAGGGAATATGAAAATGTGTCTGGTGATAGTTACTGATACAACTTGATCAAATAACTGTGTTAAACTCATTATGTTCAGTGAACTGTTCCATATCTCACACCGACAGGGAATATGACAATGAGTCTGGTAATAGCTACTGATACAACTGGATCAAATAACTGTGTTATACTCATTGTGTTCAGTGAACAGTTCTATTCTAACACTAACAGGGATACGACAATGTGTGTGGTGATAGTTATGTACTGATACAACTTGATCAAATAACTGATATACTCATTATGTTCAGTGTACAGTTCCATATCTAGCACTAACACGGAATATGACAATGTGTCTGATAATAGTTATGTGCTGATACAACTTGATCAAATAACTCTGTTATACTCATTATGTTTGGTGAACAGTTCCATATCTAACACTAACAGGGAATATGACAATGTGTGTGGTGATAGTTACTGTTACAACTGGAACAAATAACTGTGTTATACCTTTTATGTTCAGTGAGCAGTTCGATATCTAACACTAACAGCGAATATAACAATGTGTCTGGTGATAGTTGCTTACACAACTTGATCAAAAAAATGTGTTATACTCATTATGTTCCGTGAACAGTTCCATTTCTAATACTAACAGCGAATATGACAATGTATCTGGTAATAGTTACTGATACAACTTGATCAAATAACTGTGTTATACTCATTGTGTTCAGTGAACAGTTCTATATCTAACACCAACAGGGAATATGACAATGTGTCTGGTAATAGTTACTGATACAACTGGATCAAATAACTGAGTTATACGTTTTATGTTCAGTGAACAGTTCGATATCTAACACTAACAGGGAATATGACAATGTGTCTGGTGATAGTTACTGATACAATTTGATCAAATAACTGTGTTATACTCATTATGTTCAGTGAACAGTTCCATATCTCACACCAACAGGGAATATGACAATGTGTCTGGTAATAGTTACTGATACAACTGGATCAAATAACTGTGTTATACTCATTATGTTCGGTGAACAGTTCCATATCTAACACTAACAGGGAATATGTCAATGTATCTGGTGATAGTTACTTAAACAACTTGATCGGCGGCGCCGTGGCCGGGCAGTTAGAGTGCTCGCCTACCACCTAGGCGGCCCGGGTTCGATCCCAGAGACCCAAATGTGGTATTCGTGGTGACCAAAGCGGTGTCAGGTTGGGTCTTCTCCGGGTTCTCCGGTTTCCCCCGCCATCTCATTCCACCGGTGCTCCATCTTCATTCCATGTATCATTAGTGTCACCACCTGCGGTGCCGTAGTAGTTAAACCGGTCGTGACACACTACAACAAAACAACTTGATCAAAAAAATGTGTGATACTCATTATGTTCAGTGAACAGTTCTATATCTATGACTAACAGGGAATATGACAATGTGTCTGGTGATAGCTATGTACTGATACAACTTGATCAAATAATTGTGTTATACTCATTATGTTTAGTGAACAGTTCTATACCTAAATCTCACAGGGAATATGACAATGTATCTGGTAATAGCTACTGATACAACTTGATCAAAAATCTGTGTTATACTCATTATGCTCAGTGAACAGTTCCATATCTAACACTAACAGGGAATATGACAATGTGTCTGGTGATAGTTACTGATACAACTGGATCAAATGACTGTTATACTCATTATGTTCAGTGAACAGTTCCATATCTAACAGTAACAGGGAATATGACTATGTATCTGGTAATAGTTACTGATACAACTGGATCAAATAACTGTTATACTCATTATGTTCAGTGAACAGTTCCATATCTAACACTAACAGGGAATATGACAATGTGTCTGGTGATAGTTACTGATACAACTGGATCAAATGACTGTTATACTCATTATGTTCAGTGAACAGTTCCATATCTAACAGTAACAGGGAATATGACTATGTATCTGGTAATAGTTACTGATACAACTGGATCAAATAACTGTTATACTCATTATGTTCAGTGAACGGTTTCATAATTAATACTAACAGGGAATATGACAATGTATCTGGTAATAGTTACTGATACAACTTGATCAAATAACTCTGTTATACTCATTGTGTTCAGTGAACAGTTCTATATCTAATCCCAACAGGGAATATGACAATGTGTCTGGTGATAGTTACTGATACAACTTGATCAAATAACTGTGTTATACCCATTATGTTCAGTGAACAGTTCCATAGCTAACACCAACAGGGAATATGACAATGTGTCTGGTGATACTTACTGATACAAGTTGCTCAAATAACTGTGTTATACTCATTATGTTCAGTGAACAGTTCCATATCTCACATGAACAGGGAATATGACAAAGTGTCTGGTGATAGGTACTGATACAAGTTGCTCAAATAACTGTGTTATACTCATTATGTTCAGTGAACAGTTCCATATCTCACACGAACAGAGGATATGACAATGTGTCTGGTGATAGTTACTGATACAAGTTGCTCAAATTACTATGTTATACTCATTATGTTCAGTGAACAGTTCCATATCTCACACGAACAGGGAATATGACAATGTGTCTAGTAATAGTTACTGATACAACTTGATCAAATAACTCTGTTATACTCATTGTGTTCAGTGAACAGTTCTATATCTAATCCCAACAGGGAATATGACAATGTGTCTGGTGATAGTTACTGATACAAGTTGCTCAAATAACTGTGTTATACTCACTATGTTCAGTGAACAGTTCCATATCTAGCACTAACAGGGAATATGACAATGTGTCTGGTAATAGTTACTGATACAACTTGATCAAATAACTCTGTTATACTCATTGTGTTCAGTGAACAGTTCTATATCTAACACTAACAGCGAATATGACAATCCGTCTGGTAATAGTTATGTACTGATACAACTTGATCAAATAATTGTGTTACACTCATTATGTTCAGTGAACAGTTCCATACCTAACACCAACAGGGAATATGACAATGTGTCTCGTAATAGTTACAGATACAACTGGATCAAATAGCTGTGTTATACTCATTGTGTTCAGTGAACAGTTCCATATCTAACACTAACGGGGAATATGACAATGCGTCTGGTGATAGTTACTTACACAACTTGATCAAATAACTGTGTTATACTCATTATGTTCAGTGTACAGTTCCATATGTAACACTAACAGGGAATATGACATTGTGTCTGGTAATAGTTATGTACTGATACAACTTGATCAAATAACCCTGTTATACTCATTATGCTCAGTGAACAATTCCATGTCTAACACTAACAGGGAATATGACAATGTGTGTGGTGATAGTTACTGTTACAACTGGAACAAACAACTGTGTTATGCGTTTTCTGTTCAGTGAGCAGTTCGATATCTAACACTAACAGGGAATATGGCAATGTGTCTGGTAATCGTTATGTACTGATACAACTTGATCAAATAACTGTGTTATACTCATTATGTTGAGTGAAAAGTTCTATACCTAACACTCACAGGGAACATGGCAATGTATCTGGTAATAGTTACTGATACAACTTGATCAAATATCTGTGTTATACTCATTATCCTCAGTGAACAATTCCATATGTAACACTAACAGGGAATATGACAATGTGTCTGGTGATAGTTACTGATACAACTGGATCAAATAACTGTGTTATACTCATTATGTTCAGTGAACAGTTCCATGTCTAACACTAAAAGGGAATACGACAATGTGTCTGGTAATCGTTATGTACTGATACAACTTGAGCAAATAACTGTGTTAAACTGATTATTCTCACTGAACAGTTTCATATCCAACACTAACAGGGAATATGACAATGTGTGTGATGATAGTTACTGTTACAACTCGATCAAATAACTGTGTTATACGTTTTATGTTCAGTGAACAGTTCGATATCTAACACTAACAGGGAATATGACAATGTGTCTGGTGCTGGTTACTTACACAACTTGATCAAAAAAATGTGTTATCCTCATTATGTTCAGTGAACAGTTCCATATCTAGCTCTAACAGGGAATATGACAATGTCTCTGGTGATAGTTACTTACACAACTTCATGAAATAACTGTGTTGTACTCATTATGCTCAGTGAGCAGTTCCATATCTAATCCCAACAGGGAATATGACAATGTGTTTGGTGATAGTTACTGATACAACTTGATCAAATGACTGTGTTATACTCATTATGTTCAGAGAGCAGTTCCATATCTAACACAAACAGGGAATATGACAATGTGTCTGGTGATAGTTACTGATAAAACTTGATCAAATGACTGTGTTATACTCATGTTCAGTGAGCAGTTCCATATCTAACACTAACAGGGAATATGACAATGTGTCTGGTAATAGTTACAGATACAACTGGATCAAATGACTGTGTTATACTCTTTGTGTTCAGTGAACAGTTCCATATCTAACACTAACGGGGAATATGACAATGTGTCTGGTGATAGTTACTGATACAACTTGAGCAAATAACTGTGTTATACTCATTGTGTTCAGTGAACAGTTCCATATCTAACACTAACGGGGAATATGACAATGTGTCTGGTAATAGTTACTGATACAACTTGATCAAATAACTCTGTTATACTCATTGTGTTCAGTGAACAGTTCTATATCTAACACTAACAGCGAATATGACAATCCGTCTGGTAATAGTTATGTACTGATACAACTTGATCAAATAATTGTGTTACACTCATTATGTTCAGTGAACAGTTCCATACCTAACACCAACAGGGAATATGACAATGTGTCTCGTAATAGTTGCAGATCCAACTGGATCAAACAGCTGTGTTATACTCATTGTGTTGAGTGAACAGTTCCATATCTTACACTAACGGGGAATATGACAATGTGTCTGGTGATAGTTACTGATACAACTTGAGCAAATAACTGTGTTATACTCATTGTGTTCAGTGAACAGTTCCATATCTAACACTAACGGGGAATATGACAATGTTTCTGGTGATAGTCACTGATACAACTTGATCAAATAACTGTGTTATACTCATTGTGTTCAGTGAAAAGTTCCATATCTAACACTAACAGGGAATATGACAATGTGTCTGGTGAGAGTTACTTACACAACTTGATCAAATAACTGTGTTATACTCATTATGTTCAGTTTACAGTTCCATATCTAACACTAACAGGGAATATGACATTGTGTCTGGTAATAGTTATGTACTGATACAACTTGATCAAATAACCCTGTTATACTCATTATGCTCAGTGAACAATTCCATGTCTAACACTAACAGGGAATATGACAATGTGTGTGGTGATAGCTACTGTTACAACTGGAACAAATAACTGTGTTATGCGTTTTCTGTTCAGTGAGCAGTTCGATATCTAACACTAACAGGGAATATGGCAATGTGTCTGGTAATCGTTATGTACTGATACAACTTGATCAAATAACTGTGTTATACTCATTATGTTGAGTGAACAGTTCTATACCTAACACTCACAGGGAATATGACAATGTATCTGGTAATAGTTACTGATACAACTTGATCAAATATCTGTGTTATACTCATTATGCTCAGTGAACAATTCCATATGTAACACTAGCAGGGAATATGACAATGTGTCTGGTGATAGTTACTGATACAACTGGATCAAATAACTGTGTTATACTCATTATGTTCTGTGAACAGTTCCATGTCTAACACTAAAAGGGAATACGACAATGTATCTGGTAATCGTTATGTACTGATACAACTTGATCAAATAACTGTGTTATACTGATTATTCTCACTGTACAGTTTCATATCCAACACTAACAGGGAATATGACAATGTGTGTGGTGATAGTTACTGTTACAACTCGATCAAATAACTGTGTTATATGTTTTATGTTCAGTGAACAGTTTGATATCTAACACTAACAGGGAATATGACAATGTGTCTGGTGCTGGTTACTTACACAACTGGATCAAAAAAATGTGTTATACTCATTATGTTCAGTGAACAGTTCCATATCTAGCTCTAACAGGTAATATGACAATGTCTCTGGTGATAGTTACTTACACAACTTAATGAAATAACTGTGTTATACTCATTATGTTCAGTGAGCAGTTCCATATCTAATCCCAACAGGGAATATGACAATGTGTTTGGTGATAGTTACTGATACAACTTGAGCAAATAACTGTGTTATACTCATTGTGTTCAGTGAACAGTTCCATATCTAACACTAACGGGGAATATGACAATGTGTCTGGTGATAGTTACTGATTCAACTTGAGCAATTAACTGTGTTATACTCATTGTGTTCAGTGAACAGTTCTATATCTAACACTAACAGGGAATACGACAATGTGTGTGGTGATAGTTATGTACTGATACAACTTGATCAAAAAAATGTGTTATACTCATTATGTTCAGTGTACAGTTCCATATCTAACTCTAACAGGGAATATTACAATGTGTCTGGTAATAGTTATGTACTGATACAACTTGATCAAATAACTCTGTTATACTCATTATGCTCAGTGAACAGTTCCATATCTAACACTAACAAGGAATATGACAATGTGTGTGGTGATAGTTACTGTTACAACTGGAACAAATAACTGTGTTATACGTTTTATGTTCAGTCAGCAGTTCCATATCTAACACTAACAGGGAATATGACAATGTGTCTGGTGATAGTTACTTACACAACTTGATGAAATAACTGTGTTATACTCATTATGTTCAGTGAGCAGTTCCATATTTAACACCAACAAGGAATATGACAATATGTCTGGTGATAGTTACTGATACAATTTGATCAAATAACTGTGTTATACTCATTATGTTCAGTGAACAGTTCCATATTTCACACCAACAGGGAATATGACAATGTGTCTGGTAATAGTTACTGATACAACTTGATCAAATATCTGTTATACTCATTATGTTAAGTGAACAGTTCCATATCTAATACTAACAGGGACTATGACAATGCGTCTGGTAATAGTTACTGATACAACTGGATCCAATAACTGTTATACTCATTATGTTCAGTGAACAGTTCCATATCTAATGCTAACAGGGAATATGACAATGTATCTGGTAATAGTTACTGATTCAACTTGATCAAATAACTGTGTTATACTCATTGTGTTCAGTGAACAGTTCCATATCTAAAACTAACAGGGAATACGACAATGTGTCTGGTAATCGTTATGTACTGATACAACTTGATCAAATAACTGTGTTATACTGATTATTCTCACTGAGCAGTTTCATGTCCAACACTAACAGTGAATATGACAATGTGTGTGGTGATAGCTACTGTTACAACTGGATCAAATAACTGTGTTATACTCATTATGTTCAGTGAACAGTTCGATATCTAACACTAACAGGGAATATGACAATGTGTCTGGTGCTGGTTACTTACACAACTTGATCAAAAAAATGTGTTATACTCATTATGTTCAGTGAACAGTTCCATATCTAACACTAACAGGGAATACGACAATGTGTCTGGTAATCGTTATGTACTAATACAACTTGATCAAATAACTGTGTTATACTGATTATTCTCACTGAGCAGTTTCATATCCAACACTAACAGGGAATATGACAATGTGTGTGGTGATAGTTACTGTTACAACTGGATCAAATAACTGTGTTATACGTTTTATGTTCAGTGAACAGTTCGATATCTAACACTAACAGGGAATAAGACAATGTGTCTGGTGATAGTTACTTACACAACTTGATGAAATAACTGTGTTATACTCATTACGTTCAGTGAACAGTTATATATCTAATACTAACAGGGAATATGACAATGTGTCTGGTAATAGTTATGTACGGATAAAACTTGATCAAATAATTGTGTTATACACATTATGTTCAGTGAACAGTTGCATACCTAACACTAACAGGGAATACGACAATGTGTCTGGTAATAGTTACTGATACAACTTGATCAAATAACTGTGTTATACGCATTATGCTTAGTGAACAGTTCCATATCTATCTCCAACAGGAAATATGACAATGTGTCTGGTAATAGTGACTGATACTAGTGCATCAAATAACTGTTATAGTCATTATGTTCGGTCAACAGTTCTATACCTAACACCAACAGGGAATATGACAATTTGTCTGGTAATAGTTATTGATACAACTGGATCAAATAACTGTTATACTCATTATGTTCACTGAACAGTTCCATTACTAATACTAACAGGGAATATGACAATGTATCTGTTAATATTTACTGATACAACTTGATCAAATAACTGTGTTATACTCATTATGTTCAGTGAACAGTTCCATATCTAGCACTAACAGGGAATGTGACAATGTGTCTGGTAATAGTTACTGATACAACTTGATCAAATAACTCTGTTATACTTATTATGCTCAGTGAACAGTTCCATATCTAACTCTAACAGGGAATATGACAATGTGTCTGGTAATAGTTACTGATACAACTGGATCAAATAATTGTGTTATACTCATTATGCTCAGTGAACAGTTCCATATCTAATACTAACAGGGAATATGACAATGTGTCTGGTGATAGTTACTGATACAACTTGATCAAATAATTGTGTTGTACTCATTATGTTCAGTGAACAGTTCCATATCGAACACTAATTGGGAATACGACAAAGTGTCTGGAGATAGTTACTGATACAACTGGATGAAATAACTGTGTTATCTTTTATTATCTTTCTTTTATAGAAGTTTGAAAACAGTGTTGTTGTAATTAATTTAATTTAAAAGGTGAGTTAAATAATAACACTGAACAACACTTACAACGTATTTCTCCGGGACGCGTTTCGAAGGTAACTTTCCTCCATTATCAACCGGACAATCACTGGGTTTCCATGGTGCTTGATGGTGATGCTTCTTCTGTTGTTTCTTCTGGTGGCGGTTCGATGAACTTACTGAAAATGTCTCTCTGAGGAATGTCGAAATTAAATACTCGGTTTCTATTTTTTAAAATAAAGATTTGTTCCCATGTGGACAGTTCCTGTTTTCCGGTTATGTGTTTAAGAAGTTTCGGTTCTAGCTTTATGTCATGATTTTTTGTCCAAAAGTGAAATGCAACCGCTGATTTTTCTAATTGTTTACTCTTAATGTTTCTAACGTGTTCCTTGGATCTAATTTCTAAATTTCTTTTGGTTTTTCCTATGTATATTCCATTACAATCACTGCATTCAATTTGGTATATGCCAGATTTTTTGTTAGGTGGAATAGCATCTTTGATGTTTGAAAGTAGTAGGTTTTTTATGGAGTAATGGTTTACTGCTGCTAGCTCAATGTTGTATTCCTTGAACACCTTTTTAAATTTATCAAAAGCCCATGGATGGTATGTGAATTTTTTGAATATCATTTTTGTTTTTGCTGCTGTGAGAGTTGTAGTTTCTTTTAATAATTTTTTCTTTTCTGCTTGTTTTACCTTTTTATCTACTAATTCTTTGGGAAAGCCGTTTTTTTGTGCTATTTCAATTATTTTGTAATATTCTGTTTTATATTCTTCTGCTGAAAGAGGGATGTTCACCAATCTATGTGTTAAACTATTGAAAATTGCTTGTTTGTGGTTTCTTGGATTGTAACTATTAGCTTTTATGTAGTTGTCTGTCTGCGTTGGTTTTCTGTGAATACCGAAATTTATTCTATCCTTGTTTTTGATTAATTTTAGATCTAAAAATGGTAATTTATTATCTTTTTCTACTTCCACTGTGAAATTTATACTTTTGTCCTGTATGTTCAGAAGTTTTAATGCGTCACTGATGTGTCTTTTTGGAACTATTGCAAATATATCATCCACATATCGCTGCCAGAGTTTGAACATCCACGGGAAACCTTTTGTGATCCTTATTTCCAATGAACTCATGTAAATATCTGCTAAGAATGGCGAGAGAGGGTTGCCCATTGCTAAACCTGAAGTTTGACGGAAATACTTTGTTTGGAACTGGAAGAAATTTTGTTCTGTGCATAATTTGGTGAGTTCTATGTATTCTGCAATTTCTGACGATGACATTCCAAATGATTTGAGCCAATTTTTGATCAGTGATGGGAGCTTTTCTATTGGTATACTGGGAAATAGTGCCTCTACGTCAAAGGAGACAAGGGTGTCCTCTTCTGTTAATTTGAAGTCTTTGATATATTCTATTAGTTCATAACTGTTTCTTATGCTTAAACTTTGAAATTTAGGAAATGAGTTAAATTTATTGGATAGCCATTTTGCCAGTTTGTAAGTTGGTGAATCTATGCTGCTAATTATGGGTCTCATGGTAATGTCTGGCTTGTGTATTTTGGGTAAACCATAGATTCTGGGTACGGTTGGATTATTTGGCTTAATTGCATATTTGTTTGGTATTATGCTTGAATTTTTAATCGTTTTGAGACAGAATATTGACTAATAGAAAATTGTTCATGTAAATATTTTTGTAAGAGTGTGTAAATTTTTAATTCTTTTAATTTGAATGTATCAGGGCCTATTTTTTTTAATATTCAAAATAGACAATGTCTTCTCAACTGTTTGAGTTCGACCAATGAGAACTGTTGCGCGGATGAATACATAAGAATGGCGGTGTTGCGTCATAGAGACGCCAAAGGACTAGTTTATTATTAGCGTCTGTGACTTCAAAGTGTAAGGACGTATAATTGTTGATGGCGTGTGAATATGTGAATTACATCCAAACTTTTAGCCAGCATGGACGCTATCCAATTTTAAGAGTTGTTAACTAATTGCTTTGTGAAAAGAAGTGTAGATGAACGAATAAATGTGTTTGTGAGAAAAGAACGTTGGCTTTTGCATTCCATTCTACGACCACCTTCCCTGCAGATAAAAGTGGCGTCGGCTATAACAAACTTTCCACCTTTTAGCAAAAACAATGCCCCATTTGATGCTATATTCACGCTAATATGTGTTAACCATCTTTTAATAAAACCCCGCCACAAATGGCGCCCAACGTGGGGCGCGAATTAAGAATGGAATGCAAAATTACGAGTGCGATAAATATCAAAAGGACGCTATCTCATCGTGCAGGAGAAAGACGCCATTAGACCATCGTCTGATATCAACAAAACATCGATACACGGAGAATCAACGTGGGAAAAACACCGGAGATCATCTAGCGAAGCCAACTACCCAGGAGACGTAAATAACCGGACGAAGAACCAGCAGAAAAGAAAGTAGGATCAAAACTTTTTATTTTTTATTTTTTTTTACATACATTTTCTTTCCATTTTCCATGTTATTGAGAAACAGCAAAGTAGTGGGACTTTTAACCAAAAGTGAATTAGATAAAGGAATTAAAATGTCGCGAAAAGAGATAGAAACAGGAGTGGGGGAAGGGGCAGATAGGCCTAGTTACCAGGAAGGATTAGAAGGTGAACAGGCGGAAATAAGCAAAGACCAAAGGTTAATGATGATGATGTTTGAAAGACTGGAACAAAGTTTAAGTCAGAGTATAGGTCAGAAAATAGAGGGAGTGAGAGAGGACTTGGAAAATAATAAAAAAGAATTAGGTCAGAAACTGGAACAAAACAAGGTAGAATTAGGTCAGAAAATGAAACAAAATAATGCAGAATTAAAACAGGACATGGAACAAAGTTTAGGTCAGAAACTGGAACAGAATAAGGAAGAGATAGGTCAGAAAATGGAGGAAGTGAGAAAAGACTTAGAACAGAAAATGGAATTAGGTAGACAGAACTTAGAACAGCAAATGGAATTAAGTAGACAGAACTTAGAACAGCAAATGGAATTAGGTAGACAGAACCTAGAACAGAAAATAGAATTAGGAAGACAGGAGTGTAAAGAAAATATGAAAGTAATGGAAACTAATTTAAAATTAGTTCACAAAAACTTAAATGAAACAAAGGAAGCCTTAGAAGCTAGGATAGAAATTGTAGGAGATAGGATGGGAAAGATAGAATCAGAGATGAGGGAGAATAAAATTGTGTTAGAAGAAGAAATTGCTAGATGTAGGGATGAAATAACAGAATGTAATACAAGTGTAGACTGTAAGATAACAAATGTAAAAGCAGAAATAACTGAGGAATTAAGGAAAGAGATTGAGGTAGTAAAGAAAGATGTTATTAATGAAACTGTAGAACAAATTGTAATTCCTAAAATTAAGACAATGAATGATGTGATGCTTTCACAACAGGATGCTATAAATGATATGAAACAAAGCCACTTAGAAATAAAGAATGATTTAAAATCAATTTGTGAAGAAATGAAGAAAGGGAAAGAAAATTTGGCTAATGTAAATGATGTTGTGAAGGCATTACAAAGACAAGATGATTTAGATGTAGGTAATGTACAAGATGAGAGTTATTTGAGTAATGTACAAAATGTTGACTCACCATACAGAGAAAGAGGTTCACAACCAAACAATGACACAACACATAACACATGTTACACCAACAGCATATTACATGAAATCACACCACCTACATTTGACGAGGAGAAGGGAGACGATCCAAAACTCTTTGTTAAAGAGATGGAAGAATACTTTAAAGTGAAAAGGATACCAAACGAGCTTAGGATGATGATAGTTAAGAAAAGCTTAAAAAACAAGGCATTAGAGTGGCTCAGGTTAACACTAGCTGGTCACGAGTCTTATAGCTCATTCAGAAATTTATTCCTATCAAGATATTGGGGCCCAGCTAAACAAAACCAAACTAGGGTAGAGCTAGCGACAGGTAGATACGATCCAGCCAAAGGGTTGTCATTAGTCGACTATTTTATGAAAGTAGCCAACAAAGGAAAGCTATTAGACCCCAACTTGTCGGAGGCAGAACTAATTGCCAGTATAACAAGACATTTCCCAGACACAGTGAGAACAGGATTAATTGTTGCGAGGCCAGTAGATTTTGCAGATATGATAGAACTGCTGACAGCCTTCGAAACACAAAATGGTCGGCCTAATGAGCATAGACATAGGAACGGTCACCCAAACTCACCCATCCTAAACCAGAACACAACTACGAACAACCAGAGTGAGGGAGAACATAGAAATACTAGGAGTACCCATGAAAGGGGGAGAGGGGCACACCATTTCCCACAACCACATAATCATGGCGAGAGGATGGAGAACACAAGACAGCGATACCACGACACGATACCGAGGGGTGAATCGAGGTACAGAACGCACAGATATGATCGTGGAAGACCAGGAGAACGTACCCATCAAGTGAATCATATACGATTCTGTAGGGAATACATGAACAGCCATAGGCCGTCGTACAATAGGGGTTCACGTCAAAGGGGCAGAAACCAAGGGAACATCGACAACGTAAGACAACAGGAACAGAATGAAAATATGCCGGATAGGACCGATACTGCACAGAACACAGAAACTACGATCACCTCCAACGTCCAGGAAAACTAAGTACAAGTCAACTTTGTGTCCCGGAAGTTGACCTGTGTGGCAGTAGGGGCAATATTGACCAATGTAATGTAGGTACCTTGAGAAGACAGGCGAGTGGAAGAAAGGAGATAACCAATCCACCAATGATTAGGCTGAAGGTATGGGGTATCGAATTGCCAGCAATGATAGATACAGGAGCCAGCACATCAGTATGTGACGAACAGCTGTTCCAGGAACTGATAACTAAAAGGAATGCTGAATTCTTGCCTGTGTGTGGAGTATATTGCAGCACAGCAATTGGCAAGAAGAAGGAACATGTTAAATACCAAGTAAGGCTGGTAATTGAAATCGGAAGTTGGAAGTTCGATTTTATTGCCTTAGTAATACCAAGATTAACAGCTACCCTAATCATTGGCAGTGATTTGCTTAACCTTTGGAGGTCGGTAATTAACTATGACCTACATGAATTTATCATTAAGGAAGGAGCCTCAGAATGCACTGCGAAGTTCCTGGAGGAAGAAACATGCCAGGAGGAACCAGACCAGACAGGGATCCATCCGGACGAACAATTCTTTGTGGAGAACATCAATGTCCACGAGAATAGGTTGGTAGACCTAAGGGTAAATAAGAAGAAAACAGGTTGGACGAGCGATGAAGAAACTAACGTTTGCAGCCATTGGATCTGCACAGAAGACGAGTATGTTGCCTGGGACAACTACCAACCTGAACCACTACCAACAGATGGAGAAGAATCGATGTTACAGCTAATCGATGAGAAGGTCTGGGGGGCACATGGCATCTCTGAAGAGGAAAGAAGCCAACTTAAGAAAATATTGGTTAAAAACAGGAAAGTTTTCGATAAAAAGCCAGGTACGTGTAACAAGTACGTACATACCTTCACAGTAACAGATATAACCCCCTATTCACACAAATCCAGGCCCATCCCCAACTCCATCAGGGAGGAAGCTGACAGAGTAATCCAGAAAATGTTAGCGGACGGAATAATTGAGCCGTCGGACTCATGTTATGTGAATCCAGTAGTATGGGTCCATAAGAAAGGGGGAAAATTGAGGATGACCATCGACGCAAGGAAGATAAATGCACATACCTTGCCGGATCATTACAGGCCTGAGGGGGTAGACCAACTAATATCGAAATTGAAGGGAGGTCAACATTTCACAAGCCTCGACTTGACAGCATCGTTCTGGCAAATTCCTCTTCATCCAGATGTCAGGAAATATACCTGTTTCTTGCACAAGGGAAAGGTATACCAATTTTCAAAATGTGCCTTTGGACTATCGACCAGTAGCAGTGCACTACTGAGGGCTCTGGACAAAGTTTTTGGAGATACCATCGAGACTTTTGTGACGCAATATGTAGACGACTTTTTAATATACAGTGAGAATCCCGAGTCGCACTTACATCACATAGATTATGTATTATCCAGGTTCCAGGAAAGCAACATGACCCTAAATTTAGAAAAGTGTGAGTTTTTCGTCAAAGAAGCTGAATTTCTAGGCCACATCATAACACCTGATGGTATACAACCTAATCCGGAGAGGGTCAAGGCCATAGAGCATATACCACCCCCACGTAACTTAAAACAGTTGAGGAGGTTTCTGGGCATTTTACAGTACCAGTCGAAATTCGTGGTCAACTACGCTAAGGAATTGGTACCCCTTAGAGCACTGTTGAAAAAAGATACTAAGTGGGAATGGAATGCTAAACACCAGGTGGCCTTTGAGAATATCAAAGAACTTTTCAAGCACAGTATTCTCCTGGAACGACCGGATCCAAATTCACCTTTTCTAGTATACACTGATGCTAGTGCGCACTCATATGGTGCGATATTAGCACAAGAAGATGCAGATGGCAACAAACATGTGATTGCCACAGCTTCTAGATTCTTAAATAAAATAGAAGCCAATGCCTGCATAACCGAACTGGAAATAGGTGCAATCCATTTTGCATTGCAAAAGTTCAGACAATATATATATCTTTATAAAATAATTATATATACAGATCACGTAAGCCTGTCCTTCATTCAAAAATGCAAGCTGACCAACTCCAAAATCTCAAGGTACATACATGAGATAATGTCATACGACATAGAGGTCAAACATATCCCGGGGAAGGAGAACATCTTCAGTGACTTATTGTCGAGATTGAGGTCGGAGAGTCACATACCCGAGACGGTATACAGTCCGCACCATGAGATCAAAATTATGCAGATAAGTAGCAAAGAAAACAACGAGATCTTGCAAGACTTCAAGAACATAGCAAAGCTACAACAAGAAGACCCTGAATTGAAGAGGCTATTCAACAAGGCTCCAGACATAATACCAAGATTGGATGCCAAGATAGGCAAATTTAGGAACATACTATTTAAACTGCATGGTCGCGATGTAAGGAAATGGAAAATGATGGTACCAAATTCCTTACAGGACAAGGTCATTTTGGCATTCCACCACTCGATGCTTCACTCCGGTACTGAGAGGACAATGCTTGCCATCGAGGAGGTATTGTACATTAAACATCTTGGCAAGAAGGTCAGGAAGTTAATTTCCTCATGCGACCTATGCCAAAAGGCCAAGCCAATTAATGTAAAGTACGATGTCATCCCACAATCCATCGTGAGGAACGAGAAAAATGCATTGGTGTGTATTGACGAGCATGGAGAATTGCCAAGGGGTAAAGGTGGAAACAGATACATATTTGTCATGTTTGATGTTTTTACAAAATTCACCAAAATATACCCCATTAAGGACATCAAAAGCAGAACATGCCTAGATAAAATCGTCAAGGACTACATCCCAAAATATGGGAGAATAAAATGTATCCTATCGGACAATGCGACCATGCATAAGAGCAAGTTGTTTCAGAACACCTTAGAAACATTAGGAATAAAATTGTACTATTCCTCAGCATATTATCCCCAGGGAAACCCGACTGAGAGAATCATGAGGGATATTAGTATTTATTTTCGTTTGCTCTGCCACAGAGACCACACTTCCTGGACGGAAAAATGCGGATATATAGAGGAGGTGATTAACCATTCGGTGAACCCCACGACCAAGTTCGCACCTATCGAGCTAATGACCAACACGAAACCAAGAAAATTAGCAATTGACATTGACACTACCATGGCTGCCCAAAGAGAATTATCAGAGAAAGAAAAATGTCAATTGGCATTCAGAAGATTACAGCAGAAGGCTGAAAAAGGGAGGAACAAGGCGAAAAGATTCGTCAGGAAATGGTCCCCACAAATTGGAGAAAAGGTGCTCTTAAAAAGCCACAAAGCATCCAAGGCATCTGAGAAAAGATCTGGAAAGATGGAGCTATTGTATACTGGACCACTGGTCATAACAAAACAGCTGGGTGACCACACATATGAGCTACAGAATACAAATGGCAAGTTGGTAGGAAGATACCACAAAAATAAATTGAAGCCGTACAAAGAAAGAACCAAATAGCCTTTGTCAACAAATGTGTAAGGCAGGAGTAGTAGAGATGAAAGAAGATAACAATTTTTGATGGGTTACTTATAGGAAATTATGTTCAGAATAGGATTACAACAGGGAAGAAAATCAACATAGTCATTGGCTATATCGACCACAAAGAGCATTGTCAACAAAGACAGATGAGAACACTGATTGTCATTAAATAAATGAATCATAGCGACGGAAGATAATATGTTTTTGACATAAGGATGTCAGGGACAAAAATAAAAATGAATTAATTATGATGAAAAAGATATAACATTTCGACACAAAGATGTCGAGGGTAAATGGAGAAGAAAAATAATACAATTACAGAATAATTGTAAGTATAGAAGTTTTCTCTTATAGAAATAAGAGACAAATAAATGACAATTAGTGAAGTGAGGAAAACCATAACGAAAAACAATGCCCATGAATTAAGATGAATATAGCCAATGCTAAGCTCGAAGAAATGTTGAACCAAACAACAATGAATAATAACCCAATCAAGAAAATTAGTACCATTAGTAACATCAGAGTTTAAGAACCAACTCAATAACCTGCCTATACATAAGCTTATAAGACAAAGAAGGCAAAGAACTGAATAAAATATTGCCATAAACATGATCATAATCATTAGCTCAAAATTTGTATCCTGTTTTTCTCTCCTCATAGCAAAGAATACAAGTCAAAAACTACATGAAACACTTAAATTGTATTTGTGTCAATGTCAAATGTACAATAACTGAGTATGTGTTGTATAAGAACTGAATATGTGTTGTACAATAACTGAATATGTATTGTATGATAACTGGATATATTGTGTAATAACTGAATATGTTGAGTAATAACCAAATATGTTATGCAAAAACTGAATATGTATTGTGTAATAACTGAATATGTATTGCATAATAACAGAACATATGTGATGTGATAGCAGGATATATTGTGCAATAACTGAATATGTATTGTGTAATAATTGGACATGTTGTGTAGTAATCAAATGTGTTGTACAATAACTGAATATGTATTGTATAATGACTGAAGGTGTATTGTATAATAACAACATATGTGATATGATAACTGGGTATATTGTACAATGACTGAATATATATTGTATAATAATTGGACATATTGTGTAATAACTAAATGTGTTGTACAATAACTGAATATGTATTGTATAATAACCAAATGCATTGTGTAGTAACCGAATATGTGAAACTTATAAAGACATGTTGTATTATGTCAAAACAAAGGACAAAGACAAACAGTGAAGAAGACTGTAAAGAAAAAAAAAATATATTGTACAAAGTGGTTGAATCATAAGAGTAGGGAGAAGTATTGTATTGTGTTTCAAGATTGTGAATAAGGTGACAACTTGAAAAACAAAACAAGGGGCATATGAGACAGAATATTGACTAATAGAAAATTGTTCATGTAAATATTTTTGTAAGAGTGTGTAAATTTTTAATTCTTTTAATTTGAATGTATCAGGGCCTATTTTTTTTAATATTCAAAATAGACAATGTCTTCTCAACTGTTTGAGTTCGACCAATGAGAACTGTTGCGCGGATGAATACATAAGAATGGCGGTGTTGCGTCATAGAGACGCCAAAGGACTAGTTTATTATTAGCGTCTGTGACTTCAAAGTGTAAGGACGTATAATTGTTGATGGCGTGTGAATATGTGAATTACATCCAAACTTTTAGCCAGCATGGACGCTATCCAATTTTAAGAGTTGTTAACTAATTGCTTTGTGAAAAGAAGTGTAGATGAACGAATAAATGTGTTTGTGAGAAAAGAACGTTGGCTTTTGCATTCCATTCTACGACCACCTTCCCTGCAGATAAAAGTGGCGTCGGCTATAACAAACTTTCCACCTTTTAGCAAAAACAATGCCCCATTTGATGCTATATTCACGCTAATATGTGTTAACCATCTTTTAATAAAACCCCGCCACAGTTTTTTCAAATGTTTGAACACAAGTGGTTAGCGGGTTTTTGCTGATTTTTTCGTAGTTACTATTATTTAGCATAATTTCCATTTTTTCTATGTAATTTGATTTATCCATTATTACTATTTTGTTCCCTTTGTCTGCCTTTGTGTATACTACGTTTTTATGTTTTAACGAATGGATCAGATTTCGTTTATTTTTGTAACTTGATCTGTATTTTAATTCTTCTAGATTCTTTTTGCACTGGGTTTTTACCGAATTTTGTGTGGATAATGGTAAACACTGTGTTGAAATATTTATGTCTGCTATATAATCTATATAATCTTCAATTTCCGTACTCATTGTGTTCAGTGAACAGTTCCATATCTAACACTAACGGGGAATATGACAATGTGTCTGGTGATAGTCACTGATACAACTTGATCAAATAACTGTGTTATACTCATTGTGTTCAGTAAACAGTTCCATATCTAACACTAACAGGGAATATGACGATGTGTCTGGTAATAGTTCCTGATACAACTGGATCAAATAACTGTGTTATACTCATTGTGTTCAGTGAACAGTTCTATATCTAACACTAACAGGGAATACGACAATGCGTCTGGTAATAGTTATGTTCTGATACAACTTGATCAAATAACTCTGTTATACTTATTATGCTCAGTGAACAGTTCCATATCTAACTCTAACAGGGAATATGACAATGTGTCTGGTAATAGTTACTGATACAACTTGAAAAAATAACTGTGTTATACTCATTATGTTCAGTGAACAGTTCCATATCTCACACCAACAGGGAATATGACAATGAGTCTGGTAATAGTTACTGATACAACTGGATCAAATAACTGTGTTATACTCATTGTGTTCAGTGAACAGTTCTATATCTCACACTAACAGGGATACGACAATGTGTGTGGTGATAGTTATGTACTGATACAACTTGATCAAATAACTGATATACTCATTATGTTCAGTGTACAGTTCCATATCTAGCACTAACACGGAATATGACAATGTGTCTGATAATAGTTATGTGCTGATACAACTTGATCAAATAACTCTGTTATACTCATTATGTTTGGTGAACAGTTCCATATCTAACACTAACAGGGAATATGACAATGTGTGTGGTGATAGTTACTGTTACAACTGGAACAAATAACTGTGTTATACCTTTTATGTTCAGTGAGCAGTTCGATATCTAACACTAACAGCGAATATGACAATGTGTCGAGTGATAGTTACTTACACAACTTGATCAAAAAAATGTGTTATACTCATTATGTTCCGTGAACAGTTCCATTTCTAATACTAACAGCGAATATGACAATGTATCTGGTAATAGTTACTGATACAACTTGATCAAATAACTGTGTTATACTCATTGTGTTCAGTGAACAGTTCTATATCTAACACTAACAGGGATTATGACAATGCGTCTGGTAATAGTTATGTACTGAGACAGCTTGATCAAATAATTGTGTTACACTCATGTTCAGTGAACAGTTCCATACCTAACACCAACAGGGAATATGACAATGTGTCTGGTAATAGTTACTGATACAACTGGATCAAATAACTGAGTTATACGTTTTATGTTCAGTGAACAGTTTGATATCTAACACTAACAGGGAATATGACAATGTGTCTGGTGATAGTTACTGATACAATTTGATCAAATAACTGTGTTATACTCATTATGCTCAGTGAACAGTTCCATATCTCACACCAACAGGGAATATGACAATGTGTCTGGTAATAGTTACTGATACAACTGGATCAAATAACTGTGTTATACTCATTATGTTCGGTGAACAGTTCCATATCTAACACTAACAGGGAATATGTCAATGTGTCTGGTGATAGTTACTTAAACAACTTGATCGGCGGCGCCGTGGCCGGGCAGTTAGAGTGCTCGCCTACCACCTAGGCGGCCCGGGTTCCATCCCAGAGACCCGCATGTGGTATTCGTGGTGACCAAAGCGGTGTCAGGTTGGGTCTTCTCCGGGTTCTCCGGTTTCCCCCGCCATCTCATTCCACCGGTGCTCCATCTTCATTCCATGTATCATTAGTGTCACCACCTGCGGTGCCGTAGTAGTTAAACCGGTCGTGACACACTACAACAACACAACTTGATCAAAAAATGTGTTATACTCATTATGTTCAGTGAACAGTTCTATATCTATGACTAACAGGGAATATGACAATGTGTCTGGTGATAGCTATGTACTGATACAACTTGATCAAATAATTGTGTTATACTCATTATGTTTAGTGAACAGTTCTATACCTAAATCTCACAGGGAATATGACAATGTATCTGGTAATAGCTACTGACACAACTTGATCAAAAATCTGTGTTATACTCATTATGCTCAGTGAACAGTTCCATATCTAACACTAACAGGGAATATGACAATGTGTCTGGTGATAGTTACTGATACAACTGGATCAAATGACTGATATACTCATTATGTTCAGTGAACAGTTCAATATCTAATAGTAACAGGGAATATGACTATGTATCTGGTAATAGTTACTGATACAACTGGATCAAATAACTGTTATACTCATTATGTTCAGTGAACAGTTCTACATCTAATACTAACAGGGAATATGACAATGTATCTGGTAATAGTTACTGATACAACTTGATCAAATAACTGTGTTATACCCATTATGTTCAGTGAACAGTTCCATATCTAACACTAACGGGGAATATGTCAATGTGTCTGGTAATAGTTACTTACACAACTTGATCGGTGGCGCCGTGGTCGTTCAGTTAGGGCGCTCGCCTACCACCTAGCCGGCCCGGGTTCGATCCCAGAGAGCCGCATGTGCTATTCGTGGTGGACGAAGCAGCGTCAGGGCGGGTTTTGTGCAGGTTCTCCGGTTTCCCCCGCCATCTCATTCCACCGGTGCTCCATCTTCATTCCATGTATCATCAGTGTCACCGCCTGCGGTGCCGTAGCAGTTAAACCGGGCGTTAAACACTACAACAACAACACAACTTGATCAAAAAAATGGGTTATACTCATTATGTTCAGTGAACAGTTCTATATCTAACACTAACAGGGAATTTGACAATGTGTCTGGTAATAGTTATGTACGGATACATCTTGATAAAATAATTGTGTTATACTCATTGTGTTCAGTGAACAGTTCTATATCTCTAATAGGGAATATGACAATGCGTCTGGTAATAGTTATGTACTGATACAACTTGATCAAATAATTGTGTTATACTCATTATGTTCAGTGTACACTTCCATACCTAACACCAACAGGGAATATGACAATGTGTCTGGTAATAGTTACTGATACAACTGGATCAAATAACTGAGTTATACGTTTTATGTTCAGTGAACAGTTCGATATCTAACACCAACAGGGAATATGACAATGTGTCTAGTGATAGTTACTTACACAGCTTGATGAAATAACGGTGTTATACTCATTATGTTCAGTGAACAGTTCCATATCTCACATGAACAGGGAATATGACAAAGTGTCTGGTGATAGTTACTGATACAAGTTGCTCAAATAACTGTGTTATACTCATTATGTTCAGTGAACAGTTCCATATCTCACACGAACAGGGAATATGACAATGTGTCTGGTGATAGTTACTGATACAAGTTGCTCAAATTACTATGTTATACTCATTATGTTCAGTGAACAGTTCCATATCTCACACGAACAGGGAATATCACAATGTGTCTGGTGATAGTTACTGATACAAGTTGCTCAAATAACTGTGTTATACTCATTATGTTCAGTGAACAGTTCCATATCTCACACGAACAGGGAATATGACAATGTGTATGGTAATAGTTACTGATACAACTGGATCAAATAACTGTGATATACTCATTATGTTCAGTGAACAGTTCGATATCTAACACTAACAGGGAATATGACAATGTGTCTGGTGATAGTTACTGATACAACTTGATCAAATGACTGTGTTATACTCATTGTGTTCAGTGTACAGTTCCATATCTAGCACTAACAGGGAATATGACAATGTGTCTGGTAATAGTTACTGATACAACTTGATCAAATAACTCTGTTATACTCATTGTGTTCAGTAAACAGTTCTATATCTAACATTAACTGCGAATATGACAATCCGTCTGGTAATAGTTATGTACTGATACAACTTGATCAAATAATTGTGTTACACTCATTATGTTCAGTGAACAGTTCCATACCTAACACCAACAGGGAATATGACAATGTGTCTCGTAATAGTTACAGATACAACTGGATCAAATAGCTGTGTTATACTCATTGTGTTCAGTGAACAGTTCCATATCTAACACTAACGGCGAATATGACAATGTGTCTGGTGATAGTTACTTACACAACTTGATCAAATAACTGTGTTATACTCATTACGTTCAGTGTACAGTTCCATATATAACACTAACAGGGAATACGACAATGTCTGTGGTGATAGTTATATACTGATACAACTTGATCAAATAACTGTTATACTCATTATGCTCAGTGAACAATTCCATGTCTAACACTAACAGGGAATATGACAATGTGTGTGGTGATAGTTACTGTTACAACTGGAACAAACAACTGTGTTATGCGTTTTCTGTTCAGTGAGCAGTTCGATATCTAACACTAAGAGGGAATATGGCAATGTGTCTGGTAATCGTTATGTACTGATACAACTTGATCAAATAACTGTGTTATACTCATTATGTTGAGTGAACAGTTCTATACCTAACACTCACAGGGAATATGACAATGTATCTGGTAATAGTTACTGATACAACTTGATCAAATATCTGTGTTATACTCATTATCCTCAGTGAACAATTCCATATGTAACACTAACAGGGAATATGACAATGTATCTGGTGATAGTTACTGATACAACTGGATCAAATAACTGTGTTATACTCATTATGTTCAGTGAACAGTTCCATGTCTAACACTAAAAGGGAATACGACAATGTGTCTGGTAATCGTTATGTACTGCTACAACTTGATCAAATAACTGTGTTAAACTGATTATTCTCACTGAACAGTTTCATATCCAACACTAACAGGGAATATGACAATGTGTGTGATGATAGTTACTGTTACAACTCGATCAAATAACTGTGTTATACGTTTTATGTTCAGTGAACAGTTCGATATCTAACACTAACAGGGAATATGACAATGTGTCTGGTGCTGGTTACTTACACAACTTGATCAAAAAAATGTGTTATACTCATTATGTTCAGTGAACAGTTCCATATCTAGCTCTAACAGGGAATATGACAATGTCTCTGGTGATAGTTACTTACACAACTTGATGAAATAACTGTGTTGTACTCATTATGTTCAGTGAGCAGTTCCATATCTAATCCCAACAGGGAATATGACAATGTGTTTGGTGATAGTTACTGATACAACTTGATCAAATGACTGTGTTATACTCATTATGTTCAGAGAGCAGTTCCATATCTAACACAAACAGGGAATATGACAATGTGTCTGGTGATAGTTACTGATACAACTTGATCAAATGACTGTGTTATACTCATGTTCAGTGAGCTGTTCCATATCTAACACTAACAGGGAATATGACAATGTGTCTGGTAATAGTTACAGATACAGCTGGATCAAATGACTGTGTTATACTCTTTGTGTTCAGTGAACAGTTCCATATCTAACACTAACGGGGAATATGACAATGTGTCTGGTGATAGTTACTGATACAACTTGAGCAAATAACTGTGTTATACTCATTGTGTTCAGTGAACAGTTCCATATCTAACACTAACGGGGAATATGACAATGTGTCTGGTAATAGTTACTGATACAACTTGATCAAATAACTCTGTTATACTCATTGCGTTCAGTGAACAGGTCTATATCTAACACTAACAGCGAATATGACAATCCGTCTGGTAATAGTTATGTACTGATACAACTTGATCAAATAATTGTGTTACACTCATTATGTTCAGTGAACAGTTCCATACCTAACACCAACAGGGAATATGACAATGTGTCTCGTAATAGTTGCAGATCCAACTGGATCAAACAGCTGTGTTATACTCATTGTGTTCAGTGAACAGTTCCATATCTTACACTAACGGGGAATATGACAATGTGTCTGGTGATAGTTACTGATACGACTTGAGCAAATAACTGTGTTATACTCATTGTGTTCAGTGAACAGTTCCATATCTAACACTAACGGGGAATATGACAATGTTTCTGGTGATAGTCACTGATACAACTTGATCAAATAACTGTGTTATACTCATTGTGTTCAGTGAACAGTTCCATATCTAACACTAACAGGGAATATGACAATGTGTCTGGTGATAGTTACTTACATAACTTGATCAAATAACTGTGTTATACTCATTATGTTCAGTTTACAGTTCCATATCTAACACTAACAGGGAATATGACATTGTGTCTGGTAATAGTTATGTACTGATACAACTTGATCAAATAACCCTGTTATACTCATTATGCTCAGTGAACAATTCCATGTCTAACACTAACAGGGAATATGACAATGTGTGTGGTGATAGCTACTGTTACAACTGGAACAAATAACTGTGTTATACGTTTTATGTTCAGTCAGCAGTTCCATATCTAACACTAACAGGGAATATGACAATGTGTCTGGTGATAGTCACTTACACAACTTGATGAAATAACTGTGTTATACTCATTATGTTCAGTGAGCAGTTCCATATTTAACACCAACAAGGAATATGACAATATGTCTGGTGATAGTTACTGATACAACTTGATCAAATATCTGTTATACTCATTATGTTAAGTGAACAGTTCCATATCTAATACTAACAGGGACTATGACAATGCGTCTGGTAATAGTTACTGATACAACTGGATCCAATAACTGTTATACTCATTATGTTCAGTGAACAGTTCCATATCTAATGCTAACAGGGAATATGACAATGTATCTGGTAATAGTTGCTGATTCAACTTGATCAAATAACTGTGTTATACTCATTGTGTTCAGTGAACAGTTCCATATTTCACACCAACAGGGAATATGACAATGTGTCTGGTAATAGTTACTGATACAACTTGATCAAATATCTGTTATACTCATTATGTTAAGTGAACAGTTCCATATCTAATACTAACAGGGACTATGACAATGCGTCTGGTAATAGTTACTGATACAACTGGATCCAATAACTATTATACTCATTATGTTCAGTGAACAGTTCCATATCTAATGCTAACAGGGAATATGACAATGTATCTGGTGATAGTTGCTGATTCAACTTGATCAAATAACTGTGTTATACTCATTGTGTTCAGTGAACAGTTCCATATCTAACACTAACAGGGAATACGACAATGTGTCTGGTAATCGTTATGTACTGATACAACTTGATCAAATAACTGTGTTATACTGATTATTCTCACTGAGCAGTTTCATATCCAACACTAACAGTGAATATGACAATGTGTGTGGTGATAGTTACTGTTACAACTGGATCAAATAACTGTGTTATACTCATTATGTTCAGTGAACAGTTCGATATCTAACACTAACAGGGAATATGACAATGTGTCTGGTGCTGGTTACTTACACAACTTGATCAAAAAATGTGTTATACTCATTATGTTCAGTGAACAGTTCCATATCTAACACTAACAGGGAATACGACAATGTGTCTGGTAATCGTTATGTACTGATACAACTTGATCAAATAACTGTGTTATACTGATTATTCTCACTGAGCAGTTTCATATCCAACACTAACAGGGAATATGACAATGTGTGTGGTGATAGTTACTGTTACAACTGGATCAAATAACTGTGTTATACGTTTTATGTTCAGTGAACAGTTCGATATCTAACACTAACAGGGAATAAGACAATGTGTCTGGTGATGGTTACTTACACAACTTGATGAAATAACTGTGTTATACTCATTACGTTCAGTGAACAGTTATATATCTAATACTAACAGGGAATATGACAATGTGTCTGGTAATAGTTATGTACGGATAAAACTTGATCAAATAATTGTGTTATACACATTATGTTCAGTGAACAGTTGCATACCTAACACTAACAGGGAATACGACAATGTGTCTGGTAATAGTTACTGATACAACTTGATCAAATAACTGTGTTATACGCATTATGCTCAGTGAACAGTTCCATATCTATCTCCAACAGGAAATATGACAATGTGTCTGGTAATAGTGACTGATACTACTGCATCAAATAACTGTTATAGTCATTATGTTCGGTCAACAGTTCTATACCTAACACCAACAGGGAATATGACAGTTTGTCTGGTAATAGTTACTGATACAACTGGATCAAATAACTGTTATACTCATTATGTTCACTGAACAGTTCCATTACTAATACTAACAGGGAATATGACAATGTATCTGTTAATATTTACTGATACAACTTGATCAAATAACTGTGTTATACTCATTATGTTCAGTGAACAGTTCCATATCTAGCACTAACAGGG
The DNA here is from genome assembly GCA_030765045.1 of Tenodera sinensis. Taxonomy (NCBI): domain Eukaryota; kingdom Metazoa; phylum Arthropoda; class Insecta; order Mantodea; family Mantidae; genus Tenodera; species Tenodera sinensis. The sequence continues at coordinate 48,849,388 of CM060974.1, read as the reverse complement.
AATGTGACAATGTGTCTGGTAATAGTTACTGATACAACTGGATCAAATAACTCTGTTATACTTATTATGCTCAGTGAAGAGTTCCATATCTAACTCTAACAGGGAATATGACAATGTGTCTGGTAATAGTTACTGATACAACTGGATCAAATAATTGTGTTATACTCATTATGCTCAGTGAACAGTTCCATATCTAACTCTAATAGGGAATATGACAATGTGTCTGGTAATAGTTACTGATACAACTTGATCAAATAATTGTATTATACTCATTATGTTCAGTGAACAGTTCCATATCGAACACTAATTGGGAATACGACAAAGTGTCTGGTGATAGTTACTGATACAACTGGATCAAATAACTGTGTTATACTCATTGTGTTCAGTGAACAGTTCTATATCTAACACTAACAGGGAATATGACAATGTATCTGGTAATAGTTACTGATACAACTGGATCAAATAACTGTGTTATACTCATTGTGTTCAGTGAACAGTTCCATATCTAATACTAACAGGGAATATGACAATGTATCTGGTGATAGTTACTGATACAACTTGATCAAATAACTGTGTTATACTCATTGTGTTCAGTGAACAGTTCTATATCTAACTCTAACAGGGAATATGACAATGTATCTGGTAATAGTTACTGATACAACTTGATCAAATAACTGTGTTATGCTCATTATGTTCAGTGAACAGTTCCATACCTAACACCAACAGAGAATATGACAATGTGTCTGGTAATAGTTACTGATACAACTGGATCAAATAACTGTGTTATACGTTTTATGTTCAGTGAACAGTTCGATACCTAACACTAACAGGGAATATGACAATGTGTCTGGTGATAGTTGCTTACACAACTTGATGAAATAACTGTGTTATACTCATTATGTTCAGTGAGCAGTTCCATATCTAACACCAACAGGGAATATGACAATGTGTCTGGTAATAGTTACTGATACAACTTGATCAAATAACTGTGTTATACTCATTATGTTCAGTGAACAGTTCCATATCTAGCACTAACAGGGAATGTGACAATGTGTCTGGTAATAGTTACTGATACAACTTGATCAAATAACTCTGTTATACTTATTATGCTCAGTGAACAGTTCCATATCTAACTCTAACAGGGAATATGACAATGTGTCTGGTGATGGTTACTTATGCAACTTGATCAAATAATTGTATTATACTCATTATGTTCAGTGAACAGTTCCATATCTAGCACTAACAGGGAATGTGACAATGCGTCTGGTAATAGTTACTGATACAACTGGATCAAATAATAGTGTTATACTCATTATGCTCAGTGAACAGTTCCATATCTAACTCTAATAGGGAATATGACAATGTGTCTGGTAATAGTTACTGATACAACTGGATCCAATAACTATTATACTCATTATGTTCAGTGAACAGTTCCATATCTAATGCTAACAGGGAATATGACAATGTATCTGGTGATAGTTGCTGATTCAACTTGATCAAATAACTGTGTTATACTCATTGTGTTCAGTGAACAGTTCCATATCTAACACTAACAGGGAATACGACAATGTGTCTGGTAATAGTTACAGATACAGCTGGATCAAATGACTGTGTTATACTCTTTGTGTTCAGTGAACAGTTCCATATCTAACACTAACGGGGAATATGACAATGTGTCTGGTGATAGTTACTGATACAACTTGAGCAAATAACTTTGTTATACTCATTGTGTTCAGTGAACAGTTCCATATCTAACACTAACGGGGAATATGACAATGTGTCTGGTAATAGTTGCTGATACAACTTGATCAAATAACTCTGTTATACTCATTGTGTTCAGTGAACAGTTCTATATCTAACACTAACAGCGAATATGACAATCCGTCTGGTAATAGTTATGTACTGATACAACTTGATCAAATAATTGTGTTACACTCATTATGTTCAGTGAACAGTTCCATACCTAACACCAACAGGGAATATGACAATGTGTCTCGTAATAGTTGCAGATCCAACTGGATCAAACAGCTGTGTTATACTCATTGTGTTCAGTGAACAGTTCCATATCTTACACTAACGGGGAATATGACAATGTGTCTGGTGATAGTTACTGATACAACTTGAGCAAATAACTGTGTTATACTCATTGTGTTCAGTGAACAGTTCCATATCTAACACTAACGGGGAATATGACAATGTTTCTGGTGATAGTCACTGATACAACTTGATCAAATAACTGTGTTATACTCATTGTGTTCAGTGAACAGTTCCATATCTAACACTAACAGGGAATATGACAATGTGTCTGGTGATAGTTACTTACACAACTTGATCAAATAACTGTGTTATACTCATTATGTTCAGTTTACAGTTCCATATCTAACACTAACAGGGAATATGACATTGTGTCTGGTAATAGTTATGTACTGATACAACTTGATCAAATAACCCTGTTATACTCATTATGCTCAGTGAACAATTCCATGTCTAACACTAACAGGGAATATGACAATGTGTGTGGTGATAGCTACTGTTACAACTGGAACAAATAACTGTGTTATACGTTTTATGTTCAGTGAGCAGTTCCACATCTAACACTAACAGGGAATATGACAATGTGTCTGGTGATAGTCACTTACACAACTTGATGAAATAACTGTGTTATACTCATTATGTTCAGTGAGCAGTTCCATATTTAACACCAACAAGGAATATGACAATATGTCTGGTGATAGTTACTGATACAACTTGATCAAATATCTGTTATACTCATTATGTTAAGTGAACAGTTCCATATCTAATACTAACAGGGACTATGACAATGCGTCTGGTAATAGTTACTGATACAACTGGATCCAATAACTGTTATACTCATTATGTTCAGTGAACAGTTCCATATCTAATGCTAACAGGGAATATGACAATGTATCTGGTAATAGTTGCTGATTCAACTTGATCAAATAACTGTGTTATACTCATTGTGTTCAGTGAACAGTTCCATATTTCACACCAACAGGGAATATGACAATGTGTCTGGTAATAGTTACTGATACAACTTGATCAAATATCTGTTATACTCATTATGTTAAGTGACAGTTCCATATCTAATACTAACAGGGACTATGACAATGCGTCTGGTAATAGTTACTGATACAACTGGATCCAATAACTATTATACTCATTATGTTCAGTGAACAGTTCCATATCTAATGCTAACAGGGAATATGACAATGTATCTGGTGATAGTTGCTGATTCAACTTGATCAAATAACTGTGTTATACTCATTGTGTTCAGTGAACAGTTCCATATCTAACACTAACAGGGAATACGACAATGTGTCTGGTAATCGTTATGTACTGATACAACTTGATCAAATAACTGTGTTATACTGATTATTCTCACTGAGCAGTTTCATATCCAACACTAACAGTGAATATGACAATGTGTGTGGTGATAGTTACTGTTAGAACTGGATCAAATAACTGTGTTATACTCATTATGTTCAGTGAACAGTTCGATATCTAACACTAACAGGGAATATGACAATGTGTCTGGTGCTGGTTACTTACACAACTTGATCAAAAAATGTGTTATACTCATTATGTTCAGTGAACAGTTCCATATCTAACACTAACAGGGAATACGACAATGTGTCTGGTAATCGTTATGTACTGATACAACTTGATCAAATAACTGTGTTATACTGATTATTCTCACTGAGCAGTTTCATATCCAACACTAACAGGGAATATGACAATGTGTGTGGTGATAGTTACTGTTACAACTGGATCAAATAACTGTGTTATACGTTTTATGTTCAGTGAACAGTTCGATATCTAACACTAACAGGGAATAAGACAATGTGTCTGGTGATAGTTACTTACACAACTTGATGAAATAACTGTGTTATACTCATTACGTTCAGTGAACAGTTATATATCTAATACTAACAGGGAATATGACAATGTGTCTGGTAATAGTTATGTACGGATAAAACTTGATCAAATAATTGTGTTATACACATTATGTTCAGTGAACAGTTGCATACCTAACACTAACAGGGAATACGACAATGTGTCTGGTAATAGTTACTGATACAACTTGATCAAATAACTGTGTTATACGCATTATGCTCAGTGAACAGTTCCATATCTATCTCCAACAGGAAATATGACAATGTGTCTGGTAATAGTGACTGATACTACTGCATCAAATAACTGTTATAGTCATTATGTTCGGTCAACAGTTCTATACCTAACACCAACAGGGAATATGACAGTTTGTCTGGTAATAGTTACTGATACAACTGGATCAAATAACTGTTATACTCATTATGTTCACTGAACAGTTCCATTACTAATACTAACAGGGAATATGACAATGTATCTGTTAATATTTACTGATACAACTTGATCAAATAACTGTGTTATACTCATTATGTTCAGTGAACAGTTCCATATCTAGCACTAACAGGGAATGTGACAATGTGTCTGGTAATAGTTACTGATACAACTGGATCAAATAACTCTGTTATACTTATTATGCTCAGTGAAGAGTTCCATATCTAACTCTAACAGGGAATATGACAATGTGTCTGGTAATAGTTACTGATACAACTGGATCAAATAATTGTGTTATACTCATTATGCTCAGTGAACAGTTCCATATCTAACTCTAATAGGGAATATGACAATGTGTCTGGTAATAGTTACTGATACAACTTGATCAAATAATTGTATTATACTCATTATGCTGAGTGAACAGTTCCATATCTAACTCTAATAGGGAATATGACAATGTGTCTGGTGATAGTTACTGATACAGCTTGATCAAATAATTGTGTTGTACTCATTATGTTCAGTGAACAGTTCCATATCGAACACTAATTGGGAATACGACAAAGTGTCTGGTGATAGTTACTGATACAACTGGATCAAATAACTGTGTTATACTCATTGTGTTCAGTGAACAGTTCTATATCTAACACTAACAGGGAATATGACAATGTATCTGGTAATAGTTACTGATACAACTGGATCAAATAACTGTGTTATACTCATTGTGTTCAGTGAACAGTTCCATATCTAATACTAACAGGGAATATGACAATGTATCTGGTAATAGTTACTGATACAACTTGATCAAATAACTGTGTTATACTCATTGTGTTCAGTGAACAGTTCTATATCTAACTCTAACAGGGAATATGACAATGTATCTGGTAATAGTTACTGATACAACTTGATCAAATAACTGTGTTATGCTCATTATGTTCAGTGAACAGTTCCATACCTAACACCAACAGAGAATATGACAATGTGTCTGGTAATAGTTACTGATACAACTGGATCAAATAACTGTGTTATACGTTTTATGTTCAGTGAACAGTTCGATACCTAACACTAACAGGGAATATGACAATGTGTCTGGTGATAGTTGCTTACACAACTTGATGAAATAACTGTGTTATACTCATTATGTTCAGTGAGCAGTTCCATATCTAACACCAACAGGGAATATGACAATGTGTCTGGTAATAGTTACTGATACAACTTGATCAAATAACTGTGTTATACTCATTATGTTCAGTGAACAGTTCCACATCTAGCACTAACAGGGAATGTGACAATGTGTCTGGTAATAGTTACTGATACAACTTGATCAAATAACTCTGTTATACTTATTATGCTCAGTGAACAGTTCCATATCTAACTCTAACAGGGAATATGACAATGTGTCTGGTGATGGTTACTTATGCAACTTGATCAAATAATTGTATTATACTCATTATGTTCAGTGAACAGTTCCATATCTAGCACTAACAGGGAATGTGACAATGCGTCTGGTAATAGTTACTGATACAACTGGATCAAATAATTGTGTTATACTCATTATGCTCAGTGAACAGTTCCATATCTAACTCTAATAGGGAATATGACAATGTGTCTGGTATTAGTTACTGATACAACTTGATCAAATAATTGTATTATACTCATTATGCTGAGTGAACAGTTCCATATCTAACTCTAATAGGGAATATGACAATGTGTCTGGTGATAGTTACTGATACAACTTGATCAAATAATTGTGTTGTACTCATTATGTTCAGTGAACAGTTCCATATCGAACACTAATAGGGAATACGACAAAGTGTCTGGTGATAGTTACTGATACAACTGGATCAAATAACTGTGTTATACTCATTGTGTTCAGTGAACAGTTCTATATCTAACACTAACAGGGAATATGACAATGTATCTGGTAATAGTTACTGATACAACTGGATCAAATAACTGTGTTATACTCATTGTGTTCAGTGAACAGTTCCATATCTAATACTAACAGGGAATATGACAATGTATCTGGTAATAGTTACCCATACAACTTGATCAAATAACTGTGTTATACTCATTGTGTTCAGTGAACAGTTCTATATCTAACTCTAACAGGGAATATGACAATGCGTCTGGTAATAGTTATATACTGATACAACTTGTTCAAATAATTGTGTTATGCTCATTATGTTCAGTGAACAGTTCCATACCTAACACCAACAGAGAATATGACAATGTGTCTGGTAATAGTTACTGATACAACTTGATGAAATAACTGTGTTATACTCATTATGTTCAGTGAACAGTTCCATATCTAACACTAACAGGGAATACGACAATGTGTCTGGTAATCGTTATGTACTGATACAACTTGATCAAATAACTGTGTTATACTGATTATTCTCACTGAGCAGTTTCATATCCAACACTAACAGGGAATATGACAATGTGTGTGGTGATAGTTACTGTTACAACTGGATCAAATAACTGTGTTATACGTTTTATGTTCAGTGAACAGTTCGATATCTAACACTAACAGGGAATAAGACAATGTGTCTGGTGATAGTTACTTACACAACTTGATGAAATAACTGTGTTATACTCATTACGTTCAGTGAACAGTTATATATCTAATACTAACAGGGAATATGACAATGTGTCTGGTAATAGTTATGTACGGATAAAACTTGATCAAATAATTGTGTTATACACATTATGTTCAGTGAACAGTTGCATACCTAACACTAACAGGGAATACGACAATGTGTCTGGTAATAGTTACTGATACAACTTGATCAAATAACTGTGTTATACGCATTATGCTCAGTGAACAGTTCCATATCTATCTCCAACAGGAAATATGACAATGTGTCTGGTAATAGTGACTGATACTACTGCATCAAATAACTGTTATAGTCATTATGTTCGGTCAACAGTTCTATACCTAACACCAACAGGGAATATGACAGTTTGTCTGGTAATAGTTACTGATACAACTGGATCAAATAACTGTTATACTCATTATGTTCACTGAACAGTTCCATTACTAATACTAACAGGGAATATGACAATGTATCTGTTAATATTTACTGATGCAACTTGATCAAATAACTGTGTTATACTCATTATGTTCAGTGAACAGTTCCATATCTAGCACTAACAGGGAATGTGACAATGTGTCTGGTAATAGTTACTGATACAACTGGATCAAATAACTCTGTTATACTTATTATGCTCAGTGAAGAGTTCCATATCTAACTCTAACAGGGAATATGACAATGTGTCTGGTAATAGTTACTGATACAACTGGATCAAATAATTGTGTTATACTCATTATGCTCAGTGAACAGTTCCATATCTAACTCTAATAGGGAATATGACAATGTGTCTGGTAATAGTTACTGATACAACTTGATCAAATAATTGTATTATACTCATTATGCTGAGTGAACAGTTCCATATCTAACTCTAATAGGGAATATGACAATGTGTCTGGTGATAGTTACTGATACAGCTTGATCAAATAATTGTGTTGTACTCATTATGTTCAGTGAACAGTTCCATATCGAACACTAATTGGGAATACGACAAAGTGTCTGGTGATAGTTACTGATACAACTGGATCAAATAACTGTGTTATACTCATTGTGTTCAGTGAACAGTTCTATATCTAACACTAACAGGGAATATGACAATGTATCTGGTAATAGTTACTGATACAACTGGATCAAATAACTGTGTTATACTCATTGTGTTCAGTGAACAGTTCCATATCTAATACTAACAGGGAATATGACAATGTATCTGGTAATAGTTACTGATACAACTTGATCAAATAACTGTGTTATACTCATTGTGTTCAGTGAACAGTTCTATATCTAACTCTAACAGGGAATATGACAATGTATCTGGTAATAGTTACTGATACAACTTGATCAAATAACTGTGTTATGCTCATTATGTTCAGTGAACAGTTCCATACCTAACACCAACAGAGAATATGACAATGTGTCTGGTAATAGTTACTGATACAACTGGATCAAATAACTGTGTTATACGTTTTATGTTCAGTGAACAGTTCGATACCTAACACTAACAGGGAATATGACAATGTGTCTGGTGATAGTTGCTTACACAACTTGATGAAATAACTGTGTTATACTCATTATGTTCAGTGAGCAGTTCCATATCTAACACCAACAGGGAATATGACAATGTGTCTGGTAATAGTTACTGATACAACTTGATCAAATAACTGTGTTATACTCATTATGTTCAGTGAACAGTTCCACATCTAGCACTAACAGGGAATGTGACAATGTGTCTGGTAATAGTTACTGATACAACTTGATCAAATAACTCTGTTATACTTATTATGCTCAGTGAACAGTTCCATATCTAACTCTAACAGGGAATATGACAATGTGTCTGGTGATGGTTACTTATGCAACTTGATCAAATAATTGTATTATACTCATTATGTTCAGTGAACAGTTCCATATCTAGCACTAACAGGGAATGTGACAATGCGTCTGGTAATAGTTACTGATACAACTGGATCAAATAATTGTGTTATACTCATTATGCTCAGTGAACAGTTCCATATCTAACTCTAATAGGGAATATGACAATGTGTCTGGTATTAGTTACTGATACAACTTGATCAAATAATTGTATTATACTCATTATGCTGAGTGAACAGTTCCATATCTAACTCTAATAGGGAATATGACAATGTGTCTGGTGATAGTTACTGATACAACTTGATCAAATAATTGTGTTGTACTCATTATGTTCAGTGAACAGTTCCATATCGAACACTAATAGGGAATACGACAAAGTGTCTGGTGATAGTTACTGATACAACTGGATCAAATAACTGTGTTATACTCATTGTGTTCAGTGAACAGTTCTATATCTAACACTAACAGGGAATATGACAATGTATCTGGTAATAGTTACTGATACAACTGGATCAAATAACTGTGTTATACTCATTGTGTTCAGTGAACAGTTCCATATCTAATACTAACAGGGAATATGACAATGTATCTGGTAATAGTTACCCATACAACTTGATCAAATAACTGTGTTATACTCATTGTGTTCAGTGAACAGTTCTATATCTAACTCTAACAGGGAATATGACAATGCGTCTGGTAATAGTTATATACTGATACAACTTGTTCAAATAATTGTGTTATGCTCATTATGTTCAGTGAACAGTTCCATACCTAACACCAACAGAGAATATGACAATGTGTCTGGTAATAGTTACTGATACAACTTGATGAAATAACTGTGTTATACTCATTATGTTCAGTGAGCAGTTCCATATCTAACACCAACAGGGAATATGACAATGTGTCTGGTGATAGTTACTGATACAACTTGATCAAATAACTGTGTTATACACATTAGGTTCAGTGAACAGTTCCATATCTCACACCAACAGGGAATATGACAATGTGTCTGGTAATAATTACTGATACAACTGGATCAAATAACTGTGTTATACTCATTATGTTCAGTGAACAGTTGGATATCTAACGCTAACAGGGAAATATGTCAATGTGTCTGGTAATAGTTACTGATACAACTTGATCAAATAACTGTGTTATACTCATTATGTTCAGTGAACAGTTCGATATCTAACACTAACAGGGAATATGACAATGTGTCTGGTGATAGTTACTGATACATCCTGATCAAATAACTGTGTTATACTCATTATGTTCAGTGAGCAGTTCCATATCTAAAACTAACAGGGAATATGTCAATGTGTCTGGTAATAGTTACTGACACAGCTTGATCGGCGGCGCCGTGGTCGAGCGGTTAGGGCACTCGCCTACCACCTAGGCGGCCCGGGTTCGATCCCAGAGAGCCGCATGTGGTATTCGTGGTGGACGAAGCGGCGTCAGGGCGGGTTTTCTGTGGGTTCTCCGGTTTCCCCTGCCATCTCATTCCACCAGTGCTCCATCTTCATTCCATGTATCATCTGTGTCACCGCCTGCGGTGCTGTAGTAGTTAAACCGGGCGTTACACACTACAACAACAACACAACTTGATAAAAAAAATATGTTATGCTCATTATGTTCAGTGAACAGTTCTATATCTAACACTAACAGGGAATATGACAATGTGTCTGGTAATAGTTACTTACACAGCTTGATTGGCGGCACCGTGGTCTAGCGGTTAGCGCGCTCGCCTACCACCTAGTCGGCCCGGGTTCGATCCCAGAGACCCGCATGTGGTATTCGTGCTGGATGAAGCGGCGTCACGGCGGATTTTCTCCGGGTTCTCCGGTTTCCCCCGCCATCTAATTCTACCGGTGCTCCATCTTCATTCCATGTATCATCAGTGTCACCGCCTGCGGTGCCGTAGTAGTTAAAGCGGGCGTTAAACACTACAAGAACAACAACACAACTTGATCAAAAAAATGTGTTATACTCATTGTGTTCAGTGAACAGTTCTATATCTAACACTAACAGGGAATATGACAATGTGTCTGGTAATAGTTCTGTACTGATACAACTTGAATAAATAATTGTGTTATACTCATTATGTTCAGTGAACAGTTCCATATCGAACACTAACAGGAAATATGACAATATAGCTTGTGATAGTTACTGTTACAACTTAATAAAACAATTGCGCTGAGAAAATTAATTTAAAAAAAAACACACTTCTATACTTAAAGCGGGCGTTAAACACTACAAGAACAACAACACAACTTGATCAAAAAAATGTGTTATACTCATTGTGTTCAGTGAACAGTTCTATATCTAACACTAACAGGGAATATGACAATGTGTCTGGTAATAGTTATGTACTGATACAACTTGAACAAATAATTGTGTTATACTCATTATGTTCAGTGAACAGTTCCATATCGAACACTAACAGGAAATATGACAATATAGCTTGTGATAGTTACTGTTACAACTTAATAAAACAATTGCGCTGAGAAAATTAATTTAAAAAAAACACACTTCTATACTTAACAGTAAAAGGGAATATGACGACAATTTAACAGAAATGTGTAGGCTTTGTACAAAGGATCAAGCAGATGACTTACCTTGGTGGTTTTGTGAAATGAAAGTCTTCATGTGTTTCATCCTGTAACGTAATTCACCCTTAAAACAAATGCTCTGGTTTAACCCTATCACTCTTGTCTTCAGAAAGAGGAGTAGGAGAAATATGAGAACATTTTTTTTATTATCTACAGAAAAGAAGTGATATCAAATAAATACAATCGCTCAAGTTGGATTAACTCTCTACCACTAAAACACATAAGGCTTTGTTGTACAAAGGAAAGACATCCACATGTGTGGATTCCTTTTCTTTTTTTTTACATAGAAACAAATATTCCATTCATTGCACCTTAGTATTAGAAACAGTGATGCGTTTGTCATGTATAAATTACAAATTTTCTTTCAAATTCCAAATTTTCTTTAGAGGTTACATCTATGGATGATACATGTTATTGATTACATTCACTTTTCTATTATTAAGTATTTAAATCTAAATTAATCAATTATTTTGAAGATCTGTATCTGATAAGGTTAAAGATTTTAAGTTTAAAATAGAACTCAGTTGTGTAGTGAATAAAATTATGACTGTCTTCGGCAGCAACTAGCTTTCATATTTACTATGCAATCAGAGTTTTGCTTATCTGAGGTGAGGCTAGCTCGGATTTGGTATAAATATGGAGCACTATAGGGCAAACAATACAAAATGAACTGAAAGGATTAACTCAAGATAGTTATTTATTGTAAGGTATTAAAGTGTATGTTTTATCTTGTTTTGCTTAGCTCGTGGCCGTTCTGGACTTGGGATAGGACGCCTCCAATGCAATGGTCGCTGGCGTCGGTGTCCACAATGAAGGCGTCGCCTGGTTGTGGGAATCCCAAAATAGGAGCACTGCAGAGCGTCCTCTTCAGCTGCCGGAAAGCGCCTTCGGCGTCCTCCGTCCACACATAAGGTCGATGTTCTTCCGTCAAGCGAGTGAGGGGTTTGGCGATGCTGGAGAAACCCTTTATGAAGCGGCGGTAATAACTGCACAATCCAAGGAAACTGCGCAGTTCTCGCTTATCCTTTGGGCGAGGCCAATCTCTCACGGCCTGTGTCTTCTCCGGATCCGTGGCCACTCCGGTTGGTGAGACTATGTGGCCGAAGTAGTTGACTTCCCTGCGGAAGAGCTGGCACTTCTTGGCGTTCAGCTTCAAGCCGGTCGCCTGCAGTCTCTGTAGCACCTTGCTCAGTTTGTCAAGGTGGTCTTCGAATGTCTTGCCGACGATGATGATGTCGTCCAGGTGTAACAGGCAGGCGTCATTAGTCAATCCTCTCATTACTGACTCCATGAGGCGTTGGAAGGTAGCTGGTGCGTTGCAGAGACCAAAGGGCATAACTGTGAACTGCCAAAGCCCTTGGCCTGTCGAGAATGCGGTCTTCTCCTTGTCTCTCGGGTCTAGAGCCACCTGCCAGTAACCCGATTTCAGGTCCAGGGTTGAGAACCACTGCGCACTAGCAAGCGTGTCCAGGGTGTCGTCAATCCGGGGTAAGGGGAAGCAGTCCTTCCTGGTGACAGCGTTCAACTTCCTGTAATCTACGCAGAAGCGTAGCTCGCCATTCTTCTTCTTCACCAGAACTACAGGGGAACACCAAGGACTGTCAGACTCTACTGGTCTTGTCTATTGGTGTTACGCTGACCACGGCCTCGCACGCCCCCAACTCCGTCCCGGCCTGGACGTCGTGATCTGTGTCTGTTGGGTTGAGCAGTCTCACCGGCACCTCCTCATGGCACGGCAACAATGTCCCGGCTACACAGAGCCCGTGCACATGCGTCTTCCGGTCCAGCAGCATGCTCTTCTTGCGCTGGCCTTCCAGTCGCGCCGTCACTACCATCTCGCTTCTCGCGGGGACAACTACGTCTTCCCTGAGAATGACCCTGCAGATTCCAAGGCGTTCTTCGGGGTGCCGGAGCATTACTTCCTCTCCCTTAAGCCGTAGAACCTTCTCGCCGATGTCGACCGTCGCCTCGTGGCTCCTGAGCGCATCCAGTCCCAGTATCACCTCCTCAGCCACCTACGCGACGAACACCCACAAACGCAAGACACTTCGCCCCAAGGTCAACTGCAGCAGGGCCTCCCTCTCCACAGGCAAGGTGTCACCCGATGCCGTCACTAGTTGGTACGGTCGGCTCGGTTTTCTCGACGGCAAGCCCCTGACTACGTCAGGTCTGATGACAGTCACGGCTGCTCCAGTGTCAACAAGCACGCGGCACGGCTTCCCTCTCACCCAACCGTCCGCGATGAGGCTGTCATCCATCCGTCGGCTGACGGCGCGCAGTGTCACTCGAGGGGATGATGGTGATGGCGCCGACGTGCCCCTCGCCACGCCGGCCATTACTCGTTTTCCGGCTGCTCTTCTTGGTGCCGGCAGTCTCTCATTAGGTGTCCCGGCTGGCCACACCCCCAACACACGCCACCTGGTCTTTGTCGGCGTCCCTGGACTGGTCTGCGGTCTTCATCGTAGCGGACACTCCTTGTGTTCGAGGTCGGGGTAGCCGTCACTTTGGCCGCTTCCATCCTTAATGCGGCCGTTAGTGCCTCGTGGATGGTCTTGTAGTCGGCGAGCATCAGGCGTTGACGTAGGTATCTCGGCATCGCGTACCCCGTTGACGAAGGTATAGGCGGCTTCTCGGGATACGAATTCGGAGGGGAGGTTGACCAAGGCTTTGCTGGCCAGCTGTTCGATTGCCAGGGCGAACTCCTGCAGCGTCTCCACTGGCAGTTGCATCCTAGATTTCAGTTGGCTGCGGTAGGCTGCGGCTAAGCGGTGGTTTCCGAACCGGTTCTCCAGGGCCTCCCAGATGTCCTTGGGCGCCGCCGCTGTCTGGACTGCGTTCAGCACTTCTGCGGCTCGTCCCTGGAGTCTGGCTATCAGCTGCGCGGCCTCTTCTTCTGGCGACCAATTGTTGTGCTTGGCCACTTCGTCGAATTGACGGCGGAGACCTTAAACGTTGACGTGCCATCGTACTTCGGTGTTTTGACGCGCGTCGATGTTGTGTCGCGTGCTGGAGCCTCGGCCTTGTAGTTCTTGAGCTTTTCACTAAGCATCCCTTCCACCATTGCATTTAGCTCCTTGGCGCTACTGTCGACCCTGTCTTCGAGAACGCTAAGCCGTTCCCCGACATTCTCCAGGGCGTCAACGCGTTGGCCGAGGTCCTCCATCTTTCCACCGAGCTGTTCCACCTTTCCACCGAGCTCTTTCACATCCTTCCTTACGCCAGCCAGTTGCTCGTCAATTTTCGCCGATAGCTCCGTCTTCATCTCTTTCAGCTCGGCAGCGAGGTTGTCGTTTGCCGTCTTCATCTCTGCCTTCAGCTCTTGTAAAAAGTTCACCAATGTAGCCTCCATCGTCGTATCCCGCTTCTGACACCAGTGTGACTTTGGTGGGTATAAAGTAAAGAAGACAGATGTAGTCGAGATAAAGAAACACTTATTTCCGTAAACAGTAACTTTGTACACTCGTTGCAACAGCAAGAAAGTCTTTACCGATTCACCAACAGCACGGCTCCGAATTAGTAACACAAAAGCTGTCCCTTCTCACACTTTACCGCTATTTACATCTCCCAGGCACTATTCTGGAAACTTCAGGAAAGTTCAGTTATTATTGCGGTGAAAGACAAAGCTGAAAATTCCAGAAGTCTCTATCCCTTTCTCTCTTTCGGCTAGCGCCCCAACAATGCGGCCATTCTCTGTCTCTTCCCTTCGGCTCCTTTGCGGTAGTGCCGACAATAATGCGATGGGCGACAATATCAACACTGAAGTAAACAACAAAATTGCTCATTTCTTAAACTTATGCTATTGTCATTTGAAGTTATTTTGTCTAAGAATTACAAGTTATCTCAGATAATAATGTTCAAACCGTAGAGAAATTTAGTATGAGGAAGTCCAATGCAAATAAAAGAAATTTGTTCTTAGTATGTCACACAATTTATGATCCAAACATTACAGTACACTTCTTTTTCTGATTATCCTCCCCTTATGTAGGACATGCACACCCTAGGACTTCCAAGCAAGTGTCTAGGGTCAGACACCTGTCAGGGAGCGGAGGAACCTATGTAGCAGACAGAGTGAACACCTGGAAGAAGCAGGTGGTCAGCCAAGCACCAGGAACGATAGTGAGGAAGAGAATGATATGAAATGCAGGCGAAATTGATGATTGGAAAGGTGATAATGGAACAATTGGCAGGGAAAACAGGAGAACCCAGAGAAAACCTGCCCAGCGGCCGCTTTGTCCACCACGATTACCTCATGTGCGTTCCTGGGATCGCACCTGGGCCGCCTACTGTGTATTCACTCTAAGGTTGATCACCGCAAAACTAAATCCAAGTGGCCAGTGCACAGTTATAATGTATCCTTCCGCTATTCGTGCCAGAAAAATTGTCACAACACAACCATGTGGTGACTGCATGCGGTAATAGAAAGGAAGGATCCCTTATTCCATTAACTTAAAGAGTGACTAACATGTAACTAGAGGTTAAAGACAATAAGATTGATAGTTACAATATAAACCTGTTGTAGCATTTTGTCAATTGTTGGCGGCTCATTTTTAAAAAAGCAATTGTGCACTGTTCCACAAATTGTGTTTTTAACAAAATTGTCACATTCTTGCATGGCATATTTCACATGCTTTCATTTTTTTCAGAGGGTAACCGATTTCCCATTTCAGCTATTTCTTTACGAGCATTGTTTATACTGGTACTCGAAACGCCTGTGAGCTCAGAAGTTAATTTCACTACTTTTTTGATGGGAAGAATTGAATATTTCTCACATAACCTATAATACAAATTCAACACTTTGTTTTTTCACCACTAGTCTATGGTTTGCCCGCCTTATACTTTACATAAATTGAGGAAGATGCAAGAACAAATTCCCGCCGCCATCTGCCATTATCCTAAATAGAAACTGCTGGCTGCAAACAATACTTGGTAAATACTCGAATGTCAGGTAACTCACACAAGTTGCATGTTGGGACTTGCAGCTCTGTTTATCAGTTTACGTCAGCATTAATCAACCGCTTACATATTTGTATAAAATATTACATTATTTAAGGATAAATTCATTCTAAAATTCAGATTACTAGTATGGGAGTACTTCCCTGAACGCTGTACATTGCTACCATGTTGTTTCACGGTTAAGTGGTCACATGGCTTTGTTTTACGTGGATAAACCTAAGAGTGAATGAAGTATAGGTGGTAGGCATGCAGCTACGGTGCCGCCTCATTACAGTACATATTGTAAAATACTTAAAAGAGCAATGAATGAAGCAACAGGAAGGTATTACTTCTTGCTATTGATGAATACAATAAAATGAAGAACCCAAATTGCCCTGTGTTGCTTTTAAGCAATAATGTTTACCCAAATTTATAAAGTAGTTAAATAGCATATATATTTTACTAGGAAGTATCAGTAAAAAATTAGTTTTAAGTTGATTTAGTATATAACATATATTTTTAATAATTTACGTAGAATATTTATAAGAAAAAGAAGCAAAGTGTTCCATTTTTGGACAACTTACCTTAATATCATCATTAGTATCTGAATCTCTTTCTAACCACCATTTTTCTTCTTTAATATCAATCTTGCTTTCAATTTCACTTTCGTTGATGGTTTCATTAAATCTCAATACATGGTGTTCTTCATTCTGTGAACATGTGGAATCTTCAAGTTCTGCTTTGATATCACTGCTACTTGTAACAGTTTCTATCTTAACCTTCTTCGCAAGATCTTTAATAAAAGGCTCTCTGTCATCCTTTGAACAAAAGTCTGGGAAAGAAGATTCCTCTTTGATATCCATTTTAGTGTAGTTGCTGTATTTGAATGGTTGTGTTCGTAAACTTCAGTAGCAAGTCTGAGGAAAAAGAAATACATTAGTAACATCCATGAGTTAGCTTCCAGGTAATTGAATCTACATTACATTTCAACAGACAACATAAAGGAGCACAAAGTAATGATGGTAATTTGGTGTAATATGTTCAGAATAGCATTTTTAACATTCAGAAATAAATACCTAGCTTATGGTTCTTTTAATCTGAATCTAATGTGTATTACTAAACAAAATATGTTTTAAGTTATATTATTCTAAAAGGAATTTTATAATGTTGGACACAGAGGAGTTTACAATGAGGACAACAAAATTAAAATGGATGTTTTACTGATTTGAAGCAATGCTTGCACCTAAAAACTTGCAAACTTCAGATACTATAGGAGGAAAAGCAAGCAAAGAATGTTGTGTAAATATGCTGTTGTTAGCTAATGCCGGATTTCTGACAATGAAGTCATTAATCCTCTTCCTCTCCATTATTTCTCACTGATGGATGGGGCACTAGAAGTGGCTGGGCATATTTGAAGGTGGTCTCGATCCATTTCCTCTTGCAGATCACATAAAGGACAGAGTGGTGAAGAATATATCCCTATTCTGTTTAAATGTTTTGTCAGACAATCATGTCCTGTAATCAACCTGAAGTTTGCAACTGCTGTTTTTCGAGGATACTCAGGAATTACTGTTTGAATGTTTGGTAGTTCCCATCTTTTATTTTTTGATTTTTCATAGTAATATTTTTCAATAATGTTTTTGAATTCAGAGTTGACTATTCTTTTAGCTGCATAAAATGGTAGATTAACTATTGACTTCTGCACATTGCCAGTACCGTTTTTTCCAAGAAAATCAGCTTTTTCATTACCACTCAGTCCACAGTGAGCTGGTATCCATTGGAAGACTAGGTGTTTTTGAAGCGCTGTTAGATGGCTAAGCATTTTCCAACATTCTATAATTGTTTGGTTTTTTGGTGACAACTTGGAAGTAATTGCTATAATTGCCGCCCTGGAATCCGAGAGAATAACTGCTTGCTGAAAATGTGAAATTTTGTACAAAAGATTTTGTAGGGCCATTCGAATTGCTTCAATTTCTCCATCAAAGTTAGTAGTTCCATAACTTAAAGATTTGTAATAGGAAAAGAGGTGATATGTAGCTTCAGCACCCGCTCCATCTTGGTCTGATATTAATCATCCATCAGTATAAATATGGAGCCATTCATGTTCTGGAAATCTAGTATGGATTGTCTCTAATGCCAATAATTTTAGAACACTAGTTGGAGTATCACTTTTCTTAACCCTTTATTGCCTGGTGTGACTTATAAGATACATTAGCTTTTTTCCCTATTTGTACTAGTTTTAACCTTTTTTTCTGCTATATTCTGGTTATACCGTCTGTCACAGATAAAAAATACATATTTGAGACGTTTTGGATTGTAAAAAATTATATTTTTTTACAATTTATATTGTAGTGTTTTTTAATGAGAAAAGAAGCAAAATGCATGCAACTGCAGTCAAATGATACCCCGTCATCATCCACGCGTGCCATCACGCCGATTAGTTTACGTGGGCCCTCCCCGTCCTTTACCACAGGCACATTTGACTGCGGTTGCCGAGACTCGAACTCACGACCTCAGGCTTTGAGTGCATGGCCAGTGCACTACGTGTTGCCTTAACGATCATGGTTATCCAAGCCAGCAGGCTGAAGGTCTCCTAGACCGTCTAATCTAAACCGGTTTCGAATTAGAGGAAGAACGGCATATGTAGTAAAATAATTCAGGCAAGAAAGGGTTAACTTCTTCTGTCAGGAGTAAATAATATGTGAAGTCTAATGTTTGTGTCGGATTGACTTTAGATATGAAGTTTTCCTTTGAATTAGGAAGGTATACATTCTTCTTGATGTCTTGAATTTTGGAAAGAAAGCTCTCCTGAGTCTTTAGTGTATGTGTAAAATTTCTCTTGTGCCATTTATTGAATGGGAGTCTGAGCAACTTTTCATGTTGAATAAGAGCCGCTTTTTCTATTTCATATTCAATGGGGCATTGTTTGGTTAGTATTTCCATAGCTGCTATTGGTGTGGTTTTGATAGCACCTGTAATTAATCTCAGACTTTGGTTTTGAAAGATTTGAATCTTTTTTGTGTTTGCTGTTACAAGAACTTCGCTGCAGTAAGTAAATAATGGCTTTATATATACATTGTATGTTGTGTTAAGAGTTCCTCTGGAACATCCCCACTTCATTCCTGTTAGACGTTTTAACAGTGCAAGACGCCTCTCTGCTCTTTGTATTACATTTTCTATTTGTTTGGTCCATGTAAGTTTAGTATCAAATGTAACTCCTAAATACTTTGCTTCCTTTGTTTCTGGTAATTGTTGACCCTCAAAATTTAGTTTTATTTTTAGTGGCTTTTTTCTTAGTGAAAAGCTTTGGTAGTTTGATTTTGTTCTATTAACAGTCTAGTTCTGTACTTTTGCTTTTTGATTTTGAAGTCCACATTACTAAGTCATCAGCAAATAGTGCTCACTTCACACCTGATTCTTGTATGTGTTATGGCAGATCGTTAATAAATATATTAAAAAGTGTAGTGCTGAGCACTGTGCCTTGTCGTAAGCCACCGTGTACTTGTTTGTAGATATATTTCTTCCATATCTGGTTGCAATAAAGCGTTGTGTTAGGAAATGATATAGCCACGAAAACATTGGACCTTGTATTCCTATTTTTTTTTTACTCTCTGTAGTAGTTTTGTTCTGCATATAGAATCATATGCACTTTGGAAATCAATAAAAACTGATAAATTATCTTCTTTTCTATTGAAGGAGTCTTTGATTTCTTGACTGAGAAGTAAGACTTGTTCATTTGTATAGTGGAACTCTCTAAATCCAGCTTGACACGGGGAAATTAAAGTTTTTGGTTGTAGAAACCAATTTAACCTGTGTGACACCATTCTTTCCATCTCTTTTGCTATTATGCTAGTAAGAGCTATTGGTCTATAATTTTTTATTTCTGACGCTGTTTTGTTTTTCTTCAAGAGTGGGACAATTATTGCTTTTCGCCATTTAGCAAGTACAGTGGTTTTCCAGGCTAGATTGTAGAGTTTCAGTAGTTGTTGTTTTGCTGTTTTTCCAAGGTTTTTTATGAACTCTGGATGTATGTGATCAAGTCCAGGAGACTTTTTGTTTTCTAGATTATTTATTGCAATGTTTAATTCTTGCCTATTAAAATTTTGAAAAAAGATATTGCACTGAGTGTTAGGATCACATTCTCTTTCTTGTTTCAAATCTTTCTTAAATTCTTTACGTTCCTTTTTATTATTTCTTGTTACTTTATGTGAATTAGCATAATATTTATTGAATGTTTTGGCTATGGCTACATCATTTGTTAATATTTTATTGTTGTGTATGATAGGTGTGCTGTTGTTTTCTTTCCTATCTTTGACATTTTTATGAACTTATGAGCTTTGTTACCATGTGTCCTATAATCCATTTTTTCTAAGAAATTATTAAAGTGATTCTTTTTAGAAGTATTAATTTCTTTTTTTAGTAAGGCACATTTCTTACAAAAGTCAAAGTAAGAAAAGCTCACTAAATGGGTGTTTGAGTGAAATCCCTACTTTGGCGATCACTGGATATTAGCGATACTGGTGCTTCACCTTAAAGCATCTTCTTCCTAAGCTCTCGAAAACAATAACAAAAGGTTAAACAGAGGCATCAAGGAGCTCACTTCAGTGGTTTAACCAGCAATCGAAAATGTTAAATGGACTTTTATCCAGAGTGCAACAATTCATAATGTTAAATATACCTTTATCCAGAGAGCAACAATTGATATTAGTATATACTATGGTAATTAAAGACAAGATTAAAACATAGTCTGAACATAAAACATATGTACATCCAAAAGCAGCAGTGCAAGATGTAATGCAGAGTGCATATTGTGTTATCACAGACCTGCTAAAATGAGTATTTTCAGTGTTAAACTAAAATAAGGAGAAACAAAACATATCAAACGATACAAGGCGAATAATTTTACCAAACTCTAGCTTCAATTCAATGTTGTGCCCAAGATATAAGAACAAGAGTGACATGGGTCTGAGACTGCAGCTAATATGAGGACCATATTTAAAACAGCCATAGCGCCATTACTAGCCTCAATATACATCCATAAAAATCTGATGTGTTGCACTCACCTGAATTTCTCTACTCTTGTACTAACCATTCTTACAAACTCTTATTCCCATATCTTCTTTGTGTTAGTTAAAATAAACATTTGTACAAATTATCTAATTGCTTATGTCCTTGTAGATACAAGGGGAATATTAGAATACAGAAGGCTTTGTGCGACAGTCAAATCTTTTTGACCTTTGAGATTCCATTCTCTTTGCACAATTAATATAAAAAATGAACAACGTTGTTGCATTTCGCTAAAGTTCTAAGTTTTCCAAAATTCACACACATAACAAGGAATATCTCCGAAATGGTTCACCCTACAAGAAAATTTATTGAGACATAAATTGTGTAATTTAGCAAGATCTACATTTTTTGTAGTGCAAGATTTTGTCTATCTGTAATGGTTTACCAGTTATGCAAAATTCGTCCAGAGTAAATACGACTACAGGGGCTATAGCCAGAAAATTCAAGATATACATTTCATTTGTCATAAAAATATCTCAAACATATGACATTTTAGTCAAAATCGTTAGAGCCATTTTCAAGAAAATTAAAATTTTCGAAAAATGTTCCATGTAAAGGGTAGTTTAGGGTAGGACTATTTTCTTCAAAATCTTCGTGTCGCATCCTTGAATGACAATAAACTTAAATACCAACTTTGGTTTTTAACCGACTTTTCGTTTTTGAACTATGCTGTCCACAGACTCACAGACTGATACACAGACAGACTGACATACAGACACACACATGGACCTTTTTCTAAAAATGCTTTCTTTGCATTCAGGGGGTCTCAAAACATATTTCTAGTGAAATCTCGACATCGAATTTTTGGGTGGAATACGATACTTCCCCTACTTACCAGTTGAGAAACTAAAAATACTGCTTCGTATGTCGCTGCAGCACGTGGCAAATTAAGTGCTTTTAGATATTGCCCCAAACTATGAATCATTTTGGCTTCGGTTTGGCCACTACTGCTTCACTCCTCCTCAGCTACGTTTGCAACATAGGGCTCGAAATTTCCTGGCTACTTCTGGTACCTTTAGGAGTGCTAATGTTTGGAACACTCCCATGATGCTACATACAGTAATTAAGATTTACCTATAGTATTCATATCATACAATAGATAATAGAAATTATTACAGTCAAGTTTAATACAAAAAACTTTTTAAAAATATTAAGAGGTTGTCCAGTTACAGGGAATGTCGAGTTATCAAGATTCTACTGTAGAAGTAAATTTAACTGTCAATGTAATGAATCCACCAAATCAGTAAACAAATCTAATGCTTACTCCAGCACACCATGACTAATCAGCCTGGAAGATTCTTCTAGCATTACTAACTCCAGCCATGAGAGTCTATGCTTACTCATCACTCGCCTCTACAGGTAGGATACTGATCATCTCTCATCAACTGGAAGGGCTACACAAGCAGAAATCATTGTTCCTTTCTTCTCTTGCCTTCCTTCTGTGCTGCAGACTCCAAGATTACTCTCAGATTTCTAAGACAGAAACAACACATCATAGAATACAAAGCAGAGCCTCCCAGACTGTAAGACCTGCCCAAGATCCACAAGCCAGATATACTTCTCAGACCCATTGTCAGTGGGATTGGTTCTCCTACATACACCATCAAAAATATCTAGCCGGCCAGCTGCAACCGCATGTAAGGAACTCTGACATCTTCATAAAGGATTCTCGTACTTTATCCAGAATCTCCAACACCTTACTTTACAGCCTCAAGATCTGTCATCAGCTTTGATGCTGTCTCACTTTTCACCATGGCTCCTATCAACGACGCCATTACTCAGTTGAAGCACATCTTTCCTGAAGACATAGTGCTTCCTTTTCAACATGTTCTTACCGCTACACATTTCCAATGGAACCACTCTTACTATGAACAAATCGATACTGTGGCCATGGGCAGCCCACTCAATCCAGCGGTAGCCAACTTTTTCATGGAATCCATTGAAGCTACTGTTCTGAACATCACTCCTTACAAACCATCTACTTGGTTCCGAGATGTGGATTATACCTTAATCGTACAGAGTCATGACGATAAACCTCTATCTGGTTTTCTCCAACACCTCAACAGCCTCAATCCGCGCATACAGTTCACTATGGAAAAAGGAAAAGACGAACAACTGGTCTTCCTGGACATTCTGGCAGCAGAAAAAACAACGGATAGTAATGCACCTAATGGAACCTGTGCTTGATCAGGGAAGGACTGTGTACTTAGATAACTGGTACAGCTCTTCTAAATTATTCATGGTCTTACACAAAAGAAAGAGGGGTAGTAAGGGGTAGTGATGCGCCTCCTATAGCCTCTCCTACCCAATTCCCATCCTCATCCTGCCCGTGGTGCACCCTGCTTTTAACAGATGAGGCTCTGGGGACCGAATCACAGCGGTATAACTGTTTCATCTAAAATGGAGGAAATGTCATTTACATATGTGCTGGCCTATCACAGCACAACAGCGTCCCCTAGAGGCACATGAGGGGAAGGTCGGTGGATCTAAATATCATCTATTTAGTCCTGCCGGCTAGGTCCGATGGATCCGTTGACCAACGATAGGTGTGGTCCCCCTTGTAAAATGGGGGTTTAAGTCGGGTGATGTAACTGCCACATTGTAAAACTGGTGCCCGTTAAGAAAACAGTTACATGAAAGCCACAGATCCAGCAGAAATGAATGAAGAACACTTGAAGACCTGTGAAGCATTAAGATCAGAAGAAACTACAGTTCAAAAGTATTGGAAAGCACGAATGCTAATGGCTTCATTGCCAGATGCAAGGCACTAGAAAACAACAACAACAACACAAAAGAAAGACTAATGCAATTGGAACAGTACGTTCAAATCGAATTAGTTTGCCAAAAGATGTGAATACAAAGGCTCTAAGGAGAGGGGAAATGGAGGTGTGTCAGCTCCCACCTTTGACCTACCTTGCCTGGCAGGACAGGAGGGTAGTTACGGCACTATGCAATTGCAGCTCTAAGATTTTGATGATTGGCACTGGAAAAACAGATGCCCACACCAAAATGTGCATTTTCAAGCCTGACGTTATCCAGGAATACAATATGCAAATGGGCGGTACTAGATCAGGTATTGCAAGCATATCCCTCTTTACGAAAAACAGTGAAATGGTATAAAAAGGTATTTTTGCACCAACTGGATATAACCATATACAATTGTTTGGTAATTTGGAGAGCTCTAAACCCACACAAGACAATGACCTACCTGTACTTTCGACTATCAATAGCTCGCAGCCTAATTGAACAATATCAAGTTGAGAGGCCTCTTCAGACTGGGGGTAGAAAATCCAAAACCCCTGCACCCCTCAGACTTCAAGGAAAACATTATCCTAAAAGGATACCGCCAACAGCAAAGAAGTGCCACCCATCTCGAAAGTGTTTCATGTGCCGCAAGAAGGGAATTCGCAAGGAAACTGGGATGATGTACTGCAAATTTGGAGATGTGCCCTTGTGTGTTTATCCCTGTTTTGAGGCACATCACTGCTGAAGGAACATATAAAGGTAAGCCAGTAAAGCATATAGAATTTAATTAAATGTTTCATAACAGGGGAAAATTAAAATAAGTTGAGTTAGATAGAGGATAAATAAGGGTTAAATGCACAAACACACAGGACGTGTATACACACCCATATCGGTCATCCGTCATTTTAAACGGACGTGATTTCACGTCCATATCCCTGGAGAGGTTAACTGACTTTTTGTTTTTGAGTTATGCTGTCCACAGGCAGGCAGATAGACAGACAGACACACACACACAGAGACAATTTTTTCTAAAAATGCCTTTTCTGGATTCAGGGGGCCTCAAAACACCAGTGAAATCTTGACATTCAATTTATGGTTGGAATACTATACTTTCTCTATTTACTGGTAGAGTAAATAAAAGTTTACAGATAATGTGCAAAATTGTTGAATACAAAATTATATATATTGTATGCTTTTCTCCATTCATGAATGAATTTATATACAAATTAATACAAGTTTCACACTAACAGTGTTGCTAGTATTTTTATTTTTGAGTAAAATTTTTATCTGGCTATTGCCATGAACCTTCTAAGGGCGCTGATGACCTCGAAGTTGAGCGCCCTTAAACCAAACCAAACACCAACAGTGAATTTTGCTTTCACAAAGCAAATTGCTTCGTTTACAAGATGAAAGAGGAGCGAAACCCTTCTAACATTCATCGCCCTCCTGTGGATTTTCTGATTGTGGACTGATGGAGTTATGGAATTTAACGGCTGTCAGTACTCCACTCACAAGCATTACACTATGTTTGAGAAGTAAAATCGGAACTGAAAAATTCAATGCCACAGCTGGGATTTCAACCACAGACTCTCTGCATACCAGGCACATGCTCTAACTATTAAGCTACTGTAACAACCTGCCAGAATGACATTGCATTCTCCAACCAATTCATATTTCTCCCGGTAAACCACAAAGGCAGTCTCACATCAGACAACTACCCCAATGGTGACTCACTATCATAACATTATGTCCCAGGATTAAATAACCTTTAGATGGTAATTATTTATTTGTGCTAACAAACATACTATTGGTGTCTTTAAACTATGGCTATTTGTCCTGGTGAAGTAACATGTGTTTTTTCAACTTTGATAACTCAGTAAAAGCCTTGTTACAAGTGATACACTTGTGCGGCTTTATGTCCTCGTGAATCAATTTGTGTTTTTTCAAATTTGATAACTCGGTAAAAGCCTTCTTACAAATGTTACACTTGTGTGGCTTAATACCCTCGTGAATCAGGTTATGTGTTTTCATATATGATAAGTGAGTAAAAGTCTTGTTACAAACGTCACACTTGTGTGGCTTTATGCCCTCATGAATCAACTTGTGTCTTTTCAAATCTGATAAGTGAGTAAAAGCCTTGTTGCAAATGTTACACTCGTGTGGCTTAATGTCTTCATGACTCAATGTGTGTCTTTTTAAATGTGATACCTGAGTAAAAGCCTTGCTACAAATGTTACACTTGTGTGCCTTTATACCCTCATGAATCAGGTTATGTGTTTTCAAATAGGATAACTTATTAAAAGCCTTGTTACAAATGTTACATTTGTGTGGCTTTATGCCTAGATGAATCAATGTGCATGTTTCCAAATTTGATAACTCAGTAAAAGACTCGTTACAGATGTTACTTTTCTGTGGCTTTGTGCCCTCATGAATCAATGTGTGCCTTTTCAAATCTGATGAGTGAGTAAAAGCCCTGTTGCAAATGTTACACATGTGTGGCCTTATGTCTTCATGAGTCAATTTGTGTCTTTTCAAGTTTGATAACCCAGTAAAAGACTTGCTACAAATGTTACACTTGTGTGGTTTTAGGCCCTCATGAATCAATTTGTGTGTTTTCAAATTTGATAACTCAGTAAAAGACTTGTAACAAATGTTGCATTTGTGTGGCTTTATGCCCTCATGAATCAATTTGTGTGTTTTCAAATGTGATAACCTAGTAAAAGCCTTGTTACAAATATCACACTTGTGTGGCTTCATACCCGCATGAATAAATTTGTGTGTTTTTAAATTTGATAACTTACTAAAACTCTTATTACAAATATTACATTTGTAAAATTTTCTTCCCTCATCAATCAATTTGTGAGTATTCAGGGCCAAACCCCTGTTGGAAACACCACTTTCCTGCCCTTGACTTCTGCCACTTTCGCATTCAGGAGCATCCATGCTGATACTGGAACTTACATCATTTACTAAGTCTTCATTGGAGAATAAATATGATGTACAACTGGACACACCTTCTTTGTATAAACTGAAATATAAAAGTAACATCATTAATCACTAGAACACAGGGATGAAAAACTAACAAAAGAAGGATGTGCATGTTTATTTTTATGTACAGCTAATGAGAGAAAGAACGACTTCACGAGAAAGAGAAGGATGTGGATATGCTGTTATGATTTCAATTACAAGCTCTATGGGATTACAAATTGGAAAAATTGTAGTAAAGGTAAGAGTATTGTATCTGTTTTAAAACATTTTCTTGCCTAAAATGTAAAGTTAATCATCTTGTCTTTGCGCAAAGATAGGTAATGTGGAATGACTATGTTACTAGTTATCTGATTATCATTAGTCTGTGTAAAATTTGTATGTTCTGTCCCTCCGAGTGATATAGGCAAGGGAACTTTAAGACATAACCATTTGAATTATTTGGAATTTGTTTCGCTTTTTACCT
The DNA here is from genome assembly GCA_030765045.1 of Tenodera sinensis. Lineage (NCBI taxonomy): Eukaryota > Metazoa > Arthropoda > Insecta > Mantodea > Mantidae > Tenodera > Tenodera sinensis. Next base: position 48,821,786 of record CM060974.1, on the reverse strand, counting down.
GTGCTTTATATTCTAACGCCGTGCACATAATCTAGGATGACTGTCATGAACTCTGTGGGTCGTTTTCGCGTTGTGCACTGGATGGCACATCAACACATCACGGTGAAAGGCAACCGAAGGAAGACCTGTCACACCCGGCGAGGTGGCTGTAGAGGCTTCAAGAAGGATGGCAGACAATGCCCTATCCTAAGGGACACTACCATGCCACCTGGAGAAGTAGTTTGATGGCAAGGCCTACTGCAACCATGGGATACCCCAAGGGAAGGTGGTACATCGTCATGATGTGGCAAATTATGATAGTGCTGGTCGGAACAAGCAGTGCTGAGAAGGGAGCAGTGTGACGCCGGCCACAGCGCACAACAAAAAACAGCCTGGACTGGACTACGCCATCCCACAGGTTGGTACATGTATCAAAGGCACTCAGTTCAGACTGCCTAGCATGACTGTTGCAAGCACATGAAAACATTCAGAGCGGCAGACAAAAAGGGGTTTTCAAGATTATTCAAGAACTTTGCGGCGGCTGGCGTATATGTAGAAGCTTAAGAAAGGTTTGTATTATATCATCCTCGCTATACAAGGGGGTAAGGCAACAAGCAGAATGAGTTACAAGCATGAGTCGTCGGGAGTCAGTTCTTAGTTTCAATCTGTGTATCAGCTGTGTTGAGTACGGTCATGTTCTGCAGAAAAGTGTCGAAACAGTTAATGAGTGTTAAGTGACTGTATCGTCAGTCAGCTGTTTGAGACAGAGAAAGTGAAGAAAGACAAAAGGGTCAAGGTTACAAGTAGAAAACAGTTGAGTTGTAATATCATGGAAGACTGTTGACGTACTAAAAGAGAACTGTGTATTTCTTCTCTATTTCCTTAATGCCTTCTCAGCCGCTGGGGTCCCCTCAGTCACTCCACTTCCTCCAACCAGTTCTATCCTCATTTCCACCATTGTGTTCCCACACTTTCGCCCAATCCTGTTATATGGGGTCTTCCTCACTCATTTCTTTCTTCCACTCACATTTCAAAGATTGGCTTTGTACTCCATTCTTCTTACAGGTCAGTACCATTTGAACTGACATTCCTCTACTACTATCACCAACTTCTATTACCTTCTATCCCATCTTCTCTTCTCATATATTTAATTTCTGTTATGAATTTATTTGAATGTTTTTCTTGTAGTGTCAAGTTCTCCACTCCATGTTGTGCTATTGGTATCATTACTGAATTGTAAATTTGTAATTGTTTTATTCCTAATCCCTGAATTTCCTACAATTGCATTCCTCATTCCAAAATATGCTGTGGTTGCTTTAATAACCCTATTTAGTACTTCTTGTTCAATTTTTCTGTCACTGCTTATTATGGTACCTAGGTATTCAATTGTTTCTGTCTCCTCCAATATTTTTCCATCACATGTAACATTAGGTTCATTATTCTATCTTGTTTTGATACCCATATTACTTTGCTTTTCACAGTAATCACTACGATTCTTCTACTGGCTATTGAAGTCTCTGTGGTGTGTCTGTGATAAGTACTATATTGTCTGTGTATAATACCATTTTGTCTCCATGTCCACATTACCACCTCATTTCTTGCTGTTCCTGTTTTGCATAGTTTAGCTATTTCATCTGCAAGGGTATTACACAGTAATGGGATTACACTATCTCCTTTGCTTTAATCTTATCTCCATTTTAAATTCTCCACATAATTCTCTCCGAACCATTCCTATTGCTTTTTTATACATGCTCTTGACTGCATTTATTAATCTTATTGGTACAGTTTTAGCTGGACTGGATCAAATGCATAAGAATACAAGGTATATAACATACAGGATCTTGGGTTTGGCACTCTGTAAAAAAGGCTACTTCTTCTTCTACCACTAATCTTAATCTTCTTTCCACTATTCTAATATATATCTTATATACTACTGCTGAAACACATATTGTTCTAGTTATTAGGATCATAACAACTTCCTTTTTATGTAGTGGTATTATCAAATTCTATTGGTCTTCAGACACACCACTTTCATTCCATTCTTTGTTGAACAATTTTACCAATTCCTTTGCTAACAGTTTTCCAGATAATATTATTAATTCTGGTCCAATTTCATCCTGCTCCTTTTCTTGCTTTGACTTGATTTATTCCTATATGTCCCATACACAGAATATTAAGCGTTCAGGGAACAGAGCCACTACTTCTCCACCTGGTTCTGGCTCTTTACTTCACCTGCAAGAACCATCATATCCAGCGAATCCACATCAATTATTATTAGTACTAGTATCCGTATCATCATTATAATTATTATTAATTCTTATTTATTATCATTATCATTATTATTATCTGCCTCAGAGGTAACAATCTACATTTACAGGAAATAAAAGGTGACCTCAATACTGCCATTGGCAAGCTACTTGTCCAGGTTGAAACCAACATCTGAAACAACCTACTTCAGATTCCACATCTTTTCAATCGACTAATATTTTGCAAACATTTATTTCTCACATATACCCAAAACTCAAGAATTTCCAATGTGTCTTCTATCAGATTTACAAAACGGCAACAATAATAGTCTGCATTCATCAGCTGAAATGCAAATGGGCCTTGAATTAGAATTTTATTTTTATCAATGCATAACGTAGATAGTACTTGCATCATAGAGATGCACTTTCTGCCAAACAAGTCTTTCTTTCTTCCTGTTTAAAAAGGCTATAGGAACCACAGGAGAACTAGCAATGCTGCTGGTGGAGTAGCAATATTCATTGAACAAACTGTTACTCATGATGTAATTGTTTTATTTGGCATGAGAGATCTGGAACAGGTAGAAGTTAAATTCAGATGTCGTTAAAATTTATACTGCACTTACAAGCCTCCATCCTATGCACTTACTATCTATCTTCTTAGATTATCCTTTCTAGTCAGAGGTTCAACTCTGCTTCTGGGAGACCTACAATGTAAACATACATCATAGGGTTGCACAATAACCAATCCTAATGGACAGAATATCCTTAGCTGTTGTAATGATTCTGGTCTACATATTTTAGCCCAAACTTAACCAACTTATTATTCATATAATCCAGCATAATGCTCCCAAAACGTTTACATCAACACTTCTTACTGGCATATATTATCAGGCTTATACACCAATACCTACCCAATCAAAGTAGAATATTCTTGCCTCTTATTACATACATTTGCAAAGAAACAACAATAACAATGACAAAACAATACATCTAATTTGAATTTTATGAAAAAGTCAAATCAACTATCTCAAACACATTTCCACAGGAACTGGCATACTAAATTTAGAAAAGGTTTTCAAAGAAATAGAAAACACTGCAGCTGTTTTGTTTCTCAATGTTGCACAAGCTTTTGACACTGTTTTGCACTGTTTTAAAACCATACAGAATTCTAATTCCTAACTATATTATTAAGAAATGTTCAAATTTTTTAACAAACCAACAACTTATAGTATGCATTGGAAAGTATACATCAATTCCTAGAAATATTTCAGCCAGTTTTCTCTACTCCTATGTACACAGATGACAGCCGTATTACCAGTGCAAACTAAATATGGTCATCCCTTTCTCTTCTTACTGAATGGTTTGCTATTTGTCATATTACCTTAAATACCCGCAAAACTTACACTTCTCACTAAGAACCTTTCATGATCCACCTCCATTAGGTATAGCTTCTTAATAACCAACTGACACGGCTTCCTGGAGAGAAGGCAGTGAAATATCTTGGAATATTACTTCACAACACCCTATCCTGGTACGCCCACATAGCAACACTTGCCAACATCAGACTTATCAAACTGTATCAATTAACAAGCATTCAAAATTTGTTCTAGAATGTTCAGCTCTACTATTTAAGTCCCTAATATGTCCACTTAATTCATACACTGCTCCTATATGGAGCACAGACAGCATAATATACATTCGTCTAAAAGTTATACACAACAGATTCCATCTGAAAGTGACCAGTGCCAACTGATATGTACGAAACAATCAACTTTGTCATAAGCCTGGAATTCTCCCTCTACAAGAATACTTTAAAACACTTTGCAGATCGTTCAACTAACTACCGAAAGTTCCTGGAGCTCACACATTCAGCAATGACATCAGAAATCACTACAGAACCAGACTTAAAAGTTACAAGATCTAGACAGCAAGTCAGAAGAAAGTAATTTCACATAACCTAGGCCCCAGTTCCAAACTTTGACACATTTATTATCAATGCTTACAGGTATTTCTTTTATCTGCTGACAGTAATTCTTGTATAATTATGTTATATTTGTAAACGTGTTAAACTTTATATCTAATCTGTATATTTTCACAATTAGTTCATGTTGGAGGAGCCCTGGGCCAACATCAGCAATGTTATTTATTGCCTATTATCACTGGCCTGTGTAATGTTGGTTGGTGAAAAATTACACTACAGAAAATGAGAATACAATAATTTATCTGGACAGTCCCTTGTGAAAGTTGAGCAAACAATTGAATTACACTAATAACGTGCAGTGAAAAATTCCATATCTAATACTAACAGGGAATATGGCAATGTGACTGGTGACAGTTACTTATACAACTTCATCAAGGGCATGGGAGGTCGATTGACTTCAAAAAATCGATTTTTTGTTTTTAATGTTAAAAAAAATATAATTCTTCAGCTTTAAAATGATATATATAACATGGGTATCAGTTGGCATTAAAGCCCTTTAATCCAGAGATTTAAAGATGGCGGCGCTAGGGCACGCCCACTTCCTGAGGCACTGCATACACATTTTGCTCTGCATACTTCCAAAGCTTGGAATTTCTGAACAAACCCACCTAGAAACATGCGGTAAATTTTGGCCTACGTGTTGGTCATTCTGCTTCCCTGTGCTTTACTCTGTTTGTTTCTCTATGGCCAACTTCCGGCTTCTTTGTTTACTGCTTTACGCCAACACGTGGTTTGCATGTGTTGATTTTTCTGTAAAGGTTTTGTGAATATTTCTTAATTTTTCGTGTGCTGTGGTGTTGAATATCATGGGGAGAGTTAAGGCATTTGGAAAGGGAAAGTTTTATGGTAAGACGTGTGTGAAAAAGTGTAAAAATCAGGTAAGTAAAGGTGATGTTGCAAACCCCAGCACTTCAAATGCCTCTGTGAACTGCTCTGAGAATAAATTAAAATCTCTCCCTGTGAAAACCGACGACGAATTTGTGCTGGAAGATGAGTATACAAATGGTTACATTATTGTTAAGTTAGATTTACTATCTGAGCTACTCAGGAAAAGTACTAAATGTAAGTATTGTGACAGTGAAAATACCATTAGGGTAAGTGAAGAATCAAATAGTAGAAAAGGTTTAGCATCTAAATTATGTGTTGCATGTGATTCTTGTAGCAATAAGAACTACTCTATGACTTCACCTTTCATAGGTTCCTGTTTTGAAGTCAATGTAAGGTTAGTCTATGCCCTAAGATGTATTGGTAAGGGAATCTCTGCTGCCCAGACTTTTTGTGGAATAATGGATTTGCCACCACCTCCATCAAAAATAAACTCATGTGTAGAATTAATTTACAAATGTGTCAGTGAAGTAGCACTGGAATCAATGGCTGGTGCAGTAAAAGAGATGGTGAATGAAAATGAAAATGATACAAATTTGACTGCTGCATTTGATGGCACTTGGCAAAAACGTGGCCATACTTCTCTAAATGGTGTTGTCACAGCTACTTCTGTCGATTCAGGTAAAGTGTTGGATGTTGAGTGCCTCTCAAAATATTGCAGCACTTGTCATGGAGATAAAAATTTCAAGGAACATGACTGTACCATTAATTATGTAGGCTTTAGTGGGGGGATGGAAGCTGCTGGAGTGCTGGAAATTTTCAGTCGTTCTGTCAGTCGCTATGGAGTGAGATATGTGAATTATCTTGGGGATGGGGATTCTAAAGGATTTCAGAAAGTGAAACAAAGCAATGTTTATGGTAAAGAAGTTATAATTAATAAATTGGAATGTGTAGGACATGTGCAAAAAAGAATGGGTTCAAAACTTAGGAAATTAAAATCTAGTATAAAGGGAAAGGTTCTTCTAGATGGCAAACCACTTGCAGGTCGTGGGAGACTGACAGACACTGACATTGACCTCCTCCAGCAGTATTATGGACTAGCTATCAGGAGGAATACAGGTAAGACCATTGTTGAAATGAAACAAGCTATTTGGGCTATTTATTTTCACAAATTATCTACTGATAGTAACCCACAGCATGGCTTGTGTCCTAAAGGCGAAGATTCATGGTGTGGCTTTCAAAGAGCTCAAATTAGAAAAGAAATTTATAAACATAAACATTCTCTTCCTGAGGAGGTTCTTTTGGCAATCAAGCCAGTATTTAGGGAACTTTCTCAAGATGAGTTACTTAAAAAGTGCTTGCATGGTCGAACCCAAAATCCGAATGAAAGCTTCCATCATATAATATGGGAAAGAATTCCAAAAACTTTAAAAATAGGTGTATATGATAGTGTTATTTGTTATAATGATGGCTGCAGTGGTAGACTTACAGTGATGGAAAAAATGGGCATAAAAGTTAGTCAGAATATGAAGGAAGCCTGCATAAAAAAAGATACATGTCGACTCTCAGAGGCAAAAAGGGCAGTTCAGTTGCTTGAAAATAAAGCTAGAGCTAAGAAAAGGAAAAGAAAAGATGAGAGAAACTTAAGTGAGCAGGAATATGGAGCAGGCCTGTTCTGAAAGTATGTGTAATTTGAAAAGAATGGTACTTCAACTTTGATCGCAATTTCCCGAAACCTTGATTTTTCACACTTCAGGTACACATTTCTCAAAAACTATGAGATATTGATATCAAATTTTTAGTGCTTATTTATCTATGTTTGTTGAGTACAGCCGGTTAAAGCTTTTATGAATCAGAGCTATAATGTGGAGAAAAAAAATTTTAATGCTTAAAAATATTACCATGTTTTTTCCTATACAGAATTAAATAATTTTTTATATGCAAAATACAAACTACATAGGATTAATGTTTAACCGGCGATGTCAAGCTATGCTTTATGTTATTCATATAAAAATTTGGTGCCTGTAGCTTCAAAATCCTACAAGAAAAGTGTACCTGAAGTATGAAGAGTAAAATTTTTTTTCAGGATACATAGTGTGCTTTATGCCCCTTTTGCATGGAATTCTGTGAATGTAATTTAATTATTATGTAGTAGTTAAATGCACAAATGCTTGAACTATAATCACACCAAATTTCAATTTATTCTAATCATTAGTAGCTGCTATATTTAAATTTTAAATATTGGTAAAAAATCGATTTTTTGAAGTCAATCGACCTCCCAGTGCCCTCAAATAATGGTGCTATATTCATCATGTTCAATGATTAGTCCCATATCTAACACTAACAGGAAATGTGATACGTATGGGTATAGTTACCGATACAACTTAATTAAGTAATTTCACTGTAAACATACAGTATGAAGATTACATAGACCTCCACAGCCTTAGTCCATTACTTCTTTTATGTTTCCGGTAGGAGCCGGGTCTTGTTGACTTATTCAAGAAATTAAAAATTATGCCAACATTTCACTGCAAAAATATGTTGAAGAAGCCAAACATAATTTTGCAGTGAAACGTCACAATAATTTTTAATTTCTTAAATAATCCAATAGATTCAGCCCATGCCAGAAACAAAGAAATATTAAGTATGATCATTATGTATATTTCTATACATAACACTAAAAGAGAATGAGGAAAATTTAATAGAAATAGATAGTCCTTGTACAAAGAAAGAACTGGAGGACTTACCTTAGTGGTTTTGTGGAATGAGCACCTTCATGTGTTTCATCCTGGAACATAATAATTCACTTGTAATACAAATGATCCACTTTAACCCTATGACTCTTATCTTCAAAAAGAAGAGCGGAAATAAAATAAACATCTTATATAATCTACAAGAAAGAAATTACCTCACCTAAAACAATCCAATCAAAATAAATAACACTCTTCCATTAAAACACAAAGTTTTATTGTACAAAAGAAAGACATGCGCATCTACGGATTTCTTAAGATTCTTTTTTCATAAATAGGAAAAAATAAATATTACATTCATTGCCCTTAAGTAGAAATATTACGTGAAAGAGTGAGTAAGTGAGGGAGTGGTTTTTGTTTTGTAGTGTTCAACACCTGCTTTTACTACTACGGCACCACAGGTGGTGACACTGATGATACATGGAATGAAGATGGGGCTCCGGTGAAATGAAATGGTGGGGGAAACCGGAGAACCCGGAGGAAACATGCCCCAGCACCACTTCGTCCACCACGAATCCCACATGCGGTTGCCAGGGATCAAACCCGGGCTGCTTTGGTGCGAAGCGAATGGTCTAACCACTTGGCTACCACGTGGCCGATATGAGGGAGTGAGTGAGTGAGGTAGGTTAAGTCGTCATTTCGGTCTGGAGTATTACAGAAAGTTATGTGCACATAATTTGTAAATTATAAATTTTGTTTCAAATTCCAACTTATCTTTAGAGTGTGATATTGCTATGAACGTACGTGTGGAAGTATTCCAAATTGAATGCTCCTTGGATGATGTCATGTTGGTAAGGAGGCAGAGAGAGTAATTTTGAGAGAGGCTAGCTGTAAAAATTTAGAGTAGTAAAACAAGATTTAGGTGTAATAATGATAAGTTTTACAATAAGAGATCATGCTAATTGTAAAACTAAAGAAAATAAAAGTAATTGAAAGGGAATATAGTGACAATTAGTGTCAGAAGTGTGATGAAGACCACAACATAAAAACAAGGTGGAAGAAATGGTGAAGGAAATGTTAATCAAGACGGCAGGAATGGGAACAAAAAAGGCAATTATGAAAAACGAGATGGCAGAGATGAGAATAGATGAGAATGATTGATAGACAATAGAGGCACAGAGGTACAAAATAAATAACCATCTTCAGTGAGACGTGCACGAAGGGTCATCTAATTCTCAGGCGTACTTGCATAAGTGGCATGAGAATTAAATTAGTCATATACTACCCTTGCTGTTCTGAGGACATGGCAGCCATGTCACCTTGCAACTCACCTTACCTCGCAGTTTGGAAAAGCAATATTTCAGCAATCCTACATTAATGGGCAAACATTACAGATTCAACTTCAGTGCACCTGCAAAAACATATGTTATCATGGTGTTTCTATTATGTTGTGGACTAGAACTAAAATGATTCCAGTGTTGGTGCTAGACCTACAGCACATCAGTTTAATCAGTTAGGCCTAATTCATGTATTCCCTATAGTGCAACCGGCTAAGGCATGTTCTTTCAAATTGACAGTGTTGGCTGATGTTGGTTCAAATCCCATTTAGCAAATTTTTTTTTTTATTTCCTTTTTTCTTTCTTCTTTCTTAATGGGAACATGCAAAATATAAAATTATACAAGTTAATGGATTCTATTTCTGATAAACCTCATGAAGTCTGCAGTACAATTGAAATTTTACAACTGAATGCTTCATAAGATATTAATTGCACTTACTGAAAATGAACCAGGGAACATACCTATCTCAAGTGTCAAATATTCCCCCTGAAATTAATATTTCCCTTTAAATGTTCACATTCAAAAGCATCTCTAGAAATTTCATAGGTTATTACCATATTAAAATATATAAGCGTGTAATAGTGTAAATTACCAGATGTAGATGCCAGTGGATAATGTAATGATACATTAAACATAACATCCGCCTCGGTAGTGTGATGGTTAGTGCGTCTGCCTCGCGTTCAAGAGGTCGCGAGTTCAAATCTTGCTTAGGGTAAGTTATCTGGGTAAGGTTTTTTTTCAAGGTTTTTCCTACCCTGAGAAGACAAATGTCGGGTAACTTAAAGCTCCATGGACTTCGGGCTCATTTGAGCATTATTTCACCCATTTCATTTTATTCATTCGTCTGATATGACACAATGTTGGAGGAGGTTAATTTTAAAAAAAAAATTAAACGTTCAGAACATAGTTGTGAAGCAACCTTTGCACCCACCTAGTTTGTCATGTTTATTTCCAAGCACGACACAATGTTGTCATGTCCACATTAACTCAATTTATAGCAGTGTGCCTTCATGTGGTTCTCCATTTGTGATGAAAAGCTGTAGAGAACTAAACACATTTGTTAATTTTGTATTTCAGAAAATCAACATGCAAAAGGCAAGGATCGAACTCCTGACAACTAGCAGTTCTGAATTTCACACTCAATGACTCTTGGCTATTCTTCACTAGAGCATTCGTGCTGTATCATACGATATTAAGTTGTCACTAACCCGCAGCTAATTTCAAGGCAGAATGTTCGTTTGCAGCTTCAGAAATGGTTTAAAAATTTGCTCTTTTACTAAGTATTTGCTTGAATTTATTTAGGGGAATTAGAAAAGGAAATTTTTTTATAACAAGCACAGGTATCACAGTTTTCAGTGTGGAGTTTAAGTTCGATTACTTTATTTTTATTGACATATGAGATTGAAATCACTAATATCCATAGTTAATTTATATTTATTACCTGCTCAGGATATATGCCTGGCTTCAAGAGCAGGAATGTTTAAGACTTTACCTGTCTTCAAGAACCCTTTTAAAGAGTATCACTTTTGAAACATTTTTTTTATCTAATATTTCTTGCACTTAAAGGTGCTTTTAGAGTAAGAGTCTCGTTTGCTTTTGGTTTTCTATGCAAATAAAGTGATTATTACAGCACAAAGTTTTGTGTTAAAATGTTCTGTAAATGAGCGCCAATAATAGCTTTATAATTGAAATCATTGTACTTGAGTTCCTTGGGTCATTTTGACCCGACTGCTTTTAAACCTAATGATTACCTTTTTCCATTAAATTTTATGTCCCACTAAGTCCAAATTCATGTGTATGTCAATGTACACAAAAATATAGCGGCAGTTTACTTTTGGAACAATGGAGATATATTGTTGAGGAAATAAATGCAGAATAGAAATCAGTTATGTCATACTGATTGTTGAAAGAAGACGCCAGTTTAGTTGTAGTGAATGGTGATGTATTAGCATGACGAAATGTTGCTCCTCTGAAAGTGAATTGGAAGCACTAGACAATGTATCTGGTAGTTGGAGAATATTTCGGAAGAAAACCACACTAGTGAAGAGACAATTTGTCAAATATGGAAGCAATTCAATCAAAATATAAAAAACATGCATTGGAGTTTAGTACCCTTCTTCAACATGGAAGAGCATCCAGAGAAGACAAACACCTGGTCCAACCAGATATGCTACATCCAGAGTGAATGATATAGATTTACTTTTCAAGTAATTACAAACAAAACACCTTGAAATATTGTGGCTTGAAGAGTGTACGGTGACCAATGGGAAGATTTAGATGTAATTACATTAGGATCAGAAGAAACTACAGTTCAAAAGTATTGGAAAGCACGAATGCTAATGGCTTCATTGCCAGATGCAAGGCACTAGAAAACAACAACATTAGAAACCTAGGTTGGTCTACAACTTAATTTAAAAGTTGAGTCAAATAATAACACTAAACAACACTTACATTTATAATTTTCCAGAACGAGTTTCAGAGGTTAACTTTCCTCCATTATCAACCGGACAATAACTCATTGCTAGTTGGTGTTTATATATCATATGGTGAATTGGCAAGTAGCTTGTGGGATCCAACATCAGTTAGAGCCATTTTTCCTGCTATAGTATCACTACAAATGTTCCTTCCCATAGCTCGAGTGTTACGTTTTGTTGACAAGTCTGATCGATGGGCACTAAGAGCAAATGACAAACTAGGACCTTTAAGGGACTTTTGGGAACAGTAGGTGGAAGTACTTGCAAAATTATACAATCCTGGATTAAACGTAACCATTGATGAGCAATTGGTGGGTTTCAATATGAACCAATTAAACCCACCAAATATGGAATAAAGATATGGATGCTGTGCGACAGTGCTTCTTCATGATCTAAAAAGCAGAACTTTACACAGGGACACCACCAGGCATAGCATATGAGAAAAACCAAGGTATGTTCGGTGTTATAGATGTGACTTATGACCTAAGAGGACATAATGTGACAATTGTTTATACATCTTATATTTTGGGTCCAGTACTTCTCAAAACGAAAATTCTGCTTTCAGGGGCAATGAGAAAAAAGACAGAGCTTCCTAATTTATCACACAAAGAAGAGGTCTACAGTTGTATTTTACATTTCAAAGAAGAACAAAAGTATATATATATATAAACAAGAAGTAAATACAACTTAATAACATATAGACTATTTCCTTAACACTAACTCGTCGTTTTCTTCATAGTCATTATGATCCAAAGGACCAAGAACAGAAGGGTTAAGAAAATGTGAAAAGAAAGCAAAATAAGAGTGATGCATTTTTACCTTAATATCAACAGTATTAACTGAATTTTCCCTTTCCCACCAACAATGTTCTTCTTTAATTTCTACTTTGGTTTCAATTTCACTTTCTTTGACAGTTTCATTATATCCCACCAGAGGGTCTTCTTCATTCTGTGAACAACATATAGAGTCTTCAAGTTCTGATTTGGTATAACTACCACTTGTGTCAGTTTCAATTTTAACTTTCTTTACACGGTCTTTGGTATCTCCCTCATTCTCTGAACAAAAATCCAGGAAACAAGATTCTTTTTTTATATCCATTTTACTATAGTCGCTGTATTTGAACAGTTCTGTTCTTAAACTTCAGTAGCAAGTCTGTGGAAAAAGAAAACACATTAGTAAAATCCATGAGTTTGCTTCCAGATAATTGAAACTACATTACATTTCGACAGACAACATAGAGTAGTACAAGGTAATGATGGTTATTGGTGTAATATGTTAAGTATAACATTTTTAATATTCAAAGATCCATAAAATCCTTACTTATGCTTATGTTAATCTGAATTTAAAGTGTATTAATATAGTAAAACATGCTTTAAATTGTATTATTCTAAAAGCAATTTTATAATCTTCGACACAGATGTAAGTGATTACAAATGGATATTTTACGACTTTTATATGCAGGGTGGCCAATGCCTTGGCTAAATTTTGCAGCTTAGGTCCTAAAATCTCTCAGCAATGCTTTGCAGCTTAGGGCACTAAATTGCTTAAGTGTTTTTAGTCACACATTGACAGCTCTGCTGTTGCGAGTCAGATAAGAGAACATAATATGACACATTATTAAAACATTCAGTTTCCTAAACACCAGACTGCTTTGTCTTATAAAGTACCTATATATTTTGCTTAGCTCTTAAATGGTAACATCCAACTCACAGGCGGCTATGTTACCATGTTGGAGTAGGATGGCAACACTGCTCTATTTTACAGCTGTGTCCATTTAGTTGTCAGTTAATATTTATCAGTAGGAACGGTGCAATGTGTTGAGCCATCTGTCGCTTACCCCGGGTACTGTCGTCAATACTGTTTACCATATGAGATGGATATTACTGTAAAGGCAACATTAAAAAAAATAAAATTAAAATAATCATGGTCCATATACATGAGCCACCCAGACCGACGTTACTGAAACACATCACCTCTTAGAATCAAGTCATGAAATTGAGCCTCAGCAAGGTTTGGATGATTGTTTTGACAATCCTGAGATGCAGTTTGAATAACATGAAGATGAATGATCACAATTATTTCGTGGAATAGGAAAATGTTTTGCATGGAATTCAGAACTACAGGGATGCAATGGAAAAGCTTATCCTGAACATATAATAAGACTAAATGGGCCATGCTATTTTGGACAATAATCCTGATCCTGAGGAAGCAGAGCACTTCTTTTTGGACGAAATAACAGAGGTCACTGGGCATCCAAATAAAAGGTTGAAGCAGATCAGAACAAAAGATAAGTCCCAACAAGTGCATAATACAAAAACATTGATTAAGATGAAATCCTACCACTGATTGGTCTGATTATGGTCTTCAAATCTGCACATGAGAAACTGGCATCATGTCTTGGAAGAGATGTAAAACTTTGAATTTGCCTTTGATATCTGATTATTCATCCAGGGTCGGTTTCACCAACAACAGTAATTGCTCGTTATTCCCGTTTATGTTAACCCAGGTATACGTCTTTACGGACGTAACACACGAAGCACGTTTCACCACGAGGTTATAAACCCAGGTAATACAATCTTAGACTTGGCGTGTGCCTGCTATACGAACCAACAATTTCTCATATATAACAAGCGAGAATCGCTATCCGCCATTTCCGGTTTGTCCTACTTCCGCCTCATTTCGAAATGGGAAACAGCAGTGTGTGGCAGTGTGTTTGTGTTATCCACGTGTTATCTAGAAAGCATGACTGAAATCGTGAAAAGAAGAAAGAGCCCAAATATGACGGCAGCAGAGAAGATTAGTTTCGTAGAACTAATACGAAATCATTTTCACATAATTGAAAATAAAAAAACGGATGGTGTCACCACACACAAGAAGAAGGAAGAGTGGAAGAAAATAGCCTCCGAGTTCAACTCGCTGGGTTTGGGAGCTAACAGAGATGCAAATAATTTATGCTGCACGTGGGACAACATGAAAAAGGCGGCAAGAAAGGCAGCGTCGGAAGAACGGCTGGAAAGGATTACGACAGGTAGGAGAATGTTCTTTTTGAGATATTTCATAGATTCATGGTGTATATGTTATACCAAACTTATGCAACTTGGGATAATGTAGCTTATTGAACAAAACACTTCCAATAGATGGTAATTATTCTTTATTTATGCCAACAAGCTTACTGCTGGCTAGTGCATTGAATTTTTCAGTCCTGATTCCACCTTTAAACTTTCACCAATGTATATTATCTGCAAGTTGAAAAAAATGTTCAAATAGACATGCACCAGCCACACAGGGGAGCACATATAGTTTTCAATGTAATTTGTAAAGTTGTGGAATTATATTTTGTTGATAACATTCTTTGAATCTTTCCTCACCGCACTTAAGTAGTATGAGGTCTGTTTCATTTTGAGAATAAAGATTGTTAAGGCTTGCCCTCAAGTTCTGGTAGTCAATAAATGAACCCTGCAGCACAGGGTTTTTTCTGTTTGAACCCTGCAGCACAGGGTTTTTTCTGTTTGCATTATTGGCACTCATTGCTATCATAGGATGAAGCGGAGGCAACTGTGTAACATCTTTAAAATAACTTCAAGCTTTACTTATCAACTTTATGAAAGGAGGTACTGAATCTGGTCCCTGTTGCTGTTAGGAAATTATTCATCACTCAACGCAGTTCGCATTGATAAATGCTATCAATTTTCTGGTGATTATTTTGCTTTAATTCATCTATCATGTGTGATTTATCTCATGCGCTTCATGTTCTAATTTACTCGAGAGATAGAAATCGCTTTCAATTGCTCTCATTGAAATATTGACCCATTCAACTGTATTAGAGTCCTGTTAAAAATCACGTCCATGATTTCGGTTATTTAGCAAAAGCTAAGCAGCATAACAACGTCCATTAAAAAAAAAAAACTCATCCCAGTTTCTTGGACTGAATATTTCCTATGGCCTGAAATTTATTATGAAGTTTATAGATTGTTGTAATGTGTAACTTTTACACCCAGAAAACCTTTTGCAAGTTGTACTTTAATTTAACGAGCTGAGTTAGCACAGAATCGGAAACCATAAATACATACTGCTACGCTTATACAAGCCATAATATACTTTGTGACTATGGGACAAAATAATAAATAAGTGAGCAATACCATGATCATTGTCAAGTCATACTGTAGAGCCTGAGCAGAGCTGAGCTGCAACAGTAGCGTGACTTTGATGACAGTAGCAGTGCAGAATAATGTGTCACCTTGCCGAGTGAAAAAACATTGTGCAGCTGGTTCTTAGTTCATTGGCTATCTCATGTGTGTAATGGAAATATTATGGAAAATTAAATCACTGCTTTATACTGTTTATGGCTCTGCAAATTGAGTAGATTGTAAATTCTGCAATGTATGTTTCAGGTGGAGGGCCACCGAAAAAAATTAGAACTGACGAAGTGCTGGATACAGTACTAGGCATGCTGCGCGATGTCGTTGGGGGCCTACACAACCCATACGATGGTGATAGTGAGGTCACCATTGGGGAGGTGCAGGTGTCAGCAATGGCTCAACCACTTGAAGCACCAGCAGAGGAAACAGAGGAAGCAGAGGATGCGGATTGGAGTCAATACAGTGTCTCCATGTTGAGAACCCCAATACATCCAACACTGACAAGCTATGAGCTGCTAGATGTAACTGAGGCTCCTTACACACCCAGTGCCGCTCCCACCTCCAGTGCCGCTCCCACCCCCAGTGCCACTCCCACCCCCAGTGCTGCTCCCGCCTCCAGTGCCGCTCCCACTCCAGTGCTGCTCCCACCTCCAGTGCTGCTCCCACCCCCAGTGCCGCTCCCACCCCAGTGCTGCTCCCACATTTACTCCGGTTGCAAAAAGCTGTTCTGGACGAAGGAGACCTTCCTTAGTGAGGCAAGAGCATGGCTTGGAGCAGCTTTACCAAGCCAGAAGAGAGGCAGTGGTCGCTGCTCAAAGGGAAGCCACGGAGGAGCATCTGTGGAGGTGGGAGGAGCATCTGTGGAGACAGGAAGAACATTTGTGGAAGCGGGAGCTCCACAAATCATTGCTTCAGCAGGAGCAGCTTAAACAAGAGCTGCTAAAGGAACAATTAAAACGGCAAAGAAGTGAGTGATACGTGTGTGTGCCTAATACTCAGAATTGGACAATACAATCATACTTCTTCTTGCTTCCCAATATTTATAGAATTTCACATACAATGAGGTTATCAATGTAATCATGAATGTAAAAGCTAAACCTTAAAATAAAATGGAAAAATTGCAGAAGTTGTGGAGTTCAGCTTTTTATTCTTTGCATGTTGTCAACTTACACATAGCATGGCAGTGTGCAATGCTAGATGACTTAAAAAGCCACGTACTTCCTTAAGTAGGGGAAGCTAACTTCAACCCTTTACAAAGGGGGTAAAAATAAATTAAAGCACGTTTGATTAGAATTTGTTTATTCAACTACAATAATATATGACAAAAACCTTATAAATGTGGTGAACTTAGTTACATATAACACCATTTTAATGCTAAACCAATCCAGTTCGCATACTTTCCAGAAGATGGCAGCGCCTAACTATAAAATATAGCCCCTTACCATCTTGCCCACCCTGTCTTGCTCATCGTCCTCTACGTGATTTAACTAATCCTTTGCAAACCCTTAAACTATTTAAAATGGAATATCTGCATGTGTTCTTAAGTATATTTACAAACTGTATAGCATCTTCCCTTTCCGAGTTCTCAATTCTGTGACAGGAAAATGTTTGGATGATGCAAAATGCTGCTTCAATTTGTCGGAGGTAAGGAAAAGAAAGAGGGAGCTTTACCTATTACAGATATTATCCACAAAATGTTTGGGATATTGAAATATGAATAGTTCTGTTTCAAAGTGTAAAACCTTAGGTGAACAAATTATAATGCTGCCAGTGATATGCATGTAATTCCAGTAGTTTCATCCAATGCACTGGTTCTGAAGGTAAGCTTCTTGAATGTCATTGTCAAATCAGACTGCAAAAAAGAAATAAACATTTTAGTACAATGCAATCAGATGCCCCCCAACTGTGGCAATGCCAATCATGCACAGGCGAAATGCTGTGCACCCATTATGTTTTAAATAAAGAACCCTATATCATAACATAATTGTGCTCATAAAAAGTGTGCAGTAAAATAAGTTAATAAATTTAATTGGAGAAGTTGAGTATAGGCTTTAGGCATAATGGTGTGAGTTGTGCCCTTTCTTAAAGCACTTGTAAATTTCATTACGAAAAACATGGCAGTCAAAGCCGTCGATTTTCAAGAATTGTTTTTGCTTGCTTCCCGATTTCTGTGGAGCTTTCCAACCTCTCTTTAAAATTTTCCAAACAGTAGGTCTGCGTAATTTGAATATTTTTGCAATTTTTGAAATATGTTCCTTGCTTAACTTTTTCTTGCACACATATTCATACACATTTTGAACCAAAATCTGTGATTGCTTTGAAGTCGTACAGCGGACTTCTTACACTTACTTCATGCACAACAGGGCATTTCACTGTGATGCACTTGGGGTTCATTTAAATTGTAGCCGTCATTCATTGCAGAGCATGAGGAACAAGGTATTTAATGCGGTCAGGATGAAAATCACTTAGGTCAACGGATTCATTTGGTGCAGAAGGTGAAACATCTTGCCATGGTCTCCACATTTTGTTATGAGGCAATATTTACCTACACTAAATTTAAACTGCAGTCACTAGAAACTGTACACTTTGCGCAGAATTCCAACAACCACTCAAGACTAAGGTTTTTCCTGCAGTAGATCAAGCTATTGGCAACATGGGAGAGCCCTCATGTTTAACATATGCTTTTGAGGCTTGCACAAATTGCTGGGGAAGTGGTAAAACCTTCACATCAGGGGCAGAAAAAGGTAACTTTGGAGGGAACTGGAAAGCCGACTTTCGCAGGAACTATAAGTGCATTTACAGATCTCGGAAGTAGAAAATACTCCACTTCATCTCATATAATCAGACTCTTCCTCATTCTCCAATGATGCACTTACCACATTTCTATCACAGTATATTATTGCATTTGTACACACAACTGAAGGATATAGTAAATTAAAATGTGTTATGTGGATTTCTACAGGGCTACAATCAGCTAAAATATTTTCTGCACCAGATTAAAGAAGGTAACTATAACAAAAACCTATGAAATTTCAGACTGCCAATATAAATTCTAGCTCACCTTCTAAAATAGTTCTCTATAAGCACGTGTCGAACAGCATCATGATGCCCTCTAGCTGGCTGAGCTGCAGGCTCCATTTCTCCCTCAGCAAGCAATGCTTCCCATGGTATAGGCAGTTGTAGCTGTGGATCATCTGGAGGCATTTGTTCCCCAACGTGCCTTAAAATATTGTGGAGTACAGCTGTTGCTGTGATAATTGGAAGTATATTTTCCAGCTTCAGGTTCATTCCCAGTGCAAGGACGGGGAATCTCCTTTTCCAGCAACCAAAAAGTCTCTCCACTACATTTCTGGAGCGGATTTGTGCTTCATTATAAAGGTTTTCCTGCGGAGACTGTGTTACATTTAGGGGAGTCATGATGTATGACCTGCAGGGATATCCTGCATCCGCCAACAGCACAGAATTCCCATATGCACCCTGTTCAAAATGTGCTCTTTGTGTACAGTTATTAAAAATGGTACTGTCATGTGTGCTGCCAGGCCACCGTGCTACAATATCTGCAAATTCCATGTTGGCTGTGCAGATGACCTGGACATTCAAGGAAAAGTAGCCTTTTCTATTCCGATACCATTCGGCATCATCACCTCCTTTAAAGAAAAGAAAAATCAATAAAAAGATTAAAATGCAGTCAACCTTTTTTTGCGCAAAGCCAAAGAGATGCCTCAGCCAAATTAAATGCTATCTTCAAAATGTAATGCAATGTATAAGCTTCTGCCCTTATCATCTTATTAAAAACAAAATAGAGCTAGATTAAATAGAAAAGTGAGTCGATTAATAACACTAAACAACACTCATTTTTTAAATCACCTAGAACATGTTTCAGAGGCCAGTTTTCTCCATTATCAACTGGACTTGTTTGTAGACGTTGGTCCTTCTGTAGACTGCTCTAGCGGTGATTTAAGAACTTTTACAATTTGTCCTTCTATATTCAATTGAATACTCATATTGAAAACTCTTGTATTTGTTCTCCCAGATGTTCCAGGAAATTTAAAAAAGTGAGTGTTCTTTAATGGATCCATTTTTCTATTTTAATGTGATTAATGCAATACTGGCCAATACTACCTGACAAATTGCTTTTATTCATAATAAACCTGTATATGAACCTTAAATTTAGTATTATAAACAAAACTAGTAACTTATGTTATAGTTGGAAAACAGTATCAGCATTACTGAATAGAGATATGCAGCATACTTTATGTTCGTAAAAATTTGATGAGATCATATGTATGCTTAAAGTAAGTACACCAAAGTGCTGTCTTTATTTCAAGGTTTGTTCTTCCTGTTTGCAGCTAACCTAGTCCACAAGGAATATTAATATCTCTGCAGATGATGTATGTGTTTTCTGTAGCTAAATTCATGTACGTAGTAAATGCATAAATTGTTCTGAGGAGGTAATACTTCTTGCTGGGGTGCTCTTTTTTTTTTTTTTTTTCCCCAAGAACATCTACTTAAAAACTAGGAGTTTTCATCTGGCATGTTCATAGTCCATACAAATACAGTAGTATAAAATGCATACAAAGTTCTGAAACTTACCAGTAGTTTTCATTTTTATATGTGTGCAATCCAATGTGCCTATTGCCTTTGGAAATCTTGCAATTTCATAAAATTGCAACTGACGCTGTTGGATGCTTTCTGCATCGGTAGGCATTCTTATGTGGTGTGTGCGAAGTCTAGCTAATGCACAGCTGACTCTGTGCACAATTCTGTGAGCTGTGGATTTGCTCACACCACCATAATCTGCAATGGCTAGCTGCCCACTACCAGTGGCATAATATCTGTCATCAGCAACTGGTTCACTGGAGACACAGCTGCATTTATGAAAAGGAGACATTCAGTACTTTAATTTTCTTATCCTATTTTTATGTATGTCAGGTGTCAGTTGAATATTCATTGTTTAAAATACTGCAAGAGCATTAACATATATTAGGGCAAACCTGCATCACCACCTTTATTTCTGTTTATATGAATACAAAAAAGATATATATACACTGCATTACTTTTTTGCCAACACGTTCATGTGGCGCTTGGGAAAGGGAGAGAAAGATGTCCTGTATGTTACTCAGGCAAAATATAATAGTTCATTTTTGTAAACTCATCATGTAGCAAACTTTTGTCATTTTTTAGTTATGGTATTGTCAGATATGCGCTTTCTACATCTGTTCAAATAAAGTGGTAACTTTAGGGTTGGATTTCCAGCCTATCACTGTGACTAATTAATGAAACCTTTATGGAAAATATGATTACAAATTCAATAATACGAAATTATTACACGAAATTACGATTCTTTTCCCTTGGGTTATTTCATAAAGGCAAGGGCGATGTCTGCTACAGACTGCAGACGGAAACATAAGTGTGATTATATATTATTGTATGAAAAATACTGCCAGGAATTAAACACATAGAAATATACATTCTGGAGCATAATGTGAAACACCTTCAAGGGGTGGTTTTCACGATGCAGTACAGAAATAGAGGTTAGGTGTGCCGATGTCACAGCAGAATATGTTTATACTGTGGTGCCAAAATCCTTAATGTATTTAAATCCTTATTCTTGCAAATTATCAGCTTACCTGTTAGATGGAAATTCCAGTTCTTGTTCTACTTGTTCTAAAATAGAAAGAACAGATTGTTTGCTGAGACGAAACCGAGTCACAAAATCGACGTCGTCATACTCATAAAAGTAATTGGAACGATGTTTAATCCATCTTGGTCGCCGTATTCTCTCATTATATAGCCATTCTTCATCGCTACTTTCATGTTCTTTGTTTCCAAATACCAAGTCCATTACTCGTTGCCGCACCATTTTCTTTACTTACCATATTACCACCGTTTTGAACCCGTAATCGGTGGAGAAGTGGCCGGTAATTCTTTTACTGGCGTAAAAAGCCTCATAAACAGCATTCATTACCAAACAGGAATAACAGAAAACTACATTTTTAATTTCGCACCCACAAAGCATACCTGTATAATGAAAGGTTAAACTTTTTGCTATAACCACCTTTATTTTTGCATAGCTTTTGAATATGTTCAATATTAAGTACTGATCTTGGCAGCTTGAGCTTCTTAAGTTCCAATCGAGATGCAGAACTTGTTACAATCACAATGAGTATACTAGTTACACTGTTCATGGTTCACTATAGCCCCCGCAAAGATTCACACCATGACACCACTCAAAAGTGCTGCTAAAACTACATTTGTTTAACCGTTACAACTACTTCCAAACAGTGAATTACATTATTACATAATACATATTCAACATGTCATGTTAGCATAATTATCAAGGTGAACGTAGTATTAACGTACCTTCTTGGTATCATTTTATCAGGAATATAGAATACTATACATTAAATGGTACAGCTACAACTAATATAGCTCAGAACTACATTTCATTTACAATCAATTTAAATCACAAAATTCCATTTAAGAGGAACAAGTATGCATGGTATGCGAGTGGCAGCACTGTTAGCAGTGATCACCCACCGTTGTTTTGTTAAATTTCGATCAGACAGCTCAGGAAAATTATTGCACATGCTTTCCCCCTCCACTTAGATTACCTTTCACCCCCACAGCCCTCGTCTATAGTAGAAGCCATCCCAGCACCTTTCTGCACCGCTTGCAGTATCCCTGAGATGCAAAGATCCCTGGATGGAAGAGGTGCAGTCCAAAATTGCATTTGTAATGAAAACAGTGGCGCTCTTGTGTATTAGCAGTGTAAAAACATTTTAAATGAAACAAAATGTGCAAAGATATAGAAATCGTAGGAACATATTTTGGCACGACATCTGACGTCAAGGATATCTGAACCAGTGCTTTTGATGTACTGTTACCTTTTCTTTCTAATTTTTATTTATTGGGAGGGCGCCATCCTAGAGTCCTTCATTGCCAGCCTCCGCTGATAAACACATGCAGTCATTCACCTCTGCAAATGTATTTACTGTGGCAGTAGAATTATTACTATAGGCCGTACAGAATAAGAAGGCACATGAGGCAGAGCTAGAAGAAGGTGTGTGAGAGCAAGTAGCCAATCCTAGAGAGGCAACGTTGCCCAGTTCGGTTACACGATGTCTAGCGCAATATTTGCTTTTTACTTTTCTCTTTGCACTCATCAAATCCAGCAATGGCTCATTATTGCAAAGAGCTAGAAATGTTGAAGCTGACTGTCCAAGAAGCAATATTTTAGGTGGCCTGTAGCCCAAGATATGAGTGATTGAAGAAACGCTGCGCTCAGGAATAGCAAACGACACTTGCCTGGCATCATGATTGTTTGTTTATCGTCTCAACTGTCTTTCTTCTCAAGGAGTGAGATGTCTGCAGGAAATGAAATGGAATCTAGTTTATTCTTATGCGTGTTCAATGTCTGACATAGTGTCACAGTGTTACCTGTGTCTTATAATTACTGTAGCTCGTTTTGTTGCTAAGAAACATGGCATTAACAAAATCTGGTACAAGTGGCTTACAGACAAGTAAATCAAAAGGGAAAGTATTGCATTCAGATGCGCGGGCTGTTATTTCCAGTGTTTACACTTTTTTAAAAGAATTGTCCTCAGTAGAAGTGCGAACATTGTATTTAAACAGAGCCGGGCACTAACAGCTAAAGCATGCAATGTAAGTGAACATTCATTGTCGTGCGTAGTGCAACAAGGTAAAATAACTACTTCTGAATCCGGGTGGCCCTTGTTTATATCCCCCGGAAAACACCATAAGACAGAAAAACGGATTTCGAATCTGGACGACTTTCAGAAAGATGTACTGCTGAATCTGTATAAAGAAGTGGGCTTCAAAGCTTGGTGCACATATCGTATTTTATCGCCCAATTCCAGCCCCCCCCCCCCCCCCCCCGCCTTTTATTCTCGAATAATTTGCTTGAAAACACTGGGGAGGGAATTATGCAAGTGGTGCTTCTAGGATTTCAAAAAGGAAGGGAAACCATGTAGTATTATGTGAGTTATATAGGTATACAGTAATTTGTGAATGAACTGGATACATACCACGGTTTCATTGGGCCTACAATGTATTGTTTCTTTTCTCTGACTATTCTGTGGTCTCACTTCTGTCACTATCATCACTATTTTATTTATATCTGGCTCAGATAACACATCTTCATTTTCACCATTCCACAATAAGTCATCAGAACCATTAATGGCACAACATATACCAGTTTTTTAAAACTATTTTTAACAATATGACGTTATGACAATGGCTATACGAGTATTTTTGTGGCAAGCGCTGCGTCGATTGTTGTCCATTATCAAGTCATTTGAAGGCTCTTCCAATAAGAACGAACCAGGAGAGGGAATTATGTGATGTTTAATAGGTAAACATTTTTTAGTGATGAAAAATCATAGGGGAGGGAAATATGCAAGAGATGGGGGGGGGGGGGGGGCCTTATGCGATAAAATACGGTATGTTAAGTCATTCCTAGATTACGTGTTTTAAACAAAAAAATGTAAGCTATTTTATGGCAAATTCTCTTTGCGATACAATGTTCACAATTTTTAATCAACACTGCATATTGATGTGTCTTCATGCAGCTGGTTTAAAAAAATATTTTGTTCAATGGCGAGTCCGCTTTTGCTATTATATGTAATATAATATAAACTTTGATGAGATGTTACCCTAACATACTTGCCTTATATTAATAACCGCATTGCAAATTCTGCTTGGCAGATATTGGGGGAACTATTTCCGGAGTTTGCTCTGTTAACTTACAAATTGCATCGTAAGGAACATTTTAAGTGTTGAAATGTCTAAAATGCACAACCGAGAAGGCCACATTGGAATATTACTCATAAAATGTGGCTTGAAATTGTGCTTAGGCATTTGTTACTTAATTATATAGATTTTCACTTAGAATACCTAATGTAAAAACTGATTAACATATGTGCAGAAACTCTGTATAGACACTTAGAAAATTGAGAAAAATATGAGAAATATCTATCAGAAAATGCCTCAAATTGCGCAACTACGACATCCGTTTAGATTTATTTAAATCGTCATGTAACTCTCTCATTTTCACTCTGATAACAAAAATATTTACACGAAAACGTTTCTAGAGAATCAGATATAATAAAAACTTTAAACACTCAACATTGTATGTTTTATCACCTATTTATTGAAAGATATGAACTCCATTGAAACATCAGACTGCAAATTAAAATTATCTGCTTAGATGAGGAATTTATATTTGAAGCAAATTACACGATAAGAGCCTATTGTCTCATTTCAAAGAGATTGAAATTGTTATGACAGTTTTTAAATGTGCACCTTGCAATCTTCACCGTCCTCGCTGCTGTCTACAGGTAACGCTCACATGCATATCTCCGCTCTCTTTCTTTCGCATAGCGATATGATCTGGCAACAGCGCTCCATAAGCTGAGTAGGGATTGGGGCTACTCATGTGCCTTCTTATTTCGTGCTCCCTATACTGATAACTGAACCTGCTATGATATTGCTAAGACATAAAATGTCGGTACTCCGAAATCAAACAAAAGACAAATTCCACCAGAATTTCTGCCCAATAAACTGAGATCAAATGTCTATGTATTCACTGAAGATTTTTACATTACCATTGTACAAAAAAGTATAAAATCAGTTATATTACCCTCATCTCTAGACAACTGCAAATTTACTGATACAAAACCTAATTAACAAGAGAATCTTTCACAGTGCTACAAAATGTGGAGCTGATGCATTAGATATGAAATACAGCAGCTATTTATCAAACTGCAAAACCCATAGGATACCAACAACAGATTTGCTAATGTTAGTCACAAGCTTTACATACTCGAAAAGTAAAAGAATTGTCACCACTGTACCTAAATGCATCAAGTGTGGTACATCAAATTGTTTGAAATGTTTTAGAACATTATGGAAAGTTTATATGAAAGAACTGAAAATCATTTTTGTCCATTTGTATTTAGGTTATTCCTTTGGTTCCCAGATGTGTATCCAGGTCAGTGTTTTCTGAGAAATTCTTGTTGCAATGGTGTAAGAGAAAATTCTAAATATGTTGGCATACGTTATGCGTACATGAGGATCACTTACACTCCATTGTCTACATCAAAATTAAATTAACAAAAAAAATAAAGAAAACTTCTAAAGTAAGAACAAATTAGAAACTAGAAACTTCACTTATCTTTTAAATTTACAAGATAAAGCTATACAATTCACTTTGGAAACTGAAAATAATGGATTCCTTTCATTTATAGACTTAAAAATTAAAAGACATAACAATAAATTGAAAT
This sequence comes from Tenodera sinensis, assembly GCA_030765045.1. NCBI lineage: Eukaryota > Metazoa > Arthropoda > Insecta > Mantodea > Mantidae > Tenodera > Tenodera sinensis. The sequence continues at coordinate 48,795,810 of CM060974.1, read as the reverse complement.
TTGGTATTTACAGAAAATCTACTCACACTGATAATTACATAAAATATAAAAGTTTTAATTCTTTTGCACATAAATTTGCTTTTCAATAGTTTAATTTATATGTTAATAAATATACCCCTTAACCGCATGAGGTCCATTTAAAATGACGGATGAGCGATATGGGCGTGTATACACGTCCTGTGCATTTGTGCATTTAACCCCTATTTATCCCTTATCCAACTCAACTTATTTTAGTTTCCCCTTCGTGAAATATTTTAGTAAAATCTATATACTTTACTGGCTGAAGTAGTCTCTTCCGGCTGGTATCTCCCGTCACCAGTATGAAGGGAATCTTCTGCTCGTCGTCACTTTGAAGGGTCGGTATGATGAATTCTTTTCTCGTATAAAAGATCCGGCTAACTCTTTCGATGAACTGCGATGACTCTTTCTCTCCTATCTCGGTCGTGGTACGGGTATGAAGTATGTTCACAATTTACAGCTAATAATTTTCCTTGAGACGCGACCCCCGTGAAAATTATATGCTACGTCGATGTATTAACTTCTAGTCTTTCTAATGAGATAGTCTTCTTTGCTCTGGAGGCCACAATTGAAATAATATTAGTGTATTTATTATCACAATTTTATTCGTTAATATATATAACATTTACAAAGAAGACAAAAGATAATCGCACTAGGCCAACTGCAAATGATATAATACAATCAAACAATGGGAAACAAAACACTCCAACACAACGCCTACCATAACTAATAATACTGCATCAAATGCCCCTCATCACAGTATATGCAACTAATTCTATTTTGGGAAAATTGTTTTCAGCCATACAATGTTGCATGTACTGTGATGATCTCCCCACAACAATGTAATTGTACAACAATATAACAACTGTGTTGAAAAACATGTCATCGTTGAATACAAAAATATTTTCTCTTGACAATGTTTCGATTTTTTTTTTTTTTTTTTTTTTTTTTTTGCAACTTTCAGGGGTTCTATGCCCCTCCCCACTAAAATTTGTTTTATGATTTTTCTTATGTGCGGTGGATAATGGCGAATAAGTGCTTCAATAACCTCCTGTTCACTCAACTGAGGTTGGAGTAGTTTCGATTTGTTCGCCAGTTTCAAAAAATACTCCATCATTGAAATACCACGTTTACTGTCATAATGTCCGGTAGCCAGTTCGACTTTAATCTGGTTTTGACGTCCCGGTCCCCAAAATCTATTTATAAAAAGGTTTCGAAACATACTATATGTTTCGTGAGACGCCAAAGTTAGTCTTAACCATTCCAATGCGTTTTTCTTAAGACAGCGTTTAACCACCATCATTCGTATCTCGTTCGGAATTCGTTTGATCCTAAAATAATCCTCCAGTTCTTTTATGAAAATTTTTGGATTGTCACCGGCTTCTTCGTCAAATGACGGAGGGGTTAGGTCATGGAACAAGTGACTAGCGTGACAATTATGGTTTTGACTAGGGGAGTGCATTGGCATAGCTAAATCATTCTCCTGAAAGTCCGCCATATTACTGTTATTGTCAAGTGCATCAGAATTGGTCATATTTTTGCATTCACTCACAAATTGATCATGATTGTCATTAACTCTATCAGCCTGTAGAGCAATCACAACTTGGGAAAGCCTTCCTGTAAATTCTTTTTCCTTTGTAACCGTTTCATTTATTCTATTTACATTTACATTGGCTTCCTCCTTTACTTTATTCAATTCTTCTCGCTGTGACTGCATCTCAGCGCTTATACCCTTTACAACATTTTCTAAACTATCGATTTTTACATCAATGTCATTTTGTTTTGACCTAATTCCATCTTGATACATTTTACAACTCTGTTCTACCACGACTATCTCTGTTCTCAATTCATCTCCTACCTTTGCAATTTTTGCATTCTGTTCTGCTAGTTTTTCATCAAATTCTTTACTTAATTCAGCTTTCATTTCTACCACTGTCTTCTCCTGTCCTAACTTAACTTCATTTATCAATTCTCCTAGCCTAGCTATTTCTACTGTGTTTGATTCCTGTCCTGATTTTATCACGCTTACTAACTCACCTAATTTAGCTATATCATTGTTACTTGATTCAATTCTTTCTGTACATTCCTTCTTACATAATTCAATTTCTTGTGACAATTTATTTATATTTCTGGCATTATCCTCCTTCAAATCTGCTACATCTGCTTTTAGTTCTGTTACATTTCTAACACTATCCTCTCTTAGTTTTGCTACATCTGCTTTTAGTTCTGTTACATTTCTAACACTATCCTCTCTTAGTTTTGCTACATCTGCTTTTAGTTCTGTTACATTTCTAACACTATCCTCTCTTAGTTTTGCTACATTTCTAACAAAATCTGCTTTTATATCTGCTGTATTTTTGTTCATCGCTTCCAATATTTCTTTCAATCCTATTTCAAATTCCTTACATACTACATTCTTTCTACCTTCTACTGATAACTTATCACTCACTTCCCTCTCTACACTATCATTAACTTTCTCAACTTTTTCCATCTTCTGTACAATTTTCTTATTGCGTAGTATCATAAATTAGTACTAGTCTTACTTGAATTCTGGAGCACGAGAAAAAGGATACTCCGTCAAAATGTCTTCTTTTCACTCTTTGTCCAGGTACATATTTTTACTCTATACGCCTGTATTCGAGCCGTCGCACGTCTGGGCGCCAGTATGAAGTAGTCTCTTCCGGCTGGTATCTCCCGTCACCAGTATGAAGGGAATCTTCTGCTCGTCGTCACTTTGAAGGGTCGGTATGATGAATTCTTTTCTCGTATAAAAGATCCGGCTAACTCTTTCGATGAACTGCGATGACTCTTTCTCTCCTATCTCGGTCGTGGTACGGGTATGAAGTATGTTCACAATTTACAGCTAATAATTTTCCTTGAGACGCGACCCCCGTGAAAATTATATGCTACGTCGATGTATTAACTTCTAGTCTTTCTAATGAGATAGTCTTCTTTGCTCTGGAGGCCACAATTGAAATAATATTAGTGTATTTATTATCACAATTTTATTCGTTAATATATATAACATTTACAAAGAAGACAAAAGATAATCGCACTAGGCCAACTGCAAATGATATAATACAATCAAACAATGGGAAACAAAACACTCCAACACAACGCCTACCATAACTAATAATACTGCATCATGGCTTACCTTAGTATGTTCTTTTTGCAGTGATTTACCTCAAAACAGGGATAAACACATCAGGGTAGGTACATTTCCACATTCGCGAATTCCCTTCTTGCGCCACACGAAACACTTTCGAGATGGGCGGGACTTCTTTGCTGTTGGTGGTATCCTTTTAGGATAATGTTTTCCTTGAAGTCTGAGGGGTGCAGGGGTTTTGGATTTTCAACCCCCAATGTGGTATTGTTCAATTAGGCTGCGAGCTATTTATAGTCGGTAGTCAAGGTCGGTCATTGTCCTGTGTGGGTTTAGAGACCTGACCAAATCACCAAACAACTGTATATGGTTATATCCAGTTGATACAAAAAAACCTTTTTATACCACTTCTCCCTTCAGCTACAAGCAGGAAAGTATATGTATGTATTTCAACAAAGAAAGACACGGACTCTACTAAGTTACGAAACTCGCGTAAGCAAAAGTTGCAATGTGCCTGTATTCTGATGACTCAAGAGACCACGCATACAGTAGGGTTTTATTACACAGTATGCTGACGCATAAGCCACACATACAATGGGTGTTTCTTTATTGTTTTTTTTCGAGAACTTATATTAAATGCGTTCGACAGAGCAAAGTTGACTTTTCACCACAGTGAAACAAAATTGTGCCATTTCAACATTTTGTAAATACAGTTCAACTTTGCTGATAACGTACATTTATACTGCATATAACAAGTTTTATACCAGTTTTTGTTTCATTAAAATAACTTAATATTTACACAAAATACAGCTGTGTGTATATGACACACTTTAAATGCCCTGCACTGGATATTGGGTAGCAGTTCTTGGCTTGCGGACATTTTAAATGGCCATCGCTCAAGAGCTTAATAAAGATGAATTTGACATAGAATCTAAACACATTATTGACACTGCAGTAATTAATGGTTTTAATAGATTTTATACATAAAAAGATAGAAAAATTTAAGTATCAAAAAGCTGTTAAAGAAGTTTCAACCCTTAAAAAAACAAAAGATAATTGTATTTTTAAAAAGTTTACTTACCATCCATGGGCCAATAAAAAATTTACAAAGATTTTTAAAGAATATGGAATAAATTTGGTCCCTCAAAATATATTTAACATACAAAATTTACTTAATTTTTCTAAAACAGATAAAATACCAAATTATAAAAAATCTGGCATTTATCAATTTAGCTGTTTAGATTGTGATAAGGTTTATATTGGTAAAACTAAACGTGATTTAGAAACCAGAATAAAAGAACATCTTAGAAATATTAAACATAAACAAACTGATAAATCAGCCGTGGCAGATCATTTTTGGTCATTTAATCATGAAATTAATACAGAAGTTAAATTATTAAAACAATTAAGTGGTCCGATAGATTTAATGGTTTGGGAAAAAATTTTTATTTTAAAAAACAGGAACCATGTGATGAACTTCGAATTACCATCTATATATTGTATTTATAAATTTTTGTTTTAAGAGATTGGTAAATAAAAATTGAATATCAGTATTTGTTTTTGTTTGCAGAAAAAAATGAAAGATTGTAGCTTTGGTAACGAATTTGTTTGTATAGCTTTGAGAATGAGTTGAGACAACTTGAAATCTTGGGTTAGCTTGTGCAAAAAGAACATGCAACATTACTAAGATAAGTGAGGTTTCTAGTTTCTAAGTTGTTCTTACTTTAGAATCTCGTTGCTTCACTGTTAATAGCTTCAATTTTCCTTATTTAAATAAAGCAAACTTTTTATCTTTATGTCTCGTCTTGCCCTCTCAAAGCATAGTCATAAACATATCAATAAATAATTCCAAAAAAGTAAATACGGTTCTTCCCCATCTGCTGGTTTTGTTTCACACTATCAGGATAGGTACGACTAAATACTGTTGCAATATTAGCATTATTAACATATTAACATCAAGTGGGCTGTTTATGTACTTACTATGTACACTATGCTTCTTTATTAAGACATTAATATGCATAAGATGTCACTACCAATCTACTCCACCAATCACCGTTTCCAAATAAATAACATGGAAAGAAACAAAGTGCATTCCGAGCATCACATCCGCATATCAATGTGGTTTCATTTACTTTCATATTACATTTTCTCATATACTTGTGTTCTTTTTACTGCTATCTATAGCATTTTGACTCAGACTTAAAACTACAGGTCTACATAGATGTTTAATTCTCACTCTTTCCTCCAGGGACCTACTTCAAAACTGTTTAATAGGTCCTTTATACAATTCGCCAGGGATAAACTTTAGAAAGTGTCCCGTGAGAATTTTGTCTAAGTCCCACTCGGCAGTGTGCACGAATTCTTACAAAAGTTGCCGAAGTTGCCTTGTTATTTCAGTGTTAATTCAGCACTGCCAACAGCACTATTTCTCCATTAATTTGTTGCCAATCTGAAAATTCAATGTTTTAGCGGGATCCCGGCAGTATGCTAGTGAAGTTGTTAGACGCAAGTTGTGAGAGCCATGACTAGCTTCATTAACTTTGTTTTGTAACATACCTGCATTAGTGAATCGTGGGTAGTTGCAAAATTATCCTACATCAATTATTATTGGTATAATTGGTTTTATATATTATCTGGTCATTTACTAATCCTTAACTAACTGAACTTGCATACATGTTTTAAAAACTAATATTTTGCAAGTATATTACACTTATATCAAACTAGACACTGTGTGATATCACTATGTATTGTCACTCTATGGATTTTAGATATGACATACTTCACTGTTTCACTGCAGAGAATGTTATGCATTATGGCAATTTTCTAGTAAGTTTGATTTAAATTTGTAAAAGTACTTGTTATAAATACATTCCAACTTGAAAAATCACAGACTTATTATATTATCTTGGAATTAGTGGACCACTGTCCAGATAAATATATACAAGGAATGGATAAACTTTAGAAAGTGGTGGCAAAATGTGAAAAATTGATTAGCTGACGCCCGAGTGCATTTGTATTTAGTGTGTTAGCAACAAAAACTAGTGTGGTTGAAAAAGCAATGTTAGCAGATGTGAAAATCATCTGCTAGTGACCGCTAGCACATGTAGCACAATCTAAATGTACTTGCACATCGGCTAATCTATTTTTCACATCTTGCTGTCACAGATATACTGTCAGCCATATCTTTTTAATTATAATTAGATTTTGGATAATACAGAATGCCAGTATGATAAGACTAGTTGTGGGTACCCATTTCCAATATACATTTTCACCTGTAACCTTTAGCACAAGGGACGTCACATGCATATTGTCGCCCATCGCATTATTGACGGCACTACCGCAAAGGAGCCGAAGGGAAGAGACAGAGAATGGCCGTATTGTTGGGGCACTTGCCGAAAGAGAGAAAGGGATAGAGACTTCTGGAATTTTCTGCTTTGTCTTTCACCGCAATAATAACTGAACTTTCCTGAAGTTTCCAGAATAGTGCCTGGGAGATATAAATAGCGGTAAAGTGTGAGAAGGGACAGTTTTTGTGTTACTAATTCGGCGCCGTGCTGTTGGTGAATCGGTAAAGATTTTCTTGCTGTTGCAACGAGTGTACAAAGTTACTGTTTACGGAAATAAAAGTGTTTCTTTATCTCGACTACATCTGTCTTCTTTACTTTACACCCACCAAAGTCACAATATTAAATATGAAGCTCCCAAATTTATATGATATTATTTCTTTATGAGTTTGAGCGTGTTTTAGCATATTGCACAAGAGAATGTTTTTTGTATTTTTTTCCATACCTACCCCTTTTCCTTGGTCCCTGCCCGAAATCTCGGACCATCACTCCCAAAACTGCTCAGGATGACCCTGCCTGCAGGAAAACAGCTGGAATTTTCGACCCCTTTTGTAAGGGGGCTATAAAACCCACTGAAGCCATTTGTAATGGGGTGTAGTACTGCATCACATTCCCTGCATAGCATTCGGGTTCTCAGCAGGCCCTCGTCGTAGAGGAATTGCATACATTCTTCCTCATTATAGCATAATGGCGCTAAATCTACCATGCTAATGAAGCGAGTCATGGCACTCTCACAACTTGCTTCTAACAAGTTCACTAGCATACTGCTGGGTCCCGCTAAAACATTCAAATTTCAGATTGGCAACAAATTAATGGAGAAATAGTGCTGTTGGCAGCGCTGAACTAACACTGCAATAACACAGCAACTTTGGGAACTTTCGTAAGAATTCGTGCACAGTGCCGAGTGGGACTTAGACGAAATTCTCATGGGACACTTTCTAAAGAATATCCGGATATTGCACATCAACACACGCGCGCGCATTCGCTAGGTACAGAAGCCCTACACTTGCCTAACCCACTTAATTGTTGTTTTGCACTTCTTTTACTGCAGCATATAACATTTTTAGCTGGCAACAGCTTGGGCGTTTCCTATTTACGCAGCGTTTTTTCTGCTGCACAGTTAGTACCTTACATTGACAGTCTGTAGCAAGATTGCCATTACCGAATTATTTACTACTTATCCATTGATACTCAGGGTATTCCTTTATCCACTGTCTGTTAATTGAACTTTTCATGCCAATATACATCACGACCTAAATTTATAAACACAAGGGGCCAAACATCGAACGAAGCTAACTATAAACCTATTATAGTAAGCAAATAACATGGACGAAGTATCAGATCAGTCGCTCACTTTACCACATTCTCAATTCAGTTAATTCCATCCTCAAAATGACCATTTACATTACCTCCAGATCTACATTCAACATGAGTAGATGTCTTTCTTCAGAAACAAAAACAGAACATCAAACAGCACCATAGAGTAATAATAGATTGGAGAAGTGGGTGTATTCCAATGCAAGATGCCGATATAATCGATTCATGGATGTTCTCGAGTAAATCACATTTCCAGATTAATACAAAATTTGCAAGAATGTTACAGGATACTCGACATTTACCTGAGTGGCATTAAGATAAATTATAATTTTTACAACTACATTTCTATCTCACGAAAACATTTATGTTATCTGCACTGAACGGTACGATCTGCAACTGAAAGCCGTATAATAGCTTGTATTACATATAAATTGTTTATTTCTGTATAGTTTGTATTAAAATCTGCCACAAATTATTATAACGTTGCATTTGTAGTTGTTACATTTAGGGATTTGAACATTTGGTGCAAAGCCTACAGGTTATTTCTAAATTATAATAAAATATGGTGTAATCAGTTGAGAACTAAGAATAAAATTATTCCAGAATTTAGTATTGCCAGTTACAATAAATATAATAGGTAGTAAGAAGTTTCTGGGGTTAGAAATAGGTGAGGAAAAGAATTGGAAAAAGCATAGGTATACTCAACTTATTCCCTACACTCAGCTCAGCCTATTTTGCCCTGTGATCCATATATGACTTGCTACACCAAAGTACACTGAGAAGATTGTACTTGGTATATTTTAATTTTTGATGAGTTATGGTATTACTTTTCGGGGTAACTCAGTACACATTTAATTAGTGTTGAATCTAATCAGTTGTGCAGGCCATTGTTGAAGAAAATGGGTATTATGTCAGAAGTAAATACATAAGTAGGCATATTCACTTATCTGTTACGTGGTGGATAACCATAACATCTTTAAATTTGTATATAACTACAATACTAGACATAGACATGACTTGCACATACCACGTGTCTCCTTGAACATCTAGCAAAAGGGTCCCTGCTTCTCCGTCATACAAATATACAATGACTTACTTTGGTTTTGAACTTAAAAAAGAATTGAGAACATTCTAGCTGATGCATTCTATTTACAACATAAATAAATATTATGATATAGTTTCGTTATCCACCTAGTGTTAATTTTCCTCTATTACGATAATTGTGCTTAGATGTTGGTGAAGAAAGAAAATTTTGAATAAAAAATCTTCCGGGCTTGTAGGCCGTGGTTGATGATTAGTTGGGTCCTCTGATGATGCTCAACGCAGATTTGAGCAAAACGTCTGATGCAAATTCTACACATCGTTCAGGGTCTACAAGACACCAAGTCTACAAGACTTCCAAACAGACACCGGGCGTGAAAACCTGAGCTCATACATTAAAATAAAAAAAAAAAAAAAAAAAAAAAAAAAAAAAAAAAAAAAAAACAATAAAAAAAAACATGGTTTTATGACGTGTTTTGCACCCTTGTACCTGTTTCTTCTTCTTCTTCTTCTTCTTCTTCTTCTTCTTCTTCTTCTTCTTCTTCTTCCTTGACCAAGAGCTCTATCGGAAGCTATACGGCCATACTATCGCAAAACTTATAGGTATATGGAGGCGGGGCGTACCTCGAATTCCAGTGAATCCTACGCTTGCCCCTCCTACCAGCGCTCAGTTGGTTAGACTCTGGCCTACTGTTCCCAAGGTCGCGGGTTCAAATCCGGCCCAGACCGATGGTTTTTAAGTGTGCTTAAAAACGACAGCTCCATGTCAGTAGATTTACTGGCATGTAAAAGAACTCCTGTGGGACAAAATTCCGGCACACCGGCGACGCTGATGTGATCCTGGCAATTGACAGCGTCGTTAAACAACAAAATAATAATTTTTTTTTAATCCTCCTACCAGCGCTGCCGAATATGGTGCATGCATGTCACAGACTGTTATGTACAGAAACTCTGCCGGCACACGCACTACGCTTGGCAACAGCTCTTCGGGAGTTACTATGGTTCGCTCGCAAGATGGCACTGGTGTCGCGATCGCTTCACTCTAGTTCACGAATGCATGGTGAAAATGGGTTTCATATTATTAATTAGCATTTTAAATACCTAAAATCGTAAGCAAGAATATTTGAAATACTGTTTTGAAACATCGTATTTCCTTGACACATAATATAGGATGCTATTTTACAATGATGGGTATTATAATTAATGAAGAACAATGGGAAATATCTGCTTACTTGAATTTACGCTGAAAAATTAAACCATAATGCAAATTATGTATGTTATGTATATAAAACATCGAAACTCACCGTGGAATTAGATGTTGGAGACCTTGGAGTGTCTACGTGTTGATTTTGCTGACTTCGATGACGTCATTTCTCTACTGATTTCCTTTGTACGAAAAAAGAAGCGACACTTCATGTAATGTAGTGTTAACTTTCCAACTAATTCCAGTTTGTGTTCCACTCAACATCCTATTCCACTGGGTCCTAATATGATTTTGTTTATGTTATCTAAGCACTCGTAAAATATATCACCCCACAAACTTTCAGACGAGCACATTTGCTTCTCCAAAGTAGCCTCGACTTGCAAAAGAATATTAACCACACATTCAGAGGGGTAGGTTAAATACCGGCAATTTTTAGGGTGCCATAGTCTTTTATTGTAGTGAAAGTGGAAGCTAATGTGTCAGAGGGTAGATCGGTGGACAGCGTAGAGGCACAGGTTTCACAACTAAGTTTTTCGAGCATCTTTTTTACTATATGACCCCCTAAGTTGTGTACTAAGCATCTTTTAGAAATATTGTCCTTATAGAGTTCGGGAACTTCACTTTCCCAGTCAAGTATTTTAGTTTTGTTCTTTATTTTGTTTCCAACAAAATCCAACAGCTCACGGTTCTTTTGCTCAGTTTGTTTTGCCAATATACGAATTTGATTCATAAAAGATGTAAGTGGTGGCTCCACTTTATTCTCACAATTAGCAGCATTTGACAGTGCAAGTTTTACAGGGACATAAACAGCCTGTAGCATATGTAAATGCTAAAAGTCAACCGTGGAAGGATTATCATCACAGCTTAAAGAACGCATAATTCCAAAGTGCCGTTCAAGGGGTCCTGATTGAATTTTGCTGTTAAGGCTTATGCAAATCCTCTATTCCATAAATAATCGGACACTTCCAAAGTACTTTTTAAGGTGACTCCATTGAGATTCCATTGTTCTAGTTGAGCAGAATGTGTTATTTTCAGACGTTATTATGCGAAAGAAATCTTTTAGTACTCTGTGAGATTGCGAATTTTTATAGAGTGCTTTAATTGGAACTGTGGAGTTTAATGCATCTACAAGATTATTTGCATCTCTTGTGAACAGTTTAGTATTTTCGCTTCCCTTAAATTTTTCAAAATTAATTTTCCTGAAGAAGTCAATGACATTTGCAGTGCTGTTACTGAACAATTGAAAATACAATCTCACATTCGTTTTCTGAAAAGAGGTGGGGTCTATGTGGGATGAGGTCAATTTCGGGCATACTCTAAGACCAGCAAATTTAGGAGAAGTGTCAGCTTCATAAATATATCTATAAAAATTATATTGGATGCTCTTATTTCTATATAAGACATCCACCTTATGGTGAAAATAATTTCTCATGCATTTTATTATGCAGACGCAATCTGAAAAAGCCCATATTCATCTTTTGTCATCAAGTGGGTGCTGGATACTACATTGTACATTTTCACATGTTGCTCCTATTCCTAAATTTTTCCATACTTTTTTGTTTGATTGACTTCCATCACTAGTGAAACCAACAATTCTTGTCCCTGAGTTTTCTAACTGGATAATCACTTCTATAAGGAGCTTAGCTAGTATATCACCGGGTGTAGCATTTCTACTTGCGTAAATCGCTACTGGCTGGCTCCAATTATGTAATAACGGAACAAACATAAAAACTAAAGCATGGTTAGCCATAGAATATTTGTGATTGTCAGGAGTGTGTTCACCTAAATTCACGAATCCGTCCACTTTCAGTCAGCTAGCATTGAACCTAACTTATTTTAATTTGACTTCATCAAACATTACAACTCCAAGACGCTTTCTTTTTCATCCTCTTCTTGACTGAATGTACTAGAAATCGCATTTAGAGCATTGCTATTTATACCATATGTGCACTTTATCCCTTTAGATAATTTCCTTAAATGGGCTTCAGAAGGCAAGGGCAGCAATTCATGTGTTAAGCAATGTCTATAGCCTTTAGGGCTTTTAATTTTAAATAGCAAGCTTTCTAATAGAAATTCATCGGTGTAACGCATCCCCTTCGACCTCGTCTGACTTTCTTAAGCATTGTATCTAGAACCAGCTTTTGTTTTTTACTTAAACAATTTAAATTGCCTGTATGTTCGCAACAATTAGTAGCGAATTTCTTTTCTACTATTTTTAATTTAGCCCTCTCTTTAGATAGCAGGATTTTAGTTCTAACTAAATTTCTATTGAGGTTTCTAATTCTTTTCTTCAATGTAGCAATTTCATTATTGACACTTGTGTTTGTGACCTTGGAGGAATTAGAACTGTTTTCTGTGAATTCCTCATTGTTGAAGGACTGTGCGTTTGAAATAAGAACTGGTTGACTGGATCCTGCATCTGGTAGTTTACTGATTGTTGAATATTGCTTTTTCAGTAATTTTTTGCCTCTGTTTTGTGGAGATTTTCGGGATTTATGCACTTTAGCTAAGTACCTGGGTAAATTGGGAAATATACAGGGAATTGCCCCTGGCTTTAACCGCCATTTAATTCTAGGGATTTCAACGAGTTTTCCATGCACAACGAATGAATAAACTTTCACTAAGAAGTCCTCTGGAAAATGTTTGTCACAAATACTAGATTTAACAGATAATTTAGTATCTTTCCTAGGAATAGACTTTTCCCATTTGTAAAACAGATTTTTATCTTTAGGAGGAGTAAAAAAATGTCTAGCTTCTGAGCAGATTCTGTATCCTGAACGACACCCGGGTACAAAACAAGTTGGCATTTTTACTCAATTATTGCTGTTGCATGAAACTTACGTTTTGAAGAACACACGTATTTATACACAAACTTAGAAGCAATTTCACAAGTTATGTACCTAATTACTCACAACAAACAACACATACGTATAAAATTGTCTGTACTTTCGAATCACATACTAGGCCATTCGGCCGCATTTTGAGGCGACTGTGATCGCCACGCCACAGTTTCGGTCAGTTGCCACGGGACCACGGATCATGCAGTAAACTAGTGGTAGAGATCACACTTTCTCTTCTATCCTCTATGACTATACTGAGGTAATAATGTGTCGTACCAACAGTACGAAATTGAAGATATTAACCGAATGATATTGCGGGCACATTCATAAATGCAGGTTAACTAGATGCTATAAGTAAGCAAAACGTGATTTAGTATATCATATAAAAATGCAGAGGAGAAGATCGGAGTAAAAGAAAGAGAAAGAAAAATGTCAAAATCGAAAACTACAACGTTGTATATGACGAAAAATCGCCTGTAAAACGCACTCATTTTTATGGTCAATAAATAATTAATTGACATCGGAAAAACTAGAAGTTGGGAGTATAGGTCTGAATAAAATCGTTCTACCTGGTGTGCAAGGTTCGGACATCCTAATAAAAGATGGCCTAAGGTGGCCTCTTGACCACAGTTGTAATAAGGCGTGGTCCCAGAACCATAGCGGAACAAGTGCGCTGGAGTATAGCAGTGACCCACATGCATCCGCGAGAACAGTGATATGAAGTGATGCGGGTAACGTAAAGAAGCAAACCAAGGACGGTTGAGGGGTTGCAAGGGTGGAAGACAGCTACAAAAAACATGTTCTGTATTTGTAAAGGCTTCCCACTCCTAGAGAGAAGAGAATGTACCTGGTTCATTCTATAATCGAAAGAACAAGATGCAATACGATAGAATACAGCAGAGAAAGTAAGAAATGCACGCAAGCTGATATGAATATTTTGTATAAACTCTTTGGTCGTATACTCTGTGTTACGAGTGTAGACATAGTAACATATACTCGCATGCAGTTTCTGGATGTACTCGACAAAGGATTTCTTCAGTTTCATTATTCTATGGTGAAAATGTGCAAGTTTTGATGAACTGATTCTCCTGGAATATTCAGTTTTAAAAACACGGTGTAAGTATTATGTGATTATTGTAAATAATATAACTTGGTAATACTTAAGCTTCTAGTGACCTGTTTGTTTTAAACCACGGCTATTATGTACTAATTAATGTCTTTATGACACTTTGGGACAAGAGTTAGTTTGGGAACGAAATCAAGAATAGCTAGAGCTTTTATACTAACCCACACTTACTCCCAGTACCTCATTATAGCTTTTCCACATTTTATCTCCCTCTGTCTCTTAACTTCTTACGCACATTCTGATCCTGTTGTTTACAGTTTGCCACTTTTGCTAGTAGAAAAAATTGTTGATCGGAGCTCCTGCGATCCCGGCTGTTTCTCATTTTACGATCATAAGCTTCTTTTGAGATTTTATATGCCAAGAATTTCTGGCACATGTTTAGAAACGTTCACTTTCCACTTGCCGGCCTTGCCAGCCAGATTCTAAGTCCGAAATTACCTTCTGCGCATGAGCCGGCAGTACTTTCACAATCGCCCACTAGATTTCACTGCTGAACTAGCAGACGCTATTTCACATCTGCCAACATTGCTTTTTACACTACACTAGTTTTCGTTGCCAACACATTAAACACCGATATTTATTTAACACGTGATGCAATCACCTGCAATCTAGCAGTAACATAACATGTGCATCTTATCGTGTTTTCCCTGCAATCTATACAATGACCCTCCAATCTTATCTTGTTTTCCTTGCAATATATGACATACACCGCTATTGCGTAGCGCAACTCCATACATTATTACTGGCTCGTTCTTATTGTTATGAGCCGAAATGGATTTATTATTATTTTTAATCCATTATTATGGATTATTATTATACGATACGCTGGCTCGTTCTTTGTTATATTATTATTATTATTATTATTATTATTATTATTATTATTATTATTATTATTATTATTATTATTATTATTATTATTATTATTATTATTATTATTATTATTATTATTATTATTATTATTATTATTATTATTATTATTATTATTATTATTATTATTATTATTATTATTATTATTATTATTATTATTATTATTATTATTATTATTATTATTATTATTATTATTATTATTATTATTATTATTATTATGAGCCGAAATGCATTTATTGTTATTTTTAATCCATTATTATGGATTATTATTATACGATACGCTGGCTCCTTCTTTATTAGTATATTATTTTGTTATATTATTATTTTTATTATATTATTATTATGAGCCAAAATGGATCTTGTTTAGTAAAGCTTACGCGATGAGTTGGTCAGAATTGGCCATTATGGATTATTATTATTATACGAAACGCTGGCTCGTTCTTTGTTTAGTAAAGCTTACGCGATGAGTTTGTGAGAATTTCGGCAAAGTCACACTCGGCAGTGGGATATTATTATATTATTATTAATAAATTATTTTTATATAATAATAAATAAATAATAATATCCCACTGCCGAGTGGGACTTTAATATTATAGTATAATAATAAAGAACGAGCCAGCGTATCGTATAATAATAATCCATAATGGCCAATTCTTTATAATAATAATAATGGATAATAATGGATGCCGACTCCCGCAAAAACATTCAAACTTACTATTGGCAACAAACTCCTTGGGACATTCTGCTGTTGGCAGCGCTGCATTAACACAGCAACTTCGGCAACTTTCGTGACCATTCGTACACACTACCGAGTGGGACTTTGCCGGAATTCGGACCAACTCATCGCGTAAACGTTTCTAAACAATATTCGAATTTCTTATTCAACCTCAAATAATAAAGACTCTACGGTATTATTGTCCTAGGTTCTCTAACGGTTAACATGCGGTGTACTGTTGATCATCAGAAGCCTTTCAGGTAACACACATCACATGCATTCTTCGTTCTCGGAAGTTGTAAAACGTTTATAACTATTCCAAAACTATGTTACTATTCTGCAATAAAAATTTTAATTAACTGCCTTGCCTTATATAGTTGCTGGGCAATCTTAAGAGGCATAATTTCTTCCCCAAAGCATTAAAGCCATTCTTATATACTTAACCCCCACATAAGCTGGAGGAGTACTTTAATGCCAAGTAACAGGCAAAGGCTTTGGCTAAGTAATTCAAGTAATAATGCACTTATACAGTCACATTTCATAAAGTTTTGACGAGGTTGGTGTGCAGAAGTTTGGTCCATACTTCTTAATTCCTGTAAGTAAAATTAAGTGTTATACTTTCATCTGATTTAATCACAAGTTTCCTGTGATATTTAACTTTGGATAATGAGTGAAAAGAAAATGGTAATGTCCATCTCTTTACATGCTGTTTATAGACTGAGACGTTTAAGCAGATTTCTAATACTGAATCTGTGAAACTATATTGCTACGTGGGTCCTTTCTTGGTTTATTCTTATTAGGCACTTTTCAAAGTTACGACTTGGTTTGATAGAACGTACCCACTATAAGATCATTTATTGGACCATAACCTGTGTATTTGCTAAAATCCCATTTTGTTCACAAATACTTAGGTTAGCAAATGTTGGGTACCTGCATAATAACTTGAGTACAGTTATATTGTTTGAGAACATGATATTGCACCGTGAAGGAGTCTCTTCCGGCTGGTATCTCCCGTCACCAGTATGAAGGGAATCTTCTGCTCGTCGTCACTTTGAAGGGTCGGTATGATGAATTCCTTTCTCGTATAAAAGACCCGGCTAACTCTTTCGATGAACTGCGATGACTCTTTCTTTCCTATCTCGGTCGGGGTACGGGTATGAAGTATGTTCACAATTTACAGCTAATAATTTTCCTTGAGACGCGACCCCCGTGAAAATTATATGTTACGTCGATGTATTAACTTTTAGTCTTTCTAATGAGATAGTCTTCTTTGCTCTGGAGGCTACCATTGAAATAATATTAGTGTATTTATTATCACAATTTTATTCGTTAATATCTATAACATTTACAATGAAGACAAAAGATAATCGCACTAGGCCAACTGCAAACGATATAATGCAAACAATCAAACAATGGGAAACAAAACACTCCAACACAACACCTACCATAACTAATAATACTGCATCAAATGCCCCTCATCACAGTATATGCAACTAATTCTATTTTGGGAAAATTGTTTTCAGCCATACAATGTTGCATGTACTGTGATGATCTCCCCACAACAATGTAATTGTACAACAATATAACAACTGTGTTGAAAAACATGTCATCGTTGAATACAAAAATATTTTCTCTTGACAATGTTTCGATTTTTTTTTTGGCAACTTTCAGGGGTTCTATGCCCCTCCCCACTAAAATTTGTTTTATGATTTTTCTTATAATTGATTGTCACGTCACTTTGCCATATCTATTTCGGCATCTCGGTAGGGCTTAAGCATAGTCTTGTGGTACTTGCCTACCTTTTTGCCGTTACTACCCTCAAGTCCATATGTATGATCTCCAAATTTCTCCGATATCCTGAATGGTCCTTTGTATAATAGATTCATTCGCCTATATATCTTCTTGGAGGCTCTTGACAAATTAAACTGTCTAATGAGGACTTTATCACCGACTTCGGGATTCCATTTTGCTTCATACCTCTTGACTTGAGATGCCCTTTTCTCGGCTTTCTTCCTTATCCTGTTGAAGGCTTCGATACATTTTTCTTCTTCTCGAGGTACATTAGCTTCCCTCTTGATAGTTGTAATGGCTTTAAGTACTAAAGGTTTGGGTGGTTTGCTCGTCATTAGTTCGTAAGGAGCAAATCCAGTGGTGGTATTAATCGTATGGTTCAATATATCTCCTATCACCTGACAGTATTTGTACCATCCTCGGTGATTGGCATGACACAGTATCCTGAAATATATTCCTAAATCACGCATAACCCTCTCACATGGGTTTACCTTGGGGATAGTATGCCGAAGAGTTATATATTCTTATATTATTGCTTCGAAGGGCTGTAGTAAACACCTTGCTTTTGTGAACGGTAGCATTATCGGATAAGATAGCTCTTATATGACCATATTTTGGAATCCAATCCTTTAGGATTCTGTTCACGCAAGTCTGACTTTTGATGTTTATAACTGGGTATAATCGGACAAACTTCGAGAAAATATCAAACATAACGAAGATGTACCTACAGTTATACTGGGTAGCAGGCATTTCACCATGTGCATCAATAGCAACCAAAGCGTTCCTTTCACTCCTTATTACTGATTGTGGAGCACAGTCATATTTAATATTTAAGGGCTTTGCTTTTTGACATAGCTCACAGGCCACAACGAATTTTCTCACCTTCCGGTCGATTCGCTTGAAGTATAGGTGTTCTTTGATAGCTGTGGCTGTCTTCTCACATCCTGGATGCGCGAGATTATTGTGAAATGTCTCTATCACTTCACGCTCCAACTCCTGAGGCACTATGACCTTCCATCTTTTCTCAAATCGCCCATGGAGTTTATATAAAACACCATCATGTTTAGCGACCGTTCCTCTGTTGTCGTATATACCTGGAGCCGTTTCCCAAAGATCCCTTAACAACGGATCTCGTTGTTGCCACTCGGTTACGTTCTCAAACTTGCTGGAAAGTTTTCGGCTATATCCCAAATTCAACACCTTGAGTTTAACCTCATTCTGTGGGTGCGACAATGTTTCGGGAATCTGTTTTTCCAACGACTGTCTGGAGAGCAAATCACTAAAAACATTCTCCTTCCCAGGTATATGATGGATGTCAATATCATGCGATGTAATTTCGTGTATATATCTGGAAATCTTTGAGCTAGTCAGCTTGCATTTCTTTATGAATGACAAGCTAATATGATCTGTGTACACAATGATTTTAGCATTGTACACGTACTGACGGAACTTCTGTAGTGCAAAGTATATTGCTCCGATTTCTTGCTCAGTAATACAAGCATTTGCCTCGACTTGGTTCAGCGATCGGGAAGCTGTAGCGATGACATGGCTATTGCCGTCTCCATCGACCTGTGTTAAGACACCTGCGTAAGCCTGTATGCTCGCGTCCGTATATAAGTGATAAGGAGCGTCAGGTATTGGCCTTTCCAATAGAATTGTGTTGTTAAACAAGTCTTTAACCTTCATAAATGCCTGCTGATGTTCTTCGGTCCATTTCCATTTATTATTCTTTTTCAGTAATCACCTCCACGGACTGAGTTCTTTAGCATAATTTATTATAAATTTGCTCTCATATTGGAAGATTCCTAATAATCTTCTCAGTTGTTTGGTATTCTTTGGTGGAGGGATTGCCTGAATAGCTCTAATGCGGTCCATATTCGGAGTTATTCCCGCTTCAGTCACCACGTAACCAAGGAACTCTATCTCTTTAGTCAGAAATTGTGATTTATTAAAGTTTATGGTCATACCGCTCTCATAAAATTTCGAAAAAATATACTGCAAGTGTTTTATATGCTCATTATAATCATTATCATAGATCAAAAAGTCGTCTATGTATTGAATTGCGAAGCCTTCTATAGTATCATTGAATATGTTATGAATAGCACGAAGCAGGGCACTACCACTGGTAGACAAACCGAAACCGCAGGTTTTGAATTGATAAATTTTTCCATTAAAACAGAACCCAGTGTACTTTCGCACAGTTTCATCCAATGGAATTTGCCAGTAAGACGACACCAAGTCCAATTTTGAAAAATACTTCCCGCGTTTAAGGCTAGCTAAAACTTCATCTACGCCTCGCGGTCTGAAATGGTCCGGTTGCGTTAAAGAGTTAATCTTTCTGGCATCGATCGTCATCCTTAATGAACCATCGGATTTATGAACCCAACATAGTGGATGGAGGTAGGGTGTATCAGATATTTCTATAATATCATCTTCTAACATTTTATTTATTACCTCTTTTGCTTTGTCCTTTATTGAGTTTGGAATGGGCCGGCTTTTATGGGAGTAAGGGGTAGCGTTTTCCACTTTAAAGATGTGGGTGTACTTGTTGCACAGACCGGGTTTCGAACTGAATACTTCTCGGTTCTTGATTAAGCACGCTCTCAGTTGATTCTTTTGTTCTTCATTTATATTGTGCGCATTATTCACTTTTTCGTTCAGCGTAGCCATAAAAGATTCTTCTTCGTTCTTTTTATCATCTCTGACGACATCCAATCTGTATACTCCGTAATCATCTCGCAGATGGTGATTCTCTCCTCGAACTCCGCGAACATTATTATTAAACAAATCAATTTCGACGTATTCTTGTATATCATCGCAGTCTTCTTCATTTGCACTTACTTTTTCGTCGTCGTACAATATAACATTCTCTACAAAAAATCTTCCATTATTAACATCGTCGAAATCCTCGTTCGCTTCAATATTTTCACCCTCTAACAGTCTCACTATTCGCGTGTTTTCACCATCTTTAACGCGTAGTTCATGCTCTTCGAAATCGATGATTGCTTGCCAGTGATAAAGTAAGTCGTTTCCAATAATAATTTCTCTTGCCAAACGCTGAATAACTAATGCGACAAAATCAAATTTCCAACCATTTACATGTGCTTTAACTAACATTTGATATTTCACCCGATCTCTCTTTTTACCGATCGCTGTACTACAATACACATTGTTTACGTGCAAGTACTCTATCTTGTTTGAGGATAATAATTCCTGGAATAATTCCTCTGAAATTACCGATGAGCTTGCCCCAGTATCTATTAACACAGTGAAGCTACGGTCCCATATATTTAACTCAATTTGAGGTGCATTGACTAACTCTTTATTGGACTTTACTGGGTTAATTTTGTTGTCGGTGATTAAATTTACGTGAATTTTGCCCTGTGCCTGCACCATCAAATCATTTTCCAAGACATAAAATGATTTCGGAATTAATTTCCCTGATTCTCATTCGTTTGATTGTTACTTGTTGATATCGTGCCAGTATTTGTTTCTTGATTCTGTGTTCTAGGAAAGTCGCGATCATTCCTGCGTTCGACGCTTTCCTCCTCGAACCTAGGCACTTGGGTTACATTTTCCTGATAATTTGTACTATGATTTCTCGGATCGTAGCTTCTATTCCACCTACGATTGTAATTTCTGTAAAACCGGATGTGATTAATTTGACTGGTTCTTCCACGCCCTCTGGTATCACCACCATAATCATGATTACGTCTCTCGTATCGCGGATTTTGTCTGTCTCGCGGTATAGGACCTCTGTAATTCGATCTTATATCAGGACGTCTATTTGTTCTGTAGTTTTCACCATTATTTTGGTGTGTTTCATCTCTCACGCCATTTCCCTGGTTCTCATTCGTTGTTGGAAAATTATTTCTAAGACGTTCTAATTGCGTTCCTTGATTCCTACCTTGGCCACCTACAGCGCGCTGTCCATTTTCGTATCGCTGACTGGAGTTAGTCTCTTGGTAATTATTCTGTGCCTCGAACTCTGCCAATAATTCAATTACGTCCGAAAAATCAACCGGTTTCGCCACGATCAGATTATTTCTTATGTGCGGTGGATAATGGCGAATAAGTGCTTCAATAACCTCCTGTTCACTCAACTGAGGTTGGAGTAGTTTCGATTTGTTCGCCAGTTTCAAAAAATACTCCATCATTGAAATACCACGTTTACTGTCATAATGTCCGGTAGCCAGTTCGACTTTAATCTGGTTTTGACGTCCTGGTCCCCAAAATCTATTTATAAAAAGGTTTCGAAACATACTATATGTTTCGTGAGACGCCAAAGTTAGTCTTAACCATTCCAATGCGTTTTTCTTAAGACAGCGTTTAACCACCATCATTCGTATCTCGTTCGGAATTCGTTTGATCCTAAAATAATCCTCCAGTTCTTTTATGAAAATTTTTGGATTATCACCGGCTTCTTCGTCAAATGACGGAGGGGTTAGGTCATGGAACAAGTGACTAGCGTGACAATTATGGTTTTGACTAGGGGAGTGCGTTGGCATAGCTAAATCATTCTCCTGAAAGTCCGCCATATTACTGTTATTGTCAAGAGCATCAGTATTGGTCATATTTTTGCATTCACTCACAAATTGATCATGATTGTCATTAACTCTATCAGCCTGTAGAGCAATCACAACTTGGGAAAGCCTTCCTGTAAATTCTTTTTCCTTTGTAACCGTTTCATTTATTCTATTTACATTTACATTGGCTTCCTCCTTTACTTTATTCAATTCTTCTCGCTGTGACTGCATCTCAGCGCTTATACCCTTTACAACATTTTCTAAACTATCAATTTTTACATCAATGTCATTTTGTTTTGACCTAATTCCATCTTGATACATTTTACAACTCTGTTCTACCACGACTATCTCTGTTCTCAATTCATCTCCTACCTTTGCAATTTTTGCATTCTGTTCTGCTAGTTTTTCATCAAATTCTTTACTTAATTCAGCTTTCATTTCTACCACTGTCTTCTCCTGTCCTAACTTAACTTCATTTATCAATTCTCCTAGCCTAGCTATTTCTACTGTGTTTGATTCCTGTCCTAATTTTATCACGCTTACTAACTCACCTAATTTAGCTATATCATTGTTACTTGATTCAATTCTTTCTGTACATTCCTTCTTACATAATTCAATTTCTTGTGACAATTTATTTATATTTCTGGCATTATCCTCCTTCAAATCTGCTACATTTCTAACACTATCCTCTCTTAGTTTTGCTACATCTGCTTTTAGTTCTGTTACATTTCTAACAAAATCTGCTTTCAAATCTGCTTTTATATCTGCTGTATTTTTGTTCATCGCTTCCAATATTTCTTTCAATCCTATTTCAGATTCCTTACATACTACATTCTTTCTACCTTCTACTGATAACTTATCACTCACTTCCCTCTCTACACTACCATTATCTTTCTCAACTTTTTCCATCTTCTGTACAATTTTCTTATTGCGTAGTATCATAAATTAGTACTAGTCTTACTTGAATTCTGGAGCACAAGAAAAAGGATACTCCGTCAAAATGTCTTCTTTTCACTCTTTGTCCAGGTACATATTTTACTCTATACGCCTGTATTCGAGCCGCCCCACGTCTGGGCGCCAGTATGAAGGAGTCTCTTCCGGCTGGTATCTCCCGTCACCAGTATGAAGGGAATCTTCTGCTCGTCGTCACTTTGAAGGGTCGGTATGATGAATTCCTTTCTCGTATAAAAGATCCGGCTAACTCTTTCGATGAACTGCGATGACTCTTTCTTTCCTATCTCGGTCGTGGTACGGGTATGAAGTATGTTCACAATTTACAGCTAATAATTTTCCTTGAGACGCGACCCCCGTGAAAATTATATGTTACGTCGATGTATTAACTTTTAGTCTTTCTAATGAGATAGTCTTCTTTGCTCTGGAGGCCACCATTGAAATAATATTAGTGTATTTATTATCACAATTTTATTCGTTAATATCTATAACATTTACAATGAAGACAAAAGATAATCGCACTAGGCCAACTGCAAACGATATAATGCAAACAATCAAACAATGGGAAACAAAACACTCCAACACAACACCTACCATAACTAATAATACTGCATCAACCGTTGATCTAGAATCACCCAAAGAATCTTTTTCCGAACTTGGTTAGATAGGAAATACACTGCATTCCCGCCATGGCTTTTTTTTTCTGAAAATTGTGAATCTTGCTTCACTTAAGGGGATAATACACACATACATGCATAAATACCATATTATGAGAGTAAATTATTCCAAAATATTTATTTTTAATACTTGTGGAATAAATCAGTGCAATATAGTGTTGAATGTCCGAGAAAATGGATGGAAGTGTTTTAACCCTCCGTCAGGCGCAATATATCTGAGATATACCTCTCCCACTTTTTTAAACAATATGACGCAACTGTTTATGCGAAATTAATGAAAGTCATTGTAGCTTCTTAAAACACACTGTAGCACTTCTTGGTTTATTATTGGCCAGCTGCTTGTTGTTTCGTTCCACTATCAAGCAAAAGTATCTGTGAGATACATTGCGCCCGCTCATGTACCTCATTGTTTCTGTGGTCTTTTTTTCTGCTGGACACGTTTTTACGTCCCATAATGTTTAAGAAGCAAGATGTGTTCAATCTGTGTAAACCTAACGACCTACAGAAAGCCCTGGCAATACTCTGGGATGAAAATGAAGATAATAATGAAGATTTTGTTGATTATGAAAGTGGCACAGATTGCGAAGCTGCAACAGAAGTCCATGATGAACATTCTTCAGATCCTTCTGCATAAAATAAGCGCAAAGTTTGCAAGACTTGCCTTGTAGAGTCAAAAAAGAAGCGACTTCCAAGATATTGCTGCAGAAATGTGAAATATACTATTGTTTAGAGCATGCCAGACAGGTTTGCAAGAAGTGTGCTGAGAATTTGCAGTGAAAACTCTCAAGTATATTACAGACACACGCACATACAATAATGTTTATAATTTCATAAAAACTGATGATGCTTATTGTTAACTTTATGTTCAAATGTAAGAATAATTACCCTTTCACATTTTGTACATTTGCAGTATTAGTTTATTTTCTGCAACTTACATAACTCATGTTTTTGAAATGTAGTATGATGTACTGTAATACTTTCAAAATAAAATTTGGTAGATAAAAATAACATAATTAAAACACAAGAAAATACAAATATTTCACATTTAGGAGGAATTTCAGACAGCACAGAGGCAGATATGTACATGGTATCTCTCAGATATATTGCACCCGAACACGTAACAATAGGTATTGCGCCTGACGGAGGGTTAAGCAAATATGTAATATGAATTTATGGAACATGAATACAGTAGTACAAAATGGTTTAAAGTTCAACAAAATCTACCAAAAGCAAAGGTATTAATAATCTTGCTGCAGACGTGCACCTATAATGCCGGGATCTGTGCAACATGAAGCAGGCAACTTTGTGGAAAGAAAAATCGCTAAAATAGCCCCAGTGAATAGGTTTTGGTACTTTAAATACCGAAATTTGTTGTGCCATTTCCAGTTATGTAGTCTTGCGTGAGTTCTTAATACAGACCTCGGCGAGGCTTGCACTTAACTCAGGATACGACGCGATTGCGCCATCTTTAGAACAGCTGATCGAGGCGAACCGAGGCCAACGTGAGTATAACATTCCCGTAAGCATCGGGGTGAGCCCTTGCGAACAGAAAAGCGTAAGGAAATGATATCCATTGAATTGTCACTCATTACTGAAAATAAAAACGCGTAACTAAAATACCCGCACAATATTGTAATACGTTACATGAATAACAAATTACATATCAATATAATAAAAATTAACTATCTAACCATGTCAATAGCTGCTATTATTATCAAATTTTAAATATGAGCCATGTGATTATTGCCAAACTTAATTCCACTGAAACTGAATATTTACATGTAAATGGTACATTCCATTCACATTAGTACTTTTATTTTTAATAGCCCATTCTGGACAACCAATATATTAGTATGCCTCGTCAATCATATTAAGACAATAGTAATATTGCTATGTTGCTTACCCCGGAGAAGCTGGAAGACCTATTTTTCAATGCCACTTGTATAAAGTACTTACCAATGTATCCACTTACCTAACATAAAATTTAGTAATGATGGAACCTATAGATTTTAACTTATTATCATCGAGGCATATACAGATATTTACGAACTATCTCAACTACTTTAACTATTTTCAGTTGGTTTCTCAGTTTCAGTTTTGTTTATTGAGGGAAAGTTTGGCCTGGTACCGGTAAAAAGGGCCAGGCTTACAAGCTACAATTAACATTAACTTACAATTATAAATATTTACAAAGTTTACAGTTTTTGGGTTTAACAAAAACCCAATCGGTGACCATCTTTAAGTCACCGAGAACAGTTTTTGGGTGTAGATTTGTCCCTTCAATGTCCGTTTGGTTTACACACACACACGCACGCACGCACACACACACACACACACACACACACACGCACGCACTCTTGGGCATACCAGAACTATATGCCCCATCACACGCACACACACTTTTTTCTCAAATGGAGGAAAAATCCGTTTACGGAACCCATGCACTGGGATGGCACAGAAGGGCAAAATCAATAAATCACATTCTCTCAAAGCATTATATGCAGATGGAGTGTGAACATAAAGTGTGGAAGCTAGTACCATACAATTGTTGCCATATTGCCTGTTAATTTTTGCAGTTTACGACAGATTCAATTGTTCTACAATAAATCTAATGTCCTCATTTACATCATAACTAGGCAAAGACTAGTAGTTCAATAGCATAGTACAATTTATATATTTATCTTTTGTTGAAGACATTGTTACATTATTATTTTCAATTTCAGACACGATTTTGTCCAAAACATTTAAAGAATTTAATTGCTTTATTTTACTTAAAGTACTCGGCAAACGAACATTGTCCACAGTCATTTTAATACAGAAGTCATCTTTCACTGTCAGAAAGGATTTAACACAGGGAATTCCATTGGTGGTACCCAATAAACAAATAGGAATATTTGCCTGGACCTTAATTATTCTCCATTTACTGGAATGTATTTGTCTGGAATTTAGGTATGAAATAACATCATTTATGCTATTAACTGAGTTGTGTTCATTGTATTCTTTATGTGACTCAATACTTTCACGAATAGCCTGGGCCAGATTTTCATCTTCTACGTCAACCAGACGTTTAACTTTTGGAAGTCTTAGAACAGTAAGTGGGTGTGTTTGGAAAAATAGTAGACACTGAATTTTCTCTACGGTTTGGTATTTTCCTTTGATATTTCAACAGTTGCTCTTTTACTGTAATAATTTTATTATTACTATATTATTATAAATTTCTTATCATACAAGATTCTTCAAAATATTTTACATAGACCAATGGATTTTTAAATTTTGATATATCAGTTGGAATATTTCTTAGCCAAGCCCTACAAAGATTTTCTTTTAACAGTGAGAACGTCAACCTATATTGGTCAATTCTACACTAACACAAAAGTAGCATTACATACCTTTCAGTACCGGTATCACCATGTTACAAAATAAGTTACGGATTCTTGAATAACTTCACTGAGGAATTAACCATTTGTTAAATCACTTAAAATTGCACACTATAAATAAAAATAATAATTTTAATTTAATAGTTCAACTATAGCAAGTAAAACGCACGAAAACCAGGCGAAAACCTGTTCAATTATTCAAAATAAACCGTTAAAACTGAAGCAAAAGACTGTTATAATTCTTGTACTACAAGAAGACTACTGAAAAATGAATTTTAATTAAATAATATTTACATTTAAACACAATTACTGAAACAACAGATACCGCCACTAAATGACTTTCAATTAAACAAAACTAACAGGTGTTCGCAATAACTTCCAACACTGGTAGCCATGTTTGGTAGAGTGCGGGTTTACCGCAATCAGCTGATCGACCTGCTTCAAGGCCTTGATAACGTTGGCCTCGGCAATCTAGTTAGTGATCTATGCAATGCCCGTGTCGGTACCGAGACCATTCGTCTCTCACCAAAGCGAGCCGGGTTCGATCCCACACGATCACATGTAGGATTTGCGATGGACGAAGTGGTGCTGGGGCGGGTTTCCTCCGGCTCCTCCGGATTTCCCCATCTCATTCCACTGATGTTCAATCTTCATTCCATGTATCATCACTGTCACCACCTGCGGTGCCGCATGTAGTAAAAGCGGGCGTTAAACACTACCAGAAAAGGCGTAAGCATTGCATATTGGTGTGTAAATTTGTGTGAGAGAAGAACAGAAGTTATCATGTGTGTACTCAGTTTTACTATATCAGCGTTTTAATAAATTAAGTATGTTTTTTTACAGAATATTGTGCAGTTACTTATACCCCATAAGTCCATAGTCCCGAAATGAAGAATGACGTGCGGCGTTCTTGTTGATCTCTCGGTAACCTTGTCGGTCTGTGGTTCAGTTGGTTGGACGCTGGCCTACTGATTCCAAGTTCGCGGGTTTAAATCTGGTCCAGACCGGCGCTTTTTAAGTGTGCTCAACAACAACTCCATGTCAGTAGATTTACTGGTATGTAAAAAGCACTCCCGCAGGACGAAATTCCGACACATCGGTGACGCTGACGTGATCCTGGCAGTTGACAGCGTCGTCAAACAAACAAACAAATTTTTTTTTCGCTGGCCTTGAGTGACCCAACTGTGCGCCACAGCATAGTAAAGTTTGTTGAAGCAGTTTATTTGCATAATGTTATATAATGAATCTATTAATACATTTAAATAATTGTAATTTAAAATTTATTGTTGTAGAGATATGACTTCATTCTTTAAGCGACAATAATATACATATGAGAGAAAATAGAACACGAGAAATGAAATGTGTATGAGAAATGAAGTATGAGAGATGAAATATAAAATATGAAAAACAAATCATGAATCATGAAATATAAGAAATAAAATATGAAATGAAAAAATTAAACATAAATGATGAGAAATTAAATGCGAAATGTGAGAAATGAAGAATGAAAATGAGAAATGAAATATGAAAAACAGAATATGGGTTATGAAGCATGAGGAGTGAAACAGGAGAAATCAAATAAGGAATATGGAAAATCAAATCCAAGGAAGGAAATATGAAGTATGACCAATTAAATATGTGCAGTGAAAAATGAGAAATGAATTACGAAATATGAGAATTGAAATATCGTAAATAAAATAAAATATTAGAGAAATTAATAGTCAGAGATGAAATGTGAAACATGAGATGTACAACATGAGCAGTGACAGAAATTAAATATGAGAAATAGAACATGAGAAATTAAATATTAGAAAAGAAATATCAAATATGATAAAAGAAATATGGGAAACGATATATGAGATATGAAACACGAGCAATAGAATATTAAATATTACAAATGAAATTGAAATTTCAGAAATGAAATGTGAAAATGAAAATGAAAAGTGAAATATGGGATATTAAATATGAGAAATGCAAAATTAAGTATGACAAATAAAATGTGGAATATGAGAAATAAAATATGAAGTATCACAAATGAAAAGAAACATGAGACATGAGATACGAAGTATGAGAAATGAAATATCAAACGTGAGAAATACCATACAAAAATGACAATGACAAATTAAATATGAAATATGGAATATGAAATATGAGAAATAAAAAATGAGAAATAGATAATGAGAAATGAAATATGAAATTAGGGAAACGATAAATGAGAAATGAAATATTGGAAATTAAATAACAAAGAAAAAATGTGAGAAATGAAATATGAAATTCGGAAAATGAATCATGAGAAATGAAATATCAAATATGAGAAATGAAATAGAAACATGACAATTAGAAATGAAAAGTGTAAACTGAGAAATCTATTATTAGAAAGGAAATGTGAGAAATAAAATATGAGAAACGAAATATGACTAGTAAAATATGAACTATAAGAAATTAAAATGGTACATAAGATTTGAGAGGTAGAACTGGAACTTAAAAATTCAATGCCACAACTGGGATTTGAACCACAGACCTTCCGCTTACCGGGCGGCTGCTCTACCATTGAGCTATTGTGACAAACTGCCAGAATGGCATTAAATTCTCAAACCCGTTCGCATTTCTCCTGGTAAACCACAAAGGCAGTCTCACATCAGAGACAATTATCCCAATGGTGACTTACTATTGTAAGTACTTTATATCCCAGGATTAAATAACCTTCAGATGGTAATTATTATTTACTTATGCCAACAAACTTACTGTTGGTGTTTTTAAACACACAAGCCGTGTGTGGGCAAAGTTTGAGAGGTAGAACTGGAACTTAAAAATTCAATGCCACAACTGGGATTTGAACCACAGACCTTCCGCTTACCGGGCGGACGCTCTAACCACTGAGCTATTGTGACAAACTGCCAGAATATTCCTAAAGCGTATAAAAACGTACTTGAATGCAATGTCAGAAGAGATACTTTCTTCTTTGGCAAATATTTCCATTCAGAAAGAACTTCTAGTGCAATTAATACAAACGCAGCCATTCTTTGAAGACAACACCGAATATCTTATGTGGACGTGACTCCTGAAGTGAACACTTAACTTATATATTTTCCTGCACACATCTCTCAATACCGTTCCTTCTTCCAAACCCGGCATCTCATATTTCGTTTCACATATTTCATTTCTCATATTACGTTTCACATATTTCATTTCTCGTATTCCAATTCTCATATTCAATTTCGCACATTTCAATTCTTATACTTCATTTCGTATATTTCATATTTCTTTTCTCATATTTCATTTCTCATGTCATTTCTCATGTTACATTTTCACACATTTCATTTTTCATGTTTCTTTTTTCATATTTCATTAGTCATATCTCAAATTTTATTTCTTATATTTCATTTATCACGTTTTATATTTCATCTCTCATATTTCATATTACTCTTCACAGTTCTCATTTCTCAAATTTCGTGTCTCATTTCTCATATTCATATTCCATTCCTCATATTTCATATTCATTTCTCATATTTCGTATTTATTTCCCGTATTTCATTTCTCATATTTCATCTCTCAATTCTCATTTAATTTCCCATATTTTATATCTGGTTTCGCATTTTTCATCTCTCATATTTCAGCTCATATTTTATTTCCCATATTTCAAATCTCATAATTATTTTATTGCTCATATTTCATTTCTCATCCTTCATTTTCTCATAATTCATATTTCAGTTCTCATACTTAATTTCTCATATTTCATATATTATATTAAATTTCTCGCATTCCATTTCTCATATTTCATATTGCATTCCTCATATTTAATTTCTCATATTCCATTTCTCAGTTTACACATTTCATTTCTCATTTCTCCTTTTTGTATTTCATTTGTCATATTTGATATTTCATTTCTCATCTATGATATATCGTTTGTCATATTTCTAATTTCACTTCTCGTATTTTATCATTCATGGAAAAAGAGGAACTGTTTGAATATTCAATTAGAAGTCTATGGGACAGCCAATTGGACAGTCTAATAAATGTGAAGGTATTGCGTGCGTCTGTTTCGAAAAGGTTTCCTGCCTAAACATTCAAGGGTAATGTGCGTTATGTTTGTGAAAATTTAGGTAAAGTGGAATGACTGGTAACTAGTTAAGTGATTTTCATTAGTTCATGTAAAATGAGAATTTGTGTCTCTTTAAACGTGGGAAGTAAGGTATAGTCAATTGTTATAAGTTACTTGCAGTTCCTTTTTGCTTCTTACCTGTGTTTAATATATTTTCAAGATATATATTTACCCTTTATTTGGCGGCGCCGTGGCCGAGCGGTTAGCGCGCTCGCCTACCACCTAGGTGGCCCGGGTTCGATCCCAGGGACCCGCATGTGGTATTCGTGGTGGACGAAGCGGCGTCAGGGCGGGTTTTCTCCGGGTACTCCGGTTTCCCCCGCCATCTCATTCCACCGGTGCTCCATCTTCATGTATCATCAGTGTCACCGCCTGCGGTGCCGTAGTAGTAAAAGCGGGCGTTAAACACTACAACTACTACCCTTTATTTACTTAATGAAAAATTGCATTGACAAGAAATAAAGTAACTCGCTTATGTCCGTTATACAATAATAATTGAAGATATAACTTAATAGAGATTACAATAACATTGGGAACAACTTACTGGACAATATACTTTGTCAATCGTTTCAAGTCTTATAAAACTGAATACACCTGACAAAAGCATACCATAGATACGATGGAACAAGCGCTCTAAGGGTAATTATGACAAGCATGTGGGCTAGCAATCACAAACAGAATATATAAAAAAATTGGGAAGTTTCACTGGGATTTAAACCACAGACCCTCCACTTACCAGGCGGGTACTCTAACCATAAACTTATGTGAAAACCTGCCAGAATGACATTGAATTCTCCAACCAATTTGTATTTCTCCCGGTAGAACACAAAGGTTGGAGCATGAGATGGATGGTTGGATGACTGGATGGATAGATGGATGGTTGGGTGGATGGCAGGCTGGATGGAAGGATGCGTGGATGCTGGCAGGCCGGATGGATGATTGGATGGATGACTGGATGGATGACTGGAAGGATGGCGGGAGGGATGGAGAGATGGGTGGGTGGTTGGATGGCCGGCTGGCGGGCGGTAGGAATGGATGGGTGGATGGATGGAGGGGTGGGATGGATAGACAGACAGACAGACAGACAGACAAGTAGGTAGGTAGACAAGGAGGCAGGTATCTAGGTAGATAGATAAATCCTGCAGTTAAATTATTGGAACAATTAAAGGGACCCACAGTTTCAATGGTTAAGATAGATAAATCCTGCAGTTAAATTATTGGAACAATTAAAGGGACCCACAGTTTCAATGGTTAGGAAAAAAAATATTAGCTTTGAAGAATAAAATCTGGACAATTAATTTTGACATAGCACCAATTGATTCTGGCAACAAATTTGTTTTGCTTTCAGTAGTTGGTAATATAATAGGATAAAGTGTCACTTAATATCACGTAGTATTCAAAGCCTACGAATGATAAGTGAAGCTTAGTCTCTAGATATTTATTCATTTATATTGCTTTTCTTTTAACGACTTCAGTTTTTCACTGATTAAAGTAAACAAAATTAAGAAAGGTATAAATGTTGGTATACATTATCACCAAAGCATTAGACCGTGGTATTTGCTAACAATGCTGTCAATTACAGGGACACAAGAAGAACACAACAGAAAGATAGGAATATTTTGAGTAGAAGTTTAAAGCGGATGGATAAAGAAGGAAACGAATAAAATATCAGAAAGATACAAGGGAGAAGATAAAAATAATCAGATTTAGAAGGATAGAGTTCAACAACTGCACAACAATGGCAAAGGATACAGGATACAGGAATATGAATAGCATTATAGAAATTATGGTTCTTCAAAATAAATATAAGATACAAAACAAGTGATAAACTTTTCTAAAAAGTATGAAATTCCAAATTATAAAAAGTCTAGTATTTATCAATTGAGCTGTTTGGATTGTGACAGGGTTTACATTGATTAAACTAAATGTCATTTGAAAACCAGAATGAAGGAGCATTTTAAAAATATTAAATGTAAACAGACTGATAAGTCAACTCCGGCAGATCAGTTTTGATCACATAATCCTGAAATAAATCCAGAGATAAAATTATTAAAACAATTCAACAGACGTATAGATTTAATGGCTTGAGAAAGGATATTCATTTTGGAAAACAGGGACTGTGTTATAAATTTTGAAATACCGCTGATTGATTACATTAACAGGTTTGTTTTGTTTTCAGAGGCTGGTAATATTAAGTAATTGAGCATTTGTAGCTATGGTAACTGTCATAAACAGGAGCATTGAGGATCTGATGGAAGCAACAAGAAACATGTTTGTGAAATATTTCAAGAACTTGCAGCAAGTACTAAACTAACTTAAGGTTTTAGTCTCTAGATAATTGTTATACTTAATAGTAGATCTACAATGTTCAACTCTGCTATATAAGCCCCTAATATATCCAATTATTTCATACACTGCTCCTATATGGAGCACAGGTAAAAGAATATACATTTATAGTGCACAAGTTACACAAAGCAAATTCCTTCAGAAAGTGACCAATGCCACTGGTATGTAGGCAACAACCAACTTCATGAAGAATTTGGAACTCTATCTCTCTCTCTCTCTCTCTCTATATATATATATATATATATATATATATATATATATATATATATCACAAACAAAAATTGTGACATCTGCCTGACTTTGCAGGTGACCATAAAGATCCAGAATACTTCAGAACACTTTGCAGATGATTTTCAACAAACTACCAACAGCTCCTAGAGTCGCACATTCAGCATTGGCATCAAAAGAGATCACAGAACCAGACTTAAGAGAAAGTTACCACAAGATCCACACAGCTACTTAGAAGAAAGTGATTTTACATAACCCAGTCCTCAGTTTCATACCTTCATGTGTTTGTTCACAGGTGTAACACTTACTTGCTGGCAGTAATTCTTGCACTATATCTTTATTCATAAATATGTTACACTTTATATCTAATCTGTATATTTTCACCTTTAGTTCAGGCTGAAGGAGCCTTGCACCACCCTCTGCAATGTTATTTCAAGTTATTTATGACATATTATCAATCATCTGTATAACAATTAATGATCGGTCAAAACCCAAATTAAAGAAAACGAGAATACAATAATTTACCTGGAGATTCCTTTGCGTAAGTTGACCAAAGAACGTATTCCAGTAATCATGTGCAGTGAACAGCTCCATATCTAACACTAACAGGGAATATGACAATATGTCTGGTGATAGTTACTGATACAACTTGATCAAATAACTGTCATACTCATTATGTTCAGTGAACAGTTCCATATCTAACACTAACAGGGAATAGTCACTGACACATCTTATTGAAGTAATTCCATTGTGATCATTACGTATGAAAACCATTTCTATATGTAAAGGAGAAAGGGAATATGAGGAAGATTTAATAGAAATAGGAAGTTCCTTGTACAAAGAATCAACCAGATGACTTACCTTGGTGGTTTTGAGAAATAACATTCTTCACGTGTTTCATCCTGTA
Organism: Tenodera sinensis; assembly: GCA_030765045.1. Classification (NCBI taxonomy): domain Eukaryota; kingdom Metazoa; phylum Arthropoda; class Insecta; order Mantodea; family Mantidae; genus Tenodera; species Tenodera sinensis. The sequence continues at coordinate 48,761,330 of CM060974.1, read as the reverse complement.
ACATAACAATTCACTTGTAAAAAGCATCTTCTGCTTTAACCCTGACTTATCTTTGAAAAGAGGAGCAGAAAAAAAATTAATACTGTGTGTGTAATCTACAGAGACAAAGATTACTTCACATAAAAACAATGCAATCAATGTAAATATTATTCTTCCATTAAAACACATAATGCTTTGCTGTACAACAGAAAGACATACACATCGATGGATTTCTAAATATTATTTTTTGATAAGTAGTTAAAAATAAGTATTGCATTCACTGTCATTAATTAGAGGTATTAGTAACAGTGATCTGTTATAGTTTGTGAATTAAAAATGTTGTTTCACGTTCCAACACATCTTTATAGTGCTATGTGCTTCTATGTAGAAGCAGAGGCTAGTTGTAAATTTTTAAACTAGCAAAACGAGTTTTAAGTGTAATAGTGATAATTTATATAAGTAAGACCATACTAATTGCAAAAGTAAAGAAAATAAAGTAATTGAAGAGGAATATAGTTCCAAATGGTGTCCGAAGTAGGATGAATACCATACAAAAGCAAGATGAAAAAAAGATGAAGCAAATGACAGCCAAGACAAAAATGGACCAAAATGGCTGGCAAAAATGGAACCCAGGATGACAAATATGAAAAACAAAATGGCCAAGATGAGGATAGAGCTGTCTGCGATGATTAACGGGCATAAAAGACTCAGAGACTTTGGCCAATGAGTTAATGTGCAAGAGGACATCGGGGAATGTATTAGCTCCCTGTAAGAGAGTCGTTAGCAGCATAATGCAAGCAAGTGTCAGGGTGGAACAAATACCCAACAAAAATCTTAAGAGCTTAAACATTGAGACACCAGGACATGACAAAACATCTCCATGAGCCAAGCAGCCCAAGTATAAAGGCACGTTGACACTAGAAGTCTTCCAGAGACAGCTTGTCACTATTGCTACCCACAACTGACTGTCCACAAAAGAGGAAACTGCATGGCAGATAGCTAGCCTCCAGGGATGAGCGGCAGAAGATCTGTAAACGATTCTGGCATTGGCAGCATTCTAAAACACCTGGGGTGATGAGTTATCTACTCTGTCAATGTGGTGCGTGATGCCAAGATACGTCAATGTGAAATACTCTGCAAACATCAGACCACCCATGATGTGCTGATGACCACGGTGACCATGTACATTGTCAAAGTAGCTACTGTTGTTGTCTGGAAGATCCAGAGTATTTGGTTTGTATGGGATGGGGGAACTGCCTCAGAGCATCAATAATCTTCCAAAGATGTGGTTAGCCAGGGCATCCGGTGTGAGATTGTTCTCATTAGGCCGACAAACTAATGGAAAATGAATAAATACAAGCACGAAGAGGGGCACATTCGAGCTGTCATCACTGACCACTAGAATGATAACATTATTGCAGATGTATGGGTATGCTGGAGGCAATAGCAGATCTCACTGATGGACATGGGTGCTGTTGTGACCTGATACGGTGGAGAGCTGGGGAGTGGTACTTGGTAGTCACGAGGTGACGGTTGACACCGGCAGGGGGTTCTTGCAAGTCAGAGGCCAAGAGAGTAACATTCAGAGTTTAGAGAGGCTGGTGATAAAAGTTTGAATAGCAAAACAAGTTTTAAGTGAAATTGTAATAATTTAAGTGAGGTCATATTAATAGTAAAAGTAAAGGAAACAGAAGTAATTGAAAGGGAATATAGTTGCAATAGATTATACTGTTTTATTATTGGTTATTTGAATCAGTTTTTGAATTTGGAACACTTGTAAATGACAAGAAAGTTCAAAGCTTTTAAGCAAAAAATTCAACAGTTGTATAGTGAACGAAATTATGCCAATCTTCTGCAACAATTACCTTTCATATTTACTATGTACATTAGAGTCTCGCTAATCTGAGGTAAAGGATGGGTGAGGTTACCTAGGATTTGGGATATATATGGAGCACTATAAGACTAACAATGAAAGATGAACTATTAACTCTAGGTAAAGTTATTCATTGTAAGCCTTTAAAATGTGTATGTTTTATCTATAAAGAACTTGTTGAATACATTTAAAACAATAATGGGGGGCATTTAAACCTCTCTGTGCGTTGGCCGGAGTAGTAATGAGGAAACTCAAGCCTTATTAGACACTGAAGGGAATCTCTGTACACATCTTTAGTTGAAAGAACAAGTTCTGCCATCTGTTGGGATTATGAAGAAGCACTTTCAAGGAGCTCTCTGCAATAAAGCAGCAGGCTGGCAGGGGTCATGTGATTGTGGGGATTCATGGGTTCAAACAACATGGTTGGGACCAGCTGGCAGGGTGTATTTTACGTGACAATGAGTTACAGACCCAATTTGATGCTTTGCTATTTGATTATGTCAGATATTAATCACAGTAATCAGGACAGTGAAAGTGGAAGTGAATGTGTTGATATTCATGCTGGGGAAATAAGTGACAATGCGAAAGGTGATGAAAATGATTCATCATCACAAGATGTGCCACGCACAAAGAGAAGACGGGTTAGCACGCCAATGTTTCAGTGGCTGAGGAGCAATTTTGATCCACAAAATCATGGTTTTGATAACCATAATTCAGGTATTACAGTGAATTTGGAAGAAAAGTCACAGTTTTTGATGTTTTTAAATTATTTTTTTTTTCAAATTACACAGCTCATTGCTAAAGAAACTAATAGGTATTATGATTTTCTTTGTGAGAAACTTTCACCCTCCCCCCACTCCCGTTTGCAGTCCTGGTCTGAAACCACACTCAAAGAACTTTATATCTTCTTGGGACTTACAAGCTGATAACCAGGGTAAAGGAGCTGACAGAGCCATGCAGAACACTGGCCAACAGAACCTCTAATTGCTACTCCCCGTTTGCAGAGTACATGTCAGGAGACAAATATCTTTTGCTACTCAGACTACTTCATTTCTATGACAATGACACGGAGAGTCAAACGGATGGACTACATAAACTGAAATCTATTGTTGACTATTTGAGACTCAGTTTTACCACATGCATCACTCCTTTTCAAAAAATACTGGGATGGAGTAGCTCAAAGACTTTACCTACTATTTTTACAATTTTTTTCTTATTCTATACGTATAAGACAAATAACCACATTCAAAACAAAATTAGTACTCTGAACTTTGGATAAATCTGATTATAAATACTGTCATTTTTCACTATATATTTCTATTTAGAGTGGCACCATGGCTGAGTAGTTAGAGCATTCACTTACCACCTAGGCAGCCTGGGTCCGATCACTGGAACCTGCATGTGGTAATTGTGGTGGATGAAGCGGCGTTAGGGTGAGTTTTCTTCAGGTTCTCCAGTTTCCCCCGCCACTCATTATACCAATTGATCCATTGTCAGCTTTCAAATCCTTGAGTTGGCTGCATTTCATATCCTCATGCCTGGTTTTACGTTGTTGTTTAACGATGCTGTCAATTGCCAGGATCACATCAGCATCGCTGGTGTGCCGGAATTTTGACCCGCAGGAGTTCTTTTACATGCCGGTAAATGTACTGACCTGAAGCTGTCATTTTTAAGCACACTTAAAAACCATTGGTGTGGGCTGGATTTGAACCCACGACCTTGGGATCAGTAGGCCAGCATCTAAACAACTGAGCCACCCAGACTGACTCTCATACCTGTTGCTTGACTGATCACCAAGGTATGATCATTGGATCATACCCGCTTCAAGGTCTGCACTCTGTCCGGTCCATAGGTTCCTGTGCTCCCCAACAGGCATGTGACCCTTGGCACTAGTTTGTAAGTCCTACTGTGCTTTTCAAATGGGAAGGAGTTTGTCCTTGAGCGCCTCTAGGGTGGCAACCAACCGGAGTCCTGCTGTGTTGTCACATTGCTTTCCCTTTAAGTGGGGCTTGATGTGTCAAGAAATATCAAAAGAGCCTGGGTAATGAGCTTGCAACGCTGTAAGCATAAATGTATCTCATTGGCTGCAGATCAGAGCTCTTCCCATTTGAAAAGCACAGTAGGGTGTGTAAGTCCCATATAAGGGGTAGGTAAACAGGTAAAGAAGAAATTTCTATTCTTAGTAGTACCAGTGCTTGGAGTTATTAGTGATTGACAAATATTTAGATTCAAAATAAATTCAGTAAAATGAGCTTTGGATAACTGTACGAGGGTGAACTGAAAAGTTTCCGAGCTCAACATGAAGATGGCAGCACTTGTAAATAAAAGCTAGTGAATTTCATTGTACCTCTGTTGACAATTACTCACCAAAGTTGGATGCTCAGTTGTTATGTACCAGTCGTTTGAGTTGATGTGTGTTTTTATGAAAATGGACAAAATTGACTATCGACCTGTTACTAAATATTTGTTTTTGAAAGGCAATCCGCCTACGCAAATCAAAAATGAGTTGGATTCTGTGTATGGGGACTCTGCACCATCATTTACCACACTGAAATTTTGGGCAGCTGAATTTAAATGTGGCCGTAAGAGCTTGGGAGACGATGAACATTCGGGACGTAAAAAAACTGCAACCACCATCAACAACATTGCCAAAGTTCACCAATTGGTGCTAGACAACTGGCGAATTAAAGTGAGAGAGATAGCAGAGACTATGAATATGTCAAAAGAATGTGTTTGTCACATATTAAATAAAAATTTAGACATGAGAAAGATGTCCGCACATTGGGTGCCGCGTTTGCTCACGTTAGACCAAAAACGTGTTTGAATGAACATTTTCAGTGCTCTGTTGATGCTATATTAGCAAAGAATATTTCAAAATAGTGAAACTTAAATGCTATTTTTAGTTCATGCAGTGTATTTAGCTTACAAAGCATAATGTTTTCAACTGCTCCGTCTTTCTCGCACTTATTATTTTATATCTTTTCTATGTTTTCAAAAACCTTGCCAGCATGTTTTGGTCTCAAGAGATGTAACCTCAAGTGTTATATCTTGCAATTCCTGTAAAGATAGGTCACCTGTTACATTTCCCTATTTGTCTTAAGTTGACCCAAATTGAGAACACACGTGTATGGGGACAAGCAAACGAGAGTGTGGCCCAATAAAACCCAAAATACGTCTGCTTTAGGTGGCCCAATAAAACCCAAAATGCGTCCGCTTTAGAAACCTCTTTAGGTCTGTTTGTTTCAATCATCCTGTAAAAATCTGTTTTACACATGGAACTGTCACTCTGAACCCCTCTGCTCTGCATCCACAATATCACAGCAGATTTACAACACTCCAAAGCGGGAATTTATCAACTTCTACACTCCTTTTCTTTGCTTCTGAGATAACGCTAGTGACTCCAATTTTTAACTGAAATAAAAAGGTTGTTAGCATATTAGCAAGCAAACATAGCGAGAATAACATGGAGGTAAGTTGGCAATCTAACAAGCAGCAACGTTATCTACTTATTTCACAAAACTCGGGTTACACTATTGTGGAACATCCCTCGTCTTCTCTTCAGTCCCCTAAGACCACGAGCTGATGAACAGACAGTATGTAGTAGCTTAAAGATATTAGTGATTGATGATACCTATTACAATAATTATGTATGTGTAAGTTGTACCGTTTGACTGGGGTACATGAAAACATAACTCTTGTTAGCTTCGTGCAATCCACTGAAAACAGCTTAGCCTTTTTCTAAACCTTTAGGATATGTGGATCTTTAAAAGAACTTACACTGCAAATTGGCAAGTAATACTTGCCTTTATTATAACAATTGCTAAACAGTACAAAAGCTTAACACCTTGGATTACAAAGAAATGACAAATACTTGTCGCCACTTCAAAGTGATTAGAAAAAATATCACTTTTGTAATACATTTTGATATCACTATTTAGTCTTTAGTATTTCAAAATTCCTGACATGCTGCTAATATATTTTATTCATGCCCAAACCATTTAATAATGTAAATCCGAACAGAAGAGCTGAAGGTTAATTTGGAAAAGACCTACTCCCGTATGATAAACATGATGCCTCCCGTACTGGCCACCATTTCTGCCCAGCTCCACAGAAACGTCCTCTCTTGTTGAAATCCCAAGTACAACTCACTTGTCTTGCCGCTGGACCTGGCGTGGTAGAGAAATGTCACGTTGAGCATTGCACATGCGCTGCTGTTTCAGCCCTTAGCCGCAGGAGGTCATCCAATTTGTCAGGTAACTATGCAGGCTCCATCTATTGCTTACGACATGGAAGTACCAGGGCGCTCATTGAATTTTGGTTTGATGAGTTGATGGTTATCTCTGCTTTTGACTTATAAGTGATATAACGGCTCAAAGTTAACCCTCTGGACAACCCTAACTTCTGTGCATTGCATGTAGCCTAAATTAAGTGTTTTAAGTTAACATTTTTTGAGAAAGTGGATCATCTACATCAGTCTAGAACCTCCTAAGTGAGTGTTTCATGACATTTTTATTCTTTTTGCACGTTATTGTATGAATGGAAAACATTTTAAAAATGTCTCAGCAAGGAGGGGTCATCAAATAGAAAATATCTCAGCAGTGAAAGGGCGAAGTATATGTTCTCCACAGTTGTACAGGATTCTCAGGAAAGACTTTCTTAGAAGAAATATTTTCTCAATTCTTGCAGCTGTAGGAAAAAGAATACTAAAGGCTTATCTGGAAGCAAACTGCACATTGTGTAATAAACCCTCTCATATAATAATAGTTCATTCATTTCCAATTGAGTTTGAATGAACTCATAATGTTTCATCAAATGAACTGTTACAACAATAGACATTTTTAATTCATCTACATAAGAATAACTATGAAATGTTACATTTGAACTATTTGCTTTATATAAAAGAAGAGACAAAAGTTAAGCATGAACAGTTGTGTGAATATACCTCTGTCTCTTTAAAAATCCTCAAACACTTTAAGAGAGAGGTGCAAAAGTATGTAATAAACACGTCAGGTGTACACTTACTGGATTTGTGAGACACTGCTGTACTTCAGAAGGTGAGTGAAATGAACAAAGGATGGTTTAAAGTTTAAAATAAGGCAGTGTAAATAGAATTTGGTAGGTAACATATGATATTATTTTAACAATATAGAATTCCCACAGGAAATTTTCAAGGATTTAAAAATTGATTAGATAAAACCATCTCATATACTTAGATCAAAATTCTACAATAATAGTTTGTGAACATTTTAATATGAACACATATAATGGTGGTAAAATAAAGACTAACCTCACCTCCCTCCCACACACATTTAACTTTGAATATGTGATTCACTTTCTGACCAGAATTCACATGAACACTGCAATAGTTATAGATGATATTTTTCCACTCAGAAAAAATTCCTAATAATTTAACTCCTATTGTAAAAGGCATATCTAATCATAATACTCAGGTATTGTTAGTAAGAAATAGACTAATAATTGGAAAAGTAAATTATAACAAGAGTAATTAGTGATCAGTATAGCTATAAATTTAAATTGGCATTAACCCTTTCACCACTGGGATATCTTCCACTTGATGACATCTCCTTGCTGAGACATTTTTAAAATTTAAAATGTTTCCTATTCAGACAATAACTTGCAGAAATATAAATGTCATGAAATACTGACCTAGGAGGCTGTAGATTGAGGTAGATGACCCACTTTCTCAAAAAAATGTTAGTTTCAAAAGCTTAATGTAGGCCACATGCGACACAAACAAGTTAGGGTTGTCCACAGGGGCCATTAATTTAAACATCAATAATTATAGTAATACTTAACATTATCAATCACTAATAACTTTAAGCACTACTACATAGAAGTGTCATGGTAAAAATGAATTATAATTGGTTCATCCGAAGTTTGTTTTACTAAATTGATTTTGAATCTAAAAATTTGCCAAGTACTAATAACTCTTAAGTGCTGATACCAATAGAAATAGAAATATCATAGTGAAAATAATAGTATTTATAATCAGGATTATCCAAAGTTCACAGTACAAAATTTGTTTTGAATGTGAATATTTGTGTTATACCTATAGAATAAGAAAAAATTGAAAAAAGAGTAGAAAAATTCTTTGAGCTACTGCTTCCCATTATTGTATAGAAATACTATTTTTCACAAAGAAAATGATAACACAAATTAGTTTCTTTAGCAATGAGCTGCATAATTGGGAAAGAAAAAAGTAATTTAAGAACATAAAAAGTTGTTGCAGTTTCATCCAAATTTACCGAAATAGCTGAATTATGGCTATCAAAACTATGATTTTGTGGAGCAAAATTGCCCCTCTTAGCCACTCAGATACAGGAGTCGCACATCTTGTGCTGGTGAATCATTTTCATCACTTTTCTCACTGTAACTTTCCCTGGCATCAATATCAACATATTCACTTTCACCATCCTGATTACTGTAACCAATAACTGACATATCAGACAGCAAAGATCAAATTCAGCCAGTAATTCATCGTTGCAAAACACATACATCTACCTTCTAGCCATGCTTTTCACACCCATGAATCCCCACAATAACGTGACCCCAAGCCAGGCTTCCGCTCACTGTGGTGTAATATGCATACACAACCCTTTGTATTCTAAGCTGCAGATGTCTATAATGCAGAGAGTACTTTGAAACTGCTGCTTCATAATTCCAACAGATGGCAGAACATGTTATTTCGACTCGAAGTGCACACAGTGATTCCCTTCAGTCTAATAAGGCTCCATTCTAATGAGCAGCTCCCGTTGTCTACATTTCAGCTAACACATAGAGGTTTAAATGCCCTGCCATCTATGCAATGTGAAAGGGTTAAAGAATTAAAAGTAGACTTCTGTTTATGTCAACATTCAAGTTGGTTTGGTTTAGTAGTGTTTAATGCCCACTTTTACTACATACAGCACCGCAGGTGGTGATATATGGAATGAAGATGAGTACTGGTGGAATGAGATGGCGGGGAAAACTGGAGAACCAGGAGGAAACCCACCCTAGCGCTGCTTTGTCCACCATAAATCCCACATGCAGTTGCCTGGATCGAACCTGGGTCGCTTTGGTGAGAAGCAAATGTTCTAACCACTCAGCTACAGCGCGGCCGTAACACTCAAGTAAATGGCAAATTTGATGATTTTGTAAACTTATGCTATTATCCTTAGAAGCTATGTCCCCTAAGAAAACAATAGATTCATCACAGATTATGATAGTGACACCTTAAGATTACTTAAGTATGTGAAAGTCCTGTACAAATAAAAGAAACTTGTTCTTTTTTTCCCTGATTACCCTCCCATTACGTAGGACTTACAATGCAGCCTAGGATCAGATGCCTGTCAGGGAGCACAGGGACCTCTGGACCAGAGTGAAGACCTGGAAGCACATGGTCAGCCAAGCACCAGGTATGATAGTGAGGAAGATGATATGAAATGCAGGCCAAATGGATGATTGGAAGGGTGATAATGGAGCAATTGGTGGAATGAATGATGGGGAGAAACGGAGAACCTGGAGAAAACCCGCCCAGATGCACCTTCGTCCACCATGTATACCACATAAGGGTCCCACCTAGGTGGTAGGCCAGCGGTCTAACCACTCAGCCACGGTGCCACCATTATACTTCCAGGCTCAGGGAAGGATGAGGAATAATCCTGGCCAGAAAAAAATTTCCACCCTGCTGCCGGGAATCAAACCCGGGACCCCTTCCACAGCAGGCAGGTGCTCTACCAACTGTGCTACTATTCTTAGTATATCAAACCGTTTATGAACCAAACATTGCAGTATACTACAGTGCATATTATAAAATACCAAAAAGAGCAGGAGGAAGTTATTACTGAATAGCTATTGATGAATATAACAATAAAATTAAAGCAGTGAAAAACCCCTTAATGTCCCATGTTGCTTTCAAGCAATAAGTTTTACTCAACTTTATGCGATAAATATCATCATCCACAAAAGTCTTAGGCCCACACCTAATGGTTAAAGAGTATATATTTTTTATATTATATTAGAAAGAATCACTACAAAATGTGAATTTTAAGATGATTTGTTATATACGGTGACACTTTTTGGTGGATTGTGATGACATAAAATATGTTAATATACAATAAAAAGGCTTCAGAATCAATTCTGTTGCAATCATCCACAAAATTATCAACATTTACTCTTGCGATTAAATGTAAATTTTAATGAAACCTGTGAAGTGAGTGGTTATTTAAGATTTGCATCAAATCAACATTTCATTGCAGTATTTCTGTGAAACAAACATTAAAAAGATTTTTTCAGGAATAAAACAAGATGTATCACTTTTTGCAGCCTAGAAAGACAGATGCGAGGTCAAGGTCAAGAGTTCAAAATCTGTGTAGCTGGAATAAATGCAACTATGTTTATGATAAGCAGAAAAGGTACATGAGAGTGGCAGGGAAGATAGGCTGACAGATAACCAGTGGCATACGTGAGCATTCAATGACCACATAGAACAATAAACCTTCCACGCTGCAGCATCATCACTAGAGCAAAGTGCCGGAGACAACATTCATCTCACTTCTCTACTGGTTTTCCTGCACTATGCAAACACACATAGCTTAAAATTTGAGAGGAAGAACTGGAACTTAAAAGTTCAATGCCACAACTGGGATTTGAACCACAGACCTTCCGCTTACCAGGCGGCTGCTCTACCACTGAGCTATTGTGACGAACTGCCAGAATGGCATTAAATTCTCAAACCAGTTCATATTTCTCCTGGTAAACCACAAAGGCAGTCTCACATCAGAGACAAATTACCCCAATGGTGACTTACTGTTGTAAGTACTTTATATCCCAGGATTAAATAACCTTCAGATAGTAATTATTATTTATTTATACCAACAAACTTACTGTTGGTGTTTTAAAACACACAAGCTGTGTGTGGGCAAACTTTAAGAGGTAGAACTGGAACTTAAAAATTCAATGCCACAACTGGGATTTGAACCACAGACCTTCTGCTTACCAGGTGACTGCTCTACCACTGAGCTATTCTGACAAACTGCCAGAATGGCATAAATAAAGAATAACACATAGCTTAGTTTGGCTCTTACAATAAGTTTACATGTATTTTATGGAAGGCTCCGATAGACAGCAGGGAATGCAACTTTAATGCCAAATATGGAGGGAGTTTATCTCTGACTTTGTTTCATCTCTAAATACACGGCAGAGCCAAAGCCTGTGAGTGTGCAGTTACATTAAAACAAGTCCATTCTGATAGCTAGGTGCACATGTGTGCTTGAAAGTTTCCATGGCGATGAACATTGTCCTGTGTGGTCTACGGATTACAGCCTAGCTTCTGGTTCCCAAGGTCACAGGTTCAAACCTGGCAGAGGATGATGAAGTCTTTCAGGTGCAGAAATCATAGCATTTCCTTTCGAAGGAAATTAATGCTGGTGGTCCTGTGCCACAGATTTAAGTTATGTAAAACAGCCTCAAGCTTGATAAAGGCCTATGAGCAAAATTAAGCCACATTTCATGCCCAAAGTGGAATGTAACACTCAGAACCACAGTCTGCGTGCCTATACTTCAGTTTCTAATGTTGATTGTGAAGGAACTCTTTCAGTGTACAATAATTTGTCAGGCAAAAGAACCAGTATTACAGTAGGGAACATAGAAACCATGCTTCCTTGTTATTTCAATCAATATGCTACATACTATTTTATTTGACCACTTTTATCTTGCTTTCAGCCTTCTTTTTATACGAAATCACAATTTTTATTAACCATAAAATTGTGTCCCTAATTATATGTTGTTGTTAGCTAATGCTGGATTTCTGACAATGAAGTCATTAATCCTCTTGCTCTCCAATATTTTTCACTGATGGATGGGGCACTAGAAGTGACCAGGCATATTTGAAGGTGGTCTCGATCCATTTGCTCTTGCAGATCACATAGAGGACAGAGTGGTGAAGAATATATCCCAATTCTATCCCTAATTACATAAAACATGCATTTTTAAGAATTAATGCTGTTCAGTATTTTAAGAAGAGGCAAAAGTGGTGCACCTTTTTTGGTACAACTTACCTTAATATCTTCATTAATACATGAATCTTCTCTTTCCAGCCACCAAGTTTCTTCTTTAATATCTATCTTGGTTTCAATTTCACTTTTCAGTTGATCATGCTCTTCATTGTAAGAACACATGGAAGAATCTTCAAGTTCTGGTTTGATATCACTGTTACTTGTAACAGTTTCTATCTTAACCTTGTTCACAAGGTCTTCGATTAAAACCTCACTCTCAAGGTCCAGGAAAGAAGATTTCTCTTTGATTTCTTCTTTAATATCCATTTTACTATAGTTACTTTTTTGAGCAATTGTTCTTAAAGTTCAGTAGCAAGTCTGTGGAAAAAGAAACACATTATTAGTAACATCCATGAGTTTGCTTACAGATAATTGATACATTACATTAAAACAAACAGTAGTACAAAGTAATAATAATAATATGTTGTTGTTGTTGTTAGCTAATGCTGGATTTCCGACAATGAAGTCATTAATCCTCTTGCTCTCCAATATTTTTCACTGATGATATTGAAGAGAGCAATAGCAGTACTAATAACCGCTTTTTAGAGAGCACCATATTTTTATGTTTTGGCAGTCACATCGCTCTCTCACAACCCCCAGAATGTCTGGAGGACCACACCTGTTGTTGGTTTACGGGTCTCACCGACCTGACCTGAAAATTATCAAAATAAATTCACCGACCATATCCTCTGATCACCAATCAGAAGACGTATTACATGCCATGACAGGTCAGCATGTTAGGGGTTAAGATTTTAAAGAGAAATTAGAGAAATGGAGAGGTTGGAAAAATAAAGACTTCCTAATATGGTGTAATGTGCTTAGAATAACATTTCAACATTCAAAGATCCATATCATTCTTATGGTTATTTTAATCAGCATGTTCGATCCCAGGGACCCGCATGTGGTATTCGTGGTGGACGAAGCAGCATCAGGGCGGGTTTTCTCCGGGTGCTCCGGTTTCCCCCGCTATCTCATTCCACCGGTGCTCCATCTTCATGTATCATCAGTGTCACCGTCTGCGGTGCCGTAATAGTAAAAGCGGGCGTTAAACACTACAACAACATTAATCAGCATCTAATGTCTATTATAGTAAAACTTGCTTTAAATAATATTACTCTAAAAGGAATTTTATAATCTTGAAGACAGAGGAGCTTACAATGAGGACTACAAAATTAAACTGGACATTTTACTGAACTTATGCTACTCTGAGGCATAAAAACATGTCAACTTCAACTATTACAGGAAGAAAAGCAAGTAGACAAATAAGAAGTTGCATAAATATAAGAAAATGCATTTCTATTTTGATCATATAGAAAATTGTGCAAATTTATTGAAGCACGGGGAGTCAGGAAACGGGTCTGATTGTGTTTCATAAAAGAAAAATTAGCAGAGAAAACCATGTGAACATTATTCATTACATTTCATTCCAATCATACAAAGCTATTGGAATTTATGTTGCAGGGTGAGTAATTTATGATGCATAACACATGCCACTGTGTTATGTAAAACAATAGACACTAGAGAAAACCATGTGAAAGTAATATATTGCATTTCTATTTCAATCATCATAATTGTATGATTTGTATGTTGAATGGTGAGCGGAGCAGGTGTAGATTGTGTAATGTAGAAGAGGAGTAGAGAAAACTCTGAGTGTAATACGTTGCATAGTAATAAGGATGGCACTTTACATGTGGCAGTTTTCATTGCGATCGGTTAACTAGTAGATTATATGAATTTTATGTCGAAGAACGAATAGAGAAGAACATGTGAAGGTGTTATGTAAAAGAAAAATGAGAAGAGAAAACTACTTATGTAATATGTTTAATTTCTATTTCAATCATAAAAAACTGCATGAATTGTATTTTGAAAGGCAAATAGAGAATATTGTAATATGGACATAAAAGAAAAGTGAGTAGAGAACAGCATGTGAATGTAATATGATGCATAGTGAAATGGATAACATATAAGCCTCCATGAAAGAACACTTACATGTGCCAATTTGCATGGTAATCAGTCAACTGGTGTTAGTTTATCAACTTCTTACATGCCAACTTACTTTTTATATGTATAGATTGTATGACTGGTATGTTGAAGAGCAAGTGCAGAAAAACATGTGAATGGATTACATAAAAAGAAGCAAATCAAGAAAACTGTGTGAGTGTAATATTTTGCTACTCTATTTTAATCATTGAAAACTGTATGAATTGCGCGCTGAAGTGCGAATAGAGAAGGAAATATGTATGTGTTAAGTAAAAGAAAAGCGAGTAGAGAAAACCATGTAAATGTAATATGTTGCATAGTAAAATACATAGCATAAAAGCCTTCCTCATGAAAAAAGGCATATATGTGCCAAATTTTGCGATGATTGCTAGAGTGGAATGAAGATGGAGCACCGGTGGAATGAGATGGCAGGGGAAATCTGAGAACCTGCCCCAGCGCCGCTTCGTCTGCCACAAATCTCACTTGAGGTTGCCTGGGATCAAACCCGGGCCATTTTTTTTGAAAAGTGAATGGCCTAACCACTTGGCTACAGTGCGGCCTCACACATACAGCTTAACAGTAACTTCTTCATCATCATCGTCATCGTCACGGTATAAGCCTTGTGGCTTGTTCCGACTTCAAGGAAATTGATCGGACCATCTCATTCGTGGCCTGCCAACATTTCTTCTACCTACAGATTTATACTTGTGCACTATTTGTGGTGTACGGTCTTCGGTCATTCTCTGCACATGATCTTGCCATTTTTGCCTGTATGCAATGATTGTTTCATTTAGACTCTGAATTTCCAATTCTCTTCTAATATCCTCGTTTCTTTTCTTGTCTATTAGTCTATAACCTGCCACCTGTCTCAGAAATTTCGTCTCAGCAGTCTCCACTTTCTTCTGTTGTGAGATAGTCAAAACCCAGTTTTCACACCCATAAAGCAGGGTTGGGATCGCCATTATTTTATACAGTTTTAACAAAGTTTGACAATTACAATTTTTAAAAGTTCTTTTTATTGTGCCACATATTGTTTGGAATTTGTTTATTTTGTTTTGTATATCTCTATTGCTAGTATATGACACAATATAGCCAAGATAAATAAAATAACTTTGTTGTTGGATGGGTTTATCATTTATGCAAAGTTTTGCTCTTAAATGGTTTGTTCCTATAAAAGCCAGTATTTTTGTTTTTTCATATGAAATTTGAAGATTATATTCTCTTGTAATATTGTTTAATTCATGTATGGCTCTTTGTAAGTTATCTTCCGTCTCCGCAATTAAGATCTGGTCATCAGCGAACAGCAATGTGTCAACATTTCTCCCCTTTATTTTAAAATGTGTTCTGAGCATGGACCAGTGTGCGACACATTTGTAGCGAAATTGTCTGATCCCCTCCCCATGATTTGCCATATAGTACCCATAAGACATTCAGGGAATAGTCACATTGTGCTCTTAGCTATGTGTATGCAATGAACAGCTAAGCTTCCTATCCAAGATCAACCAAAGGAAATGCATCTCATTTGCAAAGGGAAGTAAATCTGGGCCGAAACGGAGTGAAGGTGGTCATTGTCTCCTATGGTGCTACAAATTAGCAGACTGACTTCTCAGTTGAGAAACAAAAGCCGTTTTTGAGCTCCATTCTCGAAGATTGTCCAAACATTGCTGCAGGCACTGTTCAAACATGCCGTGCACTGAGAGGTACAATAGATGGTGAAGTTGTCTACAAACAGGCAAGATGAAACTTCAGGTAGAACACATTTCAAGATGGAGTTTATTGCTATAGTAAAAAGCGTGACACTTAGTACCGCACCCTCAGGTACTCTCTCCTCCTGAATAAAATGTTTCAAATAAACCGAGCCAACACTTACTCAGAAAATGCAGTCTTTCATAAACTCGCAAATGAATTGTAGTAGGCGTTTCAGGTATACAGGTAACAGAAGCCCTGCCTGCCAACACAAATCATAAGCCTTCTCAAGATCAAAAAATATGTTAACCGTTTGAGAGTTCTTCATAAATCCATTCAATAGATGTCGATATCTACACAAGATGGTCTACAGTTGAGCGGCAAAACTAAACTGGATGTTAGACAGTAGGTTGCGACTATCTAACCACCATACCAATCATCCAATGATCATGGGTTTCATCACCTTGCAAACGCAACTGGCAAAGGAAATAGGACAGTAGCTGGAGGGAAGATAACAATTCTTTCCAACTTTCAATTGGTGGTCTCCTGCCAATTTTCTGGAACTATACTGTCAACCCAAGCACAATTATAGACTCAGAGCAGGAATGCCTTTCCTTCAGGAGAGCGCTATTGTAACATTCGTACGTGAATGCCATCTGGTTCTGGTGCTGATAGTTGCAAAGATGAAACAGAATGTTTTAACTCCACCATGGTGAAAAGGAGATTGTAATCTTCTACACTTCTAGAACGAAACCCAAAGCCTTGAGATTCCACCTGAGTTTTAATTGGAAGTAGCTCAGGGGAGTAGTTATCCAAGCTAGACACTTGAGCAAAAGCACTGCCAAATGTGTCGGCCACGTCAAATGGATCAACAACAGTCCTGTAACTGTTTTCAGGCCCACAATTGGTATATGGGTAGATTTACTGGCTATGCACCTTAACTTATCCCATACAACCAAGGCAGGTGTATGTCAGTTAAATGAAGCTACAAATTTTCTCCATGTCTTTTCACTATCCTTAATCACTTGTCTGGACCTCGCACACATTTTCTTGTATTGGATTACATTAAACAATGTAGAGTGATGTTGAAAGGTCCTAAGAGCACGCCTATGAGCATAAATGGTACTCTGGTACTCTTCCATGCACCGAGGTACAGGAAATGGATGCGGGTGGGAAGTCAACCACAGAATAGATTGCTCAGCAGCAGAAAGAATCCTCTTGGTGAGAGGCACCAAATCATTCACTGAGTCATGCTCACTTTAAGTAAGCACGGTCAACTGGGTGTAAGAGTTCCAGTTGGCATGGTCCAAATGCGATTTAGATATATGTGTAGAACATATATCTTACGTTACAGGACTAATAAGACATAGAAAGTGGTCACTGGATTGTAAATTAGGGATGACATTCCATTGTAAGAAGACTGCCAACTGAAATGGATAAACTGCAAGATCAGGTGTGAGAAACTATTGAAGGAGTCAGAAACAAATGTAGGCTCTCCCGTGTTAAGGACAGCCACAGTCGGCAAGAAATAACCTGTCACTTGACAGCAAGCTGATTTACTTAACTGCGAATGAGCCTAGTTTGCAGGTAAGTAAATCAGCTAGCTGTCAAGTGCCAGGTTATTTCTCGTTGACTGCAGATTGTAATGGTCTTTTATGACAAATGAAAGATATATCTACAACTTTCTGGCTATAGCCCATGAAGTCCTGTTTACTAAAGAAATCAGCAATCAGGATGCCCTCACTCAAGCGCAATTAGCGAGTGGTGCCCATTGAAGTCTCCCACCAACAGAAAAGGTGTTAGTGACTGGGAAACTAGATCTTCTAAATCAATGTACCAAGATTGGTAATTTGGACGCTGACTTTGCAGAGATGTTCTTTTGATTAGCTGACTTGGTAGGTGACTGAGTTGTAACTGCACATGTTGAAGGATTTGGTACAGTTCTTGCTATGAGAATCCTTTTGGAAATTGTGGCCTCATTATGATCGCTGGTTTGTGTAGCGATTTCCTGCTTCAGTAACAGCTTAGCTGCAACTGAGATATATGTACCAAACCTTGGGATAGAGGGTTCTCGGATATGCAGGAGTTCATGGGCTTCTGAGGATACCTTCTCTTTAACCCAGATTGTCCTTTCCTCCATAAAACAGGGGCATTCTAGGGAGCTAGCTTAATGTTCCCTACTGCAGTTAACACAACTGGTAGGTGATGTACATTCACCATCATGGGCGATGCCTCCACTGTTCATGCAGTAGCCCTACTACTGCAAGAGTCACTTGTGTGACCCGAGCACTGACATTTATAGAATCTTAACCCTTTGCGGCGCATAGCGTACTAAAGCGTAGTGAAATGAAAAATGGCCTGCCGCGCATAGCGTAGCAGAACGTAGTAAAGCTTGTTCATCGTTTCATATGGGTTCTGCTTATGCTGATCCCAGCTTTTAGGAGCTGTGTCAATGTAGACATTCTCCTATTACACTGTTACAGCAATAGCAACGTGAAAGAAACTAATACCAAGC
The DNA here is from genome assembly GCA_030765045.1 of Tenodera sinensis. Taxonomy (NCBI): domain Eukaryota; kingdom Metazoa; phylum Arthropoda; class Insecta; order Mantodea; family Mantidae; genus Tenodera; species Tenodera sinensis. The sequence continues at coordinate 48,743,242 of CM060974.1, read as the reverse complement.
TATAAATAACACTTCTTAGAGCTGAGTGCAGTCGTGTAAGTAAGCAGTCTCCTGACGCATTTACAGCTAATTCAGTACCATGGAGGCCGTTCCAAGTACATCACGGGCTAGTAAGTGCGGTAGTGATAAGATTTTGGTAACAGATGAGGAAATACTTGCAGCAGTTTATGAGGAATTAGATCGCGAAAGTAGCTCCGACGAATCTTGGTTTGGCGAGTTAGAGGAAGACAGTGATAAGGAACAAAGTGACAGTGAAGGTGCTGAGGAACAGGTAGCAGAACAGGTGACTAAAACTAATGCAAAGCAAACTAAAACTAAATTAGTACCTGCACAGTGGACCTCCAATTTGTCTTTCAATGAGTTAGAAGTATTCTCTTCCCCTGTAGGTGTAAATCATTCTATTCCTCGAGGAAGCCCAGAAATAGATTATTTTGAACTTTTTATAGATTCCAGCTTTTGCGGCAAAATTGCGGAGGAAACCAATACGTATGCAGCTCAGATTCAAGCTAAAAATGCAGATCCAAAATGGGAAGAAACAAATTCAAGGGAGATACAGGCCTATTTAGGTATTTTGATATATATGGGGATGGTGGATTTACCTGAAATTAGGGATTACTTTTTGGGGGATTTTTGCGTTTGTCCAATTGTAAGACAAGCAATGACCTTGCTCCGCTTTAAAAAGATATCACAATATCTTCACCTGAATGACGAATCTGCAAAACCACAATTTGGGGTAGATTCTTATGATTACCTGTATAGGGCACGACCTGCGTTAGATATAATTAAAAAGTTTTCAAATGTCTACAAACCAAATCGTGATCTCTCTGTTGATGAAGCAATGATCGGTTTCAAAGGGCGCTTCTTTTTGAAACAATACATGCCCGCTAAACCTACAAAGTGGGGGATAAAGGCATGGGGTATTGCAGACAGTAAAAGTGGATATTTACTGACCTGTAAAATCTATCTGGGGAAAAAAGAGGCGAGAAACAGCGATCTTCTGCTTGGAGAACAGGTGGTGTTAGACATGTGTGAGAAATACATGGGATTGTGGCACCACGTCTACTTTGATAATTTTTTTACTTCCACGCGGTTAATGAAATTACTTTTAGAGAATAAGACATATGCGTGTGGTACAACGCGTGCCGGAAGGAAAGACTGGCCAAAACAGTTTTCTAAGCCAAAACAATTAAAACTGAAAAGGGGTGAATCTTGCAAACTGCAACATGAAGGTGTAACTGCAGTAGTTTGGCATGATAACAGGGACGTTCTTTTATTATCCACCAATTCCGATCCTAGAACAGATGGAGAGGTACACAGGAAGAGTGGCAGGGGGAGAGAACAAATAAAAATACCTTGTCCTAATGCAGTGATAAATTACACACGTAATATGGCAGGGATTGATCTCGCGGACCAAAGGAGGGAGTGTTACGGTGTCGGCCGGCCTTCAAAAAAATGGTGGAAATACTTGTTCCATTTCGTAGTGAATGTTGCCATTGTTAATAGTTTTATAATATACGACATTTCAAACAGACCTGCTTCTACAGCTCATGGCAACAGGCTTCTTCACTACAGGCAGAATTTGGTGCGACAGCTAATCGGAAACTTCACGTCCCGCAAGCGAGTGGGATTTCAGCGTAGCCTACCTTCTGCTACCCCTGTGCCCAGTTCTCTTCACACCCTTGTAAAAATTCTAGGCCGGGTGAAATCGTGTGTACAGTGTATCATAAAGAAAAGAAAAACACAATCAGGTCGTGGCATACAGTCACAGTACAAGTGCAAACAGTGTGACATTGCCTTGTGTAGAACTGGGTGTTTCCTCAGTTATCATCAAGCGAGCGGGGTGGAAATTCAAAACTAACATGGGGTGCACATACCAAAACATTAATAAGCATAAGTGTATATAGAATATTTTTATTGTGCAACAGAATAGTGTGAATAACATTTTATGGACCAGCTTCAATATCTTCAATATAATAATGGCAAGGATGTAAACTTTTTAAGGGTGAGTACCATAAAATTTCGCAGAAATTATTTTAATTTATCTTAGCTAACTTTAGGATATTTTTATGTGGTGTTAATATTCTAAAGTAGCAAAATTTAATTTCTTTAATATTGTGGAATATTAAAAATGTGTTACAAAGGGGTGCATATCTTTCCCTTCAACGGGGTTGATTTTTTCCGTTATAAACAGTTGAAATAAAACTTATATCGTATTTACTGCCAACCAATATCAAATAAGTTATTAATTAAACACATTATTTCAGACAGTAAAAGATACTATAATTATGCAAGTACATAGGTTACTTTTAGTATAATATCTGTAGTAGCAGTTCAGAATTTAAAGGGACACAAGTCTGCTGGGAGAACAACTAGTTAATACTGTATGCGCAGCAAAGGGTTAATGGGTTCAAGATGTAAGGCCTAACTTCAATGGCCTCGTACCCTGTCTAAAACCTTTGTGAGAGACTGACCTGATCAAAGGTAAGCAACAACTGATAAAGATATCATTCCTTGACTTTCTAGGTTCTCCTTAAATTCTTCACTGGACAAATCGTCCAATGCACAGGTGTTCAAAACACTGCGGTAGGAGTTCAGCGTTCTATGCTCTCTACTCGTACTGGATACCTGGTTAGCAAATTTGCTTTTCAAATGGGAAGGAGTTTGTCCTTGAGTGTCTCCAGGCCAATTGGAGTCCTGCTGTATTGTCATATTGCTTTCCCCTTAAGTGGGACTTGACGCGTGCCAAGAAATATGAAGAGTGGGGGTAATGAGCTTGCAATGCTGTGCATGTAAACGTATCTCATTGGCTGCAAATCAGAACTCTTCACATTTGAAGAGCGCAACAGTATTGTAGCCGCCTGGGATGCTGAATTAGCATCAATCAGGAGCAAACCGTTGTGAGATCTAGTGCAGTTTTTCACAGGTCCAGCCATCTTGTCAAGACCCTTATGCATGATGAATGGATTCCCTAACCTAAATGTTCTAGTTTCTTCTGTTCTAAAAATTGCTAAGTAACCAGGAGCACTCAACTCTGCTAGTTATGCTACACAATCTTTCTGTCTTTTATTTAATTTTTTGGAATTTGTCATGGCGACATCCTCCACCATTGCAAATGTCTCCAATGGTATGCTCCCATCCTGGGCGCCAACCCAGCTTAGGTGAGAGTCCTGACCTGGACCTTGCTCACCCTAGGGTCTCACTTCCCAGTGTATAGACAGAGGGATCCAATCACCTTCAGGAGTGCATCAGCTCATGCAATGGCCCCTCCCCAGAACTGACCTTTATCAGCAGATACGAACACAAATCTTATATGATAACCAGGGGCTGGAAATTATGCAATTACCCAGTCAACCCTTGCATCATCCCATCCAACTACAACCCACGTGTAGGTTATCCATCAGACTGTGCTCAGGGAGGTATCAGGTGGGAGGTCAAACACAAAATGGACCAAAGCAGATTGAGCATTTAGCATATGCTTTCTCCCCCTTAGAGGAATCCAATTGAAAGTGTGGCTTGGAACTCTGGGTGCACCAAACCCGTACCTACCCTAGTAGGCTCCATCTGTAAGGTGGATATAACTGTAAATATGATATTCAAAGTTAAACAACACAGGAAACTTGTGATTAAATTAGATGAAAGTGTAACACTCCACATTACTTACAATAATGAAGACACATGTTCCAATGCAGTCTCTCAGCACAGTTCAATGTTGTTTGGAAATCGAATATAAGAGAAACAACAGTTCAAGATGCAAGGCAGCATTATGTAGAGATGTAAATCTATGAGAAATAAAATCAGCAGTGATTATGCTGGTATACGGTGCTTAGGTTTGAAGTGTTTGACACACTCACAGCACTATTTAGATGAATTTGGGGTGTCAATGTTGGCAACAGCTGGACAGTAGAAGGTGGGGATGAACAGAAGAGGAATGCTCCCACGAAGTCTTGGGTGGAATGTTATCCATGGCTGTTGTGTTGTGCAATCACTGCTGCATTTATGACTTAAGTGCATTATTTATTATATTACTGATATAATATATATATATATATATATATATATATATATCATATCCTGAGTATAATTTATTGTTAATTATATGTATTGATATACGTTATACAGTAAATGAGCAAATATAATGCTGCAAGCATGTGATACACAGTGAAGTGTTTTTCCCAATGTGCAACCTTAACATCGCATATACGCAAAAAACACTGTTTTGTCATAAGTACTTATGATATCCTGAGTAGGTGGAAGATTACCCTGAGTTAATAAGTGGTAGTTTAAGAACATAATATTGCACTGCTGAAGTCATTGCGGTCATGCAACCTCCCTTTTAAGTGACCTCTGTTATAGAGTTTTGTTTCAAGCATATACATCCATAACTGCAACTACCATTACTCCCGAGTGAATTACATGTTTTAATGCAAGTTGTACAATATAATGCTACATATGCACCATAAGCAATGTAGACAGTGATACACAACCATAACAAGGGTTACTAGATTATTTCAACCATACACATCTCTAACTCAATATATAAGTATAACGTAAATTCTATAAGATGCTGGTTCCATTTGGCACATCCTAAAAATGCTACAAACACTCAATGTACTAACACAGATGCACACACAATATCTTCTTAAATATTTTGGGAGTTAGGTAATCACGGTGTACTCATCTAGTACAGTAAATATGTAATGTTCTTCCACGGAGCTTACCAAGGCTATCTTATGTTACATTAAGTTACATCTATATAAGCAGTGTTTTTAGTGATATTGCACAGGTCAAAGTGCAATTAGCCCAGCATACTATAAAATGTCTACTAACTACCATATCCTTAGAATGAATTATTGTTAGTTACATGTATTACTACAACTGTTTGTTTGTTTGTAGTGTTAACGCCCGCTTTTACTACTGCGGCACCGCAGATGGTGACACTGATGATACATGGAATGAAGATGGAGCACCGGTGGAATGAGATGGCGGGGGAAACCAGAGTACCCGGAGAAAACCCGCCCTGACGCCGCTTCGTCCACCACGAATACCACATGCGGGTCCCTGGGATCGAACCCGGGCCATCTAGGTGGTAGGCGAGCGTGCTAACCGCTCGGCCACGGCGCCGCCTTACTACAACTTGTGCAATATAATGCTACACATGTGCGATTAGCGATGTAAAATGTTTTATAGCACATACATAATCTTAACCACCCCACTTTGTGTTTGGAGGTTGGAAACACTAGCAGTGCCTTTGTGAGTCAGATAGCGAGTAACTGAGCAAAGCAGATAGCAGATGGAACAAGCACTTGATTATCAACAGCCCACTATTAAATTGTCACCATGTTGAGATAGTATTAATTGTATATGCATCCCCTATAGTGAACAACTTAAATGTGAACTTCTCTTCAGTTTAATGTATGCTCGACTCTGTCTGGACTCATTCTTTTATCACCAAAAAGATTGTCAATTAGTGATAATAATTGTTGCAGAGAGTATATTTTAACTGTAGTTATGTAATTGAGATTTGTGTCATTTGGTCAAAAATGTTAAACAAGACAAATTATAATGGATCTCTTGAGTTTGAGACTGTGATAATTCTGAAAATATGACATGGAATGACATCACAAGTAAGCGCAACAAAGTGTGATATTATATGGACACAGTACCCTAGCAACGCAGTGTTGAATTCTCTCTTGGTCTGACAATTTCAGCAAATGTGGACGCGAATTTATGTGCCACTATACTAAATGGATTATTAACTGTTTTTCTCTGCTATTCATTCCACCAATTGCTCTATTATCAACCTTCCAATCATCCAATTTGCCTGCATTTCATATCATCCTCTTCCTCACTATCGTACCTAGTGCTTGGCTGATCACCTGCTTCCAGGTCTTCACTGTCTGGTCCAGAGGTCCTCCCTCTGCTCCCCAACAGGCGTCTGATCCTAGTTACTGGCTTGTAAGTCCTAAGGGGTGTAAGTCCTACATAAGGGGAGGGTAGTCAGTGAAAGAAAGAAGAAATACTCTTGGACCAAGATTTTATTGCGAAGAAGTAATTCTTTTAGTGATTCTTCCAAAAGCTAAATATGTTACGAGGGGTGTTCAGTAAAGACTGGCACTAATATTCATACAACAATGTATTGTAAAAAATTCCTCATACAGACTGTTGCCCCCCTCAGAATACTTCTCCCTCAATACAATGTACTTGTCCCACCTCCTTTGCCATTCCTTGAAAACGTGCAGGAAGCCATTCTTTGAGAGCCTGTTCAGGGTTGCCTCTAAAGCTTTCACTGCTTTGGTCTCATTGTCGAACCGACGTCCCTTAAGTTCCTTTTTGGCTCTCGAGTTAAGAAAAAAGTCACATGGAGCTAGGTCAGGATTATAAGGTGGAAGAGGTACCATGGAGATATGATTTTGTGCCAGGAATTCGATAACTGCATCAGCAACATGTGGCTTGGCATTGTCGTGATGAAGCTTGCACTGCTGAATGAGATTCTTTAGCTTTTTAGGGATGTGATCCTTTACCAATTGTTTCAGGATAGTGTTATAGTAATCTGCAGTGTCTGTAGAGTGTCTTGGAACTGTGAGAATGCAGACTCTCCTGTGGTAATCAAAAACAGTAATGACTATGCCCTTATTGGGTGACTTCTGTACTCGTGATCAGATTTAGAGGCGATTATCAAACACGTACACTCTCACAGGCTGTCAACAATCAACTGACAGAGCTATCGCTATGTGATTTTCAGTGATTAGCGACTAGAATATGAAGTTCAATGGCACATGGACAGATGTCGCAGTCAGACACTTAATGAAAGGGAAAAAAATCAGTGCCAGTCTTTATTGAACATCCCTTGTATCTAAACTAAGAAATACTATAGAAAGAAGCGAGAAAAAGAAGATAGTTTGTGTATGGTGTGAAAACTGGCTAAATATTACGACGCACAATCACGAACTCACTAAAAAGATTAAGTATCACGTTAAAAAAATCAGCAATTGTGTATAAAGTTATACAAGTGTATAAAGTATAATGACTGAATTGAAGCATCAATTCAGAATTGAATTTGCCTTATTTCTGTACCACGCCCGAGATAATAAAAGAATACTCATCGCTCCTGCCGACTGACGCAAAGTCGTCCCATCGACGCAGAAAATCATCGTCGCTTACAAAGCCTGTCATAATAGCTTCTATAAATGTACAGCTTGTTAGTTTCAAACTTCAATTACGGGAACGTAATATGACACACGATTTGTGCATCAAGTTCCCGAAACACCAGAATAGTTTATGTTAAGTTCATACAAATTTTGTTTAACCTTCAGACATCAACATAAGATAAATTAAACAGGAAACTTATCATTAAATAAGATGAGAGTATAACACTTCACTTTACTTACAGTAATCATGAAATAACTTCTAACACAACCTTATCTCACTAGATTCTGTTGTTTGAAAACAACAACAAACCTAGTTGAATGAAAGAAAAACAGAGGACAACGATTTTGATGCGGCACGATTGATTACAGTTGAGGGCCGTGTAAAGTAGAGCAGCCAACCTATGAGCAATTAACGAGTGGAAATTCGACTGTGTAATTGAAAATTCTAAATACCTTGGCGTACATATAAGGAATATTAAACTCCTTTGTCTATATCAGAAGTTAAATCAATAACAAATTAAACACACACTAGGATTTTTCAATCCTTCTGTCTCGTCTTGCCCTCTCAAAGCACACTCGTAAGCACCACAATCAATAATTCCAGAAAGTAAATATTGATTTTTCCATAACAGCTGATTGTGTTTCACATTACCATGACAGGCACGACTAAATATTGTTTCGATATTAGTATTAAGATCAGGTGGGCTGTGTATATATGCACTTACTTTGCACAATATGTTTCTTGATTAACACATTAATATGCCTAAGATCTGTCACTACCACTTCACTCCATGAATCGCTGTTTCCAAATAAAGAACATGGAAAGAACCAGAATGCACTCCAAGCATCACATCGGCAATTCAATGTTTTTTCGTTTACTTTCGCATTAGGTACGTTTTTTCGAATAGTTGACTTTTTTATTGTATTCTATTTATTTGTTTACAGCTACATATCTCTAGTCTTTTGCCTCAGATTTCAAATGAGACATTTTTAATTCTCACCCTCTCCTCCAGGGACCTACTTCAAAACTGTTTCTTTTTAGCCAGGTTGCTAGCACAACATAATACGCGAACTTGCCAGGAAGAAAAACAAAGAAAATCCATAACCATAATCTAAAACCAATGTTCGACCCTGTGACGCTGCGTGGCATACACAGAACATGTGAGATAGGACATTGCGCATCACAGAACATAATGTAAATATTTATCACGATTCTTGATGCACGTGGCGCCGCGGCCGAGCGGTTAGACCGTGCGCCTACCACCCAACAGGTCCGGTTTCGATCCCAGGGACCCGCAAGTGGTATTCGTAGTGAAGGAAGCAGCTTGGCATGTTTTCCCCGGGTTCTGCGGTTTCCCCTGCCAATCATTCCACCAATTGCTCCATCATCCTCTTTCAAATCATCTATTTCGCCTGCATTTCATATCATCCTCTTCCTCACTATTATAGCTGGTGCTTGGCTGACCACCTGTTTCCAGGTCTTCAATCTGTCTGGTCCAGAGGTCCCTCTGCTCCTCTAGGCTGGTTTGTAAGTGCTAGGGGGTGTAAGTTCTACATAAGGGGAGGGTAATCCGGGAAAGAAGGATTCTTCTGGGCCGATAAGCCATGGCATGCTGTTCAGACGTTTCATCCACATCTGCAGTAAACATCTTCTGAGACATGGTCTTAATCTTCTGATCAAAGGCTCAGTCTCAACTGACTCATTGACTTTTTACTTTCTCTACTGGTAAGTAGAGGAAGTATTGTATTCCACCCAAAAATTCGATGTCGAGTTTTCACCGAAAATATACTTTTAGACTCCCTGAATCCAAAATAAAGCATTTTTAGAAAAAGGTCCATGTGTGTGTGTGTGTGTGTGTGTGTGTGTGTGTGTGTGTGTGTGTGTGTGTGTGTGTGTGTGTGTTTGTGTGTGTGTCTGTCAGTCTGTGGACAACATAACTCAAAAACGAAAAGTCGGTTAAAAACCAAAGTTGGCATTTAAGTGCAATTTTTAAGTCTTTCAAGGATGCTACACAAAGATTTTGAAGAAAATTGCCCCACCCTAAACTACCCTTGCAGGGAAAATTTTGATTTTTCTTGAAAATGGCTATAACAATTATTTTGATTAAAATGCCATATGTTTAAGATATTTATATAACAAATGAAATGTATATCCTGAATTTTCTGGCTATAGCTCATGTAGTCTTGTTACCTCTGCATGACTTTTGAATAACTCATAAACCGTAAGAGATAGACAAAATCTTATTGTACAAAAAATGTTGTTGTTGTTGTTTTCTAGTGCCTTGCATCTGGCAATGAAGCCATTAGCATTCGTGCTTTCCAATACTTTTGAACTGTAGTTTCTTCTGATCTTAATGCTTCACAGGTCAAGTGGTCTTCGTTCATTTCTGCTGGATCATTACACAGGACACATATTGGTGAGGCTGAGATACCTATTCTGTAGAGATGACTTGCCAAGCAGTCATGATTTGTCAATAGTCGGAAGGCTGCAACAGCTGTTTTCCTTGGTCTCTGGGGGATTATATCTGGATTGGAAAGTAGTGTAATCCATTTTTTATCTTTGGCATTTGTTTCTATTTCTTGTAGATATGAATGACAAAAATTTTTTATGATCAAGCGTTTTATTGAGGAATATGAGAAATTGAATTTAGACTTTTGTTTTATTGTTGTGCCTTTCTTTGCAAGTGAGTCTGCAGCTTCGTTCCCCATGACTCCACAGTGTGCTGGAATCCATTGGAGATGAACAGTCTTATTAACTTTTTGGAGTTGTGTTAACATTTTGTAGCATTCTCTAATTTTTGTTGACTTCTTTATAGTATTTGAACATATTCCCTGAATTGCAGCTTTAGAATCTGAAAGAATTACTGCCTTGTTAAATTTATTTAAGGGAAGATTTAATAATTCTTGGAGAGCAATGTATATAGCCTCTATTTCTCCATCATAATTTGTTGTGTCTCTGCCAACGGAATGATAAAAGGAAAAATGTGAACACGTAACTCCAGCTCCAGTAAGGTTTTCCTTCGAGGATCCATCAGTATATATGTGCAGCCATTCTTCTGTGGGATACCTAGTATTGATTGTTTCCAGAGCTAGAAGTTTTTGTATTTCTTTTGGTGTGTCTGATTTACTTATTTCCTCTATTAATTCCAAATTGAAGGTAGGTTGCAATAATTCCAATGGATTTTCTCTTATAAGTAGATTTTCTCTGGTGTTAGGAATGTTCAATTTGGATTTAATCTGTTACCTTTTCTAGGAAAGTACTGAGTTTTAAGGATTGAATGGGGGAGGTTCTCTTCTTTCCATTTAGAGTTTGGCAGTCGTAACATTTTCTCGTGTTGGAGCAATGCTTGTTCTTCTATTTTTGTTGTTATTGATGGGGTCCGTGTTAAGGCAAGCATGGCATCAATAGGTGTGGATTTAACTGCTCCAGTGATTAGGCGAAGAGCCTGATTTTGTATTTGTTCAAGTTTATTGATGTTAGCATTTGCTGCTGTTATTAAAGCTTCAGAACAGTACAAGAGGTTTGGTTTAATATACATTTTGTATGTTGTGTTAAGGACTCTCCTTGAGCAGCCCCATTTAGCACCAGCTAACCTTTTCAGGATTTGCAATTTCTTTTCAACCTTTTCTGAGATGTTTGTTATATGTTTTTTCCAACTTAGCTTTCTGTCGAAAGTGATGCCTAAGTATTTGGCATCATCAACTGCTTTGAGTGGTTTACCATTATAATTTATGCTAACATTAACTGGTTTGTATTTTAGTGTAAATAATTCATAATTTGTTTTTTCCACATTGATAGTCATGAGGTTTTTGGAGCTCCATTCATGTACTTTGTTTAGGGCTGTTTCTATTCTGTCTTTAATTAATTCAGGTTTTTTTGAAGAGCCTGAAGTCCAAATGACTACATCGTCAGCAAATAAAGCAATTTTGGTTTCTAAAGTTTTTATTATTGATGGAAGGTCATTTATATATATGTTAAAGAGTGTTGTGCTCAGAACAGCATCTTGTGGAAGTCCTCGGTGTGTTTGTTTATATTTGGAAATGTATGCATTATATTTTGTGGCACAAAATCTTTGTGAAATAAACTGAGTTATCCACTTAAGCATGTTACTTTTCACACCTATTGATTGCAACTTCTCAACTAATTTATTTCTCCAGACTGAGTCATATGCTGATTTAAAATCAATGAATACTGCCAAGGTATCCTCCTTTCTATTGTAAGCTTCCTTGATGTCTTGGCTTAGTAGGAGTACATTTTCACTTGTACTATGATTCTGTCTGAAGCCGGTCTGTGAACTATTAATTAAGTTGTAATATTCTAGAAACCAGTTAAGTCTAGATGCCACCATTCTTTCCATCTTGTACAAAAAAATGTAGATCTTGCTAAAACACAAAATTTAAGCCTAAATAAATTATTTTGTAGAGTGAACCATTTCGGAGATGCTACTTGATATTATTGTGTCAGTTTCAGAAAACTTAAAACTGTAGTGAAATGGAACATCATTATATATTTTTTATATCCTAAGAGTGCAAAGAGAACAGGATCTCAAAGCTTTAAAAGATTTGACTACCGCTCTAAGACTACTGTATTCCCATACTCCCCTTGCACCTACAAGTAAATAAGTAATGAGTAGGGCTTGGAAGTTCATGCCCTAAAAACACTGAAATATGCATGCAAATATGCTCTTAAAAACTTCAAAATATGCCAAGAAATATGCACTATTTCATTAGAACAGTTCATGTACCTTTGCAGTAGACGAGTTAGTGTAAATAGTAAAGTTACCTTATTCCTTAGAGGTTGAAGCAGAAGTGGTCCCGCTTCTACTATTAAGTGCTAAATTGCAGTTCACAACCAACACTACACAAATTTTCAACAGCAAAACGTCATCTATTGTCTGGCAAAACACTTTTGTAACATGAAAAACTTCTTTACACGTCACAAGATGTTATCGGGGCATATTTAAATGATGTTGACTGTTTCACAGAGAGAGTCAAGTCTCTTGGTGTGACAGATGGTTTTCTTTCGAGGGTGTCTCAAATATCGCACATCTGTTTATAACCAGAATTTTTTGAAATTACATAATTCACTTTCTCTTTCACTTTTTGTCCTATGCTACCAGGAACATGAGATCACATATTGTTTTTTTCAAGCACAGTAAGTGATTCATGCAAAGGAAATCCTACAGCTTCCAATGCCGTTATGGCTGTTGGTAAGAAAGAAAAATAGGCAGATATGAAACTAAGATCCTTCTTTAACCAGTGCCTGACAATATATTTTGCACAGTTCCTATTGATGAAGCAATTCTTGAGTCCAATGAATTGACAACCTCTTCGATTATTTCTATGTGCTCAGCATAATATAAAACTGCATCGACCCATGTTCCCCATCAAGTTAACACCGGTGCAGGAGGAAGTCGGATATTAGGTGCTGTTGATCTAAACAACTTAACTCTTTTAGGAGAGTTAACAAAAATTCTCTTTGTACTGGACACAAATCTATCTACCAACGGGAAAGAATCGCGTATTGTCTCAGAAATTCGATGAAGAGCGTGTGCCTAACAAGTTATATGAATTAAGTTAGGAAAAATACCTTTCAGAGTTTTTCCTGATTTTACCATATAAGGTAAAAAATAAAAGCAACCAGTTGTATTCGATTCCACATGGCCATTGTAATTTCAAAGAGTCCATCACAGACTGTGTCACAGTTACATTGTCAGTGGCCGACAATTTGCACATATTAAGGAGATAAGCTGTAGTCGTTTGTTCATTATTTAAGGCACCCACGATTATATTAGCAATAGAACAGCGTTCAGAATCAGACGTTTCATCAACAGACAACCACACAAACTGATCTGCTAAATCTTGTATATTTGACAATATGTTATTGTAACAATGCCCTACACAACTCTTACGCAGTGTACTTTCTTCAGGCACATGTTGTTGAGTACACTTGGCAAGAAAGTTTTTAAATATCGGATTATTAATTTTGAACAAGGGAATATCAGCAGCTAAAAATGCTTGGCACAAGTCATAGGAAAATTCAGTAACCCTACTTCCTAAACACTCTACTAATTGTTTTAGAACAGGTTATTTGTTTGCAAGTTTTCTGATTAAATTCTCCTTATGTTTTGCTGTGTTCATGTGCTGAACTATTTGAAATCTTTTCTCACTCCCTATATTTTTGTCACACGCTCCACAAAACAGTACCATATTATCTGTAGATATTAAATCACCCGAAAACTCTTTCTGTAAATTAATTAATCTAGCACTCTAAGTTGGTTTTATTTTCGGCATTTGAAGAGATTTTTAACATTTTATACACCTAATTTAATTTGGAGGGAACCAGCTCACAACACTCTTACGTTTGAAGACCACGCAGAGGCAAGCGTTGTTATAATCGTGCTGCTCAAAACGTTGCCCTGCACTTTATCTTTGTTAATATAAACCTCTCAGATAACGCACTGATTATTCTCTATGCACATATATGTAATGAAAGGATGGAAACAGTGGATTCACTACATAACAATATGACTCAGCATTACTTCTCGCCACCTCCCGAGTTACATCATCATATGCAACACTACCAATATGAAAAATATTATCCAGGTGAAAAAAAACCAAAAAAATCATTAAAATATACTATATAGAGGCTATAGTATTGAAATAATATCCATTTATCAAAAATCAAGAAAATATGCAGTTATGTGCACCATAAAATCACGTCCAAATAACTTAAAATTCCATAATTCGTGCACATAATGTAAAAGCATACATTTTTAACCCCTATGAAAAAACATGCAAATGCATGAACTTCCTAGCCCTAGTAACGAGATAATTTCTGCAAATGTTTATCTCAACTAACACGAAGAAGATATAGGAATAAGAGTTTATAAGAATGGTTAGTACAAGAGTAGAGAAAGTCAAGCAAGTGCAGCACATCAAACTTTTTTTAAATATAACTTAACTATTATTTATTTTTCTTTCTTCTTTTATAACACACACATATAGGCTGATTGAGGACTATTCTAACATACAATTTTATTGTTATTTTTAATTTCACATTCAATGATTGATCAAGGACTATTCCCAATGTTCCATGATACCTCAGAAGCTGTTGCAGATGTTCCTGCTTGCTCTTCTGGAGCCTTGGCCTCTTCATACTCCCTTGAGTATAGGAATTATTGGTGGGTCAGCGGGCATGTTGGTGAGTTGTATCTGCGGTGGTTTATATTCTTTGAATCTGTATTATTATCTGTCTGTGTGGTCCTGATTTGGTGTTGTGAATGTATTTGTGCTTAATTTTCTTGATTGTGTCCTGTATCGGTGGTGTTTTTTTTGAGTATTTATACATAGACTGCTCGCACAGCATTGCTTTGGCGGAACAGGGTGATTTAGTAAGTGTGGTTGACCTCTCCAGTGTTGTTGGTTGTTGATTGCGTTGCATGTTTTTTCTGTCTTGATGCCTCTTTAAGACATGATGGATGTTATGAAGGTCAAAAGATGCATTTTTGTTTCTTTGGTTCAAAAATTATTTGACATATATCTATTATATAATAGATGACCCGGTGAACTTCGTACTACCTATTTGATTGTAACTTTATAAGTGATTATCAATCAGCCTTCCAGCTCCAATTCATTAAGATCAATAATATTAGATGCTTCATGTATGGTTTGAGTGTTGTTTGGTTATTAAATCCTTGGTATTGTAATGAACACTATAAAACAACAGGGAATTGCTTTCATAGTCACTCAAATTTGTTGAACTTACCTAGAGAACTATACAATATTGAAATCCCCAAAGTTCCTCTGTTCTTCTTTTCTAAACCATACCAGTATTGGGGTCAAACAAAACAAGAAAAGAAATTATTCAAATCAATCAATCCATTATAGAGCTTTTGCAAGACTAACACACTGCAATTGATTTTTATGTGAATATGTTATTTTTTTTTGTAAGATATTTATTTGCTTAAAGGAATTTATACATATTCAAAGCATCATCAAGGAAACATGTACAAAAGCATCATACAGTTTCATATATACATAGATAAATTTTATTGTAACATGTTTACAACAATGGAGTACTTACTATACACTATTACAACTTAATACTATACCAACACTATTTATTTGGTCCACATCATCTAAGATATTTGTCACTTTAGTAGTAGCAACCTTCTATGCAGAATTTCTTTAACTCTTTCTTGAATATGTTGAAGTTATTAATATTTTTCATATAAGCAAGGAGTTTATTATACCGTTCATGAGCTGCAGTAGTAGGTTTGGTTTTATACATTTCTAACCTATGTGACTGAACGTGAAAGTTTGTATTTCCTCTGGTGTAGTGCTCATGTATTTGTTTGCTTGTTTGACCTATATCTTACCTGTTGAACAATTGTACTATTACTTCATACATGTATACAGCGTATAGAGTTTAAATTTTTAAGTCGTTGAAGGCTTGCCTACACGAATCTGTTTGTTTCATTCTCAAAATCAGTCTTTACTTTTTTGGAGAAAGAATATTCAGTTAGTTTACTTTTTAGCACAGTGTCCCCACACTGTTATTCCATATGATAGTAGTACAAGTACAAAGAACTAAAGCATGAGTACTTAAAGAACTTACAAACTGCTGAAGCTTATGAATACAAAGAGAAGATGGTAAATTCAAAAAAATGTCAGTAAAACAGCTTGGAGAGTAATAAATAAAACCAGAACACATGCTGATCCACATAAAAATATGAAGTTAAATATAGGTGGGGAATTAATTGATGATCCCATTATTATTATCAATAAATTTAATAATTTTTTTATAAAAGGACCAATGCAGGTACAAACAACAAATTATTTGAATACCAATACTTTAATTCTACCTTTTTTTCTCAGGCCTACATTGAGAGATGAATTAGCTAAACTGATCAACAACATACCAAATAAAACACCAGTGGTTGGGATGAAATTGGTCCTATGACTGAAAAGTTGTAAAAATGTTTTAATAAAGCCACTAACTTAATTAATTACTCTACAGAACAGGGCAAATTTCCAGAATTGTTGAAATTAGGAGTTATTAAGCCAATGTTCAAAAAAGGGAATGAACAACAAATGAATAATTATACATCAATAACCTTATTTTCTGAAGTAGCCAAACTGTTTGGAAGAATTTTATTGACAAGATTAGATAACTATTTAAGTAAATTGAACATAATAAAAAGTTTTCAGCTTGGCTTTAGGAAGGGGTGATTACGATTTCTGCCATTAATCAATGCAAACATGAATTAACTGGGAAACTGGAAAGCAATGAGAAGGTCAGCACCTTATTTTTTGATTTTTCTAAAGCCTTCGACTGCGTTGACCATCATATTTCAATCAGCAAACTTGAGAACTATGATGTAAGGGATCTTCCCCTTGATTTAGTTCATACTTATCTGGTGGGAACAAAACATCTAACAGAGATATCACATAAAAAAGGGAAATACATTAAGGATACCCATCTGTGAAAAAAGGCTAAAAATTTCCAAAATTGACAAAAATGGATTTTTGTTTTATCAAATAGTATAAATCGTCTGCTTCATTTTGATATGCTTTTTACAGCCTTACAGCCTTTTTATCTATGTCACATGGCCGTCTAACTGATTGCCTGTAAGTGGTCGTGTCCATTTAAATCCATACAGTTCCATAATTCTTGCTACGACTTCAAACTTAGTTTTTCCACGTTTTTATTTGTAGCACTGTTTGGTCTTTAAAATGCTCCACACGATGCAATTTTCAGTACTTATGCATGAAATTTGGTGTACCTGCTTAGAAACAACATTAAAAAGAAATGATGAGATAATTTTTTCATAAAATGAATAACTGCTGAGTAATTAAATCTTAAAGTTTACATTTCAAAATTTAAATGAAAAAAATAATGAATTCAAACTTTAAAATTTATTTTTATCCAAACTAATAACAAGATTAAAAAATTATCTCATCAATTTGCTACCATTCTATTACAGGACATAACTGAAAATTATCAAGTTTTTCAAATCAAAATTGCATCATGGGGAACCATTTATACAAATATTAAAAAGAAGATAATAAAATATTAATATGTTTGCAACTAATCTGCCTAAATGTATGAAATTTAGCACAGTTACTCCTCATTATACAGTGATTATTGTGTTAAAATTTCAAATCAATCCAATGAAAACTGTAGATTTTCAAAATTTCACCAATGGGTATCCTTAAAAAGGTAAGATCTAAATTGGATATTGTGAAATTTAGTGCACCACAAGGTGTTAGGTCCATCATTATTTATTATGTATATTAATGACATAAAAACTCCAACAAATACCACTGTTGTAACCCATGCAGATGATACAACAGCTACATGCTGGAATATATCAATAGAAGGGCTGGAATACCACTCTAAATAACACCACCACTGAATTGCGAGCTGCTTTCAATCTGTAAACTTACGTTGCAAGATGCAGAAAACCAATATGATGAATTTCAACATCTTAAAAAAATACAATGGTAATATAATTCTACAGGTACAAAGTGACATCGTCTCAGAAATAAAAACACATTAATTCTTGGGTATTGCATTAGATAACACTGTTCTGCATGGATTTTTTTTTTTTAAGTGAATGAGCATTTCTGAATCACGTTTTCACACTGAAATTCGTTTTCGCGTACCACGTCAGAATTTTTTGCAATTCAAAATTTTATGTTTTGAATATTTTTCATATAGCACATACTGTACTAATTTTACTGGATGCTTATAGTTTGTTATATAGGCTCAACGGCTTATAATTTCAGCTTTAACTACTACTATGTTTATATTTGATATTTTTATATATTTTTTATATTTATTAAAATCTACTAACTATATCCGCCCTAGGAGATGTACAAAAATTTGTCATGGCAATAAGACATGTAATGTTTATTCTTGGATATGTTTATCTGAAGTATCAGATACATTGCCATCTGCATCCAGTAGCACTGAAACTGAATCTCCAGTGGGTAATACTTATGAACCCAACAATTCTGATGAGGATAGATGTTTTAATCAAAGTGAACTTAATGATTTAGTGAGGGATTTACATTTGCCTAAAGAATCAGCAGAAGTTTTAGGCTCTAGGTTAAAAGAAAAGAAAAGGAAGTAATGGCTGAGGGTACATATTTTTCATGGTACAGGCATAATGAGAAGGAACTTGTCCCTTGTTTGCTGAAGAAGAAAATTTGGTGCCAAAACACCTCTGCTGTCTTCAAATGTTATAAAATAAGTTATAATTCCAAAGAGTGGAGGCTCTTCACAGATTCTTCTCAAAAAGTCTTAGAGGTGATTTGCTTCACAATGGAAACATTCATTGTTCCATTCCTGTAGCTCACTCTTTTCTTTTAAGGAAGACTATGAACATGTTAAATTTTGTTTAAAAAACTACAGTACGAAAACCATCAACAGCTAGCCCGTGGAGATTTCAAGACTATTGGGCTATTACTTCATCAGCAGGCTGATTTCACAAAATATCCCTGTTTCTTATTTGAAAGGGATAATGGCCACATAGTACTAATTTAACACTTGGCCAAAAATAAATAAAAAGTGCACCGCTTATTGATCCCTCTCCATGTTAAATTAGGTTTAATGAAACATGTTGTGAAAGCTCTATATAAGGAAAGTGAGTACTTTAAATACCTTTATGTTACATTTCCTTCATTATCCACTGAAAAAAATTAAAGCTGATGTGGGCATTCGTTGGCTCACAAATTCGAAAACTGATGGATAGTCAGTTCAAGAATACTGTGAGCCAAGTTGTGAAGGATGCCTGGAATGCTTTCATAAATGTTGTTTTTAATTTCCTTGGAATGATGCTACAAAATTGCAAACAAATTGGCCACAACACAGGCATCCAAGTACATTTTCTTCATTCTCATCTAAATTATTTCCCTGATAATATAGAAGGTTTTAGTAAGGAATAAGGTAAAAGATTTCACCAGGATATAAAAATTTGGAAATGAGGTATCAAGAGAAGTGGAGTGTTCACAAGACTATTGTGGACTATTGCTGGATGTTAAAAATGGACTGCTCTGAACAATATGTGAGAAGGTCAAAGAGGAGAAAATTTGAAGTGCAATATTGAGGTAAGGTTATCAATGTGTTTATAATTATTATTAATTCGTGATTAATTAGTGGCAAATAACAAATTACAATTATGGCCTAGTGTTTCATACAAAATTCTTGTTGAAAGTAATTTTTGTAACATTTCACAAGTTTTTAATTTCATTTCTATTATTTATTAATATTTTGAAAACCTGGCGTGATGGGAGAAAATGGAGATTATTTTGGAATTCAGCACAAAAAATCCATTTAAGATTACTTATCAGACTAAAAAAAGACAACAAATAAGTTTTGAAATGCAGAACACTGTAATTGACTAACTTGGGCTGATCATATTGAATAGATATTTGGTAAAATCAGTAAATTGTTACATCTGTTTAGATATTTCAGCAAGTACAACACAAGTATCTTAAAATTAATATACTGTGGATGTACCGATCTGTATTTAATCTATGGAATTGAAATATGGAGTTCAGTAGTTAAAACACACATGCATAAACTGCTTATTTACCAAAAAAAGTATCAGGATCATGTACAATCTAAAACCAAGAGAACCCTGCAGGGAGACTTTTATAAATAAAAAAAATAATTACCATGTATGTCTATACATCTATAATGTTTGTTGTGGATAAGTGAAACCCAGTTAAAAATGTCATGTATATGAATATAACACTAGAACCAATACGGATTACTATAGGGATAGTGTAGTTAAAACTGTCTCTCAAAAGGACGTACTTGGAATTAAGCTCTACAATAAATTGCCATGTGAGATCAAATCAATACGTAACCTATCAAGACAGCATTTTAGAAGCAAGTTAAAGGCTTTCTTCATAAACAAATGTTTACACAATATAAATGAACTATAATGATAACAATGATTGTAGTTTAACTGTAGGGATTCTGATATCAGAAGTTTATCCCTAACTCAGTACTTGTTCACTCTTAGTGTAAAAGTACATTGTATCGTTATTTACCATCCTGACAATGTAATCTTACTAATGTGATAGGGATCATATGCAGACTTACTTTTAATGCTGTATAAGATCTTACATGTCAGAAATTGTAAGAATCAATCTATTGACAATAACAGTTACTATAATTGTAATTATCATAGTTGTCGTCGTGGTCATCGTCACCGTCACCACTGTCATCATCATCATCGCCATTGCCATCATCACCACTGCTACCCCCAATCGTCATCATCATCATCACCATCATCGCCATTGCCATCATCGCCACTGCCACCCCCACCTCCAATCATCATCACCATCACCACCACCACCACCATTTCACTTCCATGTTTTAACTTTTTAGTGGTGAGATCTTATTTTGTGCTTAGGGCCCTAACGACCTAGTTGTCGACGGGCCCTTAAACTCTATCACTCACTCACTCATCATCACCATCATCACCACCATAATCACCATCACCATTGTCACCATCATTACGATCACCATCATCAATACCATCATCACCATCACCATCATCATCACCATGATCACCTTCACCATCGTCACCATCATCAATATCATCATCACCATCACCATCATCATCCACCACCATCATTATTCTGCTGCTGCAGCAGAACACTGCTATTGAAATCTTTGGATATTGATCCTGGGGAAGATTTGAGCAAATATCTTTGCAACATGGATGCCGAGCGTGTCCCCAAAGTTGATAGAGTAGACAAGAATGCAGAAAGGGGGAAAGAAAAGGGAGAGGGAGGACAGAGAAGCTCAGAATGATAAAAGTTATATCTCAGGGAAGTACTATGGGGAAAATATCGGATTGCAGCATGAGATCAATTCTGTTTTTGTTTTCCTCTTAAGTTACATTTTTTTGCCCATTGACACACTTGCTTAAAGAGCCAACAGAGCTAGAGTTTTGAAAACTTCAAGATATACTCGTATTTACAAATACAGTTTGACTATAACCATGCAATATGATCATGGAATCATGTAAATTAAGGTTTTCACATGGTTTTTTAGCTTAAAAGTGTAATTCAAGTTGAGCTCCAACAAGAAATGAAGGTATTTCAAACACATTGCATGAATCATATTGCAAATCAATGCACAGTAAGTGGTTGAAATTTCATTATCATCAGTGAAACAGGTAACCACTAAAGTGCACCTATGGGAAACTAAATATTATTTAAATTAATGGCAAAACAAATATTTACTAGAAAATTATTGAATTCATGAAATATATTTTGGAATCATACTAAAGCAGAAAGTATCTACTTACACTAGCAAAACAATCATATGACTGCAATGATCAAAACCAAATTTACAAGCATTTGTTTTGGTCAGTATTTTAGTTGGATTTCATGGGTCATAATGTACATCTTGCCTTAACATTCTCAAGTATTGGAACTTCACTGCTGCAAGTAAATAACGACTTTATATACATATAATATTGTATCTTGGGTTAAGAGTTGCTCTGGAACATCCCCACTTCATTCCTGTTAGACGTTTTAACAGTGAAAGGCACCTTACTGCTCTTTGTATTACATTTTCTATTTATTTGGTCCATGTAAGTTTAGTATAAAATATAACCCCCAAATATTTTGGTTCTTTTATTTCTGGTAACTGTTGACCCTCAAAATTTATTTCTCTTTTCAATGGTTTCTCCTTAGTGAAGATATTTGGTAGTTCGGTTTTGTTATATTAACGGTCATTAAATTTTCTTTTACTTTGATAGGTTGGGTAGCGATTGTTACATGGTTTTTTCTAGTTCAGTATTTATGTTTTTTGGTTTTGAAATCCATATTAAATCATCAGCAGATAGTGCACACTTCATTACTGTTTCTTGTATTTCTTATGGCAGATCATTAATAAATATGTTAAAAGCGTAGTGCTGAGCACTACGCCTTGTGGTAAGCCATGGTGTATTTATTATTTATTTATGCCAACAAACTTACTGTTGGTATTTTTAAACACACAAGCTGTGTGTGGGCAATGTTTAAGAGGTAGAACTGGAACTTAAAAATTCAATGCCACAGCTGGGATTTGAACCACAGACCTTCCGCTTACCAGGCGGGTGCTCTACATACCATTGAGCTACTGTGACAAACTGCCAGAATGGCATTGAATTTTCAAACCAATTCATATTTTTCCTTGTAAACCACAAAGGGAGTCTCACATCAGAGACAATTACCCCAATGGTGACTTACTATTGCAAGTACTTTATGTCCCAGGATTAAATAACTGTCAGATGATAACTATTATTTATTTATGCCCACAAACTTACTGTTGGTGTTTTTAAACACACAAGCCGTGTGTGGGCAATGTTTAAGAGGTAGAACTGGTAAGCGGAAGTTCTGTGGTTCAAATCCCAGCTGTGGCATTGAATTTTTAAGTTCCAGTTCTACCTCTTAAACATGGTAACTACTTGTTTATATTTCGATATATTCCTTCCATATCTGATAACAACAAAGCATTGAGTTATGAAATGACATAGCCATGAAAACATTGGATCTTGTATACCTATTTTTTTACTTTCTTTAGTAGGTTTGTTCTGCATATAGCATCATGTGCACTTTGAAAATCAATAAAAACTAATCCATTATCTTCTTTTCTGTTGAAGAAGTCTTTGATTTCTTGATTGAGAAGTAAGACTAGTTCATTTGCAGAGTGGAGCTTTCTGAATCCAGCTTGACATGGGGAAATTAAATTTTGTGACTCTAGAAACCACTTTAACCTATTTGACATCATTCTTTCCATTGCTTTTGCTATTACGCTAGTAAGAGCTATTGGTCTATAATTTTATCTTTCTTCTTGAGTGGGGATGATTGTTACTTTTCGCTCTTCGGCAGGTACAGTGATTTTCCAGACTGTAGGGTTTTAGTGGTTGTTATTTTGCAGTTTTTCCAAGGTTTTTTATGAGCTCTGGATGTTGGTAGTCCAGTCCAGATCTTTTGTTTTTTAGATTGTGTTGAGTGTTAGGATCACATTCTCTTTTTTGTTTCAAATCTTTTTTAAGTTGTTTACATTGCTTTTTATTATTTCTTTTTACTTTATGTGAACTAGCATAATATTCATTGAAGCTTTTGGCTATGACTATCACATTTTAATATTTGTTGTGTATGATAGGTATGCTATTCTTTTTCCTGTCCTTTACATTTTTTATGAACTTATGGGCTTTATTAGCATATGTCCTATAATCTATTTTTTCTACGAGATTATTAAAGTAGTTCCCTTTAGTAGTATTAATTTCTGTTTTTGTGAGGCACATTTGTATGCCCAATATGTTTTTTGTTCAGCTGCATTTCTAGCTATATCCTCTCCTTTTTCAGTTCTTCCAACTGGGGTTCCATAAGGATTTGAAATTTTTTTATTCTTCCACGAGTACTGTTTTTTTGCAGTTTCTGGGATGGCTTTACAGAAATTTTTGTTCATTTAATCTGGTTGGCCATGCAGCTGTGAGTTTATATGTTCTTTAAATTAATTTTACAATTCAGTTTTATATTTATTCCGATCTGCTTTTTGAAGTTCCAATACAGATTCATGTGAAGTCGACTGACATTTGTATTATCCAGTTTTATATCGGTAATTACTGCTCTGTGACCAGAACTTGGGTCTTCTATAACTTTTCTTAATCTTTGAAACAATGTGTTGTAGCTAACAAGCGGTCTGTGTTAACGCCTGCTCCAGAGTAATGTATGGGGGTTGTGGGATCTTCATTAGAAATCAATTCAAAGGTTGTGGGATTCAAAAATTCTTGCATTATCATTCCTGTAGAATCCATTTTTTCATCACTCCATCTTTTGGAATG
Organism: Tenodera sinensis; assembly: GCA_030765045.1. NCBI lineage: Eukaryota > Metazoa > Arthropoda > Insecta > Mantodea > Mantidae > Tenodera > Tenodera sinensis. The sequence continues at coordinate 48,719,229 of CM060974.1, read as the reverse complement.
AGCATTAAAATCCCCAACTATGATTGATTTATTTAATTGGTCAATAAGCGAGAGATCTGGTTCATTCCTGGGAGAATTATAAATGCGGTATAAATGTAAATGTATTTTGTCATCCTAAAAATTTAGCTTCATTAATTCAGATTTATCTGTTATCCATTTCTTTAACAATTTGAAAGGATTTAATATCCTTTCTGTCTCCAAATAATACTCAACTACTTATCTATTTTTGGGTTTAGTAAAAATCCAGTAAAATTGAAGTACTTAAGTAGATTATTTGTTAGATTTGCTTCTTGAATGAAAAATATATCTGCTGTTGTCAAATATAATTTGATTGAGGTCTATCTTTTTTGCTTGTTTGAGACTACCTGCGTTCCATTGAAGAATTCTTAGCTTTTCTATTAATATAATGTTGGGGTTCTCAAGAAGTGGTCATTGCCTGGAGATCTGAGTGGTGGACTACTTTAACTCTGGCATATTTTACTCCTTGTCAAATTTCATAATTCATATTGGAGAACTACATAGCAGTAAACATAACCACTTTTTATAGAGCTCCATATTTTTATGTTTTGGTGGTCACATTGCTCTCTCGCAACCCCCAGGATGCGTGGAGGAGCACACCTGTCGTTGACTTGCGGGTCTCACCAACCTGACCGGGAGAGTTATCAAAGTAAATACATTGACCATATCCTGTGATTAACAATCAGAGGACGCATTACATGCTATGACAGGTCAGCATGTTAGGGGTTAAAAGGTTATAGAAAATTAGAGAAGTGGAAAGGTCCACTAACAAATTTGGAATCTTGTTTTCACAGTTATAGTATAAGAGTACTTTTATTTTAATTTTCTTGGAAATTGGATTTCTATTGTTTTAGAAGTATATGAGTTGACTTATAGACACTTATAGTTCACTTACACTTATTTTTGTCCAGATGTGTTTTGAAGATCAGTGTTTTCATTCTCAATGGTTTCTCGCCTGGTGGTTGAAGAGCAAACATCTGTTATGGTGGTGACTGTGCTGCTCTCTGGGTTAATGGATATAACAGACAGCAGCACAGTGTCTACCACAATAGATGTTTCCTCTTCAACTGCCAGTTGAGAAACCTTTGAGAATGAAGGCGCTGGTCTTCGAAACACATCCAGAGAAAAATAAGTGTAAGTGAAACTGTGTCTATGAGTAGACTCGCATATTCCTAAAGCATTTGAACAATTTGATTGTCTACATCACTATATATAATTCTTGCTATCCAAAACATAGCACCAGTGGTGCATGCAAAATATCCTATACATGGCATGGCTTACTGTCATTGTAACATTATTTTGCTGTGAAAGAGGACTGGATATATAATGCAGGTACATGGTGTACAGGATTCTGAGGTGCTAAATGTTATCATTTACTCCAGAAACAATCACCAATCTAATATTATTAATATTACTAAATCTTATTTTGACCCTACTTTGTAGCTATGGACTAGATGTATGTTGTAAGTTCATAAAACAAAATGTGTGATCTCCAATTTCTAGTATCAACAATGTCCCCTTTTTGAACTCAGAACATTGTGGTCCAAAAGGAAACAACTAGGAACTAAAATTTGTACCTATATTTAACACTGGATTGGACTTAAGGATTCAGCAAAGTTTGTAATCATTAAATTGTCAAAGCTCACACTATTGTTGAAACTGTCTTTATAATTTGAGGCATTAAATTTACAACTAGTTAAAATGTGTGCATAAAAGTCAAGGTAAAGCATTGTTTATGACCTTGCTATTATGCAAAATGCCAAATGCGTATATATAGCACTGGTTTACAAATTTGTGCATGTGATCAATGGAACAAATGAAGTGTGTATTGAAGTTCTCTGGTTTAAGTTAAAAGCTATTTTATATTTCCCATGTTGTTTTGCATTTATTTGTAGTATGATTAATGTGAGCCGTGTTAAAATGAAACTTGGACACCTTCACTTCATCTGTAGTATTGTTCTGTATTGCTATATAATACTGTTAAGACGCGTTATGTTCAAGTTATGAGACACACTGCATATAGCTAGACAATGTGTGTTCTTTTTTGAGCATACAATTCCTGTGTATACCAACCTGTAATTAAATACCTTCCTGGTTTGATTTTCTGATAGGTTTTCTAGTAAGAAAATGGAAATTATAACCCTCCATGAACAACAATACATAGGTATTACTGTTACAGTTGGTAGTTGCATTACATTATTTTGTCCAACCTTATGTAAATGAATATTCAGGGAAATTTATAAAACTTGTCTTATTAAGCCTTGGGACCTAGACATGCCTTACTGAGGCTTTATTTTGTGACATAACAGGAGTATTAATGTTGAGACCTAGGGCATCATGATCTCATATTTTTGTTTTCCCATTGCAGACCTATGGCATCTAGTGTCCCAGTGTCAGTCTTGGTGGCTCAGTTGGTTAGACGCAGGCCTACTGTTCCCAAGGTCGTGGGTTCAAATCCGGCCCAGGTCGATGGTTTTCAAGTGTGCTTAAAAACAACAGCTCCATGTCAGTAGATTTACTGGCATGTCAAAGAACTCCTGCGGGACAAAATTCCGGCACACCGGCGACGCTGATGTGATCCTGGCAACTGACAGCATCGTTAAACAACAAAATAATTTTTTTTAATGTCCCACTGCCCTAAATTTGTTGAGAGACTTTAACGCTCATCACCCTCTTAGGTGATCAGTTGCAATGTGGTGGTGAGCATGAGAGGCTGGTAAAAAATCTCCCAAATCACAGACATGAAATGCCCATAAGCAGGAGTCCCAGATTCTGGTCGGAGGTCAAACCACAATAAAATGACACCCAGGAAATGTAAAGCAGTCCTGTTGGCGAAGCTTGGCTTCCTGCAAGTACAGAACACTGGGAGATATCGATTTGGTCAGTAATTGTAATTCCTCCCAATGTGCGCCTATACCATGATTTCACTGCAGAATAAAGATCCTAAGGCAAATGGGACAAGCTGTACCCTAGATTCACTGGGACTAAACCTTTCGGGAGTAAGTGTATCTTGCACCATAGGTGACTCATAGGAGGGTCCGTTTAATTGGAAGCCAAAGACAGTGCTACAAAGTGCTGGCTTATAGACACAGGAAGAGGAAAATCCACTGAATGTGACCGTACCATTTGGTACCTTGAGTGTGATCGCAATGGAGGTGAATGAGATGTGCCTTAAAGGCATAAACTCCATTACAGAAATGTCTTTGAGAAAACCAATCCACTTCAATCGAACTTTCAATTTCCAGGTTTCAGTACTAAGAGTCTGTGGAGTAGGAAGCTAGTGCATGAACCCAAGGAGTGATGGTGATGGTGGTTTACGGGGCAAGTTTGTGTACCTGTATCCCACTTTGGTGCTTCGTTAACTAATCAACTAAAAGTACCAAACTTCTGGATAGAAGATTGACAAACAAATTGCATTTTTAGTTTTCGGAGAAGGATAAACACTCTTTCATCCTGAGCCCTTGAATGATTTTGTCCAGGCAGTTCACACAGCTAGGAGCAGATGGACAAACTAGCATCCTTGCCACAGTTGAACATTTACTAGAGGTCTTAGATGTGGTCATGGCCTTGGCCCTGGAAACAATGCATAGGTTGTGGAATGTACATTCCAACAGGTGACTACTTAAGATATCTATGAATATCTTAAGATATTCAGGATGTCTAACTGTTCATAAATAATCTCCAACAAAAATTATTACTGAAAGACTGAATGGGCATTGAATGCCGAGGGAGATAGTAAGATGTATATATCACCTTTCTGGAAGGGAGCTGTTAACTGTTCAGTTTTCATTTGCCACAGAAAGAAGCTGGATTGCAAGACATCATACGAGCAAGTGACACTGAATTTTTGAAGCCTGATTCACACCTACTACTGGTGGCATACACATGGCTGAGTCAAAGAACGTTTTCAGATTATGTTGCCCCTCCTTAATTCAGGAAAGTAGAACCCTAACACACTGTAAATTACTTAAGATACCTAAATCATGTTGAGGCTGAAAAATTGACATTAGCAGAGTAAGTGAATAAATTCTTACTTTAACAACATAGATTTTCATGTTGTATGGCTGCTTCTCACATAGAACTGTGAGTCAAAGCATACAAATAGGTTCACAGAAGATTTCAATTGACAGAGTGCATGAAACACCTAAATGGGACATAAAAATTGTTGGATTGCTGCGCTAATGTAAGGCCATCATTCAAAAAGCACTTGAACACTTAGATACAATTTTAAAATGCTTAAAAACAAAGCAAATAGCAGAAAATACTGATGTAAAATGACTATACCACACTGAAAAGTAAAACTGTTTATCTATTTTAAAAATAAAATCGCAACAAAATAAACAGAATGCTTTTAGGAGCAATTTTTCCCACTGTAATCACTGATGTAATTAGTGAAATGAGCATTTTAGTGATTTCCTTTATTGGCACATTGTATAGTAATTTGTATGTCATAGGACTAACAATATACCTCCTAGGTAATACAGAATTGAATATTTTAAATTGAAAGCTAATTATACCAGAAAGTACTGTAGCACCTATACAACTGTTTGATTTTTCCTACTACAAAATTTACTCCACAGCAATAATAAAATGCAAGCTATGAGATCTATTTTTCAATGCAAACTTACAAGTAAAATAAATGATTTAACATTGAATGCTTATCCTGGCCTGGTCACCTAAACCCCAAAAATTCCATTTGTTAGTCTTTTCCCATCCAATGAAAAAAAAATTGTTTTGCACTGACATGACTTTCTCTACTCTTGTACTAACCATTGTTACAAACTCCAATTCTTCTTTGTGTTAGTTGAGATAAACATTTTTAGAAATTATCATATTGCCTATTTCCTTGTAGATGGAAGAGAAATATGAGTGTACAGCAGGCTTTTAGTGATAGTCAAATCTTCTTAAGCTTTAGGATTCAGCTCTCTTTGCATGGTTAACATATAAAACAAATGAACAAGATTTTGCATTTGATGGAAGTTTAAGTCTTCTGAAACTGACACAAATAAGCAGGAATATCTCTGAAATAATTCTGTCCACAAAAAAATTAAATGGACATAAATTTTTTGTTTTAGCGAGATGTACATTTTTTGTATAGGCAGATTTTGTCTATTTCTTACAGTTTACGAGTTACTCAAAAGTTATCCAGAATAAACAAGACTACATAGGCTATAGGTGCAAAATTCAAAATATCCATTTAATTTGTCATAAAAATATCTTAAGCATATCATTTTAACCAAAACTGTTATGAGCCATTTTCAAGATAATCAAAATTTTCCATATAAGGGTAGTTTAGGATGGAGCAACTTTCTTCAGAATATTCGTGTTGCATCCTGGAAAGACACTGAACTTACATACCAACTTTGGTTTTTAAATAAGTTTATAAGACATTGGCTCACTGAAAAAAACAAAACAAATCATTACTTTCTTCCAGGTAATTGTACAATATATTTACTAAATTCGAATATTTTTCCTGAAAAACATACATGTCTTATTGTATCCTTGTGTGTGTTTGAGAAGATTTCTGCACTCTTTTGTTATGTTGAAATGTTTGAATGATGTTCTGTGCACTACTGAATCACAATAACACTTTGAGTTTGTCATCCAATAACCTGCCTCATTCACAAGATTTAGCCACTTTCGTCATTGAAATTAATGTCACACACAAATAACTGGAGCCAATCACATAAGATTTTTGCAGCATGCCTGTTATATAGTCAATTATTTATTTATGTATTCATTCAGTTCAATACAGTGGAATACACAATTGAACCATATCATGAATCAATACATAAGATGATATAAAAAGGTACCCTATAAGGGCCAATGTCATGAGAAACATAAACAGAAAGGAATTTAGTAATTACATAGTATATACAATATAATTAGATAAGTTAAAAGTATAATTAGTATAATCAAAACATCATAGAAAATATCTATAAGTTTAGGTATTCTTCAATACTGTAAAAAGCTTTGGTTATTAAATAATTTTTTATCCTATTTTTAAAGGTTCTATAATTTTCATATGATTTAACATTTTCAGGCAAAGCATTATAAAAATTTGCTCCCATATAACTAGGGACCCTCTCTGATAAATGTAATCTGGTTCTGGGGAGATTTAGTAATTGATTATTCCTGGTATTATATGTGTGAGCATCTGACATGTTTTTCATTGGGAATTTAAATTGAACTAAATATAAAATGGTTCTATAGATGAACAAGCTTGGTAATGTAAGTATTTTCAGCAGAATAAAAGTACTTTTACATGATTCGTTATATCTTAGACCACCTAAATACCTAATAGCCTTTTTTGTAACACAAATATTCTTTGAAAATTTTGTTTAGATGTATTTCCCCATAATTCAATTCCATATGACAAAAAGGAGTGGATAAGCCCAAAGTAAATAGTTTTAGCAGTAGAAATAGGAATAGAGTTTCTTAGACATCTCAGGATATATAGATTTTTACTAACATTAGCTACTATCTTGGCTTTGCCTCAGTGACAGTTTTTGCTTAAAAGTTTTTTTATAGCACTACACATATGCATAATGGTATGCTCTCTACCCTGTAAATGTGTATTTAAGTTATCAAGGTGATTGATCAGGTCTCCAAGGAAGGCTAAATTACCTACCCGTTTAAAATGCATAGACATTCACAGGCAGCGCAGAAATCATAAGATGAAGTATCTTTCAGGCTCTTTTGCGGTGGTCTGCTGGTGATCAGACGTTTTGTCTACAGCTGGGGTAGACATCCTCAGTGTTGCTGTCAAGGTCTCAGAGAAGATATCGCCACGTCTGTGTCGCTCTATTTATACAATGTGCATTGTCTGCTGATTGCCTGAGAGTGGGCAGAGGCAAGGTGATTGTTAGGTGGAGTTTTGTCTCTCTTGTGATTGCCTTGCTTTGCTTTCCTGTCTCTTACAATGTTTTTCATTTTTTATGATTGGATGCCAGTTGCTGTTTAGTCTTAATGCCTCTTTATGCTTATTAAAATTGTTAGGTGGCTTATATATTTCAATAACTTGTCACTGTAATGGGGCATGGTAGTGTGTAGTTGATGCCACGATGCACATATCCTGGACTTAACTGCAAGTTCAGCAACTGCCTCAATCACATGTTCAGGGACCACTGACTTATCTGTTTGGCCCAGACAACAGCTTCTTTTGTGCTGCGTGAGCCTGGTGTGGTAGGAACACAATGCCCTTACTTTTGGGTTGGTTTAGCTTCTGGTTGAGTCACAGGAGGCCGGCAAGCTCTTGTCGCTTCTGGCATTGAACTTGGCCACCTAAAGAAAGCATTACTTTGTAATGGCTATTACCTTCACCATGAATCCTTTGTTATGCACCACTTTAACTCAGTCTGTATATGTGATTATGTAGAACTACACATTTGAATTATTCTGTTACAGGATGCGGACTTCCCTTCAGTATATTCTTCAAGGTAAGTCTGGACTCTTTTCAATTAAAAGCGTTTTGCTTCTTGTATTATAATTATTTGTAATTCTTATAGTAGCTGGGCAACCGAGCTTCGCTCGGCATTTTTGTGAAATAATTTTTTTGGTGGCAGGGGAGAGGATACTTAGATAAACCTGAAAGGCAAAACGTTAACTAAATAATAATTTTTGTCGCAATTATTAAGAGTCATTTCCGAGATACAAGAGATATAGAAATACATACCAGTATTTCATAAACACCATCATTTCAGCTCAAAATCGTCTACTGCTGAACACAGGGCTGCCCCATAGATATCCACCTATTTGAAGTTTTCGCCGAGCATTTGTTCCATTATGGAGTTCAGTTCTTTGGTACTGCGATTGACTCCAGGGCATTAACACATTGGCCAACGTCCTTCATATTTCCGACGAGTTCTTCCATGGTTTCTTTAACCCTGGCCAGTTGCTCGTTAGTATTCTCTGATACATCTAGCTTTATATTGGACATTCCCGACTTCATCTTTTCCATTTCAGAGTTTACATTTTCAATTTGGCATCCATTTTTGATTCCATTTTGTCCATTTTTATGCCCATATTTTCTATTCCGTAGTTTACGTTTCGCGAATTCAGCTTTCATATTTCTTTCCACTGCTGCATTCCGGGATTAATTTCGTTCTCCATTATGTCCATTTTGGCTAACATTTGTTTCATCAACTGTTCCATGTCGTGCTAATCGTCGCACTCCCGACTCATACTTTACTTCAATTTTTCTTTGTTTTTTTATTAAAACACCGGGGCCACACTAAGGAAAGCACTGTTGAAGAATAAAGACTACAGGAAAAAAAGCTTGTTGATAAAGCCATGTGAATGTACGGCGCATTTCTGTTTCAATCACATAGAAAATGTATGAATTGTTCTTAATTATTCGTGGAAGCGGGAGTAGTGAAAGAAATGTGATTGTGTTTTACTAAAGAAAATTGAGCATAAAAACCGTGTGAATGTTATACGTTGCACTTATATTTCAAGTGCATGGAAACATGTATGTTTGTAGAAGAATGTTACGTAAAAGCAAATGGAGTAGAGAAAACCATGTGAACGTAATAAGTTGCGTGGTATAATGCACTCCATAAAAGCCTTCGACATGAGAACACTTAGATATGTCAATCTTCATGGCGATCGGTCAACCGACTTTGGAGTTTACTCATTCTTCAACATACAAATAAGCTATAATATATAATAATAGTAATAATATATAATGAGCTATATAGGTGTAATTCCCGAAAAACGCGATTTTACATAAAAAATAACATTTTTTTACTCCCGCCTCTACACTGCAATTCTTGTATATACTCACGGTATTTCAGAAATAGCTCTAATTTGATTAAATTTTTGTATACATGCATATTACATTCACAACGTTTTCTCCACTCACTTTTAGGTATGACATTCAAATCTCTTTCTCTACTCACTCTTCTATAAACAATTTTCCATAAAAACGTGGTTTTGCACCAAAAAATATTTTATCCGCACATTTAGAATAAGTCATACCATGTTCTATATGTTTGAAATATAAATGCTATTACATTCACACTGTTTTCGCCTCTCACTTTTAGGTAACACATTCATATCTCTTTCTCTACTCACTTTTCTACAAATAAGCATACAAGTTTCTGTATGCTTGAAATAGAGATGCTGCATATTACATTCACAGTGTTATCTCTACTTACTTTTAGGTAACACATTCACATTTCTTTCTCTGCTCACTCTTCTATAAACAATTTTCCATAAAAAACGTGATTTTGCACCAAAAAATACGTTTATCCCTGCCTTTAAAATAAGTCATACCATGTTCTGTATGTTTGAAATAGAAATGCTGTTACATTAACACTGTTTTTTCCTCTCACTTTTATATAACACATTTATATCTCTTTCTCTACTCACTCTTCTACAAATAAGTCATGCAATTTTCTGTATGTTTGAAATAGAAATGTTGCGTATTACATGCACACTGTTTTCCCTACTTGCTTTTGGGAAACACATTTGTTTCTCTACACACTCTTCTAGAAATAAGTCATACAATTTTGTGCATGTTTGTATTAGAAATGCTGCGTATTACATTCGCACTGTTTACCATGCTCACTTTTAGGTAACACATTCATATCTCTTTCTCTACTCACTCTTCTACAAACAATTCATATCATCTATACAACTTGGATGTTTGTATATATCTAACTGTTAAGCTCGAAAACCGCTTAACCGATCACTGCGAAATTCGGCACGTATATGTATATTTTCATGGGGAAATTTTTTGTGGTAACAATTTTACTACACAATATATTACTTTCAAATGGTCTTCTACTCGCATTTCTTTTATGTAGCACATTCATTTATCCTCTGTTTGCCCTTCAACATACAAGTCATATAATATTCTATGATTGAAATATAAATGGAACATATTACATTCACATGTCTTCGGCTAATTCTTCCTTTACGAGGCACCATCAGTCTTCTTTTGCTACTCGCCCTTCAACATATAATTCATACAATTTGATATGTTTGAAAAAGAAATACAACGTATTATATTCATACTATTTTCTCTACTCACTATTGTTTTACGTAACAATTCACATGTTATTCCCTATCCTTTATCAACTTCATACATACCAACGCCTATACATATCATATGTTGAAGAGTTGATAAATTCCAAAACAGGTTAACCGATAGCCATGAAAAGTGATGTATCTAATTGTTTTCATGGCGAAGGATTTTATGCAATCCATTTTACCACCCAACGTATTACGTTCACATGGTTTTCTCTACTCCTTTTTCTTTTACCTAACATACTACTCCCTCTTCTACAAACATACATTTTTCCATGCACTTGAAATATAAGTGTAACGTATAAATTTCACACGGTTTTTATGCTCATTTTTATTTTACTAAACACAATCACATTTCTTTCACTACTCCCATTTCTGTGAACAATTACGAACAATTCATACAATTTTCTATATGATTGAAACAGAAATGCGTAGTAAATGCACATGGCTTTATCAACCAGCTTTTCTTTCTGTAGTATTTGTTACTGTTCAACAGTGCTTTTGCTTAGTGTTGCTGCGATGTTTTAATAAAAAGTAAAGAACTATTTTAAAAAAGTAAAGTAGTCACAATTGATTTCAGGAGTGTGCCGAAAAGCACGATATGGAACAGTTGATGAAATAAATGTGAGCCAAGATGGACATAATGGGAAATGAAATGAATTCCGGAATGCGACAGAGGGAACAAATATGAAAACTGAATTGGAAAAATGTAAACCACGGAATAGAAAATATAGAACAAAGATGGACAAAATGAAAACAAAAATGGAAGGCAAACTGAAAATGTAAACTCCGAAACTGAAAAGAAGAAAATGGGAATGGGTAATATGAAGGCAGATCTATTGGGGAATACTAACGAGCGACTGGCCAGAGTAAAGGAAGCCATGGAAGAACTGGACGGAAAGATAAAGGACCATGGCGAATGTTATCGGCCTGGAGTCAATCGCAGCAGCAAAGAACTGAACTCCACAACGGAACCAATGCTCAACGAAAACGTAAAACTGGGTGGATATCTATGGGGGAGGGCTGTGTTCAGCAGTAGACGTTTTACAGCTGAAATATTTGTATCTCGGAAATGACTCTTCACAATTGCGACTAAAATTGTTCTTTAGTTAACGTTTTGACTTTCAGTTTATCTAAATAAGCATCTTCTCCCACAAAAAACAGGATTTCATAAAAACAGAGGCAAAAAACGCCGAGCGAAGCTCGGTCGCCCAGGTACTTTAACATAATGGGACAAAACTACTGGATACTTTTGTATCACTTTACTGTCTCCTTCCAGAAATTGTACCTCAAATACAGGTTTCTTCGTTTTGTTAGAACAGTCTACAGTCTTTCAAGCTATTTCAACTCACAACCGTACTTCACAAAACCTTAATCTTTCCTTTCAGTGTCTTTCTTCACTTCCTCTGTCTCTCATACCCTAATTACGATGTTACATTAACTTGTGACCTTCGGTCCTTTTTAGACGCACCGTTGTAACTTTCACGATGACACACTTGCAGTGACACCGACGCCTGTCCTTAGTTCTAACTGTCAAACTGTATTGTTTTTTTTTTCTTCTCAGGCCTCCTTATATTCCGGGTGGAGGGGAAGTCAGTACATTAATTTAAACCAGTGGTAGATCTCGTTATTTGGAACACATTTTGTATCTTACGTGTTTGTCTCTGACAATTTCCTACGGAGATATTTTAGTTTTGTAGAAAACAAGTTGGTAACACTGCACATTGTATGGGTGTCACTATCCCTAGCTCAGTACATAAACAAACAGCGTAAGGGTGAGTCTTGAAAACAAAGTGATATCCTGCCTTGTCCTTCCGTGTTTTCTGTGCAGTGTAGGCCAATCACAAGCGTTAGCTCCCAATGAAAGCAAAAGTGCCCGACCTGATTACACTCACAAACTAGTTCAATTCCCTGACCAACCTCAACGCAACGTTGTCGACTTACCCTACGTCTGAGAGAGCAGCTCGGAGTATTCCTTCACGTCTTTTAAGTGAATATTGCTAGTGTGGCCACATACATCAGTCTGTTGTTACCACCAATGCTTTTTTTTAAAATTTATATAATGATATGTGAATTAATAGTTATATCAGTAGTAATGAACAACATTTTTGCTTTGCATAAGAATTTACGGACAGACTTGTCATTTATTGTTGACCACGTACCTTTTGTTAGTAAACAGGGATTGTGTTTTCAATTTAGTCCTCTAATTATTGTACTTGGGTAACAATGCCAAATCCTCCAACATTTCAGATTATGTACAGGAGGAGTTTCCAGTATTGTCACTGATAGACCACCACTGATTGCTGCTCAAGTATCAGGAAGAGACACAAGCATCTATCTGGGAAAGGATAATCCTGAATATGCACATCAGAAGAGTAATGTCACAGGAATGCCAAGTGTAGAACATATTCTCGCAGAAGAGTCTGTTAAATGTAGTGAGAGAGAGGAAATGTACACGAAGCATTTACACTTCAAACAAAGGACTTTGATTCCTAAGAACAAAAGACCACACAAATGTAACATTTGCGATAAGTGCTTTACTCACTTGTCACGTTTGAAAAGACACTATTTGGTTCATGAAGGTAAAAAACCACACTATTGTAAAAATTGTGACAAGAGATTTACTCACTTGTCAGGTTTGAAAACCCACTATTTAATTCATGAAAGTAAAAATCCACATCAGTGTAAAACTTGTGACAAGAGCTTTACTCAGTTGTCAAGTTTGAAAACACACTATTTGATTCATGAAGGTAAAAAACCACACCAGTATACAGCTTGTGACAAGAGCTTTACTCAGTTGTCAAGGTTGAAAACACACTATTTGATTCATGAAGGTAAAAAACCACACCAGTGTAAAACTTGTGACAAGAGCTTTACTCACTTGTCAGGTTTGAAAATGCAGTATTTGATTCATGAAAGTAAAAAACCACACCAGTGTAAAACTTGTGACAAATGCAGTATTTGATTCATGAAGGTAAAAGACCACACCAGTGTAAAACTTGTGATAAGAGCTTTACTCACTTGTCAAGTTTGAAAACACACTATTTGATTCATGAAAGTAAAAAACCACACCAGTGTAAAACTTGTGACAAGAGCTTTACTCGCTCGTCAGCTTTGAAAGGACATTTAGTTGATCAGTGTAAGAAGATTGTTGATGAACCACATTACTTTACCAGAACCAGTTCCTCTCAGCAGCCTGAGAAGACGTGTCAACGAGAGATTAACATTTCTACCCAAGGCGGTAGATGTTCTCTGTGGAAGTATCTTAGGGTTAGCATGTCTGCCTCTCATTCAAGAACTAAACTACTATCTGCGTAAGAGACTACGATAGCAACTTCAAATGTTAAGTGTGGAAATGCCTCATTCGTGTAATTGTGTAATTAAATAACAGCCACCTTTTGTTAAACAGGAAAATATATTATAAAGAACATGACTTTAACAGCTGGAACAGGCTAAATGCCCTAAGACGTGAAGAAGAAGAAGAAGAAGAAGAAGAAGAAGAAGAAGAAGAAGAAGACAGCAGAAGAGGAAAATTATTAATGGTCAATAACTGCAAACTCTACAACATGTCTTTTACAGTAGATGTTCAAAGTGTGCTCCGTGAGAATCTACGCAGGCATCGCATCATTTGCCCTACCCTAGTTAGAGCTTTTGTGTTCCGCCCAATCTCTAGGGCTGCTTCAAACACACATGTGCAAAGATCATTAAGTATTGTGCTTCACGTGTGTTGCAATTGGTTTAGCCCTAAGCAAGAAGCATATCTAAATACTCTTGATTTGTAAAGGCTGCCATAGTTCTGAATGCATTTAACGCACCTGAAGCACTGACAGAACCTGCTGTTGTGCACAGATGGCACGGGGATGGTTGTGCTGTCAAAATTCGCTCACAATCTGCTCTTCTGGTGCGCTAATGTTGCGGGGTGGCCAAAAATAGGCCCACGACTTTATTCCAATACACACTGAAATCCAGTCCTTTGATATCATTTTGTGGTTAAACGAATCATTTTAGCAACATATGTTAAAGACATAAATAACGCATCCTCTGTAGCTCTACCTCACTGTTCTAATTGCAGAAGTAAATGATAACAGAGTGGTGACATATTCGCAATTACACTTTTGACCAGTTTTAATTTTTATTTATGAAACCATGCAGTATAGAGGAAAATGGTACAGGAACTTATGTTTCAGTTTAACGTCAGAAAGTTGCCTTTGAAGTCTACGCACTCATACCCCTAACACCTTGTATATTCAGAAAATAGCAATTTTGAAATCGCTTTAGAACAAAGTTTTCTTTGATGATTCTAAATTAAGAACAAATTAGAAACTAAAAACTTCACTTATCTTAGTAATGTTGCATGTTCTTTTTGCAATATTACTAAGATAAGTGAAGCTTTTAGTTTCTAATTTGTTCTTACTTTAGAATCTTGTTGCTTCACTGTTAATAGCTTCATTTTCCTTAATTTTCTTGGATGAGTTTAAGGTAAAGCGATTTTTGTCAACTCCGTGTCAGCAATCTATACAATTAGTTTTATAAATAAATTCTTAGTTTGTTCTTTTTAGAAATAATCATTGCTTATAATGTCACTTTGCAAGAATGCTACTGTGTAAAAATCCTAAATTCCCAGTGGAATTGTTTTTATTTTTGAGATGGTAGGGAAAAAACTGTTAAAACATTAGATGTAGACAACAGAGTGAAACTTTTTCACCAATATGGCTAAGGGAAAGCTAATGCAAAGCATCTATGCCCATTTCATATAAAGGAGGAAGTGGTTTAAATCTTAGTGGACATATTCTCAGGAAGCACCCAGTATTATTGTGACCATGTCCAATTTTCACATAGTGCAAGCCATTTGGATGGTATTTAATATTAGTTTGTTTTTAATAAATTTGACTACATACTGTGTTACACATGTATGTAATACTAAATGCATTGAATTAGCTTATACATATATACATAATCCTAGCGTCTGTTCCCTGTACTAACTGCCTTGAAATTCAAGCATTCACTTTTAATTTATCAAGGGTAGAATTAGTATTAAACTTTAAAACTGCTCTTGCTACGTTTTTATTCACTGAAGTTTATCCCTTTCATGCCTGAATTATTTTGCTACATATGCCGTTCTTCCTCTAATTCGAAACCGGTTTAGATTAGGTGGTCTGGGACACCTTCAGCCTGCTGGCTTGGATAGCCATGATCGTTAAGGTAACACATAGTGCACTGGCCATGCACTCAAAGACTGAGGTCGTGAGTTCGAGTCTCGGCAACCGCAATCAAATGTGCCTGTGGTAAAGGACGGGGAGGGCCCACGTAAAATAATCGGTGTGTTGGCACGCGTGGATGGTGACGGGGTGTCATTTGACTGCGGTTGCATGGATTTTGCTTCTTTTCTTATAAAAAACACTACAATATAAATTGTAAAAAAAATGTTTACAATTCAAACCGTCTCAAATATGTATTTTTAATTGGTGACAGACAGTATAACAAGAATATAGCAGAGAAAACAGTTAAAAATAGTACAAATAGGAAAAAAGCCAATGTATCTTATAAGACACACCAGGCATGAAAGGGTTATAGTCACCTGCCTACATGTTCTTAGACTTTTCCAGCCAGTTTTTCTCTCTACTTTTAGTTTGAGTCCCACTTCCATAATGAAATACTCCAAGTCAAGTACCATTTAATGGATATGCTTTAAAGCTTGCAAATCTTGCTTTTCCCTGTTCCTTTGTGACAACTTGTTACCTGTAACTACTGTCCTTCCAAGTTGTAATAAAGCATGTGTTCTTTAACTTTAAAGCATGTCCAAGCAAAAGCAAATTGTGAGTTAGGTAATGTAGATAGAAGAATCAGACTAGTAATTTATCATTCGTATGCCAAACGTTCAGCAGTTGTAGCAATAGACTTCACAATGCGGTGACAAAAAATGTTGCACAAAAGCTGATTTTCTTTGGCAGTTTGAATTCAAAATGCCAAAGTGGCTTTCATGGAACAAACTTCTACTTGAAGGAGCAGCAGTGCAAGAATTAACAGGATCCTGTGTGACATAAAGGTACTTTTAATTTTCTTGCAAATTAAGGTTCTGTTTTGCTATCCAAAGCCACTGGCGGCTTGCACGCACAATGTCCTATATGTGGCATAGTTCACACTCTTCACATCATTATTTAACCAGGCGCGGCTCCTCAGGGTAGGCATTGCCTAACCTATCGTAATACATCAACAAATAATGTTTAACTATGATTCTGCATTTTATCATTTGAACCGTCATTTTCCCTCTAATTGCAGTTCAAGAAAAGTTTTCTCGGTTATAATGACCAGCGCATGTTCAAATCCTTTAATCTCAATTCCGATTCATCAAAACTGCGCTGCGTGTTTGACACGCGCGGCAGAAATGATACGCATGGAACCTGGGTAGTGGAGAGCCAACTAGCTTAACCTCTGCCGGCGCGGCCCCCTTTCCTCAGTACGAGGCCCTTGAACATGGATAAGGAAACATTCCGTCTGTATATGCACTCCGAACATGCGTAGATGCGTCTGCCAGCACTCGGAACATTTGCCTGCCCAAATCCGAATTTATGCGAAATTTTCCGAATAGCCTTACTCCACGAAAGAAGATCTCAGAGATCTGAATCGTGTCGTTATCACTCTGTGTAATACCAGTATGACCGACTTAATTAGTGAACTAGTACAAATTCCGCTTTCGCGGCGCACTGACAATGAAAAGAGTGTTTTAGCTATTTAACACAAAGCTGCAGTCCGACAATTTTTAAATTTCTTAACCCATTTTAGTCATGGACGTCGAGAAACGGGGCAAAGGGGGCCACGGCCCCCCTTGGAAGTTGGTGAACTTAATGTGCAGTCAGTTACTGACTTAAACTATTATTTTAATTTTGATGTCAAGAACAATTTTTGTTTAGCACAAATTAACACGGTTATCTGCAACAAATACTATAATGTTTGACAGTAAAATAATGATTTAATATTATATGATTGCAAATGTTCAACATGTGCCCCCCCCCCTGGAAAAAAGTCTGCCGACACTCGTGATTTTAGTTTTGACGGTAATTCGTTCGTAAGCCACACTCATTCACTCTGCTCTTATTAAACAACCAAACAATATATTGTTTGCGATATACGCAATGACTTCGCACTCTATATTTCGGATAAACGGGGTTTATTATTATTATTATTAGTATTATTATTATTATTATTATTATTATTATTATTATTATTATTATTATTATTATTATTATTATTATTATTATTATTATTATTATTATTATTATTATTACTATTACTATTACTATTACTATTACTATTACTATTGTTATTGTTCTTCTTCTTCTTCTTCTTCTTCTTATTATTATTATTATTATTATTATTATTATTATTATTATTATTATTATTATTATTATTATTATTATTATTATTATTATTATTATTATTATTATTATTATTATTATTATTATTATTATTATTATTATTATTATTATTATTATTATTATTATTATTATTATTATTATTATTATTATTATTATTATTATTATTATTATTATTATTATTATTATTATTATTATTATTATTATTATTATTATTATTATTATTATTATTATTATTATTATTATTATTATTATTATTTTGATTGCGAGCCGCCATTGCATTTTACTGTTTTCTTTATTTGCCCATTAATATTATTAGAATTCATCGCATAGTCCAGAACAATAAGATTCACGTAAATAGAATTTACTCTTATATTTACAAGGTAAATTTAAGTACATACCTTATCCATGAGCTAATGATTACATTGTTTTGTTCAATAGAGAAAAAAGTATTAATTATACTCATAATCTGTAATACTGAAATGAGTGAGTGAGGTTTAAGGGCCCGAAGTCAAGAGATAAAACCGGGGAAACTCATCACCATTTAGGATGCACCGTTAAAATGGGGAATTTAACCCTTTCATGCCTGGTGTGTCTTATAAGATACATAGGCTTTTTTCCTATTTGTACAAGGTTTAACTTTTTTTTCTGCTATATATTTGTTATACTGTCTGTCACCAATTAAAAATATATATTTGAGACGGTTTGAATTGCAAAAAATTATTTTTTTTACAATTTATATTGTAGTGTTTTTTTTATAATAAAAGAAGCAAAATCCATGCAACCGCAGTCAAATGATACCCCGTCATCATCCACGCGTGCCATCACACCGATTATTTTATGTGGGCCCTCCCCGTCCTTTACCACAGGTACATTTGACTGCGGTTGCCGAGACTCGAACTCACGACCTCAGGCTTTGAGTGCATGGCCAGTGCACTACGTGTTGCCTTAACGATCATGGCTATCCGAGCCAGCAGACCGAAGGTCTCCCAGACCGCCTAATCTAAACCGGTTTCGCATAAGAGGAAGAACGGCATATGTAGCAAAATAATTCAGGCATGAAAGGGTTAAAACCGATAAAAAGTAAAAACGGTTATAACTTAAAACTGATCATAAAACAGTAAGTTGTACAAACAAGCTACGAAATAAAATAAAAGTTAAACATGCTTGCCAAAGACAATTTGGACAGCACACCACAGCACTGAATTTACAGTTTCTGGGTCGTCATCCAAAATTGACTGCAGAGTAAAACTCATGCCATGGGACTGGTGCTCACTAGCGTATCACGGACACAGGAATCCCCGCAAGAGGGCTGTCAGGGTTGTAAGGTGTCCTTGACCGGGAGGCCGCGGGTTTGGGCAAATGCTGGGGTGCATTACTGTCTTCTCCACGGATTCCTTCCCCTTCATTACTCATTTCCCTCTCTTGTAATCATTCAGGTTTGGATGGTAGCGCGGTACGTTCCGGCGAATGCGGGCAGATGGCATAGCTGCTTGCGCTCTTGAACCTCTTCCCTGCCCCTCCCTGGAAGTTGCTCCCCAAGCCGCAAGCTCGCGTCGTCGCCCTCTACCTGGGTGGAGGACACGTTTCGACCGTGCGCCAGCTGTCACTGTTAGGAACTTCTATGCGTCGTTGGGCTTCGTGGGCTCCACTCTCTGATAAGCCTTCGGTCTCACTTCACCTCATTCCTTCCCCCTGGGGCCCCTCCGAAGGAGTGTCGCCTTGTCGTGGCGGAGGGGCTCAGTACCTGAACCAGACGGCCTACTAAGTGTCATTTTGACTACTGGTAGGCAAGAGGTGAGGGGAAGCTAAGAACATTCCAAACGGGTAGATGGGGCTCGTTAGTCTTGGTCGACGACTCATCTAGGAGAAGATGACTCCGAAATCAAACTCCCCCAGGGGCTCCTACTATGGTAGGTACGGGTTTGGCGTACCCGGGGCCCCGAGCCATACTCTCGATTGGGTTCCTCCAAGAGGTGAGAGGGCACATGCCAAACGCCCAATCAACTTTGGTCCACTTTTGTGTTTGACCTCCCACCTGTTACCTCCCTGTACACAGTCTGAAGGATAACCTACGCGCGGGTCGTCGGCGGATGGGGTGACGCAAGGGGTGACTGGGTAATCGCGTAAGTCCCAGCCCCTGGTTATCATGTAGGATCTGTGTGCGTATCCGCTGATAAAGGTCAGTCCCGGGGAGGGGCCATTGCATGAGCTGATGCACTCCTGAAGGCGATTGGGTCCCTCTGTCTATACATTGGGAGGTGAGACCCTAGGGTGAGCAAGGTCCAGGCCAGGACTCTCACCTAAGCCGGGGTGGCGCCCAGGATGTGAGCATGCCATCGGAGACATCTGCAATGGTGGAGGATAACATCGCCATGAGTACGAAAACTCATAACAAAACCAAACAAAGTAAAGTCTGTGTAAAGGAAGTAGCAGAGTCGAGTGGTCCTCGCTACTTAATGATATCTAGAACTGAGGGAGATAAAAAATTCCTTTCGGTGAGCCCATTTACAATTCAAAAGGGTTTGGATAATATTGCTGGTCCAGTAAAATCTTACACTAGATCTCGCAATGGAACGCTCCTGGTTGAAGCACATTCAGCTACCCAGGCAGCTAAGATATTGAAAGCGAACATGCTAGCAAGTTATCCAGTACGCGTCGAGATGCACAGAACCTTGAACTCCTCGCGCGGTGTGATAAACACCCGTGCATTGGAAGGATTATCCAATGAGGAGATTCAAGAGAATCTGGCGGAACAAGGCGTCATACACGTTTACCGGGTTCAACGTAAAGAAGGTGGTGAGTTAAAGCCAACTAATACCCTGTTCCTGACCTTTGATCGGGTAGATCTCCCGCAAAGGATTAAGGCAGGGTATGAATCCATCGAAGTTAGGCCGTTCATCCCGAACCCACTCAGGTGTTTTAAGTGCCAGCGCTTTGGTCATACAAGTGAGCTTTGTAAGGGACTAGCTACATGCCCGCAATGTGGAGATGAATCCCACGATGGTGCATGTACTACAGCTCCTTCATGTGTGAACTGCAGAGGTGAACATCCATCTAGTTCCCGAGACTGCCCCCGCTTTGTAGAGGAAAGAGCGATCCAAGAGATACGGGTCAAAGAGAAGGTGCCCTTCTCAGAAGCCCGGAAGCTCTTGCGTCTACGCCAACCCTCTGTTCCCAGATCCGGAACCTATAGCTCAGTTGCAGCTAAAGCGGTAGCGAGCAGAGAGATCGCAACTCAGACCAGCGATTTCAATGGGGCAACAATTTCTGAAAAAACACTTGTTGCCCGTAGCTCTATACCAAAGCCTTCAACATCAGTGCGCACATCTGTATCAACGTGTACAAAATCTGTTGGTGAAAAAAATTCAACTGTTCGATCACCAACGAAAATGCCAAACTCGACACAGAAGACTAGCAAACCCGTTATTTACAATGGCTCGCCGATAAAATTTAAAAAGAACTACACAAAGAACGATTTCCTCAAGGAAGATAAGGCTCACCCCAGTACATCAAAGGGGTATAAGAGTCCAAGGAGATCTCCTCGAAGATCCTCTTCTGGGGAATCTTCAGGAGTGGACTCAGACCGGCGTCTTTCATCTTCGCCGGTCCCCATTAGCAACCGGTTCGAGACACTCGAACCCAAGTTTGCTATGGGAAGACGCACGTCCTCGGCAGAGGACATGGATCTGGACCAATCTGCCCACACTGGGAGACCCCCAGGGGAAAAGAGGCGCGAAAAAGCGTCCGAAAAGAACGTCAGCCCAAGAGAGAAAAGGGCTAAATTAGTTCGACAACCGCCTGCTCCAAAGTAATGAAGAGTTACCTTGGAATTACCTATCCCATACACAATGCAATATGACTATCCTACAATGGAACGTACGTGGCATTCGAACTCAAAGGCCAGAACTTGAGCTCTTGCTCAAAGAAAACGAACCTCTGGTCGCATGTTTGCAAGAGACTAAGCTGCGTCCTCGAGACGCTTTCCATCTAAGGCGATACACCCCAATACGGTGTGATGTTACACCAGAAGAGGGTGTACCGGCACATGGTGGCGCTATGATACTTGTCAGAGATGACGTATATATGCAAACTCTACCTTTGCACTCTGATATACAATCAGTTGCTGTATGGATTAAACTGCCAAACATACATTTCACTATCTGTAATGTTTATTTGCCTCCCTCCCATGACTTCTCGCACATTGATTTAGAAGATCTAGTTTCCCAGTTGCCAACACCTTTTCTGTTGGTGGGAGACTTCAATGCGCACCACCCACTGTGGGGTTCAAGTCGCGCTTGTGCGAGAGATACACTCATCTCCGATTTTTTGGACAGTCACAACCTAGCTCTCCTCAACACTGGAGAGCCTACATTCATTTCGGACTCTCATAACAGCTTCTCACACCTTGACCTTACAGTTTGTTCACCTCAGTTGGCAGTCTCCTTACAATGGAATGTCATCTCTGATTTACACTCTAGTGACCACTTCCCATGTCTTATTAGTCTCTTGACGCAACATACGTATTCCACACGTATGCCCAGGTGGCGTTTGGACCATGCCAACTGGAACCTCTACACCCAGTTGGCTGTCTTTACGTACAACGAGCACGACTCAGTGCATAATTTGGCGCAGCATCTCACGGAGACGATTCTCTCTGCTGCTGAACAGTCGATTCCGCGGTCGACTACACACCCCCGTCGATTTCCCGTCCCCTGGTGGACGGAAGAATGTCGGAATGCCATTCGTGCTCGAAGGCGTGCACTTAGGGTTTTCCAACGTCACCCTACTTTGGAAAACCTGATTGAATACAAGAAAATGCGTGCCAGGTCCAGACAAGTCATTAAGGATAGCAAAAAGTCATCATGGAGCAAATTTGTAGCTTCATTTAACCGACACACACCTTCCTCGGTTGTGTGGGATAGATTAAGGCGTGTTGCAGCTAAAACGACCCAAATACCAATAGCGGGACTAAAAACATCCACAGGAGCTGTTGTTGATTCATTTGAAGTGGCCAATACCTTTGGCAGTGCTTTCGCACAAGTGTCTAGCTCGGAAAATTACTCCCCTGAGTTCCTTCCAATTAAAACTCAGGTGGAATCTCAAGGCTTCTCGTTTCGTTCTAGAAACGTAGAAGATTACAATCGCCTTTTCACCATGGCAGAGCTGGAGTATTCCCTGAAATCTTCGCGATGTTCAGCACCAGGACCGGACGGTATTCATGTACAAATGTTACAACAGCTCTCTCCTGAAGGTAAGGCATTCCTGCTCGAGGTCTATAATCGTGTTTGGGTTGACAGTATACTCCCAGAAAATTGGCGGGAGGCCACCGTTATTCCCATCTTGAAGGCTGGGAAGGACCGTCATCTTCCCTCCAGCTATCGTCCTATTTCCCTCACCAGTTGCGTTTGCAAGGTGATGGAACGCATGATCAATGGACGATTGGTATGGTGGTTAGAAAGTCGTAACCTACTGACTAACATCCAGTGTGGTTTTCGACGACGCCGTTCAACTGTTGACCATCTTGTGTCAATATCGACACAGATAATGGACGGCTTTATGAAGAACTGTCAAACGGTTGGCATATTTTTCGATCTTGAGAAGGCTTATGATACGTGCTGGCGAGCAGGGATTCTACGTTCCCTGTATGCCTGGAACATACGTGGACGCCTACCACTTTTCATTCAGGAGTTTATGAAGGACCGCTTTTTCCGAGTAAGGGTCGGCTCGGTTTTTTCTAATTCTTTTGTTCAGGAGGAGGGAGTACCTCAGGGTTCGGTGCTAAGTGTCACGCTCTTTGCTATAGCAATCAACTCCATCTGGAAATGTGTTCCACCTGGAGTTTCGTCATGTCTATTCGTAGACGACTTCGCTGTCTATTGCATTTCTCAGCGCACGGCGTTCTTACAACGGCGCCTGCAGCAATGTTTGGACAACCTTAGAGAATGGAGCGTGAGAAACGGCTTCCGTTTCTCAACTGAGAAGACAATCTGCGTTAATTTCTGGCGCCGTAGGAGACGATTACCACCTTCGCTCCGATTTGGTCCAGATGAACTTCCCTTTGCAGAAGAGACGCGCTTCCTGGGTTTGATCTTGGACAGGAAGCTTAGTTGGTCGTCGCATATTGCACAGCTAAGAGCGAGATGTGACCGTTCCCTAAATATTATGCGAGTACTGAATGGCAAATCGTGGGGAGCGGATCGAACAATTTTGCTGCGAATATATCGCGCATTGGTCCGATCCAAGCTAGACTATGGGTGTATTATTTATTCGTCAGCACGGCCATCTGTGCTGAGAAGATTAGACGTGGTCCATAATAGGGGCATCCGCATTGCAACAGGAGCTTTTCCAACAAGCCCAGTGGTGAGCCTTTACGCCGAGTCCGCAGAACCTCCTCTGCAATATCGGCGTGAGATTCTCTTGGCAAATTATGGTTGTGCGCTTAGATGTATGCCTAAGCACCCAACGTTCGCTTCTTTTTTCACCACCACGCTAAGAGAACGATATAGAAATAGCACCCTTAATCCAAAGCCTGCGGGGTTCCGTTTCCAAGAGCTCCTAGTGAAGCTTGGAGTGGAACTGCCTGTGATGTTCGCCAAGGGCGAGAGACTTTACCCCCCTTGGCTATCTGGTACGCCCCATGTAGATCTTGGGATGACCATACACCAGAAGTCCACGATGCCTATTTCAAGTATCCGCACGTGTTTCTTAGAATTTTTGTCAGGTTACTCTGACCATAAATATATTTACACCGATGGATCAAAGAACACCAACGGTGTTGGATGTGCTTATGTTTATGGAACCGAACCATATACATTCGGTTTTCCAAATAGCACTTCCATTTTTACTGCAGAGCTTTATGCTATTTATCGAGCCGTTTTGTATGTTCGCCGTCGTAAATTAGGTGACTGCCTGATTTTGAGCGATTCCCTTAGTGCACTGCAGAGCCTTTGTCAGTTGTACAACCCCCACCCTATTGTACAACGTATCCAGGATGCCCTCCATGTTTTACAAGCTTCTGGTGTTGATGTGGTGTGTGCATGGATTCCTGGTCACGTAGGTTTGCCTGGGAATGAAATGGCAGATTTAGCAGCAAAGACGGCAACTACAGAACCCAGAATTATCATCTCACGTGTTACTTCGGAAGACTTTAGGCTTGAAGTGCGGAGAGCGGTGCTGTCGTCCTGGCACGACGAGTGGTCAGCTCTCCGCGGTAATAAGCTTAGAGAAGTGAAAGAACTTCCGATAAACTGGGTAACTTCCTGTCGCACATCTCGTCGCGAGGAGGTTAGTTTGGCTCGATTAAGAATAGGGCACTGCAATTTTTCGCACGGTTACCTATTTAAAAGGGACCCTGCGCCTCTATGTCCGCTGTGTGACAACGTTTTGTCGGTTCGCCACGTGCTCCTAGAGTGTTACTCCCTAGCGCACCTTCGGGATTCTCTGCAGCTGCCTGCCAGACTTGCAGAGGTCCTAGCGGACGACAGGACAGCGGTTGATAGAGTTTTTGATTTTTTAGCGCAGTGCAATATAAATTTGAGGATTTAAAATTTTTAATTATCTGTTTCTGATTTTGGACATATTTATCACCTTGTTTCATATCTGGCTATTGCCACTGCTTTTTGCCTTTGTATATTTTTCTTGTTGCTAGTATTTTTATTTTTTGAGTGAAATTTATATCTGGCTATTGCCATGAGTCTGTTAAGGGCGCTGATGACCTAGAAGTTGAGCGCCCTTAAACCAAATCCAAATCCCCCTGGGGAGTGACAGTCCGCAATAGACCCATGTCGCGGTCGAGGTGTCCCCACTAAGTTGCACACACACATACACGATGTCTTTGTCCGCAATTGACTGTCAGCTAACGCTTCCCAAGACTGCTGCCACATAGCAAATAGATGGTGACGGAAATGGCGCTGCACATCTACATACGACAACGTGCAGGAAGCGACATGCAGACTTAGCAGCTACGTCCGCCTCCACGTTGCCCGGAATACCTACATGGCCTGATACCCATGTAAAAACAAACTGGTATCCTCGAGAGAGCAATTGTGAGACGAGTGTCTCAATGTCAGGAATGAATACTGCAGCGCTCATAGAGCCGCAACAGGTGACATCACTTTCAGGGACGGAGCTGAAAATAAAAAGCACAAAATATAAGATGGCAAACATATCGGCGGTAAAAACTGAGCAGTTGCCCGGAAGCCGGAACTTGTGAGCCTCACCGTTATACACAAAGCATCTTGTAGCATGCCCCACCTGAGACCGTCGGTTAATACCGGTAACGGTCCATAAGTTTGGTAAGAAATTGGCGAAACACCGAGAGAGGAGTGACTACCTTCGCACAGCCCGAACCCTGCACGCTGGAGTTGCTGTGGTGGACAGTGGACAAACGTATCGCTCTACGGTAGTCTGAGAGCATGTGGGTTGAGCAGTTCGCGAAACTTATACCACTTGGTCGAGATATAACGGGGAACGAGGTCCGGACGCAAAACAGATGTAAAAGAATGACCTGGATGAGCGGTCAACTGTACCACGTAGGAACAAAGCAAATATGAGTGTCGGACAGACAATGGAGGTTCACCAGAGCCCCAGCAGCAAGACGGATACCAGTGTGATGAACACTGCCTAAAAGGCGCACTTTAGAAACGGAAGCCACGCCACAGATAAAACTGCCATAATCCATTTTGGATCGGACCAGTGAGCAATGCAAGCTCAACATGACGGTGCGATCTGATATTCCAGAAAAAGCTCGGAGCACACGAAGCGAAGCGCATCATCACTGGAAGCACAAAGATGACGAATATCGTGATACCAGGTGAGTTTGCTGTCTGAATATAAACTGGAAACGAGGTACTAAGATTGAGAAGCTGATCATGAAGAAGAGTAAGACGATGAAGCAACCCTTGTGATGATAATTTGTCTTTTATAGGCAACAGGTTGTAGCGGTTTATTATTATCATCATCATTATCATTATTATTATTATTATTATTATTATTATTATTATTATTATTATTATTATTATTATTATTATTATTATTATTATTATTATTATTATTATTATTATTATTATTATTATTATTATTATTATTATTATTATTATTATTATTATTATTATTATTATTATTATTATTATTATTATTATTATTATTATTATTATTATTATTATTATTATTATTATTATTATTATTATTATTATTATTATTATTATTATTATTATTATTATTATTATTATTATTATTATTATTATTATTATTATTATTATTATTATTATTACTATTATTATTGTTGTTGTTGATGTTACTGTGATAGTGTTATTATTATTAGTATTACTATTATGATTATTATTATTTTATTACTACTACTATTATTGTCGTTGTCATGGCGACGGCGGTGGCGGTGGTAATTTTGTACTACTTACTGAATATTACAGGTTCTAGAGCTATCTTTCTTGGAAATCCAAACAAATATTCCACAAGGCAGGAGTATTTGAAAGCAATATCTCTAACTTTACTGTCGCAACACCTACATAGAAGAGCAATGCTATCGAACCTATCTAGTGGTCTGAAAGGTCTTCTGACAAAATATAAACCTGTAGAACCCATACGAGAATTCCCAAATACACCACTATTGGTGTATTTGTATTGAAAAGGAAAGGATTTGGACCCTGTAACAAAGACAAAAAGAACTGCGAAACTAAATACGCATGTGGTAAATACTGTACACCTCTCTGTTTGAACAAACATGTCGAAATTATTTGTTACCAGTGTTGCCAACCCATACTCAAGGAGATAAGCTAGATCGTCGTTCAAAATAAGCCAAAAAGCCTAAATATGAACTGAGAAAAAAGCTAGAAATAAAGCTAACGATTTATTTCGCTGTAATTATTAGTTATCAATATTCTATAACGAAGTAGTGTTACATACGTTATTGACATGTTCAATGTTCACCGGCCTCCATGGCTACTTCTGAACTCGCTGAACGCAATTTAATCTATTCTACGGTCTACATTGGTCGAATGAATAGGAGAAATGCATGATTTTTTCATCAACATACATAGCATGCAAGAGTGAGGCAGAATAGTCTCTCTCTCTTGATTTGCCCATGCTAAACATAGTCTTAAGTTCAAGCCATTGGTCAAGTAATCTGACAACAGCACTTTCTATTGAAAGCCACCGACTCTGACACACTTGTACAATTCTGTGAGGTTGATGACCATCGTTAATAGCAGCATACAAAGCCTTATATTGACTATGACGTAAAGCCGAGTGGGTAAACCAATTGTAGGTTTCGCATATGAGAAAATCCAGGTTTGTTGGAAGATATTGAGCAGCGGAAGAGGTTGCCAGCTGCAACGAATGGCACACGCAGCGTATCATTATGAGCCCTGGACATTCTTGTCGCAATCTAGTGCCAACTCCATTGTTGACGCCTGTCATAACAGCAGCATTATCAACGCCGATACCCTTTAAATTCTTTATATTTAACCCTTTCTCACGCAATGTTTTCAGAACACAGGCAGCGATTGACTCAGAGTCGCAAGATTGTAGCTCAGAAAAAGCTATAAATGTAGAAATTAACCCACCGTTTCTAAGACTAAAGTACACTATTGCAATCCCCAGTCGTTTAAGACGAAATTTAATTAGAGTCATAAACCACAAATTAAAGCTAAATCAAGGAAAATATTTTGGAACCGAATACGTTGAACCAAATGTAATAATAATAGACAATCAATCATCAGAACATAAAAAAGAATTAAATCAGAAAAATAATAACAATAAATCGGTAGTAAATTTATTAGAAAATGAAAGTAAAAAATTAATAAGTAATCTGGAAGAAAATAAAAATACAAAAAAGACTAAAATAAATGTAAATTATGAGGCAATTACTGGCACGAGTGATGAAGAGGATACTCAGGAACATGGTGATAAGGTAAATCAAAATTTCTTAACAAAACTTTGGAAGTATCGTATGATGAATTTTAAGCAAGCGAAGGAAGATAACCCGGTTTTAGAACCGAAAGCAAGCGATTTGGCCAGCTGTGAAAGTCGGGTCGTTACTCCTGTCCATGCGGAAACAGAGATGCAAGTCAGCAGTAATGCGGCTTTGCTGTACAATGACTTTGACCAGACCCTACAGCTGAGTCGCCTCGAAGAACGAAATAATTTAATGGCAGCATTAAGACATATTATTAGAAAACTACATCAAAACGGGGACAAAATTATCTTTCCAGTACCAGATGCTATTGACCGTATGGAATTAAAAACTCTAAATATAACAACAGATCCAAAAGAGCTTCTTGAGCTTGTTGAAAAGGTATATAGTAGACACAATGAAAACTTAGATCTAGATTAAATATATAGGCATTTTGTCTTATGCTACGGCAGATTAGCTTTTGATGGAACGCAAAAATGGCCATATTGCGACGTAGTCACCAAACACGACTCACTAGACTACCCCAAAATATATACACCAAAAACAACCATTTCCCCTATTTTCCCGGCCGAATCAAGCCACAAATCAGAAGATACTTTCTCACACAAAGCCCATCTAACAAAAGAATCATACAAGAAAAATAAACATAATCCACAAAAGTACAGTAAAATACAATCGAAACATAAGAATGATAATATTATTGCTACAGTGACAAAAGAACTTGTTAAACAGGATAAAAACAAAGTACAGATTATTAAGGCAACTTCCACTAAAAAGACAAGCAAAACAAGAAAATCCATTAGGCCCACTAGGGGATATAAATACTTACGCGAGGTGACTGCAATAGTTCCAGACATAACACCAAAGGAGCGCTTTTTCGCAAACAGAGGTTACGTTACGCAAGTCAGACAAGACGGACACGAATCATTTTCAGACAGAGAAGACCCAGACGATCAAAATTGGTCAAATAAATGCGCAGCGCCCGAAAATGGTGATGACTGAACTTAGGAAATTAATTGACGAACTAGATATGAAAATGTTATGCCTTCAAGAGCCGTATACCTTTAAAAACAAACTCACGATAATTCCAACTATGGCAAGAGTAATCTGCACTGGCGAAAATCCAATGGCGGCCATGATAATTGTGAATCCAAATTTACAAGTGACCAAAATAACTAATTTTAACGACACGCACAATAACTGTGTTCAGATCAATATGGAAAAAGGGAATTTTATCCTATCTAATCATTACTGCCAGTATAGCCAAGAAATCGACCAATATTTGGATTTAATTAAACAAATACATATCAAATATCGGGATTATGAAACTATTGATACTCTAGACGCTAACGCCAAATCCCATTGGTGGCATAGCGGTATAAAAGATGACAGGGGTGAGAAACTGGAAGATCTCATTTCGGGACTTAATTTATATATTTTTAATAAACCTAATAATCCTCCTACTTTCCAAAATCGTGCAGGAGCAATGTCCAATATTGATATCACCTTAGGAAATAGTAGAATTATACCCAAAATTCAAAACTGGAAAGTTGGACAGGATTACACCTCTAGTGACCACAATTTGATCCTATTCAACTACATTATCAAAATTTCAAGATGGGATAGAAGTTATACAGTACCAAGTTTTAATTTTAATGCTGCAAATTGGAAAGACTTCAATAGGACACTACAGAACAGACAACTAGGACATATAGGAGCTGAAGCTAATCACGAAGCGACTAAATTAGAACACATTTTACAATCCACCATGCTTAAATATATTCCTAAAAGGAGACTCAAAAAATTTAAAGACGATGTTTGGACCGATACATTACAAAATTTACGGAGAAAAGCTCGAAAATGTCGGAGAATTTATCAGAAGACTATTGTAATAGAAGAGAGAAATAGAAGTTTAGAAATCTGTAGGAAAGCCAAAGAAAAATTTAAGAAAGAATTATTTGAAACAAGAAGTAGATCATGGAAAAGTTTTGTTGAAACCAATTCTATGCATAATATATGGGGAGCACCTTATAAAATCACTATGGAAAAAATCAGGAAACCGGAAATTTTAAATACCATTAGAAGGGATGATGGGACTTTAACCCAAAACTGGACCGAAACTACACAGGAACTGTTACAAAAACTACTACCCGACGACAGCCAGGAGACAGACACTGATGAAAACACACAAATTAGAAGAAATTTGGAAGTGCCGTATCCGAATTCTAACGTTATATATCCTTTTGAGAAATCGGAAATACGACAGATAATTAGAGGACTAAAAAAGAAAAAAGCAGCAGGACCCGATAATATCAAGAACGAAATGCTTATAAATACTGCAGAATCATCAATCCCAATACTTTGTAATTTATATAATAGTTGTTTGTGGCAAGGAAAATTTTCCAACAATTGGAAAGTTGCAAAATTAACTGTTTTGAAGAAAAGTGTTGATAAAGATCCGATGGACTGTAAATCTTACAGACCCATCTGTCTTTTGAATACTATTGGAAAAAATTTTGAAGCTTTAATAAATAAGCGTATCTTGGAATATCGGACACTTATTGGGCTTAATGATGATCAGTACGGTTTCAGGAAAGGGAGATCCACCGAAGACGCAATTAATACCCTTATCACTGCCACCCTAAATTCCAAATCAAAATACGTTATGGCTATTTTCGTGGATATTTCGGCTGCTTTTGATAACGTTTGGTGGCCCCATTTTTTCACTAGGCTTAGAAATTTAAATTATCCCAGAACTTTGTATAATATTTTAGAAGATTACTGTAGAAATAGAAAAGTACAACTTGTTGGTGTGAACCAAATCATTTCAAAAGACATCACCAAGGGATGCCCCCAGGGTTCGATTCTCGGGCCCACTTTCTGGGACATAATTTTGGAAACATTATTAGAACAAATTACTCGTATAAATATCTGTCTTAGGGTAGTGGCATATGCAGATGATATAGTCTTTTTGGTAGAGGGAAGAACTAGGAATATTTTGGAAGAAAAGGCCAACAATTTGTTAATAGAGCTATCCAATTGGTGCCAGGTTGCTAAGATGAAGATTTCATCAGCGAAATCTACATATATGATACTTAAAGGCTCATTTAAGCGAGACCCCATTATTAAATTTGAAAATAACCATACTAAACGTTCAATACAAGTAAAATATCTGGGCATATTTCTGGACCAAAGAGTAAACTTCAAATTTCATACTGATTATGTGAGGGTTAAAGCAGAAAAAGTAATGCTGAAACTTTCCCGTTTAGCACAATTTGATTTCAAAATTCACTTGAACACCATAACCACCTACCATACGAGCATATTTGGAGCCATAGTGACCTATGCAGCATTAACGTGGGCGCACAGAGCCAAGCTTACCACAGTCAAGACCTTACTGAGAAGATCACAGAGGAAGATCCTACTCCGATTTACAGGTGCAATGAACACAACACCAACCATGGCTTTGCTAGTTATCCTGGGAATTTGGCCTATTGACCTTACCCTACGATACAGGGGCGCATGCTTTTGGATGAAAAAAGTAGATCAAGGAAAAGTTTTTGAAATAATGGATGGTTTTTATCACAAGAAACGGGACGTCAAAAATAAACTATTACAAATCTGGCAAGAAGAGTGGGATTTAATAGAAGAAGGCAGGAGAACTTACTCAATTTTCGGTAACATTAGAGAAAGATTACAAAAGAAGTATAAAAGTTTTAATTATACAAAAGGTACAATACATTTCCTAACCGGGCACGGCCCGTATGGAACCTACTGGCTAAAGATTAATAAACAATTAACCGATATATGTGATATATGCAAGATCCAAGACACTCCTGAACATGTTTTCTTTGAATGTCCAAAATATGCACACCTGACAGAAGAACATCGGACACCATTACAAGGACACCAAATCTCCAACATCGTAAGGGATAAGGATTTACTCCACCACCTAGAGACAATGGCTAATACCATCAGCAAATCTGCCATCGAGACCAAAACTCTGCCAAGGCAAATAAATATTCAACATCAGGACCCACTAATCTGAGAGGATACAAAATCAACAGCACAGAAATAATATTGATAGTGGTTTATCTGACACACAAGATGACCAATAAGACATAAATACCGACAATAAAGAAATGTTTGAAATTTTTATGAAAATGAGGTTTTGAAAATGTTTAAATGTTGTATTTTTATGTTAGATGATGTTTTAGTGTATTATCTTAAATATGTGTAATTTTGTTTATATTTAATTGTCATTTTGATTATTATGTCTCGCATTTTATATAATTATGTACGGGTGTATCTGTGCTGTAGTGTAGAGTTTAAATAGTTTCAAATGCTTTCTAAATTTAGGGATTAAAATTGTTTCGTAATATTTAATATATAAATCTGAATTTGAAATATTAATATTTGATTTAAATTTAATGCAATATTTTATTTTATTAAATAAACTTAAATGTTTTAAAGCTTTAGTAGATTAAGAAATTTGAAGGATTTGTTGTTTATTTTGGAGGTCTGAAGATAATTTGTATGTTTGAGTTATTTAATTGAGGTTCTGAAGATTTTGAATGTTGTAATGTTTGTGTTGTATGATGTTTATGTGTATACTTTTAAATGTGTAATTTGATTATGTTCAATAGTTATTTTGATTATTGTTTATTATATAATTATGCATGAGTGTAATTGAGCTGTAGTGTGGAGTAAAGGAGTTTTGGTGCTGGGTACCAGTACCAAGATGGCCGCCGGATTCCGGCGGTCATATTTTGTTTTGTTATGGATCTTTTATATTTGTAGATTTAGTAGTAACTGGTTACCAGTTATTTATTTTATTACTGGATACCAGTCATATTTTATTTAAAATTTTTTGCTTTTTTTATAAATTTTGATTTTGAAAGTTAAGGTTCTTATAAGTTATTTTATAATTTATAAGAGCTTGTGTTTAAAGAGGTGATTTTTTTAAATTTTTATAGAGTTTATTATTAAATTTATAAAAGTTTTGAATAGGTATGATTAGGGATGAGATGGAAATCTTTTTTTTTAGATTTTATATTGGTAATTTATTGTTTTTCTTTTCTCTCTTAATTTTAGTTAGAAGAGGTGTGGTTTTAGGATGTTAAAATGTTGTGTTTTAAATTATTTTATTTTTATTTTATTTTGTTAATCTGTAAATTTTGTAAAGTGTATATTTGTTTTATATTTGTAATAAAATAATAAAGATCTGAATATTGACCCCGGTTTAAGAAATTAGGTGCCGGGGTCCAGTATGCAGATTTTTATTTTTATTTTTCTTTTATTTTTTTATTTATTTTTATTGCAATCCCCAAAATTTTGGTAACATTGATGTCGTTTGACTCGTCAATAAGTATACTATACACTCCAGTCCCTATATCTTCTCGCAATACTTTCTCAAAATGGGGACCTAAAACAAAGTTCACCAACGCACTACATTTTGTCCTGTGCAACTGAATATTTGCCGCAGTTGGACTGTCACTAAACATAGATTTGCAAAGTTCACCAAGGTCGTCAATACTTAATAGTGATGAATGACACGCAACAAAAAGTGAAAGAGAAGCTTCGGCATTTCGTAACTTCTCAGAATCTCTACACTAGAGTGTTCTGTGATCTCTACTTGAGCTAAGAAATTGGTCCAACCTTCTTGAAGAGCTAAATGCACTAGATGAAGCTAAATGCTTTTTAGTTTTAGCATGCTGCAAAAGATCACTGCGTTTTGCGTTAAAGATAGCTTTACAAAATTTGCATTTAACTTTATCTTTATCACTCGGCACTTCTAAAAGCCAGTCCGTAAAAGCGGGGTCACTAAGTCACTCCTTTCGAAAATGCTGTTGATATTTTGGAGGCATTTCACACGAATACGAAGTAGTTTGTAACAATAAAAGTGTAGAATAACAGTTAACACAATGACTAAATATTATCAATCACAGAATCACTATACATGAACCGACTACACCCGTTTTCAATGCACTTGTAGCCCACCGAGATGAAGAGTGCGTAATGAAGGGGACGGGAACAACGCAACTGAAAAGTTTCCTTAGGTTTTAAGTTACTGTAAATAATTATATAATTTCTTGAACCAAACACAGGCCACCTGCATCTGTTAGGCTAGGAGGAGGAAAGAGGAACAAACAAATACCACCAGCAATAAGTCTCCATGGGATAAACGGATACGTGTTTTAAATAACACACACACACATAGACTCAAAGTTTACTGCCAGTATAAGCAGAAGTGAGAAGCATAAACGCAGTTAATAAATAGCGAGTAGCCTAGCTAAAGTCCCGGAAACACCAATATCTGTACCACACGCAATTACTTTGAGGGAAGTAGGCTGGAGAAATCTCTCCGGTGTATGCTGAATAAGATGTTATTGTTTATTCGTTATCTCAAGTCTCCGGTTTGAAGAGTTTATTTTCTGTCCTCTTTATTATCCACCATAGTTTACGTTTTAATAGCGAGTTGTGTTACGATAACGGAACCCAGCTCCCTCATCGCTCTTATCTCGTGCTTTTAACAAACCAGTCATATACTTCCATGGATTCATTTTCTTCAGGGGTGTCCTAATAGTGCCTATTTTTTGCAAATGCCCTGTTAATGCAAAAAAGCTAAAATTCCCGCTAAGCGGGAATAATGGTTTTTTGCCGCTAACACGAAATTTAAAAAAGCTAGATTTAGCGAGAAAAAAGCTAAATTGGCAACACGGTCTGTTACAGTTGCATACTCGCATAAAAGACAAAAGTAATAGATGATTTTGAACACAACGCACCACGGCCGAATAGATTACACGGCTTCTCTTTGTAAGCTGGCTTCAGAATTTGTACACCTTCAGACATCTTGACTTGTGTTGAAAATTACATTTTATCTATTTCCGATGTCGCTATATCTGAAGATATAACTGAATTGTTGCAGAGATCAGGTACGTAAACTATTTACTTAGTAGGTAGTGTCAACAAACAAATATATTCTTGGCAATTAATTGTTCGTCCCAAATAGTCGTATTGTGCGGGAGAATACTGCGCAATTCTTAACCTAATTTCATGAATACTAGTTTTATGAGACTTCATTTGTGAGGCTGGATGTGAAAG
Source organism: Tenodera sinensis (assembly GCA_030765045.1). NCBI lineage: Eukaryota > Metazoa > Arthropoda > Insecta > Mantodea > Mantidae > Tenodera > Tenodera sinensis. Next base: position 48,683,769 of record CM060974.1, on the reverse strand, counting down.
GGTTTTGTAATCTACTATTTCTTTTATTGGTTAACGTTGCGCCTCTGCTAAAACACTTGACATCGCTATTCGTACATCGTATTTCACAAGTTGTAATAATACACAATTGACAATAATCCACACTCAGGATATGGTAGTTATACTGATATATGTAGTTCTAGATATAGATATGTACCTGAAAAAGTGAAGCCACTTAAAAAGTAGGGTGGGTGGCGCCATCGACTGTAACATACGTTGGTAATTGTCTCTAAAATCGGCATCTTTAGTAAATGTTTATAAACGAGTATAATATATGCTAGAATGATTGATTAATGTATTTATGCTGAAATTGTTATTGCTGATTACGAGTTTGAAAGTTTTTATTTGGTGGTCAAGCTTCGCTTTCGTTTTGCCCATGTTAGGTTAGGTTTAGTGTGTGTATATGAGTGTTGTAACAGTATCCTGTGTTATCGAAATATTGGCCGTGTTAGGTTAGGTTTAGTGTGTGTATATGAGTGTGGTAACAGGATCCTGTGTTATCGAAATATTGCCCGTGTTAGGTTAGGTTTAGTGTGTGTATATGAGTGTGGTAACATGGCCCTGTGTTATCGAAATATTGCCCGTGTTAGGTTAGGTTAGTGTGTGTATATGAGTGTGATAACAGGATCCTCTGTTATCGAAATATTGCCCGTGTTAGGTTAGGTTTAGTGTATGTATATGAGTGTGATAACAGGATCCTCTGTTATCGAAATATTGCCCGTGTTAGGTTAGGTTTAGTGTGTACATGAGTGTGATAACAGGATCCTGTATTATCGAAATATTACCCGTGTTAAGTTAGGTTTAGTGTGTGTATATGAGTGTGATAACGGGATCCTGTGTTATCGAAATATTGCCCGTGTTAGGTTAGGTTTAGTGTGTGTATATGAGTGTGGTAACAGGGCTCTGTGTTACCAAAATATTGCCCGTGTTAGGTTAGGTTTAGTGTGTGTATATGAGTGTGATAAATGGATCCTGTATTATCGAAATATTACCCATGTTAGGTTAGGTTTAGTGTGTGTATATGAGTGTGGTAACAGGGCCCTGTGTTATCAAAATATTGCCCGTGTTAGGTTAGGTTTAGTGTGTGTATATGAGTGTGGTAACAGCGTCTTGTGTTATCAAAATATTGCCTGTGTTAGGTTAGGTTTAGTGTGTGTATATGAGTGTGGTAACAGGATCCTGTGTTATCGAAATATTGCCTGTGTTAGGTTAGGTTTAGTGTGTGTATATGAGTGTGGTAACAGGATCCTGTGTTATCGAAATATTGGCCGTGTTAGGTTAGGTTTAGTGTGTGTATATGAGTGTGGTAACATGGCCCTGTGTTATCGAAATATTGCCCGTGTTAAGTTAGGTTAGTGTGTGTATATGAGTGTGATAACAGGATCCTCTGTTATCGAAATATTGCCCGTGTTAGGTTAGGTTTAGTGTATGTATATGAGTGTGATAACAGGATCCTCTGTTATCGAAATATTGCCCGTGTTAGGTTAGGTTTAGTGTGTACATGAGTGTGATAACAGGATCCTGTATTATCGAAATATTACCCTGGTAAGTTAGGTTTAGTGTGTGTATATGAGTGTGATAACGGGATCCTGTGTTATCGAAATATTGCCCGTGTTAGGTTAGGTTTAGTGTGTGTATATGAGTGTGGTAACAGGGCTCTGTGTTATCAAAATATTGCCCGTGTTAGGTTAGGTTTAGTGTGTGTATATGAGTGTGATAAATGGATCCTGTATTATCGAAATATTACCCATGTTAGGTTAGGTTTAGTGTGTGTATATGAGTGTGGTAACAGGGCCCTGTGTTATCAAAATATTGCCCGTGTTAGGTTAGGTTTAGTGTGTGTATATGAGTGTGGTAACAGCGTCCTGTGTTATCAAAATATTGCCTGTGTTAGGTTAGGTTAGGTTTAGTGTGTGTATATGAGTGTGGTAACAGGATCCTGTGTTATCGAAATATTGCCTGTGTTAGGTTAGGTTTAGTGTGTGTATATGAGTGTGGTAACAGGATCCTGTGTTATCGAAATATTGCCTGTGTTAGGTTAGGTTTAGTGTGTGTATATGAGTGTGGTAACAGTGGCCTGTGTTATCGAAATATTGCCTTTATTAGGTTAGGTTTAGTGTATGTATATGAATAGGGTAACAGCGCCCTGTGTTGTCGAAATATTTACAACTTGAGCAGTGTTTATGCAACAATTTCAACTTAAATGCATTATATCAGTCATTCTAGCATATATTATACTCATTTATAAACATTTATTTGCTAAATATCTGGCGCATAAGTGAAATAAAAACCGCTGCATCTTAGGTACAGAATTTGCTCATAAATCAAAAACGAAGCTTGACCAGCAAATAAAACTTTCAAAATCTTAATCAGCAATAAAAACTGCATCCATTGCACTGTTTGATTCATTTTCTTGAATGGCTGATTTTGTAGACATTTACCGATTTATTGGTGTACCCCAGAGGTCTATTCTCAGTGTAACACTTTTTGTCATTGCCATTAATGGCATTGCTAGTGTTGTTCATAGTGGAATTCTAATGTTCACTATACTGGGCAGGCAGAAGTCATTTTAACCCGTTTGAGAATAGGTCACACACGCTTGGACACCTTTTCAGTGTTGATCAGGTGCCTGTCTGTTCCACCTGCAGCATTCAAGTTTCTGTGACACATGTCCTCCTTGAATGTCCACAATACACTTGTGGGTGCCAGTTCTTTGGCCTGAGTTGAACTCTAAAGCCAATCTTAAGCGGTGACCCGGTATCTGTAAATACAGTGTGATGTTTGTCGCCAGTATTGGCCTCAGTAAACAGGTTTAACTTGTAGTTTATTTCATGGTGAATTCATTTTGAACTTTTAGGACATTCTATCTTGTTTTCCTGTTTTAACTGCTTACCTTTCTGGATCAGTTTTTAAGTTTTAACTGTTTTTACTTACCTTTTTAGATCAGTTTTACGTTTTAACTGTTTTAACATTTGTCTATTTTAATTTTCCTGCTCTAACATTTTAATTCTGTGAGTTCTACGTATTGTAGAGTTTTCCCATTCTTTATCTATTTGACTTGGGGCCCTAATGACCTAGCTGTCAATGGGCCCTTAAACCCTACTCACTCACTCCATAAATTTAGCTTAGCAATGTTTTTCCTGATGACCTTGTTCAGGACATTAGGACAAAGTCATGATATTGTATTGTCCTCAGCCTTTGACACGTGGGGAAACTCTCAAGTCAATCAGACAACTCAAATTGGTGAAAATTGTGTTACATTGATAAATTTAGCAAGATCACCTTTTTATCCTGATGATCCTGGTCAGGACATTAGAACAAAGACATGGTATTGTCATTGGTCTTTGACACGTGTGAAAATTTTCAAGTCACATGACTTAAGTTGGGGAAAATTATGTCAAACGATTCCATTATATGCATACAGGAGAAGGTAATATAAAGTGTGTAGAAAGCACTTTTAGTTAAGTGCTGCTCTTAGAATAGTTGTTCCTGTTCCATTTGATACCCACAGCTCTAATAAATTTGTGCATGCTCCCTTTTGCATAGCAGTGAGAAACAGCACTCCTTAAAGAGCTATTATTTCAGAAGCAGAAGTATTTTTGCACTCTCCATCACTTGTGCAATTCACAGATTATTAGTTGTTTGAAAGGTAGAACTGGAACTTAAAAATTCAATGCCACAACTGGGATTTGAACCACAGACCTTCCGCTTACCGGGCATAGATAAATAATTATTACTTGTTATTTATCTATCTGTTCATGTTTGCAACAACAGAATTATCTCAGTATCAAAGGCGACGCGGTGGCAGAGCACTTTGTGCACTCGCCTACCACCTAGGCAGCCCGGGTTCAATCCCAGGGACCCGCATGTAGTATTCGTGGTGTACGAAGCGGCGTTAGGGCTGGTTTATGCGAGTGCTCCGGTTTCCCCCACCATCTCATTCCACCGGTGCTCCATCTTCATTCCACGTATCATCAGTGTCACCGCCTGCGGTGCCATAGTAGTAAAAGAGGGCGTTAAACACAACAACATCTCAGTATCAAAAAATTTGAGAAAACTTTAAGTTTCTCTATCGTGGGAATTGGACCAGGCAAGACTTTGATTACATTGTTATGTTTTGTTTTCCCTGGCACTGGTAATGGAATACCTATCCATAACATTTCTTGGTTATTACCAATATAAAACTGGCAGTCATTGTTGGGTATTCCTCTCACTTTATTCCAGTCATCGCACAATTGTTCAGATTCTGTAGCCTTGAGTATCGCTGTCGAAGACATGATATCACACGATCCTAGAAGAATATAATAATGATCATCATCATAATAGCATGCACAAGTTGTGCAATTGCTTGGTTGCTAGGGGTTTTTACTAAAGTTTATCACTGATTTCTGCAGGTTTGCACATGTTAAGACTTGGTATCTGTCACATACATATATCACCACACAGTTCACACACACACACAGGTGTCACCCGGTATATGGAAAGTCTTGTTCCTACATATCTTGTGGTGATATGCATCGATGTTGTGAAGTGTCTAAGCTTCTGGTTCTTGCCAGTCCAGGTCCGGTTTACCATGGCTTCCGTTATGAAGAATTCTGGCCAGATATCTTCTCTCATCTAACACCTGTCCAAGTGAGGTTGAGTTTTGTCCGTAGGTCTTCTATCAAGAAGGTCTCTCTCACTAATGGATGGACCAATCTCAATAGAGTGCACTTCCACACTCCCATTGCCTTCAAGTAGTCTGCTTTTACTTCCTCCAGCATGAGTAAATCACTCGTGTGGAGTTTGTCCCATGTCACTTCTAGGCCATATGTAAGTATAGGTATTATTTTGGTGTCGAAGAGTGTCATCGCGGATTTAAGGGATATTTTTGTCAGTTCTCTGATGCCATGTATTGCTTTTGTGGCTGCCGTTGCCCTTTGTCTCGTGTGGATTTCTTGTAGTCTGTAAGGTTACGTCAAAGTATTTAACTTGATTGGTTGTTTGCAGGGGCTCATTCTTCACATAGATTTTGCCCTCCTGAGATGTCTAGCCTCCTTTTCTGTTCTGTTTTCTCCTTATTTATTTGTAGTTCATTCTTGTCCGCTCATCTCTCCAGCGCGGATACTGTGGTCTGTAGTTCCATTCTATCATGATTTCCCATTGCATGTCGTCGGCGTAGTTGTAGATCTTTACCTCTGAAGCAACTTCTTTATGTTGTAAGTGGCCACGTTGAATAATAATGGGCTGAGGGGGTCTGTCTCCCTGGGCTGGGCTTTTCTCTTCCTTGCTGCTGCATTTTTAATGATGTTCTCCATTATATTTGCAGCCTCTTCTATGTTACTTTGTTTTATTTTCTCTTTGAGTTCAGCCATTTTTGTTTGCTGTTGATGGAGGGTGTGCGTGTCTTTGATATGTATGTGTTTCTTTTTGCTGGTGGGTTTGTTGTCTTAGATTGAAACTGTGGAGCTATTACAGGAATGTGTTTCTTCAGGGTGTATTGGTTGTTGAGTAGCACATCTTGTGGTTTACTAAGTTGATTTCTGGGCCTTTGTAGAAAATTAGGTCTATAGTACTACCTCCATTATGAGTGAAATGGGTCTTTTCATTCTTGTTATTTATGAGCGTAAAAGCTTCTTCTGTCATCACTTGTAGTTCGTTTCCCCTGTGGTTGTTTGAGTCTATCCTGCACTTCATATCTCCCGCTATAATGGTGTTACATCCGGGGGTTGTCATTTTGAGTGCTGTCATTGTCATGGCTATTACTTCTATTGGGGTTTTGGGTTTTATGTATGTTCCTATTATGTTGAGTTTTTCAATTTTGAGTACTTCATAGTCGTCTTCTCCTCTATAGGTTGTTATTAGTTTTCCTATTGTGGGTTTATAGTAGCAAGCTAATCCTTGTATGGGTCTTCCTCTTTAAGGTTTGGTGGCGAATATTTGTTCAGAGTAGAAACCTGGGATTGGTATGTCCTTTGTTGAGAAGGTCTTGTTCAGCATTAATATGTCGCAATTCTCATGCCAATCGTTTGTGACTTGGAGGACTGTATCATTTCCTTGAGGTTTAGTGTCAGGGTTTCCATCATTTTGTGGAGTTTGTGGTTTACTTTTTCTGTTATTCTATCTTCTATACTCTTTGTATTATGATTGTTGTTCGCAACTCCTCTGCTAGTTATTGTTAGGGGCTGGTTTTCTCTTGGCATTTAATTCTGTGGGTCAAGAGATGGTGCCACTCGTCTCTCTGTAGAGCTGTCGTCTCCTTCTGAGGTGTTCTTTGTTTTTCCACTCTTAACCTCTATCAGGTTTCATCATCTTCTTGTTTTTGTTATCTACAATGTTTTTCATTTCATTAAAACAGATTCTGACAGTGCTTACCGCATCCAGTATTGTTTCTTTCATGTCCTTTCTCAAGAATCCTACTTCCGTGATATTCACTATGTCTTCAATGGCACATGTTATCCAGCATTCTATCGAGTCTGCCATCTTGTCCATTTGATTCTAGAAGAAGACACTCAGTTTCTTCTCACATCGGTCCCTTTCTGTGAGTAAGATAATTGTAATCTAAAGCAACCACATTTAGGTATTAATCACTCACAAAATGTACCTTTGGATACTGAAAACATTCTACAGTGACTGCGCTACATTTATTTACCTGACCAGGCGTGCACTGCCACTTCACAAAAGGTCACAGCTGTTACAAAGGGTACCATAATGCAACAATAGTAAAATTTGCCCCATTACTAAACACTTCAAAGCATGTCTAGCACCATTGTTATATGTATGGCACACTAGTGAAATTATTAAAGGAAAAGTAAATTGGCGACATTGTATGCTGCCACATGCCCGCATCAGGGTTAAGACTTTACCTGCAGTTATAATCAGGTGTGTACAAGCAAAACTCAGGGAAATATTTCATATTACTAATAATGTGTGTCCTTTTCCACAGACTTCCTACTGAAGTTTAAGAACAGAACTGTTCAAATGCAGCAACTATAGTAAAATGGATTTCAAAACAGAAAATGAGGAAGAAGCTGAGGGTTCCCACCTTCATTCACTGGATCAGAGGGAACTTTCTTCAGAAGTTCTTGTACTGGGATATAATAAATGTGAAACTGAAATAAAAGATGAACAATGGCGATTACAAACAAGTTCAACAGAAACTCAATGCAGTTATAGTGACATGAAGGTAAGCTTTGTAGAGAAAGTACATCAGAATTTTTTATTTGATGTAATCATTTCCTATACAGAAATTCAGGCTGTGAGCGATACAAACCAGATGTACAGATAGCTCAAGCTAGGAAGTTGTCTGGTTCGCACAGGTGCACAGAGTCAGAGTCCCCCACTTCTGCTCACCTCTACATGACCAAAGGGTGTACATCCTTTCCAAAAACAGTCAGTGCATTTGGTCAGGTAGTGGTGCCAGTGCACTTTTACATACATAGCTACTTGTGTTAAGATGAATAAAGTATCACACAAAGTTCTGCACAGACAAACTCGCAAAGTTATAAATAACGTGATGCAATTTATGGAAAAGGAAAGTGAAGCCAAAACATTTATTGTAGATTTTAAAAAAGTGAGAGAATGTGTGTCTGTGGTAGTAGGAATTTGTAAGATGACATTAACTTGGATACGTCGTGAGGCGTAGAAAAAAAAAGGTATTGGTGAACCATTATTTGAAACTCCCAATAAAATAAGAAAAAGGAACAAGCCAAAATGGGTCTCAACGATTTTGATAAAGGGATAATAAGAAGGGTGATAAACAATTTCTGCCTTATGGAAAAATGTCTTTCAACAATACCAAAACTAGTTTTTTCAAGCAGACGACAATCGCTACATCAGGTGAACTTATTGTTGAAGTGTGTTTTTCTTTATTGTCCATTGTAACCTACGACAAAAAGAAATATCTTGCTGCAACATTCTCACCATTATTAGGTATATCATATGAGATTATGTTCAGTCAATTACATGACGGATTTAGTAAGTTTATATTAATTTTTAAACATCTATATGACTGGTGTTTTAAGAGCCACTCCATACCGCCGTAGACTTGCAGGTTTTAAAACATGCGGTACTATATTTGGGCAGTTGTATAACTACTGATGCTTAGTGCTGGTGAGTACTGGCCCAACTAAAGCCTTGGTTGTATATAGCTACCCTCATTAGTGAAGTGTCGAAGGTTGTGGGATGGGGAAGCAATTAAGTTGATGTGACTATATATACATAGTGCAGCATAGCGGGGTGGGCCCCTCCAAGGCTACACTACTACCCCTCTCATGGCAACTTCCTAGTTTGAGGCATTGCGTGTTGCAACATTGTGGCACACTTTACAAACTCTTCACATTCTAACACTGGAGAATTTTTCCATTTGTGCTAATAATACAGCACACTAAAGTGAACTACTAATAATCAGCTAACTCACTTTGTCACACTTTAATCTCCAACTATTTGGTCCAGAGCTGGACACACATGAGACGGAACATAGTAGAGATATGACAATCATGCCCTCCGTATGAAGTTGCCATGTTGAGCTTTAGCAGACAAAAACCAATTGTAAGTTTAGTGAAAACAGTAAAAATAAGTGACACTTTTTTTTACAGTGTTACATATGTTGTTAGCTAATGCTGGATTTCTGACAATGAAGTCATTAATCCTCTTGCTCTCTGATGGATGGTGCGGGTGCTAGAAGTGGCTGGGCATATTTGAAGGTGCTCTTGGCTCATTTCCTCTTGCAGATCACATAGAGTACAGAATGGTGAAGAATATATCCCAATTCTATATAGCAATGTTACATATAGAACTGCCTGTTCACTTAGTCATTTCCTTTGACAATAGATTTGTTGAAAAATTGAGAAAAGAAGTGAAACATTAACTTCCATTGCTAAACCAGGGAATGTTGCAATGTGTTCCCCTCTCAGCCGCACCATCCCCTTACCCTATCTGCTGCTTCTGCTTTATATCGCTTGTAGCCTGGACATCTGTATAGGCAGCACATGAATTATGACTGAGTAGATAAAATGATCACTCTGTCAGTGGTTTTTTATTTGATATAATAATCTCCTAGATAAAACATGAATTATGATCCTCTCCATCAGGCATTCTTCCTCTTCTGCTGACTAAAAGGCGTGTTGCCTCTTGTAGTTGTCCAGTTATCATCATGAACTTGAACAATGTAGATTATTTTATTTAGAAAAGAAAGACTGGCTTTAAGTTCACTTCAACTACAAAGTAATTTGATCCATGTTACAGACTGAAAGTTGTATGTTTCCTAAGCTGCATATCTAAATAAATGCTCACAAATTATTACAAGCAAGCAATATTAAAAGTAAAGTAACCTTCTATCAAATCTTGTCATCCAGCTGCACCTTTACCCACTACAGGTATCATTGGTGGGGTGCAGCACTGCATGGTCACACTCCTAGCCAGTTATGCAGCCTTCTCGACTGGAGGAGGCTGCTACTTCTCCATAAAGAGGCTCCTCAGTTGCACCTTGGGACCTAATGAGGCTGAGTGCCAGATCTCCCGGCTGGGGAAAAATCCCCATGCTGGTACTGGGGATCAAACCCAGGTCCTCTGTGCCAAAGGCAAATGTGCTACCAACTGTGCTATAGAGGTGGTCAACTGAACAATATTACTATATTTTAATTGTGTAATGTTAACTCCAATGAATTTTGATTTGTCGCCACCAAATCCACAAAGGAAGTTGATCATGTCATTGCTGGATGTCGCCACCATGAGCCAGATGGTCTCTATTCATGGCTGCAAGTAGCTCTCAAAACTGGTCAAGCCATAATGAGATAGGTAAAAATAATGTTTCAGCTGTGATTCACTTTATTTTCTCTACAAGGTACACAGTAGGTAGAGGAAGTATTGCATTCCATCCAGAAGTGATACCTTCTACGAGGAGACTTTGACAACACCACTGAGGATGTTTACCGCAGTTGTAAACGAAACGTCTGGAAGACACATCTCCAGCAGACCACGGCATAACAGCCCGGAAGATACTTAATTCTACAGTTTCCATTACTTTCATATTTTCTTCACACTCTTGTCTTCCTAATTCTACTCTCTTTCCCAAATCTAGCTCTAATTCTTTCCTATTATGTTCTATTTTCTGCTCTAAGACCTGTCTCACTTCCTCCATTTTCAGACCTATATATATATATATATATCTTTTTTTTTTTGCTCTAAATCCTGCCTCACTTCCTCCCTTTTCTGACCGAAACTTTGTTCTAATTTCTCAAACATGATCATTAGTAACCTTTTGTCTTTTCCTATTACTAACTCTTCTTCACTTTCTGTTTCTATCTTATAACTAAGCTTATCTGCCCCTTCCCCTATTTCTACTTCATTTCCTTTTTGCGACATTTTCGTTTTTTAATTCAGTTCACTTGGACTTATAAGTCCTACTATTTTGTCGCTTTGCAGTAACATAAAAATAAAGTGAATGTTAAAATAAAAATTTTTGGTTGTACTTTTTCCTCGTTGATTTATTTCATTACGTGCATCCCCTGGGCGGGTGGCTTGACTAGACATTCTTTGATGTACTCTGCGTCGATGGACAGGCGTTCGTCGGCATTTGTAGGCACTTCCCCCGTTGATTCCAGCTTGATAACGTTTGCAGAGCCTTAAATTTCAGTGGATTGTTCAATGGCGTCTTCTTCCTTTTCCGCGCGTAGATTTGACGTCACTTGGTATTTCGCGTAAGTTCATTTCCCGTAGATTTTCATTCCACCCAAAATTCGTGCTCCATGTTTGGGTAAGCCATTTGGTGCTGTTTTTAAATATAACTGTAGCTTGGTGTTGGGCTATGAGACTGTTATTTCTCTCAGGGCATGGTACTAGGTGGAATGAATAAACATGCGATGTAACTTCACTATATATACCACTTTATTAGCACCTTTTCCGTCTCTTTTTACGCTTGTTATAAGATTGAGTTTTGTTACTCCTTTTTGTATTATTTTGATGTCTTTTCACTTTTACACAGGTTTTTTAGATGCGTATCCACTAGCGTTGCAAAAATACGTCTACATATCTTTACCATACTGACACCATTAACAATTTTAGCATTACTTTTTGACGCTATTTTTAGTATATACCCGCGTATGCTTTCGTTTTATATTTTCCCACATTAAATAGTTCCTGTATTGTTAGGGAAGCTATCTTTAGCTATTCTCCCTTCGCTTTTAATATTAAATATATACGATTCTTTTATTTATACATACTAAATTTAAATGTGAAACTTAACATTTATGACGTTTTTAAACAAACTTATTTTTCTTAACAATGAAAAATAGCAACACGTTTTTGTTACTCAACTAATTTGTATCAACACCAAAAATAAATTACATTTGCAATAAATATTTACATAAATGATTTCCTTTTTGGGTCTTACAGTATATTCTGTCTCATACACATACAGTAATTGTTGTCTCTGGTTGTTTACTCATTTACTTCCTTATGCTTGTTTTGAGTTCCATAGAGTTTAAACTCTAGTTATTTGAATATAGATTTTTGTTGTTTAATGATGCCTTGCTTACTTCAAATTAAATGATGAGCTGTTCAAAAGCTTTATTGACAACATTTCGTATATGCTGATGTGACGTTTCAGACAGAAGTACACTAGCATAATCTGAAAAGAGTTGTAGCTATGGAACCATTACTAAGATTTTACAAGGCAAGTCATTCACAAATATTAAAAATAGAAAAGCCTGACCATAGAACCTTGGGGATATCTTTAGTAGCAATCCCTGGTTTAGAATCAGAACCATATTTCCTGGTTTTCTGGATTCTGTTTGATATGTTATATCTGAATCAATTTATGGAAATCTCATTGAAACCTTAAAATGTTAACTTTTCAGTGAAAGGTTGTGATCTATACCATAAAATACTTCTGCTTGAACACAATATATTCCCAATTATAGTTTTTTTTACACAAGGCTGCCACTGCTTCACAAATTAGCATATGTGCACCATTTTCAGTTGAAATGCTATTTGTAAATCCAAACTGGGATAATGCAAGAATGATGTTTAATCCATTTATCGTATAAAAATTTCCATTACTTTAGGAAAAGGCTGTTAAGAATAATATATAGTTGGAAGTCAGGGTATTGTCTACCTTTTTGTATAAAGCCTTAACAATTGTTTTTCATTTCTTCTGGAAATGTCCCTGACAAACGAGAATGATTCCATATATGACTAAGACGCTTACTCAACTCCAGTAGGATATTTTAACCATTTGCTACCTGTCTCATCCTAACCATGAGAGGTTTTGCTTTTTAACAAGGTAGTATCTTCAATCGCTCTGGGAATTGTGGGGTCCATTTAAAATTTACAGCTAATTTTGTGATGTGTTTAAAATTTAAAATCCATTTCAGTTTGGGTAGGATCTGTTTGTTTTCTTTTTGTTACATTAAGGAAGCATGTGTTAAAGGAATTAGCTACGGCACAATAATTGCTGAGTTCTTTGTTAGATAATAGCTCTATACTTAGTAATGAGTGCCATAATGAATAACTTTTGAGTGGTGAACCATTAATTCCTTGGTATGTAGATTTTTCACTTGACCTCACAATTCTAACGTCAGTCAGGAAAATTTCATGGCATGGATCTAAGTAGTTACTTACACACAGAGCGCTCCTGTGCATAAACAAAAGTGCCTTGAGGCATGTTCAGAAGTAATATAGATTTGTCGCTGCCTTTCTTTTAAGTTGGCAAGATTTGCGAACAATTCACTGTAATAATCTGATGAAATACAGAGGTTTTGACATTTAATTAAAGCTTTAACTAAATGTTGGCAAACTCTGAGTTACAGTATTTCTGATTTCAGTTGTTGATGTCAGCCATAAGAAAACTAAATCAGACGAGTAAATCATTTAAAATAAGATCTAGAGGGAGTCCAAAAAGAGGACATATGATGCAGTTAATATTCTCTCACCTTTCGCTTGTAATGCAGTGCATGTAATTTTGATAATTTAACTGAATCTATTAGCCAGCATGTTATTCAAAATGTATGTAGGTTTATGTTGATTATTGTTACTACCACTATTATTATTATTATTATTATTATTATTATTATTATTATTATTATTATTATTATTATTATTATTATTATTATGATCATAGTCATTATTGTTATGATCATCATTATTGTTATGATAAGCTATGTGTGTGGAGTAATGTGGCAAGTTGCATTTGACTTGAACAAGTATATCTACTCCTGGGACTCGAACAATGGAGTATGTTGCCCTCAGTCAATGTTCTTACTCTTTGATCTGATCTGGCAAGATGTCCATGTAAGTATTAAACCTCTTAAGTATCACTATAAACTTTCAAGATTGTTTCAACCACAGAGGTATAATACCTCAAAGGTGACCTGTATGGTTACACATGCTTTATAATTACCAGTATTGTGCTTAAGTTTTCACCTTATTTGTTACACTTGACTAGTGTAGAAGAACAAATTAATTATTAAAACACAAAACGATGCAAAGAAATGATCAATTGATTTTAAGGTAAAGTTAATATCTGAGATTTCCCTAAACATTTCCCTTGATACTTGAAAAAGATGCGAAGTTAAATGCTCATACAGATACGTCAACAAGATACCTGAGTGATAATAGCATTGGTATTAATGTACAAACAACTTTGGTTGCAGTCCAGAATGTGACAATGAATTTCTCCACTCTTTTCATGAGTTATGTTTATTGGCAAATGAATGGTACTGCTGTGTGGTTAGATTTGAACAATGGTTGATGGTAGTTATTATTTTTTATGCCAACCAGCCTAATGCTGGTGTTTTTAAACACACAAGCTGTGTGTGGGCAATGTTTAAGAGCTGGAATCAGGATTGAAATATTCAATGTCATAGCCTGGATTTGAACTACGGATCTTCCCCGCTTCTTGTAGGTTACCCTTGGGGGATTTGTCTCTGATGTGAGATTCCCTTGTGGTCTACCAGGAAAGTACAAATCAGTTGGGGAATTTTACATCATACTGGCAAGCTGGCCATGGTAACTTGGTGGTTAAAGCAGCTGCTCGATAAGCCGGAGATCCATGGTGCAAATCCCGATTGTGGCATTGAATTTTTCAGTCCTGATTCCACCTCTTAATGATTGATGGATTCCAAGAAGCTGATATTTAAAGTTATACATATTTTAAGGTGTTCATATGTCTCTTTGTCTACAGACCTGTTCCTGAAATTAAGAATAGCAACATCAGATCCAGCAACAATTTTAAAATGGATACCCAACTAAAAATTAAAGAAGAGGAATCTCTCCCAGATGATGCAGCCCTTCAGAATGAGACAGAATTCTTTCCCAAGGCTGTTACAATGAAGCAATGCAGTGATGTGATTTTGGAGGATCGTTGTGGTGTGCCAGTCAAAACAGAAATTAAATCAGAGGCTCCGTTTATCAAACATCTTGTAAAACGGATCAAATCTGAAGGTGTATGCTGCAACAATTTGGAGATAGACAGGAAAGCAGTAATTGATGAAGAGACTCTGGTTTCAGACTTTGGCTCACAGAGCGAGGAAGAACTTCTTTCAGAGCATTCTGTAACAAAGTTAGGGAAATTCAACAGTGGTTATGAAATGGATTACAAAATAGAAATTAAAGAAGAAGCTTTGTGGCTGGAGACAGAAACCTCAGACATGTGTGATGATATTAAGGTAAGTTTTGTAGAACTCCACTACAATTAAACTTTTTCTAGGGCCAATAATACCTTTGAATTATTTAATGCAAAATTCATAAACCTTTAAGGTAATTTGTGATTGTGTAAGGTGTTACATCAGATGGGACTAGTGAACAGTTGAAAGTAATGGAGATATAGTTCTCCAAAATTGTGATACTTGATGATGTTTCTATTGAAATCATTCCAAGATATTCAGTGATACTTAACACCCTCTGATCTGCTATACTTGAAACAGATCTAGGTATTCAGATTAATCTACGGTTTATGTTTGTGCTTTACACAACAAACCATCATTCCTTGCTCAAAAAATTATAAAGTTAACTGGGAAATATTTTAATGAGTGAGTAACTGGATTCATGTATATTGACTGTAATAGTATCAACTATCAGAAATAGTAGTGTATTTATCTACAAAATGTCCAAAGTAATTTATTTTTATGCCGGTTTACTGAGCCTAAAGATTTGTTCTCTAATGCGACCAAAATTCAACAGTTGTATTACATTACAAGTAAACAGTTATTCCCAGCAAGTCAGTTCTAGTTTCAAGCTCTCTGTTTGTAGCTGACCTAATACATGGCACTTAGCAAAATGTTTAACAGGAGACAAGTGTTGAACGCTGTTAGTAAACCACTGCACACACACATTATTCTTTCTGTGTCAAGCTCTTTAATTTAGCTTAACCTAATACACGCTACATAATGAATTTAGTATGGGGAAAGAGTGACTACTTTTGGGTGTTTTATTAGTGCATTAGACCTGTACTGGTCTACAGATAAAATGCTATAATATCCACTTTTTTTGGAAATGCATGTCAACAACCTTTGTTCTGAAGTTGTTGCCAGATACGTAGGCACATCAATGTCAGAAAATATATTCCTTTTAGGCCTTTAGTCTACAGAGGCGTTGAAGAGAAATATATAGCACAAAAAATTAAGGCTTATTTGCACTGAAAGATTCAAAGATCCTTTAATATTGATATATGAGAAAACTAGGATCAATCTTATGTAATTAGTCTAATAGTCAAAGTACACATGTTTAAAATATATCCGAAGGTCTCGTACTGTGTGTCCTGATTCAGTGAAGGTGAAGGAATTATCAAAATGTGTTGAATGTTTCCTGAAGGGAAACACTATACTCGTAATAAACTGTATGTGATTGCACATGTGTAGAGGATTATATTAATGCATGAAGCCTCTTATCATATATCATTGTGTGTACATTACCAAGTATAGGAAGCACTGTAAGAAAAACAATTATTTAAATAAGTTTATAAGACATTGGCTCACTGAAAAAAGCAAAACAATTCATTACTTTCTTCCAGGTAATTGTACAATATATTTACTAAATTAGAATAATTTTCCTGAAAAACATACATGTCTTATTGTATCCTTGTGTGTGTTTGAGATGATTTCTGCACTCTTTTGTTATGTTGAAATGTTTGAATGATGTTCTGTGCACTACTGAATCACAATAACATTTTGAGGTTCTCATCCAATAACCTGCCTCATTCACAAGATTTAGCCACTTTCGTCAGTGAAATTAATGTCACACAAATAACTGGAGCCAAACACATAAGATTTTTGCAGCATGGCTGTTATATAGCCAATTATTGGCTTTGCCTCAGTGACAGTTTTTGCTTAAAAGCTTTTATAGCACTACAAATGTGCACAATGGTATGCTCTCTACCCTGTAAATGTGTATTTAAGTTATCAAGATGATTGATCAGGTCTGCAAGGAAGGCTAAATTACCTACCCGTTTAAAATGCGTAGACATTCACAGGCAGCGCAGAAATCATAAGATGAAGTATCTTTCAGGCTCTTTTGCTGTGGTCTGCTGGTGATCAGTGTTCCAGAGGTTTTGTCTACAGCTGCAGTAGACATCCTCAGTGTTGCTGTCAAGGTCTCAGAGAAGATATTGCCACGTCCGTATCACTCTATTTCTACAATGTGCATTGTCTGCTGATTGGCTGAGAGTGGACAGAGGCAAGGTGATTGTTAGGTGGAGTTTTGTCTCTCTTGTGATTGCCTTGCTCTGCTTTCCTGTCTCTTACAATGTTTTTCATTTTTTATGATTGGATGCCAGTTCTGTTTAATCTTAAGGCCTCTTCCTATTTATTGAAATTGTTAGGTTGCTTATATATTTCAATAACTTCTCACTGTAATGGGGCATGGTAGTGTGTAGTTGATGCCACGATGCACATATCCTGGATTTAACTGCATGTTCACCAACTGCCTCAATCACATGTTCAGGGACCACGGACTTATCTGTTTGGCCCAGATAAGAGCTGCTTTTGTGTTGCGTGAGCCTGGTATGGCAGGAACACAATGCCCTTACCTTGGGGTTGGTTTAGCTTCTGGTTGAGTCACAGGAGGCCAGCAAGCTCTTGTCGCTTCTTGCATTGTACTTGCCCACTTCGAAAAAGCATTACTTTGTAATGGCTATTACCTTCACCATGAATCCTTTGTTATGCACCACTTTAACTCAGTCTGTATATATGATTATGTAGAACTAAACATTTCAATTATTCTGTTACAGGATGCGGACTTCCCTTTAGTAAATTCTTCAAGGTAAGTCTGGACTCTTTTCAATTAAAAGCGTTTTGCTTCTTGTCTTATAATTACTTGTAATTCTTATAGTACCTGGGCAACCGAGCTTCGCTCGGGATTTTGGTGAAATAATTTTTTTGGTGGCAGCGGAGAGGATACTTAGATAAACCTGAAAGGCAAAACGTTAACTAAATAATAAATTTTGTCGCAATTGTTAAGAGTCATTTCTGAGATACAAGAGATATAGAAATACATACCAGTATTTCATAAACACCATCATTTCAGCTCAAAATTGTCTACTGCTGAACACAGGGCTGCCCCATAGATATCCACCTATTTGAAGTTTTCATCTAGCATTTGTTTCATGATGAAGTTCAGTTCTTTGCTGCTGCGAATGACTCGAGGGCATTAACACGTTGTCCAACGTCCTTTAACGGCGGCGCCGTGGCCGTGCGGTTAGTGCGCTCGCCTACCACCTAGGCGGCCTGGGTTCCATCCCAGCGACCCGCATGTGGTATTCGTGGTGGACGAAGCGGCGTCAGTGCGGGTTTTCTCCGGGTACTCCGGTTTCCCCCGCCATCTCGTTCCACCGGTGCTCCATCTTCATTCCATGTATCATCAGTGTCACCGCCTGCGGTGCCGTAGTAGTAAAAGCGGGCGTTAAACATTACAAACAACAACAACGTCCTTTATATTTCCGACAAGTTCTTCCATGGTTTCGTTAACCCCGGCCAGTCGCTCGTTAGTATTCTCCGATAGATCGAGCTTCATATTGGACATTCCCGACTTCATCTTTTCCATTTTGGAGTTTACATTTTGAATGTGGCTTGCATTTTTGATTCCATTTTGTCCATTTTTGTGGCCATATTTTCTATTCCGTAGTTTACGTTTTGCCAATTCAGCTTTCATATTTGTTTCCTCTGCTGCATTCCAGAATTAATTTCATTCTCCATTATGTCCATTTTGGCTAACATTTGTTTCATCAACTGTTCCATGTCGTGCTAATCGTCGCACTCCTGACACATACTTTACTTCAATTTTTCTTTGTTTTTTTATTAAAAAACTGGGGCCACACTAAGAAAAGCACTGTTGAAGAATAAAGACTACAGGAAAAAAGCTTGTTGATAAAGCCTTGTGAATGTACTGCGCATTTCTGTTTCAATCACATAGAAAATGTATGAATTGTTCTTAATTATTCGTGGAAGCGGGAGTAGTGAAAGAAATGTGAGTGTGTTTTACCAAAGAAAAATGAGCATAAAAACCGTGTGAATGTTATACGTTGCACTTATATTTGAAATGTATGGGAAAATGTATGGACTGTTTTTAGAAGAGGCAGTAGCATGTTAGGTAAAAGCAAATGGAGTAGAGAAAGCCATGGGAACGTAATGCGTTGCGTGGTATAATACATTCCATAAAAACCTTCGACATGAAAACACTTAGATATGTCAATCTTAATGGCGATTGGTCAACTGGCTTTGGAGTTTACTCATTCTTCAACATACGATATGTATGGGTGTCGGGTATGTATGAAGTTGATAAATGATAGGAATAACATGTGAATTGCTAAGTAAAACAAAAGTGATTAGAGAAAATTGTATGAATGTAATACATTGTGTTTCTGTTTCAAACACTGTGAATGTAATTTGCAGCATTTCTATTTCAAAAGAAAATTGTATGACTTATTTCTAGAAGAGTGAGTAGAGAAACAGTTATGAATGTTACCCAAAAGTAAGTAGAGAAAACAGTGTGAATGTAATACATAGCATTTCTATTTCAAACATGCACAAAATTGTATGTCTTATTTGTAGAAGAGTGAGTAGAAAGTGATGTGAATGTTACCTAAAATTGGGTAGGGAAAACAGTATGAATATAATATGTAGCATTTCTATTTCAAACATACCGAAGATTGTATGACTTCTTTGTAGAAGAGTGAGTAGAGAAAGAGATGTGAATGCATTACCTAAAAGAGAGAGGAGAAAACAGTGTGAATGTAATGGCATATCTATTTCAAACATACCTAACATGATATGACATTTTAAAACTAGGGATAAAAATGCTTTTTGTGTGTGTGTAAAATCACGTTTTTTATGGAAGAGTGTGTAGAGAAAGAAGTGTGAATGTGTTACATAAAAGTGAGGAGAGAAAACATTGTGAATGTGATATGCATGTATACAAAAATTTAACCAAATCTTTAGAGCCGTTTCTGAAATACCGGGAATATATATACAAGAATTGCACTGTAGAAGCGGGAACAAAAATATTATTTTTTATGTAAAATCGCGTTTTTCGGGAGGTGCACCTATATAGATGAACTTAAAAAGCAAAACACTATCTGAACACAAGATTTGATTGAAATCATTAGAGCCGTTTTCAAGTTACGTGGAGAAAACACCAGTTACTGCTATTCACACTTTATTGCCTTTTAGTCAGCGTAGTGCTAACGTTACACTTAGATTACTTTTGTACAAGCTCAGAGCAACAGAACAGCTGCTGAATCACAAATAAGAACTGTCAGAATGAACTGCTGGTCGGCACGACTCCTCAACGCTTCGTATACATCTTTTTTTCCTGCTGCCCGGTGCTTGGCAGCGACTTATATAGGTCCTTAGACAGAGGGAAAGTTGTGGAGGTAGAATGTTCGGGAGTGCCTGTGGCGGAACGGTCCAGAAACCGCACCGCCATGTAATAGCTATTGTCTCGTACGCTCCAATTGTTGTCGGCGGCCTGTGGCGGAACGGTCCAGAAACCGCACCGCCATGTAATAGCTAATGTCTCGTGCGCTCCTATTGTTGTCGGCGGCAGGTCGTTAGGCCAGGCAGGCGACTGACTGGGTCCCCCCTCCCCAGTGTAGGCAATCAGATGCGGCGGGCGCAGTGACACTGCTCCC
Organism: Tenodera sinensis; assembly: GCA_030765045.1. Classification (NCBI taxonomy): domain Eukaryota; kingdom Metazoa; phylum Arthropoda; class Insecta; order Mantodea; family Mantidae; genus Tenodera; species Tenodera sinensis. The sequence continues at coordinate 48,663,650 of CM060974.1, read as the reverse complement.
TCCTCAGAGTTGGTCGTCCCGACCAGCACTATCACTGCGGCATCTCCCTTTCGCACCGGTGGACTAACCCAACGAACCTCTTCTCCAGGAGGCACGATCCTAGGTATCGCTGTTGGATAGTGTCCCTTGGTCCGGGTAGGACGATGTATGCCATCCTGCTTCGAAATTCTGCAACAGTACCGCCGGTCTTGACGGTCCCTCGTCCAGTTGCCCTTCTTCCTGGTGTGTTGACGGGCCATCCTGCGCACTTGGAAACGGTTCACTGAGTACCATGTCCGCCGACCTCTCTGGCGCACCTTCGCAGCCACCTTGCTTCCAAAGGGTCCGGCAACAACACCCGCCACATCCGCGCGAGTCACGTCCACCGCTGCACTCGTGTTCACTCGTGCTCGGCACGGCCTCTCCTGTATCCTGCCGCCCACAATGATGTCCGCCATTCTTCCGTTCACGGCACTATGCGTCAGGTGATTGGATGGCTCCGACGGTCCCCCCATGTCACACGCCAAGTCGGTTCTCGCGTGTTGCTCGCCTGCTTGTGCGCTTCCCTGCTGATCGTCCTCCACGTCATATCCTGGTTGGTTACGTACCCGACACACTCCTCCAGGGGATCCTCGACGACGTCCCTGAACTGCCCCTTTGTCTTCCCCGAGACGTACACTTTCGTTATCTGAAACAGGCGCAACTGTCGCCTCGGTCACTAGGTGCTCCCTCCCCGGGTCCGCGCTATTCCGTCAGCATAAGTGAAAAATTCAATCTCTTTCAAATAGTACTACTCCTGGCATTTAACTTGGGCCCTTAAGCTCCACTCACTCACTTTATTTAACTTCAGCACATTCCAAAGACGTGATATAAAATAAATCCAACAAATTCCACCCTTCCTCCCGCCAAAACTGTAATTTACGTGAAAAAAATATTTGTATGTGCTTCCGTTTTCTCAGGTATGACTGATGAGTTTGAATAAAATAATTGTGTTTCAAATATTTTCAGGAGAAATAAAATATATTGCGACAAAGAACAAATATCACCTTTGTGTTGCTTTATTATGTTCTAAAATTTTACCGAGTACAGTTTTCTTCTCATCATTAACACAGTCCACATGCTTTTGGGCCATCATAACTCACAAAACAATCTATAAACTCTCTTTATTTTTCTGCTTTCTTCTGTTATCTCCCAAATTGTCATTGTTGATTCCACTATTGTTTCACAAACTTTCTTTAGTCAGTTTATTGTAAATTCTGGTACTCTGTACTTATATACCCTTAACCCAACATAACTACTATCCTCATGGGCGTAGTGAAGGGGGCACGGGGGCTGGCGTGGGGGACTACAGCTCTTCCTTGGAAATTAATGAATTTATTGTGCAGTCAGTTACTATTAGACTATTGTTTTAATTTTTGTGTAAATAACCGTTTTTATTCAGCACAAATTAATAAGCCTATCCGCAGCAAATACTATAACTCATATCTTTTATAGTTGTTGACAACAGAATAATGAATTAATGTGTTTGATTGCAATCTTCCAAAATGCGGCCCCCCTGCTGAAAAAAGTCTGTCGACTCCCATGATCCCCTTCGATAGTACTTATTTACTGATTGCTTTCCACAAACCAATGCTGCTCAACTGTATTCCTTAGTATTCAAACTCTCGCACTATCTCTAATCTCTTATCATTTAAATGTCATTGCTCATATTTCGTATATTTGTTTTCTTCTTTGAATAATAGCATGTGTTATTTCTCGATATTTATTTGTATTTCTCATGCTGTGCAAAATTTATGTTGTTGATGACTTTATAGACCTATTACAGTTTTTACCCCATCTATAGATCATCTGCATGTAGTCAACCAGATATTTCTTTGTCCCTTATATTGGAGCAATGCACAGTAGTTTCTTTGCCATTTTCTAAAAGTCACCTGTAAATATATTCAAGTAAGTTATACTCAGCTTATACCTCTGCTTTTCTGTTCATATGTAACAAAATTTTACTCCATAAGTTTCTTAAACCATTCTCATGCCTACTGTTTCACCATATAATTTCAACAGTAATGCTTCCCTTTTATACAATAAAAACTTTACTAGAAATCCATGAAAAGCACATGTATCCTTGCTCCTATCTTATCTTATATATTTAAACGAGCAATTCTTGTGCATACATATACACATATTTATTCCGCGTAACTTGGAAATGGCTCTAACGATTTTGATCAAATTTTGTAATCAGATAGGGTTTTAAAGTAAGAACAAATTAGAAACTAAAAACTTCACTTATCTTAGTAATGTTGATATTCTTTTTCTCTTTTTGTTGCTTCACTGTTAATAGCTTCAATTTTTCCTTAATTTAAGATAGAGTTTTGCTTTTTAAGTTCAGCTATATAGATGTAATTCCCGAAAAAACGGGATTTTACATAAAAAATGACATTTTTTATTCCCGTCTATATGGTGCAATTCGTGTATACACTCAAGGTATTTCAGAAATAGCTCTAAACATTTGATTAAAATTTTGTATACATGCATATTACATTCACAGCATTTTCTCTACTCACTTTTAGGTAACACATTGACATCTCTTTCTGTACTCACTCTTCTATAAAAATTTTCCATAAAAAAACACGGTTTTGCATCAAAAAACATTTTATCCGCACATTTAGAGTAAGTCATACCATGTTCTATATGTTTGAAATATAAATGCTATTACATTCACACTGTTTTTGCCTCTCACTTTTAGGTAACACATTCATATCTCATTCTCTACTCACTCTTCTACAAATAAGCATACAAGTAAAATATGATTTGATGTCTTTTCATCACCACACCTGGCTCGAAGCCCGAGAGCATCTTGAATAAGCATACAAGTGTCTGTGCTTGAAATAGAGATGCTGCATATTACATTTAAGGTGTTATCTCTACTTACTTTTAGGTAACACATTCACATTGCTCACTCTTCTATAAACAATTTTCCATGCAAAGCGTAATTTTGCCCCAAAAAACACCTTTATCCCCACTTTTAAAATAAGTCATACCATGTTCTGTATGAAATAGAAATGCTATTACTTTAACACTGTTTTTTCCTCTCACTTTTATATAACACATTTATATCTCTTTCTCTACTCACTCTTCTACAAATAAGTCGTGCAATTTTCTGTATGTTTGAAATAGAAATGCCACATATTATATTCATACTGTTTTCTCTACTCACTTTTAGGTAACACATTCATATCTCTCTCTCTACTCACTCTTCTACAAATAAGTCATATAATTTCGTGCATGTTTGAAATAGAAATGTTACGTATTACATCCACACTGTTTTCTCTACTTGCTTTTGGGAAACACATTTGTTTCTCCACACACTCTTCTAGAAATAAGTCATACAATTTTGTGCATGTTTGTATTAGAAATGCTGCGTATTACATTCACACTGTTTACTATGCTCACTTTTAAGTAACACATTCACATTTCTTTCTCTACTCACTCTTCTACAAACAATTCATATCATCTATACAACTTGGACGTTTGTATCTATCTAACTGTTAAGCTCGAAAACCGCTTAACCGATCACCACATAATTCGGCACGTATATCTATTTTTTCAAGGGGAAATTTTTTATCGTAACAACTTTACTACACAATATATTACTTTCAAATGGTTTTCTGCTCGCATTTCTTTTACGTAGCACATTCATTTACCCTCTCTTTGCCCTTCAACATACAAATCATATAATATTCAATGATTGAAATATAAATGCAACGTATTACATTCACACGACTTCCTCGACTAATTCTTCCTTTACGAGGCACCATCAGTCTTCTTTCGCTACTCGCCCTTCAACGTATAATTCATACAATTTGATATGTTTGAAAAAGAAATACAACGTATTATATTCGTACTATTTTCTCTACTCACTATTGTTTTACGTAGCAATTCACATGTTATTCCCTATCTTTTATCAACTTCATACATACCAAAGCCTATACATATTGTATGTTAAAGAGTAGATAAATTCCAAAACAGGTTGACCGATAGCCATGAAAAGTGATATATCTAATTGTTTTCATGGCGGAGGTTTTTATGCAATCCATTTTACCACACAACGTATTACGTTCACATGGTTTTCTCTACTCCTTTTTCTTTTACCTAACATACTACTCCCTCTTCTAGAAACATACATTTTTCCATGCACTTGAAATATAAGTGTAACGTATAACATTCACACGGTTTTTCTACTCATTTTTGTTTTACTAAACACAATCATATTTCTTTCACTACTCCCATTTCAGCGAACAATTACGAACAATTCATACAATTTTCTATATGATTGAAACAGAAATGTGTAGTAAATTCACATGGCTTTATAATCCAGCTTTTCATCCTGTAGTATTTGTTATTGTTCAACAGTGCTTTTGCTTAGTGTTGCTCCGATGTTTTAATAAAGAGTAAAGAAATATTTTTAAAAAGTAAAGTAATCACAATTGATGTCAGGAGTGTGCCGAAAAGCACGATATGGAACAGTTGATGAAATAAATGTTAGCCAAGATGGACATAATGGGAAATGAAATGAATTCCGGAATGCGACAGAGGAAACAAATATGAAAACCAAATTGGAAAAATGTAAACTACGGAATAGAAAATATAGGAACAAAGATGGACAAAATGAAAACAAAAATGGAAGGCAAACTGAAAATGTAAACTCCGAAACAGAAAAGAAGAAGATGGAAATGTGTAATATGAAGGCAGATTTATTGGAGAATACTAATGAGCGACTGGCCAGAGTAAAGGAAGCCATGGAAGAACTGGACGGAAAGATAAAGGACCTTGGCGAATGTGTTAACGCCCTGGAGTCAATCGCAGCAGCAAAGAACTGAACTCCATAATGGAACAAATGCTCAACGAAAACGTAAAACTGGGTGTATATCTATGGGGGAGGCCTGCGTTCAGCAGTAGAAGTTTTACAGCTGAAATGGTGTTTATGAAATATTTGTATCTCGGAAATGACTCTTCACAATTGCGACTAAAATTGTTATTTAGTTAACGTTTTGACTTTCAGTTTATCTAACTAAGTATCTTCTCCCACAAAAAAAGGATATCACAAAAACAGAGGCGAAAAACGCCGAGCGTAGCTCGGTCGCCCCGGTACTTTAACATAATGGGACAAAACTACTGGATACTTTTGTGTCACTTTACTGTCTCCTTCCTGAAATTGTACCTCAAATACAGTTTTCTTGTCATTGTTAGCACAGTCTACAGTCTTTCAAGCTATTTCAACTCACAGCCGTACTTCACAAAACCTTAATCTGTCCTTTCAGTGTGTTTCTTCACTTCCTCTGTCTCTCATAACCTAATAACGATGTTACATTAACTTGCGACCTTCGGTCCCTTTTAGACGCACCGTCGTAACTTTCACGATGACACACTTGCAGTGATACCGACGCCTGTCCTCAGTTCTGTCAAACTCTATTGTTTTTCTTTTTTTTCTCAGGCCTCCTTATATAGCGGCTAGAAGGGAAGTCAGCACATTAATTTAAACCAGTGGTAGATCTCGGTATTTGGAACACATTTTGTATCTTACGTGTTTGTCTCTGACAATGCACTCTGACACTGCGGATTGTATGGGTGTCACTTTCCCTAGCTCAGTACATAAACAGACAGCGTAAGGGTGCATCTTAAAAACAAAGTGGTACCCCGCCTTGTCCTTCCGTGTTTTCTGTGCAGTGTGGGACAATCACAAGCGTTAGCTCCCAACGAAAGCAAAAGTGCCCGACCTGATTACACTCACAAACAAGTTCAATTCCCTGACCAACCTCCACTCAACGTTGTCGACTTACCCCACGTCTGAGAGAGCAGCTCGGAGTATTCCTTCACATCTTTTAAGTGAATATTGCTTGTGTGGCCACATACATCAGTCTGTTGTTACCACCAATGCTTTTTTTTTAAATTTATTTAATGATATGTGAATTAATAAAGTAATATAAGTAGTAATGAACAACAGTTTTGCTTTGCATAAGAATTTACAGATATACTTGTCATTTATTGTTGACCCTGTACCTTTTGTTAGTAAACAGGGATTGTGTTTTCAATTTAGTCCTCTAATTATTGTACTTGGGTAACAATGCCAAATCCTCCAACATTTCAGATTATGTACAGGAGGAGTTTCCAGTATTGTCACTGATAGATCACCATTGATTGCTGCTCAAGTATCAGGAAGAGACACAAGCATCTATCTGGGAAAGGATAATCCTGAATATGTACATCAGAAGAGTAATGTCGCAGGAATGCCAAGTGTAGAAGAACATGTTTTCGCAGAAGAGTCTGTTAAATGTAGTGAGGGAGAGGAAATGTACACGAAGCATTTACACTATTTGATTCATGAAGATAAAAAACCACACCAGTGTAAAACTTGTGACAAGAGCTTTACTCGGGTGTCACATTTGAAACCACACTATTTGATTCATGAAGGTAAAAAACCACACCAGTGTAAAACTTGTGACAAGAGCTTTACTCAGTTGTCAAGTTTAAACAAACACTATTTGTGTCATGAAGGTGAAAAACCACACCAGTGTAAAACTTGTGACAAGAGCTTTACTCAATTGTCACATTTGAAAAGACACTATTTGAGTCATGAAGGTAAAAAACCACACCAGTGTAAAACTTGTGACACGAGCTTTACTCAATTGTCAAATTTGAAAAGACACTATTTGATTCATGAAGGTATAAAACCACACCAGTGTAAAAGTTGTGACAAAAGTTTTACTCAGTTGTCACATTTGAAAGCACACTATTTGATTCATGAAGGTAAAAAACCACACCAGTGTAAAACTTGTGACAAGAGCTTTGCTCGCTTGTCAAGTTTTAAAAGACACTATTTGATCCATGAAGGTAAAAAACCACACCAGTGTAAAACTTGTGACAAGAGCTTTACTCGCTTGTCAAGTTTGAAAACACACTATTTGATTCATGAAGCTAAAAAACCACACCAGTGTAAAACTTGTGACAAGAACTTTGCTCAATTGTCACATTTGAAAGCACACTATTTTATTCATGAAGGTAACAAACCACACCAGTGTAAAACTTGTGACAAGAGGTTTACTGAGTTGTCACATTTGAAAAGACACTATTTGATTCATGAAGGTAAAAAACCACACCAGTGTAAAGCTTGTGACAAGAGCTTTACTGAGTTGTCACATTTGAAAAGACACTATTTGATTCATGAAGGTAAAAAACCACACCAGTGTAAAGCTTGTGACAAGAGCTTTACTGAGTTGTCACATTTGAAAAGACACTATTTGATTCATGAAGGTAAAAAACCACACCAGTGTAAAACTTGTGACAAGAGCTTTACTGAGTTGTCACATTTGAAAAGACACTATTTGATTCATGAAGGTAAAAAACCACACCAGTGTAAAACTTGTGACACGAGCTTTACTCTCTTGTCAAATTTGAAAAGACACTATTTGATTCATGAAGGTATAAATCCACACCAGTGTAAAAGTTGTGACAAAAGCTTTACTATGTTGTCACATATGAAAGCACACTATTTGATTCATGAAGGTAAAAAATCACACCAGTGTAATACTTGTGACAAGAGCTTTACTCGCTTGTCAAGTTTGAAAAGACACTATTTGATCCATGAAGGTAAATAACCACACCAGTGTAAAACTTGTGACAAGAGCTTTAATCAGTTGTCAAGTTTGAAAACACGCTATTTGATTCATGAAGGTAAAAAACCACTCCAGTGTAATACTCGTGACAAGAGCTTTACTCACTTGTCAAGTTTGAAAACACACTATTTCATTCATGAAGGTAAAAAACCACACCATTGTAAAACTTGTGACAAGAGCTTTACTCTGTTGTAGGGTTTGAGAAAAGCTCTATTTGATTCATGAAAGTAAAAAACCACACCAGCGTAAAAGTTGTGACGAGAGCTTTACTCAGTTGTCAAGTTGGAAAACACACTATTTGATTCATGAAAGTAAAAAATCACACCAGTGTAAAACTTGTGACAAGAGCTTTACTCAGTTGTCAAGTTTAAAAACACCATTTGATTCATGAAGGTAAAAAACCACACCAGTGTAAAACTTGTGACTAGAGCTTTACTCAGTTGTCAAGTTTGAACAAACACTATTTGTGTCATGAAGGTAAGAAGCCACACCAGTGTGAAACTTGTGACAAGAGCTTTACTCACTTGTATAATTTGAAAACGCACTATTTGATTCATGAAGGTAAAAAACCACACCAGTGTAAAACTTGTGACAAGAGCTTTACTCGGTTGTCACATTTGAAAGGACATTATTTAGTTGATGAGTGTAAGAAGTAGTGTTGGTGAACAACATTACTTTACTAGAACTAGTTCTTCTCTGCAGCCTGAGAAGACGTGTCAAGGAGACATTAACATTTCTACCCCGAGGCGGTAGATGTGGTTCTCTGTGGAAGTATCTTAGGGTTGGCATGTCGGTCTCTCAGTCAAGAGGTCCGAAGTTTGAGTCTCACTGATGGTACATTACTTATATAAGGTTTATTCCTGGTTTTTCTTTATCCTAGAAAGAGAATTTTTGATATCTGCAAGCTCTCTACTCTGGACTCATCTGGGCATAATTTCACATGTTTGTTCTTTGATATGATGTGCATGAAAGTCAAACTTATTTATTAAATTTGTTCTTGTTCAGAGAGATCTAATCTATACAGTGTGTTAGGGGTATTAGTGCGCAGATTTTGCGTACTGGGAGATCCAAATATGACGAATAATAGAATCCAATAACAACTCCATCCATTCTGAAAGATAAAGGGGATAATCGAACCTTATTGAATACATTATGTGCACAGTCTGGCAACACAGGCCGAAAGGTTTGTTTTGGATTGCGACCAGGTTTGGGTTCACACCTGCAACGGATGAAGGTCTAAACTAGGCTAGCACTTGAAATCCAGTTCACCACGTGCCTGTGTGTTTCTTGTCAGCTAATGCCAGTAACGAGGCATTGCTTTTAAGCTATTCTATCGTATTCACAAGAACTAAACTAAAAGCTGCGTAAGAGGCTACGATAGCAATTTCAAATGTTAAGTATGGAAATACCTCATTTGTGTAATTAAATAACAGCCACCTTTTGCTAAACAGGAAAATCTATATAAAGAACACGACTTTAAGATCCGGAACAGGCTAAATGGCCTAAGACGTGAAGAAGAAGCGGCAGAAGAAGAAAATTATTAATGTTCAATAACTGCAAACTCAACAAGATGTGTTTTACAGTAGAGGTTCAAAATGTGCTCCGTCAGAATCTACGCAGGCATCGCATCTTTTGCCCTACCCTCGTTAGAGCTTCTGTGTTCCGCCCAATCTCTAGGGCAGCTTCAAACACACATGTGCAAAGATCATTAAGTGTTACGCTTCACATGTGTTGCAATTGGTTTTGCCCTAAGCAAGAAGCATATCTAAATACTCTTCATTTGTAAAGGCTGCCATTGTTCTGAATGCATTTAATGCACTTGAAGCACTGACAGAACCTGCTGTTGTGCACAGATGGCATGGGGATAGTTGTGCTGTCAACATTCGCTCACCATCTCCTCTTCGGGTGTGCTAATGTTGTGTGGTTGCCTAGCATTTGCCCACGACTTTATTCCAATAGACACACTGAAATCCTGTCCTTTCATATCATTTTGTGGTTAAACGAATCATTTTAGCAACATATGTTAAAGACATAAATAACGCATCCTCTGTAGCTCTACCTCACTGTTCTAATTGCAGAAGTAAATGATAACAGAGTGGTGACATATTCGCAATTACACTTTTGACCAGTTTTAATTTTTATTTATGAAACTATGCACTGTAGAGGAAAATGGTACAGCAACTTATGTTTCAGTTTAACGTCGTGAAGTTGCCTTTGAAGTCTGCGCACTCATGCCCCTAACACCTTGTATATTCAGAAAATAGCAATTTTGCCATCGCAGTGTTCTTGGATGAGTTTAAGGTAAAGCGATTTTTGTCAACTCAGTGTCAGCAATCTATACAACTAGTTTTATAAATCAATTCTTAGTTTGTTCTTTTTAGAAATAATCATTGCTTAAAATGTCACTTTGCAAGAATGCTACTGTGTAAAAATCCTAAATTCCCAGTGGAATTTCTTTCTGTTTGAGATGATAGGGAAAAAGCGATTAAAAGGTTTAGATGTAGACAATAGAGTGAAACTTTTTCACCAATATGGCTAAGGGAAAGCTAATGCAAGGCATCTATGCCCATTTCATATAAAGGAGGAAGTGGCTTAAATCTGAGTGGACATATTCTCAGGAAGCACCTAGTATTATTGTGACCTAGTCCAATTTTCACTAACAGTTTTGCGAGATCACTTTTTTCCATGACACTCACATTGATGTCATTACATCAATGAAGTATGGCCATGGTTACCTCCTCTTCTTCCAGATGGTTCATTCTTTGGGGAGTCAAGTCCATCCTGCCTCCAGTGCCAAGCATTGTCACAGACTTGCTCATCAATGCTTTTTGCATTGTTCATTCCCTGACTCACTCAGGGAGACACCAGCATACTCGCGGACTCATCTGAAATATCTCGAAACTCACTTTGATGGACTGTTAGACTGACTTGAAATGCAAAATTAAATGATTGGTAATATACATTTATCTGTATTACATCTACTTAACATCAGGCCTAACTGCCGGGCTGACTTCACTCTCATTTCTACGTGTGTAATATCATACCCATGTAGTATATAGGACTGTGATTTATTTGATGCTTATGAATAAAACTATTTCTCAAATGGAGTTGATTTCAATCAATTATTTGTTATGAGCTTAAACAGCTAAGTAGACTATACGATCATTAGTTGTGTTTGGTCGTTGTCATTCAAGACAAATTCTGCCATTGTTTAGTAAGAATTTCTGTAAAATGAATTGTATGAAGACTACCTCAGTGTGTGTAAATAAAGTGTGGAAGATACTTTCAAAAACAATCCTAGTTCATTCATAATTATAATACATCTGTACTTCCACCGAGATTAAAGTATAAGAATTCTCAAGCTTTCCGACTGATGCTAAGCCAGTAGGTAGGATAAAAAGATGCCAAGACATCTATACATACCAACGAAAGGCCGTTTTATACAAAAAGCTGGTTACATATGACATCCATATTCCTTTGAAGCAACTCGGCTTCAATTCCTCACTAGCTCTGTATGTTTGTGTGAACTGATAGCACAATGTTTTTGTCTTTTTTTTTTTTTTTTTGTGTAAAGAACCTGTAAAGTACTCTTTTGTACTTGATTGAAATTTGTACACCTTTGTGTTACAAGGAAAGCTTAAAGGACAGATATAAACTTACTAATGGAAAACTGTATATTACTGTATTATCAATGTTCTGTGAATTAAACTTTTCATAGTGCAAGCCATTTTGATGGTATTTAATATTAGTGTTTAATAAATTTGACCACATACTGTGTTCCACATGTACATAATACTATATGCTTTGAATTTGCTTATATATACATTATCCTAGCGTCTGTTCGCTGTATTAACTGCCTTGAAATTCAAGCATTCACTTTTAATTTATCAAAGGTACTATTAGTATTAAACTTTAAAACAGCTCTTGGTATGTTTTTATTCAGTTAAGTTTGTAAACTACCTACATGTTCTTATACTTTTTTCTCTCTACTTTTAGTTTCAGACTCCCACTTCCAAAATGAAATATTTCAAGTCAAGTACCACTTAATGGATATGCTTTAAAGCTTGCAAATCTTGCTTTTTCCCTCTTTCTTTGCAACAACTTGTTAGCAGGAATTACTGTCCTCCCATGTTGTAACAAAGCATGTGCTCTTTAACTTTAAATTATGCCCAAGCAAAAGCAAATTGTGAGTAAAGTTATGTGGATAGAAGAATCAGACTATTGATTTGTCATTGGTATTCTAATTATTGAGCAGTTTGTAACGGTATTAAGGGCAGTACGGTTTTTAACATTAAAGAAATTACCAAAATCTTGGGAACAGCCGGAGGGGATATGTTGGAATGGCTGACGTAATGGACTCTAACGAAAGCAGTAGACGGCACGGTAATGGGATTTCTAAGGCTGTCCGGCCTTCACACAATTATTATTACTATTTTATTACTACTATTCTTGTTGTTGTTGTCGTGGTGGTGGTGGCGGTGGCGGTGGCGGTGGCTGCAGCGGTGGTGGCAGCAGTAATTTTGCACCTCTTACTGAATATTACAGTTATTAATTCTAGAGCAATCTTTCTTGGAAATCCAAACAAATATTCCACAAGGAAGGAGTATTTGAAAGCAATATCTCTAACTTCACTGTCGCAGTAACTACAAAGAAGAGCAATGCTTTCAAACCTATCTAGTGATCTGAAAGGTCTTCTGACAAAATATAAACCCGAATAACCCATATGAGAATTCTCAAATACACCACCAATCGTATTGAAAAGGAAACGATGTGGACTCTGTAACAAAGACAGAAAGAACTGCGAAACTAAATATGCATGTGGTAAATACTACACTCATCTCTGTTCGAACAAACATGTCAACATTATTTGTTACAGTTGCATACTCACGGAAAACACAGAAGTACTAGATGGCACTGAGTAACTGAACAATTCAAACATGAGCGTCGGTAGACATTTTTCCAGGGGGGGGGGAGCCACATGTTTCAAATTTGCAATCAGATAATATCAATTCACTATTTTATTGTCAAAATTTATAATATTCGTTGCATATAACCATGTTAATTTGTGTTACATAGAAATTGATCTTTTAAAACAGTAGTTTTTTTTTTTTTTTTTTTTTTTTTTCATTCAGTTCAATTCAGTGGAATACACAATTGAACCATATCATGAGTCAATACATAAGATGATATAAAAAGGTACCCTATAAGGGCCCATGTCATGAGAAACATAACATTAATAGTCAGTAATTGATTGCACATTAAGTTGACCAACTTCCAGGGAGGGGCGGCGGACCCCCCCCCCCCCCCCTTCGCGACGCCCGTGAACTCAGATTACAAGTTGTGTAGGTACCTGAAAGTTGCAATTTATTTTCTTTACATGTATTGCAATGCAAATTGTGTCTACCGTATTCGTATACTAGCTGGTCTATGTAGTAAGATAATATTAATAAACAACTATGTATATTTAACCTAAATAAATCTAAACAGGAAAAAATGAAAGGTAAAGGAACAATCTGATGTATTGCGTTCACATGGCTTTCTCTGCTCTTGTACTAACCAATCTTACAAACTCTTCTTCATGTTAGTTGAGATAAACATTTGTACAAATAATATTATTGCTTATTTCCTTGTACAAAGGGAATATGGGAATACAGTAGACTTTGAGCGATAATCCAATGTTTAAACCTTTGAGATTCCGTTCTCTTTGCACAATTAACATATTTTAAAAAAATAATGATATATTTGAAATAAGTACAAGTTATCTATAACTCACACAAATAACAAGGAACATCTCCGAAATGGTTCACTCTAGTAAAAACATTTATTCAGACATAAATTGTGTGTTTTAGCAATATCTACATTTTTCCACAGTAAGATTTGGTCTGTGTCTTATGGTTTACCAGTTATTCAAAAATCATCCAGAGTAAATACAACTACAGGAGCTATAGTTAGAAAACTCAAGATACCCATTTGATTTGTAATAAAAATATGTCAAACATATGACATTTTCGTCAAAATCGTTAGACATTTTCAAGAAAATCTAAATTTTCGATAAACTTTCCATGTAAAGGGTGGTTTAGGGTGAAGAATTTGCTTCAAAATCTACTTTGCTACATCAAAATGCACTGAAGCTGTGTGTATGCTTTTTCCAATTCATCTCTCCATCTATTTCTAACCCCAGAAGGTTCGCACCTCCTACTGTAATTATTGTAAACCGCGATACTAAAGTCTAGAATAATTTTATAGTTTTGAACTGTGTGTTCCATTTTTATCATAACTTGGAATTAATTTATTGGCTTTGAACCAAATGTTCAACCCCCTAAATCTAGCTGTACTCATATTTAAGAGTTCATCTTTCTACTTCTCATATATAAGCACACTGGTGTCGTCTGTAAAGATATTGTTTTGGAATGTTCATTGAGATAACAGAGTAAATCATTTATGAAAACCAGAATATTGAAACCCGAGAAATTCCAAGTTTGATTGTACATGGATCTGATTCGTTATTGTTGACAATATTATTTTGTGTTCTGTTCGTCAAATAGGACTTAAAGGTGCTATTGAGAGCTTATCCAGGCCGTAGCATCAGCCCATGGTTAATACTATGAAAGGAATTGGCCAAATGATAGGAAATATTCCTATAATGGATTCCTTGTTATTCATGGCAATTGATATTTCATTGATATCAATACGTGGCATTGTTGGTAGACAATCTCTTCCTAAAACCAAACTGACAGTATGTTAGAATGTTATTTTCCTCAAGACGTTTCATAATACGATTATACACTGCTTTCTCAAAATTATTTGACAATGGGGTAGGCAGTGGGGTTGGTCTGTGATTAGCGGGTAATTGTTTATCACCATTTTTAAACAATGGCGGAACTGTTGCTAACTTTAATATACAATCTGGAAAAATTCCCCACAAGAGCGAACAGTTACAAATGTGACATGGGTGTACTCAAATCACTTGAGCGGCATTTTTAACAGCTTAGTCCCATTCCATCCCACTCATGTGAGGTTTCACTTTTCAGACACTTATTATTTTCAATCTCTGAGGACGTAGTAGACCCTACTCTTAAGTTTTTGGAGGGTAATATGTATGATTTTCGGTAAATTGAGTACTGCTGCATTTTGATAATTTTTGGTCTAATCCACGTTATATAAATACAATAGTATCTAAATGCTGGAAGTCACATGATGCACTTCAGGATAAAGGCTTCTAGCACCAACAAGTAAACCATTCCATAGAATTTTAAAGTACCTACTTCCACACTTGATGAACTGCAGCAAGAGAACCTTCCCATACAGATAATACGAATTAGAATAAATTAAAGTGTTGCCAGTAGTTCGTCCTTACCTTCGGAAGAAGAAAGATACACTTTGCAGGTTGCTTAGTGGAAAACATATTTAAACACACATTCCCCCGAAGCACAGGTGACACCATTTCCTAAAGACTTTCCACCACAAATTTAGAGTCACACTTCTAACAAAAATATATTAAAATAATTAAAATACATAGAATAATTAAAAAATGAAAATATAATAACATTAAAATATGTAACAACCCTGGAAATGCTGTAATTCACATTAGAGTTGTTCGGGACACATAGGTTTTGCACACGAAATCGATTGTGATATAAAAATGTACCTTATTTGTAAAAATTATAATTTAACTTAATGTAGCTAGGTAAATGTCAAGTATCCTGTAATACTATTGCAAATATTTTTATGAATCTAGAAATGTGCTCTCTTTTTTTAAGACTGTATTCTGGTAACCCTATTTAAGAACATCCAAGATTCGATTATATCGGCTTTTGCATTGGAATACACCCATCACTTCTCCAGTCCATTATTACTCCATGGTACTGCTGGTGTGTTTGTGCTTCAGAAGAAAGATTTCTGGTCATCTTCAATGTGGATCTGGACAAAAGGTAATGTAAATGCTCATTTGGGGATGGAATAAACTGAATTGAGAATGTGATAAACTGTTTGACTGATCTGATACTTTGTCCATGTTATTTGCTTACTATAATGGATTTATAGTTGCGTCCTTCGATGTGTGGCGCTATATGTGCGTGAGTATTTCTCATTGTAGGTCGTGACGTATATTGTCATGAAAACTTTAACAGTCAGTGTATAAAGGAACACTCTGATTATCAATGGATAAGTAGTAAATAATTCGTTAATGGTAACCTTACTACAGCCTTGTTAGGCTGGAGTGTGTTAATGGACACTGTGAGGTACCAACTCCACAACAGAAAAAATGCTGCGTAAATAGGAAACGCCCAAGTTGTTGGTAGCTAAAAATGTTACACGCTGCAGTAAAATAAGGTGCAAAACAATAATGAAGTGGGTTAGGCAAGTGTAGGGCTGCTGTACCTAGCGCGGGCGCGTGTGTTGATGTGCATTATCCTGCCTTATATGTTCTGTGTATGTTACGTGGTGGCCCAGGATCGAAGGTAGGTTTTAGGTTATGGTATGCAGTGGATTTTCCTTGTTTCTCTTGCTGGAAAGTCCGCGTATTATATTGTGCTAGAAATCTGATGAATTGTATAGATGACCTATTAAAGGAACTGTTTTGAAGTAGGTCATTGGAGGAGAGCGTGGGAATTAAACATTTATGTAAACGTCTAGTTTTAAACGTGAGCCAAAAGGCTATAGATAGCAGTAAAGATAAAGAAAAATAGTAAGTATAAATGCAGTCCATTTGGCTGTAATACATCAGGTAATGCTAATATTTTAACTAATATCTACTTTCTGGTATTATTGATTGGTGTGTTTACGAGTATGCTCTGAGAGGGCAAGACGAGAAATAAAGATACAAAAATCTTGGCGTTTCCTTTAATTTTTTGTTGATTTAACTTGTGAATAGGCAATGGAGTATAAGTGGTCCTCACGTACATATAACCTACGTTAGGGTATTTAGAATTTTCTCTTACTCTGTGACATTTTCACTCTGTTATTTCTCATAGGTGGGCTTCCTACGTTGGATGGCCCGCAATGTTAATTGTTCTGCATCATAATCACTGTTTCTCTTACATTCAACGTGCTTTGTTATTAATTCCAGAGAATGGTGGGATCTGGTGAGAGACTGTGTTAGAAGTTACTTCATCATTGCTGTAAGTAAAATGAAGTGTTACACTCACATCTTATGTAATCATAAGTTTTGTATGTCATGTAACTTTGGATGCTATTTGAAGGTTAAACCAAATTTGTATGAACTTTACAACATTAAGCATTCTGTTTAGGAAACTTGATGCACCAATTGTTTGTCACATTACGCTCCCTTAATTGAAACTGAGAACTAACAAGGCTGTATGTTTATAGAAGACTTGGTGATAATTTAATACTGCGTTGTTGATAATCAAGTGCTCGTTGCATCCGCTAACTGCTTTGTTCATGTTACTCGCTATCTGTCTCACAAAGGCACTCCAAACGCAAACTGGGGTGCTAAAGATTGTGTATGTGCTAAAACACTTCACATCGCTTGTCTTGCACATGTAGCGTTATATTGGAGATATTGTTGTATAATATTTAATTTACAATAATTCACTCCAAGGACATTGTGGTTATATGGGACATTCTATAGTATGCTGGTCTAATTTTACTTTGACCTATGCGATATCAGTAAAAGCAGGCTAGTTTTCTTAAAATTGCTTATATAGATGTAATGTAACATAACCTTGGTATGCTGCATGGAAGAACATATATATCTGCTGTGCTAGATGAGTACTTACCTAAACTTCCTAAATATTTATGAAGGTATTGTGTCTTCTCCATTTATGTTATTACAGTGAGTGCTTGAAGTATTTTGAGGATGTGTCAAATTGAACCAGCATCTTATAGAGTGTTTATTACACTTATATATGGAATTAGAGATGCGTTTGGTTGAAATAATGCAGTAACCCTCCTTATGGTTGTGTATTGCTGTCTAGATTCAACTTTGATTAATGTGCATATGAGTCATTCCGTGTCAAATCGCACAACATTTGACCTTCATGTCTCCAAATTCATTAATATTAAATGTATATGTTCTGAGAATGAAAAAAATGATACACCTATTCTTTTGTTAGTCTGTTGGTGCTGTTTTTATAATGCAATTTGGTTTGTGTTGGGCTATGAGACTATTTCTCTCAGGGCATGGTACTAGGTGGAATGAATAAACACGCGATGCAACTTCACTATATATGTCACTTTATTAGCACCTTTTTCATCTCTTTTTACACTTGTTAAAATTGGATTGACTTTTGTTACACCTTTTTGTATTATTTTGATTCTCTTTTCACTTTTACACAGCTTTTTAGATCCGTATTCACTAGCATTGCATAAATACCTCTACACATCCTTACCATACTAACGCCATTAACAATTTTAGTACTAGTTTACATGATGCTATACGGATGTATACATCCGCATATGATTTCATTTTATATTTTTCTGCATTAAATAGTTCCCGTATTGTTAGGGAAGCGATCTTTAGCTATTCTCCCTTTGCTTTTAATATTAAAGATATATGATTCTTTTAGTTATACATATTAAATTTAAATGTAAAACTTAACATTTATAACTTTTTTAAAACAAACTTAATTTTCTGAATGAAAAATAGCAACCCGTTTTTGTTACTCAACTAATTCATATCAACACCAAAAATAAATTAAATTTCCATTAAATATTTACATAAATGATTTCCTTTTGGGGTCTTACAATATATTCTGTCTCATATGCCCCTTGTTTTGTTTTCCAAGTTGTCACATACATTCACAATCTTGAAACACAATACAACATTTCTCCCTATTCCTGTGATACAATCTAATGTTTTTTTTTTTTTGTTTTTTTTTTTAATCTTCTGTTTTGGCATGACACAGCGTGTCTTTATAATTTTAACATATTCAGTCATTACACAACCCAACATCAAGAATATTCCTAAGTTTTTTTTTTCAACAGTAACACAAATATTATTTAAATGTATCATGGTGTATTATGTGCCTTTTGACTGATGTTCTTTGTTATGAGGAGAGAGAAACAGGATACAAATCTTGAACTAATGATTTTGATCATGATTATGGCAATTTTATTCAGTTCTTTGCCTTCTTTGTCTTGCAAGCTTATTATGTGTAGGCAGGTCGTTGATTCAATTCTTAAACTCTGATGTTACTAATGATACTATTGCGACATTGGGTTCTTATTCACTATTGTCTAGTTCATCGGCATTTCTTTAAGCTCAGCATTGGCCATATCCACCTTAATCTATGGGCATTGCTTTTCTGACTATGGTTTTTCTCTCGTTACTAATTGTCATCTCTTATCTCTATAAGAGAAAACTTCTATTTTTATAATTATTCTGCAACTATATTATTTTTCTTCTTAATTCATCCTCGACACCCTTGTGTCTAAATATTCTCTCTTTGTCACCACAATTGATTCCTTCTTATTTTTGTTCCTGACATCCTTATGTCAAAAACACATTTTCCTTGTCACAATAATTCACTTCTTTTATGACAATCAGTATTCTCATCTGTCTTTGTTAACAGTGCTCTCGGTGGTCATTATAGCCAATGACTATGTTGATTTCCTTTCCTGTTGTATTTTCCAACCTGTATATAGTTTTCTATAAGAAACCCATTAAAGCTTATTGTTTTTGCTCATCTCTTCTGTTCCTGGCTTATATGTTTGTTGGCAAAGACTATTTGGTCCTTTCTTTGTATGGTTTTAATTTGTTTTTTGGTATCTTCCTGCCAACTTGCCATTTGTATTCTGTAGCTCATATGTATGGTCACCCAGCTGTTTCATTATGACCAACGGTCCCATATACAGTAGTTCCACTTTCCCTTTGTGCAGCCATCATAGTGTCAATGTCAATGTCAATTGTCAATTGCTTAGGTTTTGTGTTGGTCATCAACTCAATTGGGGCAAACTTAGTCGTGGTAATTTCCCTGGGTGTTGGTGGTTGTTTCTGTATTCTGTGAGGCATCCGCCCTATTTGGCACATTTTCATCTACTTCCTGCTGTCTTATGTTGCCAGTGTTCCATTGGTTTCCGCCCCTTTGGTGTGAACCCCTGTTGTATGGCGGTCTTCGGTTGTTCAAGTATTCTCTACAGAATTGTATGTGGTTCACTTGATGGGTACGGTCTCCTGGTCTTCCACGTTCATATGTATATGTTCGGTATCTCGACTCACCCCTTGGTATCATGTCATGGTACCACTGTCTCGTGTTGTCCATCCATTCGCCATGATTGTGCGGTTGTGGGAAATGGTGTGCCCCTCTTCCCCTGTCATGGGTGCTCCTAGTATTTCTATCTTCCCTCTCACTCTGGTTGTAGTCGTGCTTCTGTTTAAGATCGGTGAGTTTGGGTGACCGTTTCTGTCTTTGTTCATTAGGCCGACCATTTTACATTTTGAAAGCTGTTAGTAGTTCTATCATGTCTGCAAAATCTAGTGGCCTCGCAACAATTAACCCTGTTCTCACCGTGTCTGGGAAATGTCTTGTTATGCTGGTAATCAGCTCGGCTCCCGACAGGTTAGGGTCTAATAGCTTCGCTTTGTTGGCTACTTTCATGAAATAATCGACTAGCGATAACCCTTTGGTCGGATCATATCTTCCTGTCGCTAACTCTACCCTTGTCTGGTTCTGCTTAGCTGGGCCCTAATACCTTGATAGGAATAGATTCCTGAATGAGCTTTAAGATTCATGACCAGCTAGTGTTAACCTTAGCCATTATAATGCTTTGTTTTTCCATCTTTTCTTGACTATCATCATCCTAAGCTCATTTGGTATCCTTTTCACTTTAAAATACTCTTCCATCTCTTTAACAAACATTTTGGATCGTCTCCCTTCTCCTTGTCAAATGTAGGTGGTGTAATTTCATGCAGTATGCTGTTGGTGTAGCATGTGTTGTGTGTTGTGTTATTGTTTAATTGTGAAGTTCTATCTATATGGTGAGTCAACATTTTGTACATTATTCAAATAACTTTCATCTTGAACATCACTTACATCTAAGTCATCATTTTGCCTTTGTAGTGCATTCACAACATCATTACATTCGCCAAACTTTCTTTTCCTTTCCTCATATTTTCATAAATTGATTTTAAATCATTCTTATTTCTAAGTGACTTTGTTTTATATCATTCATAGCATCTTGTTGTGATTGTACTACATCAGCCACAGTTTTAATTCTAGGAATTACAACTTGTTCTACAGTTTCATTAACAATTAGACGCTGGCCTACAGATCCCAAGGGCGCGGGTTCAAACCCGGCCCAGCGCGATGGTTTTTAAGTGTGCTTAAAAACGACACCTCCATGTCAGTAGATTTACTGGCATGTAAAAGAACTCCTGCGGGACAAAATTTCGGCACACTGGTGACGCTGATGTGATCCTGGCAATTGACAGCGTCGTTAAACAAGAAAATAATTTAATAATTAATTCCTCAGTTATTTCAACTTTTACATTTGTAATCTTACAGTCTACACTTGCATTACACTCTGTTATTTCATCTCTACATCTACCAATTTCTCCTTCTAATACAATCTTGTTTTCTTTAATTTCCATTTCTATTTTTCCCCATCCTATCTCCTATGATTTCTATCCTAGCTTCTAAAGCTTCCTTTGTCTCATTTATGTTTTATGTACTAATTTCAAATTAGTTTCCATTACTTTCATATTTTCTTCACTTTCCTGTCCTCCTAATTCTATTCTCTTTCCCAAATCTAGCTCTAATTCTTTCCTAGTATGTTCTATTTTCTGCTCTAAGTCCTGTCTCACTTCCTCCAATCTCTGACCTATACTCTGTTCTAATTTCTCAAACATGTTCATTAGTAACCTTTGGTCTTTTCCTATTACTACCTCTTCTTCACTTTCTGCTTCTATCTTATAACTAAGCTTATCTGCCCCTTTCCCTATTTCTACTTCATTTCCTTTTTGCGACATTTTCGTTTTTGATTCAGTTCACTTGTCATATTATTTTGTCACTTCGCAGTAACATAAAAATAAAGTGAATGTTAAAATAAAAATTTTTGGTCATACTTTTTCCTCGTTGATTTATTTCGTTACGTGCATCCCCTGGGCGGTTGGCTTGACTGGACGTTCTTTGATGTACTCCGCGTCGATGGATAGGCATTTGTAAGCACTCCCCACGTTGATTCCAGCTTGATAACGTCTCCTATAGCCTTAAATTTCGGTGGACTGTTCAATGGCACCTTCTTTCTTTTCCGCGCATAGATTTGACGTCACTTGGTATTTCGCGTCAGTTCATTTCCCGTAGATTTTCATTCCACCCAAAATTCGTGCTCCATTAAGAGGTAGAACTGGAACTTAAAAATTCAATGCCACAACTGGGATTTGAACCACAGACCTTCCTTCAACAGTAAGTTTGTTGGCATAAATAAATAATAATTCGTGCTCCATGTTTGGGCAAGCCATTTGGTGCTGTTTTTATATCAAACTGTAACTTCGTGTTCGGCTATGAGACTATTATTTCTCTCAGGGCATGGTACTAGGTGGAATGAATAAACATGCAATGTAACTTCACTATACATATCACTTTATTAGCACCTTTTCCGTTTCTTTTTACGCTTGTTATAATTGGATTGAGTTTTGTTACACCTTTTTGTATTATTTTGATTGTCTTTTCACTTTAACACAGATTTTTAGTACCGTATTCACTAGCATTGCAAAAATATGTCTACACATATATACCATACTGACGCCATTAACAATTTTAGCACTACTTTACATGATGCTATTTTTATGTATACATCCGCGTATGCTTTCATTTTCTATTTTCCCACATTAAATAGTTCCTGTATTGTTAGGGAAGTGATCTTTAGCTATTCTCCCTTCGCTTTTAATATTAAATATATATGATTCTTTTATTTGTACATATTAAATTAAAATGTGAAACTTTACATTTATGACGTTTTTAAACAAACTTATTTTTCTTAACAATGAAAAATAGCAACACGTTTTTGTTACTCAACTAATTTGTATCAACACCAAAAATAAATTATATTTGCAATAAATATTTACATAAATGATTTCCTTTTTGGGTCTTACAGTATATTCTGTCTCATACACATACAGTAATTGTTGTCTCTGGTTGTTTACTCATTTACTTCCTTATGCTTGTTTTGAGTTCCATAGAGTTTAAACTCTAGGTATTTGAATATAGATTTTTGTTGTTTAATGATGCCTTGCTTACTTCAAATTAAATGATGAGCTGTTCAAAAGCTTTATTGACAACATTTCGTATATGCTGATGTGACGTTTCAGACAGAAGTACACTAGCATAATCTGAAAAGAGTTGTAGCTATGGAACCATTACTAAGATTTTACAAGGCAAGTCATTCACAAATATTAAAAATAGAAAAGCCTGACCATAGAACCTTGGGGATATCTTTAGTAGCAATCCCTGGTTTAGAATCAGAACCATATTTCCTGGTTTTCTGGATTCTGTTTGATATGTTATATCTGAATCAATTTATGGAAATCTCATTGAAACCTTAAAATGTTAACTTTTCAGTGAAAGGTTGTGATCTATACCATAAAATACTTCTGCTTGAACACAATATATTCCCAATTATAGCTTTTTTTACACAAGGCTGCCACTGCTTCACAAATTAGCATATGTGCACCATTTTCAGTTGAAATGCTATTTGTAAATCCAAACTGGGATAATGCAAGAATGATGTTTAATCCATTTATCGTATAAAAATTTCCATTACTTTAGGAAAAGGCTGTTAAGAATAAGATATAGTTGGAAGTCAGGGTATTGTCTACCTTTTTGTATAAAGCCGTAACAATTTTTTTCATTTCTTCTGGAAATGTCCCTGACAAACGA
Organism: Tenodera sinensis; assembly: GCA_030765045.1. Taxonomy (NCBI): domain Eukaryota; kingdom Metazoa; phylum Arthropoda; class Insecta; order Mantodea; family Mantidae; genus Tenodera; species Tenodera sinensis. The sequence continues at coordinate 48,640,165 of CM060974.1, read as the reverse complement.
GAATGATTCCATATATGACTAAGACGCTTACTCAACTCCAGTAGATTATTTTAACCATTTGCTACATGTCTCATCCTAACCATGAGAGGTTTTGCTTTTTAACAAGGTAGAATCTTCTATCTCTCTGGAAATTGTGGGGTCTATTTAATATTTACAGTTAATTTTGTGATGTGTTTTTCTTTACAATTTTAAATGCATTTCAGTTTGGGTAGGATCTGTTTGTTTTCTTTTTGTTACATTAAGGAAGCATGTGTTAAAGGAATTAGCTATGGCACAATCATTGCTGAGTTCTTCGTCAAATAATAGCTCTATACTTAGTGATGAGCGCCATAATGAATAACTTTTGAGTGGTGAACCATTAATTCCTTGGTATGTAGATTTTTCACTTGACCTCACAATTCTAACATCAGTTAGGAAAATTTCACGGCACGGATCTAAGTAGTTATTTACACACAGAGCACTCCTGTGCATAAACAAAAGTGCCTTGAGACATGTTCAGAAGTCATATAGATTTCTCGCTGCCTTGCTTTTACATTAGCAAGATTTGCGAACAATTCACTGTAATAATCTGATGAAATACAAAGGTCTTGACATTTAATTAAAGCTTTAACTAAAAGTTGGCAAACTCTGAGTTACAGTATTTGTAATTTCAGTTGTTGATGTCACCCATAAAGAAACTAAATCATTTAAAATAAGATCTAGAGGGAGTCCAAAAAGAGGACATATGATGCAGTTAATGTTCTCTCACCTTTCATTTATAATGCAGTACATGTAATTTTGATAATTTAAGTGAATCTATTAGCCAGCATGTTATTCAAAATGTATGTAGGTTTATGTTGATTGTTATTATTATTATTATTATTATTATTATTATTATTATTATTATTATTATTATTATTATTATTATTATTATTATTATTATTATTATTATTATTATTATTATTATTATTATTATTATTATTATTATTATTATTATTATTATTATTATTATTATTATTATTATTATTATTATTATTATTATTATTATTATTATTATTATTATTATTATTATTATTATTATTATTATTATTATTATTATTATTATTATTATTATTATTATTATTATTATTATTATTATTATTATTATTATTATTATTATTATTATTATTATTATTATTATTATTATTATTATTATTATTATTATTATTATTATTATTATTATTATTATTATTATTATTATTATTATTATTATTATTATTATTATTATTATTATTATTATTATTACTACTATTATTATTATTATTATTATTATTATTATTATTATTATTATTATTATTATTATTATTATTATTATTATTGGTGTTATTATTGTTGTTATTGTTATTGGTGTTATTATTGTTGTTATTGTTATTGGTGTTATTATTGTTATTGGTATTATTATTATTATCATTATTATCATTATCATTAATGTTATGATCATCATCATTATTGTTATGATAAGCTATGTGTGTGGAGTAATGTGGCAAGTTGCATTTGACTTGAACAAGTATATCTACTCCTGGGACTCGAACCATGGAGTATGTTGTACTCAGTCTATGTTCTTACTCTTTGATCTGATCTGGTAAGATGTCCATGCAAGTATTAAACCTTCTCTTAAGTATCACTATAAACTTTCAAGATTGTTTCAACTACAGAGGTATAGTACCTCAAAGGTGACCTGTATTGTTACACGTGCTTTATAATTACTCGTATTGTGCTTAAGTTTTCACCTTATTTGTTACACACGACTAGTGTAGAAGAACAAATTAATTATTAAAACACAAAACGATGCAAAGAAATGATCAATTGGTTTTAAGGTAAAGTTAATATCTGAGATTTCCTTAAACGTTTCCCTTGATACTTGAAAAACATGCGAAGTTAAATGCTCATACACATACGTCAACAAGATAGCTGAGTGATAATAGCATTGGTATAAATGTACAAACAACTTTGGTTGCAGTCCAGTATGCGACAATGAATTTCTCCAGTCCTTTCAAGAGTTATGTTTATTGGCAAATGAATGGTACTGCTGTGTGGTTAGATTTGAACAATGCTTGATGGTAGTTATTATTTATTATGCCAACCAGCCTAATGCTGGTGTTTTTAAACACACAAGCTGTGTGTGGGCAATGTTTAAGAGCTGGAATCAGGATTGAAATATTCAATGTCATAGCCTGGATTTGAACTACGGATCTTCCCCCCTTCTTGTAAGTTACCCTTGGGGGATTTGTCTCTGATGTGAGACTCCCTTGTGGTCTACCAGGAAAGTACAAATCAGTTGGGGAATTTTATATCATAGTGGCAAGCTGGCCGTGGTAACTTAGTGGTTAAAGCAGCCACTCGAGAAGCCAGAGCTCCATGTTGCAAATCCCGGTTGTGGCATTGAATTTTTCAGTCCTGATTCCACCTCTTAATGATTGATGGATTCCAAGAAGCTGATATTTAAAGTTATACATATTTTAAGGTGCTCATATGCCTCTTTGTCTACAGACCTGTTCCTGAAATTAGGAATACCAACATCAGATCCAGCAACAATTTATAAAATGGATACCGAACTAAAAATTAAAGAAGAGGAATCTCTCCCAGATAATGCAGCCCTTCAGAATGAGACAGAATTCTTTCGCAAGGCTGTTACAGTGAACCAAAGCAGTGATGTGATTTTGGAGGATCGTTGTGGTGTGCCAGTCAAAACAGAAATTAAATCAGAGGCTCGTTTTATCAAACCTCTTGTAAAACGGATCAAACCTGAAGCTGTTGTATGCTGCGACAATTTGGAGATGGACAGGAAAGCAGTAATTGATGAAGAGACTCTGGTTTCATACTTTGGCTCACAGAGTGAGAAAGAACCTCTTTCAGAGGATTCTGTAATAAAGTTAGGGAAATTCAACAATGGTCAAGAAATGGATCACAAAATAGAAATTAAAGAGGAAGCTCTGTGGCTGGAGACAGAAACTTCAGACATGTATGATGATATTAAGGTAAGTTTTGTAGAACTGCACTACAATTAAACGTTTTCTAGGGCCGATAATACCTTTGAATTATGTAATGTAAAATTCATAAGCTTTTAAGGTAATTTGTGATTGTGTAAGGTGTTACGTCAGATGGGATTTGTGAACAGTTGAAAGTAATGGAGATATAGTTCTCAAATTGTGATACTTGATGATGATTCTGTTGAAATCATTCCAAGATATTCAGTGATACTTAACACCCCCTGATCAACTATACTTGAAACAGATCTAGGTATTCAGATTAATCTACGGTTTATGTTTGTGCTTTATACAACAAACCATCGTTCCTTGCTCAACAAATTATAATGTTAACTGGCAAATATTTTAATGAGTGAGAAACTGGATTCATTTATATTGACTGTAATAGTATCAACTATCAGAAATAGTAGTGTATTTATCTACAAAATGTCCAAAGTAATTTATTTTATATGCTGGTTTACCGAGCCTAAAGATTTGTTCTCTAATGCGACCAAAATTCAACAGTTGTATTACAGTTCTCCGTTTCAAGCTTTCTGTTTGTAATACACGGCACTTAGCAAAACGTTTAACAGGAGACAAGTGTTGGACGCTGTTAGTAAACCACTGCACACACACATTGTTCTTTCTGTGTCAAGCTCTTTAATTTAGCTCAACCTAATACACGCTACATAATGAATTTAGTATGGGGAATGAGTGATTACTTTAGGGTGTTTTATTAGTACATTAGACCTGTACTGGTCTACAGATAAAATGCTATAGTTTCCACTTTTTTGGAAATGCATGTCAACAACCTTTGTTCTGAAGTTGTTGCCAGATACGTACACACATCAATGTCAGAAAATATATTCCCTTGAGGCCTTTAGTCTACAGAAGCTGTCAAGAGAAATATATAGCACAAAAAATTAAGGCTTATTTGCACGAAAAGATTCAAAGATCCTTTAATATTGATATATGAGAAAACTAGGATAAATCTTATGTAATTAGTCTAATAGTCAAAGTACACTTTTTTAAAATATATTGGAATGTCTCGTACTGTGTGTCCTGATTCAGTGAAGGTGAAGGAATCATCAAAATGTGTTGAATGTTTCCTGACGGGAAACATTATACTCGTAATAAACTGTATCTGATTGCACATGTGTAGAGGATTATATTAATGCATGAAGCCTCTTATCATACATCATTGTGTGTACATTACCAAGTATAGGAAGCACTGTAAGAAAAACAATTATTTAAATAAGTTTATAAGACATTGGCTCACTGAAAAAAACAAAACAAATCATTACTTTCTTCCAGGTAATTGTACAATATATTTACTAAATTAGAATATTTTTCCGAAAAACGTACATATCTTATTGTATCCTTGTGTGTGTTTGAGATGATTTCTGCACTCTTTTGTTATGTTTAAATGTTTGAATGATGTTCTGTGCACTACTGAATCACAATAACACTCATCCAATAGCCTGCCTAATTCACAAGATTTAGCCACTTTCGTCACTGAAATTAATGTCACACACAAATAACTGGAGCCAAACACATAAGCTTTTTGCAGCATGGCTGTTACATAGCCAATTATTGGCTTTGCCTCAGTGACAGTTTTTGCATAAAAGCTGTTATAGCACTACACATATGCACAATGGTATGCTGTCTACCCTGTAAATGTGTATTTAATTTATCAAGATGATTGATCAGGTCTGCAAGGAAGGCTAAATTACCCACCCGTTTAAAATGTGTAGACATTCACAGGCAGCGCAGAAATTATGAGATGAAGTATCTTTCAGGCTCTTTTGCGGTGGTCTGCTGGTGATCAGACGTTTTGTCTACAGCTTTGGTAGACATCCTCAGTGTTGCTGTCAAGGTCTCAGAGAAGATATCGCCACGTCTGTGTCGCTCTATTTATACAATGTGCATTGTCTGCTGATTGCCTGAGAGAGGGCAGAGACAAGGTGATTGTTAGGTGGAGTTTTGTCTCTCTTGTGATTGCCTTGCTCTGCTTTCCTGTCTCTTACAATGTTTTTCATTTTTTATGATTGGATGCCAGTTGCTGTTTAATCTTAATGCCTCTTCCTGCTTATTAAAATTGTTAGGTTGCTTATATATTTCAATAACTTGTCACTGTAATGGGGCATGGTAGTGTGTAGTTGATGCCACGATGCACATATCCTGGACTTAACTGCAAGTTCAGCAACTGCCTCAATCACATGTTCAGGGACCACGGACTTATTTGTTTGGCCCAGACAACAGGTACTTTTGTGCTGTGTGAGCCTGGTATTGTAGGAACACAATGCCCTTACTTTTGGATTGGTTTAGCTTCTGGTTGAGTCACAGGAGGCCGGCAAGCTCTTGTCGCTTCTTGCATTGAACTTGGCCACTTAGAAAAAGCATTACTTTGTAATGGCTATTACCTTCACCATGAATTCTTTGTTATGCACCACTTTAACTCAGTCTGTATATATGATTATGTAGAACTAAACATTTGAATTATTCTGTTACAGGATGCGGACTTCCGTGCAGTAAATTCTTCAAGGTAAGTCTAGACTCTTTACAGTTAAAAGCCTTTTGCTTCTTGTATTATGATTACTTGTAATTCTTATAGTCCCTGGGCAACCGAACTTTGCTCGGCGTTTTCGACTCTGATTTTGTGAAATAATTTTTTTTGGTGGGAGCGGAGAAAATACTTAGATAAACCTGAAAGGCAAAACGTTAACTGAATAATAATTTTTGTCGCAATTATTAAGAGTCATTTCCGAGATACAAGAGATATAGAAATACATACCAGTATTATTCATAAACACCATCGTTTCAGCTCAAAAACGTCTACTGCTGAACGCAGGGCTGCTCCATAGATATCCACCTATTTGAAGTTTTCGTCGACCATTTGCTCCATTATGGAGTTCAGTTCTTTGCTGCTGCAATTGACTCCAGGGCATTAACACGTTGGCTAACGTCCTTTATATTTCCGACGATTTCTTCCATGGTTTCGTTAACCCTGGCCAGTTGCTCATTAGTATTCTCCGATAGATCTAGCTTCATATTGGACATTCCCGACTTCATCTTTTCAATTTCAGAGTTTACATTTTCAATTTGGCATCCATTTTTGATTCCATTTTGTCCATTTTTGTGCCCATATTTTCTATTCCGTAGTTTACGTTTTGCGAATTCAGCTATCATATTTGTTTCCTCTGCTGCATTCCGGAATTCATTTCATTCTCCATTATGTCCATTTTGGCTAACATTTGTTTCATCAACTGTTCCATGTCGTGTTAATCGTCGCACTCCTGACTCATACTTTACTTCAATTTTTCTTTGTTTTTTTATTAAAACACTGGGGCCACACTAAGAAAAGCACTGTTGAAGAATAATAACCACAGGAAAAAAAGCTAGTTGATAAAGTCATGTGAATGTACTGCGCATTTCTGTTTCAATCACATAGAAAATGTATGAATTGTTCTTAATTATTCAAGGAAGCAGGAGTAGTGAAAGAAATGTGATTGTGTTTTACTAAAGAAAAATGAGCATAAAAACCGTGTGAATGTTATACGTTGCACTTATGTTTCAAGTGCATGGTAAAATGTATGTTTGTAGAACAGGGAGCAGTATGTTAGGTAAAAGCAAATGGAGTAGAGAAAACCATGTGAACGTAATACGTTGCGTGGTATAATGCATTCCATAAAAGCCTTCGACATGAAAACACTTAGATATGTCAATCTTCACGGCGTTCGGTCAACCGATTTTGGAGTTTACTCATTCTTTAACATATAAATAAGTTCAGCTATATAGGTGTAATTCCCGAAAAACGTGATTTTACATAAAAAATAACATTTTTTTATTCCCGCCTCTACACTGCAATTTTTGTATGTACTCACGGTATTTCAGAAATAGCTCTAAAGATTTGATTAAATTTTTGTATAAATGCATATTACATTCACAGCGTTTTCTCCACTCACTTTCAGGTAACACATTCACATCTCTTTCTCTACTCACTCTTCTATAAACAATTTTCCATAAAAACGTGGTTTTGCACCAAAAAACATTTTTATCCACACATTTAGAATAAGTCATACCATGTTCTATATGTTTGAAATATAAATGCTATTACATTCACACTGTTTTCGCCTCTCTCTTTTAGGTAACACATTCATATTTCTTTCTCTACTCACTCTTATACAAATAAGCATACAAGTTTCTGTATGCTTGAAATAGAGATGCTGCATATTACATTCACCGTGTTATCTCTACTTACTTTTAGGTAACACATTCACATTTCTTTCTCTGCTCACTCTTCTATAAACAATTTTCCATAAAAAAACGTGATTTTGCACCAAAAAACACCTTTATCCCCGCCTTTAAAATAAGTCATATCATGTTATGTATGTTTGAAATAGAAAGGCTGTTACATTAACACTGTGTTTTCCTCTCACTTTTATGTAACACATTTATATCTCTTTCTCTACTCATTCTTCTACAAATAAGACATGCAATTTTCTGTATGTTTGAAATAGAAATGCCACATATTATATTCATACTGTTTTCTCTACTCACTTTTAGGTAAGACATTCACATCTCTCTCTCTACTCACTCTTCTACAAATAAGTCATATAATTTCGTGCTTGTTTGAAATAGAAATGTTACGTATTACATGCACACTGTTTTCTCTACTTACTTTTGGGAAACACATTTGTTTCTCTACACACTCTTCTAGAGATAAGTCATACAATTTTGTGCATGTTTGTAATAGAAATGCTGCGTATTACATTCACACTGTTTACTATGCTCACTTTTAGGTAACACATTCACATCTCTTTCTCTACTCACTCTTCTACAAACAATTCATATCATCTATACAACTCGGACGTTTGTATATATCTAACTGTTAAGCTCGAAAACCGCTTAACCGATCACCGCGAAATTCGGCACGTATATGTATATTTTCATGGGAAAATTTTTTATAGTAACAATTTTACTACACAATATATTACTTTCAAATGGTTTTCTACTCGCATTTCTTTTATGTAGCACATTCATTTATCCTCTGTTTGCCCTTCAACATACAAATCATATAATATTCTATGATTGAAATATAAATGCAACGTATTACATTCACATGACTTCGACTAATTCTTCCTTTTCGAGGCACCATCAGTCTTCTTTCACTACTCGCCCTTCAACATATAATTCATACAATTTGATATGTTTGAAAAAGAAATACAACGTATTATATTCATACTATTTTCTCTACTCACTATTGTTTTACGTAACAATTCACATGTTATTCCCTATCCTTTATCAACTTCATACATACCAACGCCTATACATATCGTATGTTAAAGAGTGGATAAATTCCAAAACAGGTTGACCGATAGCTATGAAAAGTGATATATCTAATTGTTTTCATGGCGAAGGTTTTTATGCAGTCCATTTTACCACCCAACGTATTACGTTCACATGGTTTTCTCTACTCCTTTTTCTTTTACCTAACATACTACTCTCTCTTCTACAAACATACATTTTTCCATGCACTTGAAATATAAGTGTAACGTATAATATTCACACGGTTTTTATGCTCATTTTTTTTTGCTAAACACAATCTCATTTCTTTCACTACTACCATTTCAGTGAACAATTATGAACAATTCATACAATTTTCTATATGATTGAAACAGAAATATGTAGTAAATGCACATGGCTTTATCAACCAGCTTTTCTTCCTGTAGTATTTGTTATTGTTCAACAGTGCTTTTGCTTAGTGTTGCTCCGATGTTTTAATAAAAACTAAAGAAATATTTTAAAAAAGTGAAGTAATTATAGTGCCCTGGACACCCCTGTGTGGGTGTAGCGGAAAAGGTAACAGTCAACCGATGCATAGGAATGTCTCCCTTTGCATCGCAGCATATCCACTCGAATCTAAAAGATCACGTAACTCGCCATCTATACTATGTCTTGAGTGAATATGTAAGTTTCATAGGAAACCTTATTAATTCTTATGGGAACTCTTTTAAGAATCACATCTGGAAAATGGTAGCGGATGAATATTCAACCACATCCTCTCGTTTGCCGTATGCTGTGGCTAGAAAACTTCCCAAGAGTTGGACTACGTGACAGGATATGTTAACCTTTATCCACATGAGCAAGGGATAATATGACGACACTAAGGCGTCGCCTCCATCTTACTATTAAAGCTCATTGAACAAGAACTCGTGGTGATTTTGTCTTGTTGGTGCTAGACGACTCCACGCTGGTCTGGATCAGGATGCATATCCTTCTTATCGCCATCCTTAGCCAAATGAGTAAGTAAGCTGAGTGTTATTTCTGTTCTGGTACTGTCAGGTTTAAACCTTAATGCCACAAATTCATTAAATTTGGTGTAACACTAAATTCTGGGAAAAACCATTATATGTGTAAGTGTTTGGGCCGACACCCATCACTTTAGTCAAGTTAATTAGTTAGACTTAGGATAATTACTATCAGGGTGACGGGTGTTACATTTTAGGGTAGGTTGATAAGGGTCAAGACAGTGTTCAATAACTGATTTTTCTCTTTCTGTAATTTTAATATTAATGTTTACTAATAAATTTAGGCTTTAATTGTGACTTAATCTTGGTATTAATTTTCCACTCCACCTAGTTCCCTCCAACTACACGCTACATTATATAATCACAATTGATTTCAGGAGTGTGCCGAAAAGCACAATATGGAACAGTTGATGAAATAAATGTGAGCCAAGATGGACATAATGGGAAATGAAATGAATTCTGGAATACGACAGAGGAAACAAATATGAAAACCAAATTGGAAAAATGTAAATTACGGAATAGAAAATATAGGAACAAAGATGGACAAAATGAAAACAAAAATGGAAGGCAAACTGAAAATGTAAACTCCGAAACAGAAAAGAAGATGGGAATGTGTAATATGAAGGCAGATCTATTGGAGAATACTAAAGAGCGACTGGCCAGAGTAAAGGAAGCCATGGAAGAACTGGACGGAAAGATAAAGGACCTTAGCCAATGTGCTAACGCCCTGGAGTCAATTTCAGCAGCAAAGAACTGAACACCATAATGGAACCAATGCTCAACGAAAACGTAAAACTGGGTGGATATCTATGGGGGAGGGCTGTGTTCACCAGTAGACGTTTTACAGCTGAAGTGATGGTGTTTATGAAATATTTTTATCTCGGAAATGACTCTTCACAATTGCGACTAAAATTGTTATTTAGTTAACGTTTTGACTTTCAGTTTATCTATATAAGTATTTCCTCCTATGAAAAACAGGATTTCACAAAAACGGAGGCAAAAAATGCCGAGCAAAGCTCGGTCGCCCAGGTACTTTAACATAATGAGACAAAACTACTGGATACTTTTGTATCACTTTACTGTCTCCTTCCAGAAATTGTGCCTCAAATACAGGTTTCTTCTCTTTGTTAGCACAGTCTACAGTCTTTCAAGCCATTTCAACTCACAACCGTACTTCACAAAACCTTAATCTTTTCTTTCAGTGTCTTTCTTCACTTCCTCTGTCTCTCACACCCTAATTACGATGTTACATTAACTTGTGACCTTTGGTCCTTTTTAGACACACCGTTGTAACTTTCACGATGACACACTTGCAGTGACACCGACGCCTGTCCTTAGTTCTAACTGTCAAACTGTATTGTTTCTTTTCTTCTCAGGCCTCCTTATATTCCGGGTGGAGGGGAAGTCAGTACATTAATTTAAACCAGTGGTAGATCTCGGTATTTGGAACACATTTTGTATCTTACGTGTTTGTCTCTGACAATTTCCTACGGAGATATTTTAGTTTTGTAGAAAACAAGTTGGTAACACTGCACATTGTGTGGGTGTCACTATCCCTAGCTCAGTACATAAACAAACAGCGTAAGGGTGAGTCTTGAAAACAAAGTGATATCCTGCCTTGTCCTTCCGTGTTTTCTGTGCAGTGTAGGCCAATCACAAGCGTTAGCTCCCAATAAAAGCAAAAGTGCCCGACCTGATTACACCCACAAACTAGTTCAATTCCCTGAGAGAGCTGCTCGGAGTATTCCTTCATGTCTTTTAAGTGAATATTGCTTGTGTGGCCACATACATCAGTCTGTTGTTACCGCCAATGCTTTTTTTAAAATTTATTTGATGATATGTGAATTAATAAAGTTATATCAGTAGTAATGAACAACATTCTTGCTTTGCATAAGAATTTACGGCTATACTTGTTATTTATTGTTGACCACGTAACTTTTGTTAGTAAACAGGGATTGTGTTTTCAATTTAGTCCTCTAATTATTGTACTTGGGTAACAATGCCAAATGCTCCAACATTTCAGATTATGTACAGAAGAAGTTTCCAGTATTGTCACTGATAGACCACCATTGATTGCTGCTCAAGTATCAGGAAGAGACACAAGCATCTATCTGGGAAAGGATAATGCTGAATATGCACATCAGAAGAGTAATGTCACAGGAATGCCAAGTGTAGTACATGCTCTCGCAGAAGAGTCTGTTAAATGTAGTGAGGGAGAGGAAATGTACACGAAGCATTTACACTTCAAACAAAAGACTTTGATTCCTAAGAACAAAAGACCACACAAATGTAACATTTGCGATAAGTGCTTTACTCACTTGTCACGTTTGAAAAGACACTATTTGGTTCATGAAGGTAAAAAACCACACCATTGTAAAAATTGTGACAAGAGCTTTACTCACTTGTCAGGTTTGAAAACCCACTATTTAATTCATGAAGGTAAAAAACCACACCAGTGTAAAACTTGTGACAAGAGCTTTACTCAGTTGTCAAGTTTGAAAACACACTATTTGATTCATGAAGGTAAAAAACCACACCATTGTAAAAATTGTGACAAGAGCTTTACTCACTTGTCAAGTTTGAAAACCCACTATTTGATTCATGAAGGTAAAAAACCACACCAGTGTAAAACTTGTGACAAGAGCTTTACTCAGTTGTCAAGTTTGAAAGCACACTATTTGATTCATGAAGGTAAAAAGCCACACCAGTGTAAAACCTGTGACAAGAGCTTTACTCAGTTGTCAAGTTTGAAAACGCACTATTTGATTCATGAAGGTAAAAAACCACACCAGTGTAAAACTTGTAACAAGTGCTTTACTCACTTGTCAGGTTTGAAAACACACTATTTGATTCATGAAGGTAAAAGACCACACCAGTGTAAAACTTGTGACAAGAGCTTTACTCATTTGTCTGGTTTGAAAATGCACTATTTGATTCATGAAGGTAAAAAACCACACCAGTGTAAAACTTGTGACAAGAGCTTTACTCAGTTGTCAACTTTGAAAACACACTATTTGATTCATGACGGTAAAAAACCACACCAGTGTAAAACATGTGACAAGAGCTTTACTCGCTTGTCAAATTTAAAAACACATTGTTTGATTCATGAAGGTAAAAAAACCACACCAGTGTAAAACTTGTGACAAGAGCTTTACTCAGTTGTCAGGTTTGAAAATGCACTATTTGGTTCATGAAGGTAAAAAACCACACCAGTGTAAAACATGTGACAAGAGTTTTACTCAGTTGTCAAGTTTGAAAAGACACTATTTGAATCATGAAGGTAAAAAACCTCACTAGTGTAAAACTGGTGACAAGAGCTTTACTCGTCAAATTTGAAAAGAGATTATTTGATTCATGAAGGTAAAATAACCACACCAGCGTAAAACTTGTGACAAGAGCTTTACTCAGTTGACAGGTTTGATAACACATTATTTGATTCTCGAAGGTAAAAAACCACACCAGTGTAAAACTTGTGACAAGAGCTTTACTCAAGTCAAGTTTTACAAACACTATTTGAATCATGAAGGTAAAAAACCACACAAATATTCCACAAGGCAGGAGTATTTGAAAGCAATATCTCTAACTTTACTGTCGCAATAGCTACAAAGAAGAGCAATGCTATCAAACCTATCTAGTGATCTGAAAGGTTTTCTGACAAAATATAAACCCGAATATCCAATATGAGAATTCTCAAATACGCCAATCGTATTGAAAAGCAAACGATGTGGACTGTGCAACAACAAAAAGAACTGCGAAACTAAATATGCATGTGGTAAATACTACACTCCTCTCTGTTTGAACAAACATGTCAACATTATTTGTTATAGTTGCATACTCACGGAAAACGGAAGTAATAGATGATACTGAGTAACTGAACAATTCAAATTACAAGTTGTGTAGTACCTGAAAGTTGCAATTTATTTTCTTTACATGTATTGCAATGCAAATTGTGTCTACCGTATTCGTATATTAGCTGGTCTATGTAGTAACATAATATTAATAAACAACTATGTATATTTAACCTAAATAAATCTAAACATAGGATAAAATGAAAAGTAAAGAAAAGATCTGATGTATTGCATTCACATGGCTTTCTCTGCTCTTGTACTAACCATTCTTACAAACTCTTATTCCTATATCTGTTGTTAGCTAATGCTGGATTTCTGACAATGAAGTCATTAATCCTCTTGCTCTCCAATATTTTTCACTGATGGATGGGGCCCTACAAGTGGCCGGGCATATTTGAAGGTGGTCTTGATCCATTTCCTCTTGCAGATCATGTAGAGGACAGAGTGGTGAAGAATATATCCCAATTCTGTTTAAATGTTTTGCCAGACAATCATGTCCTGTAATCAACCTGAAGGTTGCAACTGCTGTTTTTTGAGGATACTCAGGAATCACTGTTTGAATGTTTGGTAGTTCCAATCTTTTATTTTTTGATTTTTCATAGTAATATTTTGCAGTCATTTTTTTGAATTCAGAGTTGACTAACCTTTTAGCTGCATAAAATGGTAGATTAACTTTAGATTTTTGTTCACCGCCGGTGCCCTTTTTTGCAAGAAAATCAGCTTTCTGATTACCACTCAGTCCACAGTGAGCCGGTATCCATTGGAAGACTAGGTGTTTTTGAAGTGCTGTTACATGGCTAAGCATCTTCCAACATTCCATAATAGTTTCTAAAGTAAGAGCAAATTAGAATCTTGTTGCTTCACTGTTAATAACTTCAATTTTTCCTTATTCCATAATAGTTTGGTTTTTTGGTGACAACTTGGAAGTAATTGCTATAATTGCTGCCCTGGAATCTGAGAGAATAACTGCTTGCTGAAAATGTGAAATTCTGTACAAAAGATTTTGTAGGGCCATTTGAATTGCATCAATTTCTCCATCAAAGTTTGTAGTTCCATAACTTAAAGATTTGTAATAGGAAAAGAGGTGACACGTGACTCCAGCACCTGCTCCACCTTGGTTTGATATAAATGATCCATCAGTATAAATATGGAGCCATTCATGTTCTGGAAATCTAGTATGGATTGTCTCTAATGGCAATAATTTTAGAACACTACTTGGAGTATCACTTTTTTTAGCTTCTTCTGTCAGGTGTAAATAATATGTGATGTCTAATGTATGTGTTGGATTGACTTTAGATATGAAGTTTTCCTTTGAATTAGGAAGGTGTACATCCTTCTTGATGTCTTGAATTTTGGAAAGAAAGCTCTCCTGAGTCTTTAGTGTATGTGTAAAATTTCTCTTGTGCCATGTATTGAATGGGAGTCTGATCAACTTTTCGTGTTGAATAAGAGCCGCTTTTTCTATTTCATATTCAATGGAGTATTGGTTGGTTAGTATTTCCATAGCTGCTATTGGTGTGGTTTTGATAGCACCTGTAATTAATCTCAGACTTTGGTTTTGAAAGATTTGAATCTTTTTTGTGTTTGCTGTTACAAGAACTTAGCATATCTTCTTCATGTTATTTGAAATAAACATTTGCACAAATTATCTTATTGCTTATTTCCTTGTAGGTACAAAGGGAATATGGGAATACAGTAGACTTCGAGCGATAATCCAATGTTTTAAAGCTTTCAGATTCCATTCTTTTTCTTTTTGCACAATTAACATATTTAAAAAAATTAATAATGATGTTATATTTGACATAAGTACAAGTTATCTATAACTCACACAAATAACATTGAACATCTCCGAAATGGTTCACTCTAGAAAAACATTTATTGAGACATAAATTGTGTGTTTTAGCAATATCTACATTTTTCTACTGTAAGATTTGGTCTATCTCTTTTGGTTTACCAGTTATTCAAAAGTCATCCAGAGTAAATACGACTACAGGAGCTATAGTTAGAAAACTCAAGATATACATTTGATTTGTAATAAAAATATGTCAATGGCATTTTCATCAAAATCGTTAGGTAGAGACATTTTCAAGAAAATCTAAATTTTCGATAAACTCTCCATGTAAAGGGTAGTTTAGGTGAAGAATTTTCTTCAAAATCTACTTTGCTACGTCAAAATGTACTGAAACTGTGTGTATTCTTTTTCCAATTCATCTCTCCATCTATTTCTAACCCCAGAAGGTTCATACCTCCCACTGTATTTATTGTAAACCGAAATACTAAATTCTGGATTAATTTTATTCCTATACCAAGTTCAGTCTTAGGTTTGTCCGCATCAAAACAAACCCACGTGATCAGTGCACCGTGGTACAACACGGCAGCAATGCGTGCAGGGAAGTAGTCCCATTCTAGTAATCTGAGTTTTAGAATGAATTTATCGTTAAATGATATAACATTCTACACAAATACTTGAGAGGTTAATTAACGCTGATGCATACTGATAAACAGAGCTACAAGTCCCAACATGCAACTCGTGTAATAACCTGGTATCCGAGTATTGTTAAAAATTCGTCCGATATGACTCAATGTTGGAGGACGTTAATTTAAAAAAAAAAAATTGTTTATAACAGCAGTTTCTATTTAGAATCATGGCGGACAGTCGCGGTGAATTTGCTCTTGCATCTTCGTCGACTTATGTAAAGCATAAGGCGGGAAAACCATTGACTAGTGGTGAGAAAACAATAGTGTTGAACGTGTATTATAAGTTGTGTGAGAAATATCCAACTGTTCCCATCAAAGAAGTAGTGAAATTAACTTCTGAGTTCACCGGTGTTTCGAGTACCAGTATAAACAGTGCTCGTAAAGAAAAAGCTGAAACAGGAAAAGTGGTTACACCCGGGAAAAAACGAAAGCGTGTGAAATACGCCATGCAAGAATGTGACGAGTTTGTTAGAAACGCAATTCGTGTTACACTCTTTAAATTGACGGAATAAGGGATCATTTCGTTTCTATTACGTACCGCTGCACTCACCACGTGGTTGTGTTGTGACTATTTCTGGCGCGAATGGCGGAAGGATACATTATAACTGCACTGGCCACCTGGGTTCAATTTCGCGCGGATCAACCTTAGAGTGAATAGATAGTAGTTTTGAATTGTGTGTGCCATTTTCATCATAACTTGGAATTAATTTATTGGCTTTGAACCAAATGTTCAACCCCTTAAATCTAGTTGTACTTATATTTAAGAGTTCATCTGGCGACTTCTCATATATAAGCACACTGGTGTCTGTAAAGATATTATTTCGGAATGTTCATTGAGATAACAGAGTAAATCATTTATGAAAATCAGAATATTGAAACCCGAGAAATTCCAAGTTTGATTGTACATGAATCTGATTCGTTATTGTTGACAATATTATTTTGTGTTCTGTTCATCAAATAGGATTTAAAGGGGCTATTGAGAGCTTATCCAGGCCGTAGCATCAGCCCATGGTTAACACTATGAAAGGAATTGCCCAAATGATAGGAAATATTCCTAGGATGGATTCCTTGTTATTCATGGCAATTGATATTTCATTGATAAGTCTATACGTGGCATTATTGGTAGACAATCTCTTCCTAAAACCAAACTAACAGGATGTTAGAATGTTATTTTCCTCAAGACGTTTCATAATACGATTATACGTTGCTTTCTCAAAAATATTTGACAATGAGGTAAGCAGTCGGATTGGTCTGTGATTAGCAGGTAATTGTTTATCACCCTTTTTAAACAATGGCGAAACTGTTGCTAACTTTAATATACAATCTGGAAAAATTCCCCACAAGAGCGAACAGTTACAAATGCGACATGGGTGTACTCAAATCACTTGAGCGGCATTTTTAACAGCTTAGTCCTATTCCATCCCACTCATGTGAGGTTTCACTTTTCAGACACTTATTATTTTCAATCTCTGAGGACGTAGTAGGCTTTACTCTTAAGTATTTTGGTTGGTAATATATATGCTTTTCGGTAAATTGAGTACAGCTGCACTTTGATAACTGTTGGTGTAATCCACGTTATATAAATACAATAGTATCTAAATGCTGGAAGTCACATGATGCACTTCAGGATAAAGGCTTCTAGCTCCAACAAGTAAACCATTCCATAGAATTTTAAAGTACCTACTGCCACACTTGAACTGCAGCATGAGAACCTTCCCATACAGATAATACGAATTAGAATAAATTAAAGTGTTGCCAGTAGTTCGTCCTTAACTTCGGAAGAAGAAAGATACACTTTGCAGGTTACTTAGTGGAATACATATTTAAACACACATTCCCCCGAAGCACAGGTGACACCCTTTCCTAAAGATTTTCCACCACAAATTTAGAGTTACATTGTGTTCTTCAAACAAAAATATATTAAAATAATTAAATTGCCTAGAATAATTAAAAATGAAAATATATTAATTAAAATATGTAACAACCCTGGAAATGCTGTAATTCACATTAGAGTTGTTCAGGACCCATAGGTTTTGCACACTAAATCGATCGTGATATAAAAATGTACCTAGATGTAAAAATTATAATTTAACTTAATGTACCTAGGTAAATGTCGAGTATCCTGTAATACTTTTGCAAATATTTTTATGAATCTAGAAATGTGCTCTCTTTTTTAAGACTGTATTCTGGTAACTATTCGAGAACATCCAAGATTCAATTATATCGACTTTTGCGATACCCATCACTTCTCCAGTCTATTATTACACCATGGTACTGCTGGTGTGTTTGTGCTTCGGAAGAAAGACTTCTGGTCATCTAGAATGTGGATCTGGACAAAAGGTAATGTAAATGCTCATTTGGGGATGGAATAAACTGAATTGAGAATGTGATAAACTGTTTGACTGATCTGATACTTTGTCCATGTTATTTGCTTACTACAATGGATTTATAGTTGCGTCCTTCGATGTGTGGCGCTATGTGCGTGAGTATTTCTCATTGTAGGTCATGACGCATACTGTCATGAAAACTTTAACAGTCAGTGTATAAAGGAACACTCTGAATATCAATGGATAAGTAGTACATAATTTGTTAATGGTAACCTTACGAAACCCTTGTTACGTTGGAGAAGGCTAATGGACAATGTGAGGTACCAACTGCACAACAGAAAAAGCGCTGCATAAATAGGAAATGCCCAAGTTGTTGGTAGCTAAAAATGTTACACGCTGCAGTAAAATAAGGTGCAAAACAATAATGAAGTGGGTTAGGCAAGTGTAGGGCTGCTGTACCTAGCGCGTGCGCGTGTGTTGATGTGCATTAGCCTGCCTTATATGTTCTGTGGATGTTACGTGGTGGTCCAGGATCGAACGTAGGTTTTAGGTTATGGTATACAGTGTATTTTCCTTATTTCTGTTGCTGGAAAGTCCGCGTATTATGTTGTGGTAGAAATCTGGTGAATT
This sequence comes from Tenodera sinensis, assembly GCA_030765045.1. NCBI lineage: Eukaryota > Metazoa > Arthropoda > Insecta > Mantodea > Mantidae > Tenodera > Tenodera sinensis. The sequence continues at coordinate 48,621,587 of CM060974.1, read as the reverse complement.
GTATAGATGACCTATTAAAGGAACAGTTATGAAGTAGGTCCTTGGAGGAGAGAGTGGGAATTAAACATTTATGTAAACGTCTAGTTTTAAACGTGAGCCAAAAGGCTATAGATAGCAGTAAAGATAAAGAAACATAGTAAGTACAAATACAGTTCACTTGGCTGTAATACATCAGGTAATGCTAATATTTCAACAAATATCTACTTTCTGGTATTATTGATTGGTGTGTTTAAGAGTATACTTTGAGAGGGAAAGACGAGAAATAAAGATACAAAAATCTTGGCGTTTCCTTTAATTTTTTGTTGATTTTACTTCGGTATAGACAGTTTTTTTTTTTTTTTTTTGAATTAACGTCCTCCAACATTGTGTCATATCGGACGAATGAATGAAATGAAATGGGTGAAATGATGCTCAAATGAGCCCGAGGTCCATGGCGCTTTAAGTTACCCGACATTCGTCTTCTCAGGGTAGGGAAAACCTTGGAAAAAAACCTTACCCGGATAACTTAACCTAAGCGAGATTCGAACTCGCGACCTCTTCAACATGAGACAGACACGCTAACTATCACGCTACAGAGGCGGGCAGGTATAGACAGTGGAGTATAAGTGGTCCCCCTGTACATATAACCTACGTCAGCGTATTTAGAATTTTGTAAGTAAAATTAAGTGTTATACTCGCATCTTATGAAATCACAAGTTTTGTATGTACTTTAGCTTTGGATGTTATTTGAAGGTTAAACCAAATTTGTAAGAACTTCACAACACAAAGCATTCTGTTTAGGAAACTTGATGCACCAATTGTTTGTCACATTATGCTCCCTTAATTGAAACTGAGAACTAACAAGGCTGTATGTTCATAGAAGACTTGGTGATAATTTAATACTGCGTTGTTGATAATCAAGTGCTCGTTCCATCCGCTAACTGCTTTGTTCATGTTACTTGCTATCTGTCTCACAAAGGCACTCCAAGCGCAAACTGGGGCACTAAAGATTGTGTATGTGCTAAAACACTTGTCTTGCACATGTAGCGTTATATTGGAGATATTGTTGTAAAATATTTAATTTACAATAATTCACTCCAAGGCGATTGCGTTTATATGGGACATTCTACAGTATGCTGGTCTAATTTTACTTTGATCAATGTGATATCACTAAAAGCAGGCTAGTTTTCTTACAATTGCTTATATAGATGTAATGTAACATAACCTTGGTGTGCTGCATGGAAGAACATATACAGAGGCCGACAGAAGTATTCGAATAATATAACATGTAACATTGCACGTACTATAAGTACTGTAATACTTATTTGGCAGCGTTGAATTGTTGCACACGTAAACATTAACCTTTTGTGTATTCGGAAACAATATATAAAATATCACTTTGCATGTATTTATTACACAATCTGTACTGTATTTATTCTATTGTCCCTCTTATTGGAAGACATAAGTATAGAAAGGTGGTTGGACGTACCCTACACACCCCTACCACACAGCAGTTGTGTTTATGCTGTGCCTCGAGACAGTGTGCTCACAGTTATTCAGCCGATTGTGAACTCAGGTAATATGGGGCATAAAGGTAAGGAGACAACGGTGGCAGAGAGAAATATCGTGACCAATATGTACCAACAGAAGAAATCTCTCTCTGAAATTGCCAACACCATTAACAGAAGCAGAACTACAGTGTTCTACATAATTCAACGCTTCAAACAGACAAATACTGTGGTAAATAAACCTAGAAATGGCGCTCATTCTAAACTCACCACCAGAGACAGGAGGCAAATAACAAAAATGGTGAAGCAGAATCCGAGAGTCACTGCATCTGAGATTAGAGAATGCCTTGAGCAATATTCTGGCACTGTGGTTCACACCAGAACAGTTGAACGGGTTTTAAATAGTGCTGGGTACAATGCCCGCGTTCCTAGGAAGAAACCATATGTTAATAAAGTGAATAAGAAAAAGCGTATAGAATTTGCTAAACAGTATGTGGTGAAAGCAACAGAATTCTGGGATAAGATTCTCTGGTCAGACGAGAGCACATTCTGCGTATACAAGAGGGATGGACGACTTAAAGTGTGGAGACTGCCAAATACAGAATGGGAACCTAAGAACATGGTAGTTACAGTGAAACATGGTGGCAGTAGTGTGATGGTATGGGGTTGCATAGCTTCACCTAACTTTGGGGAACTGGTGTTCATAGATGGTATCATGGACAAATTTGGATACAAGAGGATTCTTGAAAACAATCTTAAAAAGAGTGCAGAGAAGCTGGGATTAGGGCAGGATTATTACTTCCAGCAGGACAATGATCCGAAGCATACTGCTGAAATTGTAAGGCTTTGGATAGTATACAACACTCCTCACACTTTGAAGACACCACCCCAATCTCCAGATTAAAATCCTATACAGAACATCTGGAAGGAGCTTGAGGAGCCTGTGAGGAAGCATCACATCAGGAGCAAGGACCATCTAAAAGAACTTCTTCAAACAGAGTGGCGAAATATGGACTCGGCAGTCACTAAACAACACATACAGACAATGCCCAAACGATTATCTGCTGTAATTCAAAGAAAGGGGATGATAACTAAATACTAGCTGTTCTCTGTTCGAATACTTATGTCCAGATGTAAAGTAACCGTTTTATTTCTTCTTGTAGTGCAAATTAGTTTCAGTTGCTATTTATGAGTGTATATGTTTAATGGAAGACTCAAGTTTATTTTGTACCAGTTGTATTTATGTATGCGCAGCTTTAAAATAATAAAAGTGATAAAAAAGTGATAAAAAGTGATAAATATTTTACGTTCGAATACTTCTGTCGGCCTCTGTATATATTTACTGTGCTAGATGAGTATTACCTAAACTCCCTAAATACTTATGAAGGAATTGTGTCGTCTCCATTTATGTTATTACAGTGATTGTTTGAAGTATTTTGAGGATGTGTCAAATTGAACCAGCATCTTATAGTGTTCATTACACTTATATATGGAATTAGAGATGCGTATGGTTGAAATAATGCAGTAACTCTCCTTATGGTTGTGTATTGCTGTCTAGATTCAACTTTGATTACTGTGCATATGAGTCATTCCATGTCAAATTGCACAACATTTGACCTTCATGTCTCCAAATTCATTAATATTAAATGTACATGTTCTGTGAATGAAAAAGATGATACACCTATTCTTTTGTTAGTCTGTTGGTGCTGGTTTTATAATGCAATTTGGTTCGTGTTGGGCTATGAGACTATTATTTCTCTCAGGCCGTGGTACTAGGTGGAATGAATAAACACGCGATGCAACTTCACTATATATCACTTTATTAGCACCTTTTTCGTCTCTTTTTACACTTATTAAAATTGGACTGACTTTTGTTACAGCTTTTTGTATTATTTTGATTGTCTTTTCACTTTTACAGTTTTTTAGATCCGTATTCACTAGCATTGCAAAAATACGTCTACTCATCTATACCATACTGATGCCATTAACAATTTTAGCACTACTTTACATGATGCTATTTTTATTTATACATCTGTGTATGCTTTCATTTTATATTTTTCTGCATTAAATAGTTCCCGTATTGTTAGGGAAGTGATCTTTAGCTATTCTCCATTCGCTTTTAATATTAAATATATATGATTCTTTTATTTATACATATTAAATTTAAATGTGAAACTTAACATTTATGACGTTTTTAAACAAACTTATTTTTCTTAACAATGAAAAATAGCAACACGTTTTTGTTACTCAGCTAACTTGTATCAACACCAAAAATAAATTATATTTGCAATAAATATTTACATAAGTGATTTCCTTTTGGGGTCTTACAATATATTCTGTCTCATACACATAGAGTAATTGTTGTCTCTGGTTGTTTACTCATTTACTTCCTTATGCTTGTTTTGAGTTCCATAGAGTTTAAACTCTAGTTATTTGAATATAGATTTTTGTTGTTTAATGATGCTTTGCTTGCTTCAAATCAAATGATGAGATATTCAAATGCTTTATTGACAACATTTCTTATATGCTGGTGTGACGTTTCAGACAGAAGTACACTAGTATAATCTGAAAAGAGGCGTAGCTATGGAACCTTTGCTAAGATTTTACAAGGTAAGTCATTCACTAATATTAAAAATAGAAAACCCGGACCATAGAACCTTGGGAACATCTTTAGTAGCAATCCCTGGTTTAGAATAATAACCATATTTCCTGGTTTTTTGGATTCTGTTTGATATGTTATATCTGAATCAATTTATAGAAATCTCATTGAAACCTTAAAATGTTAACTTTTCAGTGAGAGGTTGTGATCTATACCCGTAAAATACTTCCGCTAGAACACAATATATTCCCAATTGTAGTTTTGTTTTACACAAGGCTTCAGAAATTAGCATATGTGCACCATTTTCAGTTGAAATTCTGTTTGTAAATCCAACCTGCTATAATGCAAGAATGAAGAATCCATTTATCGTATAACACAATTTCCATTACTTTAGGAAAAGGCTGTTAAGAATAAGATATAGTTGGAAGTCAGGGTATTGTCTACTGTTTTGTATAAAGCTTTAACAATTGTATTTCATTTCTTATGGAAATATCCCTGACAAACGAGAATGATTACATATATGACTAAGACACATACTCAACTTCAGTAGGATATTTTAACCATTTGCCACCTGTCTCATCCTAACGATGAGAGGTGTTGCTTTTTAACAAGGTAGTATCTTCTATCGCTCTGGGAATTGTGGGGTCCATTTAAAATTTACAGTTAATTTTGTGATGTGTTTTTCTTTAGAATTTAAAATGCATTTCAGTTTGAGTAGGATCTTTTGTTTTCTTTTTGTTACATGTGTTAAAGGCATTAGCTATGAAACAATAATTGCTGAGTTCTTTGTAGGATAATAGCTCTATACTTAGTGATGAGTGCCATAATGAATAACTTTTGAGTGGTGAACCATTAATTCCTTGGTATGTAGATTTTTCACTTGACCTCACAATTGTAACGTCAGTCAGGAAAATCTTATGGCATGGATCTAAGTAGTTATTTACACACAGAGCGCTCCTGTGCATGAACAAAAGTGCCTTGAGGCATGTTCAGAAGTCATATAGATTTGTTGCTGCCTTCCTTTTACATTAGCAAGAGTTTGCAAACAATTCACTGTAATAATCTGATGAAATACAAAGCTCCTGACATATAATTAAAGCTTTAACTAAAAGTTGGCAAACTCTGAGTTACAGTATTTTTATTTCAGTTGTTGAAGTCAGCCATAAAAAACTAAATCAGGCGAGTAAATTGTTGTTGTTGTTGTTTTCTAGTGCCTTACATCTGGCAATGAAGCCATTAGCATTCGTGCTTTCCAATACTTTTGAACTATACTTTCTTCTGATCTAAATGCTTCACTGGTCTTCAAGTGATGTTCGTTCATTTCTGCTGGATCGTTACACAGGACACATATTGGTGAAGCTGAGATACCTATTCTGAAGCGATGACTTGCTAAGCAGTCGTGATTTGTCAATAGTCGGAAGGCTGCAACCGCGGTTTTCCTTGGTCTCTGGGGGATTATATCTGGGTTGGAAAATCTTTGGCATTTGTTTCTATTTCTTGTAGGTATGAATGAGAAAATTTTTTAATGATCCAGCGTTTTATTGAGGAATATGAGAAATTGAATTTGAACTTTTGTTTTATTGTGTTGCCTTTCTTTGCAAGTGAGTCTGCAGCTTCATTCTCCATGACTCCACAGTGCGCTGGAATCCATTGGAGATGAACAGTCTTATTAACTTTTTGGAGTTGTGTTAAAATTCTCTAATTTTTGTTGACTAATTTTTGTTGACTTCTTTGTACTATTTGAACATATTCCCTGAATTGTAGCTTTAGAATCTGAAAGAATTACTGCCTTGTTACATTTATTTAAGGGAAGATTTAATAATTCTTGGAGAGCAATGTATATAGCCTCTATTTCTCCATCATAATTTGTTGTGTCTCTGCCAACAGAATGATAAAAGGAAAAATGTGAACATGTAACTCCAGGTCCAGTAAGGCTTTCCGTGGAGGATCCATCAGTACCTATGTGCAGCCATTGTTCTGTGGGATATCTAGTATTGATTGTTTCCAGAGCTAGAAGTTTTTGTATTTCTTTTGGTGTGTCTGATTTACTTATTTCCTCTATTAATTCCAAACTGAAGGTAGGTTGCAATAATTCCAGTGGATTTTCTCTTATAAGTAGATTTACTCTGGTGTTAGGAATGTTCAATTTGGATTTAATCTGTGTTACCTTTTCTAGGAAACTACCATGAGTTTTAAGGATTGAAGGGGGGAGGTTCTCTTCTGTCCATTTAGAGTTTGGCAGTCGTAACATTTTCTCGTGTTGGAGCAATGCTTGTTCTTATATTTTTGTTGTTATTGATGGAGTCCGTGTTAAGGCAAGCATGGCATCAATAGGTGTGGATTTGACTGCTCAAGTGATTAGGCGAAGAGCCTGATTTTGTATTTGTTCAAGTTTATTGATGTTAGCATTTGCTGCTGTTATTAAAGCTTCAGAACAGTACTAGAGGTTTGGTTTATCGTACATTTTGTATGTTGTGTTAAGGACTCTCCTTGAGCAGCCCCATTTAGCACCAGCTAACCTTTTCAGGGTTTGCAGTTTCTTTTCAATCTTTTCTGAGATGTTTGTTATATGTTTTTTCCAACTTAGCTTTCTGTCGAAAGTGATGCCTAAGTATTTGGCATCATCAACTGCTTTGAGTGGTTTACCATTATAATTTATGTTAATATTAACTGGTTTGTATTTTAGTGTAAATAATTCATAATTTGTTTTTTCCACATTGATAGTCATGAGGTTTTTTGGAGCTCCATTCATGTACTTTGTTTAGGGCTGTTTCTATTCTGTCTTTAATTAATTCAGGTTTTTTTGGGGAGCCTGCAGTTTAAATTACTACATCGTCAGCAAATAAAGCAATTTTGGTTTCTGAAGTTTTTATTATTCATGGAAGGTCATTTATATATATGTTAAAGAGTGTTGTGCTCAGAACAGCACCTTGTGGAAGTCCTCGGTGTGTTTGTTTATATTTGGAAATGTATGTATTATATTTTGTGGCACAAAATCGTTGTGAAATAAACTGAGTTATCCATTTAAGCATATTACTTTTCACACCTATTGATTGCAACTTATCAATTAATTTGTTTCTCCAGACTGAGTCATATGCTGATTTAAAATCAATGAATACTGCCAAGGTATCCTCCTTTCTATTGAAAGCTTCCTTGAAGTCTTGGCTTAGTAGGAGTACATTTTCACTTGTACTATGATTCTGTCTGAAGCCGATCTGTGAACTATTAATTAAGTTGTAATATTCTAGGAACCAGTTAAGTCTAGATGCCACCATTCTTTCCATCACTTTTGCAATAACACTGATCAAAGATATTGGCCTGAAACTATTAATATTGTTTGAGGGTTTGTTTTTCTTTAAAATCGGGATGATAATGGCTTTTTTCCAGTCGGAAGGCACAGTCATTCTCCAACACGTGTTATACAGTTTAAGTAGGATTTCTTTTCCTTTCCTGCCAAGGTGTTTAATAAACTCTGGGTGGATCTTGTCAGGTCCTGGAGATTTTTTGTTCTGTAATTGTTCTATTGCTAAATCTAGTTCTGTTTCGTCAAAATCCTGAATAAAAATATCATTTCGTGTATCTTTTGGCTCATTCGTTTCTGTGATAGTTTTTTGGATAGCTTTATCTTGTTTTTTATATGATTGGGGTATTCTTTGTGACTGAGCATAAAACTTGTTAAGGGATTCTGCTATTTCCCTATCTGTAGTTAAGCTTTTGTTATTATGTTTTAATGGTTCAGTTGTATTTTTTGATAATTTTGTTTTATTAAGAAATTTGTATATTTTATTTCCATCTTTCCTATAGTCCATATGTTCTACAAAATTTGTGAAACTGGTCCTCTTTGCTGTAATTAATTCTTTCTTAAAAATGGCTGCTTTTCTTCTCCAGTTTTGTCCATCATCTGGACACTTGGTTCCTTCGGCTTTGACTCTTTCTATATTTCTTGCTAACAACATATTTCTTTTGTGTTTTAACTTAGATAAAGATGGAGACCAAAAGTAGCTATATTTCTTTAACTTTCCTTTGGGGATATGTGTTTTGGCTGCTGTCAATAATATTTCACAATTTTTTTTATTCATTTCATCTGTTGACTTGAACTCTGATTTTGACAGTATATTACACTTCCCTTCTATCTCATTTTGGAAACTGGACCAATCTGCTTTTTTAAAATTCCAAGAATTTTTAATTTTTGGTTTGTTACTTTTATTTATTAGACCTCTTATGGAGTTTATGGTAATTCTGTGGCCTGAACCTGGGTCTTCTATTATTTCTGTTTTTGTATTGTCAATTATGTCAGATGACACCATCAGAAGATCAGGATTTGTACCTGAACCATTATAATGAAGGTAAGTGGGTGGATCATTTGGATTAAATATTAATTCCATTGTTGATGAGTTTAATAGGTCTTCTATCACTCTTCCTGCTGAATTTATATCTCTGTAGCCCCACCTAGGGGAGTGTGCATTAAAATCACCTATTAAAATACTTTTGGGTTCTATGGGAATAGAATTTAGATCTAGTGTATTGTCTGGAGGATTGTAGATACTATAAATTCTATAGTGGTAGTTACTTTTCCATACTTCAATTTTAACTATTTCTTATTTATCTTGTTCTTCCATTGTTTTTTGGATTTGAATAGTAGCTTTCATATTTCTTTTAATTCCTGTAAGAATACCACTTGCAATTTGACGAGCTTTTGGAAGTATATGTGTAGTGTACTGATCCATTTCAAAGTATATTTCCTGCTCTTCTGATATATTGGCTTCTTGTACTGTGAAGACATCTATATCTTGGTCTTTTAATATTTTCATTAGCTCTTGTTTTTTAGGCTGGGACATACCTCCTGCATTCCATTGTAGAATGCTTAAAGTATTGGAATTGTTGTGATGAAATTTGCCTAAAGATGTCCCCACCTGGAGATCCGATTGGGGGACAGTTTTAACTCCGGAATGTTTATCTTTAGGATTCATACTCATGTATGTGGCTTTCATGTAACTGTTTTCTTAACGGGCACCAGTTTTACAATGTGGCAGTTACATCACCCGACTTAAACCCCCATTTTGCAAGGGGGACCACACCTATCGTTGGTCAACGGGTCCATCGGACTGGTGCGGTTTTTGCAATTATTAATGTCGCTGTGTCTTTACGCTAATGAGATCTTTGTGATCTCAGGGCTTGGTAACGGATGGAATGAACATACACTCGGGTTTAACTTTAGTCAAACATTTTACTAGCACCTTCTTGTTCACAATTTTTAAATCATATCACAGTAGAAAGTCTGATTTTAGCGGATCAACTTCCCTAGCATCGCCGAAATTTAATTAAAGGTCTCTAAACACTTAGTAAATTCACTTTTACTATTTCATGACGCGTACACATAAAAATGCGTCCATCCATGCCGGATACGGAGACGCTAGTGAACTGTTTTTTGGCGTCGTTTGACGCGACACCGCCTTTTTCATATTCATCCGCGCTATTCATCAAATAGTTCTTTCTCGTTAGGGAAGCGATCCCAATCATCGTCCCCTACTTTTATTATGGAACACAAACAATTCTAATATTTATACACATATATTAAAATCAAATATGGAAAGATTTATGACGTCTTTGTGCAAACTTAGTTGTTCGTAAGAATGAACCTTATCAACATGTTTTCGTCATTTAATTATCTCATACCAACATCAAAAAACGAATTACACTTTTAACAAACATTTACATGAACGATTTTCGTTTGGGGTCTTCTAATATTCTGTCTCAGGACCTAGCCGGGAGGACTAAATAAGTGGTATTTAGATCCACCTACCTTCCCCTCATGTGCCTCTAAAGGACGCTCTTGTGCTGTGATTGGCCAGCATTGTTTAAAATAAGATCTAGAGGCAGTCCAAAAAGAGCACATATGATGCAGTTAATATTCTCTCACCTTTCACTTATAATGCAGTGCATGTAATTTTGATAATTTAACTCAATCTATTAGCCAGCATGTTATTCAAAATGTATGTAGGTTTATGTTGAATATCATCATCACCATCATCATCATTATCATTATTGTTATGATAAGCTATGTGTGTGGAGTAATGTGGCAAGTTGCATTTGATTTGAACAAGTATATCTACTCCTGGGACTCGAACCATGGAATATGTTGTCCTCAGTCTATGTTCTTACTCTCTGACCTGATCTGGCAAGATGTCCATGCAAGTGTTAAACCTTCTCTTAAGCATCACTATAAACTTTCAAGATTGTTTCAACTACAGAGGTATAGTACCTCAAAGGTGACCTGTATGGTTACATGTGCTTTATAATTACCAGTATTGTGCTTAAGTTTTCACCTTATTTGTTACACATGATGAGTGTAAAAGAACAAATTAATTATTAAAACACAAAACGATGCAAATAAATGATCCATTGATTTTAAGGTAAAGTTAATATCTGAGATTTCCTTCAAGGTTTCCCTTGATACTTGAAAAAGATGCGAAGTTAAATGCTCATACAGATACGTCAACAAGATAGCAGAGTGATAATAGTATTGGTATAAATGTACAAACAACTTTGGTTGCAGTCCAGGATGTGACAATGAATTTCTCCAGTCTTTTCAAGAGTTATGTTTATTGGCAAATGAATGGTACTACTGTGTGGTTAGATTTGAACAATGGTTGATGATAGTTATTATTTGTTATGCCAACCAGCCTAATGCTGGTGTTTTTAAACACACAAGCCGTGTGTGGGCAATGTTTAAGAGCTGGAATCACGATTGAAATATTCAAAATAAATAAAATTGTGGCGATAAGTATATTTTGGTTGCCCTAAGTATGGGATCCAATTTGTAGCGAAAAGTGATGCTTCGTGGTAACGTATCGACCGTTGTCGATTCTTGTAGTTCTGCTCCGGCTATGCTCGAACATGAAACTTTAATCCAGGGTATGTGCGAGTATATTTAATATAGATCACCCAGAATAACTTTGGAGACTATCTATTCTCAACTCTTTAACACATTTCGGGAGTTATGCCGACTATATCCTCGCAGAGCAACCGCAACTCACATGTGTGCACAGCTAAGTTCTCCACCGATCTGGTAACGCTTACTGGCGTCTCCCCACGCTAGGAAAAAACGTTCCTCCCGATTTCAAATTTCATGACGTCATCAAAAGAAAGCCTCGCATCCAAAATACTGTTTCATTCCTTTTCACAATTTAGAAATGTCCCTTTCTATTAAAACATGTCCTTTTTTGAATTCCGAATATATAGTTACCTTTCTATGATTAAACAATGTTTTCTTTATATTTTATTAAACATATCGCACGACTTTTAAGGTTGGCAGACCTGAATTTTGACCGTGAATTTCAAACTAGCTTAGTTTTTCAAACGTTGGCTAACCTTAAATTTTGATGGCAATTTCAAATTATGTGGTATGACTCATGACTCGTTAGTTTCAAACCAATAATGCATTTATCCTATAAATTTAACGATTATTATTTACTAATATTTTTGCTTACCTTACAACACTTCCTACTCTATTATCTACCTATGTTATTACTCAACAGTTATCGCAAATCTCACATCCGGCAATTAAATTAAAACGTGTCTTTATCAAACCCATTCGATTTGAATCTAAATTTCGGTATCAAAATAAATAAATAACTAAATTAAGAATACCAACATCAGATCCAGCAACAATTTTAAAATGAGCAGGAGTAGGCTTTCACGGCCAGTGTTCGATATTCTAAAAGAGTCTTCCGGGCTGATTTGCCGTGGTCTGCTGGAGTAACTTGGTCCAGACGTTTCGTCCACTACTGCGGTGGACATCATCGGTGGCGTGGTCGAAGTCTTCTTGGTGAAGGCACTCTTGACTGTCTCGGATGCGGAATTTATACACCGAGGGGTCTTCTCTGATTGGCTTGGGGCTCGCTGAGGCAGTGCGGTTGGTGGGAGGGGGCTAGCTGCATCTCGGGCGCTACTAGATTCTGATTGGATTAGAATTTTAAAATGGATACCCAACTAAAAATTAAAGAAGAGGAATCTCTCCCAGATGATGCAGCCCTTCAGAATGAGACAGAATTCTTTCGCAAGGCTGTTACAATGAAGCAAAACAATGATGTGATTTTGGAGGATCGTTGTGGTGTGCCAGTCAAAACAGAAATTAAATCAGAGGCTCGTTCTTGTAAAAGGGCTCAAATCTGAAGCTGTTGTATGCTGCGACAATTTGGAGATAGACAGGAAAGCAGTAATTGATGAAGAGACTCTGATTTCAGACTTTGGCTCACAGAGCGAGGAAGAACTTCTTTCAGAGGATTCTGTAACAAAGTTAGGGAAATTCAACAGTGGTCATGAAATGGATAACAAAATAGAAATTAAAGAAGAAGCTTTGTGGCTGGAGACAGAAACATCAGACATGTGTGATGATATTAAAGTAGGTTTTGTAGAACTGCACTACAATTAAACTTTTTCTAGGACCAATAATACCTTGAATTATGCAATGCAAAATTCGTAAGCCTTTAAGGTAATTTGTGATTGTGTAAGGTGTTACGTCAGATGGGACTTGTGAACACTTGAAAGTAATGGAGATATAGTTCACCAAAATTGTGATACTTGATGTTTTTATTGAAATCATTCCAAGATATTCTGTGATACTTAACACCCTCTGATCAGCAATACTTGAAACAGATCTAGGTATTCAGATTAATCTACGGTTTATGTTTGTGCTTTGCACAACAAACCATCGTTCCTTGCTCAAAAAACTATAAAGTTAACTGGCAAATACGAGAGTGAGTGAGAAACTGGATTCATGTATATTGACTGTAGTAGTATCAACTATCAGAAATAGTAGTGTATTTATCTACAAAATGTTCAAAGTAATTTATTTTTATGCCGGTTTACTGAGCCTAAAGATTTTTTCTCTAATGCGACCAAAATTCAACAGTTGTATTACATTACAAGCAAACAGTTATTACTAGCAAGTCAGTTCTTGTTTCAAGCTCTCTGTTTGTAGCTGACTTCATACATGGCACTTGGCAAAATGTTTAACAGGAGACAAGTGTTGAACGCTGTTAGTAAACCACTGCACACGCACATTGTTCTTTCTGTGTCAAGCTCTTTAATTTAGCTTAACCTAATACACGCTACATAATGAATTTAGTATGGGGAAAGAGTGACTACTTTTGGGTGTTTTTTTAGTACATTAGACCTGTACTGGTCTACAGATAAAATGCTATAATGTCCACCTTTTTTGGAAATGCATGTCAACAACCTTTGTTCTGAAGTTGTTGCCAGATACGTACGCACATCAATGCCAGAAAATATATTCCTTTTAGGCCTTTAGTCTACAGAGGCTGTGAAGAGAAATATATAGCACAAAAAATTAAGGCTTATTTGCACTAAAAGGTATATTGATATATGAGAACACTAGGATAATTCTTATGTAATTAGTCTAATAGTCCAAGTACACATTTTTAAAATATATCGGAAGGTCTCGTACTGTGTGTCCTGATTCAGTGAAGGTGAAGGAATTATCAAAATGTGTTGAATGTTTCCTGAAGGGAAACACTATACTCGTAATAAACTGTATCTGATTGCACATGTGTAGAGGATTATATTAATGCATGAAGCCTCTTATCATATATAATTGTGTGTACATTACCAAGTACAGGAAACACTGTAAGAAAAACAATTATTTAAATAAGTTTATAAGACTTTGGCTCACTGAAAAAAGCAAAACAATTCATTACTTTCTTCCAGGTAATTGTACAATATATTTACTAAATTAGAATATTTTTCCTGAAAAACGTACATGTCTTATTGTATCCTTGTGTGTGTTTGAGATCATTTCTGCACTCTTTTATTATGTTGAAATGTGTGAATGATGTTCTGTGCACGACTGAATCACAATAATATTTTGAGGTTCTCATCCAATAACCTGCCTAATTCACAAGATTTGCCACTTTCGTCAGTAAAAATAATGTCGCACACAAATAACTGGAGCTAAACATATAAGATTTTTGCAGCATGGCTGTTATATAGCCAATTATTGGCTTTGCCTTAGTGACAGTTTTTGCTTAAAAGCTGTTATAGCACTAAACATATGCACAATGGTGCTACCCTGTAAATGTGTATTTAAGTTATCAAAATGATTGATCAGGTCCCCAAGGAAGGCTAAATTACCTACCCGTTTAAAATGCGTAGACATTCACAGGCAGCGCAGAAATCATAAGATGAAGTATCTTTGAGGCTCTTTTGCTGTGGTCTGTTGGTAATCAATGTTCCAGAGGTTTTGTCTACAGCTGCAGTAGACATCCTCAGTGTTGCTGTCAAGGTCTCAGAGAAGATATTGCCACGTCCGTGTCACTATATTTATACAATGTGCATTGTCTGCTGATTGGCTGAGAGTGGGCAGAGGCAAGGTGATTGTTAGGTGGAGTTTTGTCTCTCTTGTGATTGCCTTGCTCTGCTTTCCTGTCTCTTACAATGTTTCTCATTTTTTATGATTGGATGCCAGTTGCAGTTTAATCTTAATGCCTCTTCCTGCTTATTAAAATTGTTAGGTGGCTTATATATTTCAATAACTTCTCACTGTAATAGGTCATGTAGTTGATGCCACGATGCACATATCCTGGACTTAACTGCATGTTCAGCAACTGCCTCAATCACATGTTCAGGTCCCACAGACTTATCTGTTTGGCCCAGACAACATTTACTTTTGTGTTGCGTGAGCCTGGTATGGTAGGAACACAATGCCCTTATTATTTATTTATGCCAATAAACTTACTGCTGGTGTTTTTAAACACACAAGTCGTGTGTGGGCAAAATTTGAGAGGTAGAACTGGAACTTAAAAATTCAATGCCACAACTGGGATTTGAACCACAGACCTTCCGGATTGGTTTAGCTTCTGGTTGAGTCGCAGGAGGCCGGCAAGCTCTTGTTGCTTCTTGCATTGAACTTGGCCACTTAGAAAAAGCATTAATTTCTAATAGCTATTACCTTCACCATGAATCCTTTGTCATGCACCATTTTAACTCAGTCTGTATATATGATTATGTAGAACTGAACATTTGAATTATTCTGTTACAGGATGGGGACTTCCCTCCAGTAAATTCTTCAAGGTAAGTCTGGACTCTTTTCAATTAAAAGCCTTTTGCTTCTTGTATTATTTTTACTTGTAATTCTTATAGTACCTGGGCAACCGAGCTTCGCTCGGCGTTTTTGCCTGTGTTTTTGTGAAATAAATTTTTTTTGGGGGGGGGGGGGGAGGTGATACTTAGATAAACCTGAAAGGCAAAACGTTAACTAAATAATAATTTTTGTCGCCATTATTAAGAGTCATTTCCGAGATACAAGAGATATAGAAATACATACCAGTATTTCATAAACACCATCATTTCAGCTCAAAAACGTCTACTGCTGAACGCAGGGCTGCCCCATCGATATCCACCTATTTGAATTTTTTGTCGAGCATTTGTTCCATTATGGAGTTCAGTTCTTTGCTGCTGCGATTGACTCCAGGGCATTAACACATTGGCCAACGTCCTTCATATTTTCGATGAGTTCTTCCATGGTTTCGTTAACCCCGGCCAGTCGCTCATTAGTATTCTCCGATAGATCTAGCTTCATATTGGACACTCCCGACTTCATCTTTTCCATTTCGGAGTTTACATTTTCAATTTGGCATCCATTTTTTATTCCATTTTGTCCATTTTTGTGACCATATTTTCTATTTCGAGTTTACATTTTGCCAACTCAGCTTTCATATTTGTTTCCTCTGCTGCATTCCCGAATTCATTTCATTCACCATTATGTCCATTTTGGCTAACATTTGTATTTTTGTTTGTTTATTAAAACACTGGGGCCACACTAACAAAAGCACTGTTGAAGAATAAAGACTACAGGAAAAAAAGCTTGTTGATAAAGCCTTGTGAATGTACTGCGCATATCTATTTCAATCACATAGAAAATGTATGAATTTTTCTTAATTATTCGTGGAAGCGGGAGTAGTGAAAGAAATGTGATTGTGTTTTACTAAAGAAAAATTAGCATAAAAACCGTGTGGATGTTATACGTTGCACTTATATTTGAAATGTATGGGAAAATGTATGGACTGTTTTTAGAAGAGGGAGTAGCATGTTAGGTAAGAGCAAATGGAGTAGAGAAAACCATGTGAACGTAATACGTTGCGTGGTATAATGCATTCCATAAAAGCCTTCGTCATGAAAACACTTAGATATGTCAATCTTCGTGGCGATCGGTCAACTGGCTTTGGAGTTTACTCATTCTTCAACATACGCCATGTATGGGCGTCGGTATGTATGAAGTTGATAAACGATAGGAATAACATTTGAATTGCTAAGTAAAATAAAAGTGATTAGAGAAAATAGTATGAATGTAATACATTGTGTTTCTGTTTCAAACACTGTGAATGTAATTTGCAGCATTTCTATTTCAAACTACAGAAAATTGTATGACTTATTTCTAGAAGAGTGAGTAGAGAAACAGTTATGAATGTGTTACCCAAAAGTAAGTAGAGAAAACAGTGTGAATGTAGTACATAGCATTTCTATTTCAAACATGCACAAAATTGTATGTCTTATTTTTAGAAGAGTGAGTAGAAAGAGATGTGAATGTTACCTAAAAGTGTGTAAGGAAAACAGTATGAATATAATATGTAGCATTTCTATTTCAAACATACGGAAGATTGTATGGCTTCTTTAGAAGAGTGAGTAGAGTAAGAGATGCAAATGTATTACCTAAAAGTGAGAGGAGAAAACAAGTGTGAATGTAATGGCATATCTATTTCAAACATACCTAACATGATATGACATTTCAAAACTGGGAATAAGAATGTTTTTTTGTGTGTGTGTGTGTGCGTGCGTGTGTGTGTGTGTGTAAAATCACGTTTTCTATGGAAAATTGTTTATAGAAGAGAGTGTAGAGAAAGAAGTGTGAATGTGTTACATAAAAGTGAGTAGAGAAAACACTGTGAATGTGATATGCATGTATACAAAAATTTAACCAAATCTTTAGAGCCGTTTCTGAAATACCGGGAATATATATACAAGAATTGCATTGTAGAAGCAGGAATAAAAAATGTTATTTTTTATGTAAAATCGCGTTTTTCGGGAGTTACACCTATATAGATGAACTTAAAAAGCAAAACCCTATCTGAATACAAGATTTGATGGAAGTCATTAGAGCCGTTTTCAAGTTACGAGGAATATATTTATATACAAGAATTGCTCATTTAAATATATAAGATTAGCATCACGTTTATGTTGTAGCAGATGTCTCGAAGTGATAGAAATGGGAATATAATATTGAGTATATCAAACAACATACTGAAACGTGTTGTATAATTGAATCCACAGATACTGTGGTGGTTTTACACCCTTATATGAGGGTGGATCAAATACCAACCTGATATTTACTCCCTGTGCTACATATCTAGGGCAAATTTTATATTCCACCCACACATTCAATGTGAACACTTCAGTGAAAATGTGTTTTGAAGCTCCATGGAAGCAAGTTAAGTTTTACAAAAAACAGTTGACAGAGAGAGAGGGAGAACAAGCATAGCTCGGAAATAAAATTCTGATACATACAAAATTTGATATCAAGGTTTATCACCATGCAGATATGCAGTACACTAATTTTCAAGAAAATCCTCCCTCCCCAAACTGCCACTTACACAGAAGAGTTTTACTGTTTTGTCCCTTAATGATTTCATTAAAATGCCATTATGTGTTGTTGTTACGTTTGTTTGTGGACTGCGGACAATGAGAGCAAATAACTCCTGAAACATAAGTGTTCTGTCTCTGAGTTAACGTTAATTTGCTCAGTTACTTTCAGATTCAAATATACGTGGGACTTGCTTGTGTAGTCCTTTTCAGTAAGAATAAATATATAAATATTTGTGACTTGCAGATCATAAAAGATGGACAAAAGCTTAACAAACCAAAAATGGAAAATTAACTCAACACAATCACTCTTTGTGATTTTAATAATTTTTGATACATTGTTTATTACTGGTTTCAATTTTTGCTTCCTGAAATATGTGAAGGGTACTGAATTGCAATTACAGCATATAGCAATCCAGTTTTGTAGGATTTTACTATAATTTCAACATCCTATGGCCTTTATTTACCTACCACAAAATGCATAAAGAAACGTTCTGCTAAGCTTTTCTGGACTAACTTAAAGTAAATGGGAAATACGCATTTTAGCACTAGACACCAGAAGAGAGAGATACAAATATATATTAGTTGCTAATGAAAGTAATGTGAATCTAACATTTGAGGTTTCTTTTGCAGTTAACTTCTCTACCACATAGTAAATACAGAAGGTAGGGCATACCACCCAAAACGTTTTTGCTGATATTTCACTGGGAATGTTCGTCTTGAGGCTTGCTGAATAAAAAAGGTGTTTTTAGAAAAGATGCATGTCCCTGGAACAGGATAAGTGAAAAATTCAGTCTCTTTCAAATAGTGCTTCTTGCTTCTAAAATAAGAACAAATTAGAAACTAAAAACTTCACTTATCTTAGTATGTTGATATTCTTTTTCTCTTTTGCTGACCCAGGGGTTTCAAGCTATGTCCAGCTCATTCTCAAAGCCATATAAACAAAATCGTTGCCAAGCTACAATCTTTTATTTTTGTGAAAAACAATTATTCATATTCAATTTTTTATTTACCAATCTCTGAAAACAAAAATTTATAAATACAATCTATTGATGGTAATTCAAAGTTCATGACATGGTTCCTGTTTTTTAAAATAAAAATTTTTTCCCAAACCATTAAATCTATCGGATTACTTAACTGTTTAGTATTAAAACCATTAATTACTGCAGTGTTAATAATATGTTTATATTCTATGTCAAATTCATCTTTATTAAGGGGTAAATTTATAGATTAATAAATATACCCCTTAATAAAGATGAATTTGACATAGAATATAAACATATTATTAACACTGCAGTAATTAATGGTTTTAATACAGATTTTATACATAAAAGGATAGGGGAATTTAAATATCAAAAAGCTGTCAAAGAAGTTTCAACCCTTACAAAAATAAAAGATAATTATATTTTTAAAAAGTCTACTTACCATCCATGGGCTAATAAAAAATTTACAAGGATTTTTAAAGAATATGGAATAAATTTGGTCCCTCAAAATAAATTTAATATACAAAATTTACTTAATTTTTCAAAAAAAGATAAAATACCAAATTATAAAAAATCCGGCATTTATCAATTTAGCTGTTCAGATTGTGATAAAGTTTATATTGGTAAAACTAAACATCATCTAGAAACCAGAATAAAAGAACATTTTAGACATATTAAATATAAACAAACTGATAAATCAGCTGTGGCAGATCATTTTTGGTCATTTAATCATGAAATTAATTCAGAGGTTAAATTATTAAAACAGTTAAGTAATCCGATAGATTTAATGGTTTGGGAAAAAATTTTTATTTTAAAAAACAGGAACCATGTCATGAACTTTGAATTACCATCTATAGATTGTATTTATAAATTTTTGTTTTCAGAGATTGGTAAATAAAAAATTGAATATGAATAATTGTTTTTCACAAAAATAAAAGATTGTAGCTTGGCAACGATTTTGTTTATATGGCTTTGAGAATGAGCTGGAGATAGCTTGAAACCCCTGGGTCAGCAAAAGAGAAAAAGAATATCAACATACTAAGATAAGTGAAGTTTTTAGTTTCTAATTTGTTCTTATTTTAGAATCTTGTTGCTTCACTGATAATAGCTTCAATTTTTACTTAATTTAAGTGCTTCTTGCATTTAACTTGGGCCCAAATGATGGTCCCTTAAGCTCCACTCACTCACTGTATTGAGCTTCAGCACATTCCAAAGATGTGATATAAAATAAATCCAAGAAATTCCACCCTTCCTCCCGCCAAAACTGTAATTTACGTGAAAAAATGTTTGAATGTGCTTCTGTTTTCTCAGGTATGACTGATGAGTTTTAATAAAATAGTTGTATTTCAGATATTTTCAGGAGAAATAAAATATATTATGACAAAGGACAAATATCACTTTTGTGTTGCTTTATTATGTTCTAAAATTTTACTGAGTGCAGTTTTCTTCTCATCATTAACACAATCCACGTGCTTTTGGGCCATCATAACTCACAAGTTCTCCTTCTCATAACCTTGCTCAGTCCTTTTAGTGTCTTTCTTCACTGCCTCAGTCTCTCATACCGTAATTACAATGTTACAAACACTTGCAACGGTTGTTGAATCTTCTCACGACGACACACATGCATAGCTGTCTCACACTCACTGAGATACTTACAATCCATGTCTGTGACTAAGCACCGAAGCTAACTCCTCTCACCTCGTTATATATTGGGGATGATGTCACATGGATTTTTCTGTACTTCTACATACACAGGCAATGGAAGTGACCCACTTAGAAGTCTTGAATGTTCTCGTCACCCCTTTTGTTTCTGCCACCTTGATTGTTAATAGTGATGTATACACAGTAGTCGCACATTGACTGTCTCTGCCTGCTCGCTGGCACAGCACGCGGTGCAAAGCCGCTTGATCCTGTCCGTCTTTTGTTGACCAGCGAGTCTATATCTGGGAATAGTCTCCGTGATCCTATTTATAATAAATTATTTTTGCATAACTGAGAAATTGAATGTAGTAGACAAAATGTTAAAGTTTAAAAAATTCAGATCTCATTAAAACACACATTTAGTCATTTTTAGGTAACCATTTTTGAGAGTTCCTTTTGAGACCTTCTATGCTTGTATGTTAATCAAATAGGAAGTAGTTATTCATATTTTTATGTTCTGGCCATTCATAGAAAATGGAACTTAAAAAGGCATCATATGATGACTCTGTCAAAAGATTGGACTATCTTTTAAACCTGTTATATTGTGCCTATAAAGAAATATGTTGTTAGCTAATGCTGGATTTCTGACAATGAAGTCATTAATCCTCTTGCTCTCTAATATTTTTCACTGATGGATGGGGCACTAGAAGTGGCCGGGCATATTTGAAGGTGGTCTCGATCCATTTCCTCTTGCAGAAATATGCAATAAGACATTTTCACATAATATTGTCACCGCGCCCGCCGCATCTAATTGCCGACAACCGTAGTGTCATGCATCGCATTATTGTCGGCACTACCGCAAAGGAGCCGAAGGAAAGAGACAGAGCATGGCCGCATTGTTGGGGCGCTTGCCGAAAGAGAGAAAAGGATAGAGGCTACTGGAATCTTCTACTTTGTATTTCACCGCAAAATAACTGAGCTTTCCCGAACTTTCCAATATAGTGCCTGGGAGATATAAATAGCGGTAAAGTGCGACAGCAGTCAGTCAGACGTATGTGAAGGTTGAGTAGTCGTGCCGACGGAGACGGACAGACGATGTGGAGAGTTGTGCCGACGGAGAAGAGTTAGTTCTTTGTGTTACGAGTTCGGAGCCGTGCTGTTGGAGAATCGGAAAAGACTTTCTTGCTGTTGCAACGAGTGTACAAAGTTACTGTTTACGGAAATAAAAGTGTTTCTTTATCTCGACTACATCTGTCGTATTTACTTCACAACCAACCAAAGTTACACTGGTGTCAGAAGTGGGATCCGTCGAATTGCTTCTAGTTTCGTTACATCGTCGTTAGAAGTTGCAACGTTAGAACCAAGATGGAGGGAGATTCGGAAACCAGGATGATGGCAATGATGAAAGAATTATCTGCCAAAATGGAAACATTAAACGACAACCTCGCTGCCAAAATCGAAACGATAAACGACAACCTCGTTGCCAAGCTGAAAGAAGAAATGAAGACGAGAAACAACCTCGCTGCCGAGGTGAAAGAAGAAATGAAGACGAGAAACAACCTCGCTGCCGAGCTGAAAGAAGAAATGAAGACGAGAAACAACCTCGCTGCCGAGCTGAAAGAGATGAAGACGGAGCTATCGGCGAAAATTGACGGCGAACTGATTGGCGTGACGGAAGACGTGGAAGAACTCGGCGAAAAGGTGGAAGACCTCTGCCAGCACGTGGACGTCGTGGAGGACGACGGGGAACGTCTTGGCGCCCTGGTAGTAAGAGTTGACGAGAGCGTCAAAGTACTGGATGCCAGGGGCAGGCGGAATAGCGCGGAGCCGGGGAGGGAGCACCTAGTGGCCGAGGCGACAGTTGCGCCCGTTTCGGATGATATGAGGGAAGACGTGGAACAACTCGGCGAACTGATTGGCGTGAGGGAAGACGTGGAACAACTCGGCGAACTGATTGGCGTGACAGAAGACGTGGAACAACTCGGCGAACTGATTGGCGTGACGGAAGACGTGGAACAACTCGGCGAATTGATTGGCGTGACGGAAGACGTGGAACAACTCGGCGAACTGATTAGCATGACGGAAGACGTGGAACAACTCGGCGAACTGATTGGCGTGACGGAAGACGTGGAAGAACTCGGCGAAAAGGTGGAAGACCTCTGCCAGCATGTGGACGTCGTGGAGGACGACGGGGAACGTCTTGGCGCCCTGGTAGTAAGAGTTGACGAGAGCGTCAAAGTACTGGATGCCAGGGGCAGACGGAATAGCGCGGACCCGGGGAGGGAGCACCTAGTGGCCGAGGCGACAGTTGCGCCCGTTTCAGATAACGAAAGTGTAAGTCTCGGGGAAGACAAAGGGGCAGTTCAGGGACGTCGTCGAGGATCCTCTGGAGGAGTGTGTCGGGTACGTAACCAACCAGGATATGACGTGGAGGACGATCGGCAGGGAAGCGCACAAGCAAACGAGCAACACGCGAGAACCGACTTGGCCTGGACGAGGGACCGTCAAGACCGGCGGTACTGTTGCAGAATTTCGAAGCAGGATGGCATACATCGTCCTACCCGGACCAAGGGACACTATCCAACAGCGATACCTAGGATCGTGCCTCCTGGAGAAGAGGTTCGATGGGTTAGTCCACCGGGGCGCAAGGGAGATGCCGCAGTGATAGTGCTGGTCGGGACGACCAGCTCTGAGGAGGGAGCAGTGTCACCGCGCCCGCCGCATCTAATTGCCGACAACCGTAGTGTCATGCATCGCATTATTGTCGGCACTACCGCAAAGGAGCCGAAGGAAAGAGACAGAGCATGGCCGCATTGTTGGGGCGCTTGCCGAAAGAGAGAAAAGGATAGAGGCTACTGGAATCTTCTACTTTGTATTTCACCGCAAAATAACTGAGCTTTCCCGAACTTTCCAATATAGTGCCTGGGAGATATAAATAGCGGTAAAGTGCGACAGCAGTCAGTCAGACGTATGTGAAGGTTGAGTAGTCGTGCCGACGGAGACGGACAGACGATGTGGAGAGTTGTGCCGACGGAGAAGAGTTAGTTCTTTGTGTTACGAGTTCGGAGCCGTGCTGTTGGAGAATCGGAAAAGACTTTCTTGCTGTTGCAACGAGTGTACAAAGTTACTGTTTACGGAAATAAAAGTGTTTCTTTATCTCGACTACATCTGTCGTATTTACTTCACAACCAACCAAAGTTACAATATGTTAACATCAAGCAACATGAAATAGAAGAATTAGGATTTCAGAGAATGTCAGGTACAAGAGTGAGTAGAGTACATCATGAATGCACCATTTTTTTTTTTTTTTTTTTTTTTTCTGAACTACTAAAAAGGTAAAACAATAGTAAATCACTTTTATGCACGATCTTGTGATTTGAAACTACACTTTCTCCAATGAATTGGCATATTCTTATTTGTTCCTCACAAATAGAAGAATATTAAATATTTTTCCCTTGTATTGTTCCCCATATTCCTTGTTCTTCTATATCCTGTTCTATTCCTTACTGTTGTTCAAAAGCTCTATAGTTTCCATAGATTCATGTTCCTATCCCGTTTAGACTGTTTCTGTCTCATTTGACTAGTGCTTTATTTCTCTTAGGTTATACACACAATCTTATTATGTCCTTGGTTGTCCTTTTCATGCATCGATTCCAGTATTTCATAACACTTTCTGTTATTGTGCTGTTTCTACCTGTTCATCCCTTTCTATTGTGATTTCTTTCAGTGCTGGTTTTTTTACTCCTAGTACTTTGCTGCAAAACAATCTACAAGCTCTCTTTATTTTTCTGCTTGCTTCTGTTATCTCCCAAATTGTCATTGTTGATTCCACTATTGTTTCACAAACTTTCTTTAGCCAGTTTATTGTAAATTCTGGTACTCTGTACTTATACACCCTTAAGCCCATCATAACTACCATCCTCATCATGGGCGTCGTGAAGGGTCGCGGGGGGGGGGGGGCGGCAAGGGGGACTACAGTCCTTCCTTGAAAATTAATGAATTTATTGTGCAGTCAGTTACTATTAAACTATTGTTTTAATTTTTGTGTAAAGAATCGTTTTTATTCAGCACCAATTAATATGCCGATCCGCAACAAATACTATAACTCATATCTTTTACAGTTTTTGGCAACAGAATGATGAATTAATGTTGTTCGATTGCAATCTTCCAAAATGCGGGCCCCTCCTGATAAACGTCTGTCGACCCCCATGATCCCCTTAGATAGTACTTACTTACTGATTGCTTTCCACAAACCAATGCTGCTCAACTGTATTCCTTAGTATTCAAACTCTCGCACTATCTCTAATCTCTTATCATTTAAATGTCAGTGCTCATATTTCGTATATTTGTTTTCTTCTTTGAATAATAGCATGTGTTATTTCTTGATATTTATTTTTATTTCTCATGCTGTGCAAAATTTATGTTGTTGATGACTTTTTATAGACCTATTACAGTTTTTACCCCATCTATAGATCATCTGCATGTAGTCAACCAGATATTTTTTTGTCCATTATAGTGGAGCAATGCACAGTAGTTCCTTTGCCGTTTTCTAAAAGTCACCTGTAAATATGTTCAAGTAAGCTATACTCTACTTTTCTGTTCATATGTAACAACATTTCACTCCGTAAGTTCCTTAACCATTCTCATGCCTACTGTTTCACCATATAATTTCAACAGTAACGCTTCCATTTTATACAGTAAAAACTTTCCTAGAAATCCATGAAAACCATATGTATCCTTGCTCCTATCTTATATATTTAAACGAGCAATTCTTGTATATATATATTCCGCGCAACTTGGAAACGGCTCTAACGATTTCGATCAAATTTTGTAATCAGATAGCGTTTTGCTTTTTAAGTTCAGCTATATAGGTGTAATTCCCGAAAAAACGTAATTTTACATTAAAAATAACATTTTTTATTCCCGCCTCTACGGTGCAATTCCTGTATATACTCACGGTATTTCAGAAATAGCTCTAAAGATTTGATTAAATTTTTGTATACATGCATATTACATTCACAGCGTTTTCTCTACTCACTTTTAGGTAACACATTCACATCTCTCTCTACTCACTCTTTTACAAATAAGTCATGTAATTTCGTGCATGTTTGAAATAGAAATGTTACGTATTACATGCACACTGTTTTCTCTACTTGCTTTTGGGAAGCACATTTGTTTCCGTACACACTCTTCTAGAAATAAGTCATACAATTTTGTGTATGTTTGTAATAGGAATGCTGCGTATTACATTGACACTGTTTACTATGTTCACTTTTAGGTAACACATTCACATCTCTTTCTCTACTCACTCTTCTACAAACAATTCATATCATCTATACAACTTGGACGTTTATATATATCTAACTGTTAAGCTCGAAAACCGCTTAACCTATTACCGCGAAATTCGGCACGTATATGTATTTTTTCATGGGGAAAATTTTTATGGTAACAATTTTACTACACAATATATTACCTTTAAATGGTTTTCTACTCGCATTTCTTTTACGTAGCACATTCATTTATCCTGTGTTTGCCCTTCAACATACAATTCATATAATATTCTATGATTGAAATATAAATGCAACGTATTACATTCACACGACTTTCTCGACTAATTCTTCCTTTACGAGGCACCTTAAGTCTTCTTTCGCTACTCGCCCTTCAACATATAATTCATACAATTTGATATGTTTGAAAAAGAAATACAACGTATTATATTCGTACTATTTTCTCTACTCACTATTGTTTTACGTAACAATTCACATGCTATTCGCCATCTTTTATCAACTTCATACATACCAGCGCCTATACATATCGTATGTTAAAGAGTGGATAAATTCCAAAACAGGTTGACCGATAGCCATGAAAAGTGATATATCTAATTGTTTTCATGGCGAAGGTTTTTATGCAATCCATTTTACCACCCAACGTATTACGTTCACATGGTGTTTCTCTACTCCTTTTTCTTTTACCTAACATACTACTCCCTCTTCTACAAACATAAATTTTTCCATGCACTTGAAATATAGGTGTAACGTATAACATTCACACGGTTTTTCTACTCATTTTTATTTTACTGAACACAATCACATTTCTTTCACTACTCCCGTTTCAGCGAACAATTACGAACATCTCATACAATTTTCTATATGATTGAAACAGAAATTCGTAGTAAATTCACATGGCTTTATCAATCAGCTTTTCTTCCTGTAGTATTTGTTATTGTTCAACAGTGCTTTTGCTTAGTGTTGCTGCGATGTTTTAATGAAAAGTAAAGAAATATTTTTAAAAAGTAAAGTTATCACAAATGATGTCAGGAGTGCACCGAAAAGCAAGATATGGAACAGTTGATGAAATAAATGTTAGCCAAGATGGACATAATGGGATATGAAATGAATTCTGGAATGCGGCAGAGGAAACAAATATGTAAACCGAATTGAAAAAATGTAAACTACGGAATGGAAAATATAGGAACAAAGATGGACAAAAATGGAAGGCAAACTGAAAATGTAAACTCCGAAACAGAAAAGAAGAAGATGTGAATGTGTAATATGAAGGCAGATCTATTGGAGAATACTAACGAGCGACTGGCCAGAGTAGAGGAAGCCATGGAAGAACTGGACAGAAAGATAAAGGACCTTGGCGAATGTGTTAACGCCCTGGAGTCAATCGCAGCAATGAACTGAACTCCATAATGGAACAAATGCTCAACGAAAACGTAAAACTGGGTGGATATCTATGGGGGAGGCCTGTGTTCAGCAGTAGACGTTTTACAGCTGAAATGATGGTGTTTATGAAATATTTGTATCTCGGAAATGATTCTTCACAATTGCGACTAAAATTGTTATTTAGTTAACGTTTTGACTTTCAGTTTATCTAAATAAGTATCTTCTCCCACAAAAAACAGGATTTCACAAAAACAGAGGCGAAAAACGCCGAGCGAAGCTCAGTCACCCAGGTACTTTAACATAATGGGACAAAGCTACTGGATACTTTTGTATCACTTTACTGTCGCCTTCCAGAAATTGTACCTCAAATACAGGTTTCTTCTCTTTGTTAGCACAGTCTACAATCTTTCGAGCTATTTCAACTCACAACCGTACTTCACAAAACCTTAATCTTTCCTTTCAGTATCTTTCTTTACTTCCTCTGTCTCTCATACCCTAATTACGATATTACATTAACTTGCGACCTTCGGTCCTTTTTAGACGCAGTGTCGTAACTTTTACGATGACACACTCGCAGTGACACCGACGCCTGTCCTTAGTTGTAACTGCCAAACTCTATTCTTTTTCTTTCTCAGTCCTCCTTATACACAGAGTGGAAGGGAAGTCAGTACATTAATTTAAACCAGTGGTAGTTCTCGGTATTTGTAACACATTTTGTATCTTACGTGTTTGTCTCTCACAATTTCCTACGGAGATATTTTAGTTTTGTAGAAAACAAGTTGGCAACACCGCAGATTGTGTGGGTGTCACTTTCCCTAGCTCAGTACATAAACAAACAGCGTAAGGGTGCGTCTTAAAAACAAAGTGATACCCCGCCTTGTCCTTCAGAGTTTTCTGTGTAGTGTAGGCCAATCACAAGCGTTAGCTCCCAACTAAAGCAAAAGTGCCGGACCTGCTTACACCCACAAACTAGTTCAATTCCCTGACCAAGCTCAACGCTACGTTATCGACTTAGCCCACGTCTGAGAGAGCAGCTCGGAGTATTCCTTCCACGTCTTTTAAGTGAATATTGCTTGTGCGGCGACATACATCAGTCTGTTGTTACCACCAATGCTTTTTTTAAAATTTATTTAATGATATGTGAATTAATAAAGGTATAACGTTGGCATGAACAACATTCTTGCTTTGCATAAGAATTTACAGATATACTTGTCATTTATTGTTGACCATGTACCTTTTGTCAGTAAACAGGGATTGTGTTTTCAATTTAGTCCTCTAATTATTGTACTTGGGTAGCAATGCCAAATCCTCCAACATTTCAGATTATTTACAGGAGAAGTTTCCAGTATTGTTACTGATAGATCACCATTGATTGCTGCTCAAGTATCAGGAAGAGACACAAGCATCTATCTGGAAAAGGATAATCCTTAATATGCACATCAGAAGAGTAATGTCACAGGAATGCCAAGTGTAGAAGAACAAGTTTTCGCAGAAGAGCCTGTTAAATGTAGTGAGGGAGAGGAAATGTACACGAATCATTTACACTATTTGATTCATGAAGATAAAAAACCACTTGTGACAAGAGCTTTACTCAGTTGTCACATTTGAAAACACACTATTTGATTCATGAAGGTAAAAAACCACACCAGTGTAAAACTTGTGACAAGTGCTTTACTCAATTGTCACATTTGAAAAGACACTATTTGATTCATGAAGGTAAAAAGCCACACCAGTGTAAAACTTGTGACAAGAGCTTTACTCACTTGTCAAATTTGAAGAGACATTATTTGATTCATGAAGGTAAAAAACCACACCAGTGTAAAAGTTGTGACAAAAGCTTTACTCACTTGTCAAGTTTGAAAACCCACTATTTGATTCCTGAAGGTAAAAAACCACACCAGTGTAAAACTTGTGACAAGAGCTTTACTCAGTTGTCAAGTTTGAAAACACACTATTTGATTCATGAAGGTAAAAAACCACACCAGTGTAATACTTGTGACAAGAACTCTACTCACTTGTCAAGTTTGAAAACACACTATTTCATTCATGAAGGTAAAAAACCACACCGTTGTAAAACTTGTGACAAGAGCTTTACTCAGTTGTCAAGTTTAAAAACACACCATTTGATTCATGAAGGTAAGAAACCACACCAGTGTAAAACTTGTGACAACAGCTTTACTCACTCTTCAAATTTGAAAACGCACTATTTGATTCATGAAAGTAAGAAACCACACCAGTGTAAAGGTTGTGACGAGAGCTTTACTCAGTTGTCAGGTTTGAAAACACACTATTTGATTTATGAAAGTAAAAAATCACACCAGTGTAAAACTTGTGACAAGAGCTTTACTCAGTTGTGAAGTTTAAAAACACACCATTTGCTTCATGAAGGTAAAAATCCACACCGTTGTAAAACTTGTGACAAGAGCTTTACTCAGTTGTCAAGTTTAAAAACACACCATTTGATTCATGAAGGTAAGAAACCACACCAGTGTAAAACTTGTGACAACAGCTTTACTCACTCTTCAAATTTGAAAACGCACTATTTGATTCATGAAAGTAAGAAACCACACCAGTGTAAAGGTTGTGACGAGAGCTTTACTCAGTTGTCAGGTTTGAAAACACACTATTTGATTTATGAAAGTAAAAAATCACACCAGTGTAAAACTTGTGACAAGAGCTTTACTCAGTTGTGAAGTTTAAAAACACACCATTTGCTTCATGAAGGTAAAAATCCACACCGTTGTAAAACTTGTGACAAGAGCTTTACTCAGTTGTCAAGTTTAAAAACACACCATTTGATTCATGAAGGTAAGAAACCACACCAGTGTAAAACTTGTGACAACAGCTTTACTCACTCTTCAAATTTGAAAATGCACTATTTCATTCATGAAGGTAAAAAACCGCACCGTTGTAAAACTTGTGACAAGAGCTTTACTCAGTTGTCAAGTTTAAAAACACACCATTTGATTCATGAAGGTAAGAAACCACACCAGTGTAAAACTTGTGACAACAGCTTTACTCACTCTTCAAATTTGAAAACGCACTATTTGATTCATGAAAGTAAGAAACCACACCAGTGTAAAACTTGTGACAACAGCTTTACTCACTCTTCATATTTGAAAACGCACTATCTGATTCATGAAGGTAAAAAAACCACACCAGTGTAAAACTTGTGACAAGAGCTTTATTCACTTGTCCAATTTGAAAAGACATTATTTGATTCATGATGGTAAAAAACCACACCAGTGTAAACGTTGTGACAAAAGCTTTACTCACTTGTCAAGTTTGAAAACACACTATTTGATTCATGAAGGTAAAAAACCACACCAGTGTAATACTTGTGACAAGAGCTTTACTCACTTGTCAAGTTTGAAAACACACCATTTCATTCATGAAGGTAAAAAACCACACCGTTGTAAAACTTGTGACAAGAGCTTTACTCTGTTGTAGGGTTTGAGAAAGCACTATTTGATTCGTGAAAGTAAAAAACCCCACCAGTGTAAAAGTTGTGACGAGAGCTTTACTCAGTTGTCAGGTTGGAAAACACACTATTTGATTCATGAAGGTAAGAAACCACACCAGTGTAAAACTTGTGACAACAGCTTTACTCACTCTTCAAATTTGAAAACGCACTATTTGATTCATGAAGGTAAAAAACCACACCAGGGTAAAAGTTGTGACAAGAGCTTTACTCAGGTGTCAAATTTGAAAACGCACTATTTGACTCATGAAAGTAAAAAACCGCACCACTGTAAAAGTTGTGACAAGAGCTTTACTCAGTTGTCAGGTTTGGAAACACACTATTTGATTCATGAAATTAAGAAATCACACCAGTGTAAAGCTTGTGACAAGTGCTTTACTCAGTTGTCAAGTTTAAAATCACACCATTTGGTTCATGAAGGTAAAAATCCACACCAGTGTAAAACTTGTGATAAGAACTTTACTCACTCTTCAAATTTGAAAACGCACTATTTGATTCATGAAGGTAAAAAACCACACCAGTGTGAAAGTTGTGACAAGAGCTTTACTCAGTTGTCAAATTTGAAAACGCACTATTTGATTCATGAAGGTAAAAAGCCACACCAGTGTAAAACTTCTGACAAGAGCTTTACTGAGGTGTCACATTTGAAAGGACATTATTTAGTTGATGAGTGTGAGAAGTAGTGTTGATGAACCACATTGCTTAACTAGAAGCAGTTCCTCTCTGCAGCCTGAGAAAACGTGCCAAGGAAACATTAACATTTCTACTCCCAGGCGGTAGATGTGGTTCTCTGTGGAAGGATCTTAGGGTTGGCATAATTGCCTCTCAGTCAAGAGGTTCCAAGTTTGAGTCTCACTTAGGGTACATTACTTATATAACGTTTATGCCTGGTTTTCCTTTATTCTAAAAAGAGAATTTTTGATATCTGTAAGCTCTCTACTCTGGACTCATCTGGGCATAATTTCACCTGCTTGTTCTTTGATATGATGTGCATGAAAGTCAAATTTGTTTATTAAATTTGTTCTTGTTTAGAGAGATCTAATCTATACAGTGTGTTAGGTGAATTAGTGTGCAGAATTTACATGCTGGGAGATCCAAATATGACGAATAATAAAATCCAATAACAATCCATCTATCCCGAAAGGTAAAGGACATAATGGAACTTTATTGAATACATTATCTCCACTGTCTGGCAACACAGGCCGAAAGTTTTGTTTTGGTTTACGACCAGGTTTGCGTTCACACCTGCAACGGATGAAGGTCTAAACTAGGCTAGCACTTGAAATCCAGTTCGCCACGTGCCTGTGTGTTTCTTGTCACTAATGCCAGTAACGAGGCATTGCTTTTAAGCTATTCAATCGTATTCACGAGAACGAAACTAAAAGCTGCGTAAGAGGCTACGATAGGAATTTCAAATGTTAAGTATGGAAATACCTCATTCGGGTAATTGTGTAATTAAATAACAGCCACCTTTTGTTAAACAGGAAAATCTATTATAAAGAACACGACTTTAAGATCCGGAACAGGCTAAATGGCCTAAGACGTGAAGAAGAAGCGGCAGAAGAAGAAAACTATTAATGTTCAATAAATAGAAGAATCAGACTATTGATTTTGTCATTGGTATTCTAA
The DNA here is from genome assembly GCA_030765045.1 of Tenodera sinensis. Lineage (NCBI taxonomy): Eukaryota > Metazoa > Arthropoda > Insecta > Mantodea > Mantidae > Tenodera > Tenodera sinensis. The sequence goes on along the minus strand of CM060974.1, from coordinate 48,589,443 downwards.
TCGTTGAGCAGTTTGTAACGAATCCAAGGGTAGTACTCCTTAAGTTCAGAGAACAGTTCCATATCTAACACTAACAGGGAATATGACAATGTGTCTGGTGATAGTTACAGATATAACTTGATCAAATAACTGTGTTATACTCATTACGTTCAGTGAACAGTTCCATATCTAACACTAACAGGGAATATGACAATGTGTCTGGTGATAGTTACAGATATAACTTGATCAAATAACTGTGTTATACTCATTACGTTCAGTGAACAGTTCCATATCTAACACTAACAGGGAATATGACAATGTGTCTGGTGATAGTTACTGATACAACTTGATCAAACAACTAGTGTTATACTCATTATGTTTAGTGAACAGTTCCATATCTAACACTAACAGGAAATATGACAATGTGTCTGGTGATAGTTACTGATAAAACTTGATCAAATAACTGTGTTATACTCATTATGTTCAGTGAACAGTTCAATGTCTAACTCTAACAGGGAATATGACAATGTGTCTGGTGATAGTTACTGATACAACTTGATCAAATAACTCTGTTATACGTTTTATGTTCAGTGAACAGTTCGACATCTAACACTAACAGGGAATATGACAATGTGTGTGGTGATAGTTACTGTTACAACTTGATCAAATAACTGTGTTATACTCATTATGCTCAGTGAACAGTTCCATATCTAACATTAACAGGGAATATGACAATGTGTGTGGTGATAGTTACTGTTACAACTGGATCAAATAACTGTTATACGTTTTATGTTCAGTGAACAGTTCGATATCTAACACTAACAGGGAATATGACAATGTGTCTGGCGATAGTTACTTACACAACTTGATCCAAAAAATGTGTTATACTCATTATGTTCAGTGAACAGTTCCATATCTAACACTAACAGGGAATATGACAATGTGTCTGGTGATAGTTACACAACTTGATGAAATAACTGTGTTATACCCATTATGTTCAGTGAGCAGTTCCATATCTCACACCAACAGGGAATATGACAATGTGTCTGGTGATAGTTACAGATACAACTTGATCAAATAACTGTGTTATGCTCATTATGTTCAGTGAACAGTTCCATATCTAACACTAACAGGGAATATGTCAATGTGTTTTGTAATAGTTACTTACACATCTTGATCGGCGGCGCCGTGGTCGAGCGGTTAGCGCGCTCACCTACCACCTAGCCGGCCCGGGTTCGATCCCAGAGAGCCGCATGTGGTATTCGTGGTGGACGAAGCGGCGTCAGGGCGGGTTTTCTCCGGGTTCTCCGGTTTCCCCCGCCATCTCATTCCACCGGTGCTCCATCTTCATTCCATGTATCATCAGTGTCACCGCCTGCGGTGCCGTAGTAGTTAAACCGGGCGTTAAACGCTACAACAACAACACAACTTGATCAAAAAGATGTGTTATACTCATTATGTTCAGTGAACAGTTCTATATCTAACACTAACAGGGAATATGACAATGTGTCTGGTAATAGTAATGTAGTGATACAACTTGATCAAATAATTGTGTTATACTCATTATGTTCAGTGAACGGTTCCATACCTAACACTAACAGGGAATATGAAAATGTGTCTGGTAATAGTTACTGATACAACTGGATCAAACAACTGTTATACTCATTGTGTTCAGTGAACAGTTCTATACCTAACACTAACAGGGAATATAACAATGTGTCTGGTAATAGTTATGTTCTGATACAACTTGATCAAATAATTGTGCTATACTCATTATGTTCAGTGAACAGTTCCATACCTAACACCAACAGGGAATATGACAATATGTTTGGTAATAGTTACTGATAGAACTTGATCAAATAACTGTGTTATACTCATTACGTTCAGAGAACAGTTCCATATCTAACACTATCAAAGAATATGACAATGTGTCTGGTGATAGTTACAGATATAACTTGATCAAATAACTGTGTTATATACTCATTATTTTCAGTGTACAGTTCCATATCTAACACTAACAGGGAATATGACAATGTGTCTGGTGATAGTTACTGATACAACTTGATCAAACAACTGTGTTATACTCATGTTTAGTGAACAGTTCCATATCTAACACTAACAGGGAATATGACAATGTGTCTGGTGATAGTTACTGATACAACTTGATCAAATAACTGTGTTATACTCATTATGTTCAGTGAGCAGTTCAATATCTAACTTGAGCAGGGAATATGACAATGTGTCTGGTGATAGTTACTGATACAACTTGATCAAATAACTGTGTTATACTCATTATGTTCAGTGAACAGTTCCATATCTAACACTAACAGGGAATATGACAATGTGTCTGGTGATAGTTACTGATACAACTGGATCAAATAACTGTTATACTCATTATGTTAAGTGAACAGTTCCATGTCTAATACTAACAGGGAATATGCCAATGTATCTGGTAATAGTTACTGATACAACTTGAGCAAATAACTGTGTTATACTCATTGTGAAAGAAGAAATGAAGACGGCAAACGACAACCTCGCTGCCAAAATGGAAACGAGAAACGACAACCTCGTTGCCGAGCTGAAAGAAGAAATGAAGAGGAGAAACAACCTCGCTGCCGAGCTGAAAGAGATGAGGACGGCAAACGACAACCTCGCTGCCAAAATGGAAACGTCAAACGACAACCTCGCTGCCAAAATGGAAACGTCAAACAACAACCTCGCTGCCGAGCTGAAAGAGATGAAGACGGAGCTATCGGTGAAAATTGATGGCGAACTGATTGGCGTGACGGAAGACGTGGAACAACTCGGCGAACTGACTGGCGTGACGGAAGACGTGGAAGAACTCGGCAAAAAGGTGGAAGACCTCTGCCAGCACGTGGACGTCGTGGAGGACGACGGGGAACGTCTTAGCGCCCTGGTAGTAAGGGTTGACGAGAGCGTCAAAGTACTGGATGCCAGGGGCAGACGGAATAGCGCGGAGCCGGGGAGGGAGCACCTAGTGGCCGAGGCGACAGTTGCGCCCGTTTCAGATGATATGAGGGAAGATGTGGAACAACTCGGCGAACTGATTGGCGTGAGGGAAGACGTGGAAGAACTCGGCGAACTGATTGGCGTGACGGAAGACGTGGAACAACTCGGCGAACTGATTGGCATGACGGAAGACGTGGAACAACTCGGCGAACTGATTGGCGTGACGGAAGACGTGGAACAACTCGGCGAACTGATTGGCGTGACAGAAGACGTGGAACAACTCGGCGAAAAGGTGGAAGACCTCTGCCAGCATGTGGACGTCGTGGAGGACGACGGGGAACGTCTTGGCGCCCTTGTAGTAAGAGTTGACGAGAACGTCAAAGTACTGGATGCCAGGGGCAGACGGAATAGCGCGGACCCGGGGAGGAAGCACCTAGTGGCCGAGGCGACAGTTGCGCCCGTTTCAGATAACGAAAGTGTACGTCTCGGGGAAGACAAAGGGGTAGTTCAGGGACGTCGTCGAGGATCCTCTGGAGGAGTGTGTCGGGTACGTAACCAACCAGGATACGACGTGAAGGACGATCAGCAGGGAAGCGCACAAGCAAACGAGCAACACGCGAGAACCGACTTGGCGTGTGACATGGGGGGACCGTCAGAGCCATCCAATCACCTGACACATAGTGCCGTGAACGGAAGAATGGTGGACATCATCTTGGACGGCAGGATACAGGAGAGGCCGTGCCGAGCACGAGTGACCACGAGTGCAGCGGTGGACGCGACTCGCGCGGATGTGGTGGGGTTTGTTGCCGGACCCATCGGAAGCAAGGTGGCTGCGAAGGTGCGCCAGAGAGGTCGGCGGACATGGTACCTAGTGAGCCGTTTCCAAGTGCGCAGGATGGCCCGTCAACACACCAGGAAGAAGGGCAACTGGACGAGGGACCGTCAAGACCGGCGGTACTGTTGCAGAATTTTGAAGCAGGATGGCATTCATCGTCCTACCCGGACCAAGGGACACTATCCAACAGCGATACCTAGGATCGTGCCTCCTGGAGAAGAGGTTCGATGTGTTAGTCCACCGGGGCGCAAGGGAGATGCCGCAGTGGTAGTGCTGGTCGGGACGACCAACTCTGAGGAGGGAGCAGTGTCACCGCGCCCGACGCATCTAATTGCCGACAACAGCAGTGTCACCCATCGCATTATTGTCGACACTACCGCAAAGGAGCCGAAGGAAAGAGACAGAGCATGGCCGCATTGTTGGGGCGCTTGCCGAAAGAGAGAAAAGGATAGACACTTCGAGAATCTTCTCTGCTTTGTATCTCGCCGCAATAACTGAATGTTCCTGACGCTTCCAGAATAGTGCCTGGGAGATATAAATAGCGGTAAAGTGCGACAGAAGAGACAGTCAGTATGGGAAGGATGAGTAGTCGTGCCGACGCAGACGGACAGACGATGTGAAGCGTTGTGCCGACGGAGAAGAGTTAGTTCTTTGTGTTACGAGTTCGGAGCCGTGCTGTTGGAGAATCGAAAAAGACCTTCTTGTTGTTGCAACGAGTGTACAAAGTTACTGTTTACGGAAATAAAAGTGTTTCTTTATCACGACTACATCTGTCGTATTTACTTTACACCCACACCAAAAGTTGCAATATCTAACACTAACAGGGAATATGACAATGTGTCTGGTGATAGTTACTTACACAACTTGATCAAAAAAATTGTTATATTCATTATGTTCAGTGAGCAGTTCCATATCTAACACCAACAGGGAATATGTCAATGTGTCTGGTAACAGTTACTTATACAACTTGACAGGCGGCGCCGTGGCCGAGCGGTTAGCGCGCTCGCCTACCACCTAGGTGGCCCGGGTTCGATCTCAGAGACTAGCATGTGGTATTTGTGGTGGACGAAGCGGCGTCAGTGCGGGTTTTCTCCGGATTCTCCGGTTTCCCCCGCCATCTCATTCCACCGGTGCTCCATCTTCATTCCATGTATCATCAGTGTCACCGCCTGCGGTGCCGTAGTAGTTAAACCGGGCGTTAAACACTACAACAACACAACTTGATCAAAAAAATGTGTTATACTCATTATGTTCAGTGAACAGTTCTATATCTAAAACTAACAGGGAATATGACAATGTATCTGGTAATAGTTACTGATACAACTTGATCAAATAACTGTGTTATACTCATTATGCTCAGTGAACAGTTCCATATTTAACTCTAACAGGGAATATGACAATGCGTCTGGTAATAGTTACTGATACAACTGGATCAAATAACTGTTATACTCATTATGTTAAGTGAACAGTTCCATGTCTAATACTAACAGGGAATATGCCAATGTATCTGGTAATAGTTACTGATACAACTTGATCAAATAACTGTGTTATACTCATTATGCTCAGTGAACAGTTCCATATTTAACTCTAACAGGGAATATGACAATGCGTCTGGTAATAGTTACTGATACAACTGGATCAAATAACTGTTATACTCATTATGTTAAGTGAACAGTTCCATATCTAACACTAACAGGGAATGTGACAATGTATCTGGTAATAGTTACTGATACAACTTGAGCAAATAACTCTGTTATACTCATTGTGTTCAGTGAACAGTTCCATATCTAACACTAACGGGGAATATGACAATCTGTCTGGTGATAGTCTCTGATACAACTTGATCAAATAACTGTGTTATACTCATTGTGTTCAGTGAACAGTCCTATATCTAAAACTAATAGGGAATACGACAATGTGTGTGGTGATAGTTATGTACTGATACAACTTAATCAAATAATTGTGTTATACTCATTATGCTCAGTGAACAGTTCCATATCTAACACTAACAGGGAATATGACAATGTGTGTGGTGATAGTTACTGTTATAACTGGAACAAATAACTGTGTTATACGTTTTATGTTCAGTGAGCAGTTCGATATCTAACACTAACAGGGAATATGACAATGTGTCTGGTGATAGTTACTTACACAACTTGATCAAAAAAATGTGTTATACTCATTATGTTCAGTGAACAGTTCCATATCTAACTCTAACAGGGAATATGACAATGTGTCTGGTGATAGTTACTTACACAACTTGATGAAATAACTGTGTTATACTCATTATGTTCAGTGAACAGTTCCATATCTAACACCAACAGGGAATATGACAATGTGTCTGGTGATAGTTACTGATACAACTTGATCAAATAACTGTGTTATACTCATTATGTTCAGTGAACAGTTCCATATCTAACACTAACAGGGAATATGTCAGTGTGTCTGGTAATAGTTACTTACACATCTTGATCGGCGGCGCCGTGGTTGAGTGGTTAGGGCGCTGGCCTACCACCTAGCCGGCGTGGGTTCGATTCCAGAGAGCCACATGTGGTATTCGTGGTGGACGAAGTGACGTCAGGGCGGGTTTTCTCCGGGTTCTCCAGTTTCCCCCGCCATCTCATTCCACCAGTGCTCCATCTTCATTCCATGTATCATCAGTGTCACGGCCTGCGGTGCCGTAGTAGTTAAACCGGGCGTTAAATGCTACAACAACAACACAACTTGATCAAACAAATGTGTTATACTCATTATGTTCAGTGAACAGTTCTATATCTACCACTAACAGGGAATATGACAATGTGTCTGGTAATAGTTATGTACTGATACAACTTGATAAAATAATTGTTTTATACTCATTATGTTCAGTGAACAGTTCCATACCTAACACTAACAGGGAATATGACAATGTTTGTGGTAATAGTTACTGATACAACTGGATCAAATAACTGTTATACTCATTGTGTTCAGTGAACAGTTCTATACCTAACACTAACAGGGAATATGACAATGTGGTTGCTAATAGTTACTGATAGAACTTGATCAAATAACTGTGTTATACTCATTATGTTCAGTGCACAGTTCCATACCTAACACCAACAGGGAATATGACAATGTGGTTGGTAATAGTTACTGATAGAACTTGATCAAATAACCGTGTTATGCTCATTATGCTCAGTGAACAGTTCGATATCTAACACTAACAGGGAATATGTCAATGTGTCTGGTGATAGTTACTTACACAACTTGATAAAAAAAATGAGTTATACTCATTATGTTCAGTGAACAGTTCCATATCGAACACTAACAGGGAATATGACAATGTGTCTGGTGATAGTTACTGATACAACTTGATCAAATAACTGTGTTATACTTACTATGTTCAGTGAACAGTTCCATATCTAACACTAACAGGGAATATGTCAAAGTGTCTGGTAATAGTTAATTACACAACTTGATCGAGGGCGCTGTGGCCGAGCGGTTAGCGCACTCGCCTACCACCTAGCTGGCCCGGGTTCGATCCCAGAGACCCGCATGTAGTATTCGTGGTGGAAGAAGCGGCGTCATGGCGGGTTTCTCCGGGTTCTGCGGTTTCCTCCGCCATCTCATTCCACCGGTGCTCCATCTTCATTCCATGTATCATCAGTGTCACCGCCTGCGGTGCCGTAGTAGTTAAACCGGGCGTTAAACACTACAACAACACAACTTGATCAAAAGAATATGTTATACCCATTATGTTCAGTGAACAGTTCCATATCTAACACTAACAGGGAATATGACAATGTGTCTGGTAATAGTTATGTACTGATACAACTTGATCAAATAATTGTGTTATACTTATTATGTTCAGTGAACACTTCCATACCTAACACCAACAGGAACTATGACAATGTACCTGCTAATAGTTACTGATACAACTTGATCAAATAACTGTGTTATACTCATTATGTTCAGTGAACAGTTCCATGTCTAATACTAACAGGGAATATGACAATGTATCTGGTAATAGTTACTGATACAACTTGATCAAATAACTGTGTTATACTCATTGTGTTCAGTGAACAGTTCTATATCTAAAACTAATAGGGAATACGACAATGTGTGTGGTGATAGTTATGTACTGATACAACTTAATCAAATAATTGTGTTATACTCATTATGCTCAGTGAACAGTTCCATATCTAACACTAACAGGGAATATGACAATGTGTGTGGTGATAGTTACTGTTATAACTGGAACAAATAACTGTGTTATACTGTGGTGGGGTTTTATTATAAAAGATGGTCATATATCAGCGTGAATATAGCAGCAAATGGAGTATTGTTTTTACTAAAAGGTGGAAAGTTTGTTATAGCAGACGCCACTCTTATCTGCAGGGTTGGCGGTCTAAGAATGGAATGCAAAAGCCAACGTTCTTTTATCACAAACACATTTATTAGTTATTTACACTTCTTTTCACAATTTCAATTAATTAACGACTTTTAAATTTCGACAGCGTCTACGCTGGTTAAAAGTTTGGGTGTAATTTACACGTTCACACACCATCAGCAATTATACGACCTCCCACTTTGAGTTCACAGACGCTAATGAATATAGTACCTAGCGTCCTATGACGCAACACCGCCATTCTTGTGTATTCATCCGCGCAACAGTTCTCATTGGTTGAACTCAAAGTGACGAGAAGACATTGTCTATTTTGAGTATTATTAAAAAAAATAAGTCCCTGATACACCCAAATTAAAAATTTACACACTCTTACAAAAATATTTACATGAACAATTTTCTATTAGTCAATATTCTGTCACATATGCCCCTTGTTTTGTTTTTCAAGTTGTCACCTTATTCACAATCTTGAAACACAATACAATACTTCTCCCTACTCCTATGATTCAATCACTTTGTACAATATATTTTTTTTTTTTTTTCTTTACAGTCTTCTTCACTGTTTGTCTTTGTCCTTTGTTTTGACATAATACAACATGTCTTTATAAGTTTCACATATTCGGTTACTACACAATGCATTCAGTTATTATACAATACATATCCAGTTATTGTACAACACATTTAGTTATTACACAATATGTCCAATTATTATGCAATACATATTCAGTCCTTGTACAATATACCCAGTTATCATATCACATATGTTGTTATTATACAATACACCTTCAGTCATTATACAATACATATTCAGTTATTGTACAACACATTTGATTACTACACAACATGTCCAATTATTACACAATATATATTCAGTTATTGCACAATATATCCTGCTATCATAACACATATGTGTTCTGTTATTATGCAATACATATTCAGTTATTACACAATACACATTCAGTTATTGTACAATATATCCTGCTATCACATCACATATGTTCTGTTATTATGCAATACATATCCAGTTATTACACAATACACATTCAGTTTTGGCATAAAGCATTTAGTTATTACTCAACATATTCAGTTATTGTACAATATATCCAGTTATCATACAATACATATTCAGTTCTTATACAACACATACTCAGTTATTGTACATTTGACATTGACACAAATACAATTTAAGTGTTTCATGTGGTTTTTGGCTTGTATTTATTGCTATGAGGAGAGAAAAACAGGATACAAATTTTGAGCTAATGATTATGATCATGTTTATGGCAATACTTTATTCAGTTCTTTGCCTTCTTTGTCTTATAAACTTGTTATGTATAGGCAGGTTGTTGAGTCGGTTCTTAAACTCTGATGTTACTAATGGTACTAATTTTCTTAACTATCATCATCCTAAGCTCGTTTGGTATCCTTTTCACTTTAAAGTATTCTTCCATCTCTTTAACAAAGAGTTTTGGATCGTCTCCCTTCTCCTCGTCAAATGTAGGTGGTGTAATTTCATGTAATATGCTGTTGGTGTAACATGTGTTATGTGTTGTGTCATTGTTTGGTTGTGAACCTCTTTCTCTGTATGGTGAGTCAACATTTTGTACATTACTCAAATAACTCTCATCTTGTACATTACTTACATCTAAATCATCTTGTCTTTGTAATGCCTTCACAACATCATTTACATTAGCCAAATTTTCTTTCCCTTTTTTCATTTCTTCACAAATTGATTTTAAATCATTCTTTATTTCTAAGTGGCTTTGTTTCATATCATTTATAGCATCCTGTTGTGAAAGCATCACATCATTCATTGTCTTAATTTTAGGAATTACAATTTGTTCTACAGTTTCATTAATAATGTCTTTCTTTACTACCTCAATCTCTTTCCTTAATTCCTCAGTTATTTCTGCTTTTACATTTGTAATCTTACAGTCTACACTTGTATTACGTTCTGTTATTTCATCCCTACATCTAGCAATTTCTTCTTCTAACACAATTTTATTCTCCCTCATCTCTGATTCTATCTTTCCCATCCTATCTCCTACAATTTCTATCCTAGCTTCTAAGGCTTCCTTTGTTTCATTTAAGTTTTTATGTACTAATTTTAAATTAGTTTCCATTACTTTCATATTTTCTTTACACTCCTGTCTTCCTAATTCTATTTTCTGTTCTAGGTTCTGTCTACCTAATTCCATTTTCTGTTCTAAGTCTTTTCTCACTTCCTCCATTTTCTGACCTAAACTTTGTTCTATATCCTGTTTTAATTCTGCCTTATTCTGTTCCATGTCCTGTTTTAATTCTGCATTATTTTGTTCCATTTTCTGACCTAATTCTACCTTGTTTTGTTCCAGTTTCTGACCTATTTCCTTCATATTCTGTTCTAGTCTTTCAAACATCATCATCATTAACCTTTGGTCTTTGCTTATCTCCGCCTGTTCCTCACCTTCTAATCCTTCCTGATAACTAGGCCTATCTGCCCCTTCCCCCACTCCTGTTTCTATCTCTTTTCGCGACATTTTAATTCCTTTATCTAATTCACTTAATGTTGAAAGTCCTGTTACTTTTCCACTTCTAAGTAGCATTAATAAATGGAAATAAAATGTATATATAAAAAAAAAAACAAAAAGTTTTGATCCTACTTTCTTTCCTGCTGATTCTTCATCCAGTTATTTACGTCTCCTGGGTAGTTGGCTTCGCTGGATGATCTCCGGTGTTTTTCCCACGTTGATTCTCCGTGTATCGATGTTTTGTTAATATCAGACGATGGTCTAATGGCGTCTTTCTCCTGCACGATGAGATAGCGTCATTTTGATGTTTGTCGCACTCGTAATTTTGCATTCCATTCTAAATTCGCGCTCCACGTTGGGCAAGCCATTTGTGGCGGGGTTTTATTATAAAAGATGGTCATATATCAGCGTGAATATAGCAGCAAATGGAGTATTGTTTTTACTAAAAGGTGGAAAGTTTGTTATAGCAGACGCCACTCTTATCTGCAGGGTTGGCGGTCTAAGAATGGAATGCAAAAGCCAACGTTCTTTTATCACAAACACATTTATTACTTATTTACACTTCTTTTCACAATTTCAATTAATTAACGACTTTTAAATTTCGACAGCGTCTACGCTGGTTAAAAGTTTGGGTGTAATTTACACGTTCACACACCATCAGCAATTATACGACCTCCCACTTTGAGTTCACAGACGCTAATGAATATAGTACCTAGCGTCCTATGACGCAACACCGCCATTCTTGTGTATTCATCCGCGCAACAGTTCTCATTGGTTGAACTCAAAGTGACGAGAAGACATTGTCTATTTTGAATATTATTAAAAAAAATAAGTCCCTGATACACCCAAATTAAAAGAATTAAAAATTTACACACTCTTACAAAAATATTTACATGAACAATTTTCTATTAGTCAATATTCTGTCTCAATACGTTTTATGTTCAGTGAGCAGTTCGATATCTAACACTAACAGGGAATATGACAATGTGTCTGGTGATAGTTACTTACACAACTTGATCAAAAAAATGTGTTATACTCATTATGTTCAGTGAACAGTTCCATATCTAACTCTAACAGGGAATATGACAATGTGTCTGGTGATAGTTACTTACACAACTTGATGAAATAACTGTGTTATACTCATTATGTTCAGTGAACAGTTCCATATCTAACACCAACAGGGAATATGACAATGTGTCTGGTGATAGTTACTGATACAACTTGATCAAATAACTGTGTTATACTCATTATGTTCAGTGAACAGTTCCATATCTAACACTAACAGGGAATATGTCAGTGTGTCTGGTAATAGTTACTTACACATCTTGATCGGCGGCGCCGTGGTTGAGTGGTTAGGGCGCTCGCCTACCACCTAGCCGGCGTGGGTTCGATTCCAGAGAGCCACATGTGGTATTCGTGGGGGACGAAGTGACGTCAGGGCGGGTTTTCTCCGGGTTCTCCAGCTTCCCCCGCCATCTCATTCCACCGGTGCTCCATCTTCATTCCATGTATCATCAGTGTCACGGCCTGCGGTGCCGTAGTAGTTAAACCGGGCGTTAAATGCTACAACAACAACACAACTTGATCAAACAAATGTGTTATACTCATTATGTTCAGTGAACAGTTCTATATCTACCACTAACAGGGAATATGACAATGTGTCTGGTAATAGTTATGTACTGATACAACTTGATAAAATAATTGTTTTATACTCATTATGTTCAGTGAACAGTTCCATACCTAACACTAACAGGGAATATGACAATGTTTGTGGTAATAGTTACTGATACAACTGGATCAAATAACTGTTATACTCATTGTGTTCAGTGAACAGTTCTATACCTAACACTAACAGGGAATATGACAATGTGGTTGCTAATAGTTACTGATAGAACTTGATCAAATAACTGTGTTATACTCATTATGTTCAGTGCACAGTTCCATACCTAACACCAACAGGGAATATGACAATGTGGTTGGTAATAGTTACTGATAGAACTTGATCAAATAACCGTGTTATGCTCATTATGCTCAGTGAACATTTCGATATCTAACACTAACAGGGAATATGACAATGTGTCTGGAGATAGTTACTTACACAACTTGATAAAAAAAATGTGTTATACTCATTATGTTCAGTGAACAGTTCCATATCGAACACTAACAGGGAATATGACAATGTGTCTGGTGATAGTTACTGATACAACTTGATCAAATAACTGTGTTATACTTACTATGTTCAGTGAACAGTTCCATATCTAACACTAACAGGGAATATGTCAAAGTGTCTGGTAATAGTTAATTACACAACTTGATCGAGGGCGCTGTGGCCGAGCGGTTAGCGCACTCGCCTACCACCTAGCTGGCCCGGGTTCGATCCCAGAGACCCGCATGTAGTATTCGTGGTGGAAGAAGCGGCGTCATGGCGGGTTTCTCCGGGTTCTCCGGTTTCCTCCGCCATCTCATTCCACCGGTGCTCCATCTTCATTCCATGTATCATCAGTGTCACCGCCTGCGGTGCCGTAGTAGTTAAACCGGCCGTTAAACACTACAACAACACAACTTGATCAAAAGAATATGTTATACTCATTATGTTCAGTGAACAGTTCCATATCTAACACTAACAGGGAATATGACAATGTGTCTGGTAATAGTTATGTACTGATACAACTTGATCAAATAATTGTGTTATACTTATTATGTTCAGTGAACACTTCCATACCTAACACCAACAGGAATTATGACAATGTACCTGCTAATAGTTACTGATACAACTTGATCAAATAACTGTGTTATACTCATTATCTTCAGTGAACAGTTCCATGTCTAATACTAACAGGGAATATGACAATGTATCTGGTAATAGTTACTGATACAACTTGATCAAATAACTGTGTTATACTCATTATGTTCAGTGAACAGTTCCATATCTAACTCTAACAGGGAATATGACAATGCGTCTGGTAATAGTTACTGATACAACTGGATCAAATAACTGTTATACTCATTATGTTCAGTGAACAGTTCCATATCTAACTCTAACAGGGAATATGACAATGCGTCTGGTAATAGTTACTGATACAACTGGATCAAATAACTGTTATACTCATTATGTTCAGTGAACAGTTCCATGTCTAATACTAACAGGGAATATGACAATGTATCTGGTAATAGTTACTGATACAACTTGATCAAATAACTGTGTTATACTCATTATGTTCAGTGAACAGTTCCATATCTAACACTAACGGGGAATATGACAATGTGTCTGATAATAGTTATGTACTGATACAACTTGATCAAATAACTGTGTTATACTCATTATGTTCAGTGAACAGTTCGATATCTAACACTAACGGGGAATATGACAATGTGTCTGGTAATAGTTATGTACTGATACAACTTGATCAAGTAATTGTGTTATACTCATTATGTTCAGAGAACAGTTCCATACCTAACACCAACAGGGAATATGACAATGTGTCTGGTGATAGTTACTTACACAACTTGATGAAATAACTGTGTTATACTCATTATGTTCAGTGAGCTGTTCCATATCTAACACCAACAGGGAATATGACAATGTGTCTGGTGATAGTTACTGATACAACTTGATCAAATAACTGTGTTATACACAGTATGTTCAGTGAACAGTTCCATATCTCACACCAACAGGGAATATGTCAGTGTGTCTGGTAATAGTTACTGATACAACTGGATCAAATAACTGTGTTATACTCATTATGTTCAGTGAACAGTTCGATATCTAACACTAACAGGGAATATGACAATGTGTCTGAAGATAGTTACTTACACAACTTGATGAAATAACTGTATTATACTCATTATGTTCAGTGAGCAGTTCCATATCTAGCACTAACAGGGAATATGACAAAATGTCTGAAGATAGTTACTTACACAACTTGATGAAATAACTGTATTATACTCATTATGTTCAGTGAGCAGTTCCATACCTAACACCAACAGGGAATATGACAATGCGTCTGGTGATAGTTACTGATAAAACTTGATCAAATAACTGTGTTATACTCATTATGTTCAGTGAACAGTTCCATATCTAACACTAACAAGGAATATGTCAATGTGTCTGGTAATAGTTACTTAAACAACTTGATCGGCAGCGCCGTGGCCGGGCAGTTAGCGCGCTCGCCTACCACCTAGGCGGCCCGGGTTCGATCCCAGAGACCAGCATGTGGTATTCGTGGTGACCGAAGCGGCGTCAGGTTGGGTCTTCTCCGGGTTCTCCGGTTTCGCCCGCCATCTCATTCCACCGGTGCTCCATCTTCATTCCATGTATCATTAGTGTCACCGCCTGCGGTGCCGTAGTAGTTAAACCGGGCGTCAAACACTACAACAACACAACTTGATCAAATAACTGTGTTATACTCATTATGTTCAGTGAACAGTTCTATATCTAACACTAACAGGGAATATGACAATGTGTCTGGTAATAGTCATGTACTGATACAACTTGATCAAATAATTGTGTTATACTCATTATGTTCAGTGAACAGTTCTATACCGAACACTAACAGGGAATATGACAATGTATCTGGTAAAAGTTTCTGATACAACTTGATCAAATATCTGTGTTATACTCATTGTGTTCAGTGAACAGTTCCATATCTAACACTAACAGGGAATACGACAATGTGTCTTGTAATAGTTACTTACACATTTTGATCGGCGGCGCCGTGGTCGAGCGGTTAGGGCGCTCGCGTACCACCTAGGCGGCCCGGGTTCGATCCCAGAGAGCCGCATGTGGTATTCGTGGTGGACGAAGCGGCGTCAGGGCGGGTTTTCTGTGGGTTCTCCGGTTTCCCCCGCCATCTCATTCCACCGGTGCTCCAACTTCATTCCAAGTATCATCAGTGTCACCGCCTGCGGTACTGTAGTAGTTAAACCGGGCGTTATACACTACAACAACAACACAACTTGATCCAAAAAATGTGTTATACTCATTATGTTCAGTGAACAGTTCTATATCTAACACTAACAGGGAATATGACAATGTGTGTGGTAATAGTTATGTACTGATACCACTTGATCAAATAATTGTGTTATACTCATTATGTTCAGTGAACAGTTGCATACCTAACACTAACAGGGAATACGACAATGTGTCTGGTAATAGTTACTGATACAACTTGATCAAATAACTGTGTTATACTCATTATGCTCAGTGAACAGTTCCATATCTATCTCTAACAGGGAATATGACAATGTGTCTGGTAATAGTTACTGATACAACTGCATCAAATAACTGTTATACTCATTATGTTCGGTCAACAGTTCTATACCTAACACCAACAGGGAATATGACAATGTGTCTGGTAATAGTTACTGATACAACTGGATCAAATAACTGTTATACTCATTATGTTCGGTCAACAGTTCTATACCTAACACCAACAGGGAATATGACAATGTGTCTGGTAATAGTTACTGATACAACTGGATCAAATAACTGTTATACTCACTATGTTCAGTGAACAGTTCCATTACTAATACTAACAGGGAATATGACAATGTATCTGGTAATATTTACTGATACAACTTGATCAAATAACTGTGGTATACTCATTATGCTCAGAGAACAGTTCCATATCTAACACTAACAGGGAATATGACAATGTGTGTGGTGATAGTTACTGTTACAACTGGATCAAATAACTGTTATATGTTTTATGTTCAGTGAACAGTTCCATATCTAACACTAACAGGGAATATGACAATGTATCTGGTAATAGTTACTGATACAACTTGATCAAATAACTGTGTTATACTCATTATGTTCAGTGAACAGTTCCATATCTGATACTTACAGGGAATATGACAATGTATCTGGTAATAGTTACTGAAACAACTTGATCAAATAACTGTGTTATACTCATTGTGTTCAGTGAACAGTTCTATATCTAACAGTAACAGGGAATATGACAATGTGTCTGGTAATAGTTATGTACTGATACAACTTGATCAAATAATTGTGTTATACTCATTATGTTCAGAGAACAGTTCCATATCTAACACTAACAGGGAATATGACAATGTGTCTGGTAATAGTTACTAATACAACTTGATCAAATAAGTGTGTTATACTCATGTTCAGTGAACAGTTCAATATCTAACACTAACAGGGAATATGACAATGTGTCTGCTGATAGTTACTGATAGAACTTGATCAAATTACTGTGTTATACTCATTATGTTCAGTGAACAGTTCCATATCGAACACTAACAGGAAATATGACAATATATCTGGTGATAGTTACTGTTACAACTTAATAAAACAATTGCGCTGAGAAAATTAATTTAAAAAAAAAACACACTTCTATACTTAACACTAAAAGGGAATATGACGACAATTTAACAGAAATGTGTAGGCTTTGTACAAAGGATCAAGCAGATGACTTACCTTGGTGGTTTTGTGAAATGAAAGTCTTCATGTGTTTCATCCTGTAACGTAATTCACCTGTAAAACAAATGCTCTGGTTTAACCCTATCACTCTTATCTTCAAAAAGAGGAGTAGAAGAAATATGAGAACATTTTTTTTTATTATCTACAGAAAAGAAGTGATATCAAATAAATACAATCGCTCAAGTTGGATTAACTCTCTACCACTAAAACACATAAGGCTTTGTTGTACAAAGGAAAGACATCCACATCTGTCGATTCCTTTTCTTTTTTTTACATAGAAACAAATATTCCATTCATTGCACCTTAGTATTAGAAACAGTGATGCGTTTGTCATGTATAAATTACAAATTTTCTTTCAAATTCCAAATTTTCTTTAGAGGTTACATCTATGGATGATACATGTTATTGATTACATTCGCTTTTCTATTATTAAGTATTTAAATCTCAATTAATCAGTTATTTTGAAGATCTGTATCTGATAAGGTTAAAGATTTTAAGTTTAAAATAGAAGTCAGTTGTGTAGTGAATAAAATTATGACTGTCTTCGGCAGCAACTAGCTTTCATATTTACTATGCAATCAGAGTTTTGCTTATCTGAGGTGAGGCTAGCTCGGATTTGGTATAAATATGGAGCACTATAGGGCAAACAATACAAAATGAACTGAAAGGATTAACTCAAGATAGTTATTTATTGTAAGGTATTAAAGTGTATGTTTTATCTTGTTTTGCTTAGCTCGTGGCCGTTCTGGACTTGGGATAGGAGGCCTCCGATGCAATGGTCGCTGGCGTCGGTGTCCACAATGAAGGCGTCGCCTGGTTGTGGGAATCCCAAAATAGGAGCACTGCAGAGCGTCCTCTTCAACTGCCGGAAAGCGCCTTCGGCGTCCTCCATCCACACATAAGGTCGATGTTCTTTCGTCAGGCGAGTGAGGGGTTTGGCGATGCTGGAGAAACCCTTTATGAAGCGGCGGTAATAACTGCACAATCCAAGGAAACTGCGCAGTTCTCGCTTATCCTTTGGGCGAGGCCAATCTCTCACGGCCTGTGTCTTCTCCGGATCCGTGGCCACTCCGGTTGGTGAGACTATGTGGCCGAAGTAGTTGACTTCCCTGCGGAAGAGCTGGCACTTCTTGGCGTTCAGCTTCAAGCCGGTCGCCTGCAGTCTCTGTAGCACCTTGCTCAGTTTGTCAAGGTGGTCTTCGAATGTCTTGCCGACGATGATGATGTCGTCCAGGTGTAACAGGCAGGCGTCATTAGTCAATCCTCTCATTACTGACTCCATGAGGCGTTGGAAGGTAGCTGGTGCGTTGCAGAGACCAAAGGGCATAACTGTGAACTGCCAAAGCCCTTGGCCTGTCGAGAATGCGGTCTTCTCCTTGTCTCTCGGGTCTAGAGCCACCTGCCAGTAACCCGATTTCAGGCCCAGGGTTGAGAACCACTGCGCACTAGCAAGCGTGTCCAGGGTGTCGTCAATCCGGGGTAAGGGGAAGCAGTCCTTCCTGGTGACAGCGTTCAGCTTCCTGTAATCTACGCAGAAGCGTAGCTCGCCATTCTTCTTCTTCACCAGAACTACAGGGGAACACCAAGGACTGTCAGACTCTACTGGTCTTGTCTATTGGTGTTACGCTGACCACGGCCTCGCACGCCCCCAACTCCGTCCCGGCCTGGACGTCGTGATCGGTGTCTGTTGGGTTGAGCAGTCTCACCGGCACCTCCTCTTGGCACGGCAACGATGTCCCGGCTACACAGAGCCCGTGCACATGCGTCTTCCGGTCCAGTAGCATGCTCTTCTTGCGCTGGCCTTCCAGTCGCGCCGTCACTACCATCTCGCTTCTCGCGGGGACAACTACGTCTTCCCTGAGAATGACCCTGCAGATTCCAAGGCGTTCTTCGGGGTGCCGGAGCATTACTTCCTCTCCCTTAAGCCGCAGAACCTTCTCGCCGATGTCGACCGTCGCCTCGTGGCTCCTGAGGGCATCCAGTCCCAGTATCACCTCCTCAGCCACCTACGCGACGAACACCCACAAACGCAAGACACTTTGCCTCAAGGTCAACTGCAGCAGGGCCTCCCTCTCCACAGGCAAGGTGTCACCCGATGCCGTCACTAGTTGGTACGGTCGGCTCGGTTTTCTCGACGGCAAGCCCCTGACTACGTCAGGTCTGATGACAGTCACGGCTGCTCCAGTGTCAACAAGCACGCGGCGCGGCTTCCCTCTCACCCAACCGTCCGCGATGAGGCTGTCATCCATCCGTCGGCTGACGGCGCGCAGTGTCACTCGAGGGGATGATGGTGATGGCGCCGACGTGCCCCTCACCACGCCGGCCATTACTCGTTTTCCGGCTGCTCTTCTTGGTGCCGGCAGTCTCTCATCAGGTGTCCCGGCTGGCCACACCCCCAACACACGCCACCTGGTCTTCGTCGGCGTCCCTGGACTGGTCTGCGGTCTTCATCGTAGCGGACACTCCTTGTGTTCGAGGTCGGGGTAGCCGTCACTTTGGCCGCTTCCATCCTTAATGCGGCCGTTAGTGCCTCGTGGATGGTCTTGTAGTCGCCGAGCATCAGGCGTTGACGTAGGTATCTCGGCATCGCGTACCCCGTCGACGAAGGTATAGGCGGCTTCTCGGGATACGAATTCGGAGGGAAGGTTGACCAAGGCTTTGCTGGCCAGCTGTTCGATTGCCAGGGCGAACTCATGCAGCGTCTCCACTGGCAGTTGCATCCTAGATTTCAGTTGGCTGCGGTAGGCTGCGGCTAAGCGGTGGTTTCCGAACCGGTTCTCCAGGGCCTCCCAGATGTCCTTGGGCGCCGCCGCTGTCTGGACTGCGTTCAGCACTTCTGCGGCTCGTCCCTGGAGTCTGGCTATCAGCTGCGCGGCCTCTTCTTCTGGCGACCATTTGTTGTACTTGGCCACTTCGTCGAATTGACGGCGGAAGACCTCAAACGTTGACGTGCCATCGTACTTCGGTGTTTTGACGCGCGTCGATGTGAGCTTTTCACTAAGCATCCCTTCCACCATTGCATTTAGCTCCTTGGCGCTACCGTCGACCCTGTCTTCGAGAACGCTAAGCCGTTCCCCGACGTTCTCCAGGGCGTCAACGCGTTGGCCGAGGTCCTCCATCTTTCCACCGAGCTCTTCCACCTTTCCACCGAGCTCTTTCACATCCTTCCTCACGCCAGCCAGTTGCTCGTCAATTTTCGCCGATAGCTCCGTCTTCATCTCTTTCAGCTCGGCAGCGAGGTTGTCGTTTGCCGTCTTCATCTCTGCCTTCAGCTCTTGTAAAAAGTTCACCAATGTAGCCTCCATCGTCGTATCCCGCTTCTGACACCAGTGTGACTTTGGTGGGTGTAAAGTAAAGAAGACAGATGTAGTCGAGATAAAGAAACACTTATTTCCGTAAACAGTAACTTTGTACACTCGTTGCAACAGCAAGAAAGTCTTTACCGATTCACCAACAGCACGGCTCCGAATTAGTAACACAAAAGCTGTCCCTTCTCACACTTTACCGCTATTTACATCTCCCAGGCACTATTCTGGAAACTTCAGGAAAGTTCAGTTATTATTGCGGTGAAAGACAAAGCAGAAAATTCCAGAAGTCTCTATTCCTTTCTCTCTTTCGGCTAGCGCCCCAACAATGCGGCCATTCTCTGTCTCTTCCCTTCGGCTCCTTTGCGGTAGTGCCGACAATAATGCGATGGGCGACAATATCAACACTGAAGTAAACAACAAAATTGCTCATTTCTTAAACTTATGCTATTGTCATTTGAAGTTATTTTGTCTAAGAATTACAAGTTATCTCAGATAATGTTCAAACCGTAGAGAAATTTAGTATGAGGAAGTCCAATGCAAATAAAAGAAATTTGTTCTTAGTATGTCACACAATTTATGATCCAAACATTACAGTACACTTCTTTTTCTGATTATCCTCCCCTTATGTAGGACATGCACGCCCTAGGACTTCCAAGCAAGTGTCTAGGGTCAGACACCTGTCAGGGAGCGGAGGAACCTATGTAGCAGACAGAGTGAACACCTGGAAGAAGCAGGTGGTCAGCCAAGCACCACGAACGATAGTGAGGAAGAGAATGATATGAAATGCAGGCGAAATTGATGATTGGAAAGGTGATAATGGAACAATTGGCAGGGAAAACAGGAGAACCCAGAGAAAACCTGCCCAGCGGCCGCTTTGTCCACCACGATTACCTCATGTGCGTCCCTGGGATCGCACTTGGGCCGCCTACTCTGTATTCACTCTAAGGTTGATCACCGCGAAACTAAATCCAAGTGGCCAGTGCACAGTTATAATGTATCCTTCCGCTATTCGTGCCAGAAAAATTGTCACAACACAACCATGTGGTGACTGCATGCGGTAATAGAAAGGAAGGATCCCATATTCCATTAACTTAAAGAGTGACTAACATGTAACTAGAGGTTAAAGACAATAAGATTGATAGTTACAATATAAACCTGTTGTAGCACTTTGTCAATTGTTGGCGGCTCCTTTTTAAAAAAGCAATTGTGCACTGTTACACAAATTGTGTTTTTAACAAAATTGTCACATTCTTGCATGGCATATTTCACATGCTTTCATTTTTTTCAGAGGGTAACCGCATTTCCCATTTCAGCTTTTTCTTTACGAGCATTGTTTATACTGGTACTCGAAACGCCGGTGAGCTCAGAAGTTAATTTCACTACTTTTTTGATGGGAAGAATTGAATATTTCTCACATAACCTATAATACAAATTCAACACTTTGTTTTTTCACCACTAGTCTATGGTTTCCCCGCCTTATACTTTACATAAATTGAGGAAGATGCAAGAACAAATTCCCGCCGCCATCTGCCATTATCCTAAATAGAAACTGCTGGCTGCAAACAATACTTGGTAAATACTCGAATGTCAGGTAACTCACACAAGTTGCATGTTGGGACTTGCAGCTCTGTTTATCAGTTTACGTCAGCATTAATCAACCGCTTACATATTTGTATAGAATATTACATTATTTAAGGATAAATTCATTCTAAAATTCAGATTACTAGTATGGGAGTACTTCCCTGAACGCTGTACATTGCTACCATGTTGTTTCACGGTTAAGTGGTCACATGGCTTTGTTTTACGTGGATAAACCTAAGAGTGAATGAAGTATAGGTGGTAGGCATGCAGCTACGGTGCCGCCTCATTACAGTACATATTGTAAAATACTTAAAAGAGCAATGAATGAAGCAACAGGAAGGTATTACTTCTTGCTATTGATGAATACAATAAAATGAAGAACCCAAATTGCCCTGTGTTGCTTTTAAGCAATAATGTTTACCCAAATGTATAAAGTAGTTAAATAGCATATTGTGACTTTTACGTGTGGGTGTGAAGTAAATACGACAGATGTAGTCTAGATAAAGAAACACTTTTATTTCCGTAAACAGTAACTTGTACACTCGTTGCAACAGCAAGAAAGTCTTTTCCGATTCTCCAACAGCACGACTCCGAATTCGTAACACAAAGAACTAACTCTTCTCCGTCGGCACAACTCTCCACATCGTCTGTCCGTCTCCGTCGGCACGACTACTCAACCTTCACATACGTCTGACTGTTCTCCGTCGGCACTACTCAACGCTTCACGTACGTCTGACTGTTCTCCGTCGGCACTACTCAACGCTTCACGTACGTCTGACTGACTCTTCTCACACTTTACCGCTATTTATATCTCCCAGGCACTATTCTGGAAGCTTCCGGAACGTTCACTTATTTAGCGGTGAAACACAAAGCAGACAGTTCTAGAAGCCTCTATCACTTTCTCTCTTTCGGCAAGCGCCCAACAATGCGGCCATTCTCCGTCTCTTTCCTTCGGCTCCTTTGCGGTAGTGCCGACAATAATGCGATGCGTGACACTATGGTTGTCGGCAATTAGATGCGGCGGGCGCGGCGACACTGCTCCCTCCTGAGAGCTGGTCGTCCCGACCAGCACTATCACTGCGGCAACTCCCTTGCGCCGTGGTGGACTAACCCATCGAACCTCTTCTCCAGGAGGCACGATCCTAGGTATCGCTTTTGGATAGTGTCCCTTGGTCCGGGTAGGACGATGTATGCCATCCTGCTTCGAAATTCTGCAACAGTACCGCCGGTCTTGGCGGTCTCTCGTCCAGTTGCCCTTTTTCCTGGTGTGTTGACGGGCCATCCTGCGCACTTGGGAACGGCTCACTGGGTACCATGTCCGCCGACCTCTCTGGCGCACCTTCGCAGCCACCTTGCTTCCGATGGGTCCGGCAACAAGCCCCGCCACATCCGCGCGAGTCACGTCCACCGCTGCACTCGTGTTCACTCGTGCTCGGCACGGCCTCTCCTGTATCCTGCCGTCCAAGATGATGTCCACCATTCTTTCGTTCATGGCACTATGCGTCAGGTGATTGGATGGCTCCGACGGTCCCCCCATGTCACATGCCAAGTCGGTTCTCGCGTGATGCTCGTTTGCTTGTGCGCTTCCCTGCTGATCGTCCTCCACGTCGTATCCTGGTTGGTTACGTACCCGACACACTCCTCCAGAGGATCCCCGACGACGTCCCTGAACTGCCCCTTTGTCTTCCCCGAGACGTACACTTTCGTTATCTGAAACGGGCGCAACTGTCGCCTCGGCCACTAGGTGCTTCCTCCCCGGGTCCGCGCTATTCCGTCTGCCCCTGGCATCCAGTACTTTGACGCTCTCGTCAACTCTTACTACCAGGGCGCCAAGACGTTCCCCGTCGTCCTCCACGACGTCCACATGCTGGCAGAGGTCTTCCACCTTTTCGCCGAGTTCTTCCACGTCTTCCGTCACGCCAATCAGTTCGCCGAGTTGTTCCACGTCTTCCGTCATGCCAATCAGTTCGCCGAGTTGTTCCACGTCTTCCGTCACGCCAATCAGTTCGCCGAGTTGTTCCACGTCTTCCGTCACGCTAATCAGTTCGCCGAGTTGTTCCACGTCTTCCGTCACGCCAATTAGTTCGCCGAGTTGTTCCACGTCTTCCGTCACGCCAATCAGTTCGCCGAGTTGTTCCACGTCTTCCGTCACGCCAATCAGTTCGCCGAGTTGTTCCACGTCTTCCCTCACGCGAATCAGTTCGCCGAGTTGTTCCAGGTCTTCCCTCATATCATCCGAAACGGGCGCGACTGTCGCCTCGGCCACTAGGTGCTCCCTCTCCGGCTCCGCGCTATTCCGTCTGCCCCTGGCATCCAGTACTTTAACGCTCTCGTCAACTTTTACTACCAGGGCGCCAAGACGTTCCCCGTCGTCCTCCACGACGTCCACGTGCTGGCAGAGGTCTACCACCTTTTCGCCGAGTTCTTCCACGTCTTCCGTCACGCCAGTCAGTTCGCCGAGTTGTTCCATCTTGATCTCTTTCAGCTCGGCAGCGAGGTTGTCGTTTGACGTTTCCATTTTGGCAGCGAGGTTATCGTTTGCCGTCTTCATCTCTTTCAGCACGGCAGCGAGGTTGTCGTATGACGTTTCCATTTTGGCAGCGAGGTTGTCGTATGACGTTTCCATTTTGGCAAATAATTCTTTCATCATTGCCATCATCCTGGTTTCCGAATCTCCCTCCATCTTGGTTCTAACGTTGCAACTTCTAACGACGATGTAACGATACTAGAAGCAATTCGACGAATCCCACTCCTGACACCAGTGTGACTTTTTTGTGGTGTGGGTGTGTGAAGTAAAGAAGACAGATGTAGTCTAGATAAAGAAACACTTTTATTTCCGTAAACAGTAACTTGTACACTCGTTGCAACAGCAAGAAAGTCTTTTCCGATTCTCCAACAGCACGACTCCGAATTCGTAACACAAAGAACTAACTCTTCTCCGTCGGCACAACTCTCCACATCATCTGTCCGTCTCCGTCGGCACGACTACTCAACCTTCACATACGTCTGACTGTTCTCCGTCGGCACTACTCAACGCTTCACGTACGTCTGACTGTTCTCCGTCGGCACTACTCAACGCTTCACGTACGTCTGACTGACTCTTCTCACACTTTACCGCTATTTATATCTCCCAGGCACTATTCTGGAAGCTTCCGGAACGTTCACTTATTTAGCGGTGAAACACAAAGCAGACAGTTCTAGAAGCCTCTATCACTTTCTCTCTTTCGGCAAGCGCCCAACAATGCGGCCATTCTCCGTCTCTTTCCTTCGGCTCCTTTGCGGTAGTGCCGACAATAATGCGATGCGTGACACTATGGTTGTCGGCAATTAGATGCGGCGGGCGCGGCGACACTATATATTTTACTAGGAAGTATCAGTAAAAAATTAGTTTTAAGTTGATTTAGTATATAACATATATTTTTAATAATTTACGTAGAATATTTACAAGGAAAAGAAGCAAAGTGTTCCATTTTTGGACAACTTACCTTAATATCATCATTAATATCTGAATCTCTTTCTAACCACCATTTTTCTTCTTTAATATCAATCTTGCTTTCAATTTCACTTTCGTTGATGGTTTCATTAAATCTCAATACATGGTGTTCTTCATTCTGTGAACATGTGGAATCTTCAAGTTCTGCTTTGATATCACTGCTACTTGTAACAGTTTCTATCTTAACCTTCTTCGCAAGATCTTTAATAAAAGGCTCTCTGTCATCCTTTGAACAAAAGTCTGGGAAAGAAGTTTCCTCTTTGATATCCATTTTAGTGTAGTTGCTGTATTTGAATGGTTGTGTTCTTAAACTTCAGTAGCAAGTCTGAGGAAAAAGAAATACATTAGTAACATTCATGAGTTAGCTTCCAGGTAATTGAATCTACATTACATTTCAACAGACAACATAAAGGAGCACAAAGTAATGATGGTAATTTGGTGTAATATGCTCAGAATAGCATTTTTAACATTCAGAAATAAATACCTAGCTTATGGTTCTTTTAATCTGAATCTAATTGTATTACTAAACAAAATATGCTTTAAGTTATATTATTCTAAAAGGAATTTTATAATGTTGGACACAGAGGAGTTTACAATGAGGACAACAAAATTAAAATGGATGTTTTACTGATTTGAAGCAATGCTTGCACCTAAAAACTTGCAAACTTCAGATACTATAGGAGGAAAAGCAAGCAAAGAATGTTGTGTAAATATGCTGTTGTTAGCTAATGCCGGATTTCTGACAATGAAGTCATTAATCCTCTTCCTCTCCAATATTTCTCACTGATGGATGGGGCACTAGAAGTGGCCGGGCATATTTGAAGGTGGTCTCGATCCATTTCCTCTTGCGGATCACATAAAGGACAGAGTGGTGAAGAATATATCCCTATTCTGTTTAAATGTTTTGTCAGACAATCATGTCCTGTAATCAACCTGAAGGTTGCAACTGCTGTTTTTCGAGGATACTCAGGAATTACTGTTTGAATGTTTGGTAGTTCCCATCTTTTATTTTTTGATTTTTCATAGTAATATTTTTCAATAATGTTTTTGAATTCAGAGTTGACTATTCTTTTAGCTGCATAAAATGGTAGATTAACTATTGACCTCTGCACATTGCCAGTACCGTTTTTTGCAAGAAAATCAGCTTTCTCATTACCACTCAGTCCACAGTGAGCTGGTATCCATTGGAAGACTAGGTGTTTTTGAAGTGCTGTTAGATGGCTAAGCATTTTCCAACATTCTATAATTGTTTGGTTTTTTGGTGACAACTTGGAAGTAATTGCTATAATTGCCGCCCTGGAATCCGAGAGAATAACTGCTTGCTGAAAATGTGAAATTTTGTACAAAAGATTTTATAGGGCCATTCGAATTGCTTCAATTTCTCCATCAAAGTTAGTAGTTCCATAACTTAAAGATTTGTAATAGGAAAAGAGGTGATATGTAACTCCAGCACCCGCTCCATCTTGGTCTGATATTAATGATCCATCAGTATAAATATGGAGCCATTCGTGTTCTGGAAATCTAGTATGGATTGTCTCTAATGCCAATAATTTTAGAACACTAGTTGGAGTATCACTTTTCTTAACCCTTTATTGCCTGGTGTGACTTATAAGATACATTAGCTTTAGATCAGGTATTGCAAGCATATCCCTCTTTACGAAAAACAGTGAAATGGTATAAAAAGGTATTTTTGCACCAACTGGATATAACCATATACAATTGTTTGGTAATATGGAGAGCTCTAAACCCACACAAGACAATGACCTACCTGGACTTTCGACTATCAATAGCTCGCAGCCTAATTGAACAATACCAAGTTGAGAGGCCTCTTCAGACTGGGGGTAGAAAATCCAAAACCCCTGCACCCCTCAGACTTCAAGGAAAACATTATCCTAAAAGGATACCGCCAACAGCAAAGAAGTGCCACCCATCTCGAAAGTGTTTCATGTGCCGCAAGAAGGGAATTCGCAAGGAAACTGGGATGATGTACTGCGAATTTGGAGATGTGCCCTTGTGTGTTTATCCCTGTTTTGAGGCACATCACTGCTGAAGGAACATATAAAGGTAAGCCAGTAAAGCATATAGAATTTAATTAAATGTTTCATAACAGGGGAAAATTAAAATAAGTTGAGTTAGATAGAGGATAAATAAGGGTTAAATGCACAAACACACAGGACGTGTATACACACCCATATTGGTCATCCGTCATTTTAAACGGACGTGATTTCACGTCCATATCCCTGGAGAGGTTAACCGACTTTTTGTTTTTGAGTTATGCTGTCCACAGGCAGGCAGACAGACAGACAGACAGACACACACACACACTCACACACACAGAGACAATTTTTTCTAAAAATGCTTTTTCTGGATTCAGGGGGCCTCAAAACATATTTCCAGTGAAATCTTGACATTCAATTTATGGTTGGAATACTATACTTTCTCTATTTACTGGTAGAGTAAATAAAAGTTTACAGATAATGTGCAAAATTGTTGAATACAAAATTATATATATTGTATGCTTTTCTCCATTCATGAATGAATTTATATACAAATTAATACAAGTTTCACACTAACAGTGTTGCTAGTATTTTTATTTTTGAGTAAAATTTTTATCTGGCTATTGCCATGAACCTTCTAAGGGCGCTGATGACCTCGAAGTTGAGCGCCCTTAAACCAAACCAAACACCAACAGTGAATTTTGCTTTCACAAAGCAAATTGTTTCGTTTACAAGATGAAAGAGGAGCGAAACCCTTCTAACATTCATCGCCCTCCTGTGGATTTTCTGATTGTGGACTGATGGAGTTATGGAATTTAACGGCTGTCAGTACTCCACTCACAAGCATTACACTATGTTTGAGAAGTAAAATCGGAACTGAAAAATTCAATGCCACAGCTGGGATTTCAACCACAGACTCTCTGCATACCAGGCACATGCTCTAACTATTAAGCTACTGTAACAACCTGCCAGAATGACATTGCATTCTCCAACCAATTCATATTTCTCCCAGTAAACCACAAAGGCAGTCTCACATCAGACAACTACCCCAATGGTGACTCACTATCATAACATTATGTCCCAGGATTAAATAACCTTTAGATGGTAATTATTTATTTGTGCTAACAAACATACTATTGGTGTCTTTAAACTATGGCTATTTGTCCTGGTGAAGTAACATGTGTTTTTTCAACTTTGATAACTCAGTAAAAGCCTTGTTACAAGTGATACACTTGTGCGGCTTTATGTCCTCGTGAATCAATTTGTGTTTTTTCAAATTTGATAACTCGGTAAAAGCCTTGTTACAAATGTTACACTTGTGTGGCTTAATACCCTCGTGAATCAGGTTATGTGTTTTCAAATATGATAAGTGAGTAAAAGTCTTGTTACAAACGTCACACTTGTGTGGCTTTATGCCCTCATGAATCAACTTGTGTCTTTTCAAATCTGATAAGTGAGTAAAAGCCTTGTTGCAAATGTTACACTCGTGTGGCTTAATGTCTTCATGACTCAATGTGTGTCTTTTTAAATGTGATACCTGAGTAAAAGCCTTGCTACAAATGTTACACTTGTGTGCCTTTATACCCTCATGAATCAGGTTATGTGTTTTCAAATAGGATAACTTATTAAAAGCCTTGTTACAAATGTTACATTTGTGTGGCTTTATGCCTAGATGAATCAGTGTGCATGTTTCCAAATTTGATAACTCAGTAAAAGACTCGTTACAGATGTTACTTTTCTGTGGCTTTGTGCCCTCATGAATCAATGTGTGCCTTTTCAAATCTGATGAGTGAGTAAAAGCCCTGTTGCAAATGTTACACATGTGTGGCCTTATGTCTTCATGAGTCAATTTGTGTCTTTTCAAGTTTGATAACCCAGTAAAAGACTTGTTACAAATATTACACTTGTGTGGTTTTAGGCCCTCATGAATCAGTTTGTGTGTTTTCAAATTTGATAACTCAGTAAAAGACTTGTAACAAATGTTGCATTTGTGTGGCTTTATGCCCTCATGAATCAATTTGTGTGTTTTCAAATGTGATAACCTAGTAAAAGCCTTGTTAAAAATATCACACTTGTGTGGCTTCATACCCGCATGAATAAATTTGTGTGTTTTTAAATTTGATAACTTACTAAAACTCTTATTACAAATATTACATTTGTAAAATTTTCTTCCCTCATCAATCAATTTGTGAGTATTCAGGGCCAAACCCCTGTTGGAAACACCTCTTTCCTGCCCTTGACTTCTGCCACTTTCGCATTCAGGAGCATCCATGCTGATACTGGAACTTACATCATTTTCTAAGTCTTCATTGGAGAATAAATATGATGTACAACTGGACACACCTTCTTTGTATAAACTGAAATATAAAAGTAACATCATTAATCACTAGAACACAGGGATGAAAAACTAACAAAAGAAGGATGTGCATGTTTATTTTTATGTACAGCTAATGAGAGAAACAACGACTTCACGAGAAAGAGAAGGATGTGGATATGCTGTTATGAGTTCAATTACAAGCTCTATGGGATTACAAATTGGAAAAATTGTAGTAAAGGTAAGAGTATTGTATCTGTTTTAAAACATTTTCTTGCCTAAAATGTAAAGTTAATCATCTTGTCTTTGCGCAAAGATAGGTAATGTGGAATGACTATGTTACTAGTTATCTGATTATCATTAGTCTGTGTAAAATTTGTATGTTCTGTCCCTCCGAGTGATATAGGCAAGGGAACTTTAAGACATAACCATTTGAATTATTTGGAATTTGTTTCGCTTTTTACCTGTGCTTTATATTCTAACGCCGTGCACATAATCTAGGATGACTGTCATGAACTCTGTGGGTCGTTTTCGCGTTGTGCACTGGATGGCACATCAACACATCACGGTGAAAGGCAACCGGAGGAAGACCTGTCACACCCGGCGAGGTGGCTGTAGAGGCTTCAAGAAGGATGGCAGACAATGCCCTATCCTAAGGGACACTACCATGCCACCTGGAGAAGTAGTTTGATGGCAAGGCCTACTGCAACCATGGGATACCCCAAGGGAAGGTGGTACATCGTCATGATATGGCAAATTATGATAGTGCTGGTCGGAACAAGCAGTGCTGAGAAGGAAGCAGTGTGACGCCGGCCACAGCGCACAACAAAAAACAGCCTGGACTGGACTACGCCATCCCACAGGTTGGTACATGTATCAAAGGCACTCAGTTCAGACTGCCTAGCATGACTGTTGCAAGCACATGAAAACATTCAGAGCGGCAGACAAAAAGGGGTTTTCAAGATTATTCAAGAACTTTGCGGCGGCTGGCGTATATGTAGAAGCTTAAGAAAGGTTTGTATTATATCATCCTCGCTATACAAGGGGGTAAGGCAACAAGCAGAATGAGTTACAAGCATGAGTCGTCGGGAGTCAGTTCTTAGTTTCAATCTGTGTATCAGCTGTGTTGAGTACGGTCATGTTCTGCAGAAAAGTGTCGAAACAGTTAATGAGTGTTAAGTGACTGTATCGTCAGTCAGCTGTTTGAGACAGAGAAAGTGAAGAAAGACAAAAGGGTCAAGGTTACGAGTAGAAAACAGTTGAGTTGTAATATCATGGAAGACTGTTGACGTACTAAAAGAGAACTGTGTATTTCTTCTCTATTTCCTTAATGCCTTCTCAGCCGCTGGGGTCCCCTCAGTCACTCCACTTCCTCCAACCAGTTCTATCCTCATTTGCACCATTGTGTTCCCACACTTTCGCCCAATCCTGTTATATGGGGTCTTCCTCACTCATTTCTTTCTTCCACTCACATTTCAAAGATTGGCTTTGTACTCCATTCTTCTTACAGGTCAGTACCATTTGAACTGACATTCCTCTACTACTATCACCAACTTCTATTATCTTCTATCCCATCTTCTCTTCTCATATATTTAATTTCTGTTATGAATTTATTTGAATGTTTTTCTTGTAGTGTCAAGTTCTCCACTCCATGTTGTGCTATTGGTATCATTACTGAATTGTAAATTTGTAATGGTTTTATTCCTAATCCCTGAATTTCCTACAATTGCATTCCTCATTCCAAAATATGCTGTGGTTGCTTTAATAACCCTATTTAGTACTTCTTGTTCAATTTTTCTGTCACTGCTTATTATGGTACCTAGCTATTCAATTGTTTCTGTCTCCTCCAATATTTTTCCATCACATGTAACATTAGGTTCATTATTCTATCTTGTTTTGATACCCATATTACTTTGCTTTTCACAGTAATCACTACGATTCTTCTACTGGCTATTGAAGTCTCTGTGGTGTGTCTGTGATAAGTACTATATTGTCTGTGTATAATACCATTTTGTCTCAATGTCCACATTACCACCTCATTTCTTGCTGTTCCTGCTTTGCATAGTTTAGCTATTTCATCTGCAAGGGTATTACCCAGTAATGGGATTACACTATCTCCTTTGCTTTAATCTTATCTCCATTTTAAATTCTCCACATAATTCTCTCCGAACCATTCCTATTGGTTTTTTATATATGCTCTTGACTGCATTTATTAATCTTATTGGTACAGTTTTAGCTGGACTGGATCAAATGCATAAGAATACAAGGTATATAACATACAGGATCTTGGGTTTGGCACTCTGTAAAAAAGGCTACTTGTTCTTCTACCACTAATCTTAATCTTCTTTCCACTATTCTAATATATATCTTATATACTACTGCTGAAACACATATTGTTCTAGTTATTAGGATCATAACAACTTCCTTTTTATGTAGTGGTATTATCAAATTCTATTGGTCTTCAGATACACCACTTTCATTCCATTCTTTGTTGAACAATTTTACCAATTCCTTTGCTAACATTTTTCCAGATAATATTATTAATTCTGGTCCAATTTCATCCTGCTCCTTTTCTTGCTTTGACTTGATTTATTCCTATATGTCCCATACACAGAATATTAAGCGTTCAGGGAACAGAGCCACTACTTCTCCACCTGGTTCTGGCTCTTTACTTCACCTGCAAGAACCATCATATCCAGCGAATCCACATCAATTATTATTAGTATTAGTATCCGTATCATCATTATAATTATTATTAATTCTTATTTATTATCATTATCATTATTATTATCTGCCTCAGAGGTAACAATCTACATTTACAGGAAATAAAAGGTGACCTCAATACTGCCATTGGCAAGCTACTTGTCCAGGTCGAAACCAACATCTGAAACAACCTACTTCAGATTCCACATCTTTTCAACCGACTAATATTTTGCAAACATTTATTTCTCACATGTACCCAAAACTCAAGAATTTCCAATGTGTCTTCTATCAGATTTACAAAGCGGCAACAATAATAGTCTGCATTCATCAGCTGAAATGCAAATGGGCCTTGAATTAGAATTTTATTTTTATCAATGCATAACGTAGATAGTACTTGCATCATAGAGATGCACTTTCTGCCAAACAAGTCTTTCTTTCTTCCTGTTTAAAAAGGCTATAGGAACCACAGGAGAACTAGCAATGCTGCTGGTGGAGTAGCAATATTCATTGAACAAACTGTTACTCATGATGTAATTATTTTATTTGGCATGAGAGATCTGGAACAGGTAGAAGTTAAATTCAGATATCGTTAAAATTTATACTGCGCTTACAAGCCTCCATCCTATGCACTTACTATCTATCTTCTTAGATTATCCTTTCTAGTCAGAGGTTCAACTCTGCTCCTGGGAGACCTACAATGTAAACATACATCATAGGGTTGCACAATAACCAATCCTAATGGACAGAATATCCTTAGCTGTTGTAATGATTCTGGTCTACATATTTTAGCTCAAACTTAACCAACTTATTATTCATATAATCCAGCATAATGCTCCCAAAACGTTGACATCAACACTTCTTACTGGCATATATTATCAGGCTTATACACCAATACATTACCCAATCAAAGTAGAATATTCTTGCCTCTTATTACATACATTTGCAAAGAAACAACAATAACAGTGACAAAACAATACATCTAATTTGAATTTTATGAAAAAGTCAAATCAACTATCTCAAACACATTTCCACAGGAACTGGCATACTAAATTCAGAAAAGGTTTTCAAAGAAATAGAAAACACTGCAGCTGTTTTGTTTCTCAATGTTGCACAAGCTTTTGACACTGTTTTGCACTGTTTTAAAACCATACAGAATTCTAATTCCTAACTATATTATTAAGAAATGTTCAAATTGTTTAACAAACCAACAACTTATAGTATGCATTGGAAAGTATACATCAATTCCTAGAAATATTTCAGCCAGTTTTCTCTACTCCTATGTACACAGATGACAGCCGTATTACCAGTGCAAACTAAATATGGTCATCCCTTTCTCTTCTTACTGAATGGTTTGCTATTTGTCATATTACCTTAAATACCCGCAAAACTTACACTTCTCACTAAGAACCTTTCATGATCCACCTCCATTAGGTATATCTTCTTAATAACCAACTGACACGGCTTCCTGGAGAGAAGGCAGTGAAATATCTTGGAATATTACTTCACAACACCTTATCCTGGTACGCCCACATAGCAACACTTGCCAACATCAGACTTATCAAACTGTATCAATTAACAAGCATTCAAAATTTGTTCTAGAATGTTCAGCTCTACTATTTAAGTCCCTAATATGTCCACTTAATTCATACACTGCTCCTATATGGAGCACAGACAGCATAATATACATTCGTCTAAAAGTTATACACAACAGATTCCATCTGAAAGTGACCAGTGCCAACTGATATGTACGAAACAATCAACTTTGTCATAAGCCTGGAATTCTCCCTCTACAAGAATACTTTAAAACACTTTGCAGATCGTTCAACTAACTACCGAAAGTTCCTGGAGCTCACACATTCAGCAATGACATCAGAAATCACTACAGAACCAGACTTAAAAGTTACAAGATCTAGACAGCAAGTCAGAAGAAAGTAATTTCACATAACCTAGGCCCCAGTTCCAAACTTTGACACATTTATTATCAATTCTTACAGGTATTTCTTTTATCTGCTGACAGTAATTCTTGTATAATTATGTTATATTTGTAAACGTGTTAAACTTTATATCTAATCTGTATATTTTCACAATTAGTTCATGTTGGAGGAGCCCTGGGCCAACATCAGCAATGTTATTTATTGCCTATTATCACTGGCCTGTGTAATGTTGGTTGGTGAAAAATTACACTACAGAAAATGAGAATATAATAATTTATCTGGACAGTCCCTTGTGAAAGTTGAGCAAACAATTGAATTACACTAATAATGTGCAGTGAAAAATTCCATATCTAATACTAACAGGGAATATGGCAATGTGACTGGTGACAGTTACTTATACAACTTCATCAAATAATGGTGCTATATTCATCATGTTCAGTGATTAGTCCCATATCTAACACTAACAGGAAATGTGATACGTATGGGTATAGTTACCGATACAACTTAATGAAGTAATTTCACTGTAAACATACAGTATGAAGATTACATAGACCTCCACAGCCTTTGTCCATTACTTCTTTGATGTTTCCGGTAGGAGCCGGGTCTTGTTGACTTATTCAAGAAATTAAAAATTATGCCAACATTTCACTGCAAAAATATGTTGAAGAAGCCAAACATAATTTTGCAGTGAAATGTCACAATAATTTTTAATTTCTTAAATAATCCAATAGATTCAGCCTATGCCAGAAACAAAGAAATATTAAGTATGATCATTATGTATATTTCTATACATAACACTAAAAGAGAATATGAGGAAAATTTAATAGAAATAGATAGTCCTTGTACAAAGAAAGAACTGGAGGACTTACCTTAGTGGTTTTGTGGAATGAGCACCTTCATGTGTTTCATCCTGGAACATAATAATTCACTTGTAACACAAATGATCCACTTTAACACTATGACTCTTATCTTCAAAAAGAAGAGCGGAAATAAAATAAACATCTTATATAATCTACAAGAAAGAAATTACCTCACCTAAAACAATCCAATCAAAATAAATAACACTCTTCCATTAAAACACAAAGTTTTATTGTACAAAAGAAAGACATGCGCATCTACGGATTTCTTAAGATTCTTTTTTCATAAATAGGAAAAAATAAATATTAC
Organism: Tenodera sinensis; assembly: GCA_030765045.1. Lineage (NCBI taxonomy): Eukaryota > Metazoa > Arthropoda > Insecta > Mantodea > Mantidae > Tenodera > Tenodera sinensis. Next base: position 48,553,829 of record CM060974.1, on the reverse strand, counting down.
ATTCATTGCCCTTAAGTAGAAATATTACGTGAAAGAGTGAGTAAGTGAGGGAGTGGTTTTTGTTTTGTAGTGTTCAACACCTGCTTTTACTACTACGGCACCACAGGTGGTGACACTGATAATACATGGAATGAAGATGGGGCTCCGGTGAAATGAAATGGTGGGGGAAACCGGAGAACCCGGAGGAAACATGCCCCAGCACCACTTCGTCCACCACGAATCCCACATGCGGTTGCCTGGGATCAAACCCGGGCTGCTTTGGTGCAAAGCGAATGGTCTAACCACTTGGCTACCACGTGGCCGATATGAGGGAGTGAGTGAGGTAGGTTAAGTGGTCATTTCGGTCTGGAGTATTACAGAAAGTTGTGTGCACATAATTTGTAAATTATAAATTTTGTTTCAAATTCCAACTTAACTTTAGAGTGTGATATTGCTATGAACGTACGTGTGGAAGTATCCCAAATTGAATGCTCCTTGGATGATGTCATTTTGGTAAGGAGGCAGAGAGAGTAATTTTGAGAGAGGCTAGCTGTAAAAATTTAGAGTAGTAAAACAAGATTTAGGTGTAATAATGATAAGTTTTACAATAAGAGATCATGCTAATTGTAAAACTAAAGAAAATAAAAGTAATTGAAAGGGAATATAGTGACAATTAGTGTCAGAAGTGTGATGAAGACCACAACATAAAAACAAGGTGGAAGAAATGGTGAAGGAAATGTTAATCAAGATGGCAGGAATGGGAACAAAAAAGGCAATTATGAAAAACGAGATGGCAGAGATGAGAATAGATGAGAATGATTGATAGACAATAGAGGCACAGAGGTACAAAATAAATAACCATCTTCAGTGAGACGTGCACGAAGGCTCATCTAATTCTCAGGCGTACTTGCATAAGTGGTATGAGAATTAAATTAGTCATATACTACCCTTGCTGTTCTGAGGACATGGCAGCCATGTCACCTTGCAACTCACCTTACCTCGCAGTTTGGAAAAGCAATATTTCAGCAATCCTACATTAATGGGCAAACATTACAGATTCAACTTCAGTGCACCTGCAAAAACATATGTTATCATGGTGTTTCTATTATGTTGTGGACTAGAACTAAAATGATTCCAGTGTTGGTGCTAGACCTACAGCACATCAGTTTAATCAGTTAGGCCTAATTCATGTATTCCCTATAGTGCAACCGGCTAAGGCATGTTCTTTCAAATTGACAGTATTGGCTGATGTTGGTTCAAATCCCATTTAGCAAATTTTTGTTTTATTTCCTTTTTTCTTTCCTCTTTCTTAATGGGAACATGCAAAATATAAAATTATACAAGTTAATGGATTCTATTTCTGATAAACCTCATGAAGTCTGCAGTACAATTGAAATTTTACAACTGAATGCTTCATAAGATATTAATTGCACTTACTGAAAATGAACCAGGGAACATACCTATCTCAAGTGTCAAATATTCCCCCTGAAATTAATATTTCCCTTTAAATGTTCACATTCAAAAGCATCTCTAGAAATTTCGTAGGTTATTACCATATTAAAATATATAAGCGTGTAATAGTGTAAATTACCAGATGTAGATACCAGTGGATAATGTAATGATACATTAAACATAACATCCGCCTCGGTAGTGTGATGGTTAGTGCGTCTGCCTCACATTCAAGAGGTCGCGAGTTCAAATCTTGCTTAAGGTAAGTTATCTGGGTAAGGTTTTTTTCCAAGGTTTTTCCTACCCTGAGAAGACAAATGTCGGGTAACTTAAAGCTCCATGGACTTCGGGCTCATTTGAGCATTATTTCACCCATTTCATTTTATTCATTCGTCTGATATGACACAATGTTGGAGGAGGTTAATTTAAAAAAAAAAATTAAACGTTCAGAACATAGTTGTGAAGCAACCTTTGCACCCACCTAGTTTGTCATGTTTATTTCCAAGCACGACACAATGTTGTCATGTCCACATTAACTCAATTTATAGCAGTGCGCCTTCATGTGGTTCTCCATTTGTGATGAAAAGCTGTAGAGAACTAAACACATTTGCTAATTTTGTATTTCAGAAAATCAACATGCAAAAGGCAAGGATCGAACTCCTGACAACTAGCAGTTCTGAATTTCACACTCAATGACTCTTGGCTATTCTTCACTAGGGTATTCGTGCTGTATCATATGATATTAAGTTGTCACTAACCCGCAGCTAATTTCAAGGCAGAATGTTCGTTTGCAGCTTCAGAAATGGTTTAAAAATTTGCTCTTTTACTAAGTATTTGCTTGAATTTATTTAGGGGAATTAGAAAAGGAAATTTTTTTATAACAAGCACAGGTATCACAGTTTTCAGTGTGGAGTTTAAGTTCGATTACTTTATTTTTATTGACATATGAGATTGAAATCACTAATATCCATAGTTAATTTATATTTATTACCTGCTCAGGATATATGCCTGGCTTCAAGAGCAGGAATGTTTAAGACGTTACCTGTCTTCAAGAACCCTTTTAAAGAGTATCACTTTTGAAACATTTTTTTTATCTAATATTTCTTGCACTTAAAGGTGCTTTTAGAGTAAGAGTCTCGTTTGCTTTTGGTTTTCTATGCAAATAAAGTGATTATTACAGCACAAAGTTTTGTGTTAAAATGTTCTGTAAATGAGCGCCAATAATAGCTTTATAATTGAAATCATTGTACTTGAGTTCCTTGGGTCATTTTGACCCGACTGCTTTTAAACCTAATGATTACCTTTTTCCATTAAATTTTATGTCCCACTAAGTCCAAATTCATGTGTATGTCAATGTACACAAAAATATAGCGGCAGTTTACTTTTGGAACAATGGAGATATATTGTTGAGGAAATAAATGCAGAATAGAAATCAGTTATGTCATACTGATTGTTGAAAGAAGACGCCAGTTTAGTTGTAGTGAATGGTGATGTATTACCATTACGAAATGTTGCTCCTCTGAAAGTGAATTGGAAGCACTAGACAATGTATCTGGTAGTTGGAGAATATTTCAGAAGAAAACCACACTAGTGAAGAGACAATTTGTCAAATATGGAAGCAATTCAATCAAAATATAAAAAACATGCATTGGAGTTTAGTACCCTTCTTCAACATGGAAGAGCATCCAGAGAAGACAAATACCTGGTCCAACCATATGCTACATCCAGAGTGAATGATATAGATTTACTTTTCAAGTAATTACAAACAAAACACCTTGAAATATTGTGGCTTGAAGAGTGTACGGTGACCAATGGGAAGATTTAGATGTAATTACATTAGGATCAGAAGAAACTACAGTTCAAAAGTATTGGAAAGCACGAATGCTAATGGCTTCATTGCCAGATGCAGGGCACTAGAAAACAACAACAACATTAGAAACCTAGGTTGGTCTGCAACTTAATTTAAAAGTTGAGTCAAATAATAACACTAAACAACACTTACATTTATAATTTTCCAGAACGAGTTTCAGAGGTTAACTTTCCTCCATTATCAACCGGACAATAACTCATTGCTAGTTGGTGTTTATATATCATATGGTGAATTGGCAAGTAGCTTGTGGGATCCAACATCAGTTAGAGCCATTTTTCCTGCTATCGTATCACTACAAATGTTCCTTACCATAGCTCGAGTGTTACGTTTTGTTGACAAGTCCGATCGGTGGGCACTAAGAGCAAATGACAAACTAGGACCTTTAAGGGACTTTTGGGAACAGTAGGTGGAAGTACTTGCAAAATTATACAATCCTGGATTAAACGTAACCATTGATGAGCAATTGGTGGGCTTCAATATGAACCAATTAAACCCACCAAATATGGAATAAAGATATGGATGCTGTGCGACAGTGCTTCTTCATGATCTAAAAAGCAGAACTTTACACAGGGACACCACCAGGCATAGCATATGAGAAAAACCAAGGTATGTTCGGTGTTATGGATGTAACTTATGACCTAAGAGGACATAATGTGACAATTGTTTATACATCTTATATTTTGGGTCCAGTACTTCTCAAAACGAAAATTATGCTTTCAGGGGCAATGAGAAAAAAGACAGAGCTTCCTAATTTATCACACAAAGAAGAGGTCTACAGTTGTATTTTACATTTCAAAGAAGAACAAAAGTATATATATATATATATATATATATATATATACATATATAATATGAAGGCTTCTCTGCCTGTATTTTGATCAATATCATAGTTACATTACATAACAGTAATTTATCTGCACTAAACAAGAAGTAAATACAACTTAATAACATATAGACTATTTCCTTAACACTAACTCGTCGTTTTCTTCATAGTCATTATGATCCAAAGGACCAAGAACAGAAGGGTTAAGAAAATGTGAAAAGAAAGCAAAATAAGAGTGATGCATTTTTACCTTAATATCAACAGTATTAACTGAATTTTCCCTTTCCCACCAACAATGTTCTTCTTTAATTTCTACTTTGGTTTCAATTTCACTTTCTTTGACAGTTTCATTATATCCCACCAGAGGGTCTTCTTCATTCTGTGAACAACATATAGAGTCTTCAAGTTCTGATTTGGTATAACTACCACTTGTGTCAGCTTCAATTTTAACTTTCTTTACACGGTCTTTGGTATCTCCCTCATTCTCTGAACAAAAATCCAGGAAACAAGATTCTTTTTTTATATCCATTTTACTATAGTCGCTGTATTTGAACAGTTCTGTTCTTAAACTTCAGTAGCAAGTCTGTGGAAAAAGAAAACAAATTAGTAAAATCCATGAGTTTGCTTCCAGATAATTGAAACTACATTACATTTCGACAGACAACATAGAGTAGTACAAGGTAATGATGGTTATTGGTGTAATATGTTAAGTATAACATTTTTAATATTCAAAGATCCATAAAATCCTTACTTATGCTTATGTTAATCTGAATTTAAAGTGTATTAATATAGTAAAACATGCTTTAAATTGTATTATTCTAAAAGCAATTTTATAATCTTCGACACAGATGTAAGTGATTACAAATGGATATTTTACGACTTTTATATGCAGGGTGGCCAATGCCTTGGCTAAATTTTGCAGCTTAGGTCCTAAAATCTCTCAGCAATGCTTTGCAGCTTAGGGCGCTAAATTGCTTAAGTGTTTTTAGTCACACATTGACAGCTCTGCTGTTGCGAGTCAGATAAGAGAACATAATATGACACATTATTAAAACATTCAGTTTCCTAAACACCAGACTGCTTTGTCTTATAAAGTACCTATATATTTTGCTTAGCTCTTAAATGGTAACATCCAACTCACAGGCGGCTATGTTACCATGTTGGAGTAGGATGGCAACACTGCTCTATTTTACAGCTGTGTCCATTTAGTTGTCAGTTAATATTTATCAGTAGGAACGGTGCAATGTGTTGAGCCATTTGTCACTTACCCTGGGTATTGTCGTCAATACTGTTTACCATATGAGATGGATATTACTGTAAAGGCAACATTAAAAAAAATAAAATTAAAATAATCATGGTCCATATACATGAGCCACCCAGACCGACGTTACTGAAACACATCACCTCTTAGAATCAAGTCATGAAATTGAGCCTCAGCAAGGTTTGGATGATTGTTTTGACAATCCTGAGATGCAGTTTGAATAACATGAAGATGAATGATCACAATTATTTCGTGGAACAGGAAAATGTTTTGCATGGAATTCAGAACTACAGGGATGCAATGGAAAAGCTTATCCTGAACATATAATAAGACTAAATGGGCCATGCTATTTTGGACAATAATCCTGATCCTGAGGAAGCAGAGCACTTCTTTTTGGACGAAATAACAGAGGTCACTGGGCATCCAAATAAAAGGTTGAAGCAGATCAGAACAAAAGATAAGTCCCAACAAGTGCATAATACAAAAACATTGATTAAGATGAAATCCTACCACTGATTGGTCTGATTATGGTCTTCAAATCTGCACATGAGAAACTGGCATCATGTCTTGGAAGAGATGTAAAACTTTGAATTTGCCTTTGATATCTGATTATTCATCCAGGGCCGGTTTCACCAACAACAGTAATTGCTCCTGTTATTCCCGTTTATGTTAACCCAGGTATACGTCTTTACGGACGTAACACACGAAGCACGTTTCACCACGAGGTTATAAACCCAGGTAATACAATCTTAGACTTGGCATGTGCCTGCTATACGAACCGACAATTTCTCATATATAACAAGCGAGAATCGCTATCCACCGTTTCCGGTTTGTCCTACTTCCGCCTCATTTCGAAACGGGAAACAGCAGTGTGTGGCAGTGTGTTTGTGTTATCCACGTGTTATCTAGAAAGCATGACTGAAATCGTGAAAAGAAGAAAGAGCCCAAATATGACGGCAGCAGAGAAGATTAGTTTCGTAGAACTAATACGAAATCATTTTCACATAATTGAAAATAAAAAAACGGATGGTGTCACCACACACAAGAAGAAGGAAGAGTGGAAGAAAATAGCCTCCGAGTTCAACTCGCTGGGTTTGGGAGCTAACAGAGATGCAAATAATTTACGCTGCACGTGGGACAACATGAAAAAGGCAGCAAGAAAGGCAGCTTCGGAAGAATGGCTGGAAAGGATTACGACAGGTAGGAGAATGTTCTTTTTGAGATATTTCATAGATTCATAGTGTATATGTTATACCAAACTTATGTAACTTGGGATGTAGCTTATTGAACAAAACACTTCCAATAGATGGTAATTATTCTTTATTTATGCCAACAAGCTTACTGCTGGCTAGTGCATTGAATTTTTCAGTCCTGATTCCACCTTTAAACTTTCACCAATGTATATTATCTGCAAGTTGAAAAAATGTTCAAATAGACATGCACCAGCCACACAGGGGAGCACATATAGTTTTCAATGTAATTTGTAAAGTTGTGGAATTATATTTTGTTGATAACATTCTTTGAATCTTTCCTCACCGCACTTAAGTAGTATGAGGTCTGTTTCATTTTGAGAATAAAGATTGTTAAGGCTTGCCCTCAAGTTCTGGTATAGTCAATAAATGAACCCTGCAGCACAGGGTTTTTTCTGTTTGCATTATTGGCACTCGTTGCTATCATAGGATGAAGCGGAGGCAACTGTGTAACATCTTTAAAATAACTTCAAGCTTTACTTATCAACTTTATGAAAGGAGGTACTGAATCTGGTCCCTGTTGCTGTTAGGAAATTATTCATCACTCAACGCAGTTTGCATTGATAAATGCTATCAATTTTCTGGTGATTATTTTGCTTTAATTCATCTATCATGTGCGATTTATCTTATGCGCTTCATGTTCTAATTTACTCGAGAGATAGAAATCGCTTTCAATTGCTCTCATCGAAATATTGACCCACTCAACTGTATTAGAGTCCTGTTAAAAATCACGTTGCCCATGATTTCGGTTATTTAGCAAAAGCTAAGCAGCATAACAACGTCCATTAAAAAAAAAAAAAAAAAACTCATCCCAGTTTCTTGGACTGAATATTTCCATTGGCCTGAAATTTATTATGAAGTGTATAGATTGTTGTAATGTGGAACTTTTACACCCAGAAAACCTTTTGCAAGTTGTACTTTAATTTAACGAGCTCAGTTAGCACAGAATCGGAAACCATAAATGCATACTGCTACGCTTATACAAGCCATAATATACTTTGTGACTATGGGACAAAATAATAAATAAGTGAGCAATACCATGATCATTGTCAAGTCATACTGTAGAGCCTGAGCAGAGCTGAGCTGCAACAGTAGCGTGACTTTGATGACAGTAGCAGTGCAGAATAATGTGTCACCTTGCCGAGTGAAAAAACATTGTGCAGCTGGTTCTTAGTTCATTGGCTATCTCATGTGTGTAATGGAAATATTATGGAAAATTAAATCACTGCTTTATACTGTTTACGGCTCTGCAAATTGAGTAGATTGTAAATTCTGTAATGTATGTTTCAGGTGGAGGGCCACCGAAAAAAATTAGAACTGACGAAGTGCTGGATACAGTACTAGGCATGCTGCGCGATGTCGTTGGGGGTCTACACAACCCATAAGATGGTGATAGTGAGGTCACCATTGGGGAGGTGCAGGTGTCAGCAATGGCTCAACCACTTGAAGCACCAGCAGAGGAAACAGAGGAAGCAGAGGATGCGGATTGGAGTCAATACAGTGTCTCCATGTTGAGAACCCCAATACATCCAACACTGACAAGCTATGAGCTGCTAGATATAACTGAGGCTCCTTGCACACCCAGTGCCGCTCCCACCCCCAGTGCCACTCCCACCCCCAGTGCTGCTCCCACCTCCAGTGCCGCTCCCACCCCAGTGCTGCTCCCACCTCCAGTGCTGCTCCCACCCCCAGTGCCGCTCCCACCCCCAGTGCTGCTCCCACATTTACTCCGGTTGCAACAAGCTGGTCTGGACGAAGGAGACCTTCCTTAGGGAGGCAACAGCATGGCTTGGAGCAGCTTTACCAAGCCAGAAGAGAGGCAGTGGTCGCTGCTCAAAGGGAAGCCACGGAGGAGCATCTGTGGAGGTGGGAGGAGCATCTGTGGAGGCAGGAAGAACATTTGTGGAAGCGGGAGCTCCACAAATCATTGCTTCAGCAGGAGCAGCTTAAACAGGAGCTGCTAAAGGAACAATTAAAACGGCAAAGAAGTGAGTGATACGTGTGTGTGCCTAATACTCAGAATTGGACAATACAATCATACTTCTTCTTGCTTCCCAATATTTATAGAATTTCACATACAATGAGGTTATCAATGTAATCATGAATGTAAAAGCTAAACCTTAAAATAAAATGGAAAAATTGCAGAAGTTGTGGAGTTCAGCTTTTTATTCTTTGCATGTTGTCAACTTACACATAGCATGGCAGTGTGCAATGCTAGATGACTTAAAAAGCCACGTACTTCCTTAAGTAGGGGAAGCTAACTTCAACCCTTTACAAAGTGGGTAAAAATAAATTAAAGCACGTTTGATTAGAATTTGTTTATTCAACTACAATAATATATGACAAAAACCTTATAAATGTGGTGAACTTAGTTACATATAACACCATTTTAATTCTAAACCAATCCAGTTCGCATACTTTCCAGAAGATGGCAGCCGCCTAACCATAAAATATAGCCCCTTACCATCTTGCCCACCCTGTCTTGCCCATCGTCCTCTACGTGATTTAACTAATCCTTTGCAAACCCTTAAACTATTTAAAATGGAATATCTGCATGTGTTCTTAAGTATATTTACAAACTGTATAGCATCTTCCCTTTCCGAGTTCTCAATTCTGTGACAGGAAAATGTTTGGATGATGCAAAATGCTGCTTCAATTATTCGGAGGTAAGGAAAAGAAAGAGGGAGCTTTTACCTATTACAGATATTATCCACAAAATGTTTGGGATATTGAAATATGAATAGTTCTGTTTCAAAGTGTAAAACCTTAGGTGAACAAATTATAATGCTGCCAGTGATATGCATGTAATTCCAGTAGTTTCATCCAATGCACTGGTTCTGAAGGTAAGCTTCTTGAATGTCATTGTCAAATCAGACTGCAAAAAAGAAATAAACATTTTAGTACAATGCAATCAGATTCCCCCAACTGTGGCAATGCCAATCATGCACAGGCGAAATGCTGTGCACCCATTATGTTTTAAATAAAGAACCCTATATCATAACATAACTGTGCTCATAAAAAGTGTGCAGTAAAATAACTTAATAAATTTAATTGGAGAAGTTGAGTATAGGCTTTAGGCGTAATGGTGTGAGTTGTGCCCTTTCTTAAAGCACTTGTAAATTTCATTACGAATAACATGGCAGTCAAAGCCGTCGATTTTCAAGAATTGTTTTTGCTTGCTTCCCGATTTCTGTGGAGTTTTCCAACCTCTCTTTAAAATTTTCCAAACAGTAGGTCTGCTTAATTTGAATATTTTTGCAATTTTTGAAATAGGTTCCTTGCTTAACTTTTTCTTGCACACATATTCATACACATTTTGAACCAAAATCTGTGATTGCTTTGAAGTCGTACAGCGGACTTCTTACACTTACTTCATGCACAACAGGGCATTTCACTGTGTTGCACTTGGGGTTCATTTGCATTGTAGCCGTCATTCATTGCAGAGCATGAGGAACAAGGTATTTAATGCGGTCTGGATGAAAATCACTTAGGTCAACGGATTCATTTGGTGCAGAAGGTGAAACACCTTGCCATGGTCTCCACATTTTGTTATGAGGCAATATTTACCTACACTAAATTTAAACTGCAGTCACTAGAAACTGTACACTTTGCGCAGAATTCAAACAACCACTCAAGACTAAGGTTTTTTCTGCAGTAGATCAAGCTATTGGCAACATGGGAGAGCCCTCATGTTTAACATATGCTTTTGAGGCTTGCACAAATTGCTGGGGAAGTGGTAAAACCTTCACATCAGGGGCAGAAAAAGGTAACTTTGGAGGGAACTGGAAAGCCGACTTTCGCAGGAACTATAAGTGCATTTACAGATCTCGGAAGTAGAAAATACTCCACTTCATCTCATATAATCAGACTCTTCCTCATTCTCCAATGATGCACTTACCACATTTCTATCACAGCATACTATTGCATTTGTACACACAACTGAAGGATATAGTAAATTAAAATGTGTTATGTGGATTTCTACAGGGCTACAATCAGCTAAAATATTTTCTGCTCCAGATTAAAGAAGGTAACTATAACAAAAACCTATGAAATTTCAGACTGCCAATATAAATTCTAGCTCACCTTCTAAAATAGTTCTCTATAAGCACGTGTCGAACAGCATCATGATGCCCTCTAGCTGGCTGAGCTGCAGGCTCCATTTCTCCCTCAGCAAGCAATGCTTCCCATGGTATAGGCAGTTGTAGCTGTGGATCATCTGGGGGCATTTGTTCCCCAACGTGCTTTAAAATATTGTGGAGTACAGCTGTTGCTGTGATAATTGGAAGTATATTTTCCAGCTTCAGGTTCATTCCCAGTGCAAGGACGGGGAATCTCCTTTTCCAGCAACCAAAAAGTCTCTCTGTCTACATTTCTGGAGCGGGTTTGTGCTTCATTATAAAGGTTTTCCTGCGAAGACTGTGTTACATTTAGGGGAGTCATGATGTATGACCTGCAGGGATATCCTGCATCCGCCAACAGCACAGAATTCCCATATGCACCCTGTTCAAAATGTGCTCTTTGTGTACAGTTATTAAAAATGGTACTGTCATGTGTGCTGCCAGGCCACCGTGCTACAATATCTGCAAATTCCATGTTGGCTGTGCAGATGACCTGGACATTCAAGGAAAAGTAGCCTTTTCTATTCCGATACCGTTCGGCATCATCACCTCCTTTAAAGAAAAGAAAAATCAATAAAAAGATTAAAATGCAGTCAACCTTTTTTTGCGCAAAGCCAAAGAGATGCCTCAGCCAAATTAAATGCTATCTTCAAAATGTAATGCAATGTATAAGCTTCTGCCCTTATCATCTTATTAAAAACAAAATAGAGCTAGATTAAATAGAAAAGTGGGTCGATTAATAACACTAAACAACACTCATTTTTTAAATCACCTAGAACATGTTTCAGAGGCCAGTTTTCTCCATTATCAACTGGACTTGTTTGTAGACGTTGGTCCTTCTGTAGACTGCTCTAGCGGTGATTTAAGAACTTTTACAATTTGTCCTTCTATATTCAATTGAATACTCATATTGAAAACTCTTGTATTTGTTCTCCCAGATGTTCCAGGAAATTTAAAAAAGTGAGTGTTCTTTAATGGATCCATTTTTCTATTTTAATGTGATTAATGCAATACTGGCCAATACTACCTGACAAATTGCTTTTATTCATAATAAACCTGTACATGAACCTTAAATTTAGTATTATAAACAAAACTAGTAACTTATGTTATAGTTGGAAAACAGTATCAGCATTACTGAATAGAGATATGCAGCATACTTTAAGTTCGTAAAAATTTGATGAGATCATATGTATGCTTAAAGTAAGTGCTGTCTTTATTTCAAGGCTTGTTCTTCCTGTTTGCAGCTAAACCTAGTCCACAAGGAATATTAATATCTCTGCAGATGATGTATGTGTTTTCTGTAGCTAAATTCATGTTCGTAGTAAATGCATAAATTGTTCTGAGGAGGTAATACTTCTTGCTGGGGTGCTCTTTTTTTTTTTTTTTTTTTTTTTTCCCAAGAACATCTACTTAAAAACTAGGAGTTTTCATCTGGCATGTTCATAGTCCATACAAATACAGTAGTATAAAATGCATACAAAGTTCTGAAACTTACCAGTAGTTTTCATTTTTATATGAGTGCAATCCAATGTGCCTATTGCCTTTGGAAATCTTGCAATTTCATAAAATTGCAACTGACGCTGTTGGATGCTTTCTGCATCGGTAGGCATTCTTATGTGGTGTGTGCGAAGTCTAGCTAATGCACAGCTGACTCTGTGCACAATTCTGTGAGCTGTGGATTTGCTCACACCACCATAATCTGCAATGGCAAGCTGCCCACTACCAGTGGCATAATATCTCAGTGTCATCAGCAACTGGTTCACTGGAGACACAGCTGCATTTCTGAAAAGGAGACATTCAGTACTTTAATTTTCTTATCCTATTTTTATGTATGTCAGGTGTCAGTTGAATATTCATTGTTTAAAATACTGCAAGAGCATTAACATATATTAGGGCAAACCTGCATCACCACCTTTATTTCTGTTTATATGAATACAAAAAAGATATATATACACTGCATTACTTTTTTGCCAACACGTTCATGTGGCGCTTGGGAAAGGGAGAGAAAGATGTCCTGTATGTTACTCAGGCAAAATATAATAGTTCATTTTTGTAAACTCATCATGTAGCAAACTTTTGTCATTTTGCAGTTATGGTATTGTCAGATATGCGCTTTCTACATCTGTTCAAATAAAGTGGTAACTTTAGGGTTGGATTTCCAGCCTATCACTGTGACTAATTAATGAAACCTTTATGGAAAATATGATTACAAATTCAATAATACGAAATTATTACATGAAATTACGATTCTTTTCCCTTGGGTTATTTCATAAAGGCAAGGGCGATGTCTGCTACAGACTGCAGACGGAAACATAAGTGTGATTATATATTATTGTATGAAAAATACTGCCAGGAATTAAACACATAGAAATATACATTCTGGAGCATAATGTGAAACACCTACAAGGGGTGGTTTTCACGATGCAGTACAGAAATAGAGGTTAGGTGTGCCGATGTCACAGCAGAATATGTTTATACTGTGGTGCCAAAATCCTTAATGTATTTAAATCCTTATTCTTGCAAATTATCAGCTTACCTGTTAGATGGAAATTCCAGTTCTTGTTCTACTTGTTCTAAAATAGAAAGAACAGATTGTTTGCTGAGACGAAACCGAGTCACAAAATCGACGTCGTCATACTCATAAAAGTAATTGGAACGATGTTTAATCCATCTTGGTCGCCGTATTCTCTCGTTATATAGCCATTCTTCATCGCTACTTTCATGTTCTTCGTTTCCAAATACCATGTCCATTACTCGTTGCCGTGCCATTTTCTTTACTTACCATATTACCACCGTTTTGAACCCGTAATCGGTGGAGAAGTGGCCGGTAATTCTTTTACTGGCGTAAAAAGCCTCATAAACAGCATTCATTACCAAACAGGAATAACAGAAAACTACATTTTTAATTTCGCACCCACAAAGCATACCTGTATAATGAAAGGTTAAACTTTTTGCTATAACCACCTTTATTTTTGTATAGCTTTTGAATATGTTCAATATTAAGTACTGGTCTTGGCAGCTTGAGCTTCTTAAGTTCCAATCGAGATGCAGAACTTGTTACAATCACAATGAGTATACTAGTTACACTGTTCATGGTTCACTATAGCCCCCGCAAAGATTCACACCATGACACCACTCAAAAGTGCTGCTAAAACTACATTTGTTTAACCGTTACAACTACTTCCAAACAGTGAATTACATTATTACATAATACATATTCAACATGTCATGTTAGCATAATTATCAAGGTGAACGTAGTATTAATGTACCTTCTTGGTATCATTTTATCAGGAATATAGAATACTATACATTAAATGGTACAGCTACAACTAATATAGCTCAGAACTACATTTCATTTACAATCAATTTAAATCACAAAATTCCATTTAAGAGGAACAAGTATGCATGGTATGCGAGTGGCAGCCCTGTTAGCAGTGATCACCCACCGTTGTTTTGTTAAATTTCGATCAGACAGCTCAGGAAAATTATTGCACATGCTTTCCCCCTCCACTTAGATTACCTTTCACCCCCACAGCCCTCGTCTATAGTAGAAGCCATCCCAGCACCTTTCTGCACCGCTTGCAGTATCCCTGAGATGCAAAGATCCCTGGATGGAAGAGGTGCAGTCCAAAATTGCATTTGTAATGAAAACAGTGGCGCTCTTGTGTATTAGCAGTGTAAAAACATTTTAAATGAAACAAAATGTGCAAAGATATAGAAATCGTAGGAACATATTTTGGCATGACATCTGACGTCAAGGATATCTGAAGGATAGCTTTTGATGTACTGTTACCTTTTCTTTCTAATTTTTATTTATTGGGAGGGCGCCATCCTAGAGTCCTTCATTGCCAGCCTCCGCTGATAAACACATGCAGTCATTCACCTCTGCAAATGTATTTACTGTGGCGGTAGAATTATTACTAAAGGCCGTACAGAATAAGAAGGCACATGAGGCAGAGCTAGAAGAAGGTGTGTAAGAGCAAGTAGCCAATCCTAGAGAGGCAACGTTGCCCAGTTCGGTAACACGATGTCTAGCGCAATATTTGCTTTTTACTTTTCTCTTTGCACTCATCAAATCCAGCAATGGCTCATTATTGCAAAGAGCTAGAAATGTTGAAGCTGACTGTCCAAGAAGCTGGACATGATTGTCTGGCAAAACATTTAAACAGAATTGGGATATATTCTTCACCACTCTGTCCTCTATGTGATCTGCAAGAGGAAATGGATCGAGACCACCTTCAAATATGCCCGGCCACTTCTAGTGCCCCATCCATCAGTGAAAAATATTGGAGAGCAAGAGGATTAATGACTTCATTGTCAGAAATCCAGCATTAGCTAACAACAATATTTTAGGTGGCCTGTAGCCCAAGATATGAGTGATTGAAGAAACGCTGCGCTCAGGGATAGCAAACGACACTTGCCTGGCATCATGATTGTTTGTTTATCGTCTCAACTATCTTTCTTCTCAAGGAGTGAGATGTCTGCAGGAAATGAAATGGAATCTAGTTTATTCTTATGCGTGTTCAATGTCTGACATAGTGTCACAGTGTTACCTGTGTCTTATAATTACTGTAGCTCGTTTTGTTGCTAAGAAACATGGCATTAACAAAATCTGGTACAAGTGGCTTACAGACAAGTAAATCAAAAGGGAAAGTATTGCATTCAGATGCGCGGGCTGTTATTTCCAGTGTTTACACTTTTTTAAAAGAATTGTCCTCAGTAGAAGTGCGAACATTGTATTTAAACAGAGCCGGGCACTAACAGCTAAAGCATGCAATGTAAGTGAACATTCATTGTCGTGCGTAGTGCAACAAGGTAAAATAACTACTTATGAATCCGGGTGGCCCTTGTTTATATCCCCCGGAAAACACCATAAGACAGAAAAACGGATTTCGAATCTGGACGACTTTCAGAAAGATGTACTGCTGAATCTGTATAAAGAAGTGGGCTTCAAAGCTTGGTGCACATATCGTATTTTATCGCCCAATTCCAGCCCCCCCCCCTCCCTTTTATTCTCGAATAATTTGCTTGAAAACACTGGGGAGGGAATTATGCAAGTGGTGCTTCTAAGATTTCAAAAAGGAAGGGAAACCATGTAGTATTATGTGAGTTATATAGGTATACAGTAATTTGTGAATGAACTGGATACATACCACGGTTTCATTGGGCCTACAATGTATTGTTTCTTTTCTCTGACTATTCTGTGGTCTCACTTCTGTCACTATCATCACTTTTTTATTTATATCTGGCTCAGATAACACATCTTCATTTTCACCATTCCACAATAAGTCATCAGAACCATTAATGGCACAACATATACCAGTTTTTTAAAACTATTTTTAACAATATGACGTTATGACAATGGCTATACAAGTATTTTTGTGGCAAGCGCTGCGTCGATTGTTGTCCATTATCAAGTCATTTGAAGGCTCTTCCAATAAGAACGAACCAGGAGAGGGAATTATGTGATGTTTAACAGGTAAACATTTTTTAGTGATGAAAAATCATAGGGGAGGGAAATATGCGAGAGATGGGGGGGGGGGGGGGCCTTATGCGATAAAATACGGTATGTTAAGTCATTCCTAGATTACGTGTTTTAAACAAAAAAATGTAAGCTATTTTATGGCAAATTCTCTTTGCGATACAATGTTCACAATTTTTAATCAACACTGCATATTGATGTGTCTTCATGCAGCTGGTTTAAAAAAATATTTTGTTCAATGGCGAGTTTCCGCTTTTGCTATTATATGTAATATAATATAAACTTTGATGAGATGTTACCCTAACATACTTGCCTTATATTAATAACCGCATTGCAAATTCTGCTTGGCAGATATTGGGGAAACTATTTCCGGAGCTTGCTCTGTTAACTTACAAATTGCATCGTAAGGAACATTTTAAGTGCTGAAATGTCTAAAATGCACAACCGAGAAGGCCACATTGGAATATTACTCGTAAAATGTGGCTTGAAATTGTGCTTAGGCATTTGTTACTTAATTATATAGATTTTCACTTAGAATACCTAATGTAAAAACTGATTAACATATGTGCAGAAACTCTGTATAGACACTTAGAAAATTGAGAAAAATATGAGAAATATCTATCAAAAAATGCCTCAAATTGCGCAACTACGACATCCGTTTAGATTTATTTAAATTGTCACGTAACTCTCTCATTTTCAATCTGATAACAAAAATATTTACACGAAAACGTTTCTAGAGAATCGGATATAATAAAAACTTTAAACACTCAACATTGTATGTTTTATCACCTATTTATTGAAAGATATGAACTCCATTGAAACATTAGACTGCAAATGAAAATTATCTGCTTAGATGAGGAATTTATATTTGAAGCAAATTACACGATAAGAGCCTATTGTCTCATTTCAAAGAGATTGAAATTGTTATGACAGTTTTTAAATGTGCACCTTGCAATCTTCACCGTCCTCGCTGCTGTCTACCGGTAACGCTCACGTGCATATCTCCCCTCTCTTTCTTTCGCATAGCGATACGATCTGGCAACAGCGCTCCATAGCTGAGTAGGGATTGGGGCTACTCATGTGCCTTCTTATTTCGTGCTCCCTATACTGATAACTGAACCTGCTATGATATTGCTAAGACATAAAATGTCGGTACTCCGAAATCAAACAAAAGACCAATTCCACCAGAATTTCTGCCCAATAAACTGAGATCAAATGTCTATGTATTCACTGAAGATTTTTACATTACCATTGTACAAAAAAGTATAAAATCAGTTATATTACCCTCATCTCTAGACAACTGCAAATTTACTGATACAAAACCTAATAAACAAGAGAATCTTTCACAGTGCTACAAAATGTGGAGCTGATGCATTAGATATGAAATACAGCAGCTATTTATCAAACTGCAAAACCCATAGGATACCAACAACAGAATTGCTAATGTTAGTCACAAGCTTTACATACTCGAAAAGTAAAAGAATTGTCACCACTGTACCTAAATGCATCAAGTGTGGTACATCAAATTGTTTGAAATGTTTTAGAACATTATGGAAAGTTTATATGAAAGAACTGAAAACCATTTTTGTCCATTTGTATTTAGGTTATTCCTTTGGTTCACATATGTGTATCCAGGTCAGTGTTTTCTGAGAAATTCTTGTTGCAATGGTGTAAGAGAAAATTCTAAATATGTTGGCATACGTTGTGTGTACATGAGGATCACTTACACTCCGTTGTCTACATCAAAATTAAATTAACAAAAAAAATAAAGAAAAATTCTAAAGTAAGAACAAATTAGAAACTAGAAACTTCACTTATCTTTTAAATTTACAAGATAAAGCTATACAATTCACTTTGGAAACTGAAAATAATGGATTCCTTTCATTTATGGACTTAAAAATTAAAAGACATAACAATAAATTGAAATTTGGTATTTACAGAAAATCTACTCACACTGATAATTACATAAAATATAAAAGTTTTAATTCTTTTGCACATAAATTTGCTTTTCAATAGTTTAATTTATATGTTAATAAATATACCCCTTAACCGCATGAGGTCCATTTAAAATGACGGATGAGCGATATGGGCGTGTATACACGTCCTGTGCATTTGTGCATTTAACCCCTATTTATCCCTTATCCAACTCAACTTATTTTAGTTTCCCCTTCGTGAAATATTTTAGTAAAGTCTATATACTTTACTGGCTTACCTTAGTATGTTCTTTTTGCAGTGATTTACCTCAAAACAGGGATAAACACATCAGGGTAGGTACATTTCCACAATCGCGAATTCCCTTCTTGCGCCACACGAAACACTTTCGAGATGGGCGGGACTTCTTTGCTGTTGGTGGTATCCTTTTAGGATAATGTTTTCCTTGAAGTCTGAGGGGTGCAGGGGTTTTGGATTTTCAACCCCCAACGTGGTATTGTTCAATTAGGCTGCGAGCTATTTATAGTCGGTAGTCAAGGTCGGTCATTGTCTTGTGTGGGTTTAGAGACCTGACCAAATCACCAAACAATTGTATATGGTTATATCCAGTTGATGCAAAAACACCTTTTTATACCACTTCTCCCTTCAGCTACAAGCAGGAAAGTATATGTATGTATTTCAACAAAGAAAGACACGGACTCTACTAAGTTACGAAACTCGCGTAAGCAAAAGTTGCAATGTACCTGTATTCTGATGACTCAAGAGACCACGCATACAGTAGGGTTTTATTACACACTATGCTGACGCATAAGCCACACATACAATGGGTGTTTCTTTATTGTTTCTTTTCGAGAACTTATATTAAATGCGTTCGACAGAGCAAAGTTGACTTTTCACCACAGTGAAACAAAATTGTGCCATTTCAACATTTTGTAAATACAGTTCAACTTTGCTGATAACGTATATTTATACTGCATATAACAAGTTTTATACCAGTTTTTGTTTCATTAAAATAACTTAATATTTACACAAAATACAGCTGTGTGTATACGACACACTTTAAATGCCCTGCACTGGATATTGGGTAGCAGTTCTTGGCTTGCGGACATTTTAAATGGCCATTGCTCAAGAGGTTAATAAAGATGAATTTGATATAGAATCTAAACACATTATTGACACTGCAGTAATTAATGGTTTTAATAGATTTTATACATAAAAAGATAGAAAAATTTAAGTATCAAAAAGCTGTTAAAGAAGTTTCAACCCTTAAAAAAACAAAAGATAATTGTATTTTTAAAAAGTTTACTTACCATCCATGGGCCAATAAAAAATTTACAAAGATTTTTAAAGAATATGGAATAAATTTGGTCCCTCAAAATATATTTAATATACAAAATTTACTTAATTTTTCTAAAACAGATTAAATACCAAATTATAAAAAATCTGGCATTTATCAATTTAGCTGTTTAGATTGTGATAAGGTTTATATTGGTAAAACTAAACGTGATTTAGAAACCAGAATAAAAGAACATCTTAGAAATATTAAATATAAACAAACTGATAAATCAGCCGTGGCAGATCATTTTTGGTCATTTAATCATGAAATTAATACAGAAGTTAAATTATTAAAACAATTAAGTGGTCCGATAGATTTAATGGTTTGGGAAAAAAATTTTATTTTAAAAAACAGGAACCATGTTATGAGCTTCAAATTACCATCTATAGATTGTATTTATAAATTTTTGTTTTCAGAGATTGGTAAATAAAAATTGAATATCAGTATTTGTTTTTGTTTGCAGAAAAAAATGAAAGATTGTAGCTTTGGTAACGAATTTGTTTGTATAGCTTTGAGAATGAGTTGAGACAACTTGAAACCTTGGGTTAGCTTGTGCGAAAAGAACATGCAACATTACTAAGATAAGTGAGGTTTCTAGTTTCTAAGTTGTTCTTACTTTAGAATCTCGTTGCTTCACTGTTAATAGCTTCAATTTTCCTTATTTAAATAAAGCAAACTTTTTATCTTTATATCTCGTCTTGCCCTCTCAAAGCATAGTCATAAACATATCAATAAATAATTCCAAAAAAGTAAATACTGTTCTTCCCCATCTGCTGGTTTTGTTTCACACTATCAGGATAGGTACGACTAAATACTGTTGCAATATTAGCATTATCTAACATATTAACATCAAGTGGGCTGTTTATGTACTTACTATGTACACTATGCTTCTTTATTAAGACATTAATATGCATAAGATGTCACTACCAATCTACTCCACCAATCACCGTTTCCAAATAAATAACATGGAAAGAAACAAAGTGCATTCCGAGCATCACATCCGCATATCAATGTGGTTTCATTTACTTTCATATTACATTTTCTCATATACTTGTGTTCTTTTTACTGCTATCTATAGCATTTTGACTCAGACTTAAAACTACAGGTCTACATAGATGTTTAATTCTCACTCTTTCCTCCAGGGACCTACTTCAAAACTGTTTAATAGGTCCTTTATACAATTCGCCAGGGATAAACTTTAGAAAGTGTCCCGTGAGAATTTTGTCTAAGTCCCACTCGGCAGTGTGCACGAATTCTTACAAAAGTTGCCGAAGTTGCCTTGTTATTTCAGTGTTAATTCAGCACTGCCAACAGCACTATTTCTCCATTAATTTGTTGCCAATCTGAAAATTCAATGTTTTAGCGGGATCCCGGCAGTATGCTAGTGAAGTTGTTAGACGCAAGTTGTGAGAGCCATGACTAGCTTCATTAACTTTGTTTTGTAACATACCTGCATTAGTGAATCGTGGGTAGTTGCAAAATTACCCTACATCAATTATTATTGGTATAATTGGTTTTATATATTATCTGGTCATTTACTAATCCTTAACTAACTGAACTTGCATACATGTTTTAAAAACTAATATTTTGCAAGTATATTACACTTATATCAAACTAGACACTGTGTGATATCACTATGTATTGTCACTCTATGGATTTTAGATATGACATACTTCACTGTTTCACTGCAGAGAATGTTATGCATTATGGCAATTTTCTAGTAAGTTTGATTTAAATTTGTAAAAGTACTTGTTATAAATACATTCCAACTTGAAAAATCACAGACTTATTATATTATCTTGGAATTAGTGGACCACTGTCCAGATAAATATATACAAGGAATGGATAAACTTTAGAAAGTGGTGGCAAAATGTGAAAAATTGATTAGCTGACGCCCGAGTGCATTTGTATTTAGTGTGTTAGCAACAAAAACTAGTGTGGTTGAAAAAGCAATGTTAGCAGATGTGAAAATCATCTGCTAGTGACCGCTAGCACATGTAGCACAATCTAAATGTACTTGCACATCGGCTAATCTATTTTTCACATCTTGCTGTCACAGATATACCGTCAGCCATATCTTTTTAATTATAATTAGATTTTGGATAATACAGAATGCCAGTATGATAAGACTAGTTGTGGGTACCCATTTCCAATATACATTTTCACCTGTAACCTTTAGCACAAGGGACGTCACATGCGTATTGTCGCCCATCGCATTATTGACGGCACTACCGCAAAGGAGCCGAAGGGAAGAGACAGAGAATGGCCGTATTGTTGGGGCACTTGCCGAAAGAGAGAAAGGGATAGAGACTTCTGGAATTTTCTGCTTTGTCTTTCACCGCAATAATAACTGAACTTTCCTGAAGTTTCCAGAATAGTGCCTGGGAGATATAAATAGCGGTAAAGTGTGAGAAGGGACAGTTTTTGTGTTACTAATTCGGCGCCGTGCTGTTGGTGAATCGGTAAAGATTTTCTTGCTGTTGCAACGAGTGTACAAAGTTATTGTTTACGGAAATAAAAGTGTTTCTTTATCTCGACTACATCTGTCTTCTTTACTTTACACCCACCAAAGTCACAATATTAAATATGAAGCTCCCAAATTTATGATATTATTTCTTTATGAGTTTGAGCGTGTTTTAGCATATTGCACAAGAGAATGTTTTTTGTATTTTTTTCCATACCTACCCCTTTTCCTTGGTCCCTGCCCGAAATCTCGGACCATCACTCCCAAAACTGCTCAGGATGACCCTGCCTGCAGGAAAACAGCTGAAATTTTCGACCCCTTTTGTAAGGGGGCTATAAAACCCACTGAAGCCATTTGTAATGGGTTGTAGTACTGCATCACATTCCCTGCATAGCATTCGGGTTCTCAGCAGGCCCTCGTCGTAGAGGAATTGCATACATTCTTCCTCATTATAGCATAATGGCGCTAAATCTACCATGCTAATGAAGCGAGTCATGGCACTCTCACAACTTGCTTCTAACAAGTTCACTAGCATACTGCTGGGTCCCGCTAAAACATTCAAATTTCAGATTGGCAACAAATTAATGGAGAAATAGTGCTGTTGGCAGCGCTGAACTAACACTGCAATAACACAGCAACTTTGGGAACTTTCGTAAGAATTCGTGCACAGTGCCGAGTGGGACTTAGACGAAATTCTCATGGGACACTTTCTAAAGAATATCCGGATATTGCACATCAACACACGCGCGCGCATTCGCTAGGTACAGAAGCCCTACACTTGCCTAACCCACTTAATTATTGTTTTGCACTTCTTTTACTGCAGCATATAACATTTTTAGCTGGCAACAGCTTGGGCGTTTCCTATTTACGCAGCGTTTTTTCTGCTGCACAGTTAGTACCTCACATTGACAGTCTGTAGCAAGATTGCCATTACCGAATTATTTACTACTTATCCATTGATACTCAGGGTATTCCTTTATCCACTGTCTGTTAATTGAACTTTTCATGCCAATATACGTCACGACCTAAATTTATAAACACAAGGGGCCAAACATCGAACGAAGCTAACTATAAACCTATTATAGTAAGCAAATAACATGGACGAAGTATCAGATCAGTCGCTCACTTTACCACATTCTCAATTCAGTTGATTCCATCCTCAAAATGACCATTTACATTACCTCCAGATCTACATTCAACATGAGTAGATGTCTTTCTTCAGAAACAAAAACAGAACATCAAACAGCACCATAGAGTAATAATAGATTGGAGAAGTGGGTGTATTCCAATGCAAGATGCCGATATAATCGATTCATGGATGTTCTCGAATAAATCACATTTCCAGATTAATACAAAATTTGCAAGAATGTTACAGGATACTCGACATTTACCTGAGTGGCATTAAGATAAATTATAATTTTTACAACTACATTTCTATCTCACGAAAACATTTATGTTATCTGCACTGAACGGTACGATCTGCAACTGAAAGCCGTATAATAGCTTGTATTACATATAAATTGTTTATTTCTGTATAGTTTGTATTAAAATCTGCCACAAATTATTATAACGTTGCATTTGTAGTTGTTACATTTAGGGATTTGAACATTTGGTGCAAAGCCTACAGGTTATTTCTAAATTATAATAAAATATGGTGTAATCAGTTGAGAACTAAGAATAAAATTATTCCAGAATTTAGTATTGCCAGTTACAATAAATATAATAGGTAGTAAGAAGTTTCTGGGGTTAGAAATAGGTGAGGAAAAGAATTGGAAAAAGCATATACTCAACTTATTCCCTACACTCAGCTCAGCCTATTTTGCCCTGTGATCCATATATGATTTGCTACACCAAAGTACACTGACAAGATTGTACTTGGTATATTTTAATTTTTGATGAGTTATGGTATTACTTTTCGGGGTAACTCAGTACACATTTAATTAGTGTTGAATCTAATCAGTTGTGCAGGCCATTGTTGAAGAAAATGGGTATTATGTCAGAAGTAAATACATAAGTAGGCATATTCACTTATCTGTTACGTGGTGGATAACCATAACATCTTTAAATTTGTATATAACTACAATACTAGACATAGACATGACTTGCACATACCACGTGTCTCCTTGAACATCTAGCAAAAGGGTCCCTGCTTCTCCGTCATACAAATATACAATGACTTACTTTGGTTTTGAACTTAAAAAAGAATTGAGAACATTCTAGCTGATGCATTCTATTTACAACATAAAGAAATATTATGATATGGCTTCGTTATCCACCTAGTGTTAATTTTCCTCTATTACGATAATTGTGCTTAGATGTTGGTGAAGAAAGAAAATTTTGAATAAAAAATCTTCCGGGCTTGTAGGCCGTGGTTGATGATTAGTTGGGTCCTCTGATGATGCTCAACGCAGATTTCAGCAAAACGTCTGATGCAAATTCTACACATCGTTCAGGGTCTACAAGGCAGGTAGATACCTTATTCCAAATAGACACCGGCCGTGAAAACCTGAGCTCATTCATAAAATTTAAAAAAAACAAAAAAAAAAAACCATGGTTTTATGACGTGTTTTGCACCCTTGTACCTGTTTCTTCTTCTTCTTCTTCTTCTTCTTCTTCTTCTTCTTCTTCTTCTTCTTCTTCTTCTTCTTCTTTTTCTTCTTCTTCTTCTTCTTCTTCTTCTTCTTCCTTGACCAAGAGCTCTATCGGAAGCTAATACGGCCATTCTATCGCAAAACTTATAGGCATATGGAGGCGGGGCGTACCTCGAATTCCAGCGAATCCTACGCTTGCCCCTCCTACCAGCGCTCAGTTGGTTACACTCTGGTCTACTGTTCCCAAGGTCGTGGGTTCAAATCCGGCCCAGACCGATGGTTTTTAAGTGTGCTTAAAAACGACAGCTCCATGTCAGTAGATTTACTGGCATGTAAAAGAACTCCTGTGGGACAAAATTCCGGCACACCGGCGACGCTGATGTGATCCTGGCAATTGACAGCGTCGTTAAACAACAAAATAATAATTTTTTTTAATCCTCCTACCAGCGCTGCCGAATATGGTGCATGCATGTCACAGACTGTTATGTACAGAACCTCTGCCGGCACACGCACTAAGCTTGGCAACAGCGCTTCGGGAGTTACTATGTTTCGCTCGCAAGATGGCACTGGTGTCGCGATCGCTTCACTCTAGTTCACGAATGCATGGTGAAAATGGGTTTCATATTATTAATTAGCATTTTAAATACCTAAAATCGTAAGCAAGAATATTTGAAATACTGTTTTGAAACATCGTATTTCCTTGACACATAGTATAGGATGCTATTTTACAATGACGGGTATTATAATTAATGAAGAACAATGGGAAATATCTGCTTACTTGAATTTACGCTGAAAAATTAAACCATAATGCAAATTATGTATGTTATGTATATAAAATATCGAAACTCACCGTGGAATTAGATGTTGGAGACCTTGGAGTGTCTACGTGTTGATTTTGCTGACTTCGATGACGTCATTTCTCTACTGATTTCCTTTGTACGAAAAAAGAAGCGACACTTCATGTAATGTAGTGTTAACTTTCCAACTAATTCCAGTTTGTGTTCCACTCAACATCCTATTCCACTGGGTCCTAATATGATTTTGTCTATGTTATCTAAGCACTCGTAAAATATATCACCCCACAAACTTTCAGACGAGCACATTTGCTTCTCCAAAGTAGCCTCGACTTGCAAAAGAATATTAACCACACATTCAGAGGGGTAGGTTAAATACCGGCAATTTTTTAGGGTGCCACAGTCTTTTATTGTAGTGAAAGTGGAAGCTAATGTGTCAGAGGGTAGATCGGTGGACAGCGTAGAGGCACAGGTTTCACAACTAAGTTTTTCGAGCATCTTTTTTACTATATGACCCCCTAAGTTGTGTACTAAGCATCTTTTAGAAATATTGTCCTTATAGAGTTCGGGAACTTCACTTTCCCAGTCAAGTATTTTAGTTTTGTTCTTTATTTTGTTTCCAACAAAATCCAACAGCTCACGGTTCTTTTGCTCAGTTTGTTTTGCCAATATACGAATTTGATTCATAAAAGATGTAAGTGGTGGCTCCACTTTATTCTCACAATTAGCAGCATTTGACAGTGCAAGTTTTACAGGGACATAAACAGCCTGTAGCATATGTAAATGTAAAAAGTCAACTGTGGAAGGATGGTCATCACAGCTTAAAGAACGTATAATTCCAAAGTGCCGTTCAAGGGGGTCTTGATTGAATTTTGCTGTTAAGACGTATGCAAATCATCTATTCCATAAATACTCGGACACTTCCAAAGTACTTTTTAAGGTGACTAAGAGATTCCATTGTCCTAGTTAAGCAGAATGTGTTATTTTCAGACGTTATTATGCGCAAGAAATCTTTTAGTACTCTGTGAGATTGCGAATTTTTATAGTGCTTTAATTGGAACTGTGGAGTTTAATGCATCTACAAGATTATTTGCATCTCTTGTGAATAGTTTAGTATTTTCGCTTCCCTTAAATTTTTCAAAATTAATTTTCCTGAAGAAGTCAATGACATTTGCAGTGCTGTTACTGAACAATTGAAAATACAATCTCACATTCATTTTCTGAAAAGAGGTGGGGTCTATGTGGGATGAGGTCAATTTCGGGCATACTCTAAGACCAGCAAATTTAGAAGTGTCTGCTTCATAAATATATCTATAAAAATTATATTGGATGCTCTTATTTCTGTATAAGACATCCACCTTATCATGAAAATAATTTCTCATGCATTTTATTATGCAGACGCAATCTGAAAAAGCCCATATTCTTCATTGTCATCAAGTGGGTGCTGGATACTACATTGTACATTTTCACATGTGGCTCCTATTCCTAAATTTTTCCATACTTTTTTGTTTGATTGACTTCCATCACTAGTGAAACCAACAATTCTTGTCCCTGAGCTTTCTAACTGGATAATCACTTCTTTAAGGAGCTTGGCTAGTATATCACCGGGTGTAGCATTTATACTTGCGTAAATCGCTACTGGTTGGTTCCAATATTGTAATAAGGGAACAAACATAAAAACTAAAACATGGTTAGCCATAGGATATTTGTGATTGTCAGGAGTGTGTTCACCTAAATTCACGAATCCGTCCACTTTCAGTCAGCTAGCATTGAACCTAACTTATTTTAATTTGACTTCATCAAATATTACAACTCCAAGACGCTTTCTTTTTCATCCTCTTCTTGACTGAATGTACTAGAAATCGCATTTAGAGCATTGCTATTTATACCATATGTGCACTTTATCCCTTTAGATAATTTCCTTAAATGGGCTTCAGAAGGCAAGGGCAGCAATTCATGTGTTAAGCAATGTCTATAGCCTTTAGGGCTTTTAATTTTAAATAGCAAGCTTTCTAATAGAAATTCATCGGTGTAACGCATCCCCTTCGACCTCATCTGACTTTCTTAAGCATTGTATCTAGAACCAGCTTTTGTTTTTTACTTAAACAATTTAAATTGCCTGTATGTTCGCAACAATTAGTAGCGAATTTCTTTTCTACTATTTTTAATTTAGCCCTCTCTTTAGATAGCAGGATTTTAGTTCTAACTAAATTTCTATTGAGGTTTCTAATTCTTTTCTTCAGTGTAGCAATTTCATTATTGACACTTGTGTTTGTGACCTTGGAGGAATTAGAACTGTTTTCTGTGAATTCCTCATTGTTGAAGGACTGTGCGTTTGAAATAAGAACTGGTTGACTGGATCCTGCATCTGGTAGTTTACTGATTGTTGAATATTGCTTTTTCAGTAATTTTTTGCCTCTGTTTTGTGGAGATTTTCGGGATTTATGCACTGTAGCTAAGTACCTGGGTAAATTGGGAAATATACAGGGAATTGCCCCTGGCTTTAACCGCCATTTAATTCTAGGGATTTCAACGAGTTTTCCATGCACAACGAATGAATAAACTTTCACTAAGAAGTCCTCTGGAAAATGTTTGTCACAAATACTAGATTTAACAGATAATTTAGTATCTTTCCTAGGAATAGACTTTTCCCATTTGTAAAACAGATTTTTGTCTTTAGGAGGAGTAAAAAAATGTCTAGCTTCTGAGCAGATTCTGTATCCTGAACGACACCCGGGTACAAAACAAGTTGGCATTTTTACTCAATTATTGCTGTTGCATGAAACTTACGTTTTGAAGAACACACGCATTTATACACAAACTTAGAAGCAATTTCACAAGTTATGTACCTAATTACTCACAACAAACAACACATACGTATAAAATTGTGTGTACTTTCGAATCACATACTAGGCAATTCGGCCGCATTTTGAGGCGACTGCGATCGCCATGCCACAGTTTCGGTCAGTTGCCACGGGACCACGGATCATGCAGTAAACTAGTGGTAGAGATCACACTTTCTCTTCTATCCGCTATGACTATACTGAGGTAATAATGTGTCGTACCAACAGTACGAAATTGAAGATATCATTAACCGAATGATATTGCGGGCACATTCATAAATGCAGGTTAACTAGATGCTATAAGTAAGCAAAACGTGATTTAGTATATCATATAAAAATGCAGAGGAGAAGATCGGAGTAAAAGAAAGAGAAAGAAAAATGTCAAAATCGAAAACTACAACGTTGTATATGACGAAAAATCGCCTGTAAAACGCACTCATTTTTTATGGTCAATAAATAATTAATTGACATCGGAAAAACTAGAAGTTGGAAGTATAGGTCTGAATAAAATCGTTCTACCTGGTGTGCAAGGTTCGGACATCCTAATAAAAGATGGTCTAAGGTGGCCTCTTGACCACAGTTGTAATAAGGCGTGGTCCCAGAACCATAGCGGAACAAGTGCGCTGGAGTATAGCAGTGACCCACACGCATCCGCGAGAACAGTGATATGAAGTGATGCGGGTAACGTAAAGAAGCAAACCAAGGACGGTTGCGGGGTTGCAAGGGTGGAAGACAGCTACAAAAAACATGTTCTGTATTTGTAAAGGCTTCCCACTCCTGGATCCATTGAGAGAGAAGAGAATGTACCTGGTTCATTCTATAATCGAAAGAACAAGATGCAATACGATAGAATACAGCAGAGAAAGTAAGAAATGCACGCAAGCTGATATGAATATTTTGTATAAACTCTTTGGTCGTATACTCTGTGTTACGAGTGTAGACATAGTAACATATACTCGCAGGCAGTTTCTGAATGTACTCGACAAAGGATTTCTTCAGTTTCATTATTCTATGGTGAAAATGTGCAAGTTTTGATGAACTGATTCTCCTGGAATATTCAGTTTTAAAAACACGGTGTAAGTATTATGTGATTATTGTAAATAATATAACTTGGTAATACTTAAGCTTCTAGTGACCTGTTTGTTTTAAACCACGGCTATTATGTACTAATTAATGTCATGATGACACTTTGGGACAAGAGTTAGTTTGGGAACGAAATCAAGAATAGCTAGAGCTTTTATACTAACCCACACTTACTCCCAGTACCTCATTATAGCTTTTCCTCATTTTATCTCCCTCTGTCTCTTAACTTCTTACGCACATTTTGATCCTGTTGTTTACAGTTTGCCACTTTTGCTAGTACAAAAATTTGTTGATCGGAGCTCCTGCGATCCCGGCTGTTTCTCATTTTACGATCATAAGCTTCTTTTGAGATTTTATATGCCAAGAATTTCTGGCACATGTTTAGAAACGTTCACTTTCCACTTGCCAGCCTTGCCAGCCAGATTCTAAGTCCGAAATTACCTTCTGCGCATGCGCCGGCAGTACTTTCACAATCGCCCACTAGATTTCACTGCTGAACTAGCAGACGCTATTTCACATCTGCCAACATTGCTTTTTACACTACACTAGTTTTCGTTGCCAACACATTAAACACGGATATTTATTTAACACGTGATGCAATCACCTGCAATCTAGCAGTAACATAACATGTGCATCTTATCGTGTTTTCCCTGCAATATATACAATGACCCTCCAATCTTATCTTGTTTTCCTTGCAATATATGACATACACCGCTATCGCGTAGCGCAACTCCATACATTATTACTGGCTCGTTCTTATTATTATGAGCCGAAATGGATTTATTATTATTTTTAATCCATTATTATGGATTATTATTATACGATACGCTGGCTCGTTCTTTATTATATTATTATAATGAGCCGAAATGGATTTATTATTATTATTATTATTATTATTATTATTATTATTATTATTATTATTATTATTATTATTATTATTATTATTATTATTATTATTATTATTATTATTATTATTATTATTATTATTATTATTATTATTATTATTATTATTATTATTATTATTATTATTATTATTATTATTATTATTATTATTATTATTATTATTATTATTATTATTATTATTATTATTATTATTATTATTATTATTATTATTATTATTATTATTATTATTATTATTATTATTATTATTATTATTATTATTATTATTATTATTATTATTATTATTATTATTATTATTATTATTATTATTATTATTATTATTATTATTGTTATTATTATTATTATTATTATTATTATTATTATTATTATTATTATTATTATTATTATTATTATTATTATTATTATTATTATTATTATTATTATTATTATTATTATTATTATTATTATTATTATTATTATTATTATTATTATTATTATTTTAATCCATTATTATGGATAATTATTATTATACGATACGCTGGCTCCTTCTTTTTTAGTATATTATTTTGTTATATTATTATTTGTATTATATTATTATTATGAGCCGAAATGGATATTGTTTAGTAAAGCTTACGCGATGAGTTGGTCAGAATTGGCCATTATGGATTATTATTATAAGATACGCTGACTCGTTCTTTGTTTAGTAAAGCTTACGCGATGAGTTTGTGAGAATTTCGGCAAAGTCACACTCGGCAGTGGGATATTATTATATTATTATTAATAAATTATTTTTATATAATAATAAATAAAAAATATCCCACTGCCGAGTGGGACTTTAATATTATAATATAATAATAAAGAACGAGCCAGCGTATCGTATAATAATAATCCATAATGGCCAATTCTTTATAATAATAATAATGGATAATAATGGATGCCGACTCCCGCAAAAACATTCAAACTTACTATTGGCAACAAACTCCTTGGGACATTCTGCTGTTGGCAGCGCTGCATTAACACAGCAACTTCAGCAACTTTCGTGACCATTCGTACACACTGCCGAGTGGGACTTTGCCGGAATTCGGACCAACTCATCGCGTAAACGTTTCTAAACAATATCCGAATTTCTTATTCAACCTCAAATAATAAAGACTCTGTTTACGGTATTATTGTCCTAGGTTCTCTAACGGTTAACATGCGGTGTACTGTTGATCATCAGAAGCCTTTCAGGTAACACACATCACATGCATTCTTCGTTCTCGGAAGTTGTAAAACGTTTATAACTATTCCAAAACTATGTTACTATTCTGCAATAAAAATTTTAATTAACTGCCTTGCCTTATATAGTTGCTGGGCAATCTTAAGAGGCATAACTTCTTCCCCAAAGAATTAAAGCCATTCTTATATACTTATCCCCCACATAAGCTGGAGGAGTACTTTAATGCCAAGTAACAGGCAAAGGCTTTGGCTAAGTAATTCAAGTAATAATGCACTTATACAGTCACATTTCATAAAGTTTTGACGAGGTTGGTGTGCAGAAGTTTGGTCCATACTTCTTAATTCCTGTAAGTAAAATTAAGTGTTATACTATCATCTGATTTAATCACAAGTTTCCTGTGATATTTAACTTTGGATAATGAGTGAAAAGAAAATGGTAATGTCCATCTCTTTACATGCTGTTTATAGACTGAGACGTTTAAGCAGATTTCTAATATTGAATCTGTGAAACTATATTGCTACGTGGGTCCTTTCTTGGTTTATTCTTATTAGGCACTTTTCAAAGTTACGACTTGGTTTGATAGAACGTACCCACTATAAGATCATTTATTGGACCATAACCTGTGTATTTGCTAAAATCCCATTTTGTTCACAAATACTTAGGTTAGCAAATGTTGGGTACCTGCATAATAACTTGAGTACAGTTATATTGTTTGAGAACATGATATTGCACCGTTGATCTAGAATCACCCAAAGAATCTTTTTCCGAACTTGGTTAGATAGGAAATACACTGTATTCCCGCCATGGCTTTTGTTTCTGAAAATTGTGAATCTTGCTTCACTTAAGGGGATAATACACACATACATGCATAAATACCATATTATGAGAGTAAATTATTCCAAAATATTTATTTTTAATACTTGTGGAATAAATCAGTGCAATATAGTGTTGAATGTCCGAGAAAATGGATGGAAGTGTTTTAACCCTCCGTCAGGCGCAATATATCTGAGAGATACCTCTCCCACTTTTTTAAACAATATGACGCAACTGTTTATGCGAAATTAATGAAAGTCATTGTAGCTTCTTAAAACACACTGTAGCACTTCTTGGTTTATCATTGGCCAGCTGCTTGTTGTTTCGTTCCACTGTCAAGCAAAAGTATCTGTGAGATACATTGCGCCCGCTCATGTACCTCATTGTTTCTGTGGCCTTTTTTTCTGCTGGTCACGTTTTTACGTCCCATAATGTTTAAGAAGCAAGATGTGTTTAATCTGTGTAAACCTAACGACCTACAGAAAGCCCTGGCAATACTCTGGGATGAAAATGAAGATAATAATGAAGATTTTGTTGATTGTGAAAGTGGCACAGATTGCGAAGCTGCAACAGAAGTCCATGATGAACATTCTTCAGGTCCTTCTGCATAAAATAAGCGCAAAGTTTGCAAGACTTGCCTTGTAGAGTCAAAAAAGAAGCGACTTCCAAGATATTGCTGCAGAAATGTGAAATATACTATTGTTTAGAGCATGCCAGACAGGTTTGCAAGAAGTGTGCTGAGAATTTGCAGTGAAAACTCTCAAGTATATTACAGACACACGCACATACAATAATGTTTATAATTTCATAAAAACTGACGATGCTTATTGTTAACTTTATGTTCAAATGTAAGAATAATTACCCTTTCACATTTTGTACATTTGCAGTATTAGTTTATTTTCTGCAACTTACATAACTCATGTTTTTGAAATGTAGTATGATGTACTGTAATACTTTCCAAATAAAATTTGGTAGATAAAAATAACATAATTAAAACACAAGAAAATACAAATATTTCACATTTAGGAGGAATTTCAGACAGCACAGAGGCAGATATGTACATGGTATCTCTCAGATATATTGCGCCCGAACACGTAACAATAGGTATTGCGCCTGACGGAGGGTTAAGCAAATATGTAATATGAATTTATGGAACATGAATACAGTAGTACAAAATGGTTTAAAGTTCAACAAAATCTACCAAAAGCAAAGGTATGAATAATCTTGCTGCAGACGTGCACTTATAATGCCGGGATCTGTGCAACATGAAGCAGGCAACTTTGTCGAAAGAAAAATCGCTAAAATAGCCCCAGTGAATAGGTTTTGGTATTTTAAATACCGGAATTTGTTGTGCCATTTCCAGTTATGTAGTCTTGCGTGAGTTCTTAATACAGACCTCGGCGAGGCTTGCACGAAACTCAGGATACGACGCGATTGCGCCATCTTTAGAACAGCTGATCGAGGCGAACCGAGGCCAACGTGAGTATAACATTCCCGTAAGCATCGGGGTGAGCCTATGCGAACAGAAAAGCGTAAGGAAATGATATCCATTGAATTGTCACTCATTACTGAAAATAAAAACGCGTAACTAAAATACCCGCACAATATTGTAATACGTTACATGAATAACAAATTACATATCAATATAATAAAAATTAACTATCTAACCATGTCAATAGCTGCTATTATTAGCAAATTTTAAATATGAGCCATGTGATTATTGCCAAACTTAATTCCACTAAAACTGAATATTTACATGTAAATGGTACATTCCATTCACATTAGTACTTTTATTTTTAATAGCCCATTCTGGACAACCAATATATTAGTATGCCTCGTCAATCATATTAAGACAATAGTAATATTGTTATGTTGCTTACCCCGGAGAAGCTGGAAGACCTATTTTTCAATGCCACTTGTATAAAGTACTTACCAATGTATCCACTTACCTAACATAAAATTTAGTAATGATGGAACCTATAGATTTTAACTTATTATCATCGAGGCATATACAGATATTTACGAACTATCTCAACTACTTCAACTATTTTCAGTTGGTTTCTCAGTTTCAGTTTTGTTTATTGAGGGAAAGTTTGGCCTGGTACCGGTAAAAAGGGCCAGGCTTACAAGCTACAATTAACATTAACTTACAATTATAAATATTTACAAGGTTTACAGTTTTTGGGTTTACCAAAAACCCATTCGGTGACCATCTTTAAGTCCCCGGGAACAGTTTTTGGGTGTAGATTTGTCCCTTCAATGTCCGTTTGGTTTACACACACACACGCACGCGCACACACAAACACACACACACTCACACACACACACACGCGCGCACTCTTGGGCATACCAGAACTATATGCCCCATCACACGCACACACACTTTTTTTTTTCGAGTGGAGGAAAAATCCGTGTACGGAACCCATGCACTGGGATGGCACAGAAGGGCAAAATCAATAAATCACATTCTCTCAAAGCATTATATGCAGATGGAGTGTGAACATAAAGTGTGGAAGCTAGTACCATACAATTGTTGCCATATTGCCTGTTAATTTTTGCAGTTTGCGACAGATTCAATTGTTCTACAATAAATCTAATGTCCTCATTTACATCATAACTAGGCAAAGACTAGTAGTTCAATAGCATAGTACAATTTATCTATTTATCTTTTGTTGAAGACATTGTTACATTATTATTTTCAATTTCAGACACGATTTTGTCCAAAACATTTAAAGAATTTAATTGTTTTATTTTACTTAAAGTACTCGGCAAACGAACATTGTCCACAGTCATTTTAATACAGAAGTCATCTTTCACTGTCAGAAAGGATTTAACACAGGGAATTCCATCGATGGTACCCAATAAACAAATAGGAATATTTCCCTGGACCTTAATTATTCTCCATTTACTGGAATGTATTTGTCTGGAATTTAGGTATGAAATAACATCATTTATGCTGATAACAGCTTCACGGGTGATCAGCCGTGTTTTTTTTTTTTTTTTTTTTTTTTATTTTATTTTTTATTTTTTTTTTTTTTTTTTTTTATTTTTTTTTTGTTTTTTTTTAAAGGGGAGACAGAAAGAGAGTTGGACGGGAGAAAGAGTTGGCTTATTACGCCAGGGAGGGAGAAGGGTTATGGGATGGAGTTTTCTCGGGGGGGATAAGGGAGAAGTGTAGCGTAGGTGGGGAGGTACCGCCGAAGCACCCTCGCAGTACGTTGGGGTACAGCCGGTAAAATTACCGGCATCGCTTAAGGATTACCGGGTGACAGTCATGACAAGTCCTGACTGTCACACACGGGAAGTGGACGTGGGAAATAGATGGAGGAGTAAGGATTTATTTTATTACGGGGGAGGCGGCGTTGACGTAGGCAAGGCAGCTCAGACGGCGATGTCGAGAAGTGAAGTTCTCAATGTTGAGAGGTGTTGAACAGCTGTTGGTTGCGCTTCCTGGCGAGAACCGCGTCGCATTCCATGACCTCACATAGCTGGCTACATGGTGCAGTCCCATGGTCGTAGGAGTTGGTCCAATGTACTTCAGTTGTGTCTTGTTGGTAGTCTAGTTGCTGTGTTGCGTAGTGTTGCTGCGTTGCGTAGTCTTGTTGTGTTGCGTTGAGTTGCTGGTTGTAGCGCGTCTTCGGTCCGTAGTAGTCCCTGGGGTGATGGTATGTTTGTCGTTGAGTTGGTCGAGGAGGCACGTTGTCGAGATTTGCTATTGCCGGTGGAGATTTTTCTGTCTGAGTAGTAGCGGCGCGGGTTGTCGTGTTTCTTGTCTTTTCCAGTCTGTTGACGGTGTCGTTGTATGAAGTTGTGATGTCCTTGAAGACGTCTCGTAAGTTGTAGTATAAGCCGCAGAGTTCTTCAAATAATGTATTTGCTTTCTTTAGCTCTTCAGTGTGGTGAAGTAAGTTACGTTCGATGTTTTTCAGTCTTTTGTTGCTTGTCCGTCGAAGTGAGTTCGTCTTGAGGCTGCATTTCTTGACGTCTTTATGTAGAGTTGCTATAGTAGTCGCTGATGTTTTGCGTAGTTCTTTCACTGAGTTGTGGACGTCCTTGAGATGTTCTTGTGTGGCGTTGGTGTCTTTGTGAGCTACGTTGTTAGCGATGGAAGTAACGACGGAGTTGAGCTGCAGTAGAGTTCCTTCCATTCCGCCCAGGCGATGGTTGAGACTTCGAACTGCCAGACGAAGATCCTCCAACTCTTGTCTGGGCAGAGATGGTCCAACGGTGGCTGCAGCGTACAATGTGGAATCCTGTTGAGTTGGTGCTGTAAGAGTGTTGACTGGTGAAGGTCTGCGATGTGGCTGAGAATCTGCGCTGACTGGTTCTGATTGTCTGCTGAGTGCCCGAGGATAGAAGGGGCACTGTGCTTGCCCTGTATAATGGCCTAAGCCATTGCAGGTGGCACAGTACCGGCGTCGCCTACGCAAGTCGTGCGCGGTACACCATTGTGTGAGGCGACGGGCCCCACAGTAGTGGCACCTTGGTGTTGCGGTGCAGGATGTGGCGTCGTGTCCAAACCGGCAACAGCGCCGGCAGGGCACATGACGAGTGGCTCGGCTGGGCTCTGCTAGAAGACGCCTCCCAAGTAGGAAAAGTCCTCCACTCAAAGCTGCCTCGCTATCCCTGGTGTCAGCAAAAACGACTCGCACGAGGGTTGACGGTCCATGGTTGGTGATGATGCGAGTGGCCCTCAAAACGGACGACCACTCGTGCTGCGCTGCTGTTAAGACATGCCTTTCCGGTATGTCTCTGGGGATCCCATGGAAGACAACACTGCTTCCAGGATAGGGAGCAGTTGATGTCAGCGTTGTATGTTGTTGAGTAGTCTCCTGTTGTGTTGGAGCTGAAGGTGATGTCGAGGTCTCAGGGATCGGCACTCTCACTGCATCCCCCCGAGGTGTCTCGGTGACGGCGGATTGTGTTGTTGCATGTTGAGGTGGTGTTGAGGTCTCCGGGGCCGGCACTCTCACTGCCTCCCCAAGCGGTGCCTCGGTGACGGTGGATTGTGCTGTCGCAGGTTGCCGTGGCGTTGAGGTCTCCGGGGCCGGCACTCTCACTGCCTCCCCCAGAGGTGCCTCGGTTGCGGCGGAGATTGGCGCTGAAGTTCGGCGTTGAGTCTTCCTCTTCCCCATGGCTCCGGCCGATCAGCCGTGTTAAACTTGGGCCTGCTGTAGGCTCGGCTGCAGTGTTTTCCCGCGGGTACGAAATTTGTGCAGTGTTTCTGATGGCTATAGTCAAATCACCACAGCGCAGGGGGCGGGCCATGGGGAAGAAGAAGACTCAACGCCGAACTTCAGCGCCAATCTCCGCCGCAACCGAGGCACCTCTGGGGGAGGCAGTGAGAGTGCCGGCCCCGGAGACCTCAACGCCACGGCAACCAGCAACAGCACTATCCACCGTCACCGAGGCACCTCTTAGGGAGGCAGTGAGAGTGCCGGCCCCGGAGCCCTCAACACCAGCTCAACCTGCAACAACACAACCCGCCGTCACCGAGACACCTCGGGGGGATGCAGTGAGAGTGCCGATCCCTGAGACCTCGACATCACCTTCAGCTCCAACACAACATGAGACAAGTCAACAACATACATCGCTGACAACATCAACTGCTCCCTATTCTGGATGCAGTGTTGTCTTCCATGGGATCCCCAGAGACATACCGGAAAGGCATGTCCTAACAGCAGCGCAGCACGAGTGGTCTTCTGTTTTGAGGGCCACTCGCATCATCACCAACCATGGACCGTCTACCCTCGTGCGAGTCGTCTTTGCTGACACCAGAGATAGCGAGGCAGCTTTGAGTGGAGGACTTTTCCTACTTGGGAGGCGTCTTCTAGCAGAGCCCAGCCGAGCCACTCGTCATGTGCCCTGCCGGCGCTGTTGCCGGTTCGGACACGACGCCACATCCTGCACCGCTACACCAAGGTGCCACTACTGTGGGGCACGTCGCCTCACACAATGGTGTACCGCGCACGACTTGCGTAGGCGACGCCGGTACTGTGCCACCTGCAATGGCTTAGGTCATTATACAGGGCAAGCACAGTGCCCCTTCTATCCTCGGGCACTCAGCAGACAACCAGAACCAGTCAGCGCAGCTTCGCAGCCACATCGCAGACCTTCACCAGTCAACACTCCTTCAGCACCAACTCAACAGGATTCCACATTGTACGCTGCAGCCTCCGATGGACCATCTCTGCCCAGACAAGAATTGGAGGATCTTCGTCTGGCAGTTCGAAGTCTCAACCATCGCCTGGGCGGAATGGAAGGATCTCTACAGCAGCTCAACTCCGTCGTTACTTCCATCGCTAACAACGTAGCTCACAAGGACACCAACGCTACACAAGAACATCTCAAGGACGTCCACAACTCAATCAAAGAACTACGCAAAACATCAGCGACTACTATAGCAACACTACATAAAGACGTCAAGAAATGCAGCCTCAAGACGAACTCACTTCGACGAACAAGCAACAAAAGACTGAAAAACATCGAACTTAACTTACTTCACCACACTGAAGAGCTAAAGAAAGCAAATACATTATTTGAAGAACTCTGCGGCTTATATTACAACTTACGAGACGTCTACAAGGACATCACAACTTCATACAACGACACCGTCAACAGACTGGAAAGGACGAGAAACACAACAACCTGTGCCGCTACTACTCAGACAGAAAAATCTCCACCGGTAACAGCAAATCTCGACAACGTGCCTCCTCGACCAACTCAACGACAAACATACCATCGCCCGAGGGACTACTACGGACCGAAGACGCGCTACAACCAGCAACTCAACGCAACACAACAAGACTACGCAACGCAGCAACACTACGCTACACAGCAACACTACGCAACACAGCAACTAGACTACGAACAAGACACAACTGAAGTACATTGGACCAACTCCTACGACCATGGGACTGCACCATGTAGCCAGCTATGTGAGGTCATGGAATGCGACGCGGTTCTCGCCAGGAAGCGCAACCAACAGCTGTTCAACACCTCTCAACATTGAGAACTTCGCTTCTCGACATCGCCGTCTGATCTACCTTTGCCTACGTCAACGCCGCCTCCCCTGTAATAAAATAAATCCTTACTCCTCCATCTATTTTCCCACGTCCACTTCCCGTGTGTGACAGTCAGGACTTGTTCATGACTGTCACCCGGAAATCCTTAAGCGATGCCGGTAATTTTACCGGCTGTACACCAACGCACTGCGAGGGTGCTTCGGCGGTACCTCCCCACCTACGCTACACTTCTCCCTTATCCCCCCGAGAAAACTCCATCCCATAACCCTTTTCCCTCCCTGGCGTAATAAGCCAACTCTTTCTCCCGTCCAACTCTCTTTCTGTCTCCCCTTTAAAAAAAAAAAGAAAAAAAAAAAAAAAAAAAAAATCAAATCACCGCTGCCGTGTCCACCATAGCCACCTCTACTGCTACTGTCCAAACTCAACTGCAAGACGTCATAGACGCAGGACGCAAGCAACACAACTCCACAACTGGCCGTTTGAGGTCACTTCGCACAGACATCCGGAGAAACAACAAGAAAACCAACTCTCATCGAAGGATACACAGTAAAGCTATCACTTTAATTCACCAACGATTTCTTCAAAATTACGTCGACTTCAACGCAGCAGTAAAAATCCTGGAACAACTCTGCACCACGACCTGGAATCTGGACGACTACACCACTACCTCCATGGACTCTATACAACAGACACTTCAACAACTAATGGCAAACCAAACTGCAACTGCAACCACGACACACGAAGCCTACACGCAGACCGACATACTCACATCAGAAACCAACAGACAGACCTGGACCTCTTCGCCTCAACTAGCAACGCCAACTCTACAGACAACTGAACGCAGGATACCGACTCAGGAAGAATTCGACCGCTTCAACAGATATGGTTTCAACAGCCATCCTGGACGTCCCTGCGACTTCAGGTGCAGAAGAAGACTCTGCAGTGCATCAGGCTTCGACGCTTCTGATTTTCTGCACACTTGAAAATCAAGTGCCACCGCAGACATCGCAGTTCCTCGGAACCCTCTACACAGCCTCCGCCGTTAATAACAATCCTTACTCCTAACCATCCTACGTCTACATCCCGCGTGTGACAGTCAGGACTTGTTCATGACTGTCACCCGGCAATCCTCATGCGATGCCGGTAATTTTACCGGCTGTACCCCAACGTACTGCGAGGGTGCTTCGGCGGTACCTCCCCACCTTCGCTACACTTCTCCCTTATCCCCCCCGAGAAAACTCCATCCCATAACCCTTTTCCCACCCCGGCGTAATAAGCCAACTCTTTCTCCAGTCCAACTCTCTTTCTGTCTCCCCCTTTCAAAAAAAAAAATCCACGCGGAACTTAGTTTGAGTCCGCCCTCTCTGTTGAAATTGTGGGGGTGTAATTTGATGTGGATGGCCTCCTTGATGAGTCTGTCCCAGTAATTTTCTGCGTGTTCTAGTATTTTTGTGTCTTGGAAATTGATTTTGTGGACCTGTTCTATGCAGTGTTGGGCTACTGCTGATTTTTCGGGCTGGAGAAGTCTGATGCTCCGTTGATGTTCTTTGCATCTTTCCTCTATCGTGCGTCCTGTTTGACCCACATACACCTTACCACACTCACACGGAATCCTGTATATTCCCGGGACCTTAAGCCCAAGTGGGTCTTTCACCGGCCTGAGGAGTTGTCGGATCTTCTTAGGGGGCGTGAAGAAGGTTTTGATATTATGTCTCGCGAGTATACGGGAAACCTTGTTGGAGACAGAGCCGTAGAAAGGTATGTAGCCCTCAAGAGAAGGCCTACATACCTTTCTACGGCTCTGTCTCCAACAAGGTTTCCCGTATACTCGCGAGACATAATATCAAAACCTTCTTCACGCCCCCTAAGAAGATCCGACAACTCCTCAGGCCGGTGAAAGACCCACTTGGGCTTAAGGTCCCGGGAATATACAGGATTCCGTGTGAGTGTGGTAAGGTGTATGTGGGTCAAACAGGACGCACGATAGAGGAAAGATGCAAAGAACATCAACGGAGCATCAGACTTCTCCAGCCCGAAAAATCAGCAGTAGCCCAACACTGCATAGAACAGGTCCACAAAATCAATTTCCAAGACACAAAAATACTAGAACACGCAGAAAATTACTGGGACAGACTCATCAAGGAGGCCATCCACATCAAATTACACCCCCACAATTTCAACAGAGAGGGCGGACTCAAACTAAGTTCCGCGTGGATATTATTTATTATTATTTATTTTTTTATTTTTTTTTATTTTTTTTTTTAAATTTTTTTTTTTTTAAAGGGGAGACAGAAAGAGAGTTGGACAGGAGAAAGAGTTGGCTTATTACGCCAGGGAGGGAAAAGGGTTATGGGATGGAGTTTTCTCGGGGGGGATAAGGGAGAAGTGTAGCGTAGGTGGGGAGGTACCGCCGAAGCACCCTCGCAGTGCGTTGGTGTACAGCCGGTAAAATTACCGGCATCGCTTAAGGATTTCCGGGTGACAGTCATGAACAAGTCCTGACTGTCACACACGGGATGTAGACGTGGGATTGGTTAGGAGTAAGGAGTATACTTATTTACGGCGGAGGCTGTGTAGAGGGTTCCGAGGAACTGCGATATCTGCGGTGGCACTTGAGTTTCAAGTGTGTAGGAAATCAGTGGCTTCAAGGCCGGTTGCACTGCAGAGCCTTCTTCTGCACCTGAAGTCGCAGGGACGTCCTGGGTGGCTGTTAAAACCATATCTATTGAAGCGGTCGAATTCTTCCTGTGTCGGTATCCTGCGTTCAGTTGTCTGTGGAGTTGGCGATGCTAGTTGAGGCGAAGAGGTCCAGGTCTGACTATTGGGTTCTGATGTAAGTATGGATGTCTGCGTGTAGGCTTCGTGTGTCGTGGTTGTAGTTTGGTTTGCCATTTGTTGAAGTGTGCGTTGAATTGTGTCCATGGAGGTTGTGGTGTAGTCGTCCAGTTCCCAGGTCGTGTTGGCGAGTCTTTCCAGGATTCTTACTGCTGCGTTGAAGTCGACGTAATTTTGAAGAAGTCGTCGGTGAATTAAAGTGAATGCTTTACGGTGTGTCCTTCGATAAGAGTTGATTTTCTTGTTGCTTCTCCGATGTCTGTGCGAAGTGACGTCAAACGGCCAGTTGTGGAGTTGTGTTGCTCGCGTCCTGCGTCTATGGCGTCTTGTGGTTGAGTTTGGACAGTAGCAGTAGAGGTGGCTATGGTGGACACGGCGGCGGTGATTTGAAGTAAGGTCTCGTCGATTTTGTCAAGTCTTTGGTGAAGATGTTGGACGTCGTGGCGGATGTCCTCTGTCTCGTTGATTTCAATTCCTGATTCACACATACAGAATTTTTTTTTTTTTTTTTTTTTTTTTTAGGTGGAAGGGAAAAATCTTGTTTCGAGACCCCGTGGTACTGTGGGAGTCGCCATTGAAGATGGCCATACCCACTAAAAAACCCCATCCACCGGATTAGGAAGGTGAAAGCCTGCTGCGGTACCGCCTGTAGCACCCGCGCATTCAGTGGTGAAGATAGAGCTGGTTCGCATAGCGTAACCAGACGGAGAAGGTTAGGAGCTTGGAGACGAGCTTGACCGAAGCCCAGCTTGCCCCCTAGCGGAGTCATGGATGGTTTGGTAGGAGCCATTGTGATTGCTGTCAGGAATCAGGGTGCTATGAATCTTGGCGTGAATTCGCCGCGTCTGTTCGTGCGCCTCAGAAGTCTGGGAGCGTGTCGATACCCTGCATGCTGGATCCCTGAAACAATCTAAATATACATGTACATACACTAAGAACAAAGGAAGTGCGTACAATTAGTCCCTTAGGTTAGTGGTAATTTGTGCGCTTGTGGCGTCGTCAAACTAGTGTAATTATAATTGTTACGTTCCGCCGTATGGCGTCGTTTGCAATTCATAATTAAGGTTGTTGATATACCATCCGGCATCATCAATTGGGTGAGTGCATGTCCGTTGTATCGCCTGTTCGTCTGGAGTGCACACTTGGCGGGCAGTCTGCCTGAAATGCAGGTGCGAGCCAGTGCCCCTCCCGAGGGGGCCCTCATCCCCCTGGGTCCGCCTTATAAATAAGGACTTGAGGGTTATCTGAAGAGAAACTGTAGGTATGAATGTGTGTGTGAGAGAGAGAGAGAGAGAGAGAGAGAGAGAGAGTGAGAGTGATGCACAGTTCACATATGGATAACATCGGGGTAGTTAACTAGGTTGTCCAGATATTGTTGCATGTCAACATCTGGCTCCCCGAGACCAATAGTTCTCTGGAATAGAGATAGTGGCCTTGCATGTTTGTCGTGCGTTATATCATAATTTCCTAGGTTTTGAATTAGTTCGTTGTGGTTTTTGTTTTTCTTGTCAAGTAAGTTACAGGTGAGCCTTTTTATGAA
The DNA here is from genome assembly GCA_030765045.1 of Tenodera sinensis. Classification (NCBI taxonomy): domain Eukaryota; kingdom Metazoa; phylum Arthropoda; class Insecta; order Mantodea; family Mantidae; genus Tenodera; species Tenodera sinensis. The sequence goes on along the minus strand of CM060974.1, from coordinate 48,510,243 downwards.
CTGTTCAATGGAATGTACTTTTAGCTCCTCGTGTAATTGGAGCGTTGGAGCTACTTCGAGTAGTCTCGCGATTATTCGGAGTACTCTATTCTGCATCGTTTGCAGTCTCTTTATGTGTGTTTTTGCTGCATGTCCCCATACGGGTGCAGCGTATGTTAGGATGGGCCGGATTAGTGTTTTATAAAGTGTAGTGCCCATCTCTAACTTTAGAGTACTGTTTGTGTTGATTATTGGGTATAGCTTATTGAGTTGTGCATTGGCTTTGGCTCTTACTGTGTCTACGTGCTGTTTCCACGTAAGGCCCTGGTCCATTGTTACCCCTAAGTAGGTGATGGTTTTGCTGTTCCATTGGATTGGCTCTTGTCCAAGCGTTAATGGCTGAAGGCCGTGTTTACCATGACGGTGCTTAATTCGCTTGGTGAATACAATTGCCTGGCTTTTTCTGGTATTTACCTTAATGCGCCATTTCGTGAGCCATGGCTCTAAATCATTTAGAGCATTTTGTAGCCTGGTGCGTATAATCCTCGGCATGGTTGATTGTGTGACAAGCGCTGTGTCATCCGCATATAGATATCGGTCTACTCTTATCGTCTCTGGTAAATCATTTATGTAAATATTAAAGAGGGTGGGCCCCAATAAACTTCCTTGTGGGACCCCTGCCCTGATTGGCCGTCGCGTTGATGTCTCAGTTTCGACTGCCGTGCGGAACGTTCGGTGAGATAGATAGTCCTTTATTATGGCTATCATAGAGTCCGCGAATTCCAGTGATATGAGCTTTCTGAGTAGACCAGCGTGCCACACGCGATCGAAGGCCCGTTCAATATCCAAGAAGATGGCCCCTGTGGATCGGTTTTCGTTGAATCCTCGCGTGATGGATTCCGTCATTCGCAATAGTTGTAGTGTTGTCGAGTGTTGTGCCCGGAATCCGAATTGTTCGTTAATTACTAGGTTATTTTTTATTATGTGGTTCGTAAGTCTTTTGAGTATTATTTTCTCTAAAACCTTGCTCATAGTGCTGAGGAGGCTGATTGGCCTATAGTTTTCAGGCTGTGATTGGCTCTTTCTCGGTTTAGGGAACATGAGAATTTTGGCCTCTTTCCACTGTGGAGGGAATCTGCCTTTTTCAATTGTATAGTTAAATATATCTGCCAGTAGCTTCAGTGCTTTGGCTGGCAGATGTTTTAGTACTATATTTGGAATTTGGTCTGGCCCAGGGGCCTTCCTAGAGGGCAGGTGTTTAATGATCCATTTGATCTCACCCGCATTCGTTTTTCGCGTCTTATTATGCGTTGGTGTTCTACCGATATTCACGACCATTGCTTCCGTTTCGTCCACAAATGCTTGGTCTGACGGAAAGGCATTCGGTTCAAATGTCGCCTCTAGGGTGTCTGCAAATGCTTCAGCTTTGGCTCGGGGAGTTTCCGCTATTCCGTTAGGCGTGTGGAGGGGAGGGACATATGTGTACGTACGCGTTAGGTTTCTGGCTATTTTCCAGATTGTATTGTTTTGTGGGTTGATGTTACTTAACACATCGTGCCACTGATTTGTTGTGTATTCTCGTATTCGTTCGCTTGCTTGAATGCTTAGTTCCGTGTACGCATTACGGTCTATTAAGTTACGCGATTTTTGCCATTTACGCCTCGCGCGATTTCTGTCCTGAATGGCTTGTCTAGTGTCGCGTGGAAATCTTTGTGTAGAAGTTATAGGATATCTGATTGGGATGTGTTGTTCGGTAGCGAGCTTAATTGATTCTACGATATGCTCAATAGCTTCGTCTTGTTTCTCATGTGTCTCGATTGTGTGATCGTGTATAATGTTTTGTAGTGTGTTTTCGAAGGACTCCCAGTCTGCTTGTCTGTAATTGGGTCTTGGAGGTTCCGATTTAAAAGTGATTGGGGCTTCAATTTCTAGTAACACTGGGAGGTGATCTGAGTTTAATTCTTTAATTACGTGTGTGTTTGTGTTGTGTGTAATGCCCTTGAGGAGAGCAATGTCTAGTATATCTGGTCTGTGTGTATGTACTCTTGGTATGAATGTCGGCTCTTCAGGGCCTGTTAGAAGTATGTTGTGTCTGTTGATGTATGCTAGTAGTTTATTGCCTGCCTTGTTTGCAGCTACGCAATTCCAGAGGAAATGTTTCGCGTTCAAGTCCCCTGCTATTACTACTTTTTGGGCCATACGCAATAGTGTATCGATGTCATCCGTGTCAATATCGCAGGGTGGATTATATGCCGCAATGAATGTAACTTCGGTATTAAGAAGCTTTACCCTAACCGCGGTAGCTTCTATTCGGTTTAGTTGGGGGACAAACGCCTGGTGGTGTTGTACTGAATTTTGAATAACTACGGCTGTCCCTCCGCCTCTCCTATTTCTATCTGTTCGGTATACTGAGTAACCTGGGACTGAGAAGCGATCTACAGGTCCCAGGTGGGTTTCGTTAATTAGCGCTATTTGGATTGAATTCCTGTGGAGAAATTCCGTAAACTCCTTGCGCTTCCTTTTGAGGTTATTGCAATTCCAGTATATGATATTTACGGTGGGTGTGTTACTCATAACAAGTGAACTGTGCGAGAATTCCCAGGAAATGCGTGACATGGTCAAAGAGGAAAAGTGGGTCGCTGTTGGTGTTTATTTGCTCCAGGAGCCACTTTGCGTGCTGGAGGAACGAGTTCCAGCCTAATTCCAGTTTTGGGTAGCCCAACTTTAAGAGGAAGTCGGCTAGTGCAAGGCCATTTTCGAATGCATCGCGAGGGGTTTGCGACTTTGGGACCAAAAAGCTTGGTCCCTTTGTGTGTGTTGCCTGGTGTGTGGTTGTTTGTGTGGGAGCGGGTTTGTGTGTCGTTGTGGTTTGTTGTGTGTTGTGTTTGTGTTGTGTTGTGGAGTGTCGCTTTGTGGGTGCCGTGACTTGGGCAGGAGCGACCTGCTTGGTCACTGCTGCAGAAGGGGCGGGGGCTGGGCGGGTTCTGCCTCTGCGGTCCTGAGTAAACCATTGCCCTTCTGCTGATGACGGGCCAGCCTGGGGTAATTTTGTCTGTTCATTCCTGGTTTTGGGGTTCCCTGGCTGTGCCCTGGGCCTTGCGCGTTCCAGTGCAGAGAGGTATTTGGGGCAACCGCGCCAAGTTGCTCCATGACCTTTCTGGCCACAGAGGGCGCACAGGCGTTCCTCTGTGGGCACTTTGCAGGTGTAGGAGGGGTGGGGGCCTGTACATTTGGCGCAAACTTGTGTGGGGGCCTGGCATTCTCTATAATAATGCCATAGCTGCTGGCAGCGTCGGCACTGCTTGGGCTCTGGAGCAGAGTGGTACTCTTCAACTCTGACTCTAAAGTGGGCCAAGTATTTGAGGCCGAGTATCTTCCTATTCTCCTGGGTGTCCTCCATTTCCACTAGGAACATTGGGAGGGGGTGTCTATTCCTGCCTAGTGAGTGCATTTGCACTGCCCTAATGGCCTCAAAATTCTGTTGTGCCAGTACTGATTTAATGTGTTCTCCGGTGAACGGGGCGCACAGACCTTTTATCACAAACCTAACTGTTCTAGCTTCTGGGTGTTGGAGGAGATAACACTGTGCGCCCTCATTCCTGAGGTGTTCCACCATATTATGGTAGTCACTCAGGCTGAACATTTTTAGAGCTAAGTCACCGGAGCGATTTGCGCGGTGTATTGTGTACTTGTGTGTAGGTTTGTATTTTGTGTCAAATTTGTTGGTGATTGTGTGTATGTGATTTGCCTGGCTTTTGTGGAGATACAAAGGCGCGAGATTGGCCCTATACTCCGTGTAGCTGTTTGTTTTGGGGGTGGGTGGCCTTGTGGTGACGTCAGCGTAGGTGTCCTGGATGGGTGATTGTACTGGAGGGGGTGGTGTAGGAAGCACGATTTCAGAGTCTGGTGTATGTGTGGGTGTTTTTGTGTTGTTTGTGTTTGTGTCATCTTCCAGTGTTTGTTGTGGCTTGTCTCCTGTGTCAGTGTTAGGTGTGTTTGTTTTTGGCGTGTCTGTGATTGGTGTATTTGATGTGCTTGAGATGTTCAGTGTGCTTGGTGTACTGGGCGTGTTTGGTGTGCTTGGTGTGTTTGTGTTTGTGGTTTGTTTTGGTGTGTCTGTGTTTTGTGTGCTTGTGCTAGGTGTGCTTGTGTTGTCAGTGTTTGTGTTTAGTGTTGGCATGTTTGTATCTGAAGTGGTTGGTGTGTTTGTTTGTGGTGGTGGTGGTGTAGTCTTTTTATGTGAGCGTGTGTGTGGTCTTTTTGGTGTTGTTGGGGTGGTGTGTTTGAGTGTTTTTGTTTTGGTGGTGATAAGGGTGGTGGCTCTAATCGGCTTATTTGGTTTGGAGAGAGACGAGGGAGAGAGCGTGAGAGTTTTGCCTACTTTACCCATGTCTCCGATTACCTGGGGTTCCCTGAATGAGTGTGAAGTGAGAGTTTAGTTAAGTGTTTAAATGAGGGACGGTCTTATTTATTTCGCCTGCTTCGGTCTTTAAAAAGACAGATAGCAGGTAGGTTAAACTTGGTCTAGCTCTTGTGAAGTGCCTTAAGGGCAGTTAGCTTAAGATTTACCTAGGAAGAGGAAGAGAGAAGAGAGTAAAAGTCTAGTGGGGGGCCTAACCGGGGAGCTTAAAAACTAATAGAAAAAGAGGAAAATAGCGATAGATGGAGAGAAAGAGGCAGCTAGCGAGTGCTAAAAAGCGTGGCTAGCAGAGGACCTGAACCGGTTAAGGCGCCTTGGTACCAGTCAGAGACTGTTGGCTGCGGTCGTGCTATCCCTCGTCTATCCTGCTTGGTTATAATTACCTGTCTTGTAGCGTCGTTGAAGCTGCCGGCAAGCGGGAGTTGCAGTGGTGATCCCCGGGCGACTTAGAGCGCGAGTGGCGGTCTGCGCACTGCGTTTTCTGAAGTTCGCTCGGATTCCCTGCTTCTCGCTTTACCAAAGCTTGTAGGGCTCTTCAAAGCAGCTGCAGACGATCTCCGCTTTTAAGAAAATTTTCACACATACAGAACTTTTTTTTTTTTTTTTTATTTTTATTTTTTATTTTTTATTTTTTTTTTTTTTTTTTTGAAAGGGGTGACAGAAAGAGAGTTGGAGATGAAAAGAGTGGCTTATTTCGCCGGAAGTGGAAGTGCGGAATGTAAGGATTTCACGGGAAGGATTGGGGAGGAGTGTTGCGTTGGGATGAGGTTCCGCTGAGCACCCTCGATAGTTCGGTGCTTGCCCGGTAATCGATTACCGGTTACGTAGAGGCTGGCCGGGTGACAGACATGGCCGGGGCCCTGACTGGCACACACGGGGATTTTGGCGGAAAATTTCTGGGCGATTCTGGATTATCTGGGTGGACGTCTGTATTGGTAATTTGGTGTTTTGCCGCTACAGCGCATGTAGTCACACATCTCGTCACAAGGTGCATGACCATGGTTGTAGAAGCCGATTGACACCTGTTCTCTTCGTTGCGGTGGTGGAGCTTGTTGAGAAGGACTGGACGTATATGCTGCGGTGTGTGGATGCTGAAGTTGGCGTTGGAACTGAAGATGGTGTTTCGTCTCTTGGGGTTGAGAGTTGTAGAGCTGTTCCTCCACTTGTGTTCCCACTTCGTGTGTTGTGGGAGGAGTAGGCGGGTCTGGAATTTCTTCAAGTCGAGCAATCTCACCCCTGAGGGATTGAAGAAGTTCCGTGTTGTCCGACTCGATCACTGCAGCTCGAAGTTCGTTAAGAAGCCTTGCTGCAGCGCTGAAGCCGGTGATGTGGTGAGTGAGCAAACGTTTTAGTCCAGTAAGCCTCTTGTTGGTGGTCGTTCTTGAAGAGTTGAGGTGGTGTCGGAGTGTACGGACTTCTGTTTGTAGGGCTTTCACGGATTCTTCTGAGTTGAGTTCGGAGATGGTGTTGGTAGCGGTGTTGATGAAAGAGGAGACGGTGGTGGTGAGTTCTTGAAGTGAGAGCTCAATGGAGCCCAGGCGTTGACTGAGGCTATAAACCTCAGAACGAAGATGCTGGACCTCCTTGCTGGGCTGTTGTGGTTCTGCGGTGGCGGCGGCGGCGTAGTTGAAGTTCGTTCTTGGTTGCTGCGTAGACTGGGTTGGAGTATCAAGTTGAGATGGTGCTGAGTCTGCGTTGACAGGTGCAGGTCTGTTATGGGGCTTGGAGGCTGCGACGACTGGTGCTGGATGTCTGTTGAAGACCCGAGGATAGAAGGGGCACTGTGCTTGCCCTGTGTAATGGCCAGAGCCATTGCAGGTAGCACAGTACCGGCGACGTCGACGCAAGTCGTGGGCAGTACACGATTGTGTGAGGCGATGAGCCCCACAATAGTGACACCTTGGTGGTGCGGTGCAGGACGTCGCGTCGTGTCCGAACCGACAACAACGTCGGCAGGGCACTTGGCGAGTGGCTCGGCTGGGCTCTGCAAGATGACGTCTCCCAAGCAGGAAAAGTCCTCCATTCAAGGCTGCCTCGCTGTCCTTGGTGTCGGCGAAGACGACTCGTACGAGGGTGGAAGGTCCATGGTTGGTGATGATGCGAGTGGCCCTCAAAACAGATGGCCACTCGTGCTGTGCTGCTGTGAGGACATGCCTTTCCGGTATGTCCCTGGGGATCCCAAGGAACACCACACTGCACCCAGGAAAGGGAGCAGCTGGTGTCGGCGATGCCTGTTGGTGTGTTGTAGCTGAAGGTGGTGTCGAGATCTCGGGGATCGGTACTCTCACTGCCTCCCCCCGAGGTGCGGTGACGGCGGATTGGGTTGATGCAGCTTGCAGTAGTGTTGAGGTCGCCGGGGCCGGCACTCTCACTGCCTGCCCAAAAGGTGCCTCGGTGACGGTGGGTTGAACTGTTGTAGGATGCCGTGGTGCTGAGGGCTCCGGGCCCGGCACTCTCACTGCCTCCCTAAGAGGTGCCTCGGTGACGGCGGAATGAGCTGTTGCAAGTTGCGGTGGTGTTGAGGTTGCCGGGGCCGGCACTCTCACTGCCTGCCCAAGAGGTGCCTCGGTGACGGTAGATGGAGCAGTTGATGGTTGCCGTGGTGTTGAGTTCTCCGGGGCCGGCACTCTCACTGCCTCCCCCAGAGGTGGGTCAGTTGCGGCGGAGATTGGCGCTGAAGTTCGGCGTTGAGACTTCTTCTTCCCCATCTTCAATGAGCTGAGTTCCTTCTTCGACCAAAATCATCTCCTCCACACATACAGAACTTCCGCGTGGACTATAGCCATCAGAAACACTGCACAAATTTCGTACCCGCGGGAAAACACTGCAGCCGAGCCTACAACAGGCCCAATCAGAAACATTGCGAACACGGAAAATTCCCAAAGCGCTGGAAGGAAGCACGAATCCTTATGTTTCCTAAGCAACATAAAGATAGGTCCATTCCTACTAATCACAGGCCAATTAGCCTCTTAAGCACACTAAGTAAACTGCTAGAGAAAATAATACTTAAACGCCTCAACTCATTCCTAATCAAAAACAACGTGATAACTGACGACCAGTACGGCTTCAGGGCCAATCACTCTACAACCCTACAGATACTTAGGCTTACTGAAAGTATCACCAGGGGATTTAACACTAAACGATCGACAGGCGTGGTCCTATTGGACATAGAACGCGCTTTCGATAAAGTGTGGCATGCAGGATTACTCCACAAAATCATTCACATAGGGGTACAAGATTCAATGGTCGCCCTAATAAAAGATTACCTCAGTGGAAGGAGTTTCAGAATCTCAATTGAGAATACCGAATCCTCATTGCACCCCATAAACGCGGGAGTCCCACAAGGAAGTTTACTCGGACCTACACTATTTAACATATATATCAATGATCTACCACCACTAGTACGAGTAGATAAATACATATACGCGGACGACACGGCACTGGCCACGCAATCTACTCAGCCACGCATCATACACCTGCGGCTCCAGAATGCTCTAAACACATTGGAGCCCTGGTTCACGAAATGGCGGTTAAAACTAAATGCAAGAAAAAGCCAAGCAATCATTTTTACCAGGCGAAAATTACACAGGCAAAGGAGGCGAGCCCTCCCACCCCTCACCCTAAATCAGGAACCTATCGGGTGGGAGACATCCGTCACGTACCTAGGGGTTAAGATGGACGAATATCTCACATGGAGAGAGCATATTAACTCAGCCAGAGCAAAGGCCAATGGCCAACTCAACAGACTGTACCCGCTCATAAATCTTAACAGCAGCCTTAAGCTACGCATGGGACTTACGCTCTATAAGACGCTGATCCGACCCATCTTAACTTACGCCGCCCCGGTATGGGGATATGCGGCAAAAATGCACATAAAACGCCTCCAAACGATGCAAAATAGAATACTGCGAATTATTGCTAAACTACCGCCAGAGGCTCCGACGTACCAGTTACATGAAGAGCTGAAAATGCTCACAATCGAGCAGTTTATTAAACACCTGGCATGCAACCTATACGCCAAAAAGAATAAGAACCACAATGAGCAAATACGAATGCTCGGGGAGTATGATATGACTCGCGACAAACACCTCCGCCCTCTATCATTGTTCGATCGCACTATAAGTATAGGCGAACCCGAACTCAACATACAGGAATACCTGAATAATTTAGTACCATGAAATTACTGGTTAGGGGATGAAGGGAAGCACACAACAAACACACAACACTATAAAAACATACACTTACACTCAAGCCCTCAGAAGTCCTTGTGCTACCTAGCCAAGGCGGACCCCGGGAGACGAGGGCCTCCCCGGTAGTGGCACAGGCTCGCTCCTGCACTTCAGGCAGACAGCCCGCCATGTGTGCACTTATACGACCAGGCAAGATCAGGCACACGATTAATGACGAAGCCTCCGGCTTAATCACACGCTAGTAACTAAGATTAAATGACACAGTAGAAGTTATCTCTACAAGTTGTAAATCTTATAAATATCACCATAACTGCACCTAGTTATATAAGCATTTCTTAAAATACTACTAGCATAGATTATAGGACGCAATATAAATTTAAAAAAAAAAAATAAATAAATAAATAAAAAAAAAAATAAAAAAAAAATACGCTAAGGACAAGAAACGAAACCTTCGGGTGGATTTTTAAAACAAAACATGCTCATTCACTCATCCCTCACATCCATCTACACCTAACGATGCCAAATGGCTGAAACACAAAAAGAACACCATCAACTATCCTACACATCACCATTAGTTACTACCAGGGGGCACTCAGGGCTTATGTCATGTTTGCCCTCCGGCACATCAGTAATACTCGCTGTTACTGCCACTGGCAGGCAGCTTCCATCTCTCACCACAGAATGCGCAGGTGCTTTATGCGGTACTGCAGCATAGAGGCCTTGACCTCAAGACTTCCGGTGGGGTTTTTTAGTGAGTAGGCTGCCCGGGTTCGAAGCCAGGGTAGGAGTCTTACACTCGCATGCATGCATGCGGTTAGGGCGTAAGTAGCCTTTTTCCCCACCACAAAAAAAAAAAAAAAAAAAAAAAAAACATTGCGGGATCTGTCAACTAACACCCTTACTTACTTCCACATAACTCCGCATCCTTGCATGTTAGTACTAACTGCATGAGGGAGGCGATGTAGAATGCATGCCGGAGAATGACCGGGTGATCGCCACCGGGCTGGCGGGTGTGGGGCCAGTCCAAAAAAAAAAATAAAATAAAAAAAAAAAAAAAAAAAAAAAAAAAAAAAAAAAAAAAAAACATCACCCGCGCATTGGTTCGGACAACACAACCTAACCATTGTATATATTTGGGAACTGAGGAGAATTTTCCATCATTTTAGTCCTGAAGATGGCCATGGAGAGTATAATGGCCGAAAGCTCGACCTTTTTAAGTTTAACACGGCTGATCACCCGTGAAGCTGTTATCACTAACCGCCGTGAAAGCTTCAAATCCTACATCATTTATGCTATTAACTGAGTTGTGTTCATTGTATTCTTTATGTGACTCAATACTTTCACGAATAGTCTGGGCCAGATTTTCATGTTCTACGTCAACCAGACGTTTAACTTTTGGAAGTCTTAGAACAGTAAGTGGGTGTGTTTGGAAAAATAGTAGACACTGAACTTTCTCTACGGTTTGGTATTTTCCTTTGATATTTCAACAGTTGCCCTTTTACTGTAATAATTTTATCCATTCTTATCATACAAGATTCTTCAAAATATTTTACATAGACCAATGGATTTTTAAATTTTGATATATCAGTTGGAATATTTCTTAGCCAAGCCCTACAAAGATTTTCTTTTAACAGTGAGAACGTCAACCTATATTGGTCAATTCTACACTAACACAAAAGTAGCATTACATACCTTTCACTACCGGTATCACCATGTTACAAAATAAGTTACGGATTCTTGAATAACTTCACTGAAGAATTAACCATTTGTTAAATCACTTAAAATTGCACACTATAAATAAAAATAATAATTTTGATTTAATAGTTCAACTATAGCAAGTAAAACGTACGAAAACCAGGCGAAAACCTGTTCAATTATTCAAAAGAAACAGCTAAAAGTGAAGCAAAAGACTGTTATAATTCTCGTCACTATAAATAAAAATAATAATTTTAATTTAATAGTTCAACTATAGCAAGTAAAACGTACGAAAACCAGGCGAAAACCTGTTCAATTATTCAAAAGAAACCGTTAAAAGTGAAGCAAAAAACTGTTATAATTCTCGTACTACAAGAAGACTACTGAAAAATGAATTTTAATTAATTAATATTTACATTTAAACACAATCACTGAAACAACAGATACCGCCTCTAAATGACTTTCAATTAAACAAAACTAACAGGTGTTCGCAATAACTTCCAACACTGGTAGCCATGTTTGGTAGAGTGCGGGTTGACTGCAATCAGCTGATCGACCTGCTTCAAGGCCTTGATAACGTTGGCCTCGGCAATCTAGTTAGTGATCTATGCAATGCCTGTGTCGGTACCGACTGGTTAGACCATTCGTCTCTCACCAAAGCGAGCCGGGTTCGATCCCACACGATCACATGTAGGATTTGCGATGGACGAAGTGGTGCTGGGGCGGGTTTCCTCCGGCTCCTCCGGTTTTTCCCATCTCATTCCACTGATGTTCAATCTTCATTCCATGTATCATCACTGTCACCACCTGCGGTGCCGCATGTAGTAAAAGCGGGCGTTAAACACTACCAGAAAAGGCGTAAGCATTGCATATTGGTGTGTAAATTTGTGTGAGAGAAGAACAGAAGTTATCATGTGTGTACTCAGTTTTACTATATCAGCGTTTTAATAAATTAAGTATGTTTTTTTACAGAATATTGTGCAGTTACTTATACCCCATAAGTCCATAGTCCCGAAATGAAGAATGACGTGCGGCGTTCTTGTTGATCTCTCGGTAACCTTATTGGTCTGTGGCTCAGTTGGTTGGACGCTGGCCTACTGATTCCAAGTTCGCGGGTTTAAATCTGGTCCAGACCGGCGCTTTTTAAGTGTGCTCAACAACAACTCCATGTCAGTAGATTTACTGGTATGTAAAAAGCACTCCCGCGGAACGAAATTCCGACACATCGGTGACGCTGACGTGATCCTGGCAGTTGACAGCGTCGTCAAACAAACAAACAAATTTTTTTTTCGCTGGCCTTGAGTGACCCAACTGTGCGCCACAGCATAGTAAAGTTTGTTGAAGCAGTTTATTTGCATAATGTTATATAATGAATCTATTAATACATTTAAATAATTGTAATTTAAAATTTATTGTTGTAGAGATATGACTTCATTCTTTAAGCGACAATAATATACATATGAGAGAAAATAGAACACGAGAAATGAAGTATGAGAGATGAAATATAAAATATGAAAAACAAATCATGAATCATGAAATATAAGAAATAAAATATGAAATGAAGAAATTAAACATAAATGATGAGAAATTAAATGCGAAATGTGAGAAATGAAGAATGAAAATGAGAAATGAAATATGAAAAACAGAATATGGGTTATGAAACATGAGGAGTGAAACAGGAGAAATCAAATAAGGAATATGGAAAATCAAATCCAAGGAAGGAAATATGAAGTATGACCAATTAAATATGTGCAGTGAAAAATGAGAAATGAATTACGAAATATGAGAATTGAAATATCGTAAATAAAATAAAATATTAGAGAAATTAATAATCAGAGATGAAATGTGAAACATGAGATGTACAACATGAGCAGTGACAGAAATTAAATATGAGAAATAGAACATGAGAAATTAAATATTAGAAAAGAAATATCAAATATAAGAAAAGAAATATGCGAAACGATATATGAGATATGAAACATGAGCAATAGAATATTAAATATTACAAATGAAATTGAAATTTCAGAAATGAAATGTGAAAATGAAAATGAGAAGTGAAATATGGGATATTAAATATGAGAAATGCAAAATTAAGTATGACAAATAAAATGTGGAATATGAGAAATAAAATATGAAGTATCACAAATGAAAAGAAACATGAGACATGAGATACGAAGTATGAGAAATGAAATATCAAACGTGAGAAATACCATACAAAAATGACAATGACAAATTAAATATGAAATATGGAATATGAAATATTTGAGAAATAAAACATGAGAAATAGATAATGAGAAATGAAATATGAAATTAGGGAAATGAAAAATGAGAAATGAAATATTGGAAATTAAATAACAGAGAAAAAATATGAGAAATGAAATATGAAATTCGGAAAATGAATCATGAGCAATGAAATATCAAATATGAGAAATGAAATAGAAACATGACAATTAGAAATGAAAAGTGTAAACTGAGAAATCTATTATTAGAAAGGAAATGTGAGAAATAAAATATGAGAAACGAAATATGACTAGTAAAATATGAACTATGAGAAATTAAAATGGTATATAAGATTTGAGAGGTAGAACTGGAACTTAAAAATTCAATGCCACAACTGGGATTTGAACCACAGACCTTCCGCTTACCAGGCGGCTGCTCTACCACTGAGCTATTGTGACAAACTGCCAGAATGGCATTAAATTCTCAAACCCGTTCGCATTTCTCCTGGTAAACCACAAAGGCAGTCTCACATCAGAGACAATTACCCCAATGGTGACTTACTATTGTAAGTACTTTATATCCCAGGATTAAATAACCTTCAGATGGTAATTATTATTTACTTATGCCAACAAACTGACTGATGGTGTTTTTAAACACACAAGCCATGTGTGGGCAAAGTTTGAGAGGTAGAACTGGAACTTAAAAATTCAATGCCACAACTGGGATTTGAACCACAGACCTTCCGCTTACCGGGCGGCTCTCTATCACTGAGCTATTGCGACAAACTGCCAGAATGGCTTGTGTGTTTAAAAACACCGACAGTAAGTTTGTTGGCATAAGTAAATAATAATTACCATCTGAAGGTTATTTAATCCTGGCATATAAAGTACTTACAATAGTAAGTCACCATTGGGGTAATTTGTCTCTGATGTGAGACTGCCTTTGTGGTTTACCAGGAGAAATACGAACGGGTTTGAGAATTTAATGCCATTCTGGCAGTTTGTCACAATAGCTCAGTGGTAGAGCAGCCGCCCGGTAAGCGGAAGGTCTGTGGTTCAAATCCCAGTTGTGGCATTGAATTTTTAAGTTCCAGTTCTACCTCTCAAACTTTGCCCACACACGGCTTGTGTGTTTAAAAACACCAACAGTAAGTTTGCTGGCATAAATCAATGGTATATAAAAATTGAAACATGAGTAATGAAATATGAAGAATGAGAAATGAAAGATGAGAACTATAATATGAAAGATAGAAATGGGTAATGATATATTAAATGTGGGAAATTAAATATGAGAATTGAGAAATGAAACCTGAGGAATCAGAAACAAAATATGGCAAATGGAAATCGGTCTGGATGGCTCAGTTGGTTAGACGCTGGCCTACTGATTCCAAGGTCGCGGGTTCAATCCCGGCCCAGGTCGATGGTTTTTAAGTGTGCTTAAAAACGACAGCTCCATGTCAGTAGATTTACTGGCATGTAAAAGAACTCCTGTGGGACAAAATTCCGGCACAACGGCGACGTTCATATGATCCTGGCAATTGACAGCGTCGTTAAATAACAAATTTTTTTTTTTTTTTTTTGCAAATGAAATGTGAAATGCGAGAAATTAAATATGGGATATGAAAAGTACAATATGAAATGTGAGAGATGACATGAGAAATGAAATATTAAATATAATAAATGAAATATGAGAAATGAAATTTTAAATATGAGTAATGAAATATGGGAAACTAAACATGAGAAGTCATACATGAAATATCACAATGAAGGATGAGAAATAAAATTTGAGAACTGAAATATGAGAAATGAAGTATGAGAAATGAAACAAGAGAAATGAAACATGAGAATTGAAATGTGAAAACTGAAATTTGAAATAAGAGGAATTAAGTATGAGAAAATAAGTGTGAAATATGAGAAATGATATATGATAAATCAATATGTGAAATGTAATATGAAAAATGAGAAATGAAATACGTGAAATAAAATGTGTGAAATGAAATATGAGAAGCGGAATTACAAAAATGAAATATGAGAAATGAAACAGAAATTTGGGAACTGAAATATAATAAATGAAATTTGAAGTGGAATATAAAACGTGAGAAATGAAATGTGAAATATGAGAAATGAAACATGAAATGTGAGAAATGAAATATAAAATATGAGAAATGAATTATCAGAAAAGCAATTTGAAATAGCAGAGATGAAATATAAGACATGAAAGATTAAATATGATGATATATGAAATGACAAATGAGACATGAGAAATGCAATATGAGAGATGAAATATGAAATATGGGAGATGAAATACGAGAAGTGAAATTAGAAATATGATAAACGATATATCATAGATGAGAAATGAAATATCAAATATGACAAATGAAATACAAAAAGGAGAAATGAGAAATGAAATGTGTAAACTGAGAAATGGAATATGAGAAATTAAATATGAGGAATGCAATATGAAATATGAGAAATGAAATGCGAGAAATTTAATATAATATATGAAATATGAGAAATTAAGTATGAGAACTGAAATATGAATTATGAGAAAATGAAGGATGAGAAATGAAATATGAGCAATTAAATAATTATGAGATTTGAAATATGGGAAATAAAATATGAGCTGAAATATGAGAGATGAAAAATGCGAAACCAGATATAAAATATGGGAAATTAAATGAGAATTGAGAGATGAAATATGAGAAATGAAATACGGGAAATAAATACGAAATATGAGAAATGAATATGAAATATGAGGAATGGAATATGAATATGAGAAATGAGACACGAAATTTGAGAAATGAGAACTGTGAAGAGTATTATGAAATATGAGAGATGAAATATAAAACGTGAGAAATGAAATATAAGAAATAAAATTTGAGATATGACTAATGAAATATGAAAAAAGAAACATGAAAAATGAAATGTGTGAAAATGTAACATGAGAAATGACATGAGAAATGAAATATGAGAAAAGAAATATGAAATATACGAAATGAAGTATAAGAATTGAAATGTGGGAAATTGAATATGAGAATTGGAATACGAGAAATGAAATATGTGAAACGTAATATGAGAAATGAAATATGTGAAACGAAATATGAGATGCCGGGTTTGGAAGAAGGAACGGTATTGAGAGATGTATGCAGGAAAATGTATAAGTTAAGTGTTCACTTCAGGAGTCACGTCCACATAAGATATTCGGTGTTGTCTTCAAAGAATGGCTGCGTTTGTATTAATTGCACTAGAAGTTCTTTCTGAATGGAAATATTTGCCAAAGAAGAAAGTATCTCTTCTGACATTGCATTCAAGTACGTTTTTATACGCTTTAGGAATATTCTGGCAGTTTGTCACAATAGCTCAGTGGTTAGAGCGTCCGCCCGGTAAGCGGAAGGTCTGTGGTTCAAATCCCAGTTGTGGCATTGAATTTTTAAGTTCCAGTTCTACCTCTCAAACTTTGCCCACACACGGCTTGTGTGTTTAAAAACACCAACAGTAAGTTTGTTGGCATAAGTAAATAATAATTACCATCTGAAGGTTATTTAATCCTGGGATATAAAGTACTTACAATAGTAAGTCACCATTGGGATAATTGTCTCTGATGTGAGACTGCCTTTGTGGTTTACCAGGAGAAATGCGAACGGGTTTGAGAATTTAATGCCATTCTGGCAGTTTGTCACAATAGCTCAGCGGTAGAGCAGCCGCCCGGTAAGCGGAAGGTCTGTGGTTCAAATCCCAGTTGTGGCATTGAATTTTTAAGTTCCAGTTCTACCTCTCAAATCTTATATACCATTTTAATTTCTCATAGTTCATATTTTACTAGTCATATTTCGTTTCTCATATTTTATTTCTCACATTTCCTTTCTAATAATAGATTTCTCAGTTTACACTTTTCATTTCTAATTGTCATGTTACTATTTCATTTCTCATATTTGATATTTCATTTCTCATGATTCATTTTCCAAATTTCATATTTCATTTCTCATATTTTTTCTTTGTTATTTAATTTCCAATATTTCATTTCCCTAATTTCATATTTCATTTCTCATTATCTATTTCTCATGTTTTATTTCTCATATTTCATATTCCATATTTCATATTTAATTTGTCATTATCATTTTTGTATGGTATTTCTCACGTTTGATATTTCATTTCTCATACTTCGTATCTCATGTCTCATGTTTCTTTTCATTTGTGATACTTCATATTTTATTTCTCATATTCCACATTTTATTTGTCATACTTAATTTTGCATTTCTCATATTTAATATCCCATATTTCACTTTTCATTTTCATTTTCACATTTCATTTCTGAAATTTCAATTTCATTTGTAATATTTAATATTCTATTGCTCGTGTTTCATATCTCATATATCGTTTCCCATATTTCTTTTATCATATTTGATATTTCTTTTCTAATATTTAATTTCTCATGTTCTATTTCTCATATTTAATTTCTGTCACTGCTCATGTTGTACATCTCATGTTTCACATTTCATCTCTGACTATTAATTTCTCTAATATTTTATTTTATTTACGATATTTCAATTCTCATATTTCGTAATTCATTTCTCATTTTTCACTGCACATATTTAATTGGTCATACTTCATATTTCCTTCCTTGGATTTGATTTTCCATATTCCTTATTTGATTTCTCCTGTTTCACTCCTCATGCTTCATAACCCATATTCTGTTTTTCATATTTCATTTCTCATTTTCATTCTTCATTTCTCACATTTCGCATTTAATTTCTCATCATTTATGTTTAATTTCTTCATTTCATATTTTATTTCTTATATTTCATGATTCATGATTTGTTTTTCATATTTTATATTTCATCTCTCATACTTCATTTCTCATACACATTTCATTTCTCGTGTTCTATTTTCTCTCATATGTATATTATTGTCGCTTAAAGAATGAAGTCATATCTCTACAACAATAAATTTTAAATTACAATTATTTAAATGTATTAATAGATTCATTATATAACATTATGCAAATAAACTGCTTCAACAAACTTTACTATGCTGTGGCGCACAGTTGGGTCACTCAAGGCCAGCGAAAAAAAAATTTGTTTGTTTGTTTGACGACGCTGTCAACTGCCAGGATCACGTCAGCGTCACCGATGTGTCGGAATTTCGTCCTGCGGGAGTGCTTTTTACATACCAGTAAATCTACTGACATGGAGTTGTTGTTGAGCACACTTAAAAAGCGCCGGTCTGGACCAGATTTAAACCCGCGAACTTGGAATCAGTAGGCCAGCGTCCAACCAACTGAACCACAGACCGACAAGGTTACCGAGAGATCAACAAGAACGCCGCACGTCATTCTTCATTTCGGGACTATGGACTTATGGGGTATAAGTAACTGCACAATATTCTGTAAAAAAACATACTTAATTTATTAAAACGCTGATATAGTAAAACTGAGTACACACATGATAACTTCTGTTCTTCTCTCACACAAATTTACACACCAATATGCAATGCTTACGCCTTTTCTGGTAGTGTTTAACGCCCGCTTTTACTACATGCGGCACCGCAGGTGGTGACAGTGATGATACATGGAATGAAGATTGAACATCAGTGGAATGAGATGGGGAAATCCGGAGGAGCCGGAGGAAACCCGCCCCAGCACCACTTCGTCCATCGCAAATCCTACATGTGATCGTGTGGGATCGAACCCGGCTCGCTTTGGTGAGAGACGAATGGTCTCGGTACCGACACGGGCATTGCATAGATCACTAACTAGATTGCCGAGGCCAACGTTATCAAGGCCTTGAAGCAGGTCGATCAGCTGATTGCGGTAAACCCGCACTCTACCAAACATGGCTACCAGTGTTGGAAGTTATTGCGAACACCTGTTAGTTTTGTTTAATTGAAAGTCATTTAGTGGCGGTATCTGTTGTTTCAGTGATTGTGTTTAAATGTAAATATTAATTAATTAAAATTCATTTTTAAGTAGTCTTCTTGTAGTACGAGAATTATAACAGTCTTTTGCTTCACTTTTAACGGTTTCTTTTGAATAATTGAACAGGTTTTCGCCTGGTTTTCGTACGTTTTACTTGCTATAGTTGAATTATTACATTAAAGTTATTATTTTTATTTATAGTGTGCAATTTTAAGTGATTTAACAAATGGTTAATTCTTCAGTGAAGTTATTCAAGAATCGGTAACTTATTTTGTAACATGGTGATACCGGTACTGAAAGGTATGTAATGCTACTTTTGTTTTAGTGTAGAATTGACCAATATAGGCTCACTGTTAAAAGAAAATCTTTGTAGGGCTTGGCTAAGAAACATTCCAACTGATATTTCAAAATTTAAAAGTCCATTGGTCTATGTAAAATATTTTGAAGAATCTTGTATGATAAGAATGGATAAAATTATTACAGTAAAAGGGCAACTGTTGAAGTATCAAAGGAAAATACCAAACCGTAGAGAAAATTCAGTGCCTACTATTTTTCCAAACACACCCACTTACTGTTCTAAGACTTCCAAAAGTTAAACGTCTGGTTGACGTAGAAGATGAAAATCTGGCCCAGGCTATTCGTGAAAGTATTGAGTCACATAAAGAATACAATGAACACAACTCAGTTAATAGCATAAATGATGTTATTTCATACCTAACTTCCAGACAAATACATTCCAGTAAATGGAGAATAATTAAGGACCAGGGAAATATTCGTATTTGTTTATTGGGTACCACCAATGGAATTCCCTGTGTTAAATCCTTTCTGACAGTGAAAGATGACTTCTCTATTAAAATGACTGTGGACAATGTTCGTTTGCCGAGTACTTTAAGTAAAATACAGCAATTAAATTCTTTAAATGTTTTGGACAAAATCGTGTCTGAAATTGAAAATAATAATGTAACAATGTCTTCAACAAAAGATAAATAGATAAATTGTACTATGCTATTGAACTACTAGTCTTTGCCTAGTTATGATGTAAATGAGGACATTAGATTTATTGTAGAACAATTGAATCTGTCGCAAACTGCAAAAATTAACAGGCAATATGGCAACAATTGTATGGTACTAGCTTCCACACTTTATGTTCACACTCCATCTGCATATAATGCTTTGAGAGAATGTGATTTATTGATTTTGCCCTTCTGTGCCATCCCAGTGCATGGGTTCCGTAAACGGATTTTTCCTCCATTTGAGAAAAAAGTGTGTGTGCGTGTGATGGGGCATATAGTTCTGGTATGCCCAAGAGTGCGTGCGTGTGTGTGTGTGTGTGTGTGTGTGTGTGCGTGCGTGCGTGTGTGTGTGTAAACCAAACGGACATTGAAGGGACAAATCTACACCCAAAAACTGTTCTCGGTGACTTAAAGATGGTCACCGATTGGGTTTTTGTTAAACCCAAAAACTGTAAACTTTGTAAATATTTATAATTGTAAGTTAATGTTAATTGTAGCTTGTAAGCCTGGCCCTTTTTACCGGTACCAGGCCAAACTTTCCCTCAATAAACAAAACTGAAACTGAGAAACCAACTGAAAATAGTTAAAGTAGTTGAGATAGTTCGTAAATATCTGTATATGCCTCGATGATAATAAGTTAAAATCTATAGGTTCCATCATTACTAAATTTTATGTTAGGTAAGTGGATACATTGGTAAGTACTTTATACAAGTGGCATTGAAAAATAGGTCTTCCAGCTTCTCCGGGGTAAGCAACATAACAATATTACTATTATCTTAATATGATTGACGAGGCATACTAATATATTGGTTGTCCAGAATGGGCTATTAAAAATAAAAGTACTAATGTGAATGGAATGTACCATTTACATGTAAATATTCAGTTTCAGTGGAATTAAGTTTGGCAATAATCACATGGCTCATATTTAAAATTTGATAATAATAGCAGCTATTGACATGGTTAGATAGTTAATTTTTATTATATTGATATGTAATTTGTTATTCATGTAACGTATTACAATATTGTGCGGGTATTTTAGTTACGCGTTTTTATTTTCAGTAATGAGTCACAATTCAATGGATATCATTTCCTTACGCTTTTCTGTTCGCAAGGGCTCACCCCGATGCTTACGGGAATGTTATACTCACGTTGGCCTCGGTTCGCCTCGATCAGCTGTTCTATAGATGGCGCAATCGCGTCGTATCCTGAGTTTCGCGCAAGCCTTGCCGAGGTCTGTATTTCTTGTTGGCCATGGGTTCAAAGTTCTCACTTCTTCTGCGACTCTGTACAACCCATGGGCCAGACATATGGGATAAAGAATCTTCAAGGCTTTAGTTGCCTCTTTTATGTAAGGTGCCCAAATTGCGATAAAAAGCAGGACTTCATCATGCCGTATTCCTTGTGGCCACGGTAACATTAAGGAGTTTGTAAACAATTATAACACTGTGGAACTATTTGCTCATTCCTTGTCTTCTGTTGTCAAAACAAATACCGCAAGGACACTTCGTGTTACTTCCTTTTCCAAGGTCCCATAAAGGTAGACGCCCCCTGCATTGCCGTCCCTAAATTTAAGCCTCCCCTTCAAAAATAAAAGGTACTAAAACATGTTAAGTAAATGTTAGATCAAACTGCAAATGTTCCATAAAGACAGTTAAAACCCAAATGACTGATAATATTGTTAACATATTCTTCAAAACTATCATTCAGTATTAATAATTTATGCTTCATTAAGAGAAGAGCAAATTTGCTGCATGTTACATATGTGGATATATCTTGTGTCACGTCAAACTGTGTTTGTAAATTGCAAATCAATAAATGATTACGCCGCCTATCATTACCGATGTGCCTATTATAACTATATTGAATTCGCTGAAGTTTCTATTTTAAGTTTATCATGTGTAGTACGTCGAACTGTAATGATACTCTGCGCTTAAAGTTTGTGAATGGGGCTACAGAAACAGTGGCTAGTTACAGTGCATGTAATATTGTAATTTCTTTGTACAACTTGTGGAACCGTTGATTTTTTGTGCAATGTCAGTTCTCATATAAAGTATTCATTTGAAGAATCCTATCAGCCTTTGAGCTTCCTCTCCTGAAAGAAAATAGCTTATATGTATGAGAGATAGAATCAGGAAGAGTGCAGACTCACAATAAAACGCTCAGAACAAATGCAGGCGAATTCAAGAGGATCGTTAAGCAGCCACCCTCAAGGAAGGCCCTGAGGACAGACGAAATACCAAATATAGTTCACGAACATCTGCCACCCAACGCACTGAGGCTGATATATTTAATTACAAAATCGTAAAAGGCCGATTCCCTCCACAGCGGCAAGAACCCAAATTACTAATTTACCCCAAACCGCGCAAGAGCCAATCTCAGCCTGAAAACTATACGCCAATAAGTCTTATAAACATAATGAGCAAGGTCTTAAAGAAAATGTTACTGAAACGCATTAACAAACACATAATCAAAAACAACATAGATATTAACGAACAATTTGATTCAGATCACAACACTCGACAACATTACAGTACTTTTGCATGACAGAATGCATAACAAGCGGATTCAACGCAAAACCATCCACAGGCACCATTTTGTTACACATAGAAGGGGCCTTTGATCGTGTGTGGCATGCTGGTCTACTCCGAAAACTCATATCTCTGGAATTCGCGGATGCGATGAAAGCCATCATAAAAGACTTCCTAACAAACTGATCGTTCCACATGGCAGTCGAGAATGAAACATCTGCACAAAGGTCAATCAGAGCAGAGGTCCCCCAAGAGAGCCTTACCACAAGTCAAGGTGGTTACAGGGGACGAGGTTCCACACCTGCAGTTTAGGCAGACTGCCTGCCGAGTGTGCACTCTCAGACGACCGCGCGCTCATATGGACAGAGCAACCCACACACTATGACGATGTCGAAAGGCATGAAAATGACACCAAAAAAAGTAATTGAAGTCCATGCCGTAAGGCGGAGTAATCCTAACAAAGTTTGCCACAAGTGACGACGACGCATGAAGAATAATATCACCAATAATCGAATTTATTTAATTGCTATACCGGCTGTTAATGAACTACACCGAAATAACTCGAGAGGTTGTAGATGTGACTGGTATAAATAATTTGAGACAGGCAATGTATGGTCCGCGACTAAAAATAAAGCAGTTATACTGTGCTTAACATATTAATATAAGATGCTCATAAGTCGGTGTTAAAGCAAAGTCTGGTGAAACATTTGTTTAGAATCTCTTTAAAACTGCCACCCGAGTATAGAGACATCGATGTTCAGCGGCTCTTTAGCAACTTTATCAAGATTTAATGCCACAAAGATCTCTCCAATCTCGGACTAATTACCTGACAGTCGACACTGAACAAGGTTAGCTGCCTTCTTGCGTTGTAGAGCCTACTCCAGAGACGTTTCGTTGATTGCTCTTGCGGCTCAATTTGTAACTCAAAGGCTGTAGTCATGAAGGTGGTGGGTTCGTTTCCTATCATGCAGATACTAATTTTGCTTTATTTTTTTTTTCCATATGAAGATACTATCATTTCCTTATTCGGCTCACAGCAGAAATCTTGAATAGAATATGACAATCTTTCCTTCGATGCTGTCAATTTTGCCATGAAAATACAGGCCACAATTTTGAGCAGTTCCTATAAAACTGACGCAAACTATTCTTTTACTCTTTCTGTGACCCTTTAAAGCACTTTCCATTCTAAAGTGCAGCTTATTAACATATTAAGCAGGTTTCAACTTTTTCTTAACTGGAATTGTATTAATTGTACTGGCATGTTGGAACAAATTGCATACATTGAAACATAATTTAAAATCTGGATGAAAATAGCATTGACATGCTCTATTCAGAATAAAGAAAATAAATAGAAAGAAAGAAGCGAATGAGGCGCGAACACGATGAGGACCTTATGCTTGAACGCTGTCATAATCATTGTGCCAGAGAGGCACGCTCTAACACGTCCCTTCCTATTTGTGTGTTGCACTCTTGAATGGTTGAAATTAGTCAGTGGCGTACTGGCACTTCAGACACTTATAGCCATAGCTTCGAAATTTGAGCGATCAGGTCACAAGTCTGCTATCTCAAATTACTTGTTTAAGACATCTCCATATACTCTAAAAATATTTCGGTGTAGTTCATTAACACCCTGTATAGACACTATGGTGTGTCAATTGCATGTGCATGTTTAACTTGGATAGCTTTAGGGATGCAGCAAGCAAGGTATTCATATGTGCACAAGTACAGTACTGGATGCGCAGAAGACGCCGCGCTCAGACACCAGAAACTGAAAAGTATAATTGCACTCTGATTCCTGAAAGCATCACATAGAACTACTATTCTCTCCTGTACTCTGCTGGACTTTGGTCAAGTTTACCTCCCAGCTTCCAATTCTCACTATTCTGGTTACGAACCAGTTCCGCTTCCACATCGTAATTCGCAGTACCGCAGCAGAGCTTCACCTTTCACCTGCGGTGGCAGGGTCTTTTAGTGGATATGGCCATCTTTAGTGGCAACTCCCAAAGTACCAGGGGGTCTCAAAAACATGGTCTTTCCCCTCCACCAAAAAAGGACTGAAAAATTCAATGCCAATGGGAAATTTAATGTCATGTTGCCAAATTGCCATGGTAGCTCAGTGGCTAGAGCAG
Source organism: Tenodera sinensis (assembly GCA_030765045.1). Taxonomy (NCBI): domain Eukaryota; kingdom Metazoa; phylum Arthropoda; class Insecta; order Mantodea; family Mantidae; genus Tenodera; species Tenodera sinensis. Next base: position 48,486,156 of record CM060974.1, on the reverse strand, counting down.
CCGCGCATCAAGCCTAAAGATGCCCTGTGTGTTTGAAACCAACATAAAGTTGATTCACCCAAAATAAGTTACCAGGTATTTTGCTTTCCAGATCTTTGGGTATCAGAATTTGGTTCTTCACTTATCAGAATTTACTTTGTGAATCTGCACGGGGTAAAATTATTTTAACATCTGTAACACGTGGAGATCACAAATCTAAACATTTGGCTAAAGTATGCGATGGGATATGCAACTAAATCACATATTATAATACCCTGACACTTCCAAATTAAACTCTCCACCAACAATGTGTACAATGTATTGAAACCGCACTTTATTCAAAAGTACATAAATTGGCCAAGTAGCTTAGGCTTAATACAAAGGATTTATTATCTAAATACTTTGATTATTTAATAGAAGAGATTCCTAGTTTACTGCAACCAAAGTTAATCCAGCTTCTTCACTAAACCTCCACTTCTTTTCTTCTAATTTTGTCAGCCATGAACCAGCCTTTATCCTCTGTTTCAGAACATATTTGTGCTTCTGCAGCATCATGTTTATCTTAAACACACAGTGAATGAGCATTCATTGAAACATGCAGCATGTGCTCTATGGATGAGGATATTTTCACCACCACCCAAGTTTCGAATATCCTCTTTGGCCTACACAAAACCTACGTTCAAGTGCTGCATCTCCGTGGAATAGTATTATATAAGTATCACTTTCAGAAACGAGGTCAACTTCTATGATTGGAAGAAGTCTGCAAAGCCAGAAATGTTTTAATAGCTCACATTCTACAGACACAAAATTCTCTAAAAGGATCACTTTTACACGCAAACGTAATCTCAATTTGTGCATGATCCACATCATGACCTGAGTTAATTTGTTTTCAGCAAATGCACTTAGAGCTATTGTCCACTGTTTGTTACTTAGAAGCGTCCGTTTAGGATCGAAACAAGAGCCAAGAGGTCACCCAAGTTAACCCGGTTGGGGGTAAATCGCTATGGTAACTATCCGTTTGGTAAGGATTTTTCTGTTTGATGTTAGACAGGATGTTGTAATTTTTTGCAAGATTTTATGTCTAGATAAATTGACATCCCAGCGGCGTCCCCACCCCGCAGCCAGGAGCACGCTAGAGAACCCGAGGGCCTCTTTGTTTAATTTATAGGCTACAGGCGACCACTTCAGACTTACCTATGCTCTTAGACAGTATATACATAATTCAGTCCTGTAAGACTGCCCTAACACCATACACTATATCACAGTTTGATGCACAAAGATTGTTCATTCTAAATTTTAGAAAGCTGTAGAGATTCATATTTGACAAATCAGGTCAGTACATTTTTCATTTGAGTCAGTATAACTTCCCAAGGGAGTGAAACAAAAGGAATATTTGTCTGACACTGTTTTAGGAATGGTTAAATATTAATTAAGGAAGCAACAAGATTCTAAAATAAGAACAAATTAGAAACTAAATACTTCACTTATCTTAGTAATATTGCAAGTTGCTGGTGCAAAGCTGACTAAAGTTTCGAGTTAAATCCAAATCATTCTCAAAGCTATACAAACAAACTTGTTACCAAAGCTACAGATGTTAATTTTAATCACTAATCTCTGAAAACAAAAAACATAGATACTGATGCTCATTTTAATTACCAATCTCTGAAAACAAAAATCTATAAATACAATCTATAGGAGGTATTTCAAAGTTCATAACATGGTTCATGTTTTTCCCAAACCATTAAATCTATAGGTCCACTTAATTGTTTTAATAATTTAGCTTCTAGATTAATTTCATGATTAAATTCCCCAAAAATGAGCTGCCACATCTAATTTCTCAGTTTGTTTATATTTAATATTTCTAAAATGCTGTTTTATTCTGGTTTCTAAATGACGTTTAGTTTTACCAATATAAACCTTATCACAATCCAAACAGCTAAATTGATAAATGCCAGATTGTTTATAATTTGGTATTATATCTTTTTTAGAAAAATTTAGTAAATTTTGTATATTAAATTTATTTTGAGGGAGCAAATTTATTCCATATTCTTTAAAAATCTTTGTAAAGTTTTTATTGGCCCATGGATGGTAACTAAACTTTTTAAAAATACAATTATCTTTATTTTTTTGAGGGTACAAACTTCTTTAACGGCTTTTTGATACTTAAATTTTTCTATATTTTTATGTTTAAATCTGTATTCAAACCATTAATTACTGCTGTGTTAATATGTGTTTATATTCTGTGTCAAATTCTTCTTTATTAAGGGGTATATTTATTAACCTATAAATTAAACTATTTAAAACAGCAAATTTGTGTAAAATAATTAAAACTTTTATTTTTATGTAATTATCAGTGTGAGTAGATTTTCTATAAATACCAAAATTCAATTTATTGTTATGTCTTTGAATTTTTAAGTCCAGAAACGGAACGTATCCATTATTTTTGGTTTCCAAAGTAAATTGTATAGCTTTATCTTGTAAATTTAAAAGTTTTAAAGCATCATTTATCAGTTTTTTAGGGACAACAGTAAAAAATGTCATTCACATATCTATACCCTATTTTAAAAATTAGAGGGAATGATTTTATAATTTGAGTTTCAAAAAAGCTCATGAAAAGATTAGCAAGAAATGACGAAAGTGTACATACTACCCATTGCCAAGCCAGAAGTTTGTTGAAAGAAATTACCGTTAAAACTAAAGAAATTTTGATCTAAACAAAGATTTGTAAGTTTTACAAAATAATCTATTAATTCTTTGTTTAAATCCAAAGAATTTAATCATTTTTTTTTTTAAAAATCGAAAGCTTTTTTCTAGGAATACTAGGAAATAAAGCAGTTACATCAAAAGAAATGAGTTTATCATTATTAGACAATACTGTTGCTAATCTTTGCTACTAATTCAAAATAATATTTAATACTCAAACTTTCAAATTGATCAAAGGTATTGAATTTTTTAGTTAACCATTTTGCCAAATTATATGTAGGTGAATTTATACAATTTATAATTGGTCTCATTTTATTTCCTCGTTTGTGAATTTTAGGAAGTGCATACCATCTAGGTAAAACTCGACTAACTTTTAAAATACCCTTTCTTTTTTAGGTATCATTTTCACTTCGTTGAGAATTTTATTAAAAGTTGAAATGCATGATTTTAAAGGATCATCAATTTTTAAGTAATCTTCACTTTCAAGAAAAAGTTCTACTCTATTAATATAATCAGATTGATCTGAAATTACAATTCTATTACCTTTGTCAGCTTTAGTATAAATTACGTCCTTTTCATTCAATGATTTAATAATCTGATCATTATAATCAACTTTAAGATGATTTTTATTTATATTTTTCAAAATTTTAGTGGATTTCATTTTAATCAAAGATTTATTAATGGCATTTAAAGCTTGACTGGCAATTTCAATATCTGCAACAAAATCATGTTTTTTGAAAAATTTACGCAAGTTTTCATACCTTTATTTAGAACATTTCTTTCTTTCTCATTAAAGTTAAAATTTCATAAATTAATTACGTTATTTGGTTTCTTTATATTCAATTTCTGTTGCTTTTGGTATAATCTGTTTAACTTGGTCTTTTAACCTCTTTGATCTTCTTTTCATGCTAAAATTTAAATTCTCAAATAATTTAGATTGTAAATTAACCCAAATTAAGTTAGCTAAAATACGTGTTAATTTTAAATGTAAATCCTATAACCAAGTTCAATATTATTTGTTTAAAATGTAAACTTCTTTGAACTTCAATAAATTTGTTTTCTGCTGCCTTCTGGTGAATACTATTATTACCTAATTTAAGTTCTTCTAACAAAAACAGGGTTTACTTTTCTTTTTAAACAAATATTCAAAAACCTAATGTATGCAAGAATATGTCTTTTCTTCTCTTGTAATTTTAAATATGATTTAATTTCATGTTTAGTTCCATATAAATTTAAATTAAACAAATAACTATTAAATTCTAAATTATTATCCATCATAGTTAAAATGGTAAATGTAGCCAGGCACAATTGCTTCAAACTACTTAAGTTAATTAAGGAAATTGAAGCTATTAACAGTGAAACAACAAGATTCTAAAGTAAGAACAAATTAGAAACTAAAAACTTCACTTATCTTAGTAATATTGTAAGTTTTCGGTGCAAAGCTGACTAAAGTTTCAAGTTGACTCCAACTCATTCTCAAAGCTATACATACAAAGTTGTTACCAAAGCTACAGATGTTAATTTTAAGCACTGATCTCTGAAAAAAAACCATAGATACTGAGGCTCATTTTAATTACCAGCCTCTGAAAACAAAAATCTATAAATACAATCTATAGGAGATATTTCAAAGTTCATAACACGGTTCCCATTTTTTAAAATAAATAGTTTTTCTTAAACCATTAAATCTATAGATCCATTTAATTGTTTTATTAATTTAACTTCTGGATTAATTTCATGATTAAATGACCAAACATGATCTGCCACAGCTAATTTCTCGGTTTGTTTATATTTAATATTTGTAAAATGCTCTTTTATTCTGGTTTCTAAATGACATTTAGTTTTACCAATATAAACCTTATCACAATCCAAACAGTTAAATTGATAAATAGGAGGTTGTGAAAAAGGTGGCTGTTTTAAGAAGCTTTTCTTTAATTGAACTTACTACATGGACAGATTGGTGTGAAGAAACATTATCAGATATATGTTCCCTCCTTAATCTAGGAGAGACATACTGTAAGAATTACTTAAGATCCCTAAATCATTCTCATGCTGAAGAATTGACACTCTCAGATTGAATTATTTTTAACTTTAACAATATATATTTCCATGTTAAAACTACTAAAGAAAGTAAAAAAAATAGGGATACAAGGTCAAATGTTTTCATGGCTATATCATTTCCTAACACAACGCTTTATTGTAACCAGATATGGAAGAAATATATCTAAATATAAACAAATACACCGTGGCTTGCCACAAGGTGCAGTGCTCAGCACTACACTTTTTAATATATTTATTAATGATCTACCACAACAAATACAAGAATCAGGTGTGAAGTGTGCACTATTTGCTGATGACTTGGTAATGTGGACTTCAAAACCAAAAAGCAAAAGTACAGAACTGGAAAAAACCATACAACAATCCTTAACCAACTTACAGAGGTGGACCAAAGAAAATTTAATGACTGTTAATACAACAAAATCAAACTACCAAATCTTTTCACTAAGAAAAAAACCACTAAAAATAAAACTAAATTTTGAGGGTCAACAATTACCAGAAACAAAGGAAGCAAAGTATTTAGGAGTTACATTTGATACCAAACTTACATGGACCAAACAAATAGAAAATGTAATACAAAGAGCAGAGAGGCGCCTTTCACTGTTAAAACGTTTAACAGGAATGAAGTGGGGATGTTCCAGAGCAACGCTTAACACAACATATAATATATATATAAAACCATTGTTTACTTACTGCAGCGAAGTTCTTGTAACAGCAAACACAAAAAAAATTCAAATCTTTCAAAACCAAAGTCTGAGATTAATTACAGGTGCTATCAAAACCACACCAATAGCAGCTATGGAAATACTAACCAACCAATACCCCATTGAATATGAAATAGAAAAAGCGGCTCTTATTCAACACGAAAAGTTGATCAGACTCCCATTCAATACATGGCACAAGAGAAATTTTACACATACACTAAAGACTCAGGAGAGCTTTCTTTCCAAAATTCAAGACATCAAGAAGGATGTACACCTTCCTAATTCAAAGGAAAACTTTATATCTAAAGTCAATCCAACACATACATTAGACATCACATATTATTTACACCTGACAGAAGAAGTTAAAAAAAGTGATACTCCAACTAGTGTTCTAAAATTATTGGCATTAGAGACAATCCATACTAGGTTTCCAGAACATGAGTGGCTCCATATTTATACTGATGGATCATTTATATCAAACAAAGATGGAGCAGGTGCTGGAGTCACATGTCACCTCTTTTCCTATTACAAATCTTTAAGTTATGGAACTACTAACTTTGATGGAGAAATTGAAGCAATTCGAATGGCCCTACAAAATCTTTTGTACAGAATTTCACATTTTCAGCAAGCAGTTATTCTCTCAGATTCCAGGGCAGCAATTATAGCAATTACTTCCAAGTTGTCACCAAAAAACCAAACTATTATAGAATGTTGGAAGATGCTTAGCCATCTAACAGCACTTCAAAAACACCTAGTCTTCCAATGGATACCGGCTCACTGTGGACTGAGTGGTAATGAGAAAGCTGATTTTCTTGCAAAAAAGGGTACCAGCGGTGTACAGAAATCTATAGTTAATTTACCATTTTATGCAGCTAAAAGATTAGTCAACTCTGAATTCAAAAAAATTATTGCAAAATATTACTATGAAAAATCAAAGAATAAAAGATGGGAACTACCAAACATTCAAACAGTGATTCCTGAGTATCCTCGAAAAACAGCAGTTGCAACCTTCAGGTTGATTACAGGACATGATTGTCTGGCAAAACATTTAAACAGAATTGGGATATATTCTTCACCACTCTGTCCTCTATGTGATCTGCAAGAGGAAATGGATCGAGACCACCTTCAAATATGCCCGGCCACTTCTGGTGCCCCATCCATCAGTGAAAAATATTGGAGAGCAAGAGGATTAATGACTTCATTGTCAGAAATCCAGCATTAGCTAACAACATATTTCCATGTTATGTGGTGCCTTCTTGAATACAACTGTGATTTAAAGCACAGAAATACTTACACAAACGATTTCAATTAACAAAGCGCACAAAACACTTGAACGGTTTGTGCTTGCAGCACTACTGGAGGGCCATGAGTCAAAAATACTGAAACATCTACATACAATTTCAAGCTACGCAAAATGGAGAAGAGTAGGAAATGCTAATATAAATTGACATTATATATACCAGCAAGAGAATAGACCTGTGACTTTATGTTACAAACCAATCTGCCATACAATAGTGAGAAGGCTTTCAAGATGCATGAATTCATAACTTCACCATCAGCGTAATCTTTAATGTATTTAGTGAAATAAATTTTCGTGTTTTAGTGCGTTTGCTCGTTGTCACATTGCACATATATCTGCATCTTATACATACAATGTGCCTCGTGTGTAAATTAAAATTTAGAACTCTATATTCCGAGTTAATTAAGACCGAAAGTAAGTTATCCCTTATTTTGCTGTATTTCATTTTCTTTCCTGACACAAAATTTAACACAAGCAATATTAAAAGGCAAGTGATGAGATAGATTTTTCAATGCAAACCTACAAGTAAACTAAATGACCCAACACTGAATGTGTATCCTCGCTTTTTTAGGAAATAAACACAGAGGAAGTTCAAGACCTGGAGTGCTTCTGTCTACAAAACAGCATTATCTGAATATTAAATTGGAAATGAATCCACGGATTGCTTCGAAAGCAATATAGGAAATAATTTACCTTTCTAACACAATCACATAACCCAACCAAGAATCTGTTACTTTCCTTTCCCCTTTCTCTCAAGTGTAAGCAATACATAATGTGCAAAATTGGCAAATTAAGAAACTAGATGGAACATAAGATATGGTTTTCTCCATTCATGAATGAATTTATCTACAACATTCACACTAACAGAGAATGTTTGTTTCATGAAACAAACTGCTTCCATTATAAAAACAAAGTGAACACTATCCTGATCAAAGACTTCCGGAATTTAACAGCTGATAATATCCCACTCGCAATCACTACACTACTGTGTTTTGTCCTGGTGAATCATTTTTCTATTTTTGAAATGTGATAACTGAGTAAAGGGCTTGTCACAAATCTTACGCTTGTGTGGCTATCTACCTTCATGAATCAATTTGTGCCTTTTCAAATGTGATAACTCAGTAAAAGCCTTGTTACAGATGTCACATTTGTGTGGTTTTATACCCTCATGAATCAATTCGTGTCTTTTCAAATTCGATAACTTAGTAAAGGCCTTGTTACACATGTTACACTTGTGTGACTTTATGTTTTCATGAATCAATTTGTGATTTTTCAAATTTGTTAACTCAGTAAAGGCCTGGTTACAAATGTCACACTTGTGTGGCTGTGCACCCCCATGGATCAATTTATGTTTTTCCAAATGTGACAGATGAATAAAACTCTTGTTACAATTGTTACACTTGTGTGGCTTTATACCATAGTGAATCAATTTGTGATTTTTCAAATTTGATAACTTACTAAAAGCCTTGTTACAAATGTTACAGCTGTGTGGCTTTACACCTTCATGAATTAATTTGTGACTTTTCAAATGTGATACTTGAGTAAAGCCCTTTTCACAAATGTTGCACTTGTGTGGCTTTATGCCATCATGAATTAATTTGTGTCTTTTCAAATGTGATAACTCAGTAAAAGCCTTGTTACATATGTCACACTTGTGTGGCTTTATACCCCCATGAATCAATTTGTGGTTTTTCAAACTTGATAGCTGAGTAAAAGCCTTGTTACAGATGTTACACTTGTGTGGCTTTATACCATTATGCAGCAATTTGTGTCTTCTCAAACTTGAGAACGCAGTAAAAGCCTTATTACAAATAATACACTTGTGTGGCCGTAAAATTTTCTGATGATCAGATGTTGCTAAGCAAACGCCTGTTTCTATTGCAGATATATCAGTAGCTATATTTTTCTGACGTTGACATTTTCTGTAATTTTCACATTCAGAACCATCCTTGATCATATTGAAACTTATGTCATTCGCTAGGTCTTCAATGGAGGATGAATTTGATGTATAACTGGTAACCCCTTTGCATAAACTGCAATGTAAAAGAAACATTGTCAGCAAATTAACAGAACATGCAGATGAAACAATTATAAATTGAAAAGGATGTGGATCTTTACTTTGATGAGTACATGATAAAATAAAATGCATTCATGGAAAAAGAGGAACTGTTTGAATATTCTGTTATGGATTCAATTAGAAGTCATATGGGACATCCAATTTGACAGAGTCTAATAAATGTGAAGGTATTGCGTGCTGTTTCGAAAAGTTTTCCTGCATAAACGTTCAAGGGTAATTTGCGTATTGTTTGTGAAAATTTAGGTAAAGTGGAATGACTAGTAATTTTCATTAGTTCATGCAAAATGAGAATTTGTGTCTCTTTAAACATGAGAAGTAAGGTATATACAATTGTTATAAATTACTTGCAGTTCCTTTTTGCTTCTTACCTGTGTTTAATATATTTTCAAGATATATATTTACCCTTTATTTACTTCAACAAAAATTGCACTGACAAGGAATAAAATAACTTACTTATGTACGTTGCACAATAATAATTGAAGATATAACTTAATAGAGATTACAATAAAAGGAACAAATTTCTGGCCAATATACTTTGTCAATCGTTTCAAGTCTTATAAAACTGAATACACCTGACAAAAGTATACCATAGATATGATGGAACAAACGCTCTAAGGGTAATTATGACAAGCATGTGAGCTAGCAATCACAAACAGAATATATCATCAAAAAATTGGGAAGTTTCACTGAAACTGAAAAAGTCAATGCCACAGCTGGGATTTGAACCACAGACCTTCCACTTACCAGGCGGGTGCTCTAACCATAAACTACTGTGAGAACCTGCCAGAATGACATTGAATTCTCCAACCAATTTGTGTTTCTCCCAGTAGAACACAAGTGGTTGGATGGATGGAAGGCTGGACGAATGGATGGATGCGTGGATGTTGGCGGGCCGGATGGATGATTGGATGGATGGATGGATGGATGGATGGATGACTGGAAGGATGGCCGGATGGCGGGAGGGATAGAGGGATAGGTGGGTGGTGGGATGGCCGGCTGGCGGTAGGAACGGATGGGTGGATGGCTGGGTGGGTGGGTGGTTGTGTGGCTGGCTGGGTGGGTGGACGGATGGAGGGATGGTTGGATGGACGGGATGGATTGATGGATAGACAGACATAGATAGAGATGGATGGATGGACAGATAGAGACAGACAGACAGACAGACAAGTAGGTAGGTAGACAAGGAGGCAGGTAGCTAGGTAGATAGATAAATCTAGCAGTTAAATTATTGGAAAAATTAAAGGGACTCACAGTTTCAATGGTTAGGAAAAAAATATTAGCTTTGAAGAATAAAATCTGGACAATTAATTTTGACATAGCGCCAATTGATTCTGGCAACAAATTTGTTTTGCTTTCAGTAGTTGGTAATATAATAGGATAAAGTGTCGCTTAACATCACGTAGATTCACGTAGTATTCAAAGCCTACGAATGATAAGTGAAGCTTAGTCTATAGATATTTATTATATTTATTCATTTATATTCCTTTTCTTTTAATGACTTCAGTTTTTCACTGATTAAAGTAAACAAAATTAAGAAAGGTATAAATGTTGGTATACATTAGACCATGGTATTTGTTAACAATGCTGTCAAATATAGGGACAGAAGAAGAACACAACAGAAAGATAGGAATATTATGAGTAGAAGTTTAAAGAGGATGGATCAAGAAGGAAAGGAAAAAAAATATAAGAAAGATACAAGGGAAAAGATAAAAATAATCAGATTTAGAAGGATAGAGTTCAACAACTGCACAACAATGGAAAAGGATAATTGTTATATTTGATTATACTCTTACAGGATACAGATATATGAACAGCATTATAGAAATTATGCATGTATTAGTCTAATAGCCAGGAACTTGAACTCCATTCCTCTTCCTGCTTCCAATATTGGAGTTGTGCATGTTTGTAGCTTTATGAAACATGGAATAACTAGGGTTCTTCAAAATAATTATAACATACAAAAAAATGTGATAAACGTTTCTAAAAAGCATGAAATTCCAAATTATAAAAAGTCTAGCATTTATCAATTGAGCTGTTTGGATTGTGACAGGGTTTTCATTGTTTAACTAAACGTCATTTGAAAACCAGAATGAAGGAGCATTTTAAAAATATTAAATGTAAACAGACTGATAAGTCAACTCCGGCAGATCAGTTTTGATCACTTAATCCTGAAATAAGTCTAGAGATAAAATTATTAAAACAATTCAACAGATGTATAGATTTAATGGCTTGGGAAAGGATATTATTCATTTTGGAAAATAGCGACTGTGTTATAAATTTTGAAATACCGCTGATTGATTACATTAACAGGATTGTTTTGCTTTCAGAGGCTGGTAATATTAAGTAATTGAGCATTTGTAGCTATGGCCACTGTCATAAACAGGAGCATTGAGGATATGATAGAAGCAACAAGAAACATGTTTGTGAAATATTTCAAGAACTTGCAGCAAGTACTAAACTAACTTAAGGTTTTAGTCTCTAGATAATTGTTATACTTAATAGTAGATCTACAATGTTCAACTCTGCTATATAAGCCCCTAATATATCCATTTATTTCATACACTGCTCCTATATGGAGCACAGGTAAAAGAATATACATTTATAGTGCACAAGTTATACAAAGCAAATTCCTTTAGAAAGTGAACAATGCCACTGGTATGTAGGCAACAACCAACTTCATGAAGAATTTGGAGCTCTATCTCTATAAAAATACTTCAGAACACTTTCCAGATGATTTTCAACAAACTACCAACAGCTCCTGGAGTCGCACATTCAGCATTGGCATCAAAAGAGATCACAGAACCAGACTTAAGAGAAAGTTACCACAAGATCTACACAGCGACTTAGAAGAAAGTGATTTTACATAACCCAGTCCTCAGTTTCATACCTTCATGTTTTTGTTCACAGGTATATCACTTACTTGCTGGCAGTAATTCTTGTACTATATCTTTATTCATAAATATGTTACACTTTATATCTAATCTGTATATTTTCATTTTTAGTTCATACTGAAGGAGCCTTGTACCAAACTCTCCAATGTTATTTCAAGTTATTTATGACATATTATCAATCGCCTGTATAAAAATTAATGATCGGTCAAAACCTAAATTAAAGAGGCAAGATTGCGGTGGTGCAGCAGAGATTCAATATGAAGCTTCGTAATTCTGGAGAAAAAAACAATAAAAATGAAGAAAATACCCAAGATGGTGAGTACAGTAAATGCAAAAGCTGCAAATATGCTTGCATAAACGATGATAAGGTAGAAAACACAAAGGAAAGACAAAAATCAACAAAAAGCTTGCAGCCGGAGAAGAGCCATGGAACGAAGCACATGGACGCAACAGGAGATAAGGAAATCATAGCATCACTACAGATGATAATCAAGATCTTCACAAATGACCTAAAGGAAGCAAGAAAAGAAATCCAACAACTAATAGAAGAGAAATCTAAGTTGGAAAACAAAATGAAACTAAATGAGAGCATGAACTGGGAGCGTGTAAAATCGAGACGGAAGGAAACTCAATACGAAGCCATATCAAAACAAACGGTTCCATTACAAAATCGCTTCAACTATCTAGAAGACAACGTAGAAGATACACAATGGGACACTCCAAAGGACTCACATAAAACGAAGGCATCAATCTACAGTTGGAACAAAAAAGATGTGGAGAAAAACAAAGCGAACGTGGTGAAAAAAGATGTGATAGTGATGGGGGACTCAATGATCAAACATGTGGATCTACAGGGAATGGCGGAAGTGAAAGTGTACAGGGACATTCGGACAAAACAATTGGAAAATCAAATAGATATGCAAACGGCAGGGATTACAACAAATCCGGAAATTATATACTTGCATGTGGGTACAAATGACCTCAAGCAAGCTAGCTGTCCAGAAGAGGTTATGGGGGACTTATACTGTGCAACTAAGTGTATTAAGCGTATATACCCTAAAACTCAAGTTGTCATAAATGGTGAAATCAAAAGAAGAGACGTTAATCTCAGCTATATAAACAGTGTAAATAAAAACATTCGCTGGATGTGTGACAAACTGAAGTGTGTTTTTGTAGATATAGATAAGCAAATTGGAAAGGACTGTATTAGTAGAGATGGACTGCATCTAAATAGAACAGGTTCTTCAAAACTAGGAAGAATAATGAAAAGGATAATAAATCTATGTAAAATTCAGGGAAACTAAATATGGGAAGTGCAAATACCATATCATGTACAAATAAATTAGGTGATTATAAAAATAGTACACAAACACATGAAGGTAAGTTAAAAGATAGTACTAACCCAAATTTACTAAATCAGCCAAACACAGTAACACAGTAACACAGTAACAAAAAACAAGCTCAAACAAAAAACCTTTAAAATACTGCATCAGAATATTCAAGGGATTGCGAACAAAAGGGCACTAATTGAGCAAAATGTACTAACTATGCAGCTGGACGTTAGCATTTTCTCCGAACATGGCATTAAATCTGAAGAAATAAAGGTAAATAATTACGAAAATTACACTCTAGGGCCTACAAAATTCCAAGACACATATATAGTAGCTTTTGTAGGGAAAAACATAAAAGTGGAGGAGTGGTAACATATGTTAAAAATGGGCTAAAGTACAAAGAAATTGATTGTAAAAAGTATAGTGTAGAAATGTGTTGTGAATTAGCTGCAATAGAGGTTACTTTTGAAAAGAAAAACCTCATAATATTAGGGGTATATAGTCCTCCAATGGCAAACAAAAAAGAATTCCTTAAAATATTTGAAGACTGTTTACTTAGCATAATAAAAAATAAACACATAATCGTGATGGGGGACTTCAACATAGATGTAATTGGAGAAAATGGAAAGAAAGAATTGCTACTAGAAGTACTAGAGAGAAACAACTTAACCTTAACAAAAACGGGACCCACAAGGGTAACAAACTACTCCTCTACCTGCGTCGATCACATGTACACAAACTTAAAACTAGAGAACTGGAGTAGCAAAATCGTAAAAATGGGAATTAGCGATCATTTTGGGCAACAAATTGAAATTAAAACCTTAGGTAAACAAAAACAAATACTGATAATATAACAGAAATTAAAAGGCTTGTAAATAAAAATACAATAGAAGCGTTAAGACAACATCTTCAAGTAATAAATTGGGCAGATATACGTAAAGAAAATGAAATAAATGATAAATTTGATTGCCTAGATATAATCTTAGGAAAATGTTTGGATGCAACTGTGCCGTTACGTAAAGTAAAATTAAAAACACCGAAAGGTAATAATTGGGTCACTAAAGGCATAGATATCTCCAAAAAGCGTATGCAGTTTTTAAATAGTTTAAAACACCCTAATCTTGACGACAAATCTTATGATTATATAGAAAAATATAATAAAATCTTAAATAATGTAATAAAAGAAGCACAGAAGTTACATAATACACATCTGATAACAAATGCAGAAAATAAAATTAAAGCTACATGGAGCATCATAAACTCAATACATAAGGAAAACAAACAAAAATGGCAGGAAAATATGTCCATTGAAATTAACAGTCAAGTGATACAAGACCCTATAAAGATAGCTGACCATTTCAATGAACACTATGTAAACATTGTTACAAAATTAGGAATAAAACAAATACAGTATGTGCCAATAAATGAAAAATATGTATGTAACTCTATGGTGCTTAGGCAAATTTATGAGGATGAAGTTCTTGCACAGATAAATTCACTAAAACACAAAAGATCCAGTGGGTTGGATGAATTTACAAATGAGATAATCAAATACTGCAAATATGAAATTACAGAAATACTAACTCACTCAATTAATCAGTCTTTCAACTCGGGAATATTTCCCAATAATTTAAAACAAGTTATAGTTAGACCAATTTACAAGAAAAAAAACTCTAAACTAGAAATGGAAAATTATAGACCTATATCTTTATGCTCAACCTTCTCTAAAATAGTAGAGGGATTATTTCTCGTACACCTACAAAGTTTCTGTAATAGGTTTCAAATTTTATCAAAATGCCAGTTTGGATTTCAAAAGAAAAAGTCTACAATAGAAGCAATTTGTAAAGGAAATGACATTATTATAAATGCTCCAAATAGAAGGGAATATGTAATCGCAATATTCCTCGATCTTTCTAAAGCCTTCGATTGCGTTAACATAGAAACATTGATGACCAAAGTTAGAAAATTATGGAATTAGAGGCTTACCATTAAAGTGGCTTGGCTCTTATTTACAAAATAGAGAACAATGCGTTGAAATAATACACAATGTAAGTGGAAAGCTAACAAAAATTCGATCACAATTCAAAAAAGTACAACATGGAGTACCACAAGGCTCAAAATTAGGACCGTATCTATTCTTACTCTACATAAACAGTTTATTTAAAATAATTCAAGAAGCTGGGGGAATAGCGATAGGTTATGCAGATGACACTACGATTGTAGTTACAGGAAAAACAGAAATAGAGCTACAAATTAGGGCAAATACTCTACTAGAAAAAGTCAGTCAACATCTAAGAAATTTAGGTATGGTATTAAACGCAAACAAAAGAGAGTGGATGCAAATTAGTCTCGGTAACAAAAAACAAATGCAAATATAAAGATAAAAATAGAAAACAGAGAAATTCAACAAGTAAATAAAACAAATTTCCTAGGATTAATAATAGACAGTAACTTGAAATGGAATATGCATGCTGAAAAAGTCATAAGCAAGATTAATTCAGGTTTATATGTACTAAAACAAATAACACAAATAATAGATAAAAGAAGTGTCAAGCAAGTATACTATGCCTTCATTCACTCGCACCTAAACTATGGAGTGGTATTATGGGGCACAACACATAAAACATTACTTCTAAGGCTGTTTAGGCTGCAAAAGAGAGCAGTACGCTTAATTGCAGGAATAGAAAAAAGAGATTCATGTAGAAATGTGTTTAAAAAACTAAATATTCTAACGTTGCCTTCTTTGTATATATATGAATGTACTAAACTCACATTAAAAAGTTATAATCAAAACAAAAACAGCAATATCCATAAATATAACACTAGAACAAAAGAAAATTATTTTAGAAATAGACTTATAGGTGGTCTAAATAATAAGTGCATAGAAAATAGTAGCAAAGATCTGTACAACCATCTACCATCTAGAATTAAACAGATAACAAATGAAAAAATCAAACTAAAGAATATTAAATCTTATCCATTAGAAAAGGCATTTTACTCTGTAGAAGAGTACAAAAATTGATAAAATATGGTATATTGCACTTCCCAATATTCTCAACTAGTCTCATATTTATGTATTGTATGTAAAACGAGAATACAATAATGTACCTGGAGATTCCTTTGCGTAAGTTGACCAAAGAACGTATTCCAGTAATCATGTGCAGTGAACAGTTCCATATCTAACACTAACAGGGAATATGACAATGTGTCTGGTGATAGTTACTGATACAACTTGATCAAATAACTGTGTTATACTCATGTTCAGTGAACAGTTCCATATCTAATACTAACAGGGAATATGATAATATATCTGGGGATAGTCACTGACACAACTTATTGAAGCAATTCCATTGTGATCATTACGTATGAAAACCATTTCTATATGTAAAATAGAAAGGGAATAGAGGAAGATTTAATAGAAATAGGAAGTTCCTTGTACAAAGAATCAACCAGATGACTTACCTTGGTGGTTTTGAGAAATAACATTCTTCACGTGTTTCATCCTGTAACATAACAATTCACTTGTAAAAAGCATCTTCTGCTTTAACCCTGACTTATCTTTGAAAAGGGGAGCAGAAACAAAATGAATACTGTGTGTGTAATCTACAGAGACAAAGATTACTTCACATAAAAACAGTGCAATCAATGTAAATATTATTCTTCCATTAAAACACATAATGCTTTGCTGTACAACAGAAAGACATACACATCTGTGGATTTCTAAATATTATTTTTTCATAAATAGTTACAAATAAATATTGTATTCATGGTCATTAATTAGAGGTATTAGTAACAGTGATCTGTTATAGTTTGTGAATTAAAAATGTTGTTTCACGTTCCAACACATCTTTATAGTGCTTTGAGCTTTTATGTGTAAGCAGAGGCTAGTTGTAAATTTTTAAAGTAGCAAAACGAGTTTTAAGTGTAATAGTGATAATTTATATAAGTAAGGCCAGACTAATAGCAAAAGTAAAGAAAATAAACTGAAGAGGAATATAGTTACAAATGGTATCCGAAGTAGGATGAATATCACACAAAAGCAAGATGAAAAAATGATGAAGCAAATGTTAGCCAAGACAAAAATGGAACCCAGGATGACAAATATGAAAAACAAAATGGTCAAGATGAGGATAGAGCTGTGTGCAATGATTAACGGGCATAAAAGACTGAGAGACTTTGGCCAATGAGTTAATGTGCCAGAGGACATCGGGGAATGAGTTAGCTCCCTGTAAAAGAGTTGTTAGCAGCACAATGCAAGCATGTGTCAGGGTGCAACAAATACCCA
Source organism: Tenodera sinensis (assembly GCA_030765045.1). Taxonomy (NCBI): domain Eukaryota; kingdom Metazoa; phylum Arthropoda; class Insecta; order Mantodea; family Mantidae; genus Tenodera; species Tenodera sinensis. Next base: position 48,468,831 of record CM060974.1, on the reverse strand, counting down.
ACAAAAATCTTAAGAGCTTAAACTTTGAGACACCATGTGACACAATTTCTGCATGAGCCAAGCAACCCAAGTACAAAGGCACGTTGACACTAAAAGTCTTCCAGAGACAGCTTGTCACTATTGCTACCCACAACTGACTGTCCACAAAAGAGGAAACTGCATGGCAGATAGGGATGAGCGGCAGAAGATCTGTACACGATTCTGGCATTGGCAGCATCCTGAAACACCTGGGGTGATGAGTTAACTACTCTGTCAATGTGGCGCACGATGCCAAGATCTGTCAATGTATAATACTCTGCAAACATCAGACCACCCATGATGTGCTGACAACCACGGTGACCATGTACATGGTCAAAGTAACTACTGTTGTTGTCTGGAAGATCCAGAGTATTTGGTTTGTATGGGATGGGGCAACTGCCTCAGAGCATCAATAATCTTCCAAAGATGTGGTTAGCCAGGGCATTCGGTGTGAGATTGTTCTCATCTGGCCGACAAACTAATGGAAAATGAATAAATACAGGCACGAAGAGGGGCACATTGGAGCTGTCATCGCTGACCCCTAAAATGATAACATTATTGCAGACGGATGGGTATGCTGACGGTTGACACCGGCAGGGGGTTCCCGCAAGTCAGAGGCCAAGAGAGTAACATTCAGAGTTTAGAGAGGTTGGTGGTAATTGTTTGAATAGCAAAACAAGTTTTAAGTGAAATTGTAATAATTTAAGTGAGGTCATATTAATTGTAAAAGTAAAGGAAATAGAAGTAATTGAAAGGGAATATAGTTGCAATAGATTACACTGTTTTATTATTGGTTAAGTGAATCAGTTTTTGAATTTGGAACACTTGTAAATGACAAGAAAGTTCAAAGCTTTTAAGCTAAAAATTCAACAGTTGTATAGTGAACGAAATTATGCCAATCTTCTGCAACAATTAACTTTCATATTTACTATGTACATTAGAGTCTCACTAATCTGAGGTGAAGGGTGGGTGAGGTTACCTGGGATTTGGGATATATATGGAGCACTGTAAGTAGGGCTCGGAAGTTCATGCCCTAAAGACACTGAAATATGCATGCAAATATACTCTTAAAAACTTGAAAGTATGCCAAGAAATATGCACTATTGAATTAAAACAATGCCCCTTTGCAGTAGACAAGGCAAGTTATTATAAATAATAAATAGGGCTCGGAAGTTCGTGCCCTAAAAAAACACTGAACTATGCATACAAATATGCTCTTAAAAACTTGAAAATATGCCAAGAAATATGCACTATTGAATTAAAACAATGCCCCTTCGCAGTAGACAAGGCGAGTTAGTATAAATAATAAATGAAGTTACCTTATTCCTTAGAGGTTGAAGCAGAAGTGGTCTCACCGCTAGTATTAACTGCTAAATTGCAGTTCACAACCAAAACTTTGCACAAATTTTCAACTGTAAAACAGCGCCTGTTGTCTCGCAAAACACTTTTGTAACGTGAAAAACTTCTCTCCAACTCACAAGATGTTATCGGGGCTTATTTAGATGATGTTAACTGCTTCACAGAGAGAGTCAAGTCTCTTGGTGTGACACATGGTTTTCTTTCAAGGATGTCTCGAATATCGCACATCTGTTTATAACCAGAATTTTTTTAAATTATATAATTCACTTTCTCTTTAACTTTTTGTCCTATGCTACCAGGAACCAAACTTAGATCATATACTGTTTTTTGAAAGACAGAAAGTGATTCATGCAAAGGAGATCCTACAGCTTCCAATGCCGTTATGGCTGTTGGTAAGAAAGAAAAATGGGCAGATATGAAACTAAAATCCTCTTTTAACCCAGTGCCTGACAGAATATTTTGCACAGTTTCTATTGATGAAGCATCTTTTGAGTCCAATGAATAAACAACCTCTTCGACTATTTCTATGTGCTCAGCATAGTATAAAACTGCATCGACCCATGTTCCCCATTGAGTTAACACTGGTGCAGGAGGAAGTCTGATATTAGGTGCTGTTGATCTAAACAACTTAACTCTTTTAGGAGATTTAACAAAAATTCCCTTTCTACAGGACACGAATCTATCTACCAATGGGAAAGAATCGCGTATTGTCTCATTGTCTCAGAAATGCGATGAAGAGCATGCGCCAAACAAGTTATATGAATTGTTAGGAAAAATACCTTTCAGGGTTTGTCCTTATTTTACCATATAAGGACCTGCATCAGTAACAAATAAAAGTAACCGGTCATATTTGATTCCACATGGCCATAATAATTTCAAAGAGTCCATCACAAACTGGGTTACAGTTACATTGTCAGTGGCCGACAATTCGCACACATTAAAAAGATAAGGTGTCATCTTTTGTTCATTATTTAAGGCACCCACGATTATATTAGTAATAGAACGGCGCTCAGAATCAGGAGTTTCAACAGACAACCACTCAAACTGATCCGCTAATTCATTTTGTATATTTGGCAATACGCTATTGTAACAATGCCCTACATAAGTCTTACGCAGTGTACTTTCTTCAGGCACATGTTGTTGAGTGTACTTGGCAAGAAAGTTTTTAAATGTCAGATTATTGATTTTGTACAAGGGAATATCAGCAGCTAAAAATGCTTGGCACAGGTCATAGGAAAATTCAGTAACCCTACTTCCTAAACACTCTACTAGCTGTTTTTGAACAGGTTCTTTGTTCGCGATTTTTCTGATTAAATTCACCTTATGTTTTGCTGTGTTTATGTGCTGAACTATTTGAAATCTTTTCTCATTCCCTATATTTTTCTCACACGTTCCACAAAACAGTACCATATTATCTGTAGATATTAAATCACTCGAAAACTCTTTCTGTAAACTAATTAATCTAGCACTCGAAGTTGGTTTTATTTTCGACATTTGAAGAGCTTTTTAACATTTTACACGCCTAATTTAATTTGGTGGGAACCGGTTCACAACATTGGTACGTTTGAAGACCATGGCACAACTTTTGGAGAGCAGGGAAGTGTTGTGATAATCGTGCTGCTCAAAACACTGACCTGCACTTTATCTTTGTCAATATAAACCTCTCAGATAACGCACTGATTATTCTCTACGCACATACATATAATGAAGCAATGGAAACAGGGGGTTCACTGCATGACAACATGACTCACCTCGCGAGTTGCATCAACATGTTCAATACTACCAATATGAAAAGCATTATATACATGGAAAAAAATAATAAAAACCATAAAAATCATTAAAATATGCAATATAGGGGCTATAATATTGAAATAATATGCATTTATCAAAAATCAAGAAAATATGCAGTTATATGCACCATAAAATCATGTCCAAATAACTGAAAATTCCATAATTCATGCACATAATGTAAAAGCATACTTTTTAACCCCTATGAAAAAAAGCAAAAGCATGAACTTCCTAGCCCTAACTATAAGACTAACAATGAAAGATGAACTATTAACTCAAGGTAAAGTTATTCATTGTAAGCCTTTAAAATGTGTATGTTTTATCTATAAAGAACTCGTTGAATGCATTTAAAACAATAATGGCGGGCATTTAAACCTCTCTGTGTTGGCCAGAGTAGTAATGATGGAAACTCAAGCCTCATTAGACACTGAAGGGAATCTCTGTACACATCTTTAGTTGAAAGAACAAGTTCTGCCATCTGTTGGGATTATGAAGAAGCACTTTCAAGGAGCTCTCTGCAATAAAGCAGCAGGCTGGCTGGGGCCATGTGATTGTGGGGATTCATGGGTTTAAACAATATTGTTGGGCCCAGCTGGCAGGGTGTATTTTACGTGACAATGAGTTACTGACCCAATTTTATGCTTTGCTATTTGATTATGTCAGATATTGATCACAGTAATCAGGACAGTGAAAGTGGAAGTGAATGTGTTGATATTCATGCTGGGGAAATAAGTGACAATGCGAAAGGTGATGAAAATGATCCATCGTCACAAGATGTGCCACGCACAAAGAGAAGATGGGTTAGCACGCCGATGTTTCAGTGGCTGAGGAGCAATTTTGATCCACAAAATCATGGTTTTGATAACCATAAGTTAGGTATTATAGTGAATTTGGATGAAAAGTCACAGTTTTTGATGTTTTTAAGTAATTTTGTTTTTTCTTTTAAATTACACAGCTCATTGCTAAAGAAACTAATAGGTATTATGATTTTCTTTGTGAGAAACTTTCACCGTCTTTCATTAGATCATACCTGCTTCCATGTCTGCACTCTGTCCGGTCCATAGGTTCCTGTGCTCCCTAACAGGCATGTGACCCTAGGCACTGGTTTGTAAGTCCTACTGTGCTTTTCAAATGGGAAGGAGTTTGTCCTTCAGCGCCTCTAGGGTGGCAACCAACCGGAGTCCTGCTGTGTTGTCACATTGCTTTCTCCTTAAATGGGGCTTGATGTGCCAAGAAATATCAAAAGAGCCTGGGTAATGAGCTTGCAATGCTGTAAACATAAATGTATCTCATTGGCTGCAGATCAGAAATCTTCCCATTTGTAAAGCACAGTAGGGTGTGTAAGTCCCATATAAGAGGCAGGGAGACAGGTAAAGAAGAAGAAATTTCTATTCTTAGTAGTACCAGTGCTTGGAGTTATTAGTGATTGACAAATATTTAGATTCAAAATAAATTCAGTAAAATGAGTAAGAGGGTGGTCTGCAAAGTTTCCGAGCTCAACATGAAGATGGCAGCACTTGTAAATCAAGCTGTCATTAAATATTTGTTTTTGAAAGGCAATCCGCCTAAGCAAATCAAAGACAAGTTGGATTCTGTGTACGGGGACTCTGCACCATCATTTACCACAGTGAAATTTTGGGCAGCTGAATTTAAATGTGGCCGTAAGAGCTTGGGAGACAATGAACATTTGGGACGTCCAAAAACTGCAACCACCATCAAAAGCATTGCCAAAGTTCACCAAATGGTGCCGAATTAAAGTGAGAGAGATAGCAGAGGCTATGAATATGTCATCAGTGAAAAATATTGGAGAGCAAGAGGATTAATGACTTCATTGTCAGAAATCCAGCATTAGCTAACAACATGAATATGTCAAAAGAATGTGTTTGTCACATATTAAATCAAAATTTAGACATGAGAAAGCTGTTTGCACATTGGGTGCTGCGTTTGGTCACGTTAGACCAAAAACGTGTACGAATGAACATTTTCAGTGCTCTGTTGGCGCAGTTTAGGTACAATAAATCCAAGTTTTGGCGTTGATTAATTACTGTAGATGAAACTTGGATACACCATTATACGCTCTAAACAAAAATACAGTCCAAACAGTGGAGTGCAAAGGGGCAACCAGCTCCAAAAAAAAGCAAAAACTGTTTTTTCAGTTCGGAAAGCGATGATGACTGTTTTTTGGGATAGTCATGGAGTTATTTTAATCAATTATCTTCAAAAAGGAAAATCCAATATAGGAGCATAGTACACATCATTACTTCACAAACTGAAGGCAGAACTTGCGCAAAAACAGCCACATTTGCAGAAAAAGAAAATCCTGTCTCACACCTCAGTGGTTGCAATGGCAAAAATCCATGTATGATGGTTTGCACTGCTTGACCATCTGCCTTACTCACCAGACCTAGCTCTAAGCGACTTCTGTTTGTTCTCTCATCTGAAAATTACGCTTGCAGGCGAGAGATTTTCGTCAAATGAAGAGAATAATTGTTCCATGAACAATTACTTTGCAGAGAAAAACGCTGAGTACTATTTGGATGGGTTACTGAGATGCGAGCATTGCTAGGAGAAGTGTGTAGAGTTACAACGAGACTATGCTTAAAAATAGAAAAAAAAAATCTGAAAAAATGTCTTGTATCTTTATTAGGTCGGAAACTTTTCAGACCACCCTCGTATTATAATTACTTTCATTTTCACTGTGACACTTCTACTGTTTGTTCACCACCTCAGGATCCCTGAAAGGAATGCAGCAAGTGAATACGCCTGAAAACAATTTTACGTAAACAAGAGATATCTGTAGCGGGAGTTGTGCTTCTAATCGCCTTGCGATAATGGAATGTGTATTCATGCTATATTAACCTCTTGAGGGATATCGACGTGAAATCACGTCCATTTAAACTGATGGATGAGCGATATGGGCGTGTATACATGTCCTGTGCGTTTAAGCATTTAACCCTTATTTATCCGTTATCCAACTCAACTTATTATAATTTTCCCTTTATGAAACATTTTAGTAAGGTCTATAAACTTTATTGGCTTACCTTAATATATTCGTTCTGCAGTGATTTACCTCAAAACAGGGATAAACACAAGGGTACATACATCTCCACATTCGCGAATACCCTTTTTGCAGCACACGAAACACTTTGGAGATGGGCGGGACTTCTTTGCTGTTGGTGGTATCCTTTAAGGATAATGTTTTCCTTGAAGTCTGAGGGGTGCAGGGGTTTTGGATTTTCAACCCCCAACGTGGTATTGTTCAATTAGGCTGAGAGCTATTTCTATTCGGAAGTCAAGGTCGGTCATTGTCCTGTGTGGGTTTAGAGCTCTCCAAATTACCAAACAATTGTATATGGTTATATCCAGTTGGTGCAAAAATATCTTTTTATACCACTTCTCCCTTCAGCTACAAGCAGGAAAGAATACGTATGTATTTCAACAAAGAAAGACACTGACTACTAAGTTACGAAACTCGCGTAAGCAAAAGATACAATGTTGATCTATTCTGATGACTCAAGAGACCACGCATACAGTAGCACTTTATTACACAGTATGCTGACGCATAAGCCACACATACAATGGGTGTTTCTTTACTGTTTCTTTCCGAGAACTTATATTAGATGCGTTCGACAAAGCAAAGTTGACTTTTCACTACAGTGAAACAAAATTGAGCCATTTCAACGTTTTGTAAATACAACTCAACTTTGCTGATGACGTACATTTATACTGCATATAACGAGTTTTATACCAGTTTCTGTTTCATTAAAGTAACTTAATATTTACACAAAATACAGCTGTGTATATACTAAGCAGTTTTATCGCATTTAACAGTTTAAATGCTAGCAGTTATCGGCTCGAATACGTTTTAAATGGCCATCGCTCAAGAGGTTAAAGCAAAGAAGCCATTCAAAATAGTGAAACTTAAATGCTATTTTTAGTTCATGTAGTGTATTTAGCTTATAAAGCATAATGTTTTCAACTGTTCCATCTTTCTCACACTTATTATTTTCTATCTTTTCTATATTTTCAAAAACCTTGCTAGTCTGTTTTGGTCTCAAGAGATATAACCTCAAGTGTTATATCATGCAGTTCCTGTAAAGATAGGTCACCTGTTACATTTCCCTAACTATTTGTCTTAAGTTGACCCAAATTGAGAACACATGTATGGGGACAAGCAAACAAGAGTGTGGCCCAATAAAACCCAAAATGCGTCCGCTTTAGAAACCTCTTTAGGTCTATTTGTTTCAATCATCCTGTAAAAATCTGTTTTACACATGGAACTGTCACTCTGAACCCCTCTGCTCTGCAACCACAATATCACAGCAGATTTACAACACTCCAAAGCGGGGATTTGTCAACTTCTACACTCCTTTTCTTTGCTTCTGAGATAACGCAAGTGACTCCAATTTTTAACTGAAATAAAAAGATGTTAGCATATTAGCAAGTAAACATAGCGAGAATAACATGGAGGTAAGTTGGCAATCTAACAAGCAGCAACGTTATCTACTTATTTCACAAAATTCGGGTTACACTATCGTGGAACGTCCCTCGTCTTCTCTTCAGTCCCCTAAGACCACGAGCTGATGAACAGACAGTATATAGTAGCTTAAAGATATTAGTGATTGATGATACCTATTAAATAATTATGTATGTGTAAGTTGTACCGTTTGACTGGGGTATATGAAAACATAACTCTTGTTAGCCTCGTGCAACCCACTGAAAACAGCTTAACCTTTTTCTAAACCTTTAGGATATGTGGATCTTTAAAAGAACTTACACTGCAAATTGGCAAGTAATACTTGCCTTTATTATAACAATTGCTAAACAGTACAAAAGCTTAACACCTTGGATTACAAAGAAATGACAAATACTTGTCGCCACTTCAAAGTGGTAAGAAAAAATATCACTTTTGGTAATACATTTTGATATCACTATTTAGTCTTTAGTATTTCAAAATTCCTGCCATGCTACTAATATATTTTATTAACGCCCAAACCATTTAATTATGTAAATCTGAACAGAAGAGCTGAAGGCTAATTTGGAAAAGACCTACTCCCATATGATAAACATGATGCCTCCCGAACTGGTCACCATTTCTGCCCAGCTCCACAGAAACGTCCTCTTTTGTTGTAATCCCAAGTACAACTGACTTGTCTTGCCGCCGAACCTGGCTTGGTATAGAAATATCATGTCGAGCATTGCACATGCGCTGCTGTTTCAGCCCTTAGCTGCAGGAGGTCGTCCAATTTGCCAGGTAACTATGCAGGCTCCATCTGTTGCTTACGACGTTGAAGTACCAGGGCTCTCATAGAATTTTGGTTTGATGAGTATTGATGGTTGTCTCTGCTTTTGACTTATAAGTGATATAACGGCTCAAAGTTAACCCTCTAGACAATCCTAACTTCTGTGCATTGCATGTGGCCTAAATTAAGCGTTTTAAGCTAACATTTTTTAAGAACATGGATCATCTACATCAGTCTAGAACCTCCTGAGTGTTTCATGATATATTCTTTTTGCACGTTATTGTATGAATGGAAAACATTTTAAAAATGTCTCAGCAAGGAGGGATCATCAAATAGAAAATATCTCAGCAGTGAAAGGGCTAAGTATATGTTCTCCACAGTTGTACAGGATTCTCAGGAAAGACTTTCTTAGAAGAAATATTTTCTCAATACTTGCAGCTGTAGGAAAAAGAATACTAAAGGCTTATCTGGAAGGAAACTGCACATTGTGTAATAAACCCTCTCATATAATAGTTCATTCATTTCTAATTGAGTTTGAATGAACTCATATTGTTTCATGAATTGAACTGTTACAACCATAGACATTTTTAATTCATCTACATAAGAATAACTATGAAATGTTACATTTGAACTATTTGTTTTATATAAAAGAAGAGACAAAAGTTAAGCATGAACAGTTGTGTGAATATACCTTTGTCTCTTTAAAAATCCTCAAACACTTTAAGAGAGAGGCGCAAAAGTATGTAATAAACATGTCAGGTGTACACTAACTGGATTTGTGAGACTCTGCTGACCTTCAGAAGGTGAGTGAAATGAACAAAGGATGGTTTAAAGTTTAAAATAAGCCAGTGTAAATAGAATTTGGTAGGTAACATATGATACTATTTTAATGATATAGAACTCCCACAGGAAATTTTCAAGGATTTAAAAATCGATTAGATAAAACCATCTATTATTATTATTTATTTATGCCAACAAACTTACTGTTGGTGTTTTTAAACACACAAGCCGTGTGTGGGCAAAGTTTAAGAGGTAGAACTGGAACTTAAAAATTCAATGCCACAACTGGGATTTGAACCACATTTTTAAAATTTAAAATGTTTCCTATTCAGACAATAACTTGCAGAAATATAAATGTCATGAAACACTGACCTAGGAGGCTGTAGATTGAGGTTGATGACCCACTTTCTCAAAAAAATGTTAGTTTCAAAAGCTTAATGTAGGCCACATGCGACACAAACAAGTTAGGGTTGTCCACAGGGGCCATTAATTTAAACATAGGTAATTATTGTAATAGGTAACATGATCAATCACTAATAACTTTAAGCACTACAACATAGAAGTGTCATGGTAAAAATGAATTATAATTGGGTCATCCAAAGTTTGTTTTACTGAATTGATTTTGAATCTGAATATTTGCCAATTACTAATAACTCTTAAGTGCTGATACCAATAAAAATAGAAGTATCATAGTGAAAATAAAGGTATTTATAATCAGGATTATCTAAAGTTCACAGTACAAAATTTGTTTTAAATGTGAATATTTGTGTTATACCTATTGAATAAGAAAAAATTGAACAAAGAGTAGAAAAATTCTTTGAGCTACGTCTTCCCATTATTGTATAGAAATACTATTTTTCACAAAGAAAATGATAACACAAATTAGTTTCTTTAGCCATGAGCTGCATAATTGGGAAATAAAAAAGTAATTTAAGAACATAAAAAGCTCTGAGAGGTAGAACTGGAACTTAAAATTTCAATGCCACAACTGGGATTTGAACCACAGACCTTCCACTTACCGGGCGGCTGCTCTAACCAAATGAGCTATTGTGACAAACTGCCAGAATGGCATTAAATTCTCAAACCAGTTTGTATTTCTCCTGGTAAACCACAAAGGCTGTCTCACATCAGAGACAAATTTCCCAGTTCCAGTTCTACCTCTCAAACTTTGCCCACACACGGCTTGTGTGTGCTTGTGTGGGCTTTTGAGAGGTAGAATTGGAACTGAAAAATTCAATCACAGCTGTGGCATTGAATTTTTCAGTTCCAATTCTACCTCTCATTCTGCTACAAATTTAATAAATGTGAGACAGGATATTGTAAGACCCCAAAAGAAAATCATTTATGCGAATATTTGTTAAGAATGTAATTTGTTTTTGGTGTTGGTATGAGTTGGTTAAATGATGAAAACGTGTTACTATTGTTCATTGTTACGAACAATTAAGTTTGTTTAAAGACGTCATAAATATTCCCATATTTAATTTTAATATATATGTATAAATAAAAGAATTATATGTGTTCAGTATTGAAAGCGAAGGGAGAATAGCTAAAGTTTACACAGGGTTCACAAATTTTGCAAACATCAGTTTACTATGCCATCAAACTTTTAAGATTAAAACTCTAAAAAGAGGAATTGCAACCATGTGATGTGAGCCAACTTAATTTCATGCATTGAAACAAAAGTTCTCACTCCTCTCCCAGGTGAGTCAGCTGCCCTTTATTTTCCAGTTTTATGCCATCCACATTTTATATTCCAATATGAAAACATTGGCCCTTATATTAGGGGCTAGCCAAGTATTTAACATGGACGTCTTCAGTTACACGTTCAATGAAACTAGTACTAATATAGATGTTAGAGCATTGCCTTTTAATATACTCATAATTAGGCTGCTGACGTTTGCAACACTGCAATGGTACACCGGGACCGGCAAATACATGTTAAACGGAATGTTTATCTCTCAAGTTACTAGGTAGCTCAGATGGAACGAGCGCACCATTCGTAAGGAATCTGTCTGCTATAAAGGTGGATCAAATCCCCTGCATGTACTAATTGTTTCAACGTATGATATTCACAAATAAAATTGGTTTAATGTTTTAAGTTGATATTCCAATTCAAAATTGTTTTATTTCCATTTTATGATATTATTGTCTATTACATATCTCCTGGTATAGATGTTGAGCTGCTTATGCATTGGGTCTTGCTTCTCCATAGATCAAAAGCATATCAACCTACTCGTCTGTCAAATACACCATGGACCAGTACAAAATATTGTACGACAGCATATGCGTGGTGAGTGAAGGGAGTTGGTATTCATAATAACACATATCATGCCAATCCAATGGTGCAAAAGTTATTATACCTACTCTATTAAAAATGCAGATTATAAAAAATTATTTAAATTATGTTCTTAGTCCTCAGGGACTAGATTTTTGTGAAGTCAGTTTCCAAGTTTTAATGAGCATTTTAAAGAATGAGATGCAAACCCATATCCCTGGGGTTAGCACATGGGATACAGTCAAAATTCTATTCTGTTTATGTCAACACTCAAGTTGGTTTGGTTTAGTAATGTTTAATGCCCACTTTTACATCATACAGCACCGCAGGGGTAACACTGGTGATATATGGAATGAAGATAGAGTACTGGGGGAATGAGATGGCGGGGAAAACTGGAGAACCAGGAGGAAACCCACCCTAGCGCTGCTTCGTCCACCATGAATCCCACATGCAGTCGCCTGGATCGAACCTGGGTCGCTTTGGTGAGAAGCAAATGTTCTAACCACTCTGCTACAGCGCGGCCACAACACTCAAGTAAATGGCAAATTTGATGATTTTGTGAACTTATGCTATTATCCTTAGAAGTTATGTCCCCTAAGAAAACAATAGATTCATCACAGATTATGATAGTGAAACCTTAAGATTACTTAAGTATGTGAAAGTCCTGTGCAAATAAAAGAAACTTGTTCTTTCTTTCCCTGATTACCCGCCCCTTATGTAGGACTTACAATGCAGCCTAGGATCAGATGGCTGTCGGGGAGCAGAGGGACCTCTGGACCAGAGTGAAGACCTGGAAGCAGGTGGTCAGCCAAGCACCAGGTATGATAGTGAGGAAGGGGATGATATGAAATGCAGGCCAAATGGATGATTGGAAGGGTGATAATGGAGCAATTGGTGGAATGAGTGGCAGGGGAAACTGGAGAACCTGGAGAAAACCCACCCAGATGCAAGTTCGTCCACCATGTACACCACATAAGGGTCCCACCTAGGTGGTAGGTGAGCGGTCTAACCACTCAGCCACGGTGCCACCATTATACTTCCAGACTCAGGGAAGGATAATCCTGGCCAGAGAAAAATTTCTACCCTGCTGCCGGGAATCGAACCCGGGACCCCTTCCACAGCAGGCAGGTGCTCTACCAACTGTGCTACTATTCTTAGTATATCAAACCGTTTATGAACCAAACATTGCAGTATACTACAGTGCATATTATAAAATACCAAAAAGAGCTGGAGGAAGTTATTACTGAAAAGCTATTGATGAATATAATAATAAAATTAAAGCAGTGCAAAACCCCTTAATGTCCCATGTTGCTTTCAAGCAGTAAGTTTTACTCATCTTTATGCGATAAATATCATCATCCACAAAAGTCTTAGGCCCACACCTAATGGTTAAAAAGTATATATTTTTTATATTATATTAGAAAGCATCACTACAAAATGTGAATTTTAAGATGATTTGTTATATAAGGTGACACTTTTTGGTGGAGTGTGATGACATAAAATATGTTAATATGCAATAAAAAGGCTTCAGAAACAATTCTGTTGCAATCATCCACATTTACTCTTGTGATTAAATATAAATTTTAATGAAACCTGTGAAGTGAGGGGTTATTTAAGATTTGCATCAAATCAACATTTCATCGCAGTATTTCTGTGAAACAAACATTAAAGATTTATTTTAGGAATAAAACAAGATGTATCACTTTTTGCAGCATAGAAAGACAGATGCGAGGTCAAGGTCAAGGGTCAAAGCTCGGTGTGGCTGGAATAAATGCAACTATGTTTATGATAAGCAGAAAAGCTACATGAGAATGGCAGGGAAGATAGGCTGACAGATAACCAGTGGCATACGTGAGCATTCAATGATCAGATAGAGCAATAAACCTTCCACGCTGCAGCATCATCACTAGAGCAAAGTGCCGGAGACAACATCCATCTCACTCCTCTACTGGTTTTCCTGCACTACGCAAACACATATAGCTTAGTTAGGCTCTTACAATAAGTTTACATGTATTTTACGGAAGGCTCCGATAGACAGCAGGGAATGCAAGTTTAATGCCAAATTTGTGGGAGTTTATCTCTGATTTGTTTCATCTCTTAGTACACTGCAGAGCCAAAGCCCATGAGTGTACAGTTACATTAAAACAAGTCCATTCTGATAGCTAGGTACACACGTGTGCTTGAAAGTTTCCATGGCGATGAACATTGTCCTGAGTGGTCTACGGATTACAGCCTAGTTTCTGCTTCCCTAGGTCACAGGTTCAAACCTGGCAGATTGGTTTGGTTTAAGGGTGTCAACTTCTAGGTCATCAGCGCCCTTAAAAGATTCATGGCAACAGCCAGATATAAATTTCACTCAGAAAATAAAAATACTAGCAACAAGAAAAATATACAAAGGTAAAAAACAGTGGCAATAGCGAGATATGAAACAAGGTGATAAATGTGTCCAAAAGCATAAACAGATAATTAAAATTTTAAATCCTCAAATTGATATTGCACTCTGCTAAAAAATTAAAAACTCTAACAACTGCTGTTTTGTCGTCCGCTAGAACCTCTGCAAGTCTGGCAGGCAGCTGCAGCAAATCCCGAAGGTGCGCTAGAGCAGCACGTGGCGAACCAACAAAAGGTTGTCACACAGCGGACATACTGGAGCAGGGTCCCTTTTAAATAAGTAACCATGTGAAAAATTGCAGTGCCCTATTCTCAATCGAGCCAAACTAAACTCCTCGCAATGAAATGTGGGACAGGAAGTTACCCAGTTTATCAGAAGTTCTTTCACTTCTCTAAGCTTATTACCGCGGATAGCTGACCACTCGTCGTGCCAGGATGACCGCACCGCTCTCTGCACTTCTAACCTAAAGTCTTCCGAAGTAACATGTGAGATGGTAATACTGGGTTCTGTAGTTGCCGTCTTTGCTGCTAGATCTGCCATTTCATTCCACGGCAAACCTACGTGACCAGGAAGCTGGCAGAGGATGATGAAGTATTTCAAATGCAGAAATCATAGCACTTCCTTTCGAAGGAAATTAAAGCTGGTGGTCCTGTGCCACAGATTTATGGTATGTAAAACAGCCTCAAGCTTGATAAAGGCCTATGAGCAAAATTAAGCCATATTTCATGCCCAAAGTGGAATGTAACACTCAGAACCACAGTCTATGTGCCTATACTTCAATTTCTAATGGTGATTGTGAAGGAACTCTTTCAGTGTACAATATTTTGTCAGGCAAAAGAACCAGTATTACAGTAGGGAACTTAGAAACCATGCTTTCTTGTTATTTCAATCAACATGCTACATGCTATTTTATTTGACCACTTTTATCTTGCTGTCAGCCTTCTTTTTATACCGAAATCACAATTTTTATTAACCAAAAAATTGTGTCCCTAATTATATGTTGTAAGTTAATGCTGTATTTCTGACAATGAAGTCATTAATCCTCTTGCTCTCCAATATTTTTCAGTGATGGATGGGGCACTAGAAGTGGCCAGGCATATATGAAGGTGGTCTCGATCCATTTTCTCTTGCAGATTACATAGAGGACAGAGTGGTGAAGACTGTATCCCAATTCTATCCCTAAATATATAAAATATGCATTTTTAAGAATTAATGCTGTTCAGTACTTTAAGAAGAGGCAAAAGTGGTGCACCTTTTTTGGTACAACTTACCTTAATATCTTCATTAATACATGAATCTTCTCTTTCCAGCCACCAAGTTTCTTCTTTAATATCTATCTTGGTTTCAATTTCACTTTTCAATTGATCATGCTGTTCATTGTATGAACACATGGAAGAATCTTCAAGTTCTGGTTTGATATCACTGTTACTTGTAACAGTTTCTATCTTAACCTTGTTCACAAGGTCTTCGATTAAAACCTCACTCTCAAGGTCCAGGAAAGATTTCTCTTTGATTTCTACTTTAATATCCATTTTACTATAGTTACTGTATTTGAGCAATTGTTCTTAAAGTTCAGTAGCAAGTCTGTGGAAAAAGAAACACATTATTAGTAACATCCATGAGTTTGCTTACAGATAATTATTACATTACATTAAAACAAACAGTAGTACAAAGTGAGACAGAATATTAGAAGACCCCAAAAGAAAATCGTTCATGTAAATGTTTGTTAAAAGTGTAATTCGTTTTTTGATGTTGGTATGAGTTAATTAAATGACAAAAACATGTTGATAAGGTTCATTGTTACGAACAACTAAGTTTGCACAAAGACGTCATAAATCTTTCCATATTTGATTTTAATATATGTGTATAAATATTAGAATTGTTTGTGTTCCATAATAAACGTAGGAGACGATGATTGGGATTGCTTCCCTAACGAGAAAGAACTATTTGCACGGATGGATATGAAAAAGGCGGTGTCGCGTCAAAACGACGCCAAAAAACTGTTCACTAGCGTGTGTATCTGTGAGGTGGATGGACGTATTTTTATGTGTACGCGTCATGAAATAGTAAAAGTGAATTTACTAAGTGTTTAGAGACCTTTAATTAAATTTTGGCGATGCTAGGGAAGCTGATCCGCTAAGATAAGACTTTCTACTGTGATAGATTTAAAAATTGTGAACAAGAAGGTGCAAATAAAATGTTTGACCAAAGTTAAATCCAAGTGTATGTTCATTCCATCCGTTACCAAGCCCTGAGATCAAAAAGATCTCATTAGCTAAAGACACAGCGACAATAATAATAGCAAATACAGCACCAAAAGTAATAATGATAATATGATGTAATGTGTTTAGAATAACATTTCAACATTCAAAGATCCATATCATTCTTATGGTTATTTTAATCAGCATCTAATGTCTATTATAGTAAAACTTGCTTTAAATAATATTACTCTAAAAGGAATTTTATAATCTTGAAGACAGAGGAGCTTACAATAAGGACTACAAAATTAAACTGGACATTTTACTGAACTTATGCTACTCTGAGGCATAAAAACATGTCAACTTCAACTATTACAGGAAGAAAAGCAAGTAGACAAATAAGAAGTTGCATAAATATAAGAAAATGCATTTCTATTTTGATCATATAGAAAATTGTGCAAACTCATTGTAGCACGGGGAGTCAGGAAACAGGTCTGATTGTGTTTCATAAAAGAAAAATGAGCAGAGAAAACCATGTGAACATAATTCATTACATTTCATTCCAATCATACAAAGTTATTGGAATTTATGTTGTAGGGTGAGTAATTTATTGTGCATAACACATGCGACTGTGTTATGTAAAACAATAGACACTAGAGAAAACCATGTGAAAGTAAATTATTGCATTGCTATTTCAATCATCATAACTGTATGATTTGTATGCGGAGGAGATATAGATTGTGTTATGTAGAAGAGGAGTAGAGAAAACTCTGTGAGTGTAATACGTTGCATAGTAATAAGGATGGCACTTTACATGTAGCAGTTTTCATTGCGATCGGTCAACTAGTAGATTATATGAACTTTATGTCGAAGAACGAATAGAGAAGAACATGTGAAGGTGTTATGTAAAAGAAAAGTGAGAAGAGAAAACTAATTATGTAATATGTTTACCTTCTATTTGAATCATAAAAAATGGCATGAATTTATTTTGAAAGGCAAGTAGAGAATATGTAAATATGTACATAAAAGAAAAGTGAGTAGAGAACAGCATGTGAATGTAATATGATGCATAGTGAAATGGATAGCATATAAGCCTCCATGAAAGAACACTTACATGTGGCAATTTGCATGGTAATCAGTCAACTGGTGTTAGTTTATCAACTTCTTACATGCCAACTTACTTTTTATATGTATAGATTGTATGACTGGTATGTTGAAGAGCAAGTGCAGAAAAACATGTGAATGGATTACATAAAAAGAAGCAAATCAAGAAAACTGTGAGTTTAATATTTTGCTACTCTATTTTAATCATAGAAAACTGTATGAATTGTGTGCTGAAGTGCGAATAGAAAAGGAAATATGTATGCGTTAAGTAAAAGAAAAATGAGTAGAGAAAACCATGTAAATGTAATATGTTGCATAGTAAAATACATAGCATAAAAACATTCCCCATGAAAAAAGGCATATACATGCCAAATTCTGCGATGATTGCTAGAGTGGGATGAAGATGGAGCACCGATGGAATGAGATAGCAGGGGAAATCTGGGAACCCGCCCCAGCGCCACTTCGTCTGCCACAAATCTCACTTGAGGTTGCCTGGGGTCAAACCCAGGCCGTTTTGTTGAGAAGTGAATGGCTTAATCACTCAGCTACAGTGCAGCCTCACACATACACTTAACAGTAACTTCATCATCATCATTATCGTCACGGTATAAGCCTTGTGGCTCGTTCCGACTTCAAGGAAATTGATCGGACCATCTCATTCGTGGCCTGCCAACATATATTCTACCTACAGGTTTATACTTGTGCACTATTTGTGGTGTACGGTCTTCGGTCATTCTCTGCACATGATCTTGCCATTTTTGCCAGTATGCAATGATTGTTTCATTTAGACTCGTAATTTCCAACTCTCTTCTAATATCCTCGCTTCTTTTCTTATCTATGAGTCTATAACCTGCCACCTGTCTCAGAAATTTCATCTCAGCAGCCTCCACTAACTGTTGTGAGATAGTCAAGACCCAGTTTTCACACCCATAAAGCAGGGTTGGGATCGCCATTATTTTATACAGTTTTAACAAAGTTTGACGATTACAATTTTTAAAAGTTCTTTTTATTGTGCCACATATTGTTTGGAATTTGTTTATTTTGTTTTGTATATCTCTATTGCTGGTATATGACACAATATAGCCAAGATAATTAATATCACTTTGTTGTTGGATGGGTTTATCATTTATGCAAATTTTTGCTCTTAAATGGTTTGTTCCTATAAAAGCCATTATTTTTGTTTTTTCATATGAAATTTGAAGATTAGTAACTTGATTGACATAAAGAAAATAACAATCACCATCTAAAGGTTACTCAAACTCTGGACTATTGTAAGTCACCCTTGGGGTACTTATCTCTGATGTGAGATTCCTTTGTGGTCTACCGGAAAATATGTATCAATTAAAGAATACTGGCAAGTTGCCATAATACCTCAGTGGTTAAGAGTAGCCCTGCACGAAGCAGAACTGTGGTTCAAATCCTGGCTATGGCATTGAACTTTCAGTCCTGATTCTACCTCTCAAACATTGTGCACACACAGCTTGTATGTTTAAAACACATCAGCACTAAGTTTGTTGGCATAAAAAAATAACTCTTTTTACTATCTTGAAGAGCAGTTTGAGCAAGTTGAAAATGAACCATCATTTGAGAGGTAGAACTGGAACTTAAAAATTCAATGCCACAACAGTAAGTTTGTTGGCATAAATAAATAATAAGAACCATCATTTATTGCATGGAATGGGAAAACGTTTTACCTAGAATTCACAGTCACAAGGAAAAGCTTATCCTGAATATACAGAGTGGAGCATTTAACTTGAGACAGTACAATATCTCTGAAACTAAGCACTGTAGGAAGAAATGTCTTGAATAAAAGTTGTTTGATAAAATATTTTTGGATAGTGGATGCCATTGGTTGTCTTTTATTTGGAGGATGTTGTGATGGTCATTTTAGGGTCAATTCAATATGAGGAGTGAGAAAACAAAATAGAAAAGGTAGGTTCCCATTTAAAAGAACTGAACTGACCCTAAAACGGCTATTACAATGTCCTTCAAATAAAAGATGACTAATGGCATTTACTTTCCCCAATAATATCAAACAACTTTTATTCAAGACATTTCAAGACTACAGTGCTTGGTTTCTGAGATATTGTACTCCCTCATGTTAAATAGCCCACCCTGCATAATAAGATTAAATAATTATACATGCAAATTCCTAGTACCTTTATAATGCACACACTTATGTGGGGAAGGACAGTGATTGTAGGACACTTTCAGCTGAGGAAGGAAACGCCTCTACAAAATCAGCACAAGCAGTCATTCACCTCTCTAAATGTACTTACTCCAGCAGTAGAAACATTACCACTAATAATTGGGTTTTTGTTAACTGAACCTGGTAAGAAATTGCTAAGACATAAATTGACTTAAGTAGGTACTCTGAAATCAAACAAGAAACAAATTTAACTAGAATTTCTGCCCAATAAAAACAGAGAGGTGAGATAAAATATCTATGTATTCACTACAGTCCTTATATTGTTATCTTTTGTATAACAAAGTGTGAAATCACATATTTCTAGCATCTATGGACAACTGCAAATTTACTTATGACAAAAACTATAATAAACCGCAGCTATGAAATACAGTGGACAATCACTTATACTGATCTCATTTCTGCACAAGTACAAATTTACTAATGAGAAAATTAATAAACCAGTGATAATCTCCTTTTGCAATGATAGAAAAGGTGAAATTGATGCATTAGATATGAAATACAGCAACCACTCATTAAACCACAGAACCAGGACTTATCTACTGGTGACATTTTTCCACCTTATATCTGCCAGCTTTTCTAAACCGTATGTGATATTTCATGATAAACGTCGCCATGTCAATAGAAGTAACAGAGTATTTGTGAATGACATTAGTGAAGGATTGCTTGATTAAGTAACTACAAATTTCTAATTTGACAAATAACTTGAGACAAATTTTCTGCAGTAATAGCACACAAACAACAGGAATCCCAAAGCGAGTCGCAACTGCAAAAGTATAAGAATTGTCACTACTGTTGCTAAATGCATCAAGCCTGAGAAACAAAACTGTTTGAAATATTCTATAAAATTATGGAACATTTGTATGGAAGAGCTGTAAACCATTTTTGTGCTCCTGTACTTATGCTATTCCTTTGGGTTTCAATTGAGTATGCAGGTCAAACAGTGTTTTGTGAGAAACTCCACAAATCCTGGATAGGTGCAATATTATCTTGAGTTATTAAGTAGTAGTTTAAGAACGGAAGCAGAACTGTTTTATAACAAACTAAATGCTGAGCTGATAATTGGAGTAGGCCGGATCACTGAAGGACATTCATCTAGAGTGAACGAGTTAAATTTCAATACCACAGCACCCAGCCATACTGATCATATGCACATAAGGCGTTGTAACCTAATCTGGGTTTCAAGTTTCAATACCACAGCACCCAGTCATGCTTTTCATATACACATAAGGTGTTGTCATAATAATCTAGGATTAAATTTCAATACCACAGTAGCCAGTCATTCTGTTCATATACACATAAGGTGTAACCTAACCTGGGATTAAATTTCAATACCACAGCACCCAGACATGCTTTTCATTGCCTGTCTCTGTGGTGTGGGTATTTTTGAGGTAACAGACAAGTTCAATATAACTGAAAAGCCAATTACGTTTCATTGTGGGAAGGGAATACTGGCCAGAAATCTTCCCTACTGTGATGTCATAGGATGTCAAAGAATTATGATGGAGGTTCATCTAATTCATTTTCTAGACAGTGTAGTGTGGAGATGTCCTTAACATAAAAGGTCATAAATGCTCAAGAAAATGAACCAAATTCCTTACTATACTTTTCTTATTAACTATCTTTTGGGAAACCTTATAGCAGACTTGCACCTGTCTTGGCAGATACTGTTAATATGTAAAGGTAGGTACCAGAACCTGAAGGAGTTGGTATTGGGAAATATTTGATGCTGCAGCAAAAGAGGGTACAAAACAGTAATGAAAAGTTATACAGTGATAAGAGTAAGTGTAATGAATACACCAAATAATAATTGTAAAGCAATAAAGGGATGGAATGGAGGTGAAAGGTGGTGGTGACGGTGATGATAAATAGCATCATAATTATGCCCCAAGGACTTTGTTTTTTAGTAAGCCTTCATTATTTAAAATGTTTAACATTGCAATGATGCATAGGTTATCCATGTTTACTCCCAAATAAATCATGTGGTATTCATTACCTGGCAAAGTGCTATGATCGCTTCTTATCTTGTTTATTAGAAGAACAAAATAACAGTAACTTGGCGTACAGTCAGTGATAAAACACAAATAGATGATATCTCGCGCCTGCCGGTATATGAGACGTTGCTGTACTGAAGATACGATTGCATCTGAACAGAGTGTACAGACATCATCTCTCCATGTTTGTGAGATAAGCTCACATAAACATCTGGGCAGCTTCACATTCTTTCCAATACACTTCATGGCTTTGCCAGGTAATAATAGTGAATTATGTAAAAACACATACCTGAAACTAAATAACTGGTGCAGAATATGCTACTAGGATCATTATTGAACAGGACAAAGGCTGCTCACTCGCTCAATTTCAGCAGTTTTGCTATCCACAACATTGTCCAGCTGATGGAGTGCAGAACCTGCCATGACAGACACACGTCTTTAGCAAGATTATCAGTTTATTTAGCCAGTATTATGTCCCAGCCACCGTAGAGCCTGGAAGTATGAGCATGCAATTGTTCCACAGGTAAAACTCTGCTGACAAGATCTTAGAAGTTAAAGGCTACATATAAATGCAACATTAAAAAAATGAAAATGTATTGGTTTCATTTGCAAATGATCTTTTCTCTTGTTCCAATCCTTTTAAAGAAATAACTAAGCAATTTATGGATTAGAATTATGAGTACAGTCAAATAATGACAAATATAACACCTTATTGTGTGCATTGTTGTGAATTAGTTCCTTTAAAATAAACATAAGTAAACATGCATTTGTATGACATACAAATTATCCTTTCTCTGTCCCTACCCTTTCAAGTAAATAAATACTATACAAAGTTGTACTCATACCAAATATTGGCAGGTCAATTATGTTGTATAACAGTAGTAATTATTTCCATTAAAATAAACATGCAAATTCTTATTTTTTCTTTGAAATATATCAATTAAAACTAACATTCAAAGAAGCATGTGAGGCAATGGAATTTTGGGTGTTGAGCTTAGAGTCGCACAGTATGACAAGCAGTGTTGGGGTAATCAACTTGCTCGAAGGGGAGGTGAAAAAAGAGGTTATCGTGGGAACGGGGATGCAGAATGATCAGTATTACCCTCATTCTCAGGATTTGAATTAATGGAGAAAGTGGGGATTACCCCTCTCATTATATAATTTGCTAACTCATCAAACAAGAATTCCTTCCCTGCTGTGGAAGGTATTTACTGCTCTTTGACAACAGAAGAAACTATAGGACACTTTCGATGCAGGCTGTACATGGTACGAGTGTGAGCTGGGAGCTAAACAATAACAATTCTCAGGTTCATTAGTTGGGATGGCATTCAGGTTCACAATTCCAGCAATGCTGATTGCAGCTTGCAGTATTCACTTAGGTTTCTTGCAACTCACTGTTCTATTGTTGATCAGCATAGATAAATTTGTGACAAGAAAGTGACAGGTTACATAAAGTAATGGCAGTGATGTATTCCAGTTCAAATCTCGGGCTTCAACTTAAAGTAGGTAATAATATTACAGCATCTCACGTAAATTTTTTTTTTTAAATTAACGTCCTCCATATCGGACGAATGAATGAAATGAAATGGGTGAAATGATGCTCAAATGAGTCCGAGGTCCATGGAGCTTTAAGTTATCCGACATTCGTCGGCTCATCTGTAGAAACGTTCACTTTCCACTTGCCAGCCAGATTCTAAGTCCGAACTTATCTTCTGCGCATGCGCCGGCAGTAGTTTCACAATCACCCACTAGATTTCACTGCTTAACTAGCAGACGCTATTTCACATCTGCCAACATTGCTTTTTACACTACACTAATTTTCGTTGCCAACACATTAAACACCGATATTTATTTAACACGTGATTCCTTCTTTATTATTATACTAATTTATTATATTATTATTTTTATTATATTATTATTATTAGCTTATTATGGATTATTATTATACGATACTATTAATAAATTATTTTTATATAATAATAAATAAATAAAATAATATAATAATATCCCACTGCCAAGTGGGACTTTAATATTATAATATAATAATAAAGAATGAGCCAGCGTATCATATAATAATAATCCATAATGGCCAATTCTTTATAATAATAATGGATTAAAAATAATAATAAATCCATTTGGCTCATAATAATAATAATAATAATAATAATAATAATAATAATAATAATAATAATAATAATAATAATAATAATAATAATAATAATAATAATAATAATAATGGATAATGATAATGGATTAAAAATAATAATAAATCCATTTTGGCTCATAATAATATAATAAAAATAATAATATAATAAAATAATATCCCACTGCCGAGTGGGACTTTGCCGAAATTCTGACCAACTCATCGCGTAAGCTTTACTAAACAAAGAACGAGCCAGCATTGTATGTATGGATATTATTATAATTATTGTATATAATTGTATATATTTGTATATATAATTGGCTGAGTTGGTCAGAATTGGCCATTATGGATTATTATTATTATACGATACGCTGGCTCGTTCTTTATTATTATATTATATTAGTAAAGTCCCACTCGGCAGTGGGATATATTTTTTTATTATATTTTTATTATGTTTATTATTTATTGTTCTTTTTTGTTTATTTATTTTATCTTTTACCTTTATCTTTTATCTTTATTTTATCTTTATCTTTTTTTGGTTATTTATTTTATATTATTGTTTTTAATGTTATTAGATTTATATTATATATATTATATTATTATATTTATATTATTATTATTTATGGTTCTTTTTTATTTATTTTATATTATATTATTTATTCTGTTTTTATTTATTATATTATATATATATATATATTATATTTAATAGTATTATATTATTATATTTATATTATTTTTATTAATTATCATTATTTTTTATTTATTTTTATTTATTAAATTATTATTATTATTATTATGAGCCGAAATGGATTTATTATTATTTTTAATCCATTATTATTATTATCCATTATTATTATGAGCCGAAATGAATTTATTATTTTTAATCCATTATTATTATTATTATTATTATTATTATTATTATTATTATTATTATTATTATTATTATTATTATTATTATTATTATTATGAGCCAAAATGGATTTATTATTATTATCCATTATTATTATTATTATGAGCTAAAATGGATTTATTATCATTTTTCATCCATTATTATTATTATTATTATTATTATTATTATTATTATTATTATTATTATTATTATTATTATTATTATTATTATTATTATTATTATTATTATTATTATTATTATTATTATTATTATTATTATTATTATTATTATCCATCATTATTATAAAGAATTGGCCATTATGGATTATTATTATACGATACGCTGGCTCGTTCTTTATTATTATATTATAACATTAAAGTCCCACTCGGCAGTGGGATATTATTATGTTATTTTATTTATTTATTATTATATAAAAATAATTTATTAATAATAATTGCTGACTGCCGAGTGGGACTTTGCCGAAATTCTCACAAACTCATCGCGTAAGCTTTAGTAAACAAAGAACGAGTCAGCGTATCATATAATAATAATCCATAATGGTCAATTCTGACCAACCCATCGCGTAGCTTTACTAAACAATATCCATTTCGGCTCATAATAATATAATAAAAATAATGTAATAAAATAATATAATAATAAAGAAGGAGCCAGCGTATCGTATAATAATAATCCATAATAATGGATTAAAAATAATAATAAATCCATTTCGGCTCATAATAATATAATAAAGAACGAGCCAGATAAAATAAAGATAAAGATAAAAGATAAAGGTAAAAGATAAAATAAATAAACGAAAAAGAACGATAAATAATAAACATAATAAAAATATAATAAAAAAATATATCCCGCTGCCGAGTGGGACTTTAATATTATAATATAATAATAAAGAACGAGCCAGCGTATCGTATAATAATAACCCATAATGGCCAATTCCAACCAACTCAGCCAATTATATATACTAATATATAAAATTATATACAATAATTATAATAATTATAATAATATCCATACATACAATAATAAATTTATATTATTATACGATACGCTGGCTCGTTCTTTGTTTAGTAAAGTTTACGCGATGAGTTGGTCAGAATTTTGGAGAAGTCCCACTCGGCAGTGGGATATTATTATATTATATTATTATATTTATTATATTATTATTATGAGCCGAAATGGATTTATTATTATTTCTAATCCATTATTATTATTATTATTATTATTACTACTACTACTATTAGTATTACTATTAGTATTAGTATCACTATTACTATTACTATTAGTATTGGTGTAGGTGTAGGTGTAGGTGTAGGTGTTGGTGTTGTTGTTCTTGTTGTTCTTGTTGTTGTTGTTATTGTTGTTATTGTTGTTATTGTTGTTATTATTGTTATTATTGTTATTATTGTTATTATTATTATTATTATTATTATTATTATTATTATTATTATTATTATTATTATTATTATTATTATTATTATTATTAATTATTATTATTAATTATTATTATTAATTATTATTATTAATTATTATTATTAATTATTATTATTAATTATTATTATTATTATTATTATTATTATTATTATTATTATTATTATTAGTATTATTATTAGTATTATTATTAGTATTATTACTATTATTACTATTACTATTATTATTATTATTGTTGTTGTTGTTGTTGTTGTTGTTGTTGTTGTTGTTCTTATTATTATTATTATTATTATTATTATTATTATTATTATTATTATTATTATTATTATTATTATTATTATTATTATTATTATTATTATTATTATAATATTCAAACTTACTATTGGTAACAAACTCCTAGGGACATTCTGCTGTTGGCAGCGCTGCATTAACACAGCAACTTCGGCAACTTTCGTGACCATTCGTACACACTGCCGAGTGGGACTTTGCCGGAATTCTGACCAACTCATCGTGTAAACTTATCTAAACAATATCCCATTCGTCTTCTCAGGGTAGGGAAAACCTCGGAAAAAAACCTTACCCGGATAACTTACCCTAAGCGAGATTCGAACTCGCGACCTCTTGAACGTGAGGCAGACACGCTAACCATCACGCTATCGAGGTGGGCAGATCTCACATAAAAACTGCAGCATTGGAAGTGACATGTGTTAGCGAAAATAGTGAGAGTAAATGCATTGCACTAATCGGGAGATGTGCAGACAAAACTAGATTTTAAAAATGGAAAACAACTTGTTCCTGACTTACAAAAAACAGTTTCGGGAATTACATGCTGATACTAGTCAGCAATATAAGAGCACGGTGCTCCTAAAGACAATAAAATGCATATTCCTGCTGTTTCTGCTACGTTTATGTATATAACACACCAATGCTACTACCACTGGTACAACTACCATTATTGCTATAAATATAACACACACTTAAGTGGCCCTCCGTCGGAAAGTCTCGTCAAATACTGATTCTTATTACCATTTCAATAACATGGTAACTTTTCATTACCTACCATAAATGTCATTGTAACTAAATATTGAACGATATAGTCACCTTATTGCACTTGCTTAAATACTGATATGTAATAGTTTCACTTTGTAGCATTTATGGACACAGATAGTATATAACGTAACGGCTGTAATACTGGAACCACTTCTTTGACGATTCATTCTTTGTAGCGTTTTAAGAGTGCTAAGTAAAGTTACGCCTGTTGAACATGACGTGTAATCCATATGGCCCTGGCCAGGTATTGATTTCTTGTGCAAAATAAATGGCTGGTTACTTGGCGTCTGGGGTGGTCTGTGTTTGGCGTATGAGACAGTTTCTCGAAAACTCTGAGGCCTAATTTCGGACTCTATACAAGTGTTAGTCTGTTCACAGGTATGATGCATATGTACTTTTAATTTAATGAAAGTTATGTGACTTTTTAAATAATTGGAGGATCAAATTGTTCCAAATAGGTTTATATTGATAAACCTGTAAATAATTGTAAAGATCTTGGACGTGTTCTATATCATGTATTATGATCCAAAGAACCAATAAAACAACTACTACTACTAGGTTTCGTGCGTAACGGTATGGTGTACCTACTTGTACCTGGCCAACATACATTTAATCTACACAGCACAGGGTGTGCGAGGTGCCAGAGAGAGCTACGGAATTCCTAATCCTGATCTCATGAAGTAATTTTATGAAGCTTCATTTGGTGGGGCTGAGTATGAATCAACATTTTCGTTTATTATTATTTATTTATGCCAATCAACTTACTGTTGGTGTTTTTAAACACAAAAGCAGTGTGTGGGCAATGTTTGAGAGGTAGAACTGGAACTTAAAATTCAATGTCACAGCTGGGATTTGAACCACAGACCTTCCGCTTATCAGGAGACTGCTCTAACCATTGACCTACTGTGATAATTACCGGATTGGCATTGAATTCTCAAACCAGTTCGTATTTCTCCTGGTAAACCACAAAGGCAGTCTGACATCAGAGACAATTACCCTAATAGTGACTTAATATTGTAAGTACTTTACGTCCCAGCTGTGACATTGAATTTTTAAGTTCCAGTTCTACCTCTTAAACTTTCGTTTATTGATTAAGAGGTAGAACTGGAACTTAAAAATTCAATGCCACAACTGGGATTTGAACCACAGACCTTGCGCTTGCCGGGCGGACGCTCTAACCACTGAGCTATTGTGACAAACTGCCAGAATGGCATTAAATTCTCAAGCCGGTTCATATTTCTCCTGGTAAACCACAAAGACAGTCTCACATCAGAGACAATTACCCCAATGGTGACTTACTATTGCAAGTACTTTATATCCCAGGATTAAATAACCTTCACATGGTAATTATTATTTATTTATGCCAACAAACTTACAGTTGGTGTTTTTAAACACACAAGCCGTGTGTGGGCAAAGTTTAAGAGGTAGAACTGGAACTTAAAAATTCAATGCCACAACTGGGATTTGAACCACAGACCTTCCGCTTGCCGGGCGGACGCTCTAACCACTGAGCTATTGTGACAAACTGCCAGTCTCTGATGTGAGACTGCCTTTGTGGTTTACCAGGAGAAATATGAACTGGCTTGAGAATTTAATGCCATTCTGGCAGTTTGTCACAATAGCTCAGTGGTTAGAGCGTCCGCCCGGCAAGCGGAAGGTCTGTGGTTCAAATCCCAGTTGTGGCATTGAATTTTTAAGTTCCAGTTCTACCTCTTAAACTTTGCCCACACACGGCTTGTGTGTTTAAAAACACCAACAGTAAGTTTGTTGGTATAAATAAATTATAATTACCATGTGAAGGTTATTTAATCCTGGGATATAAAGCACTTGCAATAGTAAGTCACCATTGGGGTAATTGTCTCTGATGTGAGACTGCCTTTGTGGTTTACCAGGAGAAATATGAACTGGCTTGAGAATTTAATGCCATTCTGGCAGTTTGTCACAATAGCTCAGTGGTTAGAGCGTCCGCCCGGCAAGCGGAAGGTCTGTGGTTCAAATCCCAGTTGTGGCATTGAATTTTTAAGTTCCAGTTCTACCTCTTAAACTTTGCCCACACACGGCTTGTGTGTTTAAAAACACCAACAGTAAGTTTGTTGGCATAAATAAATAATAATTTCGTTTATTGTTTAAGATCGTGTAACTATTGGCTAAAACACTTCACCTTGCTTTCCGTGCAGATGTAGCTTTATATTGCACAAGTTGTAGTAAAATAGTAACTAACAATAATTTTCACTCAGGATATGGTAGTTACAGTTATATATGTAGTTATAGATATATCCATGAGAAAGTGAAGCCACTTTAAAGGGACGGTTGGTGGCCCTAACGACTGTAATAAGGCAACATTATGTTGTTAAACCAGAATTTGTTATCTCAAGATAACTTCGCACCTACTCAGGATTCCCTAATGTAAGTATTTTTGGTATAACAGAACTTTTAGTAGATATGCAATCTTAACCTGTTCATTTAATAGGTTCCCTACGTCACAAGTTTTAAATGAACACAAAGACTGAATTTAGTTATGAGCATAGGAGTTCTGTGTAGAGTACGGTCCCGGAATTGCAATGCAGTGCACATATACATCGTTCCTTTGTTGTACAAGGTGTGCACTTAATTAACCACAACTATACGGGAATATACTGAGGGCCCTAAGACGCAGAGTGTAACCTGAGGGATTCTTTTCATAACCAGAGGAGTATGGTAGCAAAGGCTGGGTAAGTGTAGGTCGTTTGTACCTGGCCGTGTACGCGAAACAACGAAGTATTGGTGCATGCGCGGATTGGCTAGTCGAAGCGATGGAGGGGTAATTGCCAACCTAAGATGCATGCCTTGCATGCAACGTTTCATGAACGTAACTAGTTCAGCAATCGTGTATTTATGCGTGTATTAGTAATTTGGGTAGTGATATGTTAGTATTATAACTGTTATTCAACAGCTTAAATATGTACAGCAATGTATGCATGACTGCCATTCGGGTGGAAATACACTGAATAAATAAAAATTTTCGACATCGAGATTTCATTCAAAATATACGTTATGATAATTTCTGAATGTAAAAGGTATTTTTCAAAGGAAAAAGAAAGTCCGTGTGTGGATGGGGTGATCAGTATAACACATTAACAAAACGTTGGTTAAATACCGGACTTGGTATATAATTTTGCATCTTCCCAGAATGCGACACGAAGCTTTTCAAAATAATCCCCTGCCTCAGGTTGCCCTTTACATGGAACTTGTTTCAAAATGTTCATTTTCTCAAAAATGTAACAATTTTAATTGTCATGCCATAAGTTTAAGACATTTTCAGCACAAGTGAATGTATATGTTGACTTTTCTGTGAATAGTCTCTGAAATGCTCTTTATTCTAAATGACTTATTGCCGAGTTGGAACAGATGCACGAAATATTACTGCAGAAAAAGTGTAGGTCTCGTTAAAGTACACATTTTATATCAAATACTTTTTGGGTAGAGTTAACTACCTGCCAGATATTCAATTTATTGGTTTGTAGGTATTACATTTATTTGAGTTGAAAATTTGGTATGAAAGTTTTGGTTGGAATAAAGTACTTCTACCTATTACATGTTGAATCATTATGCATGCGCAATGAGAATTCGCTAGGTACTGACACTAGACTTCACAACCAGCTCGGGAAATATTTTCAAAAGTCCTGGCGCATGCGCAATGAGAATTCGCTAGGTACTGACACTAGACTTCACAACCAGCTCGGGAAATATTTTCAAAAGTCCTGGTGCATGCGCAATGAGAATTCGCTGGGTACCGACACTAGATTTCATATCCAGCGTAGGGGAAAAAATTTGAAGTCCTGGCGCATATTGACGGCAATAGTAGATTGGGACTACATAATATTTTTTAAAGTATTTTTCATTATCAATCTGTGATGGGTTTTTACTAACTCTTTTTTTCCCCTGATTGGAGACTAGCTACCGTTTTTTTTTAATTCGGCAATAAATATTTAAGTTGGTTCTCTTTATTCGGTTGCAAATAGCTGTAGCAATGCAGTTATTTTAATAGTTCAATCCATGAAAATTTCTACGTATTTATTAATTCCTTCTGAATGACTTTTGTACAACCGGTAAACTGTAAGAGATGCACAAGATATCCTACCAATATTTATTTGCGTGACAGAATTTCAGGCATTAGCAGTATGATAAGCAATGAACTGCTATTACTCGGGAGCTATCTTATTTGCTTGCAAATGGGTTCTTGTGGTAAGATAAGAAGTTCAAAGGAGCAACCATTTTGAATGTGATACAGTCTTTTAGCTCCCGAGTAATAGCAGTTATGCGCATGCGCCAGGACTTTTGAAAATATTTCCCGAGCTGGTTGTGAAGTCTAGTGTCAGTACCTAGCGAATTCTCATTGCGCATGCATAATGATTCAACATGTAATAGGTAGAAGTACTTTATTCCAACCAAAACTTTCATACCAAATTTTCAACTCAAATAAATGTAATACCTACAAACCAATAAATTGAATATCTGGCAGGTAGTTAACTCTACCCAAAAAGTATTTGATATAAAATGTGTACTTTAACGAGACCTACACTTTTTCTGCAGTAATATTTCGTGCATCTGTTCCAACTCGGCAATAAGTCATTTAGAATAAAGAGCATTTCAGAGACTATTCACAGAAAAGTCAACATATACATTCACTTGTGCTGAAAATGTCTTAAACTTATGGCATGATAATTAAAATTGTTACATTTTTGAGAAAATGAACATTTTGAAACAAGTTCCATGTAAAGGGCAACCTGAGGCAGGGGATTATTTTGAAAAGCTTCGTGTCGCATTCTGGGAAGATGCAAAATTATATACTAAGTCCGGTATTTAACCAACGTTTTGTTAATGTGTTATACTGATCACCCCATCCACACACGGACTTTCTTTTTCCTTTGAAAAATACCTTTTACATTCAGAAATTATCATAACGTATATTTTGAATGAAATCTCGATGTCGAAAATTTTTATTTATTCAGTGTATTTCCACCCGAATGGCAGTCATGCATACGTTGCTGTACATATTTAAGCTGTTGAATAACAGTTATAATACTAACATATCACTACCCAAATTACTAATACACGCATAAATACACGATTGCTGAACTAGTTACGTTTATGAAACGTTGCATGCAAGGCATGCATCTTAGGTTGGCAATTACCCCTCCGTCGCTTCGACTAGCCAATCCGCGCATGCACCAATACTTCCGTTGTTTCGCGTACACGGCCAGGTACAAACGACCTACACTTACCAAAGGCTGCAACTGTGAAGTGATGGGAGAGTGCATACCTGAAACATCACTGTAGCTAAAACCCAATGATCAACTACTCCTTATTAACTCATGATTACTATGCACATACCCTAGAGTCCCTAACATAAATCTTCCACCACCACCGTAGTGTACTGGCCTACAGGGGTGTCCATCTCTCCCCCCCCCCCCCCCACCCAAAGGCTATGGCACATTCCCTCCTAATTGTTCTAAGAGCTCAATATCAACTATTTAGTTCTTTTTTATGCCACTGGAGAGCCTCACAAAGAGGCTGTCTTGTAAGTACTGTAATAGCTAATGTGTTACTGATAAACAATAAAAAAACTCCAACAAGTAATTCGAAAAAAGAATAAAATAAATTGTAATATTTACAGCAAGAGATTATAAATAACATATTGGCAGATAGTGGATTTGGTACTTCAATGTATTGTAATGTATCTGTTTAAATAGACCAGTATACTTGTCATAAGTATAGTAATGTTTAGGGCTCAGACATTTAGGTGCTTATAAATTTAAAAATATTTATTTTTTATGTGCTTAAAAAGTCAAAAATATGTTCCAAACATACAAAAATGTTTTCATTAAATTACCTAAACAATATTTATAAAAGTACTCGCCTAGTGTTCTAGTCAGCAAAAGGAGAACTACTGCAGCGAACTACAAAAGTAGAGCTTAAGTTGGGCATCTTAAAGGTGTGACGATTGTCACAGAAAAGAGACTTATATCTCAAAAACATGTGTTCTATATCACAGGATATTAATCTTGTATATTGGTAACACACAATATCACTGACACTCAGATGTTTGATCTGCTCAAGGTTCCCTACACTCTAACCCATTAAAATATCTGAAATTTTGTGCATCACTTGTAACCTTTTGTTATTTTTATATTTTATTTTATATTTTATTTTTGAAGAAAATTCTTAAGTACAGGATTAATTAGTTTTGAGAGTGGAATATCCACAGAAATAAATGCGTTTCACATATCTGTTGAATATTTGCAAATTTTGACGGTTCTGGAAAAGAGGAGGCAGAAAAAGTAGACGTTTTACCAATTACCTCTGCTTAGATGTTGATTTCTAAAACGGTTCACTGCGAGTGTATACATATGTCCACTGAAGTGCTGAATCACTTGAGCACATTGATTTGCAGTTATACTCTTTCTACATGCCGTACAAAAAGAATTTTGTTATCCGCTGTTAATACATCTTTACATTCACTATCATATTGCCGTAAATCAGCTGTGTCAATACACTTTACTTTTCCCATTGTTATTAATCCTAACCACAAACTGAAATAACTGCTTACATTAGTCTAAAAAAAACGAAAAAACACAACTGCTTTGTCAAAGGCAAAGCGATGAGGCGTATTGACCTTTGCTGTCAAGCACTCTGATCGCCTCTTATCTTGTTTATATGAAGTGCAAAATAATAGTAACTAGGCATATAGTCAGTGATAAAACACAAATAGTTTATCTCTTGCACCGGTTGATATATGAGACGTTGCTGTCCTGAAGATATGATTACATCTTAAAAGTGTTTGTGTGATAAGCTCACGTAAACAGCTGGGCAGTTTCACATTCACATTCTTTCTAATACGCCTCATAGCTTTGCCAAGTAGTACTATGCATGAAATTACATTCCAAATGTGATGCAGTTTTATGAACATTCAAAATATTCATTTATAAGCATGATATGTCGTATAATGTGTAAAATTAAGTACATTATCAAAAATATTTATTCAAATACAAAATATCAAATACAAAAACCTCGAAAGCCAGTGCCTAGGTCAGATGCCTGTCGGGGAGGAGAGGAACCAATGGACTGGACAGACTGAAGATCTGGAAGCAGCACCAGGTATGAGAGCGAGGAAGAGGATGATATGAAATACAGGCAAAATCAATGAATGGAAAGGTGATAATGGAGCAATTGGTGGAACGACAACATGTGTATAAGCAGATGATATCCAAATACTGTGTATGTTCGATTGTGTTTTAGCAGCTTTGTGAGCGGCCGTTGACTTCCAAGAAGCTAGAATTTTCAGCATGCTGGAATAAGACAATGAATAACTATTACAGCGTTGTTACTAGTAATGCAGTCTTCAATAACATGGTCATTTTGGTTCTTAATTTATTCCTGAAATATTTCTAAAACTTCAAACAGCAAAGGACAAATGGGGATTCTCTCAATACATGCAACATTTTTTCCAGTACAGACATTGCCCACCCGGCCCCCCTCTAGCTACGGCCTTGCATGGTTTTCTCTACTCACTTTTCTTTTACATATGAGCTTCACGTGTTCTTCTTTACTGGCTCTTCAACATACAGTTCATATGACCTACTGGTTGACTGATCAGAATTAAAATTAGCACCTCTAATTGTAAGTGTTTTTCATGGAGATTTTTATGCCATCCATTTTACCATGCAACTTATTACATTCACAATGTTTTCTCTACTCTTCTATGTAACACATATAGATGTCCTCTACTCGCCATTCAACATGCAATTCATAAACTTTTGATGATTGAAGTGGATATGCAACGTATTACATTTACATGGTTTTCTTTAGTCGCTTTTGTTTCATGTAACATTCACATGTTGTTCTCTACTCATCCTACAATATAAGTTCATGTAATCTTGTGTAATACAAATGAAACGCAATGAATTTCTGTCACACAGTTTTCTCTACTCACTTTTATGAACACAATCACACTTGTTTCTCTGCTCCCCCTTCTACAGAGAATTCATACAATTTTTTATATGGGTGAAATAGAAATGCAATGTTTTATATTTACACCACTTTCTCTACTTGCTTTTTATCATTGTAAGCTCCTCAGTGTACAAGATTATACAATTATTTGTAGAATAATTTAATTTCAAGCATGTTGTACTATATTAATACACATTATACTCTGTACATCAAGAGATTAGAGGAGATATAAACAAAGCACTGGTTTGTATCACTCCGCGGCCATATGCACTCGCAATGCCGCAACACCGTTACTGCTACGCATAGGTGTAATATGCATTTTACACTACTAAAAGGATATATTTACTTGATCCAAATAACATGTAGCACACAGAAAGTAACTGCTACTTACATCATCTCTGTCCACAAGAACACTTTTTCATTTCCTGCTCACAAACTCAAAACCAATCTCCAGAAGCAGCTTGTGGAGGGAAGTTCATTTTAAATCTGGAAGATCGGGATCAGAGTTAACTGCCAACAGCACTTTGTTTAAGGTGGGGGTTCATTGTTAACAAAAAACTGGTGAACTTTTCGACGGATTGCAGAACTCACAAATTCGTCGCAAACTACATCCAACATTTGCCTGGCATGTGGTTGCTTTTTTCCATGAGTTCTGACTTTACCAACTGATGATTTTTCTTTGTGTTTGCTGTAAATACTTGCAACTGACACACCGGTAAACTTGGATGCTAATTTCATCACGTCTTCCATAGCAAGTTCAGGATATTTCTCACAGAGCTTGTTAAACACGTTCAATATTATTGTCTTTTCACCACTTTGCAACGTTTTGCCGCACTTATGTTTCACAACACTCACTTGTTCTGCCCTGTTACTTTCATACTGAATAATGCACGTGCAGAATCAATTAGGCTGATTACAGATTCACTTAACTGCGTATCCTTACACTTTAGCCATGCTTAGTACAATTAGTTCCTGCTTTAGCAAACATTGAGATTTCAGACCTTGGTATCAGTATTTCTTTAAGGGAGTATTTAGAAAGAGAAAGCATCAAGAGGGCACGCTGTGGTCAAAACGCACGTGGGTTTGTTTACATCTCCTGTAATCTCTTGTTGTACATAGTATAGTTTCAGATTAAAATAATCATAATGAAGCTATGGACCTTTGAATGTTAAAAGTGTTATTCTAAACATGTTAACCATATTACCATAATTACTTGGTACTGCTTTATGTTGTCTGTTGAAGCAAACTCATGGATGTTACTAATAATGTGTTTCTTTTTCCACAGACTTGCTACTGAAGTTTAAGAGCAGAACCATTCAAATACAGTAATTATAGTAAAATGGATATTGAAAAAGAAGTCCAAGAGGTATCTGCTTTCCTGGGCTCTTGTTCACAGAATGAGAGAGAACGCTTTGTCAAAGACCTTGTGGCAATGATTGAGGCAGAAACTGTGACAAGCAGCAGTGATATCAATCCAGAACTTGAAGATTCGTGTATTATTGATAATGCTAACGTAAGTTGTAGACAAAAGTGCATAGGTTTTGCTTCTTTCTCATATAAATACTGTACAACATTAATTATTAAACATATGTGTTTTATTTGATAAATCAACTTAAAATTCACATTTTCTTCTAATACTTGCTAGTATAATATAAAAATATGTGCTATTTATCTATTTTATAATGTTGTGTAAACCTTATTGCTTGAAAGCAACCCGGTGCACCAAGAGATTCTTCATTCCATTAATTTTATTATAATATGTATCAGTAGCTAGTACTACCCTGTTTTTGCAAGTTTCTTTTGTTTGCACTAGACTACCTCATCCTTAGGCTATCTAGGGTTAGACCATTATTACCTGTAATGACTTTATTTTTCCTTAGGGTAAATAACTTTGAATAATAATAGCACAAATTTGAGAAATCGTCAAAGTGGTCGTTGCTTCAGTGTTGACATGGACATAAATCTACTTTTCGTTCTTCAACACCAATTTCAATTTATTCATATGCTAATCACTAATTATTCTTGTTATAATTTACTTTTCCTATTATCATTTCCTTTCTTACCAGCAATAGCTTATCATGATCTGAAATGCCATTTACAATAGGAGTTAAATTATAATGTTAAATATTTTCTGAGTGTAGAAAAATTTAATCTATAGCTACTGCAGTGTTCATATGAATTCTGGTCAGAAAGTTAATTACATATTCCAAGTTAAATAAACATTAACCTCTTGAGCGCTGGCCATTTAAAACCTCTGCGGGCTGAGAGCTGCTACCCAATATCCAGTGCAGGGTATTTAAATTGTTAAAAGTGCTTCATAAATACACAGCTGTATTTTGTGTAAATATTAAGTTATTTTAATGAAACAAAAAGTGGTATAAAGTTCGTTATATGCAGTATACATGTACGTCATCAGCAAAGTAGAGCAGCAATTACAAATCGTTGAAATGGTACTAGCTTGTTTCACTATGGTGAAAAGTTAACTTTCCTCTGTCGAACGCATCTAATATAAGTTCTCTGAAACAAGCAGTAGTCGACCCATTGTATGTGTGGCCTGTGCGTCAGCAAAACAAAGCAGGGTGTGAAATAAAGCACTAGTGTATGCATGGTCTGTGAGTCATCAGGATAAAGCATGTTTGCAACTTTTCCTTACGTGTGTTTCGTAACTTGGGTAGCAGGCTCCGTTTATTTCTTTCTGGAAATACATATATATACTTTCCTGCTTGTAGCTGAAGTGAAAAGTGGTATAAAAAGGTATTTTTGTACCAACTGGATATAACCTTATACAATTGTTTGGTAATTTGGAGAGCTCTAAACTCACACAAGATAATGACCTACCTGAGCTTCCGACTATCAATAGCTCGCAGCCTAATTGAAGAATACCACGTTGAGAGGCCTCTTCATACTAGGGTTAGAAAATCCAGAACCCCTGCACCCCTCAGACTTTAAGGAAAACATTATCCTAAAAGGATACCCCCAACAGCAAAGAAGTCTTGCCCATCTCAAAAGTGTTTCATGTGCTGCAAGAGGGCAATTCGCGAATGTGGAGATGTGCTCTTGTTTGTTTATCCCTGTTTTGAGGCATATCACCGCAGAGGGAACATACAAAGGTAAGCCAGTAAAGTATATAGACTTTACTTAAATGTTTCATAAAGGGAAAATTAAAAGAAGTTGAGTTAGACAAGGGATAAATAAGGGTAAAGTGCACAAATGCACAGGACGTGTATACACTCCCATTTACCTGCCATTTTAAATGGACGTGATTTTAAGTCCATAGTGCTCAAGAGGTTAAAATGTCCAGAAATTATACTAATATTTTGAATGTAAATATGTGAGATAATTTTATCTCATCTATTTTTAAATTCATTTAAGTTCCTTGCAGGAATTTGACACTGTTAAAATTATATATATTACCTACCAAATTCTATATTTACTGTGACACATTATAAACTTTAAACCATCCTTTGTTCATTTTGCTAACCTTCTGAAGTGCAGTAGAGTCTCGCAAATCAATTTAGTGTATACTGACATGGTAATACATACTTTTGTGCCTCTCTCCTAAAGTGTGTAAGGGCATTTAGAGACACAAAGGTATATTCACACAACTTTTCATGCCAAACTCATCATCTCTTCGTTTGCATAAAGCACTTCAGTTCAAATATAACATTGTATACTTATTCTTGTGCAGTTACTTCAAAAATGCCTATCATTGTGCTGCAGTTTGTTTCAAGATAAGCATTTAATGTTCCTTTAGCCACCTCACCCACCCTTTACCTCAGATAAGCTAGATTAGTGCATGTAGTAAATATGAAAGTTAATTGTTACAGAAGATTCACATAATTTCATTCACTGCATATCTGAGTTAAATTTTTAGCTTAAA
The DNA here is from genome assembly GCA_030765045.1 of Tenodera sinensis. Classification (NCBI taxonomy): domain Eukaryota; kingdom Metazoa; phylum Arthropoda; class Insecta; order Mantodea; family Mantidae; genus Tenodera; species Tenodera sinensis. The sequence continues at coordinate 48,430,077 of CM060974.1, read as the reverse complement.
AGCTTTGAATTTTTTTGTCAGATATAGGTGTTCAAAGTAATTACCATATTTATGCGCAAAATGGACACACTCCAATTTGAATTGCATGAAATTTAAGAAAAGATATTCCCACTAAGATATCCCCCATCAAATTTTTGGTCATACAGTATTGTAATGCCTGCAGCCTGGGTTAATCTACATTTGAACAACAGTGGACATAACTGGCAATGAGTGGTCATTACAACAATTAGAAACATCAAGTACATTTTCAGTTTAGTATCAGTAGGCTGTTATTAGTAGAAGCGTTAAGTTTGTTGTTTGCTCTTTACTACTATCCATGGTATTCCAATTGTGAGAAATAGATACAAAGAAGAAATGTTGCAGTTATACAGCTGGATTTAAGCTAAAAGTGATAAAATTTGCCACTGATAATGGAAATAGATTTATCAGTCGTAAATTCATGGTTTTGGAGTGCAATATTCACAAATGACTGGAAACAGAAAGAAGCGCTAATCAAGACAACAAACATGGGCCAAAGGGTGTAAAATATCCTGAACTTGAAAGTGAACTTGTAGAATATGTGCTTGAGTTGTGTAACAATAGAATTGGGGTTTCACATGAAATGTTACAGTTTAAGGCTAGAGAAATAGGATGACGTATGGGAATAAGAAATAATGAACTCATAGTGAGCAGGGACAGAATCTTCCAGTTTATGAGATGCAAGGGACATTCACTCAGAAGGTGAACATCGATTTGACAAAAACTGCTGCAAGACTTTGAACAAAAGATTATAGAATTCCATACATAGGTAATTAACGCAAGGAACAGGAAAAAGTGCTTGTCACAAGTTTGGAACACAGACCAGATACCTGTGTTCTTTGATATGCTTGCAAATACAACAGTCGACAATAAAGAAGAAACAAGTGTGTTGATCTGCATTACAAGCTGTGAAAAATTGTAATGCACAGTTATGCTTATGGCCGCGCCGTAGCCGAGTGATTACACCATTTGCTTCTCACCAAAGTGGCCCGAGTTCGATCCCAGGCAAAAGCATGTGTGATTTGTGGTGGACAAGAGGGGCGGGTTTCCTCTGGGTTCTCTGGTTTCCCCCGCCATCTCATTCCACCAGTGCTTCATCTTCATTCCATGTATCATTATTGTTACCGTCTGTGGTGCCATATGTAGTGAAAGCAGGCATTAAACCCTACAAAAAAGAACAGTTATGCCTGTGATAATAGCAGATGAGAGAAAATAATTTTTAAAAGGAAAATCAAATGTCCAGCAGCTATTCATGTCAGAGTCCAAGAAACAGGACAAAAGAATAGGGAGATGGACAAAGTTTGGTTGAAAACAGTGTGGAAACATTGGCCTGGTACTCTGCTTCATCGGCCAGCTTTGCTAGTATAGCACAATTTTCAAGGTCATCTAGGTGATGGTGTTAACCCATTATTATATCATATTTTTGTTTTGTAGTATTTAGATTTTTATAACTTGTAGAATAGTGTTGTTGTAAATATTTTTGAATGTTAAATAAACGAATAGGATCTGGAATGTAAGTGCTGGTTTAAGTAATTTGCATGTTTTTATTTATTTATTTATATGTTCTAGTTTTCAAAGGAACAAGTCTATGCAATCGCCTGACTAGAACACCTAACATTACATCTTAATCGACTGTCTGGCAGAGTAAGAACCTGATCTGTTTATTTCTTTAGCTCCAAGAATGATTAATCAGCAGGTATGCGTCACAGAGGTCAACCAAACTCTGTGTCTACTCTCATTACAGGTTATTGGCACATGTTTTTCCATGCTAGTTGTGCAATAATATTTCTGATTGCAAGTAGATGTTAGTACTTCTCAAAAAGGGGAATAAAATTTCAAGAATTTGGAAGAAGTGCATCATCTACTTTGTGATGATGAGACCGAATCACAGCGGTATAACTGTTTCATCTAAAATGGAGGAAATGTCATTTACATATGTGCTGGCCTATCACAGCACAACAGCGTTCCTCAGATGCACATGAGGGGAAGGTCGGTGGATCTAAATATCATCTATTTAGTCCTCCCGGCTAGGTCCGATGGACCCGTTGATCAACGATAGGTGTGGTCCCCCTTGCAAAATGGGGGTTTAAGTCGGGTGATGTAACTGCCACATTGTAAAACTGGTGCCCGTTAAGAAAACAGTTACATGAAAGCCACATACATGAATATGAGTCCTAAAGATAAACATTCCGGAGTTAAAACTGTCCCCCAATCGGATCTCCGGGTGGGGACATCTTTAGGCAAATTTCATCACAATTCCAATACTTTAAGAATTCTACAATGGAATGCAGGAGGCATGTCCCAGCCTAAAAAACAAGAGCTAATGAAAATATTAAAAGACCAAGATATAGATGTCTTCACAGTACAAGAAGCCAATATATCACAAGAACAGGAAATATACTTTGAAATGGATCAGTACACTACACATATACTTCCAAAGGCTCGCCAAATAGCAAGTGGTATTCTTACAGGAATTAAAAGAAATATGAAAGCTATTATCCAAATCAAAAAAACAATGGAAGAACAAGATAAATCAGAAATAGTTAAAATTGAAGTATGGAAAAGTAACTACCACTATAGAATTTACAGTATCTACAATCCTCCAGACAATACACTAGATCTAAATTCTATTCCCATAGAACCCAAAAGTATTTTAATAGGTGATTTTAATGCACACTCCCCTAGGTGGGGCTACAGAGATATAAATTCAGCAGGAAGAGTCATAGAAGACCTATTAAACTCGTCAACAATGGAATTAATATTTAATCCAAATGATCCACCCACTTACCTTCATTATAATGGTTCGGGTACAAATCCTGACCTTCTGATGGTGTCATCTGACATAATTGACAATACAAAAAGAGAAATAATAGAAGACCCAGGTTCAGGCCACAGAATCACCATAAACTCCATAAGAGGTCTAATAAATAAAAGTAACAAACCAAAAGTTAAAACTTCTTGGAATTTTAAAAAAGCAGATTGGTCCAGTTTCCAAAATGAGATAGAAGGGAAGTGTAATATACTGTTAGAATCAGAGTTCAAGTCAACAGATGAAATGAATAAAAAAATTTGTGAAATATTATTGACAGCAGCCAAAACACATATCCCCAAAGGAAAGTTAAAGAAATATAGCTACTTTTGGTCTCCATCTTTATCTAAGTTAAAACACGAAAGAAATATAGCAAGAGTCAAAGCCGAGAGAACCAAGTGTCCAGAAGATGTACAAAACTGGAGAAGAAAAGCAGCCATTTTTAAGAAAGAATTAATTACAGCAAAAAGGGCCAGTTTCACAAATTTTGTAGAACATATGGACTATAGGAAAGATGGAAATAAAATATACAAATTCCTTAATAAAACAAAATTATCAAAAAATACAACTGAACCATTAAAATATAATAACAAAAGCTTAACTACAGATAGGGAAATAGCAGAATCCCTTAACAAGTTTTATGCTCAGTCACAAAGAATACCCCAAGCGTATAAAAAACAAGATAAGGCTATCCAAAAAACTATCAGAGAAACTAGTAAGCCAAAAGGTTTGCGAAATGATATTTTTATTCAGGATTTTAATGAAACAGAACTGGATTTAGCAATAGAACAATTACAGAACAAAAAATCTCCTGGACCTGACAAGATCCACCCAGAGTTTATTAAACACCTTGGCAGGAAAGGAAAAGAAATCCTACTTAAACTGTATAACACGTGTTGGAGAATGACTGTACCTTCCGACTGGAAAAAAGCCATTATCATCCCGATTTTAAAGAAAAACAAACCGTCAAACAATATTAATAGTTTCAGACCAATATCTTTGACCAGTGTTATTGCAAAAGTGATGGAAAGAATGGTGGCATCTAGGCTTAAATGGTTTCTAGAATATTACAACTTAATTAATAGTTCACAGACCGGCTTCAGACAGAATCATAGTACAAGTGAAAATGTACTCCTACTAAGCCAAGACATCAAGGACGCTTTCAATAGAAAGGAGGATACCTTGGCAGTATTCATTGATTTTAAATCAGCATATGACTCAGTCTGGAGAAATAAATTAGTTGAGAAGTTGCAATCAATAGGTGTGAAAAGTAACATGCTTAAGTGGATAACTCAGTTTATTTCACAAAGATTTTGTGCCACAAAATATAATACATACATTTCCAAATATAAACAAACACACCGAGGACTTCCACAAGGTGCAGTTCTGAGCACAACACTCTTTAACATTTATATAAATGACCTTCCATCAATAATAAAAACTTTAGAAACCAAAATTGCTTTATTTGCTGACGATGTAGTCATTTGGACTTCAGGCTCTTCAAAAAAACCTGAATTAATTAAACACAGAATAGAAACAGCCCTAAACAAAGTACATGAATGGAGCTCCAAAAACCTCATGACTATCAATGTGGAAAAAACAAATTATGAATTATTTACACTAAAATACAAACCAGTTAATGTTAGCATAAATTATAATGGTAAACCACTCAAAGCAGTTGAAGATGCCAAATACTTAGGCATCACTTTCGACAGAAAGCTAAGTTGGAAAAAACATATAACAAACATCTCAGAAAAGGTTGAAAAGAAATTGCAAATCCTGAAAAGGTTAGCTGGTGCTAAATGGGGCTGCTCAAGGAGAGTCCTTAACACAACCTACAAAATGTATATTAAACCAAACCTCTTGTACTGTTCTGAAGCTTTAATAACAGCAGCAAATGCTAACATCAATAAACTTGAACAAATACAAAATCAGGCTCTTCGCCTAATCACTGGAGCAGTTAAATCCACACCAATTGATGCCATGCTTGCCTTAACACGGACCCCATCAATAACAACAAAAATAGAAGAACAAGCATTGCTCCAACACGAGAAAATGTTACGACTGCCAAACTCTAAATGGAAAGAAGAGAACCTCCCCCATTCAATCCTTAAAACTCATAGTACTTTCTTAGAAAAGGTAACACAGATTAAATCTAAATTGAACATTCCTAACACCAGAGAAAATCTACTTATAAGAGAAAATCCATTGGAATTATTGCAACCTACCTTCAATTTGGAATTAATAGAGGAAATAAGTAAATCAGACACACCAAAAGAAATACAAAAACTTCTAGCTCTGGAAACAATCAATACTAGGTATCCCACAGAAGAATGGCTGCACATATATACTGATGGATCCTCGAAGGAAAACCTTACTGGAGCTGGAGTTACGTGTTCACATTTTTCCTTTTATCATTCTGTTGGCAGAGACACAACAAATTATGATGGAGAAATAGAGGCTATATACATTGCTCTCCGACAATTATTAAATCTTCCCTTAAATAAATTTAACAAGGCAGTAATTCTTTCAGATTCTAAAGCTGCAATTCAGGGAATATGTTCAAATACTACAAAGAAGTCAACAAAAATTAGAGAATGCTACAAAATGTTAACACAACTCCAAAAAGTTAATAAGACTGTTCATCTCCAATGGATTCCAGCACACTGTGGAGTCATGGGGAACGAAGCTGCAGACTCACTTGCAAAGAAAGACACAACAATAAAACAAAAGTCTAAATTCAATTTCTCATATTCCTCAATAAAACGCTTGATCATAAAAAATTTTTGTCATTCATATCTACAAGAAATAGAAACAAATGCCAAAGATAAAAAATGGATTACACTACTTTCCAATCCAGATATAATCCCCCAGAGACCAAGGAAAACAGCTGTTGCAGCCTTCCGACTATTGACAAATCATGACTGCTTGGCAAGTCATCTCTACAGAATAGGTATCTCAGCCTCACCAATATGTGTCCTGTGTAACGATCCAGCAGAAATGAATGAAGACCACTTGAAGACCTGTGAAGCATTAAGATCAGAAGAAACTACAGTTCAAAAGTATTGGAAAGCACGAATGCTAATGGCTTCATTGCCAGATGCAAGGCACTAGAAAACAACAACAACAACACTTTGTGATGATGATGTCTTATCCATGTATGACAACTTGTATGAATCAGATGATTCCAATTCTGAACATAAACTGAAAATGAGATCCTTAGATTCATATACTGAGCATGACCATGTCCTAATTACACATGTTTTGTTGTTGTTAGCTAATGCTGGATTTCTGACAATGAAGTCATTAATCCTCTTGCTCTCCAATATTTTTCACTGATGGATGGGGCACTAGAAGTGGCCGGGCATATTTGAAGGTGGTCTCGATCCATTTCCTCTTGCAGATCACATAGAGGACAGAGTGGTGAAGAATATATCCCAATTCTGTTTAAATGTTTTGCCAGACAATCATGTCCTGTAATCAACCTGAAGGTTGCAACTGCTGTTTTTCGAGGATACTCAGGAATCACTGTTTGAATGTATGGTAGTTCCCATCTTTTATTCTTTGATTTTTCATAGTAATATTTTGCAATAATTTTTTTGAATTCAGAGTTGACTAATCTTTTAGCTGCATAAAATGGTAAATTAACTATAGATTTCTGTACACCGCTGGTACCCTTTTTTGCAAGAAAATCAGCTTTCTCATTACCACTCAGTCCACAGTGAGCCGGTATCCATTGGAAGACTAGGTGTTTTTGAAGTGCTGTTAGATGGCTAAGCATCTTCCAACATTCTATAATAGTTTGGTTTTTTGGTGACAACTTGGAAGTAATTGCTATAATTGCTGCCCTGGAATCTGAGAGAATAACTGCTTGCTGAAAATGTGAAATTCTGTACAAAAGATTTTGTAGGGCCATTCGAATTGCTTCAGTTTCTCCATCAAAGTTAGTAGTTCCATAACTTAAAGATTTGTAATAGGAAAAGAGGTGACATGTGACTCCAGCACCTGCTCCATCTTTGTTTGATATAAATGATCCATCAGTATAAATATGGAGCCACTCATGTTCTGGAAACCTAGTATGGATTGTCTCTAATGCCAATAATTTTAGAACACTAGTTGGAGTATTACTTTTTTTAACTTCTTCTGTCAGGTGTAAATAATATGTGATGTCTAATGTATGTGTTGCATTGACTTTAGATTTAAAGTTTTCCTTTGAATTAGGAAGGTGTACATCCTTCTTGATGTCTTGAATTTTGGAACGAAAGCTCTGCTGAGTCTTTAGTGTATGTGTAAAATTTCTTTTGTGCCATGTATTGAATGGGAGTCTGATTAACTTTTTGTGTTGAATAAGAGCCGCTTTTTCTATTTCATATTCAATGGGGTATTGGTTGGTTAGTATTTCCATAGCTGCT